>OY728147.1:1347449556-1352249556 GCA_963277665.1 Viscum album | reverse complement strand
TCTGTGTGTATGTGTCTGTGTGCACATGGGTGTGTCTTTCTGTGTATGTTCCACCCTATGAGGAGAGAATTACCTTCAACACAAGGATGGATGAATACATATGGTTATGATTATAGTTCCTCCCCATGAGGAGAGAGTGGCCTCCTAAGAGAGGATGATTATATATATATATATATATATATATATTGATTCATGCATACATGTGTGTGTGTGTGTGTGTCTCTATATGTATGTTTGTATGTGTGTATGTGTGTATGACTCTCTCTGTGTGTGTGTGCGCTTGTCTATATGTATATGTGTGTGTGTGTGTGTGTCTTTGTGTCTGTGTTTGTGTGTCTATGTATTTGTATGTGTGTACCTCTGTTTATATGTATGTGTGTATGTGTGTGTGTGTGTGTGTGTGTGTGTGTGTGTGTGTGTGTGTATGTGTGTATGTGTGTATGTGTGTATGTGTTTATGTGTGTATGTGTGTATGTGTGTTTGTGTTTGTCTGCCTGTCTATCTATATGTATGTCTTTGTGTGTGGGTGTGGGTGTGGGTGGGTGTGTGTGTGTGTGTGTGTGTGTATGTGTTTTTGTGTCTATGTGTGTTTGGGGGTGTTTGTGTGTATGTGTGTTTGTGTGTGTGTGTGTGTGTTGGTGTGTGTGTGTGTGTGTTTGTGTGTTAGTGTGTCTGTATTGAAGGTTCCGGGCGCAGCAGAAGTGTGGTTGGGACGGTGCCCAACTTTGAAGTTTACCTTGATCAATGATTATTTCAGGATCAATACGGCGATGAACGCTAGTCTCCACAGAATATAATCAAAGATTTAGATAAATAAGAAAGAGACCCAAAACCTTAGAGAGGATCTCACACATCATGTTTATAATTAATTTAATTAATTTCATAAAGAAAAATAATACTTGTATCTTTGGTATTTTTCTTCGTTGATGATGTTGATCGTCCAAAATTACCCTTCTGGATTATCTCGTTGCACTTGTAAGGATCCAAACTAGAATCCCTCTAGCAGTGATCCACACGTGCTCTGATGGCCTTCGATCGACACTGTTCGTTCTCCGGGTGCTAGTGCGGCGAAGCGAGTGTCTTGTGTCGGTCGTTCTTGATCGCTTGTTCTTCGGCCTTGAAGAACGTCTCTCGTTCTTGAGAAGGGAGAGAAGAGGATTCGAGAGAGAAATTGTTTGGCTCAACAATTCTCAATTCACCAGGCGTGTGGTGTGGTGTCTGGCACAATAGGCGTACTTGCCTATTTATATACATGGAATTTCAGTTACAATAATTAATTGCATAGAAACAATTAAATACAATCATGAACTTAGAGAAAACTCATGCATTTAATAATAATATCGTGTCATTATTTATGGTGGGGAAACTTGCACAAAACGGAATTATAAATAAAATTCCGCGTTATAAAATAATAACAATGTTATTTTAATTTGTTCCAACTAGTTAAATAATTATTTACCGTCTTGAAAATAATTATTTTACTACCAGACTGACCTTGGACCGCTCGAACTCCACTTCCATTTATTGAACACCCGAATAAATAAATAAATAAATTATTCTCTTAAATAAATATTTTATTTACAAACTAGTAAATAAATATTTATTAAATGTTCATTAAAATAAATAAATAAATTTTATTTAATTTATGTGATCATTGTAACTTGAATAAAATTATTCCACAGTCTTGAGAATAATATTTATTTCATTAATTAAATTCAAATAGAATTTAACTGAGACCACCAAAAACACTTAGTGTGTGACCCTCTAGGATTCTTTCTCGTTGGCATTAGACGGGGTTGCCTAAAGTCCAAGAGTACTGCCTAGTAATGGGTCAAGGCACCCAAGAGAATGAACATAAAGTCGCAACAACGACATCCACATACAAATGCTCACTATATAATATAATACCTTTGTCGCAATATCTCATCAAGCAGGTTTCATGATTGTGTCGTCAACTTTTATGCTTGATACGTCGTTCTTTGACTACCTGAAATAAACTCATCGTTACACCATGGACATGGAATTTCACGTGACGGTTCTATTTCAATCAAAGGGACAAGATATCAACTTCCATAAATGGAAGGGACAAATCCTTTCTTGGCTTATCCATTAATAACATGCCACTCGTGATGCACCCAACGTACCCTACTTCCCGCCAACTGTCTATGTGACGGTTTTCTTCAGTAAATCAAAGTGCATAAGTTGTGAAACGTATTAATGATAATCTTAAAGTCTAAGGATCATTACACACTCTCACAGATAGAAATATCTGATGACACCAAAACATGATGAATTCTTATTAGTGGGTATGTTCTCATAATCTCCTATCTTGGAGATTACCAAGTGCAAACTTCAAGAGAGGAAGTCTCATCTGCATACAAGTACTTGCACCTGACGGTTTGCGTGCTATGTGTCCCATCATAACATGACATCCAACCACAGAACTGTATTAAAGATATTATAGCATTTCAAGGTTCTCATCGTAGTGGGGAACTACCATGACCTTATCAATGCAACAAATACTCTAAGACATTATTACATCATAGTCATGCAGAACAATGAACAATATGTAATAATACATTAAATATCCATGTAATCAAAGTAAAACCAATTGGTTCTAGGACACCAACTCTTACATGTGTGTGTGTGTGTTGGTGTGTGTATGTGTGTGTGATTATGTATGTATGTATGCATGTATGCATTTGTGTGTGTGTGTGCATATGTGTTTGTCTATGTGTGTGTGTGTGTATGTTTCTGTTTGTATGCATTTATGCATGTGTGTGTCTTTCTGTCTTTCTGTATGTATGTTTTTTTATCTGTATGTGTGTATGTTTGTTTATCTAGTTGTGTGTATCTCTGTATGTGTGTATGTGTGTATGTGTGTATGTGTGTATGTGTGTATGTGTGTATGTGTGTATGTGTGTATGTGTGTATGTGTGTATGTGTGTATGTGTGTATGTGTGTATGTGTGTATGTGTGTATGTGTGTATGTGTGTATGTGTGTATGTGTGTATGTGTGTATGTGTGTATGTGTGTATGTGTGTATGTGTGTATGTGTGTATGTGTGTATGTGTGTATGTGTGTATGTGTGTATGTGTGTATGTGTGTATGTGTGTATGTGTGTATGTGTGTATGTGTGTATGTGTGTATGTGTGTATGTGTGTATGTGTGTATGTGTGTATGTGTGTATGTGTGTATGTGTGTATGTGTGTATGTGTGTATGTGTGTATGTGTGTATGTGTGTATGGGTGTATGTGTGTATGTGTGTATGTGTGTATGTGTGTATGTGTGTATGTGTGTATGTGTGTATGTGTGTATGTCACAACCTATCCCTTGAGGCATGTGTCGTGACTACCCCAAGCCTGTCTTCCATAGGCCAGGGGTTGGCGACTAGCACCGGAAAGTTTTATCCCTAAAATGAGAAGGCATTGCCTTTAAACCTTTACAAACACATAGTCCAAGAACACAACAAGATGCAACCATGAAGTAAAACTACAGTAGTAAAGGTGTGTACTAAAATTAAAGGGGGCCAGAATACAAGCCCAACTGAAAAGATACAACTACAACAGAAAACAGAAAACAACTCCTGAGATCATCCACCTAGGATCCTACCTAAAGGGTATATATGGTTTGTCTCCACAGCTCTCCACGTCAACCAGTCACCTCTGTGTACCGCCTGGTCTTGGCTCCTATAGTCTCAGTCGAGCTGCTCATCATCTGCACAAGACACAATAAGGTTCGGTTGAAGCCCGTGTAGGGGTGAGTATAACAATACCCAGTAGGGACCCCGAGACCCCCGAAGGTCTCTCAGAATTCCACTAAGGAAAACTACAAAGCATGATCTCAATCACAAATCACAAAGCGAAAGACTCAACTCAAACTAGGTATAACTTAAGTACAGAAGTACAGATGATTATTCGTAAGGATAGATCATCTTATTCTATCAAAGGGCTCTGCTGCTAATCCACACAGGATTGCTAGGTGCTGATCCACACAGGTCGCTCGGTGTTGATCCACACAAGATCACTCGGTGTTGATCCACACAGGATCGCTCGGTGCTGATCCACACAGGATATCTAAGTGTTGATCCACATAGGATCACTCAGTGCTGATCCACACAGGATCGCTATTCATTCTTCACATCTCATCCAGCCACTAGATTCTCACACATTGTATGCTTGATTCCAGGAGGTTTCACTCCTCAATCCATCGGTCGTATTTCAAACAGCACAAAGTCCCAAGTATAAGTAACCCAATTATCTATCATGTCATAAGGGTTCCAACGCAACAGATGGCGCGTCAATCGGACGCTCGGTCTGAGAGTTATAGGAATTTTAGTGTCGAGGGCCCAGTTGGATTTGGATATGATCCAACCTATCCATACTCCAACTTTATCCAAAACACAAGTGGAGTATCTTAAAAGTATCTTCTTGTACCAAGGATTCCAACGCCACAGACGGCTCCTCAAATGGACGTCTGGTTTGAAAGATACGGCCTTTTAAACGAAAATGGGCCATAAAGGATTCGGGTCTGGTCCGACCTGGCCCGCCCCGAACCGACTGGGTCGCGGACCGGCCCGAATAGAACCAGTTGGGCCGTGGACCATCCCGGTATGAATCGGGTGGGCTGGGCCACGGTAGGCTCAGCCCGCTGGGCAGCGGACTGGCCTGGCTCGTCAGCTGGGCGCGACCTGCGCGAGGGGTCGCGCAACCCCTCCTTCTTGAACGGCTTAAGAGCTATTTGGCTCTTCAACCAGCAGCGCCATGTGGCATTGCCTCACTATTCGAGGTACCCATAGGGTGCGGGTCCCCCTCTTTCATGGCTTCAAAGTCGCAGCCTCCATTTGCAGCACGTGACGGCACGCCGCCCTTCTACCAACGCGGTCGGCCGAAAGTCGGCCGCCCCTGCTGGTCTGTCGCGGCACCGTGTAGTGTCTCCCCCTTCCGCGGCCAGAGAGCGTCGGTCGTCGCCTTCGCTCGCCAGTACTAGTCTCCAGTGTCACGCTGGCGGATCTTCTGTGGGCCACCGGGTGAGCTCTGGTGGTCTGTTTTCCCCCGCGTTGGTGTCGCACTGGCAGGTCTTCTGTGGGCCATCAGGTGAGTTCTGGTGGTCTGTTTTCCCTTTTGAAAGTGCCTATGGGCCTCTGAGGATGCTACCAATGTTGTGTGTGTAAAGACCCGTAAAATTCAAGGAAAATTTTTTCTTAATTTTCTTTAGAATTTTACAAGAGCGCGGTTTCAGACGGCACCTGATTCCGTGGCCCGGAGTGCCCGGAATTAATTTCCGAAGTTTGGCTCGGGTACGTTCAGTGAACGAACGAGCGGGAATTCCTAACTTTTGATCCGGTGCTCGGAATTGAAATCCGAGGGCACCGATGAACTCGCAGCGCCGATATTCGCTTAAAGAGACCTTTTCGGGAGTTGCGTTTGTTGCGAGTTGAAAATTAGTTTTGGGGTTTTCAGTTGAGTTAAATAAAATTTGTGTAAGACAAATTTTATTTTAACTTATTAAAAACCTACCAAAGGAGGTTGGAAGTGGGACCCACACCCACTTAACCTCCCTTGGGAGGATTAAGTGTGGTGGGGCCCACACGAACCCCTAATTCTTTTCAATTTCCCTAACCCCTCTAAACCCCCTCTTAATTACGTAACTCTTCCCTACTTTATTTCTTGCCAACCTATCTCTTCATTTAATTTTGTCAACTCTAGATTTAATTAATGAATTGAATTCAACTTTTGAATTTTTGAAAGGTTGGCAAAGTGAAAATAAAATAAGGTGTAGCTTATTTTATTTTGGGTTGATCGTTTGTCTTCTTGAGAGGTGGAGAGCTCCTCTTCTTCTTCTTCAAACTCAACGAAGAATGCGAAGAACGTCGTTCTTCAACGAAGAACTTCTCCGCCGAAGAACACGGTTCATCCGCGACGCCGTATCCGCGACGCGACGTACTTCTTCCGCGTCATCTCTTCCGCGACGGTTTTCCGCGACGAACGCCATCGACAACGACCCTTCCTCCGCGACACTGATATTTCACGACTACGTCAACGTGCGACTATCGAGGTAGAGGTTCTTGAGTTCGTTGTTTTCTTTATAATTTGACTTTCCTCAAGACTTGACGAGGAACGCTCTTTTTCCGACGAAGAACGTCGCACCTCCTTTCTTCGTTCACCGTGACAACGAAGGGGACGCCACCTCTTCTTCGGACAACCTTCGTCGGCGTGCAAGTTTCGCCAACGACGAATCTCTTCGGGCATATCTCTTCGTCAACGGATTTGACGAACGACGACCGCGACGCCCGACCTCCGTGACGCCGTCTTCCGCGGAACGTTGACGATTCTTCGAATCTTAAACCCGAGGTAGGGGTTGTTGTTTTATTCTTTATTATTCCTTTTCTTGATCGTGAATAGCAAGTATAACGTGCGGCTTAATTTATTTAAGTTGTGTTATTATTTTTTTAACGTGAGGGGGGCCGGACCGCACGAACACGGCCGAACCCCCCCCCCCCCTCCATCATTTCTTGTTTATTCTTGCGGGCGGAAGCAAGGTGGCGTGGTGCCGTCGCACCACGCGGATAATTATATGTTTAAGATACGCGATGCCGTCGCGCGAACCATGAAGAAACAACAAGAACGCGACGCCGTCGCGCCGCGTTGAATGATTATCAAAGCACGGCGAAGGGGCGCGGTGCCGTCGCACCGCGCCGGATGACGAACGCCGCGGCCGGTTCCGGGCCGCGGCGGGACGAAGAGACCGCGGCCGGTTCCGGGCCGCGGCAGGACGAAGAGACCGCGGCCGGTTCCGGGCCGCGGCGGAAGAGAAGACCGGCGGCCGGGCCGCCGGCGTCGGAGGTCGAAGGCAGGACCGGAATTTCCGGTCCCGTTAGTGAAAACCGGCCGGCCAGCTGGCCGGACGGATGACAGGAAACCGGGGGAATAAATCCCCCGGCCGGTTCAACAAAACCCCCCTCTTAATGAGGGGGGCGGTTCCATGGAAGGGGGGGGGCAGCAGCCCCCCGGTTTAATTCAAAACCGGCCCCCACGTGGGGGCCGATTTGTTGCAAACGGCGCGGCAAAGCCGCGCCACCCTTCTGAAGAAGCGGGGGTTAGCCCCCCGCGTGCCACCCACGTGCGGCGCCCGGCGCCGCCGCCGCGGCCCGCCGCCGCCGCCGCGCCGCCGCGCCGCCGCCGCCCGCCGCCGCCGGCCACCGCGCCGCCCAGGGGGGGTCGGGCCGGGTCGGCCCGGACCCGGACCCCCCCGTTTCGAACCAGATTTGGTTTTTGGCTCATAACTTGAGCCTCGGATCTCCGAATGACGAACCGTCTGCGGCAACGCGATCCTTGGATCGAGACGGTCGTTTAGGTATATCGCACTCAAGGTTTCGGATTACTTTGAGTTCGGCCGGGTTGGTTCGTTCACGAAACCAACCGGGCCTTCGGAGCGGAAACGCTCATATCTTGAGCCACGAACGTCCGATTGACGCGCCGTCAGTCGCGTTGCGTTCCTCTTAGTGAGACGGATCTTTTGGCATACTCCGCCCGAGGTTTGGACGCTGGTGGAGTACGGTCGGGTTGGTTTTGCCTTAAAAACCAACCGGGCCCGGGAGACGAAAAAGCCAATAACTCACAGACCGGGCGTCCGATTGACGCGCCGTCTGTTTCGTTGACTTCCTCTTGATGAGACGGAACTTTTGACATACTCCGCCCGAGTTTTGGATGCAGTCGGAGTATGGTCGGGTTGGATTGTACCCGAAATCCAACCGGACCCCTGGAACGGGAAAGCTGATATCTTTCAGACAGGACGTCCGTTTGACGAACCGTCAGCGGCGTTGGTGTTTACGTTTAGTAACGGTCCCTATGAGTATACCCTATGGGAGTTCGGGGTACAGTTGAGATACGGCCGGGATTGGTTCGCACTCGAAACCAACCGGGCCCCTGGGACGAAAAGGCTAATAACTCACAGACCGGGCGTCCGATCGACGCGCCGTCTGTTGCGTTGAGACCCTTGTGACGAGACGGACTTTTGAGATACTTCTTTGCGGGACTTTGAGATACTTGGAGTATCGACCTGTAGCTCGTGGAGCGGACCCTCCCAGTGACGAGCATGCGATGTACGGAGACCGTGTAGCTGGCTGAGACCTGACGACTGCTTGACCGACTTGACTTGGAGTGAGTCGACTAGCCCAGTGGACGGAGCACTACTTTCTGAGGTGCAGACCCATGGCGGACGGAGCACTACCTGTGTGACAGTGCAGACCCGCGGTGCTCGTCCGGAGAGTACCTCAGCAGGCTACTAGGGGGTGTGCACTACGGTGTTTGGGTGACATACCTCGGCGGGAAGCACTACTGTGTTTGGGTGGCTGGCCCGCAGTACTCGACAGGAGGAGTACTTCAGCAGTCTTAGGTTAGTGAGCGGCGGCCTCGGAGTCGTGACAGGACCACTGTACACTCTAGAGACGGAGCTCTTCAGCAGTTACGGTTTCGATAATAAAAATCCTGGTTTGAGCTGAGACTTTTGACCGTGTGTTTACTTCATGATTGAGATGGGTCACTTGCTAACTTTGGTATATGTATGGGCATATACCCGGGTAGTGGTTATCCGTCGTTTTCACAATCCTTGTGTTTCCTCATGATTGAGATGGGTTACTTGATAACTTAGGTATATGTATGGGCATATACCTAAGTAGAGTTTATCTGTTGAGATCTTCTTGTGTTTATCCTTGTTGGTTTTAGTGAGACCTTGAGGGTCTCGGGGTCCCTACTGAGTATCGTTATACTCACCCCTGCACGGGCTATGCCCGTACCTCGTTGTGTTGGTTGCAGACGACGGACAGTGCTGACAGAAGCCGAAGGTTCGAGGACTGGACGGTACCTGGAGGTGGACTATACGACGAGGCGGTACCCGGAGGTGGACCACTGGGCGGGACATACTCGGAGCGGATGGAGGGACTCGAGGAGCAGAGGAGCTATCTGTACCCACCCTTCAGGTGGGATTTCCAGTGGACATCTCAGCGTAGCAGCTTTACTTTTCAGTCGCTGTTTTCCCTTTCGAGTTGTACTTTACAGTTGGGCTTGTATTTCCGGCCCCTTTTTACTTTTCAGCTCTTCTTTTTGTACTTAGTGTTTTACTTCCGCTTGCTTACTCTGTGGTGTTTGTTTACCTTACAAAGGCAATGCCTTCCCTTTTTCTGGAATTTACACCTTGGTGCTAGTCGCCAGCCCCTGGCCTATGGAAGGCGGGCTTGGGGTAGTCACGGCACGGACCCCGAGGGCGGGTCGTGACAAATTGGTATCAGAGGAGTTCGGTTCTACCGCAGAACTTATAACTCTGATCTTTCTTTCTGTGAAGCAATAGTGTTAAGGGTACCGAGTGTGGTTTTCAGTTCAGGGAGTCCAGTGTTGGTGCGGGCGGCCGACGTATCCATACACCAGGACCCTAACAACTGATTTCCGACTTTGTGCACTAAAACACTGATTGCGTGTGTGTTTTCAAAGGTTTTTCCCCTTAAAACAGCTCAAACCAGGTCAGCTCACCAGGTATAATCGTTTGATCGTGTTACGTTGTTTCTTTCAGGATGTCTTTTCTCAGACAACCAGCTAGAGCCCGGAGGGATGAACGTGCTGACAGTCTGTCGAGCGACGAGGCTTCGGTACAGGGCCCTCTTGCAGTTGAGGCACCAGCGGTACTACCATACGTTGGGCCACCGATGCCACCAGCCCCAGCAGTAGGCGATGCACGACGCTTGAGCGCGCTGCACGAGTTCCAGCGCCAGAGGCCACCCAGGTTCCGGGGAGAGACGGACCCGCAGGCGGCTGAGGTTTGGCTGGAGGCTGTGGTGAGAGTCTTCAGGCTAGTGGGGACGCCGGCAGACTTCATGGTGATCTTTGCTACCAGCCTCCTTCAGGCAGCAGCAGGTAGGTGGTGGAGCCACTTGTTTCAGTTTTGCGATGAGATGAACTTCGCATGGGAAGACTTAGAGACCTTCTTCAGGGTGGAGTTTGTGCCAGTATCTCTACACCCCGAGCGTGTACAGGAGATTTTGCCTTTGCCGCATGTTTTTCGATCAGAAGCCGAGTCATCTGTGGGCAGTAGACAGATGATGCAGAGGTCCAGGAGGACCAGGCCAGCAGTTGGGCGATCTCGGGTTTTAGGACCGGTGGTGCGGGGCACCCGGGGTGGGGTCAGAGCCAGGCGTGCCAGAAGCAGACTGTGTTACTCGTGCGGTGGAAAGGGGCACCTGGCACGTGACTGTCCGACTCCTCGTACAGTTGATCCATAGGCTTTTGAGGAGCCACCGAGGTTGAGGCAGCGACAAATGCTGGAGCTCTGGGAGCAGGTGGACAAGGGAGGAACTAGTGGATACGTCTTTTGTACTTCTAGTTCCATGTTGATGTTGCTTTTGTGTAGCGTCTTGTATTATGAGCTGCGATAATAAAAGATGCATACCTTTGTGATGTTTTCTTTCCTGTCCTCTTTTGTGATGTTACTAAGAGGTTCCAGTTGACTGTTGACTTGACCATCACTTGTGAGACATCTACTGGAGGAGACCCAGTTACCACACACTGATGCCGACAGTGTGACTCAACCCTTGGAGGTGAGAGTAACGGTTGGATCTCTTAGTAGTAGCGTCGAGGCCTTACGACGTCATCCTTGGTATGGATTAGTATCATCCATGTTAGGATTGACTGTTTTAGGCAAAGAATGTGGTTCATCCAGGGGATGAGACCAGGTTTCTCTTATCGGCAAAGAAGAAATCTTGCAGCTCATGTGGGACCAGAGATGGTCCGGGCCACGTCAGAGGAGGTCCATGTCATCCAGGAGCGGATGAGGACAGCACAGAGCCGGCAGAAGTCATACGCTGACAGGAGGCGGAGGCCACTAGAGTTCGAGGATGGTGACCACGTCTTCTTGCGGGTCTCACCTCGACGTGGTATTCGGAGATTTGGCCGAGGCGACAAGTTATCTCCGCGCTTCATCGGACCCTTCCAGGTCCTCAGCAGGGTTGGTGAGGTGGCTTATCGCCTGGCTCTACCACCTCAGTTGCACCGGGTGCACGACGTCTTCCACGTGTCTCAGCTGAGGAGATACGTGCACGACCCGACGCACATCCTTGACGATGGGGCGACTTTTACGGAGGTCCCGGTGGAGATAGAGGATCGACAGGAGCGGGTCCTACATGGGCGATCGATTCCTCTTGTGCGCAACGGATGGCGGCACGGGAATCTCCAGGAGAGCACATGGGAGCGGGAGGCTCAGATGCGTGCTCAGTACCCTCTTTTGTTTCCCTAGTTTTTCATGTAGCTTTACGGGGACGTAAAGCCCTGAGGTGGGAGTAATGTAAAGACCCGTAAAATTCAAGGAAAATTTTTTCTTAATTTTCTTTAGAATTTTACAAGAGCGCGGTTTCAGACGGCACCTGATTCCGAGGCCCGGAGTGCCCGGAATTAATTTCCGAAGTTTGGCTCGGGTACGTTCAGTGAACGAACGAGCGGGAATTCCTAACTTTTGATCTGGTGCTCGGAATTGAAATCCGAGGGCACCGATGAACTCGCAGCGCCGATATTCGCTTAAAGAGACCTTTTCGGGAGTTGCGTTTGTTGCGAGTTGAAAATTAGTTTTGGGGTTTTCAGTTGAGTTAAATAAAATTTGTGTAAGACAAATTTTATTTTAACTTATTAAAAACCTACCAAAGGAGGTTGGAAGTGGGACCCACACCCACTTAACCTCCCTTGGGAGGATTAAGTGTGGTGGGGCCCACACGAACCCCTAATTCATTTCAATTTCCCTAACCCCTCTAAACCCCCTCTTAATTACGTAACTCTTCCCTACTTTATTTCTTGCCAACCTATCTCTTCATTTAATTTTGTCAACTCTAGATTTAATTAATGAATTGAATTCAACTTTTGAATTTTTGAAAGGTTGGCAAAGTGAAAATAAAATAAGGTGTAGCTTATTTTATTTTGGGTTGATCGTTTGTCTTCTTGAGAGGTGGAGAGCTCCTCTTCTTCTTCTTCAAACTCAACGAAGAACGCGAAGAACGTCGTTCTTCAACGAAGAACTTCTCCGCCGAAGAACACGGTTCATCCGCGACGCCGTATCCGCGACGCGACGTACTTCTTCCGCGTCATCTCTTCCGCGACGGTTTTCCACGACGAACGCCATCGACAACGACCCTTCCTCCGCGACACCGATATTTCACGACTACGTCAACGTGCGACTATCGAGGTAGAGGTTCTTGAGTTCGTTGTTTTCTTTATAATTTGACTTTCCTCAAGACTTGACGAGGAACGCTCTTTTTCCGACGAAGAACGCCGCACCTCCTTTCTTCGTTCACCGTGACAACGAAGGGGACGCCACCTCTTCTTCGGACAACCTTCGTCGGCGTGCAAGTTTCGCCAACGACGAATCTCTTCGGGCATATCTCTTCGTCAACGGATTTGACGAACGACGACCGCGACGCCCGACCTCCGCGACGCCGTCTTCCGCGGAACGTTGACGATTCTTCGAATCTTAAACCCGAGGTAGGGGTTGTTGTTTTATTCTTTATTATTCCTTTTCTTGATCGTGAATAGAAAGTATAACGTGCGGCTTAATTTATTTAAGTTGCGTTATTATTTTTTTAACGTGAGGGGGGCCGGACCGCACGAACACGGCCGAACCCCCCCTCCATCATTTCTTGTTTATTCTTGCGGGCGGAAGCAAGGTGGCGTGGTGCCGTCGCACCACGCGGATAATTATACGTTTAAGATACGTGATGTCGTCGCGCGCACCATGAAGAAACAACAAGAATGCGACGCCGTCGCGCCGCGTTGAATGATTATCAAAGCACGGCGAAGGGGCGCGGTGCCGTCGCACCGCGCCGGATGACGAACGCCGCGGCCGGTTCCGGGCCGCAGCGGGACGAAGAGACAGCGGCCGGTTCCGGGCCGCGGCGGAAGAGAAGACTGGCGGCCGGGCCGCCGGCGTCGGAGGTCGAAGGCGGGACCGGAATTTCCGGTCCCGTTAGTGAAAACCGGCCGGCCAGCTGGCCGGCCGGATGACAGGAAACCGGGGGAATAAATCCCCCGGCCGGTTCAACAAAACCCCCCTCTTAATGAGGGGGGCGGTTCCATGGAAGGGGGGGGGGGCAGCAGCCCCTCGGTTTAATTCAAAACCGGCCCCCACGTGGGGGCCGATTTGTTGCAAACGGCGCGGCAAAGCCGCGCCGCCCTTCTGAAGAAGCGGGGGTTAGCCCCCCGCGTGCCACCCACGTGCGGCGCCAGGCGCCGCCGCCGCGGCCCGCCGCCGCCGCCGCGCCGCCCAGGGGGGGTCGGGCCGGGTCGGCCCGGACCCGGACCCCCCCGTTTCGAACCAGATTTGGTTTTTGGCTCATAACTTGAGCCTCGGACCTTCGAATGACGAACCGTCTGCGGCAACGCGATCCTTGGATCGAGACGGTCGTTTCGGTATATCGCACTCAAGGTTTCGGATTACTTTGAGTTCGGCCGGGTTGGTTCGTTCACGAAACCAACCGGGCCTTCGGAGCGGAAACGCTCATATCTTGAGCCACGAACGTCTGATTGATGCGCCGTCAGTCGCGTTGCGTTCCTCTTAGTGAGACGGATCTTTTGGCATACTCCGCCCGAGGTTTGGACGCTGGTGGAGTACGGTCGGGTTGGTTTTGCCTTAAAAACCAACCGGGCCCGGGAGACGAAAAAGCCAATAACTCACAGACCGGGCGTCCGATTGACGCGCCGTCTGTTTCGTTGACTTCCTCTTGATGAGACGGAACTTTTGACATACTCCGCCCGAGTTTTGGATGCAGTCGGAGTATGGCCGGGTTGGATTGTACCCGAAATCCAACCGGACCCCTGGAACGGGAAAGCTGATATCTTTCAGACAGGACGTCCGTTTGACGAACCGTCAGCGGCGTTGGTGTTTACGTTTAGTAACGGTCCCTATGAGTATACCCTATGGGAGTTCGGGGTACAGTTGAGATACGGCCGGGATTGGTTCGCACTCGAAACCAACCGGGCCCCTGGGACGAAAAGGCTAATAACTCGCAGACCGGGCGTCCGATCGACGCGCCGTCTGTTGCGTTGAGAACCTTGTGACGAGACGGACTTTTGAGATACTTCTTTGCGGGACTTTGAGATACTTGGAGTATCAACCTGTAGCTCGTGGAGCGGACCCTCCCAGTGACGAGCATGCGATGTACGGAGACCGTGTAGCTGGCTGAGACCTGACGACTGCTTGACCGACTCGACTTGGAGTGAGTCGACTAGCCCAGTGGACGGAGCACTACTTTCTGAGGTGCAGACCCATGGCGGACGGAGCACTACCTGTGTGACAGTGCAGACCCGCGGTGCTCGTCCGGAGAGTACCTCAGCAGGCTACTAGGGGGTGTGCACTACGGTGTTTGGGTGACATACCTCGGCGGGAAGCACTACTGTGTTTGGGTGGCTGGCCCGCAGTACTCGACAGGAGGAGTACTTCAGCAGTCTTAGGTTAGTGAGCGGCGGCCTCGGAGTCGTGACAGGACCACTGTACACTCTAGAGACGGATATCTTCAGTAGTTACGGTTTCGATAATAAAAATCCTGGTTTGAGCTGAGACTTTTGACCTTGTGTTTACTTCATGATTGAGATGGGTCACTTGCTAACTTTGGTATATGTATGGGCATATACCCGGGTAGTGGTTATCCGTCGTTTTCACAATCCTTGTGTTTCCTCATGATTGAGATGGGTTACTTGATAACTTAGGTATATGTATGGGCATATACCTAAGTAGAGTTTATCTGTTGAGATCTTCTTGTGTTTATCCTTGTTGGTTTTAGTGAGACCTTGAGGGTCTCGGGGTCCCTACTGAGTATCGTTATACTCACCCCTGCACGGGCTATGCCCGCACCTCGTTGTGTTGGTTGCAGACGACGGACAGTGCTGACAGAAGCCGAAGGTTCGAGGACTGGACGGTACCTGGAGGTGGACTATACGACGAGGCGGTACCCGGAGGTGGACCACTGGGCGGGACATACTCGGAGCGGATGGCGGGACTCGAGGAGCAGAGGAGCTATCTGTACCCACCCTTCAGGTGGGATTTCCAGTGGACATCTCAGCGTAGCAGCTTTACTTTTCAGTCGCTGTTTTCCCTTTCGAGTTGTACTTTACAGTTGGGCTTGTATTTCCGGCCCCTTTTTACTTTTCAGCTCTTCTTTTTGTACTTAGTGTTTTACTTCCGCTTGCTTACTCTGTGGTGTTTGTTTACCTTACAAAGGCAATGCCTTCCCTTTTTCTGGGATTTACGCCTTGGTGCTAGTCGCCAGCCCCTGGCCTATGGAAGGCGGGCTTGGGGTAGTCACGGCACGGACCCCGAGGGCGGGTCGTGACAGTGTGGCTCCTAGGTTCATCTTGTCACTCTGTTTTCCAGTTTTCAACGAAGAACGCAACAAAGATCAAAGTGAAGGAGGGTACGCACCTTGTTCATTTGGCCCGCACCCTCTGCGTTAGCATCATAACAAGGGTGAGATTAATTTATCTTGATACTCTTAGAATTAATCAAGACAAAGACTCCTACCTCGTGAACCATTGGATGATGTCGCAGTCGTGAAGGGAAAAGAGTCCTCATTCATTGAAGTCGTCGGCATTCGTTGATCTCAGATCGTTTCCCCCAACGACGTCATTCAAGCCTCTGTTCTTTGTTGGTGGAAGACGTCAATGTACTTCATTAGAGGTTCCTCACTTCTATGTCAAAAACTTGAGCCTGAGTTCCATTTAAATAGATGAGGGAACCAATCGTGTTGCATAACATTAATGTGGTTCATTTATGAACCACATTTAATGTTCCAACATCGAGGTAACGCAACCCAAGGGTCATACCCTTGAATGGCCCATTTAACTATGTGGTTCTGCCACGTCGATCAATGGTTACAAAAAAAAAAGAAATAAAATAACTTGTTGAGTTTATTATTATTTTTTTGTAAATCTAAAAATTAACTTTTTTGTCTGACTTTTTTCGAACAAAGTTAAACTTCCCTTAAGCGAATCCCGGCACTGCGAGTCCAACAGTGCCCTCGGATTTCAATTCCGATCACAAGTTCAAAAGTTAGAAAACACATCCCGCACGTTTACTGAACGTAACTTAAAAAAAGTTCAAAATTACATTCCGGGATCTCTGGGCCTCAGAATCGCATACCGTCGATTTTTACAGACTCGTAATAATCCCAAATAATTTAAAATATATATATGGAATTTCCAGGTCTTTATATTCTCCCCACCTTAGGTATTTTCATCCCTAAAAGATACAACAAACCTAGGGAAACAAATGGGGGTATTGAGCATGTATATGAGCATCCCACTCCCATGTGCTCTCATGTAGGTTCTCATGCTTCCAACAAACTCACACCAGAAGAATCAACTACCCACAAAGGACCCACTTTTTTTTATCCTCTATCTCCACCAGAAACTCCGAAAACATCACCCCATCATCGATGTCCAGCTCACTCCAGTCGATAACGTGCGATGGATCATACACGTACCTCCTCAGCTGTAACACATGGAAAAAATTATGCACCCGTTGCATCTATAGGGGAAGAGATAGATGGTATTCCACCTTGCCTACTCTTATAAGGATCTGGAATGGTCTGATGAACCTCAGAGATAGCTTGTCACCCCATCCAAACCTCTATAATCCTCATTGGGTGAGACTCTTAGGAAGACATGGTCTCCCTACTCAAACTCTAAGGGTCTCTGTCTCATGTCGGCATAAGACTTCTGCCGGATCTGTGCAGTCTTCATTCGCTCCTGGATGATCTACACCTTCTATTTGGTAGCCTGTACCAACTCTGGACCCATAAGTGCCAACTCCCCTGGGTCTGTCCAGCATAGAGGTGATCTGCAAGGTCGCCCATATAGGGCCTCAAATGGAACCATGATGATGGTGGAGTGATAATTGTTGTTGTATGCGAACTCCGCCAGTGTCAGGTGGTCCTCCCAACTGCGGCCAAAATTGAGGACACAAGCACGAAGCATGTCCTCAAGTGTATGTATGGTCTGCTCCATCTGACTATCTGTCTGAGGGTGAAAGGCAGTGCTCAAGCATAGCTGAGTCCCAAATACCTCTTGCAATCCCTTCCATAAGCGGGAAGTAAAACATGTGTTGCGATCTGAGACGATCGTCGATGGCACCCTGTGAAGCCGTATAATCTCTTGCACGTAGAGTTATCATAATCCCTCTACTGATTCCTGCTCTCAGATGGGTAGGAAGTGGGCCCTGGACGTGTGTGGTATCCCTATCATAAAGTCCATAGAGATATCATCCCACTTCCACTCCAGTACCTCAAGTGGTTGTGCTAAGCCTGCTGGAACCTGATGCTCAACCTTCACTTGCTGACAAGTGAGACATCGTGAAATGAACTCTGCCACCGCGTTCTTCATCCCTAGCCACCAGTACTGACGCCTTCGACACTCCAAGATGTACCGCCAAAGGGGATGTATGGAAATACATTAACACCTCATCCTGTAATGTTACAGGTACCATAGTGTGTCCTCTGAAGAGGATGATGTGCTCCCCACCTTCATAAAATCCATCAGGAGCCTGTCCTAAGGATATCTGAGCACGTCGGTCCTCACAGTCAATGTCCCCAAGTTGTGCCTCCCTAAATCGCTGAAAGAGTGGGTGAGTAACCATCATAGACTGGAGGTAATCTGCTCTATCACTATCCATGAAGGATGTCTACAATGCGGCTAGCTGCTCTGTCACTTCACTCAGAAATTGTAGACCATACCTCCTGTTGAGTGCATCTGCTACTACGTTCCCCTTCCCAAGAGTGTAGACTATATTAAATTCATAGTCTTGGAGGAACTCTAGCCATCGTCACTATATCAGGTTCAGGTCCTTCTGTGTGAAGATATACCTGAGACTCTTGTGATCAGAGTAGACTATAAAATGCTCGCTCATCAAGTAGTGTTGTCACATCTTCAGCGCAAAGACCACTACTGCTAACTCCAGGTCATGGGTAACATATTTCTGCTCATGTTGTATCAATTTTCATGAGTCGTAGGTAATTACCACTCGCTCTTGCATCAGGACACAACCTAGTCCGGTCCATGATGCGTCGCAGTAAACTACATATCGAACACCCTCTTCTGGTAGCCTCAAGATGGGGGCACTCGTTAGTCTCTGCCTCAGCTCCTGAAAACTCTGTTGGCATCTATCCATCCACATGAAGGGTTGTCCCTTCTTTTTCAAAGCTAAAAAGGGTGTCACAACTCTAGAAAAGTTAGGTGCAAATCTCTAGTAGTACCCAACCAATCCCAGGAAACTCCACACCTCGATCACACTCCTGGTGGCTCCCAAGAAAGCATCGCCTCTATCTTCTTCGGATCCACTACAACTCCAGCCTCCGAGATAACATTCCCTAAGAAGTGGAATTCCCATATCCAGAACTAGCACTTCGAGATCTTTCCATAAAACTGGTGATCTCGTAGTGTATCTAGAACTATCTATAGGTGTGTGGCGTGGTCCTCCTTCGACGCCAATTATATCAAGATGTCTTCAATGAAGACTACCACAAAGTGATCGAGGTAAGTCTGGAAGATCATGTTCATGAGCCTCATGAACACTGCCATAGCATTGGTTACGCCGAAGGGAATCACCAAAAACTCATAGTGTCCATACCGATATCTGAAGGTTGTCTTAGGTATGTCCTCATCCCATACCCTGAGCTGATGATAGCCTGATCTGAGTTCCTGAGTTCTATCTTCGAAAACCATCGTGCTCCCTTCAGCTGGTCGAAGAGATCATCAATCCTCAGGAGTAGATACTTATTCTTCACAATCACCTGATTCAGGCACAGATAGTCTACACAAATCCTCAAACTCCCATCTGCCTTATTGGCGAACAAAATCGGGGATGCCCATAGAGAAACACTGGGCCTTATGAACCCCTTCCTCTGCAAGTCCTCCAACTGTACCCGTAACTCACGAAACTCTATGGAAGCCATCCGATATTCTGGTGTAGATATTAGTGTCGTCACGGGGTACATGTTGATGTATAAATCTACCTCTCTTCGAGGAGGTAGTCCCAGAACATCATTAGGAAAGACATCAGCATACCGGTCCACCACTACAGGATAACTCGAACTCCTCACATCAACTGCTCTGAGAGTGAGGCTAGTCAACTGATGGGTGATTAGCTACACCCTCCTCTGAGAAAGTCCATCCTATGATGGAAAGGTTCCCTTCTCACCGGTGATAGAAAACCTAACCCCATCCTCGCGGACACACCGCACTTTGCGCCTAAAACAAATGATCTAATCATAGACTATGGATAGCCAGTCCATACCCAAGATGACGTCGTAAGGCCTCGACACTACTGCTAGGAGATCACATCCAAAGCTCTCACCTCCTAGAGTGAGCTCACACTATTTTCACTAGTGTGTAATCATCAAATCTTCTCTCGTAGGAGTCTCTAATCATAAGGATCGAGCCAACGGCTCCGTTGGAATCTCTGAGCTCTGAATGAGTGTCATGGAAATAAAAGAGTGACTTGCACCTGTGTCTATAAGAACTAAAACTATGGTGGAATAGACACATATCATACCTCTGATAATCTCTGGAGAACCGTGGTCGTAGGCCTCTGCTACCTGAAGCTGAGCTCACCCATGTCCACCTGCTCCTTGTGGTAGGGGTGGATCACCTGGGGGTGGTGGTGGTAGAACCTCAAACCATTGTCCACCACCTGCTGCAAAACCTGCTCCTCTGCCACGTCCGACGCCCTATAGACCCCCTCGCCCAAACCTCAGTCGCTGCTTCGGCAGTCCCTCAGTCATCTGTTGATCGTCTATGCGGGGATTCAGACAGGCGTGATCCATGTTTCCTTGTCTTCCGCAATAGTAACAGGCTTTTGTACTCAGAAAACCTCCTCTACCTCATGAGCTATGCACCTCCGACCATGCATCATGGGGTCGTCCACCGGAGGTTCTGGCCCGCTTGGACCTCTGCATCATATTCCTACTATCTGCTGCAGATGACTCGAATACCTTTCGTTCAGTGGTGGCTCTCATCATCGGTGTCTGCTCAACTAAGAAGATCTCCACCAATAATGCTCGCTCAAGCACTCTAGCCTGCATCGGAATATTGAGAAATATCATCGACACTCTAATATCTCGTCGGAGACCCTGCTCAAAGGTATGGGCCCTGAAGAAATGGTCACGTACCATGTCAGTGGAGTAGCATGAGAGGTCATTAAATCTCTCCAAGTACTAGGCTACTATCAGGCTGTCCTGTTTTAAGTGCAGCAGCTCCTGGATACGTACTAAGTGTAAAGTCACTGGTACGAACTCTACCCTGAAGAGGGTCTCGAAGTCCAACCAAGAGAGTGTCGCCTCCTCATGCGTCTGGAGTGTCAGACTTCATCATCTCCCTACTATGACCTGGAATAGTCTATCAGGTAGGATCTCCATCTAATCTGTTTATGACTCAACTAAACAAAAAACATGTGTCACAGCCTCCAGCCAGTCCTCTGCTGCCTGGGGATCTGTCTCTCCTCAAAACCTTGAAGGAATCTGACGCTGGAACTCGTGCAATGCGCTCAGTCAGCGTGCATTGTTCGCTAGTGGGGTTGGTGGAAACTGATTCCCTCTGAGTGGTGGTGCTACTGGTACCCCACCCGAAGGTGCCAACACAGTAAGAGGGCCTTACACTGAAGCCTTATCGCTCAGTGGGCCATCATCATGAAATCTCTCTAGAATCCTGGCTGGCTGTCTATGTGATGGCATCCTGAAAGGAAATAGGTGCGCCACAGTAAAAAAGTTATACCTAGTGAGATGACTCAAAAGAGATCAAAAGTAAAACATCTCCAAAACACACGCAATCAGTGTTTTTGTGCACCGAATAAAAAATCAAAATTTAGGGTCCTAGTGTATGGATACGTCGGTCATCGTACCAACACTGGACTCCCTGAACTGAAAACCACACTTAAAACACTTAACACTATTACTCCATTATAAAGATCAGAGTCATAGTTCTTCAGTAGAACCGACTCCTCTCATACCACTTTGTCACGACATGTCCCCTAAGGCCTGTGTCGTGACTACCCCAAGCCTGCCTTCCATAGGCCAGGGGTTGGAGACTAGCACCGGAAAAGCGTATCCCTAAAACGAGAAGGCATTTCCTTTAAAACTGTACAAACACACGGTCCAATAACACAACAATATGAAATTACTATATAAAACTGTAGTAGTAAAGGTGTGTACTGAAAGTAAAGGAGGACGGAATACAAACCCAACTGAAAAGATACAACTACAACAGAAAACAGATAATAGCTCCTGAGATCGTCCACCTAGGATCCTACCTGAAGGGTAGATACCCACAGCTCTCCACGTCAACCAGCCACCTCTGTGTACTATCTGGTCCTGGTTCCTATAGTCTCATCTGAGCTGCTCGTCATCTACACAAGACACAAAAAGGTGCGGGCGAAGACCGTGCAGGGGTGAGTATAACAATACCCAGTAGGGACCCCGAGACCACTGAATGTCTCTCAGAATTCCACTAAGGAAAACCACAAATCATGATCTCAATCAAAAATCACAAAGCAAAAGACTCATCTCAAACTAGGTATAACTTAAGTACAGAAGTACAGATGATTAGCCATAAGGCTAGATCATCTTATTCTGTCAAAGGGCTCTGGTGATGATCCACAAAGGATCGCTAGGTGCTGATCCACACAGGATTGCTAGGTGCTGATCCACACAGGATCCCTTGGTGCTGATCCACATAGGATCTCTCGGTGCTTATCCACAAAGGATCGCTCGGTGCTGATCCACAGAGGATTGCTAGGTGTTGATCTACACAGAATCGCTCGGTGCTGATCCACACAGGATCTCTCAGTGTTGATCCACACAGGATCGCTCGGTACTGATCCACACAGGATCACTAGGTGTTGATCCACACAGGATCGCAAGGTGTTGATCCACATAGGATCACTCGGTGTTGATCTACATAGGATCTCTATTAATTCTTCAGGTCTCAGCCAGCCACTGGATTCCCGCACATAGTATGCTTGATTCTGGGAGGTACCACTCCTCAAGTCATCAGTCATATTTCAACCAGCATTAAGTCTCACGAAAAAGTAACCCAATGATCAGTCATGTTATAAGGGTTCCAATGCAACAGACAGCGCATCAATAGGACGTCCGGTCTGAGAGTTATAGGCATTTTAGTGTCGAGGGCCCGGTTGGATTCAGGTGCGATCCAACCCGGCCATACTCCATCTTTCTCCAAAACTCAGGTAGAGTATCTAAAAAGGACCGTCTCGTCCCAAGGATTTCAATGCTGCAGACGGCTTGTCAAATGGATGTCTGGTTTGTAAGATACGGTCTTCTAAGTAAAACTCGGCCATAAAGGGTCTGGGTTCGGTCCGACCCGGTCAGACCGACCCAGCCCGATTCGAGTCGACTAGGCCTGGTCCGGGGTCCAACCTGGGTCCGACCCGACCCGGCCCGAACCGGTTGGTTTGGGCCACGGTGGGCTCAGCCGGCTGGGTGCAACCCGCACAAGGGGTCACGCAGCCCCTCCTTCCCGAACGGCTCAAGAGCCATTCGTCTCTTCAACCGGCGGCGCCACGTGGTGCCGCCTCACTATCCGCGAGACCCACAGGGCACGGGTCCCCCTCAGTCGCGGCTTCGAAGCCATGGTATCCATCTTCAGTGCGCGACAGCGCGCCGCCCTTCCACCAACACGGTCGGCCAAAAGTCAGCTGCCACCTTCGCCCGCCGGTGTCGCACTGGCAGGTCTTTCACAGGCCCTCAGGTGAGCTTCGGTGGTCCGTTTTCCCTTCAGAAAGCACCTACGGGCCTCTCGGGATGCTTCCAACATTGTGTGGCTCCCAAGTTCATCTTTCCGCTCTGTTTTCCGATTTCCCATGAAGAACGCAACAAAGATCAAAGAGACTGAGGGTTTGGGCCTTGTTCATTTGGCTCATGCCCTCCGCATTAGCATCATAAAAAGGGTGAGATTAATTTATCTTCAAACTCTTAGAATTAATCAAGACAAAACCCCCTACCTCGTGAACTGTTGGATGATGTCGTGGTCGTGAAGGGAGAAGAGTCTTCATTCGTTGTAGTCACCGGCGTTCGTCGATCCTAGATTGTTTCCCCCAATAATGTTGTTCAAGCCTCTATTCTTTGTTGGTGGAATACATCACGGTACTTCATCATAGGTTCCTCACTTTCCTGTTAAAAACCCGATCTTGAGCTCCATTTAAATAGACAAGAGAACCAACCATGTTTCCTAACATTAATGCGGTTCATTTATGAACAGCATTTAATGTTCCAATGTTGAGGTTACGTAATCCAAGGGACATGCCCTTGAATAACCCATTTAACTCTACAGTCCCACCATGTCTCTCAATGATTACAAAATATCAAAATAAAATAACTTTTTGAGTTTATTATTATTATTTTTTTTGTAAAACTAAAAATTAACTTTTCTATCCAGCTTTTTCCGAATAAAGTTAAGATTACCTTAAGAAAATCCCAGTGTTGTGAGTCTAACAGTTCCCTTGGATTTCAATTCAGAGCACCAGTTCAAAAGTTAAAAAATGTCACTCGCACGTTTACTGAACGTACCTTAAAAAAAGTTCAAAATTCTGTTTTGGGCTCTCCGAGCATTGGAATCACGTACCGTCAATTTTTACAGACTCGTAATAATCCCAAATAATTTAAATATATATATATATATGGAATTTCCAAGTCTTTACAATGTATGTGTGTATGTGTGTATGTGTGTATGTGTGTATGTGTGTATGTGTGTATGTGTGTATGTGTGTATGTGTGTATGTGTGTATGTGTGTATGTGTGTATGTGTGTATGTGTGTATGTGTGTATGTGTGTATGTGTGTATGTGTGTATGTGTGTATGTGTGTATGTGTGTATGTTTGTATGTGTGTGTGTGTGTGTGTGTG
Source organism: Viscum album (assembly GCA_963277665.1). Lineage (NCBI taxonomy): Eukaryota > Viridiplantae > Streptophyta > Magnoliopsida > Santalales > Viscaceae > Viscum > Viscum album. Next base: position 1,352,225,622 of record OY728147.1, on the reverse strand, counting down.
TGTGTGTTTCTGTCTCTGTGTGTGTGTGTGTGTGTGTGTCTGTGTCTGTGTGTGTGTGTGTGTCTCTATGTGTATGTGTGTGTGTTTGTTTGTCAATCTATTCATATGTATGTTTGTATGTGTATATATGTATTATATTTGTTTATTTTTCTGTCTATGTGTGTGTTTGTCTATGTAAGTGTGTATATATGTTTATATATATGTTTGTATGTATGTATGTCTATGTGTATGTGTATGTTTATATGCATGTATGTGTGTATATTTTTGTGTGTGTGTGTGTGTGTTTATATGTGTATATATGTGTATATGTCAGTTTGTTAGTCTGTGTGTGTGTGTCTATGTATGTGTGTGTGTATATCTGTATGTATGTTTGTGTGTGTGTGTGCGTCTATCTATGTGTATGTGTATGTCTATATGTATGTATGTGTGTATGTTTTTATGTGTGTATGTGTGTATGTGTGTATGTGTGTATGTGTGTATGTGTGTATGTGTGTATGTGTGTATGTGTGTATGTGTGTATGTGTGTATGTGTGTATGTGTGTATGTGTGTATGTGTGTATGTGTGTATGTGTGTATGTGTGTATGTGTGTATGTGTGTATGTGTGTATGTGTGTATGTGTGTATGTGTGTATGTGTGTATGTGTGTATGTGTGTATGTGTGTATGTGCGTATGTGCGTATGTGCGTATGTGCGTATGTGCGTATGTGCGTATGTGCGTATGTGCGTATGTGCGTATGTGTGTATGTGTGTATGTGTGTATGTGTGTATGTGTGTATGTGTGTATGTGTGTATGTGTGTATGTCTGTGTGTATGTGTGTATGTGTGCATGTGTGTGTGCATGCGTGAATGTGTGTGTGTGTGTGTGTTTATGTGCATGCATGCGTGTGTGTGTGTGTGTGTGTGTGTGTGCTTGTATGTCTGTATGTTTGTATGTATGTTTATATGTTTGTATGTTTGTGGGTGTGTGTGTGTGATATGAAACAGGTGGAAAACATTGACTTGATGGCATGTGAGGAGTTAGATTTGCAAGGCCCAATGATGCAAGGAAGATTAAAGAGACTACAAGCGGCAACGAGAGACCATCTCGCTGCATTAAAAGGCCCAAACCCAAGACGCTTGCATGGATGGAGCAAATGGGTCTATTATCTCACTTATTCAATCCCAAACATGGTGTTTTAGGCTTGGGCCACATGGTTGCATGAATTTTGGAAGCCTTGCCCACATGGAGATTCTAGAATGGTATCTTTGGGCACCAAAGTCAAATATAGTGGGCTAGGTATTCAAAGTCATATCTGGTGGGCTATAGGTAGAAATACATGTGCTGCTTTTCTAAAAAGACTTTTTTAGACTTTATCTTTTTGACTTAAAGGGGACAAGGTAGGTTTATCCTTTATAATTTTAAGGTATTAGACCCTTGAATATTCTAGCACCCCTTGGCTATAAATAGCCACCCCCATGGCACTTGTATGGCATTCAAGATTGTAATAGATAGATTATACTTTATTTATCTCCATTGTGTGAGGATTGTTCCAATTTCCCCCCTTGATCTTGTGTGTTCTTTCCTTATCAATCTATAAGTTAGATTGGTGATCCAATATCTCAAAGCTCCCAATTTTGTGCCTCAAACCAAGTGTGTTGTTGTGTGGATTATCCATCATATCCCTCCCTTGAGTGTGTTTTCTAAGTAGTAGGTTGTGCTCCTTATAGCGTCAGTTGTCTACTTACATCCACTATCCTATCACATCACCCAACACTTATCCCCTAACTACATCCTGCATCCTCTTCCCTACACCGTGAAGATCGAGCCACCCGAGCATCTCACATCAGTGTGTGTTTTTATGTATGTATGTTTATTTGTATTTCTGTATATATGTTTTTATGTATGTATGTTTGTATGTATATGTGTTTATGTGTGTGTGTGTGTCTGTGTGTGTGTGTGTGTGTGTGTGTGTGTGTGTGTGTGTGTGAAAGTGTGTGTGTGTGTGTGTGTGTCTGTCTGTCTGTTTGTCTGTGTCTATGTATGTGTCTATTTCTATGTCTATGTCTGTGTCTGTGTCTATGTTTGTGTTTGTGTCTGTGTCTGTGTTTGTGTGTGTCTTTGTGTTTGTGTGTGTGTGTGACTGTGTGTGTGTGTATTTTGTGTGTATGTGTGTGCATGTTCCTCCCTATGAGGAGAGAGTGGTTTCTAACACAAGGATGGATGCATATATATAGTTATGATTATAGTTTCTCCCCATGAGGAGAGATTGGCCTCCTAGGAGAGTATGATTATATATATACATGCATACATGTGAGTGTGTGCGCGCACATGCTACCTCTTATAGATTATGGAATTTTTCAGAAATTTGTGATGTGTAGGTTCTTTTTGGTAAACTGGTAACGTAGCTTCGATTTCGAACATGACTCAAAGTAGATTTGGTAGAGTCCTTATAGCAATTTATTATCATGATAGCATAGCATGATTTTTTTACTCTTCCTACAAAGGAATTGAAGAAGTGTTTGATGGTTGATTTGAAACTTTCAAACTTTATATTGTTTCATTATACACTTGGTTTTATGACAGATGGGTAGGGGTCGATAGATGGCATCCATTGGGTATGGTGTTACCACATCCTACATGTGTTCCACCAGAATGCATACAAATCTTATTTTACATGCCTCGAGTAAAGGTGAAGCACTTATACATGAGGGCTAATAGTGATGGGGGAGAGGAGACTTGGGAATTTGGACCAAATGTTGATCATTTTGTTTGGATATGGAACCAAGTTACTTTGGATGCCTCTTTAGAGGACATGGCTTGGGACACCACTCCTTTATATCTAGTACAATGTCTCCCTTTATTTATTTGTGTATCTATATTGGGTAGTCTTTTAAATTATCTACATGGAAATATTTTGGTACAATTTCAGTCTGATGTGCGTACATATAGAGATTGATATCTATTATTGATCAGATTGAACAAACGCCTCTAGTGTATAGGTTTTCCCTCAGTGAATAGGTTTTAGCTTTGCTTTTTCCCACTGTTTCCATGCTTCATACTAAATTTTCAATAGGGTTTTTAAACCATGTCTATTAATCAAGGAGGAAAACGGATTCCTAACATTCTCAATTATACATCATCATTTATGTCTGCCTCTAATGATCAAGAAGCACGCCAGAGTTCATATGGAAGTATAACTTGGATATTATTCAAATGTTTAGGTCAGGTCATTACAGCCTCCCTCGAAACAACACCTGATGTTCCTCATCCTCCCTCGAAACAACACCTGATGTTCCTCATCCTCCCTCGAAATAACTACCTGGTCTCTCTACATATCCTTCTCAAGGTCTCCCAAATGAGACTCCTCGATTGGACATTTCATTGAATATTTCACTATCATCTGATAAATACATGCTCCCTTATCAATAACCTCATAATCAAGGTAAATAGATGTCAATAACTTCATTGATTTCCAATCCTCTCTTTCCTACTCAGATGCATAATCATATGACTTCTGACTCAAGGCATTAGGTACATAGGGTATATGTGATATTGAAGTCAAAATATTGAATAAATTTCACTCATCTTCTATACCACATATTCAAATCTTTTTGGAAAAAGATACACCTCAAGATCTTATGATGTGTGTAGAAAATAAAGTGGTCATCAACCAAATAATGACTTCAAAAATTAAGTACAAACATCATCTATAAAAGCTCCAAATCATGAGTTACATAGCTATGTTCATGGAGATTTAACTATCTAGACCTATAACCAATGACTAGACTATCTTGTATCAAGATATATCTAATCCCCTCATTATATGCGTCACAATATAATTTATAAAGAATACCTTCCACAACTGCTCAAAAAAAGAACACCCTCCATAGTTAATTAATGAATTGGAGAACTTTTCAACTTCTCCTTCAAACTTTCAAAACAAACTTAACACTCCTCAAACTAATTAAAGGCATTACCTTTCTCAATCAAAGCTAATAATAGAGTCATAATATGAGAAAAACTGGGTATAAACCTCCTATAATAACTAGACAAGCCTAAAAAACCATACTTCAGGGGTCATTCTTTGGTGGATTTCACACAACTCTCTTGGCCTTCGTTGGGTTCACTACTCACAATCCTCCAGAACAACTTGAACCATAAAATGAACTTTTTTTCTCTGAGTCCCTTTTTTTGATTTTTTAAATAACCACTTTGATGTTGAGTTGGAATTGGGTATAATCAATTAGAAATTTCCAAACCACCAAAACCACAAATAAATCAAAAGAAGACCCCAAAAAATATTTTGGGCCACCCAGATACCAATATGGGTGTAACAAACTAGCCTGAGCTACCATCTGAACCGATCTGCCACTAAACTGAGGGGCATTCCCAATACCAATGGGCTGGTGAAAAGCATTAGGTCATCAAATACATACAATGGGAATAGTTTTTCCCTTAAATCATAGTTAACACATAATGGATTGTATCCCAAAAATCCAACAGGAATCGTCTATAAATCAAGCATCCATGCTAAAAACCTGATGAGAAGAAATAAACAAACAATATAAAATAAATGCAGAAATAGACTCTCGACTCACCCTCCAAACTCCCTCCCCTATAAAAAAATCCTCCAACCATTCCTATTCTCAACCACCCACCAGAATAATAGTACACCTCCAATCGTAGAAAGAAGTAAAAACCTATATGGACAAGGTAAATCATTTAAAGAGTCGCACATCGGACATTATATGAAAGTAAAAGGACTTACAAATCATGTAATAGGAACCATAGGCTGAATGCGATAAAATAAAATTAATCTTAAATCCCCTAATTCAATCAATGCTCCTAGGGCAGTCAATAGCTGATCCAAATCCTAAAAATGAAATGATAATATAAGTGTGAAAAATACTCAATAGACCACCACTCACCTTGCAACCTGCCAAACTTTTGATAATAAACTCATTTCATGCTAATTTGAATATACATTAATAAAATATGGTTTTCGCAAGACTTTACATAAAATAATTCAAAAAAGTCTTTAAAGTTTTCTTAAACACCCTTTCTTTTCCTTCATTAAATTAAAACAATACCTTAAAAGAAAACACTTTGCATCCAAAGACCACTTTTTTGAATCACCATTCAAGGGTCACTTTAAAACCATTTTATAAATTTCCATTAGAAACCATCTAAAAACTTTAAATGAAAAACCTTTGGATCAAACGATTTCTTTAAAACATATTTGGAATCCACTTAAAGAAAACCACAAACCATAGTGGTCAAGACATCCAAACTAACAGGCGCCACATATCAGGCTATCTAAGGGAAGCAATAAAGAAAGGTGCCTCAAATAATAATCATGGTGTATTACAATCAATAAAAAATTAAAATACCATATATGAATCACCAATCAAGGAAACGCATTAGGGTATATACCCTAGGTCCGAGTGTAACATGATCCAAACAGGTGGCAAGGATCCTAGGTTGGCATTAACGAACCTATAACATCCATGGTTGTCTCAAACTATCCAAAGATAAAACTCCCAAGAGTACACCGCTACTATGAACCACAATAAATATCACTATACCTCTCAGTCTAGCACCAAAAACCATTCCACTTGCCCCCATGGTCGAGCTGGCGACACTCCCTAGTTGATGCACAGTTCACACTACGGTTGAACTTATCTAGATCTCAATCTAGTATCCTAGGAATCCCATGACAACAAGAAACGAAGGTGGGCAAGAAAAGAGCACATGATCATCATATCAAAGCATAACCATATGAAACATCCCACAAAGGTTCACAAGTTGTTATGGCCACACAATCATAGGGTCTCAATTGTCACAAACCAGCCCGGGTACCCTGGTAACCCGATAACCGACCCGACCCTGACATAGCCCGAAAGGCGTTCCCGACCCCCACGGGTCGGCGACTAGCACCTGGCATCGTACAACATACAAGTGGGAACGATTTTTTCCACAAGAATGCGGAAGCAAAAGAAAACAAAGCAGTATGCATTACAAAAGAAACTCCACTGGAAGTGATGTACCAGAATACAACAAGGCATAAACCAGCCCAAAGAACTAAAATGGAAAAAACAGCCCAAGGTCCTGAGGAACACAACTCACCAAGCCCAACGCTCAACAACTGGGTCCACCTCCAAGAGATCATTTCCCCTTGCTCGGACCTGGAAGAAGAAAGTCTACAAACACCCGAAGGAAAAAGTAGGGTGTGAGCCTAAGCCCAGTAGGATACCACCAAATATTCCATAATAGATGTCAAATATAGATTATCCAAATAAAATCTTTCAATTTAAAAGTAAACTGGTTTGGCTATTCAAAAGCATATATAAACAAAACATGCTATACATTTTCAAATGATAGAAATAGATATTTTAAGCAATAATTTTACAAATGATGGAATATTTCTAAAGCAATGGCTTATGTAAAACATTTATATAAAACAATTTATATAAATTCAGCAGGCATGTGAAGCAGTTCAAAAGCATTGGCATACATTTATATCTCAAATATAAATAAATAAGCGAGCAACATGGTCATCTGCCAAAAGGTGCGATAGTATTAACCAACTATAGGATTCTGCACTCTCTATGTGAACTTAGCAAAATGTGTATACACACGTCCCTATGACACTGGCCAAAGGAGACTCATCACCAACCCATCGGGGATGTGACCCGCCGCAAGTATGTTTTAGAATATTGTCGTAGCGTAGAGTGTGTCCAAATAACTCACTAACTACCTAAGTTTTTCATGCACTCTTACATGATGGAAGAACTATTTTAAGACTGTTTAAAATAAAATTAATCTCATTCTTCCATTTCAAAATTGTTAATTTCTTTCCATTTAAAACAAAACAAGTTTTATTAAAAAACATGCATTTTCACAAGATAAACCATTGGGTTTCTATTAAATAATTTTAAGCTATTTTCACCAGTTTGAAATCTGTTCAAAACCAATTCCATCATAACACAATTTATTTTCACAATTTAATTCAACAATTTAATTGAAAACATTTCCATCAAATCCATAATTTAAATTAAACAATTTAAATCAGCCAATTTTCATAAACACACCCAATTCAATGGAATTGGAGTTTTTCCAAATTTTCATGCCAAAACCATTTCAAATGTCTCGATTCACTGGAATCGAGTTTTTATCAATTTAATTGAAAGCAAATTTGAGCAATTGAATTTAAATCAACAATTGAAATAAATCAAGCAATACAAGAATAATCAATTTGGCTAATCATAATAGAACCACCTACCTCAAGGTCTTCAATGTTTGCGGCGAAGATAAACCACCCTATATGGTTCAATACACATCCTCACATCCTTATTATCATAAGTGTCGATACACCAATGGTTGACGTTCGTCACGAGCTCCTAGAACCAAAACCATTTATTTTATTTCAAAATGAAATAAAATATCAGATGCAATGATAGTTTCTCTCTCTTGAATAATTTTCAAATTATCCATTAAAAATATTACATGCGGTGATATTTTATAGCTCTTAGATAATTTCCAAACTATCGATAAAAAAATTACATGTGATAACATTTTCTCTTTTCTGGGTAATTTTCAAATTATCTTTTAAATTATCACTTGTGATGATATGTTATCTCACGAGGATATGTTTCAAATTACATATATATTATCACATGCAATGATAATAATCACATGTGATAATATTTATCTTTCATGTAAAAATTTCAGTTTATGATTAGGTCAACGCATGCGCTCGCGATTAACCACCAATAACTTAAATTATCTTGATAAATTCAGGAAATTATCCTTAGATAATTCTTTATAATTATATTTCGATAATTTGATGAAATTATCAATTGATATTTTTATTTATAATTACCTTCCAATAATCTTGTGCAATTACGTTTTGATAATTATTTTCAATAAGTGCAATTGTCCTTTAATAATTCAAAGTAATTATCATAAGGCAATTTTATAAACTATCACTAGATAAAACCATGTGATCGTCCTTTTATAATTATTTTAATAATTATATTTTGATAATACACATAGTCATCCTATGATAATTTATTTTAAAAAAATCATTTAAACTGTGAAAAATCAGATTGAACAATACATTGGTTCCTTCAGATTAAAAATATGATTTAGATCCTGCTCGTCGAGATGAATTCAACAGTACCAACGATGTACAATTCCGATCAACAACGAAGAAGTTATAGAATTTAGAAGATTGGAAGATTAATAAAAAAAGGAAGAGAATAACCTACAAGTTGGGGCACCAAGGTGGTGGGTGGTCCATCGACCGAAGAAGTGAGGAACAATGCACCCGCGGGAGTCCGATATTCTTTACACATGGTGGGATTGACCACTAAAAACCAGATCTCCAAGTTATTTAAATCCCCCAAAACCATCATGTTTCTTCATTCCGCAAAAAAAATAAAACCCTATATTAAACCATCGGTTACCTTATGTTTTAATCAGATTTTCAAAACGGAGTCATTTATTTCTTCCAACTAAGTCGTTGCCACTGAAACGGATTAAAACGGTGAAGAAACGGATGTTTTTCAAAAACTTACCACATCAACAATGGAGTTTTGGTTTGTGAGAAGCAGCGTGGAAGGGATGATGAACAAGGTAAAAAGAAACGTATTTGATAATTAAAACCGGATTTAATTATTAAATTAAATTAATTATTTAATATAAAAATTAAATAATATCAAATGTCCGTTGAGAATAAAAGTTATACCCTGTCTAGGGTAAACACCCCGTTTCAGACACAACGGTGGTCTCGGATTTCTCAAACGATGAGCGATTTGAGAGATATTAATGATTTATTAATGAAAACTCGGAATAATTAATTAATTAATATAAAAATTTGTAATCTTGCGAGCGAGGCATCCAAACACCCGATGCGAACAAATGTTATACCTTGTCTAGGGTAAACCCCTCATTCCGGACCCATCGGTGGTCTCAGATTTTCCATACGAAGCACCGGTTGGGAGATATTTAATTTTTAATAAATAATATATTAAATATTATTTAAAAACTTTATCTCGCGAACGAGACATCTAAATGTCTGGTGTCTTCAAATGTTATACCCCTACTAGGGTAAACACTATATTTCAGACATAATCGTGGTCTCAAATTTCTCATACAACGGACCGTTTTGGAGTTACTCAATTATTTTGAATAAATTGCTCTTGCTTAAAATAAAAATTTAATATTTTTATTCTGTCCTCTCCGAGACTTTGCAGACCTCAAAAATTCATACTAACACAGTGTTTAACTTAGAAAATATTTAATAAAATATTCTGAAGCATTAATTGGGTGTTTTAGCATTCTGCAACGTGTTTTAACAAAAAACGCAACTTTTTACTGATAAACCATTTTTTTCTCAATTTATATAATAATAATTTAACATAGAAAGGTTTAGGAATACCTGAAATAGTAACGTGATGTTACATCAATTCAAGGGTCACACATACTTTGAAAACCACTTCCTGAAAATGCCCAACATGCCTTTAAAACTAGCTTGGGATTCCAATCCCTTTCACATTCCTTAAACTACTTTAAAAAACACACTTGAATGTCCATTTTGAAACAACCAAGGGGCCAACACATTTAAAAAAAATTGGTGTGGGTCAAACATGTCTCATTACCTCAAACACTCTTCCATAAAATGCAAGGCCACCCCTTTATAAAAAAAATAAGAGTCAAAGAACCCCTTTTAAAATTCAAATATAATTTGAAAGTGACATGGTCAATTCATCAAACACTAGGCATGAATTTAAAAAATAACACTTTCAAACAATATTAGAAATCCTTTAAAAAACAGTCATTCCAAGTATAGATTCACTTAAAATGATTTCCAAACCATCAGGACTAAGCTACAAGCTTAGTATATTTAAAACCACCCCCAAAATCAATTTTTAGAAATCAAATCCTCTTTTAAATAAAGTCATTAAGTCTTGAAACAACATTTGTTAATTTTTTCCATGACCCAAACGGGGTCAAAACACTTTCAAAACACAACTTTGTTCTAAGAAAACCCCTTTATCATTATATAAATACTTGGCGTTTCAAGTTCCACTTGAAATTCCAAGTGAAACCATTTAGAGATTCAATTCAAAGGCCCAAAATACCTTCATTAAATTCAATATTTTTAAAGGGAATCCCAAGAAATTTAATGAAAAAGGGGTGTGTATAGCATAAAACTAGATTTATCCAAATTTTTAGAACAAGGAAACCCATCGCTTCCAATATAAATTAATGGAAAAACCAAGGTTTCATATTAGAAACATAATAATTATAACTAATATCATCATTAGACAATGAAAAAATAAATTCAACACTCAAGAAATCAATGGTTTTGAAATTAAAAGGTTTGTATATGGGAAAACCTACCTCAAACTGTTGGCGGAAGGTCCAAATATTTTATTACAGGTTGAAGGAGACCCAAAAATGTGATCGCAAACCCTATCCATGAGAAAAACACTAAAAGTCAGTCAACACAACACCCCTAGAGTTTGTCTGATCAATCATTATGGTGAGAGAGGAGAAAAGGTAGGATGAAATAGAGGAAGGATGTAAGATGAGTCTTTACATCAAACATCATACCCTCAATCATGAACGAAACAAGTGAAATCACTAAGAAAATGGGGAAGATCAGAGGGGGGTGGTGCATCGAGGGAGGAGGGTTGCGGTTGGGGTTGTGCATGATGAGAGGGGGTAAAGAGAATTTGAGGGTTTTAATTTCATTACGGGTATAATGGAAAATATCAAAATTTTAATACATTGGACAACTCATGTGGTTAAGTCACACGGTCTACTAAACCATATGAAAGCCATGTGAAAACCATGTGAGGGTCACTGGACCTTTCCAAATGAGCAACATAGTCTCCTAGAGAAGGTCATGCAGTTGAGAAAACCATGCTCAACCTGTGCGAATTCATACTGTAAAGTGAAAACCCCAAATGCATGGTTGGTGCAAGGTTACTACTAACTATGCGCAATCCAAAGACCCTCCAAAATTTAAAAAACATGGCTATAAACTCTCAGAAACTCATGAAAACTCAAAATAATAATAAATAATGTGTGTGTCTGTGTGTGTCTGTGACTCCTGTCACACTGGGGTGTGATAGTGGGATACCCGGACAACCCATATAACAAATGAGGGTGATAATTTTCAAAGAGTTGGGCCACCCAGATTCCACCCAAAGTCCTGGTGGAAGAACCAAGGTAATTGGCCTTGGAATGTTGTCCTTGTTCCATGCGAGCCTCAAGATGACACAAGATCACTGGATGAGGAGAATCCACCGATCTTGTTGCTTGATAAAGACTTGTCATTATCATCGCATCGTCAATCATCATCCTTAGTGAGATCCAATGTTTGCTAAAACCCAACCATCGTTATAGTGATCCACCAAAGAACACTATATCAGGAAACCATTAGACCATTATCATAATTCAGTTTCATTGTAATGATTTTCACCAAACAAGCATGAGATCATATACCTCCATCCAACCGAAAACTAGAATACCAAAAGCATGATACCAACTGTCAGAATGATGCCTTCACAACCCAACTCATCGCCACCATTACACAGTGTCCACCCCTCTAAAGTCCACCACCATGTTAGATGCACCACTTTCACTAGAATACACCCATGATTAACCCCACCAAGCAGCTACCCTAAGAAAATATCAGAGAGAAAAAATTGAGAAATAACGTAAGGGAATGAGAGATCCAAGGTCATAGTAGTCTAAATTGTGAGCCCAAGAGATCAACAAGGGCCAGAGATGACTAGAAGAAAGGCACGGTTAATGAATAATTACACCACTTGAAGGAAATAAAAAATCGCCTAACAAAAATAGACCCCAAATAATTCCCAAATGAAACAAAACAACATAAGAAAAACCTCACCCTCTTCCACCCAAAAAAAACAATTGTTAAACCACCCAGTACCCACCAAGAAAGGGAAGCAGTTAGGCGCCACTTAGGGTTGAAAGGACCACCACCAATCCCTAAAGGGACCTCCAAGTATGCCCCTAAGATGACCGATGAACCAGAATAGTATCTTCAACCACAGTTTCTCCACCAAACCAAGAAGGGAAATATGAAAAATATAGATGAGTGGTACACGAAGTAATGAGATCTCAAAAAAATGGGAAGAGAAGAGTGACACCATCTGGGAAATGAGATGAAGGGGTAAGGGTATAAGAGAACCATGAGGAAACAAAAACCAAAACAAATAAAATAGAAGGGAACCTAAAGAGAAGAGAGTAGCATTGCCAAATAAGAGTGATAGGGAAACCAAAAGCTGAGATAAAGTCTCCCTTCCACAAAGGGTCAAATCCCTAGTGAGGAGAGGAGTTTACTCGAGTGAGATGGAAAGAAAAAATAGATCCATCCTAAGATGTTATGTATGATCCTCCCCCGTATTAGAATATACTAAGATATCATCAAGGAAGACTTCCATAAGATCATCAAGATATGGTTGAATCACCTTATTCAGAAATCCCATAAACAGGTGAATTCATAACTCTATAAGACATTACTAAAAACTCAAAATGACCATAAAAAAACCAAAAATATGTTTTAGGGATGTATTCATCCTTAACCCTCATCTGGTGATATCCAAATCATAAATCGATCATTGAAAACTAACTAGCCCCTTTAAATTAGTCAAACAAACCATATAACCTAGGAAAAAGATAGCGATTCTTCACCATCACCTGGTTTAACCATTAGTGGTTTATATACAACCATAAACTCTATCTTCCTTCTTTTCAAATAACACCAAAGATTCCCATGGAAACTCATTATGCTGAATAAATCCTCTTTGTAACAACTCATCAATATTAATCCTTAACTCCCAAAGCTCTGATGGCATTATACAATAACTTTTCCTTAGTAATAAGTGAAACACTTTGATATAATTTAATCTTAAACTCAATCTCTCACCTCAGAGGTAAGTGTATTACTTTGAAAAAACAATGACATAATCACCCACAACTCTAAGAAGATCCTCCATGTCCATATTAGAGACACCCATTGTCAAATTCACCAACTGAGATGCAATACTTTTTCGATCAATCTATCTCTTCCTCAAATAAAAATATCCTTCTCTAGAAAACATAAAACGGTCTCCTGCCAAGTTGGAAAAATCACCCTTTATCAATAACAATTAGCACAAGCTTTTCCATGATAAAACAAACCCATCTCAAGGGCAACATCATATGACTATATCCATCATAAGACTAGGTTCCAAAAGAAACGGTCTCTACCCAAAACCATATCATAACCACACACCTCAGACAATCTTTCTCAACCTCCCACTGGAGTAGTCAACTCCAATGGCCTCTGAAGACTCTACTAGAAGTTCTAACCCAAAAACTAGAGAAGGGGTGATAAACAAATGTGAAGCACTAAATAAATAAAAATAAGATCAAGAGTGTAGTAAATTAAAATTTAAACTTAGACCACCATTGGTCCCTCCACCTCTTAAACTTCTACAGCTTGGAGTTTTCATATAACAAATCATCCTCATCATCATCTCTGTTGTCCACCTCTACCACTTCCCTAGTCAAATCTATATCCCTAAGGACGCTAGTCTCCTCTGGGATTTTCTCCTCCAACACCACCCTATGTAAGTGGTCACAATAGTCATTTATCATAATATTTCTAAGGAAATTACTGTTAAGGAGACTAATAAAACTAATGAGGTGGTCCGTCAACAATCAGACTCTGGTCACACCTCCTCTGGATACCCTAAAAAGATAGGCGTATAGACTAGCTATGGAACATACCACCATAAGAGAAACATCAAAATCTCTAGGTTCCACCAGATGGTTGCATACTACCCATGTCATAGAAACGACATCGTGCATGAATCCAAATCACACAGCCTTGCCTAAACCTTAATTATTTCAAAAATCAAGAGTTTCTGCCACTAGCTCCACTCTAAGAAATGCCCATTTGAGCACTCTTCATGAAAGATCTTGTCACGATCAAAAAATTCTTTGTTATCTCATCCTTTTTCAATATATTCATAAAATAACTTGTAGAAAAGATATCTAACTAATTATGGATCTTATACCTTAAATCTCTTTGAAAATGATGAGATTCCAACTTCTCATATTTCATAAAATCAGTAGAATATCGCATAAATTCCATATGCCACACACCAAACTCCCGCATAGATGAATTCCTCTACAAGATCACTAATAACTTATGTTATTTATTGAGTCTATGAATCTATAATAAAAACATTTTCCTAGAAAATTCTCAAAACTAAGTTCATCCAATCATAGACATGTCAATATCTCCCAATCATAGCATCCAACACTGGTGTGAAAATCCTCATAAAAAACTCATTGTTTAAAGAACATGGTGTTTATTTCCCATGTTAATCAACAAGAAATATATCTCAACCTCTTCCAACCAATTCTTAGTATCATTACTAGCGATAGACCCCTCATACTTCGGTAACTTTTGATTCTAGAATTCTCAAGGTTATCTTCCAAGATTGCCCAACCTTTATTTCTATTCTTTGATGAAAAACCTCAGGTGCTTGTTGCACCTCCTCATGTTGAATCTCATGATGGAATTGAACAATTGGAATAAATAGAATAGAAAAACCAACCCTAGACCATGGATATATACAAGGGATTTCTATCAATGCTACCACATCATTCATCTCCACATGGACTATCACTCTAAGCACAACACATGAAGTCATCACATCCTAAAACTGCATGATGCATGAATCCAAACCTATAAAGATACCTTGAGGCTCTTAATATGGTATTAATATATAGAATAGAAGAATCCTTAGATCACAGGGGCCCTTCTACATCTAGTTGATTTCTCTGGTCTACATTGCATACTAGGTACAAGTAATATTGTTACCTTACTAACCTGTGAAATCCTTATCAATGTCCAAACCCCATATTAAAACACTCACTTCGATATCATTTTGTCGTGACCTAGCCCCACTAGGAATCTACTTCATTCAATAATGAGATTGAATCGTAACCCCTGAAACTCGCCTTCAATGTCACGGGTTTGTGACTAGCACTAAGAGTATATCATCACACATGTATGGAATGCATTTTCCTTTCAAAATAAATATCTACATAAACATAAATAATAATAATGCATTTCCCAAACATAATGCATGAATAGTGTATAAGAAGTGCATCTCAAATCATATGAAACCAAGATACAAGGGGCAACATAATTACAAACCAACTCCACTATACCTCAAGTGAGGTATAATGCAAAACACCTCCAATAAAAAGTCTATTATATTCCAAGTTAAGGTCATTTAACACCATAAGCAATTCTATTCTGGTTATTTTAATATATATATATATATATATATATATATATATATATATATATCGAGGGTGATCGTATAATTATACTCAGCAAGATGCTCCTCAAAACTCTCATGTAACCATGTAAGTGAAGCATGATAATGCAATTGTGCATGAAGTAAACAAAAAAAATCAACACCCATTCTTAAAATTCAACCACTCAAAACACATCCATCTCATGCTTCATAATCCAATTCACTTTCCATTACATAGAAAATCACATAACTCCACCAAGTCAATTATGCCTCATAACCATATCTGAAAACCGAGCAGTTTTCTGCCCATTAAGACATCATTGTAAAACACCATATAGATGACCACCTGTAGGGAACTTGTTATAATATATTTATCAATTGGGTAGTTGTCCTCCTATAGGGACTCTATGTTTTCTAGGTGTCCACCCTCATGGACTATCCCTACTATAACCCACTGCCACCTCTTCCAAACAATCCACCAGCTCTGCAAAATAATGGTTTGATAGTTTTCCACCTGTAGGGACTCATTATATTACCATGTGTCCACCCATAGGTACTCTCCCCACCACAACCTGCATCATCACCGTTGTTTTTGCGACAATAGGTAGTATGTTGGATTTTTTTCAATTACTATAGGTTTTCAATTGATGTTGGATTTGTTATCAGATGCGTATGGAATTATATGATAGTGGTGTTGTCAATATGGTGGAAGAGAGTGTTGCAATTAGAAGTTGTATATTGGATATTATTAGATAAATAATAAGTTGAAATTAATATGTTCCACGCTGAAAGAACATGATCTGTGAAGATGTTTTTGAAGACATTGAAGTGTTTTGACAAAATATCTAAGCATAGAACATCATATATCTATCCTAGTGATGATGTGGAGCAGCTGAGTGAAGAAAGAGAATATTTATTATTTCATGATTAAAATTTTACTGAAGTATGGAAAGTGTTTGGAAAATTTATTAAAGTCATGTTACTGCATATGAATGATTTTGAAGTTCTGTGAGTGAAAACTCAGAAATCAACAGGCTACATAAGATTAAATTAAAGCTTCAACTATCCATGTAAGATTGAGATGAATGTTCAATTAGTCACGTAATACTGAGATAAAAGTTCAAATGGTTTTATATGAATGAATAAGAGGTTGAACTAACTATGTACAATTCAATAAAATTCTCAACTAGTTACATATGGTTGATTGAAGATTTTCAAAGATCGCGTAAGTGAGATATGGAGTTGTGGAACACTGAGTTGACTAAATAAAAATCATGAAAATCAATTTGAAATATCCCTCGTCAATTTTTATGGGAGCTATGCATGGAGAAAATTTTTTAGATTTAAAGAAATATTTGTTCAGAATTTTTGAAGAGGATTAAATGGAAAGGTATATTGTCATATTAGAAGTTTTGAATATGTGATCTTTGTTGAAGAAATTCAAATAAATAATCAAACTTGATAAAGATTTTGTTTCTATATCTTCAACAAAATTCATATGGCAAGATAAAGAAAATTCAAAAGGGAGGAAGAGAACTTAAAGAATGTAAATATATTTGTAAGACAGAAGATAGTGAAGTGTGTATATTCTTAATATATTTGGTTCTAGAGAAGATGATAAGAAGAGAGGATAATCCTTAAGAGTTTCATTGTCATGTTTGATGTAGAAAAGGAATGGAGTTTTTGTTTGAAGTCACTGAATATCAATTCTCTTAACAAAGTATTATTCTATTCTGGTTCGCAATTCATGAAAAGTGAAGCTTCTATAAATATTTTAGAAGAACATAAGAATAACTCTAATCATAAGGCGTTTATCATATCTGGCATATTTCAAAGGAGGCAGTTCATGGATGACAAGAATAATAACTCTTTTATTAGAGTTATTTGAATATGGTTCATGAAGATGGGAGCAACAAACTTGAGATCCTTAGTTCATTATATTTGTAGTTAGAGTATAAAAGATATTAGTTTTCATATATTGATCTGGAAGATACTCTTATGTCTATAAACTAATTGAAGACCCTCCTCAAAGTAGTGAGTGGAGAGAGAGGATAGGGGGTGTCCCTTGGGTGAGCAGTGAGAAATCTCTAAACCTATTGTATAGGAAATGAGCCTTGGCATCTATAAAGATTATAACCCTGGTAATCCAAAGACAATGGTTACTTTATTACATTGGTACTAGATACAAGTGATCAGATCTCAAAGGATAAAATAGTTTAGCAGTCATGAAAAACTAAATACATACTTGAATCTCACATTACATTTAAAACTTAAAATACAATTTCTTTGAGAACATCATTATTCTATTCAACATATATTTGTATATCAATCGTAATATACTTCCTAGTAGGAAAAGAAAACATAAGAAATGGGTGAGCTCAAATGCTCAATAAGGGTATGCAAATAATAGAAGCTAATAAGGCATGAATAATACGGAAAGAATAAATGATTATCAAATAATTTCATATAAATAATCACATAATCTAGAAAATTATCCATAGATATCATAACTATTAAAATAATCACATGGATATCAATAACTGATTTCATAATGATGGAATGAATAATGTCGGACATATGAAACTTACCATCTAGATCTCATGCCAAGACATATTACAAAAATGGGTAAGGTCTCGACCAAATACTCAATCTAGTTTTTTTCATGAGACCTACTGATGCATCGAGGGGCTATGTAATTCCAGGCCTCAGCGATCAGTTAACAAGTCCAATGCATTCATCATATGAATAAACAACATAACTTGATCAACATGC
Organism: Viscum album; assembly: GCA_963277665.1. Classification (NCBI taxonomy): domain Eukaryota; kingdom Viridiplantae; phylum Streptophyta; class Magnoliopsida; order Santalales; family Viscaceae; genus Viscum; species Viscum album. The sequence goes on along the minus strand of OY728147.1, from coordinate 1,352,207,511 downwards.
CTTAAAAATCAATAACTATCCATATTGGAAGAACTATCATACGAAATATCAATACTTTCCCCGGTCAAACTGAACAGAGACCATCCAAAGAAATATGATGGATGGTATCATTAGAGTATATCCTCAGCATAAGATTTAACAAAGGATGTTGACATAGATGAAAATACTTTAAAAAGATTAATGGAAAATTTCTTGAGGAAAATACTCTTTTCACTTTGAAATCACTTATTTAAAGTCTAAAATATTTCCCAAATATTAAGAAAAACATTATCTCTAAAAGGAACCTTGTAAAAGAAACTTCGAAGTGATGAATGGTCGTGATGATAGAAAATTTTGGTCATGCCATATGAGTTAAAAAAACATATTTTTCACACTTGTAAATGGTTAAAAATGTACCTCATTCAGAAAATGAAAAAAAGATTCCTTTTAAACCGTTTTGTAAAAAGTCAAACATGGGTAATGTAATGAACCATCCCAAGTCAACTAAACAAGTCACTCGAGATTACCCACCACATAATGAGGTGAAACCAAGGAACACAAAACCAGTCTCATGTGTAACAAAAACAAGGTATAAAACTAGAGTACATAGCGTAAAAAGGATAAACATCCATAAGACCAACAAAGTAAAGCCTAATAGGCCAAACTAGAAAGATAAAATGGACCAAACAAAACATGTCCCTATTTGGTCATTCATCACCACTAAATCATCCAGCTACAAAGTCGAAAACCAACAGGAGAAAGTGGTATGCTACACAATTTCCTTCCCTTTACTTGAGTCTCGCAGAACAGCATCTACAACCACCCAAAGGAAAAAAAGCAGAGTGTGAGCATAAAGCCCAGTAAGATACCACCAAAGAATCTATGCAAGTTTTGATATCAAGAATACATTAGCTCTAGTTTTAAAACATATCCAGTTTACAAAGAATTTTCATAAAGTAAAACCATTTTATAAATCATCCTTTGGTTTTCATAAAAACATATCATATTCAAAAAATCCAGGAATATGTCATAAATAAAAGAAAGCGGGTATGCAAAGGCAAACCAACCATGGATACCCCATAAGATAAACATGTGAGCGAACAACCATGAAAATACCATCATATGACCAACCAATCATAAATGAAAAAGCATGCCATTTGGTCTCTAACCTATTAGTCTAAATGCTAGACTGAAAAAAAAATCCCCAATCCATGACTAAGGTGGATCCAACCAATATAACCTCTAGTGGAATTACACACACTAAAGTGAAAATAAACCTCTTATGGAATTACACACACAAAAAGTGACAAGTCTATTCCTGATTCACCCAAGGTTACCCAATGTGTTATGCCTGTTAAAAGCCATTTCAAAACTAAAACCACTCTTTAAAGCATTTAATCAAATACTTGGTGTGTGCAAAATTGTTTTTAAAGAAAATCCCTTTAAAATTGTGTATCTTTTCCAATAAATCCATCTAATGTCAGATCAATCAATTTCAATGAACAACCCAAAGTAATTGATAAGAACTTAAGTCAATTCATGAATTATAACCACTTGTATAGATTCACCTACCTCAAGAACGGAGGAAACATAGTCATCTTCGACAACGAAGATGGGTAACTAGCATATCGGTCTCCAAAAGACAAGGATTAAGGGTAAACTGTAAAGAATTGATAGAAAGCACCAACCAATCACAGCCCAATCCAAAAACATATCCAAAGCCACTTTCTTAACTAAATGTAGAGAAAAGGCAGGAAGACTACTTACCAGGGAGAAGCGACGCAACCACCATAGGGATCAAATGTCGAATAGAGCGATCTGAAAGGAGGGAGATCACCCAAAATCACCCAAAAATCACCCTAAGGTTCGAGAGTGAGGCCTTCACATCGAATAGAGAAGAGGTCAGGCATACAGCAAAATAAAAATCACTGGACCCAAAGAATTCACACTGTGAACCCCTTTCACATTGTGAATTCCATGATTTTGCAAATATGTTGAAAAAGGCATCGCCTCGAGTTGACTTAATCCTAGTTGACCCATTCATGTCATGAAAAGATTTCACAACTTGAAATATTTCATGCTCTAAACGGAACTCATGATATCTTCCCTGCAATGGATTCACATCATGTAACTAGTTCACAACATGAATATGTCTAGTAGGCAATCTGCAGTCCAAATTTTGCAGGGAAACCTCAAACTGTCTCCAATGATTTTTGAACCTAAGGATAATCCCCTTAAACCTTTGACACATTTATATCCAGACTCCATCAATTCAAACAAACATACATCCTCAGACTTTAGTCAATTTTCCCTATAAAATCTCTCCATCCTCGTAGGGCCTGAAACTCACCCAAACAAAAAGGGAGCAAAGAATGGAGTTAAGAAGTAACTGAATAAAGGTAACAAAATGTTACAATCTACCCACCATAAACACTTTCTTTCCCCAAAAAGTCATCAAAATCCAAGAATCACAAAAAGGGAAGGTCACTACTACCTCATCAGCAATTTTTGCTCCCACGTCTCGTGGTTCTCCCGTCTTCACTTCTACAGTACATGGACCAAGGGAATTTTTTTACCATGCAGTACCTTCTCTTGGAAATCCATAATCTGAACAGGTTTCTCAACCACAATGGTGTCAGGCTCAAGATCAACATCCTCTTATTCAATCACATGGGAAGGACCCGGTTGATACCTCTTTAGCTGGGAAACATGTAACAAGTCATTGATGGAATTCAAATGAGACAGAAAGTCCAACTGATATGCCACCTTTTCGAGATGCTCCACAATCTCAAAGAGTCCAACAAATCTCGGTGCCAACTTACCATGTCTACCCAACCCATGGTATCCCAAGTGAGATGAAACTCTGAGAAAAACCCGATCACCAACCTGAAACTCTAGCGGCCGATGAAGATGGTCCGCATAGGATTTTTGATGACTCAGTGTCATGATCAATTATACCTTTTTTGTCATCTCCTGAACAAGAATCAAACCAACCAAGGACCGTTCTCCCAACACTTCCATGTACAAGGGAGGTCTACATGGTCGCTCATACAAAGCCTCAAAGGGCATCATCCTAATCAAGTCTTGATAACTATTGTTATAGGAAAACTCAACCAGATACAAATGATTTTCCCAAGAACCACTGAAATCAAGAACACATGCCCATAGCATATCCTCAAGAACCTGGATAGCTCCCTCTGTATGTCCATATTTCTTTGGATGATATGTCATGCTCAATTTCAATTGGAAACCCATTGCCTCTTGCAAGTCGTTCCAAAAACTGGATGTAAACCTAGGATCCCTATCAGAAACAATCGTAGAGGGAACCCCATAAAGTATCACAGCCACTTGGACATACAAGTCCCCAAGCTGATCCACTTTCATTGTATCCTTGATAGGGAGGAAAATTGTCGATTTCATGAGTCGATCAATGATCACTCAAATCGCATCCTTCCTGCTAGGAGTCTGTGGTAAACCAATGAAAAATTCCATGGAATTCTCACCCCACTTCCATACTGAAATGGTTAAGGACTGTAGCAAACCAAAAGATCTATGATGCTCTGCCTTAATTATCTGGCACATGAGACATCGTGACACAAAAACTACAATCGACCATCTCATCCCTAACCACCAATACTGACGTCTCAAGTCATGATACATCTTGGTAGTCTGAGGGTGCACAGACCAACAAGAATGGTTTCATTTGTCCATCAACTCCTGTCTTGGAGAAAAAGGAATAAGCAACCTGCTTCGGAAACACAAAGCGCCACCAGGAAACCAAGACCACTCACCCAAGGTCTCCCCACTATTTGGGATTTTACTAAAGTACTGGCACTCGGTGTTAGATATCTACTCGAGCCGAACCCGATCATCAAACGATGAGTCAACCTTTATCGAATCCAAGTACACCTTCCCACCGGCTTCTTTTACTCCTAATCTCATCTCAGCAAACGAACCCATCAGAGATCACTCTTCCATTAATTCCTTTACTGCTTGAGTCAGTAGTTTGTTGCTCAACACATCGACAACCACATTCCATTTTCTAGAGGTACAAGTAATATCAAAGTCAAAAATCTAAAGACACTCAACACAGCATCTCTGTTGTGAGTTCAGATCCCTCTGAGTGAAAATATACTTCAGGCTCTTATTATGATTATAATATACTGTAAATCACTCCCCAAAGAGGTAGTGATGCCATGTTTTGAGTGCATGAATTATCGCTGCCAACTCAATATCATAGGTAGGGTAGTTCTTCTCGTGAGGGCGTAACTGGTGAGAGCCATAGGCCACCACATGCTTCCCTTGCATCACGAAACACCCCAAACTCATGTCAGAAGCATCGCAGAAGACATTATAACTCAAACGTGGTTCTTGAAGAAAAAAAACGGGAGCTTAAGTCAACCTCATCTTCAGTTCCTTAAAAGATCTATGATATGTGTCATTTCACTCAAACTTAACACCCTTACAGGTTAAAGCTGTCATCGAAGATGCAATCTTGGAGAAGTCCTGAATGAACCATTGTAATAACTAGAGAACCCCAAGAAACTCCAGATCTCAAACACCTTTTTAGGCTTCTCCCAGGAAATAACCATCTGTATCTTTTTAGGATCTACTGAGATGCCCCTATCAGATATAACATGCCCCAAAAACTTCACTTCTTGAACTCAGAATTCACACTTGGAAAGTTTTCCATACAAATGATGTTCCCTCAAAGTTCTAAGAATGATATCCAAATGTTCCATGAGCTCCTCCTCTAGCTTGGAGTATACCAAAATATCATTCACAAACATAATAAAGAGTCCAAGAATCGATTAAAGATCTGGTTCATCAATGCCATAAACACCATGGGAGCATTAGTGAGACCAAATGGCATAACCAGAAACTCACAATGCCCATATCGGCTCCTAAATGCTATCTTAGGTATATCCTCTTTTCGAACTCTCAACTGGTAGTACCCTGATTGAAGGTCGGTCTTTGAAAACTAACGTGCCCCCCAGAGTTGATCAAAAATATCATCAATCCTGAGCAAGATATATCTGTTCTTAATTTTCTCCTAATTTAACTTTCGATAATCCATGAAAAATCTAAGGCTCTTGTATGCCTTCTTAGTAAAGAGGATAGGTGAAGCCTATGGTGACACGCTAGGACAAATAAATATCTTAGCCTCAAGGTCTGCAAATTGGACCTTAAGTTCCACCAACTCAGAAAGTGCCATATGATAGGATGGCATAAAATGGGCATCGTGCCAGGTAGCAGGTTAATGGTAAACTCGGCCTCTCTCTGTGGAGGTAAATCAGAAAAGTCATCTGGAAAGACCTTGGGGTACACACAAACCACCACAGGAAGTGGGGTGCTCAAAAAAGGTTCAACTGTATCAAGGTACGTCTCTGACAACTGACATGAGATCACCCCAACATAAGGAACAACAGACCCCACTCTCCCGGACCTATAATCTCACTCCTCTGGAAGACATGAGTGACTCCTTCTGTAAATAAAAACTGAACTCGACAATGATAACAGTTGATCTGAGCCTTAACACTGATCATCCAATAATTAGGTTGAAGATATCAATATCAAGAACCAAGAAATCTCACACCACTTCAAAGGCGTGGAAAGATCCAACAAGAATGGCATAAGATTTGAACGCAAACCCAACATGTCAACCAGCTTTGACAATATAAAAGAATAAGTGCACCTATATCAAACAAAGCTAGCACCATAGAAGATGAAATAAACATTGGACCTCTAACAGTAGTCGACCCTGCTTCATATTCCTATGGTGTACACTTTTCAATATAAAGACATCCGGGCTCAGCTCCTCCCTAAGATTTCTTTTCCACATGAAAATCCACCTTAGCCTGAGGATAAGACCCACCACCCTTGGAAGCATCAGAATGAACCTGCAAACCCTTAGTGAGAGTGGATCCATCCTTACTTGGGATATCCTTTAACAAAAACATCTAAGATGGCTAGATTTCCCACAACAATGACAAGTCTTGGGAGCTTCCGTATAATTAGGCTTGGTATGACCAGGCCTTCCAAACAAATAACACACAACCTGTTGTTGTCCTGACAAAGCTCCTGAGACTGATCCTTAAGAAAATTGGCTACCTTTGCACTTCCTTTTCTGGTCAGAAGACATACCTTGACCAACAACCGCACCAACCGAAGCTCCACCCAAAAATGTTCTCCCAGCTATGTCTGCCTCTGCCAAAGATACTTTATCGACCACCTCTATAAAATTTGGAAGGAATATGATAACCATTATTGATCGAATATCGGCCCTCATGCCCATCTCAAATCTCTGATCTTTCATGTAATCATTGGTAACAATATCTGGTGTCAAGTGCACCAACTCAGCAAAGCAAGTGGAATACTCTAGAATGGTACACTCCCCTTGCTCTAATGTCAAAAACTCCAGAGTCTTTTCCCCTCGTAATGTATCAGGATAAAACTTTTGGTTGAATATTTTCTTGAAGGATGCCCAGGTAAGATCCTCGTACAACTTATCTTGCACAATCAAGTCCCACCATCTCATTCTCAGTCCCTCTATCATATACATGGAAAACCCCAGGTTAGAGTCCTCAGTAGTCTTCAGAGAGTTAAAGATCCACTCAAGTCACTCCTCAAATTCTTGGGGTCCTTTTTCACCATGGAAGATAGGTGGATTTTTCTTAGTAAATTCTGAGTCGTGATCCACTACTCATCTTGGGTTTCCAACACCCGCTTAAATAGCACAAATTATGACTTCCACTAAAAAAGGGTCCACTGGAGGACTCACCTTTAAAACTTTTCTCGCAACTTCCTCATAGAAGATCTCTCCACGGAGACATTGTTTATTAAACACAAGACAACAACTAGTCAGTTTAACAGCAAATTCCATCAAAGACATAAAACCGACTTCTAGAACCCCATGTTAATGCTTTTAAACAAAAAGAATTTAAGCATTCATGAATTCTACAAATGAAAGACAGCGCTTAAGAAAGAAATATGTTCATTTAAATAAACTCGCATATCCAATTTATTCAAACAACCTCAACCACCAAGTCACAAGCTTGGAAAAAATCTCAGGCCACCCATGGTAACTCGGATTCAGACACGAAAGCGAGTTGGACAAACCCTTTTTCTGCACTTACTATCTGAATTCTGGCGGTCTTAACTCCTATCTACCAAAGTCATTGAACCACACCTAGGTAGTGTCACCACACCACACTTCAGGCTGGTTATTCCCTCTGATACCAATTTGTAACGAACCAGTCCGATTCAACTAAACAAGTTACCTGAGATGGCCCAGCACATAGTGAGGTGAAACCAAGGTACACAAAACCAATCTCATGTATAACAAAAACAAGGTATACAGCCAGAATATAGAATAGAAAAAAGATAAACATCCATGAGACCAATAAAGTCAAGCCTAACAAGACAAACAAAAAGATAAAATGGACCATACAAAACATGTCCATGTGTGACCATCTATCACCACCAAACCATTCTACTATGAAGTCAAAGACCAATAAGAGAAACTGGCATGTTACACAATGCCCTTCCATTTACCTGAGTCCTGCAAAACAACATCTACAATCGCCCAACAACAAAGGTAGGGTGTGAGCACAAAGCCCACTAAGGTACCACGAAAGAATCTATACAAGTTCTGATATCAAAAATGAATTCGCTCTAGTTTTAAAACAAATCCAGTCTACAAATCATTTTCATAAAGTAAACGCATTTTATAAATCATCCTTTGATTTTCATAAAAACATATCATATTCACCAAATCCATGAATATATCAAGAATAAAAGAAAGCATAGGAAACCCAACAATGGATACCTCATAAGATAAGCATGTGATCGAATAACCATGAAAATAACATCATGTGATAAACCAATCATAAATGGCAAATCACACCATTCGGGCTCTAACATATGGGTATATGTACTAGACGTGAAAGAAAAACTCTAATCCAGACCTAAGGTGGATCCAACCAATATAACCTCTAGTGACATTACACACACTAAAGTGACAATAAACCTATTATGACATTACACACACAAAGAGTGACAAGTTTATACCAGATGCGCCTAAGGTTTCCCAATGTGTTATGACTGTCAAAATCCATTTCAAAACCAAAACCACCCTTTAAAGCATTTAATCAAATACCTGATGTGCACAAAAATGTTTTTGAAGAAAATCCCTTCAAAAACATGTATATTTTCCAACAAAATCATTACAATGTCAAATCAATCAATTTCAATGAATAACTCAAAGGAATTGACAAGAACTTAAGGCAATTCATGAATTAGAACCACTTCTATAGATTCACCTACCTCGAGAATGGAGGAAACCCAGTCGCCTACAACAACAGAGATGGGTAACTCATCAGCCTCTGAAAGAAAAGACTCGAGGGGAAACTGCAAAGGATCGATAAAAATACCAACCAATCACAACCCGGTCTACAAACATGGCCAAAGTCATTTCATGACTAATGGTAGAGAAGAAACGGGAAGACCACTTACTAGGGAGAAGTGACACAACCGCCATAGGGATCAAACACCGAACCAAATGGAGCAATCCAGAAGGAGGTAGATCGCTCAAAATAGCCCAAAATCACCCTAAGATTTGAGAGGGAGGCCTGCACATTGAATGGAGAAGGGGCCAGGCGTGCGGTGTAATAAAAACCGCTGGAACCAAAGAATTCACGTCGTGAATTCCATGATTTTACAAATATGATGAAAAAAACATCGCCTCAGGTTGATTTAATCCTGATTGACCCATTCATGTCATTAAAATATGTCATGGTTTGTAATGTTTCACGATCTGAATGGAACTCATGATATCTTCCCTACAATGGATTCACATTGTGTAACTAGTTCACAGCATGAGTATGTCCAGCAGGTAGTCCGCAATCCAGATTCTGTAGGGAAATCCCAAACCGTCTTTGATGTTTTCCAAACCCAGGGAGAACCCCCTTAAACTTTTGACACATTTATACCTAAACTCCATCAATTTAAACAAACATACATCCTCAGACTTCAAGTCATTTTCCCCGAAGAAATCTCTTTATCCTTGTAGGGCCTGAAACGTGCCCAAACAAAAAGGGAGCAAAGAATAGAGTCAAGAAGTACCTGAATTAAGGTAACCTAATGTTACAGGTAAAAATATCTTTAATAAATCATTGTATAATTTTAAAAACATTTTTTAGTCATTTTAATGAAAATATGGACGTTGAATAAAAAGATTACTGACTGAGTAGAAAAACGAAGTCGATTTTCCTTTAAAACATTGTTTCAGTATTTTGAGTACTTAAAGAGAGAGAAATGGAAGGGAAACTTCTAATTTATATAAATAACCATAAGAAGAAAATATATTGGATTTGAGATAGAAAGATCAAATAATTCCCCAATCAGAGACTCAAACATAAACAATCTAGAATATCGATGAGATTGTAAAATAAACTATTAACTCAACTTTGACTTCCTTCGTATGTGTCTGAACCTCCTGTATAATAAATATAGATTTGTTATACAACTATTCTAGAGTCATACTCATATATATCACACCATATATTATTTACTTATAATCTTTTATCACATGTTTATTAACAATTCTTTATTAAAATCACTCTTCCATGTAATAACTAATTCATTTTTCATGTTTGTTTTGGTTCGGTAGTTTCAGTTCTTGTACTTTGATCATGGTTCCGCCATCTCCAAAATGTTAATCATGATATGAATATCATATATATTCATTATATATGTGTTTAGGATAATCCATAAAAGTTAGAGATGGAAAAATGAATTACACCATTCATGGAAATGTTAGGTCATACGTATGCATGAACGTTTTTATTTTTCGATAAATGAAACAAAAAAAAGGTAAATAATAATTAACCTTTCTGAAATCATATTTATATCATAGACATCATATATATTCATTAAATCTATCCTTATTACCATCCATTATAAAATAAAATAAAAAACGTATTACATCGCTTCATGGAGGCAATAGTTCACATGTATGCACGAGCGATGTTATCATTTTTCAACGGATTAAAAGCTAAGAAAGTGGATGTAATATTATAATTACAAAAGTATAATTATGTCATAAATATCATATATATATATACACATTAAATCCATCATTATATCCAGTCGTGATAGGCGGTGATAGAAAATGAATTACATCGGTTCGTGAGTTGGTAATTTATTGTACATACGATCGACAGTTTTATTTCTCATTTTATGAAATATGAGATAGATATAGGTTATGTCATTAACATAATAACATCACGTTATATGGAAAATACTAATGGTATTATTTCAGCAAGGTTTAAGAAAAATTGAAAGAGGTGGAAGTAAAAAATAAAATAAAAACATAGGGTTAAGAAATATACTTCTTATTCGGACAACCACTTTAGGTTTATACCTAAAGCCTTCCTATGATGGTTTTATGATCAAACCAGGGACTCGTGGGGAGGGATTTAAGGAAGGGATTTAGATAGGGATTGGATGAAACAAAAAGGCTCTTTAAGTGTGGAAAGGAGAGGAGGGGTGGCTTTTTATAATTGAGGTGAGTAACACACTTGTAATTTTCAAAGTTTTAAAATAATGTCATTTCTTTTTCTTAGAAATAAGGATCCAAAATGGACCATTCTCAAACCTTAGATGAGATAAGGTCAAAATATGGTTATCCAATATGAATTAGACAAGTTTTTACATTATTTTAACTCTATCTTTTTAGTTCAACCCCCAAGTAAATCAATTTTAACCTTGACCACGGTAACAAATGTTTACTGTTTTTACTATTCATCATGATCAAAAATTAAATTGATCTTATTACCTAATATTAATTATTATGATTGAAAATATAAAATCCATTTTATCAAATTCATTTCACAAAAATGACAAGGTTTAATTTAAAATTAAAACCGCAATCACGACAAAAAAGCAGTTTTCCAAAGAAAAAGTTTTCCCAAGTATAAAAAAAAATTATATCAGAATTCAACATAAAATTGATTCTAATGACCTAAATTGGATTAATCATAATATAATTGAACTAATATTACTTTTAAAACCATTTTTAAACAAAATGAAACTTTTTAAATGCTTTAAACGAAAAAAAATTAATAAAATCAATATTTTCCACTATTCGTCAAAAAAAATAATCTTTTCAGAAAATTCTCAAAAATTCACTATAAGATAATTTTGACATGTTGATTTCAAAAATGAATTTTATTTTGACAAGTGCATTTTTTAAAAGTGGCAAAAAATATTAAAATAAATGCAAAACGTGACAACCCTGTTTTAAAAAAATACATTTTTAAGCATAAAATTGGATTTATTCTTATATCATGCCTAGCAAAAATATTAGATGAATGATAAAACATTTAATTGAATATATAATATATAAATTTCATTAAAATCATTTTCCAATAATAACTAATTTAATTTATTAAGATAAAAACACATTTTGCACATAAAAATAGTTATTCGGAAAAATATTTTGTATACTTTCAAATGGTTTTTATTTTCATTTTTTATCAATTGATAACCAACGAATTTATTTTATACATGTGTAAGCTATACATTTTTCATAATTTAGATAGTCATGTTCATACTCATCAATCCAACAACTATGAGATAATTATCACATAATAATATTTTAACAATATATCATGGTTCCTTTAAACTTGGTGTTGCGTGTAACGCTAGCTATAAAAAAATTAAATTTATTTGAAAAAAAAAAATCATAAAATCTCAGTGTTATAACATGGAGTGACCATAGCCTAAATCTTGCATTCACAGCGGTTAGCGAATATTAGTACATTATACATTACAAGTTGTATGCTACTTGGATGTAATCCATTTAGGTGAACAAAGTAAAATCGTTATGTCCTTATGCTTGTTGTTTTACTTTATTTTAGGATGTGCATGGCAATAACATATGGATTAAATTGGTGTTCCTCCTAATATGGGAACAAGATCTGTTTAAAGTAATGAGTTGAACAGAAAAGATAAATTTAAAGAACACCCGGATTAATCCCCCCCAACCCCCCTCGGGGTGTTTGTGGGACTGTGACACCAACAAATGATATAAAGGATTACAGGTTTTGTTTTGGAATTTAATTTTTCATATCTGTTATTGAAAATTTTACCACATGAAAAACTATAAAGCCTCCTATTTTTATGGAAATAACTTTAATTATTGGAAAAAAAAAGATGCATCGTTTTCCATAAGATGGTGGAAATAATGTCATGAAATTTATACATTGTGAAGTTGGCTTGAGAATACACAGTCAAAGAGATTTTGATAAAAGGCACAAAGAATTTTGGTTGGTGTCATAGTGAATGAGGTATTTAAAAAGACCTTTAATTATGCTATTGCTTTTGAAATATAGAAAACATTAAAGGTGATATATGGAAACCCCTTGAAAAAAGGTGATTTGAGTCCCACCACAAGAACTGAATGCAAGTTTAATGATACTACGTTATTTTTGGGTAAAGATGAAGATAAGTGCCTTTTGAAAAAAAGGTAAGAAGACAAAGAAGATCTTGGAGAAAACAGATACTCCCATTGAGGTGAATGTGATTGGTTTTATTGATTTATTTGGGCATAACATTGGTTCAACTATTTCTTATAAATCATAAAATTCAAATGCCCTCACGAAGTTTCAAAAAGATGGTGATTTTATCGAAGAAGAGATGGCTAAATTATGTTGTCATTCAGAAGAAGGTTCTTGCAACAATCAAGGGGAGATTAGAAAATATGAATCAATTGGAAAGTATTCATGGATCAATTGGAAATTATTCATGGAGTGGATTCTGCATTCATAGTAGAATTATTTTTAGAGAATAATAGGTTGAAGCAAGAGGAAATGGACTTGAGAGGATTCAAAAGGATCAATATAATCTACTTGGAGAACTTGTGTATTGACCCAAACTATTATAAAAAAAATTCTCTTTTGATTTAATTAAATGACTTATTATGTATTATGGTTCTAAAAAAACACATGCACTTATTTGGTTTTATTATATCCTATCGGATTTAAAAGACCGTTAAGCATCATTATCATTAATAATACAGTCATTGAATAGTGATAATATGATTAGTATAAATATAGGGTTTTAATAAACCGGTAGGATCGTACCCTATAAATCTCATTTATCAAAACTTCCGAGAGAGATAGCATCTTTGGGATTTGCCCTTGACCAAGACCAAGTTGAGATCCAACAACTTAAGCATGAGTGAAACCGTTTATGAGAAAAGTTCAAGCTCATCGAGATCACGGTCCAAACCATGTACGTTGAACCACCCCATGAAAGTATCATTGTCACGTACCTTACTCTTAGGGCATTTACTTGCATATTAAAGGGATGTGTATCAAGACTCTGTCAACATGAGTGTGTACATTATTTTGTAAAGAATAATAAATATATTTTATCCTATTATTGTTACTTTATAAATGATTTTTATTTTGATACAATAAAACACAAATAGTATTTTTGATTAACATTCAAATTCAATTGAGGAATTTATTTTGATGAATTAATGAATTTTTGAAATAAATAATATTTTAATAAAATATTATTACTAAATAATTTTTATCAAATATAAATGATCATATAATTTTTATGAAGTCAAATGAAATTTTTATAAGAGTTCGAAAATTGTTATTGTCAAACAAACTAAGCATTTCTCAATAAATGTCTATTTTAATTTAAAAGTGAAAATTCATATATTTGAAAAATTATTTGATTAAAATAAATATTATTTTTGGAATCAGAACATCAAAATTATCCAATGGTGAATTTTTCATAATTTTCTGAGTGAAATTTTCAGGTAAAAATTAAATACCGTATAAATATACGATGTATATTATGACATCATAATGATGCAGAAGCAATGTAATAAATACTATAAAGGATATCCATGACCAAATCTATGTTTTTCCTTTAAAATAATGTGATTTTATATTTATTTGATTACTTTTATAAAGCCTTTATGAATCCTCTAAAATTATTAATATATTTTAAGGTTTTAAAATCATTTCTTTAAAAGTATGACTCACTTCCGCATAAGCAAAGGTATTATTTTATTAAATTCGGCCATTGGCCCTATAAAATAATGAAATCACTCCCATTTGTCAGAAACCATGGACAAAAACCATGAGAAGATTTGTGGTTTTGGTTTATTTAATTATATAGTCCAAAACCTAAGTTTGAGAAATGATAAAGAAGTCCGCAATCTTTTCCTATATAAACTCACTCAAGTTCTCATTTCTCTTCACTCAAAATCATTGGAGCATATGTCCTTACTCTGCCCTCCCCTCTCTAGAGTCCTCCCAAGGTGACCTCAAGCTCTCAAGAAGTTCATTCCAAGCATTTGGAGTCACACATTCAAGTAAAGGATCATCTCATTCTCATGTTAATTAAAGTTTCTTTATTATTATTACAACAGTTCGTGGAGGGGGTAAATACAACGAAAAGCCTACTCTTATGCCTTCTATTTCCAATTTCTAATGTTGGAATATGTCTTTCCATGTTCCTATTACTTCCCATTTGATGTCCAAATGATGAGATCTTTTTCGCTCTCATCAACCCTTTTTATGAATTTTTAAGTGACGTCGGTATGCTGCCGAAATTTCAACGTGATTTTTCATGCCAAAACAATTGTATAGTGAATATCATACTCATTTCCTATCAAGGGTGTTCACCTTTATACACTTATACTTCTTTGACTTGGGACTTACATGTATGTATTCCACACTCCTTGATCGTGGAATAAAATATGATTATGAGTGAATCTATGTTGTGTGATTAATGTGGCACACTTAAGCATAAGAATGAAATGAAAGTGATGGGTGCGCCTGAAATTATATAGCACTCCAATGCATTGGATAATGTTTAGTCTCATGAGACGTCATGTTGGGACAGGGAGTGAACCCGATTCCTTTATGATCATGATGTCTTGGCAGTTAGCTTTGACTTATGTTTATGATTCAGTGTTTTAAGTTATTATCACATTTCTCATGTTGTCTTTATGATTATTATGTTTTATCATGTCTTGCTGTTCATGTTTATGATTCCTACTCCTTTTGTGCCCTATTGATATGTTTATTGTCTAACATGTATTGTTCTCCTCATGTTATGTCATGTTTATTGTTTTATTGGGCTTTATAGCTCACTCATTTCTTATATATGTCCCCGGGTTATCTCATGCAATTTTAAGTACAAATGAATATTATGAACATGTTAAGGATGTTTTCAATAAAGACGATGTATTCCTTATTTTAAGTTACGTAATGTACCTAATTCTCAAAGACACTAGACTTCTTGATCTTTTGGGTTGTATTATGTGTAATTTTATGTAATAAATAAAGAATTAATGTGTAATAAAAAACAGGGTTGTTATAGTTGGCATCGAAGAAAAAGTATAGTTATTTTTTGGATTAGGATTAGAAAACTCTAGTGAAAGCCTTAGAGATAAGACCAAGTATAAGAAAACATCCCTAAATTTTGGTCAGTATAGAGCAAATGGTTTATCAAGTAAATACATTTATGTCTAGATACTACAAATGGATGTGGCTCTAGCACAGATGTATATAGGGGTAAAACCCAAAAACACTGCATTGAGTTATATTCGACGGGGAACTTGTGCACGACAACGGGTCTTATTGCACATCTGGTTTGACACTCCTGGGGGATATGCTTTGGTAAATTCATAAGCTCATTATGAACCATTATTAAGGGGACAAAAAATAACCATAAGAATATATGTTAGGAAATAAATCGTGGATAACATAGATTGAGGCCTAGAAATTCACAAGTTAAGGAAATATATGTAATCTATAAGTTATATCATTAATTTCATTAGATTCTCGTTTATGTGTTTAATAGTTTAAAAATATTCATCCCTAATTTTCCCTTTATTCAGGCCAATAATCGAAAATAAAAGGAATCAGGTAAACAATCAATGCGACGAACAATGTGATCACTGCCCCAACGAGATGTCCAACCCGATGAGAGCGAGAATCGCAAACTTTGTGACGATACTCTCAGCTAACTCAAGTTCTGAATAGAAACTTGGATCCGAAGGAGCGCCTAAATCATTCTAAGAAAGAACAAGCTGCAATTGAGACCTTTATGCGACAAATGCCTCCAACTTTCAATGGATCATCTGATCTCTTAATCGCGGAACAATGGATCAACTCTATTGAGAAGATTTTATTTATCCTTCAATGTTCTGAGCAAGAGAATATTCTACTGGTTATTTATCATATGGAATGAAAATTTGATCAGTGGTAGACATTAATCAAGAATACGAAACCTGAGGAAGAGATTGAAGCAATGGGGTGGAAGGAATTCCAGAAAATGTTTTTCGATAAATATTTTCCCCACACTCTCTGACTTAAAATGGAAAAGGATTTTCTTTCCCTCAAACAAAAAGATGACGAGTCTATCGAGGCGTACGAGCCAAACTTCACAAGACTTGCACGATATGCTTTCGGCTTTGTCATTACCCCTGAATGCAAGGTTGACCGCTTCTTTGGTGGGCTAAAACCTTGTCTACGAAAAGCTCTAGTGATCCAAGACTTTGATAGCTATGAGGAAATTATTCAATGTGCTCTCAAAGCCGAAATGGAGATCAACGAATCTCAAGGGTATCACGAAGAGAAGAAGCGAAAAGTGGAGTTCAATTCTGACAATCTGATGGAGAAATCTAGCAGTGTTAAGAAATTTCAACACCCCGCTTGTCAAGTGCAAAAAGAAGCACCTCGAAAATTGTCCAAGGGAGACAAAGAAATGTTTTAGGTGTGGGAATGAAAGGCACCAAGCTAGCGATTGCAGACAGGAGAAACTCACCAATGCGATAGAGGAAAGGAATGTTCTGATCAACCCTCAACACATTGTTCATTGCTTCAACTGCAAGGAACCAAGGCACTTTGCAAACCAATGCACTAAGTCGAGGGTTTTCATAGACAACCAACAACCTTCAAGGCAACAAGTGCGAGCTTCTATCATCACAACCACTAAAGTGGATCCCGACAACGAAGTGTTGATAGATATGCTAGTTATTCATTCAAAAATAGCGAACATGTTTTTTGATTATGGTTCTACATATTCATTCATATCACAAAGGTTCAATAGAACTGTTCAAACAGCACCACAAAGCATGAAGGTAGAGAAGTTAGTGAAAACAACAAATGGTTGCATCCTAAGTATATAACTCCTCCCCTATCAAAATTTGCAGGCTGAACTTCCCAGCGAACCTTATCATACTCTCCTTGGTAGAATTTGATGCAATTCTGGGTATGGATTGACTTTCCCTATATGGCACCAACATAAATTACCGTGAGAAAGAAATCACTCTCTATATTGTGAATCGTCCTTCGATTCTATACAAGTGAAAGGAGGAGGATGAATCTGATATAGAAACGTTGGGAGTCGCAATGACAAAACAACGATTCGAAGAATAGTAAAAGAGAAAAAAAGAACAAGAACACAAGAATTTACGTGGTTTGAGAATAATCTCTACGTCCACGAATAGGCAGAAAATTACTAAAATTCAGGAGCACAATTTACAGGAGTTTCACACACACACACACACAGAAACCCTACCCCAAAAATGGGCTAATGTAGAGAACGAAGCATTATTCCACCAACCGTCGAAAAGTTTGCATCGCTACAATGAAAGGCACCCAAGTCAAAAGTGATACAGTGGCTGCTAACTGGAAGTCTAAGGAGCTATAGTGAATGGTGGCTGGAAGTCCGCGTTGCTACAGTGTTTTGTCGGTGTCGGTCAGTCAGCTCTGCTACAGTGGTCAAAGTTGTTACAGTTCCCCAAAATTTGAGTCGGGGCCCTTCGTGTTAGAGTTGGTGGTCTAGAACCAACTGCTTTGTACTTTATACATTAATAAAAGCATTATCACATCTTGTTTGTTCTTCTATGTGACAATGCATGTGATAATGTCCTAAGAACAGATGTTGCATTAAAGGGTCATAGTGGATCCATGCTATGATGAGAACCCGAAAGTGACATAACACCGTTCTTGAATATATGTTCTATGGCCGGATGATGTTATTTGAGAGACACAAATAATACAGGTCATTAGGGGTGAAGACTCATAAAACTTTAAGACACCTTCTCATGGTGTGCGCCCTTGGTAATATCTAGGAGGATATTATGAGAACGAGACCCGCCAGTAGGAAATCCACATTTCATAGTGTCATTGGATGTTCATATCTGCGGACGTGTGTACTGGTCCTTAGACTTTAAGATTATTATTAATGGGTATTACAACTCGCGCACTTAGATGTATTGACGAAAACTGTGACGACACACTGTTCGCAGCGAGATAGGATATGTTGGGTGCGTCGCGAGTAATACTGCATTAATAGATAATGCGAGAAAGGATTTGTCTCTTCTGTTCCATAACGGAAGTAGATATCCCAAGCCCTTTGATGGAATTGATATAGCCTAAATAAATTCATGGTCATGGTAAGGTATGGGCGAGTTCAATTCCGGAAAGTCAAAGAAAGAATAATCGAGCACATGGGTTGATGGCACTAGCATGCAACCCGCTTGATTAGAAATATCGAGACAAAGGGATTATATTACACGATAAGCGTTCGTAGGAGGTGACACGTCATTGCGGCATTAACTTCTTTCTTTATGGGTGCCTTGGCGTGTTGTTAGACGCTAACCTTGGACTTTAGACAGGCTCCGCCTAATGCCACTGAGAAAGCGGCCTAGAGGGTCACACACTAAGTGTGTCCATGTATCTCAGTTAAATATTAATTTAACAAGTTAAATAAATATTATTCCCGATTGTGGTTTAATAATTATTTAAGGATGTCTGATCGCATTTATTTCGACACTAGTTATTCGAGAGAATATATTGAAGGCAAAATAATATATTTATTAGCGAGTAATGCAGTTACATTTATTTAAGAAATAAATAGTCATTACTCAAAGTCTAATAAATGTGGTGGAGAAAAATGGAAAATAAAAGTACACGCCGTGTAGTTTTCCAGTCGGGATTTTGAGGATATAATATTGTTTTATTAAATGATATTTATTATAATCAGCGTGGGCGCATGTCAAAAAATTAATGATTCAACATGGGGGTTTTCAATAAGAGTTAATGAAATAAATAAAACGTGTAACGCGTTTATTTATTGTCATAACTCTATTAACCTCAAACCCGATTATAAATATCCTTACAACCCCCAACACTTTTAAAAGAGCCATATTTTTTGTTGTGCACAACGGATTTGGAAATACTCTCAAGCCAAGAGAGAATTCTCTTTCCACCAATAACGCCCTCAAGTTACGAGAGCGAGATCCTCCACCGGATCAAGGCGGTCGAAGGCGAACATCGCAAACGAAGGTTCTTCCGCGCTAGCACCCGGAGATCCCTTCAACGACGTCCAGAGATACGTGGAGCACGTGTGGATCACCGCTAGAGGAATCCTATACTTGGATTCTACGACGCAGCGACGGATCACAGGATCGTGACCGGAGACATCGACGAAGAAATAATTCCACCGAGGTAATTCTTGTGAATTAATTAAATTAATTATAACCAGCATATGATGATCATATCTCAATGGTTCCGAGACTCTTCTTTTCTTTTTCGTTCTTCGTTCCATTCTGAAGATCCAGCGTTTTATATCGTGACGGATCTCGGATTGAACGTTGTTTAACGCTAAAATTAAAGTTGGGCAATCCCACCAACGCGCTTCCGCTGCGCCCGGAACCTACACTTCGACCCCCGGAGCAGGGGCGCGTTGCCTTCTGCAACCCCCAACGAGCTCACTACGGAGCTCGACCCGCGAAAGTTGCGGGTTGGTGCGCAATACAGACCACAAGCATTCAGCCCAACTGGATCGGGCTACATCAATCCAACACCATGTTCTAGAGAGAAGCACTGGATCCAAGGAGCTCGGATCGAACTCTCTCTCAGGCATCGCAAGCGAAGCGATATAATGACCGTTGGAGCATCGAAAGCGTTATCAGATCTCCGCGCTAGCACCCAGAATTCGACGATCGGCACTCCCGTGGATTTCTTGAAGCGCATGTGGACAATTTAAAGGAATTCGGCTTCGAATTCTTCGAGCAGCGATCGTCAACGACGAGCAGACATCATGCACGGCTTCAGATCTAACCAGGTATTTTATGGGTTTTTTAGTGCTTAAAACTCTTCAAGTGTGATCCTCGGCTTAAAACTGGACAGTTATTCGCCGACGTCGACAAGTTTATGTCAAACGTTGGTGAAAATTTTTAAAATCCCACATGTCAGGCCCCAGACCCCCAAAGCAGGGGTGTGTTGCCCCTTACAACCCCCAACAAGCTCACCGCGAAATTGCGACCTGGTGCACAGTATGGGCCGAAAGCATTCGGCTCAATCATCATCCCCAACGAATCCAACTACACCAACCCAACAACAAACACAGATTGGACCGATTCGAAATAAGATAGAAAATCAACGTCAAGTTGTGCATTCTATCTTGGCGGGTTGTGTATTTCTTGGTTAAGCAAGAATCAAGATTGCATTTCGTTGAGCACCGCAGTAACTGAATATATTGTCGCTACTCAAGCTTTACGCAATTATTGTGGATGAAACAACAGCTAGAAGATATAGGCGTTGAAGTGAAGTCTTCAGTCGAAATCCATTATGATAATTCAAGTGTTATTGATATGCAAAAATTCACTTCACCACTCACGAACGAAGCATATTGAAATCAAGTATCATTTTATCAAGGATAAGGTGAAGTGTGAGCTTGTGAAGTTGGAGTATGTGCCTACATAACTACAAGTTACAGATATTCTAACAAAGGTTTTACCCAAAGAAGCGTTTGAACGACATCGACTGACTCTTGAAGTTCAGTCGACTCCCCACACCTAAATAAGTGTGGACATAGGACCCCCTCTCCCTAATGTATGGTGTGTTTTCCCTTATATGCTAATATGTGTTCTTTACAATTTTGCACCCACAAAGGAGTGACCTTTTGATTCATTGACAAAGGGGGAGAAAATATCTAGAGCAAGATAAGGGGAGAAGTTGATAGAGGGAATGGCGAAGTAGGGGGAGTTAAATCTGATGATGTTAATGATGTTCAATCAGAGTTTATATTTCACGACAAATGAGGTTTGTGATAAAAGTAGTTGACTGTTCTGGGAATAAAGTGATTCATTGATTAACTCTGCATACTACTCTTATTTAACACACCAAGAATGCCTCATGTGGGCTTAGAGTGTGTGTTGAGTAAATCTTTGATCACTATCTGGAATTGCAAGAAGCAAATTTTGGTAGAAGATGGAAGAAGTTTTAAAGTGGTATCAAAAGGTGGAGAGTTGTCAACGAACCTAAAGGGGGAGATTGCTGGGCAAAAATCACTCAAGGTAACTTTGCAGTGTTTTTGTGTTGATTGTGTATGTCGACAAAGCAGGTAGACAAGGTCGGTTGTGGAGTTCCAGCGTGATTGTTGACCAATTATGTTGACAAAAGCTTCAAGACATAGGTATGGAAGTTTTGGAAGTGGTGCATAAAATTATGTGTGCAAGGTGGCGTCGTTTCTCAGTGTTTGCCAAATTTTTGAGATACAAAATGTGGAGGATGACACAAGTTTCGCGAAAGTTGGATTTCTATGGATGTCTCATGAAAATATGGCAAAGGCATGGAATTCGTGAAAGTTTGGTGTTTCACAAAAATCTAGTATTTCACAGAAGATTGGAGATTCGCGAAATAATGTTTCACGAAAGATGGTTGGGTCTCGAAGGAAAGACGGTAAGTTACGTGATTACAAGAAGATTTACAAACGAAAAATTTCCCAAAAGTTTCTTGAAGACAGGGAGTTTCGCGGAAAGGTATGAAGAGTTTCGCGAAAAGGCAGTAGTGTAACAACCCGTGTTCTTTCGGACTGCAGTTTTGAGCAAAAATTTGAATTTTTGCTTTCAGATGCTTGTAAAGGGGTAAAATGGCCTTTTCCCCCTAGCAGATGATCTCGGATACTTTTCCTGACCACTCTGTTGGTCCTGAAATAGAGTGTTTACCCTAGGACAAGAGTTTGGTAGAAATCTGAGTCGTTCGAATTTTGGCGGAATAATTAATATTTAATATTTATTAAATCAAATATTAATTTATTCGCGCAGGTTCGTTCAGCCATAACTTTTGAACAGAGCGTCGGATTGAGATTTTGTCTCCGTCGTTGAGTCTGGAATGGGGAGTTTAGCCTATGTGATACCTAAACTCGAGTCGGGCGCCGGGTCGAGCCCCTTTTTCTTCTTTTTCTTTACTTTCTCTTTTCTTTCTTTTCTCTTCTTTCTTCCTCCTCGCGTACGCCTCTCCTGCGGCTCCTCTTACGCCGCTCGACCGAGAGAGAAAAGGGGAAGGGAGAAAGGGAGAGAGAATGGAAGAGAGGTACCATCGTGAAGCCCTCGACGCGCTGAGTCGGCATATGGCGACCGTGGACGGTGAAATCAAGCAAAGCTTCAGTGGTTTCCGCCCGAAGGTAGGCCCGTTTACGTTTTCGTCGTAGATCCCCTTTAATTTCGTTGTTTCAAGTTGTTATAGTCCTATTGTGTTTGCTTGTAGTCTCTTAAGGCTGGATCTGTTGTTTTGGGGGCGAAAACGGGGTTTTTGGGTGATCTGAGGGTTTCACGTTCGGGGAAACCAGGTGACACGACGTGTAGTCCGAGGTGACACGCCGTGTGTTCTTCCCTTTCAGGGAAGATGGAGTTTTGGGAGTACATGTCGTGTACTGATACTCGGTCGTGTAGTCGAGTATCCGGGCTTGTCTACCCGTGTAGGGGTACACAGTTGTGTGGAGTACACGCCCAGACCCTGTGTGGGTAGCACATCGTGTAAAAGTACACGGCCTAGCTGAGTATCCAACCAGATCGGTTGAGGGACACGGGTATGTACCCCATGTCGGGTACACGCCGTGTACCCGCCTTACACGTCGCGTACCTGGGGTGTTTACACGCCCAGGCCGGTGGAAGTACACACCCATGTGGCGCGATGGGAGTACACGTCGTGTGCTGAGGTTACACGTCGTGTACTACCCCTTCTGAACCCTTTGATGGTTCGTATCTTTTCACCTCGGTGTCAGATTTGGACTTGTGAGTAGTCCGTTCTGAGTAGTTTTCCGCATAGATCGTGATGGTGAAGCCCATGGAATGTTCTGATGACTCCTAAGAGGTGTTTTGGGGCTTCTATCTGAATGGAGAGGTTCTTCCTCCAGTTATCGAATTCAATTGTCTCCTGAGAGTGAGACTTGGCGTGGATGATAGGTTGGGTGTTCAGACCAACCTAATTGAGATCTTGATCTAAAATGAGTTATGAGTTATCTCTCGTAACCTATGCTTTTGAGGATGTTCCCCTTGTGAGACGTGCCCTTCTGGCCTATGAGGCCGTGAGACCTGTTGCTTCTAAGGATCCCCTGAGAGATGTCTTTTCTTACATGTTAATCTAGGGAGTCCCTTGTAGGATCCTTGTACATGTGTATCGTTCTGAAGATTCTTTGTAAGATGCCTCGGTTGATTACCATTAGAGGATCCCGAGTTGGATTCCTCCTTTGCCTTTATAGCTAAGGATCTCGTGTAGGATGTCTTCGCTCGCGTTTACCTAGAGGATCCCGAGTAGGATTCCTCTTAGTGTTTGACTTGAGGAACCCAGTGAGTGCTCGTTGTTTGACCGATCCTAAGTTGTTACGTCGAGTTTCGGTAGAGATGGTGTTCGGGTGTCACCTAGAACACGTGTCGAACTGGTAAGCTCGTGGGGCTGTGGCTGGAGTGTTGGGTTGGGCGTTCGGTCACCCTCACTCGTTTGTTTATATCTTGACATGGTTATTGCTGATGCAGCGATGGTTATTAGAGGTGTTTCATGGTTGGTGGATGTTGAGCCTGACACAATGTGTCTTTCTTTCTTTTGGGATGCCCGAATGTTCTCCCTGGGATCCGTATTGCTTATTGGGATACTCAGATGTGCTTTCTTGGGATCCGGCTTCTGAGCTGTGTTATTTCTGATATTTGTTGTATACCCTGAGGTATTACCTGGGAGTTGGTTGTTGAGCTTGTTTATATATATATATTGTTGGGATGTCCAGAGGTGATTCCTAGCATCTGGCTGTTGAGCCTTACATGTTGTTTCACCCTAAGCGATACTAAGATTCTCGCTGTAGGAATGCCTTTGACGGGCTCAGGTGGCTGTTGATTTATATCCCTGAGTTGGATGATAATTAAACCTTAAGTGACACCTGGATCCAATTGAGGGATGTCAGGGACGAATTCAATGGTGATATGTTACCTTAAGTGACACTTGAAATCCGATTGACAGATGCCTTAAACGGGCTCAATGGGTTGGTGTTTCCACCCTGAGTGATACTCGGATCTGGTTGACGAATGTCTTGGACGGACTCAGTGGCGGTTTAATTAATCCTTGAGTGACTCATGGATCCTGTTGAGGGATGTCATGACGGGCTCAGTGGATTGATGACTTGTATATCTTCAGTGACACTTGGATCCAGTTGAGGGATGACAAGGACAGACTCGATGGTGATTTGTGCTTAAGCCTTGGGCGATACTTGGATCCAATTGAGGGATGCCTTGAACAAGCTCAATGGCTGATTATAGTTATACCTTGAGTGATACTTGGATCCAGTTGAGGGATGTCTTGAACGGATTAAGAGGGTTGATGACTTCCATGCCTTGAGTGATTGGATGGGCTCTTTGGTTGGATGTTCTAAGATCGGAATGATGGTGCTCTTCCGGATCAGTTACATGACTTAGGGGTAGCATGGCGTGTCCCCGGATGTCCGGACGGTTCTTCCGGAAATCTTTCATTACAGGATTGACCGTCGATGTATGGTATCCTTATTTTGGTGATTGGAGGCGAGTACGTGAGAATCCAGGGTAGGACGTGTGTCCTCATGTGGTTACATACCATACTTAGAGACTTCTTCGGCGTTGGCCGAAGCAGGTATATGTCAATTGGGATTACGAACCCAGGGACCGACTTAATGATATATGGCTTGAGTGGCACGACGTCCAGCTCAATGCCCTTGCACGGGATGTCCAGTTGACCGGGATTATGGACCCGAGGATCAACTGTTGTTGTGGTTTCTTATTGTTTGATTCACATACTCATAAATATTCATATCTATGTATATATGTATAGGTATGGGACTATACATGTGTACGTATATAGTTATGAACATCCATGGTGGCACTTGCCCAGTTGACAGGGATTACGGACCTTGGGTTCGATTGTGGGCTCACGTTGGTTTACTTCTTTTCGGTTGTGCTTCAACTAGGCTGAGCACGTTGCTTTTGCATACACATATAGTACCACATTTACAGGTTGTTTGTCGGCGTGGCCTATTGAGATCCTTTCTCACCCCTGCATGTGCACCTCAGTGTATGTGTAGACCTTATGTTTGCTTTTCAAGTTGAGCACGAGTTGCATGGTGGATAGGATTGAGGCTCAGTGTTGCATGGTCAAACAGAGTTGCTCGAGTTGGTTCTTCTGATCAGGCTGGTGCAGTTCAACAGTGTCTGGAGATCAGGTAGGTGGGTTGGCTCGGAGTTAGTAGCAGAGCCCTGTACTTTTACTTTCAGTTTCTTTTGTACTCTTGTATCTGTATAGTCGACCTAGTGGGTAACCAGTGTTGTTTTGTATTGCATAGTTGTTCGGGCTTTTTACAGTATTTTACTATTACAGCTTGTTCTATTTCAGTTGTTTACTGCTTCTATACTCTATTTACTTTCTGTTGTGTATGATACTTGGTTGTTTTCCGTTGTTTGCTTACTCTGATATGAGAGCATAGTCTCTCTACTATCACACTCTAGGCTCTCGCTGCTAGTCGACAGCCTCTGGTGTATGGGAGGCGCGTTTGAGGACTTGTAACCCACCGGCTCGGAGCACCGGTCAGTGGCATCCGGGTCGGGACATTACAAGTGGCAAGCTTGAAAGTTCCGCAAAGGGGGGGCAACGTCTATAAATAGGCAGCTACCCCCCTCATTTAGAAAGGGGGTCTTAACAAAAAACCAAATGTTCTGAATTCACGAAGGGATTTTGCGAAAGATTTCTTCGCGCAAAAGATTCATAAGAATATCAGTTTCGCAAAGGAAGTTCTGCGAAATCAAAAGCTTCGCGAACAGTTGTGAGTTTCAAGAAAACTTAGAAAGTTTCACGAAAGGTTGTAAGTTTCGCAAAAGGAAAAGTTCCGCGAAGGTTTGAAAAGTCTTGCAAATAATTGGATAGTTTCGCGAAAGTTGAGAAAGGGGTTTCACGAAAGTGAATTTTACACGAATTAAAAGGGACTGCCCAACAAATTTTGTGGTAAAGAGGTATTCATCATGTGTATAAAAGTAGAGCTTCAGGATGCACCAAATAAGGTGCAAACAATTTTGATTCAAGTGATCAAAATAAGAATCTTCTGGAAGAGCAATGAGCGTACTTCAGTTGAGAGAGCGATGAGCTTTCAAATTGTGAATGGTAGTAAACCAGGAGGGACAGTGAGTCTGCTCTGAACTTTGTAACAACAGGGCGCTTTAGTGGATTTGATACAGACACGTTGTCTTTGTACGCTCCTTGGATGTAGCCTAGTGCGGATGAACCAAGTAAAATTGTTTTGTCTCATGCATGTTTTCATTTCTGCTCATACATTATTAGGGAAAAGGGAGGTAAGAGTGTTGTTTAACGACGAAACAAGATCTAAAGGGACAGTTGTTTTAATCTGTCATACTCTGATTCACCCCCCCCCCCCTTCGAGGTATTTAACCCAATTGGGCTAACACCATGCCACTTCACCTCCTAGCCTTGCGAGGATCTGGCACTCCACCGGTCTTAGTTTCGAGAATTTTGTATGTGTTGGGTGAAGGGTTCTCATGGAACTCACCCTCGTCAGGCCTCACTTCTTATGGCTCACCCAATAAGCCTTGTTGGAAGGTGCAGACCCTAGAAGTGAAGGCTTCCAAGTTGAGTTGTGACGGCACAACAATTCATACAATTGTTTAGTATTTAGACAAATCGTGGGCTTGTATCCTAAAAATTTCCTTTCGTCATCTAAGGTTTTAGCCATGTTCTCATTGTTGTTGGTAACAAAGACATCACTTTCATTGGAGACAATGAAATCAGGTACAACCATGCGTGACGAGAAGCTTGAAAAGGGTCCCAACTCCTCATTGTTGGCTAGCGTCTTCTTCGAGGAGGCCCAGTCACATATGTGGCCAAGGGTACCTGAAACCGCTCTAGCGTCACATACTTGCTTCGCCGCAACACAAGATGTTGCGAGTCGCGTCACAGGCAGCTTGAACGCTGGGAGCTCCACTCGTTGAGTGGCAAGTTGTTTCTCGGGCCCACTGTTGAAATAAACCGCAAGCGTTCCAGCAACCAGATCGCGCTCACGTGAGGACAAGAGCACTGTGATCATAGAATGGCGTGTCTCGTCAAGCTAGGGAACCTTCTCCAGACATCGCAACAAGTTGTAGACAATCATGTGGAGTGCGGCCAGTTCATGAGCTTAGGCCTGCTGGAATGCAACCAACACCTAACACTAAGTCTACGGTATTGATTCAAGTCGTCCCAACCGTTGTTCGACGCCATCCAGGCGAGCTTGGTGGCATGTCTCCATGACGATGTCATTTGTCCCGTGATCAATCTGGCAATGCACCTCTACCCATGGAAGCCTCTGGCAGTGTGCGGCATCATTGGAAGAGAGGCGGCAAAGGAAGAACAATAGTGCATGCAATCAAGGAGGGAGATGATAAAGAATAGCAGTGTGCTGCATCTGAGGGAGATGATGAAAAATGACAGGTCGGACCAATTTATAGAAAGACAATACTGCCTCTGGCAGTTAATTCCCCATACCCACTTGCATACAGCTCCACCCCCACAACCCTACTGCCCGGCCCTACTATCCACATACCTATCAAATCATGACAACAAATACAAGTTTTTCAATATCTCCCAAAATATATCTTTGGGATTCTTGGATTCTTCAGATGGAGAGAAGGGATTTTCCAAAGGTGTCGAAAAAAAATAAACTCCATATAAGATGTGCTGCATCTACACATGATTTTCACTTTGTGTGTCTCATGACCTTCATAGTTAATTAAAAATCCCAGGTTTCATTGTAAGCTTGCACAGCATTTTTTTTAATTGGTGTTCTATGCGGTGGTTCCTACCATTGATATATGTCTTTAAGACCGAACCGCTTAAAAGTGTTTTGTGATGATTGATTTTCTATCATTTTGGTTTGATTTCATTTAATATCGTTCCATAGGTTAAAGACTCTTTATAAGCGGTCCTTTTTTTAGGGTTTAAGTTCTGTTTTCAACCAACCTAAAACATCACACGACACTTTTTTACCCTTTTTTAGCTTACAGGCCCTGTAAAATAGGCTTCTTCAATACTCCATAGACATGAAAATTGAGAAATTATCATACCTAGTAGACTATGTGGATGGAGCATTGGACATCAGCTGAGTTACCCTGTAAGCTCCTCCATCAACCCCTGTTATAATCAGACAGCAAGAGATTGCCATTTATAAAAGGAAAAGGAATCTAGCCAAAAAATCTACACGTGTTTGGGTCAATATGCCAGTAGATATGTGCACCTGGGCAATGAATTGCTCGGCGTCTGTTCGCTTCAGAAAATGCATGGAATGGCGAGCAAGATTAGCTGACTGGTCGGTCAGCAGAACTTCACCAATATCATCGAGGACTCTCACCTGAATGTAGGGATCTTTGGGTGGCACCATGTCCTGGAAATTTTAAAGTAATCAACGAAGGGGAATACTACTGAACCCGGTTCAAAAACAGCAGGAAGCGTGCCTCTTTAGAATTACATCTATGATATTTTACTGCCAGTACATAACATAATAGTTGATCAACTAACCAAAAATCAAAATTAACCTGCAAGGAATCGACCCCTCAAATACTTGAAAAAAAACAGATTGTCATGTTTGATATGAGACTGAGAGAGAGCCTGAGGTCCGTTTGACACCACATATTGAAAACTGTTAATAGCACTTTAACACTTTAGGAGAAAAAATAAGTGTTTGCTCTGTTTCTGAAAAAAAACACTTACACCTAAATTTCAGAAGAAACCAACTTAAATATATGGCAGAAAAACACTTTTCCAATAAGGTTCTGTTTGATAACACTTATTAAAAACTGCTTGATATGACAAGTGCTTCTCTATAGGTAGTTCCAAATTTCTTATTGAAAAAGTTTTTTTATTGCCCCTTATTTAAGTGATTTCCTTCAGAAAATTAAGTGAAAGTGTTTTTGCAGAAACGAAACAGAACACTATTTATTTTTCATAGGTGTTTATCATAAGTGATAAGTTCTATAAGCAGTTTTCCATAAGTAAATCAGAGTCAGAGGGATCGTTGGTTTCACTGTTTATGAGAGACACGAGTTGATAAGATTCACACACAAACAGAATATATTCCAGAAGTTCAGATCACTAACCTTTACAGCAGGAGAAAACCAGAACTTCCACAGAATCAAAACAGAAAAGAGAAAAACTTACAGGAGAACCTGCTTCTCCCTCCCAAGCCCCTTGGCCGAACAAACAGAAAGGAGAATATTCCCGACCCCACACTCCCTGCGGGTCCCCCATTTAAACAGCTCCTCTTCTAACTGATTTCCCCCTGAGAATTCTCTATTCTGCCCTTCCCTTTTTCTGTTTGGACAGCTGGATTTTCCCCAGCTGATTCTCCCTGTGCAGTGGGACCACCCATAACTGATTCTCCCTGTGTATTACCCATATTTCCAGATCTGCCCCTGCGTGTGTAAACTATCCAGGGTCCCGCCGTAACACTCCCCCCGGCTTGAGATACAGGCTTGTCCACAAGCTGAAAAGAGGGAAATTGATTTTGAAGGACATAATCATCCTCCCAAGTGGCGTCATCACTGGTTTGGCCGTGCCACTGAACAAGAGTCTGAGGGACAGGGCTGTCATCGCGCTGCTGGAAGCGCTGTGCTAGGATAGCAGCAGGTTCAGGCCAATCCGCAGAATCAGGAGCCAAGTGCTCTGGGAGAGAAGGCTGAACTGGGAGGTTGCCCTCAGCTTTTTTAAGTTGAGAAATATGGAAAACAGGGTGAAGGCGGGCAGAGTCGGGTAACTCCAAATGATAGGCAACAGGGCCAACTCGTTTTGAGATGCGGAAAGGGCCATAAAAACGGGGAGACAACTTGTGATTAATTCGTTGAGTCAGTGAAGTTTGACGGTGAGGGCGCAGCTTGAGATACACAGTCCCCCACCTGAAATTCCACATGGCGACGATGGCGGTCCGCCCGCTGTTTCATATAACTCTGAGAACGCTGCAAATGATGCTTTAGTTGGCGAAGGGCTTCATCCCGATCTCCCAAGGCTGTAGCAACGGCATCCACACGTATTTCAGAAGGCGGAGCACTAAGAATTGTAGGCGGTGGGCAGCCATAAACTACCTTGAAAGGAGTTGTGTTGATAGCTGAATGCCAAGAGGTGTTATAATTAAATTCAGCCCAAGGTAACCAAAATGACCAGGATTTGGGTTGTTCGCCAGCAAAGCAACGGAGGTAAGTCTCAAGACACCGGTTGACGACTTCTGTTTGGCCGTCGGTTTGCAGATGATAAGCCGAACCGAATTTGAGTTTAGTATGGTGAAGACGAAAGAGTTCGGTCCAAAAATTGCTAAGGAAAACTGGATCACGGTCACTTACAATAGATGCTGGCACGCCATGCAAGCGTACCACTTCTTGAACAAAAATCGCAGCCACGGACTTGGTTGTAAAGGGATGCTTCATAGAAATAAAGTGAGCATATTTGGACAACCGATCGACCACAACCAAAATCACATCATAGCCACGAGATTTTGGTAAACCCGAGATAAGATCCATAGAGATATCAACCCAAATGAGGGTAGGGAGTTCAAGAGGCTGCAGTAACCCTGTCGGGGCCAAAGTGTAATATTTGTAACGTTGACAAATGTCACATTGCCGAACATATTCGAGGACTTGCCGGCGCATACCTATCCAGTACAAATTAGCTGCCAGCCGCCTATAGGTGCGATAAAAACCCACATGGCCACCGTGAGGCGTGACATGAAATTCAGCCAACAGTTGAGGCACCCAGGAAGAAGCAGCAAAAATTACAAGGCGGCCATGGTAACGGAGGATACCGTTTGAATAGGTGAAGCCAGGTTTAGAAGAGTTGTCCACTTGGAGGCCCTGAATGATCCGCTGGAGGGCGGGATCAGTCTGGACAGCAGCGGTTAATGTAGCACTATCAGCCCATATGGGATAAGTTTGAAGAAAATAAGAATCAGCTTTGTCCTCTCTCCGAGATAGAGAATCTGCTGCGGAATTGGTGGAACCGGGCTTGAATTTGACATTAAAACGATAGCCCAATAATTTCGCAATCCAGTTTTGTTGATCTGCGGACACAACCCGCTGCTGAAGAAGGAATTGAAGACTGTGGTGGTCTATGAAAGTGCTGCCCAATAAATAAGGGCGCCAATGTTGGATGGCCAATACCAAAGCCATAATTTCCTTCTCATAAGTGGACTTGGCCAGCGTTTTGTCACCAAAAGCTTTGCTGAAATAAGCGATTGGACGACGGTTTTGCATAAGCACCGCACCCACGCCACAGCCCGAAGCATCACATTCCACCTCAAAAGGTTTGGAAAAGTTGGGTAAGGCAAGCACCGGAGTGGTGGTGAGAAGGAGTTTTAAATGGTCAAAAGCAGCCTGGGCAGCGGAATTCCAAAGGAAGACTGTTTTACGGGTTAAAACGGTAAGTGGGTGAGCAATCTGACCATAACCCTTGATAAACTTTCGGTAATAACCGGTAAGGCCAAGAAAACCACGGACTCCCTTGACGGTTCGAGGTTGGGGCCAATCAACAACAGCCTGAACTTTGGCGGGATCCACGGACACGCCCTCAAAAGAGATAATATGACCAAAATAACCAATACTAGATTGCAAAAATAAACACTTGTTGGGGTTTTCCACAAAGCAATGATGGCGAAGGGATTGAAGAGCCAGGCGAAGGTGGTGGAGATGTTGCGGCCAATCATTGCTGTAAATGAGGATATCATCAAAAAAAATCAGAATAAATTTCCGGAGAAATGGCCGAAACACATCATTCATGGCAGCCTGAAATGTTGATGGAGCGTTGGACAATCCAAAAGGCATAACTAAAAATTCATAGTGACCGCTGTGAGTACGGAAAGCAGTCTTCTCAATATCATCTTCCCGCATCCTGATTTGATGGTAGCCAGATTTTAAGTCCAACTTAGAGAAGTATGTTGGATTGGTGTTGCCCGATCCGGTTGGGCCGAATGCTTGTGGCCCGCAACTATCGCGGGTCGAGCTCCGCGGTGAGCTCGTTGGGGGTTGCAGGGGGCAACGCGCCCCTGCTCCGGGGGTCCGGGGGCCGAAGGTCCCCGGCCCAATTTTTTCGGCACTGTAGCATCTCTGACCACTGTAGCGGAGCTGACCGACCGACACCGACATGCACTGTAGCGGTGCGGACTTCGGGGTCAACAGTACTGTAACGCTTTTGACTTCCAGCCGACAGACACTGTAGCACTTTTGACAAAGTGAGCCGCCGATCACTGTAGCAACGCGGACTACTATTCAGAACAGTAGACCGTCTTCTTCATATGTAGCCCATTTCGGGCTAGGGTTTGTAATGTTGGAAAATCCTCTGTAATTGCTCCCGAATCATAGTGAAAATCTGCCTCTCCCGTGGACGTAGGGATTTTTTTTCCCGAACCACGTAAATCGCCGTGTTCCTTGTTGCTTTTCTTTTCTTTCGTTTTCTCGTTTTCTGTCGTTCTGTCTCCCGGTGATTCCGCAACAAAGTATTGTGCACCCCCTACTTCATCAAGTAACTCGTCCACTACCGAAATAGGGAATTTATCAGAGATCGTGACTTGATTGAGTGACCTGTAATCCACACACAGGCGCCAGGTTCCATCCTTTTTGGTGACAAACAACACAGGACTGGAGAAAGCGTTGGTACTAGGGCGAATGAAACCAAGTTGCAGCAGAGTAAGAATCTGTTTTTCGATTTCATTTCTTTGAAAGTGGGGATAGCGGTAAGGACGCACTGCTACGGGTCCCTGGCCCTGTTCCAAACGAATGTTGTGCTCCCACTGGCGAGAAGGGGGCAGCCCCTTTGGGTCTGTAAAAATAGTTGCAAACTCTGCTAATAAAGAAGACAAGGTCTGCTGCTGCTGGTCGGACAGCAGTGTCTTAAGACACACCTCCTTGCTGCCCAAAAAAAACTGGTGCAGAGATAGGTAGGGAAGACAGCCGGAAGAAGTGTGTAAGGATGTTGCTGTCTGAAATTTCTGGGGGGCACCAGTGAGAGAATAATCATGCCCAGCAAAACGAAAGCGCATCGTCATTTTGTCCCAGTTTGTCGTGACGTCGCCCAAGATGCGTAACCAAGCGATGCCCAAAATGAAATCCAAACCTAAGTCCAAGACATGAGCATCGACCAAGCAGGAAAAATTTTCAAGCCGCAAATGAAGTTGGTGACAAAATCCCTGAGTCTGAATATGATGTCCATCTCCCAATTTGACTCGTAAAAGTGGTGATGGCAGAACAGGTAAATGAATCATGTGTACCAATTTCGGAGAAATAAAATTATGTGTTGCCCCACTATCCAAAAGAATAAGAATAGGGATGTCGCGCAAGTGGCCCTCTACTTTCAGAGAAGTAGCAGATTGGTTGCTGGAATGTTGAGCAGCGAGCACCGCCCCATACTCATGAAGAGCCACAACAGAACATTCGCCCTCAGTAGCTGGATCAGAGGCTGCAACTGGTGGTTCCGAAAGGTCAGTGTCCGGCATATCATCGTCCTCTCCCAATAGCGTGACTCGTAACTTTGAGTCGAGGCATTTATGTAGTGGATTATAAGGGAGACCGCAGCAAAAACACAAGCCACGTTTTCGCCGATCCTCCCATTCCTGTGAAGATAAAAATCGTGTGCCGCGGCCAGCAGAAGGAAAAGGCTTAGTGTTGTCTGGTTTGAGGCCCAAAGTAACCAGGTCAGGTTGGCGAGGATGGCGCGAAGAAGGTCCTGAGGGGAGGACATCTGGGGGTCTGGTGTGAGGGGGTATCCAACGATCAGAATCACGGTGACTAGAAAAAGACCGAGGTGGAAATGAACGAATGCCAGAATTACCACCCTTAGACATAGCGAGCTCCACATGGCGGGCGACGCGCATAGCCTGGAGGCGAGTCTCTGGGTTTTGAATCCGAACCCAGCTGCGGATGTCCTCACGCAAGCCATGTAAAAAATAGCCCACATACTGCATCTCCGGCTGGCGAGGAACCAAGGAGACCAAGTACTCAAACTGTTCGATGTAATCAGTAACAGAGGTCTGTTGCTGAAGGGCGGCTAATTCTTCATAGGGATTTTGATTATCCAAGCCACTAAAGCGCGCCATCAACTCTGTTTTAAAAAATGACCAAGAAAGTTGTGGTTGAACTTCCTCAAGCACAGTAAACCAGTGGACAGCAATACCTTCCATGCAGACTTGCGCGAGAGAGAGCTTCAAATGTTTTGGAGTTTGTTGTACTCGAAAATAAAGCACAGCTCGGGTGAGCCAACCCCGCGGATCCGTGCCATCAAACATAGGGAGCTCGACCCGGCGAACTGACAGGAAATGGTCAGGATGAGTAGCAACTGGCACCAGAGGGCGGGAGTGAGTCCCTAAGTCGAAAGGGACAGCGGCACCAGAGGCATCCAGGGTCCCGGAACAGTGAGGGTGAGGTTCATCCGACGAAGGAAGACTAACCGGAGGTATACCCGAAATTGCAGTAACGCTGGACGGAAGGAAGTCAGGGCGCTGGACCTGTTTCTCCATATGACGCATCACGAGACGCCGAAATTCAGCTTGATTGGCCAGCTCTTTCTGGCGATCGGCCTCTGCTTGCTGTTGTTTGTCCATAAGTTCTTGCAAAGATAATTCCAAACGGCCCATCCTCTGTTCGACGCCATCCAAACGACTAAGTTGGCGTGTCTCCATAAAAGAAAAACTAGAAGAAAGGAACCGGCGTCTCGAGCGGCAGGTCAGACCAAAGTTGATAAGATTCACACACAAACAGAAAAACTAAACAGAGGAATATATTCCAGAAGTTCAGATCACTGACCTTTACAGCAGGAGAAAACCAGAAATTCCACAGAATCAAAACAGAAAAGAGAAAAACTTACAGGAGAACCTGCTTCTCCCTCCCGAGCCCCCTGGCCGAACAAACAGAAAGGAGAATATTCCCGACCCCACACTCCCTGCGGGTCCCCCATTTAAACAGCTCCTCTTCTAACTGATTTCCCCCTGAGAATTCTCTATTCTGCCCTTCCCTTTTTCTGTTTGGACAACTGGATTTTCCCCAACTAATTCTCCCTGTGCAGTGGGACCACCCATAACTGATTCTCCCTGTGTATTACCCATATTTCCAGATCTGCCCCAGCGTGTGTAAACTATCCAGGGTCCCGCCGTAACACGAGTCCTCCAAATTTGAGTGGAAAACTAATTCCATGGAGAATAAATTTTTTGGACATGATTATTGTTGGAGTCTGTATCCCACATCGGACTTGTGGTCCGATGTGGTCTTTTTCATTCATTATAAAAGAATGTCTCCGCCTCACTTTGAGGTAAAGGAGGCAAAGGGGTTTCTCAACCTACATGGTATCAGAGGGAACCTAATCCCGAACCCTCCCTCCCGTTTTATTTTTTTCTCGTCGGCCTCTAGGGTTTCTCCCGGTTGGGGGGCGGCGGCCTCCATGGCCAGCAAGCCATCGGTATCTCCCACCGCCCCCCCTGCCGGCAAGCCATCCGGCGGTTCTCCTCCTTGCCAGCACCTGAACCCAGGCGGCCCGCCTCCCTGCGCGTTCCTCCAGCGGCGCCCCTCTCCTGCGCGGATCTCTCCCGTTGTCCGCTCCCGTCGCCCTCTCCCATTCCCGGCAGATCCCTCCCCGCTTCTCTAGGCGGCCAGGCAGCCCGCTTCTTCCCTCAGCTCCACCCGCAGGACCTCTCCCGGCGGATCTCCCGTCGGCTTCGCGCCGTCCCGCTGCTCCCGTCTCGCCCGACGGCCCCTGTTCCTCCCACGGCGCTCCTCCCGCTCCCGATCCCGACGGCGTTCTTCATTCCCGACGGATCGGCCCCCCCTTCCATCCCGGCTCCCACCAGGCTCCCCGACGGCGGATTTCTCGGCGTCTCCCGCTCGCGATC
Organism: Viscum album; assembly: GCA_963277665.1. Taxonomy (NCBI): domain Eukaryota; kingdom Viridiplantae; phylum Streptophyta; class Magnoliopsida; order Santalales; family Viscaceae; genus Viscum; species Viscum album. Next base: position 1,352,171,292 of record OY728147.1, on the reverse strand, counting down.
CAGCGCGGGTTCCCGATGGCCTTGTCCAGGCGACCTCGTCCGGCGGCTTCCGCCTCTGAGCGCGCGTCAGCCTCCCTCTCCAGGTGGCCCTCCCTCCCGCTGCGCCTCCCGGTCGCGCAGGCCTTCCCTCCCGGCAGACGTCCCCCCTGTCGGCGTCTCCTTCAGCCGCGAATCCCTGCCCTTTCGGCGATTCTCCCCTCCAGCGCTGATCCTACCCGACGGCCTCCCTCCCGGCGCTGGCTCCTTCTCTGTGGTTTTTCCCAACAGCCCGCCTTCCCGCGGCCTCTCTTCCCGACGGTGTCCCGATCCCGAGCCCGCCTTTCGCAGCGGCGCCCATCCCTCGGCCTCTCGTCCCGATCCCGGCCCCCGCTCGACTCGCGCCTCCCGTTCCCGTCTGCTCCTCCACCCGACGGCGGCCCTACTTACTGTCCGAGCAGAGCCCTCCCGGCCTTCATCGCTCCAGCGCATCGGATTCTTCCTCCCGTCGCGATCCATGCACGGCTCTCGCCCGACGATTGTCGCCTCCCGCCCCGACAGCTTCCCTCCCGGCGCGACGTCCTTCACCTACCGTTCCAACAACTTCCAGCCGGCGTCTCCGGCTCCCAGCAACTCCCAGCGCCGGCGGCCTCCCTTCACCAGAGGCCTCCCTTCCCCGGCGGCTCCATCCCGAACGGCTCCATGCTCCGGGGGCCTCCCTCCCTCGCGAGCCTCCTCTTGCGCGTTCCTCCAGCGGCGCCCCTCTCCTGCGCGGATCTCTCCCGTTGTCCGCTCCCGTCGCCCTCTCCCATTCCCGGTGGATCCCTCCCCGCTTCTCTAGGCGGCCAGGCGGCCCGCTTCTTCCCTCGACTCCACCCGCAGGACCTCTCTCGGCGGATCTCCCGTCGGCTTCGCGTCGTCCCGCTGCTCCCGTCTCGCCCGACGGCTCCTGTTCCTCCCGCGGCGCTCCTCCCGCTCCCGATCCCGACGGCGTTCTTCATTCCCGGCGGATCGCCCCCCCCCCCCTCCGTCCCGGCTCCCACCTGGCTCCTTGACGGCGGATTTCTCGGCGTCTCCCGCTCGCGATCCAGCGCGGGTTCCCGATGGCCTTGTCCAGGCGACCTCGTCCGGCGGCTTCCGCCTCTGAGCGCGCGTCGGCCTCCCTCTCCAGGTGGCCCTCCCTCCCGCTGCGCCTCCCGGTCGCGCAGGCCTTCCCTCCCGGCAGACCTCCCCCCTGTCGGCGTCTCCTTCAGCCGCAGATCCCTACCCTTTCGGCGATTCTCCCCTCCAGCGTCGATCCTACCCGACGGCCTCCCTCCTGGCGCCGGCTCCTTCTCTGTGGTTTTTCCCGGCAGCCCGCCTTCCCGCGGCCTCTCTTCCCGACGACATCCCGATCCCGGCCCCGCCTTTCGCAGCGGCGCCCTTCCCTCGGCCTCTCGTCCCGATCCCGGCTCCCGCTCGACTCGCGCCTCCCGTTCCCGTCTGCTCCTCCACCCGACGGCGGCCCTACGTACTGCTCGAGCAGAGCCCTCCCGGCCTTCATCGCTCCAGCACATCGGATTCTTCCTCCCGTCGCAATCCATGCGCGGCTCTCGCCCGACGACTGCCGCCTCCCGCCCCAACGGCTTCCCTCCCGGCGCGACGTCCCTCGCCTAACGTTCCAGCAACTTCCAGCCGGCGTCTCCGGCTCCCAGCAACTCCCAGCGTCGGCGGCCTCCCTTCACCAGCGGCCTCCCTTCCCCTGCGGCTCCATCCCGAACGGCTACATGCTCCGGGGGCCTCCCTCCCGAGGTTGCCCTACTTCCAGATCTGGCCAGATCCAGTCCGCACGCATCCTCGCTTCAACTTCGCCTCCTTGCGCGACGCATCATCAATTGCTCCCTCCATGCCGACCTCCTCTTGCTTCCTGCGGAATCCCCGCCTTCCTGCCCGGTGCCTCCTGCGGAATCCTCGCCTCCCTGCCTGGCGTCTCCTGTGGATTCACCGCATCCCATCGCCGGTGCCTCATACGGATTCCCCTGCGCTTTGATGACCGAACCTCCCGTGCGGATTTCTCGGCGCTTTGACGATCGGCCCGACATTACGGATTTCCCGGCGCTCTGACGACCGGCCCGTAGTGCGGATTTTCCCTACGCTCTGTCGACCGACCCGCCAGTGTGGATTTCCCGACACTCTGTTGTCCGGCCCGGCACTTTTCCGGCGATGACCCGTCCTTTTTTTCCCAGCGGCATCACATTACCATCTTGAGGGGGAGCAACATCAACAACGATTTTATTGTTTCCGTTTCTTCTGTTTTTGTCTTGTATTTGTCATCAAGTTGGGCATGTCCAGCTTGAGGGGGAGTGTTAGCATCTGTTTTTTTTGTTGCTTCCTTTTCATTATGTGTCCAAGCTAGGTACACCTAGCTTGAGGGGGAGTGTTGGAGTCTGTATCCCACATCGGACTTGTGGTCCGATGTGGTCCTTTTCATTCATTATAAAAGAATGTCTCCGCCTCACTTTGAGGTAAAGGAGGCAAGGGGGTTTCTCAACCTACAATTATCAATGATTTTATATATTATTATTGACAGGAACACCACTTAAACAATGGAGAATAATCATATTGTATTTTTTTTGTAATTATATATTTATACAACTTGAGATATTTCATCACACTTTTTTCATGCATACCAAACTAATTACCGTCTCACCAATATCTTTCTCATTCGCTCTCCCATGCTTTTTTTATTTTCATCATACATGTTTCCCTTGTACCGACCATAGCCTTTAAGGTAAGAAATCTTCAACAAGATGCATAAGCTTGGAACAAGGGACCACAGGGAATCTTCAAGTCATGACACAGAACCACATCAGTTTTGCAACCAGTCATCTTAACTAAATTGAATGACTGGGTGAGGTTTTAAACATTCTCAAAGATGCAGCAAATCACAGGTTTCTGTCGCGGAAAATTACCACAGTCAAATCAAGATCCAGTTCAGACATATAGGATTCCAGTGCTGCAGAGTGATTCTTGAAATACAGTTCCTCTGGGTAGCTAAGCCTCGGATGAATATCTTGAGGAAGCACTGGCCCCGCCTTCCATCTCAGATTCCGAATTATTGCAGCGCGATTATGCCTGCATTGTTTAAGAATTTAAGCCTCCGAAGCACTGCTGGAAAAAGGGTTTTATTCAACAACTGGTTATAAGAAGATCAGTACATATACGACAGAAGGCAGCGCTTATTGCGCATAATAGAAAGATGGTGAACAACCATCCCATAGTGATCGGCATTTCTTGTGGTTTGAATGTCCAATCCTTCTTCCTGTATTTTCCTGTCATGTTAACGTATCATGTCAATTGAGAAGGATAAAAGGAAGTGTGCATAGAAAATAGAAAAGGGAAACATCTATAAGGCCAATAGATATCTGTAGAACTACTGAAATGATAAAGGGATTTTTTATCAAAAAAAAAAGCTAACAAAGGCGGGTAGGATAACCTCATCAAGGACTGCAGCTCAAGGAAGTGCGCAGTACATTCTTTAACCACATTATCAAAGGTTTCATTCTGCAAAAGAATAGTTGCAGATGTGGGTATTATTAAAGGCTGAAAATATTAGAAAGAACAAATCATGATATCTCCAATATATATGTACAGAAGGAAGCAATTAAATATAACTTAAAAAGAACACTACAATGGAAGAGAATAATCAAAGTAACTGATTGCAGAAAATGGCAATGAGCAAACAGCCATTTAAAGAAGAAAACTGGAATATTCATTGAAACGAAACTGGGAAAAGTGAGTTGAAGCAATTATTCTGAAAATACCGCTGTGATCATATTGTCGCAAATGAAGTAAGTGTGGTAGCTATTGGCCAAATAAAGTCAAATGAGAAACATTCACTGCATCCAAGTCCAATCTCAGTGGCTAATTCAAAGGAAAAGACATTCCAAAAGGGGAATTTGGAACCCATAAATATTTGACGTGGAAATGAAAAAGGAAGCACTGCAACTATTTTTCATCATCGTAGTTGATTACACAAGTACAATAACATATTACCGCTAATAAATTCAAATGTTAGATGATAAGAAGATGGGATCAACAGATGCTGATTGCGGGGAATTTTTTTCATCAAAACAACTAGTATACAAAGAGAACAGACTATGTACAAGAGAAGGCCTCAAGCAAAAGAGATCGCTTCAATTTGAGAAAGCAACAAATCACAGAATTCAGATTTTGCTAAGCAGTAATGCATGTGAACACGAGGGGAAAACAAGAAATGTGCTCTTCCTATTTACCAAAGCACCTAAAAAACAATCAGCAAGAGGGGAAGCACAAAGCTTTCTCTTTCTATTGACCAAAGCAAAAAAAAAAATGTGACAACAAAATAATTCAACTGTCGAACTATCACAGTATAAATTGGCACAGTAATTGAAAACAGCACAAAAGGGAGCAGAGGATCCACTGACAACTAAATACTGTGACATGTTCAAAACATTAAAACACCATGTACCAACAAATTCAGAGTAAAGCAAATTCCTTGGAAGGTGATTTTCAGAGACTGCCTAGAAAAATCAGACTTACATTGAAAGATGTGAGTTGCCCGGGTTCACTGTTAGCAAATTCCTTCACCAACTCGCAAGCTTTCCTACCATACATGTCTCTTCCTTTATACTGCAATTCTAGCTTATTCGATTAGTATATGTTTGACATCAAAACTGCTTAAAGAACTTGGCTTACCGGCTTGAATAAAGAAGCCCTAAAAGTCAGCAATTATATCATTTAACCAGAGCTGCAGAGGACACAAAATTGAGGGCCGCGCGGATCGTACCCTTTCACGTACCCTGCGAAACTGTGAGAGCGCGGCAAGAAGAGTGGGGAAATAGTGCGCGGCGCACAGGAATTACGAGAATGGCGCTGCTGCGGGGAGGCCATGAAGGCGCGGTTCATGGTTAAAAAATATATATATTAAAAAAAAAACGTCATTAAAAATCTATTTTTAAAATGTAACAACGTTAATTTATTCTGAAATAATTTAAATATCCAAGTTATTTAGATTTTAAATGCTCAGCTTATTTATTTTAAAATTAAAAAACATTAAATTTAAATCTTCAGGGCTCTGTTGGGCGATGGTGGAGCTTAGTGACTCAATCACATGGCGAGACAACTCTCTCTTAGTTAGACTTTGAACGTATCTTCAGAAAGGAGTTTTATCTTGCCACATTGCGATTAGTACGCACAGGAGCTTTTGCATCTGCAGTAGGGCAGTATGACCATCACAGAGTACTCAATGAAGTTTAATGATCTCTTGTGTTACTCCTTAGATGTGGTGCGGGGTCAGTTATTCAAAGCTCGGAGCTTTAAGAAGGGCTTGCAGTGGGACATCAAGGCTTCAGTGGTATCTCTTTGCATTTCCACCTATGTTAGGGTGCTTGAGAGAGCCTTGGTAATGAAGAGTTTTTTGGAAGAGCAAGCACCAACAGTGGGAGCTAGTAGTGGGAACCCAGTAACTGAGACCTCAGTGGCAGGAAACTGAAGGTAGTCGCAAGGATCCATGACATAGGGTGAGTGGTGCAGGTCTCTCAGGGTGGCTCGAATCAACCACGGGAGAGGTGGTGTTTCTCCAGCGATAGTCAGGGACATCTGGCTTGGGATTGTCCAACTCATCATACAACTGATCGTGAGACGATTGAGGGACTGTTGAGGCAGAGATAGAGGAAAGAGCAGGGTGGTCCGTAGGGCAGCGAATGCGGTAGAGGGGTTGACAGGGTAGCACGAGGTGGCTTGTAACGACCTGAACTTTTGAATAATATTTGTTTCTTGAATTTGTGTATTATACTCAACAAAACTATATCATTTAATTAATGAATTGAGTATAATTAAAATAATATCACTGAGTTTTGACTGTTATGTGACTATTGGTCAATATGACCGTTAGAAACTAAATTTTTAAAGTTATGATTATTGTTTATAAATACAAGTGATCATGGTTAATTAATACAGAAAGAAGAGTCGATGACCTCATCCAGTAGACTCGGGTCATACGAAGCCCATCTGTCAAAGCTTGGGAAAGAGGTTGCATCACTAGGCTTTACTCTGGACCAAGCTTAAGCTGAGCTTCAACATGTGAAGCTTGAACGGAATCACCTAAGAGACAAGTTCAAGCTAATAGAAATCACCACTCGAACAATGTTGTCTGAGCCGCCCCAAGATTCTATCACCATAGCACACCTTACACTTAGGTCATATGCAGGTGTTATAAGGGGCTATGTAACAAGGACTTAGTTATTTTGTGTAGTCCTTTTGTATAAATAAAATTGTTATTTATTCTTGTGGTAAAATTTGTGTATTTCAAATGTCCGGATAAATATAGGATGAATTTATAGAAGTACCATATTATTGATGAAATTTTGGGAAAAATGGTATTTTAAAATATTTTTGTATACTTTAAATAATTAATAATGTAAAATGATTTTCAAAAAACGGTCTTCTACAGTTGTGATCAGTAAAAAATTTAAAGTCTAACAAGATCAACTTAAATTTTAGTGAATAGTAAAGTATGAATAATAATATTACCCTTATAAATAGTAATGTGACCAATGGAATAGTAACATCACTTAAGAAAGTATAAATATAATTTAGGCATCTTGAATAGTGAAGTGATATAATAACATAAGTAAATAACTGTTTCGGAAATTATTAGTTAAATATTAATATTTTTTTTGGGTAAATAGTGTTTTTACTTAAAAATTAAATATCTCATAATTAGAAAATAATTTCCATAAAATAGAGTTCATTTTTCAATTCCAAGCATCAATATTAGGTTAGGGTGAATTTATGATATTTTTATAAAATGTTTTGTTTTTCGGTGAATAGTAAAAATATAGTTTTGAGTTTTAGTGTGATTAATGACATCATTAACGATGTAATAATTCTAGTCGACTTTTGAATAATAATATATGTTATGAGGTGTCCCAAGTGGGCAATACCATGAGCAAATACCATGGGCAAACCCATGGTTTTGCAAATACCACCGATGAAGTGTCCCTTGGAAATTAATAAAATATTCTCTCACTTAGGCTATAAATACCAACCCATTCCTTATTCCTTTCATTAAAAAATCATCATCAACGAAGCTCTGGTCTTTTTACTTCCCAAGGTGCCCTCAATCCCCCCAAGGTTCTAACCTTCAAGCTTTCGAAGTTACTCTTCAAGGTAAGAGAACCTTTCACCCTCCTCTTTTAAGTCATGACTTCCTTTATATTATGTATTTTAGTTTCCATTTTATTATGTGGTGTTTCGTTCTTCTATATCCCTACTACTTTCCATTTTATGTTCAATTGATGAGAGACCCTTTTCACTCTCATCAACTTGTTTTCTGAATTTTTAAGTGATGGCGCTAGGCTGCCGAATTTTGGTAAAAGAAATCGCATCTTCTCTTTTCTTTCATGTTTCCTTTTTATGTGGTATGTCATTCAAACATCCATACCATGATCTTATTTAAATTTTATTTTGTCCCTATACTATGTCATGAGTTGTTTATGAGTGGGTGACCCTTGTACCCTATCTTTTTAATGTTTTATAAAATCATGTTATATAGTCGTTATGCTGCAGAAATTTCGTCTCAAAATCTCTTTCTTTTTCTCAAGAAATTATATTGTTTTATTTATGAGAATAACCAAATCTATTTTCATTTCCAGAGGTATTCATCAAAACATAAAATTGATCTATTTGATTCTGGAATTGACATACATGAAACCCTCATTCCTTTTCCAAGGGTTATAAAAGACACAACGATCATGTTTTTAAGCACTTTTAAAACGTCACAATTTTGAAGTGAAACCCATTTCTTTTACTCTCTTTGGGTTATTTATGAAATGTATGATTATGATCTATGTGGATCACATGAAAATAAATACATATTAAGGGTGTACTCTAATAGTGCTACAATGCATTGGGTAAAGAATTTAATCTCTAGAGATGACAAGTTTCACGATACCTTGGTGAATAACCTTGATAATTTTTATGACACCTTGGGGATGAACATTGGTGATATGTTAATGAATGTATAAATTAAATGTTGTATCCACATATTCAAGTTATGATTTATGTTCTTTTTATTATGATATGCCTCTTCTTCCATTGCTAATATCTTTATGTTTTTCATCAAGTTCTTATTGATATCACAAGTAAATTGATTCTCTTGCTTTCCTTACTGGGTCTTCTATTCACCCTTTCCTTTGATGTATGTCTCCAGGTTATGAGATAGAGTAATTGTACTTAGGGTGAACCTTTGATGAAGCCTTACAAGTGTATTAGAAAAATGTTTAGTGTTTTCATGTATATTGTTCCTGATTTCCAAGACACTAGACTTTAAAGATCATCTGTTTGTAAAATGTAATGAAAAGTTATGTAATAAAAGGCAGGATGTCATAGTTGGTATCAAAGGATAGTTCAGTTATTTATGGAAATTAGGCTATGAAAACTTTAGGAATAACCATGTATAAATTTTTAAATATAGGAAAACTTCCTGCTATTTTGGTGAAATATTAAGTAAGTGGTTTCTGAACAAATAAATTCATGCCTGGATACGAACACGTGGATGTGGCTCTGGCATATATGTACCTAGGAGTGAAAACTCTAACAATGAGTTTCGGGCTTGACCTGGGGTATCCTGGTACATGACAACAGGCCTTGTTTCACTCCTAGTTTGACACTCTCAGGGGATATGTTTGGTTAATCGCAAGCTTTTTATGAATCATTATGAAAGATTTATAGAGAAATGTAAATTTTTAAGCATGAAGTTTTAAGATATAAAATCCTTTATAATTAAAATATTATTAAATGAAATAATCTTCTAACTAAGGTTTTATTATTTTAGAAAATGGTGAGAAATATGAGGAATCATGCAAATGGTGATCGCAACGAGCCATGCGCTGACGGCCCTCCGATGGAAGCTGGAATGAAAACTTTCACGAGAATGATGAATCAACTGGCTCAAGTTATGAGAAATAACTTGAATCAAGATTATAGAACGATATCAACACAAAGGGAACAACATTTTGATGAGTCCTTTATGCATCAATGACCACCAAACTTCAGTGGATCTACCGACCCATTGATTTTTGAATAGTGGATCAGTACTATCGAGAAGATCTTTTTCGTGCTTCACTGTTCGGAACAAGAGAATGTCACCTTGGATGTTTACCGCTTAGAGGGAGAAGCTGATCAGTGGTGGGAGCTGATAAAAAACACGAGGATAAGAGTGTAGGTTAAAGCTATGGAGTGGTAAGAGTTCAGATGGATCTTCTTCCATAAGTATTTCCCTCATTTTATGAGAACAAAAACGAAGAAGGAATTTCTCGAGCTGAAGCAGAAGGAGAATGAATCTATTGGAAGCTACAAGATGAACTTCACAAGGCTTTCATGTTACACCTCTATCTTTGTCATGGATCCAAATGGTAAGGTTGATAGATTCTTTGGTGGATTAAGACCACATCTACGGAAGAATCTAGCCAACCGAGACTATGAAAGCTACGAGGAGATCGTGCGGAGTGCGATGAAAGTTGAACTGGAGTTCAGTGAGATGCAGTGGTCTCATAAATTCAATGACAAGAAGAGATCGATAGAGACAAGCTTAGGGAGGATCTTTGATCAGGGAAGAGGAGGCAAGCAAGTGCAACGTCCCACGTGCAATAAGTGTGGGAAGAAGCATTTAGGGAACTGCCTCTTTGGGAGCGGGAAGTGCTAAAAGTGTGGAAAAGATGGCCATATCGCACGGAATTGTCATAGTGAGGTGAAGCCTCAAATCCCAAACACTAACGACAAAGGGAAGATAGTTCATGCCCTACCTTATGTACAATGCTATAAGTGTGGACAACTTGGGCACTTTTCCAATCACTGTCCAAATCCGAGGGCAGTGGATGAGAACCACCATGAGCCTCAAAAAAGGCCAAGAGAGTAAGGTCGTGCTTTTTCTATCACGATGGATGAAGTTGAAGTACCAAATAATGTGGTAGTAGGTACTCTTATTGTTCTCTCAAATCTAGCAAGTACTTTGTTTGATTCTAGTTCTTCGCATTCCTTTATTTCCTCTAAGTTTTCAAAGAATTTAGAATCAATCCTTGAATTGCTAAAAGTAGAGTTATCAGTCAATACTATTGGTGGGATTATCCAAGCATCGTCAGTGTTTAGAAACTCTAGTATTTACTTTAGTGAGCATAATCTTATCGCAAATCTAGTAGTCATTCCCATGATGGAATTCGACATTATACTAGGGATGGACTGAATCTTAAAGTATAATGCTATGATCAAATATAGAAGCAAGGAAATCTTAGTAGTCTTGAATGGAAAACCTATAGTTATCTTCCAAGGAGAGATATCTCAACCTGATTCTTGTCTAGAAGAACCTCCTATATCCTTCTTTATGGAGTTGATCGGTGTATAAGAAGAAGGAAATGAGAGTATAAGGATAGAAAATGTCCCCATAGTCCATGAATACATTGACATATTTCCTGAGGTGTTACCCGAACCTCCCCCAGAAAGAGAGGTAGAGTTCTCTATTGAACTCGTACTTGGGTCTCATCCAATATCAAAGACCCTGTATAGAATAGAAAATGTGAAGCTTGAGGAATTAAAGAAGAAACTCTAAGATCTTTTGGAGAGGGGGTTTATCCATCCAAGTGTGTCTCCCTGGGGAGCACCTATTCTCTTTGTGAATAATAAGGATGGATCAATGCGGCTATGCATTGATTATAAAGAACTAAATGGGATCACAGTGAAGAAAAAATATCCTCTTCTAAGAATTGATGACTTATTTGACCAACTTTGTGGGGCTCAATTCTTCTCTAAGATTGATATTCGATATGGTTATCATCAATTGAGGGTGAAGAAATAAGATATTCCAAAAAATGTCTTCTGATCAAGATATGGGCATTATGATTTTGTTGTTATACCCTTCAGGCTGACTAATGCACTTGCTATTTTTATGGATTTGATGAATATAGTCTTTAAGAACTACTTTGATAACTTTGTGGTAGTTTTTATTGATGATATTCTGATATATTCCAAAAGTCACAAGGAGTATGAGGATCATATAAGGTTTATTTTGCAAACTATGTAGAAGGAGAGGCTTTTTGGAAAGTTTAAAAAATGTGAATTTTGGTTACAACAAGTTTCTTTCTTGGGGCACATTATAACAAATGAAGGAATCACAGTTGACCCTACAAAGACAAAGGTTGTAGAGGAGTGGCCTCAGCCTACAACAATAACTGAGATTCGTAGTTTCCTTGGATTAGCGAGATATTATAGGAGGTTTGTGAAAAACTTTTCATGACTTTCTAATCCATTAACCAAGTTAACTCGAAAAGGGGTCAAGTTCGTCTGGATGAAGGAGTGTGAGGAAAGTTTCCAAGATCTGAAAAAGAGATTGGTTACTGCACCCATGTTAACTCTGCCCTCAAGTGGAGAAGGATTCATTATTTTTAGCGATGCATCTCTGAAAGGGCTTGGTAGAATCCTCATACAAAATGAAAAAGTCATTGCTTATGCATCTCGATAGTTGAAGACTCATGAGAAGAACTATCCTACGCATGATTTGGAGCTGGCTATGGTCGTTTTTGATATGAAGATATGGAGGCACTATCTTTATGGGGAGAAATGTGATATATACATAGACCATCAAAGTTTGAAGTATATTTTCACACAAAAGGAATTTAACATGAGACAAAGGAGATGGTTGGAGCTTCTTAAAGACTATGATTGTTCAATTCATTATCATCCCAAAAGAGAAAACAAAGTTGTTTATGCATTAAGCAAGAAAGACCCAGTTGTTCTTTCCATGATGAGGATTCAAAGAGATCCTTTGAGTAATGACCTAGTAAATCCGGACATGGGAATTATAAGGGAATGGACATCATCAAACCTAACCCAAATGATTTCTCAACCGTAATTACTAGAGAAGATCAAGAAAGATTAGAAAGAAGATCCTTTGTTACAGAAGAAGTATGAGGATGTGAAGGATGAGAAGTTTCCTGAGTTCAATATTGATAAAGAAGGTGTACTGAAATTTCATACAAGTCTATGTGTTCAATCTATTCTAGAAATAAAGAAGGAGCTGATGGATGAAGCTCATATCTCTACTTCCTCTATACATGCAGGAAGCACGAAAATGTATAGAGACCTTCGTGATCATTATTGGTGGGATAATATTAAAAGCGAGATTGTTGACTACACTTCAAGGTGCCTGGTATGTCAGTAAGTGAAGGCAAAGCGACAACTTCCTAAAGGGGTATTTCAACCACTACCCATACCAGCATGGAAGTGTGACAATATTACAATGGACTTTGTTACTAGTCTCCCGAGAACTTCCAAAGGAAAAAATGTGATATGGGTTATTGTGGACCATCTCACCAAGACTGCCCATTTTTTCTCTATTCAGGAAGATTTCTCTCTTGATCAAATTGCCAGGATTTACATAAAAGAAGTGGTAAGGCTTCATGGAGTTTTAATTTCTATCATATTAGATCGTGATCCAAGGTTCACATCAAAATTCTAGAGAAGCCTTCAACATGATCTGAGTACCGAATTGAATTTTAGTACAGAATATCACCCCCAAACTGATGGCCAATCTGAAAGGACTATTCAAACACTTTAGGACATGCTGAGAACATGCTCAATGGAATTTAAAGGTAGATGATATCAACATCTCCCATTAGTTGAGTTCTCTTACAACAACAACTTCTACTCGATCATTCAAATGGCACCCTATGAATCTCTATATGGAAAGCAATTCAGAACTCTTACTTGTTGGGATGAAGCTGGTGAGAGAAAGATTCTTGGGCCAGATCTTGTGCAAGAGATGACAAAAAAGGTCCATGTCATCTAGCAACACATTAAGGCTGCTCGGAGTTAGCAAAAGATCTATGCCGACAATCGTCGAAGGGACTTGGAGTTTGATGTTGGTGAAAAATTCTTTCTTAGAATTTCACCTTGTAAGAGATTCATGAGGTTTGGGAAGAAAGGGAAGCTCATCCCTAGGTACATTGGCCCCTATGAAATCCTTGATCGTGTAGGATCAGTGGCCTATATACTTTCACTTCCTCCAAATCTAGCACAAGTTCATGATGTCTTCCACGTATCCCTCTTGAGAAAGTACATACCTGACCCTTCACATGTACTAAATCTAGAGGTGGTACAACTGGAACATGACCTCTCTTATGAGGAGAAGCTGGTGGAGATCTTGGATCGTAGAGACAAGGTTCTACGCAACAAGACTACCCAACTTTTTAAAGTGTTATGAAGGAACCACAAATATGAAGAAGCCACGTGGGAACCAGAGGACTCTATGAGGCAGAAGTATCCACACCTTTTCTCTTCTGAGGGTACGAGATGAAATTTCAGGGAAAAAATTTCTTAAGGGGAGAAGAATGTAACAACCTGAACTTTTGAATAATATTTTTTTTCTTGAATTTGTGTATTATACTCAATAAAACTATATCCTTTAATTAATAAAGTGAGTATAATTAAAATAATACCACTGGGTTTTGACTATTATATGACCGTTGGTCAATATGATCGTTGAAAACTAAATTCTTAACGTTATGATTATTGTTTATAAATATAAGTGATCATGGTTAATTAATACAAAAAGAAGAGTTGATGACCTCATCCAGTAGACTCGGGTCATACGAAGCCCATGTGTTAGAACTTGGGAAGGAGGTTGCATCACTAGGCTTTGCTCTGGACCAAGCCCAAACTGAGTTTCAACATGTGAATCTTGAATGAAATCACCTAAGGGAGAAGTTCAAGATAATAGAAATCACCACTCGGGCAATCTTATCTAAGCTGTCCCAAGATTCTATCACTATAGCACACCTTACACTTAGGTCCTATGCAAGTGTTATAAGGGGATATGTAACAAGGCCTTAGTTTGTGTAATCCTTTAGTATAAATAAATTTTTTATTTATTCTTATGGTAAAATTTGTGCATTTAAAATTTTTAGATAAATATAGGATGGATTATAGAAGTACCATATTATTAATGAAATTTTGGAGAAAAGGGTATTTTAAAATATTTTTGTAAACTTTAAATAATTAATAATGTAAAATGATTTTTAAAAAATGGTCTTCTACAGTTGTGATCAGTAAGAAATTTAGTGTCTAATAAGATCAACATAACTTTTAGTGAATAATAAAGTATGAATAGTAATATTACCCTTATGAATAGTAATGTGACCAATGGAATAGTAACCTCACTTAAGAAAATATAAATATAATTTAGACATCTTGAATGGTGAAGTGATATAATAGCATAAGTAAATAACTGTTTCAAAAATTATTAGTTAAGTATTAGTATTTTTTTCACATAAATAGTGTTTTTACATAAAAATTAAATATCTCATAATTAGAAAATTATTTTCATAAAATGGAGTTCATTTTTGAATTCATAGCATCGATATTAGATTAGGGTGAATTTATGATATTTTTATAAAATGTTTTGTTTTTCAGTGAATAGTAAAAATACAGTTTTGAGTTTCGGTGTGATTAATGACATCATTAATGATGTAATAATGATATAATAATTATAGTAGACTTGTGAATAGTAAGATATTTTATGATGTGTCTCAAGTGGCCAATACCATGGGCAAATACCATGGGCAAGCACATGGTTTTGAAAATTCCACCGACGAGGTGTCCCTTAGAAATTAATAAAATATTCCCCCACTTTTGCTATAAATACCAACCCATTCCTTCATTCCTTTCATTAAAAATTAATCATCAACAAAGATACGACCTTTTTACCTCCCAATAAGTCCTCCCAAGGTGCCCTCAAGCCCCTCAAGGTCCCAACCTTCAAGATTTTAAAGTTAATCTTCAAGGTAAGGGAACCTTTCACCCTCCTCTTTTAAGCCATGAATTCCTTTATGTTATGTCTTCTAGTTTCCATTTTATTATGTGGTGTTTTGTTCTTATATATCCATACTACTTTCCATTTTATATTTAATTGATGAGAGACCCTTTCCGCTCTCATCAAATTGTTTTTTTAATTTTTAAGTGACGTCGTTAGGCTGCCGAATTTTGGTAAAATAAATCACATCTTTTCTTTTCTTTCATGTTGCCTTTTTATGTGGTATGTCATTAAAACATCCATATCATGATCTTATTTAAATTTTATTCTATCCCTATACTGTGTCATGAGTTATTTATGAGTGGGTTACCCTTGTTCCCTCTCTTTTTAATGTTTTATAAAACCATGTTATATAGTCGTTATGTTGTAGAAATTTCGTCTCAAAATCTCTCTCTTTTTATCAAGAAATTATCTTATTTTATTTATGTGAATACCCAAATATATTTTCATTTCCAGTGGTATTTATCAAGACATAAAATTTATCAATTTTATTCTGTAATTGAAATACATTAAACCCTGCTTCTTTTTCCAAGGGTTATAAAAGATATAACGATCATGTTTTTAAGCACTTTTAAAACGTCACAATTTTGAAGTGAAACCCATTTCTTTTAATCTATTTGGGTTATTTATGAAATGTATGATTATGATCTATGTGGATCACATGAAATTAAATACATATTAAGGGTGTTCCCTAATAGCTCTCCAATTCATTGGGTAAGTAATTTAATCTCTAAAGATGACAAGTTTCACGATACCTTGGTGAATAACCTTGAAATTTTTTATAACACCTCGAGGATGAACCTTGGTGATATGTTAATGGATGTATAAATTAAATGTTGTAGCCATATATTCAAGTTATGATTCATGTTATTTTTATTATGATATGCCTCTTATTCCATTGCTCATATCTTTATGTTTTTCATCAAGTTCTTATTGATATCACAAGTAAACTGATTCCCCTGCTTTCCTTACTGGGCCTTCTGCTCACCCTTTCCTTTGATGTATGTCTCCAGGTTATGAGATGCAGTAATTGTACTTAGGTTGAACCTTTAATAAGTCCTTACAAGTGTATTGGAAGAATGTTTAATGTTTTCATGTATATTTTTCCTAATTTCCAAGACACTAGACTTTAAAGATCCTATATTTGTAAAATGTAATGAAAAGTTATGTAATAAAAGGTGGGATACCATATGGTTAGAGGTTCAACCTATTACCAACACCACCCCCAAGTAGTTTTCACCAAGCTCAGGGAGCTGGTGGACATGGATGAGGCCAACTGCAGGTTATGGAGGCCTATGACCCCGAGGTTCCAAAGACGATACGAGGTATGCATTATGTCTTTTCTACTTTAGTTGCAGTATTGGTAGAAAATGGTGCAAGTCATTCCTTCAATTCCACTTCTCTAGATCAAGACTTATATATTTCAGTTGATCCATTGGCTTGACCCTTGCGGTTGGAGACTTTGACATGTGATGAATCAGTGATTACACACTTGTGCCAATAATGTGATCTGATGCTTGGAGGTGAGAGTTTTGTATGGGACCTCTTCATAGTAGCAATGGGGCCTTATAGCGTCATATTAGGTATGGAATAATTATCCATAGTTCATACCTAGATTCACTATTTTAGGTAGAGGGTGTGGTGTTCCGTAATGATAGAATGAGATTTTCCTTTATGGTTGAAAAGGAAACCTTGATGGTGCACGATGAGCTCAGGCATAGGAGAGTGTAGTCAATTACTCAACAGTTGGCTAGAATTACTCTTGGGGTAGTGGATGATTTGGGATATCAGTTTCCTATAGTGGTAGAGGAGTATGGGGATGTCTTTCCTAAGGATGTACCAGGTTTACCTCCCCACTGAGAGCTATACTTCTGCATTGAATTGCATCCTAGGATGATAACGATATTTGCATTGGTGTATTGGATGGCTCCTACAGAGTTTCAAGAGATGATGGTATAGTTGGAGGACTTACAAGAGAAGGGATTTATAAGACCCAACATTTCCCCCTGGGTAGCCCTAGTGTTGTTTTCCAATAAGGCAGACGAGAGTTTAAGGTTATGTGTGAATTACCAGTGCTTGAATCAGGTGACCATGAAGAATAAGTATCCACTATAGAGGATCGATGACCTCTTTGATTAGTTGAGAGGGATGTGATGGTTCTCAAAGATTGACCTCAGATCAGACTATCACCATCTACGAGTACGAGAAAAGGATATATTGAAGATGGCATTTAGATGTTGCTACAGTCACTATGAGTACTTGATGATGTCGTTCGGCATGATGAACTCCCTAACAGTGTTCATGAGACTCGTGAACCAGATCTTTTATCCCTACTTGGATTGGTCCGTGGTGGTCTTCATTGATGATATCCAAGTGTATTCAGTGTCTGGGGAGGAGCATGCAAGACACTTGAGGATGGTCTTGGATACACTTCGAGAGCAACGAATTTACAAGAAAATCTAGAAATGTCAGTTCTGGATTTGAGAGGTCCACTTTTTGGGACACATCATCTTAGAGGCTAGAGTAGTAGTGGATCTAGAAAAGGTTGAGGCAATTATTTATTGGGATACACCCAAGAGTGTTATTGAGGTGTAAAGTTTTCTTAGGTTGGAAGGGTACTATCAGAGGTTTGTACCCAATTTCTCCAGAGTGGCAACACAACTTTGACTCAGAAGGGGAAACCTTTTGTATGGATGGAATGGTGCCAGTAGTGATTTCAGGAGCTAAGGAAGTGGTTAACGAGCACTCCCATCTTGAGATTTCTAGAGGAGGGTGTCAAGTATGTAGTGTTTTGTGATGCATCATGGGACATACTTGGTTGTGTTCTGATATAGAGGCAGGTAGTTATTGCCTATGGTTCTCTCCATACTGAGACCATGTGATCAGAACTACATGACCCATGATCTTGAGTTAGCAATGGTAGTATTATCATTGAAGATATGGTGACACTACATGATGGACGAGCAGTTTATCATTTATTATGACCACAAAAGTCTCAAGTATATCTTATCTCAGAAGGATCTTAACTTGAGACCGATGTGATGGATTGATTTCCTTTAGGACTGTAACTTTGATATTTTCTATACTCCTGGGAAGGGGAACATAGTGGAAGATTATCTTAGCAGAATATCTTATTCTAAGTTGTTGGTTGAGGTGTCAGAGTAGCTAGCCTCATTACAACTATTCTTTATGGAGAAGGATGATGCTTCATATCTTTAGTCAATGGTTATTACCCCACCACTTTTACGGTGTTCCAGAGATGGTCAGTGTGGAGATACTGACTGTGAGACCTTATGTACTCAGATATCCACTGTACATACTCCCAATGGATATTTTGAAGGTGGGGAGCATGCTATACTTTTCATAGGATGAACGATGACACCTTTGACGTTGCGGGAGGAGGTGTTTCAGAAGTTTAATACATCCCCTTTAGTGGTACATCCATGTGTGTAAAATATGTACTAGGACCTCTGATGTCAATTTTGGTGGTTAGGAATGAAGAAAGGAGTTACAGAGTTTGTCTCTCGATACCTCACTTTTTAGCAGGTGAATGCATGACACCAGGTTCCAACGGGTTTAACCCAACCCCTTGAGGTGCCATAGTAGAAGTGGGATGAGATATCCATGGAATTAATGAAGGGGTTTTACGTACGTACAAAGGAAACGATTCCATCTGGGTGATCGTAGACTGACTCACCAAGTTTTCCCACTTCTAGTTATTTGAGAGAAAAGTTCAATAGAGATCTTGGGATGCCACTATGTGCAGGATATAATCTGACTCTATGGAGTTGCCTCAATGACTGTCTCTAATCGTAATGATCACTTTATATCTTGGTTATTGAGGGGATTACATGAGGTATTTGAGACTCAATTATGTTTGTGCACAACGTTTTACCCCCATAATGATGGCCAGATAGAGCAGACCATTTAGGTCTTGGAAGGAATGTTGTGGGTTTGTATGTTGGACTTTGGTCATAGTTGGGAGGATCACCTACCCTTAGTGGAGTTTTCATAAAATAATAGCTACCATTCCACCATTGGTATGAAACCATTCAAGGCTTTGTATGAGTGACCCTGTAGGTCACCACTTTGTTGGGATGATCTAGGAGAGTCAGTACTCATGGGTCCGGAGTTGGTGAGAGCTACTACAGAGAAGGTGCAAATCATTCAGGAGAAGACGGGGACTGCACAGAGCCTTCATAAGTCTTATGAAAACTCATGATGGAGGCCTCTGGAGTTCTAGGAGGAAGATCATGTGTTCCTGAGGGTCTCAACTCTACATGGATTAAGAAGATTTTTCTGCGGTGATAATTTATCTCAGAGATTCACTGGGAACCATAGAAAAAACCACCACCTATCACCCACACATACCCCACCTAGATGATCCCCATACAACATGAAAATTAAAAATTCAAAAAAACCACTACAGGAAAACCCAACCGCCACTTAGGCCTACCCAAAATTCATAAAATACTAAATTCAAAAATCAAGATAACATCAACCAACCTCGATAAATGGCTCCTCTCGATTCCTACGTCACCTC
Organism: Viscum album; assembly: GCA_963277665.1. Lineage (NCBI taxonomy): Eukaryota > Viridiplantae > Streptophyta > Magnoliopsida > Santalales > Viscaceae > Viscum > Viscum album. The sequence goes on along the minus strand of OY728147.1, from coordinate 1,352,151,889 downwards.
GAGCCTTACACCCTACCTCAATTCACACACCTTACGCGACATCTACCCTGTCCTCATCAAACCAGACCACCGAAGAGCTTCACCGACATCCATCGTCACCATCCCCGTCACCATTGAAATATTCATCGTCTCCACCATACTCACCATCTTCATTGATTCCCCTTGTTTGTGTCTAGTGGTAGCATAAGAATCTTTAAGGGAGCACCTAGGAGCAGGAGACCCAAATGCGAGTTTAGTGCCCTCATATTTTTGTGTAGGTTTTTCTATTTTTGGGATGAAAAAACCTAAGGTGGGGAGAATGTAATGGCTCAGATTTTCTATGTATTATTTTTGGATATTATATAGATTATTTTCAAGACCAGGTGATGAGACGATGTGCGATTCTGAGCCTCGGTGTGCCCAAAATAAATGTTTGAAATATATTAAATATATTAAATAACAAGTGCGTGTAGTTTTCCTGAAAAGGTGGAATAACTTTAGAATGGGGTCCTGGTTCAGAAATTTGAGGGCACCGTTAAGTTCAGAGCATGGGTTTTACCCTAGGCATGATATAACCTTTGTCAATGCGAGTTGTTTGTGAAAAATTCATCGCAGACATAAATAAATAAATAAAATTAAATAATTAATTTGTTTTATTATTTTTGACACATTGACTGACTTATCTTGTAAGTGTATGGTTATAATATTTCCTTAGGGCTGGCTGCTCAAACCATGAATATTTAAACAACCATTGGAGATCTTTCTTGGAAAACAATGATGGATCATGATTAGATCATGGATTGTTGTGCCAATGGAATCCATGGTTCTCATCAATGATGGAAACACAACCGTTCTTTATCAACGATCGATACAAACACCAGGTAGGATTTTTTACTTGTGATTTTCATCCCATTTCTTAATCCTGAACAAATTTGGATCAATTCCATGAACAAAATTTATACATGAATCTTTGGTAGAATTACATTGATGGAATTTTATAATTGTTTATGGTGATTTATTCCTCTTTGTTCATCTCATTTCATGAAAATGAATCAAGGCCAACCAAAAAATGGTCGTGGTTCATTCCTCACATTTTATGTCATATGTTTTTCTCCCCAAATTCTTTGTTCGACCATCATTAACATTTTTTTGGCCAACAGTTCAACTAATACCCAGTTCTCAATTATTGCATGACTGTTATTCAGCACAAAGAATTGAAATCGTAGGTACGACACACGATGGCAGTTACAGTTCAAGAATCAATGAAGAATATGGATGAATCAAGGGAGAATGAAACCATATCAAGGGTTCTTCATCTTCCCACCATCACACGACAAATCAAACATTGAGGGTATGTTTCTGATCTGTTTCGAGGGTTGGATTCTGGCGAGCAAGCAATGATAGGTCTCAGTCGACCTAGATTTAAAATCTATAGAGTTTTCTCTGATGGAAATCAAGGAGGTAGCAGAATGAAAGGAATAATGGAGGAGAAACCTTTGGATCTAGAAAACCCCAAGCAATATGTAATGTAAATTGGGATTACACACCATGTGAGGCTTGTTTAGCAGCGACTAGGGTTTTGGGATGAAGATAAGGATCACACGACATGTGAACTCTATCACACGGAATGAAACCCTTCTTGATAAGATCAACATGTACTTCAATAAGTACATAGAAATGGGAAAAAAATACATGGAAAAGTGGTACGTCATTTATTTGGACATATACACAACCTGGTGTACATGGGCCGATACATGGACATGACCACCATAGACGAACATGAACAAGTGACACAGGTAGGGTATTGTGTGTCTCTACATGCTGTGTACTCCTTATATACACTATGTATACTAAGACTTACATACAATGTGGATATCTTCCACACGGGCAGACATGGGGATATCTAGACACACTGTGTACCCTTTGGTACACATTGTTTACCCTCAGGTACACGCCATGTACCCCATTAAAGAGAGTTTTTAGCTCTTTATTTCCTTAGTTTGGACTATTATAGATTGAGTGTGTTCTCTTGGTCCTTTAGCTTGAGGCTATAGTGTGACATTACATACACATCACAGGATAGTGATCCCCTCTAGAGGTTGAGTCTCAGATAGAGTTTTAGTGTCCCTCCGTGAGAGTAGAGTGTGATCCTCTATCATCCTTATTACCTGGATGGGGTTTTTGGAATTAACATGAACTCCTTGAGCAAGGTTTTGATCCACCATCTAGCAGGATGTATTAGTAGAGTTGGTGGTATCATTGATATATGATCCCCTACGTAGCAGGTTGATCCAGATTGGGTTCATGGTATCACCTAGTGGTTATGGGTGTGACCCCCTATCTTTGTATCATGTCCTTCTTAGACCATTGAACTTTCTTGTGTGGGGACCAATGACCCAGACCTCTTCATTAAGTGCCTCCGATAATAGCATGGCTCATGAAGCGGATTCTCCTGAAACGAGCATTGCTTCTAGAAAAATCCTATGGCTGACAATTGGTTGTGACTACCTAGTGGTGAGATGTCTTTCCTGAGTATATATGGGTGTTTTTTATACATTGATTATTATATTTTGTATTGAAATGACTATACTCAGTGCTTCATGTTCAATGTTTTCAGGGTGTCCTACTGGGTATTTTTATACTCACTCCTTTATGGGATTTGTTCACACGTGTCATGTCTTATATAGACGATGACCCTTTTGCCGGTGTCCTGGGAAGATAGAGAGAGGTTGGATCATAGATGGAGATTCTTAGATCGAGGTGCTTTACCGAGGGCTTGCATTTAACTTATTTCTCACCCTTAGAGGAGGTTGGACTCTTTATAGTTTTTGGTTGGGATTGTATTTGACCCCCTTTTTCCGCTTTTAGTACTTTATTATCGTACTCTGTTGTGGTATCTTAGATGTATCTATGCATTGTTTTAGTTGTTTTAAATTTCAGCATTGTGTGGGCTTAGAGATATGTACATGTGTATTGGTAATTTAGGTTAATTCCTCCCATTTGTGAGATATGCCTACTCAGTGCTGGTCGTCATCCCCTGACCTATTGGAGGCGGGCTTGGGGTAGTCACGAGTCGGACCTCGATGAGTCAGGTTGTGACATGACCAAAGTGTCATGTAACCTCATGTGTGCCTCCCTATACACAAGAGGGTGTTGACTAGCGATGATGATTTAAAGTGATGTGGAGAGAATATACTATTGGTAATCATAACCATCACTGGAAGATAATGACATGAATATAAGCTAAATAAATAACACATCATAATATAACAAAAAAAATGTTGCAATATATCTCATTTCAAGTCATAAAAATGTAATCAAACAAACCCCCAAATGTGGAAGGTCAACAAGCATAAGGAGTGTAACTAGAAATGATAATAAACAACAATGTTGTGGTAACTATCTAGAGTTTTTACCAGTACCACGTCCATATCTTAACTCCAAGCTCCTCAACAACCTAGTGCAAGGCCCTTGCCATTATCTGGATCCCTGATCATGAAGTCCACATGTGCATCGAGATGTCCATGCAGGATGTGAGCACAAACCCAGTAAGACACCACCAATGCATCCTTAACATAAGTACACTGCATAATAGGTGTATGTCATGATAATTAGGAAATAAACAATCAAGCAACAACTAATCATGCACTGAATGATCATGCGTTAACCAAGTTTTCATGAACTTCGGTCATACCAACTTCAATTCCATGTTGGAAGAATAGTCATAACAGAAGTCATGATCATGGGTCAACCATAAGTCCGCCTTATATATCCATGATCAACCATAAGGCCAACAAGTCCCAGGCCTGTACACAAGGTTGTCAAGCCCCGTCACTATCACAGGTTAGGCCACAAGGTTGTCGTATCTTGGCACTACCTTAGGTCTGGCCACATGGTCATTGCATCCCAGCACTGTGTCTCAGGTTAGGCCGTAAGAGATTCGTACCCCTATCCTATATCATGGTCCATCATATTCATCATCACCCATACCCCCCTCTAAGGGTTAATCAAGCCACGATAGTCTACCTATAATTTGATACCATACATCCATACACATCAGGGAATAACACATGTATACACAAAATAACATATAAATCATGAGTATTAGTAGTCACACACACGCGCGCGCACACACACACACATGATAAACAATCAAACATGGATCTTGTGGGCCACACAAACACACACATGTAATAAACGATCAAACATGGATCTCATGATCCACACACACACACATGTGATCAAACACAAACATGGGTCTCAAAGCACATAGGAACATACCATTATATCATGACATCAATCACATAAAATATATCTATATGGTAAGGATATTCCTACATCAAATGTGTTGACATCAACACCAAGATTTGACAAGATCTAAAACCCAACTTACGCCCCTTCACCAACTAGATCAATACCGCACAATAAGGATCCTTAGAACCAACCCCAAATCATCACAAAGGAGATTCTAGAATAAAATCCCAGAAGGAGATAGAGACACAAACTTATATATGTGATTCATCCCAAAAGAAGGATGGTAAAACAAGTGGATTAAGAGAGGAACTCACCTAAAATCACCAAGAGTTGATCCTCTAATGTGAGGGATGAAGCTAAGAGTATGAGGGCTAAAAGTGTTCTTGAAAAATGCCATGGAGTCGGCAAAAGTTTAGGGGGAAAGGCTGAGAGAAGGATAAGTTTGAGGGGCCTGGAGAATTTATAGGCAATCTAGGAAAAACATGTGTTGTGACATAGAACTTAAGGTTGCACCGCAAAGAGATGCAAATCGGTAGAGACCACAATGCAAGGGATATGGCCATGCTGCAGTGGTGCTTAGTCAAAAGCATGACCAGAATCTGTACCGTGGTTAACATCAAGATCCTATAAACCAAGTAAAAATAACACGATGTAATGGACATTACTACACTATAGCCTTCAAGCCCTTACAAGGACTCCACGACGTAGCCAACACTCCACACCGTAGCTATACCAAATTTGGATGACCTTCTCAAATCCACCTTCCAATATTTCACACTACAAACAACACTCCATGCTGTAACTATGCCAAAATAACCAAAACACTCAAATATAGCCACTACGCTGCAGTGCCCCAACCACGCCTTAGCCATAGCCTCAACAGTGCAAAAATAAGAACCACATCGTAAAATCTAGTTCCACCTGAAAAAGCCAATTCAACTTCCCCCTTTCTCCACCAGAACCAACCCTAGGCCATTTCTTAAAATCCAAGGGTGTTGCAATATTTAAGATCTTAAAAAAATAACAATTTGAATAATTAAAATCATATTAATAACTTCAATATTCTAGAATAATTTGAATATTTTAAAATAATTCAATTTTTTAAAAAATAACATGAATTTTATAAAAACATTTAAATAAATAACTTGAATAAAAAATTTAATCTTTTTTAAAATTTTAGTCAAGTTATTTATTTTAATAAAATTAAATATTTTAAATATTTTAAAAGCATTAATTTTTTATTTGAAAAACTTAAAAATTAAATTCAAGTTATTTAAATATAAAATTTACTCTTTTAAAATAATTTGATTTTTTAAAAAGGACATATTTTTTAAAATAATTTAAAAAATTTAATAAAAAAAAATTAATGTTTTTAAATATTTTATTCAAGTTATTTATTTTAAGAAAATTGAATAAATTGAATATTTTAAAAACATTTTTTTTATTTTTAAGAAAATTCAATAACTTGAGTGAAAAAATTAAATCACATGAATATTTTAAAAACATTTAAATAAAATATTCATGCAATATAATTTTTTCATTCATGCTATTCAATTTTCATAAAATAAAAAATTCATTGTTTTTAAAATATTCAAATTATTAATTTTTCTTGAAATAAATAAATTGAATAAAATATTCAAAAAAATATATTTTTTTATTAAAGTTATTTTTTTAATTGTTTTTTTAAAAATCACGACATTTTTAAAAAATTCAAATCATCTTAAAATATTAAAAAATATTGAAATTATTCTAAAACATTAAAGTTGTTTATATGATTTTAATTATTCAAATTATTTTTAATTATTTAAAAATTTAATTCATGTTATTTTTTTAAAATATTCACGTGATTTAATTTTTTCATTCAAGTTATTAATTTTAAACTAACTTGGATAAAAATTTATAATAAATAATTTATTAATAATATTTAAATACCATGAATATTTAAAATAAATTAGTTGATTAAAAATTTAAAATCTTTAATGTTGTTATATTTTAAATACCTTGAATATTTTAATTTAATGTTTTTTAATTTTAAAATAAATAAATTGAGTATTTGAAGTTTAAATAACTTGGATATTTAAATTCTTTTAGAATAAATTACTGTTGTTTTATTTTAAAAATAAAATTTTAATGTTATGGTTTTTTTAACGGTGTTCATTTTTTTAAATATTTTTTTAACCATGAATGCTTGGTCTAGGATCATGCCATCATGGAATCCCTCTAGAAATTTCATTTTGGTAATTCATGTGCATGCACATTATCTTGATACAACCTTTTTTTACATTATTTTAAAAATTTACTCGAAGGGTGGGCGGCGGGGGGGGGGGGGGGGTGGAAGTGCGGGTCAAATATGAGAGTTTTTATAGGACATAAAATATTTAATTATTTGATAATTTTAGTGTTTAATTTGTTTAAAAAAAATTAATTTTGATATTATAAATTTATCCATAGATATGGTGTTGGAGTTGGTTCTCTAGAACCAACTTGTTTAGTACTTGATTACACGTTTTTATTATTCGTGAAGTTTTCTTATCACATTATGATTGTTCCTCTGCTTGATATTTGTATGTGATAATGTTCTAAGAATATATGTCACACTGAAAGGTCATAGTAGTTCCCCATTATGATGAGAACCAGGAGGTGGCACAACATTATTTTTGAATCTTGTCTTATAGCTAGATGATATTGTCTGACAGGACACTAACAATATAGGATATCAGGGGTAAGAGGCTCAAAATACATTGAGACACATTCTCATGGTGTTTTCCCTTGGTAATCTCTAAGATATGAGGTTATGAGAATAAACCCGTTAATAAGAAATCCAAATTTCCATGTTTCATTGGATGTTCCTATCTATAGATGTGTGTATTGATCCTAAAACTTTAAGATTATTATTAAAAAACATCATGACTCATGTGTTTTGATGTATTGATGAAAACCATGATGACATATTCTTTCGGTGAAGTATAATATGTTGGGTGAGTCATGAATGATATTACATTAATCGATAATACGAGAAATAATTTACCCCTTTTGTCTCTTGGAAAAAGACATTATATCAGGCCATTTGATGAGAATTAAATATCCTAAATAAATCTATGTTCATGGTGTTCGATGGGTAAGTTCATTTCCAAAAAGCCAAAGAAATAAACATTAAGAATATAGGTTGATGACACTGACATGTAACCTACTTGATTTGAGATTTTGTGATAAAAGGACTATATTACATGGTAAATGTTCGTAGGAGGTTGGATGTCATTGCGATGTTAACTTCATTCTATACATATTCTTTGAAGTGTTCCTAGATGATATCCTTGTACTTTATACATTTATGACTAATGACATTGAGGAAGAGGCCTAGAGGGTCACACACTAAGTGTATCTACAATCTCAGTTATAATCTAGTATTGAATCTAAAAATATATAATAAATAATATTTATTCAGGGTTTGGTTGATCATCATAATTTAATCACAAGTAATTTGAAAGAATAAGTGAGTTAAATAATAATAATAAATATTTATTTACATTTTTTACAAATATAATATTTATTATATTTATCATAGAAATAATGCAGTGACATTTATTTATCAAATAGTCATTATTCGTGGATTGGTAAATATCGACGAGTGAAAGCAGACCAAGTCTAATGGTTCAATTAAAAATAATGTAAATGATATTTATTTATTTATATTATTTATACATTTCAAATTTCAAACATTTAATAATAGTATTTATATTATTTTTATTAGACATGAGGTCAACTAAGAATTATGGAATTGGTAAAGGGCTTGTGTGCGATTTTCCAACCCTAAACCCACCAAAATAAATATCTAATTATATCTCATTCCTAAAACACAATTTGTGTGTACAATGGATAGATTGAGACTCTCTCATTCCCTAGAGAGAGATAAAGAGATATAGAGTGATTTCCCCACTCTCTCAATCCAACGAGAGATCATCAAGAGTTCTTCTACTCTCAAGAAGAATTCTGCTATGATCAACCACGAACAATACAAGTGATCAGGATCAGCCATGCTAGCACCTGATGATTCTATAACATCGTTATGAGATTGTGGTGCATGTGTGGATCACCACTAGAGGGATTATTCACTTGGATCTTGTAGTGAAATGATAGTGTAACAAGATATTGTTATCCTGATCATCAACGAAAGAAGAATTACAAGTTGAGGTAATTATATGTCTTCTTAGAAATTAATTATAAATTAAATATGAAGATCCTTTACTTCTAGTTATGATGTTTTAATCTAGTCATGTAATCTACTTTTTTCATTGTACTTTACATATTGGTCATGTGAAACAATGATTACATGTGATTTATGACTAAAAGTTAAGTTTTTCATACCATCAAAAGATGCTTCCACTGAACCTAGAACTTATAAGTGGTATTAGAGCAGTCACATGTTTAATTTATAATTATTTATTATTTTTTGGTTGGTTTCATGTGTTTTTTTTTCATTTACTTAAAATGATTCATTTTAATATCCAAAATCATCATCTCTTCTATTTTTTCATTCTTGATAACATAACCAGTAATTGGTTAATGATTAAAAATGTAGAAGCATTTGATTCACACCATATATAGATTCCAAAGGCTCTTCCTAGACAAAACCATAGTACACAACATGTGCTTCCTGAGTACATGCCATGTACTTTTGTTTTCACATCCGTATCTTTCTCTATCAGGCCAAATATGACAAAACTGGATCTAAGATTCAAATAGATCAGATCAATGTGTAGGTCTAGACAGATTGGAAAATGACATGTAGAACTACACCCCATGTAAGTACATTACACATCATGTAGTCCCTATCTTCTCACAGTTGAGAACACATGGTCTCCTAGTGAGCCATGTATCAGATACATGAAACAGGGACATACATGTCATGCAACTCCAAATTACACGCTATGCAAGTTGGACTACATGTTGTGTACCTCAATATTGTTCACAGGTAGGGAACATGGAAAATCCAAAGTCGTGTGTTTCATACATGTGCAGAAGAAAAGTACACACCATGTACTTTTGTACATGTCGTATAGTCTGCTACTGACAACATTCTCAAATTTTCACAAAAAAGAATAATTAAATATATAATTAAAACCTATTGATTATGTGTTCCATGTGTCATTTATTCGACATTGAATTCCATGTCATAGGATTAACAATTATATATTAAATTAATTTATATGTTAAAATCTTTGATGAATACATGAGGTTGCCTCTAAGAACACTTGTGTAATAAATTAATTTTAAATAAAGTTAATATTTTTTAAATATATAGATTATGGTGAGTTAAGTATGGTTGGATGAAATTAAGATAAAGTGAATTAATTGGATTAATTCATGGATCATTATCTTAATTAAAGAACAAATCAAAGTAATTGATAACTAGATTGAAAATGTATGCTTGTTTCTTGAAGTGTGGATGATCATGAGATTAGAACAACCCTTGTATGTGATTGGTTTATTTTAATTTATTATGGTTAAATTATTATTGATGCCCTGTGAGTCATCCACTCCTCCTTATCATGTAAGTGCCTTTGTGCTTGTGGTTTCTTTTATGAAAATCCCTTTTATCTAATCCATTATATCCCCTCATCTACATGTGAGTAAAATATTATGTATGGATGGAGTTCCCAAACGAGTGGAGGTGGTCCGAGTCAAGGATCTTGGATGAAACCAACTGAGGCGATACATAGGAGTTAAGGTGGAATATTAAAAAATGAACCATGCTATGATTCAAGGTGTTTTACCATAGGGTTAGGATATAGTTTATCATCTACTAGATAATCTAACCATTAAAAAATCTAATAATCACTCCACTTATGTTTTATTTCAGTCAGTTTCATAGTTAATTATTTTTATTTGTGAATGTTGTGTGATCACCTAATAAATGAATCAAAAATCATGTAAGATGGAATAAAATTTAATCATATTATGTTTAAATGTTTTATTAGACATTGTTAATCACTCAAGTAAAATATACTTAATATTAACAAAGAATGTGAAAAGATAAAATGAGATTTACACATAAGGACAAAAATACCTCAAACCAAAATATTAATTTGGATTATCCTTTCACTACTTAAATTAGAATCAACCAAATTGTTCAATGTGCTTGACCAACCCAATTTGGGGTCAATTATCTTGGAAAATTTAGCTTGAAGTTTTGGGTTAACTTAACTTAGTTTACATCAAGGGGTGACTTCCCAAGTAAGACTTGTTGGAACTAAGAGGCAAAGGTTGATGAAATATTAAAAATAGTATTTCTAGATTGGGTATTCCACTCAACAGATCAAGGAACAATTAGTTAATGTTGTTGGAAAGTTATGCCTACCTAAAACCCTTCAAATAGCTCGTTAGGCCCAATTCTGGGTTATGAGAAGGGAATATGAATCTTTGCCACTAGAATATCTAAGCGAAAATATATTTCAAAATTGATGGTGAGGACTAATAGGTTTCAAAAAATAGTGGGAGATTAATAATAATTTAATTTATTTTAAATATATTAATTTTTTTATAATCAAAATAAGTACTAATTATCTTCTCTTAATATGCAGAAATGGAAAATTAAACAACTTTTACAATATCACTATGATCTATACTTGAGAAGGATAACCTTCCCACCAGTGTGAATTTCTAGGAATGTTATAGGTTATTGTTAATTATACTACACCACAAATTAAAATTATACACGATGGAAGACCCACTTCCTGAGTTCATTTCCAAAGAGGCTAATGAGGAAGAAACGTTTTTCTATTTAAATCATGTGGATAATGATATGGATATCCAATGTTTCATGATATCCTCCATGTCTAATGAGGTTCTAAAGCAATACGAGGATATATATGTGCATAACATCATTTATCATCTCAAGGGTCTCTATCAATATAAGGATAGATCAGAGATATATGAGATCTCCAATGCACTATTCACATGCAAGCTCAGATAGTTAGTGCAAATTGGGAAACATGTAGTCAAGATGATTGGATACATTGAGCACTTGGACATCTTGGGTTTTAATATCCCTAATGAGCCACACACCTATATCATTATTTCCTCATTACCCAAAAAAATCTCTAGTTTTATTGTGAATTTTAATATGAGAAATAATGAGAAGACACTTTCAAAACTTCTTACACTTACTTACTAAGTTGATAAAGACACGGGGCATGACAAACCCACTATCCTTATTCTGAATAAGAAGAGGAAGAACAAGGAAAAGGGACTGAAGACTTATTCCAAGTCTAAGGATCCAAAGCACCATACTTCCAAGAAGAATAATATCCAAAGGCAAGGAAAGGAACAAGATATAGTATGTTTTTCATGTGGTAAGCAGGGCCACTAGAAGAGAAATTACACCTAGCCAAGGAACCAAGGGGAATATTCAAGTGCATTTGTTATCGAGTTTAATCATTCAATATATACAAGTTGGGTATTGGATACTACTTTTGGTAACAAATTTTATCCAAATACAGGAACCAAGTATATTTTAGAAGATTAACAAGGATGAGGTGGATATATGGGTTACCAATGGAGTGAGGTTAGCTGATCTATCCATTAGAGACTTCCATCTTACATTGTCGACATAATTGATTTTGGTTTTAAAGAATTTTTATTATGTTCCTAGTATTAACAAGAATATTATTTATGTTTCTTGTTTAGATATGGATGTATTTATTCTCAACTTTTAAAATAAATGTTTCTACTTTTATAAAGATAACATATGTTATGGTATGAAAAAATTGAATAATAGTCTTTACATATTAAATTAAAAATACCAAATTTTAACAATTAATAATGAATCAAACATGCGTGACTCATATAACACCAATTTATGGAATCATCATCTTGGTCATATAAATGAGATGAATTTTAAAAATATCTATCAAGATAGTTACTTCAACTTTTTAGATTAATTCACTTGAAAGATGCCACACTTGTTTACAAGGTAAGATAACCAAACCACCATTCGATGGTCAAGGTGAAAGGACCACAAAGCTTATAGATTTGGTACACACTAATGTGCGTAGACATTTTCAAGTAGAGGGTAGATATGGATACTCATACTTTATTACTTTTACTGATGACTTGAGTAGGTATGGATATATCTACTAAATGTGGTACAAGTATGAATCCTTTGAGATGTTCAAAGAGTTCAAGAATGAGGTTGAGAATCAATTTGGTAAGAATATAAAGAAACTTCAATCAGATTGAGGTGGTGATATCTTAACCAATACTTCATCGAATATCAATATGAGTATAAGATTTTATCTCAACTCACTCCACCTTATACACCATAGTGTAATTATGTTAGTGAAAGGATGAACCGTACCTTATTGGACATGGTAAGTTTAATAATGAGTCATTCAATCATTACATTATCCTTTTGGGGATATGCATTGCATATAACATTATAATTACTAAACCAAGTACCAAATAAAGAGGAAAATGATATTCCCTTTGAGTTATGGAGTGAAAAGAAACCCGTTTTATCACATGTTTATGCATGGGGTTGCGATGCGTTTGTTAAGGCAAGCTCAAGCAACAAACTAGTACCCTGAGGCACAAAGTGTATATTTATAGGGTATCCCAATGAAATAATGAGATACTATATATAAAACCCTTTGAATAAGAAAGTAAATATCACAATACATGACATATTTCTTGAGAGGGTGCACATCCTTAGGGAGGATAGTAGGAGTAAGATTGACTTCGATGAAGTTATTTATTATGATATATAAGAGTTGGTATAATAAACAAGTACATAGGTCCCTATGGAAGATGTTATTCTAGAAAAAAGAGTACTTTATAGGAGTTCAAGAGAGGTAAAAGATCTATAGATATATGGTTTTCTAGTCACTAATGATAGTGAATCATTATTAGTCGACAATGCTGATCCGATATTCTATAAGGAGGAAGTAGAGAGCTCTGAAGTTGTATGATGGAAAGAATCAATGAATTATGAGATGGATTTAATGTATCAAAACCATATTTGGGTTCTGATCGATCTTCATTTTGATGTAAATCCTGTTGTATGTAAATGGGTATTAAATAGAAAACTGGACATGGAAGGCAATATAAATACCTATAAAGCATGACTAGTGGCCAAAGGGTTTCGAAAATTTCAAGTCATTGGCTATAAAAAAACCTTTTATCCAGTTACCATGTTTAAATCCATAATAATTTTACTTTTCATAGTAGATTACAATGAATATTAGATTTGGAAAATGTATGTAAAAACATATTTCCTTAACAGGAACCTTCAAGAGGAAGTGTATATGACACAACCAGAAGGGGTTGTGACTACAAGAAATTTCAAAAATATATAAAAGTTGTAGATATCTATTTATGGATTAAAGTAAGCATCCAATTAATGGAGAATTTGATTCGATGAATCCATAAATGGATTTTGTCTCATTAAGAATGAATTAAATACATGTGCCTATAAGTGGTTTAGTGGGAGTACAATTGTTTTCATAGCAGTGTATGTTGATGACATATTACTAATTTGAAACAATATACCATCCTTATTGTAACGACCCCAGTATTTATAGAATAATACATTTTCATATATATTAATACTTATGAATAAGATATTAATTTTAAGTTAAAGGGGATGCTTTTTTCTGATAGTGTACTCGATATACAACAACGGGCTTCTCCGAAATCTTACATTGCACACAACATTGAGTTATACTGAAAAATAATACAATAATAATATTATTATTATTTTAAATGGTAATTAACACCTAGACATTGAAATGTAGGGAATGAATAGTATCAAATAAATTTTTAAATATGGTTTACACATGTTTAAATGACGATTCATTGATTACCAAATTTATTAGAAATGGAAATAAAAAAACCAATTGAATATAATGGACGAGTTTTTATGAAAACCTATTTAAAAGAGAATAACTATGTTTTAATATCACTCTTTTATTTTTATTTAATTAAAAATATATGATATATTTTCAATTTAATGTTTTAAATTCATATTATATGTTTTATAGATATTATATAAGAATAAATTCATTCTTTTCGGATAAAAGAAGTATTTTTTCTAAAAATACAGTTTTACCGCCTTTTGATGGAGAACCATTTTTAAAACTAGTTTTTGACACCTTTATATGTTTTGTTTGAAAAAATAAACTTCTTCTTTAGAATCAGGACATTGAAATTTACTTTGGATGAAATTTTGGTATTTTTCTGATAAAGTTCATTTTTTAACAAATAGTGAAAAATACTACATTTTAAGTCAAAACTGCTTTTTCATCTAATTTATTTATATAGTTATATTGTAATTTTAATTGGTTTTAAAGTGTAATTGGATTATATTTTTATAATTTAATCCAATTTTTGTCATTGGAAATAATTTCACTTTGAAATTGGACATAAACACATGTCAATCTTTTGGTAGTTTTTACTTCTTAAAAACACGTTTTTTGGTTATGACAATAGGAATTATTTTTAAAATAATTTCTAAAAATTCTGTGTTTTGAATTTGGAAAAATTGATTTCTTATTTGGAATCAGGAGGTACAAATTTTTTAAATAAGTAACTTTTATTTTTAGACATTATGAATAGTAACTTCAGTAAATATTTTATTTACTATGGTTAAAAGGTAAATCTGGTAAATGAGGGTAAAAAATAATATTATAATAATATTAAATTATCCTAAAACATGTCATAAACCTATTTTATGAGATATTTCCTACCATGGGAATACTTGGGTCGATTTTAGAACCCCATGGAGCCACTTGTGTGTGAAAATGACATTTAATTATTTTTAATTTAAAGTTAAGGAAAATATAACATAAACAAACATCTTTTACCAAAACAATTTTTATATGGGGTTATATAAGTGATATCTTAGAATATAAATATTCATTATAAAGATAAAAATATTTTCTACATAATGATAGTTTATTTATAATTTTTATATATTAAATAAATAAATTTAATTATGACACAATGGTGATGTAGTGATTGCTTCATTAATAAAGGATTCAATTAAATGATATTATAAATGTTAAAATAAATGTATTTTTTTTATTCTGATATAATCCACGAATTTTTTGTATGATAGTTACATGTTATATTTTTATTAATGAATTTTTTTCAAAGTAATCAAGCTGTTATGGATTTTAAAAAAAGTTATGATATGAATAGTGTCAAAATTGACATAATTCATATTTTAAAATATAAAATATTTTATTAAATGTTATAAAATTAAAAAAAATATAATATTATAAAAAATAGTTATAATAAGTCTAAAATTTTATTATTGAATCTTTAATTGGATATTTGTCATGTTCTGGTAACTATTTTGATTCTCAAAGTGTTAAATTCTTGATAAAACAGTAAGAGTAAAAAAGGGTTAAATAAAAACAATAAGGATTAAAAAATATCCAAAACCTGTATAATTATTATTGGATGATTTTATTTCGACCTATATTCATCCTATATTTGAAATAAATAATTTTTTCTCATTTATAATCAAAATATAATTTATAATAAAATAATATTTCAAGATATTCCTTAATTGTCCCTTCTCCCTCTTATAAAAGACCACCACCTCTAACCCTTACTCACACCTTTCAAGACCCATTGGATCGTCCAAATTCTACCCAAATAAGCTCCCCAAATCCCTATCTTCCTTATATAAGCCTTAACTTGGGTATAAGGCAATTCAAGAAGGCCTTTTAGCTTAAATCAAAAGGAGTTACCTGATTTTAGGTAATGTCTTCTCTCAAGCTTCTTTCATTTATTTTCTCTTCTCCAACCCCATAACTCTCTTTATTCAATTATTTTATAACAAAACCAGTATATTAAATATAATAGGTTTTTTTTATGATAATTATTTGACTTACACTCACACACACCTCAATCTAATGGATTTATAATATACTATTTCTGTGGACGACGAACTACTGGCTCACAAAACTATGATTGTTCAATTATCTCCTACCATCTCTTATGGTGGCCATTATGATGACAATGAAATTAAATATGATATATATGATATTTATTTTATCTCTATTCTTATTTAATTATCATTTATAACATAGCTTTATGTTTTTCATGTTGTATAAATACAATAATTTCATTTGAGGAAGTGCAGACTGCCACCCCCTCAAAGTGATACGACTCGTTCATGCTAAACATGGAACATATAAAGGATGAAATTAATGAAATTATGTAACATATATAACATATATATTATAACATAATTATAATATACCTATGTATCATTTAGTTTTAATTCCTTTAAAAATGAAAAAGAAATGAAAGCAACATTCATGCGTACATACAACTTACCGTCTCCATGACCAGTGCATTTCATTTTCTTATATCCAAATGTTATGAACTATTATAAATAAATATGTAATAGATCTAAATAAATATATACTGAATATATATGATATTTAAATAATGAATACAATTCTGGAGATAACTAACTTTTGACCACATGGACAATTTGTAATTATAACAAGTTCATTTTTGACTCATGTACTGAACATCAACAAAAATACCCATATGAACTTGAATAATTATATGATTGTTATAGCAAGGTAATAAGTGATATAAAAGGAATAATAAAATTTAAAAAGGTTATTAATCAAGTATAATTAACTTAAGTTTATTATTCATGGATATAAATAACGAACAAGACAAGTCAGATACAAGGTAAGAGAACTTATTAACCCAATTTCCATTCTTTGGGTTAATTTTATAATTATTTATTATGTCGTGCAACGATTATGTGAGAAATAAATTTTGATGTCCTGTCTTGTATTTATACTTGCTTTATGTGTACTTATATTGAATACACATAATTGATCTATTTTATTTACAAAATGATCTTTGTAATGGACCCTTTCACCCTCATCTTTTAGTCAGACTTCTTTTATATTATATATTTTAATTAAATTTTATTATGTTGGGATATGTTATTATATATCCTTATTCCTGTAAATTTAATTTCAATGTGATCATATACCCTTTTCTCTCTCATCAAATCATTTCCTAAATTTTTAAGAGACGCTGTTAGGCTGCAGAATTTTCGTAAGGGAATTTCTAATCTCAATTTCCACTCATTGGATTTTTACCACACTGAATTGATTATATTATGAAAAGATTATGCGTGGAATCACTATTTTTTATTTATATTGTAATTTCCACTTCTGTTTGTGTGGATATACTGTTGCTACACATAATCACCCCATTGATAAATTCTTACATCATTTATACGAACTTTGTAAGGGAAATCATATCTCAATCTCTATTCATTGTGTTAGATATCCATGTCATTAGTTTTGTCTTTCCAAGAATATATGTCAATGACCTATTATTGTTTTACACATAATATCCACTTATATTGGGTGTATTTATATTTGTCACACATAATTATGTCATTGATTTATCCTTAATCTAATGATACAATCTTTCTAAGGGACTACATCTCAATCTCTTTTTGTTGAGGCATATCTCGATATTGTGCACCTTTAATATACTATAAGGTGTATATACAACACTTTTTAAATTTTATATCATGAATTTATATATTCTCTTAATATTTAATGTTTCGTTTGATGTTATTCTTTAATTATTTTTATTCAAGTGTTTCTCAAGTGTTACAAAACTCTTTAACTGAAACATCGTTTTAAATGTTTTAAAGATTTATTATTCTAAATATTCATCACTAATGTCCATTTTTTCAAAATGGTTTTTAGGATTTATTTATACGGACATTAATTTTTTAAAATTTTAATTCCTTTTAAAGTTTCAAAGTGGTATAAGACACTTTGATTCAAAAATATCTTTATTAAATGTTTTAAATGGTTTTGGAAATGGATTGAATATTTGAAATATCTTGAATTGATTTCTTGTGATTGATGAGTGAAATATTGATAATTTCAATCTTTTATTTGTTATGATTATGTAATGGTACTTGTAAATTTGACAAGTGGTTACGTGATAAACCAAATACCGGTGGTTCTGAGATAAACCTAGGGCGGGTGAGCCCGAGATATCTCTCCAATGAATTTGGTAATGTGACGGAGGTAAACATTAATGTTTATCCTAAGAGATTTTGGGAATATACTAAGATGGATATTCCAAAAATAACTCCCTATGTAGCTATTAAAGCTACACTGTAAGTATGATATAGATGCCACAAGTTACCTCTATGATTTATGATTACTATGTGTTATTCATAAATCTTATGATTTCATGAGGTATGTTAAAGAGCTTATGTTTTGTATGTATTGATAGACTAATGTTTTCATTCTTTATTTTATAACCCTTACTTATCTTTTTATGATCATCCCAAGTTTTTGAAATTTCTTTCATAGGATATAAGGAAGGGTAAGAGAAAGGAAGTATTCAAGAAGATTTATATCAAGAAAATAACTCTTGTTTTATTTAAGGAGTTTTTTTGTGTGAAAAGTTTGGATAGAGTATAGGTGTCTACTTTGTAATTTTTGAGATGTAATGAAATAGTTATGGATTAATTCTATAAAACTATAAACCTAAAAAGATACTCAAAGTATAATTCTTTACTTAACTCAATATTATGTAATGTTTAAGGCTAGAGTCTTATAGTTGGTATCATAGGTTAGTTTAGATAACTTTAGAGGTTAGGGTGTTATCTGGGTGTAGTTAAAGGATCCTATATAACCAAGAGGGTTATTATCATATGGAAAATTTTGGAGGGTTAATGTAAAATAGGTTGTTTGAATAAAAACCTAAACAATATAGATATAAGTATGTTGATTTATTTGAGTAATATAAAAGTTTTTATGTTATATTTACCCTATATATGATTCTTTTTTTAATAATAATTCATTTCATGTTTAAGTGTTGATTCTTTTTATCATATTAAGGATCATTTTTCAAGATGGAAGTAAAGATATATTTCACAACCTTATTATCCCTCCCCGATGATTTGAACATCAATACTATGGAAAAAGTATGTTCAAATGATTTTGATAGCTTCTTGAGTATTCAAATCACCTGCAAGAAATTGTTTGAGTTATCTAACACCTACTCATTTCTAAAACAATTTTATGGGTCATGGTATATTTTTCATATGATTTCAAGATCTCAACTTTTCCAACTCTATCTAAAAGTGAAATTACATAAGTTGAGTGAATGTTTACTTTTTGAAAGTATGACAACATGCCGAAAGAGAAAGGGAACATCCTGAAGATCATGATATCTGGATTCAAGGTATGATTTATTTTCTTATCCATAAATAATGAAGCATATTTGGATTGATATTTATAAATGATGAGGATATTCGATCTACATGAATGATTTATTAATAAATAAGGTGGAAATGCATAGTTAATAGATTATTAAGAGCGCTGAATGAGTAAGAAGTCAACATATAAGTGATTCAAGAGTTATGGTAGACTGTAGGATGATGAAATGTTTAAAAGTATTAATGCTCTTTTGATGATGATATTACTTTGGGAAGACTTTTTCTAATATGTGTAACCCTAATGTTTGATATTTGAAAATGTTATTCAAGTAAGAATTACTTTTCCTTATGTGGACATAATGGACAACCTTAGGGGTTCATATGATATTTTGTTTTTGAGGTGATTAATGGTTATTACATTTTGGGCTGCATAATGAAAGGAATTAGATAACCTTTGAGTATAAACCAAGGTATGTTAATTTTTGAGTAAATTATATTATTTTTGAGAATGTTGTAATAATTATATGATTTTAGAAAAAGGAAAACCCATAGAATGGGTGATAACTTTTCACGTCTAGCAAGTCTGTAGGAATCGAACCCACAACCGAAGGGAGACAATGGTCCATCGCCTACCACTTGCCTACGTGAAGTCCCTGGTTAATATGACTTATTCTTTTTAGTTAAATGATTTTATGAATCAAGAATACGTTGATTTTGGAACTTATGTTTTATAAAATGGACATCCTTAGTATAGAAAAATGATTTGGTTATTAAGTGATAAATGTTATTTTGGAGGACGTTCTCTCTTTTGGGAACACCATATGCCTAAGGAAAATAGAATACTATGGGATTTAATTTGTGGAGTAATGGTTGAAACATTATTTTGGAAGAATCTATGTTTTATGGTCAACATATGGATATTTTGGTTATTTATGTAAATGATTAACATATCATAGAGAATATAGTATTAGTTTAATTACTTTTCAGTATGATACTTTAAGAGTAGTCAATGTTTTTTAGAGATAAATGTTAAGATTTACTCTGGAAGACTATGTGATTAAATCCTTATGAGTTTTGGGTTTCAATCTTAGTTGGATTATTTTGAATAATTTTAAGGTCAATTGTGAATTGAATGGCCTTTGTTTAACTTTGGGTTTTGTTTGTTCAATTTTTGATATTAAGAGTAGTATTTTTTTATAAAGTATTGTCCTTTTTGGGGATTATCTAATCTTGTACTAACCATTTTGTTTTTTGTTAATGTATGAAGACAATGGAGATATATATTTCATCTCTTTTGGATTATTTGATTCTCTATAAGTTGATTCTATCACTTTAGATGTGACCAATTCATCTTGAATACTCATAATTTGGAGAAAATATGAGTTTGTGGTAGAAATTTATTTAAGGATGAAACTCTACTTGAAAAGTAAGTATATTTCCTTATTTTCTTAGTCAATATCATAAATAAATTCCTCAAATTTATGAAAATAACCTTAAAACAACTTTTTTTCCATTTACTTTTACTACTGGGAATCAAATAACGGTTAACCCATCACAAGTTTGTTTTTTTTCTTGTTGTTAACTTTCTCTTGATCATGTTTTTTATCACTCTCCATCATAATTTGATGGTTAGTTTCTCTTCCATATCCATGTTTTCATACATGTAATCATAGTATGTGTTATTGATGTTATTAATATTTTAATAACTTTTTATATACTTTACTGATTTTATATGAAATGTGCATAATTTTTGTGAAATATTAATGTTTAAATATTAAATATAATTTTAGAGCACTATTTTGAATTCATCCGAATTCTAGTATATTTAATGTTTTAATAATAAATCTCACCCTACTTATCCAAATTGTTTGATTCTTGTTTTTTAGGGTTAATTAATCAAATTACAACATTTCATTAGAAATAATATTTGGCCAAATCGTCCATTTGGAGGGTCATATGGTCCACACAAGAAGACCCAAAGAAACTGTGAACAAACTGGACCAGCCATGATGATTGAATTACTGGTCTAAATACCGAAGCCCAAATTTTATGAAACTACACCATATGTTCTTGATTATCCAAAATAATCATGGATAAAAATTTTAAGGTCCAACTACATGAACAAGGGGTCCAACTGATTCTTTGAAGTCCAGCCCACCATTCTGCCTGGAAATTAAAATCCAGACACTATTCATGACATAGATCATGATGTAATCATCAAATCAAGATGAGATTTTTTAGTGTGAAATAGGATATATAGTCGGCCTACTTTTTTGAATAAATAATTCAGATTTGAAGGCATATTCCTATTAAAAAATCCATTCACATTTTGGACATCAAAAAAGCATGGATAGAATTGGACAATTTAACATTGTTTAATCAAACGACCATAAATTTGGCTAAATAAGTCCAAATGACTAAAAAAATTTATATTAGTCATAAAACATTATTATATACAAATATTAATAAGGAGATATCTCAATATTCAGCTATCCGGATGTCCAAATTGTCGAGCCAAGTGGAGGGATAGTTTTGGAATGCAAACAGTCCAACACCTTGGGCTATAAATACATCCCCTCATCTCCTTTAAAAGGGGTTTGCATTTCAGAAGAGAGGAGTATCAATTGGAATGAAAAAATCCTTGAAAAAATATTATGAGGACCATTTATACTCAAGTTTTCACTTGAGTTACCCTTCCTCTTATCTTTGTTTTCATTTACTTTTGTGTTATTCTTTGCTGTAATCTTGTAAGTCTTTGTTTTTGTAATTATATTTTAATGAAATTTCCTTATTATTCATCTATTATTATCATCCAAATTATGTTAAATAATATTATTGGTCTTAAAATAGTTTAAATACATTTTAATTTCATTCTCTTATTGTTCTTTCTCGTTCAATCTAAAGTCAGTATTTAATTCCCTTCACTGTTTGTGTGTGTGTGTTCGATGCACAACTCTTTTCTTATCACTTTCTTTTTATTCTATTTATAATTCATCATCATAAACAATACGATCAGATTGTTAACCAAATCAATGTCTGAGTAAATCTACCATTGGGGTGAGTTATAATTTGGGGATGTTAAGTGATTGAGAGCATTTTCTCGATGGATGTTCTTTAAATTAACATTGTGTATGTTAAAATTAGAATGTCATAGATTAATGACATGATTTGTTTAATGTGTGGTTTACATGGATTATTGAAACCATAAATACACTACCATCAATAATCTCTGATTGAGATTAGAACCCTAAGATAAGTTAAGGCTTGGATTAAAGCCTTAACACTTAGGAATTCCAATCAACGTTATCTTGTGAAGTGGGTGTTAATTTAAATGCAATATAAAGCAAAGCTCAAGGATATCACAAGCTTAACTCCCTAATAATTAACTCACCCCAATCTTTACCAATTTGTTAAATCAATCTTAATTAATCAATAATTTCATAAGCTCTGCAAACAAACCCCCCAATCAGAATACAATCAACTAAAAACAATCGACTATTAAAAAGTATCATCACTGAGGATTTGACATGGGTGCTACTATACAAATTAGCAGAGCACCGGAACCTTGACCAGTCAATAGGAGACAATCAGCTGCACTTTCAAATGGCTCTATTTCTGAGGATGGTGCAATTAAGTATTCATTAGTTTCTAGTTATTGTAAAAAAACAAAATTAGTAAAATAAAATAAAATAAAACACAAAGAAAAACCATCTTCTTATTTATTCCAAAATATATCTAAATGCCCTGTAGCCTCCCAAACAATCCCTCGGATTTTTTTGACCCTAAAATTGAGTGAAAAATTCGCCAACTTAGGAGGAACATTAGGGATAATCAAATAATTCAAGAACCATTCCTCATCCAACCCGTTGAATTAGATATGGCCAATCCTAGAGAACAAATACTTAAAGAACTTGTTGCCTCTGATATAAATTACCAACCTCTTTGTATTGAATATCCAAACATAGAGGCTGAATTTGAACTCAAATCGGGTTTGATTCATCTTCTACCTCATTTCCATAGGCTAGCCAATGAGGATCTACATCTCCACCTTAAAGAGTTCCAAGTGGTGTGCTCTACCATAAAGCCTCAAGGGGTTTATAAGGAACAAATCGAACTTCGAGTATTCCCTTTCTCCCTAGCTGACACTGTTAAGTCATGACTCTACTACCTTCCTTCTAGTTACATAACCACATGGAATGACATGAAGTTACTCTTCTTAGAGAAATTATTTTGTGTTTCTCGTACTACTTCTATCTTAAAGTAAATAAGTGGTATTTGTCAGTTCCCAAATGAATCACTCCATGAGTACTGGGAGAGGTTCAAAAAGCTTTTTGCAACCTGCCCACACCACCAAATACCTGACCAACTCTTGATCCAATACTTATATGATGAGTTATTGGCTATGAAGAGAACTCTCAATTATGCTGCAAGTGGAAGTGCTCTTTTTGATAAAAATACTACAGTAGCAAGATATCTAATAAGCAACATGGCTGAAAACACATAATAATTCCATACTTGAGCACATGATCAAGTCAAAAAAGCCTAAGAGAATCAATATGTAGAGCCCAAAAAAATGACCAAGTGGATGAGTGAACTTACAGGTCTTGTGAGACAACTAGATGTGGCATCCAAAGCCCCAAACTCATATTCTTTACAATCTCTATTCCCTGGACCTGTCAAAAACTGTGGAATCTGCAACTCACCAGGTCATCCAACAAACACCTGTCCACAACTTCAAGATGAACCATTTGATTCATCTGAACTAATGGAAATCAATGCAGTATATGTGATAAAAAAATATTTTTTTAAGTATTTTATTGATAATAAATGATATAATTTTCTCACATTATGCTATATATATTCAATTATGGAATATTTGGGATTAGATCATTCATTTGCAAATTTGATGAAAATTCAACTTTTACCCTTTTAAAATTCACTGTAGTATTTCAGACATAAATATTTTTCAGTAAATTATTTTGACTTAAAATTTTTTAAATGTGTTCCTGACTTAATGGGATACAAATTATATTCAAGACTTGGGAGCTGGATCATGCATATGTGTGGATTAAATGGGCCATGAAGACAAAGATGGACTGAACTATTCAGATTGGACATCACTTCACCATTTAAGTCTTATCTTCTTCATATGGGATTTTATTAAGCCCAAATTTTGAGGAAAGATTGGGGACATGATTTGAAACAAATAATCCTTGTATAAGGCCGGCCAATTCAATAATTTTAGAGGTCAACTATTCGGTGCAACTTGGAATAAAATATTTGGCCGAGTTTTCATTTAACACTTAAAAAGTTATGTAACCCTAGCCCTCACAAACTCTATTTAAAGGGGGTTTTCACTATTTGGGCGGGCTGGTTGAGGCTTTGGGAAGGTGTGTCAGAAATGGTGTCTCTTGGGAGACCCTCACAACTCTTGGAAGAAGTAAGGCTTTGTGAAAACCTCTAAAAAAGGATCTCCTCTCCCACCTCCTCTTTGTATTTATTTTCTTTCATGTTTGTATCTTGAATTTTTATTCAAATAATCTTATGTGCTATTACCTTTTCTTATTCTATTAATCTTCCTAATTGGGTTGGAATCAATAGTGGAGATGAGATTGAGTTCTACCCTTTCAATCCTTTGCTCATGCAAAACATCTCCACGATGACCACACCACCCATGGAAGAGTAGTTTTTTTAGTGATCGATCTATCTTATACTCTCTTAATTTAATTATTTTTAATCATTGAGCTACAGTAATTCACTTAATATTATCCATGAATTATGTTTTTAAATTATAATAAACAAATCAAGAAATTGAAAAATTAACACAAAAACACGTGAGGTCGAGATTTTGTGTAAATTGTGAGAGCGTGATCTTAATCGGTAATACAAGACCACACGGGATAAATTTGTAGAGTTTAAATATAACCCCTAAACACAATTCATACTCATTTCCAGAATGTATATGTGCTCTAATTAACCACTAACCATAATCTAACCTTAGAACAACAATCAAAGCAGGGTGCTGCGATTGCGTGTTTCGAAGCTGGCCTAGGGTTTAAGTAATTTCATCTTTGTGGTTAAGTTAACTCTCGTAGGGTTTGAGGGTTAACAAATTAGGGGATCATAATTAAGTGTATATTGATTTAAATGATAATTATTAATAAGTAAATGAAGAGATAGAGTTAGATCGATTATGCCTTTTAAAATATTTTCTAAAAAAACATCTTCTTGTTGTGTCTTTTTAATCAAACTTCATTTCAAAATTAAAAACAAAAAAAATGCAATATTCTTCCAGAAAACTTCTTCAAGTTTTATAAACGATAAACAAACACCCCATACTTTCAAGTATTATTTTAATTCTATTATATTTTACTTTTAGAATACCTTTAAGAAGTTGTTTTAATTTACTTCCTCCTTTTAGAGACGACCTTGGTAAACCACTATGTTGCACCTAAGTACCCAAAAAACCACTAATCATTTGAGGGCGCCCACGTAGCGTTCTTTCAAATTGGAATCATTTCTGGGGAGGAAAGTAATTTATTCAACCAATTATAGGTATTTATTTTGTTTTTCATTTAATTCTTTTATTCTCCTCTTTCTTTCTTCTTTCCCCTTTCTCATGTTTTTTTCCTCTTACTCTCTTATTTTATTTTTATCGGAACAACTTAAACTTCTTTTCTTTTTATTATGGTACACTTTTATTTATTTCCTTTTCATATTTAATTGATTTATGACATGAACTAATCCCAAATATCTCTTAGATCTTGACCCTAATATTGAACGCAACCTTAGGGAATGAATTAGACATTCTCAGTCTATGGGAAGTTTCAAAATTCAACCAGTTGTAGAATTACTCCAATATCAGGACATTGAAATTGGAAGAAATTAAAATTCAACCATAAAACAAGAACAAATGGATTAAAATATTGGAAATGAACTTAATAGAACCATTCGAGAATTGCCTGCACCCGATATTAATTATCAACCAAATTGCATTTCATATCCAAATCTCGAATCGGACTTTGAACTGAAATATGTATTAATTCACCTGCTTCCAAAATTTCATGGCCTCTCTGGTGAGGATCGCAATAAACACCTTAAAGAATTTAATGTGGTTTGATCAACCTTAAAACCAAGAAATGTTTCTGAAGATCAAATCAAACTAAGAGCATTCCCATTCTCACTTGATGGAGCTGTGAAAAACTGAATGTATTATTTACAACCCGAAGATGTAACTTGTTGGAATGATTTGAAACGTCTTTTCTTGTAGAGATTTTTTCCAGCATCAAGGACCACTTCCATTTGTAAAGATATCTCTAGGATCAAACAAGCACAAGGAGAGTAAATGTATGAGTATTGGGAGTGATTCAAGAAGTTGTGTGCAAGCTGCCCACATCACCAAATCAGTGAGA
Source organism: Viscum album (assembly GCA_963277665.1). Classification (NCBI taxonomy): domain Eukaryota; kingdom Viridiplantae; phylum Streptophyta; class Magnoliopsida; order Santalales; family Viscaceae; genus Viscum; species Viscum album. Next base: position 1,352,125,012 of record OY728147.1, on the reverse strand, counting down.
AACTACTCATCCAGTACTTCTATGAAGGACTCACACCTATGGAGAGAAGCATGGTGGATACTGCGGATGGAGGAGCATTAGTGGACAAGACACCAGTAGCTTCACATGTGTTGATCAACAAAATGGCCCAAAACTCCCAACAATTTGGTGATCGAGGTACACCACATGTCAGGGGAGTACATTAGGTAAGTCCTTCTTCTCTTGAGAGTCATTTGATTGATACCAAGTTAGAATAATTGACAAATATGGTGAGATAGATTGATTTGGATCAAAATACATCCCAACCCCCTACTTCAAGGCCTTGTGGCATTTGTACTGAGACAAGCCACCCAATTGACTGTTGCCCACAACTACAAGAGATAGAGGATTGCGCAGCAGTATTCCCAGGGAGACCTTACCAGCAGCAACAACCATATCCCCAAAAGAAGCTTGATTACTTTGAACCAACATACAAACAAGGGTGGAAGGATCAATCAAACATTAGGTATGGATTTGAACAACAACAAAGGCCACCCTTTCAACAAAACTTCCAACAACCTCTGCCTTACCAGTAGGGATTCCAACAACCCCAAAGAAGATTTGAAGCCCAAACATCAACAAGCCAACAACAAGGGAATCCACCACCAAAGGTAGATTATAATACTGATGATCTTTTGAAAAAAAATTATTCTTAATCAACAAAATGATCTGAAGAGTCAAGGTTCGGAGCTGAGGGAGTTGAAGACTCAAATGAGCCAGATTGCCACCGCTCTCCATGAACTTGTAAGTAAGAATTCTGTAAATCTACCTTCCCAACCCACTCTAAATCCAAAGGGTAATGTTAGTGACATCACATTGAGAAGTTGGAAGCAAAAAAATGATGATTCTCCACTTACCATTCCACTGGGATTCACCTCAACTTCAAAAAAATCCCAATTCTACATCAACTGATGAGCAACCCAAGGAGAAAGATAAAGGTAAGAAAAATATTAATGATGTTCCTTCTAAACCCCTTCCTTTTCCAAATAGGGTTGTTCAAACCATGAAGATGGCTGAAGAAGCAATTCAAAAGGAGGTTTTGGACGCATTCAAGCGTGTGGAGATCAACATTCCTCTACTTGAAGCCATTAAGAAAATTCCAAGGTATGCGAAATTCTTAAAATAACTTTGTACCAATCGAAGAGGTCTTAAGGGAAATGAAATGATCAATCTTGGAAGGAATGTGTCAACACTCATTACACTAACTCTATCAATGCTGACAAAGTGCAAGGATCTAGGGACATTCACCATCCCATGCACCATAGTGGGGTTGCACTTTTCTGATTCACTTTGTGATTTGGGAGCTTCCATAAATGTGATGTCTCACTCTGTATTCTCTTCTTTGCAGGTTGGCGAGCTAAAACCGATGAGAGTAGTGGTGTAGTTGGCAAATAGAGCTACGACATATCCAGAAGGAGTCCTTGAGTATGTACTTGTCTGGGTAAGATACATGATCTTTCCAGCAAATTTCTATGTGCTTAACATGAAGGATGATCAGGTAAGTTCTCATGCCCCCATTATCTTAGGTAGACCCTTCCTCAAAACTAAAAAAACTATCATAAATGTTAATGGGGGTACACTTTCCATGGAATTTTGTGATGAAGTTGTGATATTTAATGTTATGGATTCCATGAAGTACCCCTCAGAGGATCATTCTGCATTTGTTATCTCCCATTTTGAACCACCAAGTAAAAAACACATGGATTTTGATTGTCCTATTCTTAGGGAGATTATGAGTATTGGTTCTAGTTTGATGTCTAAGAGTACTTCCACACCTATTTATAATGAAAAATACTCTATTAGATTTGATTTTGAAATGGAATCATATTCTGATTTTGATCATGTGAACTCTAATTATGACATGGCTGTTGAGTATGATGATAAATTTGATGCTTTATTCTCTGATTTTGATGATGTATATTCTAATACTGATGCTCTTTGTGAACATATTTCAGTTACTTCTATGTCTCCATCCATACACCACCCCCCTACACTGGAACTCAAGCCATTGCCACCAAATATCAAATAATCATACTTGTTGAGTGGTGAGAAATTACCTGTTATCATTTCTAACAATCTCTCTTTTGAACATGAAGATTTTTTTTTTGAATCTTTTGAGGGAGAACATCAGAGAAATTGGGTTGAACTTGGCTGACATATCAGGTATTATCCCCTCCATTTGCATGCATAGGATTCTTTTGGAGGATGGGGATAAACCGGTTAGGCAGCCACAAAGGAGACTCAATCCAACACTTTTGGAGGTTGTTAAAAAAGAGGTTGAAAAATTTCTCGAGGCAGGTATAATATATCCCATTTCAGATTCTCAGTGGGTAAGTCCTATTCAGGTTGTACCTAAGAAAAGTGGTGTTACTGTTGTTAAAAATGATAAAGATGAGTTATTTTCAATGAGGGTGGAAAACAGTTGGCGTGTGTGCATTGATTATAGGAAACTAAATCAATCTACTCGCAAGGACCATTTCCCCCTCCCATTTATTGATCATATTCTTGAGAGACTTGCTGGGAAAACACATTATTATTTCTTGGATGGATTTTTTGGATATTTTCAGGTTCCTATTGCTCCATAGGATCAGGAGAAGACAACATTCACTTGTCCTTTCGGTACGTTTTCCTACCGAAGGATGCCATTTGGACTTTGCAATGCCCCAGGTACCTTCCAGCGATGCATGGTGAGTATTTTTTCTGATTTTATTAAGACCTGCATGGAGGTATTCATGGATGATTTTATAGTGTATGGGTCTTCATTTGATGAATGTCTAAGTAGTTTGGGAAAGGTTTTGAATTGTTGTATTGAGAAGAATCTGGTCCTGAACTTTGAAAAGTCTCATTTCATGGTAGAGCATGGCATTGTCTTAGGGCATGTAGTGTCAAAACATGGGATAAAGGTTGATAAATCTAATATAGACATTATTTCATCCTTACCCTATCCTTCATGTGTGCGTGATGTTAGATCTTTCCTAGGGCATGCATGATTTTATCGGCGCTTCATCAAATATTTTAGTAAGATTGATCTTCCTATGTCACAATTACTTTAAAAGGATTCTAATTTTGTGTTTGATGATTCTTGTAGGACTTCCTTTGATAAGATAAAGAAGTGTCTGACCACTCCACCTATCATACAGCCCCAATGGTGGGAGATTCCTTTTGAGCTTATGTGCGACGCCTCCAGCTTCGCAGTTGGAGCTGTCTTATCTCAAAGGGTGGAGGGATGTTCACATGTGATCGTTTATGCATCGAGGACACTGGATTTAGCCCAATCAAACTACACAACCACAGAAAAGGAGTTTCCTACTGTCATATTTGCTTTAGATAAATTCCATTCATATTTATTGGGATCTAAAGTAGTTGTTTTTTCTAACCATGCATCTCTGAGGTACCTATTGAAGAAGCCAAATGCAAATCCCAGACTAATCCGATGGATGCTCCTTCTTTAGGAATTTGATATTGAGATAAAGAACAAAAAGGGGTCAGAAAACTTGGTGGCAGAACACATGAGTAGGCTTACTCACACACTATAGGATGACACCTTAGACCAGGTACCACTTCAGGACACTTTCCCTGATGAGCATCTTTATTCCATCTCAGGTACGCATCCTTGGTATGAAGATTTAGTTAACTAACTTGTTGCCTATGAAATCCCTGCAAATTTAAAGAAACATCAAGTCCAAAAATTAAAAAGTGACTCTCGTTTTTATGTTTGGGATGATCTATACCTCTGGTGCATGTGTAGTGACCAAGTTATTAGAATGTGTGTTCCTGATCATGAGTTGGAGTTTGTTTTACATTTTTGTCATACACTTGCTTGTGGTGGACACTTTGGACCCCAAAAGATAGCTAGAAAATTTTTGGACTCTGTATTATATTGGCCTAGCTTATTCCATGATGCCCATGTGTTTTGTAAGTCATGCTCTCGTTGCCAACACACTAGGAACATTTCTAGGAGACATGAGATGCCCCAACAACCCATACTATTCTATGAGATTTTTGATGTATGGGGCATTAATTTTATGGGTCCTTTTTTTATTTCATTTGGATTTTTATATATTTTGGTTGCTGTTGATTATGTGAGTAAATGGGTGGAGGCTAAGGTCACCAGGACTGATGATTCTCATATTATTGTGGACTTTGTCAAAGCATAGATTTTTTGCAGGTTTGGAGTACCGAAGGCCATCATTAGTGACCAAGGGACACACTTCTATAATTGGAATTTTCTTCCCTTCTTCAGAAGTATAGGGTGACAGACAAAACATCAACACCATACCACCCTCAAACAAATGGCCAAGCTGAGGTTTCAAATAGGGAATTGAAACAAATTTTGGAGAAAATTGTGCAGCCAAATAGGAAAGATTGGAGCAAGCGCTTGGATGATGCATTGTGGGATTATAGGACAGCATACAAGACACCCATTGGTATGTCCCCATTTCAGATTGTTTTTGGGAAAGCATGTCATCTACCTGTAGAGGTTGATCATCGGGATTATTGGGCTATAAAGAAATTCAACATGGATTTGACCCAAGATAGAATCCAAAAGAAGCTGCAAATTCAAGAGCTTGAAGAGATTATATTGTCTTCATATGAGAACTCAAGGTTCTACAAGGAAAAATCAAAAGTATATCATGATAGAATGATCCAACAAAAGGAGTTTCATGTTGGAGAGAAAGTCCTTCTCTATAGTTCACGACTAAAGCTGATGCCTGGTAAGTTGCGTTCCAGGTGGTTAGGTCCTTATGTTGTGACTAATGTTTTTCCTTATGGTGCAGTGAAGATCACACAAGAGGACATAAGAATGAGCTTTACAGTCAATGGGAAACGTTTAAAGAGATACATTGAGGGACTTCCTACTGATGCAATGGATTTTATCACACTGCATGACCCCATCATCACTTGAGCACATCAGGCTGTTCCTAACCCTTTAACTTTGTTATTCTTTGTCCTATTTAAAATTATACATTTCATGTGCATATATCATCTCATGGGTTCACATTGAGGATAATTCAATATTTTAAGTGTGGGGAGGGAACCTTTTAGTTTAGTAATTTCAATTGTTTTCCAGTTTTTTTCAAAAAATATTGTGTGTTTTTCAAATTTTGTGTGTTTATTTTTCAATTTTATATGTGTTTTTAAAACTTTTGAGCTGAAATGATTCTCAACAACCATTTTGAAATCCATATCAATAATTGAAACAATTTATCCCTCGAAACTAAGCTTAAATAAATTCTGAAATTACTTTGTTTCAAGTTCAAATATTTAGTAATTTCATGAAAAGTACACTGAATTTTGAATCCCTTGCCACATCTCACTGTCTTTATATTTGAAATAACTTTCCTGTGAGGCTTATGAAACATTATTTTCATATTCTTTACATTCACCTCACTTCTTGAGAGAACCAAACCATGCTTTATTTAACCATAATTTGATTTATTCGTGTCAAAACTTGAGGGTTTTAGGTACTTATGTTTAAATGATTGAGGCATTTGTTTGGTATTAAAGCCCCTATTTCAAAGAATCCTTTTTTATAATGTCCTAACTTAAACATTTAATCCTTTTAGCCCTTATAATCCATGAATAGGCTGTTAGGTTAGCCACATTACAAGCCAATTTTCCCTATCCAACCAACTCTTGAAGTGAAATTGCATAATCTAGTTGAACTTAAGTGTGGGGGAAGCTATCTTGTGTTGTGCTACCACATTCTGTGATACTTTGGGTGGAAAATTAAATTCTAAAGAGATGTGTTTGCTGCTGAAGAAAATCATTATATTGAAAGTTGTGCCTTTTCTAGAGCTTTCATGATAAGTGAAGTTGTGCCTTTTCTGGAGCTTCTAATTGAGGTAGAAAGCTATGCCTATCTAGAGCTTTCAAGAAAATCATGTTTGAGAAGATTGAAATTTTAGTTGCTGAATGATGAATGGTGTAAAATTTCCATGACTTTTCATGATGATGGAGCTGAATTGATACTATGGGGATTAATGAGGAGACCATATTTAAGTGAAAATTAGATTAATGCAATTTTGCTTCAAAAAGAGTCAAGCCCTCCTCATTCAGCCTCAGAGTTTTTCACATCTAAATCCTACCAACCGAAACCATAGAACAAACATGAAAAGTCCTCATGATAAATGTATTTCCTTGACTTACATTGGGTGGTGATGTAGTAATTTATCAAGCCTATGGTGACCCTTGTATGAGTTTGGATGAGAAATACATTGCAATTTTTTTTTATATTTGTGTGATAAGATAAAATTCAAGCGAGGTAACTATTTTGTGCATGGGAGGATAAATGAAGTGGAAATATATTGAATGATATAAATGGAGAACTTAAAATAAGGTTTTTATGAGGCATTATATCTTTTGATTCTTGGTGTGGAATTGATGGATCTCAATGATACGTGTTTTAAAATTTGTTTTGATTTGATATTGATGTTTACTTGATATGAGGTTTTTCCCAGGTGTGCAAAAGGGTAAGTGTGGGGGAGTTGATAAAACACTATTTTTTGAGTATTTTATTGATAATAAATGATATAATTTTCTCACATTATGCTAAATATGTTCAATTATGGAATATTTGGGATTAGATCATTCATTTGAAAATTTGATGAAAATTCTAGTTTCACTCTTTTAAAATTCACTGTAGTATTTCGGGAATAAATATTTTTCAGTAAATTATTTTGAATTAAAATTTTGTAACTGTGTTCCTGACTTAATGGGATACAAATTCTATTCAGGAATTGGGAGCTGGATTGTGCATATGAGTGGATTAAATGGGCTATGAAGACAAAGCTAGACTGAACTATCCAGATTGGACATCACTTCACCATTTGGGCCGTATCTTCTTTATCCGGGATTTGATTGAGCCCAAATTTTGAAGAAATATCTAGGACATGATTTGGCACAAATCATCCTTCTATAAGGCTGGCTAATTCACGCGTTTTTTGAGGTCAACTATGTGGTGAAACTTGGAATAAAATATTTGTCCGAGTTTTCATTTCACACTTAAAAAGTTATGTAATCCTAACCCTCACAAACTCTATTTAAAGGGGGTTTTCACTCTTTGGGAGGTCTGGTCGAGGCTTTGGGAAGGTGTGTCAGAAAGGTTGTATCTTGGTAGCCCCTCACAACTCTTTTAATAAGTAAATCTTTGTGCAAACCTCTCTTCCAAAAAGGCTCTCCTCTCCCACCTCCTCTTTGTATTTCTTTTCTTTCATGTTTGTATCTTGAATTTTTCTTCAAATAATCTTCTGTGCTCTTAATTTTTCTTATTCTATTAATCTTCCTAATTGGTTTGGAATCAAGAGTGGAGACGAGATTGAGTTCTACCCTTTCAATCCTTTACTCATGCAAAATGTCTCCATGATGACCACACCGTCCATGTAAGAGTAGTTTTTTTAGTGATCGATCTATCTTATACTCTCTTCATTTAATTATTTTGAATCATTAATCTATTGTAATTAACATAATATTATCCATGAATTGTGTTTTTAAATTATAAGAAACTAAGAAAGTAATTGAACAATTAACATAAAAACACACGAGGTTGAGATTTTGTGTAAATTGTGAGAGCACAATCTTAATCGGTAATACAAGACCACACGGGATAAATTTGTAGAGTTAAAATATAATCCCTAAACACAATTCATCCTAATTTCCAGAATTTATATTTGATCTAATTAACTAATGACCATAATCTAATCTTATAACAACAATAAAAGCAGGGTGCTGCGATTGCGTTTTCCGAAGCTAGCCTAGGGTTTAAGTAATTTAATCTTTGTGGTTAAGTTAACTCTCATAGGGTTCAAGGGTTAACAAATTAGGAGATCATAATTAAGTGGATATTTATTTAAATGATAATTATTAATAAGTAAATGAAGTGGTAGAGTTAGATCGATTATTCCTTTTAAAATATTTTCTAAAAAAACATCTTTTTGTTGTGTCTTTTTAATCAAACTTCATTTCAAAATTAAAAACAAAAAAATGTAATCTTCTTCCAGAAAACTTCTTCAAGTTTTATAAACAATAAAAAACCACCCCATCCTTTCATGTAGTGTTTTAATTCTATTTTATTTTACTTTTAGAATACCTTTAATAAGTTGTTTTAATTTACTTCCTCCTTTGAGAGATGACCTTGGTCAGCCATTCTGCTGCGCCTAAGTACCCAAAAACCACTAATCATTTGAGGGCACCCATGATAGTGTTCTTTCAATATGATCAGTAGAAAACCAACCCTCAACTACCAGATCAATTCATTAGAACCTCTAACCAACCTCACTTTGAGCCCTTATCTTCTTTTTATAACCAAGGCTTGAGGTATGGTAATCCCTTTTCTCATCCCCCTCAATTCCCTCCTCAAAACCCAAACCAATTCCAATATGGTCAAGGTGTTGGTAACTTCCAAAAACCTTAACCTTTTTCTCCTCAACCTCAAAGGATCAATCCTCCTCTTCCTCCTCCTAGATTCCACTATCCTTGTGAGCCTTCCCAATTCTCAAACCAATACAATCGCTTTCCCAAGAACCAAAATCAAGGTAATCCCAATTCGGGACAAGCCACTTCTTCCAAGAAACCATGGAAAAATGCAGTGGAAGATCTTGCCTCCTTCACCCATTCTAGCCTCAAGAACATTGAAACCCAAATTGGTCAACTTGCATCCCACCTAAGCCAGCAACAACAATCAAATTCTTCCCAACTCTCAGCTCAACCATTACCCAACCCCAAGGGTAATGTAAGTGCAATTTCACTTAGATTGGGAAATCAAATTACTATGCCTCAAGATAAGTCCTCCAACCCCCCTTCGAATGTTGACCGAGAAAATGAAAAGAAAAAAAACATGAAAAGGAATATGAAGCCATTACCTCACCTCCTTACATTCCACTTAGGAATCCAATTCCTTTTCCTCAAGCCGTTTCTAATCCAAAGAAGTCCTTTGAACCCGATCCTGAAATGCTTGACATGTTTAGATGTGTTGAATTCAACATTACCCTCTTAGATACCATAAAAAAAATCCCTAAGTATGAAAAGTTTCTTAAGGAATTGTGCACCCAGAAGAGACAACTTAGGACCATAGAAAATGTTTCCACCCAACAGTCTATTCCCATAAAGTGAAAAGATCTAGGGAGCTTTACGGTTCCATGCCAAATTGGATGTTCCAACTTTGATTATGCACTCATATACCTAGTATACTCAATTAATTTCATGCCCAAATCCATATTCTCTAAGATTGATGTTCATTCAAGAATCTTGCCCATGGAATTTGGTAACCAACTGGTCAAGTTCAACATTTTCCAAGCCATGCGATACCCATTTGAGGATCACTCTACATTCTAAATCCATGATTATGAGGAAACTTATGAGAGTCAATTGAACCCCATTCCATTATGTTCATCATGTTCTAATGATAAAGGATCTTGTGAAATATGAACAATGATTAACCAAGTTATAAATGGTGAAGTTGATGTGGACCTCTCATTCATAGAATCTTTCAATCTAGAGAAACTTGAAAACTCTCTTGAATCCCACATCAACTCTGATCTCTACTGCTCCACCTTGGACAATATTAAGGAAATTGAATATGAAGCAACTGAAAGCCCTTCCTCCCTTCTTGAGTTGTCAATCCCAAAAATGAAAGATGAGACTGATTTGAAACCTCTTCCTGAACACCTGAAATATGCATTTCTTTTCCATGATCACTCATATCCTGTCATTATCTCTGCTTCACTTACTGAAACCGAGGAGTCCAAAATTATTCAGGTGTTAGAGGAAAAAAAAGGCCTTAGGTTGGACCCTATATGACATACCAAGAATCAACCCCGCCCTTTGCATGCATCACATCCATATTGAGGAGTCATCCAAACCAATTAGACAACCACAAAGAAGACTCAATACACTCATCCTTGAGGTAGTTAGGGAAGAGATCACCAAGCTTCTTCAAGCTGGTATTATCTAGACAATTTTTGATAGTGAATGAGTTAGTCCAATTCAAGTTGTACTTAAGAAGGATGGGATAACTGTTGTCACAAATGAACATGGTGAGGTAGTCACAACTCGAGTGAAGAACAAATGATGTGTGTGCATTGATTTCTGAAAATTTAATGTTGAAACATGAAAAGATCACTACCCTTTACATTCCTTGATAAAATGCTAGAATGATTAGCCAAAAATTCACACTATTACTTTCTTGATGGATACATCAGCTACTTCCAAATCCCAATCGCACCTCAAGACCAAGAAAAGACTACTTTCACATGCCCCTTTGGAACATATGCATATAGGAGAATGCCTTTTGGCATTTTCAATGCTCATGCAACATTACAGAGGTGTATAATGAGTATATTTTCTAAATTAATTGAACACTACATGGAAGTCTTCATGGATAACTTTACCATTTATGGTGATTAATTTGAATCGTGCTTGCATTCACTCTCTCTAGCCCTTCGAAAGTGTTTAAAGTGTAAACTTGTGTTAAATTTTAAAAAATGTCACTTCATGGTTTCAAATGGGATTATTCTAGGGCACATAGTTTCAAAAGAGGGTATTGAAGTTGATCCTTCCAAAATTGAAGTGATCCAATCACTTTCTAAACCCACTTCTGTTCGAGACATCCATTTATTCCTCAGTCATGCTGGAATCTATTGGCGATTCATCCATAACTTTAGTAGGATTTCCCTCCCACTCACTCGATTTCTCCAAAATGATGTCACTTTCCATTTCGATGAGGTTTTCAAGAGAGCCTTCATTGAACTAAAAACTGCTCTTACATCTGGCCCGATAATCCAACCCCCATATTGTTCCTTACCCTTTGAGTTGATGTGTGATGCTTCTAATAGAGCCATTGGGGCCGTTCTTGGTCAAAGAAGATAAAAAATTCCTTATGTTATATATTATTCCTCAAAAACTTTGGATGAAACTCAATCTCACTACACTGTCACTTAAAAGGAAATTTTAGCAATGGTTTTTTCCTTAGATAAATTTAGTCCCTATCGGTTAGGTTCCAAAATCATCATCTTCACAGACCATTCTACTATAAAGTTCTTAATAAAGAAAAGTGATTCCAAACTGAGGATAATAATATGGATCCTAATTCTCCAAGAGTTTGACCTTAAAATCAAAGATAGACTAGGAAAATAAAACCCTATGGCTGATCAACTAAGTAAAATTTCTAATTCTTCTCTTTTATAAATCATTGATCCTGAATTCCCCACTGATCACCTTTCAGAAAACTGGGGCAGACATGGTAATTAAGAGATGTGTTGATGAAAATGAACATTTTTCTATCTTAGAATTCTGTCACTCAATGCCTGGTGGTGGCCATTTTGGACCACAAAGGACCTCTTGAAAGGTCATAAACTCTGAATTATTCTGGCCTTCACTCTTCAAGGACTCACATGAGTTCCTTCAATCATGTCCCACTTACCAAAAGTTTGGAAAAATTTCAAAGAGAAATTAAATTCCCTAAAAGCCTTTAATTTTCTCTGAGATCTTCGATGTTTGGGGAATCAATTTTGTGAGACCATTCCTCCCTTCCAATATATTCTCATACATTCTTCTTGCAGTTGATTATGTTTCTAGGTGGGTCGATGACAAACCCACTAGAAAGGATGATTCACATACTGTTACTGAGTTTATAAAGACACACATCTTCCACCAATTTGGCACACCACGTGCCTTGATAAGTGACTTAGGAACCCATTTTTGTAATAAAAGCATGAAATCTTTTTTGAAAAATAATGGTGTTGTACATAAAACTTAAACTGCATATTACCCCCAAACAAATGGCATGGCTGAACTTTTTAATAGAGGAGTGAAAAGAGTGCTCAAGAGAATTGTAAAACCCACCAGAAAAGACTGGCCTGAAAGACTTGGTGAAACACTTTGGGATTATCAAACTACCTATAAAACACCCATTGGGATGTATCATTTTAGGCTAGTTTTTGATAAAACATGTCATTTACCAGTTGAAATACAACATAAGTATTTTTAGGCTATGAAAACCTGTAATTTTGATTGTGAAAAATCTGGTGAAGAAAGATTGTTTCAATTGGATGAACTAGAGGAGCTTCAACTTGATTCCTATGAGAATTCCAATCTGTACAAAGAAAAGGCCAAGGTACTGCATAAAAAACACATCCTGGGAAAGGTATTCCATGAAGGTGAAAGGTATTGCTCTTCAACTCTCGATTTCGGCTTCACCCAGGTAAGCTTAATTCTCGATGGGAAGGTCCTTTTATTATTACTAATGTTTACCCATTTGGTGTAGTGAAAGTCCAAGACCCGTCTTCCAAAAGGACATTCACGGTTAATGGACATCGGTTAAAGCATCACCATGAGAGGACACACAATCCTGGAACCACACTGACTTCCATCAGATCCAAAACTTCCCCAGACCCACCGCCGGATGGAGACGGTGACCCACCAAATCCAAACCAGGGGAACCTCTTTCCCTTTAACTCTCTCTCTCTCTCACTCTCCCTCTCTCTCCCTCTTTCTTCTTATTCCCCTCTCTTTCATTTTTTTACCACTTTCCTCACCATAGTTTTTATTTACTCTTTTGTGTGGGCGTGTCTTTATAAAAAAAACCTAAAAAACTGAAAAACAAAAATAATAATTAAAAAAAAATATGGAAAAGAAAGAGTCATGATTACTCACCTTCAGATTTTGAGATTTTGTCTAACCATTTTGGGGAGTCAAAAGACATGTTTTCATCTATTTTTTTGGTATTTTCATCATGACTTTGGATAAATAATTTTGTGTCAAAACAAAAAAAATTTGAATGCTCAATTTTTGATTTGGAAAATGATTTCCCCCACCCGTGAGGAACAAAATTAGCTTTCATGCCAAGGTCAACTATGGCCATATTTTCAAAATGTTTGTTTTTCACCCCCATTTTTGAGTCTTGAGTTTTTGGACCATCGAGCTGAATTTTCTAATTTAGTGTGCATTAATATGATAGAGGCATTTTCTAACCACATGAGAATTATAATATCCAAATAGACTCCCATTAACCATACATTAATCCTATTTTAAAAGCCCCTTCGAGCCTATGAAAACCTTTTATTTGATAACTAAATCACAAGCCCAATAACTTTTCCCACCCAATATCAACATGTATTTTCATTGCATAATTTTTTGAAATTTAAGTGGTGGGGGGAATGGATTTAATTTTGGGTACCTTTTGTTGATTTCACCATGTTATCATATACTTGAGGGCAAGCATCCATTTCAATGTGGGGTAGAGGTTGTCATTCAGTGTGTTTTGGGGAATGTAATGTACTTGAATTTATGTAATTTTGTAAATGTTATTGATAAGTGTTCAAAAAAATCAAAAAAAAAATCAATCAAAAAAAGAAAAAAGAAAAGAAAAAAAAAATTGGGCTGTTTCTTAGGTAGGTCAAAAATCAAACTTCCTCAACCTTTCATCTTGTTATAACTATTACAATTAGTGTTGTGAAGAGATCAATCATGGGTTGGGATATGAGTGTGATATCTTTTTCAAGTTCAACATTCAAAAAAATAAGAAAATAAAATAAAAACAAGAACACTTATGTCATTGGGAGAAGTTTTGTGTTTTGTAAATATTTAATATTCTCATCCCCTTCAATTTTTCTTCCTCTCTTGTGTCTTTATTCACACAATCATTCCCTTGTAAATATGTGTTTTCATTTCCTTCCATGTTTCATTTAAAAAAAATTGTGCATTGTTTTACCCATGTTGGTGCTTTACCCCTCTTCTTCTCTCTCTTGGACATTAAATTCCTACCATCCCATAGCCACATAAAACCCCCTTAAAAATACCTCTTGATTATTGTTCACTTTAGGATAGGGATTGGAAGCTGAGATCTCTTACAAACTCTAAGATTTTTACTTTTGTTTGGTGAATGAGTAAAGCTCCATAAATTAATTTTATCATCTTGAGATGAGTAAGTTTTGTGTGCCACCATTTTCCATTTCTAAATTTGAGCATTAAAAAATGAATTGTTTTTGGAACATTGTTTCTGTAACAAATTGTGGTGTAATTTAATATGGATGAGTGAAATTTTCTAAACCTCCCATGAGTGGGGAAAACAAAATTTTAATATTTGTTGGTGAGTGAAAATGATTTTGTAATGTTTTTTATATTTGTTGCACATGAGGACATGCACATGATTAATTGTGGGGGAGTTGATGTTATTAATATTTTAATAACTTTTTATATACTCACTTTACAAATTTTATATGAAATGTGCATAATTTGTGTGAAATATTAATTTTTAAATATTAAATATAATTTTAGAGCACTATTTGAATTCATCCAAATTCAAGTCTGTTTAATGTTTTAATAATAAATCTCACCATACTTATCCAAATTGCATTATTATTTTTTAGGGTTACTTAATCAAATTTCAACATTTCATTAGAATGAACCTTTGGCCAAATCGTCCATTTAGAGGGTCATATGGTCCACACAAGAAAACCCAAAGAAACTGTGAAGAAACTGGACCATCCATGATGATTGAGTTACTGGTCTAAATCCCGAAGCCCAAACTTTATTAAACTCCACCATATGGTCTTGATTATCCAAAATAATCATCGATAAAAATTTTAAGGTCCAACTATATGAAAAGGGGTCCAACTAATGCTTTGAAGTACAACCCACCATTCTGGACGAAAATTAAAATCAGAACACTATTCAAGACATAGATCATGATGTAGTCATCAAATATAGCTGATATTTTTCAGTGTGAAAGAATAGATATAGGTGGATGACTTTTTTGAAGAAATCATTTTCATTTTAAGGCATATTCTTATTCAAAAATTCATTAACATTTTGTCCATCGAAAAAGCATGGATAGAAATGGACAGTTTAACATTGTTTAATAAAACGACCATAACTTTGTCTCCATAAGTCCAAATGCCTCAAAATTTTGAGATTAGTCGGACAATCTTATTATCTATAACTCTTAAGAAAGAGATATTTTTATATTCAGCTGTTTGAATGTCCAAATTATCGATCAAAGTGGAGGGGTAGTTTTGGAATGAAAACAGTCCAACACCTTGGGCTATAAATGCATCCCCTCTTCTCCTTTCAAAGGGGTTGGCATTTCAGAAGAGAGGATAATTAATTGGAATGACCAAATCCTTTCCAAAGTCTTGGAAGTACCTTCCATAATAAAGTTTTTACTTTATATACCCTTCCTTCTCTCTTTGTTTTCATTTACTTTTGTGTTATTCTTTGTTGTAATCTTGTAAGTCTTTGTTTTTGTAATTCTATTTTAATGCAAGTTTATTATTATTAATCTATTATTCTCATCCAACTTCTGTTAAATAATATTATTGGTCTTAAAATAGTTTAAATATAGTTGATTTTTCTTCCCTTATTGTGCTTTCTCATTCAATCTAAAGCCGGTATTTAATTCCCTTCACTGTTTGTGTGTGTGTGTTAGACGCACAACTCTTTTCTTATCCCTTTATTTTTCTTCTATTTATAATTCATCATAAGAAAAAATACAACCATATTATTAACCAAATCAATTTTTGAGTAAATCAACCATTGGGGTGAGTTATAATTTGGGGATGTTAAGTGATTGAGAGCATTTTCTCGATGGATATTCTTTAAATTAACATTGTGTATGTTAAACTTAGAATGTCATGGATTAATGACATGATTTGTTTAACGTGTTGTTTCCATGGATTATTGGAACCATAAATACACTACCATCAACAAGATCTGATTGAGATTAGAACCCTAAGATAAGTTAAGCCTTGGATTAAAGCCTTAACACTTAGGAATTCCAATCAACGTTATCTTGTGAAGTGGGTGTTAATTTATATAGGATCAAAATGATGAATGAGATACTCAAATACAAGAGGGTAGAGGGGTGAATTGTATACTTTAAAAATTCCTTTGGAACATTTAAAGTTAAGTTTAATAAGGTTAAACAAAAATTCACAAAACCTCTAAAAGAAACCTTTTCTTAAAATAAAGATTCTACCTTAAAGCATATAAAATCTGAAATATAATCAGAGTAATGGAATTAAAAAGTATAAGAAAGTTATACTTTCTATATTTAACAAAGTTAAGATTACAGTGGAAATAAAACAACTTGAAATAGAAAACAAGTAACAACAAGATTCTTTTAACCCAAAGAGAAGGGTGTCCAACAATCTTGGATAAAGGTTCCTTGATTTATACTTTCAAGAAAGTATGTCTTACCCAAACCTAGGTAAGCCCTCAATATGAAGATTGATATTTGTCTTGCTATCCTTACAAGCCCTCTATTTAAAAGGAAATCAGAACCTCTATCTTCCAAACCCAGAATCCCACGATCAGCACAATCGGAGTTTGTACAAAGCAAGTCTGACCAAGTTGTTCACACCCGAACAAGTTGTTCACGACATCCGCATGAAGCACTGAGAGTTAAAAGAGCCTCTCTCTCTAGAAATCACTTCACATCTTTTTCACATGCGTCAATTTCATCCACTATCTACATTCTTTTCTGCTCGTTCAAATGAACTTGTATTTATAGGAAAAGCTTCCCAACAGTCGGATCCACTCCAACGGTCATATTTTCCTTAAATTTTGGAGGGACCTAGACATGTGTCAAATATACAACGATTAGTTTGTAACAGATTGTAAGACATAATTTCAAGTATAAGAAATTATTTTAAGTTAAAGATGAGCGTTATGTAAGAAAACTTGGAATCTGATAACATTGGAATGATACATTAAACAACTCTAGCATTATTAAGAAAAACAGATTCTTAAGAAAAACATTATTAAGAAAATGGATTCATAAGGAAAAGTAAATCAGATTGTGAAACCAGTATCTCATTGTTCCGGAATTGGAATCATAAAATCGGAATCACTTATACACCAGATTCGGTATCACAAAGACGATATCACTTATACAATGAAATCAATATCACAAAGACATTATCACTTATACACCGGAATCGATATCACAAAGATGGTATCACTTATACACCGGATTCGGTATCACAAAGACGGTATCACTTATACACCAGATTCGGTATCACAATGACGATATCATTTATACACCAGATTTAGTATCACAAAGATGGTATGAATAATCTATAAATCTAACAAAATGAAAAATTGTAACAATACATATTGTAAGTATAACAGAATGACAAATCGTAATGATACATCTGTAAGTATAACAGAATGAAAATTCCAAATCTTAAGAAAAAAAACAGAACTTAAGAAAAAAACAGAACTTAAGAAAAAGTGTTTGTGATTTTAAAAACATAAAACCATAAAGAATAAAGAAGTTATAAGATAACCTTATTTACTTAAAAATATCCCCCCTTTTGGAAAGCACAAAAAACTTTACTAAGGAAGAATATATTGACTTAGATAAACAAGTATGAAAAACTCATCTCCCCCTTTGAATGAGATTTCTGATGAATACGACTAACTATCCCTTAGGTTATGTTTCCCAAGGATCGTATTATTGATCTTCAGTGTCTGGTTTTCCTTCTTAAGAAAATATCTCCCCCTTAGATAAACATCTCTTCTTAAAAGAAAACTCCCCCTTACACTGTCACTATCCTTTCTTACCATACTCTCCCTTAATAGAGTGTCCTCCTTTGAGATCTTCCTTAAATTCTTCCTTTAAATAAATTCTCCCCCTTTGTGATTTTCAAAAAGAGGAAAATAAATAATGGAGAAGCATAAGATATATCTATAAGATTAAGCAAGCATAGATTCAAAAACAAAATGAAGATATGCAAGAAGCTTCTTAATGAAATTTTGTAAATAAAGTTTAGATTACAACAAAACATCAGAATGTCAAAAAAAATCATCCATCCTTCTTCTTCTCAGAAATAATTTTCTTTATCAAGGCTTTAAGTTTCTTCACTTCCTTACGATCTTCCTCAAACTTCTTCAACAAGATCTCCTGATCCTGATTATTATTTTCTAATGACAAGATTATTTCTTCTTGAGCAGCCACCTTTCTCTCTAATTCAGATCTGACATCCTTCTCACTACTTACAGACCGGGAAACAAAATTGAGTTGACTAGCCATCTCAGAGATTGATGCCTCAACCTTGTTGAACTCAGTTTCACAAGTATTGAAAGCTCCATTTGTTTAATCCATGAAGTCATTGAACTATCTTAGCTCTTCGTTGATAGTTTTGGTGGGGTTAAAGACTTTCTTACAAGTCACCTTTTGAGCTTTGTAATCAATCAAAAGATTACTAAAGTCTGCTTCTTTCTTGACCACCATGTCCATAAGCATATTAGCCAATTCCATCTTTTGATTCATATTTTCTTGCATTATTTGACTCCGGGCTTCTATATTTGCAAGAACCAGAATGGAGCTGACCAATTTTCTTAAAAATATCTTGAAAAAATCATGTTTAACAGAAGAAGAGTATTTGGAACCAGAAACATCTTTTCCCTTCTCAAATCCTCTTAGAGTTAAAGAATGCGATTTTTCTATTATTTTGAAAGTCTTTTAAGGCATTTCTTTTTCAGATGAGGCAACAAAAACACTTTTGCCTTTGATAATATTTTGAACAAGAGATTGTTCATCTGAAACTTGGATAACATTTAGATCTCCCTGTTTATCTTCTTTCTCTTGAAAATCTTCTTCTTCACCACCTTGATGATCAACCTATTCTTTATGTTATTCTTCCACTTCAGTTTCCACTTGTTCTTCTTCTTCAACTTGTACTTCTTCCTCAACTTGTACTTCTTCTTCAACTTATACTTCTTCCTCAACTTATACTTCTTCCTCAACTTATACTTCTTCCTCAACTTATTCTTCAACTTGTTCTTCAACTTGTTCTTCTGAAACAGATTTAGAGACTGAACTCGAAGAAGTTCCAATGTAGTCTTCCACTTCCCTTAAAACATCATCATAGTCTTCTTGAACTATCAGATATTCTATTTCTTGAACAGGTTCTGATAAAGATAGAGCTTTCTTACCTTTTAGATTTCTAGAGTGGAAAATGACTTCTTATGAACAAATTGGGGTTTAGGAACTTCTTGAGATTTCTTTTCTACAGATTTTAGTAAAGACTGAAAAACTTACACTTCCAATGATTTCTTATTTAACTTCTTCTCCTTCTTTTCTTTCTCAAAATTTTCATCTTGATGAAGTTTTAAGGCCTTATCCTCTATAGGATTTAACCCAAAGGAAGGATCTCCTTCCTTTCTGGTAGCTGTCATTTCTCTCCACTTTTCCACTGTTACATTAGAATATGATTTTAGTTTCTTTGCAGGAGGAGGTGCTGATACCGAGACATTAGGAACTGGTATAGGCATGCTAGGTTCTTCCTGTTTCCTTTTCTTGGGTTCTGATTTTGAAGACTCCAGAACATCACCTTTATTCTGGATAACCATTTCTTCAAAACTCTTGGATTCCTGTAAGAACTCTACCTTCATACTTCTTAGAGTGTCATCACTGAGTAACAAAATCTTGAAAGTCTTTGAGACTGATCGACATGGAGCATTCAACTCTTGAAGACACATGACGATTATCCTGGGATAGTTTCCAGAAACATAAGTATCTGAGATCTGATGGATCCACCTTTTATTGCCCAGATGGTGAGGAAGATGTACTTTACAAAGTTGATCTTCCTTAAGTTGACGAGAAATTCTAACATAAAGATATCACATATCTTTAGAGAGTATTTATCTACTTTTCTTGATACAAGAAATCCTTGCATCCAGAGAGCTACCATCTTTTGGTTTGTTGAAAGATTCATAATCTTCAGATTCTTAACATACTTGAGACCAAGATAATCCAGAGCTTTGGATTTTTGAAAAGAACCTTCCTTCTCGGGAAGTTTTTGAGAGAAAAGAATAGCTTCCCCTTAATACGGAATGTTAAGAACATTTTCTTCCATCTTATAAGGGACTGTATATGTCTAATCATAACATTTGAACTTGAAGAGATCCTTACCATCCTTTTGAAAGAAAGTAACAGATTCATAGAACTGAATAACCAGGTCAGGATAAACCGGATCCTGACTTTTCTTTTTAGCCACACAAACACTTTCCCATCCATTAGTTCTTATCACCTTGGAGATAAGGGAGTCATATTTTTCAAAGAAGTTAGGGAAAACCAACCTTTCCATAAATATTGACTAATACTTTATTTATTTTCTAATCGGCATCTGATCTGCTAAAGATTCAGGAGTCATTTAGGGTGATAGAGACAAAATAATTAGAATGAAAACTTTGATGGCAACAGAGATTCGACATAGAGATCAGTAAGGATGGTGCGACACTTATAAATGAGGCACCCCTTATATAGATGAGGCTATGACCTTTCAACTTCCATAAGATAATCAAACGGCTGAAAAAAACTGATCTGATCTAACGGTTGAGGATGATTAAAAAAAATATGAATTCCGATCTTTTGTAGTAAGGTAAACCAGAATTTAAAATTTTGAAAAACCAACAACTAAATCTTAAGATAAGAAAATAAAGAGTAAGTAAGTGTACCTTTTGGAAAACTTAGGAATTTATCATTATTATAAGAATTCTCTTGAAAGTTTTAAAATATGGGATTTCAATACCGAAATGTTTAAAAAAAAACAAAATTTTCAATACCGAAATTTTCAATACCAAAATTTTCAATACCAAAATTTTCTTAAAAAAAACTTAGAGAAAGATAATTTAAAAAAAAATCTTAAGAAAAGAATAACAACAAGAAAGCATATGTACTCCCCCTGAAATAACGAGTAGTTTAATGTTAGGAGATGATTTAAACAAGAAGTATATATGAATGATTACCTTATAGAGATCATTACTAGCTTCTGTTAAATGTATTCAAATCTATTAGAAGATAATGGATTTGTAAAAATATCAGCAAGTTGTTCTTTCATTCCAATGAATTGAAGAATAATATCTATTTTAAGTGTGTGATCCTTAAGAAAGTGATGTCTAATATCTATGTTCTTTGCATGAGAGTGATGTGCATGGTTTTTACTTAGGGAAATGAAACTTGTGTTATCACACATTATTTGATTCTTAGTAAAATTCATACGATAGTCTATGAGTGTGTGTTGCATCCACACCACTTGAGCACAAAAAATTTCAGCTGCTATATATTCAGCTTTAGTAGTGGAAACTGCTACAGAATGTTGTTTCTTGCATTACCAAGAAACTAAGGAATCTACTAAAAAGTGACAAGTTTCAGATGTACTTTTTCTATCCATTTTATAACCACCAAAGTCAGCATCTGAAAAACTTTTAAGATCAAAATTATTTCTAGAGGAATTAAAAAGTCCCAAATCTAAAGTTCCCTTAATGTAGTGAAAAATTCTTTTCGCTGCCTTTAAATGAGATTCTTTAGGATTTTCTTGGAATCTTGCACATAAGCATACAAAGAACATTAAGTAAGGTCGACTAACTATTAATTAGAGTAAACTTCCTATCATCTCTCTATAAGATGTCTAATCCACAGGTTTCTCTGCTTCATCAATATCAAGAGTATTAGAGGTTCTGATAGGAGTACTTATACTCTTAGCATTATCATACCTGAACTCCTTAAGAAGATATTTGATATAGTTATGTTCAGATATGTAAGTTCCCTCTGGTTTTTGAGAAATTTGAAAACCAAGAAAAAAGGTCAACTCACCCATCATACTCATCTCAAACTAATATTTCATAAGATTCGCAAAGGAATCAGTTAAGGATTGCTGATTTGATCCGAAGATGATGTCATCAACATAAATTTGGACAATCAAAAAATCCTTATTATTTTTCTTAATAAAAAGAGTTGGATCAACAGTTCCCTTAACATAGTTATTCTGAAGTAAAAATCCTGAAAGTCTATCATACCAAGCTCTAGGGGATTGTTTAAGTCCATAAAAAGCTTTGGTAAGTTTATAAACATAATTAGGATGTTTTGTATCTTCAAAGCTCGGGGGTTGATCTACATAGACTTCCTCCTATACATAACCGTTAAGAAAATCACACTTTACATCCATTTGATAAAATTTGAAATTAAAGAATGCTGCAAAGTATAGAAGAATATGAATAGATTTAATTCTTTCTACAAGGCATAGGTTTCTTCACTGTCTATGCCTTCTTGTTGGTTATAGACTTTAGCAACTAATATTGCTTTATTTCTAAAAATAACTCCATTTTCATCGCATTTTTTTTCTAAAAACCCATTTTACTCCAATAAGAGAAGTTTCCTTAGGTTTTTCAACCAAGGTCCAAACCTGATTCCTTACGAATTCGTTGAGTTCATCTTGCATAGCCTTTATCCAATCTTCATCACCCAAGGCTTCTTCAGGAGTCTTTGGTTCAAATTGAGAAATAAAAGAAACATGTTCAACTTCATTCCTTAAAGAATTTTCAGTTATTACTAGTTGATTAACATTTCCAATTATATTATCATTGGGATGATTTCTAAGTAATAGCTGACTTGGGTTTTGAAGGACTTGGTCATCAACATAGGGTAGAGAATTTTCAGGAGTAAATGTTTCAAAAACATTTTCTTGAACACTATACTTATCTAAAAGGTCTTATATCAAAGGTTGATGATTGTTTTTAGAAAATATATCAGAAATAAGTTCAGGTTGTTTGAAAACAAAAGGATCATTTTCATCAAAATTAACATGTACTGTTTCTTCCATAGTGTAAGTATTTTTATTAAAAATTCTATATGACTTAGAGTTAGTGGAGTAGACTAAGAAGATTCCTTCATCAGATTTAGGTGAAAATTTATGTACGTTATCCTTGGTATTCAAGATAAATAATTTACAACCAAAAACTTTAAAGTAATATACTTTTGGTTTTCAGCTAGTCTATAACTCATAAGGTGTTTTATTAAGAAAGGGTCTAATTAAAACTCGATTTACAGTATAACAGGCAATACTTACGGCTTCAACCCAAAAATGTTTAGCTATATAATATTCACTCAACATGGTTCTAGTCATCTCTTGAATAATATGATTTCTTATTTCAATAAAACCATTCTGTTGAGGAGTTCTTGGAGATGAAAAATTACAAGTAATACCTTTTTTACTACAAGAAGTTTCAAAATCAGAATTTTGAAATTCTCCTCCATGGTCACTATGAATAGTTATCAATGGAATGTTTTTCTCATTTTTAACTTGAGCTCTGAAAACTTTGAAATAAGAAAAAGATTTAAATTTCTTTGCGAGAAAATAGACCCAAGTAAATCTAGTATAGTCATCAACTAAGACAAACACATAGTATTTGCCTCCAATACTTCCAGTTTGTGTTGGACCAAATAAGTCCATGTGCACTTACTGTAAGGCATTAGAAGTTGTAACTTAACTTATAGATTTAAAGCTATATTTATGTTTCTTTCCATATTGACAAGGATCACAGACTTTTGAAGAATCAAACCTAAGATTTGGTAGATCCTTAACAAGTTCTTTCTTAGAAAGTTTACTAAGATTCCTTAAGTTACAGTGTCCTAGTCTTATATGCCAAAGACAAGATTGATCTTCAATTGCACTTAGGCAAGGAAGATCATGACTTCTAAGGTCTTCTAGGTTTATTATGTACACATTCTCTTTCCTATGGGCTGAGAGAATAAATTAATCCTTGGAATTGTGTACTAAGCACTTGTCATTCCTAAAATTCACAAGGTATCCTTCATCACATAATTGACTTATGCTGATGAGGTTGTGCTTAAGAACTTTAACAAATAAAACATTTGAAATTAAAGATTTTCCAAGAAGAATAATGTTACCTATACCGAAAATTTCTCCTTGATAATTATCTCCAAAGGTTACTTTTCCACCTTTAGTATTTAAAAACTTTTTGAAATAGTATTTGTTTCTAGTCATGTGTCGGGAACATCCACTATCCATGTACCATATGTTTTTGGTACTTCCTTCATTGACATGAAAAAGAAGAGTTAGGTTTTTAGAATCCAAACTTTCTTGGATCCAAAATTGTTAGATAATAAAATTTTGGGTATCCACATTTGTTTAGAAAAGTAAGATTTATGAAACCCAAGATATTGAATATTATTTAAAGAACAATTCTTCTTCCAATGCCCACAACTTTGACATTTAGTACAAAAATGGACTCTTGTAAGAACAAAATAATTGTTTCTAAAAATAGGATTTTCATGAGAATATCCTAATCCTTGATTATTACCATGAGGTCGGATTTGAGAATACATCTTGTCAAAAATTTCCTTACCAGAAGTAAAATTTGCAAGAAGTTTCTTCAAAGAAAAAATTTCTAACTTTAGTCTTAGGACTAAATTCCTAATCTCTGTAATGATAGAATTAAAGTTAAGTTTATCCTATAAAACATCTTTTTTCAAAAAACAAAATTTTAAGATCTTTAGAAAGATTATCCTTCTCAGAATTATCTTCCTCAAGTTTCTTAGAAAGATTTTCTAAAACATCATTTTTCTTATCAAGATATTTGGTAAGATCTGAAATTTATTTTTTTAAAATAAATTCTCTAGAATTTTCCTTTTCAAGTTTCTTAGAAACTTTACAATTTTTTATCTCTAGAAACTTAGAAAACCTAGAAACTTAGCAAACCTAGAAACTTCCTCATAGGAAGGAAAATCATTATCATTATCTGATGAAGAAGATTCTTCATCTGAAGAAAAATATTTATCCGGAAAATTTTCACTCAAAGACATATTGGTTAAGGATTCATTAGTTCATACCTTATCCATAAGACATTGATTTTAAAATGGAGCTTGAGTTATAAAACCAATATTCTTTTTCTCAGAAGATTCATAATCTGAAGAATCGTCAGAAGAATCTCCCCCACTGGTACTCCAAGTGTCATTGGATTTTAGGACTTTCTTATGCTTTGATCTGTAGAACTTCTTATTGTTTCTCTCAGAATTCCTATCCTTATTGTCTCTTTTCTTAAGTAAGGTACAATCAGGTCTGATATGACCAGTTCTTCTACATTCATATCATGCCACTTCTCCATCTTTCTTATCTTTTCCATATTTTTTCTTATATCTATGTTGAAATTTCTTCTGCCCAACAATCTTGTTCATCCTCCGAGCAAGATTGGCTAACTCATTTTCTGAAGTTTCACTTTCACTAAATTCATATTGAACAAGAACCTTCTTAGATTTAGATATTGTAACTCTCTCAAGAGTCTTGGATTTCGTATGATTTGAAGTAGTTGTAAAAGCAACACCTCCATTTCCATTCTTCTTAATATTATCAACATCTCTATTCATTCTGGTTTCATGTTGAAGAAGGGTTCCAAACAGTTCATCGAGAGAAATCTGTGTAACTTTTCTATTTTAATCTGTAGGAGTTCTCTTGGATTCCCATTCATTAGGCATGATTTCTATAATCTTGTCTACAAGAGCTTCATCATCTAAACCTTTATCACCCATTAATTGTAAGCTGTTTACAATAGTCATGATTCTTTGTTGTACCTTACATACGGGTTCTCCATAATGAAATCAGAAACCATGATACTCAGTTCTGAGCATAACTCTTCTAGTTTCGATAACTTTGGAAGTTCCAAAGTGAGTTACTTCAAGCTTCTTCCAAATACTATTTTCAGCTTCACAGGATGAACTTTTTCTATATATATTTCTAGTCATCGAACAAAGCAAAGTATTATGTACCTTAAAGTTCAACTAGTATTCCACCTTTTCCAGATTAGTAAAGGTTCTAAGTTCCTTATCAGGAATCTTATAATCTCCAATTAACATAATTTAGTTTTCTACACCTGTGTTTATCACAAAGGTCTTCATTATGTATCTCCAATACTCATAGTCATTTCCATCGAAGATTAGTGGTCTATTAGGATTGAGATTATCTAGATATCCAACATGAATTCCTTCCATACTAAAAGGAATTTCTTTCCACAGAACTTATTAGAAGTAAAAGTTTATAATCAAATAAGAAAAAGAAAACTTGAGCAAGAAAACTTATATACAGATATAAGTATTTCAGAGACCTCCTTTGATACCAATTTTAGGATCAAAATGATGAATGATATTCTCAAATACAAGAGGGGGTGAATTGTATACTTTAAAAATTCCTTTGGAACCTTTAAAGTTAAGTTTAACAAGGTTAAACAAACATTCACAAAACCTCTAAAAGAAACCTTTTCTTAAAATAAAGATTCTACCTTAAAGTGTATAGAATCTGAAATATAATCAGAGTAATAGAATTAGAAAGTATAAAAAATTTATACTTTATATCTTTAACAAAGTTAAGATTACAACAAAAATAAAACAACTTGAAATAGAAAACAAGTAACAACAAGATTCTTTTAACCCAAAGAGAAGGGTATCCAACAACCTTAGATAAAGGTTCCTTGATTTATACTTTCAAGAAAGTATGTCTTACCCAAATCCAGGTAATCCCTCAATCTGAATATTGGTATCTGTCTTGCTATCCCTGCAAGCCCTCGATTTAGAAGGAAATCATAACCTCTGTCTTCTAAACCCGGAAGCCCACGATCAGCACAATCGGAGTCTGCACAAAGAAATTCTAAACAAGTTATTCACACTTGAAAAAGTTGTTCACAACATCCGCACAAAACACTGAGAGTTAAAAGATCATCTCTCTCTATAAATCACTTCACAGCTTTTTCACATGCGTCAAGTTCATCCACTCACTATATTCTTTTCTACTTGTTCAAATGAACTTGTATTTATAGGAAAATATTCCCAACGATTGGATCCACTCCAACGTTCATATTTTCCTTAATTTTTGGAGGGACCTGGACACGTGTCAAACATACAACGGTTAGTTTGTAATAGATTATACGACATCATTTCAGGTATAAGAAATGATGTTAAGTTAAAGACAAGCATTATGTAAGAAAACTTTGAATCTGATAACATTGGAATGATACATTAAACAACTCTAAAATTATTAAGAAAAAAGGATTCTTAAGAAAAAAATTATCAAGAAAACAGATTCATAAGGAAAAGTAAATCGGATTGTGAAACCAGTATCTCATTATTCTGGAATCGGAATCATAAAATCGGAATCACTTATACACCGAATTTGACATCACAAAGACGGTATCACTTATAAACCGGAATCGGTATCACTTATACACCGAAATTAGTATCACAAAGATGGTATCACTTATACACCAGATTCAGTGTCACAAAGACGGTATCACTTATACACCGGATTCGGTATCACAATAACGGTATCACTTATACACCGGATTCGGTATCACAAAGATGGTATGAATAATCTGTAAATCTAATAGAATGGGAAATTGAAATAATACATCTTGTGAGTATAACAAAATGAAAAATTGTAATGATACATCTGTAAGTATAACAGAATGAAAATTTAAGATCTTAAGAAAAAAATAGAACTTAAGAAAAAAATAGAACTTAATAAAAAGTGTTTGTGATTTTCAAAACATAAAACCATAAGGAATGGAGAAGTCATAAGATAACCTTATTGATTCAACAATCTCCAACTTTTTGGAAATAAAAAACAAATTTTCTAAGGAAGAATATATTGACTTAGATAAATAAGTATGAAAAACTTATCTCCCCCTTTGAATGAGATTTCTGATGAATATGACTAACTCCTTCTTAGGTTATGTTTCCCAAGGATCGTATTCTTGATCTTTAGTGTCTGGTTTTCTTTCTTAAGAAAATATCTCCCCCTTAGATAAAAATCTCTTCTTAAAAGAAAACTCCCCCTTACTCGGTCACTATCCTTTCTTACCATACTCCCCCTTAATAGATTCTCCTCCTTTGAGATCTTCATTAAATTCTTCCTTTAAATAAATTCACCCCCTTTGTGATTTTCAAAAAAAGGAAAAGAAATAATGGAGAAGAATAATATGTACCTATAAGGTTAAGAAAGCATACATTCATAAACAAAAGAAATATATGCAAGAAGCTTCTTAAGGAAATTTTGGAAATAAAGTTTATATTACAACAAAACATCGGAATGTCAAAAAAAATCATCCATCCTTCTTCTTCTCAGAAAACATTTTATTTATCAAGGCTTTAAGTTTATTCACTTCCTTATGATATTCCTCAAACTTCTTTAACAAGATATCATGATCCTAATTCTTCTTTTCTAATGACAAGATCATTTCTTCTTGAGCAGCCACCTTTCTCTCTATTTTAGCTCTGACTTCCTTCTCACTGCTTACAGATTGGGCAACAGAATTGAGTTGACTAGCCTTCTCAGAGATTGATGCCTTGACCTTGTTGAACTTGGTTTCAAAAGTATTGAAAGATCCATTTGTTGAATCCATGAAGTCACCGAACTGTCTTAGCTCTTCATTGATAGTTTTGGTGCTGTTAAAGACTTTCTTACAAGTCACCTTCTGAGCTTTGTAATCAATCAAAAGATTACTAAAGTCTGATTCTTTCTTGACCACCATGTCCATAAGCATATTAGTCGATTCTGTCTTTTTATTCAGAGTTTCTTGCATCATTTGACTCTAGGCATCTATATTTTCAAGAACCAAAATGGTGCTGACCAATTTTCTTAAAGATAGATTGAAAAAATCATGTTCAACAGAAGAAGAGGATTCAGAACCTGAAATATCTTTTCCTTTCTCAAATCCTCTTGGAGTTAAGGAATGCGGATTTTCTATTCTTTTGAAAGTCTTATGAGGCATTTATTTTTCAGATGAGGCAACCAAAACAATTTTTCCTTTGACAGGATTTTGAACTGAAGATTGTTTATCTGAAACTTCGATAACATTTAAATCTCCCTGTTCATTTTCTTCCTCTTGAAACTATTCTTCTTCACCACCTTGATGATCAACCTCTTATTTATCTTCTAATTCCACTTCAGTTTCTACTTTTCGTTCTTCTTCAACTTGTACTTCTTCCTCAACTTCTACTTCTTGCTCAACTTCTTCTTCTTCCTCAACTTCTTCTTTAACTTGTTCTTAGACTTGTTATTCTGAAACAAATTTAGATACTGAACTCGAAGGAGTTATAATGTAGTCTTCCACTTCCCTTAAAACATCATCATAGTCTTCTTGAACTATCTAATCTTCTATTTCTTGAACAGGTTCTGATAAAGATAGAACTTTCTTAGCTTTCTGAATTTCCAGAGTGGCAACAGGCTTCTTATGAACAAATTGAGGTTCAATAACTTCTTGAGATTTCTTTTCTATAGATTTTAGTAAAGACTAACAAACTTGTGCTTCCAAGTATTTATTATTTAACTTCTTCTCCTTCTTTTCTTTCTTAATATTTTCAGCTTGTTAAAGTTTTATGGCCTTTTCCTCTGTAGGATTTAAGCCAAACGAAGGATCTCCTTCCATTATGGTAGCTAACATTTCTCTCAACTTTTCTACTATTGCATTGGAATAGGCTTTCAGTTTCATTTCAGGAGGAGGTGATGATATTGGGACATCAGGAACTGGTATAGGCATGCTAGGTTCTTCCTATTTCCTTTTCTTGGGTACCAATTTTTAAGACTCCGGAACATCACCTTTGTTCTGGATAACCATTTCTTCAAAACTCTTGTATTCCTATAAGAAATATACATTCATCCTTCTTAGAGTGTCATCACTGAGTAACAAAATCTTGAAAGGCTTTGAGACTGATCGACATGGAACATTAAACTCTTGAAGACACATAAAAATTATCCTAGAGATAGTTTCCGGATACATAAGTATCTGAGATTTGATGGATCCACCTTTTATTGCCTGGATGGTGAGGAAGATGTACTTTACAAAGTTGATCTTCCTTAAGTTGACGAGAAAGTCTAACAAAAAGATATCACATATCTTTAGAGAGTCTTTATCTCATTTTCTTGTTATAAGAAATCCTTGCATCCAGAGAGCTACCATCTTGTGGTTTGTTGAAAGATTCGTAATCTTCAGATTCATAACATACTTGAGACCAAGATAATCCAGAGCTTTGTCTTTTTGAAAAGAACCTTCCTTCTCGAGAAGTTTTTGAGAGAAAAGAATAGATTACCCTTCATACAGAATGTTAAGAACATTTGATGCCTTCTTATAGGGGACTGTATATGTCTTATCATAACATTTAAACATAAATAGATCCTTACCATCCTTTTGGAAGAAAGTAAAAAATTCATAGAATTGAATAACCAGTTTAGGATAAACCGGATCCTGACTTTTCTCCTTAGCCACACAAACACTTTACCATCCATTAGTTCTTATCACCTTAGAGATAAGGGAGTCATATTTTGCAAAGAAGTTAGGGAAAACCAACCTTTCCCTAAAGATTTACCAATCATTTATTTCTTTGGTAATTGGCATCTGATCTACTGAAGATTCAAGAGTTATTCAGGGTGATAGAGACAATAGAATCGGAACGAAAACTTTGACGGCAATAGAGCTTTGACACAGAGATCATTAAGGATGGTGAAATGCTTATAAACAAGGCACCCCTTATATAGACGAGGCTATGACCTTTCAACTTCCATAAGATAATCAAACAACTAAAGAGAAACCTGATCTGATCTAATGGTTGAGGATGATTAAAAAAATATGAATTCTGATCTTTTGTAGTAAGGTAAACCAGAATTTAAAATTTTGAAAAACCAACAACTAAAACTTAAGATAAGAAAATAAAGAGTAAGGAAGTGTACCTTTTGGAATACTCTAAGGAATTTATTGGTATTATAATAATTCTCTTGAAATTTTTAAAATCTGGGATTTCAATACCGAAATGTTAAAAAAAATGAAATTTTCAATATTGAAAATTTCAATACCAAAATTTTCAATGCCGAAATTTTCAATACTGAAATTTTCAATACTGAAATTTTCTTAAAAAAAACTTATAGAAAGATAATTTTTTTAAAAAAATCTTAAGAAAAGAATAAAAACAAGCAAGCATGTGTACTTCCCCTTAAATAAGGAGTAGTTTAATATTAGGAGATGATTTAAACAAGAAGTAGTTATGAATTATTACCTTAAAGAGATCATTCCTAGATTATATTTAATGTATTAAAATCTATTAGAAGATAATGGATTTGTAAAAATATCAGCAAGTTGTTCTTGCGTTCCGATGAATTGAGGAATAATATCTCCTTTAAGTGTGTGATCCCTAAGAAAGTGATGTCTAATATCTATGTGATTTGCACTAGAGTGATGTGTAGGGTTTTTACTTAGGGAAATGACACTTTTGTTATCACACATTATTTGAGTCTTAGTAAAACTCATACAATAGTCTGTGAGTGTGTGTTGCATCCACAACACTTGAGCACAACAACTTCCAGCTGCTACATATTCAGCTTTAGTAGTGGAAAGTGATATAGAATGTTGTTTCTTGCATGAACAAGAAACTAAGGAACATCCTAAGAAGTGAAAAGTTCCAGATGTACTTTTTCAATCCATTTTATAACCACCGAAGTCTGCATCTGAAAAACTTTTAAGATCCAAATTATTTCTAGAGGAATAAAAAAGTCCCAAATCTAAAGTTCCCTTTAAGTAGCGAAAAATTCTTTTCACTACCTTTAAATGAGATTATTTAGTATTTTTTTGGAATCTTGCACATAAGCATACTGAGAACATTAATTTAGGTCAACTAGTTGTTAAGTATAGTAAACTTCCTATCATCTCTCTATAAGATGTCTGATCCACAGGTTTCCCTACTTCATCAATATCAAGAGTATTAGAGGATCTGATAGGAGTACTTATACTCTTAGCATTATCATACCCTAAATTCTTAAGAAGATATTTGATATACTTATGTTTAGATATGTAAGTTCCCTTTGGTTTTTGAGAAATTTGAAAACCAAGAAAAAAGGTCAACTCACCCATCATACTCATCTCAAACTCAGATTTCATAAGATTCTCAAAGGAATTAGTTAGGGATTGCTGAGTTGATCCAAAGATGATGTCATCAACATAAATTTGGACAATCAAAACATCTTTATTATTTTTCTTAATAAAAAGAGTTGGATCAGCAGTTCCCTTAACATAGTTATTTTGAAGCAAAAATTCTAAAATTTTATCATACCAAGCTCTAGGGGCTTGTTTAAGTCCATACAAATATTTGGTAAGTTTATAAACATGATTAGGATGATTTGTATCTTCAAAGCCAGAGGGTTGATCTACATAGACTTCCTCCTGTACATAACTATTAAGAAAAAACACACTTTACATCCATTTGATAAAATTTGAAATTAAAGAATGGTGTAAAATATAGAAGAATATTAATAGATTCAAGTCTTGCTACAGGAGCATAGGTTTCTTCATAGTCTATGCCTTCTTGTTGGTTATATACTTTAGAAACTAATCTTGCTTTATTTCTAACAATAAATCCATTTTCATCGCATTTGTTTCTAAAAACCCATTTTACTCCAATAAAAGAAGTGTCCTTAGGTTTTTCAACCAAGATCCAAACCCGATTCCTTACGAATTCATTGAGTTCATCTTGCATATCCTTTATCCAATCTTCATCACCCAAGTCTTTTTCAAGAGTCTTTGGTTCAAATTGAGAAATAAAAGCAACATGTTCAACTTAATTCCTTAAAGAACTTCTAGTTCTTACTGGTTGATTAACATTTACAATGATATTATCACTGGGATGATTTCTAAGTAACAACTGACTTGGGTTTTAAAGTACTTGATCATCAACATAGGGTAGAGAATCTTTAGGAGTAAATGTTTTAGAAACATTTTATTGAACATTATACTTATTTTAAAGGTCTTCTATCAAAGTTTGGTGATTGGTTTTTGAAAATATATCAGAAATAAGTTCAGTTTGTTTGAAAAAAAGGACCATTTTCATCAAAATCAACATGTAATGTTTCTTCCACAGTGCAAGTGTTTTTATTGAAAACTCTATATGCCTTAGAGTTAGTGGAGTAGCCTAAAAAGATTCCTTCATCAGATTTGGGTGCAAATTTATGTAATTTATCCTTGGTATTCAAGATAAATACTTTGCAACGAAAAACTTTAAAGTAAGATACTTTCGGTTTTCGGCCAATCCATAAATTATAAGGTGTTTTATTAAGAAAGGGTCTAATTAAAACTCGATTTATAGTGTAACATGCAACACTTGCAGCTTCAGCCCAAAAATATTTAGCTATAGAATATTCACTCAACATGGTTCTAGTCATCTCTTAAAGAATATGATTTCTTCTTTCAAAAACACCATTCTGTTGAGGAGTTCTTGGAGTTGAAAAATTGTGAGTAATACCTTTTTTACTACAAAAAGTTTCAAAATCAGAATTTTGAAATTCTCCTCCATGATCACTATGAATAGTTATCAATAGAAGGTTTTTCTCATTTTTAACTTGAGCTCTGAAAACTTTTAAATAAGATAAATCTTCAGATTTCTTTGCGAGAAAATAGACCCAAGTAAATCTAGTATAGTCATCAACTAATACAAACACATAGTATTTGCCTCCAATACTTCCAGTTTGTGTTAGACCAAATAAGTCCATGTGCACTAACTATAAGGCATTAGAAGTTGTAACTTCACTTATAGATTTAAAGCTAGATTTATGTTGCTGGCCAAATTGACAAGGATCACAAACTTTTGAAGAATCAAACCTAAGATCCGGTAGATCCTTAACAAGTTCTTTCTTAGAAAGTTTACTAATATTCTTTAAGTTACAGTGTCCTAGTCTTCTATGCCAAATCCAAGATTGATCTTTAATTGCACTTTGTCAAGGAATATCATGACTTCTAAGGTCTTCTATGTTTAGTATGTATACATTCTCTTGTCTATGGGCTGAGAGAATAAATTTATCCTTGGAATTGTGTACGAAGCACTTGTCCTTCCTAAAATTCACAAGGTATCCTTCATCACATAATTGACTTATTCTGATGAGGTTCTTCTTAAGATCTTTAACAAATAAAACATTTGAAATTAAAGATTTTCCAAGAAGAATAATGTTACTTATACCGATAATTTATCCTTGAGAGTTATCTCTAAAGGTTACTTTTCCACCTTTAGTCTTTAAAAACTTTTTGAAATAGTCTTTGTTTCTAGTCATGTGTTGGGAACATCCACTATCCATGTACCATACGTTGTTGGTACTTCCTTCATTGACCTGAAAAAGAATATTTAGGTTTTCGGAATCCAAACTTGCTTGGATCCAGAATTGTTAGATAATAAAATTTTGGGTATCCACATTTTTTTAGAAAAGTAAGATTTATGAAACCCAAGAGATTGAACATTATTTAAAGAAAAATTCTTCCAATGCCCACCAATTTGACATTTAGTACAAAAAGTGGCTCTTTGAGGAACAAAATAATTGTTTCTAAAAATAGGTTTTTCATGAGAATAACCTAATCCATGATTATTACCATGAGGTCGGATCTGAGAATACATCTTGTCAAAATTTTCCTTACCAGAAGTAAAATTTGCAAGAAGTTTATTCAACGAAAAAATTTCAGACCTTAGTATTAGGAATAAATTCATATCCTATGGAATAATATACTTAGAGTTAATTTTATCCTCTAAAACATATTTTTCAAAAAACAAAATTTTAAGATCTTTAGAAAGCTTATCCTTCTCAGAATTATCTTCCTCAAGTTTCTTAGAAAGATTTTTTAAAACATCATTTTTCTTATCAAGATATTTGGTAAGATCCCAAATTTATTTTGTTAAAATAAATTCTCTAGAATTTTCCTTTTCAAGTTTCTTATAAACTTTACAATTTCTTCTCAATTGCAACTTAGAAAACCTAGAAACTTCCTCATAGGAAGGCAAATCATTATTATTATCTGATGAAGAAGATTCTTCATCTGAAGAAAAATCTTTATCAGGAAAATTTTCACTCAAAGACATATTGGTTAAGGATTCAGCAGTTCGTACCTTAGCCATAAGACATTGATTTTGAAATGGAGCTCGAGCTATTAAAGTTTTCACTTTAGAGACCCTTCCTCTTCTCTTTGTTTTCATTTACTTTTGTGTTCTTCTTTGTTGTAATCTTGGAAGTCTTTGTTTTTTTAATTCTATTTTAATGAAAGTTTATTATTATTCATCTATTATTATCACCCACCTTCTGTTAAATAATATTATTGGTCTTAAAATAGTTTAAACACAGTTGAATTTCCTTCCCTTATTGTGATTTCTCATTCAATCTAAAGTTAGTATTTAATTCCCTTCACTGTTTGTGTGCATGTGTTTGACGCACAAATCTTTTCTTATCCCTTTATTTTTATTCTATTTATAATTCATCATCATAAAAAATAAAACCAGATTATTAACCAAACCAATGGACGAGTAAATCAACCATTGGGGTGAGTTATAATTTGGGGATGTAAAGTGATTGAGAGCATTTTCTCGATGGATATTCTTTAAATTAACGTTGTGTATGTTAAACTTAGAATGTCATGGATTAATGACATGATTTGTTTAACGTGTGGTTTCCATGGATTATTGAAACCACAAATACACTACCATCAACAAGATCTAATTGATATTAGAATCCTAAGATAAGTTAAGGCTTGAATTAAAGCCTTAATACTTAGGAATTCCAATCAACGTTATCTTGTGAAGTGGGTGTTAATTTATATAGGATCGAAATGATGAATGAGATACTCAAATACAAGAGGGGGGGGGGGGGGAGGGGTGAATTGTATACTTTAAAAATTCCGTTGGAACCTTTAATGTTAAGTTTAAAAAGGTTAAACAAACTTTCACAAAACCTCTAAAAGAAAACTTTTCTTAAAAGAAAGATTCTACTTTAAAGCGTATAGAATCTGAAATATAATTAGAGTAACAGAATTAGAAAGTATAAGAAAGTTATACTTTATATCTTTAATAAAGTTAAGATTACAGCGGAAATAAAACAACTTGAAATAGAAAACAAGTAACAACAAGATTCTTTTAACCCAAAGAGAAGGGTATCCAACAACCTTGGATAAAGGTTCCTTGATTTATACTTTTAAGAAAGTCTGTTTTACCCAAACCCAGGTAAGCCGTCAATTCGAAGATCGGTATCTATCTTGCTATCACCGCAAGCCATCGATTTAGAAGGAAATCAGAAACTCTATCTTCAAAACCCAGAAGCCCATGATCAGCATGATCAGAGTCTGCACAAAGCAAGTCTGAACAAGTTATTCACACCCGAACAAGTTGTTCATGACATCCGCATGAAACAATGAGAGTTGAAAGAGCCTCTCTCTAGAAATCACTTCAAAACTTTTTCACATGCGTCAAGTTCATCCACTATCTACATTATTTTCTTCTTGTTCAAATGAACTTGTATTTATAGGCAAAGCTTCCCGATGGTCAACTCCACTACAATGGTCATATTTTCCTTAAATTTTGGAGGGACCTGGACACGTGTCAAACATACAACAGTTAGTTTGTAACAGATTGTACGACATTATTTCAAGTATAAGAAACGATGTTAAGTTAAAGATGATCATTATGTAAGAAAACTTGGAATCCGATAACATTGAAATGATACATTAAACAACTCTAGAATTAATAAGAAAAATGGATTCTTAAGAAAAAAATTATCAAGAAAATGGATTCATAAGGAAAAGTAAATCAGATTGTGAAACCGGTATCTCATTGTTTTGGAATCGGAATCATAAAATCGGAATCACTTATACACCAGATTCAGTATCACAAAGACAGTATCACTTATACACCAAAATTAGTATCACATAGATGATATCACTTATACACCAGAATCGGTATCACAAAGACGATATCACTTATACACCAGATTCTGTATCACAAAGACGATATCACTTATACACTGGATTCGGTATCACAATGATAGTATCACTTATACACCGGATTTGGTATCACAAAAATGGTATGAATAATCTGTAAATATAATAGAATGGAAAATCGTAATAATACATCTTGTAAGTATAACAGAATGAAAAATCGTAATGATACATCTGTAAGTATAACAGAATGAAAATTTCAGATCTTAAGAAAAAAAATAGAACTTAAGAAAAAAACAGAACTTAAGAAAAAGTGTTTGTGATTTTCAGAACATAAACCCATAAGGAATGGAGAAGTCATAAGATAGCCTTATTGACTCAACAATTTAAATGCAATATAAATAAAAGATCAAGGATATCACAAGCTTAACTCCCTAATAATGAACTCACCCCAATCTTTATCAATTTGTTAAATCAACCTTAATCAATAAATAATTTCATAAGCTCTGCAAACCCCCCCAATCAGAATACAATCAACTAAAAACAATCGACTATTAAAAAGTATCATCACTAAGGATTCGACCCGAGTGCTGCTATACACATTAGAAGAGCACCAAAACCTTGACCGATTGATAGGCGATAATCGGCCGTGCTTTCAGTTATCTCGGGTGTCCTTTGTACTTATCTTTATTTCTTTTAAAGTGATAGTTTTATTGACTCTTTTTTCGATGTGGGACTTTCAATAAAGTTTCCAAGCACAATTTTAAAATTACGAGGATGCAATTTCCAAAAGGGGGAAAGATGTAACGACCCAGGTATTTATAGAATAATAATTTTTCATATCTATTAATACTTATGAATAAGATATTAATTTTAAGTTAAAATGGATTCTTTTTTCTGATAGCGTACTCGACACCCAACAATGGGCTTCTCCAAAATCTTACATTGCACACAACATTGAGTTATTCTGAAAAATAATACAATATTATTATTATTATTTTAAATTGTAGTTAATGACTAGCTGTTGGAATGAAGGGAATGAATAATATCAACTGAATTTTGAAATATGGTTTACACATGTTTAAATTATGATTCATTTATTACTAAATTTATTAGAAATGGAAATAAAAAAAGAATTGAATATAATGGATGCATTTTTATGAAAACCTATTTAAAAGAGAATAATTGTTTTTTCATATCACTCTTTATGGATTTTTATTTAATTAAAAATATATGATATATTTTAAATGTAATTTTTTAAATTAATATTATGTTTTTTCTAGATATGATATAATAATAAATTCATTCTTTTCAAATAAAAGAAGTATTTTTCTAAAAATGCAGTTTTACTGCCTTTTGATGGCGAACCCTTTTTAAATATAGTTTTTGACACATTTATATGTTTTATTTGAAAAAATAAACTTATTATTTATAATTGGTACATCAAAATTTAATTTTTATGAAATTTTGGTATTTTTATGATAAAGTTCATTTTTTTAATGAATAGTGAAAAATACTGCATTTTAAGCCAAAACCGCCTTTTCATCTAATTTATTTATATAGTTAGATTGTACTTTTAATTGTTTTTAAAGTGAAATTAGATTATATTTTTATTATTTAATACAATTTTTCTCATTGTAAGTAATTTCACTTTGAAATTGGGCATAAATTCATGAAAATCTTTTGGTAGTTTTTACTTCTTAAAAACACGCCTTTTGGTTTTGACAACGAAAATTAATTTTAAAATAATTTTTGCAAATTTTGTATTTTGAATTTGAAAAAATGGATTCCATATTTGGAATCAGGAGATATAAATTATGTAAATAGGTAACTTTTATTTTTAGACATTATGAATAGTAACTTTAGTAAATATTTTATTTACCATGGTTAAAGGGTAAATCTTGTAAATAAGGGTAAAAAAATAATATTATAATAATATTAAATTACCCTAACACATGTACTGACCCTATTTTATGAGATATTTCCAACCATGGGCATACTTGGGTCTCTTTTAAGACCTCATGGAGCCACTTGTGTGTGAAAATGAAATTTAATTACTTTTAATTTAAAGTTAAGGAAAATATAACATAATCCTATATCTTTTACTAGAATAATTTTTATATGGGGTTATATAAGTGATATATTAGAATATAAATAGTCATTAGAAATATAAAAATATTTTTTACACCATGATAGTTTATTTATAATTTTTATACATTAAATAAATAAATTTAATTATGACACAATGGTGATGGAGTGATTGGTTCATTAATAAAGGATTCAAATAAATGATATTATAAATGTTAAAATAAATGTAATTTTGTTATTTTGATGTCATCAATTTTTTTGGATTATATTTACCCATTATATTTGTATTTAAGAAGTTTTTTCGAAGTAATCAAGTCGTTATGAATTTTTAAAAAAGTCATGATATGAATAGTGTCAAAATTGACACAATTCATATTTTAAAATACAAAATATTTTATTAAATGTTATAAAATTAAAAAAAATCTAATATTAATCCAAATAGTTATAATAAGTCTAAAATTTTATTATTGACTCTTTAATTGAATATTTTTAATGTTTTAGTAACTGTTTTGATTCTCAAAGTGTTAAATTCTTGATAAAACGGTAAGAGTAAAAAGGGTTAAATAAAAAATATAAGGATTAAAAAATATCCAAAACCTTCTTAATTATTATTGGATGATTTTATTTAGACTTATATTCATCTTATATTATAACTAACTGAATTTTGACTCATTTATAATCGAAATAGAATTTATAATAAAATAATATTTCAAGATATTCCTTAAGTGCCCCTCCTCCATCTTATAAAAGGCCACCACCTCTAACCCTTAATCACACCTCTCAATCCCCCTTGTCTCATACAAAATCTGAAAAAAGAATCTCAAAAAATCTCTATATTCATCCTAGAATCCTTACTGTGGATAAAAGTTAATTCAAGAATGTATTTTATCTTAAATCAAAAGGAGTTACCTGATTTGCGTTAATGTCTTCTCTCAAGTTTCTTTCATTTATTTTCTCTTATCCAACCCCATAACTCTCTTTATTCAATTATTTTATAACAAAAACAGTATATTAAATACACTAGAATGTTTTTATGAGAATTATTTTACTTACACTCATACACACATCCATTTAATGAATTTAGAACATACTGTTTCTGTGGACGATGAACTACTACCTCACGAAACGATGATTGTTCAATAATATCCTACCGCCTCTTATGGTGGCCATTATGATGGAACTAAAATTACATATGATATATATGAAATTTATTTTATCTCTATTATTATGTAATTATCATTTAGAACATAAATTTATGTTTTTTATGTTGTATAAATACAATAATTTCATTTGAGGAAGTGCAGACTACCGCCCCCTCAAAGTGATATAACTCGTTCATGCTTTACATGGAACGTATAAAGGATGGAATTAATGAAATTATATGACATATATAACATAAATATTATAATTTAATTATAATATAACTATGTATGATTTGTTTTTAATTCCTTTAAAAATGAAAAATAAATGAAAGTAGCGTTCATGCATACGTACGACTTACCGTCTCCATGAACGATGCATTTCATTTTCTTATATCCAAAGGTTATGAAATATTATAAATACATATGTACTGGATATAAATACATATATACCAAATATATATGATATTTAAATCATGAATAAAATTTTGGAGATAACAGACTTTTGACCACACGGACAATTTGTAATTATAATAAGTTCATTTTTGACTCATGTACAGAACATCGACAAAAAGACCGATATGAACTTGAATAATTATATGATTGTTATAGCAAGGTAATAAGTGATATAAAAGGAATAATAAACTTGAAAATTTTTATGAATCAATTATAATTAACTTAATTTTATTATTCATGGAGATAAAAAATGAACAAGACAAGTCAGACACAAGGTAATAGAACTTCTTAACGCAATTTCCATTCTTTGGGTTAATTTTCTAATTATTTATTATGTCGTGATAAAATTATGTGAGAAATAACTTTTTATGTCATGTATTTTATTTATACTTGCTTTATGTGTACTTATAGTGAATACACATAATCGATCTATTTGATTTACAAAATGATCTTTGTAAGGGACCCTTTCACCCTCATCTTTTAGTTAGACTTCTTTTATGTTATGTCTTTTAATTACATTTTATTATGTTGGGATATGTTATTATATATCCTTATTTTTGTACATTTTATTTCAATGTGGTGAGAGACCCTTTTTTCTCTCATAAACTCATTTCCTGAATTTTTAAGAGACGCCGTTAAGCTGTAGAATTTTCGTAAGGGAAATTCTAATCTCAATTTCCACTCATTGGATTTTTCCCATACTAAATTGATTATATTATGAAAAGATTATGTGTGGAATAACTATTTGTTTATTTATGTTATAATTTACACTTCCTTTTGTGTGGATATACTATTGCTACACATAATCACCCCACTGATAAATTCTTATGTCATTTATAAGAACTTTTTAAGGGAAATCTTATCTCAATCTCCATTCATTGAGTTAGATATCCACGTTGTTAGTTTTGTCTTTCCAGGAATATGTGTGAATGACCTATTATTTTTTTACACTTAATATCCACTTATATTGGGTGTATTTATATTTTTCACACATAATTATGTCGTTGATTTATCCTTAATCTAATGATACAATCTTTATAAGGGACTATGTCTCAATCTCCTTTCATTGATGCATATCTCGATATTGTTCACCTTTAATATTCTATAAGGTGTATATACAACACTTTTGAAAATTTATATCATGAATTTCTATATTCTCATGATATCTAATGTTTTTTTGATGTTATTATTTATTTATTTTTATTCAAGTGTTACAAAACTCTTTAATTGAAACATCATTTTAAATGTTTTAAATATTTATTCTTCTAAATATTTATCATTAATGTCTATTTTTTCAAAATGGTTTTTAGGATTTATTTATATGGACATTAATGTTTTAAAATGTTAATTCCTTTTAAAGTTTAAAAGTGGCATGAGACACTTTGATTCAAAAACATTTTTATTAAATGTTTTAAATGGTTTTGGAAATGGATTGAATATTTGAAATATCTTGAATTGATTTCTTGTGATTGATGAGTGAAATATTTATAATTTCAATCTTTTATGTGTTATGATTACATAATGGTACTCGGAAATTTTATGAGTGGTTACGTGATAAACCAAATATGGGTGGTTCCATGATAAACCTAGGGCGGGTGAGCCTGAGATAGCTCTCCAATGCATTGGGTAATATGATGGAGGTAAATGTTAATATTTATCTAAAGAGATTTAGGGAATATACTATGATGGGTATTCCAAATGTAACTCCCTATGTAGCTGTGAAATCTACAATGTAAGTATGATATAGATTCTACAAGTTACCTTTATGATTTATGATTACTATGTGTTATTCATAAATATTATGATTTCATGAGGTATGTTAAAGAGTTTATGTTTTGTATGTATTGATGGACTAATGTTTTCTTTATTTATTTTATAAACCTTAATGATATTTTTATGATCATCCCAAGTTTTTGAAATGTATTTCACAGGGTATAAGGAAGGGTAAGAGAAAGGAAGTATCCAAGAAGATTTATATCAAGAAAAGAACTCTTGTTTTATTTAAGGAGTTTTATTTTTTTGTGAAAAGTTTGGATAGATTATAAGTGTCTACTTTGTAATTTTTTAGATGTAATGTAATAGTTATGGAATAATTTTCTAAAACTCTAAACCTAAAAAGATCCTCAAAGTAAAATT
Organism: Viscum album; assembly: GCA_963277665.1. Classification (NCBI taxonomy): domain Eukaryota; kingdom Viridiplantae; phylum Streptophyta; class Magnoliopsida; order Santalales; family Viscaceae; genus Viscum; species Viscum album. The sequence continues at coordinate 1,352,082,662 of OY728147.1, read as the reverse complement.
CTTGACTTAACTCAAGATTATGTAATGTTTAAGGCTGGGGCCTTATAGTTGGTATCATTGGTCAGTTTAGATAACTTTAAAGGTTAGGGTGTTATCTGGGTGTAGGTAAATAATCCTATATAACTAAGAGGGTTATTATCATATGTAAACTTTTGTAAGGTTAATGTAAAATAGGTTGTTTGAATAAAAACATAAACAATGGAGGTATAAGGAGGTTGATGTATTTGAGTAATATAAAAGTTTTTTTATGTTATCTTTAACCTATAGAGGATTATTTTTTTAATAATAATTCATTTCATGTTTAAGTGTTGATTATTTTCAACAGATTAAGGATAATTTTTCAAGATGTAAGGAAAGATATCTTGCACAACTTTCTTATCCCTCCTCGATGATTGATCATCACTCTTATCGAAAAATCATGTTTAAATGATTTTGACAAATTCTTGAGTATTCAAATCACCTGCAAGAAATTTTTTGAGTTATCCAACACCTACTCATTTATAAAACAATTTTATAGGTCATGGTATATTTTTAATATTATTTCAAGATCTTAAATTTTCCCACTCTATCTAAAAGTGAAATTACAGAAGTGGAGTGAACATTTAATTTTTGAAAGTATGACAACATGCTTAAAGAGAAAGGGAACATCCTAAATATCATGATATCTGGATTCAAGGTATGATTTATTTTATTATCCATAAATAATGAAGCATATTTGGATTGATATTTATAAATGATGAGGTTATTTTATCTTTAGGAATGATTTATTAAGAAATAAGGTAGACATGCGTAGTTAATGGATTATGAATATCACTGAATGAGTAAGAAGTCAACATATAAGGGATTCAAGAGTTATGGTATATTGTAGGATAATTAAATGTTTAAAAGTATTAATGCTCTTTTGATGATGGGATTACTTTGGGAAGAATTTTTCTAATATGTGTAACCCTGATGTTTGATATGTGAAAATGTTATTCAAGGAAGAATTAATTTTACTTATGCGATCATAATGGATAACCTTATGGGTTCATATGAAATTTTGTTTTTGAGGTGATTAATGGTTATTACATTTTGTGATGAAAAATGAAAAGTATTAGATAACCTTTGATGATAAAGCAGGGTATGGTAATTTTTGTGTAAATTATCTTATTTTTGAGAATATTGTAATAATTATATAGTTTTAGAAAAAGGACAACCCGTAGAATGGGTGAAAACCCGTTGCGTTCGGAAAGGCCACAGGAATCGAACCCACAATCGAAGGGAGACAAGGGCGCATCGCCTACCACTAGCCTACGTGAAGTCCCTGGTTAATATGACTTATTATTTTTAGTTAAATGATTTTATGAATCAAGAATAAGTTGATTTTGGAACTTATGTTTTATAAAATTTATATCCTTAGTATAGAAAAATGATTTGGTGATTAAGTGATAAATTTTATTTTGGAGGATGTTCTCTCTTTTGGGAACACTATATACATAAGTAAAATAGAATACTATGGGATTTAATTTGTGGAGTAATGGTTGAAATATTATTTTGGAATAATCTATGTTTTATGGTGGGAATATGGCTATTTGAGTTATTTATGGAAATGATTAACCTATCACAGAGAATATATGATTAGGTTAATTAATTTTCAGTATGAGACTTTAAGATTAGTCGATGTTATTTGGAGATAAATGTTAAGATTTACTATGGAATACTAAGTGATTAAATCCTTATGAGTTTTGGGTTTCATTCTTAGTTAGATTATTTTGAAGAATTTTAAGGAAAATTGTGTATTGAATGGTCTTTTTTGAACTTTGGGTATTGTTTGTTCAATTTTTTAGATTAAGAGTAGTATTTATTTTTATAAAGGATTATCCTTTTTGAGTATTATCTAATCTCATACTAACCATTTTGATTTTGGATAATGTATAAAGACAATAAAAATATATAGTTCATCTTTTGTGGATTATGTGATTCTCTAGAAGTTTATTCCAACACTTCAGATGTGACCAAGTCATCTTGAATACTCATTATTTGTAGAAAAGATGAGTTTGTGGTGGAAATTTATTAAAGGATGAAACCTTACTTGAAAAGTAAGTATATTTCCTTATGTTCTTAGTCAATCTCATAAATAAATTCCTTAAATTTATGAAAATAACCTTAAAACAATTTTTTTTCCATTTGCTTTTCCTACTGGGAATCAAATACCATTTAACCCATCATAATTTTGCGGTTTTCTTGTTGTTAAATTTTTCATGATCATGTTTTTTGTCACTCTCCATCATAACTTGATGGTTTGTTTCTCTTCTATATCCATGTTTTCCTACATGTAATACTAGTATGTGTTATCTTGGGTGACCTTTGTACTTCTCTTTATTTCTTTTAAAGTGATAGTTTTATTGACTCTTTTTTCGATGTGGGACTTTGAATGAAGTTTCCAAGCCCAATTTTAAAATCATGAGGACACAATTTCCAAAAGGGGGGAAGGATGTAATGACCTAGGTATTTATAAAATAATACCTTTTTATATCTATCAATAATTATGAATAATATGTTAATTTTAAGTTAAAGGGGATGATTTTTTATGATAGCATACTCGACACACAACAACGGCCTTCCTTGAAATCTTACATTGCACACAACATTGAGTTATACTGAAAGATAATACAATATTATTATTATTATTTTAAATAGTAGTTAACGCCTATCTGTTGGAATAAAGGGAATGAATAGTATTAATTGAATTTTTAAATATGGTTTACACATGTTTAAATTATGATTCATTTATTAGAAAATTTATTATAAATGGAAATAAAAAAACCAATTGAATATAATGAATGTTTTTTTATGAAAACCTATTTAAAAGAGAATAATTGTGTTTTCATATCACTCTTTATGGATTTTTATTTTATTAAAAATACATGACATATTTTCAATGTAATGTTTTAAATTCATCTTATATGTTTTCTAGATATGATATAAGAATAAATTCATTCTTTTCAGAAAAAAGAAGTATTTTTCTAAAAATGCAGTTTTACCGCCTTTTGATGGAAAACCCTTTTTAAATCTAGTTTTGAAACCTTTATATGTTTTATTTGAAAAAACTAAAATTCTTATTTAGGCTCAGGAAATCAAAATTTAATTTGGATGAAATTTTGGTATTTTTCTGATAAAGTTCATTTTTTAATGAATAGTGAAAAATACTGCGTTTTAAGTCAAAACTATCTTTTCATCTAATTTATTTATACAGTTAGATTTTACTTTTAATTGGTTTTAAAGTGAAATTGGATTATATTTTTATAATTTAATCCAAATTTGGTCATTGGAAGTAATTTTACTTTTAAATTATACATAAACGCATGTCAATCTTTTGGTAGTTTTTACTTCTTAAAAACAAGCTTTTTATTTTTGAAAACGGAAATTAATTTTAAAATAATTTCAGAAACTTATGTGTTTTGAATTTAGAAAAATTGATTCCATATTTGGAATCAGTTGGTACAAATTATGTAGATATTTAACTTTTATTTTTAGACATTATGAATAGTAACTTTAATAAATATTTTATTTACCATGGTTAAAGGGTAAATCTGGTAAATAAGGGTAAAAAATAATATTATAATAATATTAAATTACCCTAACACATGTCCTAACCCAATTGGATGAGATATGTTCTACCATGGGCATCCTTGGGTCAATTTTAGGACCCCATGTATCCACTTGTGTGTGAAAATGACATTTAATTACTTTTAATTTAAAGTTAAGGAAAATATAACATAAACATATATCTTTTACTATTTTTTTATATGGGGTTATTTAAGTGATATATTATACTATAAATAGTAATTATAAATCTAAAAATATTTTTTACATCATGATATTTTATTTATAATTTTTAGACATTAAATAAATAAATTTAATTATGACACAATGATGATGAAGTGATCGCTTCATTAATAAAGAATTCAAATAAATGACATTATAAATGTTAAAATAAATGTAATTTTGTTATTTTTATGCCATAAAAGAATTTTTTGGATGATATTTACATGTTATATTTGTATTAATGAAGTTTTTCAAAGCAATCAAGTTGTTACGGATTTTTAAAAAAGTAATGATATGAATAATGTCAAAATTAACACAATTCATATTTTAAAATATAAAATATTTTATTAAATGTTATAAAATTCAAAAAAAATCTAATATTAGTCCAAATAGTTATAATAAGTCTAAAATTTTATTATTGAATCTTTAATTGGATATTTGTCATGTTTTGGTAACTATTTTGATTCTCAAAATGTTAAATGCTTGATAAAACAGTAAGAGTAAAAAAGGGTTAAATAAAAAATATAAGGATTAAAAAATATCCAAAACCTATATAATTATTATTTTATGATTTTATTTCGACTAATATTCATCTTATATTCTAGATAAATAAATTTTTACTCATTTATAATCGAAATAGAATTTATAATAAAATAATATTTCAAGATATTCCTTAAGTGTCCCTCCTCCCTCTTATAAAAGGCCACCACCTCTAACCCTTACTCACAACTCTCAATCCCCGTTGGCTCATGAAAAATTTAAAAAATGAGTTCAAAACATCACTATATTCTTCATAGAATCCTTAAATTGTACAAAAGTCAATTCAATACTTCCTTTTATCTTAAATCAAAAGGAGTTACCCGATTTGAGGTAATGTCTTCTCTCAAGTTTCTTTCATTTATTTTCTCTTATACAACCCCATAACTCTATTTATTCAATTATTTTATAACAAAAAAAGTATATAAAATATAATAGGTTGTTTTTATAAGAATTATTATACTTAAACTCACACACACCTCTATCTAATGGATTTAGAATATACTGTTTCTGTGGACAACAAACTACTACCTCACGAAATGATGATTGTTCAATAATCTCCTACCACCCCTTATGGTGGAAATTATGATGGAAATGAAATTAAATATGATATATATGATATTTATTTTATCTATATTCTTCTGTAATTATCATTTAGAACATACCTTTATGCTTTTCATGTTGTATAAATACACTAATTTCATTTGAGGAAGTGCAGACTACCACCCCCTTAAAGTGATATGACTCGTTCATGCTATACATGGAACATATAAAGGATGGAATTAATGAAATTATGTAACATATATAACATATATATTATACTGGAATTATAATATACCTATGTATCATTTTATTTTAATTCCTTTAAAAATAAAAAAAATGAAAGTAGCGTTCATGCGTATGTACGACTTACCGTCTCCATGAATGGTGCATTTCATTTTCTTATATCCAAATGTTATGGAATATTATAAATACATATGTACTGGATCCAAATACAAATATAATGTATATATATGATATTTAAATCATGAATAAAATTCTTTATATAATGGAATTTTGACCACATGGACAATTTGTAATTATAACAAGTTCATTTTTGACTCATGTACCGAACATCGATAAAAATACCGATATGAACTTGAATAATTATATGATTGTTATAGGAAGGTAATAAGTGATATAAAAGGAATAATAAAATTTAAAAAGGTTCTTAATAAATTATAATTAACTTAAGTATATTATTCAGGGAGATAAATAATGAACAAGACACATCAGACACAAGGTAAGGGATTTTCTTAACCCAATTTCCATTCTTTGGGTTAAATTTCCAATTATTTATTATGTCGTGATATGATTATGTGAGAAATAAATTTTGATATAATTTCTTTTATTTATACTTTATTTATGTTTACTTAGAGTGAATACACATAATTGATCTATTTTATTTACAAAAATGATCTTTGTAAGGGACCCTTTCACCCTCATCTTTTAGTCAGACTTCTTTTATGTTATATAATTTAATTCAATTTTCTTATGTTGGAATATGATCTTATATATCTTTATTGCTGTAAATTTTATGTCCATGTGATGATAGAGACTTTTCTCTCTCATCAACTCATTTCTTGAATTTTTAAGTGACACTGTTAGGGTGCCGAATTTTTGTAAGGGAATTTCTAATCTCAATTTCCACTCATTGGATTTTTCTCATATTGAATTGAATATATTATGACAAGATTATGTGTGGAATAACTATTTGTTTATTTATATTGTAATTTAAACTTTTTTGTGTGTGGATATACTTTTGCTATACCTAATGACCCCATTGATAAATTCTTACGTCATTTATACAAACTTTGTAAGGGAAATATTGGATCAATCTCCATTTATTGAGTTAGATATCCACATCGTTAGTTTTGTCTTTCCAAGAATATGTGTGAATGACCTCTGATTGTTTTTCACTTATTATCCACTTATATTGGGTGTATTTATATTTATAACACATAATTATGTCATTGATTTATCCTTAATCTAATGATATGATCTTTGTAAGGGACTACGTCTTAATCTCCTTTCATTTAGGCATATCTCGATATTGTGCACATTTAATATCCTATAAGGTGTATATACAACACTTTTGAAATTTTATATCATGAATTTCTATATTCTCATGATATTTAATGTTTTGTTTGATTTTATTCTTTAATTATTTTTATTCAAGTGTTTCTCAAGTGTTATAAAACTCTTTAACTGAAACATCATTTTGAAATGTTTTAAAGATTTATTCTTCTAAATCTTTCTCATTAATTTCCATTTTTTAAAAATGTTTTTTAGGATTTATTTATATGGAGATTAATGTTTTAAAATATTAATTCCTTTAAAAGTTTCAAATTGGTATGAGATACTTTGATTCAAAAATATCTTTATTAAATGTTTTAAATGGTTTTGGAAATGGATTGAATAATTGAAATATCTTGAATTGATTTCTTGTGATTGATGAGTGAAGTATTGATAATTTAAATATTTTATGTGTTTTTATTATGTAATTTTAATTGGTAATTTTATGGGTGGTTATGTGATAAAAAAAATACGGGTGGTTCCATGATAAACCTAGGGCGGGTGAGCTCGAGATAACTCTCTAATGCATTAGGTAATGTGACAGAGGTAAATGTTAATATTTCTCTTAAGAGATTTAGGGAATATACTGCAATGGGTATTCCAAACAAAACTTCCTATGTAGCTGTGAATCTATAATAGAACAATACAAGAGGGGGTTGGTTCTAGTGTCACATAGTATACATATTTATAAGAAAATGCGTCCTCAGACATAAGAGGAAATAAAGAGAATGAGTAAGATCCCATATTCTTCTATGATAGGATCGATCATGTATTCCAGGTTATATAAAATTCTTGATGTTGACTATGCTTTGATCATGGTATATAGATATCAAAAATATCCAGGTGAATAACACTGGACTGATGTTCAAACCATCCTTAAGTATCTAAGGAAAACTAAGGATATGTTCCTTATATATGGACGAGATGAAGATCTAGTCATCTAGGGTTATACAAATACTAGATTTCAGACAGATCAGAATGATTAGAAGTTATAGTATAGATATGTCTTTTGTCTCAATGGAGGATCTGTGATCTAGAAGAGTTCAAAGTAGCTAGTTATTGTTGATTCTACAGCATAGTTCGATTATATTTTGGATTCCTATGAAACTAAGGAAGTAGTGAAGATTCATAACTTTTTTCAAGTGTTTTATTCGGTATCTAATAGTAAATATCCTATCACAATTTACTATAATAACACTATAGAGGTGGATCTCTCCAAAGAGACAAGGTTACACCAAAGGAAAAATCATATACTTCAGAAGTTTCATTTATCGAGGGATCTTTCTCAATGACGTGAAGTTGCAGTGAATAGAGTGTCCATAGAGGAAAATGCGCCAAGACCCTTGACCAAAGCATTATCTCAATAGAGGCATGAGTATCATGTGAGAACTAGTGGATTTAAAGTTGTTGTTATTTGGCTCTAGTGCAAGTGAGAGTCTGTTGGATTTGGTTCCCAAGAACAAACTTGTTTAGTAATTTATTACATGATTTCATTATTCATAAAATTTTATCATCACATTATTAGTGTTCCTATATAGGAAATTTATATGTGATAATGTCCTAAGAATATATGTCACACTAAAAGGTCATACCAGTTCCCTGTTATAATGAGAACTAGGAGGTTCCATGACATTATTCTTAAATCTTTTACTATGGATGGATGATATTGTCTAAAAGGACATATAAAATATAGGCTATCAAGGGTAAGAGGCTCATAAGACATTGAGACACCATCTCATGGTGTCTATCCTTGGTAATCTCTAAGATAAGAGGTTATGAGAACAAAATTGTTAATAGGAAATCCACATTTCCCCGTGTCACTGGATGTTCCTATTTACAAACATGTGTATTGATCCTTAGATGTTAATATTATAATTAATGGACATCATGACTCACGTGACTTGATGTATTTATAAAAAACATGATGACATATTCTCATAGTGAAGTAGGATAAGTTTGGTGCATCATGAATTATATTTCATTAAGAGATAATATGAGAAAGGATTTATCCCTTTTGTCTCTTGAAGCAAGTTAATATCTCAGAACCTTTGATGGGAATGTAATCGCCTAAATAAATCCATGATCATGGTGTTCAATGGCCAAGTTCATTTCTGAAAGTCAAATAAAGAGACATAGATCATATATGTTGATGGTACCGGTATATAACCTTTTTGATTTGAGATGTTGTGATAAAAGGATTATATTACATGGTAAACATTTGTAGGAGGTTGGACATCGTTGTGATATTAAATTCTTTCTTTATGGATGCCTTGGTTTGTTGCTAGATGCTAACCTTTAACTTTAGGTGGTTATGCCTAATTCCACTGAGAAAGAGGTCTAGGGGGTAACACACTAAGTATATCCACAATCTTAGTTAAATTCCAATATTTAATTTAACAAGATAGAATAAATAATATTTATTCAGGGTTTGGTTGATCACTATAATTTAATCACAAGTTATTTGAAAGAATATGTGAGTTAAATAATAATAATAAAAATTTCTTTTCATTTTTGGTAAATATAATATTTATTATATTTATCATATAATAATTTAGTGGTATTTATTTATTAAATAGTCATTATTTTAGGATTTGTAAATGTTGATGAGGGAAAGTGGACCGAGTCTAATGGTTTGATTGGAAATAATGTAAATGATATTTATTTATTTATTTTCTTTATGTGTTACACATTTCAAGAATTTAATACTAATATTTATATTATTTGTAAGAACCTGGGTTTTGCTACGAAAGACTTTGGAATATTCTTGATGATATTCCAGGGCAGCGCCTTCAGACGGCGTGCGATTCCGGGCCCTGGAGTGGCCGGAATTAAATTTTCAGTGCATTCACACTGTAAATGCTAAATAAAAGGGATAACTCCTAAACGGAGTTCCGGATCAGAGATCTGAGTGTATGTATGGGTCTGGAATGGGGTGTTTACCCTAGGAACGACATAAAACTTGTCGGCGCGGGATGTTTGGACCCCTCGCCCGCTTTTGGAACGTTAAACGGGTTAATTAATTAATTAATTAATTCGTTTAATGGCGAAACGCTAGTATCTCTTAAACGGTGGATTGGAATGGAAACCCGAGGGCACCATTGAGTTCGGAGCATGCTGTTTACCCTAGGAGGGGTATACGTTTCGCGGGCGCGGGCCGTTTGTGAAAAAAATGGCCCCAGGGGCGTTTCCGTAATTTAGCGGCTTCGGGCGTTAAATTTTATAACTTTTGAACGGGGTCTCGAAATAAAATTCCGAGACCGCCATTGTGCTCGAAGCGTCGTGTTTACCCCAGGGATTCCCTCCCTTTTGTCTACTTCGGGAGCGGAGTCGGGGGCGTGCCGGGCGGGGTGTTTAAGTGTTTTTATTTAAACACGCACCCCCCCTTCTTCCTCTTCTTCTTCTTCCTCACAACCCCTCCCCCTCCCTTCTTCTTTTCCGGCGAGCTCCGGAGAGCTCCAGCGAGGAGAGCTCCAGCGAGCCAACTCCGGCGAGGCAACGGCGCGGGGCGGATCACGCGGGAAGCGCCGGGCGAAGCCCAACGAGGTAGGTGGATTTGAGTTTTCCTCCCCTTCCCCGTTTTTATCCTCAATTTATGCTCAATCGCGCCATTAGATCTTCGAAAAAATCTCGTGGTTGCGTAGATCCCATCCCGAGCTTTCCGGATCGAAATTTCGACCACCGGATCGTTCCCGGTGGTCCTTGGAATTTTTCCGGCCACGACCGGTTTCCGGCGAGGGCCGAAGGCGGCAGGCGGCGGCGTGGGGCGGAGCGCGGCAAAGCAGGGCGGTCGGCCGGGGCTTCAGAGGGCGGCGGCGGCGCCTCCGGGAGGCGTCGGTGGCGTTCGGCGGCGGCTGTCGGAAGTCGGCCGCAGGCGCCGGCAAACGGAGGAGGGGCCGCGAGGCGGCGGCCCCGTGCAGCGCAGCAACGACCCGCGCTTCGCGGGTCGTTGCGTGGACCGATCGACCGACCCTCGTGGCTGGTCGGTGGCAGATCCCGCGCGGTGAGCGCGCGGGTGTGAAGGGGAGCGGGCCGCGGAGCGGCGGCCCGCGGCTCGGCTGGACCGGGCCGGCCGGTGCGGGCCGGCCCAAAGGGGCTTTGCCCCTCAGACTTCGGACACCCGTATTTCGGGCTACGGGCGTCCGTTTTGCACGCCGTCTGCGGCAGCGCAGAGCTTGTGTCGATGGGAATGTTTTGAGATAGTTTCAGGAAATTTTAATTCCCGAAAGGAGGGGTCGCGGAGGCGCGACGTGTCCTTAAGTGGGCGAGCGTTTTCCCCGAGTTTTTTTGTTTTGGACGGCGCGGACGCGTCCGACGTCTGTTTTAAGCGCCGTCAGCGGCGTTGGAACCCTGGCATCGAGGCGGAGGTTTCCAGTGCAGTTTTGGGCATTGAGGCTGGAGTTGAGGTGTGGGCCCCACGGCCCGTCTTTTGAGCTGCGTGCAGCTTTTAGCGACTTTTTCATCGGACGTCCGTTCGGGGCGTGCAAGCAGTCGATGTTGGGTGTTTTTCCGAGGGCAACGCGTTGGCGCAGTCTGCCTGCTGTAATTGCGCACGATGGTGCGGGCCCCGCGAGGGCCGTTTCGGGAGTTGACGGTGATTTCCAGTTTTATCACCGGGCGACTGTTTTGGACGAGTGAGTAGTCCATCTTGTGTGCTTTTTCGAGAGGATCGCAACGGTGCGATCGGTTCGTTGAGTTTCGGGACCGGGGTGCGGGTCCCACGTGGCACCGCTCGTGTGCGGTGCGCCGGAATGCATCTTTTTCTCCGGGTACCCGTTCTACTCAAGCGACTAGTGCTTTCGACATGTTTTTCCGAGAGTATCGCGATGACGCAGTCCGCCCGACCTCTTTCAGAGACGTGGTGTGGGTCCCACCCGACCCGGCTATGGTGAATAGTGCACTTTTCACCGGGTGTCCATTTTGGGCGATTGAGTAGTCAATCCCGTGTGATTTTCGGAGGGGAACGCCGTGGTGTGCTCCGTTTGTTCTATTTCGGGATTCTGGGGTGGGCCCCACGCGAGTTGGTCATGGTGAATAGTACTTTTTCCACCTGTTGACCGTTTCGGCCGAGTGAGTAGTCTAACTCGCGTGTTTTTCCGCAAGGATTACAACGGTGCGATCCGTTTGGTTGTGAGGAGCCTCTTGCACGATCTTGTTAAATGTGGAAATGTGGAGGTGCCCCGGTGGCGGTCCTTCTACCGTGTTTGCAGCGGACCTTTGGTGAGTGATCGCGTGCACTCTTGGGTGAGTGAGGTAAATGCTTGAAGTGATGTGGTTGATCGTGCCTGGGCCTTTGAGGTGGAGTTGTTACGTCACGCCTTCACGTTGACGTTGGGTGCCGTGGGCACGATAGCCCTTGGGCTGGAGACGAGGTATACTCTGGGAGTATACGGGAGCGTTTGGAGGTACGTGTGGTTTGTACCTGAGATGTTTGTGCGCTCAGTTGGGGTTGACTTGGGGCCACACGTCGTGTGGTCCCCATGTGCATGCCGGGTTCTGCTTGCGTACTTGGACCTCTCGCAGCATAGAGGGTCCCTCTGTGTGTTTGTTTGACCAGCAGGGTGGAGTTCTTCCCCTGGCTCTATGCTCGTTTGTTGACCAGCAGGGTTGAGTGGTCTCCCCCTGGTTTCGTTCTCGATGGATTGGCCGGTAGCGGGGCCAGTGACACCTAGTGATGGAACAGGTGCTGAACCCCATTTTGGGTGAGTTGTACTGGAGTTGGGTGGTCGCGTGATGCCCACTCCGTGTTCAGTTGGCCAGTGTTGTGCCCTCCAGTGGATGTGACCAGAGCAGTTCTGAGTTTTACCCTCCAGCGGGGCCGGGCAGTGGGTTACTCATCGGATTCTAGGGTCTACCCTCCAGCAGAGACTGGGCAGTGGGTCACCTGACACTTTTAGGGTCTACCCTCCAGCAGAGACTGGGCAGTGGGTCACCTGACACTCTTAGGGTCTACCCTCCAGCAGAGACTGGGCAGTGGGTCACCCGACGACCTCTTAGGGCCTACCCTCCAGCAGGGCTGGGTAGTGGGTCGCCTGTCGTCTAGTTCCAGTTCTACCCTCCAGCAAGGCTGGGCAGTGGGTCGCCTGTCGACTTATTCCAGGTCTACCCTCCAGCGGGGCTAGGCAGTGGGTCTCCTGATGATGTATTAGGGTTTACCCTCCAGCAGGGCTGGGCAGTGGGTCACCCAATATCTGAATATGGTTTACCCTCCAGCGGGGCTGGGCAGTGGGTCGCCTGATGATGTATTAGGGTTTACCCTCCAGCAGGGCTATGCAGTGGGTCACCCGATATCTGAATATGGTTTACCGTCCAGCGGGGCTGGGCAGTGGGTCGCCTGATGATGTGTTAGGGTTTACCCTCCAGCAGGGCTGGGCAGTGGGTCACTCGATATCTGATTATGGTTTACCCTCCAGCGGGGCTGGGCAGTGGGTTGCCTGACGATGTATTATGGTTTACCCTCCAACAGGGCTGGGTAGTGGGTCACCCGATATTTGGTTATGAATTACCCTCCAGCAGGGCTGGGCAGTGGGGACACCGGTTGGCATTCCAGACTCAGTCCTCTCGACTAGGCTAGTCTGTGGCTTACCTCCGTGATTACCAGAGCGGGACCCTTGGTTGTACGGGTCGGTGATGGAACAATTATGGTTTTGAGGAGACCTCTCGACTACAGGGCAGTGAAGAGGTGTGGTTTGACTTTCCCTAGAACTCTCAAGTATGAGGGGCGCTTTCCCCACCGAGACGCGTTCTTGTGACGCGATCTAAAACCATGCGGGCGAGTCAGTGCTGCCCAAAGCGGATAGTGTCAAGGTGCGGTGATTGAACCCCTTGGCTTGCGGTTCAGGGCAGACGTGCGGGTTGCTGGGCATCGATGGTGGGGTTATGTCTGGGACTATTGGCTACTCTTTTCTTGGGCTGAGCTATGGGACGGAGATCCCCTTACGAGCTTGTTCGGGCTTCTTGGCAGAGCATATATATGTATATACCTCGTACGAGTACTCACTCCTTGGGTTTTGGATGCTCTCCTTCCAGGAGAGGCGAAGACGCGCGGGGTATGCCACGTACTTTCTGTGTCTAGCTTCTCGTGGTTGGACGAGTCTACTCTCCTACTATAGGTAGCGAAGACTCGACGGGAAGTTCGTCTTCTCACCGTTTCCAGCTCCTTGTGTCTGGATGAGTCTATCTTCTTTCTCTTGTTGGGTTGAGCTGGACTCTTACTTCACTTTCAGTTATACTCCTCTACTTTTCTGTTCGCTCTACCACTCACCCTTCAGTACCTCCTTTGTTGCTCCCTCGAGCCTTTGGGGTATCCTACTGAGTATTTTTATACTCACCCCTGCTTGGGCTTTGCCCACACTTGGTGTGCCCTTGCAGACGACAGACAGGTGGAGCGTGTCTTCAGTGGAGCGTAGGAGCTTGGGAGCTTGGACCGCGTGCGGTGGTTGTGGCCGGGTTCCAGGTGGCAGACCTGTCAGCTGTTTCTTTTCGTTTACCTGTTACCGGGTTGTGGCACTTTTTGGTTGGGCGCGTGTTTTGCCCCTTTTCCTTTCATCTTGTACCTTGTACTGTTTAGAGGTCGATGCACCTTTGTGGTATTTATACAACAGTTGACCTTTCCTTTTCTTTGCTTGTCTTTACTTTTACTCTGCGCTGTTGCATTGAGTTTGTTGAGTGTGTGTGTACAGGTGCTTAGGCAAAGGCCTCCCCGAGTTATTGTGCCTTCGGCGTTGGTCGCCAGCCCCTGGCCTATGGAGGCGGGCCTGGGGTAGTTGCGGCTCGAGCTCGGGTAGGGTCGGGTCGTGACTAATTGGTATCAGAGGTGGTTCGTTCCTTGGGATGTTGTGCGGACGTCCTTAAAAGAGGAATTGGTTGGGATATAGGGCAACAGTGTTAACGTGTCTCGAGAGCGGCTCTCAGGCTAGGGAGTCCAGTGATGGTGCGGCGGCCGACGTATCCATTCACCAGGACCTTGATAACCCGCTTTTTGACTCGGCATGCTGAGACACTTGTTGCAGGGAAAATTGGTTTGTGCATCACATATGACCGAGTCTTTGACTGTCCTTCTTGAGTCAGCTCCCCATCGTTGTTATTGTGGTATATACATATATGCTCATTTGACCGCGACACTCCTTGATAATGATCATGATGTCTCCGCGAAGACAGCCAGCCAAGATACCAGCTTTGGTTCGTGACGAAGACCCTGTGAGCTACAAGGCCATAGTCCAGGACCCATCGTGCGAGCCCCTTTCTCCGGGTGGCCTGGTAGCAGCACCCCCCCAACTGTTGAGCAGCAGACAGTTTCAGCGGAGCAGGCTGAGCTTGAGCGCAGGTTGAGCGCGCTCCGTGAGTTCTAGCGGCGGAGACCGCTGAGGTTCAGTGGTGAGCCAGACCCCCAGGTAGCAGAGGTTTGGCTTGAGGTAGTGGTTTGCCTTTTCAGGCTTGTGGAGATGCTGAAAGATCAGAGAGTGGATTTGGCAGCCACCCTTTTTCATGGAGCAGCTCGACGTTGGTGGAGTCTGGTGACTCAGTTTCTTGACGAGTCGTCGTTTTCGTTAGACGACTTCCAGTTGTTGCTCCGTGAGGAGTTTTGCCCCTCCTGCTTGCGCTCCATTCAGATTCAGGAGCTCCTACGGTTTCAGCAGGGAGGGATGATGGTGGCCGAGTACGCGGCTAGTTTTGCAGACCGTGCACGCTTTTACCCGGACTTGATCCATGACGACGACCTCCGAGCGCGGAAGTTTGAGCAGGGTCTCCGCTGAGAGATTCGTGCTGTCATAGTACCCTTGGGAATTTCCACATATGCCGGGGGGCTAGAGCAGGCGCTGGTGACAGAGGGATTCCTGTCATGTTTTGCGGTTGGTAGTGGCAGTGGGCGCGATGGAGCCGGGACATCTGCCGTATCTAGCAGGCGCCGGAGGACAGGACCTCGATGCAGGTGGCCTTCCCCCTGCCGGTTTCGGAGACGTGGTCGTATACCACCGTGGCGAAAAGGGAGCAGGGCCTCAGCCGAGGATGCCCTTCCGTGAGTGGATCCCGGGCCGTGGTCGTACACCACAGTGGCGCCAGAGGGCACCGGGGCAGCCCAGAGAGCGCCAATGCTATGCTTGTGACGGGCAAGGTCACTTGGCACGAGACTTCCCGACCCGAGTTGCTGAGAGCTCCGGGCAGACAGCAGGCGCACCACCACGGCAGAGGTAGCGCCGTGATTGGAGTAGTACCCAGAGAGGTGGTGCTAGCAGAGGAGCGGGAGGAGCTGGTGGTGGGGGACGACTTTATGAGATCTCCCCATCACCACTAGGCGGTCCACGTCAGGCTCTGGGAGCTAACAGTTGGGACCACGGGCAGCCGCGAGCTTTGGATGTCTACGATCCTGCAGAGCACGGGATGGTGATAGGTACCCCTTGCGACCCTTCTACTGCTTGCAGTAGAATTGTTAGGCTCTGCGTGTGAAATGATTCTCTCCCGGCTCCTTGTTTGAGGTGTTACCAGGGTGACGCAGGGCGTCAGGTGTAACCCTGTGGTGGTAATGAGAAAGGCGTGAGACCTTTTCCTTTAGTCGATGGTGTTGAATCCTTCGCCTTTTGAGCGTGTAAGAGAGCATCGACTGTGGAGCCTCTAGCATGACCAGATATCCTTGGGTGTTTCACCATATGGATATTCTGAAGGAGGGAATCACCGGACCTTGTTCCAGGTGCGGGCGGTGATTCCAGTCGCGGTGTGCGACGTAGAGGTTTGACCGGGGAGGTGAGCTACCCCCGAGGGCCTTCGGGCCGTTTGAGACCGTGCAAAGGGATGGCGAGGTACCCTACCGCCTTGCCCTAACCCCAAAGTCTGGAGTGGGTGCACGACATCGGCATGGGCCGACCTAGCGTGAACAGATAAATCCTTTGGTCTGTGCGTAGTGACGCAGAGCTATGCGTGGGTTCTTCTGGGTGTGAGAAATCCAGGTGTGGGCTTAGTACCCTGTGTTGCTCCCTAGTTTTGCTTTTCGAGGAAGAAAAGCTTGAATGAGGGAATGATGTAAGAACCCGGGTTTTGCTACTAAAGACTTTGGAATATTCTTGATGATATTCCAGGGCAGCGCCTTCAGACGACGTACGATTTCGGGCCCCGGAGTGGCCGGAATTAAATTTTCAGTGCATTCACACTGGAAATGATAAATAAATGGGATAAATCCTAAACAGAGTTCCGGATCAGAGATCCGAGTGTACGTATGGGTCCGGAATGTGGTGTTTACCCTAGGAACGACATAAAACTTGTCGGCGCGGGATGTTTGGACCCCTCACCCGCTTCTGGAACGTTAAACGGGTTAATTAATTAATTAATTAATTCGTTTAATGGAGAAACACTGTTATCTCTTAAACGATGGCTCGGAATGGAAAAACGAGGGAACCATTGAGTTAGGAGCGTGCCATTTACCCTAGGAGGGGTATAAGTTTTGCGAGCGCGGGTCGTTTGTGAAAAAAATGGCCCCAGGGGCGTTTCCGTAATTTAGCGGCTTCGGGCGTTAAATTTTATAACTTTTGAACGGGGTCTCAAAATAAAATTCCGAGACCGCCGTTGTGCTCGAAGCGTCGTGTTTACCCCAGGGATGCCCTCCTTTTTGTCTGCTTCGGGAGCGGAGTCGGGGGCGTGCCTGGCGGGGTGTTTAAGTGTTTTTATTTAAACACGCACCCCCCCTTCTTCCTCTTCTTCTTCTTCCTCACAACCCTTCCCCCTCCCTTATTCTTTTCCGGTGAGCTCCGGCGAGCTCCGGCGAGGCAAGCTCCGGCGAGCCAACTCCGGCGAGGCAACGGCGCGGGGCAGATCACGCGGGAAGCGCCGGGCGAAGCCCAACGAGGTAGGCGGATTTGAGTTTTCCTCCCCTTCCCCATTTTTATCCTCAATTTATGCTCAATCGCGCCATTGGATCTTTGAAAAAATCCCGTGGTTGCGTAGATCCCGTCCCAAGCTTTCCGGAAAGCTATCCGGATCAAAATTTCGACCACGGGATCGTTCCCGGTGGTCCTTGGAATTTTTCCGGCCACGGCCGGTTTCTGGCGAGGGCTGAAGGCGGCGGCGCGGGGCAGAGCGCGGCAGAGCAGGGCAGTTGGCCGGGGCTTCAGAGGGCGGCGGCGGCGTTCGGCGGCGGCTGTCGGAAGCCGGCCGCGGGTGCCGGCAAACGGAGGAGGGGCCGCGAGGTGGCGGCCCCGTGCAGCGCAGCAACGACCCGCGCTTCGCGGGTCGTTGCGTGGACCGAGCGACCGACCCTCGTGGCCGATCGGTGGAAGATCCCATGCGGCGGGCGCACGGGTGTGAAGGGGAGCGGGCCACAGAGCGGCGGCCCGTGGCTCGGCTGGACCGGTCTGGCCGGCGCGGGCCGGCCCAGGCAGGGCGGACCGGCCGGACCGGGCCGGTCTGGCCCAAAGGGGCTTTGCCCCTCAGACTTCGGACGCCCGTATTTCGGGCTACGGGCGTCTGTTTTGCACGCCGTCTGCGGCAGCGCGGAGCTTGCGTCGATGGGAATGTTTTAAGATGATTTTGGGAAATTTTAATTCCCAAAACGAGGGGTCGCGGAGGCGCGACGTGTCCTTAAGTGGGTGAGCGTTTTCCCCGAGTTTTTTTGTTTTGGACGGCGCGGACGCGTCCGACGTCTGTTTTAAGCGCCGTTAGCGGCGTTGGAACCCTGGCATCGAGGCGGAGGTTTCCAGTGCGGTTCCGGGCGTTGAGGCTGGAGTTGAGGCGTGGGCCCCACGGCCCGTCTTTTGAGCTGCGTGCAGCTTTTAGCGACTTTTTCTTCAGACGTCCGTTCGGGGCGTGCGAGCAGTCGATGTTGGGTGTTTTTCCGAGGGCAATGCGTTGGCGCAGTCTGCCCGCTGTAATTCCGCACGATGGTGCGGGCCCCGCGAGGGCCGTTTCGGGAGTTGACGGTGATTTCCAGTTTTATCACCGGGCGACCGTTTTGGATGAGTGAGTAGTCCATCTTGTGTGCTTTTTCGAGAGGATCGCAACGGTGTGATCCGTTCGTTGAGTTTCGAGACCGGGGTGCGTGTCCCACGTGGCACCGCTCGTGTGCGGTGTGCCGGAATGCATCTTTTTCTCCGGGTACCCGTTTTACTCAAGCGACTAGTGCTTTCGACATGTTTTTCCGAGAGCATCGCGATGACGCAGTCCGCTCGACCTCTTTCGGAGATGTGGTGTGGGTCCCACCCGACCCGGCTACGATGAATAGTGCACTTTTCACTGGGTGTCCGTTTTGGGCGATTGAGTAGTCAATCCCGTGTGTTTTTTGGAGGGGAACACCGTGGTGTGCTCCGTTTGTTCTGTTTTGGGATTCTGGGGTGGGCCCCACGCGGGTTGGTCATGGTGAATAGTACCTTTTCCACCTGTTGACCGTTTTGGCTGAGTGAGTAGTCTAACTCGCGTGTTTTTCCGTAAGGATTACAACGGTGCGATCCGTTTGGTTATGCAGAGCCTCTTGCGCGATCTTGTTAAATGTGGAAATGTGGAGGTGCCCCGGTGGCGGTCCTTCTACCGTGTTTGTAGCTGACCTTTGGCGAGTGATCGCGTGCACTCTTGAGTGAGTGAGGTAAATGCTTGAAGTGATGTGGTTGGCCGTGCCTGGGCCTTTGAGGTGGATTTGTTACGTCACGCCTTCGCGTTGACGTTGGGTGCCGTGGGCACGATAGCCCTTGGCCTGGAGACGAGATATACTCTGGGAGTATACGGGAGCACTTGGAGGTACGTGTGGTTTGTACCTGAGATGTTTGTGCGCTCAGTTGGGGTTGACTTGGGTCCACACGTCGTGTGGGCCCCATGTGCATGCCGGGTTCTGCTTGTGTACTTGGACCTCTCGCGGCATAGAGGGTCCCTCTGTGTGTTTGTTTGACCAGCAGGGTGGAGTTCTTCCCCTGGCTCTGTGCTCGTTTGTTGACTAGCAGGGTTGAGTGGTCTCCCCCTGGTTTCGTTCTCGATGGATTGGCTGGTAGCGGGACCAGTGGCACCTAGTGATGGAACAGGTGCTGAACCCCTTTTGGGTGAGTTGTGCTGGAGTTGGGTGGTCGCGTGATGCCCACTCCGTGTTCAGTTGGCCAGTGTTGTGCCCTCCAGTGGATGTGGCCATAGCAGTTCTGAGTTTTACCCTCCAACGGGGATGGGTAGTGGGTTACTCATCGGATTCTAGGGTCTACCCTCCAACAGAGACTGGGCAGTGGGTCACCCAACACTTTTAGGGTTTACCCTCCAGTAGAGACTGGGCAGTGGGTCACCTGACACTCTTAGGGTCTACCCTTCAGCAGAGACTAGGTAGTGGGTCACCCGACGACCTCTTAGGGCCTACCCTCCAGCAGGGCTGGGCAGTGGGTCGCCCGTCGTCTAGTTCCAGGTCTACCCTCCAGCAAGGCTGGGTAGTGGGTCGGCTGTCGACTTATTCCAGGTCTACCCTCCAGCGGGGCTGGGCAGTGGGTCATCTGATGATGTATTAGGGTTTACCCTCCAGTAGGGCAGGGCAGTGGGTCACTCGATATCTGAATATGGTTTACCCTCCAGCAGGGCTGGGCACTGGGTCGCCTGATGATGTATTAGGGTTTACCCTCCAGCAGGGCTGGGTAGTGGGTCACCCGATATCTGAATATGGTTTACCCTCCAGCGGGGCTGGGCAGTGGGTCGCCTGATGATGTGTTAGGGTTTACCCTCCAGTAGGGCTGGGCAGTGGGTCACCCGATATCTGATTATGGTTTACCCTCTAGCGGGGATGAGCAGTGGGTTGCCTGACGATGTATTATGGTTTACCCTCCAGCAGGGCTGGGCAGTGGGTCACCCGATATTTGGTTATGAATTACCCTCCAGTAGGGCTGGGCAGTGGGGACACCGGTTGGCATTCCAGACTCAGTCCTCTCGACTAGGCTAGTCGGTGGCTTACCTCTGTGATTACCGGAGCGGGACCCTTGGTTGTACGGGTCGGTGATGGAACGACTATGGCTTTGAGGAGACCTCTCGAATACAGGGCAGTGACAAGGTGTGGTTTGAATTTCCCTAGAACTCTCAAGTATGAGGGGCACTTTCCCCACCGAGACGCGTTCTTGTGACACGATCTAAAACCGTGCGGGTGAGTCAGTGCTGCCCAAAGTGGATAGTGTCAAGGTGCGGTGATTGAGCCTCTTGGCTTGCGGTTAAGGGAAGATGTGCGAGTTGCTGGGCATCGATGGTGGGGTTATGTCTGGGACTGTTGGATACTCTTTTCTTGGGCTGAGCTACGGGACAGAGATCCCCTTACGAGCTTGTTCGGGCTTCTTGGCAGAGCATATATATGTATATACCTCGTACGAGTACTCACTCCTTGGGTTTTGGCTGCTCTAATTCCAGGAGAGGCGAAGACGCGCGGGGTATGACACGTGCTTTCCGTGTCTAGCTTCTCGTGGTTGGACGAGTCTACTCTCCTACTATAGGTAGCGAAGGCTCGATGGGAAGTTCGTCTTCTCACCGTTTCCAGATCCTTGTGTCTGGACGAGTCTATCTTCTTTCTCTTGTTGGGTTGAACTGGACTCTTACTGCACTTTCAGTTGTACTCCTCTACTTTTCTGTTCGCTCTACCGCTCACCCTTCGGTACCTCCTTTGTTGCTCCCTCGAGCCTTTGGGGTATCCTACTGAGTATTTTTATACTCACCCCTGCTTGGACTTTGCCCGCACTTGGTGTGACCTTGCAGACGACGGACAGGTGGAGCGTGTCTTCAGTGGAGCGTAGGAGCTTGGGAGCTTGGACCACGTGCGATGGTCGTGGCCAGGTTCCAGGTGGCAGACCCATCAGCTGTTTCTTTTCGTTTACCTGTTGCCGGGTTGTGGCACTTTTTGGTTGGGCACGTGTTTTTCCCCTTTTCCTTTCAGCTTGTACCTTGTACTGTTTAGAGGTCGATGCACCTTTGTAGTATTTATACAGCAGTTTCCCTTTCCTTTTCTTTGCTTGTATTTACTTTTACTCTGCGCTGTTGCATTGAGTTTTCTGCGTGTGTGTGTACAGGTGCTTAGGCAAAGGCCTCCTCGAGTTATTGTGCCTTCGGCGCTGGTCGCCAGCCCCTGGCCTATGGAGGCGGGCCTGGGGTAGTTGCGGCTCGAGCCCGGGTAGGGTCGGGTCATGACATTATTATTATTGGACACAGGGTCAAATAAGAATTATGGAATTGAGAAAGGGATTGTGTATGATTTTCCAACCTGAAACCCACAAAAAAGTATCTAATTATATCTCTTTCCTAAATCACAATTGGTGTGCACAACCGACATAGTGATAATCCCTCAAGCCCCAGAGAGAGATCAAGAGATCTAGAGTGCCCTCATCCCATCCTCTCTCAATCCAATGATATATCATCAAGAGTTATTCCTCTCTTGATAATACTTATACTGTGGTCAACCACAAACAATGAAAGCAATCAGGATCGGCCATGATGGTACCCAGAGATTCTACAACATCGTTATGAGATTTTCATGCACATGTGGATCACCATTGGAGGGATTATTCACTTGTATCATATAGTGAAATGACATTACTATAATATATTGTTAACCAGATCGTCAATGAAAGTGGAATTACAAGTTGAGGTAATTCTATATCTACTCATAAATTAATTATAAATTACATGTGAAGATCCTTCCCTTCCAGTTCTGGAATTTTAATCTAGACAAGTAATCTATTGTTTTCATTAGACATGATGTTTTTATCATGTGAATAAATGATTACACATGATTCATCACTAAAATTTGAGTTGGAAATATTATCAAAGGATACTTCCGCTGTGCCCAAAACCTACATATAGAACTATATATTTTATATTTATGAATTTTGTTTTACATTATGACCAAAACTTCAGAACTTGATAGTGGTTATGTTTTGTTTATTATATTTTACCATTTCAAAAGTCCTAGGTCATCTATTTCTAAAAAATTTAAAGGGAATTTTTTTTAGGTATTAATATTGTAGGACTTCCATAATTATTTTTCTGAATATGTTTATAATTGTTTAGGTTCTTCACTTAAATAAACTTGACAGATTAATCCCTTGTTATTTTTTCCCTCTGTTATCTTCACCTTATACTAAGAGGCAAGATTTAAATATTCATAATTTATTGTGAAAGAATTTGTAATTATTAAAACCAAGAGGTTGTTTTTTGTTTTTTTAACAATAATTGGTTGCAATCATGGGAAGATCTAGTGGAATAAAGTGGTTGAATTTTGAAGCATGTTGATATTCAATGAGGTTGTATTTGTTGATAATGGGAGAATTTTGTAGCTATATAAGGCTTATCACTGACACATATGACATTTGTGTATGGGAACAAGAATTAAATGTATTTTAAGACCAGAAGAGGAACCATTGGATCCATTACAATGACTATATAGAGGAAAATTTAAAGGAATATGAAGAGATTACTTGATACATCTACATATCAAGGATATAGGTCGATAAGGTTAAAGAATGTTTAATCTATCTTGGAGGGATTTTATATGAGGAAAACATTATCTATTCTGTATTCTTATAGTGATAAGTGAAAAATATTGCATGGAACCATTTTGATATGGCTAGGTGATTTTTTTACTGGAGGATGGAAACACTATGTCATAATGGAACAAACTATGTCATGGTGACACTGAAAACAATGAGAGACATGAGTTTGTGGGTGTTTTAGAAGTCATTTCATATAGATAAATTCCCATTGGAAACTAGCTTTTGATTTATTTCATGGAGGAAATCATGGTGTAAAGGCTATATTTGGAGTTTTACATTTTGATAGAAGAAGTTGTCATGGACCTTATGAATGAAAAGAAAAAATGGGATGTATAATACTGACCACATCATAGTACAGGTAGTGATGTTGGAAAATAAATAAGAAAGATAAAACATGATGAAATTCATGGTATAAGGTGGAATGAAGATCATGATAATTAAACATTGAACTATAAATAAGGTATAAATGATGAACATAATATAGATGAAGTCATGGATGTTTAAAAAATCCTTGTGTGCTATGAGGTGATTTGTAACAGCTGTTGTAGAATCCATGCAAGTCTGAATTATGATTAATTGAAACAAGTTGTGAGGAGATGACCATGTCATTGAGGAAGTTTTAGTGAGTATTGGGATTTTAGTATATAACTAGAAATAATATACATGCTATAGATAATGCCATAATGTAAGTCGTTTCATATGGAGACATTTTATGTCAAGGTCATGTGAGTTCTACATTTTAGTGTCACAAAGTTTCCTCAAATTTGGAACTCAAAACGGTCAAGTTTATCAGGATATGAATAAGTTGAAATCCATCGTTTGTGTAGTCAAGGATGAGCCAGACATTATAAAACCATTTCATGGTGAAGTTTATGTTGTGTTTAGTATAGAATTTGAAAAATAAAATATTTGGTTAAATTTGAAATCCAGATGATGTGGATCAATTATTTTGAGGATAATTAAATTTCAATAAACATGTTTGACCATATGAAATTATGTGGTACACTTGGTATAATATCAAATCATAAATGAAACCTGAAATTTATTTGATCTATTTAATGGAGGTCTGAGAGGATGAGGAGCATTATAAAACTTCTTAAGAAGTTTTGAAAATGACGAGAAGGGAGAACCCAATTGATATATATAGTTTCAAAGAGAATAGAACCAAGAGTGATTGTTATCAAGAGAACCAATTTATTTAAGGAATAAGGCTTGAGATTAGTGGAATATCATTGATGTAATGACCGATGTCATTATGGGTTGGAAATTCCTAAGGGAATTTGATCTTTTCATTTGGTGGATGACTCATTTTGAGAAATAAGCTTCAGGTTGGAATTCTGAGCATTTTAAAACCACTAGGAGGAGGTTTTAGATGTGGAATAAGGCTTTAATTGGAATTAGAGGGGTTCATAAGGATAATGGGAAGGTAGCTAGGGTGGCCAAGCTGCTAATAGGCCACCAGTGAATATCTTGAGCATAAAAGAAGTGCTAGATGGGGTATGACCAAGTCATTTTTTATCATAATTGATGATAAATCTGAGATGTACATAAATGATAAACACTATGACCAATGGAATTGAATAAAATATCAGTTGATGAATGAATTCCATAACCAAAGAATAGGATCATCACATATTATTTATAATTAATTTAAATAATCAAATAATTACCTTATGATAAATTATTTCTTTTTTAATGAATCAGACAACCTCTCTATATCATACCATCATTTTGTTGTAGGAATCAAGAGTAGATTACCTAAAATGGTGATCCACACATGATCTACGAACCTCTGAATGTCACTTTAGGATTCTTCATGTGCTAGTGTGGTATATCCTAACTCTTACATCATTCGACTTTGATCACCTTGAGAATATCTTTAAGGAAGTGTTCTATTTGATCTCTATAGACTTGAGAGTGGTGGTGGAGGAGAACCTCTCTCAGTTTTTGAGATCATTCTTGGAGAGGGTGATCTCTAGAGCTTCGAGATAATTCTATTCAAATATTATTGTGTATAAAAAAATAAAATGGTAACCCTAATAAAATTATATAATTGGATTTATATACCACCAGGGTTAAAAAAAATAATTAAAAAAGTTCCCTTTATTATTTATTTAATCCATGTGGAACCCCATATCTATAATAATAATAATAATAAGATTTCCTAACATGTACAAAGCCAATGAATTAAATTAAATATTATTTATTCAAATAATATTTAATATATATTATTTCTCACTAGACCATTAAACTCGGTCCACCATTCATCCATAATATTTATTGGGCCTTGAATATTGACTATTTATTTATTAAATAAATATCACTACATCATTCTCCAATATATAAATAAATATTATATTCACTAAATAAAAAATAAATATTTATTAAATATTTTTCTCACAAAACATTCTCTCAAATAACTGGGGAATGAATACATGTGATCAAGAAAACATGAATAATTATTAAACCATGTATGGGAATAAAATTTATTCAACTTGTTAAATAATAAATAATAATATTATTTAACTGAGGTTCTGGATACACTTAATGTATGATCCTCTAGGACTCTTTCTCGGTGGAATTAGAAAAATCATATAAAATTCCAAGGTTAACATCTAGAAACACACCAAGGAACCCATATAAAAAGAAGTTAATGTCACAACGACATAAAACCTCATATGGGTGTTTACCATGTAATACAATCCATTTATCGTGATATCTTTAATCAAGCAAGTTGCATGCTGGTTCCATCAACCTATGTGATCAATGTCTCTTTATTTGAATTTTTAAAAATTGAACTTTCCTATAGAACACTATGACCATGGATTTATTTAGGATATATCATTTCCATCAAAGGGTATGAGATATCATTTTGAAAAAAAGGGGATAATCCTTTCTCTTATTTTTCATTAAAGATATATTACTTGTGATACATCCAATGTATCCTAAATTACTATGAACATATGTCATCACAGTTTTCATTAATACATCCAACTATATAGACCATAATATCCATTAATAATAGTATTAAAGTCTAAGGATCAATACACACATCCTCAGATAGGAACATATAATGATACATATAAATATGGATTTCCTACTGGTGGGTCTCATTATCATAATCTCCCATACTGGAAATTACTAAGGGCGTACAACACAAGAAGGCGCCTCAAAGTCCTATGAGTCTCCACCTATGATAGCTTGTATAATTTAGGTACCTCAAATGATTTCATATAACTATAGAACATATATTTAAGAATATTATCATGACACTTCTAGGTTCTCATCATAGCAGGGAACTGATATGACCTTTCAGTGAAACAACTACTCTTAAGACATTATCAAATACTATGCCACCTTAAATAAAAATCATGTTGTGATAAGTATTTTATTCAAAAACTTTGAATACAAGTAATCATAAAGTACATAGAAGTTAGTTCTAGGCTACCAACTACAATGAACTCCAACTTTCACTAGATATATTTGCAATCAACCATTAGTTCACTAGCTCTCACATGATACTCATGCTTCTAATGCTATATTTCTTTAGCCAAGGGGTCCACCACATTTTCTTCCATGGAAAATATACCTATTATAACTTCACCTCTCAGAGAAAAATCCCTAAAGAGATGATACTTATGGAGTATGTGCTTTGTTCATTGGCATGAACTTAGCTCTTTTGTATGATCCACCTTTGTAGTATTATCACAATATAATATGATAGGTTCTTTACTACCAGGTACCACATCATGATCTTCGATAAAGTTTCATATCCAAATGAATTATTTGGATAAATTAGAAGCTACTATATACTTTGAATCCACTTTAGAATCAGTGAAAACTAACTGATTTAAACTCTTACATCTCAAAACTCCACCAATGAGTCTAAAAATATATCCTTACTACAACTTCAGATCATTATGATCTATTTTAAAACTTTCATCAGTATAACCCCTGATGACTAGATCCTCATATCCTCCATAAACTAGGAACATATCCTTAGTTCTTCTTAGATACTTAAGGATATCCTTAACATCAAGACAATATTGTTCTCCTAGATCAACTTGATATCTTACTATAATGATCAATGCATAGGAAACATCAAGTATAGTATATAAAATGGTATACGTGATTGATCCTATCACCAAAGAATATGAGATCTTACTCACTGTCTGTTTCTCATATTGTGTCTAAGGACACATTTTCTTGAAAAGATGTATACTATGTGACACTAGGACCAATCCCCTAATGGATGATCATATACTAAATCTCTTTAGTATTTGATCAATGTATGTACCTTGGCTTTTTCCAATAATCCTCTTGGATCTATCACTAATGATTTTAATCCCTAAAATGTAGGTTATTTTAGCTAAGTCCTTCAAAGAGAAACACTTGTTTAACTATTCCTTAACAAAATGTAATAATGGTACATAGTTTCCAATAAGTAATATGTCATAAAAATATACTACTAGGATAACAACCACATTACCACTAAAATTATTGTAAACACATGGCTCACATTCATTCTTAATGAAACCAAAATCTTGTATAGCTTCATTGAATCAAATGTTCCATGATATGGATTATTGTTTCAATCCATAAATGGATATCTATAACTTTCATATATTTTTGGTATCACCTGGAGTCATAAACCCTTTTATTTCTGTCATATAGACACCTTCCTAAAGGTTACCATTAAGGAAAGATGTTTTAACATCCATCTTCCAAATTTCATTATCACGGAAAGAAGTTATAACAAGTATAATTATAATGGATTTAAACATGGAAACTAGAGAAAAGGTTTCATCTTAGACAATTCCATGACACTTTTTAAACCATGTATCCACTATCCTTTCTTTATTTGTACTTAATTTAACTTACATGTCTAGTTTTCTCTTGAATACTCATTTTCACCCAGCATGATTTACATCAACTGGAGGATTGACCAGAACCCAAACTTGGTTTCGATACATGGAATCCATTTTATAATTCATGGAATATTTCCATCTCACAACTTTTGATCTCTCTACTACCTCTTTGTAGTATATAGGTTCATTATTATCAACTAATGATGGGTCACCATATTTGGTGACTAGAAAACTATATCTCTCTGGTACTCTTACCTCTCTAGTGATCCTATGCAGTACTTGTGTTTTAGGAACTAATTCTTCTATGGGGAATTATGGAATCTATTTTTGTACCAACTCTTGTGTATCTTGAGCATCAACTTCATTGAAGTTAATCTTGATCCCACTATACATTTTGAGTATGTGATCCATCTTTAAAAAGATAACTTGTCTGGCAATGATCACTTTCTTGTCTAAGATATTGTATAGGTAGTATCCCTTTATTTCTTTAGGATACCCTATAAAGATACACTTTGTTCCCTGGGGTGATAGTTTGTTTCATGATAAGACTTTAAAAAATTCCTCGCAACCCCATACACATGTATATGCAAAAATAGGTTTCTTTCCACTCTAAACTCAAAGGGAATTCCATTTTCCACTTTAGTTAGTACTTGGTTTAGTGTGTATGCTATATTTTGCAATGAATATCCCTAAAATTATAATGGAAGATCTACATGACTCATCATTGACCTTACCATTTATCATAAGGTATGGTTACTCCTTTCACTAACACTATTCCATTGTGGTGTATAAGGTGGAGTGTGTTAAGAAATAATCCAAAACTCCCATAGAAAGTCGATAAGATCTGCATGATTCATTATCGAACTTTCCATGTCTAGTATGGTATGGTTCCTCCTTTCACTAAAACTATTCCACTGTGGTGTATAAGGTGGAGTGAGTTAAGAAAGAATCCAAAAATCCCATAGAAAGTCGATAAAATCTTGGTTAAGATATTCACCACCTTGATCCGATCAAAGATTATTTATCTTCTTTCAAAGTTTATTCTCTAATTCATTATTTAATTATTTGAATTTATTAAAGGAATCATACTTATACCTCATCAAGTAGACATAGCCACATCTACTCAAGTCATAATTAAAAGGTATTAAGTAATAATAACCACCTCCAAATTCTATTGGAAATGGTCCACACATATCAGTGTGTACTAATCCTAGAATCTCTATAGCCCTTTCACCATGTACACTAAATGGTGGTTTGGTTATTCTTAATTTTAAACAAGCATGACATGTTTCAAGTGTTTTTATCTCAAAAGATTCTAAATAACCATCTTGATAGAACTTTGTCAAACACTTCTCGTTTACACGACTAATATGGTGATGCCATAACTTGGTGTTATATGAGTCATGAGAACATGATTCATTATCAATTCCCAATACTTGGTTTTGATAATTTAATACATAAAGACCATTATTTAAATGTTACATACTATAAAATATGTTGTCTTTTTAAAATAAATAACTTTTATTTCCAAATTTGAAAATAAAACCATATGTATCTAGGAAGGATACAAAAATTATGTTCTTGGTAACCATTAGATTATAATAACAATCTCTTAAAACCAATATCATTTCTGTTGGAAATAAAATGTGGTAGTGTACTATGGATAGAGTATCCATCCTTGCACCATTGGAAGCTCATAAATCCACCTCTCCTCTATAAATATTTCAAAATTTACTTGGTTTCTACATTTGGATACATATTTGAGCACCATAATCCATATCTAATACCCAATGTGTAGATATTTAAAGATACAATTGATAATTAATTCACCTTTATCGTCCCATTAATTTTGGGTGTACTTTCTCTTCTAGTTTCCTTTCTTTCCACATGAAAAACATACTACTTCCTTTTCTATTCCCCACCTATGCATCTTCTTATTTTTAGAAGAATGGTGCTCAAGAGCTTTAGACTTGTTATGAGTCTTGGGACCCTTTTCCTTATTATTTCTTTTCTTACTCACCACAATGACTATATGTTTGTCATTCCCCATGCACTTGTCCACTTGGAAAATTAGAGTAAGAAGTTCCAAAAGTCTCTTCTCATTATGTTTCATGTTATAATTAAAAATAAAACTGAAGAAGGACCTGGGTAGTGAGGAAAGTATGAGAACTAGGTGAAACTCGTCTGATAATTTAATCCCTAAGATGTATAGGCATTCAATTAAACCAATAATATTGACTACATGAGTATAAACTAACATCAACTCTCTAATATTGGTTGTAAATAGAGATTTGGATATCTCATATCTCTCTTGTCTCACCTCATCTTGATAGAGATCCTAAAGATGAGACATCATGCTATACACATATATGTCATCATGTTGATTTAAAATCTCATTGGTCACAAATGATATCATGAAACACTGAACATCTATGACATTGTTAAAATGTTTCTCATAGAGAGAAAACTCTTCCTCACCAGCCTCTTTACTAGGTGATTCAGGAATAGGTTCTTTAAGCATATACAACTTCCTTTCATCACATAGTATAATGCATAAGTTCCTTTTCCACTCTTGGAAATTTGTGTTGGTGAGAAGGTTATACTTCTCAAGTATGGTTCATAGTGATATGTTTGAAGTCATATTTATTTCCATTAATATTAATAAGATGTGAAATTTTTTAGTACTTTATCTGATATAAGGTAGATAAATAAATATTATATTATGTCTATTAATCTCACTCTATTTTATCGAAACCCAATATCCCTCACCATTGGTTTTATAATATCCTATTTCTTGGACATTCTAGTGGAAAGGACCCATATTCCCCTTCTCATAACCTAGAATTTTTCATGAAAAGTTATTTGAAAGGTTTTAGGTAGGAATGAAAATGTCAATTGCATTAACTCAAAGTTCCTTGATCTGTTGAATGGACTCCTCAATCCTAAAATCATTAAATTGTATTTCCTAAACCTTTGGCTCTTAGTTACACGAATTACTACTTTGGTAGTCAACCCTTTTTGTGAACTAAGTTAAGTAAACCAAAAACTTCAAGTTATAATCCCCTGATAATTGAATGCACCCTGAATTTTGTCGGTTAAGCACTTTGAACTATGGTTCGATTTTAACTTAAGTAGTGGAAGGATATAAATACTTAATATATATAATTGAGGTATTTTATCTTTATATGTTAATTTCACATTTTATCTTTATTACATTATTTTTAATTTTAAGTGGGTTTACTTAAGTGATTAACCATGTCTTAGATAAAATTTATGCATAATCCAATTTATTTTAGTTATATCTTGCATGCTCGTTAATTCATCAATTCATGTGATTGTGACAAAAAACCCATACTGAATTTAACCATGAAACTTGATAAAAATAAAATAATAAAGTGGTATGATCATAAGATTTTACTAATGGTTAGTTTATCTAGAGGATGATAAACTAACCATCAACCTAGGAGAAAATAACCTCATGAACCATGACTTGGTCTATGTTGCAACTTTACTCTTGTCCACCCATGTACTTATCTTAAATTGGTTTCACCTCAGCTCCAAACTTGAACCACCTCCACTAGCTTTAGAGCTCCATACACTACATATGATTTTACTCACTCATAGGCGAGGGGAACTAAAGGATTGGTTAAGGGGTTTACATAAAAGAATCCATAGGCTCGTAGGCCATTACATAATGAGAGGATGGATGATGCAAAAGCCATAAATTTAATTTAATAATAAATTAAAATGAAACTAATCACATAGAAAGGTATAGTCTATGATCATGATCATATACATACATGCAATGAATTACTCATTTAATATAAAATAAAATTTAATTCTAATCATTCTTATTTAAGATAAATCATGCTCAAATAAATTAATTATCTTATTTAATTAATCAATTATTTTATATTAATTTTCATCTAAATTTTCTTGAGATACTCATCCATAATAATTTAAAAATAAATAAATAAATATATAAAAATTTACTATGTACTAAATATGTACATTGGATGAAACACAACAATCACATATCCAAACTACCCAACGTGTATTATATCTGTATAAAGTTTACTCATGTGATATCTAGTATAAACGACTTATCATGTAATGTCACGATGTGTATGAGTCAACTAAATGAACACATGGAACACATGATATTTATGTAGTGTGTTATGTTTCAATGCACATAGAGTAATGTCTGTATTATGACTTATACATGATATGTATTTTCGAACATTACACAAAAATTAAATAGACATTTAATATATATATATATATATATATAACCCATTATATAACATGTATGAGTCAACTGAATGTCCACATATAACACATGTTGATAAGGTTTAATCACTATAATAAATTAATTTTTAATTATATGTAATTTGGTAATATACATGGAGTGTACAATCCATCTACACAATGTTTATATTTATCAACGTCCCTCTGCAAAACATTCCTAGGGACTCGACATTTAATCATTACAAGGAAAATTATAGAGTACACAATGTGTAAATAGGCTACACGATGTGTGGTCTATGAGTTATATGATCACCAATCACATAGGCTATGTAAGATAATACATTTCCTATCTTTGACTAATGGGAAACATGTCGTGTACGGGTGTTACATGCCATGTAGTCTGGCAGACCGATCGTTATCCTAGCTCAATCAACATATAGTTTATTTAAATACACACTATGTATAATAAATTTTCATGAATCAAATTAATTCTGAATTAATTATTGGTACATTGAGCACAACTTCACCATGTGTACTAATGGGCTACATGACATATACTCTTATTCTAACTGAACAAAATTCTTTCCACCTCTATATGAGTTATTTAAATGTTATTCATTTATAAAATTAATCAATTTGATTATATTTGTAATAAAGAAGAGTAAGAAGAGTATATCTTGTGATTATTATTAAATTATGATTAAATTGGAATTTAAAACTAATGATAAATACATAAATTAATCAATGATATTTAAATAATTATAAATAATTATATGACTATTCTGATATTACTTGAAGGTTTTGGGAACAGTGGAAGTACTAGATGGGGCATGACAAACCCGGACTTTTTTTTTGTTATAATGGATGATTAATTCAAGATGTATATCGATGATAAATTCTATGACCAACAGAATTGAATCAAAGATTAGTTGATGAGTGAACGCTGAAACCAAAGGACATGATCATTAAATATTATTTAAAATTAATTTAAAAAATTAAGGAATTACATTATGATGAATTATTTTTTCATTGATGAATCTAAAAATGTCTCTATGTCATACAGTTATTGCATTGTAAGAATCAAGAGAATATTCCCACCAATAGTGATCCCCGTATGCTCTATGAACCTATGAACATCGTAGTAGAAATATCCAAGTGCTAGAACAATAGATCCTAAATATTGCATCATTTATCTTTGACTTCCCCAAGAATATCTTCAAGAAAGGGTTCTCTTTAATCTATATAGACCTGAGAGTGGTGGTGGAGGAGGATTGCTCTCCGTTATTGAGAGAGTTCTTAGAGAGATATCTCTAGGTCTTCAAGATAATTCTCTTTGGATATTGTTATATAGAACAAAACAAAATTGAAACCCCAAGAAAATAATATAATTGAGTTTATATACTTCTAGGGTTAGAAAATAATAGTTAAAAAGGCGCCCTTTATTATTTCCTTAATCCTTATGGAACCCCATGTTTATAATAATAATAATAATATTATTATTATTATTTCTTAACATTGACAAAGCTAGAGAATTAAATTAAATATTATTTATTCAAACAATAATATATATTATTTCTAACCAGACCATTAAATTCGATCCACCATTCCTCCACAATATTTATCAGGCCTTGAATAATGAATATTTATTTATTAAATAAATATCAATGAATTATTATCCAATAAATAAATAAATATTATATTCACTAAATAGTAAATAAATATTTATTAAATATTATTATCACAAAATATTCTCTTGTATAACTGATGAAAGAATATACGTGATCAAGAAAACATGAATAATTATTAAAACACATTCAAGAATAATATTTATTTAACTTGTCAAATAATAAACAATAATATTATTTAACCTAGGATTTTATACACTCAGTGTGTAACCCTCTACCCCTCTTTCTCAGTAGAATTAGGTAAAGAAACCCAAAGTTCAAGGTTAACATCTAGAAACATGCTAAGACACCCATGGAGAAAGAAGTTAATGTCTCAATGACATAAAACCTTATATGGATGCTTACTGTGTAATAAAATCCCTTTATAATGATATCTTTAATCAAGCAGGTTATATGTTGGTGCCATCAATCTATGTGCTTGATGTCACTTTATTTGACTTTCAAAAAATTGAACTTTCCTACAAAACACTATGGTCATGGATTTATTAAGGTTATATAATTTCCATCAAAGGTCCCAAGATGTAAACTTCTATTAAAGAATAGAGGAGACAAATCCTTTCTCATATTATTAATTAATGAAATATTAATCATGACACACCCAACATATTCTACTTCATTGTGAACATATGTCATCACGATTTTTATAAATACATAAAAGTACATGACTCATAATATCCCTTAATATTAATCTTAAAGTATAAGGATCAATACACACATCCACAAATAGGAACACCAATGACACATATAAATGTGAATTTCCTATTAGTGGGTCTCATTCTCATAATCTCCTACACAAGAAATTACCAAGGTCATACACCATGAAAAGGTGCCTCAAAGTCCTATGAGTCTCCACCCCTGATAGTCTGTATCATTTGTGTCCCCCAAATTATTTCATCTAGTTATAGACCATATATTTAAGAATACTTTCATAATACTTTTGAGTTCTCATCATAGTGGGGAACTACCATGACCTTTAAGTGAAACAACTACTCTTAGGACATTATCATACACTATGTCACATATAAGAACAACCATGATGTGATAAATATTTTATTCAAAAACTATGAATACATGTAATAATAAAATTCAAAAAAGTTGGTTATAAGGAACCAACTCCAAAACCAGCCAGTTGGTGTTGGGGCCACCTTACAGCCAGAGATTCAGCACCAACTAGCTTGTGAATCCACCATCTACCAGTGAGATCCACTAGCTTACTAGTGGGGTTTTGGGTGTTTTTTTAATTAGGGTAACCCCTGTCATTTTTTTTGTTAGGGTGCCTTGGGATTTAGGTTAAACCATGGGTGTGGGGAGGCCATTTTTTAGTTAGAAATCCCCTCCCCTTCCTCTCTTTCTCCCCTTGATATGGGGGTTATTTTGGTGATGTTTCTAATTGATTTAGAGGTGATATCCTATC
Organism: Viscum album; assembly: GCA_963277665.1. Classification (NCBI taxonomy): domain Eukaryota; kingdom Viridiplantae; phylum Streptophyta; class Magnoliopsida; order Santalales; family Viscaceae; genus Viscum; species Viscum album. The sequence goes on along the minus strand of OY728147.1, from coordinate 1,352,047,519 downwards.
CTCCCTTACCCTCTATCCCCTTATTCATCCATGTATATTTTTTGTTTGGCCATAGGGTTTTGGGAAGGGTCAATTTCACCGAATCATGGTGATATTGTCTCGCTTGATGGGGTTTTCATGTGTATCTCGAAGAGAACATGTTGAGAGGTTGAAATCAAGCTTCCACTCATTGTTTTTCATAAGGTATGTTTACCAGTGATTTTATGAAGTCATTTCAATCAATTTAAGTCTAAATAGTATTCATTTTCGTTTTATAAATTAGATATTTTGATTTATATAGGGTCAAGGGTGTTTTGGGAGTGAGATGCACTAGGTTTCTCGTGATTCCAACGTTATTGGACGACTTAGTGAGTTTTGCATCAGTTATGAAAATTTTGAGTATTGGTTTAAATTAATTAATTAATAAATTTGATGATGTTGGATGTTAAGAAAAGGTATCTTGGACTTGATTGGAGATGATATAGGCTTGGTATGAGTTATCTAAATATCAGTTGATGTAGGGGGCCTTATCCTTATTCACTACTACAAAATAGGCCTTTAACAATGCTCAAAATGGCCTTTATCAGCACTAGAAAAGCACTGACTACATGAGTAAGGTTAAAAGACCTAGTCTTTTATCAGCACTAAAAAAACCCTGATAAAGGGTTCCTTTATCAGTGCTAAAAAATCATTGATAAAAGAATAATTTATCAGCACTTTAATTTAGCACTGCTAAAGGCACCATTTATCAGTGCTTATAAAAGCGCAGATAAATGGTCTTTTATCAGTGCTTATAAAAGCGCAGATAAATGGTCTTTTATCAGTGCTTATAGAAGCAATGATAAAGTATACCTTTATCCATGCTTATAAAAGCACTGATAAAGGACCTTTTATCAACACTCATAAAAGCACTGATAAAGTAGACCATTATCAGTGCTTTTTAAAAGTGCTGATAAAGGGTCATACAACAGTGTGTTGTAACAACACACTACAGCACCAGAAACACACCATATATCAAAAAGAAGTCCCAATATAGGATTTAAATAAAATGAAATTTACAACACAAACACAATAAAAAAACACTATGTTATAGACATTTCAAACATTGGTTTATACAATTACATAAATACAAATTATTACATACATTCAAAAACATAAATGTTCCTTTGTATTTTAATCCTAACCGAACTCATTATATTTCTAAAAAAACCACCCCTGATTGAACAAAATATCACACCTGTATAAGAAAAGAAAATTATGTTTGTAATAATATAAAGAAATAAATTAACAGAAAGTGTTAATTTTACTAAAATTGATGTCAATTTTAAATAAAAAGATGCACTTGGAGTACCTATCACACCATGCATCGTATTGAGGTGAAGATGATTCCAACATGTCTCAAATGACTCGTGTATCATTTTATTAAAGTATCAATACAATTTAAATGTGTTTCCTCAGTTTTTAGTATGTCAGTTGTCTTTTTTACTAAAATGTCATTTTAAACTGGAAATATAAACTATTGACTCATTCCGATCACATTGTGTATCAGTTTGATGTGAAACAGATTCCTAAATGTCAAAAATTAATTATGAATCATTTTACTAAATTATGAAGAAAATTTGAGTGCATTCGATCGATTTTCAGTGAGTGACACTTTTTGAACTAAAATGTTGATTTTAAACTGATAACATACACTTTGATTTATACGAGGCACATCGTGTATTGGATTGAGGTGAGGTTGATTCCTAAATGTCAAAAATGAATTATGGATCATTTTTGTAAAGTATCAAAATAATCTGAATGTGTTTGATCAGTTTTGAGTAGGACAATTGTCCATTTTACTAAAATTGATGACAATTTTAAATAAAAAGATGCACTTTGAGTCATACCAGTTACACCGTGCATCATATTGAGGTGTGGATAATTATTAAATATCCCAAATGAATAATGTATCATTTTTTAAAGTATAAAAACAATATAAATGCGTTTTCTTAGTTTTGAGTACATCACTTGTCTTTTTTACTAAAATGCCATTTTAAAATTGAAACATGTACTTTGACTCATACCGATCACATTTCGTTTCAAATTGAGGTGAAACTAATTACTAAAAATAAAAAAGGATCTATAGATCATTTTACTAAAGTATTTAAACAATTTTAATGTGTTTTATCGATTTTTGAGTAGGTCAGTTGACCTTTTTACTAAAATTTATGTCCATTTTAAATAAAAACATGCACTTGGAGTCATACCGGTCAAATCGTACATCATATTTAGGTAAATATGATTCATGAATATATTAAATCACTTATGGATAGTTTTCCTAAAATATCAAAACAATATGATTGTGTTTGTTTAGTTTTGAGTAGGTCAATTTTTTTTACCAAAATTGATGTAAATTTTAAATAAAGACGCACTTAGAGTCATATCGGTCACACCGTACATTGAATTGAGGTAAAAATAATTTCTACACATTAAAAATCACTTATGAATTGTTTTCCTGAAGTATAAAAACAAAATGAATGTGTTTGCTTAGTTTTGAGCATGTCACTTGTCTTTTTTACGAAAATGTCATTTTAAACTTAAAACATACACTTTTGACTCATTCCAATCACATTATGTATCATTTTAATGTGAAGTGGATTAATACATGTCACAAATGACTTATGAATTTATGTCCTAAATTATCAAGAATATCCAAGTGCATTTGATCAGTTTTCAGTGAGTGACACTCTTTGAACTAAAATATCGATTTTAAACTGACAACAGACACTTTGAGTCATACTGGGCATATCATGTATTGGATTTATGTGTGGATGATTCATACATGTCAAAAATAACTTATGTATCATTTTCATAAAGTATAAAAACAATATGAATGTTTTTTCTTAGTTTTGAGTAGGACAATTATCCATTTTACTAAAATTGATGACAATTTTAAATAAAAAGATGCACTTTGAGTCAAACCGGTCACACCGTGCATTGTATTGAGGTGAGGTTGATTCATAAATATCCCAAATTAATTATGTATTGTTTTACTAAGGTATCAAAACAATATAAATGTGTTTGATCAGTTTTGAGTATGTCACTTATATGTTTTACTAAAATGTTATTTTAAAATTGAAACATACACTTTGACTCATACCGATCACATTGTGTATCAGATTGAGGTGATACTGATACCTATACACCAAAACGACTTATGTATAATTTTCCTAAAGTATTTAAACAATTTTAATGCATTTTAATGGTTTTGAGTAGGTCAGTTGGCCTTTTTACTAAAATTGATGTCAATTTTAAATAAAAACACGCACTTAGAGTCATACCGATCACAATGTGCATCAAATTGAGATGAAACTGATTCCTGTACATCTCAGATAAATTATGGTTAATTGTAATAAAGTATTAAAATAATATGAATATGTTTGTTTGGTTTTGAGTAGGTCAGTTTTTTTTACTAAAATTTATGTCAATTTTAAATAAATATGCACTTAGATTCATACCGGTCACACCGTTCATCGGATTAAGGTGCAAATGATTCATACACGTTCCAAATAATTTATGGATTTTTTTCCTACGGTATCAAACAATCTGAATTTTTTTCTTGGTTTTGAGTATGTCACTTGTCTTTTTTACTAAAATGTCATTTTAAACTTGAAACACACACTTTTGACTCATTCTGATCACATCGTATATTGGTTTGATGTAAAACGGATTCCTACACATCACAAATGAATTAGAAATCAATGTACTAAATTATTAAGAAAATCCAAGCACGCTTGATTGGTTTTTAGTGAGTGACACTTTTTGAACTCAAATGTTGATTTTAAACTGATAACGAACACATTGATTCAGTTGTCCTTTTTACTAAAATTAATGTCAATTTTAAATAGAAATTAGTATTTGGATTCATATCGGTCACACCATGTGTTAGATTGAGGTGTGACTGATTCCTACACATCCTAAAGTCTCAAAATAATACTAAATTTCAATGTTAGCATGATTTCCATTAACTTTATTCCTTGAACTACCAACACTACATGATCATATTTGAATAAACCACATCAACTCAAAAAAAAATCCATTTTTATAAGAAAATAATTATTAAAATTAATACTAAAAAGAAATAAATTTTAACATAAATATGAAATAATACATTAATTATATGGAAAATGATTTTACTATGAAAATATCAAGATTACCTCTGTTATTGAGTAGTGGAGGGAACTTGAAAGAAAGTGATAAATGACAACATTGCAGGGGTGAAAGTTTTTGAGGGAGAAGAAGTATGTGGAAGTTTTGGCACAAAAAGGCATGAAAGATGGATATAGAACCCCAAATCGAACAAAATAATTCACCTGTATAAGAAAACAATTATTATGTGAGTAATTCCAAAAAGAAATAAATTAAACATAAATATGAAATAATACATTAATTCTATGTACAATGATATTACTGTGAAAATATCAATATTAACTCTATAATTGAGCAGAGGAAGTGTCATTACTATTCCTGCAAAGGTAGTGGAGGTAACTTGAAAGAAAGTGATAAATGAACCACTATAGCAGTGAAAAGGTTTCGATGGAGAAGAATTCTATGTAAGTTTTGGTGTAGAAAAGCATGAAAAATGGATAGACCACCCTCAAACAAATGAATCCACCTATATAAGAAAACAATTATTATATGAGTAATACTAAAAATAAATAAATGAAACATAAATATGAAACAATAAATTAATTCTATGGACAATGATTTTACTGTGAAAACATCAATATTAACTCTGTAATTGAGTAGAGGTGGCACCATTTCTTTTCCTAAAAATGTAGTGGAGGTAACTTGAAATAAATTGATAAACGCACAACTACAGGGGTGAAAATGTTTTGAGGGAGAAGAAGTATGTGGAAGTTTTGGTGTAAAAAGGCATGAAAGACGGAAAAACCACCACAACTAGAACAAAATAATCCACCTGTATAATAAAAAAATTATTATGTGAGTAACACTAAAAAGAAATAAATATGAAACAATACATTAATTATATGGAAAATGATTTTACTGTGAAATCATCAAGATTACCTCTATGATTGAGTAGAGATAATGTCATTGCTATTCTTGAAAAGGCATGACACACGGATAGAAATATTCTAAAATAAATAAACTCTATAATGAATAATGAAAATTAAATCAATGTTTCATTATATAATTTTTCAATTATAATAACATTACTTTTACATTTTTCCAAAGGGTTTCCTTCATTATAGTTTGTTCTTTCAAGGGATTGGTAACATCATCATGTGTAGAAGAAATTGTCTACATGAGTAGTCAAAAATTTAATTTAGATTATTTTAATTTAGTATAGAACATATAATATTATTAGGAAAAACATAATATATATTTTTACCTTATCATTGAACTATCTTTCTTTTTTTAAAGGTTTCAAGGATTTGGTTCCTCTATCGAGAATCCAAATCCCCTCCTTGTGGTCCCCTCTAATATATAAGACATTGTATACATTGGGACCAAAATAAACTGATTATTATGTCCCAATTAAAGGGTTATACTCAATTTAATATATAATTTAAATGAAGAGAAAACAATCTAGGCTCATTTTCTCGGTTTTGGCGATGCAATGCATGTTTTAAACTAAAATGATACTTATATATTGAAAAAACGAACTCGGAGTCATAAAGATAACACCGTGCATAAAATTGAGGTATGTATTATTCCTATATTTCAAAAATGACTTATGGATTGTTTTCCTAAAGTATAAAAATAATCCGAATGCATTTGCTCAGTTTTGAGTAGGTGAGTTGCCCTTTCTACTAAAATTGATGTTAATTTTAAATAAAAAGACACACTTTGAGTAATATTGGTTACACCGTGCATCAGATTGAGATGTGTATAATTATTAAATGTTAAAAATTGATTATGGATCATTTTCATAAAGTATCAAAACAGTCTAAATTCATTTACTCAGTTTTGAATGTGTCACTGGTCTTTTTTACTAAAATGTCATTTTAAACTGGAAACATGCACTTTGACTCATAACGATCATATAATGTATCAATTTGATGTGAGACTGATTAATACATTTCAAAAATGACTTATTAATCAATGTAATAAATTATCAAGAAAATCCAAGCATGTTTTCTTAGTTTTTAGTGAGTGACATTTTTTGAACTAAATCGTCGATTTTAAACTGATAATGGACACATTGTGTAATACCGGGCACACCGTGCATAATATTGAGTTTTGGCTGATTCATACATGTCAAAATTTACTTATGGATCATTTAAATAAAGTATCAAAATAATATTAATGTGTTTTATTGGTTTTTAGTAGGTCAGTTATCATTTTTATTAAAATTGATGTTATTTTTAAATAAAAAGATGCACTTGAAGTCATACCGGTCACACCGTATGTCGGATTGAGGTATGAATAATTACTAAATGTCTCAAATGACTTATGGATTGTTTTCCTAAAGTATAAAACAAATCCAAATGTGTTTTATCAGTTTTAAGTATGCCACTTGTTTTTTACTAAAATATCATTTTAAACTGGAAAAATGCACTTTGACCTATACTGATCACATCATGCATCGATTTGAAATGAGAATGATTCCTACATATCAAAAAGGAATTATGAATAAATATCCTAAATTATTAATAAAATATGAGAAAATTTTCTTTGTTTTCAGTGAGTGACATTTTTTGAACTAAACTATCAATTTTAAACTGGTAATGGACACATTGAGTCATAACAGTCACAGTGTGCGTCGAATTGAGCTTCGACTGATTCATACAAATCTAAAATGACTTAAAGATAATTTCCATAAGTTTGAACAAAGTAAAAGCCTCCATATACCTCTTTTTTCCAATCATATAAAACACTATCATTTTTTAATAAAATAAAACCTATTAAAAAAACCAAGTTTTATCGAAAAAATATTATAAAAAAACTTCAACCAATTATTTTATTAAAGTTTTATTCAGATACTTGTGGATAAATTAGAGGATAAAAATGAAAATAATTCATCATTAAATTTTCCTCCATGCCAAATCAAATAAATTAATTTTAGTAACATACACTCGTCAGCTGAAATTACACTATAGCAACCCAAGACCCCCGGGCTGCATAACACTGTAGTTGCATATTCTAATTCTTCTGTATCCACCCTCTCCATTTCTTTCTGACCCTTCACTCTATCGTTTATATGGCTGGTTGGAGATTTTATCAGGAAGGAGTTGGTGGCAATGGAGGTGTCGAGTTAATAACTAGTGTTAATGGTGTAATTCTCACAAATTGTAGCCTTCACCCATTTTAGAGAACACAATGAAGTACAAGGGGAAATGCCTCCCATTCACTTAATTGTGTTCTCTAAAAGGGGCAATGCCTCCCACTTGTGATAATTACACCATTGAAATTAGTTATTAACTTGGAACTCCATTTCCACTAACTCCTTAGAGATAAAATCTCCACATCACCATATAAACGATAGAGTGAAGGGTGAGAAAGAAATGGAGAGGGTGGATATAAAAGAATCAGAATATGCAACTGCAGTGCTGCACTACTCGAGGGTCTTGGGTTGATATAGTGTAATTTCAGATGATGAGTGTATGCTAATGAAATTAAATTATTTTATTTGACATAGAGGTAGATTTAATGACGAATTAATTTCATTTTTATCCTTGAATTTATCCACAAGGATCCGAATAAAAATTTAATAAAACAATTAGTTAAGGATTTTTTTATATTGTTTTTTTGATAAAACTTGATTTTTAATAGGTCATTAAAAAAATGATAGGGTTTTATATGATTGGAAAAAGAGGTCAATGGATGTGTGTACTTCATTTACACTAACCTCGATAGGTAATAAACCTAAACATGGTTTACACCTTCCACTGTCAAAAACTATAAAATGGAGGTCACTCCTCCTTCAATACATAGATAAATAAATTAAATCCACCAAAATATTATATATATATATTATATATATATATGTATTATATTAGTAACTTTATTTGAATGTAATTATATATATATGTATATTATTTCTCATATTTAAATTTATATAAATATATAATATATTATTCAATGTATATATATAATACATATTTTTTCTAATGAAACTAAAAAAATACTATTAATAATAATTTATAAATTATATTAATTATAAAGAATTATTATTTTGGGTAATTGTGTATAAAATATAATTATTTAAATTTTGGAAAGTTTAATTATTTCAAAAAATGTATATATAGTTACCTAATTTTATTATTTTGAAAGTAACATGAGTTTACAATATTTTATTGGTTATTTAAGTATAAATTATGTTACTTTTAATTAAATGTATATATAGACCTAAAATGTATATATATACCTAAAATGATGAATACATAAAAATAATTTCTTATATATAGAATTTGATAACTTCCATTCTATTTTTTGGAATAAATAATGTAGCAACCTAAGGATTCTAGGGAGGTCATCTAATATGCATTGACCCATCCTTGAGATTCTAGGGGGTCCATAAAGAAGTTGGCATAAAGCAATAATACACATCAACAAGATATATCATAAACAAAGGAGAAAAACACACCAACCCTTACAACGTCAATCCCATAAACATTTAAACACACACACACACAAACACAAACATATATATCATGGAATTTATAATACACATAATTGAAAAAAATGAACATTTAAACATAATTTTTAATGAAAATAAATATAATCCCTTCCTAATTTGGAAATCCAGAACCATAATTTGTGAATAAATAATTATAAAACCACCCTTCCATTATAATTTTTGAAAACACATATAAATAGATAGAAAGATATATATTTACACACACACACACACATGTATATAGATCTTTATAAAATAAACTTAAATTGATAAAAATATATGTAACCCTTACAGAAGAATATCACAACAGCATAAAATAAATACAATAATATACTAATTTTGAAAATAGAGATCCATTGAAAATAAATAAATATGGTATCAACCTTACAAAGATTTCTCTTAAAATAAATAACACAATTCTGAAAAAAATAAATTTTTAAGGAAAAACCCTTACATCATAATATTAAAACAGAATTTAAATAATTAAATTCCATTACATGAATTGCATAAAATCAGCTTCTGTTACCACTTCAAACCATTATCAGACTGATATTTTTTTTCTAAATCAATTTTATCAGAACCTAGAAATGAAATTGATTCAAAAAAGTGAATAAAGATGGGGTATAGATATAGAAAACAAAAAAAAATTGATTAAAAATAATAATTAAAAAAACCAAAATAGGATATCCAAAATAGCAGTCAAGAAAACAACATATCATAATAAAAATAAAAAAAAAATACAAAAACCAGAGAAAAAATACAAAAAGAAATTGGAACCAACTAAAAAAATAAAAAAACCTTGGATCCAGATCTTGAAATGATAAATACCGAAAGAAAATTGGAACCTACAAAGGAAAACATAGGACTACCTCACTAGGTTGAAGAATGTAATACCCTAGAATTCCATGATTTTTTTGAAAATTAAATGGAATTATTCTAAGACCAGGAACTGAGACAACTTGTGATTTCAGGGCTTGGTGTACCTGAAATAGTCCGCCGAAAAATGTTATGTTTTTAAATAGCGCGTATGAGAAGTTTTCCTAAAAAATGGAATAAGTCTCAAACGGTTTCCCAGATCAAAAATACAAGGGAACTGTTACATTTAGGATGGTGGGTTTACCCTAGGAGTGACTTAAGTTTAGTCGGCACGAGCCTCTATTGAGAAAACTAGAAAATGGAATAACTGTAAATAAAATAATTAAATAAAATTATTTTATTTTTCATCACCTTATAACTCACAAACTGTGACTCAGATTGAAAATATGAGACCACCATTGAGCTCATGAGGGTATTATTTTTTTAGGCAGAGCCTAACATTGGCTGGCATGGGGAAATAATGGAAAGTAGTTTTTGGCCATAAATAAAATAATTGAATAAAGTTATTTTATTTTAAAATATCTATAACTCATAAACAGTAACCCATATTGGAAATCCGAGAGTACCGTTGAGTTCGTTAGGGTATGATTCCCTTAGGCGGAGCCTAACATCAACCGACACGAGCTGGATGTGAAAGTTGGTTTTTGGGACGTAACCATAAATAAAATAATTTAAATAAATGTTATTTTATTTTCTAATCCTCATAACTCACAAACGGTAACTTGAATTAAAAATATGATACCACCGTTGAGTTAATAATGAGATGTTATCCTTAATCAGGACTTAACCTTGACCGTCATAGGTTGAGGGAGAACGTTAAATTTTCAAACTATTTTAAAGTTCATTTAAATAAACGTGCAAGTGGATTTTTTTTAAACTTTTAAACCAGTTCTCAGATAAAAAATCTGAGGGTAACTTTGAACTCAGAAAATTGGGATTCTCCTAGAAAAGACCTAACATCGACCGATGAGGGTTGACCAGAAAATAGAGTTTTTAGACTTTTCAGAAGAAAAATAAAATAATTTAAAAAGTTATTTTATTTGTTTTCTTCACCGTTAAGCAGTGACACATCAGAAGTGTGGTGCAGAAATGAGAAGACACTAAATCTCATTAATGAACCTCATTAACGAATCAGTATAATGACTCTACAACACAGTAGTAACAGAAAGGCATTCCCTCCTTTAATAGTTTAACCAGGGGTGTGTCATTGATGTGGTAGAAATGCTCAAAAATCTCTAGAGGATCACCATTGAAAAATGAAGAATGGAGAGTGGAGATCACCAATGACGTTGATCACTTACCCCTCCTCTTCAATAGATCCCTCCTTTAATGTCGGATCGAGCACTTTTGCGGATGGATCGCCATCAGCGACAAATCCAACCTTCGATCAAACTTGCTCTCCAGGTTGGGGTTGTTATTTGAATTATGTATTTCCCCATTCTTGGATTTAAATGATGAATGTAGATCAACCCATGAATAGGTTGACCCACGGTTTGAACGTTATTGTGGGAGGTTCTTAACTACAGGATGATTTGGGGTAAATGAGTTTCTGTTTTGATTTTGTTCTTAATCCTTCTAACATGAGTTGATTAACACCCTAACAAACAATTGTGGAGGTTCGTTCCTCGAATTTTTGTTTGGATTTTACTCTCCTCTTTATCCCTACACATTCTTCATTATTCACGGGGATATGAATGAATGATCATTGCACATTCACCTTGCGGAAAAACGATCTGATATCATGGATCGTAGACGGACATGGCATGAAGGTAGTGTGTCGACGACGACAACGAGTAAATCGAAGTGGCACATGAGATAATTTCAATCGATCTCTTTCTATAAGAAGGTATCACAATGAAGTTACGAGCCTGAAACAGTGAAGAGGGAGGACCGAAGGATCCAGAACAACCTCTGGATTTGAAAACGGACCACCAAAGTGAGTCCGGTGGCCTGTAGAAAAAACCCTTAGCATGCTGAAACTGATGGTAGCCAATGGAGGCACACGACAGTGGCCGTGTGCCGGGTGGAGAAGGCAGTGTGCTGTAGTGGTCACGATAGCCGCGTCTATGCAGATTTCTACACGGAGGAGGCTGTGGCCTCGGTCACGGTGTTGACTTGGTCTCGCAGCTCAAAGCCACAAGCGTGCTGATCTGGTGGCTGAAAATGACCAGTTGCGTTTAATGAAGGGGGATGTAGTGGTGGATACTGCATCCCAAGTGAGAACCACCAAACCACTCCGATGCGGGCTGGGCCGGACCTGTAGCCTAGTGGGCTGGATCAAGACAACCAGTCCAGGGTGGGGCCCATAGGCTAGGTCGGACCCGGGCCGGGTCATACCCAGGTCGGGTGGGTGGACCTGGGTTGGGTCGGTAGACCAAGGTCAGGCTGGAGGACCCGGGTCAGGTTGGTGGGTCCTGAGCTGGGCCGGGTCGGGTCGGTCCGACCGGACCCGGACCCAACCGACCCTCTTTTTTCTCAAACATCCATAACTCTCAAACAAATCATCCGTTTGATGAGCCTTCTATGGAATTTGGACCCTTACGATGACAAAATATTTTGAGATACTCTAAGTGAGTCTTTGTAAGAGTTGGTAGATAACTTAATGGTTTGAGGTGTAGGTCCTTCTGGTATAAGCACGCTTGAGCAAGAATCAATATGTTTCTTAAAGATAGGAATTCCCAGGTCATGGAAGTGGTTTTGTTTACTTCGAGTAGCTTCTTCCAGGGGTGTCACTCCCCTGAAGGAATAGGGTATGGGTTCCTGAAGTTGTTCATGAAGGGAGAGTAGGTACTCTCCTGTGGGACCAGGGAGTGGGTCCTATATTTGTAGAGTCGGTACTCCCCTATAGGACTAGGTCGCGGGTTCTCCACCTTTAACATACATAGATTCAGTACTCCCCTACTGGGTAGGGTGTGGGTCCTCTATTATAGGATTTGGTACTCCCCTGCTGTTCTAGGTTGCGGGTCTTCCATACATGATCGAATAGAGTTGGTACTCTCCTACAAGGTAGGGTGTAGGTCCTCTATAATAGGAGTCGGTACTACCCTATGGTTCCAAGGTGTAGGTCCTCCATACATGAACTAACAAAGTAGGTACTACCCTGTCATACCAAGGTGCGATTCCTCTATTCACTGAGTATTACTCTCCTACTAGGTAGGGTGCGGGTCCTGAATCAGAGTTGGAGCTCCCTCGGCTTTCAGACAGAGTAGTAAGAAGCGGGCCTATCCACTTGATGAAAATGATTCCTAGATAGGAGCTGGTTCTCCCTCGACGGATTTAGGTGTGGGACACTTCTTACAGGGCAACAGAGGTTTTGCGATATGGTTAGGAGTAGGGATCCATCTTTTGTGTATAGTGGTGAGGGAAAGCCTCTCCACTTGGGTTCCCTTAGTCTTGTGTTGGGCGTAAGACAACGATGACTGAACCTCCAGTATTGCGCACTAAAGATGGACCTAGTAGAATGTTTCTGATGAAGCACATTCTCTCAGACGTACCATTTGGAATGGTAGAGTTGTTCCTGATAAAGTGTACCTCTCATACGGGTTCCATCAAGGATGACTGAGTTTGTGGAGTGTAATCCCCTAGTTTTGTGTGTTTCCTCTCAAAACTACGATGAGAATTCTAATACTGGATATTAGGTTGGAACCTTATGATTTCAAATCTCTGAAACAAGTATATCTGGATGTTATTGGTATATGTATGGGCATATACCTGTGTCATGCTGACTGTACTTTTCTTGTGTTTTTTCCCTTGTGTTTTACCTTTTTCGTTTCAGGGTGTCCTACTAAGTGTTTTTTTACTCACCCCTGCATGGGCTTTTCCTGCACATGTTGTGTCTTATATAGATTATTGATACTTTGACGAAGTCTAGAGAGGACCATAACTAGTTGGTGCTTAGTGAGATCAAACAGATGAAGCGTACTCCTATGGCTACAAGTAGGTACCCATCACATTCCCTTCAAGTAGGGTTTTCGGCGGACGAGCTTTAGGGACTTGGAATTTTACTTGTGTTCTGTCTTTCTTTTTGTGGTCTTATATACTAGCCTAGTTTTCCACCCTGTACTTTACTTTTCATTTCACTCTAGTTGTGTTATACTTAGTGGATTTCATGCATAGCTTCCTTGGACTTTTAATTTCCAGTACCTTTGGATTGGAGTTGTGTGCGTCTGTACAAGTACTTAGGAAAATTCCTCCCATTTATGGGATATTCCTACTCGACGCTAGTCACCAGCCCCTGGCCGATCAGACGCAGGCTTGGGGTAGTCACGACATGGGCCCTAGGGGACGGGTCATGACAGAGTGGTATCAGAGGACGTAAGTTCTACCTTAAAACCATAGTGTTGTGAGCTTGGTTTAGGTTGCATAGTGATCGTGTTAAGATGTTTTGAGTTTGGATCTCAGGCCAGAGGTTCTAGTGTTGATACGATGGCCGAAGTATCCATTCACTGGGACATTGATAACCTAATTTTCGACTCGGTGCATTAGAACACTGGTCGCTAAGAAATAAATGGTACATGCATCATATAGGAATGGTTTGTATTTTCCATGTCTTTATTGAGTCATCTCTCCAGATATACTCTATTAATCATGGTTCATCTTATTATATTTTAGGATGCCTCAACGATGATAGCCAGATAGGATTCTTCAATGTGATCATGATTATGATCTGCCCCGTGATGAGGCTTCAGTGAATGGCATTGGTTTTGAAGAGTTTCCCTCAGGTGGTCTACCGGCGGTGCCACCATCTACAGATCAACATGTTTTACCAAAATTTTGGGCCGAGGATGCACATAGGTTGAGTGCACTACACAAGTTACAATGGCAGCAACCTTTGAAATACTAAGGTGATCCAGACCCCAGGCAGTAGATGACTATATCGAGTCGGTCACTCAAGGTTTTTGCTTAGTGAGGAAACCTCCCGATCAGATGGTGGTCCTAACTATGAGCCTTCTTCAGGGATCAATGGGATGATGGTGGAGCTTGGTAATACAGTCGCATGATGAGGTGACACTCACTTATTAGGATTTTGAATAACTCTTCAGGTAAGAGTTTTACCCATCTATGCTGAGGTTAATATATATCCAAGATCTTCTACATCTTCGATAGGGAAACATGATAGTGGAGGAGTTTTCAGTGAGGTTTCCTGACTTGTTTCGGTACTCCCTGTACATGGTATGAGACCAGTTTTTCAAAGCTCAAACCATTGAGTAGGGATTATGCTGAGAGATCAGGGTGTAGGTGGTTCCAATGAACATTACCACCTATGATAGGGTGCTGGAGTGAGCCTTGGTGGTCGAGAGTTTTCAGGTCGATGAACAAATGGATGTGTCCCACAATATATGTCACAAGGTAGAGGTGTCTATAAGAGCTGGTAGATGATGGGTGATAGGATCACGACGTAGGAGGCATACCCATGCCCGAATTCAGATGGGTGGGACTGTGGTGCAGGAGTAGTGCCGAGGGATAGATCACCCCATAGGAGAGGTGGTATTATGCTTGTAATGGTTGAGGGAATCTCTCTAGATATTGTATGACCCACAGTGTTACTGAGAGGGAGCTAGATAATGAGCTGCCTTGGCAGAGACAATTCTTGGAGAAGGGAGTTCTGAAAGATGGAAGGTGAGGCAGAGGAGCTGGAAGAGAAACAGGTGGTCCACACCAGGATCAGGGAGCTGGAGGACATTGGAAAGGATAACTGCATGCAGTCATCAGTATGGCACCATTTGAGGTAATGTACGGATGACCATGAATTTCATCGTTATTCTGGAAATACCCAGAGGAGTCAGCACTCATGGTTCCATAGATGGTACAGGCTATCACTTAGAAGGTGGAAGTCATCCGGGTGTGGATGAAGATTACATAGAGCCGACATAATTCATATGCTGATAGGTGACAGATACCCTTAGATTTATAAGAGGGGGCATGTATTCCTATAGGTCTCTCCTTGACGAGGGATACATAGATTTGGTCAGGGAAACATTCATGGAGTATCTGGCGGAGTTAGAGGATCGACAGGAGAGTATCCTTTGTAGACAGTCAATTCATATGGTGCATGTTCGTTGGCATCACATGGATCTATAGGATAGTACATGGGAGTGAGAGGCTCAGATTCATGCTTAGTAGCACCTTTTGTTTGATTAGACCTTATTTTGGATTATGAGGACTTAAAGCCCTAAAGTGGGAGTAATGTAATACCCCATAATTCCATAATTTTTTTAAAAATTAAATATAATTATTTTGAGACCAGGCACTGGGGTGGTATGCGATTCCAAGGCCTGGTGTGCTTGAAATAGTCCGTAAAAAATGTTATGTTTTTAAATAGAGTGCATGAGTGGTTTTCCTGAAAAAGTGGAATAACTCTCAAATGGGTTCCTAGATCAAAAATCCGAGTGAACCATTGTGTTTAGGATGGAAATTTTACTCTAGGAGCGACTTAATTTTAGTCAGCGTGGGCCTCCAGTGAGAAAACCCGAAAATGGAATAATTGTAAATAAAATAATAAAATAAAATTATTTTTTTCAAATCCTTGTAACTCATGAACGGTGACTCAAATTGAAAATATGAGACCATGATTGGGCTCATGAGGGTATGCTTTTCTTAGGAAGATCCTAACATTGGCCAGCATGGGTCAATAGTGGAAATTAGTTTTTGACTGTAAATAAAATAATTGAATAAATTTATTTTATTTTCAAATCTTTATAAATACTAAATGGTAACTCCGATTGGAAATCTAAGAGTACCGTTGAGTTCATGAGGGTATGCTTCCCTTAGGCATATCTTAACATCAGCTGGTGCGGGCCGGCTTTGAAAGTTGGTTTTTGGGACGTAACCATTAATAAAATAATTTAATTAAAATTTATTTCATTTTCAAATCCTCATAACTCAGAAATAGTAACTCAGATTAAAAATCTGAGACCACTGTTGAGTTCATAATGAGAAGTTATCCTTAAACAAGACTTAACCTCGACCAGCGCGGGTTGAGGAAAAAAGTTAATTTTTTAACTATTTTAAAGTTCATTTAAATAAACGTGTGAGAGGGTTTTTATAACTTTTAAACCAGTGCTTGGATCAAAAATCCAAGGGTACTGTTGAACTCAAAATGTCGGGATTCGCATAGAAAAGACCTAACATCGATCGACAAGGGTCGACTGGAAAAGATAGTTTTCAGAATTTTTGGAAGAAAAATAAAATAACTTAAAAATTTATTTTTATTAGTTTCCTTCACCATTAAGTCGTGGCACATCAGAAGTGCAGTGCAGTGATGAGACAACACTGAATCTCATTAATGAACCTCATTAATGAATCAGTGTAATGATGCTGTAACACAGTGGTAACAGAAATGTGTTCCCTCCTCTAATGTTTTAACCAAGGGGTGTATCATTGATGTGGTAGAAACACTATGAATCTCTAGAGTATCACTATTGATGAACAAAGAATGATGAGTGATGATATCCAACAATGTTGAGAACTTCCCCTCCTATTTAATATATCCTGCCTTTGACATCGAATCGAGCGCTTCCGCGGACGGATCACCATCAGCGACAAATCCACCCTTCGATATAACTTTATCTCTAGATATGGGTTGTTATTTGAATTATTTCTTTCCCCATTCTTGGATTTAAATGACTAATGCAGATCAACCCATGAACAGGTTGACCCACGATTTGAACGTTCTTGAGAGAGGTTCTTAACTGTGGGATAATTTGGGGGAAATGAGTTTCTGTTTTGATTTCGTTCTTGATCCTTCTAATGGGAGCGGATTAAAACCGCGACAAACGATGACAAAGGTTCATTACTTGAATTTATGTATGGATTTTCCTCTCCTTTTTATCCCTTCATGTTCTTATTTCTTCCTAGGGATATAAACAAACGATCATCACACGTTCATGTTGTGGCACAACGATTTGATATCGTGGATTGTAGACAGACATGGCATGAAGGTAGTGTGTTGACGACGACGTCGGGTTGATCGAAGCGGCGCGTGAGATACCATCAATCTAGTGCTTTCTGGAGGAAGGGATCACAATGAAGTTATGATCCCACAATAGTTAAGAGGGCGGCCCAAAGGATCCAGAACAACTTTTGGATTCAAAAACTGACCATCAGAGTGAGTCTGGTGGCCCGTAGAACCCCCCCCTGGTGCGGGAGTGACTATGTGCCAAGTGGCGGAGGCAGTGCGCCATAGCGGCAGAGAAAACCACGTCCATGGGGTTGTCTATACAAAGGAGGCCACAATGTCAGCTATAGAATTAACTTAGTCCTGTGAATCAAAGTTGTGGGTGTGCTGATCTGGTGGCCAGCAACGACCAACCGCGTTTTATGAATGGGGAAGCGGCGGTGGCTGCCGTATCCTGGGCGAGCGCCACCGAACCGCTTTAATGTGGGCTGGGATGAAGCTTGTGGGACATGCCAAAAGTGGGCTAAGTCAGACTCGAACCGTGTCAGACCTGGTTCGGGTTGAAAAAACTAGGTCGAGTCGGTGGGTCCTGGGCTAGGCCGGGTCGGGGCGGTCTGATTGGGTTGGATCAGACCTAGACCCAACCGACCCTCTTTTCGTTCAAACGTCTATAAATCTCAAAATGATAGTCCGTTTGACGATCCATATATGGCATTTGGACCATTGCGATGAGACAGTCCTTTTGAGATACTCTATGTGAGACTTTGTGAAAGTTGGAAGACAGACTAATGGTTTGAGGTGTAGGTCCTTTCGATACAAGAACACTTGATCTAGAATCAATGTGTTTTGTAAATATAGGACTCCCTAGGTCATGGGAGTGGGTTCGTTTACTTTGGGTAGCTTCCTCTGGGGGTGTAACTCCCCTGAAGGACTAGGGTGTGGGTTTTTGGAGATGTTCATGAAGGGAGAGTAGGTACTCCCCTATGGGACCAGGGAGCGAGTCCTCTATCTATGGAGTCCGTAATCCCTTATAGGACAAGGGTGCAGGTCCTCCACCTATAATATACATAGAGTCGGTACTCCCCTACTGGGCAGGGTGTGGGTCCTCTATGATTGGATTTGGTACTCCCCTACTCTTCCAGGGCACGAGTCCTCCATACATGATCGAATAGAGTCGGTACTCCCCTACCAGGTAGGGTGTGGGTCCTCTATGATAGAATTCGATACTCCCATGTGGTTTTAGGGTGTGGGTCCTCCACACATGAACTAACAGAGTCGGTACTCCCCTGTCATGCCAGGGCGATGGTCCTCTAGTTACCGAGTAGTACTCCCCTACCGGGTAGGGTGTGGGTCCTCAATTGGAGTTAGAAATCCCTTGGATGTCAGACATAATAGCGAGGAGTGGGCCCATACAATTGATGAAAACGATGCCTAGATAGGATCTAGTGATCCCTTGATATAATGAGGTGAGTTACACTCCTTATAGGAGAAATAGAGGTTTTGTGAAATTGTTAGGAGCAGGGCTCCCTCTTTTGTGTACAATGGTGAGGGTGAGCCTCTCCACTTCAGTTTCCTTAGTCTTGCATTAGGCGCAAGACATCGTTGACTGAACCTCCAGTGCTGGGCACTGAAGCTGGACCTAGTAGAATTTTCCCGATGTATCACATTCTCTCAGACGTACCATTTGGAATAGTAGAGTTTTTTCCAATGGAGTGTACCTCTCAGACGGGTGCCATCGAGGATGGCTGGGCTCATAGATTGAGATCCCCTGGTTTCATGTGTTGCCTCTCAAACCTATGATGAGAATCTTGATGCTGGATATGAGGTTGTAACCTTATGATTCCTAGTATCTGAAACAAGTATATATGCATTTTCTTGTTATATGTATGGGCATATACCCATGTCGAGTTGACTGTGATTTTCTTTTGTCTTTTCCCTTGTGCTTTACCTTTATGGTTTTGGGGTGTCCTACTGAGTATTATTTTACTCACCCCTGCATAGGCTTTGTCCGCACATGTCATGTCTTGTGTAGACGATTGACACTTTAATGAAGTCCAGGGGGGATAAAGACCAGGTGGTGCTCAGTGAGATCAAACAGATGAGGCGTACTCCTACAGCTACAAGCATCTAGCCATTACCTACCCTTCAGGTAGGGTTGTTGGCGGACGAGCTTTATGGACTTGAAGTTTTACTTGTGTTCTGTATTTCTGGCTCAGTTTTCCACCCTGTACTTTACTTTTTGTTGCACTCTAGTGGTGTTATAATTAGTGGCTTGCATGCATAGCTTCCTTGGCCTTTTACTTTCGAGTACCTTTGGCTTGGAGTTGTGTGCATGTGTAAAAGTACTTACGAAAATGACTCCCATTTGTGGGATATGGCCACTCGGCACTAGTCTCCAACCCTTGACCTATTAGAGGTGAGCTTAGGGTAGTCACGACACGGGTCCTGGGGGATGGGTCGTGACAAAGAAAATCTGAGACCCTCAGATCCAGATCTCGATGTTTTCTTCAGAAACCCTAACTACATCTGAACACCAGATGCCGAATGATGTTCAAGCAACTAGAGGTAATGGGTTTATGTGATTTGAGTGGGTTTTTGTGATTCGAGCTTCGATTCATCGAGGAGGAGCACTGAAAATGGGTGGATTCTACGGAAAGCTTCTGATATCGCGATGGGTTCACAACATGTTAGTTTTTTTTAATTAGATCGGGACACTTTTATCAGTTCTTTTTCAAAAGCACTGATAATGATTCCTTTTATCAATGCTTATTATTTAAGTGCTGATAAAAGTCATATTTATCAGTTCTTTTTTAGTACTGATAAAGGAAGGTCTTTATCAACGCTTTTTTTAGCACTGATAAAACCACTTCTTTATCAGTGCTAAAGAAAGCACTGATAAAGATTTCTTTTATCAACACTTATTACTTAAATGCTGATAAAGGATTTATAATTATAATTATAAATAAAATAATTGTAAATATATATATATATTTAATAAATATATATAAATATAAGTATAATAAATATATTCCTTATTTAAATATATTTATTATAATTTTATAATTATTTAAATATATACTTATTTATTTATAATTAAATAAATATTTTTAAAAAATAATATTTATATCATTTTATATATTTATAAAATTATATATATATATATTTAATAAATATATATAAATATAAATACAGTAGATATATTCATTATTTATGTAAACTTATTATAAATTTAACAATTATTTAAATATATATAATTATTTATTTATAATTATTTAAATAAATAAAAAATATATATATATTTATAGTTATATAAATACTTTTAAAAAAATATTTATTTATTTATAATTATAAATATATAATTTTATAAATATGTATGTACATTTTTAAATATATTTATTTATGAATATATTTATTTATAATTTTTTTTTATAAATATTTTTTTACAATTTTTTTTAACATTATTAATGAATGTCAAATTTTAAGTGCATGCATGTTAAAAATGAGTGAAATTGAATAAATTAAAAATAAGTACACTTTAATAATATTAAAAAAATGGATATGTTTTGTGTGTGTGCATTGTATATAAAAATGCATTAATTACATATATGTGAAATCAATATAACACACATTTGATCTATTTTAAATTGAAAAATCAAACGACATTCAATTATATGTCCATTACTATATGCAATTAGTCAGTATTTTTAATTCATATTAATTTTTAATTATAAACCATTATTCACTAAATATATGACTATTTAATGTAAAGCGCATAAATATTTTTTAATATATAAATCATATTTATATACATTAATACATATCTATATATTTAATATATACTATTTATTAACATTATCAATAATCATCTAATTAATAAAATGTTTAATATTTTTCTCAATTTACTTATTTTTAATTTTAATTTGTTTAATTTTAATTTTTCATATCTATATATTTAATATATACTATTTATTAGTATTTATAATTTATATATAATACAATCAATTTATTCATTTTTATCAATAATTGTTTAATTAATAAAATTTGTAATATTTTTTTTAATAAACTCATTTTTTATTTATTTAATTATTTCATTTTATTTATTCATACCTTTATCAGTGCTAAAAAGTGCTGATAAAGGACTCCTTTATGAGTGCTAAAAATATAGCACTAATAAAAGGTACCCTTTATCAGCGTTAAAAATAAAGTGCTGATAAAGGGTACCCTTTATTAGTGCTAAAAAAAGCACTGATAAATGGTTAAATTTATCAATGCTTTATTTAGCACCGATAAAATTCCATTTATTAGTGCTTTTTTTTCTAGCGTTGATAAATACCAACACTGTTAAATGCCAGTTTTGTAGTAGTGATTTGAGACTCTTTGTTGTTTGGGTATCTTATTTTCATGTGCCTCATTAGTATACCTACCTGAATGTTTCATGTATTGTGTGTGCTACCAAAAGGTTGGTATGAACCGACATCATCTTAATAGTCAACATGGATGCTAGCTTTCTAAATGGTTTGATGGCGGTGCCTTGGTCAAATAGGTGTCAGTGGCCCTCTTTATGTTTTTTCTTGGTTGTGTGAATTTATTTTCAAAAGGAAAGTAGTTTCTTTTAAAAATATAATTTTAAAAAAATAGATTTGTATGAAATAAAAGTCATAAGGAAATGGATGATTTATAGGATGAGTTTTGAAATGGTATTTCAAAACAAAAAATGAGTTTTCTAAAGGGTTTTGATGGGATTTGGACCTTAGTCCTAGTATGTGTAGAGCGTCATGTAATGCCTTTTTAAGTGGGCTTTGAAAGGGGATTTGGATCAGTTTTTATAGAAAATCCTTGGTGGTTTGGTGTGGGTTAGATTTGGTCCATTTAACCTTGTATGGGTGATCCCCTATTTTTAAAAGAATTTGTGCCCCTTTCCATGGTCTTTTTGTGTAGCTTTTTGTGTTATGATACATGGTGATTCTTACTATGTGTTTTAACTAATGATGTTTTATCATGGTATCAAAGTGGAAGGTCGATCTCGATGGATGTGACAGGCCCCTAGAGGGCTGAGATGGGTCTTAGGGACCTCAGGTGGATAGTTGTGCATGGGAATAGGCTCGAGGGACTAGTGTCCCGATGTTGAGTTGGTTATTTGAGGGACACATGCCCTAGTTTCTAATACCAACATGTGATAATTGTATGACTAATGTGACCACCCTAAGTATGCAAACATGGGTTGGATTATCTATCAATAGCCTCCCTAGAACTTGTGGGGATGGGATGGTGTGATGATTATGAACTACCTAGAAATTTTGGGGATGGGATGATGTGATTGATTATGGCCTTCTTAGAACATATGGGGATGGGCCTATGTGCTTGATTTTGGACTCCATAGAGCCTGCGGGGATGGGTAAGTGTGACTGATGGCGACCTCCCTAGAATCTATGAGGATGGGTTGTTGTGGTTGATGACCCCCCTAAACTCTGTGGGGATGGGTCAGGGTGACTTGACAGACCTCCCTAAGTATGTAGGGATGGGTCCGGGTACATAACAAGTCCATGATCTGAGTGACAGGCATTGACTATGGGATACATATGCTTTTGAGTTCCTAAAAGATGATTATTCTAGCTTAGAGTTGAAGTAGGTATCGTATAGATCATATTATGACATAGATTATAATGGAGTCGAATTAGATACTTCATGGGTTGTGGTGTGAGGTATATCCCAATGTAGTTCCAAAATAGGTATTCTTGTATGTACTTGTGTGATATTTTTCTGGATGGGTGTGTTTTATAGACATGAATGCACCTTATATATGTATTGTATGCACATCCACTTGATCAAAATAGTACCTTGTTTCATTGAGAAACTGAGGATACCTACTGGGTTATTGGACTTATCCCTATCCACATAAACAACATGGATTTCAATGTACATGGGTAGACTCTCCTATTTTTTCTTAGGACATAAGTATCATATGGAGCTGAACACATGGTATTAGTCAGCTGGTCATGGAGGCTGTGGATATGGTGGGATGATATGAGATTTAGGCCATAGGCTAACATATTTTTTTCAGTTACCATTAACATGTAGTGGCTAATGTTACATTTATTTTATATGATTTCTGATTTTTTTTTCTATTTCTACTATTTTATAGATGATGCATCACATAAATAGTTTTATTACTTTATATTCCAGACTGTGGGGGGCCAGTGGGCTCCCTTTTTATTCCCATAGGTTTGTGGGATGTCCGATATGTGGATGGGTCATATTGAATTTTTTTTAGAATTTGGGTGTGACCCTTGGGGCTTATTTTGAGGAAATAGTCTCCCCATAACCATGTTAGGACCCCACCGCTAGTTGGAAGCCTCTGGTATATGAGAAAGTGTGCCTGAGGTGATGTGATGCTCCCTATTCAGGCACCATTTAGGAGGCTCAGGCTAGAGTGTTATAAAATGGTATCATATGTGTATCTAGGATAAATATAATTTTTATAAGTGAAGATAGGATATTATGAATCAAGAGGTAGAATGAGAAAATTCCTAGCCAATATGACATCGATGGAAACTCGAGTTTCCAAGGGATGTTCATTATGGGATTAGGCACTCTACAATGAGTGAGGTGTTGGTTTAGATATTGAATCCCAAAGTGGGATTGATGAGACCTGGTATGAGTTATAGGGCTTAGCTAGAATCCGGTGGTCCATTCATGCATCATGATAGTGACATGGTGGGAGCATGATACACATGCTTATGGGTGGTGTCTCTTGACATGATGGCCTTATCAAAATATATATTAATTAAAGAAACTTATAATATAATTGATGTTTTCTTGATTATATCATAAGGGATGATTAGATTAATGTGGATATGATGGGAATGTTTGATAGTTGTTATGTTCTTTCTTGGTTTCTATAGGGAAATGGTTTTTAGAACTTTAGAACTTTGGGAAAAAATTTGTTTTATAATGAAAACTCTTACAGTGGTTCAAGGAATGCATAAATTGTTTATTGGTTAGTTTTAATGAAATTGGCCCATAGAGACAATGGTGTGGAATGGTTGGTATTTTCAAGTTTTATGAAAATATAAGGAAATTATTTTTGAAAATGGATTTTAAAATGGATTTTTAAAATAGAAATGGTTTTTAGGAAAATGGACCGACTAAGTTGAGGATTTTGGTGATTTTGGATTTCACTGAAAACCCTTGGGTGATAGTTTTTTTTGGAAAACTCATGGGAGATTTTGTGTGTCTAAAATGTTTTGAAAAAATGATTTTGAAAATATTTTACTAATTCCTATGTGAACTAGTCTTATTGGATATTGATTGCTTAGCTGGGGTGACCTTGATGTTTGATTTTTGTTCTCAGCTCATGTGATAATATTGTTAGGATTCATCATATGAGGTTGAAAGGTATGATGTTTAGGCTTGGAATGGTTCACATAGATTAACCAGTGGGGAATAATCCCATTTTTTATATTTCTAGTGATAGACTTGGAGATACATGATGGTCAAATTTTCTATTCATATGCACATCATTGATGTTATTATATCCACTCATAGCAGGCTTTTGGGATGGATAATTGGTTGGGGCCACTTATAGTGGGCCTGTGAGATTGATGTTTTGAGAGAATCATGTGTGGTGGGCTCATGGAAGTTTTAAATGAGGTTTGAGTTGACAAATGTGATTTTGGAATGTTCATAGAGTGGACCCATGATATGTGTTTTGATGTTCTAGGTGATTTTGTGGGTTGAACAACTTGATATGTATTTGTTTTGGGTCCCTTATTGGGACTAGTTATTGTGTGCTCTTGGTAGGTGATTCCTATGATTGGGATCACCACTAATTGGAATCAGCCTCTGATAGTGGAGTCTTATGGAGTGGAGAACCATAAGACTTAGGATTTTTTTTATGAAACTTTGGTGTTTTTAGGTGATGGGTGCAGTTGATAACTGCCTTATTTTTTTATGACTATAAGAACCCGGTTTTTTCTATAAAATACTTTTGAATTTTCTTGATGTTATTACAGAGCAGCGCCTTCAGACGGCGTGTGATTCCGAGCCCTGGTGTGCCCGTAATTAAAATTTCTGTGCGTTCACACTGGGCATGCCAAATAAAGTAGAATAACTCCAAAACGGTAGCTCGAACGAGAAAACTGAGGGCACTGTTGAGCCCAGAACGTTCCGTTTACCCTAGGAGGGGTGTAATTTTCGTGGGCATGGGCCTCCTGTGAAAAATGACACCGGGGGTGTTTTCGTAATTTAGAGGCCTCAGGCATTAAGTTTTATAACCTTAGAACGAGAGCTCGGAATAAAATTCCAAGCCCGCCGTTGTGATCGGGAGGTGGTGTTTACCCTAGGGGAGGCTTAACCTCGACCCCGCTGAGGGTTCAGGTACGGGGCCTACGAGCGGGGGGTTAAAGTGTTTTATATTTAAACACCACCCCCACCCTCTTCTCCCCCTTCTTACCTGGCGAAAAACCTCACAATAAAGGAGGAACACCTCTCCTCTCCTCCATCCATCCGGAAAGGCGGTGACGGCTCCGGCGGATCGTCGGTGAAGCGTCGGGCAACGCCCATCGAGGTAGGCTCGTGTTTTATCATTTTAATTACCACAATCTTCCTCAAATTGAATTATTTGCATCGTAATGCTGTCTGATTGCCTAGAGAAGCCCCTAGTTGCGTAGGGTGTGAAATTATCTTACCAACAATCCTTTTGGATCGAAATTCCGAGTCCCTGGGCGTCCGTGGTGGCCCCGGGAAGTTTCCCGGCCATTTTACTCTTTTTCCGGCGGTTCTAGGGTGGTCCGGCGGGTTTCCGGAGAACCGGGACGGCGGAAGGTGGTGGCGGGCTTCCGCGGCAGTTTTCGGGACTATGGCGCAGCAGCGGGCTCTAGGTGGTCTTTGGTGTGGCGGCGGACTTCTCAGCCGCAGCGGCTTCGCGCGGCACGACGAGCTCCATGCGACGGGCGCAGCTCGCGGCGTGGAGCAGTGGACCGGGGTCGCACTGTGACCCCGCGGGGGAACCCGAGTCCCGCTTTCAGCGGGTCTCCGCGTGGACCAGAGACTGGCCATGAAGGCCGGTCGACAGTGGGCCGGCCCAGGCCGGTCCAGCCCAAGGGGATTCGTCCCCTTGACTTCGGACATCCGTAACTACCACTACGAGTGTCTGTTTTGCATTCCGTCTGTGGAACTGTGATCCTATACTTGAGACAAAGCTTTTTGAGATGGTCTCGGGGATTTTTAATTCCTGAGATGGGGGCCTCAGTGGCACGACACTCCCATTAAGTGTATTGACGTTTTTTTGGGGGTTCTTGTTTTCGATGGCGCGGACACATCCAATGTCCGATTTGAGCACCGTCAATGGCGTTGAGACCCTGGCGTCGAGGCGGAAATTTCTAGCACAGTTTTGGGCATTGGAGTCATAGTTGAGATGTGGGCCCTACGGGCCATCTTTTAAGCTGCGAGCAGTGTTTAGAAACTTTTTAATTGGATGTCCATTTGGGGTGTGCAAGCAGTTGATTCTGGGTGTTTTTCCGAGGGTATTGCAATGGCGCAATCTTCCTTCTTTAATTATGCACGATGGTGCGGGCCCCACGAGGGCCATTTTAGAAGTTGGTGGTGATTTCTATCTTTATCACCAGGTTTCCATTTCAAAAAAATGGATAGTCAATATTATGTAATTTTTTGAGAGGATCGCAACGGTGCGATCTGTTCGTTGCGATTCAGGACTAAGATGCTAGTCCCACGAAGCACCGCTCATGTGCGGTATGACGAAATGCATCTTTTTCTCCGGATATCTGTTTCACTCAAGTGAGTAGTCAATTTGATGTGTTTTCCCAAGGGGATCACAATGGTGCGATGCGCCTGATTGTTTTCTGGACCGAGACTCGGGACCACAGGACGTCGTTCGGGCGTAAAGTAGTATTGAATGAATTTTACGTCGGATGTCCATTGGAGGCGAGTAAATAGCCTATCTCTCATGTTTTTTCATGAGGATTAAAAAATTACGATCCATTTGGATGTGCAAAGTCTCATTTGAGATCTCATTAAATGGGGAAGCGTGAAAGGTGCTCCGGTGGTGGTTCTTCTTACTGTGTTTGGAAGTGAACCCTTGGCGTGTGATCGCGTTCACTCTCGTGTGAGTGAAGTTGATTTTTGAAGAGATGTGGTTGGCCATTCTAGGTCCGTGGAGGAAGTAGGTTGGTGAAATTGCATTTACGCCTTTTTTGCATTGACATTGGGTGCTGTGTGCACGATATCCCTTGGGCTGGAAATGTGGCGTACTCTGGGAGTATACAGGAATGCTTGGAGGTACATGTTGTAGTTTTTACCAAAGAACATTTGTTCTCTTGGTTTGGAGATGAGTTTGGGCCACATGTCATGTGGTCCCCTTGTGCGCGTTGTGTTCTACTTTACATACCTTTGACCTCTCAAAACGTAGAGGGTCCTCCTGTTCTTGATGGTTTTGATCAGTAGGGTTGAGTGGGTTTCCCCCTAGTCCTGTTCACGATGGTTTAGACCAACAGGGTTGATTGGTTTCCCATGGTTCTGTTCTCGATGGTTTGATTGGAGGAGTTGTTTGGGTTTCCCTTTATCCTTTGGCCATGTGGGATTTCAGTATCACGTCCCTTAGTGTTCCCTGGTAGAGTTTTTTTGGATTCAGTGTGACCAATACATTATGCGGGCACCGATCCTCTACCCAGGAGGTTGTTTCCAGTAGGGTGCGGAGCCCCAGTGAGCCCTGGTCGTAGACTCCCTAGCCAAGTATCGAGATCATATCTTCCTTCTACGATCTACCATGATGCGTTTCCTCAGGTAGAGTTCCTGGTATCGGCGTGACCCACACTACACGGATGCTGAACCTCTGCAAGGTGTTTTGTTCTGGAGTTGGGTGGTTACGCGATACCCACTCCATGTTCTGTTGTCCAGTGTTGTACTATCTAGTAGGGATGACCAGATCAGTTTCGGGTTTACCCTCCAGTGGGGCTGGGTAGTGGGTTTCTCATCGACTTCTTTGGGGGTACCCTCCAGCGGGGCTGGGTAGTGGGTTGCTCATCGACTTCTTCGGGTTTACCCTCCAGCGGGGCTGGGTAGTGGGTTTCTCATTGACTTTTTAGGGTTTACCCTCCAACAGAGAATGGGCAGTGGGTTACCCGATGACCTCTTAGGGTTTATGCTGCTGGGCAGTGGGTTTCTCATTGACTTCTTAGGGTTTACCCTCCAGTAGAGACTAGGCAGTAGGTTACCCGACGACCTCTTAGGGTTTACCCTCCAACAGGGCTAGGCAGTGGGTTACCCAATGACTTCTTTCAGACTCAGTCCTTTTTACTAGGCTAGTCTGTGGCTTTTCTCTGTGACTACCGGAGCGAGACCCTTGGTTGTACGGGCCAGTGACGTGACAACTTTGACTTTGAGCAGACCTCTCGACTATGTGTCAGTGACATGGTGTGGTTTGACTTTCCCTAGAACTCTCAAGTACGAGGTACACTTTCCACACAAAGACACATCCTTGAGACGTGACCTTAAACCGTGCAGGTGAGTCAGTGCCACCCAAAGTGGATAGTGTGAAGGTATGGTGATTTGATCCCCTTTACTTGCAGTTTAGGGCAGACGGGTAGGATGCTGGGCATCAATGGTGTTTACTTCTGGGACTGTAGGCGACTCACTTTCTTGGGCTGAGCTACGGGATGGAGATCCCCTTAAGATCTTGTTTGGGTTTCTTGATTGAGCACATGGATATGTATATACCTTATTCCAGCACCCACTTCTTGGGTTTTGGTTACTCTCCTTCCAGGAGAGGTGAAGACGCGCAAGGTATGCCACATGATTTCCGTTTCTAGTTTCTCATGGTTGGATGAGTCTACTCTCCTACTATAGGTAGCGAAGACTCGACGAGAATTTCATCTTCTCACCATTTCTATCTCCTTGTGTTTGGATGAGTCTACTTCCTTCCTCTTGTTGGGTTGATCTGTACTCTTTACTGCACTATCGGTTGTACTCATTTACTTTTTTCTGTTAAATCTATTGAATACCTCTTTAGTACCTCCTTTGTTGCTCCCTCAAGCCTTCAGGGCATCCTACTGAGTATTTTTGTACTCACCACTTCTTGGGCTTTGCCCAAACTTGGTGTACCATTACAGACGACAGACAGGTTGTTCGTGACTTCAGCAGAGCTTAGGAGTTCAGGAGCTTGGACCGCATGCAGTGGTCGTAGTTGGGTTCCAGGTGTGGGACTCTCCCAGCTATTTTACCTTTTCTACCTGTTGCTGGGTTGTGGAACTTTACTGGTTGGGCACATGTTTTGCCCCTTACCTTTTAGTTTACCTTCAGCACTTGCTTTGTATCATTTAGAGGTTGATGCACTTTGTGGTTCATTTATAGAAATTGGTACATTACTTTTCTTTTTACTATGCACTTCTGCATTGAGTGAGCTGCGTGTGTGTGTATAGGTACTCGGGCAAAGGCCTCCCTGAGTTGTTTAGCCTTTGGCGCTTGTCGCCAGCCCCTGGCCTATGGAGGCGGGCTTGGGGTAGTTGCGGCTCGAGCCCGGGTAGGTTCAGGTTGTGACAAAGTGGTATTAGAGGTGGTTCGTTCCTTGGGACGTTGTTCGGACATACCTAAAAAGGAATTGGTTGGGATTTAGGGCAATAGTGTCAACGTGTCTCGAGAGTGGCTCTCAGGCCAGGGAGTCTAGTGATGGTGCGGCAGCCGACGTATCCATTCACCAGGACCCTGATAACCTGCTTTTCAACTCGGCATGCTGAGACACCCATTGCAGGGAAAATTGGTTTGTGCATCCCATAGGATTGAGTCTTTGACTTTACTTCTTGAGTCATCTCCCCATTGTTGTTATATACATACATGCTCATCTGACCGCAACACTCCTTGATAATATTCAGGATGTCTCCTCGAAGACAGCCAACCAGGATAGCAGCTTCAGTTCATGAATATGACCGTGTGAGCTACGAGGCCTTAGTCCAGAACCCATCATGCGAGCCCCTTTCTCCGGGTGGGCCGGTAATAGCACCCCCACCTAGTGAGCAGCAGACATCGTCAATAGAGAAGATTGAGCTTGAGCGTAGGTTGAGCGCGCTCTGTGAGTTCCAGCAGCATAGACCGCTGAGGTTCACCGGTGAGCCAGACCCTCAGGTATCATAGGTTTGGCTAGATACAGTTGTTTGCCTCTTCAGGCTTGCGTAGACACCGGCAGATCAGATGGTGGCTTTGGCCGCCAGCCTTTTCCACGGAGTAGCTGAGCATTGGTGGAGTTTGGTAACTGAGTTTCTTGATGAGTTGTCACTTTCGTGGGATGACTTTCAGCTACTGTTCCGTGATGAGTTTTACCCCTCCTGCTTACGCTCCATTCAAAATCCAGGAGCTCCTGCAGTTTCAGCAGGGAGGGATGACGGTGGTTGAGTATGCGACTAGTTTCGCAAACCGTGCACGTTTTTACCCGGACTTAGTCCACGACGACAACTTCTGAGCGTGGAAGTTTGAGCAGGGTCTCCATAGAGAGATTTGTGCTGTCATAGTACCCTTGGGCATTTCCACTTATATCGGGGTGCTAGAGTAGGAACTGGTGACATAGATCTTCCTATCGCGTTCTACAGTTGGTGGTGGCAGCAGGCTCGACAGAGCCGAGACATCTGCCGCAACTAGCAGGCATCAGCTGACAGAACCTCGACGCAGGTGTCTTTATGATAACTGGACTCATGGGCGTGGTCGTACACCACGGTGGCGCCGGAGGTCACCAGTGCAGCCCAGAGAGCGTCGATGCTACACTTACGACGAGCAAGTTCACCTGGCACGAGACTGCCCAACCAGGAACGCTGAGAATATCGGGCAGGCAGCAGGTGCACCACCACGATAGAGGCAGCGCCGTGATCGGATTAGTGGCCCGAGAGGTGGTTCTAGTAGAGGAGTGGGAGGAGCTGGCAATGGGGGACGACCTTACGAGGTCTTCCCATCACCACTAGGCATTCCATGTCAGGCTCCGGGAGCTGACAGTTGGGACCGCAGTCAGCCACGAGCTTTGGATGTCTACGATCCTGTAGAGCCTGAGGTGGAAAGAGGTACACCCTACATCTCTTCTACTTTTTTCAGTAGAATTGTTAGGCTTTGTGTATGAAGTGATCTTTTTCTCCCTTCTCCTTGCTTGAGGTGTTACCAGGGTGACGCGGGGTGTTGGTGAAACCCTGTGTCGGAAAGGTAGAAGACGTGGGAACTTTTTCTTTAGTCGATGGTGTCGACTCCTTCTCTCTTCGAGCATGTAAGAGAGTCTTGTTTGTGGGACATCGACTGTAAAATCTTGCGTGACCAGATATCCTTGGGTGTTTCACCATATGGAAATTCTGAAGGAGGGAATCACCAGGCTTTGTCCTAGGTCCAAACGGTGATTCCAGTCGCAGTGGGCGACGTAGAGGTGCGACCAGGGAGGTGAGCTACCCCCGAGGTCCTTCAGTCCATTTGAGATCATGTGAAGGGATGGCGAGGTTTCCTACCGCCATTCCCTAACCCCAAAGGCTGGTTTGGGTACATAACGTCTCCCACATGACTTACCTGAGAGGAAGTGTATGTGCTCCAATTCATGTCATCGACGAGGGCAGACCTCGTGTGAACTGATCAAATCTTTTGGTGTGTGTGAGGTGGCACGAAACTGTGCAAGATTTCTTCTGGGTACGGAAGAGCTAGGTGTGGGCTTAGTACCCTGAGTTATTCCCTGGTTTTTCTATTCAGGGACGACAAGATTGAAGGAGGGAATGATGGATGAACCTAGTTTTTTGCTATAAAAGACTTTGGAATTTTCTTGATGTTATTCCAGAGCAGCGCCTTCAGACGATGTGCGATTCCGAGCCCCGGTGTGGCCAAAATTAAAATTTTAGTGTGTTCACACTGGGCATGCCAAATCAAGAAGAATAAAACCTAAACGGTTATGGTATCCCACCTTTTTATAACATAACTTTTCATTACATTTTACAAAACCGAGGATCTTTAAGGTTTAGTGTCTTGGAAACCAGGAACTTAAAACATGAAAACATAAAACATTCTTCTTAAACACTTGAAAGGCTTCTCCTTATGTTCATCCTAGGTTCATTACTGCATCTCATAACCTAGGGAAATACATCAAAAGAAAGGGTGAGCAGAAGGCCCAGTAAGGGAAACAAGGGGAAACATTTAACATGTGAACTTGAGATACATCAACAATATCATGAAAAAGAACTTTAAGGCATGATAAAAAAATCATGAGGCATGTCATGATAAAAATAACGTATTTCATAACTTGAAGATGTGGCTACAACATTTAATATTGAAAATCATTTCCGTTTCACCAAGGTCCATCCCCAAGGTGTCATTAAAAATTACCAAGCTTATTCACCAAGCCATCATTAAAAATGGTCATCTCTAGAGAATAAGTCTTTACCCAATGCGTTGGAGCGCTGTTAGGGAGCACCCTTAAATTTATCTTTATTATCATGTGAGCCACATATATCATCATCAAACATTTCATAAAAAACCCACATATCATAAAATAAATGGGTTTCCTTTCATAATCATAACGTTTTAAAAACTGCTTTAAAGACATGATCTTTATGTCACTTTAAACCCACGAAAAAGGAAAGTGGGTTTCATGTATGTAAATCCCAGAATTAAAATAGAACATTTTGATTTATATGTGAATACCCCTGTAGAAAAAGAGATTTGAGTATTCACTTAATAAATTAAAATAATTTGAGAAAAAGAGAGAGACATTTTGAGACGAAAATTCTGCAGCATAACGGCTATGTTACAAAGTTTTAGAAAACATTGAAAAGAGAGGGGACATGAGTCAACCACTCATAAATGATTCATAACACAATAGAGGGACATAATATAATTGATATAAGAACATTCTAATGAAATTTGAAAGACATACCATATGAATTAAAAAACATGGAAGGAAGACAAAAATAAGATTTCTCTTATGAAAACTCGGAAGCCTAACGACGTCACTTAAAAATTCAAAAAAAAAATGAATTGATGAGGTAAAATAGGGTCTCTCATCAGATGATAATAAAATATCAGTATGATAGATATAGAGATCATACACCAAAATAATAAAAAGGAACATGAAAGACTTGACATGAAAATAGATCTTGAAAATGAGAAGGGTGAAAGAATCCCTTAAAAATTCGGCAGCCTAACGGCGCCACTTAAAACTTGAAAATACTGAATTGAAGAGATCAAATAGGGTCTCTCATCATATGAACATAAAATATCAGTATGATAGATATATAGATCATACCCCAACATAATAAAAAAGGAACTTGAAATACTTGACATGAAAATAGATCTTTGAAAAATGAGAAAGGTGAACGAATCCCTTAAAATTCGGCAGCCTAAAAGTGCCACTTAAACTTCAACAAAAATGAATTGACGAGATCAAATAGGGTATCTCATAATATGAACATAATAGATCAGTATTATAGATATAGAGATCATACCCCAACATAATAAAAAGTAACTTGAAAGACTTGATATGAA
This sequence comes from Viscum album, assembly GCA_963277665.1. Classification (NCBI taxonomy): domain Eukaryota; kingdom Viridiplantae; phylum Streptophyta; class Magnoliopsida; order Santalales; family Viscaceae; genus Viscum; species Viscum album. Next base: position 1,352,013,635 of record OY728147.1, on the reverse strand, counting down.
AGTAGAACTTTGAAAAATAAGAAAGGTGAACGAATCCCTTAAAATTCGGAAGCCTAACAGTGCCACTTAAACTTTCTTAAAATGAATTGATGAGAGAAAGAGGGGGTATCTCATCATATGAAAATGAAAAGGGCAGTAATATGAATATAAAAGAACATCCTCTAACATAATATCATGGAGCATAAAAGAAATGACATAAAAGAGATTACTTGAAAAGAAAGAGAGAGGTAGGATCCCTTACCTTAAACGCAACTCTTAAAACTCAAAGGTTGGGACCTTGAGGGAATGGGGGAATCTTGGTAGGAATCCTTGGAAGGTAAGGAGACTAGAACTTCATTGAGGATGATTTTGGAGTCGAATGGATGAGAGGATGGCTTGGTATTTATAGGGAAAGTGAGGGGACAAGGCATTAATGGCCAAGGGACACCACATTGGTGGTTTTGGAAAAACCATGGGCTTGACCATGGTATTTTCCCATGGTATTGGCCACTTGGGACACGTCATACCTTATCTTACTATTCATAAGTCGACCATATTGACTACATACTTAATACATCATTTAATGATGTCATTAAACACCCGTAACTTAGAAACTGTATTTTCACTATTCAGCGGAAATTCAAATTTCTGAGAAAACCCCCAAAATTTCACCTTAACCAAATATCGATGCTCTGATTTCAAAAATGAACTCCATTTTATAAAAATAATTTTCTAAATATTTTTAATTTAATTTTTAAATAAATACACTATTCAGCGAAAATTCATTTTTTTCAGAAAAATCCCCAAAAATTACCTTAGCATAATATCAATGTTCTGAATTCAAAAATAAAGTCCATTTTATAAAAATAATTTTTTAAATATTTTTAATTTAATTTTTTAATTAAAAAACACTATTCACTCGAAAAAACTAATACTTGACTAATAATTTATGAAACCGTTATTTAACCATTTTATTGAATCACATTACTTAATCAAGGTGCCTAGATTATATTAATAATTTCTTTAAGTGAGATTACTAATCCATTTGGTCACATTACTAATCCTCAGCATAAAATCACTATTCATAATTTACTATTCATCAAAAATTAAGTTGATCTTATTAGACTCTAAATTTCGTACTGAACATAATTATAGAAGACCATTTTTTGAAAATAATTACACATTTTTAATTATTAAGGGTTTACATAAACATTTTTAAAATATCCTTTTTCTAAAATTCATCAAAAATATGCATACTATATTTATCCTGACATTTGAAAATTCATAAGCTTCATCATAAGAAGGAATCAAAATTTTTATTTAAAATAAAGGATTATACAAGGCAGTTAAGGTCTCCTTACATAGCCCCTTATAACACCAGCATAGGACCTAAGAGTAAGGTGTGCTAAGGTGAGAGAATCTTGGGGCGGCTCGGCCAACATTGCACGAGTAGTAATTTCTATCAGTTTGAACTTATCGCGAAGGCGATTCCATTCTAGCTTCACACGATGAAGTTCGGCTTGGGTTTGGTCCAGAGCAAAGCCCAGTGGTGCTACCTCCTTCCCAAGTTCCGTTAGATAGGATTTGATTGGCCCGAGACTACTGGATGAGGCCATCAAATCTTCTTTCTATATTAATTAACCAAGATCACTTGTATTTAGAGACAATAATTGAAATGTTTAGTTTCCAGTGGTCATATTGAACAATGGTCATATAACAGTCAAAACCCAACAGTCTCATTTTCATTATACTCATGTTATCAAATGAAACAGTTTTATTGAGTATAAAAATAAAATAACACACAAAATTAAGAAACAAGATTTATTCAAAATTTCGGGTCGTTACAATCTTCCCCCCTTAAGAAATTGCGTCTTCGCAATTTTTAAAATCGGGTTTTGAAATTTCATTGAAAGTCCCACATTGGAAAAGTAGTCAGTAAAACTATTACTTTAAAATAAAGAAAGGGAAGTACAAAGGTCACCCGAGTTAACCCACACTAGGATTCCATGTAGGAAAACATGGACATGGAGGAGAAAACAAAGGGTTAAGTTCTAAAGGAGAGTGATAGAAAACATGATTAGGAGAAAGTTAACCACAAGAAAATCACAAACTTATGATGTGTGTAAATGGTTTTTGATTACCTAGTAGGAAACATAAACCAAAAATGTTTTTGTTTTACGTTCCTTTTCATAATTTTGAGGAATTAATTTACTACATAGAACAAAAACATAAGGAAATATACCTGCCTTCAAGTAGAGTTTCATCCTTTAATAAGTTTCTACCAAAACTAATCTTTTCTCCAAATGATGAGCACTCAAAAACACTTGGTCTCATCAAAACACAAGAATCATCTTCTTGAGATTCACGTAATCCACAAAAGATTAACTATCAAATTATTCTATCTTTAAACATTATCCCAAAACAGAAAGGGTAAGATAAAACAACTATTCAAAAAGAAAGAATCCCATAGGAAGGGAAACTGCTTTAAATCATCAAAATTCCATGGTACTACCCAAAGTTTATCATAGACCATTCCATAAATAACTTTCCTTAAAATTCCTCAAAATAAGCCAAACTAAGATTGAACCCAAATATAAGAAGGATTTGATAACATAGTCTTCCAAGATAAACTTTATCATTCATCTCCAAACAAAATCAACCGCTCCAATCATCTTATAACAAAATTAACTAACCTAATCACATTTTCCCCAAGATAGGTTAATCATTTCCATATGTAACCTAAATTACTATAAGTTTACCTTAAATTCATAGATTCTTCAAAATATAAGTCAACCTCTACTCCTCAAAGAAATTACCATAGTAATCTATTTACCTCGATCATATAGGGTTCCCAAAATAGTGAACGTCATCCAAAAAAAAAATAATCATCTTTTAATCCCCTAATAAACTTTTTTTAAGAAGAACAACTTCACTACATCAACATGTGGTACATAACAATAGATGTTTTCCTTAATGATATAAAATCATCTTAGGTAGTGACCCGATGATCTTAGAAAACATAAAAGATATGCTCATAGAGCACGAACTAAAATACAACATGACATAGACAATTATTACGAAGAAGTTACATGTACTTTAGTCATCATGATCCATCTCAGCATAGGGCTTGCATTGTTACCTTGTCCTTGAAGATTGTTGATGCTCATCATGCTTCTCACCCATTCCAAGAGAGCATTTCCTTGGATAATGTCTAACTTCTCCACATTTATGACATCGAAATGTATAAGGTACATTAGATCAAACCTTATCTCCATTCATCACATTATACATTTTTTTAAAGCAATTGGCTACTTTATGCCCTATCTTACCACACTTAAAACATATTTTGGTTCCTTTGTGACATTCTCCTTGGTGCCTCTTCCCACACTTTTTGCAAAAAAGAAATTCGGCCTTCTTTTCCTTATCAACTTTATCAGATGAACATCCTTGAGACTTTGTCTTCTTCTTCCTTGATGAATTTGGGCATTCAACTAGGTACCAATTATTAATTGTGATTTTTGATAGCTGGTTTGGAATAATCACAATACGTTCAACTTGATATTTCGTCATCTCTGTCACATTAATAGGGCAATCGTCACATTTCCTATCACATTGGTTGTTGGGAAATGCTCTTCCATTTCCCTCCATTAACTAATAAAAGAACGTATAATTATGGGGGCTTAAATACTTATCCAATAATCAAGAAAAGTAAACTTTAATTATAGAAGGATAAACTTGTAGAAGAAAAGTATATCCTAACTTGTGATCCCCTAGGTTCCAATCTAGGTTATCCATGATCATATATTCTTATGTGAATCTTTATTTTATTTTATCTTTGTTCCTTTAATAATGGTTCATACTAAGCTTATGAATTTACCAAATCATATCCCTCGGGAGTGTCGTAACCAAGAGTGCAGCAAGGGCCGTTGTCGTGTACCAGTTCCCGTTCGAGTCTAGCTCAAAGCGGTGTTTTCGGGTTTTACCCCTATGTACATCTGTGCCAAAGCCACCTCTACCTGCTCGTATCCAGACAGGGATGTATTTTCTTGACAAACCACTTACTCAATACTCACTAAAATACTAGGAAGATTTCCTATATTTAAACTTTCTATAGGGTTCTTCCTAAAGTTTTCATATCCTAATTTACACAAATAAATAAACCATCCTTTGATATGTAAATACCCATAGATTTCAAAGAAATTTTTTCTTCTTAATTTCTTTGGAATTTTACAAGAACACAGTTTCTGACGGCGCCTGATTCCGAGGCCTGGTGTGTCCGGAATCAATTTCCGAAGATTAGCTCGGGTACGTTCAGTGAACGAACGAGCGAGTTTTTCTAACTTTTGAATCGGTGCTCAGAATCAAAATCCAAGGGCACCGATGAAACCGCAGCGCCGGTAATTGTTTAGGAACACCTATTCCAGAGTTGCATTTGTGCGGGTGGAGAAGTTAAATTTGTGGATTAAATGAGGAATGAATAAAATTGTAAAACAATTTTATTTTTAAGTCTAAGGTGGTTTTATCCTACATGGGGAATTTGGGGTAGAACCTAACTACCCATGTGAGGATAAATTTGAATATAAATGTGAGGTGGGGCCTACACGAGCCCCAACCATTCATATTACCATAACTCTCATAAACTCCCCCTTTAAACTTGTTAACTCCCTTTAATTAAGTAACACTTCATTTTTTTAATTTTCCAACCTACCTCTTAATTAATTAAAAAACTCATGGTTTAATTAATTAAGTGAATTGGATTTGAATTTTGTAAATTTGAATGCATGGCATGGGTAAATAAAATAAGGTGGAGCCTTATTTTATTTTGGTTGAAATTGTTGTGTTAAGAGAAAGGGAAGAGAGTTCTTGAGTTTTGAAGAACTTCTTCCTCCGAAGAAGAACGCTTCATCTCCTTTGTTGAAGAACGTGAAGAACACTGAAGCTTCGACGAAGAACACCATCTCATTTTGCATCTTCTCTCCATGTTGGAGGAAGTGAGACACCGCATTCTTCATCAGGCGAACACCGACGACGCTTACAGAACCTCGTTCCGCGACGCCGGCTACCGCGACGTCTTTTTCTGTGACAAACCTCGATCAACGATTCCATCAAGGTAGGGGTTTGAATATATGTTCGTAAATATTCGAGCGTTCTTCGTAATCTTAGCCGCTTGCTATCGATTAACGGGTGGGGGTCAGATCGCACAAACACGGCTGACCCTCCTCCCTTATTTCTGTTTTTGACCTTGTTGTGGTTTGAAACGGAGATGGCGCGGTGCCATCGCACCGCGCGGGATCATGCGGCAAGGATGCGCGGTGCTGTTGAAGTCGAACAAGGTCGCGGTGCCGTCACGCCGTGCTGGAGAATCACGAAAACACCGCGGCCGGAGCGGGGCCCCGGCGGAGTAGGGAGCGGCGGCCGGCTTCCGGCCGCCGGCATCAGAGCAGGGTGACGGGACCGCGCCGGTCCCGTGGCGGTAGCAGCCGGCCGGCCGGAGCGGGCCGGCCAGTCAGGGGAGAAACCGGGGGTTTGTAACCCCCGGCTGGAAGGGAGGAGCGGCCCCCACGTGGGGGCCGCGTTTAATTAAACAGGGGGCAGCGCCCCCCCCCCCCTTGTCCGCCCAGCTTGGTCACGCCGAGCTGGCCAGCGGACTGCGCCAGCGTGCCGGGCCAGGCCGCCCAGGATGGGCCAGACCACCCAGGCCAGGCCCCGCCCAAGCGGTCTGGACCCGGACCCAGTTCGGGTCGACCCAAGGGGTCTCGGGCCGGGTCGGCCCGGGCCCAAGACCCCTATTTTCGGACCTCTTCTGGTCTTTTGCCCATAACTTGGGATACATAACTCCGATCGATGCACCATCAGCTACGATACGATTCTTGGATCGAGATGGTCATTTCAGTATATTACACTCAGGGTTTCGGAGAACTTTGGGTACGACCGGGTTGGTTCAATCACGAAACCAACCGGGCCCTCGGAGCGGAAACGCTTATATCTTGAGCTCCGGACGTCCGATTGATGTGCCGTCAACTTTGTTGGATTAATCTTGATGAGACAGAACTTTTGGCATGCTTCACCTGAGATTTGGATGCAGTTGGAGTATGGTCGGGTTGGACTGTACCCGAAATCCAACCGGGCCCCTGGAACGGAAAAGCTGATAACTTTCAGACCGAACGTCCGTTTGAAGAACTGTCAGCGGCGTTGGCGATCACATTGAGAAACAGTCCCTATGAGTATACCCTATGAGAGTTCAGGTTATAGTTGAGATACGGCCGGGTTGGTTCGCACACGAAACCAACCGGGCCCCTGGGAGGAAAAGTCTAATAACTCACAGACCGGGCGTCCGTTTGACGCGCCGTCTGTTGCATTGAGACCCCTATGATGAGGCAGTCCTTTGAGATACTTCTTCTAGGGACTTTGTAATACTTGGAGTATCGACCTGTAGCTCGTGGAGAGGACCCTCCCGGAGACGAGCGTACGGAGTACGAAGACCGTGTAGCTGGCTGAGACCTAATGACTGCTTGTCCGATTCGATTCGGAGTGACTAGCATAGCCTAGTGGGGAGCACTACTTTGTGAGGTGGTAGACCCATGGCGGAGGAGAACTACTTTGTGAGGTCACAGACCCATGGTACTTGACAGGAGGAGTACCTCTGTAGGCTATGAGGGGGAGCACTACTGTGTGAGGTGGCAGACCCATGGCGGAGGAGCACTACTGTGTGAGGTGGAAGACCCGCGGTACTCGATAGGAGGAGTAACTCAACAGTCTTAGGTTAGTGAGCAGTACCTTAGAGTCATGACTGGATCACTTTACTCTCCAGAGATGGGGCTCTTCAGCAGTTACGGTTTTGATAATGAAAATCCTGGTTTGAGTTGAGTCTATGACCTCTGTGTTTACCTCATGAATGAGATGGGTCACTTGATAACTTAGGTATATGTATGGGCATATACCTAGGTAGTGGTTATCCGTTGATTTCATAACCTTTGTGTTTCCTCATGATTGAGATGAGTTACTTGATAACTTAGGTATAAGTATGGGATTATACCTAAGTAAGGGTTATCTGTTGAGATTCTTCTTTGTGGTTATCCTTGTTGGATTTAGTGAGACCTTGAGGGTCTTGGGGTCCCTACTGAGTATCGTATACTCACCCCTGCATGGGCTATGCCCGCACCTCGTTGTGTTGGTTGTAGACGACGGGCAGCGTTGACAGAGGCCGAGTGTTCAAGGACTGGACGGTACCCGAAGGTGGACCTCACGACGAGTCAGTATCCAGAGGTGGACTTCACGATGAGACGACACTCAGAGGAGGTTGATGGGAGAGAGCGTTGTGGAGGATATCTGTACCTACCCTTCAGGTAGGATCCGTGGTGGACGATCCAGGAGTTACACTATCTGTACCTACCCTTCAGGTAGGATCTGAGGAGAATGGCCCAGGAGCTGCTTCCATTCTTCCAGCTGTTTGTCTTTTTCTGTTGTACTTTTGTTCAGTTGTAGTTGTACTTTCGATTGGGTTTGTATTCTGGCCCACTTACTTTTTAGTACTTCCTTTTTGTACTTAGTGTTTTTCTTCTGCTTGTACTCTGTGGTGTTTTGTTTACCTTTATAAAGGCAATGCCTTCCCAGTTTATCGAGATTTACGCATTTGGTGCTAGTCACCAGCGCCTGGCCTATGGAAGTCCGGCTTGGGGTAGTCACGACATGGGCCCTGAGGACGGGTCATGACAAATTGGTATCTGAGGAGTCGGTTCTACCTCAGAACTTATAACTCTGATATTTTCTTCTATGAAGCAATAGTGTTAAGGGTACCGAGTATGGTTTTCAGTTCAGGGAGTCCAGTGTTGGTGCGGGCGGCCGACGTATCCATACACCAGAACCCTGACAACTGATTTCCGACTTGTGCACGAAAACACTGAATGCGTGTGTGTTTTCAAAGGTTTTACCTTAAAACATCTCAAACCAGGTCAGCTCACCAGGTGTAAATCTTTTGACCATGTCACGTTTGTTTCTTTCAGGATGCCTCCCCGCGGACGACCAGTTAGAGCCCCGAGAGTTGTACGTACTGACATCCCGCCGAGCGACGTGGCCTCAGTACAGGGCCCTATCCCAGTTGAGGCACCAACGAAGGCACCAGCGATACTACTACCCATTGGGCCACCGATGCCACCAGCCCCAGCAACAGAGGGTGCACGTCGCTTGAGCGCACTACACAAGTTCTAGCGCCAGAGGCCACCCAGGTTCAGGGGGGAGACGGACCCGCAGGCGGTTGAGGATTGGATGGAGGCTGTGGTGAGAGTCTTCAGGCTAGTGGGGACGCCAGTAGACTTCATAGTGATCCTTGCTTCCAGCCTTCTTCAGGCAGCAGCAAGCATATGGTGGATCTTGATGCTCTAGATGCATGACGAGGCGACACTTCTGTGGGCAGACTTCGAGAACCTGTTCCGGGCAGAGTTTGTACCATCCACCCTTCGAGCAGTGCATATACAGGAGCTACTACATCTACAACAGGGTAGCATGATGGTGGCGCAGTACTCAGTGAAGTTCACAGACCTCTCACGCTACTCCACAAATATGGTACGAGACCCATTCTTCAGGGCCCGAACCTTCGAGCAGGGGCTCAAGCGAGAGATTATAGATTCTGTTGTTTCTCACAGCATCCCGACGCAGACAAGGGTGTTGGAGAGAGCCCTATTAGTGGAGAGTTTCCTTACTGAGCAGTCTCCAGTAGCAGGACCCACTACTAGCTGGCATGCAGCAGAGTCTTCTGTAGCAGGCAGTAGACAAATGACGCAGAGGTCCAAGAGGACCAGACCTACAGGTGGTCGACCGCATGACACAGGGTCGGTAGTGTGAGGCACCAAGGGGAATGACAGAGCCAGACCTGCCATGCAGTGTTACTCCTGCGGTGGGATTGGTCACATGGCACATGACTGTTCGACCCACCATGCAGATGAACATCAGTTAAATGAAGAACCTCCCAGGCAGAGGCAGAGGTTCGATCGAGGCAGACCGCTAGGAGCAGAAGGCCGAGGGAGGGGAGCTGGCCATGCAGCTGGAGGTGGACGACACTTCGAGGTGTTTCCACCACCACCACCAGGAGGTACACCCCGACCGTAGGGAACAGGTGGACATGGGAGACCTCATCTTCAGGCAGCAGAAGCATATGACTATGGAGCTTCAGAGGCAAGTGGACAAGAGCGGAACTAGTGGTTTCCTTTTGTTCTTCGTACTTCTAGTTCCATGTTATTGTTACATTTGTGTCTTTGTGCTATGAGCTGCAATAATATAAAGACACTTACCTTTGTGACATTTGATTCCTTCCTTTTTGAGTACTAAGAGGTTCCGGTTTAAACTGTTGACTTGACCCTCACTTTCGAGATTCCTACTGGAGGAGACCCAGTTACCTCACGCTGATGCCGACAGTGTGACTCGACCCTTAGAGGAGAGAGTGATGGTTGGATCTCTTGGTAGTAATGTCGAGGCCTTACGGCATCGTCCATGGCATGAATACATCATTCATGTCCGGATTGATTGTATTAGGCAAAGAATGTGGTTCATCCAGGGGATGAGACCGAGTTTCTCTTTTCGGCAAAGAAGAAATCTTAGCAGCTCTTGTGGGACCAGAGATGGTCCAGGCCACGACAGAGAAGGTCCAGGTCATCCAAGAGCGGATGAGGACATCTCAAAGCCGACAAAAGCCTTATGATGACGAGAGGCAGAGACCACTAGAGTTCGAGGATGGCGACCACGTTTCCTTACGGGTCTCACCTCGACGTGGAATTACGGAGATTTGGATGAGGCGGCAAGTTATCTACACTATTCATCGGACCCTTCAAGGTCCTCAGCAGGGTAGGCAAGGTGGTTTACCGCTTGAACTTTCCACCTTAGTTGAACTGGGTGCATGAAATCATCCACGTACCTCGACTGAGGAGATACGTGCATGATCCTTCACACATCATCGACCTCAGGGAGTTGGACGTCAATGACAGGGCGACATGTGCAAAGATTCCAGTGGGGATCGAGGATCGACAGGAGCAGATCCAACATAGACGGTCGATTCCTTGGGTACACTTCCATTGGCAGCACGAGAACCCCCAGGAGAGCACATGGGAGCGAGAGGCTCAGTTATGTGCTCAGTACCACTTTTGTCTCCCTAGCTTGTGTTAAGGCTTTACGGGGACGTAAATACCTAAGGTGGAAGTAATGTAAAGACCCATAAATTTCAAGGAAATTTTTTTTCTTAATTTCTTTGGAATTTTACAAGAACACAGTTTCTAACGGCGCCTGATTCCGAGGCCCGGTGTGCCCGGAATCAATTTCCGAAGATTAGCTCGGGTACGTTCAGTGAACGAACGAGCGGGTTTTTCTAACTTTTGAACCGGTGCTCGGAATTGAAATCCAAGGGCACCGATGAAACCGCAACGCTGATAATTTCTTAGGAACACCTATTCCGGAGTTGCGTTTGTGTGGGTGGAGAAGTTAAATTTGTGGATTAAATGAGGAATGAATAAAATTATAAAACAATTTTATTTTTAAGTCTAAGGTGGTTTTATCCTACATGGGGAAGTTGGGGTGGAACCTAACTACCCATGTGAGGATAAATTTGAAGATAAATGTGAGGTGGGGCCCACATGAGCCCCAACCATTCACATTCCCATAACTCTCATAAACTCCCCCTTTAAACTTGTTAACTCCCTTTAATTAAGCAACTCTTCCTTTTTTTTAATTTTCCAACCTACCTCTTAATTAATTAAACAATTCATGGTTTAATTAATTAAGTGAATTGGATTTGAATTTTGTAAATTTGAATGCATGGCATGGGTAAATAAAATAAGGTGGAGCCTTATTTTATTTTGGTTGAAATTGTTGTGTTAAGAGAAAGGGAAGAGAGATCTTGAGTTTTGAAGAACTTCTTCCTCCGAAGAAGAACGCTTCATCTCCTTTGTTGAAGAACGTGAAGAACACCGAAGCTTCGACGAAGAATGCCATCTCATTTTTCATCTTCTCTCCACGTTGGAGGAAGAGAGACGCCACATTCTTCATCGGGCGAACACCGACGACGCTTAGGGAACCTCGTTCCACGACGCCCACTTCCGCGACGTCTTTTTTCACGACAAACCTCGATCAATGATTCCATCAAGGTAGGGGTTTGAATATATGTTCGTAAATATTTGAGCGTTATTCACAATCTTAGACGCTTGCTATCGATTAATGGGAGGGGGATGAACCGCACAAACATGGCTGCCCCTCCTCCCTTATTTCTGTTGTTGACCTTGTTGTGGTTTGGAACGGAGATGGCACGGTGCCATCGCACCATGCGGGATCATGCGACAAGGATACGTGGTGACGTCGCGCTGCGCTGTTGAAGTCGAACAAGGTCGTGGAACCGTCGCGCCATGCCATAGAATCATGAAAACACTGCGTCCGGAGCGGGGCCGCGGTGCCATTGCGCCGTGCTGGTCGGACCAAGGCCGCGGCGAAGCAGGGAGCGGGGGCCGGCTTCCGGCCGCCGGCATCAGAGCAGGGGGACGGGACCGCGCCGGTCCCGTGGCGGAAGCAGCCGGTCGGCCAGAGCGGGCCGACCGGTCAGGGGAGAAACTGGGGGTTTGTAACCCCCGGCTGGAAGGGAGGAGCGACCCCCATGTGGGGGCCGCGTTTAATTAAACTGGGGGCAGCGACCGAGCTGACCAGCGGACCGCGCCAGCGCGCCGGGCCGGGCTGGGCCGCGCGCAGGCCGGGCTGGGCCACGCCAGCCGGGCCGGGCCGCTCCTAAGCGGGCCAGACCTGGACCCGATTCGGGCCGACCCAGGGGGTCCCAGGCCGGGTCGGCCTGGGCCCAAGACCCCTATTTTCGGACCTCTTCCGGTCTTTTGTCCATAACTTGGGCTACAGACCTCCGATCGACGCACCGTCAGCTGCGATGCGATCCTTGGATCGAGATGGTAGTTTAGGTATATTACACTCAGGGTTTTGGAGAACTTCGTGTATGGCCGGTTTGGTTCGATTACAAAACCAACCGGGCCCTCGGAGCGGAAACACTTATATCTCGAGCTTCGGACGTCCGATTGATGTGCCGTCGACTTTGTTGGATTCCTCTTGATGAGATGGAAATTTTGGAATGCTTCGCCAAAGATTTGGACACATTTGGAGTATGGCCGGGTTGGACTGTACCCGAAATCCAACCGGGCCCCTCGAACGAAAAAGCTGATAACTTTCAGACCAGACGTCCGTTTGACGAACTGTCAGCGGCGTTGGTGATCACGTTGAGAAACAGTCCCTAAGAGTATACCCTATTAGAGTTTGGGGTATAGTTGAGATATGGACAGGTTGGTTTGCACACGAAACCAACCGGGCCCCTGGGACGAAAAGGCTAATAACTCACAGACCGGGCGTCCGTTTGACGTGCCGTCTATTGCGTTGAGACCCCTATGATGTGGCAGTCCTTTGAGATACTTCTTCGAGGGAATTTGTGATACTTGGAGTATTGAACTGTAGCTCATGGAGAGGAGCCTCCCGGAGATGAGCATACGGAGTACGGAGACCGTGTAGCTGGCTGAGACCTGATGACTGCTTGTCCGATTCGATTCGGAGTGACTAGCATAGCCCAGTGGGGAGCACTACTTTGTAAGGTAGTAGACCCATGGCGGAGGAGCACTACTTTTTGAGGTGGCAGAACCGCAGTACTCAACAGGAGGAGTACCTCTGTAGGCTATGAGGGGGAGCACTACTGTGTGAGGTGGCAGACCCATGGAGGAGGAGCACTACTGTGTGAGGTGACAGACCCGCTGTACACGACAGGAGGAGTACCTCAGCAGTCTTAGGTTAGTGAGCAATACCTCGGAGTCATGACTGGATCACTGTACTCTCCAGAGACGGGGCTCTTCAGCAGTTATGGTTTTGATAATGAAAATCCTGGTCTGAGCTGAGTCTATGACCTCTGTGTTTACCTCATGAATGAGATGGGTCACTTGATAACTTAGGTATATGTATGGGCATATACCTAGGTAGTGGTTATCCATTGATTTCATAACCTTTGTGTTTCCTCATGATTGAGATGGGTTACTTGATAACTTAGGTATAAGTATGGGCTTATACCTAAGTAAGGGTTATCTATTGAGATTCTTCTTTGTGGTTATACTTGTTGGATTTAGTGAGACCTTGAGGGTCTCGGGGTCCCTACTGAGTATCGTATACTCACCCCTGCACGGGCTATGAACGCACCTCATTGTGTTGGTTGCAAACGACGGGTAGCGCTGACAGAGGCCGAGTGTTCGAGGACTGGATGGTACCCGAAGGTGGACCTCACGACGAGTTAGTATCCAGAGGTGGACTTCATGAAGAGACGACACTCAGAGGAGGTTGACGAGCGAGAGCGTTGTGGAGGCTATCTGTACCTACCCTTCAGGTAGGATCCATGGTGGACAATCCAGGAGCTGCACTATCTGTACCTACCCTTCAGGTAGGATCTGAGAAGAACGACCCAGGAGCTTCTTCCATTCTTCTAGCTGTTTGTCTTTTTCTTTTGTACTTTTGTTCAGTTGTAGATGTAATTTCGATTGGGTTTGTATTCTGGCCCACTTACTTTTCAGCACTACCTTTTTGTACTTAGTGTTTTTATTCCGCTTGTACTCTGTGGTGTTTTTTTACCTTTATAAAGGCAATGCCTTCCCAGTTTATCGGGATTTACGCCTTTGGTGCTAGTCACCAGCCCCTGGCCTATGGAAGGCGGGCTTGGGGTAGTCATGGAACAGGCCCTGAGGATGGGTCATGACATGATACCAACTATGGAATCCCACCTTTTTATAACATAAATTTTCATTACATTTTACAAAACCGAGGATCTTTAAGGTTTAGTGTCTTGGAAACCATGAACTTAAAACATGAAAACATAAAACATTCTTCTTAAAAACTTAAAATGCTTCTCCTTATGTTCATCCTAGGTTCATTACTGCATCTCATAACCTGGGGACAAACATCAAAAGAAAGGGTGATCAGAAGGCCCAGTAAGGGAAATAAGGGGAAACATTTAACATGTGAACTTGAGATACATCAACAATGTCATGAAAAAGAACTTTAAGGCATGAGAAAGAAATCACGAGGCATATCATGATAAAAATAACGCATTTCATAACTTGAATATGTGGCTACAAAATTTAATATTGACAATCATTTCCATTTCACCAAGGTCCATCCCCAAGGTGTCATTAAAAATTACTAAGGTTATTCACCAAGGCGTCGTTAAAAATGGTCATCTCTAGAGATTAAGTCTTTACCCAATGCATTGGAGCGCTGTCAGGGCGCACACTTAAATTTGTTTTTATTATCATGTGAGCCACATATATCATCATCAAACATTTCATAAACAACCCATATAGCATAAAAGAAATGGGTTTCCTTTCATAATCATAACATTTTAAAAACTACTTTAAAGACATGATCTTTATGTCACTTTAAACCCACGAAAAAGGAAAGCGGGTTTTCTGTATGTAAATCCCAGAATTAAAATAGAAAATTTTGATATATATGTGAATACCCATGTAGAAAAAGATCTTTGATTATTCACTTAATAAATTTAAATAATTTGAGAAAAAGAGAGAGACATTTTGAGACAAAAATTCTACAGCATAACGACTATGTTACAGGGTTTTAGAAAACATTTAAAAGAGAGGGGACATGAGTCACCCACTCATAAATGAGTCATAACACAGTAGAGGGACAAAATATAATTGATATAAGAACATGTTAATGAAATTTGAAATACATACCATATGAATTGAAAAACATGGAAGGAAGACAAAAATAAGATTTCTCTTATGAAAATTCGGTAGCCTAACAGCGTCACTTAAAACTTCAAAAAAATGAATTGATGAGGTCAAATAGGGTCTCTCGTCAGATGATCATAAAAGATCAGTATGATAGATATAGAGATCATATCCCAACATAATAAAAAGTAACATGAAAGACTTGACATGAAAATAGATCTTGAAAATGAGAAGGGTGAAAGAATCCCTTAAAAATTCGGCAGCCTAACGACACCACTTAAAACATCAAAATACTAAATTGAAGAGATAAAATAGGGTCTCTCATCATATGAAAATAAAAGATCAGTATTATAGATATAGATATCATACCCCAACATAATAAAAAAGGAACTTGAAAGACTTGACATGAAAATAGATCTTTGAAAAATGAGAAAGGTGAACAAATCCCTTAAAATTCGGCAGCCTAACGCCGCCACTTAAACTTCAAAAAAATAAATTGACGAGATCAAAAAGGGTCTCTCATCATATGAACATAAAAGATCAGTATTATTGATATAGATACCATACCCCAACATAATAAAAATGAATTTGAAAGACTTGACATGAAAGTAGAACTTTGAAAAATGAGAAAGGTGAACGAATCCCTTAAAATTCGGCAACCTAACGGCGCCACTTAAACTTTATTAAAGTGAATTGATGAGAGAAAGAGGGAGTGTCTCATCATATGAAAATTAAAATGGAAGTAAGAGGAATATAATATAACATCCGTAAACATAAGATCATGGAGCATAAAAGAAATGACATAAAAGAGATTATTTGAAAAGAAAGAGAGAGGTAGGATCCCTTACCTTAAACGTAACTCTTAAAACTCAAAGGTTGGGACCTTGAGGGATTGGGGGAACCTTGGTAGGACTCCTTGGGAGGTAAGGAGACTAGAAATTTGTTGAGTATGATTTTGGAGTCAAATGGATGAGAGGATGACTTGGTATTTATAGGGAAAGTGAGGGGACAAGGCATTAATGGCCAAAGGACACCTCATTGGCGGTTTTGGAAAAACCATGAGCTTGCCCATGGTATTTTCCCATGGTATTGGCCACTTGGGACACCTCATACCTTATATTACTATTCATAAGTCGACCATATTAATTAAATACTTAATACATCATTTAATGATGTCATTAAACACCCGTAACTTAAAAACTGTATTTTCACTATTCATCGAAAATTCAACTTTCTCAGAAAAATCCCAAAATTTCACCTTAACCAAATATCAATGCTCTGATTTCAAAAATGAACTCCATTTTATAAAAATAATTTTCTAAATATTTTTAATTTAATTTTTAAATAAATACACTATTCATCGAAAATTCATTTTTTCCAGAAAAATCCCAAAAAATTACCTTAACATAATATCGATGTTCTGAATTCAAAAATAAAGTCCATTTTATAAAAATAATTTTCTAAATATTTTTAATTTAATTTTTTAATTAAAAAACACTATTCACCCGAAAAAACTAATACTTGACTAATAATTTATGAAACCGTTATTTAATAGTTTTATTGAATCACATTACTTAATCAAGGTGCCTAGATTATATTAATAATTTCTTTAAGTGAGATTACTAATAAATTTAGTCACATTACTAATCCTAAGCATAAAATCACTATTCATAATTTACTATTCATCAAAAATTAAGTTAATCTTATTAGACTCTAAATTTCATACTGAACATAATTATAGAAGACCATTTTTTGAAAATCATTACACATTTTTATTTATTTAGGGTTTACATAAATATTTTTAAAATATCCTTTGTCTAAAATTAATAAAAAATATGCATACTATATTTATCCGGACATTTGAAAATTCATAAGCTTCATCATAAGAAGAAATCAAAATTTTTATTTAAAACAAAGAATTACACAAGGCAGTTACGGTCTCCTTACATAGCCCCTTATAACACCAGCATAGGACCTAAGAGTAAGGTGTGCTAAGGTGAGAGAATCTTGGGGCAGCTTGGCCAACATTAGAAGAGTAGTAATTTCTATCAGTTTGAACTTCTCACAAAGGCGATTCCGTTCTAGCTTCACACGATGAAGTTCGGATTGGGTTGGGTCCAGAGCAAAGCCCAGTGGTGCTACCTCCTTCCCAAGTTCCATTAGATGGGCTTCGATTGGCCCGAGACTATTGGATGAGGCCATCAAATCTTCTTTCTATATTAATTAATCAAGATCACTTGTATTTAGAGACAATAATTGAAATGTTTAGTTTCCAGTGGTCATATTGACCAATGGTCATATAACAGTCAAAACCGAATGGTATCATTTTAATTATACTCATGTTATCAAATGAAACAGTTTTGTTGAGTATAAAAATAAAATAACACACAAAATTAGGAAACAAGATTTATTCAAAATTTCGGGTCGTTACAATGGTAGCTCAGACGGGAAAACCGAGGGCACTGTTGAGTCTGGAATGTGCCATTTACCCTAGGAGGGGTGTAATTTTCGCGGGCGCGGGCCTCTTGTGAAAAATGCCACTAGGGGCGTTTTCGTAATATAGCAGCCTCGGGCGTTAAGTTTTATAACCTTTGAACGAGATCTTGGAATAAAATTCCAAGACCTCTGTTGTACTCGGGAGGTGGTGTTTACCCTAGGGGAGGCTTAACCTCGACCCCGCTGAGGGTTCGGGTACGGGGCCTACGGGCGGGGGGTTTAAGTGTTTTCTATTTAAAAACCACCCCCACACTCTTCTCCCCCTTCTTACCCGACACAAAGCCTCCCAACGATGAAGGAGGAACTCCTCTCCTCTCCTCAATCCCTCCGGCAAGGCGGTGAAGGCTCTGGCGGATCGTCGGTGAAGCGTCGGGCAACGCCCATCGAGGTAGGCGCGTGTTTTATCGTTTTAATTCACGCAATCTTCTTCAAATTGAATTATTTGCATCGTAATGCTGTCCTATTTCTGAGTGAATCCCCTGGTTGCATAGTGCGTGAAATTATCTTCCCAACGATCCTTTAGGATCTAAATTCCGAGTCCTGGGGCGTCCGTGGTGGCCCCAGGAAGTTTCCCAGCCATTTTCCTCTTTTTCCGGCGGTTCTAGGGTGGTCCGGAAGGTTTTTGGTGAACCAAGATGGCGGCAGGCGGTGGAGGGATTTAGTGGTAGTTTCCAGGACGGTGGTGCGGCAGTGGGCTCCAGGCGGTCTTCAGCGTGGCGGCAGACTCCTCAGCCGCAACGGCTTCATGCGGCGCGGCGGGCTCCATGCGACGGGCGCAGCTCGCAGCGCGGAGCGGTGGACCAGGGTCGTGCCATGACACCGCGGGGGAAACCGAGTCCCACTTTCAGAAGGTCTTCGTGTGGACCAGAGACTGGCCACAAAGGCCGCTCGGCAGAGCGGTGGACCGCGGGTCCACGGCCGGGTGGACCGGCCGGCCCAGGCTGGTCTAGCCCAAGGGGATTCGTCCCCTTGACTTCGGACACCCGTAACTACCACTACGGGTGTCCGTTTTGTGTGTCGTCTGCGGCAGTGTGATCCTCATCTTGAGATGAAGCTTTTGAGATGGTCTTGGGGATTTTTAATTCTTGAGACAGGGGCCTTGGTGGTGCGACACACCCATTAAGTGGATTAAAGTTTTTCCATGGGTTCTTGTTTTGGATGGCACAGACACATCCGATGTCCGATTTGAGCACCGTCAGCGGCATTGTGACCCTAGAGTCGAGGTGGAGATTTACAGTATAGTTTCGGGCATTGTAGTCAGAGTTGAGACATGGGCCCTACCAGTCGTCTTTTAAGCTGCGAGCAGCGTTTAGAAACTTTTTCATCGGATGTCCGTTTGCGGCGTGTGAGTAGTTGATTATAGGTGTTTTTCCGAGGGTATTGCAATAGAGAAATCTGCCCGTTTTAATTCTGCATGATGGTGCAGGCCCCACGAGGGCTGTTTTGAGAGTTGGTGATGATTTCTATCTTTAATACCGGGTGTCCATTTCAGACAAATGTATAGTCAATCTTGTGTAATTTTTCAAGAGGATCGCAACGGTGCGATCCGTTCATTGCGCTTTGGGACTGAGATGTGGGTCCCACAAAGCACCCCTTGTGTGCGGTACGAAGAAATGTATATTTTTCTCCAGATATCCATTTCACTCAAGTGAGCAGTCAATTTGACGTGTTTTCCCGAGGGGATCGCAATAGTGCGATGCGCCCGACTGTTTTCGGGACCGAGACTCGGGACCACGAGACACCATTCGGGCGTAAAGCAGTATTGAATGAATTTTACGTTGGATTTCCATTGAAGGCAAGTAAATAGTCTATATTGCATGTTTTTTCATGAGGATTACAACGGTACGATCCGTTTGGATGTGTAGAGTCTCATTTGAGATCTCATTAAATGGGGAAGCGTGAAAGGTGCTCCAGTGGCGGTTCTTCTTGCTGTGTTTGGAAGCAAACCCTTGGCGTGTGATCACGCTCACTCCCGTGTGAGTGAAGTTGATGTTTGAAGAGATGTGGTTGGCTATGCTAGGGCCGTGGAGGAAGCAGGTTGGAGAAATTACGTTTACGCCTTTTTGCGTTGACATTGGGTGCCGTGTGCATGATAGCCCTTGGGCTGGCAATGTGGCATACTCTGGGAGTATACAGGAATGCTTGGAGGTACATGTTTTAGTTTTTACATGAGAATATTTGTGCGCTTGGTTTGGAGATGAGTTTGGGCCACACGTCATGTGGGCCCCATGTGCGTGCTGTGTTCTACTTTACATACATTTGACCCCTCGCGGCGTAGAGAGTCCTCCTGTTCTCAATGGTTTCGATCAGCAGGGTTGAGTGGGTTTCCCCTTGGTCCTATTCACGATGGTTTAGACTAGCAGGGTTGAGTGGTTTCCCCTGGTTCTGTTCTCGACAGTTTGATCGGCGAAGTTGTTTGTGTTTCCCTTTCTCTTTTAGCCGTATGGGATTTCAGTATCACGTCCCTTCGTGTTCCATGGTAGAGTTTTTTTGGATTTGGTGTGACCAATACATTACGTGGGCACCAATCCTCTACCCAGGAGGTTGTTTCCAGTAGGATGCGGAGCCCCAGTGAGCCCTGGGCGTAGACTCCCTAGCCGAGTATCGAGATCATATCTTCCTTCCGGGATCTACCATGACGCGTTTACTCGGGTAGAGTTCCAGGTATCGGCGTGACCCACACTACATGGACGTTGAACCTCTTCTAGGTGTTTTGTTCTGAAGTTGTGTGGTTGCATGATACCCACTCCTTGTTCTGTTATCCAGTGTTGTACCATCTAGTAGGGATGGCCAGAGCAGTTCCGGGTTTACCCTCCAGTGGGGCTGGGCAGTGGGTTGCTCATCGACTTCTTCGGGTTTACCCTCCAGTGGGGATAGGTAGTGGGTTGCTCATCGACTTCTTCAGGTTTACCCTCCAGCGAGGTTGTGTAGTGGGTTTCTCATTGACTTCTTAGGGTTTACCCTCCAACACAGACTGGTTAGTGGGTTACCCGATGGCCTCTTAGGGTTTACCCTCCAGCGGGGCTGGGCAGTGGGTTGCTCATTGACTTCTTAGTGTTTACCCTTTAGCAGAGACTGGGAAGTGGGTTACCCGATGACCTCTTAGTGTTTACCCTTCAGCGGGGCTGGGCAGTGGGTTACCCAACGACTTATTTCAAACTCAGTCCTTTTTACTAGGCTAGTCCGTGGCTTTTCTCTGTGACTACCGGAGCGGGACCCTTGGTTGTACATGCCAGTGATGCGACAACTTTGACTTTGATCAGACCTCTCGACTGTGTGTCAGTGACGAGGTGTGGTTTGACTTTCCCTAGAACTCTCAAGTACGAGGGGAACTTTACCCACCAAGACACATCCTTGAGACGTGACCTAAAACCATGCGGGCGAGTCCGTGCCGCCCAAAGCGGATACTGTCAAGGTGCGGTGATTTGAGCCCCTTGAATTGTAGTTCGGGGCAGACAGGTAAGATGCTGGGCATCGATGGTGTTTACTTCTGGGACTGTAGGCGACTCACTTTCTTGGGCTGAGCTACGGGATGAAGATCCCCTTACGATCTTGTTCGGGTTTCTTGATTGAGCATATGGATATGTATATACCTTATTTCAGTACCCACTTCTTGTGTTTTGGTTACTCTCCTTACAGGAGAGGCAAAGACATGCGGGGTATGCCATGTGCTTTCTGTGTCTAGCTTCTTGTTGTTAGATGAGTCTCCTCTCCTGCTATAGGTAGAAAAGACTCGACAAGAAGTTCATATTATCACTATTTCTAGCTCCTATTGTTTGGACGAGTCTACTTCCTTCCTTTTGGGTTAAGCTGTACTCTTTACCACACTCTCGGTTGTACTCCTTTACTTTTCCTTGTTCGATCTACTGCTCACCTCTTCAGTACCTCCTTTGTTGCTCCCTTGAGCCTTCGGGGAATCCTACTGAGTATTTTTATACTCACCCCTACTTGGTCTTTGCCCGCACTTGGTGTGCCCTTGTAGATGACAGACAGGTTGGTCGTGACTTCAGCGGAGCTTAGGAGTTCGGGAGCTTGGACCGCGTGCGGTGGTCGTAGTTGGGTTCTAGGTTTGGGACTCTCCCAGCTGTTTTACTTTTGTTTACCTGTTGCCATATTGTGGTACTTTACTAGTTGGGTGTGTGTTTTGCCCCTTACCTTTTAGTTTACCTTCAACACTTGCTTTGTACTATTTAGAGGTCAATGCACTGTGGTTCATTTATAGCAGTTGGTACTTTACTTTTCTTTTTTACTCCACACTTCTACATTGATTGGGCTGCGTGTGTGTACATGTACTTGGGAAAAGGCCTCCCCGAGTTGTTTAGCCTTTGGCACTTGTCGCCAGCCCCTGGCCTATGGATGCGGGCTTGGGGTAGTTGTGGCTTGAGCCTGGGTAGGGTCAGGTCGTGACAATGAAAATGAGGAATGGGATTCTCAAAATCTACTCCTTGTAGTCTTAGGGTGATTGGGGTTGGTAAGGTAATGATAAGTACACTGTTATGGTGGGTATCACTTTATTGTTCTCGGGTGTGTGCCCCTTTTTTGGGAAGGTATATGAGTGCGGTGAAACTAGTTGGAAGATGGTTAGGATAACAATATAAGGATAGTGAGTAGATATACCCAACTTGGGAATTTGGATGCAATGATAGTTATAGTTAGTGTGTGGGAATTGAGCTTAGAATGATGATGGTGTGATCGGAGGGCAAGTCAGATTGGAGGAGCATTGATTCTCAAAGTTGAGAGAAATAATGAATGTGGTTGATTGTGGAATGATCAAGGAAAGACTCCAAGTGTTGGGATAGACCTCAATGGGGGTGTTTGGATCATGTGGCGATGCCTCTTGGTGTCGGGTATCATGTTCGGGTGATGTGGTGGTGCGTGGGTGGGTGGGGCCGAGTGTTTTTTAGGAAAGTTGGCCAGGGAGGGATGAAGAATGACATCAGGTGTAATTGGATATGGTGATTTGGAAGACACATAAGGATACTCATTCAAGATGTTTCCAATGAGGTTTGATGATCAAATTAGGTGTTTTGGAAGGAATCAGTGTACCTAGGGTTGCTGTTTGGAGTTGTTAAGTGGAAGCATGTTTAGTGTTCAAATATAAAACAAAAATATTTCTCAATATTTTGGAAAACATTATAGGATGGGAGATGTGACCCAAGAATAACCGTAACTTCTAACAGATAACAAGCATTATGATAGGGAGATTATAACAATCCACATCATTATTGGATGGAAATTCATGAGGTAATTTGAACATTTAATTTTTTGGATGACCCATTTTGAGATATAAGATTCAGGATGGAATTTTGGCAACTTAAACACATCTATAAGGAGGGTTTGGATGTAGAATGAGTCTCTAATGGGCATTATAGGGTCTTGATAGGAGATTAGAAAGGTGTTTAGGGTGGATAGTCAACCTAATAGGCCACCGACCAACTGGTGGGAGCCCATCGACTACTTGGTGGGACAGGCAGTAGCCCAAAACCTCTTATGGGGCCACCAGATAGGTGATGGTCTAACACTGGCCAGCCGGTGAAGCCACCAGCTGATCGGTGAGGCCCACCAGCTCACCAGTGGGGTTATGTGTGGTTTTTATTAATGAGTGTAACCCATTTCATTTTTATGTTAGGCTTCCTTGGTCCTTAGGTTGAACTAGAGGTGTAGAGAGTCCATTTTTCATTGTAAATCCCCTCCCCTTCATCTTCTTATACCCCCTTGATATGGGGTTATTTTGGTGTTTTTTTTCCAAAAAATTTCAAGGTGAGATCCTATTTTTTATTCCTATTTCCTCCCTTCTTAATTCATGGCTGATTTTGTTTTAACCATAGTGTATCAGGAAGGGAAAATTTTAATGGATCATGGTGAAATCATTTATCTTTATGGGGATTTTGTGTGCAACTCAAAGAGGATGTCCCTAGAGGTTTAAATCAAGGAGACACTAATTATTTTTCATCAGGTATATTTCTTAATGATTTTAAGGGTTTCTAATTAATTGTAGTTTAATTGAACTTTAATTTGGGTTTGTAAATTGGGTATTTTTTTAGTGTAGGGTCAAGGGTTACTTGGGAGTGAAACCCACTTGGTTTCCAATTATTTCAATGTTTTTGAACCACCTGATGAGTTTTACATCGGTTATAACAATTTGGAATATTGGTTTAAATTAACTAATTAATTTATTTGATGGTGTTGGATGTTGATATAGGGTCTATTGGACTCTATGGAAGATGGAATTATCTTGGGATGAATTATTAGAGCATCAGTTGAGGTAGGGGCCTTAACCTTATTTGAGACTCTTAGTCATTTGGGTATCTTATTTTCACGTGGCTTATTAGTATAACTACCCAAATATTTCACGTATTGTGTGTGATACCATAAGGTTGGTATGGGATCACATCATCTTAATAGTCAGCATGAATGTTTATCTTGCTAAATGGTCTAATGGTGGAGCCTTGGTCAAGTGGGTGCTGATGAACCACTTTATGGGTTTTCTTGGTGGTGTGAATTGGATTTCAAAAGGAAAATGATTTATTTTAAAATGTAATTTTAAAAAGACGATTTAGTTGAAATATAAGTCTCAAGGAAATTGATGATTTATTGGATGAATTTTAAAATGGCATTTCAAAATAGAAAATATGTTTTCTAAAGGATGTTGATGGGATTTAGGCATAGGGATTGAAATTTATAAAGTGAATTGTAATTCATTTTTTGGTTTTAGAAAGAAGATTTGGCTCATTTTTTATGGACAATCCTAGGAGGGTTTAGTGTGGGTTAGTTTTGGTATGTTTGAAATTATGTGGGTGATACCCTATTTTCAAAAGCATGTGTTCCCTTACTATGATCTTTTTGTGTGTCTTATTATTATAATATTCATGGTGATATTTTGTGTGTGTTTTAACTAACCATTTTTTTCTCATGGTATCAAAGTGGTAGGTCAATATTCATGGAAGTAACAGACCCCTAGAGGGTTGGGATGGATCTGAGGGACCTTGGGTGGATGATTTAATATGGGATTAAACCTGATGGACTAGTGCTCTGATAATGAGTTGGTGAGTTGAGAGATGGGATACATGCCCTATTTTTTGATACTTGCTTGTACTGATTATATGACTATTGTGACCTCCCTAAGTATGCAGGGATGGGTTGGAGTAATTTATGATAACCTCCCTTGAACCTGTGGGGATGGGCCGATGTGTTTGATTGTGGCCTCCCTATAACTTACAAGTATGGGCCAATGTGATTGATTGTGGAATCTCTAGAACCTTCATGGATGGGATAGTATTATTGACTATGGCCTCCCTAGATCCAATGGGGATGGGATGATGTGATTGATGGTGACCTCCCCAGAACCTATGGGGATGGTTCGGCATGGTTGATGACCTCCCTAGACTCTACATGGATGGTTTAGGGTTACTTGATGGACCTCCCTGAGTACACATAGATGGTGTTAGGTACTTAATGAGGCCATGATATGAGTTATTGGAACAAGCCATGGGATTCATGTTTTATCAATTTCCTAAAAATGATCATTTCAACATGGATCCTAAGTAGGTATAGTATGGATCATAATATGACACATATTCTAGCATGGAGTTGAAGTATACACTACATGGGTTGTGGTGTGAGTTAGACCTTGACATGGTGTTGAAATAAGTATACTTGTATGTTCTTGTGTGATATGATTTTGGGTGGGTGTGTTTCATGGACATGACTACACCTTATATATGTATTTCATACACATCCACTTGATCACAAAAATACTCAGTTTGGTTGAGGCACTGGGGATACCTACTGGGTCATTGGGATCACCCTTATCTATGTACACTACATGGGTTTCAGTGTATGTGGGTTGGATTTTATATTTTCTCTCTAGAAACAAGTACCACATAGAGTTGAACTTAATATAAAAGTTAGTAGGTAATGGAGGCTAGGGATATAAAAGGAAAACATGAGAGATGGGTCGGAGGATAGTGTATTTATTTTCAGTCACCGTTAGCATGTACTAGAAAGTGATCCATTTATTGAATATGATGCCTGATTTTATTGTTTTTTCTTCCACTATCATTCTTTTATGGATGATGTATTATATATATAGTTATACTAATTTATATGTGGGGTTTTAGTATACTCTCTATTTTATGCCTATAGGTTGGCGGGATGGACGCTATGTGATTTTTGGTAGAATTTGAGCATGAATTATGGTTTTTTTTCAAGTTCATAGATTCCCCATGACTGTGTTAAGACCTTAATACTAGTTGGAAACCTTTGGAATATGGGGAGGAACACTTTAGGTGATGCATCTCTCCCCACTTGGGTACTATTCAAGCTTCCTGGGCTAGGGCATTACAATTTATCATATCCAAATGCTGTAGAAGAAGACAAAGCATAACGTGTGTAATTCTAGTGTATAATTTTACTTCACTTGGAGTTGTTCATTATTTTTTTTGTGATTGTGTAGAAGTCATCAAATCAAATCTCTTATCAAGAATATTATCTGATTTGGAATTAAAGAATAAGGGGAGAATGATGAGGTGAATTTTAGCAAAGGATCTATTATGTAATTGTGGTGCATAGGGAATAAAATTTATATATTGATGGAAGAGCATCCAATATGCCTATAAATCATGGAATGACTTCCCAAAGAAGTGAAAAAAGGAGGAGGTTTATAGAGTTCCCCTTGAGAGGTATTTTACCATCTCTAAACCATTGTAAAGGCAGAAAGCCTTATCATGGAGTGACCTCAATCAAAACAATGTATCCACCGAATGTAGTGATTTATTAGCATATTTTAATAGAATAACATAATTATATGTGCATAATCCTTGGATATATCTCAGTGTGGTTAAACCAAGTAAAATTATTTTTTATTCAGTCACTTTAATTTCTATATTTGGGTGAGAGAGAGAGAGCATGATGCCCCACAAATGCGACTGCCTCAATTACGTGAGTTTAAAATAATTATTACATTATAATACATTCCTAATATCTTTTAGGTTTATAGTTTTATAGAATCACGAAAAAACATTAACTAACAAAACCCATGTCTTTTTCAACTAGATAACATTTCCACACTATATAAGTAACTAATTAATCAATAACAATTCCTCAACATCTCCCACAAATTCTCTATAAAAGATACTCTTCTAAACATATAATATAGATTACTTTCTTTCATAATCTAGGGAAATGGAAGCATAATAAATGGGTGATCTCAGATACCTAATAAGGAAAAACATAAGTGATAAAAATCAAAGATCATAGGTGAGCATAAGATGAGAATATGGGTATAATTAGGATACATAAGATTATCATTACCAACAAATCATAGATCAAAAGTCATGAGTTATGGCATAAATATTGGCATAATATAATACATGAATCAAAAGAGTGTAAAAAAATATGCCAACAATCATAATCCATTAGAGAGTAACATAGGTATAATAATAAGAATAAAATTATGAAATAATCTAGAAATGCAGTATAAAGAGATTCTTAGAAATATGGAACACTCATATCATAGGAAAAACTTGTGAGAAAAATCATTATACCCATGCCTATGTGAAGAAACTGATTATGTACATGCCTAAAAATATGAGAAAAATAATTTTCACTACCCCATACCCACAAAGTGCACCTCTCCTAGACTAGTAATGTGAGAAGGGAGATGGTGACCCCCGAGTCCCACCACCAGTAGGCCCCAAGTTGGCGACTGACACTGATGGTATAATAAACACACTGATGAGAGGCATTATCCTCTAAGAGAATACATGCGAAAGAGAGAGATAATACATACACAAACCAACTCCTGCTTAGAATACAATATAAAAGAATCCCCAAGTACACATATGTAATGTCATGAAAAAACTACTACAACTGAAAGGGAAAACTAAAAGTACCAAAAGAAAGTAAAACAACAGTGACCATGAATCCCGAATAGCTCCTACAACCCCAAGCTGGCAGTAACTAGACCAATCTCCAACCTGCTCCAAGTGACCTGAAAACTAGTTTATATATACGTAGGGTGAGTATAACAGTATAATGAGTAGGATCCTCCCTGTATCCTCTCGTGCAAAAGTAAATAAAGCATGCTAAAGCACAGTGAACAATAAGTGAAACTTACTCATCACCTAAACATATATACTATATTCCCAAACTCACCATGGATACTCTCACCAAGTATCACATACAAGAGTATATAATATAATAAAGAATATCAAGGGTACCCCGCTACCACTTCCCCATTGGTTTGCTACTTTTCCCCAACACCGCACGACCTAAGCATCTCTCTCCAAAAAGGCTTTCCCACAAACACCTGGACGTAGCACCACAACATGCACCTCATGCAACACAACCACCACATCCATGTAACCAAAGTAACCAGGTACATTTCAAGAGCCACCATAGCTTGCACAACGTGTATCTTACATTAGGTATTATACCTCAAGCCATTACATCCCATACACCAAGTAAAGATCCTTAAGCCATCACAACCTATACACATTACACCTATAGTAGTCTATAGAAAACTATATCTAGAATATATGTGTGTGACTAACCACAATCCATTACATACCTCTACACACATATATGGGGAAAAATAACTGACGTGCCTAATAGAATAGGTAACTACCAAGAGAAGAGAGCGAGTCCAAAAGGGGTAGTCATACATCCATACTCCCACCAGGATGTTGGGGAAAACACCCCCATGGATCAGAATCCCTGGGGTGTTAGTTTCCCTAATATAAAGGGTGGGGTAGAATATAGAAACATAAAAAGTAAATGATATAATATAGCTCACAACCACACTATGGTCAAAACCTAGTGTTAGACTCCACTACAGCTAACATATCTCAGACTCCCGACTGCCATTTCTAAGACTAGATATCCTATAAGAACACAACCATTTAAAGAGCTAAAATAAGTTAATTTATCCCATTTCATCAGTTTCAATTTATGTTAATTAATTATTTAATCATTTATTAACCATTATCATTTCCACATTACATTTCATTAGCATTCCAAACAAGATCCATGCTTTCTAGGAATAACTAAACCAATTCTATGGTTCCTCAGAAGTACAACCTCAACATTTCATCCCAGCAAGCTCCAACCCCATGGGTTAACATCATTTATTAAATCATTTATTAACATCATTATCACTTTTTTATAATTCTAGGAATTATAAAAAAGTATTATAAGCTACCAAACACAAGGGGATAAACACAGTGATTATATGAAATACCTATTGAGTCTTTTCCACCTATAGAAAAAACATAGACCTATCCATTATCGAGAAGCTAAACATGGAAAGCACGTGGCATACCCCTCATGTCTTCACCTCTTTTGGAAGGAGGTTAAACAATACCATCTACCTCAATTAGTGGGGTAAGTGAAGTAGATAAACAAACAACAAGATTTAAAAAGCATCAAAAATTTACATCCAACCCGTTTCATCATCTCCGGTGTCCTCCCTGACACCCACATTCATAAACCGATGCATCTCATCACTCTAGGAATAAACTACTACCACCACCACTGGGCATCTCTACCCCCACATACCATAACAAACCTCTAAGCTTAGCCATCCTAGGCTCACACCACAACACAAGAAGCAAGAAACAAACAACATAGAAACTGGGCTCTTCGCCCTAACAAGACATTCAACCTTCACACACAACGAGCACTCATAGCTTCAAAGCATAAGGAACTTGGACTTAAAAAGTATAAGGGTAAATCAGAACCCTTTGAGGCATTATCTTTATCGCACAAACAGTTTGTTATTACTTATTGAATTAACCGATTCATTTAAACATGCATAACTGCATCCATTTGATTATAATCAAATTAAAACAATGAATGGATTCGTTTACATGCCTATTTATCTTTATCCAATTAATCTATAATTAATCTCAGATTTAATTTATTTACCAATTTCCATCAATAATGACATGATAAAAAAGCAAAGCATAGATATCACACTATTTAGGAAATCAAGAGGCAAACCGTTATCATGGTCTAAAGCAATAACATATGATCGATTCAAATTCTTTAATCCATTTCAAATATTTATTATGTTAATTTAATTGTGATACAGTGGCTAAAACATGCTAACTTTATGACTACACGTAAAGGAATAGAGAAGCCACAAACCCATACCTCAAAAGCTTTCCAATGTTCTTTTCATGAGAATGTGCCAACACAACGAATTACAATAACCTCTCCTACAATGATTGTATCCACCCAAGGACACCACGACACAACCACATCAATTAACACCCAAGAAAGGTCCATTAGAAACATGAAGATCACATGAAATAACATGTAAAGGAGAAATAAAATGAGAGGAACCCAGAATAACAGTAGTATAACATACCTTATATAAAAGATAGATTGAAACTTCCTTATTGTACCAAAATAGGGGGTGTGCTTGTAGGAGGAAGACTCCATAGAAAATGATCCAAGGATCATAGTTAAATCGCATGACTCCTATGGAAGGAATAAATCTAGGCATCTAGTGCTAGGGAAAAACAAAGAAGGAAGAACAAGGAAGAAGGTATCTTAGTCTTTTGAAAATCTAAATGGATCATCGGTTTAGATACGGTTTTAGATTTTCCATTAATGGAGGATTTGGTCAAGATTATGTGGTTTGAACAAGTAAAGGCACTCAAACACTTAGGAATATTAAGATATGATTTATGGGCTTTGAATCAGCTTTAGATCTCTTAATAAAATTCCTTGAATGTGTTTTATGTCGAAGAAAACTTTAAAGGGGTAAAACTGTAGGAAGGTGGAAACACTATTCACATCTGTCTCACCAACAACACTGCTAAAAAATGACTCACCAACAAAACTGTTAAAAAATGACTCACCAAAAACACTGTTCACAAATGACTCACGAACACCACTGTTTACAAAGGATTCATCGACAACACTGTTAAAAAATGACTCACTGAAAACACTGTTCACAAATGACTCACGAACACCACTGTTTACAAAGGATTCATCGACAACACTGTTAAAAAATGACTCACTGAAAACACTGTTCACAAATGACTCACGAACACCACTGTTTACAAAGTATTCATCGACAACACTGTTAAAAAATGACTCACTAAAAACACTATTCACAAATGACTCACCGATATCACTGTTCATAAATGAATCATCGACAACACTATTCACAAATGACTCATCGACATCACTATTCACAAAACTGGAAACACTGTTCACAGAACTATAAATCTTGAAAAGTGTTGGGAATAAGCCGCCTTGACCTCCTAGAACACCTCAAACACCCAATTTTCACAAAGGAATGGACCAGAGAGGTCCAGGACATTACATCAGATATATATCAAAACATTCTCATCCTCGAGAATCCAAAAACAACCTAGAGAGGAAACATAAAAAGGGGTCTGAAAAACCACCCTTTGAGATACCTATCAAAGCTATTGCTACCAAAGGAGCTCAACCGCTTCAAAAAGGAACATAAAAAACCACATAACAACCAAAACCAACTTATAAACACTCTCCTAGGGAAGATACCTCTCAAAAGAGATCAAGATATAACAAGCAACAAAAGAAAGATATTTCATAAATAGGAAAGGTCTACAACCACAAAAAAACATCGTTACAAGAAAAGTGTTAAACATAAAAAAAATCAGGGTACTGAGCACATATCTGCAAGTCACGTTCCAAGGTACTCACCTCCATGCCACTGTGCCACCACAATACATGAACCAAGGGGATAGTACACATGAAAACACCTTCTTCTTGCGGTCTTGGATCTCTATAAGCTGCTCCTCGAAGGTCACATCATTTTCAACATCGGTCTCACCCCAATCAATGATGTGAGAGTCTTCATGAAGATAAAAACAGAGTTGTGACATGTGAAAAACATCATGTATTCTACTCATCTATAGGGGAAGTGCTACCTAATACGCCATGAATCCAACACGAGCCAACACCTCAAAATTACCAACAAAATGGTGAGATAGCTTGCACCCATGACCAAACCTTCGCTACCCACAATGATGAGTTACCTTTAGAAACACATGATCCCCAACATAAAACTCCAAAGGTATCCTCCTATGACTAGTATAGGATTTATGATAATCTTGTTCTGCCTTCATGCTCTCACAAATCACTTGAAAGATCTCTATCGTATTATGTACTAGTTCTGGCCTAAGAATTGGTGACTCTTCGACCCCAGTACAACACAACGAAGAACGAAAAGGTCATCCATACAAGGCTTCAAATGGAACCATATTGATGGTGTATTGGAAAATATTGTTATAGGAGAACTCTACCAAGGGTAAGTGCCTTATCCACAAACCTCCAAATTCTGGGACACAAGAGCGCAACGTGTCTTCAAGAGTCTGAATGGTTTGCTCTATCTAACCGTCCGTTTGCGTATGAAAAGCAGTACTAAGGAATAACTGAGAACCAAAATCATGTTGGAGACCTCTACACACCCTAGAGGTAAAATGAGGATCTCAATTAGAAATGATCATCCTAGGGACTCTGTGAAGTCTCACCACCACCTCTAGATACTTCCTCCACAAAACCTTCACTGATCTCGACTCCTTGATTGCTATGAAGTGGGTTGATTTCATAAAATGATCCACTACCACCCATATAGAATCATAACCTCCACAATATTGATGTAAATTATTAATAAAGTCCATTTAGATGTCCTCCCACTTTCACTGAGGAACATCTAATGGATGGAGAAAACCACTGGGAACATGGTACTTGGCCTTCACCTTCATCTAGACGAAACATCGAGACACAAAATATGAAACTGCATGATTCAACCCTGGACACTAAATCCGAATCCTCAAAGATAGTTACATCTTTTTCATGCTATGATATATCACTAAGGGAGAACTATGTAACTCTCTAAGAACTATCTTACGCATCACCAAATGAATAGAAAAACTTCCCTGAAACAACACCCGATGTTGTTCATCCTCAGACCAACCATTAGAGGCCTCACCACAAACAAATCGGTATCTCCAAACCTCTACCTCAAGATCCACCAACCGGGAATCTTCCACCTACTTCACCAAATATGACTGCATCGTCATCTGAAAAAGACAACATCTGCCCTCAACTTCTCCCATATCTAGATGTAATACTAAAAGTTCTTCCACTACTCTCCAAGAATCACCTGATTCACGTACTACATCACTACATGACTTCTTGCTCAGTGCATCAGCTACAACATTCCCCTTAATAGGGGTATATAATATTTAAAAGTTGTAATCCCATAAGAACTCCATCCACCGAAATTATCTCAAGTTCAAGTCATGCTGGGATAAAACATACCTTAGTATTTTATAACTAGTGAAGACCACAAAGCGCTCTCTGATGAGGTAATGTCTCAACAAATTTAGTGAAAATACTACTACTGCCAACTCTAGATTGTGGGTGGAATAATTTTGATCATGTGGATTTAGCGAATGAGAACCATAAGAAATGATCGATCTCTACTGCATCAGAACACATCCTAACCTCAGGGGTGAACCATCACAAAAAATGTCAAACTGAACTCCTTTTACAGGTAGACAAAGAACTAGAGCACTGACCAACTTCTCCTTCAGATAATCAAAAGATTCCTGACACTGATCAATCCATATGAATGACCAATCCTTTTTGGTCAACACTATAATAGGAGTCATAAGTCAAGAGAAATTGGCTACGAACCTCCTATAATAGCCTGCAAGACTAAGGAAACTTCACACCTCTTCCATTGTCTTGGAGGCTACCCAATACATAACTGCTTCTATATTTGACGGATTCATAGCTACTCCCTATTGGGATATAACATTACCTAAGAAACAGACTTCTCAAGCCCAAAAATCACACTTAAACAACTTCCAAAATAGATGTGGTTGATGAAGAACTACCAAAATGGTATGCAGATGCTCTGTATGATCCTCCTCAGATGAAGAGTACATAAGGATGTTGTCAATGAATACCACGATGAACTTATCCAGGAACTCAAATCAGCTAGATCATTAATCACACCGAATGGCATTGCAACAAACTCATAATGCCCATGAAGACAAAATAGAATAGTCTTCAGGATATCCTCATCCTTCACACACATTTAGTGATATCCTGACCACAAATCAATCTTTGAGAACCAACTTGAACCCTTCAGTTGATCGAATAAATCATCAATCCATGGAATATGATAATGATTCTTCATAGTCACTTTGTTCAAACAATGATAATCGATACACAACCACAAAAATTCTGTCATCCTTCTTTATGAAAAAAATTGGTGTGCCCCACAGTGACACACTCGACCAAACAAAACCACACTGGAAAAGACCATCAAGCTATATACACAGCTCTTGGAACTCAGAAGGCACTGTCCTATACAGAGACATCAATATAGGATATAATCCTAGATGTATCTTGATTCTGAACTTGATCTCTCATTGAGGGGGTAATGATACAACCTATTCTGGAAAGACATTATGGTACTCTTCTATGAACCTAGGAAACACCAACTACTAGACCTCTGATGAACTCAGCATCATCTTATCCATTAAGATGATAAGGATGGAACATGCCTCTGACCCATCAGAGGGTCTCGCTCACCAAAAAACACTGCTGGCTCTCCATCAGCATAGAAGAACACCACTTACCTCTTAAAGCAATCTATGATAGCCTACACAAAATACAACCAATCCATGTCGAGGATGACATCATATGGTTGTATCCATAAACATATAAAATCTCCCCAAGATATTTGCTGCCCAAAACTAGCTCATAGTCTCTACATACTTCAAACAAGTCAGCTCGACCTCCAACTGGCGTAGTCAACACCAAGGGCACCGAAAGATTCTCTACCTCAATCCCCAAAGCATGGAAAATGGTAGGTGATATGAAGGAGTGAGTCAATTCTGAATCAAACAAGGTATACACCCAAGTTTAAAATAATAAAAGGGTACCTCAAATGATGTCTATCTCTCCCAAAACTAGCAACGCTAAAGAATGAAGCTGACCATGACCTGCTCCATGACCTCTTTGACCCTGATGATGACCACCACCATGGACTCGCTATTCTCTCTGAGGATAAGAAGAATCCTGGGGCTGTCCTCTGCCTACCCCATATTCTCTCCACTGATCCAAAACTGGTGCACCCTACTACTGCTACCTTGGATAAAGCTACCTAAATGGAGGAACCTGAAGTGGAACACCTAGTGCACGTTGACTGCTCTAAAAGGTTAGGAACTCTCACTACAGATGACCTCGACCTCCATAAGAAAAATAAGCACCTGATCCCTTGGCATAGGTCTGAGAGTCGCTGTACCCAGAGAAACGAGATACCGAGGGTTGGGACCTACCCCCGACCGAATATAAACTCTTTTGCCCTGAAAAATGGGAAACCCGAACCACAAATCTGCTTCATGAGGAATCCTAAAATCTCCACTCTCATGATGATCTAGTCCTGGATAACATACTCTCGATGAAATCTGCCTTTGCTAGCACCTTTGATATCACTCTGTCATGACCCCCTCCCCACAAAGTGTACCCCTTATGGGCCGACAATGTGAGAAGGGAGATAATGACCCCTGAGTCCCGCCTCCAGTAGGTCCTGGGTAGACGACTAGCACTGAGGGTATAATAAACACACTAATGGGAGGCATTACCCTATATGAGAACACATGAGAAAGAGAGAGATAAGATAGACACCATCCAACTCCTTCTCAGACTACAATATAAAATAATTCCCAAGTACACATATGTAATGTCATGCAAAAAATACTACAATAAAAAGGAAAAACTAGAAGTACCAAAAGAAAGTAAAATGATAGCTATCACAAATCCCAAATAGCTCCTGTAACCCCAAGATAGTAGTAACCATCCTGATCTCCAACCTACTCCAAGTGACTTAAAAAACAGTTTATATATACATAGGGTGAGTATAATAGTATAATCAGTAGGATCCTCCCACGAGCCTCGCGTGCAAAAGTAAAGAAAGCATGCTAAAGCACAGTGAACAACAAGTGAAACTAACTCATCACCTAAACATGTATACTATGTTCCCAACTTCACCATGGATACTCTCATAAAGTATTTCATACAAGAGTATATAATATAATAAATAATATCAAGGGTTCCCTACTACCACTTCCCCATTGATTTGATGCTTTTCCCCAACGTATCACATCCTAAGAATCTCTCTCCAAAAAGGCTTTCCCACAGACACCTAGGCGTAGCACCACAACATGAACCTCATGCAACACAACCACCACATCCATGTAACCAAAGTAACCAGGTAGTTTTCGAGAGCCACCATAGCTCGCATAACGTGTATCATACATAGAGTATTATACCTCAATCCATTATAGCCCATACACCAAGTAAGGATCCACAATCCATCACAGCCTATACATGTTACACTTATAGTCGTCCATATGAAACTATATCCAGAATATATGTGTGTGAATAACCAAAATCCATTACCTCCCTCTACACACATATATGGGGAAAACTGACCGCCATGCCTACTAACACAAGTAACTACCAAGAGAAGAGAGCAGAACCAAAGGGGGTACACATCCATCCATCCTCCTACTGAGATGTTGGGGAAAATACCCCCAGGGATCAGAATCCTTGGGGTGTCAATCACCATAACCAAAAGGGTTGGGTAGTGTATAGAAACATAAAACCTACATGATATAATATAGATCACAACCACAATATGGAAAAAACCTAGTCTTAGACTCAACTGCAGCTAATGTCTCTTGGACTCCTGACTTCCACTTCTAAGTCTAGATATACTATACACACACAACCATTTAAAGAGCTACAATAAGTTACTTTATCCTTTTTTATCAATTTTACATTACGTTAATTAATTATTTAATAATTTATTAACCATTATCATTTCCAAATTACATTTAATTATCATTCCAACCAAGATCCTTGCCCTCCAGGCATAACCAAACCAAGACCACAGTTCCTCAAAAGCACAGCCTCATCACTGCATCCCAGCAAGCTTCAACCCCATGGGTTAAAATCATTTATTGAATCATTTATTAACATCATTATCAATTTTACATAATTCCAGACATTCTAGAAAAGCATTCTAAGCTACCAAATACAAGGGGATCAACACGGTGAGTAGATGAACTACCTGTCAAGTCTTTTCCACCTATAACAGGAGTGTAGACCCATCCATACTTGAGAAGCTAAACACGGAAATCACGTGGCATACCCCACACATCTTCACCTCTTTTTGAAGAAGGGTAAGAAAGAACATCTACCTCAAGAAGTGGGGAAAGTAAATAATATAAACAAACAATAAGGTTAAAAAATCATCCAACATTCACATCCAAGCTATTTCATCATCTCTGGTGTCCTCCCCGATACCCACATGCATAAACTCATGCATCTTTCCACTCTAGGTTTCAATTTCTACCACCACCACTGGACCTATTTTCCACCACATACCATAATATCCCCCTAGGCTCATCCATCCCAGGATCACACCACAACACAAGCAGCAGGAAACAAAAAACCTAGAAACGGAGCTCTTGGCCCTAAATAAGGCATCAAACTTTACACACAACGAGCACTCACAACTCCAAAGAATAAGGCGCTTGGACTTCAAAATCAGAAGGGTAACTTAGAAACCTTTAAGTTATTATCTTTATCTCACATCCGGTTCGTTATTCCTCATTGAATTAACAAATTCATTTAAACATGCATAATTGCATCCATTTGATTATCATAAAATTACAACAATAACTGGATTCATTTACATGCCTCTTTATCTTTATCCAATTAATTTACAATTAATCTCATATTTACATTCTTTACCAATTTCCATGAAGAATGACATGCTAAACATGCAAAGCATAGATATCAAACTATCTTTCAAATCAAGAGGCAAATAATTATCATGGTATAAAGTAATAACATATGATCGATTCCAATTATTTAATCCAGTTAAAATATTTATTATGTCAATTTAATTATGATCCAGTAGCTAAAACATGCTAACTCTATGACTACATATAAAGGAATAGAGAAGCCACAAATAACCTACCTCAAAAGCTTTATAATGTTATTTTCATGAGAACATGCCAACACAATAGATTATGATCACCTCTCCCACAATGACCATATCCACCCGAGGATGCTGTGACACAACAACATCAATTAACACCCAAGAAAGACCCATTGGAAACATAGAGATCACATGCCATAACATGGAAAGGATAAACGGAAGGAGAGGAACCCATAAGAAAGGTAGTAGAACATACCTTATATCAGATATAGATCAAAACTTCCTTATTTCACCAAAACAAGGGTGATCTTGTAGTATGAAGACTACAAGGAAAACGATCCAAGGATCATAGTTCAATCACACAACTCCTAAGGGAGGAAGAAATCTAGGAGTCTAGTGCTAGGGGAAAACAAATAAGAAAGAATAAGGCAGAAGGCATCTCATCATTTTGAAAATCTAAACAGAGCATCGATTTAGATACAATTTCAGATTTTCCATTAATGGCGGATATGGTCAAGATTAAGCAGTTTGACCAAGTAAATGCACTCCAAAACTTAAGAATACTAAGATAGGAGTTATGGGCTTTGAATTAGCCTTAAATCCATTAAAAAAGGACTTGAATGTGTTTTACGTCAAATAAAATGTTAAATGGGTGAAACTGTAGGAAGCTGGAAACACTGTTCACATATGTCTCACCGACAACACTGATCACAAATGACTCACCGATAGCACTATTCACAAATGAATCACCAAAAAAACTTTTCAAAAATGACTCACTGACAACACTATTCAGAAATGACTCACCGAAAACACTGTTAACAAATAAATCACTGATAACAGTATTCACAAATGACTCACTAACATCACTGTTCACAAATGAATCACCAAAAACACTATTCATAAATGACTCATTGACAACACTGTTCACAAATGACTCACTGAAAACACTGTTCACAAAACTAGAAACACTATTCACTAAACTGGAAATCTTGAAAAGTGTTGGGACTAAGATGCGTCGACCTCACAGAATACCTCAAACACCTGATTTTCACAAAGGAATGGACCGAAGAGGTCCATGCCATTACAATCATTATGCCCATGCCTGTGTAAACAAACTCATTATGTCCATGCATGACTATCTCATGAGATATAATCTTAAAATAATGAATTAGAGGGTGATATAAGACCCAACCCATCATCATCCATACATATGAGTGCAACTTGAAAACAATCATCATCATATCACAATAACCCATGGAAAGATAATGGTTTTCATATCAATTTTAGATGGGATAATATAAAGAGAACATTCATAATTCTATTAATAAAAATGATAAAATCATGGAATATAAATGGGTGTCCAATAACATTCTAGGTAGATACCATTCAATGAAGTATATGGTATTTACACTGTATAAATAAAGGGTATATAGTTTAGTCAATAATTTCACTAATTAATTGATGTATGACATCTAGATGAACACCCTTTAATCAAAGAAATAGAAAATAGGGTATTCACAAAGGAATTAAAAAATTGGGTACAACTGTGAAAGCATCACACGACGCAAGGAAGAAAATTACATTAATTTGCAAGCCCAGGGACTTGACTCCGTGACCTGCCCCTCACCCCCCAAACCATTACCACCCCACCACCAACGGTGGGGCATTCACAAAGGAATTAAATTAGAAGAATAATTAGGTTTTTAAACCTTCATTGACTAGGAAAAACAAAGGCAGCGATGAATCATTTATATGATAGAAAAGAAAATTTAATAATCCATATGAATAAAGTAGGTGGATGGTATCATTTGAATAATATCCTTGATCAAGTATAAGATATATCAAAGGATAACAACTTAGATAAAAAAAATATTTTTTAGGATTTTTAGAAAAATTACTTTGGAAATAAGAAACATACTTGATATTTTAAATAATTTTAAAAGAAATAATTTATAAAATTAGGAGAAAAATAATATCTTTTAGAATCCATGAAAAAAATAGAAAACTTTTATATAGAATTATAAAGGCTTTAGAAATATGTGCTCATGTAGAAAAATGTTAAAAAGATATTTTAGTAGACATTCATAAAAATATGAAGTTATGGGTCACTTCCAAAAGTTATTTTCAAAAAGGTGAAGTGAAAATATTGTAAAAAAATTTCTTTTGAAAAATAAATTTCAATAATAGATCCTTTAAAATACCTAAAGGTTATTAAAAGAAATGTGGGGTGGTAGATAAAATATTTTATTTTAAAGTATGGATAAACTTTTTAATGTTTCAAAATATCTTTATTGAAAATACACATCTTAAAAATAATGACAAAAATTAATTTGTAAAAGTGGATAAGGAAAATATAGAGGTCACATGAGATAAAACCTAATCAGGTTTCCAATTATAAATGAGAAAATTTTCAAAAAAGTAAAATATGGACAAATAGGGGAAACAATCATTAAAGAGGATGAGAATTATTCTCAATAATGATATAATTTTTGGAAATGAAATTTTATCAAGGTAAAAGATCTAAATTAAAAGTTCATTTTAAACTAGATAGGAAGATAAAGTACCATGAAATAAACTCTTAATGTGGAAGAAATCAATCTTGGAAGAAATAAGTTAAAGAGTAAGCATTATAACTCAAAAGAGGGAGTTAAATTAACAAAAATCCTTAAAAATTAGTATCTTTTGAATTGAAAGCCATTTAAAGAGAGAACATGATATGAATATTCAAACTCCACGAATTAAATTAATGTGTTAAAAGGAATTAATTATGAATTAGATACAAAATTTCATATAAAACATGTTGTATAATAGGAAATATGTGTCAAGGGGTGAAGATTTAAGACAATAAACCCTTATATTATTTCCACAATTAATTAAATACAATTTAAGATCCTATATAAAAAAAATAAATATATTAATCAACTATTTAAAAACCTTTTTCATATATATAAACTTTTATAAACTTAATTTATAATTATTCTCTACTTGTATATTAGTTATTTATTATCTTTTTTCAATATTGGGTGCGAGTAATATTGATCGTTTCGAACTAGTTTTATATTAGCGGTGTTTTTATTCATTATTATCCAAAATTTCATAATTCCTAGATCATACATGGTAATTTAATTTATGTTTTATAATTATATATAATTTTATAATTTCATTCTATTAGAGTTTTAGTCATTATCCTTAAAGATGAAATCAATGATGAGCACGTTTTAGTGTTTTTTAATGAATAAATATAGGTATCTTAATTAATGAGTTTAATTTTAATTTTGTCATTATAGGACCAAAATAAAATCATTATTTTCTTATTTATATCATATATTATCATCAATTATGTTTTCATAGTCATCCATGATATTATTTTATATCATTATTCAAGTAGATGGTTAAACCGACCCAAACACGAACATACCGTAATTAATGAATGATTATGATTATGCAAGAGGTTTATTTTGGAAAAAATATCATTATTACAAAATAATAATTATATTATTTATTTAAATTTAAGTTTTTAATCATATTTTAAGATATTTTAATAAATAATAAATAAAATAGTTGAAAAATGAGATACGTTACTTCGTGGAGGTTGTAGCCGCATAATGAACGATTAACATTTTCATTTCTCAATGAATGAGTGGGAAAGAAGAAGGATTATAATTTACATAATCATAATCATAATCATATTAAACATTTTAAATTTATTATTCAATTCCATTATTATAACCAGAAAATAGAGGCGGTGGTGAAAAATGGAAGTCGTCGATTCGTGGAGGCGACAGTCCACACAACGCATGAATAACAGTTTCATTTTTTATTAATAGAAAATGAGAAATGTGGTTAATAGTTATTACCTTAGCATAATAAGATTAAATATACAAAAAATAATAATTTAATTATATATGAATTAAAAAATTAGATTTAGGAAAGTAAGAAAGAAAAGAAAAGGAGTTAGGAAAAAAATTACTCACATTGAAGACTTGGGCTTTCCTTTGGTTGAATCCTTGGAAATGGAGGTCTTATGCCAATATCTTGTGAGAATAGGCTCAAGTAAAAGGAATAGGGTTATATGGAAAGTAATAATTATATAGTTTAAATTGGAAAATGATTTTTTAGTGTGGTATTTAAGGGGTGGTGAGAGGTCCCTTTTATAAGTGGTGAAAATGAAATTTTTGTAAATATTTTAACTTAATATAAAGTGAGTACATGTTTCACATGTCAAAAAACTAAAAAATGGATAATAATAGATTGGTGAATAAAAATAGGTATATCATAACTAAAAAATTAATTTTCATACATGTTTTAAACATATTTTTAAGTCATTTACTCTTAGAATTTTCACTTTTACCATTTTTTCTTTTACCATTGTAACTATTTTTTACCTAAGTAATTCAATTTTAATTCCTAAAACTAAAATAGAAATTATTAAATAATTTAGAACTAATGATTCAAAATATGAAATAAATTTTATTATATTTAATTTATACATGTAAGAAAACTCAATTTTAATATTAGTGCATGCAATATGTAAAAACCCATTTTTAGAAAAAGTGTATATTTAAGATTAAAATTTATGTGTAGGGAAAAATTATCAATGTATTTTATTTTAATGATATAAATTGGTTTATTATAAAACAAATAGGAGCTATTTTACTTTCAAATCATTACAAAAATAGAATTTTTCCAAAATAATATTTAATTAAAAGAAAAGATCAATATAATTTTTATTGGAAAATATTACTTAAGTCCTTAAAATATTAATCACATGTTTTATAAATTCAAAATATTATTTTTAAAATGTATATTTTTATATATTAAATATATATTTTTAAAATTAAAAGGTTTTATACACTTACAAGTCTTACTTATAGAGTCATAAAATCTGCAGTTTTGGTAAAAACTATATTTTTCACTATTCATATGAAAATCAATTATTTAAGAAAAATACCAATAATTAATAATAATAAAATTTATAAATTATGAATTTAAAAAAAATATTATTTTAATATGATTCAAATTTATAAATTTATTTTTTAAATGAAATAAATAAAATATAAAGAAAATTGCTTTTACTGAAAAATGTATTTTTTGAACATTAAGTGTTCTTGATATTATTCCATGACAATTTATAATTTAAAGAATGTTAATATTTTAGTTCATATATTTTAATATCATATATTATCATAATAACCATTTAAAAGTGGCCAGTTTAATTTATTAACACTTTAAATAATTATTTGATAGAG
Source organism: Viscum album (assembly GCA_963277665.1). Lineage (NCBI taxonomy): Eukaryota > Viridiplantae > Streptophyta > Magnoliopsida > Santalales > Viscaceae > Viscum > Viscum album. The sequence continues at coordinate 1,351,971,132 of OY728147.1, read as the reverse complement.
AATGGTGTTATTAAACGATGCTAATTATTTATCCTTTAAATGTAAGAATTTTAAATTTATTAGTATATTTTATTTTCTAGAAGTTTTATTATTCTTATAATTTTATTTAATAATGTTAATCTAATATGTCACAACTCATTTTAGTTTGGTTATACATGTAGAAAAATCCATTAATATAATATTTATTTAAGGAAGGTATATAGTGAAAACTTAGGTTGTTACATTCTCACCCCTTAAATAAATTAAGTCCATGAAATTTTAATTATTCATAACTAATTAAATAGTTAAGGGTGTCCATATGGAATATATGAATCTATATATAATTTATAATGAGGCTTCATCCTCACTATCTTTGGTTTGACTAGGGAACTCATATTTTCCCTCATAATAGGTATATATATTAAAATTATCAACCATTTATTCCAAATATGCCTCTATATCTAAGTCTTATGAGTTTATAGAGACATAAATTTGAAAAATTAATTTTTAAGATCCTATTTCCAACCAAATATTAAAACCAAAGTGATTATGGTAATATCCAATATAATCAAAGTAAATTATTATATGAATATTAAAGATCGATTGTAACAGCCCAAGATTTTATAAAAAAATATTCTTTTTAATTTTATTAATGTCTTGTGTTGTATGCTACACCAAAAGGAGCTTGCACAACACGCATCCTTGTCTTGCCTTGCATTACACGCAATCGCGACCTTCCTCGATAGCGTGTGTAATACGCAATACCGAGTTTCACTAAACAACGATGTGCTATTAAAATATTATTAAAACTAGCCGTTATGAATAGTAATAACCACTTTTTAAAATTCTGTAAATCTTATTTTTCAAAATGAACTTCATTCTTGGATTCAGAGTATCGAATTTAGCCTAAGGTGAAATTTTGGTACTTTTCGGATAACTTTCATATTCTGATGAATAGTGAAAAATTACTAAATTATAATTAAAAACAACTTTTTTAATCGAAATAATTAATAGTGATAAATTATTAATTTGAGTGGTTTTAAAGTATATTTAGAATATATTTTTACAATTTAATACAATGTTGGTCATTGGTTGTAATTTCACATTTAAACCAGACATAATCAAGTGTCAATCTTTTGATATATATTGTTTCCTAAAAACACGCTATTTATTTTAACAGCGGGATTTAATTATAAAATTAATTAATGCAACTTATATGTTATGAATTTGGTAAAATAGATTTCATTTTTGAATTCGGAATATGAAATATAGCTTAGGATGAAATTTTGGCATTGTTCTGAAAAACATCAATTTTTGATGAATAGTGAAACTACTAAGTGGTAGTTAAAAAAACTGAATTTTTCATAAAACTTAATTTTGCCGCTTCTGTGAATGGAATTTCGAAAATTCGAGAGACACGGTTAATATGAAGGACTAAAATGTGGTTCAATGAGATGAAAATAATTTTTTGGTGAATAGTAACTTTTTACTTTTTTTACTGCGGTTAATAGTAAATAGGGTAACTAAGGGTAAATATGATATTACTATTACCCTAACACATGTCCTAATTCTATTGGAAAAGTGTAATTCGACCAAAAACAAACTTAGGAATAAAATATGACCATTTAGGCCCACTTGGATTAGATTAGGACATTTATTATTTAAAGAAGGGTTAAAATAGTTAAAATCAAAGTTTAATAAGTAAATAATTTTTAATATGGGGTTATACATAAGATAAATTCGATTTTAAATATTCATTAGAAAGCTAAAAATATTTCCTACATGATGGTATTTTATTTGTAATTTTTAGACATCAAATAATTTAATTTATTTATGACACAACGATGATGCAGTAATTATCTTATTAATGAAATATTGACATAATTGATGTTATAAACACCAAAATAAATGTAATTTGAGATTTTTTATGAATTCCACTAATTTTCTAGGTTACTATGATATATTAATGTTGATTTAATCAACTTGGTTCGAACATTTAATTATGTTATGACTTTCACAAAAATCATATATCAAATAGTGTCAAAATTGACACAAAATAGTTTTTAAATCAAATAATATATTATTAATTGTTATTGTATTCCTAAAAATCTAAGGTTCGGCCAAATTACTTAGATAAGGATATATATATTAATAATAAACAATTTGGGGTTCGTTTGGCATGTTATAGTAAGTTTATTAACCATATAGTGAAAGAAAACAAAAAGACATGGTAAAAGTTAAATTATTTAACTTAGAGTTAAATCTAATTGATAAGGTTAAAATAATATCCTAAACTTGTCTAAATTCTATTGGTTGATAGTATTTCGACCCATCCCCACTTTAGCTTCGAAATAAGACCATTTGGAACCATTATAAACCGATTTTGACTTTAATATAAAATAATATTTTGAGATATTCCTAAGGTGCCCCTCTCCTCCCCTATAAAAGGACACCTCCTCCCCCTCCTCCTCACACCAATTTGAACACTCAAGCTCGTCCAACCCCTGACAAAATCTCTTCTCCACTTCCCTAGCAACATCCTAGAGGTTCTGGTCTTCCTCAAAGACCAATTCTAGTGCCCTAAGAGGAGGTCACAAAGAGGCACTTCAAAGAAGAGGTAATTACCATTACCAATTCTTTCATCTTTATTTCTTCTTCCACTTCTTCTTCTTAGGTTGTTTCATTATGAAGTAATAACATCAGTATCACTAATATACTGGTATGTTATTATAAGTATGAAACAACCCTATTTCACCATCTATCCATCCTACGGAAAAAGAAATCACCGCGCGTGCGTACGTACGGAATACCGTCTCCACGCCGTGGTGTAATCTATTTTCCACCACCACCTTACATGGATGGGTATAATGGTGTAAAGAATAACTATACATAGTTATTACAACATCATATTGATTCTGATATATTGTATAATCCACTCCAATTCAATTCAATATATATAGAAATGATATCATCGCTCGTGCGTACGTATGGACTACCGTCTCCACGACGCGATGAGATTCATTCTCCATGTTAACCATTTAAGAATGATTATAAAGTTTATATAAGAAATAATAATGAAATATATGACATTATAAAGCTACTGTATTTATGTATATATATATATATATGTCATCTACTTACTTCCATTCAAGACAATAAGGAAAGGAAAACATCGTTCATGCGTACGTACGGACTACCGTCTCCATGAACAGTGTTTTTCATTTCATTTATCTATCTATTATGTATATATATATACTGAATATATATGATATATAAATCATATTTTATATTCTGTAAGTAAGTAAATCATTATATAAGTAATAATAATGTCAAGAACAACAAGTCAAAACACCTACGATAAATGAAACGATTTTACCCAAAACGCTTCTTTAACATGGAATTTACAAAAGAACGGGTAATATAATGTCATAAGTGAACCATATATTATATAATAACAATGAATATGATTCTGTAATAAGTCAATGACATTATTTAAATCATTATACAGGAGGTTCGGACACATACGAAGCAAATCGGATCTAAGGTAAGGGAAATATCACAATCTCATTTTTATCCGAGATTGTTTATTCGTAAGTATTTACTAGGGTGTATTTTATCATCCACATCCATGTTTCATAAATATGTAATATTATTTCCATCCAACTACAATTTTTTTTAAATCCAATTTTACCCTTCGGTGAGTTTTTAGTAAAAGAAATGAAAGGAATCTTTTGTCGTTTTCCATACGAGGTACTTTTTGACTTTTCCGACAAAAGTACGAAGAATGTTTTTTTTAACTTATACGGCATGAATGGATTTCTAAAAAAATTATTTCCAAGAAGCTTCCTTTACAAGTATTCAAGTTTATTTTTAATCAACTTCTTTTAGTTTAAAATTGTATGACATGTTAAGAAAGGAAAAGTGTTTTTGAAGTAGAAAGGATATTTTCCTCAAGAATGAAGTTCAAGTATTTTATAAAAAAATTATTTTCCATCTAAGATAATAAAAGGGTTCTGTTTTTATCCCTATTATTACATGGATTTGATTATGTTGTGATGGAAAAATTTTTAGGAATTCCTTTATCTTATATGAATTGTTTTATGATGTCATGTTGTTTAAGAATCCCATTTTTATTACATGGGTTATGCGATGATGTATGATTTATGATTATGTGGCACACATAAGAAAGGATTCATTATAAGATGGGTGGGACCTATATCTCCCTCAAATGCATTGGGTAAAGATTTTATATCTCATGAGATAGACAGGGCTGGAATGGTAGGTTATACCGGTTCAGTGAAACAGGACTGAAACGAGGGTAACTCGATTCAGAAAGGGACTTTGTCCACTAAGATAGTCTTGGCAATGAGTCTTGACTAACAAGAAATGATTCTCTATGATTATGTGTGAATGCCACAAAGTTTCATGTTTTAAGTTATGATTATTGTGATTACATTTCACTGCCATGATTTATCCCATGTTATGAAATTATGCTCTCTTTTGCAGGTTAAGATTTCCAAAACGTTATGTTCTTATGAATACGATGTGATTGATATTTCTTTTGTTTACCCTTACTGAGCATTTGAGCTCACCATTTTATGTTTTCTTTTCCCCAGGATATAAAGAAAGGTTTTAGGTAAAAAAAGGGATGACCTTTATGGGAGATGTTGAAGAACTTTCACCACGATTAGAAGATTACATTCCGAGTTTCCAAAGACACTAAACTATTACGATCCTTTAGTGTGTGTTTTTGTTATGTACTAAGTATTACGCAAAAGTAATGTAATGTCCATGTACGTCAAGATACGAGTCTCTACAGTTGGTATCAGAGGAAAGGTTTAGTCAACCTTTGGAAACTAGGATGCGAAAACGTTAGTGAGATCCCTGGAGATATTTCTACGGTATGTCTAGGGATGTCCCTAAGGTTAAGTAGACGTATAAGTTATAGTACTAGAACTACGCTAACGATCATAGAATTTAACATAAGATGTTAGATATTGAAGGTACTCCCCCTTTATTATGTTGTTTTCCCTAGCATGATTTTTGCCTCTCACACTATTCTTTTTGGGTTTTAGAAAATGGCTGGAAACAAGATGATTCACGATAATGGAGGATATGATGGACAATGGAATGATATTATTCATAATGAAATGGGATTTGGAAGTCCAAACATCATTATTATGCTGAATCAGCAATCTCATAATATGATCAATAAAGTAAAATTTGGTAAGTTTCCTGACTTGGCTAATAAGAGAAAGATGGAGTTTCATGATGATCATAGAGGAAAGAAAGTTCAATTTCCCCTATGTAAATCATGTGGGAAGAGGCATCAAGGAGAATGTTTCAAAGGAACTGGAAGATTCTTTGGGTGTGGAAAAGAAGGACACAAAGCAAGTAAATGCAAAGGAAAAGGTTCAGTTAACAACATGGATGAGGATAATGGTATTGCTATGACATCAACAATGGTTAAATGTTTTAAATGTGGAATGTACGGGCATTATGCAAACCAATGCCCTAAGGGAAAGTCTCATGAAGATAATCAGTATGGTCGGATGGGAAGTATTTATGTGGATGATGATGAAGAGACTACAAATGATATGTGAGATGAAAGAATTGTTGAAGCTCGGTCAATGGTTTAAGAATGTAGTGGAATGATTACATGTTTATCATGTGTAATGTTGTATAAGTAATCTCATTGTACTATGGAATAAAGAGACATGTAAGGATTGTTACATTGTTGTCTGATTAATGTTACCAGTATCCATGAAAGGTTATTCAGATATTTTTGGAATGTAGATGATATGCGCATAATGAAGGGATAAGGAGAAAATTAAATGTTTGATAGTATTCATGAGCTCATGAATGATATAAGGAGAAGGTTATATCATGGTTTGAGTATATAGAATTTTTGGATTTTGGTATGTGGAAAGAGTTAACTTTTGACAGCATTCATGTTTTCACTAAGGTTTAATGGGTATTCATTTTTTTTTCAAGAGAATACATCATTAAGGTATTCACATGATTGGAATGTGACCAACAAGATATATGGTGGATAAATGATGGTATTCACATGCTTAGTTGACGACATTTCAAGTAATCATTTTCTTTATACTATGAGCTTGGACCGAAGTATTTTAGATAATCATAAAGATTGTAATGGATTATGTTAACCATAAGTTAGTATTGTTTAAGTATATAATTTTTATTTTGATATTATTTATGGGATGTTATAGTAATATAGTTTTGGAAAAAGGACAACCTGCAGGACGGGCGACAACCCATCGCTTCGGACAAGGCTGTAGGAATCGGACCCACAACCGAAGTGCGACTGGCCTTTATCGCCTACCACTGGCCTACAGGAAGTCCCTGTTTAGTAGAAACTAGTTTTATTATATTAAGCAGTATGATATATGAAGTATAAGTCCATTTTAGGAACCATATATGATTAATCTCACTATAGATCGATTTATGCATATAATTTTTGCTAACCTTTTGTTTGAGACAGATGGAATGACCCGTCATTCTATCACATGATCTGCTAACACTTCACGAATAACAAATTCAACTTCATTTATTTAAGAGATGAAGTGGAAATTGTTCAAGGCACGAACAACAGTGAGATTGTACCAAAATAAAGTAAGCATTTATTCTAATTCAAATTTTCAACTTTAGGGGAAATGATCTTGAAAACCAAAAATGTTGTCCTAGTGATCTTATACCTGATGAATCAGATGGTACCTTATATCATCACAAATATATGGATTTGTGATTACTGGCTTTTCCATAGCCATGTTCTCTACCACTCTCCATCAGAACATGATGGTTAGATTTCTCTTCCATATCCATATTTTCACCTATGTGGAAACCCAATGATTAGTTTATTTGGGTAACCGTTACGTTTCATACTTTTGTTTTTAAAGATTGGTTTTGATATTCCTTTTTATGATGTGGGTTTCTATTAAAGAATCTTTAGAATAGTAAACCATTTATAACCCCGACGAATTTCGAGGGCGAAATTCATTTTAAGGGGGGTAGAATGTAACAACCCAAGATTTTATAAAAAAATATTCTTTTTAATTTTATTAATGTCTTCTGTTGTACGCTACACCAAAAGGAGCTTGCACAACACGCATCCTTGTCTTGCCTTGCATTACACGCAATCGCGACCTTCCTCGATAGCGTGTGTAATACGCAATACCGAGTTTCACTAAACAACGATGTGCTATTAAAATATTATTAAAACTAGCCGTTATGAATAGTAATAACCACTTTTTAAAATTCTGTAAATCTTATTTTTCAAAATGAACTTCATTCTTGGATTCGGAGTATCGAATTTAGCCTAAGGTGAAATTTTGGTACTTTTCGGATAACTTTCATATTCCGATGAATAGTGAAAAATTACTAAATTATAATTAAAAACAACTTTTTTAATCGAAATAATTAATAGTGATAAATTATTAATTTGAGTAATTTTAAAGTATATTTAGAATATATTTTTACAATTTAATACAATGTTGGTCATTGGTTGTAATTTCACATTTAAACCAGACATAATCAAGTGTCAATCTTTTGATATATATTGTTTCCTAAAAACACGCTATTTATTTTAACAGCGGGATTTAATTATAAAATTAATTAATGCAACTTCTATGTTATGAATTTGGTAAAATAGATTTCATTTTTGAATTCGGAATATGAAATATAGCTTAGGATGAAATTTTGGCATTGTTCTGAAAAACATCAATTTTTGATGAATAGTGAAACTATTAAGTGGTAGTTAAAAAAACTGAATTTTTCATAAAACTTAATTTTGCCGCTTCTGTGAATGGAATTTCGAAAATCCGAGAGACACGGTTAATATGAAGGACTAAAATGTGGTTCAATGAGATGAAAATAATTTTTTGGTGAATAGTAACTTTTTACTTTTTTTACCGCGGTTAATAGTAAATAGGGTAACTAAGGGTAAATATGATATTACTATTACCCTAACACATGTCCTAATTCTATTGGAAAAGTGTAATTCGACCAAAAACAAACTTAGGAATAAAATATGACCATTTAGGCCCACTTGGATTAGATTAGGACATTTATTATTTAAAGAAGGGTTAAAATAGTTAAAATCAAAGTTTAATAAGTAAATCATTTTTAATATGGGGTTATACATAAGATAAATTCGATTTTAAATATTCATTAGAAAGATAAAAATATTTCCTACATGATGGTATTTTATTTGTAATTTTTAGAAATCAAATAATTTAATTTATTTATGACACAACGATGATGCAGTAATTATCTTATTAATGAAATATTGACATAATTGATGTTATAAACACCAAAATAAATGTAATTTGAAATTTTTTATGAATTCCACTAATTTTATAGGTTACTATGATATATTAATGTTGATTTAATCAACTTGGTTCGAACATTTAATTATGTTATGACTTTCACAAAAATCATATATCAAATAGTGTCAAAATTGACACAAAATAGTTTTTAAATCAAATATTATATTATTAATTGTTATTGTATTCCTAAAAATCTAAGGTTCGGCCAAATGACTTAGATAAGGATATATATATTAATAATAAACAATTTGGGGTTCGTTTGGCATGTTATAGTAAGTGTATTAACCATATAGTGAAAGAAAACAAAAAGACATGGTAAAAGTTAAATTATTTAACTTAGAGTTAAATCTAATTGATAAGGTTAAAATAATATCCTAAACTTGTCTAAATTCTATTGGTTGATAGGATTTCGACCCATCCCCACTTTAGCTTCTAAATAAGACCCTTTGGAACCATTATAAACCGATTTTGACTTTAATATAAAATAATATTTTGAGATATTCCTAAGGTGCCCCTCTCCTCCCCTATAAAAGGACACCTCCTCCCCCTCCTCCTCACACCAATTTGAACACTCAAGCTCGGCCAAACCCTGCCAAAATCTCTTCTCCACTTCCCTAGAAACATCCTAGAGGTTCTGGTCTTCCTCAAAGACCAATTCTAGTGCCCTAAGAGGAGGTCTCAAAGAGGCACTTCAAAGAAGAGGTAATTACCATTACCAATTCTTTCATCTTTATTTCTTCTTCCACTTCTTCTTCTTAGGTTGTTTCATTATGAAGTAATAAAATCAGTATCACTCATATACTGGTATGTTATTATAAGTATGAAACAACCCTATTTCACCATCTATCCATCCTACGGAAAAAGAAATCACCGCGCGTGCGTACGTACGGAATACCGTCTCCACGCCGTGGTGTAATCTATTTTCCACCACCACCTTACATGGATGGGTATAATGGTGTAAAGAATAACTATACATAGTTATTACAACATCATATTGATTCTGATATATTGTATAATCCACTCCAATTCAATTCAATATATATAGAAATGATATCATCGCTCGTGTGTACGTACGGACTACCGTCTCCACGACGCGATGAGATTCATTCTCCATGTTAACCATTTAAGAATGATTATAAAGTTTATATAAGAAATAATAATGAAATATATGAAATTATAAAGCTACTGTATTTATGTATATATATATATATATGTCATCTACTTACTTCCATTCAAGACAATAAGGAAAGGAAAACAGCGTTCATGCGTACGTACGGACTACCGTCTCCATGAACGGTGTTTTTCATTTCATTTATCTATCTATTATGTATATATATATACTGAATATATATGATATATAAATCATATTTTATATTCTGTAAGTAAGTAAATCATGATATAAGTAATAATAATGTCAAGAACAACAAGTCAAAACACCTACGATAAATGAAACGATTTTACCCAAAACGCTTCTTTAACATGGAATTTACAAAAGAACGGGTAATATAATGTCATAAGTGAACCATATATGATATAATAACAATGAATATGATTCTGTAATAAGTCAATGACATTATTTAAATCATTATACAGGAGGTTCGGACACATACGAAGCAAATCGGATCTAAGGTAAGGGAAATATCACAATCTCATTTTTATCCGAGATTGTTTATTCGTAAGTATTTACTAGGGTGTATTTTATCATCCACATCCATGTTTCATAAATATGTAATATTATTTCCATCCAACTACAATTTTTTTTAAATCCAATTTTACCCTTCGGTGAGTTTTTAGTAAAAGAAATGAAAGGAATCTTTTGTCGTTTTCCGTACGAGGTACTTTTTGACTTTTCCGACAAAAGTACGAAGAATGTTTTTTTTAACTTATACGGCATGAATGGATTTCTAAAAAAATTATTTCCAAGAATCTTCCTTTACAAGTATTCAAGTTTATTTTTAATCAACTTCTTTTAGTTTAAAATTGTATGACATGTTAAGAAAGGAAAAGTGTTTTTGAAGTAGAAAGGATATTTTCCTCAAGAATGAAGTTCAAGTATTTTATAAAAAAATTATTTTCCATCTAAGATAATAAAAGGGTTCTGTTTTTATCCCTATTATTACATGGATTTGATTATGTTGTGATGGAAAAATTTTTAGGAATTCCTTTATCTTATATGAATTGTTTTATGATGTCATGTTGTTTAAGAATCCCATTTTTATTACATGGGTTATGCGATGATGTATGATTTATGATTATGTGGCACACATAAGAAATGATTCATTATAAGATGGGTGGGACCTATATCTCCCTCCAATGCATTGGGTAAAGATTTTATATATCATGAGATAGACAGGGCTGGAACGGTAGGTTATACCGGTTCAGTGAAACAGGACTGAAATGAGGGTTACTCGATTCAGAAAGGGACTTTGTCCACTAAGATAGTCTTGGCAATGAGTCTTGACTAACAAGAAATGATTCTCTATGATTATGTGTGAATGCCACAAAGTTTCATGTTTTAAGTTATGATTATTGTGATTACATTTCACTGCCATGATTTATCCCATGTTATGAAATTATGCTCTCTTTTGCAGGTTAAGATTTCCAAAACGTTATGTTCTTATGAATACGATGTGATTGATATTTCATTTGTTTACCCTTACTGAGAATTTGAGCTCACCATTTTATGTTTTCTTTTCCCCAGGATATAAAGAAAGGTTTTAGGTAAAAAAAAGGGATGACCTTTATGGGAGATGTTGAAGAACTTTCACCACGATTAGAAGATTACATTCCGAGTTTCCAAAGACACTAAACTATTACGATCCTTTAGTGTGTGTTTTTGTTATGTACTAAGTATTCCGCAAAAGTAATGTAATGTCCATGTACGTCAAGATACGGGTCTCTACATCGATCCTAATATGTCTTCTTTAATAAAACAATAGTTTCAACCTTTGATAATTTCATTTAAACTATGACACACTTTGTATATCCTATAACACTCTTGGTTTAACCTAGGTTACTTTAATTTGTGTTATATCATACTTTTTTACCTAATCCCTTAATGTAATTAAGAAAAAAAAAATCCTTTATAATGGTTCATAAAGAGAATATGATCAACTAAAACATATCCACTAAGAGTATATAACTAGGTGTGTAGTCTTAGGATCACTCATCATGCACTAGAGTGAATATTGAGTTGACACTCAACTAGATTTTTTCAAGATTATTACCCCTAGGTGCATCAGTGCCACTGCTACATCCACTTGACAATATCTAGATTGGGATGCAATTTATTGGAGAACCACACAATCTCTACTTTACCAAAACTTTGGTATGAAATACTATACTTAGACTTATCTCTATGGTTTTCACTAAATATATCTTATTATAATCCTTAAAATATTAACTATTACCTCGACTAACCTAAAGAGTTATCTATACATTCGAAATTATGATAAACATTAACTTATCAGACCATTATGACATTTTCATCATCAAATGATATCATCATAATCTAAAAATTTATCTAAACCTTGATCTGATACCAACTATGATGTCCCCAAAACATGGTCTGTAACATACCAACCCAGGTCAACCAAACCATACACCCGATCCGACCATCACATGGTGAGGTAAAGCAAGAAAACAAACCAAGTCTTGAATATAATGAAACAAGACATACAACAAGAGTACTATGTGAAAGAAAAAATACAACCAGATCCGTATAATCCAAGAAGAACTAGATAAATCCAAAATTACGAATAAGGAAATACCAAAAACTCTCCATGTGTCCAAAAATCACCTCCAAACCAACTTGCACCGAAGGAAAATTCCATAGGAGAAACTGACATGCTACATGATTCCCTTCCCTTTACATGTATCCTAAAATATTTTTAGGACTAAGCTGATGATAAAGGTGATGGAGATTGTTAAGACCAATATGATGATGAAGGTGATGGTTTTTATTTGTTTTCTCTTGTTGTCAAGAAATTTTTTGAAGAAAGGAAGAAATTAAATCACCTCACTTTGTATCTTGAAAAAATTCATATTGAGGATTATTTTAAAAACAATCAGAATCATGTTTTCAAAAGAATCAAAATCACTATGAAAATCCATCATAATGAGAATAATATTTTTAGAAGTAAATGGTCATCGTATTCACTCTGAATAATATGTGAAAGAAGTGATTTTTTTTTGAGTTAAAATCGCAGTCTCCATGACTATGATAAATTTGTTGTGACATTTCTTTATTGATTTGTATTTCATATAAATCATAAGTTGAATTGAGAACTTGTGGTACAAGATGATTAAAAATGTGGTGCCTATTGAAAACGTGATGCCGATTGAAAAGTTGATGCCCGATTGAAAAGGTGGTGCCAATTGAAAAGGTGGTGCCAATTGAAGAGGTGGTGCCGATTGAAGAGGTGGTGTCGATTGAAGTGGTGGTGTCGATCTAATAGGTGGTACCGATTTACTGTAGCATATTATTTTCAATAAAAAGATATATAAAAAGATTGAAATTAGAATAATCATACCTAGAATGATTGTATCTAGGATGATTGGAATCATAATGACTGTATCCAGAACCATCATACTCAGGAAGAATTGTTTTTCAATAGAAACCGATGGAAAATGATTTGAGCTAAAACCGATGAAAATCATAATGTTAAAGACTGATTAACAATGTATACAACCATTCAAAAGGTTTAATTAATTTGTTTTCTCTTCATGTGATTTTTAAATTAAGTCAAGATAAGAAGAGAAGAAGGAGTTTTCATCTCAAATAAATCAAAATAATTACTGAAGAAAAGAGATAGATATGTTGTTGATGGGGAGATTGAAATTCAAAGAGTATTTTGTTTTTCTTCATTCATATAATCAAATGATATAGAGCATTGTTTTGAATAAAATCACACTCTACAATTGAAATTAGAAAAATAATTCAAATGAAATTATGAAGAAGGAAATGAAGTTTGAAGAAGAATTGAGAAGATTTGAGAAGAGTTGATGAAGTCAAAATGAATCCTGATATTTAAGGGGAAAATAAATTTGGGAGAATTTGTGTGAATGAGAAAGAATTTGGGATTCCAGCCAAAGGTCTTGAAGGTTACTTATAAAAGGATAAAAGTTCATTGTACTTTTCTGATGATGAATAACTATTCATCATAGTAGAGAGAGAATCTCTGAGTTTTATAGAGAAGTATAAGTTTTCCATTTTGGTCTTGTATTAAAGATGTTTTGATAGAGAAGTGAAAATTGTATTCAGTTGATCATCATATCAGGCAGAATTAATCAGTTTCAAGATTTCTGTGTTCGGGTTCTCTGATTGAGGAAGAATGATATTGAGTTTATCAGGCTCAAAAATTGAAGTGGTGTTGATTATTTCTATTGTATTCTGAATGAAAACTAGACTAGAAGAATTGTATTGGGGAGAATCGTACTTAGAGGAATCAGACTTGAAAGTCTGACTAAGTTTTACTTAACATTGTCCTGGAAGTTCTTACCTTCTTCTAGGTAAGAAAGTGAAGAATTATATTTCGATTGAATACATTTTTGGAATTAAAAATATGCACAGGAAAAATGCATTGTTACACAAATATCTTATTACCCTATTTGTGCTAAGAGCGTGCACATGCACCATTGGAATTGTTTACATAGTGCTACATGAGTGTAAGGGTATATCCTACTCATTTTAATCCAATTATTTATTTCTAGTGGATTTTATGGTATTGGATCATTTCCAAACCATACCAAGGACATACCTATTCTTATTGAATAGCGAACCTTGTAAATATTTGTGTTCTTATGGATGTGTGTTGGATTTGTTTTTAGTAGGGAATTTAAATATTTAACAGGAAGAAAAAGTTTTTTCAATTGAAAGGAAACATAAAAGAAAAACTATCACTGATTCACTCCTCCCCTCTCAGTGATACAATCCCCTCGACTAGTCACTTTAAAATAAATCATCTAAAATTCCAAAATTCACAAGTAGGGTGTGAGAAAAAATCATATTAGGATACCACCATAGAGTCTATACATGGTCTAATAACAAGAATAAAAAAGTTATAGATTTTAAAACAAAAATTTTTTACAAAGCATTTTCATAAATCTCAAATCCAATTGTAAATCATTTTCCCTTCGGCTTCCATAAATCCTTTCGTATTCTCAAAAATAGAAATATGACAAGTATAAGTGATAAAATAAAGAATAATATCTATGCATCAAGAGGTAATAAAGTAAACACACATCCATTAAGTAACATTTCATGTGAATCTTTGTGATACAACCTCATAGAAAATATCATGAGAAAAAAACCATGATAAAAACCATCATGTGATAAATAACCATAAATGAAAAGGAACCTCATATTAGTCCTTAGACTATGGTACAATATATACTAGACACTCAAGAGACTAAATATGAATAATTTCGTATCCAACCAATATCATGTCCTTCTACAATCCAATGATATCCAAAAGGTTACTTCTTAGTGGTGCCACACACACTAAGGATACCTGTGTCTCTATCCAAATGCACCAAAGGTTCCCAATGATCTAATTGTCAAAATAAATTTTAAAACCATGATAACAATTTTATAAAACATTTTCAAATCCAATAAAATCCACTTCAATGTTTGGAAACCCATTTCCAAATCAAGCAAATCTATTTTCAAAGAAAAACCCCTTTTGAAAACATTTTCCTTTCCAATAAATCTTTTAAAAACACATATCACTTCAAGTCAATGAATAACCTAAAAAAATTATCAATAATAACATGAAATTCATAAAATTAACTCATTTTATAGAAACACCTACCTCAAAATTTTATAAACCTATATGCCTTCAATAATGGTGATTGGAAACCAAGAGAACAAACTTTAAAAGAAAAGTCACACCTAGAAACTAAAAGGGATCAATAGAAAACACTATCTGATCACAAATACGAACAAAAAACATAGCCAACACAATTTCTATGACAAAAGGAAGGAATAACCAATAGAAACACTTACCTAGAGAAATTCACCACAACTACAACATTGATCTATCACCGAATGAAATGATCCAAAAGGGTTGGAGGTCTCCAAAATTACCCCTGAGAGATTATAGGTCTAGAGGGAGAAGGATTCCAGATGAATGAAATGAGAAATTGGCCATGCATCATTTTAAACTTCCAAATCATAATGATTATATATCATGTAACCCCATTACACATCGTGTAATCCATGAATCTCAAGTATGTCAAAAACCCGTCACATTTTTATTAAAAAAACAATTTTTGACAGTACACAATGTAAACCTAGCACATAGTGTGTAAAAACTTCATGCTCTGAACCTATTTCACATCATATTCCTGGAGAATATTACATAGTGTGTAATACGATTACATGGTGTGTAATCACCCAGTAGATTGAAAAAACTATAGGTTTAGGCAGAAAAACCCAAAGACCCCACTCTAAGAATTCTCCAAACTTAGGAAGAATCCCGCTAAGCCTTTGACACATTTACACCCAGACTTCATTAATTAAAATAAACACGCATACCTAAAATTTAGGTCATTTTCCCTAGAAAAAGGATCTACATCCTCAAGAATCACACAAACATACCCAAATAAGGACAATGAACAAAGCATAAATGAAGGAGTACCTAAAAAGCATAATGAGGTGTTACAATATCCCCACAATAAATGATTTTTACCCCCAAAAACCCCTAAGATTCTAGAATCAAAAAAAGTGAAGGCCACTACTGCCTCCCAAAAAATTCCCTCTCCCACATCTCATGGCTATCCCGTATGCACTATTATAGTACACTGACCAGAGGAACCATTTTACCACACAATACCTTCTCCTGGTGATCTATAATATGAATTGGGTACTCAACCAAAGTGGTGTCAGTCACGAGATCAACATCCTCCCATACAATCATATGGGAAGGATCTGTTATATACCTCCTCAACTGGAAAACATGAAACACATTGTGAATATAAGTTAAACCAGATAGAAAGTTCAACTGACATGTCGCCTTCCCCAGTCATCCAATGATATCAAAGGGCCCCATAAACCTCAGTTCTAACTTACCCTACTTACCCAATAGATGATGTCTCAAGCAAGGTGAAACTTTAAGAAAAACTCAATCACCAACCTCAAACTCCAATATCCAAAACATATTGCCTGCATAAGATTTCTGATGACTCTATGCCATGATCAATATTCTCATGATCAATGACACCATCTACTTCATCTCCTAAATGATACTTGACCCAACCAAATACCGCTCTCCCAACTCTTCCCAACACAAGGGATATTAACATGTCTACCCATACAAATCCTCAAAGGGTTCCATCATAATCAAGGAATGATAAACATTGTTATAGTAAAACTCAAACTAAGGTAGATTATTTTCCCAAGATCCTCCAAAATCAAGCACACAGGCCAAAAGCATATCCTCAATTACCTAGATAGTCTTCTCTATCTGTCTATCTATTTGTTGATGATAATCTGTGATCAATATAAACTAGGAACCCATCACCTCATAAAAACATTTCCATGACCTAGACGTGAACCACATGTCCTTATCAGACACAACCATAGATAGAACCCTGTAAAGTATCATAATATCATAGACATATAAGTCCCCAAGATATTCAACCTTTTTTGTCTCCTTAATAGATAGGAAATGTGCCAATTTTGTGATTTGATCAATGATCACCCAAATAAAATCATTCCCACTAGAATCCTATAGAAAACCATTGATATAATCCGATGAAATATCATATCATTTCCATATTGAAATGGGTAATGGTTGTAACAAACTAGCAAGTCTCCGGTGTTCCACCTTAATTCTTTGAAAAGTAAGACACCACGATACAAAATATGTAATTGAACACCTCATACCCTTACACCAGTACTGACATCTCAAGTCATGATACATCTTGGTAGCCCCAGGATGAATGGACCAACAAGACTAGTGTCTACTATCTAAAAAATCTCTCCTTATGGAAAAAAGAATAACCAACCTACTATGGAAGCACAAAGTTCCACTGGGATATCGAGACCACTCACTCAAGGCCTCCCCACCATAATGGATTTCACTAAAGCATTGACACTCGGTGTCTGTCACCTGCTTGAGATGAACTCACTCATATAAATATGAGTCAACTTTCATCGAAGCCAAGAACACCTACCCACCAACCTCTTCCACTCCCAAGATCATCTCATCAAACAAACTCATTAGAGACCACTAATCAAGTAATTACTTTATGGATTGTGTCAGTAATTTTATAATCAATGCATCGACAACCGTATTTATTTT
Source organism: Viscum album (assembly GCA_963277665.1). NCBI lineage: Eukaryota > Viridiplantae > Streptophyta > Magnoliopsida > Santalales > Viscaceae > Viscum > Viscum album. The sequence goes on along the minus strand of OY728147.1, from coordinate 1,351,953,500 downwards.
TCCAAGAGTGAACGTAATATAAAAATTAAAAGTATTAAGATAATCTACCCAACATCTTTTTTGAAAGTTCAGATCCCTTAGAGTAAAATTATATTTCAGGATATTATGATCTGAATACACTATAAATTTCTTCCCAAATAGATAGTAATGCCACATTTTGAGTGCATGCATAACCACTACCAACTCAAGATCATGAGTAGGGAAGTTATTCTTGTGAGGGCATAACTAGCATGATCCATAGGCCACCACCTATTTTCCCTCCATCAAGACAAATCCCAAACCCATACCAGAAGCATCATAGAAAACATCATATCCTAAACAAAGTTTCAGAAGAATCAAAACTGGTTCTGAAGTCAACCTCACTGTCATATCCTCAAAATACATCTCATAGTTTTCATTCCATTCAAACATTACACCCTTATGTGTTAAATATATCATTGAAGATACAGGTTTGGAGAAATTCTAAACAAATCATCTATAGTAATAATCCAAACCTAAGAATCTATGTATCTCAAACACATTTATGGGCTACTCCCATGACATATCTAGCTATATCTTTTCAGGATCCACTAATATGATCCTCTTAGATATCACATGACCCAAAAATTTAACTTCTTGGATCCAAGAAACACATTTGGAGAACTTACCATATAGATGATGTTCCTTTAATTTTTAAAGAATGATATCCAAATGGTCTTTGTAATCCTCATTTGACTTGGATTAAACCTAAATATCATCCAAAAACATAACAATAAAAGAGTCTAAGAATTAATGAAATATCTAATTCATCAAATCCATAAACACTATAAGCGCATTAGTCATATCGAATATAATAACTAAAAAACTCAAAATTCCCCTACCATATCATAAAAACTGTCTTAGGTATATCCTCTTCTTGGGCCCTCAAATGGTGGTATCCTAACCATATGTCAATATTTTAAAACCAATATTCCCCTCTAAGGTGGTTAAAATGGTCATCAGTACTAGTTAAATGATATTTTTTCTTAATGTTCACCTGATTTAACTTTCGATAGTCAATAAAAAGTCAGAGACTCCTATATTACTTCTAAGAAAATAGGATAGGTGAAACCCATGGTGACATGCTAGGATGAATAAATCCTTTATCCTCGAGATCCTCAAGCTGAACCTTAAGTTACACCAACTAAGTATGTTCCATTTGATAACATGGTATAGAAATGGGAATCAAACTAGGGAGATGTTCAATAGTAAACTCGACCTCTCTCTGTGATAGTAAACCAAAAAATCATCCAGAAAGACCATGGGGTATAAAATCACCACTGTAGGAATTAGACCACCCAAATAAGGGTCAACTACATCAAGAAATATCTCTGAAAACTAACACAAGATTACCTTGACATAAGGAAAAACAGGCTCTGACCTTCCCAATATAGAGTCCCACTCACCCCAAAAGACACGAGTGACACTATTGGTAGATAAGAACTATACCTATTAGTGATAATAGTATATATGGTCCTTAAAACCGATAATTCAAACTATTCCAATAATTAATTTTAATATGTCAGTGTCAAGCACCAAGAAGTACCATTCTACCTCAAATTTGGTTATCATCACCCAATATGAAGGACACTTGAAACCTTGTTCAGAACTCTTTCCCAAAGGCATGGAAAGATAAAAAAAGCATGACATAAGATCTGAACACAAGCCTAATATGTAAACTAAATTTGATAATATAAATAATGAGTAACACGTGTATCAAACAAAGATAACACCATAAAAGATGAAATAAACACCGTACCTATAATAGAATCTGGCCCTACTTTATATTACTCTTGAGCATACTCAGTCACATAAAGACGTAAAATTTTTTCAACATGAACATCCCCCTTGGCTTGAGGATTTAACCCACCAACCTTGGAAGCATCAGTACGAACCTACGATCCCTTGGTGAGGGTTGACCCTGCATTACTAACCTGGTACATACTTTCACAAAAATGCTTTAGATGGCCTGATAATATGCAATGATGATAATTCCTAGGAGCCTCCTTGTAGTTAGGTCTAGTATAACTATAATTCCCACACTGATAGCAAATAATCTATTGCTTTCCTGAAAAATCCCCTAAAACTAGTCCAAAAGAGAACTGACCACCCATACGTTTCCTTTTTTGGATAGAAGAAACACTCTAGAAAACAACTACACCAACTTAAGCTCCACTGAGACCTATCTTCCCAACTATGTCTATATCAACCAAATATTCTTTTTCAACTACCACTACAATGGTAAGAAAGAACATGAGAATCAAAATTGAACTAATATTAGGCCTCAGTCCCAACTCAAACATTCGAGCCTTAAGTTACTAATAAGTGATAAGATGTAACACCCTGACCCTAGTTACCCAAAGTTGGCGCATTATTACATAACATTGGCATGATCACAAGAGATCAATTATCAAAATACTGATTAGTTTAGTATCCTTTGAATTACTAGATACATAAATAAGTTTTACATTACATCATGAAATAAAAACAACAACAACATTGTGTACCCTTTGAACACACTCATATCCCTTAGGATATCCCTACAGATCAAACATAATATACTTCTTCACATCCTGGGAAAAAGAAAACACAAGAAAGGGGTGAGCTCAGATGCTCAGTATGGATAAAAATATAGCATAAACTTTCATAAATAAGCCTAAACATTTAAGGTAATGTATAAGACTAAAACACAATCATTTTAAACTTAAACTTCAGTATAATATGGAAAATATAAATCAAATAATTCCATTTACTTATTCACATGGATATTTTTACTAGTTGAATAATCACATGTAATATCAATATCTAATTTTATAATGATGGAATTCATAATGAGAGACATCATAACCACATAGTCAAGGCCTCGTTCCAAGACTACAGATAAGATTTTGTCAAGTCCTTGTTCCAAGACACTATTTTGTCTCATGAGATCTACCGATTCATCAAGGAGATATAGCAGGCTTCACCCGTCACTTTCTAAGTCCAATTCATTCCTCATATGAAAAGGTTGAAACATAATCTAAACATTAGTATCAAAACTAGCATATGAAATGTAAATATTTTAATTACAAAACATGAATGGTATAAAAATAGCACATCCACAGTCAAACATAACTCATTCAATAAAATATGGAATATTGTATTATAATAAATCAACCTCAATCAAGAATAATGAAGGATATTGACAAAGATGAAAATAATCAGTATAACCACTTGAGATAAATATCCACTTTTTCTTGAAAACATTTAAAAGTATTACTATTTATCAAGAAGCTATTAAAAATAGATTTTTGAATCAAAGTGTCCCATACCACTTTGAAACTTTTAAAAATAATTTTAATTTTAAAACATTCATGTCCATATAAATAAATCCTTAACAACATTTTTAAAACATGGACATTAATGAGAAAGATTTAGAAGAATAAATCTTTAAAACATTTAAAATGATATTTTAGTTAGAGTTCCTAACCAAATGAGAGAGGATTGAATACAAATAATTGAGGTAATAAAAAATTTATAATATCATGAGAATAAATGTATTCATGATATACTATGTCAAAGTATAGTATGTACACTATATAAAAGTTAATGGGCACATAACAACAAAGAAGTCTCAATGGAATGTAAATTGAGATGAAATACCTTATAAAGACCGTATCCTTAGTTTAAGGATAAATCTATGACATAATTATGTGTAAAAAATATAAATACACTCAATATGATTGGATATTCAGTGTAAATAAATCAGAGGATATTCATACATATTCTTGTAAAAACAACACCAATGACTTGGATGCTTAACTCAATGAATGAAAATTGAGTTAAGATTACTCTTATCAAGTTCGTATCAATGACTTGAGAATTTATCAATGGAGTGATTATGTGTATCAAAAGTATATCCAAAAAAAGGGGAGTGTAAATTACTACATAAATAAATAAATAGTGATTTCACACATAATCTTGGAGTAAAATAATCAATGAGGTTTTCATAAAACCCAATTAGTGGAAATCGAAAGTAGAAATTCTTTTACTGATTTGGTAACTTACGAAACATACACCCCATGAAAGAAGGATCATAAAATGAAGATTTAAATACCCATAAATTAAATTATATTACAAAAATAATACAATCATGGGCAGTACATACACCACACAAAAGGAAATAGTGTCAATATAACATGAATCTCACGGGAATAAGAAGTTAGATGAAAACCCCTTACCTTGTAATTTTCCTTAGTAGAGGGTAAGTTAACCTCCTTTATAATTGTTAAATCATTGTTATTAAATTATAAAATAACCATATACCTAAATATGATATCATATATGATATTCTAATATTGCTTTGTTAATAATATTTTAGTAGTATTAGTGTTTTGGGTGTTAACTAATTCGTTTTACTTTATATGTTTTGTTATGTAAGTCATGATTTTTATGGATAAGATGTATTTGATTAATATCCATAATGATATTAAGTTCTTAAACATTACTTTAAATCAAAAAATAAAAATTAATCTTGAATGGTTATGATGGGAAATGAATCTCATCGCGTTCGTGGAGACGGTAATCCGTACGCACGCACGAGCGACAATATCATTCTATTGATGGTGACATCGTAAATAATTGGATGGTATATCATATATAAAGAATCATTAAGATGTTATATTTATTATTTACATAAATTATACTTATTATTATATCCATCCAAATAATTAAGTGTTGAATAACAAACTATACCACGACGAGGAGACGGTAAGCCGTACGTACACACGTATAGTGAATTTGTCATTCATAGGATGGATAGAATAATGAATATAGTTGTAAAATATTTATAATAAAATAATATTATGTTGAAGATACTGGATTTATTATTTTTTTATGGAAACAACAAAGAAATATGAAGTGGAATAAGAAAAGAACTTTGAAAGAGGTGGTGAAATTATTACCTCTTCTTCTGGTGTTTCCTTTTGATTTGATCAAAAGGGATCCTTAGGTTGTATTTCTGATCAAATTGAAATATCTAGGTTTAATTGAGGGTATTTGGGAGGATATTTTAGAAGGGTTTTTATGAGCCAAATGGATTTGGATGTGTGAATTTGAGATAAGGGGAAGTACCCTTTTATAAGAGATGTGAGTGTCACTTTAGGAAAAGTTTGAAATATTATTTTATTATAAAATCATTTTCGGTTTCTAATGGCTCCAAATGGATTTATTTCTAGGATAAGGTGGGTATGAGTAGAAATATTCTCAACCAATAGGTTTTAGACAAGTTTAGTTCACCATATTAACCTTATCTTTTATATTTAATTCTTAGTTAAATAGTTTAACTTTTACAATGTCTTCTTGTATTTTTATATTACATGGTTAATAAACTTACTATAAAATGCCAAGAGAACTGCAAGTGGTTCATTATTGACATATATATAATTATATAAGTCCTTTGGTTGAACCTTATATTTTAAGAAATATTATATAATTTAATAATATATTATTTGTTTTAAAAACTCATTTATGTCAATTTTGACACTATTTAGTATTTTGTTTTTGTGAAAGTCAAAAAAACTTGATTACTCAAAAAAAATACATTTAATCAACCTTAACATGTCATATTAACCTATAAAATTAGTTTAATGCATCAAAAGTTTAAATTTACATTTATTTTAATATTTATAACATCAATTATTTTAGTCTTTCATTAATAAGGTTATTACTGTATCATCATTGTGTCATAACTAAATTTAATTATTTAATGTATAAAAATTATAAATAAAATAAAATTATATATAAAATCTTTTTATATTTCTAATGAATATTTATAGTTCAATTTATCTTATGTTTAACCCTATATTAAAAATGTTTTAGTTATTAAACTTTGAATTTAACACTTTTAACTCTTCTTTAAATAAAATATAATAAATGTCCTAATCTAATCCAAGTGGATCAAAAAAGATCATATTTTTGTCCTAAGGTTTTTGAAATACACTTATCCAATAGAATTATGATATGTGTTAGGGTAATTATAATATCATTTTTACTTTTAATTACCCTATTTACTTTTAACCGTGGTAAATAAAATTCAAAAGTTACTATTCACCAAAAATTATTTTCATCCTATTAAACCAAATTTTAATTAATGATTTCAACCATGTCTCTTGGATTTTTGAAATTTAGTTCCCAGAAGCTGTAAAATTATGTTTTATGAAAATTTTCAAATGTGCCTAGAAGGTGGGTAAAAAACAGTAAAAAGCTCAATAAAATTTTATATATCTAATGTTATTATAAAATGTGTTCAATTAATTACATTGAAATAATATAGGTATTATGTATCTATTTCTAATTTAAAATAAATTTAAATTAAAAAATAATTATTTAAATAAAAAGTCGGTTTTAGACAATAACGTGGTGTTTTTCACTATTCCTCAAAAATTGAAAGTATTTAGAAAAAAACCAAAAATTCACCCAAAGATAATTTTGATATTCCAAATTCAAAAATGATGCCTATTTTAACAAATTAAAAACATAGAAGTTGTATTAATTAATTTAAAAAAATATTCCCATTTTCAAAACTATAAAGAGGGTTTTTGAGAAGTAAAAACTATCAAAAGATTGATATGTGTTTACGTCCAATTTAAATGTAAAATTACTTAAAATGAACAAAATTAGATTAAATGATAAAAATATAATCTAATTATACTTCAAAACAATTCAAATGTATAATTTAAAAATATAAATTATTCTGATTAAAAAAGTTGTTTTCAATTAAAATTTAGTATTTTTCACTATTCATAAAAATATAAAAGTTATCAGAAAAGCACCAAAAATTTATCCAAACTAAATTTTTATTTCACTCTTATAAATAAGAAGTTTATTTTTTCAAATTTTATATATAAAAGTGTCAAATATTGGATTTAAAAAGGGGTTTCCATTAAAAGGCGGTAAAATTTCATTTTTTAAAAAATACTTCTTTTATATGAAAATTTGAATTTGTTTTTATATTATGTCTGAGAAACACATAATATGGATATTAAAATTATATGGAGTATATAAAATTCAAAATGAAGTTAATAATATTCATAACCTCTTTTTGAACGGCTAGTTTGGTAAGTTGTGGTGTACTCGAACTTGGTGTTGCGTGTAACACAAGATATTGAATTTCTTTAAAGAAAATAACTAAATATGAAATATTGGGGTGTTACATTCTTCCCCCATTTTGTAAATTTCATCCTAGAAATTTTAAAATTGGACTTGGGAACTTTATTGAAAGTCCCACATCGGAAAAAGAGTCAATAAAACTATCACTTTAAAAGAATGAAAGAGAAGTACAAAGGTCACCCTAGATAACCCATACTAGGATTCCATGTAGGAAAACATGGATATAGAAGATAAAATAAGTGTCAATTTTTAATGGAGAGTGATAGAAAACATGATTAGTAAAAATATAACAATAAGAAAACCACAAACTTTGTCATGGGTGAAACAATCATTAGTTTCCCAGTAGGAAAAGTAAACAGACAACGTTTTTTGTTTTAAGTTCCATTTCATAAATTTGAGGAATTTATTTATGAGATTGACTAAGAACATAAATAGATATACTTAATTTTCAAGTAGAGTTTCATACTTTAATAAATTTCTACCACTAACTCATATTTTCTCCAAACGATGATTATTCAAGATGACTTGGTCACACCTGAAGCGCGAGAATAAACTTCTAGAGAATCACATAATTCACAAAGGATGAACTATATATTTCCCCTGTCTTTAGAGATTAACCAAAACCAAAATGGTCAGTACAAGATTAGAATATCCCCAAAATGTATAATCCTTTATAAAAATAAATACTAATCTTAATTTCCAAAATTAAACAAACAATACTCAAATTTCAATAAAGTCCATTCAATAAACAATTGTCCTTAAGATCCTTCAATATAATCCAAACAACGATTGAAACCCAAAACTCAGAAGAATTTAATCACATAGTATTTCATAGTAAATCTTAACATTTATCTCCAAATAACATCAATTACTCTTGAAGTCTTATATTGGAGTGTAATTATCCAAATCACATATTCTTTATGATAGGTTAATCATTTCCATTAATAATCTGGATCTCTATAAAAAACATAGATTCTTCCAAAATAAAAATCCAACATTAATCCTCAAATGAAATCCTATAGTATTCTATTTTCCTTAGGCATATAGTGTTCCCAATAGAGTGAATGTCTTCCAAAATAAAATTTATCACTTAATCACCAAATAATTTTCCTATATTAAGGATATCCATTTGATAAAACATAATATCCCAAATCAAATTATTATTGACCAATAAAATAATTTAACTAAAAATAATTTGTCACACTAAACAGGGACTTCACATAGTCCATTGGTTGGTGATAAATCCCAGTCACCCTTTGGTTGTGGGTTCGATTCCCACAGATTTGTTTGATGCGACGGATTTTCACACGATCTACGTGTTGTCCCTTTTTTAAAACTATATTTTATAACATTCCCAAAATGAGATAGATTCCTCAAAATAACTATAACATAATTTAACCACAAATGTTATTTCATACCTCGCATTTTCATCCCAAAAATTAATAACCTGTAATTGCCTCAAATTCAAGGATCATATAAACCCAAATGGTTCTTTATAACTATATCCACAAAAGAAAATATAATTCTTCCTCAAATATAATTTTCACATAAAAAACTACATGGTTACATATACAAGAAAAAAGTATTCTAAATTAATCCCATCAACAAAGAGAATTAATACTTTTAAACATTTCACCATCCATTTATTTCTACATAGTTTCTTCCTCGACCTAGTGGTTATCCTATAGAATATGGCATTGAATCGGGTAATTCTTAGGTCCCCTACATTTACAGAAAATGAATGTAAATGTACTCTTAGGATCATTTTTATTTTCTTCCATAATACTCTTAATTTTTCCTCAAAAATTCTTTACTTTATGTCCTTATTTCCCACTCATAAAGAATTTCTTTTTTCTATTGAGACACTTTCCTAGGTGTCTCCTTCCAAATTTCCTGTATGATAGAAATTGAGCTTTATTTTCTCCATGGTCTCCACTACTGAGGCTCTTATCATTCTTCGCCTTTATCTTCTTTGTTGAGTTTGGGAGTTGTTTAATATATATGTTGTTGATCATATTTTTGGAAACCTTCTTCGACATGAACATGATATCTTTTACACCTATCAACATTCCATTTAGTTGCTCATTTCTACCATCGTGACCACCTTGTACATCATGTTTAATGTTACTATGACTTCCTCAGAATCCATACATTTACTAAAACCATAAAGCATACTGTGAGTAACAATATTCATAAAATCATTTAAATAATATCATGACACCTTATTTTCAATCTAAAACACCTTAGGATTAACCAAGGTTATTTATTCTCATATTATATTAAAATCCTTCAAATCAGTTTGTAAAGAAAATGTGAATTATCCTAAGCATATACCCTAGGAGTGTCGTAACCAAGAGTGTAGTAAGTCCTGTTGTAATGCACTAGTTCCCATTCGAGTCTAGCTCAAAGTGGTGTTTTCGGGTTTTACCCCTAGATACATTTGTGTCAGAGCCACCTCTACCTGATTGTATCCAGACAGGGATGTATTTCTTGGAAAATTCAAAAAATATCTACATTACCAAAATTCTAGGAAGTTCTTCTATACTAATCCTCAAAGTCTATCTTAGGGTAATGTTCTCTAATCAGAGTTTTTCTAAATCTAGTTTCCAAGGTTTATACTATACTTCCTCTTATACCAAATGTAACACCCCAGCCCTAGTTACCCAGAGTCGGTGCACTATTACATAACATTTTCATGATCACAAGGGATAAAGTCTCGAAAGACCAATTATTTTAGTAGTATTAGAAGTACTAGATACATACATAAGTTTTACATTACATCATGAAATAAAAACAAAAACAAAATTGTGACCTTTTTGAACATAGTCATATCCCTTAGCCCACCCTTACAGGTCAAACATAATATACTTCTTCAAATACTAGGAAAAATAAAACATAATAAAGGGGTGAGATCAAATGCTCAGTAAGGTTAACAATATAGTGGAAACTTTCATAAATAAGCATAAAAATTTAAGGCAATGTATAAGACTAAAACACAAGCCTTTTAAACTTAAACTTCAGTATAATATGAAAAATATAAATCAAATAATTCTATTTACTTATTCACATGGATATTCTACTTGTTTAATAATCACAAGTAATATCAATATCTAATTTCATAATGATGGAGTGCATAATGATGGACATCATAACCACATAGTCAAGGACTCGTGCCAAGACTACAAATAATATTTTTTCAAGGCCTTGTTCTAAGACACTAGTTTGTCTCATGAGACCTACCGATGCATCGAGGTGCTATAGTGGGATCCACCCATCACTTACTAAGTCCAATGCATTCCTCATATTAAAAGGTTGAAACATAATGTAAACATTCATATTAAAACTAGCATATGAAATGTCAATATTTTAACCACAAACCATGAATGGTATAAAAATATCACATCCACAGTCAAACATAACTAATTAAATACAATATTAAAGATTATATTATAATAAATCAACACAAGAATAATAAAGGATATTAACATAGATGAAAATAATCAGTAGAACTATTTGAGAGAAATATCCCCTTTTTCTTGAAAACATTTAAAAGTCTCACTATATATCAAGAAGCTGTTAAAAATAGATTTTTGAATAAAAGTATACCATACCGCTTTAAAAAATTTAAAATGAATTTTAATTTTAAAACATTCATGTCCATATAAATAAATTCTTAACACCATTTTTAAAACATGGACATTAATGAGAAAGATTTAGAAGAATAAATCTTTAAAACATTTAAAATGATATTTTAGTTAGAGTTACTAACCAAATGAGAGATACTTGAATAAAAATAATTGAGGTAATAAAAACTTTATAATATCATGAGAATAAATGGACTCATGATATAATATGTCAAAGTATAGTATGTACACCATATAAAAGTGAATTGGCACATAACAATAAAGAAGTATTAATGGAATGTAAATTGAGATGAAATAACTTATAAAGACTATATCCTTAGGTTAAGGATAAATCAATAAAATAATTATGTGTGAAAAATATAAATACACTCAATATGATTGGATATTCAGTGTAAATAAATCATAGGACATTCACACATATTCCTGTAAAAACAACACCAATGACTTGGATGTTTAACTCAATGAATGGAAGCTAAGTTAAGATTACTCTTATCAAGTTCATATCGATGACTTGAGAATTTATCAATAGAGTTATTATGTGTATAAAAAGTATATCCACACAAAGGAGATCGAAAATTACTATATAAATAAATACATAGTGATTTCACACATAATCTTGGAGTAAAATAATCAATGAAGTTTGTGTAAAACCCAATGAGTGGAAATCGAAATTAGAAATTCCCTTACCGATTTGGTAACTTAAAAAACATACACCCCATTAAATAAGGATCATAAAATGAAGATGTAAATACCCATAAATTAAATTATATTACACAAATAATACAATAATGAGTAGTATATACACCACACAAAAGGAAATAGTGGCAATTTAGCATGAATCTCTCAGGAATAAAAAGTGAGATGAAAACCCTTTTACTTGTACTTTTCCTTAGTAGAGGGTAAGTTAACCTCATTTATAATAGTTAAATAATTGTTATTAAATTATAAAAGAACCACATACATAAATATGATATCATATATTATCTTCTAATATTTATTTGTTAATAATATTTTATTAGTATCATTGTTTCGGGTGTTAACTTATTCGTTTTACTTTATATATTTTGTTATGTAAGTCATATTTGTTATGGATAGGATGTATTTGATTCACATCCAGAATTATATTAATTTCTTAGAAATTATTTTAAATCATAAAATTAAAATTATTCTTGAATGGTTATGATGGGAAATGAATCTCATCACGTTCGTGGAGACGATAATCCGTACGTATGCAAGAGCGTAAATATCATTCTATTGATTGTGAAATCGTATGAAATTGGATGGTATATAATATATAAATAATAATTAACAAGTAAAATTTATTATTTACATCAATTATACTCATTATTATACCCATCAAAAGAATTATGTGTTGAATAACAAACTATACCACAACGTGGAGATAGTAAGCCGTACGTACGCACATATGGTGTCTTTGTCATTCATAGGATGGATAGAATAATGAATATAGTTGTATGATATTTATAATAACATCAAAGCATGTATAAGGTACTAGATTTATTATTTTGGTATGTAAACAACAAAGAAAGAAGAAGTGGAATAAGAAAATAACTTTGAAAGAGGTGGGGAAATTATTACATCTTCTTCGGGTGCTTTATTTTGATTTGATCAAAAGGGATATTTAGGTTGTATTTATGATAAAATTAAGGACTATAGGTTTAAGTGAGTGTATTTGGAAGGATATTTGATTAGGGTTTGTCTGATCCAAATGGATTTGAATTTTTGAATTTGAGAGAAGGGGAAGTACCCTTTTATAAGAAAGGTGAGGGTCACTTTAGAAAAATCTTGAAATATTATTTTATTATAAAATAATTTTCAGTTTATAATGGCTCAAAATAGATTTATTTAGAGGATAAGGTGGGGATGGGTCTAAATATTTTCAACCAATAGTTTTTATACAATTTTAGGTCACCATATTAACCTTATCTTTTAGATTTAATTCTTAGTTAGATAGTTTAACTTTTACCATGTGTCCTTATATTTTTATATTACATAGTTAATAAACTTACTATAAAATGCCAAGAAAACCTAAATTGGTTAATTAATGACATATATATAATTATATAATTCCTTTGGATAAACCTTATGTTTTTAGGAATATTATATAATTTAATAATATATTATTTTTTTAAAAACTCATTTATATCAATTTTGACAATATTTAGTATTTGTTTTTTGTGAAAGTAAAAAAAACTTGATTACTTCGAAAAAAATACATTAAATAAACCCTAAAATGTCATATTAACATAGAAAATTAGTGGAATGCATCAAAAGTTTCAATTTACATTTATTTTAATATTTATAACATCAATTATTTTAGTCTTTCATTAATAAGGTAATTACTGCATCATCATTGTGTCATAAATAAATTTAATTATTTAATGTCTAAAAATTATAAATAAAATACGATTATGTATTTAATCTTTTTATATTTCTAATGAATATTTATAGTCTAATTTATCTTATGTTTAGACCTATATTAAAAATGTTTTATTTATTAAACTTTGAATTTAACACTTTTAACTATTCTTTAAATAAAATATAATAAATGTCCTAATCTAATCCAAGTGGATAAAAAAGTATCATATTTTTTTCCTAAGGTTAATTTTGGTCGAAATAAACTTATCCAATATAATTAGAACATGTGTTAGGGTAATTATAATATCATTTTTACCTTTAATTACATTATTTACTTTTAACCGTGGTAAATAAAATTAAAAAGTTACTATTCACCAAAAATTATTTTCATCCTATTGAACCAAATTTTACTATCTAATATCAACCACATCTCTTGGAGTTTTGAAATTCAATTCAAATAATCTGTAAAATTATTTTTTATGCAAATTTGCAAATGTGCTTAGAAGGTGTGTAAAAGACAGCAAAAATTTCAATAAAATTTTATATATCTTATCTTATTATAAAATGACTTCAATGAATTACATTGGACTAATATAGTTATTATGTATCTATTTTGACTTTAAAATAAATTTAAATTAAAAAATAATTATTTAAATAAAAAGTCGGTTTTAAACAATAACACAACGTTTTTCACTATTCATCAAAAATTGAAAGTTTTTAGAAAAAACAAAAATTAAACCAAAGATAATTTTGATCTTACAAATTCAAAAATGAAGTCTATTTTACCAAATTAAAAATATTGAAGTTATATTAATTAATTTAAAAAAATATTCCCATTGTCAAAACTAGAAAGAGGATTTTTGAGAAGTAAAAACTATCAAAACATTGATATGTGTTTATGTCCAATTTAAATGTAAAATTACTTATAATGTCCAAAATTGTATTAAATGGTAAAAATATAATCTAATTATACTTTAAAACCATTAAATTTTATAATTAAACACTATAAATTATTTTGATTAAAAAATTTATTTTCAATTAAAATTTAGTATTTTTCACTATTCATCAAAATATGAAAGTTATCAGAAAAGCACCAAAAATTTATCCAAAATAAAATTTTATTTCCTTCTTATAAAGAATAATTTTATTTTGTCAAATTGAATATATAAAAGTGTCAAATATTTTATTTAAAAAGGGTTCTCCATTATAAGGTGGTAAAATTTCATTTTTTGAAAAATACTTCTTTTATCTGAAAAATTGAATTTATTCTTATATTATGTCTAAAAACACATAATATGGATGTTAAAATTATATGTATTATATAAAATTCAAAATACAGTTAATAATATTCAGAATTGCTTTTTGAACAGCTAGTCTGGTAAGTCGTGGTGCGCTCGAACTCGGTGTTGCGTGTAGCGCAGGTTGTTGAATTACTTAAAGGAAAATAACTTACTATGAAATCTTGGGGTGTTATATAAGATCTAGTTTCAGATGCACCAACTCAATAAAATGGGTAGAATAATTCAGAATGGCACACTCTCCTTGCTCTAAGGTCAAAAACTCCTAGGTCATTTCCACACATAACATCGCAAGGTAAAATTTATGATTAAATATTTTCTTGAAATAATCCTAGGTTAGGTCATCATACAACATATATTTCATAATGGAGTACCACCATACCATTCTCAGCACCTTGATCACATATGTGGAAAATACCACCTTCAAGTCCTCAAGAGTCTTCATTAAATTGAATATCCTCTCAATCCGTTCAAGCCACTCCTTAGATTCTTGTGGTCCTTTTCACCATGGAAGATTGGTGGATGCTTATTAGTAAAACTAGCTCCATGATCCACCACAAGTCATGGGTTCCTGACACCCACTTGACCCAGGGTCTGAATAGTGCAGATAACAACTTCTACGAAAGAAGGGTCCTCTAGAGGATTAAATTGTGGAACCTATCTCACAGCTTCCTCTCTTAGATTTTGAAGAGATCTTCTTAGAGGAATTTTATAATAGAAATAAGACAATCACCAATTAGTTCATGATCACATTCCAAAAATCTTGGGACCACTTTTGGAATTCAAATCAATGCTTTTTAAAACAATAATAATTTAAAGAAATTAATAATTATTATCAATGAAAGACATTTACAAAATGAATATGAAAATTTAAATAAACTTCCCATATAGTTCATTAAAATTACCCCAAAACCCAAGTATAAAACTTGGTAAAAGTCCCTAACCACCCATGGTTACTTGAGTTTAGTTATGAAAGTGAGATGGCTAGGACTATTTTACACACATACTATTTGAATCCTAAAGGTCCTAACTCCCATCTACCCAAGACACTAAACCAAAGTCAAGTAGTGTTAACACACTTCAGGCTGATCCTTACCTTTGATACCAAATTGTAATAGCCCAACCAGGGTCAACCAAACCATACACCCAATCCGTCCATCACATGGTGAGTTAAAGCAAGAAAACAAAACAAGTCTTGAATATAACGAAACAATACATAAAAATATATTAATAT
Organism: Viscum album; assembly: GCA_963277665.1. Lineage (NCBI taxonomy): Eukaryota > Viridiplantae > Streptophyta > Magnoliopsida > Santalales > Viscaceae > Viscum > Viscum album. The sequence goes on along the minus strand of OY728147.1, from coordinate 1,351,937,778 downwards.
GTGAAATAAAAAGATACAAATAGATACATACAATCTAAGACAAACAAGATAAACCTAAAAGTATAAATAAATCAAGACTAAAAAGTCTCCATGTTACCAATAGTCACCTTCAAACTAACCTAAAACAAAGGAAAAGACCAAAGGAGAATCCTACATGCTACTTAATGACCTTCCCTTTACCTATATACTATAATACAACATCTACAAATTAACAAGGGTACAAGTAGGGTGTGATAAAAAACCTAGTAGGATACCACCATAGATTCTATATAAGGTCTAATAATAAGAATGCAACAATTCTAGTTTTTAATACAAAGATAGTTTTATAAATAATTTTCATAAATCTTAAATCCAATTGTAAATAATTTTCCATTTGGGTTCCATAAAGCCTTTCATATTCACAAAACCCAAAATATTACAAGTACAAGTGATAAGATAATAAATCATATCCATGGATCAATAGGTAACCAAGTGAACACATATCCATGAAACAATTTATCATGTGAAGCTATGTGATACAACCTCATATAAAATCCCATGAGTAACAAACCATGATAAAAACCACCATGTGATAAATAACCATAAATTAAAAAGCACCTCATATTGGGATCTATCCTATGGGACAATACGTACTAGAAACTCAAGAGCCTAAACATGTATAACGTTAAACCCAAACAATATTGAGTCCCACTACAGTCCATCGATGTCTAAAAGGTTACCTCTTAGTGGTGATACGCACTAAGGCTACCCGTGTCACTTTCATGACACACACAAGGTTCCCAATGTTCCAATTATCAAAATAAATTTTAAAATAATGCACAAAATTTTATAAAATGTTTTCAAATCTAAGACAATCCACTTTGATGTTTGAAAACCCATATCCAAATCAAGAAAATCCATTCAAAGTAAAAACCTTTTTGAAAATTTTCCTGTTTCAATCAATCATTTAAAAACATATATCACTTAAATTCAATGAAAACCCCAAAGTAATTTATCAAGAACAACATGAAATTCATCAAATTAACCCATTATATAGAAACACCTACCTCAAAATGGTATAAACCAAGCTTCCTTCAACAATGGTGATTGGAAACCATAAGAATGGCCTTATAAAGACAAGACATACTAAGAAACTGAAAGGGATTGATAGAAAACACTATATGATCAAAAATACAAATAAAAAATATTTTCAACACAATTTCTATGATTAAATAAAGGATTAAATGGAAAGAATTATTACCCAGAAAAAAGAACCACAACCGTAACAAGAATCAATCGCTAGAGGAAATGATATAGAAGGGTTAGAGTTCTCTATATTCACCCATGAGAGCTTCAAGTTCAAGAGGGATAAGGTATGAAAATGAAAGAAATAATAAATTAGACATGCATCAGACTAAAATTACAAATCTTGATTATTATAGGGTGTGTAATCACATTACATGTAGTGTAATCCATAAAGCTCAAGTATGTTGAAAAATCCATCACCTTTTTATTAAAAAAATAATTTTTGATGGTACACAATGTGAACCTAGTGCATGAAATGTAAACACTTAATGTATTGAACCTGTTTCATATAATCTATCTAGAAAACATTACACAGCATGTAGTACCTTTTCATGGCATGTAATCGACCAACAAACTGCATAAACTATAGGTTTAGGCAGAAAAACTCAAAGACCCTACTCCGAGAATTCTATGAACTTATAAAGATCCCTGTTAAGTCTTTGAAATTTTTATATCCAAAATCAATTAATTCAAATTAACATACATCCCTAAACTTTAGTTCATTTTCCTTAGAAAAGTCTCTCTATCCCCAAGAAGCCTACAAACACACCCAAACAAGGTAGATAAACAAAGCATAAATAAGGGAGTATCTGATAAGCATAACGGGGTGTTACATGGTCTTCTTAATTACATGTCATTAAGAAAATATTGAATTAAAATACATTATTAATATCTTTTAGTTTTATATTTTTAGATAATTAGGACAAAATATTAACTTAAAAAACCTATTTCTTTTTCAATTAATGAAATTTTTTACCACTATATAAGCAACTACTTAATCTACAAAAATATTATACATATACCAAAAATTATATATAAAAGATACTCTTTTATACACATTATACATATTACTTTCATTTATAACCTCAGGAAATGAAAACATAAGAAATGGGTGATATCAGATTCTCAGAAAGGCTAAACATAATCTATAACAATCAAAGATCATAAGTGATCATAAAATGATCATATAGGTATAATCATGATATATAATAATATCATACCCAACAAATCATAGATCAAAATTCATGATTCATGACATAAATGTTGGCATAATATAAGACATGAGTCAAAAGAGTGTGAAAACATATTCCAACAATCATATACTAGGATAGAGTAACATAGGCATGATAATAAGTATAAAATTATGGAATAACATGGAAATTTAGTATAAATAGATTATTATAAATATGGAATAATCATAACATAGAATTTTTTTTAAGGTGACTCATTATTCCCACACCTATGTGAATAAACTCATTACATCCATGCTTGAAAATGTGAGAAAACTCATTATGGCCATGCCTATTTGAACAAACTCATTATGTACATGCCTGTCCATCTCATGAGATATAATATTAAACCAATGAATTGAAGGGTGATATAGGAACCACCCATCTTTATCCATACACATGAGTTCCAATTAAAAAAATCATCACCACATTATAAGGATCCATGGAAATATAATGGATTTCATATCCGTTTTAAATGAAATCATATAAGGAGAACATTCATAATTCCATCAATAAACAAGATAAACCCATGTAATATAAATGGGTATCTAATAACATTCTATGTAGATAAAAGTCAATGAAGTATATGGTATTTACATCATATAGATAAAGGATATGTGTCTTAATCAATAATTTCCCCAATCAATCAATGTATGGCATCTAGGTGAACCCCTTTTAATCAAAGAAATGGAAAACATGGAATTCCCAAAGGAATGGTATTAGAAGAATAATTAGGATTATTAACCTTTAATTACTAGGCAAGATAAAAAAAATGATGGATCATTTATTTAATATAAAATAACATTTCCTAAACCATTCAGATAAATAATATGGATGGTATCATTTGAATAATATTCTTTATCAAGCATAATATATGTAGTAACCCTGGTTTCTGGTAAGTAACCATTGTTTTATGATTTTTAAGTACATGAAGCATATGAGAAATGGTTAGGAAAGTTTGGAGACTTTTAAAGTGTTAAAGGGAAAAAGTGGTGACACATGGGCTTCACACGGGTTGCCCAAACCGTGCAGAAGCCATGAAGGTGGTGGTCACTTTGGACAGAGGAGACCGCACAGTGTGCACACGGTTTGGGAAAACTATGCGAGGAGGTCGTGCGGAGTGCCCCTTCCAAGTAGTGACTACCGCATGGTTAGCGCATGATTTGCCTAGCCGTGAAGAATAACCGTGCGTAGGGTCAACTTAGATCCTATTTTTAAGGATCTAATTCATTTTATCTTTAAACCCACTCATTTTTTCTCCTAGACGGCCCTAGCTTGGGATTTATCTCTGGTGAAGGTGGGAGAAAACTTAACAGGCATTTTGGAAGCAATCTGGAGGTTTGCCTAGGAGTTTAGAGGCCGGTTGATCGAGGTAAGTCTCATTTCATTTAGTTTTCTTAGATCTCCTTCTTCCCTCTTAATGGATCCTTAGATCTACACCCAAGGTGAGTAGATCTAAGGTAGTGGATGAATTTTAAGTCAGTTTTTGGTTTTTTTGGTGCTAGGGGAAGGAATCTAAGGAGGTTTTGGGGAGTAGTTGACTCGGTTTTGTTGGCGTTCTTCATCCGTTGGTTAGTTTCACCTAATTTGTTGAGGTAGGTGGTTTCACTACCGATTCATCTTTCTTAGAACTTGAAGGCTTAGTTTAAAATTGTTTTCCTTGATTGAAATGGTTTGTTTATCTACTATTAAAAAAATGGTTGAAACCTCCTTTTAAGTAACGGGTGATGGAAATTGTGTGTTTTTGGAAAGTGTTTGTTGAAGTGAATTTAAAATGGTGATTTTAAACTGGTTATGGTTTTTCTGCTTGAAAGAAATGGTTTTCAATAAAATTTTTGATGCTTTATTGAAAGGTTTTGAACAAACTTGGTTTTGGCATGGAGTTTCATGGGTTGTGGTGTGTGTTCATATGCATTGGGATGGATTAGGGTGAGAAGTACCCCCATCAAAAGGTTGGGATGGATAAGGGTGAGAAATACCCCTATAAAAAGTTTGGGACGAATAAGGGCGTGAAGTAACCCCATCAAGGTAGTCCACTAAGTGACAACTTAGTGGAAGGATAACTCACCACTCGTGAGTATAGGGAGATCCAGGTTGCATGAATGGTTGGTTGTCTGGATTTGTGAAATGGAATGAATGTGCCAAAATGAAAATGGGAATTTGATTGGAAAATTTACTTGGTTGATTTTCTTAAGAAAGATGGTTTTGTTGGAAAATGGTTTTGACATGGAACTTGTTATATTGTGAACTGTTTTGGAAATTTTTTATATAATTTTTTTTATATAAATGTGATAACATGTTTTATCCTAGAGGCATGGGTTGGTAAGTCATCAGGGAAAACCTACTGAGTTTCATTACTCACCCCCTGCTTTGGCACGTTGGTGATTTTGTAGATGTCATACACCAGGATGTTGGCAAAGGTAAAGTGTCACATGTTTATAGCACTACTTCGTGATACTTGGGCTGGTTCGTGATGTTGGAGCTTGGAGCTTGTGAAGCATGGAGTTGGGTTATCGTCTTGTAGTCTTTTAGTTTTTCTTTTCTCTGTTTACCCTAATTTAGAATTGGTTTCCACTGTGGTACTCTTGGTTGGTTTATGATAAAATAAATGGTTGATTTGTCTTAGCTTTTATCATGCATCATTTAGTTGATTAGTTTGGTTATGGTTTTTGGTTCTGTGGTATGTTCTAAAAGGGTAAATCGTCCCCCACTTGTTTTGAAACCCTTCAGAATTTATTGCCAGCCTTTGGCACCTTGGGGATGTCTCTTAAGGACAAGTAATGACTTGTTGTATTCTCAAGCCAATAAGGATAAGCGGGTAATTACAAATGGTATCAGTTTGTTTGGTCCTTGGGGTATAAATGCAATCAGCTTGTTCCTTTATTTGTGGAACAAGTAGTCATCAGTTTTTGTTGGTCTTGGCATTGAATTCTTACATGTCTATTCCTTGGGTGGTCATCTTAGGAAGGAGTAAGATTGTCAGAACTTGGAATGTAGAGCATAAAAAGATGTAGCTAACCTTTTTATGATGAACGTAAAGTTACCAGGGAGTTGGGTACATAAGTGTTTTGGAGACACTTATAGGATAACAAATCTCATTGTCATGGGTTTAGCCAATGAGATGAGCATGACATGCATTAGAGGAATGTCTTCCCACTAGAAGTTCTTATATCATTTTTCGAAATGGATTATGGTTTGATGCAAAACTATGATTTCTGAAAATTTTAAACTTTTTTTCAAATGAATGATTTTGAAAAGAGAATGGTTGATGTATTTTGAAAATAGATTGATTTTCAAAAGAAAGAAAATATATTTTTTAGAAATGTGTAAATGTGGAAAAGCTTGATGGTTTGAAATCAATGTTGTGATAGTGATGTGAAAGAAATTGAAATGCTAAGCCTTCAGTTTCTAGGAAGTGAGACTAATAGCGTACATTGTTTATATAGAAAATGGAACCCGTTAGGCGTAGTAGAAACCAAATGGAAGAGGCTGTGGAGAATGTGGTCGCACATGAGCCACAAGTGAACCAATAGCTATTCCAAAGTATAGTTCAAGCATTTTAGGCTGTGGACACGGGGAATCAAAGGGATGAGTCAAGGCATATAGACCATTCCGTCTAGTTCTAGAAGTATAATTCACCCATATTTCAGGGTGATTATGAACCAGAAAGGGCGGAGGTGTGGCTGAGTAGGATGAATCGTATCTTCGATTTCATCAGCACACCAACAGAACTGAAAGTAAAGTTGGCGATGTATATGCTGGAGGATCTTAAACGACAGTGGTGGGAGCTAGTGGTATAGGCTAAGGTGGATCAAGTCCTAGGCTGGGATGAATTTGAGGAATTGTTTAATAAACAATTCTGTCCTCACATGTTCAAGATCCAGAGGACGATGAAAATTTTCAGCATGAAGTAGGAGAATCTCTCTATCACTGAGTATGTGGCTAAATTCATGAATTTAGTGTAGTTTTCACCGGAAGTTGCTACAAGTGTGTCGTTGAAGGCACGCATCTTTGAATCAGGGTTGCTATAGAATATTCGCTCAAAGATAGTTGTGCTCTATATTATGGATTATACGGAGATGGTAAACAGAGAAACAGTAGCTGAAAGAGACATCTCAGGAGTTATGGGAGGAGGAAGTATGATGATACCCACGGGAACGAGTGGGAACTCTAATGCTGGGAACAAGCGGAAGAGGGGCACCTACTTCCAAGGTGGGAGTGTGAATCAGAATCAGACAGCTGGATCGGTGAATCTTCCTCCCCGAACCATGATGAAAGCCGGGTGTTTTCAATGTGGCTCGATTGATCACATGAAACGAGAATGTACAACACCACTGAGAGCATGACACAATTGCAACAAGATGGGGCATCTTCAGAGATATTGTCACAATGCTCCATGTTCGGGTGTTTGTGACACTTCTCAGGTGTCGCAAACATCTTATGCTTCGACAGGGTGAGGATAGAAAAATCAGTCTCACCAGTAGAACAAAGCTAGCTATGATGATTCCATGAATAGCATGACTCCTCAGTTAGGGAAATCTCAATAAGGAAATAAGGAGCAAAGTACAGCAACAAAGCAATTGTATGGAGCAAAATAGCTGATTGTGGATGACCAGTCTAAACCATCTACGGTGAGAGGTAAGATTCTTTTTAATTCTACCCTCATGAAAGTGTTGTTCGATACTGGTTCATCGCATTATTTTCTTGCTTCTTGTATTGTTTATTTACTGAACTTAAAACTTGAAATGATTCCTTCTGTGATAAAACTTCAAACTCCTCTCGGTGAAAGAAAATGTAGAACCTTAATCTTTAGAGAATGTTATATAACTGTTGATGGAGATGAGCTAAAATGGGATTTCTCTATACTAGAGATGGATGTCTATGATATAATCCAGGGTATGGATTGGTTGATAGAGTTCAAGGCTCACATCGACTGTTATAGTAGAACAGTCAGTTTTGTGATTGAGGATAGCGTCGAGCATCTCTTTAGAGAAGAAAGAGTGGTGAAGGCAGGTGAAACAGGCTTTTTGGAACCATTAGTGGAAAATATCTCTTACTAGTTGGCTGTGTTAAACTTGGAATCAATGGACGAAATAGAGAATAACAGTTTTCCAGTAGTTGCGGATCAATTTCCTGATGTTTTTCCTGAAAACTTATCAGGGTTACCACCTTTAATAGAAGTGGAGTTTACGATTGATCTCCTTACAGGGACTAGTCCTACCTCACTTCCATCTTATATGATGGCACCAACAGAGTTAAAGGAATTAAAAATGCAGTTGGAAGAACTGGAAAATAAAGGTTTTATTTGACCAAGCGTGTCTCCGTGGGCAGCACCAGTTTTGTTTGTAAGGAAAACATATAGAACTTTGAGGCTATGTATGGATTATTGTAAACTTAACCAAGTTATGATAAAGAATATATATCCAATTACATGCATTAATGACCTGTTTGATCAATTGAGGGGAGCTCAGTGGTTCTCTAATATTGACTTGCGGTCAAGATATCACCAGTTGCGATTTCGGAAGGAGGATATTCTTAAGACAACCTTAAGAAGTAGATATGTCCACTATGAATATGTAGTCATGCCTTTTGGTCTTAAGAATGCACCAGCAGTCTTTATGGCATTGATGAATCAGATATTTCAGCGATATCTAGATTCTTTTGTTGTGGTGTTTGTGGATTACATATTGGTGTATTCAATAACAAGGGTTGAGCATGAGCAACACTTGAAAATAGTGTTGGAAATCTTGAGAGACCATCAGTTATATGCCAAATTATCAAAGTGTGATTTTTGGATATAAGAGGTACACTTTCTGGGCCATGTTGTTTCTGAGAAAGGTGTTTCAGTGGATCCAGAAAAGATAGAAGCTGTTCTTTCTTGGCAACCGCTGAAGAATTTATTTGAAATACGAAGTTTTCTTGGTCTAGCTGGTTATTACCGATGCTTTGTGCGTGACTTCTCATGACTATCTTTGCCTATGAATACATTGAAAAAGAAGAACAATGCATTTCAATGGACTGAGGAATGTCAGAGATATTTTCAAGAGTTGAAAGTTCAGATTACATTGACACCTATCTTGATCTTTCCAAAATCAGGGTAGGGGTATGTGGTGTATTGTGATGCTTCAGAATCAGGGTTGGGTTGTTTTATCATGCAAAGAGATCATGTGGTTGATTATAGTTCAAGGCAGTTGAGAGTGCATGAGAAAAATTACCCAACACATGATTTGGAGTTGGTTGCAGTCATCCATACTTTGAAAACATGGAGACATTATCTCTTTGGTGAGAAATTTTCTGTGTTTATGGATAACAAAATCTTGAAACACATTTTCTCACAGCGAGATTTAAATATCAGGAAAAGGAGATGGATGGAGTATCTCTAGATGTTTGACTTTGACTTGATGTACACACCAGGAAAAGGGAATTCGGTGGCGGATGCATTGATTCTAAAGTCATATGCTCAGTTAGCGAAAGTAGATTCAAATGAATGGCGGTTGATGTTGGTCTTAGCTGACATGCATGTGGAATATGAAAACCGAGGTGATGTTTCTATTTTCTTTTCAGCTACACTTGTTCCTAATTTAGTAAATATGATCAAAGAAGCACAAACATCTGATGCAGAATGTCTGGTTTTAAGTTCAAAACTCAATGTTGGGGAGACCATTGATGGCTGGAAACTTGATGGGGGTTCAGTTTTTTGTTTTAGAGATTAGATGGTTGTACCTATGGTTTTTCAGGAACAAATCCTTCATGCTTACCACCATTAAAGATGGGATGTACACCCAGGCACACAGAAGATGTATAAGGCATTGAAGGCGCAGTTTTGGTGGAGAGGCATGAAAAGGAAGGTGGACGAGTTCGTCTCACGGTGCTTAACTTATCAGCAGGTTAAAGCTGAGCATCAGAGAGTAGCTGGTATGTTACAATATTTACCTATCCCAGTGTGGAAATGGGAGCATATAGTTATGGATTTCATTACAGGTCTCCTAAGAACGATTCTGAAGCACGATACCATATGGGTGATAGTGGATCTACTTACCAAGTCAGCTTATTTCATCCTTATTCGTGAATCTAATACGGTGGGGGATCTGTCCAAACTCTATATCCAAGAAGTGGTAAAGAGACATGGAATACCAGTTTCAATCATGTCAGACAGAGATCCGAGGTTCACATCTTGTTTCTGGAGATCCTTATAGAAATACCTAGGAACTCAGTTGAATATGAGTACAACATATCATCCTCATATGGATGGACAATCCGAAAGGATGATACAGATGTTGGAAGACATGTTACGGGCTTGTGTAATGGATTTTGGTGGCTCGTGGGAAGAGAACATGCCTTTAGTGGAGTTCTCATATAACAACAGTTATCAGGCCTCGATACACATGGATCCATTTGAAGCATTGTATGGGAGTCCTTGTCATTCTCCACTTTTTTGGGTGGAAACATGTGAGACTTCACTAGTTGGTCCGAGCCTTGTCCAAGAAACAACGGAGAAGATTCAGTTGATAAAAAAGAGGATGGAGACGGCACATAGTTGTCAGAAATATTATGCAGATCATCGCCGAAGACCGTTGTTGTTTACGGTGAGTGATCATGTCGTTTTAAGAATCTCTCCAAGGATTGGACATCATCATTTTGGAAAGCAGGGCAAATTATCTCCTCGATATATAGGCCCTTTTGAGATATTGGAATGGGTTGGCGAGGTGGTGTATCCGTTTTCATTACCACCACAGTTCAATGCAGTGCATAAGGTGTTCCATGTATCTCAGTTGAAGAAGTATTAGCCTGATCCTAACCATGTGATCAGATGGGATCACATTGACCTAGAGCCAGATGCTTTGTTGGTACATATTCCAGTGTGGATTGTGGATAGGCAGGATAAAGTCTTTCTTGTAAAAAGTATCGGTCTTGTACGAGATTTGTGGCAACATGGTTAGATTCAGGAAGAGACTTGAGAATGCGAGAAAGAAATGAAAGAGCAGTGACCAAAACTATTTTAGGCAAGTAATGATTTTCTACTTTCTGGGGACGGAAATGCCAATGGTGGGGAGAATGTAGTACCCCCAGTTTCTGGTAAGTAACCCTTGTTTTATGATTTTTAATTACACGAAGCATATGATAAATGGTTGGGAAAGTTTGGAGACTTTTAAAGTGTTAAATAGAAAAAAGTGGTGACGCATGGGCTTCGCATGGGTTTCCCGAACCGTGCGGAAGCCGTACAGGTGGTGGTTACTTTGCACAGAGGAGACCGCACAATGTGCTCACAGTTTGTGCAAACCATGTGTGGAGGCCGTATGGAGCGCCCCTTCCAAGTAGTGACTACCGCACGATTAGCGCACGATTTTCCTAGCCATGCAGACTAACCGTGTGCGGGGTCAACTTAGATCCCATTTTTAAGGATCTAATCCATTTTATCTTTAAACCCACTTTTTTTCTCTTAGATGGCCCTAAATCTGGATTTCTCTCTGGTGAAGGTGGGAGAACACTTACCAGGCATTTTGGAAGTGATCCAGAGGTTTGCCTTGGTATTTAGAGGCCGATTGATCAAGGTAAGTCTCATTTCCTTTAGTTTTCTTAGATCTTCTTCTTCCCTCTTGATGGATCCTTAGATCTACACCCAAGTTGGGTAGATCTAAGGCAGTGGATGAATTTTAAGTCGGGTTTTGGTTTTGTTGGTGCTAGGGGTAGGAATCTAAGGAGGTTTCAGGGAGTATTTGACTCGGCTTTGTTGGCGTTCTTCATCCGTTGGTTGGTTTCTCCTAATTTGTTGAGGTAGGTGGATTCACTCCTAATTAATATTTCTTAGAACTTGAAGGCTTAGTTTCAAATTTTTTTCCTTGATTGAAATGATTTGTTTATCTGCTATGAAAAAAATGGTTGAAACCCCCTTTTAAGTAATGGGTGATGGAAATCGTGTGTTTTTGGAAAGTGTTTGTTGAAGTGAATTTAAAATGGAGATTTTAAACTGGTTATGGTTTTCCTTCTTGAAAGAAATGGTTTTCAATAAAATGTTTGATGTTTTATTGAATGGTTTTGAACACACTTGGTTTTGGCATGGATTTTCATGGGCTGTGGTGTGTGTTCATATGCATTGGGATAGATAAGGGCGAGAATTACCCCCATCAAAAGGTTGGGATGGATAAAGACGAGAAGTACCCCATCAAAAGGTTGGTATGGATAAGGGCGTGAAGTACCCTTGTCAAGTTAGTCCACTAAGTGATGGCTTAGTGGAAGGATAACTCACAACTCGCGAGTATAGGGAGGTCCAAGTTGCATGCATAGTTGGTTGTGTGGATTTTTGAAATGAATTAATGTGCCAAAATTGAAATGGGAATTTGATTAGAAACTTTACTTGGTTGCTTTTCTTGAGAAATATGGTTTTGTTGGAAAATGGTTTTGACATGGAACTTGTTATATTGTGAACTATTTTGGATTTTTTTTATATAAATTGTTTTATATAAATGTGCTAACATGTTTTATACTAGAGGCATGGGTTGGGAAGTCATCGGGGAAAACCTTCTGAGTTTAATTACTCATCCCCTGCTTTGTCACGTTGGTGCTTTTGTAGATGTCATACACCAGGATGTTGACAAAGGTAAAGTGTCACAAGTTTATAGCACTACTTAGTGGTACTTGGGGTGGTTCGTGATGTTGGATCTTGGATCTTGTGGAGCATGGAGTTGGTTCTTTTAGTTTGTCTTTCCGCTGTTTACCCTGATTTAGTGTTGGTTTCTGCTATGGTACTCTTGGTTGGTTTATGATAAAATAAATGGTTGAGTTGTCTTAGGTTTTATCATGCATCATTTTGTTGATTAGTTTGGTTATGGTTGTTGGTTCTATGGTATGTTCTAAAAGGGTAAATCGTCCCCCACTTGTTTTGAAACCCTTCGGCATTTATTGCCAGCCTTTGGTGCCTTGGGGATGTCGCTTAAGGCCAAGTAATGACTTGTTGTATTCTCAAGCCAATAAGGATAAGCGGGTCATTACAATATATATCAAAGGACAATGACTTAGATAAAAAACACTTTTTAGGAGTTTTAGAAAAATCACTTTGGAAATAAAAAATATCCTCTATATTTTGAAATCATTTAAAAAAAATATTTTATAAAATTAGGAGAAAAATAATTTATTTTAGAAACCATGAAAACATATAGATAAAGTTTCATATAAAATAAAAAATGTGTCAGAAATATGTGATCACATGGAAAAACATTAAAAAAATATCTTATAATACATTCATAAAAAGATGAAGATATGGTTCAATTTCAAAAGTTATATTAAAAAATGTGTAGTTAAAACTTTGGACAACATCTAATTTTTAAATTTTAATTTAATAATTTTCCTTGAAAATAAATAAATCTTATCAAAATAAATATGGGGTGGAACATAAAACATTTTATTTGATAGGATAAATATCCTTTTTAATATTTTGAAATATCATTATAAAAAAACATCGTCATAAAAAGAGTACAAAAACTTTATTTCTAATAATAGAAATAGAAAATATAGATGTTACATGAGATAACATATAATTTAGATTCTAATTAAAAAAGATAACATTGGTAGTAAAAGAAAATATGTATAAGGAGAGGAATCCATAATTAAAGAGAATGAGAATTATTCTCAACAATGATATATATTTTTTTGGGAATGAAACTTTATCAAGGTAAATGATTTGAATTAAGGGGTAATTTTCAACCATAGATGAAGATAAATTACCATGAAATAAACTATTAATTTGTAAGAAACCCATCTTGGAATAAATTAGTTCAATATGAATCATTATAACTCAATAGAGGGAGTTGAGTTAACAAAATCCCTTACAACATTGGTATCTTTTGAATCAAAATCCATTTAAATAGAGAACATGATATGGATATTCAAACCCTATGAATTAAATAGATATTTTAAAAATATATTCATTAGGAATTAGATAAACTATTCAAAAATAAAACATGGTTTATAATAGGAAATATGTCTTAAGGGCTTAAAATTTTATATAAGAAACCCTTACCTTGTTTCCCCACTTAGTTGAATTATAAGGCCCTGAAATTTAACATTACATAATCTTGAGATAAGTCAATAATTTTAATTTATTTCACATTTAGGATCTTTTCAATTTTATAGATTTATAGAATTAGGCCATAAATCATACATAACAAAACCAAAGAAATACAAGGTGGACAATTCCAACATTATCTATTTATTTCATAAAACAAAAAATTTTTAAAATGAAACATGGTTTCATTTAATGTTTAGTCATCATAACTTTTACTTGATCTATACTTGACTCTATTATCCCTTAAATCTCATGAAAAGAATTTTAAAACTTGGGATGAGCACAAAAAACTCAGTAATGGGAATAAAATAAATAAAGAAATTGTTAGTCCAAGAATACTTATAATCTCATGAAAACATTTTCACAAAATCATAAATTTCACCCATAAAACATAAACTCTTAAACATATCTCATGAAATCATAATATTCCTAAAAAAACTTCTCTGAAATAATAAATCATAAAGGTAACTTGTGGAATCCACATCATACTTACATTGTAGCTTTCACAGCTACATAGGGAGTAATCGTCATGGTTACGTTTGGAATACCCATCACTATATATTACCTAAATATCTTAGGAGAACCATTATAATTTAACACCATATCATTACCCAATGCATTAGAGAGCTATCATGGGCTCAAAATCCCTTAGTTTATCATGGAACCACCCATATACATAAACAATTCCCCAAAACCAAAACATAATCATAGCACATAAATCATGCATAAATGAATAATAACTTTACCACTTTGAAATCACTTATAATTTTTACAAATCCACACACTCAAAAATGAAAACAATTTATTTTAAAATAAAAATTTAATCTTTTATAATAAACATAAAAAAATTAAATTGATATAAAATCAAGAAATTCAGTTCAGGGCATATATGTTAAAAAATCATTCCAAATTATTGAAATATTCAATCCATTTTTAAAACACAATTAATTTTTTTAAAAAGAATAATTTTGAATCAAAGTGTCCCATAACAATTTGAAAAATTTGAGGAGATTTAAAATTTTAAAATATTCATGTCAATATAAATAATTCATTAAAACCATTTTGAAAAAATGAACATTAATGAGAAATATTTAGAAGAATAAATCATTTAAAACGATGTTTTAGTTAAAGAGTCATTTACCATTTCAAATAATTAAATTATAAGCCAAATTAAAGTAGAAAATTTTAAAAAACATTAAATAACATGAGTATAGATATAATATGGATGAAAAATGACAATGGGGCTATAAATAAAATTTATAAAAGAATAAAGTTTGATATGATCAAGAAATGTCTCAATGAAAGGAGATTGAGATGAAATCCATTACTTTGAGTCCAACTTGTCTCACACGTTATTTATCTTCCTAAATAATAAACTTAGGTTAATTTATGATTTTTTGAGAACCTTTTTCAATTTTTTTATTCCATTTACATCATTTATTTACATGTTATAATAATTTCATTATTATTTAAGTTCATATCAAATGTTTTGTCGATATTCAGTACTTGTGTCAAAAATGAACTTGGTATGATGTCAATAGTCCATGTGTTCATAAGTACATCATATCCAGAATAATATTAATGATTTAATGATCAATTTATTTCATTAATTATAATTTTTAATCAAACCATTAATTATGGTTATGAAAAATGAACAACGTTATAATCATGGAGGCGGTAGACCGTACGTATGCATGAGTAACATTTTTCATTTTTCATTGATCTTTATAGAAATAAGGTAATTATTATTTTATCTTTAAATAATTATAATAACATAATTAATTTCATATTAATAATATAAATATACTTATATATATATCATTCAAGTTACTTAGTGAATAAAAATGAATCACATCGCTTCATGGAGGTGATAGTTCACACGTACGCACGAACAATGTTATCATTTTTATGTGTGTATAAAATAAGAACATAATTGATATATTATTATATTATAATGATTAATATGTAATTAATGTCATAAATGAACATTAATTCCATCATTATAACCAGTCATGTGAGACGGTTATGGAAAATGAATTATATTGATTAATGGAGGTGATAGTTCACACGTATGCACAAAGGATTAACTAATTTCCTATTTGATGGAAGTGGAGATGGATTTATGTGATGATATTAAAATAATAACATCAAAATATATTGAGGATAATAGAGTTATTATTTCATATATGAATAAGAATATTTGAAGTAAGTGGAAGAATAAATAAAATAGAAATACTTAAAGAAAACAACACATCTTTTTCGATTGATCACCCTTGAAGAACACATTAACACCTCTAAGGAGGGTGTTTTGACTAAAATAAGGACTAAAGAATGAGGGGAGGTATTATAGTAAGGGTTTTGGGTAGATATTTTCTGAACCAAAATGTTTTTTATGTGTGATTAATAGATAAGAATGAGTGTCTTTTTATAGGAGAGGGGAGGGGCACCCTTGGAATTATTAAAAGTATTAAATTAATATAAATTTAACTTCAATTTTAAATGGGTAGAAACTCATTTAGTTAGAATATAGGATGAGTATGGGTACAAATATTAGCATCTAATAAAATTATATAATTTTTATTATTTTTTCATCCTTATTGTTTTTTAACCCCATTTAACTCTTACCACTTTATCAAGTAATTTACACTTAGAGGGTTAAAATAATCACCAAATCATGAAAGACATCCAATTAATGATTAATTAATGATATATTTAGAGTTATATAAACTTTTTGGATGAATAATATATTTTTAATATTTATATCATTTAATTAAATGTTTTATATTTTAAAATATGAATTATGTCAATTTTGACACTATTCATTACATGAATTTTTAAAAATATCATAACAACTTGATTACTTCTAAAAAACAAATTAAATAAATACTAACATGTCATATTTATCCAAAAAATTCTTGGGTGGCATAAAATATTTTAAATTATATTTATTTTAATATTATTGATATCATTTATTTGATTCTTTCATTAATAAATCTATTACTGCATCATCTTTGTGTCATAATTAAATTTAATTATTTAATTCCTAAAAATTATAAATAAATTACCATGTTTTAGGTATTTTTTTGGATTTATAAGGAATATTAATATTCTAATATATCACTTACATAAACCCATATTAAAATCTTTTTAGTAAGAAGATACATATTTATGACATATTTGCCTTTACTTTAAATTAAATGTTATAAATATCATAATAACACCCAAGTGGCTTAGAAAGGTCAAAATTTAAACCCAAGTATATTAATGATAGATAATAACTCATACAATAATATTAGAACAAGTTTTATGGTAATTTTATAATTTTATAATATTATTTTTACATTTAATTACCCGATTTACCTTTAACCATAGTAAATAAAATACTAACGTTACTATTCACCAGACATTATTTTGATCCTATTGGACCAATTTTTTTATACTGAGTAAAACCATGTATGAAATTTTTTTAAAATTCAATTCAAAAAAGTGGTTAAATTAGGTTTAACACTATTCCCATTGACAGATCAAGAAAATAAGTTTTTGAAGTAAAACATTCAAAATTTCACATAGTTTTATATTTAAATTTAATTTGAAAAATAATACGATGAACTAAATTGGATTAAATTATAAAAAATTAATCTAATTATACCTTAAAACCATATAAAAGGATAATATAATAATATAAATAAATTATACAAAAATGCAATTTTGAATTAAAATGCAGTATTTTTCACTATTCATTAATATATGAAAGTTATTAGAAAAATACCAAAAATTTATCCAAACTAAATTTTGATGTCCCAATTCAAAATAAGAAGTTTACTTTTTCTAATATAACATATATAATTTTAAAAAACTATATTTAAAATGGGTTCTCCATCAAAAGTTGAAAAAACTGTATTTTTTTGAAAAATACTTCTTTTATCCAAAAAATTGAATTTGTTCTTATATCATGTATAAAAAACATATAAGATGAATTTTAAATATTAAATTGAATATATTAAATATATATTTCATTAATAAAATCCACAAAGAGTGATTTTATTATTTTATAAACTCACTTATTTGCATTTAAATAGTTTTTTTAGAAAAACACATCCTTTATATTCAATTGGTTTTATTTAATTTCCCTATTAATTTGGTAACCAATGAATCATTATATAAACACATGTAAACCGTATTTTTATAATTCAATTAATATTTTTCATACTATCCATTCTAAAGGTTATGCGATAACTGCAACTTAAAATAATAATTTTAAAAATATATTATTTTCTAGTATAAATCTGTCTTGTATGTAACGTAAGATTTTAGAGAAACCTATTATTTTATGTCAGGTAAAATATTAGAATTAGTGTCAATTTTAAAGTAAAATTATTATCTAATTCATAAATATTAATAAATATTAAAAAATATTATTCTAAAATTACTTGGGATGTTACATCCTTCCCCTCTTTTGGAAATTACGTCCTCATAATTTTAAATTTGGGCTTAGTAACTAAGGTTTAACTTTTCAAAATTACTTCATTAAAATACCACATCGGAAAAAGAGTCAATAAAACTTCCACTTTAAAAGAAATAAGGTGAATTACAAAGGTCACCCAAGATAACACATACTAGGATTCTATTTAGGAAAACATGGATATAGAATAAAAACTAACCATCATGTTTTGATAAAGAGTGATAGAAAACATGATTAGGAGAAATTTAATAATAAAAAAAACCACAAACTTGTGATGGGTTAAATGGTCTTTGATTTCATAGTAGGAAAATTAAATGGAAAATATTTTTGTTTTAAGATAATTTTCAAAAAAAATTGGAATTCATTTACTACTTAGACTAAGATCATAAGGAAATACACTTAATTAGAAAGTAGAGTTTCATCCTTTAATAAAATTCCACCAAAAAAGCGTATTTTTCTCCAAATGATGAGTATTTAAGAGGAATTTTTTTACACCTGGAACACTAGAATCAACTTCTATAGAATCACATAATTTAAAAAATATTAACTATCAATTAATCTTGTCTTGGAGCATTAACTAAAACTTAAAAATTTGGGTAAAAATAATATAATTCCCCAAATATAATAAAATTTAAAAGAACAATGACTAATTTTAATCTCCAAAATTCAAAAGTAATACCCAAAGTCCAACATATACCATTCAAAAAATAATTATCCTTAAAATTATTCAAATATATTATAACTAAGATTAAATCACAAAAATCAAAAGAATTTTAATCAAATAATCTTCCAAGATAAGTTCTAAAATTTAACTCCAAATAACATCAACCACTCTTAATGTCTCATACCAATAATTAAATTTCTAAAATAACATATTCTCTAAGATAGGTTAATCATATCCATAAATAACCCGAATCTACATAAGTCCACAATAAAAACATAGATTCTTCAAAAATAAAATTCAGCCTTTACTCCTCAAATAAAATCCCATAGTGTTATATTTTCCTTAGGCATATAGGGTTCCAAAAATAGTAAACGTATTCCAAAATAACATTTATTACTTAATCACCAAATTAATTTCCTATACCAAGGATATCCATGTGATAAAACATAAGTTCCCAAAATCAACTTATTATTATTCCATAAACTCATTTAACTAAAAATAAAATGGCATACTAACTAGGGAATTACTATAGGCTAGTGGTAGGCAATAAATCATTGTTGCACTTCGGTTGTGGGTTTGATTTCCATAGACTTTTCCAACACAATGGGTTGCTACCCTTCCTGTGGGTTGTACTTTTCCTAAAATTATATAATTTTATAACATTCCCAAAATGAGATAAAATCCTCAAAAATAACCATAACATGTTTTATCCTCAATTTTTATCTCATAACTTTCATTTTGAAACCCAAAATTTAATAACCCAAAATTACCTCAAAATCAAAGATTATATAAACCCTAATGGTTATCCATGCCTTTGTAATTATGTCCAAACAAGAAAAGACAATTCTTCATCAAATAAAGTTTTCACATAACAAACTTCAAGGTCATATATACTAGAAAAAAGTCTTCCAAAGTAATCCCATCATCAAAAGATCATTAATACTTTTAAAAATTTCATCATACTATAGTCTACCGTAACTCTTGAATAATTTATATGTAGAATTTTTAATCATTTAGATTTCTTCATGATCCTTTTACCATTATTTTCCATATTATTCCTTAATAGTTATTTCCAATAAACAAAAGCATGAATCATGTCCTAAGATTAAATAATTTCAAAACATGAGATAAGAAATAATCCATACATTTTATAGGTAATTTTATATTTTCTCATCTTTAATTAGAATGACATTAGGTATTGCTAAACATATATTTGTATGGTCCTCCTGATCGTATTCAAAAACCTTATTCATAGGAAATTAATTTTCATAATGAGCATACTACCCAAATTTATAATATTCAATTGATAACTTAGAAATAACTTATTTCCTTTTCATGGAGTCAAATGAATGATTCCTTTTTCCTTGGAAGGTTATTGATTTATGACCATCATTACCACATCTATAACATCTTCCCATCCGTTTAAAACATTTTCCTAGGTGTTTATTTCCACATCATTGACACATATATTGTTGAATATACCTACATTTATGATTATTACCTAAAATTACACAGGTTTTTATTTCTCTTATATATGATGCATTAGAAAACTCACCAAGTTTTCGGTGGTTAATCATGAATCTTTATAGTTGATTTAGAATAACCAAAAGAGTTCTCATTACATATCTTATTTCATTCAGTCCTTTATTTAGAGAACCACCACATTTTCTTTCATATCCATTGTTACTTTGGTGCTTGCCAGATCTAACTATTTACTAAAACCAAAAGGTTAGTGTGAGTATATCAATTAAATCATCACATACTATCTTATGATTAATATAAAAACTAAGATATACTTATTTATGTTATCTAAAACTCATTAAATTTATCGAAAATAACTATGAATCTTTCTATTATGCTAACCATTGTGGTTATATATAACTTGTAACTTATGCTTAAATACTACCCTAACCTCAAAATTTTTCTAAACCATCCTCTGATACCAACTGTAAGGCCCCGAACTTTAACATTACATAATCTTGAGATAATTCAAGAATTATAATTTATTTTACATTGAGTATCTTTTCAAGTTTAATGATTTAGATAATTAGGCCATAACTCATACATAACAAAACCAAATAAATACAAAGTGGATACTTCCAACAATATACATTTATTTCATAAAACAAAACTTTTAAAATTAAACACGGTTTATTTTAATGTTTAATCATCATAAATTTTACTTGATCCATCCTTGAATCTATTATCCCTTAAATCATATGAAAACCATTTTAAAACATGGGATGAGCAAAAAAATCTTAGTAAGGGGAATCAAAGAAATAAAGAAACCTTTAGTTAATGAATACTTATAATCTCATGAAAACATTTTCCCAAAATCATAATTTTCACCCATAAAACATAAAATATTAAACCTACCCCATGAAATCATAAGATTCCTAAAAAAACTTCTTAGAAATAATAAATAATAAAAGAAAATTTTGGCATCCATATCGTACTTAAATTGTATCTTTCACAACTACTTAGGGAGTAACCTTTATAGTTATGTTTAGAATACCCATCACATTATATTCCCTAAATCTATAAGGATAAACCTTATCATTTAACCCCATATCATTAACCAATGCATTGGATATATATTATGGGCTCACCCACCCTCAGTTTATCATGTAACCACCCATATACATAAACAATTCCCAAGAACTAAAACTTAATCAAAACAGATAAATCATGCATAAATGAATAATAACTTTACCACTTTTAAATCACTTATCATTTTTACAAATCCATGCACTAAAAAATGAAAAAATTTATTTGAAAATAAAATTGTAAACTTTTATATTAAACATGAAAACATTAAATCTACATAAAATCAATAAATTCATTTTATGACATACATATTAAAAAACATTCAAAATTATTGAAATAGTTAATCCTTTTTTAAAACACAATTAAAGAATTGAAAAAGAAGACTTTGGAATCAAAGTGTACCATACCACTTTGAAACATTTTAAAGGAGTTAACATTTTAAAACATTAATAACCATATAAATAATTCCTTAAAACCATTTTTAAAAAACATGGACATTAATGAGAAATATTTATAAGAATAAATCATTTAAAATGATGTTTTAGTTAAAGAGCCCTTTACCATTTTGAACATTTAAATTACAAGAAAAATTAAATTATAACAGTTTAAAAAACATTAAATAACATGATTATAGATATAACATGGATAAAAAAATGTAAATGGGGTTGTATATATAATTTATAATATAATAATGGTTCATATAATCAAGAAATGTCTCAATGAAAGGAGATTGAGACAGAATCCCTTACCTCGAGTCTGAATTGTATCATACATTCTTTATCTTTCTGAATAATAAAATTAGTTTAATTTATACATTCTCGATAAAATTTTCTAATTTTATTATTCCCTTTATATAACTTATTTCCATGTTATAATAATTACATAATTATTTAAGTTTATATCGGACGTTTTGTTGATATTCAATACTTGAGTCAAAAATGAACTTGGAATGATGTTAATAGTCCATGTGGTCATAAGTAAATTATATCCAAAATAATATTAATGATGTAATTATCACTTTATTACATTAATTATAATTTTTTAATCAAACCATTAATTATGGTTATGGAAAATGAACAACATTATAATCATGGAGATGGTAGGCCATACGTACGCATGATTAACATTTTTATTTTTCAATGATTATTATGGAAATAAGGTAATTATTATTTTATATTTTAATAATTAAAATTAAATCATAAATATTATATTAATAATTTAAATGTACTTATATATATCATATAAGTGACATAGTGAATAAAAATTAATCACATCGCTTCTTGGAGGTGATAGTTCACACTTAGGCACGAACTATGTTATCATTTTTATGTGCATAGAAAATAAGAAAATAATTGATATATTATTACTTTATAATGATTAATATTTCAATAATATTGTAAATTAAAATTAATTCCATCATTATAACTAGTCATTAGTGATGGTTATGGAAAATGAATTATATTGGTTTATAAAGGTGATAGTTCACACGTACGCATGAATGATTAATTTATTTCCCATTTGATGGAAGTGGAGATGGATTTAGGTGATGATATTAACATAATAACATCTAATTATATTGAGGATACTGGAGTTATTATGTTATATAGTAAAAATAATATTTTAAGGAAGTGGAAGAAGAAATAAAATAGAAATACTTAAAGAAAACGACACCTCTTCTTCAATTGATCACCTTTGAAGAACAACTTAACACCTCTAAAAAGGGTGTCATTACTATAATAAGGCCTAAAGAATGTGGGGATGGATTATATTAATGGTTTTGGGAAGATAGTTTCCTAACTAATAGGTTTTTGAAGTGTGATTAATAGAAATGAATGAGTGCTATTTTATAAGAGAGGGGAGGGGCACCCTTGGAATTATTAAAAGTATTACATTAATATAAATTTAATTTAGATTCCAAATGGGTCAAAACTAATTTAGTTATAATATAAGATGAGTATGGGTTGGAATATAATCATCCAATGAAAATTATACAAGTTTTAGTATTTTTTTATCCTTATCTTTTTGTTTTAACCCATTTTAACTCTTACCACTTTATTAAGTAATTTACTCTTAGAGGGTTAAAATAAATAACAAATCATGACAAACATCCAATGAATGAGTAATTAATGACATTTTTAGAGTTATATAAACTTTTTTTTCTGAATATAAAATTTTTAGAAAATTTATATCATTTAATTAAATATTTTATATTTTAAAATATGAATTATGTAAATTTTGACACTATTCATTACATGGTTTTTTAAAAATATCATAAAAACTTGATTCCTTCAAAAAAACTACATTAAATAAATAATAACATGTCATATTAATCCATAAAATTAGTGGGTGACCAAAAATATTTCAAATTATATTTATTTTAATATTATTAATATCATTTATTTGATTATTTATTTAATAAATCTATTATTGCATCATCTTTGTACTATAATTAAATTTAATATTTAAATAATAAAAATTATAAATAAATTAAAATATTGTAGGTAATATTTTTATCTTTATAATTTCTATTTATAGTATATGATATCACTTACATAATTCCATATTAAAATTGTTTTAGTAAGAAGATACATATCTATGACATATTTGACTTTACTTTAAATTAAATGTTATAAATGTCATAATCACACCCAAGTGGTTTTCAAAGGTAAAAATTTAGCCCCAAGGATGGTCATGGTCGATAATAACTCATAAAATAATACCAGGACAAGTTTTAGGGTAAATTTATAATATTATAATATTATTTTGACCTTTAATTACCTGATTTACCTTTAACTGTGGTAAATAAAATACTAAATCTGTTATTCACCAAAAATTATTTTGATCCTATTGGATCAAATTTTTTATACTGAGTAAAACCATTTATGTATATTTTTTAAAATTAAATTCACATAAGTGGTTAAATTATGTTTAACACTAATCCTGTCGACGGATCAAGAAAACAAGTTTTTTAAGTAAAACCTTCAAAAGTTCACATAGTTTTTCTTTTTAAATTTAATTTGAAAAAGAATCTAATGAAATAAATTGGATTAAATGATAAAAATTGAATCTAATTATACCTTAAAACCATGTCAAAGGATAATATAACAATATAAATAAATTATATGAAAAATAAGTTTTGAATTAAAATTGAGATTTTTTCACTATTCATTAAAATATGAAAGTTATTAGAAAAATACCAAAAATTTATCCAAACTAAATTTTGATGTCTCAATTAAAAATAATAAGTTTAATTTTTTAAATATAATATATAAAGTTTAAAAAATATTTAAGATGGGTTCGCCATCAAAATTCGAAAAAACTACATTTTTTTTTGAAAAATACTTTTTTTATCAAAAAAATTGAATTTATTATTATATCATATCTAAAAAACATATAATATAGATTTTAAACATTAAATTGAATATATTAAATATATATTACACTAATAAAATACATCAAGAGTGATTTTATTAATTTATAAACTCACTTATTTTCATTTTAATACATTTTTTTCAGATAAACACATCCTTTATATTCAATTGGTTTTTATTTAATTTCCTAATTAATTTTTTAATCAATTAATCAATATATAAAAAATTTTAAACCATATTTTCATAATTGAGTTAATATCATTCATTCTCACCATTCTAACGACTATGCGATAACTACAACTTAAAATAATAATATTAATAACATATTATTTTTCGGTATAACTCAGTCTTGTGTGCAACATAAGATTTTAGAGAAACCCATTGTTGTGTGTCAGGTACGCTATTATATATAGTGTCAATTTAAATTAAAATTACTATATAATTAATAAATATTAATAAATATGAAAAATTATTATTCTATAATTACCTGGGATTTCAAATTAATGAACTCTAAGCTCCTATATAAAAAATATAAATATTTTAATAACCAATTTTTTTTTTCATATACACAAACTTTTATAAAATTAAATTATAATAATTTTCTCCATGTATATTAGTTAGTTATTATTTATTTTCAATATCAGGTGTGAGTAATTTTGATATTTTTATTCTAGTTTTATGTTAGCAAAACTGTTTCGTTATTCTCCTAAATTTCATCATTCCCAGATCATAAAAGGTATTGAAATTCATGTTTTATAATTATTTTTATTATCATAATTTAATTCTTCGATAGTTTTGGTTGTAATCATTGAAGATGAAATCGATGATGAGTATGTTTCTATGATTTTTAATGAATAGACATTGGTATGTTAATTAATGAGTTTAATATTAACTTTACCATTCTAAAACCAAAATAAAATCATAATTTACTTTTTTGTAACATATATAATCATTAATTAAGCTATAAAATCCAAACATGATTCTATTTTATATCATTGTTCAAGTAGGTGGTTAGACCGACCCAAACATGAACTTACCATAATTAATGGATGATTATGATTATGAAAGTGGTTTATTTTGGGAATAATATAATTATTATATAAGATTAATGATACTATTTATATACTTTTAAGGTAGTAAATTATATTTTAATAGATTTTAATAAATAATAAATACACTATATGAAAAATGAGATACATTACTTTGTAGAGGCGGTAGTCTGCACAACGCACAATTACCATTTTTATTTCTCAATGAATGAGAGATAAAAAAGGAGGATTATAATTTAAATCTTCATAATAATAATTATATTATATATTTAACATTTTTCTTTAATTAAATCCTTATAACTAGTGAATAGATGTGGTTGTGAAAAATGGGAGTTATCGCTTCATGGAGGTGGTAGTCTGCACAATGAATAAATGAAGATTCATTTCTCTTAATACAAAAGGGTAAATATGGTTAATATTTATTACCATAATATAATAACATTCATTATACAAAAAATAATTATTACATTATATATGAATTATAATATTATATTTTGGAAAGTGAGATATAAAATAAAATAAGTTAGGAAAAAATAACTCACATTGAGGACTTAGGATTTCCCTTTAAAGATTCCTTGGAAATAGAGATCTTAGGTTAATATGTTGTGACCATAGGATCAAGTAAAATGAATAGGATTATAAGGGAAGAAATAAGGTTATATTTTAAAAATTATATTTAATTTTAGGGTGGTCTTGAAGGGGTGAGAGAGGCCCCTTTTATAATTGGTGAGAATGAAATCTTTATAAATATTTAAACTTAATATAAAGAGAACATGTTTCACATGTAAAAAAGACTCCAAAATGGATAATAATTTAGTTATTGATGATTTAAGGCTGATTATATGCCAAAAATTAATTTTCAAATATGTTTCCAACATGTTTTTATGTCATTTACTCTTATAATTTTCACTTTTACCATTTTTGGTTTTTATTGTGGTAACTATTTTTTACCTAAGTAATTTAATTTTAACACTTAAAAATAAAATGGAAATTATTACATAATTTATACCAAACTATTATAAATATTAAATAAATTTTATTAAATAAAATTTACATGTGTAATAAAAGTCAATTTTAATATTAGTGCATGTAGCATGTAAAAACCTATTTCTAGAGAAAGTGTATTTGTAATTTTAAAATATATTTTAGCGTAAAATTATAAATGTATTTGATTAAAATTATATAAATTGGTTTGTTATAAAATAAATAAAAGTTATTTTTATTTCAAAGTAAACAAAAAATTTAATTGTACCAAAATAATACTCAATTTAAAAAAAAGATCAAAAACAATTTTTATTGGAAAATATTACTTAAGTCCTTAAAATATTAATCATAGGTTTTATAAATTCAATATAGTATTTTTAAAATCCATCATTTTACTTATTAAATAAATCTTTGACAAATTAAAATATTTTATAAAATTCCAGGTCTTGCTTATAAATTCATAAAATTTACAGTTTTGGTAAAAACTATATTTTTTACTACTCACCTAAAAAATTAATTATTTAAGAAAAATACAAAAAATTCATACTAAGATAATTAAGACATTATAAATTTAAAATTAACATTTTTTATCTAATTAAAATTATAAACATTATAAAATTTGTTTATAAATGAAAGAAATAAAATATAAATAAAACTACTTTTGTTGAAAAATGTCCTTTTTGAACATTAAGTGTTCTTGATATTATTCCATGCTAATTTTTATTTTAAAGAATCTTAGTATATTATATTATATATTTTAATATCATATATTCCCATAATAATAATTTAAAAGAAGATAATATAATTTATTAATACTTTAAATAGTTATTTGTGAGAGAACAATCCTATTAAATCATGTTAATTATTCATCCTCTAAATGTAAGAATTCATAATTGATTAATATATTTTATTTACTCAAGGTTTTATTATTATTATAAATTTATTTAATAATTTTCATCTAATATGTCACAACTCAATTTAGTTTGGTTATTTTTATATAAAAATCTATTAACATAATATTTATTTAAGGGAGGTATACAGTGAAAACTCAGGTTGTCACATTCTCCCCTTAAATAAATCATGTCATCAAAAATTTAATTATTCTTAACCAATGAAATATTTAGGGGTGTCTATAAGATATAAATAAACCCATATTTAATTTATAATGAGGTTTTATCCTCACTATCATCAATTTAACTACTAAAATCATATTTTCCCTTATAATAGGCTTATATTAACTTTCTCAACCATTTATTCCAAATATGCCACTATAGCAAAGTCCTAGGTGTTTCTAAAGAAACACATTCCACAACTTCTTTTAAAGATCTTATTTCCATGAAAATATTAAAACCAAAAAGATTATGATAATATCTAATATAATTAGATTAATTGATCATATGAATATTAAATCGCGATCTTAAGATGTCTTTTCTAATGAAAACATCATTTAAAACTATGATATTTTAATGTTAACTATGTCACACTTAGTTTATCATATAACTCTTTTAGTTTAACCTAAGTTACTTTAAGTTGTTTTATCTTATAATTATTAACCTTATTCTTTAATTTAATTAAGAAATAAATCCTTAATAATGGTTCGTAAAGAGTATATGATCATCCAAAGAATATCCCCCAAGAGTGTGTATCTAGGTATGAAATATTAGTCCTACTAATTATGTACCAGAGTGAAGATTGAGTTGATACTTAACTAACCCCTTTAAGGGTAATTTACCCTAGGTGAATCTACTCCATGACCACATCCACTTTCCAGTATCCAGACATGGATGTAATTTCTTAAAGAACCCTGAAATCTTTACTTTACCAAAAATCTTGAGATGTTATCCTATACCTAGACTTATACTTTAGACTAATACCTAGGGGTTTCACTAAATATATCTTATACTAATCCCTAAAATACTCAATATTACCTCAACTAACCTAAAGGGTTATCTATACCTTTGAAATTAAGATCAAACTTAACTTATAACCCCTTGATAACATTTACATCCTCAATTGATAACATCCTACAAAGTTATCTAAACCATACTACGATACCAACTATGAAAACCCAAAAATGTGAGCATCTAAATTAAATGATTTTAAAGAAATTATTATATTATAATACATTCCCAAGATATTTTAGGTTTATATTTTTAGATAATTAAGACATAACATTAACTGATAAAACTCATACCTTTTTAAACCAATGGTCATTTTTCTCTCTATATAAGAAACCAATTAATCCATAATAAGTCTTTAACATATCATAAAAATTCTACATACAGGATAATCTTTTAGAAATATCATACATATTAATTTTCTTCATAACTTAGGGAAATCGAAACATAATAAAGGTGTGATATCAAATGCCGAGTAAGGGTAAACATAAGTGATGCCAAAAAAATATTATAAGTGATCATAAGATGAGTATATGGTTATAATATAAATATATAAAAACATCATAACTAACAAATAATAGATAAAAATTCACGAGTCATGGAATAAATATTGGCATAATATAAGACATGATTAAGAAGAGTGTGAAAACATATACCAATAATCATAAGGCATGGGGGAGCAACATAGACCTAAGAATAAGAATAAAAGTATGGAATAATATAAAAATTTAGTATACATATCTTATTAGAAATAAGGAATAATCATACCATAAGAAAAACTTATGAGAAAACTCACTATTACCTCACCTATGTGAATAAATCCATTACGTACATACCTAAAAATGTGAGCAAACTCATTATGCCCATGCCTGTGTGAACAAACTCATTATATCCATGCCTAAATATCTCATGAGATATAATATTAAAACATTACATTGGAGGGTGATATAGGGACCACCCATTATCATCCATACATATGAGTGCTACTTAAAAACAACCATTGTTATATCATAAGAACCCCTAGAAAGATAATGTATTTTATATCCCTTCAAAATGGAATCATATAAGGAGAACATTCATAATTACATCAATAAAAATGATAAAACCGTGTAATATAAATGGGTATTAAATAAAATTCTAGGTAGATACCATTAAATAAAGTATAAGGTATTTACATAGTATAAATAAAGGTTATATGTTTTAGTCAATAATTTACCCAATCAATTGATATATGAAATATAGGTGAACACCATATAATAAATTAAATAAAAAACAATGTATTCATAAGGGAATGAAATTAGAATAATAATTGGTTTTATGAACCTTCATTGACTAAGAAAAATAAATGCAGTGATGAAACATTTATATGATATAAAAGAACATTTTATTATCCATCCAGAGAAATAAGGTGCATGGTATCATTTTAAGAATATCCTTTATCAATAATAAGATATATCAAAGGATAATAAATTAGATAAAAAACACTTTTTAGGAGTTTTAGAAAAATCACTTCTGAAATATGAAATATCCTTGATCTTTTAAAAGTATTTTAAAAGAAATATTATATAAAACTTAGATAAAAATAATTTCTTTTATAAAATATAGAAACATGGAGAGGAAGTTTCATATAAAATTATAAATGTGGTGGAAATATGTGTTCACCTGGAAAAATGTTAAAAATATATTTTAGAAGACATTTCTAAAAAGATAAAGTTATGAGTCACTTTCAAAAGTTATTTTAAAAAAGTTGAAGTAAAAAATTTGGAAAATATTTAGTTTTAAAAAATTAACTTCAATAATAGATCCTTTAAAATATATAAATTTTATCAAAATAAATGTGGAGTAGGATATAAAAAATTTATTTTAAAGGATGAATAACCTTTTTAATGTTTTGAAATATCTTTGATGAAAACCCACATTGTAAAAAGAGTAATAAAAATTTATTTTTAAAATAGGAAAATGAAAATATAGAAGTCACAAGAGATAACATATAATTATATTTCTAATTATAAATGAGAACATTTTTTGGAAGTGAAAATATGGTCAAGGATGGGGAACTGTCATTAAAGCGGATGACAATTATTCTCAACAATGATGTATTTTTTAGGGATACAATTTTAGCAAGGTGAAAATCCAAATTAAAAGGTAATACTTCACCATTTATTTAGAGAAATTATCATGAAATAAACTCTCAAGTTTTAATATACCAATCTTGGAATAAATAAGTTCAATAGGAATCATTATAACTCAATAGAGGGAGTTGTGTTAACAAAAAACCTTACAAATTTGGTATCTTTCAAATCAAAAGAAACTTAAACAGAGAACATGATATGAATCTTAAAACACCATAAATTAAATGAATATGTTAAAATAAATTAATTAGTAATTATATAAACTATTCTAGAAAAAACATGGTGTATAATATGAAATATGTCTCAAGGGTAAAAATTTGAGGTAAGAAACCCTTGTCTTATTTTTTCGATTAGTAAAATACACTCTAAGATTCTGTATAACAAAAATAAATATCATAATCACCAATTTAAGAACCTTTATCATATAAATAATCTTTTATTAACTTAATTTATAATTAATCTCTATATTTATATTAGTTATTTATTATCTATTTTTAATATTGGTTGTGAGTAATCATGATCGTTTTGAGCTAGTTTCACACTAGTGGTGATATTCTTCATTCTTCTATAAAATTTCAACATTAATAGATCATAAAATGTACTTTAATTTATGTTTTATAATTATTTATACTATTATAATTTCATTATATTGGAGTTTTGGTTATGATCCTTAAATATGAAATTGACAATGAGCATGTTTCAATGATTTTTAAAGAATGGATGATGGTATCTTAATTAATGAGTTTAATAAAAATGTTACCATTATAGAACCAAAATAAAATAATTATTTAATTATATTTTATCATATATTATTAGTAATTAATTTCTCATATTCATACATGATATTATTTTATATTATTGTTTAAGTATGTGGTTAGATTGACCCAAACATGAACATACCATAATTAATGAATGATTATGATTATGAAAGTGGTTTATTTTGGGAATAATATCATTATTAAATAATAATAATGATATTATTTAGATATTTTTAATTTTTTTAAATAATATTCTAATATATTTTAATAAATAATAAGGAAACTAGATGAAAAATGATATATATTACTTCGTGGAGGTGGTAGTTTTCACAACACACAATCAATGTTTTCATTTCTCGATGAATGTGAGGGAAAATAGGATTATAATTTAACTCTTAATACTCATAATTATATTATATATTTTATATTTATTTTTCAATTCCATCATTATAACCATAAAATAGAGGTGGTGGTGAAAAACATAAGTCGTCGTTTCATTAAGGCGGTAGTCCACACAACTCACGAATGACAGTTTCATTTTTTATTAATAGAAAATTAGAAAGGTGGATAATAGTTATTATGTTAAAATAAAAACATTAATTATAAAAAATAATTTTTAATTATATATGAATCATAAAATTATATTTTTGAAAGTAAGAAATAAAAGAAAAGAAGTTAGGAAAAAAAGTACCCCCGTTAAGGACTTGAGCTTTCCCTTTGAAGACTAAATGGAAATGGAGGTCTTAAGAAAATATATTGTTACTAGAGGGTAAATTAAATGGAATAGGATTATAGGTTAAGTATTAATTTTATACTTTCAATATCAAACCAAATTTCTATGGTGGTCTTTAAGGGGTGGTGAGAGGCCCCTTTTACACGAGGTGATAATGACATTTTTGTAAATATTTCAACTAAGTATAAAAAGATAACATATTTCATTTGTTAATAAGACTAAAAATGGATAATAATGGATTGGATAATTATATAAGGTTTATTATCCCTAAAAATTTAATTTTAACACATTTTTTAAACATGATTTTAAGTCCTTTACTCTTATAATTTTCACTTTTATCAATTTTAGTTTTACCACGATAACTAATTTTTACCTAAGTAATTTAATTTTAATAAATAAAAATGAAATATAATTTACTACATAATTTATACCTAATTATTCCAAATATTAAATGAAAATTAATAAAATAAAATTTATATGTTTAATAAATCTCAATTTAACATGAGTTCATGTAACACATAAAAAACCATTTTTAGAAAAATCATATTTTTAGGCTTAAAATTTATTTGTAGGGTAAATTTATAAATTTGATTTATTTAAATTATATAAATTGGTTTGTTTAAAAAAATTAAATATATATGGCTTTAAAATCAATCCAAAAACTGAAATTTACAAAAATAATATTTAATTAAAAGAAAATATCAATTTTTTTTATTATACTTATTACTTAAGTAATTAAAATGTTAATCATGGGTTTTATAAATTAAATATATTATTTTTAAAATGTATAGTTTTAATTCTTAAATAGTTAGTTTACCAATTAAAAGGTTTTATACACTTCTAGGTCTTTCTTATAAATTTATAAAATTTACATTTTTGGTAAAAACTATATTTTCCTAATTCACCTAAAAATCAGTTATTTAAAAAAAATACCAAAACTTCATATTATGATAATTATAAATTATAAATTAAAAAATGATATTATTTTTTTTATAATTAAAATTATAAAAATTTAAATTTTTTTTAAATGAAGGAAACAAAATATAGATAAACTACTTTTATTAAAAAATTTCCTTTTTGATAATTAAGTATTCTTGATATTATTCCATACCAATTTATAATTTAAAGAATTATATTTTATTAGTTCATTAATTTTAATAACATATATTATCATAATAATAATTTAAAAGCTTCCAATTTAATTTACCAATACTTAAAATATTTATTTGAGAGAGAACAATCCAATTAACCCTATTAATTATTTATCCTCTAAATTTAAGATTTTTTAATTGATTACTATCATTTATTTACTAGAGATTTTTTTTATTATAATTTTATTTAATAGCATTTATATAACATGTTGTGTATTGTTGTAGATTAGTTCTATATGTAGAAGATGCCATTAATATAATATTTATTTAAGGAAGGTATATAGTGAAAACTTGGGTCATTATAGGGGTGGGGGGAGATTGAATGGGTTACTTCCAATGTGGGAACATGATTTGATTAAGGGAGATGGTTAAAATTTAAGAGTGATGGAAAAAATATAAATTAAAAAACACCCTAATTCACTCCCTCCCAAGGAACCTCATGACATACTTCATAACTGATTGATCCCATAAAGTTGTATTAAATCCTAAAGGATCTGATTTAGATTCCAATATACTACATATATTTTTGGATTTTTTGAGCATATGGATTCATATTTAAAGCCTCCATTTTTTAATATAACTAAATATTATGGTTGGAAAATAGATATGGGTTGGTTTCTATAGGTATTTTGAGAATATGTTATGGATTATATTGTTGTACATGTAATAAAATAGGGATATCATATAGTATGATATCTCATAAGTCACACTAGTGATATTGATGTGATACATATCACAGTTTACAATATCCTTATATCATATAAGGAATGATATGCCTATATCTTAGCTTATGATAGGATTATGATATGGGAACTCGGTGTAATAACACAGCCACATCTACCACATGATTTCCTTTTGTTATGAATCTCTAGGTTGATTAATTTATGGAAAGACATACATGTAAAAATCATTTGAAATATTCAAATGATTATGAAGAACCAATGAGTCATATGTTATTGTAACACATTTTGGTTTCCATGTGATGTAAGTGGATGTTAGATTCTCTTCATTAAATAAAAAGAGCCTATATAAAGGGATACAATCCCTCTATTTGATGTGTGAAAAACTTATAATACATAACCGAGAATCTATTATTCCTAGTTTCCCTTTTATCTTTATGGAGAAGGTGTTGGAATACTATAAAAGATCATGGGTTCCTCTCATTATGAATTACGATTCTAGTTGTTGGTGTTATCCCTATGCAGGAAAGTTTTTATTGGTTATCATTAGGTTATTACAATTAAGAAAACTTCTTCGAGTTCAATGGAGATGGAGCTTGAAACATTTCAGGTATTCCTATTTACATTTTTTGTTATTCATTTAATATTGTTTTATTGATGATATATTTGACATATTTATGGGTGTCTTCCACTTCATTGATCATTTGAAAATCCTCTCAAACCCATCAGTGGTATTAGAACCACTTTCATCAATAAATCAACATGTTCTTTGACTAATTTCATGAAGAACATGCATATTGTAATCTTCTTAAGGACATATTACAACATATGTTATGTCAAGGATGAATTTAATTCACTAGATAACTTGGATTTAGGATATAGGGTATCATAATTATATTTTTTCTAAGTTATAGTGTATGATTGTTGTGTATCGTAAGGTACGATACATTAAAATTCATGGTTTTTTTCTATTCCATAAGATATGATATGTGATATTGTAGGATAATACAAAAACCTGTATTGCATTAAAATAGGGAATTAAGTTATAGTTACAATATTAGATATATCGTTAATGACGACTATCTTATTGGTAAGAAACTTCCAATACATAATTTTTTTCCTTTGTGTGGTAAAAGAGCTTTCGCATGGGTTACCCCATACGTAATGTTTTTAGCTTTGCATGAGAGATACTCTTATATATGGGATACTCTATACATAATATTTATACCTTTGTTATAAAAGCATTACTTGATACATAATGATTTTATAAACTCTCTTATATATGGGTTATCCCATATATAATGTTTTTTCCCTTTATTATAGAAATCATATATAAGGGTTCTCACTGGATCTTATCACATATTACAATAGATAACACCTCTTATCTATCATGAAATAAGATATAAGTCAAAAGGATTAAAATTGATATTTTGGTATAAAATAATTATAGTTTATAATTTTTTCTATAAAAGATAAGTGTTAAACTGTAAATAGGATATTTTCATACCTAAATAAAATACGAAATGTTTGTATTAATATATCATGTTTGGAAAATAAATATTTTTTTTATTTTTTGTTTATTACTTTTGAATATTAGTGTTTATAAATTTTTTATGAAACATGGATATTATAAATGATTTAATTTATGTGATAAATTTATTATTATAAATTTTCATTCCATGAATTGCATGCTAGGTGTGATAACATAAGATTTAGTTATCATCTACCTTGACCTCAGTTTATAATTAAAGTTATTAATTTGAATTTAATTATTGAATATAATTTATATATATTAGTTATTAGAGCTATGATGAATTTGAATCTCTCTTGAGTAAAGTCTCTCTGGGTAGATGGAATTTGAGACAAACTTTCCATTGGTTTGGAGGATTAATATTTATTCTAAAAAAATAGGGGTTGACTATCCGTGGCTTAAGGTTTACTCATGAAAAGATAATCAATGTCATATAATTATAAAAATTTATATTAAAAGTTCAAGTAACTTATGAATATGATTCATTTAGATATGTTTAAATTCTATTGTTGTGTGAGTAACACAAACTACGGGTTATGTAAATAGTTATACATTAATATAGTGTGAATATAAAAATTTGGTGGATGGAATAGGGATTCCAAAACTAGATCATTAAAAGCATACATTACTAAAGGAAAAAAACATGATATTATAAATATTTCTTGGGATTAAATAGTTATGAAATTAATTTTCATATATTATATATTTAATTATTGAAAATTTAAAAGAAAACCCTTCAAATACTAAGTGTGAGGTTCCTTCTAAATAGGAACTTGTCAAGATCTCAATCATCCAACCCAGTAGGTATTGCCAAATATGAGTACCCTGGGATTATCTTGTGTAAAGAAAGAAAGTAATGGGTAAACCTAACAGGATCAAGTGTCCATTATTAGTGTTTTATTTAGTTTATACTTAACTAAGAGACCATAATATGATTAGGTTACTAGGGGAATAGTGTTTAATTTATCCATATGATGGATTCGGGAAAAAAAATTCTACTAAAATATCCAAGATTTATATATGATATGATTGGGATAATGACCTACCCAAATAACTAATTAGTGAGTGAAATTCTAAATTAGACTCATTAATTAGTGAAGTATGGATCTTGTCTCACTAAATGGATATGATGTACGAGGTCATCATTTTCAATGGGAGTACTTTCATTAAAATTATAGGATGAAAATATATAAAAGATTCTACTCACCTATAGACGTGTCTTTATTGTAGATTATAGAATACATCATGTTTATCATGTTGAGATATCTTATAGGTGCATCCTATAACACTATTCTATATTGGTATCTATGGTTGATAAGTGTTCTCCCATACCGAGCATATTAAAGTGAATGTTATATAAGTCAATTTATCTAAATACAACTCACGAGTATTGCATTATGGATGGCTCCACACACTTGTTTTTATAAATATAGACTCATAGATAAGAGGGGATTTAAGAAAGGTGAAGTAGATCTACATGCTATAAATGGACACTTATGATATAAGTATATAGAGTGGATTAGTTTTGTAATTAGAAAACTGTTATTATGTTCCTATAATAAACATGAATTTTATTTGTGTATCTTGTTTGGAAAATATGTTATTTTAGTTAATTATTAAGAACAAGAGTAATTATATATATAATAATGAGATGTATTATAATATTGGGAATATGGTAAATGGTTTATACATTATAGATATATATAATTATTAAACCCACTTAGTGTTTAGTTGTATTTGTTGTTAATAGGCATGATGTTAATGTGTGTTGGGAGATAAAATCTTGGAAGGTGTATGGAGAACCCATGAATATTTATGAGAATAAGATTAGGTTATTAATCAAGGTGAAATTATATGTTGTGTTGTGAACATTTCACGAGGATTGGGGAAATAACTTGAATATTTGAAATAAAATGCTTTTATGAATGGGTGGAAAATATGATTTAAAGTATGATGTTACCATTGGGATTATTATTGAAGATCTATTCACAAATAAAATGTGTTTTATTGAGTTTCTACCAATATTATAAACAACTTTTCAGAAAAACTAGTTGAAAAAATGTGTAAGTTTCTTGAAGGTTCATATGAAAATTAGTTAAAGAAAATTTGTGGGATTTGTGGAAAATGAGTGTTCCATGGAGTAAATTGATTATTGGATATTATATCTTTATAATGATACTATGAAATCTATATGTGAAGTTCTATCCTTATAGTTATCAAACTTTAATAGTGCTATATCATTTGGGAATACATATACATGGATGATGTTTAAGGAAAAACTAATTTTGTGAAGGCAGTGGAAGAACTATTAAAATACTCAAAAGAGTATTTATATACTGCACAAGCCTTATAAAAATTCTATAAATTATTAAAGATTATTTTAAGTGATTATAAAGTAATTTTAAGTTTTTGTGTTGTTTAAAATAGGTTTGGAAAGGATGGTGTTGGTTGGAATTCATATTCATCAGTAAAATTGAATTTCTATAGCTAAATATGAATAGATTTGAGAAACTAGGTCCTATATAGGATGAAACCAGGTGTATAAATTTCTATGTATGAATAAATTCAATGTGAAATTAGTCGTGTGAGATTAAACAAGGTAAAAAAGAACCAATCTTGATTAAAATCATGTAATTAGAGGTTTTCTAAGAATAAATCCATGACATTAGAGTACATCAAAATAAGAAAATTCTACATGAGATTAAATCCATGAAAACCATCTTGTGTAGGATTAAGCATGTAATGATAATATCATGTATGAATAACTACTTCCAGAAATAGATCTGTATCAAATTAAATATTCTCTCATGCTAGAATAACTTATTATAGAATTTAAGGCTAGGTAATATAAAACAATATAAGATACAAAGCTATATGAGATTAACTGGCTATAGAAATAAAGATATATTAGATTAATTCAAGATGATGTGGATCTATATAGGAATGAGTTTTTCCAAAAGTTCTATTGCATAAAAATAACTATGTCTAAATCTAGAGGCTCCATTAGAATAAAATGTGTTCACATAATAATATCTTTGAGTTTTATAATGTTGTAGAGGATTAATCTAAGAGGAATCAAGGTTTATGTAAGATACATAATAGAATGCTTTGGATCTTTCCAAAGCTTATAAAGTGGTAAAATGGAAAATCAAATAGAATTATAGTAATTTAAATATAATTATTACATTTATAATCATGATAAATGCTAATATTACTTGTGAAGATGTTATGACGATCTTTATAAACTTAAATATGATTATTAATGTTATAATAAGGATTCAAGATATAATATTTAGTGATAAATAATGAATAATAATATGACAACCCAAATCTGTTTTCCATCAAATCCGATGCAAAACCTTGCCCATGACAAGCCCCGAAGGGTGTTCCCTATCCCCATGAGCTAGAAAAAGTGCTAGAGTATCATTTATTTTGGTTTGGGAATGATTTACCTGAATATGGATACATAAAATATCAAAAAAATTTGATAAACTGAATCTGAAAAATTCATACCAAACAAGGTTTATAAAAAATCCAGAACTGAATACATAGGTCTAATCATAGTTCAAGAGGTCCAAAGATAAATAAAACAACATAAAATCATCCACAAAGTCTTTCCACGACAAGGGGTCATCACCCCCGAGCTGTCTCCACAACACCACACCATAGGAAGGGACTAACAACCCGAACCACCTTCACCCAAGGCTTTGCCTTTACCTGTGTCAAACATAACTGAGTCTACTTACACCAAAGGGGTCTAATTAGGATGTGATACTAATCCCAATAGTATACCACTAAAATATTCCAAAGAGTACGCAATACAAGGTGAAAAAGCATGCAGTTTTAATATGTATGAAAAAACGGTGATAAATTCCAAGAAATGAAACTTTCAATTGTAAAAAGTTTTCAAAATAAAACTTTCAAAATGTTAACACATTTGAATAATACATGTTATATACTATAATTTATAGTCAAACACACCCTAATACAAGGTTAAATACCACAAATCCAATGAGCACCAAAACTGGGAACACCCCTAGGCACTAGATAGTCTCGGGCCCTATGTACCTCATACCTCGTTGTAAAATATCCATGTCACAATCCTTTACCATACACGATCCACTAGTAGGGAACATACCCATAACCTAGTGGTCCCCAAAAATCATCCATATAGTTTAGTTAGTGTTTTTTTATCCATTTTTCTCAGTGAAATAGGGACAAAACCAATTCGGATCACTAGCGTACTAGTACATATCCGCCCACCTAGGTACCTAGGATTCCACCTTTGTGATCAAAAAATTTCAGCATGATACATACATCCCTTTTCATATAAAAACACCACTAATGGTTACATACAAAAAATACAGTAGCTATACACACTTTATACCAC
The DNA here is from genome assembly GCA_963277665.1 of Viscum album. Classification (NCBI taxonomy): domain Eukaryota; kingdom Viridiplantae; phylum Streptophyta; class Magnoliopsida; order Santalales; family Viscaceae; genus Viscum; species Viscum album. The sequence continues at coordinate 1,351,898,072 of OY728147.1, read as the reverse complement.
TTAAAACACACAATAAAACATTTTTATTTTCAATAAAACGACTTCTCAAATATCATATTGTTTTGCACCCAAAACTCATTGAAACCCCCACTTTGAACACCATGTGCAAAATTATAAGTTATAAAACAAAAATTTCATCCCAATAACTTTCAATGAAACCAAAAAATAGTTATATGGAAGCCCCATATGAACTAAGAAGTGATATCTTTGTAAAACCTCTATTTTCACACAAACATGGCACTTGAGGTTCATATGCTTGAAAAACACCATTAAAAAAAATTTCAAAGCAACAACCAAAAGAGATAAACATAAAAAAAATGATTTTCAGTCCTAATAAATTTAAATAAAATCAACTAAGTAGTTATAGGGAATCCCCAAATGAACCAATAAAAGATTTCTATGAAAAAACCCCAATTACACATAAAAATGGCACTTAAACTTCATTTGATTTAAAAATACCACTAAAATCAATTTTTTTGAACTAATAATAAAATGAGATAAACATGAAAATATTATAAACTCAACAAGATAAGTCATAAGGATTTCATATGCATGGAATCACCTACCAAAATTGTAAAAAATTTGAATCCTTTGTGGGAAAATTCAATTGCACCACCACCGCAGCTTAAGGAAAGTAGATCGAGCCTAAAATCAAAATATTGGACCAAGAAAACCCAAAGTGAAACCCTAGGTTAAAAACCCTACCATTTGGTCACTTGGGACTTCAATTAAAGAGGAAATAAAAACAAAGGAATATAGAAGGAATGATGGATGAATCACTTACCTTGAAGAACCTTAAAGTTTCTCCACCAAAAACCCCAGCAAAGATGGGTTTCATGGGAGATTGAGGGAGATTGGAGACCTCCCATGGCTACTGGGGTTGAATAGTGGAAGAATGGGGTGTATTAGGTTTATTTCTGAGAGGGAAAAATTGGAATTACAAAATTATTTTTAATGTGCTGGACACCCTGCACGGTTTTCTGCATGATTTAGTAAACCGTGCGTCCAAACCATGCGGCCTGTTACAACCACCCAAAAAGTATTTTTTTCCTCCAATTACAAGGGGGTACAATGGGAAAACCTATTGGAAAAGATAGTCCAAGTTTATGGGAAATAATACCCAAAATAATACCACCTTTCCACCCTAAGACACATCCAACTCAAGGGTACAAACCACCTCAACAACATAACCCACAAGTGGTGACACTAGGAGTGTCACAAATCCCACTCTAAACTACCCCAACCTCCTACCATCCCTTTAAAAAAAGAGGAGGCCAAGTACTATACAAGAACCCCAAGACTAAGGTCATAAATCAAGGATGCAAGAGGTATCCAAACTTTAAACCTGGGACACCCAAAAACCAAGAGAAGGCTAAGAACCAAAAGAGAACCTAGAACAAATCATAGAATTGAAAATATGGGTGTGAAAATTCGACCCACCATAAAGATTTCCACCCTCGGAAATCCACAACAACACCATATGTAAAAACAAATCCCAAAAAATACACCAAGATAAACTCCCTTTCTAGGATTTCACCTGCCTCCAAAAGGCCAAACACCTCCAGTTGATCAAACAAAGGAAGAGAATACTCTTACTAACCCAAAACTTACCCCACTTACCTGAAATGATCAAACATATTCAAACTAAATCCCAAAATAAAACACCTTAAACACTACCAGATGATGCTCAAGCAATCCACCTGAAACAAACAACAAACTTGAATAGCGCTACCACAACCTTACTTAAACAAAACCATTGGGAATGATCCAATCCCACATTTACCCATGTAAGAAATTGGTGTCTAGATATCCTCAAATGAGAATACCTCCAACCAAGAAAACACTAAGGAGAAAACCAGGTCACTGATATGGGGGGACCCAAATGGACTTCCAACCATAAGGGATAACTTAATTTCGGATACAAAATCAAGAAACCAATTGGGTGAGGCTCGAACGGTCTCCCCAATACAAGGGGTAAACTAACATTATAATTTTTCCAAGAAAACTTACGTGAGACCCATGATGGGTCTCCCCACTATAAGAACCAACCATATTAACTGACCAGCACAGGTTGACACAAAAAGGCCCCAAAATTAAAGAGTTGGCCCAACTGCACAGTTTAGGAAACCATAAACTAACCATGAAAATTATTCTATCTAAAGGGGAAGATTTGCATGGTTACATGGGCCAAGGCACATGGCCGTGCAGAGACCATGCAGTATATTCTATTTTTTATCACATGGTTTCATAGGTTGGTGCCCAATTACTACTAACCATGCACAAACTGTTCTCTATAAAATGCCTAGCCCAAACTTCATCCTTTTCTTTTAAAATCATATGTAAACCCAATGGAGTAACATGAACTTAGGATATAATATAGAAATTAGGTCCTCCCACCTCTGCCACTGAATGTAAAAAACTGGAACATGATGATGACACTAGAGGTTTAAACTATTCCCATATTTCATACTGAGGATAAGACTTTGACCAAAGGTTTTAATGACTCTAGGATTTCCCCTGAATATATTCCAGCTTCACTCTAAGATGTATGGATGGAGCTCAAATGATTGAAAAAACTTTGGCCTTGCAGTTAGGCTTTGGAAATCCCCTGAATGGAACTTATCCTTTCATTTCCAAAAACAATTAAACTATGATCTCAGATGGTCTCAATGAGACATGAAACACTTCAAACCCACTTTACCCCAACCCATAATTTTACCAAAACAAGGTCTTAGAGGATGAACACAGTCACCCCTTGTTTATTCGTATGGGAAATATCAGAATGAAAGGAAATATAGAAATACCTTCCTCTAGAATATAGGATTTCAGAATTACCTGAAGGGAGACATGCATCCAAAAAAATAGATACTATCATAAGATTGTACAACCTTGACCCTTATAGTCAAATAAACACACGACACCACAAGGTGTCACCGAACATGACCATTGTGGATAAAAAAGAGAACCCAAGGAGAGGTACCTTATACTAAGTCCCAAACAACACATGATTCCAGCAAACGACCATAACAACCACTCTTGGCTAGATTTTCCACACCGGTGGTCTAACATGAACTCTTTCTTTGATGAGACTGACAAAAGAACTAAAGTCCCTTTAAGACATCATTCTACACTAACAACCCTGAACTACATTCACCTTAGACAACTCAAGAAACTTAAGAAAATATGGTCTATTTAAAACTCCCACAACCACTATCCCTCTAAAAGGGGATCCACATAATCAAAAAAGAAGAGGGGGTAAACTAAATCTTCAATGCTCAAAAAAAATTCCTTATGTTGATCAACTGGATGGTCATACAATGGCAATTCACCATGGGCCACACATGAATCATACATTAAATCTCTATGGGGGTGTAACCTGGATAAAAAGAAAACCCAAGGACCCAACCAATCTGGTCATTTGGTCACAACATTCCAAAAACCTGAACCGAACACATGAGGGGAGCCACCACATTGGCCTCCCAAATTTTTTCTCAAAAGAGACCACTGAACAACACTTCATTCCAACTTATTAACAAAACACCAACCCAAAAAATCATTTAAAAAAGAGGGGTTCTTGAACTATAAATATACCACAATAAAAAACCCTAAAACACATAATCCACACCTCCCAACCACACATTATCAAAACACAACACTTTACTTAAAAATAATTCTAAAAAAAAAACTTTGTTGGTGGGTTGTGCATTTACCAATGGTATCTTATGAGCCTCACACATGCATGTTCACATGCCGCAACAAGAACCCACATCATATCCATCCTGAAACTCATCCAACCATGCCATTAACCATCCATATTCCCATATAAACCGATGCATGTGGTCACCCTTGAGAACACAAAATACCAAAACCAAACCTTTCCTCTTTTCAAAATCAAATCCTTTTTAAGCAAACTTTACCTTTCTCAAAACTACTAACCATAAATTCAAAACCCAATTTAAATATTACAAAAAAATTTAGAAAATCACCCATAATTCAATAAAAACTCACTTTCATGCCTTGCACAACCATTTCAAAATATTTTAACCCATTTCAAAACAATTATAATTTCATGAAAAACACCATTTCATAAATCTCTATTTAATTAAGAACTCAAATCTTATCATTTCAAAACAAGGTTCTAAAATTTCATTAAACTTTTGAAATGATCAGTAGTTACCAAATCAAAATCCATCTTAAACCCCCACAAGTAAATTCTAGAACACTTAATTCAATTCAAAACACTTTTCCATGGTTTATAAAATTCTACTAGAAACACATTTTCAAAACCCCCTTTAACATAATTCATACTTTCAAAAGAGGTGTAAACACATAATTTAGCCTTTCAGAACAATTATTAAATTTCATTTCTATAATTTCAGAAATAAAACCATTTTCAATTTACTATAAAATCACTTCACAAAAATTCACACTCCTTAAAATCAATCCATTTTTGCTTTAAAAACTAAGTATCCAAGATTCCAAAACAAAGAGACACAAGACAATGTGAGAGGAAACTAGTAACGATGGGTGACTTGTACATATCATTGGTGGACATATTCTAATCACTTCACTATCACAGAGAGTGTTTTGGGGAAATATCACCATCTCCACATGGATTTCTAGGCTCTGTGAGCTCAATGAGACCATTGACCCAACTCTCTTTTCATTTACCCCAATCATTAATGAACCATGAGAAATAATTAACTCAGTTAAAACCCAAAATCTCATGTTAAATTGAATCCCATCATGAGGTGTTCTGGACAATCACTCTACCCATAACCAAAATGTCAAGTCCTGACAATCCTAGCTCCAGACTATCCCGACTCTTCCCCAAATAACATGACCCAAAGAGTGAACCTCCTCTGATACCATTTTGTCACGAACCAAATCTGGTCACCATCAAATCCCACGCTAAACCCGGTCCGTGAAAAGTCCCAAAGAGATTTACCTATCCCCATGGTCTGAAAAAAGTGCCTGTGTATCATTTATTTCAGTTTGGGAATGATTTACATGAATATGAATATATAAAACATAAAAAAAATTCAATAAACTGAATCTGAAAAATTCATACCAAACAAGGTTTATACAAAATACATAACTAAATACATAGGTCTAATCATAACACAATAGGTCCAAAGATAAAAAAATCAGCATAAAATCATCCATAAATACTTCACATGATAAGGGGTCATCACCCTCGAGCCGTCTCCACAATACCACACAATAGGAAGGGACTAACAACCCAAACCGCCTTCACCAGAGGATTTTCCTTTACCTCTATCAAACATAAACAAGTCTACTTACACCCAAGGGGTGTAATTAGGGTGTGATACTAATACCAATATTATACCACCAAAATATTCCAAATATTATGCAATAGAAGGTGAAAAATCATGCAGTTTTAATATATAAGGAAGAGCCACAATAAATTCTAAGAAATGAAACTTTCAATTGTAAAAAATTATCAAAATAAAAAATTCATAATGTTAAAACATTTGAAAAATACATGTTATCTAATTTAATTTAGAGTCAAACACACCCTAATACAAGGTTAAATACCAATAATCCAATGGGCACCAAAACTGGGAACACCCCTAGGCACTAGATAGTCTCGAGCCCTATGTACCTCATAGCTCAGTGTAAAATATCCATGTCACAATCCTTTACCATGCATGAGAAACTACTAGGAAATATAATAATAACATATTGGTCCCCAAAAATCATCTATATAGTTTAGTTAGAGTAGTTGTTATCCATTTTTCTCAGTGAAACAGGGAAAAAACCCATCCAGATCCCCAGCGTACTAGTACATATCTACCCACCTAGGTACCAGGGATTCCCCCTTTTTTATCAAACAATTTCAGCATGCTACATACATCACTTTTCATATAAAAACACAACTACTAGTCACATAAAAAAAATACATTATCTATACACACTTTATACCACTTAAAACACACAACAAAACATTTTGATTTTCAATAAAATGACTTCTCAAACCTCGCATTGTTTTGCAACCAAAACTCCTTGAAATACCCACTTTGCACACCATGTTCACACTTATAAGTCACAAAAAAATATTCATCCCAATAACTTTCAATGAAACCAAAAAATCTGTTATAGGTCAGCCCCATATGAACCAAGAAGCGATATCTTTGCAAAACCTCCATTTTCACACAAACATGGCACTTGAAGTTCATATGCCTCACAAAAACCATTAAAACAAATTTTCACAACAACAAACAAAGGATATAAAAATTAAAAACATGATTTTAAGACCTAATACATTTCAATAAAATCAACTATTAGTTATAGGGAGGCCCCAAATGAACCAATAAAATATTTCTATGAAAAACCCCCAATTTCACATAAAAATAGAACTTAAACTTAATTTTCTTTAAAAATATCACTAAAACCAATTTTTTTCACCAATAATCAGATTATATAAACATTAAAATATTATAAACACATCAAGATAAGTCACAACGACTGTATTTACATGTAATCACCTACCAAAATTGTTAAAACATTGAATCCTTTGTGCGAAAATTCAATCGCACCATCGCCACAACTTAAGGAAGGTAGATCGAGCCTAAAATAAAAATATTGGACCAAGAAAACCCAAATTTATACCCTATGTTAGAAAAACTACCCTCTAGTCACTTGGGACTTCAAGAAAAGTAGAAAGGAAACCAAAGTAAGATGGAAGGAATGACAGAGGAATCACTTACCTTGAAGAACCTTGAAGTTTACCCACCAAAAACCCCATAAAATATGGGATCCATGGGTTATTGAGGGAGATTGAAGACCTCCCATGGATGTGGGAGTTGAATGGGGAAAGAATGGGGTAGATTAAGTTTATCTCTGGGCGGAAAAATTTGGAATTAAAAAAATATTTTTAATGTGCTGGACACCCTGCCAGGTTTGGATGCACGATTTAGTAAACCGTGCGGCCAAACCGTACAACTTGTTCTAGCCACCAAAAAAGTGTTGTTTTTCCTCCAATTATAGGGTTGTCCAAGGGGGAAAACTAGAGGTAAATATAGTCCAATTATAGGGGAAATAATACCGAAAATAATACCACATTTCCACCCCAAGACTCATCCAACTCAAGGGTAGAAACCACCTAACAACATACCCCACAAGTGGTGCCACTAAAAGTGTCACAAATACCACTCCAAATCACATCATCCTCCTACCATACCTTTAACAAAAGATTACTCCAAGTACCATACAAAACCCAAAAGACTAAGGTCATTGATCAAGGATGTAAGAGGCATAGAAAGTTTAAACCCAAAACACCTAGAAACCAAGAGAAGGCTAAGAACCAAAAGAGAACTTCAAACAAAGCCTGGAATTGAAAATCTGGGTGTGACAATTCTCCCCGAAATATAGCTTTCCATCCATGGAAATCCAAAACAACACTTGATGTAAAAACAAAGCCCAAACGATAGACCAAGACAGACTCCCTTGCCATGTTTTGACTCACCTCCAAAAGTCCAAACACCTCCAGTTGATTAGACAAAGTAAGAGAATACTATCACCAAACCAAAACTTACCCCACTTACCTGAAATGATCAAACATATTCAAACCAAATCCCAAAACAAAACACCTCAAACACTACTAGACGATGCTCAAGCAATCCACCTGAAACGAACAACAAACCTGAATAACGCAACCAGAACCTTACTTAAACAAAACCATTGGGCATTCACCAATCCCACATTTACCCAAGTAAGAAATTGGTAGATATATAGACTCAAACAAGACTACCTCCAACCAAGAAAACACCAAGGAGAAAATCAGGTCACTGATACGGGGTGACCCAAATGAACTTCCAACCAAAAGGGACAATTTAATTTATGGGATAAAATCAGGACACTAATTGGGGAGGCCTGAACAGTCTCTGTAGTACAAGGGGTAAACTAACATTATAAATTTTCCAAGAAAACTTATGTGAGACCCATGATGGGTCTCCCCACCATAATAACCAACCATCTTAACTGACTAGCACAAGCCGACATGAAAAGACCCCAAAATTAAAGAGTTGTCCTGACCGCACGGTTTAGGAAACCGTGTTCTAACCATGAAAATTATTCTTTACAAAGGGGAAGCTTAGAATGGTTACATGGGCCAAGGAACACGGTCGTGCAGAGACCGTATGGTAGATTTTTTCTCTTATCACACGGTTTCCTAGGTTGGTTCCCAGTTACTACTAACTGTGCGTAAATTGTTCTCTAAAAAATGTTTAGCCCAAAATTCATCCTTTTCTCTAAAAATTCAATGTAAACCCAAGGGAATAACATGAACTTAGGATATAACATATAAATGAGGTCCTCCCACCTTTTCCACCAAATGTGAAAAACTGGAATAAGATGATGACACCAGAGGTTCAAACTATTCCCATCTTTCATACTGAGTATAGGACTTTGACCAAAGGTTTGAAAGACTTCAGTATTTCCCCTGACTATGTTCCAGCTTCAATCCGTGACCTATGGCTAGAGCTCAAATGATTGAAGCATATTCGGCCTCACATTTAGGCTTTGGAAACCCCCTGAATGGAACTTCTCCTTTCTGTGCCACAAACAATTACATTGTGATCTCAGATGGTCTCAATGAGACATGACACACTTCAAACCCACTTTATGGAAACCCATCATTTTACCAAAATAAGGGCTTAGAGGATGCACACACGTCACCCCCTGTTTCTTCAGATGGGAAACATCATAATGAAAGGACACATAGAAACACCTTCCTCTAGAACATTGCATTTCATAATTCCCTAAAGGTAGACATGCATCCAACAAAATAAAGACTCTCATAATATTGCACAACCTTGACCCTTATTGTCAAATGAACACATGACAAAACAAGGTGTCACTGAACATGACCATTGCGGCTAAAAAAATAACACAAGGAGAGAGACCTTATTCTGAGTCCCAAACAGGCCACGATTCCAGCAAGTAGCCATAAAAACCACTCTTGGCCAGATTTTCCACAGTGGTGGCCTAATGTGAACTCTTTATTTGATGAGACTGATAAAAGACCCAAAGTCCCTTTAAGACATCATTCTACACTGACAACCCTGAATTGCATTCACCTTCAACAACTCAAGAAATATAAGAAACTAAGGTCTATTTCAAACTCCCACAACCACTCTCCCTCTACGAGGGGATCCACATAATCAAAAAAGAAGAGGGGTAAACTCAATATCCAAATCTCAAGAAGAAATTCATTATATTGATCAACTAGAGGATCATACAATGATGATTAACCATGGGCCACACATGAATCATACATTATCTCTTTATGGGGGTATACCCTGGCCAACAAGAAAACCCAAGGACCCAACCAATATGGTCATTTGGTCACAACATACCACAAACCGGAACCAAACACATGAGGGGAGCCACCATATTGGCCTCAAAAAATTTTACTCAAAAGAGACCACTGACCAAAGATTTATTCCAACTTATCGATGAAACAACAACCCAAAAAATCATTTAAAGAAGAGGGGTTATTGAACTCAAAACATCCCATAATAAAAATCCCAAAACAATAATCCACACCTCCCAACCAAAAATTATCAAAACACAACACTTTCCTTAAAAATCATTCCAAAAAAACAATGTTGGTGGGATGTGCATTTACCAATGGTATCTCAGGAGCCTAACACATGCATGTTCACATGCCGCACTAGGAACCCACCTCATATCCATACAAACACTCATCCAATCATTCCATTAACCATCCATATTCCCATATAAACCCATGCATGTGGTCACCCTTGAGAACACCAAAGACCAAAACCAAACCTTTCCTCTTTTAAAAATAAAAAACCTTTTTAACCACACTTTCCCTTTCTCAAAACTACTAACCATAAAAACAAAACCCAATTTAAATTAGAAAATCACCCCTAATTCAATAAAAAATTACTTTCATTCCTTGACCAACCATTTCAAAACATTTTAACCCATTTAAAAACATTTCTAATTTCATGAAAACACTATTTCATAAATCTCCATTTAATTAAGAACTAAAATCTTATCATTTCAAAACAAGGTCCTAAAATTTCATAAAACATTTCAAATGCTCAGTAGTTACCAAATAAAAATCCATATTAAATCCCCACACAAAAATTATAGAACAATTAATTCAATTCAAAACACATTTCCATGGTTTAGAAAATTCTAGTGGAAACACATTTTCAAAACCCCCTTTAACATAATTCATACTTTCAAAAGAGGTGTAAACACATAATTTACCCTTTCAAAACAATTATAAAATTTCATTTCTATACTTTCAGAAATAAAACCATTTTCACTTTACTAGAAAATCACTTCACAAAAATTCACACTCCTTAAAATCAATTCATTTTTTCTTTAAAAACCAAATTTCCAAGATTCCAAAACAAATAGACACAAGACAATGTGAGAGAAAACTAGTGTCGGTGGGTGACTTGGACATATGGTTGGAAGCCATATTATAATAACTTCACTATCATAGAGAGTGTTTTTGGGAAATATCCCCAGCTTCACATGGCTTTCTAGGCCCTGCGATCTCACTAAGACCATTGACCCAACTCTCTTTTCATTTCCCCCAATCATCAATGAACCATGATAAATAATAAACTTAGATAAAACCCAACATCCCATAGTGATGTGAATCCCATCATGAGGTGTTCTGGAAAAGCACACTACCCATAATCATAATTTCAACTCATAACAATCCTAACTCTAGACTATCCCGACTCTTCCCCAAATAACATGACCCAAAGAGTGAACCTCATCTGATACCATTTTTTCACGAACCAAATTTGGTCGCCATCAAATACAGCACCAAACTCAGCCCGTGACAAGTCCTGAAGGGCATTACCTATCCCTACAGGCTGGCACAAGTTCCTATGTATCATTTATTTTGGTTTGGGAAGGATTTACCTAAATATTAATACATAAAAAATAAGAAACATTCGATAAATTGAATCTAAAAAATTCATACCAAAAAAGGTTTATACAAAATACAGAAATGAATACATAGGTGTAATAATAGTACAAGAGGTCCAAATATAAATAAAAACAGCATCAAATCATCCATAAAAACTTCACATGATAAGGGGTCATCACCCCCGAGCAGTCTCCACAACACCGCACAATAGGAAGGGACCAACAACCCAAACCACCTTCACCCAAGGATTTTCCTTTACCTGTGTCAAACATAACTAAGTATAATTACACCCAAGGGGTGTAATTAGGGTATGATCCTAATCCCAATATGATACCACCCAAATATTCCAAAGAGTATGCAATACAAGTTGAAAAATCACACAATTTTAATATATAAGGAAGAGCTGCGATAAATTCCAAGAAACGCAACTTTCAATTGTAAACAACTTTCAAAATAAAACTTTCAGAATGTTAACACATTTTAATAATACATGTTAGATAATATATTTTAGAGTCAAACACACCCTAATACAAGGTTAAATACCACAAATCCAATGAGCACCAAAACTGGATACACTCCTAGGCACTAGATAGTCTCGAGCCCTATGTACGTCATACCTCAGTGTAAAATATCCATGTCACAATCCTTTAACATAAATAAGAAACTAGTAGGGAACATAATAATAACCTAGTGGTCCCATAAAATCATCCATATAGTTTATTTAGTGTTGTCGTTATCCATTTTTCTCAGTGAAACAGGGAAAAAACCCATCCGGATCACTAGTGTACTGGTACATATCTACCCACCTAGGTACCCAGGCTTCCAATTTTTTGCTCAAAAAATTTAATCATGCTAAATAAATACCTATTCATATAAAAACACCACTAATGGTAACATAAAAACAATACATTATCTATACACACTTTATACCACTTAAAACACACAACAAAACATTTTGATTTTCAATAAAATGACTTCTCAAATCTTGCATTGTTTTGCACCCAAAAATCCTTGAAAGACCCAATTTGAACACCATGTACACACTTATAAGTCACCAAAAAAAATTTCATCCCAATACCTTTCAATGAAACCAGAAACTCTGTTATAGGGAAGCCCCTTATGAACCAAGAAGTTTTATCTTTGTAAAACCTCCATTTTCACACAAACATGACACTTGAAGTTTATATGCTTCACAAACACCATTAAAACAAATTTTTTCAGAAATAAAAAAAGGAGATAAGCATTAAAAACATGATTTTTATACCTAATAAATTTCAATAAAATCAACTAAGTAGTTATAGGGAAGCCTCAAATGAACCAATAAAAGATTTCTATGAAAATCCCCAAATTTCACATAAAAATGGAACCTAAACTTTATTTGATTTAAAAATACAACTAAAACCATTTTTTCACCAATAATCAAATGAGATAAACATGAAAATATTATAAACACAAAAATATAAGTCACAAGTATTTAATTAACATGGAATCACTTAGCAAAATTGTTAAAACATTGAATCCTTTGTGTGAAAATTCAATTGCACCACCGCCACAACTCAAGGAAGGTAGGTCAAGCCTAAAATTGTAATATTGGACCAAGAAAACCCAAAGTTAAACCCTAGGTTAGAAAACATACCCTCTTGTCACATGGGATATCAAGGAAAGAGGAAATAAAACCAAAGGAATATGGAAGGAACGATGGAGGAATCACTTACCTTGAAGAACCTTGATGTTTCCCCACAAAAAACCCCATCAAATATTGGCTCCATGGGAGATTGAGGGATCTTGGAGACCTACCATGGATGAGGGGGTTGAATGGGGGAAGAATGGGGTGTATTAGGATTATTTATGGGAGGAAAAAATGGTAATTACATAAATATTTTTAATGTGCTGGACACCCTGCACAATTTGGCTGCACAATTTAGTAAACCGTGCGGCCAAACCGTGCAGCCTGTTCTGGCCACCCCAAAAGTTTTTTTTGCCTCCAATTATAGGGGATTACAAGGGGAAAAACTAGGGGTAAATATAGTCCAATTATATATGAAATAATACCAAAATGAATACCACCTTTCCACCCCAAGACTCATCCAACACAAGGGTACAAACCACCTCAACCACATACCCCATAAGTGGTGCCACTAGGAGTGTCACAAATCCCACTCTAAAACCACCTCAACCTCCTTCCATCCCTTTAACAAAATAGGAGGACAAGTACCATACAAGACCCCCAAGACTAAGGTCATAGATCAAGGACGCAAGAGGCATCAAAAAATTTAAACCTGGAACACCCGAAAACCAAAAAAAGGCTAAGAACCAAAAGAGAACATCGAACAAAGTATGGAATTAAAAATAAGGGTGTGAAAATTATACCCACCGTAAATCTTTCCACCACTAGAAATCCACAACAACACCAGATGTAAAAAAATCCCAAACGATAGACCAAGATAGACTCCCTTGCCATGTTTTCACTCGCCTCCAAAAGGCCAAACACCTCCAGTTGATCAAAAAAAGGAAGAGAATACTCTCACCAACCCAATATTTAACCCACTTAACTGAAATGATCAAACATATTCAAACCAAATCCCAAAATAGAACACCTCAAACACTACCAGACGATGCTCAAGTAATCCACCTGAAATGTACAACAAACCTGAATAACGCTACCAGAACCTTACTTAAACAAAACCATTAGGCATGCTCCAATCCCACATTTACCCAAGTAAGAAATTGTTGGCTATATAGACTCGAATGAGACTACCTCAAACCAAGAAAACACTAAGGAGAAAATTGGGTCACTGATATGGGGTGACCCAAATGGACTTCCAACCATAAAAGGAAATTTAATTTCTGAGACAAAATCAGGACACCAATTGGGGGAGGCTCGAACAGTCTCCCTAGAACAAGGGGTAAACTGACATTAGACATTTTCCTAGAAAACTTACATGAGTCCCATTATGGGTCTCCCCACCATAATAACTAACCATCTTAACTGACCTGCATGGGACGACACGAAAAGACCCAAAAATTAAAGAGTTGGCCTGACGACACGGTTTAGGAAACTGTGCCTAACTGTGAAAATTATTCTGTCCAAAGGGGAAGCTTTTCATGGTAACATGGGCCAAGGGTCATGACCGTGCAGAGATCGTATGATAGATTCTGTCTCTTATCGCACAGTTTCCTAGATTGGTACCCAATTACTACTAACCATGCACAAACTGTTCTCTACAAAATACCTAGCCCAAACATCATCATTTTCTCTAAAAATTCAAAGGAAACCCAAGGGAATAACATGAACTCAGGATATAACATGAAAATGAGGTCCTCCCACCTCTTCCACCAAATGTGAAAAACTGGAACAAGACAATGACACCAGAGGTTTAAACTATTCCCATATTTCATACTGAGGATAGAACATTGACCAAAGGTTTGAAAGACTTTGGGATTTCCCATGACTACGTGCCATCTTCACTCCGAGACCTATGGCTGGAGCTCAAATGATTGAAGCATCTTCAGCCTCATATTTAGGCTTTAGAAACCCCTTGAACATAACTTCTTCTTTCTATACCACAAAAAAATACACTGTGATCTTATATGGTCTCAATGAGACCTAACACACTTCAAACCCACTTTACGCCAACCCGTCATTTTACCAAAACAATGGCTTAGAGGATGCACACACGTCACCCCTTTTTTCTTCAGATGGGAAACATCATAGTGAAAGGACACATAAAACACCTTCTAGAACATAGGATTTCAAAATTCCCTGAAGGGAGACATGCATCCAACAAAATAGAGACTCTCATAAGATTACACAACCTTGACCTTTATAGTCAAATGAACACATTACACCATAAGGTGTCACCAAACATGACCATTGCGGCTAAAAAAAGAACACAAGGAGAGGGACCTTATGCTAAGTCCCAAACAACCCACGATTCCAGCAAGCGGCCATAACAGCCAATCTTGGCCAGATTTTACACACTAGTGGCCTAACATGAACTCTTTCTTTGATGATACCAACAAAAGACCCAAATTCCCTTTAAGACATCATTTTGCACTGACAACCCTAAACTGCATTCACCTTCGATGACTCAAGAAATATAAGAAAATAAGGTCTATTTCAAACTCCAATAACCACTCTCCCTCTATATGGGGATCCACATAATCAAAAAATAATAAGAGTAAAATCAATATTCAAATCTCAAGAAGAAAGTCCTTATGTTGATCAACTGGAGGATCATCCAACAATAATTAACCATGGGCCACACATGAATCATACATTAACTCTTTATGGGGGCATACCCTGGCTAGTAAAAAACCCAAGGACCTAACCAATATGGTCATTTGGTCACAACATACCACAAACCTAAACTGATCACATGAGGGGATCCACCACATTGGCCTCCCAAACTTTTACTCAAAAGAGACCACTAACCAAATCATCATTCCGACTTTTCGATGAAACACCAACCCAAAACATCGTTTAAGCAAGAGGGGTTCTTGAACTCCAAACATACCACAATAAAAATACCAAAAAAATAATCCACATCTCCCAACAAAACATTATCAAAACACAAAACTTTCCTTCAAAATCATTCTAGAAAAATAGTGTTGGTGGGATGTGCATTTACCGATGGTATCTCACGAGCCTCACACATGCATGTTCACATGCCATACCAGGCACCCACCACATATCCATCCTGACACTCATCCAGTCGTTTCATTAACCATCCATATTCCCATATAAACCCATGCATGTGGTCACCCTTGAGAACACCAAAGACCAAAACTAAACCTTTCCTCTTTTCAAAATCAAAACCTTTTTAACCACACTTTCCCCTTCTCAAAACTTCTAACCATAAAATCAAAACCCAATTTAAATATTACAAAACAATTTATAAAAGCACCCATAATTCAATAAAAACTCACTTTAATGCCTTTCACAACCACTTAAAAACATTTTAACCCATTTCAAAACACTTATAAATTCATGAAAACACCATTTCATAAATCTTCATTTAATTAAGAACTCAACTCTTCTCATTTCATGAAAAATTTCTAAAATTTCATAAAACTTTTCAAATTCTTAGTAGTTACCAAATAAAAATCCATCTTAGACCCCCACACATAAATTCTAGAACAATTAATTCAATTCAAAAAACTTTTCCATGGTTTAGAAAATTCTATTGGAAAAACATTTTCAAAACCCCCTTTGACATAATTCATACTTTCAAAAGAGGTGTAAACACATAATTTAACCTTTTGAAACAATTGTAAAATTTCATATATATAATTTTAGAAATAAAAACATTTTAAATTTACTAGAAAATCACTTCACAATAATTCACACTCCTTAAAATCAATTCATTTTTTCTTTTAAAAACCAAGTTTTTAAGATTCCAAAATAAAGAGACAAGAAAATGTGAGAGGAAACTAGTGTCGATGGGGGACTTGGAAATATGGTTGGTGTCCATATTCCAATCAATTTAATATCATAGAGAGTGTTTTTTGTAAATATCACCAGCTCTAAATGGCTTACCAGGACCTACGATCTCACTCAGACCATTGACCCAACTCTCTTTTCATTTCCCCTAATCATCAATGAACCATGAGAAATAATGAACTCAGATAAAACAAAACATCGCATGGTGACTTGAATCCCATCACATGGTGTGATGTATAAGCACACTACCCATAATTGGAATGTCAAGCCCCAACAATCCTATCTCTAGACTATCCTGACTCTTTCACAAATAACATGACCCAAAGAGTGAACCTCCTCTGATTCAATTTTGTCACAAACCAAATCTGGTCACCATCAAAGCCAGTGCCAAACCCAGCCCATGACAAGTCCCTAAGGGAGTTACCTATCCCCATGGGCTAAAAAAAGTTACCATGTATCATTTATTTTGGTTTGGGAACAATTTACCTGAATATGGATACATAAAACATCAAAACATTCGATAAACTGAATCTGAAAAATTCATACCAAAAAAGGTTTATAAAAAATCCAGAACTTAATACATAGGTCTAATAATAGTACAAGAGGTAAAAAGATAAATAAAAACATTATAAAATCATCCACAAAGACTCCACATGAAAAGGTGTCATCTGTAAGAACCTGAATCTTCTTTTCTGGTAGTTTTTGAAAAAAAGAAGAAAATATGGAAATTTTCGGAGTACACACCATGTACTTTATGAGTACACGCTGTGTACTTTGATACCACTAGAAGCTGTGTTCTGGCTATGTCATGGCCACACACACGACCATGTAAGGGTGACATGGAGGCCGCTTAAAGCGGAGTTCGGAAAAGGCAAGTACACGCCGTGTACTCCAGAAGTACATGCTGTGTACTTTTTTTTTTTTTTCATTAATCGGACCAGGGTCACGTCTAATCCTTATTTCCATCTTCTTCTTCACCTAATTCATTCCAGAGCATCCAAGGAGTCTGAATCTTCTTCGAGCCACCGATCCGTCACCGGTTATCCAAATCGAACACCGTCGGTTGTAATAGAATCGCAGCGGTGAGTCCTTGGTTCTTCTTTGGCCACGTTTCCTATTTCTTTATCTTATGAGAGTTATCGTAGGTTGAACATTTTAGACGTTTTTGTAGATATAATCCATTCTAGGATGATTCACAGGCCGAGGTTCAAGTATATCGATATCCTAGAATCGAGGTAGGTGGTTTTTGCCTTACGTTGAATTTCTTTGTGTTTTTGTGAAAAAGTGCCGGATTCTCATGTTTTGGGTATCCCGGGTTAGGGATTTTGGTTCTATTGTTTAATTGCCTTAGATTGCTTGTTAGATTAAGGTTAATTGATAATAAAATATGCATGTTTACATGATTGAGGATCACCCCATGGGTGTTATCCCTGTTTGGTTTTTTATCACTGTTTGGCACAGTTTTCCTGCAAGACAAACCCTATTGCAATTGCTAGTTTGCTTGTTATAACTAATTGCATGTGTTTCCTAATGTTGTAATGATTTTGATGCATACTTAGGGCTGCTGACTATTGATTACGTATGATTGGACTGCTCAGGGCTGTGAGAACCTGGTGCAAGAGACCAAAGAGGGAATAGATGATTAAGTGCTTCCCTAGGGGGTCTGTTGGAATTAGTTTCGTACGTAGGACCTACGGGAATTGGACTTTGTGCTTCCTAAGAGTGTCCCTAGTTTACGCACGTATCGAGACCACATGAGGAATTGGACTTAAGATCTTCCTCAGAGAGTCTGTATCTATCATTGCAAGACCATAGGGGAATCGACGTGAGTGCTTCCCAAAGTGTCTGTGCCTTTTTATGTTTACTTGACTATAGGGGTCTACAAGTTTGATCCCCCCAGAGATTTAGTGTGAATTTGGATTGATTGGTTCGTTTAGATGAGTCTACCAAGCCAAAGCACAAGCTTGGATCTTTTGGCCTGCTTGTTTTTTAGGTAGTCTTTTGATGCCTACCGTGTTACCTGTTTACCTTGGAATAAATAGCTTTTCTAGACTCCTTGGTTGTTTAATTAAATGATCAAATAAATTGTTAAATGAATGTGAATGGTAATTGGTAGTATTGTTTACTTGTGTACTCCTAGTTCATTACTACATTTACTTTCATTACTTCTGCTATATTACTCACTGACAGTAGGGCATAGATCTTGTGGTGGTTTCCTACTAGAACTAGTCTCACACCCTATTTTGGTCCTTCTTTTCATCCCAAACAGGTTATATGGTTGTAGGTGTGGATAGGAATTGTGGCCCTTCTACTTCAGGTACATGATTGCTGGTTGGAGCTGGAGAGCATAGGACTGAGCTTAGGTTTGCGATGCTGCTGGAGTTACTATTTACTTATCGTACTTTGTTTCTTAGTTGTAATTCAGCACATTGTTGTGTTTACTACTTTCCTTAGATACCTGTACCGGCTCCATCATTATCATCATTACTATATATTCATTGCTTCCAATGTTTAGTTTCTATTATTGTATACTGTTCACTGCTTCCTCTATTGACTGTTATTTCTTTTCCCTTGTATACTTTACCAAATGAGGGAATATTTTCCCCAATGAATCACCAAGGCCCTCGCTTCTAGTCGGAAGCCTCTGGCACTTGGGGAAATGCGCTTAAGGTCATGTGGCGAACCGGGTACGGGGCACCAGTTGAGTGGCTCCAGATTCGGGTCGTTTCAAAGTGGTATCAAAGGAGGTTTCTTTTCTTTTCTATTGACTTACTATTTATCAACATTAGACAAGGATAGGACGGAATAGGTAAATGGTAAATTGATGTGCCCGGGAGTTCTAAAACCCGTTTATAGGGAAAAATCCAGGTTACCTTGAATATTGCAATTATTGAGTTTTGAAAATGTTACAGTTTAATTGAATTCACCATTGGGTGGTGCACTTGTTTTGTGCTGTTACTATTTATATGATTGTGGTTCTATTTTGTTGCAACCTAATGAGATGAGGGTATTCCATCTCATGCATCATATAGGTACTTGTTAGAAAATTACATGTCATGCATTTTTCCATGCCATCTAAATTGCATTAGAAATTTCATACTGTTGTGATTGAATTTGTGATAGACTATGCATGCTGTTGTGATAGCTTCTTTGATAGAATACCTGCTATGTTGATAGGGTATCGTTTGTTTAGAGCTTCTTTCACATGGATGCCAATGTCATGAACCCATTCCATCAAAGATGCCCCTCCTGAGCTGGCAATGGTGAAAGGGAGATAATGACCCCCGAGTCCCGCCTCCAGTAGGCCCTGGGGTGGTGACTAGCACCAAGGGTATGAGTTTTCACAAATATGGGAGGCATTACCCTTTTATTATTTAAGATCGGGAAATAGGATGAGTCAAACACCAAAAGAAAAAGGAACAAGTAAAAGAAAATAAAACCCAAACCAATCCCACATGCATGTTTAAACAATTTTGAACCAAGGTACAAGTACAAGAAAGCTCAAAAGTACAATACCAAAAGAAACAAGAGTACATCAACTGCAACAAATCCAACTGTCCCGACTAGTAGGGTCCCGCACGACCCTGGTAGTCCTCCTGGAAACCTGAAAGTAAACGTAGGGTGAGCATACAAGTATGCTCAGCAGGGAAACCTAAAGCTCTCATGCACAGGTGGGGAGATATCCTAATGTCCCATGAGAACAATAGAAGAAACCCAAACCTAGCAAGGAATTATATCCACCGAACCTCACCAGCCACACTCACCAAAAATACAAAACAACCGGTAGTAGTATATAAGAACAAGTATTGGGTACCCCACACCATTTACCACTAGTTATCTGCTCTTCCTAACGGCGAACGTCCTGACGCTACCACACTCTTCCCGTCCGCACACACCTGGGCCTCAAGAACCACAAATCCCGCCTACATACACCTGGTCCTCACAACCACACATCCCGCCCGCACACACCTGGGCCTCACAACCACACATCCCGCCTGCACACACCTGG
Source organism: Viscum album (assembly GCA_963277665.1). NCBI lineage: Eukaryota > Viridiplantae > Streptophyta > Magnoliopsida > Santalales > Viscaceae > Viscum > Viscum album. Next base: position 1,351,877,675 of record OY728147.1, on the reverse strand, counting down.
GCCTCATAACCACACATCCCGCCCGCACACACCTGGGCCTCATCCCAAAGATTCTTGGGAATAGTAAACCTGCCCGAAGAGTCTTGGGCTAATACCACCCCAATCAAAACCTACCCGAAGAGTCTTAGGTGTAAGTTCGCCTCAAGCTATCATAGCCTATGGAATAAGGATAAGGAAGGATCTAGTAACTAAGGGGAAAACACCCTCTCCCATGAAATGGGAGTGTTCAGCACTAAGTGCTCAACATGGGTGGGGTGAGACAATACACAAAGATACATATATATATATATATATATATATATATATATACCAAACACACATCCCAACCTATGGCTTCTAAATAGAGAAACTGAGCACGTGCCTCAGCACTGCTACTAAGAAGCACGCATACAACAAACAACCAAAACCCCATTTAGGTTTTCAGGTTTCATCAGTAATAGTTTATTAGTTCCTTAACTACTGGGAAACTATCAAACCAGATCAAGAATTTCGTAGAACAAAATCCCTGCCAACCACAAATCAAGTTAGATAAAACACAAGCAACACAACCCAACATTTTATCATCAACCAAACCCCATTGATTGTTCCCGTGTTCATTATCTTTCCCCATAGTTCATTTATCAACTTTCCACTTTCTTTTAATAACACAACCCATTACTGCAGCCCTGCTGCCACTATAACCACATCTCCACCACCGTATCACAAAATAAGGCTCGTGCCACATCATCACCCCTTTAATATCATTTACCGCAGCCCCGCTGCCCATCCTATTCATAACAACTCAGTATCCACCCCCCCTTTCACACACCACGTAACCAAGCCAACATTCACATGTTCATTATTCCATTTTGTTCAACCGGGGTGATCATACAAGGGTTCCAGATTTTAAATCAGCCAAATTTACGTGATTAACCTAATTCCACATTCCACAAAGTTACATCCACAAAATGGTCTAGAAAGATAAGGAAACATTTAATTGCGCAAGCAAAGGCCCCCAACGACCGTGATTTTCAGTAGGCATAAGCCTATTCAATTCTCAACATAACAATAGGATAAAATAAAGATAAACATAATAACTTCCCCATCCCCGTTCTTTAAGCCAGTTATTATCTTTTTTTATTGGTTCAACTGTATCTCATGGAAACAAGAGGATACCCACCCCGCATGATGCACAAAAAGAGAGAGACGAAGGTAAGATCCCTACCTCAACTGGTTCTGATCACAACGCTCCCCTGGATCAGCTTTAGAAGACGCCCGTCAGCATCCGTCGCTTCTGTTAAACCCGGAAAAACCTCCTCGGGTGGAATATGGGAAGGAAAGGCCAAAGGTAAAACAACAGACCCAAGCTCAGAAGTTCTGCCTCATCGTTACAATCCCGTGGCTGCTAATGGATCGTAAATCGGAGCTCGGATGAAGAGGTTATAGAGTTAATGAGCTTTGATGTCTCTCAGGAGAGCTCTGCTCGAAGGAGAGGGGAGTAGAGGAGTGATTTGAAAATGAGGAGAGGCCCCCTCCTTTTATAGGTGAGAAAAACTAAAGTACAGGGCGTGTACTTTATAGTACATGGCGTGTACTCGTCCATTTCACACGGTCTCCACGCGGCTTCCAACACAGCATTCAACGCGGCACACGGTCGTTGACTGGTCAACACACGGTTTGGGGGTAACACGTATGTGGGGAGGAACTACACGACGTGTAATATGGGATACATGGCGTGTACTCATTTATTTCACGCGGCAAGGACAAGACCTCAACACGGCACACAGATGTTGACTGGTCAACACACAGTTTGAGGGTAACATGTACGCGGGGAGGAACTACACGGTGTGTAGTATGGGCTACACGGCGCGTAATCATTTATTTCACACGGAATGGACATGAATTTAACACGGGATATACCCAGAAAGGTGGTACACGACGTGTACTCACACTACACGGTGTGTAGTTGCAAAATTCTGAAAAGTGTGGGAAAAGTACATTCTACCCTCCAGAACACTTCATGACCCTCTTTTTGAAAAAGGAATGGTCCGAAGAGGTCCAAAACATTACATCAGATAACTCTTAAAACATTATCATCCCCAAGAATTCAGAAACCAACCCAGAGGAACCCAACAAGATACCTCTTAGGGCTCTCGTTATAACAGGAACCCAACCAACAACCCTAATCATATATGTTAGGAATTCTCTCTCCTATGTTGAGATATTATCCACTTTAGGCGGCACTGACTCGCCTGCATGGGTTTAATCACATCCGCATTAATGCTTCCCAATTAAGAATTGGGTCTTCCCACTTCCATATATTAGGATTTTTCAACTTATACTGCCCCTAACACCGTACAACCAACACAATATCCGAACACGTGGCTTGGGGAAATTCCTTCCCCCATGTCGAGATATTATCTTCTTTAGGTGGCACTGACTCGCCCGCACGGGTTCAATCGCATCCGCATTAATGCATCTCAATTAAGGATTAGGTTTTTCCCTTTCCCACACATCCAGACACATTAAACACTTTCAGAGAACAAGGAAACAAAATGTCTCACAACCAACAAGCCAAGCATTCCATATATCAAAGGTACAGAGCATAACATCAAAACAAAGTTCAGAAGAACAAAGCAAAACACAAGTCAAAACAACTCTGGGTATTGAGCGTGAATATGGGCCTCTCACTCCCAAGTGATCTGATCGAGGCATCCATGCCTCCACAACACACGAACCAAGGTGATGGTTCATCCATGGAGCACCTTCTCTTTACGATCCTCGATTCTGACTGGTCGTTCCTCGAAGGTCGCGTCGTCTCCCATATCTAACTCTCCCCAGTCGATAACATGAGAGTCGTCGTGTAAGTACCGACGAAGCTGAGAGACATGGAAGACGTCATGAACCTTCTCCAATTGAGGTGGCAGGTCCAGCTGATATGCCACCTCGCTAACTCGCCTCAGCACCTCGAAAGGTTCGATGAACCTAGGGGAGAGCTTACTCTCCTCCCCAAACCTCCGCTGCCCCTGTCGAGGGGAAACCTTCAAGAACACATGATCTACCACCTAGAACTCCAAGGGAATCCTCTAAAGATTAACATAAGACTTCTGTCAGTCCTGAGCTTCTCTCATCCTCTCACGCACAAGCTGGACTTTCTCTGTGGTTCTCTCTACTACCTCTAGCCCAAGAGCACCTATCTCACCAACCTCTACCCAGCAAATGGGTGAAGGACATGGCCTTCCATACAAATCCTCAAACAGTGCCATGCCAATAGTAGAGTGGAAGCTATTTTTGTAGGCAAACTCTACTAAAGGAAAGTGTCGCACCCATGATCCTACGAAATCCAGAACGCATGCCCGCATCATGTCCTCAAGAGTCTGGATAGTCCGCTTAGTCTGCCCATTGGTCTGGGGGTTGAAAGCAGTGCTAAGGCATAGCTGGGTTCCAAAATAATGTTGTAACCCTCTCTAGACTCGTGAGGTAAACTGAGTATCTCAATCTGAGACGATAGTCTTTGGAACTCCATGCAACCACACCACCTCGTCTATGTACCTCTGTGCTAAGGTACTCACCGAACCCGACTCCTTAATTTCTAAGAAGTGAGCTGATTTCATCAGTCGATCCACCACTACCCAAATAGAATCATAACCACCCTGAGCTCTGGGTAGTCCTGTGACGAATTCCATTTATATGTCATCCCATTTCCACTCGAGGACATCTAAAGGATGCAACAAAACACTGGGAACATGGTGTTCAGCTTTTACTTGCTGACACACTAGGCACTTAGCCACAAAATCCGCCATTTACCGTTTCACCCTGGGCCACCAAAACTATTCCCTTAGGCCTCGGTACATTTTTGAAACTCTCGGATGCACTGCCAAGGCTGAGCTATGGAACTCACGGAGAACTCCCTCACACATCGCCTCCAGAACAAAAAACCTTCCATGAAAGAGCATCCAATGTCGGCTGTCCTCTAACCATCCTTCTGGAGCATCCCCCTGATCGATACAATCTCGCATTACTTTCGCCTTGGAGTCTCCCCACTAAGACTCTTCCACCTGCTGCAGCAAGGAGGACTGCACCGTCATCTGAAACAAACAGCCTCTAACACCCTATACCCTTGCATCCAAGTGCAAGGAATCCAACTCTCCCATCGATTTCCAAGCATCAGCAGATTCCCAAACCACTTTCTTATGTGACTTCCTGCTCAGAGTATCAGCCACAATGTTGCCCTTACCTTCAGTGTAAGAGATCTTGAAGTCATAGTCTTGGAGGAACTCGACCCATCTCCACTGCGGTAAGTTCAGGTCACGCTGGGAGAAGATATAACGTAAGCTCTTGTGATCTGAGAAGACCAAAAAACGCTCCCCAAAGAGGTAATGTCGCCACAAATTTAGTGAGAACACTAATGCTTCAAGCTCTAGGTCGTGGGTGGCATAGTTACGCTTGTGAGGGAGCAACTTCCTAGAACCATAACAGATCACACCCTTCTTCTGCATCAGTACACACCCCAAACCAAGTCTAGAAGCATCACAAAACACCTCATACAACAACCCTTCCTCTAGAAACCTGAGTACTGTAGCACTGACCAACTTCTCATTCAGGTAGTCGAAAGCTTCCTGGGACTGCTCGCTCTATAGGAAGACCTGGTTCTTACTAGTCAAAGCTGTAAATGGAGCAACAACTCGAGAGAAGTCCGAAAGGAACCTCCGATAATAGCCTGCCAACCCTAGGAAACTATGAACTTCTGCTACGATCTTGGGTGTCGCCCAAGAAACAATTGCCTCTACCTTCTATGGGTCCACTGACACTCTATGCTGAGACACCACGTGCCCAAGGAAGTGTACTTCTTGCATCAATAACTTACACTTCGACAATTTCCCATAAAGGTGGTGGTGTCAAAGGACTTCCAAGACTGCCCTGAGATGCTCAATGTGATCCTCCTCTGATCTTGAGTAGATCAGGATGTCATCGATAGACACAACGATGAACCGGTCCCGAAACTCTCGGAAGACAAAGTTCATAAGTCCCATGAACACAGCTGGTGCATTCGTAACTCCAAATGGCATCACTAAAAACTCGAAGTGCCCATACCTACACCTGAAATCCATCTTAGAGATGTCACTGTCCTTTACCCTTAGCTGATGATATCCAGATCGTAGATCAATCTTAGAAAACCAACCTGCTCCCCTCAGCTGGTCGAAGAGATCATTTATCCTTGGAAGGGGGTAACAGTTCTTGACCGTTACCTGATTCAACCTTCAGTAGTCTATGCATAGCCTGATACCACCATCTACCTTCTTCACGAAAAAAACTGGAGCACCCCATGGTGACATGCTGGGTAGAACAAAACCCTTCTCCATCAGATCATCAATCGGAATCCGCAACTCCCGCAACTCCGAAGGTGCCATTCGATATGGAGCCATCGAAATCGGACATGCACCAAGCTATAAGTCTATCCTGAACCCAACGTCACATCAGGGGGGTAGAGTCACAACCTCCTCAAGAAAAACATCGAGGAACTCCCCAAAAACCTCTGGAACATCCACCATCTCTGTATCAACTGAAACTACTGATACCCCGCCTAGCAAGGAAAGGAGAGGCTTCACATGCTGGCTTCCCACCTGATAGATCCTATCGCCAACAAAAGCTACACACTGACCATCCATGTCGGAGAACATGAATCTTCTTCAGAAGTAGTCAATAATGAAACTAATAGAAAATAGCCAGTCGATGCCTAGGATGACATCGTATGGCTGCATCTATAGCAAAAGAAGATCCCCACTAGATCGATGCGGTCCCAACGTCAGCCCACATCCCCGGAAAACACAAGATACACTGGTTTGACCTCTAACTGGTGTACTCAACACCAGGGGTATGGAAAGTATCTCTACATATAGACCCAAATAATGGGCTAGAACGGGTGCAACAAAGGATTACAAAGCTCCCAAATCAAACAAATCAGAAACAACAGTTCTGAACAAACAAATCGTACCTCGAACCACATTTGGTCCTGCTAGAGCTACCAACTCTGCTGTGTGCAACTGTCCACGCCCAACTCCTCTACCTCTCTGATGTAGACCACCACCCCGACCACGCCCTGGTCGAGGTCCCTAAGGAGCACCCTGAGGTCGGCCTCATCCTGCAAAGTCTTCCCTCGGAGGAGCAGGGTCCTGTTGCTGCTGGAAGGGCCTCGCCGGCAACTAGTGCTGCTGAGGCGGGCGTTGAACTTTCCCACCTCCACCGTACTGAGCTCGGGTCGAGCACTGACTCTGGATGTTCCCAAAACCTCCACAAGAGAAACAATTTGGTCCTGGGCTTGTGAAAAAGGGATGAGGACCCGAAGATCTGAACTGGAACAGCTGGGGCCTAATCCCCACTGGCCTGAATCTGGAAGGTCCTGTCGTAGGAGACCTCCTGCTGACTGCCTTCCCCTTCGACGAACCCAGCTAGATCCCCTCTCGTGGTGAACCTCCCTGAGAGTGCATCTTATCTACAACTTCTTCCTTCTTCTGTACTACCAAGTACGTTAGAAGGGTGAAGGGGGTGACAACATACTGGAGCGAAGGACGAAGCACCTCCTCCAAACATCTCGCCCGAGACTCCTCATCCAGAAAGATATCCAGAGCAAAGCATATGAGATACTTGAACTTGATCCCCAACTCTCATACTGACATAATCCCCTGCTGGAGGGAGATTAACTTCTGCCGCTTCTCCTCCTTGATCATGGAAGAAAGGAATTCCTCTCAGAATTCCTTCTCAAAGTCAGCCCACAGAACCTATGCCTCTGTCCTCTCTCTGAGGTAGAGTGTCCACCAATGACATGCCACACCTCTCAGATGACTGACTGTTAGGGGAACCCAGTACTCCCTCGGAGCACTGATCAAAGTAAAAGCGATCCATAGCTCCTCAAGCCACCCCTCTGTCTCCATATTCGAAGTACTACCCTCGTACTTCTTGAGGGTTTTTCGTTGGAAGGAATAGAGAGTCTTCTGCCACTGGATATATTCCTCCTCTCGGTCAATCATCAACTGATCGACCGCCCAAATCTGCTGGGCCTCGGCTGTCTGAGCCACACGGGGATGACATCCAAGTGCCATAGCTGTACAGTAAACAAGATCGCCTAAGACCACGTAGAAATGAAATTTCTCAAGGTTTGATTTTATCACTTTATTTATTTCCCAGAACACCCAAATCAAGTAAAACACAATCATGATGATGCATGTACCTTCCATAGGGTCTCTAACCTACAATCAATGTAGTCTCACTTGGTTGTTCGGTAGGCTCAGAGTCCTTGCATTGGATCACGGGGGGCCCTAAAATCCCGTGTCCTAGCCGGTCTTCCCTGGACTATGTCACGCACCAAGATCAGCCAACACTGTCGCCCTACCATCCCATGAAATCTTCACTGTGCCTAACTCCAGACTCCATCCTATCTCTCAACCATCACCTTTGATACCATTCTGTCACGACCCCCTTCCATCAAAGATGGCCCTCCTGAGCTGGAAATGGTGAAAGGGAGATAATGACCCCCGAGTCCCGCCTCCAGTAGGCCTCGGGGTGGCGACTAGCACCAAGGGTATGAGTTTTCACAAATATGGGAGGCATTACCCTTTTATTATTTAAGATCGGGAAATAGGATGAGTCAAACACCAAAAGAAAAAGGAACAAGTAAAAGAAAATAAAACCCAAACCAATCCCACATGCTTGTTTAAACAATTTTGAACCAAGGTACAAGTACAAGAAAGCTCAAAAGTACAATACCAAAAGAAACAAGAGTACAACAACTGAAAAAACTCCGACTATCCCTACTAGTAGGGTCTTGCACGACCCTGGTAGTCCTCCTAGAAACCTAAAAGTAAACGTAGGGTGAGCATACAAGTATACTCAGTAGGGAAACCTAAAGCTCTCGTGCACTGGTGGGGAGGCATCCTAATGTCCCATGAGAACAACAGAAGAAACCAAAACCTAGCAAGGAATTCTATCCACCCAACCTCACCATCCACGCTCACCAAAAACACAAAACAACAGGTAGTAGTATATAAGAACAATTATTGGGTACCCCAAACCATTTCCCACTAGTTAGCTACTCTTCCTAACGGTGAACATCCTGACACTACCACACTCTTCCCGCCCGCACACACATGGGCCTCAAGAACCACATATCCCGCCTGCACACACCTGGGCCTCACAACCACACATCCCGCCCACACACACCTGGGACTCACAACCACACATCCCGCCTGCACACACCTGGGCCTCACAACCACACATCCCACCCGCACATACCTGGGCCTCATCCCAAAGATTCTTGGGAATAGTAAACCTGCCCAAAGAGTCTTGGGCTAATACCACCCCAATCGAAACCTACCTGAATAGTCTTGGGTGTAAGGTTACCTCAAGCCATCACAGCCTATGGAAGAAGGAGAAGGAAGGAGATAATAACTAAGGGGAAAACACCCTGTCCCATGAAATGGGAGTGTTCACCACTAAGTGCTCAACATGGGTAGGGTGCGACAAAACACAAAGATACAGATATATATATATGTATACCAAACACACAACCCAACCTATGGATTCTAAACAGAGAAACTGAGCACGTGCCTCGACACTGCTATTATAAAGCATGCATACAACAAACAACCCCAACCCCATTTAGGTTTTCAAGTTTCATCAGTAATAGTTTATTAGTTCCTTAACTACTGGGCAACTATCAAACCAGATCAAGCATTTCGTAGAACAAAATCCCTGCCAACCAAAAATCAAGTTAGATAAAACACAAGCAACACAACCCAACCTTTTATCATCATCCAAACCCCATTGATTGTTCCCACGTTCATTATCTTTCCCCACAGTTCATTTATCAACTTTCCACTTTCTTTTAATAACACAACCCATTACTGCTGCCCTGCTGCCACTATAACCACATCTCCACCTCCGTATCACAAAATAAGGCTTGTTCCACATCATCTCCCCTTTAATATCATTTATTGTAGCCCCACTACCCATCCTATTCATAACAACTCAGGATCCCCCCTTTCACACACCACATAACCAATCCAACACCCACATGTTCATTATTCCATTTTGTTCAACCGGGGTGATCATACAAGGGTTCCAGATTTTAAATCATCCAACTTTATGTGATTAACTGAATTCCACATTCCACAAAGTTCAATCCACAAAATGGTCTAGAAATATAGGGAAACATTTAATTTCACAAGAAAAGGCCCCCAACGACCGTGATTTTCAGTAGGTATAAGCCTATTCAATTCTCAACATAACAATATGATAAAATAAAGATAAACATAATAACTTCCCCATCCCATTTCTTTAAGACAATTATTATCTTTATTTATTGGTTCAACTGTATATCATGGAAACAAGAGAATACCCACCCCACATGTTGCACAAAAAGAGAGATATGAAGGTAAGATCCCTACCTCAACAGGTTCTGATCACAACGCTCCCCCGTATCAGCTTTAGAAGATGTCCGTTGGCATCCGTCGCTTCTATTAAACCCGAAAAAACCTCCTTGGGTGGAATCTGGGAAGGAAAGGCTGAAGGGAAAACAACATATCCAAGCTCAGAAGTTCCGTCTTGTCGTTACGATCCCGTAGCCACTGATGGATCGTAAATCGGAGCTCGGACAAATAAGTTATGGAGTAAAGGAGCTTTGGAGTCTCTCGGGAGAGCTCTTCTCGAAGGAGAGGGGAGGAGAGGAGTGATTTGAAAAGGAGGAGAGGCCCCCTCTTTTTATAGGCGAGAAAAATTAAAGTACACGGCGTGTAATTTCTAGTACATGGCGTGTACTCGGCCATTTCACATGGTCTCCACACGGCTTCCAACATGGCATTCAATGTGGCACACAGTCGTTAACTGGTCAACACATGGTTTGAGGGTAATGCGTACGCGGGGAGGAACTACACGACGTGTAGTATGAGCTACACGGTGTGTACTCATTTATTTCACACAGCAAGGACATGAACTCAACATGGCACATGGATGTTGACTAGTCAACTCACGGTTTGTGGGTAACATGTACGCGGGGAGGAACTACACGGCGTGTACTCATTTATTTCACACGACAAGGACACGACTTCAACACAGGGTATACCCGGCAAGGTGGTACATGGCGTGTACTCACACAACACAGCGTGTAGTTACAAAATTCTGAAATGTGTGGGAAAAGTCTATTATACCCTCCAGAACACTTCATGACCCTCTTTTCGACAAAGGAATGGGTTGGAGAGGTCCAGCCCATTACAGCCAAACTTTGGTCTTAGAGGTGTATGGGCCCTCGAGGATCAGAATTTGGTGGATCATTGCCTGGTTGCCTTGTCATAACTTGTATAAGATGCCAATCTTTGATTCGTGGGGATTATAGTCCCTCATGGATCAGAATTTGGTACCTTAACTCTTGTTTTCTGTGTTTTTTGGGATTCGGTGTAGTTTTTGAGCTACTGCCCGGAAAAACCCAGAATACATGGCGTGTATTTTATTATTACATGCCATGTAGTTTTTAAACCGTGTCACTGACAGTGTGAGTAGAAACACGGGGTCCTAAAAAATCTTGTCAGAACACGCCGTGTACTAGTTTAGAATGCCATGCAGTATGAAATAGGTACCCCGACCATGTCACGAACAACACGGGTCGCGTTATCCTTTCACATACACGCTGTTTCTGAATCATAAACGCTATGTAGTCGGATCTAGGTACCTGGCTGTGTCACAAACAACACGGGTCGGTGTTACCCTTCCTCGTACATGCCGTGTCCGTCTGGAACATGCCGTGTAGTGTTGGCCATGTGTCAGTCCTTGTCGCTAACAACACGGGCCAGGTAAGTCATGTCTAGTACACGCCGTGTCTTCCTTGAACACGCCGTGTAGTTTTGTCTTAGAGGAGCCGTGTGGCTTAACCGTGTAGAAGGACTCGGTCAGGGAAGAGAATTCAAGTACACGTTGTGTGTTAGGACAACACACCATGTATTTGGGCTGTTACATGACCAGTTTAGGTAGAATTACACACCCATGTGAATGACCTAAGGGAACACGCTGTGTAGGGAAAGAACATGCCGTGTAGTCATGTTTTTCATAACTTAAATGTCTTCTTTTACCTGTTCCTTCTTGTGCCTTCAATTTTTCTCTATTTGTTAATCCTGGATCTGAGGCGTGCTTTTGAACTTTCATATCTATGGCACCGAGACATCCTCCCGTTGCGTGTCAAGAACTAGGCAGTGACTGTACGCCTGATACGACAGATTAGGGACTACCAGTAGTTCTGCCTATCGTTCCAGACATGGAACCTGCAGTGGTTCCAGACACGGGTGCCGATGATCAGTTCAAAGAGGGTTTCATGAGATTCATGCAGACCTTCCAGGGATCTTAGCATCCTGCCCCGTCTATGGCAGAGTTGACGCGGTTTTTTCAACAGCAGCATCCTCCCATGTTCATAGGGGATGGAGGACCACAGGCTGCGGAGTCATGGATAGAATCTATGCTATCCATCTTCGAGCACCTAGAGATGCCTCCAGAGAGGAGAGTGAATCTCATGACTTACATACTGCGAGATTACGCCAAGAGATGGTGGGATGTGGTTTCACAGGCAGGGTGCCAACATGTTATGGCTTGGGATGAGTTTCAGCATACGTTATACGACTACTTCTACCCAGCGACACTGAGGGCTGATAGAGCCAGAGAGTTCATGAACCTACATCTGGGTACTCTCACAGTTATGAAGTATTCCTCTCGCTTCACAGAGTTACAACATTTCACTCCCGTTCTGGTGAATGATGAGTTGTTTTTAGCATGGAAGTTTGAGGAAGGCCTCAGACTGGACATCAGATCACAGATGAACATCTTTCAGTTGACTTATATTACTCTGATAGTAAACCTAGATCTTATCACAAAGAGAAATATGAGGGAGACTGGAGCTATGAACCAGGACGGTTCAGCATCCATGGCTAATTCGTTTCAGACAGACAGCAGGAAGCGCCACCGAGAGTCTACACGAGGTGACCCGAGGAAGTGAGGTATTCCTTATGGTAGACGAGATATTCCTTCTAGAAACCAATTAGTGTGATATTAGTGTGGAAAAAGTGGTCATAATAATACTCAGTGCCTGAGAGACCCAGTGGAGTGCCGATCTTGCGACAAGATGGGTCATCTGCAGCGTTTCTGTAAGGTTCTCCTTCCAACGGCTAGTGAAGGAGGATCAGTTTCGACTCTGCGTACAAGAGCATGATTACCAGTTCCACAACAGACTGGGGGATGGAGTTATTCAGGTTTTTCAGGACATGGTAGAGGCTTTGGACACATTGTTCAGGCTCAGGGAGGGTTAGCTTAGGGATCTCAGGCTGCTACACAGGGCTGCGGTGCAGGCCAAACTTTTGTGGTAGAGCAGATTCATCTGAAGCAGGATCTTGGACCTTCTACAGTTCGAGGTACGATTATAGCAGCCTCAGTTTTATCCTCTAAACTTTTCTATACAATATCTTCTCATAGATTTATTTTTTTGCGTACTGTGGAAAGCCTTATACTTACTGTTTATACTTCTAAGGATATGATGATGCTAGACACTCCCTTGTGAATTAGAACTGCTAGCATGCGTCAGTGCTTAGACTGCCCCCTTGAGGTTGGTCGGTGTCATTTTTCATGGAATCTCTATGTTTTTGAGATGACATGATATGATGTCATTCTTAGGATGGACTGGTTAGTTCCCTTCTAGGCCTTTGTCGATTGCTATTGCCATAGGGTGAGTTTCACATCACCAGAGGGCAGATCTTTTCTTCACAAGGACGAATGGGATGTCCAGGCGAGTAGAGCTGGACCAGCGCATCATGGGTTGGGTGGTGTTACGACATAGATTTTTAGATTATATCTAGATGACCAGGGGACTTCTCAGATAGATTTTCCTCCAGTGGTTGATCGCTTTCCAGATGTCTTTCCAGAAGACTTTTCGGGTTTTCCTCCGGTGCGAGAGGTAGAATTCTCTATTGAGCTTTTTCCAAGAGTAGCACCGGTATCCATACCTCCTTATAGGGTGGCTACACATGAGTTACAGGAGCTCAAGAATCATTTGGAGGAGTTACAGACAAAGGGTTTTATCCGACCCAGTACTTCTCCTTAGGGTTCACCCGTTCTGTTTGCAAAGAAGGCAGATGGTACTTTACGAATTTGTGTTGATTATCGGAAGCTAAACCAGTTGATGGTCAAGAAACAATATCCATTTCCACAGATATATGATCTCTTTGATCAACTTTGAGGATCCAGAGTGTTCTCAAAGATTGAATTGAGATCCGACTATCATCAGTTACATGTCAGACCATCTGATATACCTCTTATAGCCTCCAGGAGCAGGTATGGTCTGTATGAGTATTTGGTTATGTTGTTCGGTCTCATGAACGTGCTAGAAGTTTTCATGGAACTGATGAACATAGTTTTCCATCCTTACTTGGATTATTTCGTGGTGGTTTTCATGGATGATATCTTGGTGTACTCTCACACTTGACACGACTATGATACCCATCTTGAGATTGTTTTGAGTACACTGAGGGAGCATTAGTTATATGCTAAGCTCTCAAAGTTCCACTTTTGGATAGAAGAGATTCACTTCCTAAGTCATGTCATCTCAGAGACATGAGTATCAGTTGACCCAGAGAAGGTGAGAGCAGTAGTTACCTGGGACCAGATGAAGAATGTCTTCGAGGTATGAAGTTTATTAGGGATGGATGGTTACTACAGGTAGTTTATACTGGACTTCTCATGATTAGAAGTGCCGTTGACGGGCTTGTCTAAGAAGGGTGTGAAGTATGTTTGGTCAAAATCCTATGATTCAGCCTTTTAGGAGCTGAAGGGGAGATTTACTTCAGCACCGATTCTAGTTTTACCGGAGCCGGGCAAGAGTTATATAGTTTTCTGTGATGCATCTGGCATCGGGCTTAGAGCAGTGCTTATACAGGAGGACCGTGTTGTTGCATATGGATCTCGGCAGTTGAGGCCACATGAGAGGAACTATCCTACGCATGACCTGAAGTTGGTTGTAGTTGTTCATGCTTTGCATTATTGGAGACATTATCTTCTGGGGGGAATTTTGTGGTATATACTAACCATAAGAGCATCAAATATATCTTCACGCAGCGTGAATTGAATCTGAGATAACGGAGGTGGGTTGAGTACCTGAAGTATTTCGATTTCGAGCTTTCTTATACACCTAGAAAAGGAAACACTGTGGCAGACACATTGAGCAGGAGGACACAGATACAGGTAGTTTAGGAAGCCAGCAACGAGTGGCAGCTTATGGATATGTTCTCTGAAATGTATTTGGAGGTGCACGATAGATAGGGTCAGACTTTTCTTTCCTCTGTAGCTATTACCTATACCCTTCTTGACCAAGTTCTAATGAGGCAGCTAACAGATTCTGAAGGCCTAGTCCTACGAGAAAGCATTTCAGGAGAGGACCCTCTTCCTAGATGGACCATAAACGAGGGTGAGATCTTGTGTTTCCAGGGACGCATATGGGTGCCAGAAGATATACGCGAGGAGATGATGTGAGACTTTCATTCCTCAGTTTTTGTAGTTCATCCAGGCATCACAAAGATGTATTGTGATCTACACCGCCAGTATTGGTGGCCAGGTATGAAGAGAGATGTTGCTGGTTTTGTCATGAGGTGTTCCACCTGTCAGTAGGTGAAGGTGGAGCACCAGCGACCAGCAGGGATTTTACAGCAGCTACCCATTCCCGAGGGGAAGTGGAATGATGTCATGATGGACTTCATGACAGGGTTACCGAGATATCCTCGAGGGAATGATGCGGTATGGGTTGTCATTGACAGGATCATGAAGGTTTCTCACTTCTTGCCGATTAAGGAGACCTTCAGTGTTAATGAGATTGGACGGTTGTACATCCGTGAGATTGTACGCTTGCATGGGGTTCCAAGTACTATCATTTCAGATAGGGACGCCCACTTTATGTTGCATTTTTGGCAAGGGATACAAAGGGATTTGGGTACACAGATACTTCTAAGCACAACTTATTATCCCCAGACAGATGGCCAGTCAGAGCGCACTATTTAGGTGCTAAAGGACATGCTACGAGCATGCGTCCTTGATTTTGGAGGTTCTTGGGAGAGACATATACATCTAGTGGAGTTTTCCTACAATAATAGTTTTCAAGTAAATATTCAGATGGCACCTTACGAGGCTTTGTACGGTAGGCCGGTCCGATCACCCTTTTGTTGGATGTAGGCAGGAGAGGTAGCTATGCTGGGACATTGTCTTATTCAGGAGACCACAAAATAGGTGGGGTTGATTCGAAAACGGATGGATACTGTACAGTCTCGGTAGAAATCTTATGCTGATTAGCGGAGATGACCTTTGGAGTTCAAGTTTGGAGATTAGGTTATCTTACGTGTTACCCCGAGGTTGGGACACAAGAGGACTAGGAGATAGGGTAAGCTTTCACCAAGATACGTCGGGCCATTTGAGGTTCTGGAGAGAGTCGGGCTGGTTGCTTATAGGTTGTAGTTACCTCAGAGGTACCAGGCTATGCACAACGTCTTCTATGTTTCTTAGCTTCGACACTATTTCTCAGACCCGTCACATGTTTTTCAACCCGAGGAGGTTGAGCTGGAGCAGGATGCATTATTCAAGGAGCATCCTATCAGGATTGTTGATCGTAGTGAAAAGGTACTCTGTGGCCAGTCTGTTCCTCTGGTACAGGTGCTATGGTAGCATGACCGTGTATAGGATGAGACTTGGGAGAGGGAGGCCCATATGTGATCACAATGTCTAGATTTGTTCGAGGTTTCTTCTTCACCACCTTGTTAGGGAAATTTGGGGACAAATTTCTTTAAGGGGGGAAGTTTGTAAAAACCCAGATCTTCTTTTCTGGTAGTTTTTTAGAAAAAGAGGAAAATATGGAAATTTTCGGAGAACACGCCGTGTACTTTATGACTACACACCATGTACTTTGATGCCACTGGAAGCCGTGTGCTGGCCGTGTCATGGCCACACACACGGCCGTGTAAGGTTGACTTGGAGGCTGCCTAAAGAGGAGTACGGAAAAGGCAAGTACACACTGTGTACTCCAGAAGTACACACCGGGTACTTTTTTTTCGTTAATCAGATCGGGGTCACATCTAATCCTTATTTCCATCTTCTTCTTCACCTAATTCAATCTAGAGCATCCAAGGAGGCCAAATCTTCTCCGACCTGCTGATCCATCACCGGTTATCTGAATCAAACACCGTCGGTTGTAATAGAATCGCAGCGGTGAGTTCTTGGTTCTTCTTTGTCCACAGTTCCTGTTTCTTTCTCTTATGAGAGTTATTGAAGGTTGATCGTTTTAGAAATTTTTACAGATCTACTCCATTATAGGATGATTAATGGGCCTAAGATAAAGTATATATATCTCCTAGGATTGAGGTAGGTGGTTTGTTTCCTTACGTTGAATGTCTTTGAGTTTTTGTGCAAAAGTGCCGGATTCCCATGTTTCAGGTATCACGGGTTAGGGATTTTGGTCCTATTGTTTAATTTCCTTAGATTTATTGTTAGATTAAGGTTAATTGATAATAAAATATGCATGTTTTCATGATTTAGGATCACCCCATGGGTGTTATCCCTATTTGGCTGTTTATCGCCATTTGGCACAGTTTGCCTACAAGGCAAATACGATTGCAATTGCTAGTTTTCTTGTTATAATTGATTACATGTGTTGCCTGCTGTTGTAATGATTTTGATGCATTGTATCTTTTATAAAAGTATTTTCTAAACTTACTTAGGGCTGCTGATAGTCGATTACGTATGACTGGACTACTCAGGGCTGTGAGAACCTGGTACGGGAGACCAAAGAGGGAATTGACGATTAAGTGATTCCCTAGGGGGTCTGTTGGAATTAGTTTCATATGCAAGACATACATTAATTGGACTTTGTGATTTCTAATAGTGTACCTAGATTTTTCATGTATCGATACCACATGAGGAATTAGATGTAAGAGCTTCCTCAGAGAGTCTATAGCTATCATTGCAAGACCACAAGGGGATCAACATGAGTGCTTCCCAGAGTGTTTATACCTTTGTATGTTTACTTGACTATAGGGGTCTTCTAGTTTGAGCCTCCTAGAGAGTTAGTGTGAATGTATATTGTTTTGTTGGTTTAGATGAGTCTACCAAGACAAAGCACAAGCTTGGATCTTTTGGCCTACTTGTTGTTTAGGTAGTCTTTTGATGCCTGCTGTGTTACCTATTTACCTTGGAATAGAGAGCTTTGCTAGATTCCTTGGTTGTTTAATTAAATGATTAAATAAATTTTTAAATGAATGTGAATGGTAATTGGTAGGATTGTTTACTTGTGTACTCCTATATCATTACTACATTTACTTTCATTACTTCTGCTATATTACTCACTGACAATAGGGCATAGATGTTGTGGTGGTTGCCTATTGGGACTAGTCTCACACCCTGTTTGGGTCCTGCTTTTCGACCCAAATAGGTTATATGGTTGTAGGTGTGGATAGGGATTGTGGCCCTTCTACTTCAAGTACATGATTTCTGGTTGGAGCTGGAGATCATAGGACCGAGCTTAGGCTTGTGATGCTGCTGGAGTTACTGTTTGCTTCTCGTACATTGTTTCTCAGTTGTATTTCAGCACGTTGTTGTGTTTGCTACTATCCTTAGATACTTGTACCTGCTGCATCATTATCATCATTACTATATATTCACTTCTTCCACTATTTAGTTTATGTTATTTTATGTTGTTCACTACTTCCGCTATTGACTGTTATTTCCTTTCCCTTGTATACTTTACCAAATGAGGGCATAGTTTCCCCAATGACTCACCAAGGCCATCAATACTAGTCGGAAGCCTCTAGAGTTTGGGGAAATGCACATGAGGTCATGTGGAGAACCAGGTATGGAGCACCAGTTGAGTGGCTCTGGATTCTGGTCGTTATATCATCACCCCCAAGCTGTCTCCACAACACCACACCACATGAAGGGACTAACAACCCAAACCACCTTCACCCGAGGATTTTACCTTACCTATGTCAAACATAACTGAGTGTAATTACACCCAAGGGGTTTAAGTAGGGTTTTATACTAAGCCCAATATGATACCATCCAAATATTCCAAAGAGTATGAAATACAAGGTGAAGAAATCATGCAGTTTTAATATGTAAAGAAGAGAAGAAATAAATTCCAAGAAATACAACTTTAAATTGTAAATAGTATTCAAAATAAAAATTTTAGAATGTTAACAAAATTTAATAAGACATATTAGATACTATAATTTACAATAAAACACACCCTAATACAAGGGTAAATACAATGAATCTAATGAGCACCAAAACTGGGAACACTCCTAGGCTCTAGATAGTCTTGAGCCCTATTTACCTTATACCTCAGTGTAAAATATCCCTATCACAATCCTTTCCCATGCACAATCCAATAGTAGGTAACATAACCATAACCTAGTGGTCCCAAAACATCATACATATAGTTTAGTTAGAGTTGTCATTATCCATTTTGCTCAGTGAAACAGGGACAAAACCCATCCGGATCACTAGCGTACAAGTATATATCCGCCCACCTTGGTACTCGGGCTTCCCCCTTTGCACTCAAAAAATTTAAGCATGATATATACATAACTTTTCATATAAAAAACCCATTAATATTTACATAGAAACAATATAGTATTCATACACACTTTATACCACTTAAAACACACAACAAAACATTTTGATTTTCAATAAAACAACTTATCAAATCTCGCATTTTTTTGCACAAAAAACTCCTTGAAATCCCCAATTTGAACACCATTTTAACAATTATATGTCAAAAAACAAAAATTTTATCCCAATAACTTTAAACTAAACCAAAAAATCAGTTATAGGGCAGCCCCATATGAACCAATAAGTGATATCTTTGTAAGCTCCATTTTCACACAAACATGGCACTTGAAGTTCATATGCTTCACAAACACTATTAAAAAAAATTTCACAGAAAAAAACAAAGGATATAAACCTTAAAAACATAATTTTAATCCCTAATATATTTCAATAAAATCAACTAAGTAGCTATAGGGATTCCCCAAATGAACCAATATAACATTTCTATGAAAAACCTCCAATTTCAGATAAAAATGGCACTTAAACTTCATTTGATTTACAAATACCACTAAAACCAATTTTTGCACCAATAATAAAATAAGATAAAAATGAATATATTATAAACATATAAAGACAAGTCACAAGTATTTCATACACATGGAATCACCCACCAAAATTGTTAAAACTTTGAATCCTTGGTGTGAAAATTCAATCACACCATCGCCGCACCTCAAGGAAGGTAGATCGAGCATAAAATAAACATATTGTACCACGAAAACTCAGAGTTAAACTTTATGTTCTAAAAACTACCCTTTAGTCACTTGGTACTTCAAGGAAAGATGAAATAAAACCAAAGGAAGATGGAAGGAATGATGGAGGAATCACTTACCTTGAAGAACCTTGATGTTTCCCCACCAAAAACCCCATCAAATATGGGTTCCATGGGAGATTTATGGAGCATTGAGACCTCCAATAGATTATGGGGTAGTGTGGGGGAATAATGGGGTGGATTAAGTTTATTTCAGGGTTTGAAAAATTGGAATTACAAAAAAATATTTTTAATGTGATGGACACCTTGCACGGTTTGGATGCACGGTTTAGTAAACCGTGCGGCCAAACTGTGAGGCCTGTTATGGCCACCCAAAAAGTGTTGTTTCATATCCAATTAAAACGAGGTACAAGGGGAAAACCTAGGGTGAAATATAGGCCAAGTATAGGGGGAAATAATACCCAAAAGAAGACAATCCTTCCACCCCAAGACTCATCCAACTCAAGGGTAAAAACCACCTCAACAACATACCCCACAAGTGGTGCCACTATGAGTGTAAAAAATCCCACTCCAAACCACCTCAACCTCCTACAATATTTTTGACAAAAGATGAGGCCATGTACCATACCAGAACCCCAAGACTAAGGTCATATATCAAGGAAGCAAGAGGCATCAAAACATTAAACCCTGAACACCTGGAAAGCAAGAGAATTCTAAGAAAAAAAAGAGAACTTCGAACAAATCCTAGAATTAAAAATCTAGGTGTGACAAATAAAGAATGAGTTTCCATGCTATGAAGAGAAATATCTAGCTATGATGCTATCTAAAGAGTAAAATAATCCAAAACTTGTACTAGAATTTGAGATGTGATCATGTTATAACGGAGAAGGTTACACTGCAATATCATACTGTGAATTTTAGGCACTTCACTTGAATAAGAAAATAGACTATGTCGCACCACAATTAAAGATTCCATAATGTAACCATGTAAAATACTAATGATGGAAACATCATATGGAATTACTTCACAATATGATAGTATCACTTCATGTTTTCCATACAGACACATATTTTAAAGTGTACATGATTTTTGTGGATAAGTAAAAGGGAAAGAGAAATCCATTATGATTATGGATATCTCATGAAGATAAAATATTACATATTTAGGATAATTAAAAGAGAATATATGTGATTGGTTTAAATTACATTTGGAGACTGAGAATAATGGATAATTAAAGGGTTTTGAAATTCAATGTATGAAAACAATATTTAGAAAATATACTGAGAATATAAAAAGATAGGGTAGTCAAAGAAAGAAAAATTGGAGAACTAATACTTAATTTTATAGGAATATTATATATAATGAAGAGAGATAATTGATTCTGTGATTATTCTATATATTTTACTTGTTAAATAATTTATAGAACCAAAGATGATGTGAGAATATTATCCTTATGTATTGAAGGATATGAAGAATATAAAGTGAATGGATTAATTTTTTTTATAAACATCCAAGATAAAGAATAAGAACATTGAGAATCCTAGCCTATGATAACTCTATATCATAATGATTGAAGCTTATGATTATTTATATCATAAGGATTGAAGCTTATGATTATTTATATCATAAGTTATGACTGAGAAGACCGATCTACAATATTCTTATATCATAGGACCTAAATAATTTTTATTCATCCCTTGATATTGTTATATAATGAGAAAAAAGATAAATATATTTATGTCAAGAGATACCTATTCTAATTTTTCGATCATACTTTAAAGGGTGTAAGAAAAATATTCTATTTTATAGAGGAATGAATAGTTGGTTCCAAATATTTAAACCAACTAGTTGGTGCTTTCATATTACCTGGTTGGTTTCTAGATTATGGGTTTAAATATATACCCTTGTATGAGATTCATCTTGATAATAAGAGAGGTCCGATCTGTGTGTGGGATGAAAACCCCTGTACACTAAAGATGTAGTCACACACATTATAGGCGAACCTCATTAAAAAATCACAATGTTCCATGTTGTGTGGTTTTCCATTTAACATTTCATACATGAAAACCAAATGATAAAAAATAGAAATAAAACCATTCACCAAATAGCTATAGAGGTAATAGGGGGAAAAGTTTTAATTGGTAATAAGTCACTCACATTGACTAACTCACCCCTCTCAGTGTGGTGAAATGATATTGGTGGAACATTAATTGGTATTAGAGCATGTACCACCTTTGATTATATTTTAAATAATCTCAATATTTTAGGTTTTTGATTTTGTTAAGTTCTTTCCCAAAATCCATTTTATGTAAATAGAAACAAAAAATAATATTTACACATGCTACAATCACGATGAAGATAAATCTAACATGGATGGAGAATATTTGATAGTTAAATTAACCACTAAAGAGATAGACAATATTTATTCCTCATGTAATTCATAATCTTTATATGATGATGAGGTAACTGAAGTTTCTTATCAAAACTATCCTATAGAATAACCAAGTACAAGTGGGAATGATCACATATGTGAGGATTCCAAAAATAGATCAATTTGTTCTTTAAAGGATATATTATATAATTTTCTTAAATATATAGTCAATTTTATTCTTTAATCTTTTAAAATAATGAAGGAGGTCACCAAACTTGTGGAAAAATTATAAAAGTTGGAGAAAGCATTGGAAAAAGGGTGCTGATGTGTGTAAAGATCTCCAGAAAAGTTGGAGCCATAATTTCAATGAATATAGAGATTTAATAATGGTGATTCAAATTTTAGAATTAGTGGATCTATAAAATCTATAATAAGGAAGAATCCATAAAATTGATTGACTAAAATATCCATGAAATTGAATAAGTAAATACATTCAAGGATTCTCAATTGGGGATTAAAGTTAATAAGATTAAGGAGATTGATATTTCCTTACTATAAATGAACCAAATGTATATAAATTTGGGAATATTATAAATTATTTTGAATACATATTAAAGTTAAAAGTGGATGAGAAGAACATATTCAATATGAAGTTTCTTGAACATGAAGTCAAATTGAAAAATTTGGAGATGACACATCTTGATTCTTCAAAATAAGCTAAGAGAAGTGCTGATTCTATAGGTACTTATAAGAATAATCTATTCATTAAAATACCTCTATTCCATCTAAAGAATAATTTAATATCATTTAATGATAATTCTATAGGAATATCCAATCAAAAGGTAGCACCCACTTCACAAAAAAAACAACGATTCATGCATAGTGCAAGTTTCAAATCAAGATCCAAACAAATATAGATAAAAAAATTAATGAGGGACCCACAACTATATTTTTGCTGTATATGAGAAAGTATAGTAATTTTTCCCCTAAAATAAGATCAACTGAAGAATAAAACATCAAAAAAATATCAAGGAATAAATTTTTTCTAGATTGTGTTTATTAGAAAAAGATCAAGGTTTGTAAGATACTTCTGGTATTATGATAGATTCAGAAAAAACGTATTTGGATTACTTGTATAATATGTTCATTCATAGAATAAAATTAAATTATATATCAAGAGGGAGTAAATATGATACAAATAAAATTACAAAAAATAATGATAATAATTTATTAATCTTTAAAAGATTTAAAATATTGAAGATATTCTATGGAAATTGAAACAAAAGTGGTCATAATGAAGATGGAAGCATATGTATAAATCAATTTAATGAAAAATTACAAAAAATAATAAGTTAAATAATAATACAGGTTATAATTCCTTGGGTTATTAGAAAAAGAAACATGTTAAGTAAAGAAATCCTATGAAGATTAAAAAGATTTCTACACCAAAAAGAATAAGTTGCTTCTTTTGAGGAAGAAAAGGACACACCATGGATTCTTTCAAACAATTCATGAGTGTTAGTGTCAATGGATGAAATAAATATTTACTTATAAGTGGATTAGTATTAGAGAAAAATAATAGGATTGGTTTGGTGAAAGAAATACCTAAAGAATAATTTTAGTTACATGAAAAGTTAGCCAATGTTGGTAACTCAAAGGCTCATGATAATCTAGGTGGAAAATCCAAGAAATATGACCATGTTTCAAAAAAATGCATGATTATTTGGATATCTTAGTTAGAGATAGAAATAAATAAAGTATATGTGTAATAAAATAAATTTATATATAGAATAAATAATTTCCACATAAATAAGTACTCAAATTTCATGTGAGGTTCTACAAAAGGAATGACCCATGAGTTCTTGAAAATATATATGTGAGGTGGAAGTGAAATATAAAAAACTCAAAATAATGTTTAATAATTATGGTAAAACAATTGTAGATGTTGAAGAAGATACAACAAGAAATAGTATATTCATATTCGTTTCAGTTGATATAAAGAAAAAATTCTTACAAAAAGAAGTAACTACAAAGATGGAAAAGATAACCATGATGCCTATGGAGATTCATTGAAAGAAATTTTGAAAATAATTATGAATAATTTCCCCAAAAAATAAATCTATACAAAAAGAGCTTCTTGGTTTGAAAATAACCACCAAAACTATTTACCACACTAAAGAGAAAAGGAGATACACCATATTCTCATATATAATATGTTTGTTATTTATATACAAATAATTGAAGGTGATGAATTATTAAGGGGGAAAAATAAAAACTTAATAAAACTTTAATAACTATTATAGACTTTATGGAAGTCACCATATTATGTGTGATCTCAATATTTTACATCTTAATGTTTTTCTTTGATAAGAAAATCTACCTTGATAAATTAAATATGGTGTATATCCCTTGAGGTAGGGGGTTTAAGAAACTCATAGAATTTATTAGTTTATGTGCATATAAAATTCTATAAAGTGATTGAAAATGTTTCATTGATGAGGTATGTTTTCTTATTCTATTATTTTTATTTTGATAATATAAAGTCTAATGTTAAGTGTAAGAGATAAAACTAATTAATTAAATGAGATATGGAAAAAATTTGGATATAAGAAACTAAAGGGATGATTTATTAAGCTAAATGCACTAGTAATTTTAAATATTTTTATTATATGTATTAAGATGAGTGTAGGAATTTAGGTAAAAGAATTTCATGAGAATATATTTAAAAAATTGGAATTATATTGAAAATATTTGAACAATCCTATGAGAATAGAATATGGATTTAGTATCTATTATGAATAGATACACATAAAGAGTGGGGTGAATCAATGTGTAGACCAATTTAAGCTTTCTACTTTTACTATCTATCTTTTCTATTTTAAGATCTTGTTATCATGTTAATGAGAACCATGTTCAACATGGTACTCATTTTTTCACTTTTCTTTA
The DNA here is from genome assembly GCA_963277665.1 of Viscum album. NCBI lineage: Eukaryota > Viridiplantae > Streptophyta > Magnoliopsida > Santalales > Viscaceae > Viscum > Viscum album. The sequence goes on along the minus strand of OY728147.1, from coordinate 1,351,853,003 downwards.
CTGAATGATAAAAAATGTGTAGTAAAAAATAAAATTAAAGGGATACAAATACTTTACATGGTTCACCACTAAGGGATAATCCAAGGAGCACACATTTATATGATGTAAATGTACTATAATTCAATACTACCAACTACAATTATTAAAAGTATTTTGGAAAGTCTCACTGATGACCTTAGGGACACTCCATCCCCTTCACTCACTACATTGATGAAGGTCTTTAACAGTTTATAGATATTCAAGTCTTCCCATTATGATCAATAAATATATAAATATATTCATCTTTAACTCTATATAGATTCATTTTTATTCCCCCCAAGTTAACCGCTCCCTTTTTTAAAGGTAAATAATATAAACACCTCAATGTGATTGTTTACAATTTGTCTTCTTAAAAGTAGTAGAAACCATTATCAAGATGAGAATAATTCCATTAAAGAATTATTTTATTACTTTATTCATCAACTTCCAGGTGAAAAAAATGATACCTATTATTCCTTTGAGCCTTCTCTTTTTCTCTAAGATATACTAGATTTTTTAGAGGAATTATACTATGGATCAACTTCTCACTTATCTTATCCTCTTGAACCAGATATTTAATAAGCACTAGGCCCTCTCAATATATATATCTCTCTCTATATATATCTTTCTTTATATCTATTATATTTTTGTGGAATAATTCAAACACAATCAATATTTCTTTATTTTGAATATATAATTCTCCCTTCAATATTAGTCTCAAGATTTATTCCTTTATGCTCCATGATTCTTAGTCCACCTTACACCAATCCTTAGACATAAGAAACCAATCCAAATTCTTAATATAGAAACAAAAAATTTTCCTCTATTTAAAAATAATACTGGTCCTCATGAGTTAATTCAATTATTAAATTCTCTCTCTTTCTTAAATACTTCAGTCAAAAAAACTCTTGAAAATATGCTACAATATTTATTCAACTTAGATAGAATTTTCAACCATATATTATGATTAATAATATATATTGTATTCCATGTGACTTTATGTCATGGAACTCTCATTGTGGTGAAACTATATCTTAGACTCCATATTATTCTATGACTTCTTCTAACATTTGGATTCACTTCATGGATTCTTTTCTTCACAACACATACCACACTTATATAATTTCTTAAAAATTAAAAATAGTATCTTCAATCATAATAATATACTCAGTCATGATGTTTTAAACATTTAAGAACAAAATAGTTATCATTTTATTTCAAGTTAAACCAAGTTATCAATCATAAACTAATACTGATGATATTCAATGGAATCCATGTGGATATATATTATTTTCTTGAATGCATGAATGCTGATGTGGTGAGTATTCCACCAAGTCACAATAATCTACCACTCTTAAAATTCATCCAATTATTTACCACAAAATAAGGGTAAAAGACTTATAAAATGAAAATATTTTAAAAACAAGGCATGATGCTCCAAATGTACTTTTCCATTATTCAAAAAGAATTAATTATTATGAAAACAAAGTCTAATGCTCCATAAGGTACCTTGGTACTTTTCAATTATAAAAAAAATTAAATCTTATGAAATTATAATAATACTTATAAAAACAAATATTTATGATATTTTCCACAAAGTCTTATGAGAATAAAATCTTACATGCTACACAAAGTCTTACACAACTACACTGAAAGTCTTATGAAAATAAGGTACTTCAACAATTTACCACTTTTTTTAAAGTACGAAGTCTTACATAGGTAGTCAAAGTCTAACTAAAAAAAGTCTTACATGTATAGATAACCACAACACTTAGACATTTTTACTCAAATAATAAATTCTTACACTGCTCAATAAAATTATTTTAAAAACTATATTAGAGTATTACACTCTTCAAGAAATTTTTATGAAATGAGTAAGAGTCTTATGAAATAACCAAATTATTACTGATTTTCCAAAAGTCTTATGAACTTTACATAAGTCTTATGAAATCTATTCTTTTTTATTTTTTATATATCTACTCAAAACCATATTTCTCCATAGATATTCCAAAACACATGTTACCTTCTAAAATATCATGTTGAACTCTTCCAACCTTCAAAATTAACCACAATAGGCATAATATATCCCTCTCATTCACTTCTCCATGAATCACTATTCCCATGGAAAGATTCATACATAAAATCTTTTCTAAAAATTTCAACAACCATAATCAATAAATCTAAAATTATATAAGAATCAATTGAATTTAATTCATTTTAATTCATTATACCACTTCACGTTGTAATTAATTTCACTAACCTTTTTTATTTATTCCACAAATTCAACATATTTTGTCAAAAAACCTAACAAAAAACCTATTGGTTTCAAAAATTTCATATTATGGTTTGATTATGGATATTTTTTTGTCTAGATTATTCCATATTGTTTTCTATATCAAGAATTAATCAAGTAGACTTAGAGTAGAATAATTGATGGCATATTTCTCAATAAAGATTTTGTAAATATATGTTGTAGTAGAATATCTTGGAAGGAGTATGGAGTACTAAATCATATTGATGAGAATAAGATAAAGTTCTCATGTAGAGTATTACTATATATTAAGTTATAAACATTTCATGTGGATTGGATAAACACCTTAAATATTATGAATGAGGTGCTACTATGAATGATAGATAAAGAAGTTTTAAAATAACATCTGACCATTAAATATATGCTTATATATATTCATAAGGAAAAATGTTTTTTATTTAGTTATTACAAATATTAGAGACTACTTGTTGGCAAAGATAGTTGAATGAATACAGAAGATTCTTGAAGGTTCATGTGGAAATTAGTTTAAGAATATTTGAGGGGTTTGAAGAATAAATATTGTTCCATAGAGTATGGTGATTTCTGGATATTATATATCTATAAATATTCTATAAAATCTAGTCATGAAGTTCCATCCATTTAGTTATCAAAATTAAAGAGTGATATATCATATGGAAATATACCAGGTTGATGTTTGAGGAAGAAATGAAGTTGTGAAAGAAATAGAAGAATTGTTAAAATTATATAAAAAGTATTTATATATTTTATAAGATTTAGAATTATTTTATAAATGATTGAAGATGATTTGAAGTGATTCCAAAGTAATATTAAGTGTTTTTGATGTTTTAAAGAGGCTTGTAAAATTATGGTATTGGCTGGAATTCATATGATTCAGTAAAATTGATGTTTTATAGATAGGTATGAATCGATTTGAGAAATTGGGTGTTGTGTAGGATAAAATCAGACACATAACTTTATATGTATAAATTCATTCCATGGAAGATAAGTCTTGTGAGATCAAACAAGAAAAAAAGAGCTACGTCTGGTTAAAACTATGGAAGGATTTGTATAACAATAAATATGTGATAATGAGATACATCAGAATGGGAAAATGATACATGGGATTAAATCCATGTAAATTGGATTGAATAAGATTAAATAGGTGATAATAATATCCCATATGATTAACTTATTTTAGAAATAAAATTCATAATATTAAATATGATCTCATATTATAATAACTTGTTCTGGAATATGAGGTTAAAGAAGATAAAAAATTGAAAGATACAAAGTTGTGTGAGATTAATTGGTTCTAGAAGTTAAGTTATGTTGAATTAATTCAAAATGATGTAGAGTTTCATATGAATTATTTTTTATGGAAGTTACACTTCATCAGAATAACTAATTCCAAACCCATATGTTAAGTTGGAATAAAATGTTTTTACATAAGAATAACCCTAAGTTTTAAAATTTTATGAAATATCATCATTTAATGATAGAAGGTTTTTGTAAGATACATCATAGAATACGTAAGATCTTTACAAAGATTGAAAATATAGAAAATGGTAGATCATAGTAAATTAGAGTGATTTAAATATCATGATCACAATTATAATCACGATTCAATCCAAGATTAATTATGATGATGCTGTGGTGATATTCAAATATTTAAATATTATGATTAATGTTATAATCATGATTCAATTCAGAATTAATTATGATGATTCTATGGTGATCTTAAAAGAATTAAATATCATGATTAATGTTATAATCATGATTAATTATATGTTATTTGGTGATTAATAATGAATAAGAAAGAATTATTTTCTATACTAAGAAGATAAATATCAAGCTATGATGATGTATGAAGAGAAACAAGATAAAGATGATAAAAGAATTCTAGATGAGTTTATTCATTGAAGGAAAAGGTTATGTCATGGTTCATGATGAAGCTAAGTATATGGGAGAGATTTAAACTGCAATTTCATGTTTGAGTGGTAGATAGTGTGCTGGAATGAGATAATAGACTCTGTCATGAAACAATAGGATATTCCATAATGTGACCATTAAAAATTATAAATAAGGCCACATAATAAGTAATTATTTTAAACTATGATAGTATCCCAGGATGTTTTTAATAAAGACATGTATTTTAAAGTTTGTGTGGTTTTTTTAGAGAATTTAAAGGGAAATAGAAGTCTATGATGATTCTATAGATCATGTGAATATAAAATATGAAGTCTTTAGGAGGATTAATATAGAATATATGTGATTATTATAAATGAGATTTTAATGTGGATAATAATAGATAATTGAAGGGATAAGATTAATTTTTTTTATATTAAATGTATGAAAATAATATTCAATAGATACATTGATAAGATAAATATCAAAAGGAGTTATAGAAGAGGTGACAAAGTGGATAAATGATACTTCATTTCAAAAGAATATATTGTATATCAAATAAATAGAACCAACATTGTGATTAATTTTCATATTCTATGTTTCAAAGAAATGAGAGAATCAACACTACTATGAGATTATTATCATTGTGAATTGACTAAGAAGAATAAGAAAAAAAAGAAACCAACTTAATTCTGTTGATAATCATTCAAGCCAAAGAAGGACATCACTAAGCATCCCAGCCTATGATAACTCTATATGCTAAGAAACAAAGATTAAAATTCCTTATATCATAAGGTATTACTGAGAAGACCAGACTATGATTTTTTATATTGTAAGGTATTAATAATTATAATGAATCCCTTAATATTTTTTGGAAACTGAGGAAAGAGATGAAAATATTTTCATTAAGAGAGACATGTGCTACTTTTTTTATCATACTTCAAAAGGTTCAGGGTGAATCCTGTATTTTTTATAGGAAGGAATGCTTATTGAAAAAGCATAAAAATTGAAATTTAGTGATTGAACTATACTTGATTACTTCTAATAGTATGGTTAAAAGGACATACCCTTACTTGAGATTCATCTTGATAATAGGATAAGTGTTGTGTGTGAGTGGGATATCAATCATCATACACTGGGGAAGTAATCATCCACATTAGAGGAAAACCACATTAATGAATATTGATGTGACTTTTTGTGTGGTTCACTATTTACCATTACATTCATGAAAACCAAAAAAGATAAAATAGTAAGGGATTCATTAACTAAATAAGTGTATAGGTACAATAGGGGGAAAATTTTAATTGATATTAAATCACTCACACTGATTCACTACATCCTATTAGTGTAGTGCATCGATCTGGGAGGGACATCAATAATACTGTCTGTAACATTAAAAATAAGAAGTTCAAGGTTGATTATAATCTCACACACCATTTCACTTTTATCATTATAAATATAAATGAGAAACAAATTAAAAGGTTATATGTGGATAGATTGTTGGAATCATTATATTATGAATAATTTGATAATTGTGAATCTTATTTTAGGAAAAATGACTAAAACACCTTTTAGTGGAAAAGATGAGTGGGATAATAGACTATTATATCTTATTCACAGTGATGTATGTGGACCAATTAGTATATAAGAAAGTGGTGAGTTTAAGTACTTTATAAAATTTACTGATGAATTTAGTTGATATAGTTAGAAATTTTTGATAACGAACAAGTATGAAACTTTTAAAAGTTAAAATAATTTTTTAAAAAAGTACTCAATAAACCGGAAAAAAGTATTGAAATTATCAGATATGATCGAAGTGGCGAATACTTGAGCAAGAAATTCACTAATTATATGTGATATTGTGGAATTGTGTTTAAATTCACTCCTTCTAGAATACTATAGTGAAATATCATGTCTAAGTGGAAGAATTATACCCCATTGAAGTTGGTTTGATCGATGATGAGTCAGTGTGACCATTCTATTTCATTATGGGGATATGCTCTAGAAATTTTTGTATTCCTACTTAATTGAATTCCATTTAAAGTAGTAATAAATACACCATATGTGATATGAAATAATAAACATCCCAATATTACTTTTATAAATATTTGGGGTTATGAAATATATGTGTAATGCTTGGATTCTAATAAACTTGACCATAAGTCTGAGAAGTTCTTATTTGTTGGATATACTAAGGAAATTAAGGGATATTATTTCTATAGTCTCACAAATCAAAAAGTGTTTGGGGCTCAAATTGTAATATTAATTGAGAAGTAATACATTAATTGATAAGTTAGTGTGTGTAAAGTTAAACTTAGATAAGTTCAATACCAATAAAAAAGATGTGTTCCAAAGATAGAAGTTGAGCCAGTTCCATAAAGAGTTGTGATAGAAGAACAAACTCAGGTTTCATTGGAACCTCTTAGTAATGGTAAGATTCATTAAGATTAAAAGATATGATTTTATTATAGATAATGATGATGGATTAATTCTCATAGGTGATGAATAGACTACCTATCAAGAGACCATTTAGAGTTTTGATGTTAAGAGGTGGATAAAAGATATGGAATCTAATATGGACTTAATTTACACTAACCAAGTTTGAAATTTAGTGGATTCACTTGAAGAAGTGAGTCCCATAGGGTTTAAGTGGGTTTTTCGTAATAAAATTGACACATATGGTGGAGTGTCTACCTATAAAGTACACATGATGACAAAGGGTTAAAAATTTATTCATGGTATTAACTATAGAGATACCTTTTCACCAGTTGTGATGATAAAGTACATTTCAATATTACTTGCCATAGTAGCTCATTATGATTGTGATATATGTCAAATGGATTCCAATACTACATTCCTTAACAATAATTAATCATGGATGTGTATATGATAAAAACTGAATTTTTTAAAGTTCCAAATGAGTCCACAAAGGTTTCCAAGTTGCAACCATCCATTTATGGATTGAATCAAGCCTCTTGGAGTTAGAAAATCCAGTTTAATGATGCAATCAAAAAATTTTATTTCATCTAGAATATAGACTATTCTTGTGTATTCTATCATATTAGTGTTATTTTGGTGGTATTTATGATATTTTATATGGATGACATACTTCTTCTCAAAAATGATATCCCAAATTTGCATTTTATAAAGATGTGGTTGGGAAAATTCTTCTTGATGAAATACATGGGTGAAGCAGCCTGAATACCGGGTATGAATATTTATAGAGATATATTCAAGATGTTTCTTGGAATGAGTAATAACAAATATATTGGTAAAGTTCAAAAGCATTTTATCATAGAGAACTATAGAAATGAATTTTTATTAGTGTTACATAGCATAGATCTTAAAAACATTCAAGGTCCTTATAAATATTTAGAAAGGATGGTTAAGATTCTATATGTGTCCACCATAAGATCTATAATGTATACCATGTTATGTACTTGACCTGATATTAATTATTACTTGAGAATAATTATTAGAAACCAATATAATCCTAGTTAGAGTCACTATATTTCTATCAAGAACATCCTTAAGAATTTAAGAAGTAGTAAGGATATATTTTTTGTCTTTATAGGTGAGGATGATCTCAGTGTAATAGGTTTCACTGATTATAGTTTCTAATCTAACAAATATGATATGAGATCTCAATCTAGTTTTATGTTTATCCTAAATGGCAGAGCTATTATTTGGAAGAGTCCCAAACAAGCCACCATAGTGGACTCGACAATAAAGGTAGAGTAAATCACTACATTAGATGCTGTAAAGGAATCTATTTGCATTAAGAAGTTCATCATTGAACTTGGGGTGGTTCTTAGAATCAAGGGATAAATCTAGATATAGTGTTATAATAATAGAGCTATTTCTCATGTTAAGGAACCCCAGTCTCACCAAAGAACTAAAAAAAATCTTTTCGAGTACCATCTCATTTGAGAGATCATTGAGAGGGGTGATGTAAGGATTTTTTGGGTGGTTATAGAGGGGAATATAGTGGATCCATTGATAAAAACATTAGTACAAAAAATTATGAGTTCCATGTTGAATCTCATAGTATAAGATAAACTAGATATTGGATATTATGGTTTTAAAATGTATTATCATTTTATGATAAAGGAAATCTTTGTTTATCATTCATTCATGTGCACAACAATTATATTACATGAATAATAGAATTATCATATCCTATAAAAGTATAACTTTGAGTTGTCCCTAATCAATGATCATCATGGAATATTATGGTTTGTGATGATATGTTAAGATTAACATGAGTAAAACCTGGTACTCGATAAAAAGAGTTGTATATGAGAGATAAAGAATAGAATCACGAGGCAATTAACTGAGTCTTATTATCTAGAATGACCTTCCAAAGTATATAAAATGTAATTTAACATGGTTATTGATATACTTATGGGTGTAAACTTATTATTAATCCCCATTACCCAATTTTGGTGAGATACCTAGCATGTGAACCTTCATAATTTGATACATTTATTACACTAGACTTGATGCTTAGCTACCTAGGGGGTGGTTGGGTATATTTATGATCATTTCCTTGATTATATCTCAATAAATATGGGTTTTTCCACTTATATAAAGAGTTAAATACAAATGAACCCTTGAATAAATTATACTAAGGAAATTCATGACCATGATTAGTTGAATGACATGTGGTGGGTTGAACTGCTTGGATGCGAAACATATGATGTGCTCATATAGTATATGAATAATATGTGATGTATTAATCGACTAAATTAGTATTTTTTCATATAATCTTGAATGTATGAGGTGGATTATACTATATTGAAATTTTCTATGTTTATTAGTCCTTAATTTCATAGAAAAATATATTATATAGGTATACATACAATGTATATGATACATCTTATGATGGGCATATTCATATAGAGATATGAGTATCTTTGATTGAGATGACATGAGACCCATTTGTATCTTTAAAAGCACTGGTGTTTTTCTAAAGGTAGATATTTTATTATATCAATAAAATCAGGATTTCATATTTGTTTTCAATGCTATAAAGTCTCATAGGATCACACAGTTAGGCTTTATAATAAGGATTGAATTTTAGACAAAGTTTCTATCCAAAAGTTTTGGAATAAATTCCATATAGTATTCTGGTTCAAGTATAATATTGTTATAAATACAATAATATAGGGATATCGTATTTTAAAATATCTCCCAATTCATAAACTATGATATGCATGTTATTCATATCATAGAATATGATATACTTATATCATATAAGGCCTAAGATGACTCTATCGTAGCTTATGATAGAATTAAAATATGGGTACCGAGTTTATGTCCTTCGACACATCTACCATATAGTTTCCTTAAGTTATAAATAAATGATTTGATTAATTTATGGCTATACACACATGTAATAATCATTTAAAATGTTCAAACATTTATAATATATCAATGGATAGTGTAACACATGCCGGTTCCTATGCAATGGTGGTCGATGTTTAACTACCTTTATAAAATTAAGGGATCCTATGTAAATGTATATTATCCCATTATTTTATATGTGAGACACTCATAATATATACCCAAAACTCTATTTATCTTGGTTCTCATTTTGTTTTTGCGAAGAAGGTATTATAAATCCATAAGAGATTATTGGGTCCTATCATTAAAAATGAGGATTTTAGTGGCCGATGCCATCCCTATGGATACAAAGCCTATTTTATATCTCTAGGTGATTAAGATCAAGAAAAATTCATCGAGTTCAATGAAGATAGATCTTTCTTCATTTTTGGTACACTAGTTTATGTCTTGTGTTATTCACTATATATTATTTCATTGATGATAGATTAGTCATATTTATGAGTCTCTTCTACTACAATGATAATTTTATGATCCTAAAAAACCCATCATATATACATCATGAAACATATTTGATAAATCATAGTGAAATATTTTATGATGCAAAGACACAAGAGATATTGATTTTAGGTATAACCGCTGAGGTATTTAAGAAAAATATTCACTGTTCTAGCATATTTGGTATATAGATGATTTCAAAATATATTTATGGGGAAAATGGGGAGGAAAATGATGATGATATATCATATTAAATAGATTATTGAAAATAAATTTGTGAAAAATTGGTAGTAAAAAAATACAAAAAACATTTCCTAACGTCAAAAGGAAAGGAGAGGAGGAGTAACAAGAAGATGATAACCATCTAAAAGTAGGGAACACCCACTAAGGTAAGTATGAATTATTTTAGTAATAAATATATTACATATATTTTTGTGGGAGAAGTTTTAAAATATATAAATTTAGATCCCCTATTTTTTTTAAACAATGGATGATTCTATGGAATAAGAATTTTTGGAATCTAGTTATCAATCCAGATAATGTTATTATAGTACCCAAAGAGAGATCTAATACTTATGTTAGAAGGTGGATAAACTTCAGAAAATTCAAATATTTGATCATGTGTTCAAATTAGAATTGTTTTTATAGAATAAAATATTGAAGAAAAAGTAGCTGTATTTGAAACAATCCATTATAATAATTTGTGTAAAGATGAAGAGACAAAGTGATCTACTCAAATTACGTTCATTTGAGATGAAAAAAAAGCCAAGGGAAAGAATCTTAAAGTGGTTTTCCTCTTAGAACAAAACTTAAAGAGAATATAAAATCTAAAAAACAATCTACTTTTAAAATGGAGAAGTTAAATTCCAAAATAAAGGAAAAGAATGTTAATTTCATGGATCTATAAAGGAGGTTAAATATTCAAAAAAAAGAAAAATTAAAAATCTTTCCTTAGTAATCTATAGAAGTGGATAACAAAATTGTATAAACTTGGAATCAGTGAGTAAATGAAGAGTTTTTTTTATAAATTTAAAAGGAATGTTTCTAAAAAAGGTGGGATTAAATGACACAATCTTGAGTTTTTGGACACACTATAGATACATGTTTGTAATCCATGGATATTAGTAATGGAAATAGGTCTAGTGTAATATCTCAATACAGATAGAGATACATGTGGTTTGAATTTATTAGGATATGTTTTATTTATATGAACCATAGACATATAACAAGATACAACACCAAAATAAGTAGTGGAGTAACCAATAAGAAACCCCAATTCCCATGTTAAGGGGAGTCATGTATGGAAAGAATACAAATCTATTACATTGAAAAATAGATTTATGGTGTTTGATGATTAAAAGGAAGGAAGGAAACAAGGTGTTAATTCAGCACAAAAGATGGTGTATTCACAATATTTATCATGGAAGGAAAAGAAACAAATATATAGAAAGAAGAAATACGTTTCCCTTATTTAACCAAATAAGGATTAACACTAGAAGTAAGATTCATCAAGGATGAATAAATCCAAGGTGGTTCTCTTGTATATCAAGGAGGATAAACACAAAGCATGCATAAGTGGTTTCACTAATACCACCATATATTAAAAGATAAATATTGTTATAATGTCCCTAATATGGTGGATAAAGTATTTTTAAGGATATAATAATAACAAAAAAATGAAAGAACTATGTACAAGTGTGATTAGTCTCACAATATTGATGGATGCGAAGCCAAAGAAGATGGTGGATTCTAAATCAAAAATCCAAAATGAATTTTATGCAAGTGGTACCACACAAAAGAGAAATAATAAGAAGTCTTGGAGTTATATTATAAGTAAATTATTTGTTTATCATGGAAAACCAAATTACTCTACTTGAGGATGTTTAGAAAGGACCCCTCTCCCAATGTATTTAATTATTATAAATATTATTAAAGTGATGCAAGTTTAATGGGAAGATATGATTCATGGAGTTAGTGTATTTTAATGTTGTAAATTAATTATAATTTTATGAATGAAATAAGTGGTGTCAAAGTAAGAATCAATGCTATAAAGGCATGATATGAGTTTACAAGTGGCATCTAGAGAAATTCAAATTTTTATCAATGTTTAATTTTGAAAATTCAAGAAGTATCTTGCTAAATATATAATTACAATTGAAGATATAATTTTACAAGTGGTGCAATAACGAGATAGATATATCATGGTGCCAAATATTATTCTAAATTATCAAGTGATTTCAACCTAAATATAGTGATAAAAAGTGTTATTAGGTTATATGAAGTTGGATTAGACTGTAACACCCTCATTTTCCATGTTCATGTTAATATAAGTTTAAACCTATAGTAAGTATTTTTTTGAGCCTTGTGATGGTTGAAATTGGTCTTGGTTTGTTTTAGAGGTTTTTAGAATCTTAAAAGTGTGTTTTGGAGGTTTTTGATTAAAAAAAACATCACCATGCCCTGGTGAAAGCTATATTTGGCTCTGATGTTCTTTGGTGTAAAACAAGAAAATGGGAAAATGGGAATTTCCATAGCATGATTCATAGGGAAGGTACTTGTGAGATTTATCTTGGGAGACCTCACCACACATATTTTTAAGTATGGTGTGAGGGAAAATATCATGGGATTTGAGAACATGCCATATGGGTGTACATTTTTGGCTACAACATTTAATTACACCATGATTGTGGCCATGCCATGGTGTAGGGTGTGGTGATGGTCATTCCGTTTTAAAATAATTGAAATGCTCACATTCTTTCGTGGATCTCCATAAATGAACTGCATTTGGTATTAATATAGTGTTTGAACTTAATAAGAGGATGATTAATGTCTTCCTCACTCATTTTTATATGATTAAATTACTCAATTATTTTCCCCTTTTAGAGATTGGTGATTTTGGGAGAATTTTTATTAGAGAACCAATTGGGACTATGATATTCATCCTATCATTGATTTTTTCCTTTTTTGGACTGATACTACCATTCCTTTGGTCGATCTATGGCCTTGATTCATCCACCATTGCTGGTGATTCTATTTTGGGATGATTCAGTTGGCTTCTTTTTGTGAGTAGTCCTTCTAACCAAGTTCATATTATTTTTTGAATTATAATAGAGTGAGGATATTATGGATTATAATATGGTGCTTTGTGTAGTATAGAGAGGCAATTCCCAACATTAGTGTAATAACAATTTTTTTGAGGATCATTGGCATTCTATAATGACTCAGTGGAAATTATCTTAGTGACTCTTCTTCGATGAGTCTCTTGCCTTCTAGAATTTATATTAATATCTTGAAATCTTTATTCTTGAAATTTTATGTGACCATGGATATGGTTATTTATGTGGCACTATTTTATCACACTTTTCCACATCTATTTTGGGTGATTAAATGAGTTTTAATGAAATGTTTTTATTTTAATAAGAATTCTGTGAATATGTAAAAAAATGGGTTGAATATTAAATTATTTGAAAATAGACTTTAAAGTTAATTTTTTTAGTGAAAAAATTGTCATTGTTTAGTTATTTAACTGTCATATAATTTTTAAATAGTCATTTTTTTGTGATTTTCATCTTTGGCTCACAATTTTCACTTTTTAGGACTTTTGTGTTTTTAGAAATTGCCTTGGTGAAATCTCTTATGTGGTGAAATTAGTTATGTGGGTATAAAACACTACATAGTCCCAAATATCTACATTGAAAGGTTTGGATTTTTAGGGATTTAGGTACGTAATACTTATCACCTATGTGGAAATCGACTATGTGGGAAATCACATACTTTGATCAAAATCATTATATCGATAAATGGATACATAATGGAAATCATATACATAAAAATAGATATGTAAAAGGATTTGGGTATGTGGATAATTAACTATGTAAATATTAGACCATCTCATTTAACATTTACATCATTCCGATTGGCTACATAGGAAAATTCAAATATTTTGTTCATGAAGACAAAGGTTCTGTGCACTAGCTAGAGAAAATGCCTTCTGGTCAGACATAAATGTGGTAACCAACAATAGTTTTGATTAGGTAGGTGAGATTAGGTGTACTTAATCTAGGAAGAAGGTGATAATTGAGAGAAAATATGAGATCTCTATACTTGGTATATAAGAATACGGATGAGAGGAGACCTCTAGGGGGCTGAGGGTCCAAGAGAAATAGAGAGGATATCACTAAGGGCTGAGATAAGTAGAGGGAGAGTATAATTATGTAGTCTTAACATACATAGAAATTACATAACTTTTACAAAATACATAAAAAATTACATAAATAGACACCCAAAGACCATATTGGTTTAGTACCTTTGGAAACATGGAAACATAAACACCAAAACATAAGTGGGTTACATTATCGCCCACTAGGTTCTTCAGGACGAGAACTATTCTTAGATACAACATAATTAATACATATCTTCATAACCTGGGGAAGTAAACATAAAAAGGGGTGAACAATATGCTCTATAAGGTTAAAAAAGGGATATATGTAAGCATAAACATGAGTATAGGGGTATGAGAATGCGATCAAAACATTATAATATCATACCCTTCATATCAAAGATCATAAACATGAATCATGGCATAAATCTTGGAAGTTAATAAGATATTAATTGTAATAAAATAAATAAAATAATCCATGAAATCATAACATAGGAATAAAACATGGAATTTTTCTAGACAGATAATTATATTAAATGATTTTCATAGTAGTCAAGGCATTGCTATCGAGGTCATCTTAGTAGAATGTGTTCACTCCCCATACCATATTGATAGTAATGGTTCACTCCCATGTACATATTATTCACGTGAGTTAACTACTCATACTATCTTGGTAGTAATGGTTCATTCCCATGTCTATCTTAGTAGTTAAGGCTCATTCCCAAGACCATCTTAGTCTATCTAATGAGATATAAATATTTACCCAATTCATTAGAGGGAGATATTTGTCCCACCCATATCATAATGAAATCATACATACATGTCCCAAAAAATCATAAAAAATCTTATAATAACCCACAAAATGAAATAGGTATCATAAACATGTAATCATATCATAACCTATGGAAAAATACATAGGTTTCACAATCATTTCATTAAAGCATAACCTGTGAAAACAAGCGGGTTTCAAAATTGTATAAATCATGAATGAGAAATAGGTTTTATAAATTTCATTTTAGAAAAAAATAATCCATTAATAGAAAGAATATGAATGGTAATATTGAATCATTTTCCCATAAAGTCATGAGTAACACCAATGAGTGTCATCTTATATGGGAAATAATTTTGAAAGATCTTTTAAAAACGTTTCTTGAGAAAAATATCATTTTTGCATTGAAAAATGATTAAAAAAAGATATTTTCGAATATATTTTTCTTAGAAAATATATTTTAATACCTTTTAAGGAATATTTGAAAACCATAAAATATTTTTAAAATCATTTTTCCTTGAAAACCATCTTAGAAAATATTTTTGAAAACATGGTTTTTGAAATAAAATAGATTTCCAACTGAAGGAAGAAATACAATCAAATTTTTATTTAAAAGATTATATTAACAATATTAAGTTCCAAAGAGTGGAAAAATGATAAAAATATATGGATATATATTTAATAAATAGAGTATAAGAAAATAATTATTTTTCTTTAGATATGGATCAAAATATTTCATCAATGGAAGTATAATCATAAACAACCCCGATAAATGATGGGATTATTTCAAAAAACTATTACTACCTAGTAACATGGGATCATACTCTTCATGTTGGAAAATGAAATTTCAATAAGAATAAAATATAATTAAAATAAGTATATTCATGATATAATATGTCAAAGGGAATTATATACACCTCGAAAAATAATTTAGGTGCTTAACAAAACACGAGTCTCAAAGATGGTAAATTGAGACAAACCTATCTTACCGATTTGGTAACTTTTGAAACATAAAAACCTTTAAATAAATATCATATAATGTATATGTAAATACCTATAAATTTAATTTTAAGATACATAGAATAAATTCATGGGAAGCATATATACCACACAAAATAAGTGAGTGATGAATAAGGCATGTATCTCACAGAAATAAAAAGTGAGCTGAAATTCCTTTACCGTGTGTCTTGACTCACATCCTACTCATAAAAAATTACTTTATAATAAATATAAGTTTATTATAAATCTATAAAATAACCATATTATTATATATATTACCATATATGGTTTTATTATGACTTTATATTACCCTATTTTTAACAATTTCATTTTAAGGTTACGCTTCGAGTAATATTCATTTTGTTTTTCACATGTGTCTTAATTTGTTATATATTTGGTCCTTATACATATATCATGATTTATAGAACATAAAAAATGATATAAATGTCATTTATATTTATTATATGTGTATTATAATAATCTATATAATATATAAGTATTAAATAGAATACACCGTTCATGGAGACAGTAGGTCGTACGTATTCATGAACGCTGTTTCCGTTTTATTGACGTATTGAAATAAATAAAGAAAATGAAATATATGTATATAATATCATTAAATCAGAATTATTATGTCATATATATATCATATAATTTCTCTAAACACATCCTTAATACATTTCATGTAGTGTGTGAATAAATTCACATCGCTTTGAGGGGGCGGTTGTCCACACTTCCTCAAACGAAATTATCGTATTTACAAAAAATGGAAAGTATAAAGATATTTATTGTAAAATAATTAAATAAGATTAAATAAATAATATTTATCATATATATCATATATAAATATCATGTCCATCATAATTACCAACCATGAAAGGTGTTAAAGGAAAAAAGAACAATCATTATTTTGTGAGGCGATAGTTCGCCGTACACATAAATAGTATGTTCATTACCCATTAGATAGAAGCATGTTTAAGTGTAGGTATAATACTTATAATAAAGAAATATCAGTATATTTAGGATATTTTTTTTGTTTTATAAGAATTGAATAGTGATAGTGGAGGTGGTGGAAAATGAAAAAAAGATAAAGGAGCTTGAGGAAGGATGCTACCTCTTCATTGGGAAACTCCTTTTAGTTTTCACCAAAATGCTTCCTTGGATTGATTTATTCCAAAATTTAGTATTCAAGGAATAATGGTGGTATTTTTGGAAGTTTATTTTTCAGATCATGGGCGAACCTAAGTGGTTTTAGAGGTGTGAGGAAGTGAGAGAGTTCTTGCCTTTTTATAATGGAAGGGGAGTGGTGCTCTTGTAAATACCAAAAGGTATTCCTTAATGGTAGGTATACCTTAACTAATGTGACTCAAAAATGTAAAACTAATGGATTAAAAGGGAATATTGGTCAATAAAAACCCATAAAAAAATATCTTCATTTTAATAATTTGGTTCCTTAACTTCTATGTTTCCCCAATTTTATTATTTTGTTTTTTATTGAAGACACTAGTTTATTAAACCATATAGTTTAACCATTAAGACTAAATTAAAGTGATATTGTTTTTTGAAAATAGAGATAAAATTAATTATAAATATTTTACCTCATTTAAATTAAAAAATCTCATGTGTTTTGGAAATTAAATTTAAAACAAGTGCATGTGACAGGCAAAAACACTGCTTAAACCCAAACCATGAAAAAAATGTTTTTACAATTTATGGGTCAATATGTTAATTATAAAAGATAAATTGGTACATTTATAAACCATATTTAATATTGATTAACAATTAAAAATAAATTTTCATAATTTGAAATCATTTAATAAAATATCATTTATTGTAAAATAACATTAATGTCAATTTTGACATTACTTATTTGATTTTAATTTTAAAAAATCAAAACAATATTGTAATTCAAATATATTAATTTTTAAATATTTTTAAAATAGTATATTCATATAAAAATAATAATTAGATACAATAATTGAATCAATTTACTTCACTTTTAATATTTATAGTATCATTTATTTTAGTTAATTATTAACTAAATAATCAATATGTTGGCGTTTCGTAAGAATTTTAAGTAAGCAAATCATCTATAAAAATTAATGATAAATTATTATTATTATAAAAATAAAATATTTATATTTAAAAAGTATATTTATAAAAAAATATGGTGTTTTTAAGAAATATCAAAGTTTTATAAATGTTAAAGGTAAGGAAAGTTACATTTTTGTCTTTTTCCTTACATAACTTTTATATTGGGAACTTCCTTTTAATAATATAACAATAACCCATATAAATATAAATAATAGAGTATATGGTAGAATTATTTTCATCCAATTTCTTTTGGAAAAGTGTACATGTCATTTTGGTCTTTAAAATTAAGTTTTAGTCCCTTATTAGGCTTAATTCTACCTTAATCACTGTAATTAATTTTAATCACTTTCACTAATATTTTTGGTCAAAAATTTATCTTATGATAAAAAAAATATTATACTTATTACAACCATTTATGTCCTTTTTTCAAAATTAAAGTCATATAAGTGGAAAAATTAAGTTTAACACTAATCCCACAAACGTGGTGAGAAAGCGGGTTTTTAAAGTAAATACATTCAAAAGTTCAATAAGTGTTTATATCTAATTTCAATATAAAAATGATTCCAATGACCTAAACTGGATTAATATATGTATAATTGATCTATTTTTACATTATAAATCAATTTATAATATATTTTAACATTAATAATTATTTAAATGAATAGGCGATTTTTAACTAAAATACATTATTTTTCACTATTCATCAAAAAATGAATTTTCTTAGAAAAATAACAAAAATTCACCCTAATATAATTTTAAAACTATGAATTAAAAAATTATTTTTATATTTAAAAATAAAATACTTGAAATTTTCAAAATTTAGTTTTAAAAATAGGTGCTCTATTAAAAGGCGGTAAAACTTGGTCTTGCGCGCACCATAAGCTAACTCAGTGTTGCATGTACCATAAGCTAATCTAAGTGTTACGTGTAGAAAAATATTAACATGATGTTTCCTATAATGAAATACAAACTATATTTAGTGTTTCTTGAAATGAAAAAAATATCAAAAAGATTAAATTAATTTGAAAAGAAATTCAAAAAATCCCGGGGTGGTACATTCTACTCCCCTAAAAATGAATTTCAACTTCAAAATTCATCTAGGTTATAAAAGGTTTAATAATTTTATGTTCCTTTAATATAAATCCACATCATAAAAATGAACACTAAAAATTCCTTTAAATTTTTTTTGGAACCATAACGATTACCTAGAGTAACACATAGCTGAGTTTCCATGTAGGGGAACATAAGTGGAAAGTGAAAACATGGACATGGAAGAGAAATCTAAATATCAAGTTCTGGAGGAGTTTTATTGAGAACTTGGTCAGGAGAAATTTAAAAATCGCAAATCCATAAATATGAAATTATCTAATGGACCATTTGATTCATTTTTAAATAAGGTACTAGGATAAATTTTCGGTTTCAATATCCTTTCCTTAAGCTTGAATAATTTTCATGAGAATTTATACTTACTTGATTTCATTCCCTTTCATAATTAAAATATCACCCTTTGGTCATGTATTTACCAATTTCCACTTCACCTGTTTCTCCAAAAATGAAGTTGAATTTTCATTCCTTAAGCAGTAACAGATCAGGAGATCCATGAAAATTCATCCCATCTCTCTTCAGTTTCCATCAACACAAAATTTTTAGAACAAGTTATTCATTATGCATAAATCCTCATGTGGTGAGATAATAATTTAATCTCACAAACTTCAACTGAATTTTAACTTAAACATCCAATAAATGGTTAACCTTATAACCCTTCTGAATGATGAAAATACAATTTTTTTGAAAGAATGACTCTACATCAACCTAACTTTGATCCTCCATATATCACAAGGTAGCTATTGTTTTTTACATTACAAACATGAAAATACCATCATCATATATTATCTTGAATCATGGTAATAACACGAATTACCATAAATTATTTTGGAAAACATGCATGCTTCCTTATTCCAAATGTTACTGAATATATTCCTTAAATCCAAGAAGTTGTAAGCTTTATCCATGATGACATAGACAACTTTTTCTACAAATCAATAATCATATCCAGGGTAATAATTGCTATACAATTTACTTATCCAAATCAATCATATATTTATCCAAGCTAAACACAATTTTCTCAACATCTTGATCACATTAAGGGCTACCTTCCCATAATCAAAATATCACTTTTATATGTCTTCATAACCATTCAAAATAATCATTAAAATCCTAAATAAAAACTTATACTAATCATAATTATATATTTCATGATTCATATAACATAATATTTGAATTCCGAAACATAAATTCTTAATTCATCCAACATTATTCCAAAATCGTTAATCATGTTTCATAAACTTCTTCCTTAATACCTCTTTACTAGAATATGAAATATGAATCATGTATTAAGGTTCCGAAACCTCAATATAATCATTCTTATTTTGTTTAATGTAAATAATAATATAAGGACATCACATACCTTTTACATGTATTTTTCAATCTCTTTATCTTTATAAGTATAACCAATACTCGTACCACCTTCCTAATTCTCTTTATAATATTTCTACTTGGTAAATTTATTCAAATAATTCCAATAATTTCCACCTATAAAACATTAAATGTTAACCATGTTCCTTATATTTATTCCATTGACTAAAACTAGAAATTATTGTGTGAGAAACAATTATCATAGTGGGAAATCATGTAATCATGAAAAAGAATTAATTATAGGATGTCTAAATTATAGCACCTTTATTAAACTATGACACCTCAGATTTATCCTAGTTTATTCATAGAAAAATTATATTAAAATAAATCATGATGGTTCATAAAGAGTTTGGGAACTACCAAATCATATCCATTAGGAGTGTCAAACCATGTGTGCAGCAAGTCCCATTGTCGTGTACCAAATTATGCCGAGTCAGGACTGACACACCTTGTCAGAGTTGTTTCTCCTAGGTACATCTATTACATAACCACATCAACTTGTAGTATATATACATGGATGTATCTCAAGGAAATAAATCACTATATAATTTACCAAAATTCTAGGACATTTTCTTAAATGTTAACTAATACTTATACTTATCCTTAGAGACATACCTTGAAATATCCTTAGAAATATACCTAGGGATCTCACTAAAGTTTTCTCATCCTAGTTTAAAAAATCTGACTAAAACTTCATTCTGATACCAACTATAATGACCTAGTCTTAACATATATAGAAATTACATAACTTTTGTAGAATACTTAAAACATTACACAAATAGAGACCTAAAGACTGTATTAGTTTAATTCATTTAGAAACATGGAAACATAAATACTGGTAAATATGTGAGCTACATTATCTCCTACTAGGTTATTCATGACTATAATCCTTCTTAGACAAAACATACTTAATACATATGTTTATAACTTGGGTAAGGAAACATAAAAATGGGTGATCTAATATTCTCAGTAAGGGTAAACAAGGGATACATGTAAGCACAAACATGACCATAAGGGTATAAGAACATGATCAAAACATTAGAAGGTCTCACCCTGTATATCAAATATCATAAACATGAATCATGGAATAAAGATTGGTATTTCATAATACATTAATCATAAGGAAATAAATAGAATAAGCCATGAAATCATGACATAGGAATAAAAAATTGAATCGTGGTAGAAAAATAAGCAAATAAAATGATTTCCATAGTAGCCAAGACATTTCTTCTGAGTCCATCTTAGTAGCATGGGTTCACTCCCCATACCATCTTGATAGTCATTGTTCATTACCATGTCCATCATAGTAGCATGATTTCACTCCTCATACCATATTGGTAGTCATGGATCACTCCCATATATATCTTTGTAGTCAAGTTTCACTCCCAAGACCATCTTAGTTTATTTCATGAGATATAAATCTTTACGCAATGCATTGGGGGGAGATATAGGTCCCGCCCATCTCATAATGAAAATATACATACATGTTACAAAAAATCACAAACAATCATTTTGTAACTGATGAAATTAAATAGATATCATAAACATGTAATCATATCATAAACTGTAGAAAAAGATATAGGTTTCATAATCATTTCATCAAAATCATAACCCATGAAAAGAAGTGGGTTTGAAAATTATATAACTCATGAATGAGAAACATGTTTTATATACATCATGGAATCAAAACATAATCCATTCATAGAAAGAATATGAATAGTAACATTGAATAATTTACCTATAAAGTCATGATTAACACCAAATTATGTCATTTTAGATTGGGAATAATTTTTAAATATCTTTTAAAAACATTACTTTAGAAAAATATCCTTTCTGTTTTAAAAAACATTTAAAAAAGACATTTTTGAATATATTTTTCTTATAAAATAGATTTGAATACTTTCAAAGGAATCTATAAAAACCATAAAACATTTTTAAAATCGTTTTTCCTTAATTTTTTTTGATTTTTTTTGATTTTTTTGAACACATGGGTTTTAAAATAAAATAGATTTCTGACAGATGAGAGAAATATGGTCATATTTTTATTGAAAACATATTCTTAATCATATTAAGTACCAAAGAGTATAAAAATAGTAATAATACATGAATATATCTTGAATAAACATATTAGAATAAAAATAATTATTATTCTTGAGAGACGGATCATAATATTTAATCAATGGAAGTATAATCACAAACAAACACTATAAATGATGAGATTGTTTCAAAAAACTCTCCCCACATGGAAACTTGGGATAATAATATTCAGGTAAGAAAATGAAATTACATTAAGCTTAAAATATCATTAAAAGAATGGTATTTATGATATAACATGTCAAATGGAAGTATATACACCTATAAAAAGAATTTAGGTTCATTACAAAACATGAGTCTCAAAGAAGGAAGATTGAGACAAAACTATCTTACCGATTTGGTAAATTTTGGAAAATAAACCCTATAAAAGAAATATTATAGAATGTATATGTAAATACCCATAAATTTAATTATAAAATACATATAATAAATTTATGGGAATTATATACACTACACAAAATAAGTGAGTGGTGAATAAGGCATGTATATAATGGAAATAAAAAGTGAGATGAAATTCCCTTACCTTGTGTCTTGACTCTCATCAAAATCATACAAAATTACTATATAATAAATATAAGTTTATTATAAACATATCAAAAAATAATATTATTATATCTAATATTATATATTGTTTTATTATGACTTTATATTACCCAATTGTTAACAATTTCATGCTAAGGTTACACTTCGGGTAATATTCACATTGTTTTTCACACATGTCTTAATTTTTTATATATTTAGTCATTATATATATATATCATGATTTAAAGAATGTAAACCATGATATAAATATCATTTATATTCATTATATTTTCATTATCTTAATCTATATAATATAGAAGTATAAAATGTAATACATCGTTCATAGAGGCGGTAGGTCGTACGTACGCATGAACGTTGTTTCCATTTTATTTCCATATTGAAAGAAATAAAGAAAATGATATATATATATGTATATAATATAATTAAATTATAATTATTATTTCATATATATATCATATAATTTTACTAAACATATCCTTAATACATTCCTTGTAGTGTGTGAATGAATCACATCGCTTTGAGGGGGCGGTAGTCCACACTTCCTCAAACGAAATTATCATATTTACACAAAATATAAAGTGTAAAGATATGTGTTGTAAAATAATTAAATAATATTAAATACATAATATTTATCAAATATATCATATATAAATATCATTTACATCATAATTCCCAACCATTATAGGTGGTAAAGGAAAAATAAACAATCATCGTTTTGTGAGGCAATAGTTCTCCGTATACATAAACTGTATGGTTGTTACCCATTAGATGGAAGTGTGTGTAAGTGTAGGTCAAAATCATAGCATAATAACATATAAGTATATTTAGGATACATTTTTTTTTGTTTTATAATAATTGAATAAGGATAGTGGAGGGGGTGGAGAATGAAAATAAGATAAAGGAGCTTGAGGAAGGATGTTACCTCTTCTTTGGGTAACTCCTTTTGGTTTTCACCAAATAGATTGATTAGATTTATTTATTACAAAATTTATGATTCAATGAGTAATTTAGGGATGTTGGTAAGTGTATTGTGAAGATATTGTAAGAACCTAAGTGGTTTTATAGGTGTGAGGAAGTGTAAGAGTTCTTGCCTTTTTATAGTGGAAGGGGAGTTGCGCTCTTGTAAATACCAAAAGGTATTCATTAATGGGAGGTATACCTCACATAATGTTTCTAAAAACTGAAAAAATAATGGATTAATTAGTAATCATGGTCCATAAAAACCTCCACCACACACTAATATGTTCATTTTAACAATTTGTTTCCTTAACTTCTAAGTTTCCCCAATTTTATCATTTTGGTTTTTATTTTTGACACTGGTTTTCTAACCTATGTAGTTTAACCATTAAGACTAAATTAAAGTGATATTTTTTTTTAAAATATAGATCCAATTAATTATAAATATTATTCCTAATTTTTAAAATAAAAATATCTTATATTTTTGAAATTAATTTTAAAACAAGCGCATGTGACGCGCAAAAACACTACTTAAAACCCGAACTGTGCAAAAAATGTTTTTAAAATCTATGGGTCACTATGTTAATTATAAAAGCTAAATTTATGAATTAATAGAACATATTTAATATTTATTAATAATTAAAATCATCTTTAAGAGTGTATTATTTTTATTAATTTTAAATAATTTAATAAAAGATCATTTATTTTAAAATAACATTAATGTTAAATTTGAAATTATTTATTTAAATTTAATTTTAGAATATTAAAAAAATATTTGAATTAAAATATATTAAGTTTAAAGCTATTAAAAATGATATATTTATCTACAAAAATAATTATAGACAATAATTCAATCAATTTACTTCACTTTTAATATTTATAGTACCATTTATTTTAGTTAATTATTAACCAAATAATCACTACGTTGGCGTTTCTTAATCATTTTAAGTAAATAAATCATATATAAAAATTAATGATAAATTATTATAAAAAAAACCCATTTATATTTCAAAATTATATGTGTAACAAGAAATATGATGTATTTTTCACATCTCAAAGTTTTATAAATGTTAAAGGTAAGGAAAGTTTCCTTTTTGTCTTTTTCCTCACTTAAACTTTTATAGAGGGAAATTAATTTTAATAGTATCATAATAAACCGTATAATTAGAAAAAATATGGGATACAATCTAATTATTAGCATCTAATTTCCTTTGGAGAAGTTTCCAGGTCATTTTGGTCCTTAAGATTCTGTTTTAGTCCCTTATTAAGCTTAAATTTTCCTTAATCACCGTAATTAATTTTAATCACTTTCACTAATTTTTTGGTAAAAAATTAAGTTGATCTTATTAGACCAAAAATATTATACTTATTACAACCATGTTTCCATTTTTTAAAATTCAAGTCACAAAAGTGGGAAAATTAAGTTTAATGCTAATCTCACTGACGTGGCGAGAAAGCAGATTTTTAAAGTAAAAATGTTCAAAAGTTCAATGAGTGTTTATATCTAATTTCAATATAATAATGACTAAAATGACCTAAATTGGATTAATATATTTATAATTTATCTATTTTTACTTTATAAACCAATTTAAAAATATAATTTAACATTAATAATTATTTAAATAAAGAGGTAATGTTTAACTAAAATATAGTATTTTTCACTATTAATCAAAAAATAAAGTTTCTTAGAAAAATCCAAAAAATTCACCCTAAGATAGATTAAAAATTATGAATTCAAAAATTATATTTATTTTACAAATAGAATTCATAAAATTGTCAAATTTTAGTTTTGAAAATAGGTGCACCATTAAAAGGCGATAAAACTCGGTCTTCCGTGTACCGTAAGCTAACTCAGTGTTGCATTTACCACAAGATAATATAAGTGTTTTATGTAGAAAAATATTAAAATTTCGTTTCATATAACACAAGAAAAACTAAATTTAATTTTTCATTAAAATGAAAAAAATATCAAAAATATTAAATTAATTTGAAAAAAAATCACGAAATCTCAGGGTGTTACAGAGAGAGATGAGGTGATTGGTCAAGTTGTGCATGGAGATGGGACTTTATAGGTAGTTTTTGTTATTCCTAGAGGTTGGATGTAACCTTTAGTTCTTCTTCCTCCTAGTTCCTTCCACTATACACTGATTTTCTAGTTTTTAAATAAATTTTTGTTCTCATTCGTCTTTCTCATTGTGTTTTCATCTAAAACCTTTAACAATTAAGGGCTAATTTGTAATCCAGTTCTAGGAAGTGAAATCCTGATTCTTCCTGGATGTATTCATGTTATGTTTGACACCATCTTTTTTCTTTACTCTTGGTAGATAAAAAATCTATAAGTGGTGAAGTGAGATCTTAACCACCTAATGGATGTGTTTTTCACTCTTTCACTATTTAGTGAGAGAGGTGCATGACTAGAGAGATCGAACATGCACTAAATTAGGTTTTAAGATTATTTAATATGTTTGAGGTCAATTATAGGTAGAAGATGAGTGGATCAACCTAAATTTGGGCATGATTTTTTTGACTCTTCTTTTGGTTCTTCTTTGACATTCTTGACATCTCTGTCTCTTATTCTCCATAGGTTCATAACTTTATTCCCCACTACCTATGTGTTTTTCATAACTTTACAAATTTTTTCTTATACTTTAAAAATATAAAAAAATTAAAAGAGTTTTGGGAAGACTACTAGGGCATCCCACCTTTTATTACACAAAATTTTAATTTACATGGTACAAATAGAGGATCTTTTAAAGTTTAGTTTCTTGAAAAAGAGGTAGATAATACAATAAAACATAAAAAATTATTATAATCCACTTGAAATGCTTATTAAAAGTTTCATTATAAGTGAATTTAATATATCAAATAACTTGGGGACATACATTAAAGGAAAGGGTGAGAAGGGAAATCAAGGGAAATAATTTACTTTTGATCTTGAGGAATATTAATAAGAACATGATTCATAATGATAATACATGAGTAAGAGGCATATAATAATAAGAATAACATGAATCATAACATGTAAATGAGTCTAAATCATTTAAATGATACATTAATAATCATATTACCAAGGTTTGTCATTGAGGTGTCATAAAATTACCAATGTTATTCACCAAGGTATCATAAAATAATTCATCCCTATAGATTAAATTCTTTACCTAATTGTTTGGAGTGATATCAGGGAACACCATTAATATGTTTTTATCAATATAATTCATATATATCATAATAAAAAATTTCATAAATAATTCATGGTGAATAAAAGAAATGAGTTTTGTATCAAAATCATGGTGTTTTAAAAAAGTACTTAAAGACAAGATTATTATGTCATTTTTAACCCATGGAAAGGGAGTGAATGTTTTATGTATGTAAATAACAGAATAAAAAATAATAATTTTTAAATCTTGTAAAATAACCCTATAAAATAAAGAGGTTTTGGTATTCAAAAAAAGAAAATAAAAAGGAATTTCTTGAGGAGAAGAGAGAAATTTTGAGAAGTAAAATCGGCAGCATAACAGGTATAAAATATGGTCTTATAAAAGGTTAAAAAGAGATGGGACAAGGGTATACCATTGATAAAACATAAATTGGATGAAAGATAATGAATAAAAAAAATATAGAGTGACCATAACATTTTTAATACATATATTAAAGAAGGTTCTTAAAACGAATAGAAAAGAAGGATATTTTTCTTACCTTAAAGAGTTTCTCTTAAAAATTGAGGGTTGGAAACTTGGGGGATTGAGGAAACATTTGGATGACTCCTTGGGAGGTAAAAATACCATATATTCATATATTATGGATTGGGAGTGAAAGGAAATTGATAAATGGGTGGGTATTTATAACAAAAGTGGATGATTTGTTTTATTAATTTCCAAATACAGGCCTTAGAAACCTAGGTTGTGGAAAATGTAAAACCATGGGCTTGAACATGGTATTTTACCAATATTTTGGAAACTTGGGCCACATTTTATGTTATTTTAATCCAAAAGAGTGGACCATAATTTTATATTACTTATTTTGGCATGGAAAAGTAAATTTTCCACAAAAAATAATGTTTTTAATGTTAAAGTTTCCATTTTAGTCTTTGGAAAGAAAAATATAGTTTTGGAAATTTATTAAATTTTTTCAAAATACTTTATATTAATAAAATAAAATATTTTTATTTATTTATTATGGTTAATTAGTTATTACATCATTATGACATAATTATAAAGTCATCAAACATACCAAAAAACTACAACTGTATTTCTACTATTCACAAAAAAATATAAAATTTTAGAAAATTATCATAAATTCATGCTGAATTAATTTTCAAATTAATATTTAAAAAATTATATTTATTTTATCAAAATAATTATATAAATATGATAATTATAATTTTTAAATATAATAATTCTTTTCTATTAAAAATAATAGCGGATTGAAAATGCATTGTAAAATTTTTGACACTTGAATTTTTTTTATCATTTATATTTAAATAAGAGTGTTTTTATCATAATATTTCATTAAAATAAGAATTATTTATAATATCTTATTTTATTATAAATATTTATATCTTTTTTAGAAAGTACAATTTTTGTCCGAAAAAATAATTTATTAAATTCCATCTAAATTTTATTAAGAAAAACTATTCTTAAAATGGAATTGATGGGAATTTTTTTTATTTATACATTGGAATTAAAATTTTAGTAACTAAAGTCCCAAAAAATAACCCCTTATAACAATATTATACAATATAATGGTAAGGTGTGTAATGGTGATAGATTCACAAGGCGACTCGACTAACATCGCCCGAGTGGTAATTTCCCCTAACTTGAACTTCTACAACAGGTGATTTCATTCTAGCTTCACTTATCGAAGCTCAACATGGGATTGGAAAAGGTATAACCCCAATGATTCTACCTCCCTACCAGGCTCTGATAATTGAGATTCATATGACACGACTTTATTGGTTGAGGCCATCATTTCACCTTTTTCATTAGTTATTATTTATCATTTCTACCTATAAATTATATTGTAAAAATTATTACCAAGAGTAAAGTTTAAAACAATCATAATTACCAATGGTCATATAATGATAGAATTTACATAGTCACATTTCAATTTATACTCACTTCATTAATATATAGATATAGTTTTGCTGAGTACAAACTAATATAACACATATTTTATCAATAAACAAATTTCATTCATAATGTTGGGGTCGTTACAACCACCAGGATATTCAACACTACATCCTCGAGATCAAAAAATAAGTTGAAAATTATGATATATTTATAATTATAAATTTATTTGTGGACATCCTTGTGATAAGGTTTCTCCCTTCAATTGGAACCATTCCTTGGGATGCAGTGAATGATTTAGTGGTTTTTCCATTTTTCTAAAAAAAAACTAAAAAACTAAAAAAAATGATGAGACCTCCCAAAAAATCAGAATACAAGGTAGGATTCCTTTCCTGTAAAATCAGGGAGAAATTTGAAATTTTGATCGAAGAATAGTTCCAAGAACTTGTTGAAGATTATACAGAAATTAGGCAACTTACTGTAGAGGCCTTAGCAAAAGAACTTATATAATTTTCATTCATATTTCCCGAGTTTAATGTTGGAGAGGATTACCAAATTGAAATAACTATTATCACATTTTTAGAGGAGGTTAAAGTGGTTCAATAATTGATGGAGGAGGTTTACTACCTCTCTCCTACCCCAGAAATACTCCTAGGAGCACTGATCTACCAATAAGAAGAACAAACTTTACTAATTTAGAGAGTTGATAATATCATGGAATAAACTATGTTTTTATCTAAATTTGATCATTTTGGTTATGGTTTTAACTATTATACTCCCATTTTAGGCATTGAGGATGTAGTTATTTTTTTTATCTCCTGGAGAGTCAAGAAAAACTTGAAGCCACACCTGCTAAGGATTTTTTTGGAACTCCCAATTTTTGTTAAAGATTTACCTATAGAATATACTATTGATAACAAGATGTTGGAGATGATTTCTGGATTAAAAAAGGGTATAGATACATATTTTATTATTCAAGAATAAATTAGAGATTATAATAATCCAGAATAAAAATATCACCTTAGATTCTATTTCCTACTACCTGTGCATTCCCAACCTTGACCTGTAGAAGAGGGGATACACCCCTCTTCTATGTTTTCCCTCCTCATACCCCCCAAGTGGTATAATATAAAGGAATGGGACTTTAAATAAGATGAAAATGGGGTATTCAAAACTTTTTTTATCACTGAATTTGGTAATAACCACATCTTGTAGTTTTTAAGAATGAATCCACAACCTCCATCAAACTGGGATTGAACCAATGACTGTCCAATTTTGGATAGTCAAAACATATCACCCTTTGTAGGGGGGGGGGGGTTATACCAAGATTATCCTTTTTACTTTTTTTTCTTATTTTCTTTTAATTTTATTATTTTATTTAGTGTGTGATTATTCTTGTAGGATAATAATTAGGTAGTGATCCCATGTAGCACCCAATCTAGAACAACTAGAGATTCAAAACTAGAAATCACATGATTAAATTCCCTAACTCAAACCTAGTTTCATCTTTATTAGATCTGTAAATCATAAATTATAATTATTAATATATTTACATATTTTAGGAACCATAACTGAGAATCCATGAGTCTTTTAGAAATT
The DNA here is from genome assembly GCA_963277665.1 of Viscum album. Taxonomy (NCBI): domain Eukaryota; kingdom Viridiplantae; phylum Streptophyta; class Magnoliopsida; order Santalales; family Viscaceae; genus Viscum; species Viscum album. Next base: position 1,351,822,212 of record OY728147.1, on the reverse strand, counting down.
AAACACATTGAGTACCCATTTGGAAGCATAAAAAAATTATGACAAGAATCTACATAAGGGGAGTTTTGATTTTAATTATATATATATATATATATATATATATATATTTTGAATTAAGTGTTGGGGGATACCCCTTGTTTTTATTTTAAAAACAAAATTAAAATCTATTTTCTTACACGGGATCCTATTTTTATAATATCTAGAGTGTTGAAAAATAAATTAATGTTGATTTTAAAATATGGCTAGCATCCCCAACATCATTCTATATTCTGAATTATATTACCTTATTATTTATCATGTTTTTGTTTGAACTAATATTAAAAATTATTTTGTCTAGCTTTAACAAAGTAAAGTATAAAATTTAAAATAAAATAAAATAAAATAACACTGTTATTGGATTCAATAGGAAGTGTGGAAATTATGTTGTTTTGTATAATCATTTAACCCCTCCAAAAATTTATACACTACTGAACTGAATATTCCATTTGAAATTTAATTATTATCCACCTTAGGATTCAAAATTGTAGATAATGTTGGGTTTTTTTGTGGGGGAGAGGGAACTTTCAATGTCTTAGCTATGGTTTATTTCTTCTATATCTAAATACCCTCAATTTATTTTCAAAATTCCTCAATTTTTGAGAAATTCAAACTAGTTTTGGTCTGTGTAAATCAATGTTCTCTATGTATCTTAGTTTAAAAAATAATAACTCAATGTTTAATTCCTAGGAAAATTCCATGACTTGTTTGATGGATTTCATTAAGTATTAAGTTGTGAGGATTGAGTAATTTCTAAGTGTTATTGTCCATCGACTTTATGAAAATCTTGGTTGAAAAAGATTATTGTAGAATTAGAACTATAACTTGAGGAATATTGAACTTGGACTTGAAATTATCTACTTTGTTGAGATAACTTAAAACACCTTAGGGATCCAACTCATTTGAGAATTATTATAAATCCTTTGAATCTGGAGTAAAAAAGGAAATTGGGATTCCACAGTATCTGAGGAAAGGTTACTAAGTGCATTTATATATATTTATCCAAGTCAATAATTGCTCTATATAGTTCTATACACAAATTCATGGTTGGGGAAAATTTAAATAAATTTCCCTTATCAAATATGTGCTCATAAAAGTGAAGGGAATATTAAACCCAAATGAACAAGAAAATAATTGATTTATAAGAAAATATTTTAAGCTATTTAAAATAAGTGGGAAGTGAAATCTTGGTTTTAGGAACCTAAAGGATAGTGAACGTTTTTATTCCTTTTGTTATAGATCTAATTACACTTTGGTCTCTCTAATATTTTCTCCTAGAACTAGGATTTGAGTTTGTATTGAAATGGGGCATTTTGATGAACTCACATAGGAGGCATGGAAATTTATTGCAATTGATGATTTGATTATCTCCTTTGAATAAGTTATATGGTGTTAAAACTTGTAATTATGATAGTCATCGAACCTAAATCCTTTATTAATTAACCTTTTAAATGACTAAATTTCCTAAGAATGGAAAGTTTTAAGTGTGGGGGAGTTTTATGTAGTTCTATTTTATCACACTTTTCTACATCTATTTTGTGTGAATTTAATGATTTTTAATGATAATTATTTTTTAAATGGATATTCTATGGATATGAAATAAACTAGGTTTAATATTATATTCTTTTAAAATATTCTTTAAAGTTATATTTTTCAGTGGTAAAATTTTTATTGTTTAGTTCTTTAATTCTCATATAATTTTTAAACAATATTTTTTTGCGATTTTCATATTTTTCTCATGGTTTTTAATTTTTTTTATTTTGTGTCTTTAGAATCTACCATGGTGAAATTGCCTACATGGAGAAATCAGCTACGTGGGAATAAATGGATATGTTGGTAGGATCAACTTTGTAGGGATTCAGGTACATAAGACTTATCGCCTACATGGGAATCAACTACATGGGAAATCATGTACATTGATAAAAATTCCTATGTTGATAAAGTCATACATGATGGGAATGAGATATGAAGAAATGTATATATATGACCAAATGACTATTTAAAATTATTTGTCTACATGGATAATTTCCTACATCGATATTTGGCTATGTCGTTAAACACGTACGTCATTTGAATTGGCTATGTGGGAAAATTAAGTTACATTATTCATGAATATGGAGGTACTATGTGTTGTCTGGAGGGAATTCCTTCCATTAGGTCATACATGTGGTGACTAAAAGTAGTTTCAAATAGGAAGGTGAGATTAGGTGTGATTCTATCAGGAAGAAGGTACTAACAGAGAGAAAGTATGAGAGGTATATACTTGGAATATAATAACACAGATGAGAGGAGACCACTAGGCGGACAATGGGATAAGAGAAAGAGAGAGGAGACTAATAAGGGATGAGAGGATAAGACAATCATAAAGAAATAGCTAAGGTGGCTGGTTGAGTTGTGGCTAGAGACAGGACTTTAAGGTAGTTTTTATTATTCTCAAAGGTAGCAAAAAACCTTTATTTTTTCTTCCCCTAGTTCCTTCCACTTTACTATTTTTTATCTTTTGTAAATAATTTTTTTGTGCTCTTTATTCGTCTTCAAAGTGTTGTGATCTCAAAAATCTATTGATAAAGGGATAATTTTCAAATCTATTTCCTGGATGTAAAACCCCAATGCTTTCTTTAGGTCTTTATTTCATGTTGAACACCATCCCTTTTCTTTACTCATAGTGGATAAAAATTCTATAAGTGGTGAAGTGAGAGATAAGACACCCAATGGAAGTGTTAATCTATATTTTAATATTTGGTGAGAGAGGTGTGTGACTAAAGAGATTGATAATCCACTAAGTGAGGTTTTGAGATGATTTAGTTTGTTTGAGTTCAATGAAAGATAACAGATGAGTGGATCAACTTGAATCTAGGAATGTTTCTTATTAACTCTCCTTTTCCTTATCCTTTTCTTATATTTCTATTTTTGTCTCTTGTTATCCATATGTTATCACTTTGTTCCCCACTCCCTCTGCATTTTTCATCACTGTCTACATTGTTTCTTATTCTTTCAAAATATAAAAAAACAAAAAAAGTTTTGGTAAGACCACTAGGATATTTAACACTGAATCCTTACGATTGACCCCTGAGTTGGAAATTATTCTATATTTATGGTTATAAATTTATTTTTGTCTATCCTCATGAAAAGGAAATGCCTATCAGTTGTTCAATTTTTGGGTGTGGGATTGAATCATGCGACTACCTTCTCGGTGAACCATGATGTGATGACTATCATTTTGAGGTAGGAAGTTCCTCACTATATACGACCTTGTATATGATGTTTCCATGATTTATCCATTTATTCTTGAAACCTACACTTGATATATGTTACATGTGGGTGTGTGAGTATCCCCATCCTTGATATGTGTTCTTATGTTTTTGTGTATAGCCTGTGTAACCCATGCTTAGTTATGTTTTTATGTGGGTGTGTCTATATAGCCTCTTGGATACTATTCATGGAATGCCTTATTTTTACTTTATATGACATGTATTTCTTATGGAATAGAATATCTTTTGGAATCTTAGTCCATGAACTAGAATGAATAGGTGGCTCAATATTGGTTAGATGATCCTTTGGAAGGGATCATGATGACATGGTAAAGTCTATGGACTATGGCTCATTTGATGGTATGAGTCAGATCATGTAAATGTCAGCCAATGTGGGAGTATACCTTGAATGGGAGTTGAATATAATTTAACTAAATTATGATATGAGATATTTCTATGAAAGGGTTATGTATACATCTATATACATCAGACATGTCATGTGGGACTTACCATCATCTGAGCATTACAACCACCTTTAGGGTGGGGCATATAATGTTCCTGTTGATGACCATAATTAGGGTGGATCATGCAGTGTTCCTTAAAGGTATAACTTGGAGACAATACTGAAAAGCGCAGGGTTCCAACTGATTCTAGGTCTTGTGGTACATCTTGTGATGTGCAGTGACAAACATTGGCATCCTTATTGATTTCGTACCAAAGTAGGTGGGGTCAGGGTCCATGGTATCTTAGTTATTTTATGATGACTAAACTCATGTGTGACTGTATGTTTACTTATACATGTACTTTAAATCATGACATACACTATTATATATTTGTTGTGAACTTGTATTAAGAACACATTGGTGGTTTCTTACTAGGTTTATACTCACACCCTACACAGACATCTTGATGTGCATGTAGAATTCATGACTTGGGATATAGGAAAACGAAAGACCCTAGTTATCGAGATCTATGAGATAGAGCATGAAGATCAAAGGTGATATCAGTACATACTCTAGAGTGATGCCACATTATATTATTTACTTACCAATTTTGTTCATACTCTTTCTCGGTCTACCAATTTCGGAAGTCCCTAGTTTATTTTTTTCATAATATTTGAGACAATTCCATGTCATTTGTCATAACATTGTTTATTTATTCTTCTATATTATTATTATTACTACATTTCTTTGATGATACTAATGGTATAGTCTCCCCACCCATGGCATTTGGACCCTCTCTACTTGTCAGCAACCCATTACATATAGGGAGTCATGCATTAGTCCTTATGGAACTCTAGATTGAACCCAAGGATTTTGGTCAGGGTGTTACATAATGGAATCAAATGATGTTTTCCCTCTTTATTTCTTCTTGACGATGTTTTAGGGAAAGGTATAATGGGGTTAGAATGTGTGGGAATCAGGTAAGGGAGTTTCATGTGTGCTTGACTAGAATATGTGTAATGTAGCTTTGAGTTACTATTTTCAGTGTTTTTATTGTAGTTATAGTTTTACAGTTTCATGATGATCTCTAGTATATTATGTTATTAATATTTTATGGTATTTGGGTGCTTTCATGCATCATGACTAGACACATATGATTACATTTCATATATGAGCCTATTGATTGTTGTATAGTAATTAATTAATTAATTACATTATTTGAATCCTATATTTGTGTGATATATCCATGATTAAATGATATCTTTTTACTGACATAGATTAATTAAACATAACATGCTTGAATTATGTAAATATATGGCTATAACCAACATGAAGGTATGGAGCAATTAACTTCTATTATGGGTAGATCTAGAAGGGATAAATCTTGGGTTATAGGTAGTATCCTAAGAGAAAATTTGTGTAATACTATATAATTATTAAGATATATCTTGAACTAATTTGTTTAGACATGTTAATTTTTTTTCCTTTTTAGAAATTCCACTACAAAAAGTTTGATGGGACTACTAGAAAAGGAAAACCAGGATTCTCTCGTTACCACCACCAGTGGTGTAGAAAAATATACCCTATAATGATCTTGCAATGACTTCAGAGATTTAATATTTATAACCAATTAAACAAGGAGTATTTTAGATTATTCCTATTCAAGGTGGAAGCTTAAAGATTACCATGATCAATCATGCTTGGGACTTCCATCTCTATCATCCACTAGCCTTTCAGGGTATGGGAGGAGAAAATGATGAATAATATTATATAGAAATCACTAAGAGAATTTTTTATCTGGTCCAAACTCCTATGGATGAGAGAGTGATGATGGCATCCTTCATGTTCCAGGGACCTTCCAAGAGGTTGTGGACTATCATGGATCGTGATGGAAGATGATAAGGTCTTACTTGGGTGACCTTCAAGGAGTTATTCCTCAATTTTTTTCTAAAATGATTGAGATGTTCTATTCCCAAGTGTTCATGGAGTTTCCCTAGGGATCTGTGTTTTTTTATGCAAATTCTTCTCATTTTATGGAGCTATTATTCTTTCCCCCTCTTATGGATAGAAATGAGTCCCAAAAGGCCTAAAATTTCAAGATAGGCCTCAAACCTAAGATCAAATGGTATGTTAGTATATTTGGTTTTAAATCATACCTAGAGATATTTCACAAGGCCTCGACCATCAAGAATGGTCTAGGGGAGGACATGGTATCAAGATTACTTACATCCCATAGTGAACCGATGACTGAGCTTCCTCACACTACTATGAGTGCCTCTTCTAGTAGTAGGAAGAGAAAAGCTAACCAAAAGTAGTAGGTCAATAATAAGATGAGTCAGATATGGTATTCCTTAGAATCCTCTGTGGGAAGTGACTCTACCAGGTGCTTTAATTGCAGGGAAGAGGGAATATTAGAAATTGTTTAAAGAATTCACCTATGGAGTGCCACTGATGTGGTAGGCTGGTCATCTTCAATGTTTTTTCATGAGGTATTCTAAAATGATTTTTTGGATATTAGGGAAAGCTAGGGTTGGACGAACATAATAGAGGATACAAACTCCTATAACTTTGATGACTTAGGGGTAAGGGTATGAAGCTGATGTAGGTTGAATTTTTTCAATGGATCAAGCTCCAGCTGATAATGATGAGGGACCTTATATGTTTGAGGTACGATCATGATAACCTCTACAATCTATACCATTTTTTTGATATTGGTTCTTCCCATTCCTTTATCTCTGAAAAAGTGGTAGCTTACATAGACTTACTAGTTAAAATATCCTTGAATATTATTTCTCTTAACACACCCTTAAAGACTATAGTGAACTATTTTTATAGCTGTCTAGAATTTCCTATAGTGATTGCTGATTATGTGAATTTATAAGATTTCATGATCCTAGAGGCGACAAGCTTCACTGTGATAATTGGTATAGACTATATTATGAGTTATCATACATACATCGACTTCAATAGGTGATGGGTATCCTTTACCTCACATAAGGGAGATAATTTTTTAATGACTGGTGAGTGGGAGTTGGAATCTATTAGAGTGGGCCCATATTTGAGAAATATTTGAGCTATTATGACAAAATTTATGGGATTATAAATTTTAGAAGTATCAGTGTTATCCCCCTTATATTTCCCTCCAGCTGTAGATCTTTATCAGGGTATATTTATGGAAGAATTTTCAGTTTTACCTCTTGATAGAGGGATTGAATTTGAAATAGAACTCACGCAAGGTGTGAAATTGATGTTGATTCCTCCTTATCGTATAATGATATCTGACTGGAAGGAACTCAAAATTTATCTTGATGGCATGGATAAAAAGGGATTTATCATAACAAGAACATATCCTTTAGTTTACCAATATTTTTTTTCCAAAAATGTGGATGGTACTCTTCAACTCTATGTGGATTATATAAAGTTAAAACAGGTGATAGTGAAGAACATATACACTTTTCCTAGGAACGATGATATACTTGATTAGTTGTGAGGAGCTCATTGGTTTTACAAGATTAACCTATGGTCAAGATACCATCATCTCTAGATCAGGGTGGAAGGCACATAGAATATTGAGTTTAGTTATAGATATAGGATATACGAGTTCCTGATGATGACTTTTGGTCTGAAAAATGCTCCAGAAGTGTTCATAATATTCACGAATAAGATATTTTACCCATATTTTGACTCATTCATTATAGTGTTCATTGAATATGTCCTGATATAATATCGTACTTTAGATATGCATGCTAGGAACCCAGAAATTATACTAAGTACACTTCCATCACATCAGATTTATACCATACTATATAAGTGTCACTTTTGGATTCAGGATGTGTGATTACTTAGGCATATGATCTCTGAGGCTAAAATTTCAATATACCCAAAGATGGTAGAGGTGGCGATTACATGGTCTATCCTTCATAATGTATTCAGGATCAAGACATTCCTTAGTTTTGAAGGGTAACACTGGCATTTTATCCATGATTTATCACATTTGGAATCCCCCATGACAACTCTGACCAAGAAATGGGTGAAGTTAAAATGGTCATATCAGTGCAAGGAAGCATTTATTTAGGTAAAGTGGAGGTTGAAGAAAGCTCTGGTGGTGACTTTACCAGAACCAGAAGTGATATTTATGGCCTTTTGTGATTCCTCAAGAGTTGGATTAGGAAATATGTTGATGTATGATGATCATGTAGTAGATTATGGGTCTCTCCAGATGTGACCCAATGAGAGAAATTATCCTACCCATGAACTGGAGATGACATCTACATTCTATGATTTGAAGTTTTTGCGACACTATATCTTTGGAGAAAGATTTATTATTTACATGGACCAAAATAATATCCACTATATCTTCTTATAGAGAGACCTAAATTTGAGGTAGAGGAACTAGATAGAATATCTATTTTTTTACATCAAGATGGATTATACACTAGGTAAGGGTAACATTGTTGCATATTATCTCATCAAGAAGACACATGATGACCAGGTGCTTGGAAATAGACCTTCATAGGAAGAGTTCCATCTGATGTGTTTATCACTTGATTAGAGGACTAATGTTACTAAGGAGTGAAGAGTAGTGACATGTGAACCTTTTGTTATGATTTCAAATTCATTGGATCGGGTAAATGCCACCTAGGTGTTAGATCCCAAGTGTACAGTGATGCGAGAACATTTGGAAGGGGATGATCCTGTACATGGTTAGTCCTTAAATGATGACGATGACATGCTTTGGGTCCATGGGGGGTGGGGTTGCAGTTTATACTTCCACAAGGGAAGAGATTATGATAGACTCCCATGAATCATGGTGGATAGTTCATCTTGGGTCAATAAAGATATTCCATGACATAATATGGTAGTTTCAGTGCCTAGGTATGAAGAGGGATATCACTGGTTTTGTTTCATGATTTATTACCTCCTAGACATTAAAATATGAGAATAAATGAGTAGGTGGTTTCCTCCAGCCACTTATAATGACCATGTGGAAATGGTATGATGTCATGATGGATTTTTTATAGGGTTACCAAGGAACTTAATGAATCATGTTATTGTAGGAGCGATAGTGTATCAGATGATTATAATAGCCCATTTATCGCTGATTTGGGATACTCTTTCTATGGATAAGTTAGGAAAGATATATGTTTATGAGATTATAAATCTACATGGGGTTCCCTTAATCATTGTATCAGATAGATATTCACATTTCATTTCACTACTTTAGTAGGTATTGTAGATGGGTTTTGGGACTCAACTGATATTGAGCATGACAAATCACCCATAGAAAGATGGTTAGTCTTAGAGGAAGATCCATACTCTTAAGGATATCCTTTGATCATGAATTATATACTTTATTAGATCATGATATGACCATATATCCTTGGTGGGAATTAGTTATAATAATAATTACCAGATATATATTAAATTGGCTCCCTATGAGATTCTCTATGGTCACCTTGCCGCTCAATACCATGCTAGAATGATGTGGGTGAAGGAGATATTGTGGGATCAAGCCAAGTATAGGATACTTTAGATAGAGTTAAGTTGTTTCAAAAGTGGTTGGTTACCACTCAGAGTAGAAAGAGATCATATTACGACTACAGGAGGATACCTTTGAATTTTTCTTTGGTTGACCGGTTTTTATTATGGGTGGATCCTCGGTTGGGGAATCAGTTTCTTTGGAAGTTGGTAAAGTTATCAACAAGATTTATTAGACCACTCGAGATCATCAAGAATATAGGGACATTGGATCACCCTTTTGGCATTATTCAACATTATTGAGGAATGGATGATGTGTTTGATGTATCTAAAATTTTGATGTACATGCCCAATCCTACACATGTTATAGACTACATGGATGTTGATTTAGATCAAGATGAATCATATGAAGAACAAACAATTCGTATATTCAACCAAGGTGTGAACATTTTATAGGGGAATATGGTGCCACTTATTTGAATCTTATGAAAGAATAAACAGATCTAGGAGGAAATATGGGAGTGGGTAAGGAGGGCCAATAAAGGAAGTTCTCGGGTTTGATTAGTCATTAGAGGGGGATAATTTCAATACACTTATTTTCCATGCGTATGTCAATATAATTTTTGACATTTTTTAATTAATTTTTTGAGCTTTATGATGGTTGAACTCAGGATTGGTTTTTTTGGAGGTGTTTAGAAGCTTAAAATTATAGTTTTAAGGTTTTGGGTTCAAAATGACCCGAAAAACACCTTGGTGAAATCCGTTTTGGCCTTGGTGTGCTTTGGTGTAAAATGGGAAAAGGGGAAAATGGGAATGGCCATGGCGTGGTGCTTAGGGAAGGTACCCATGGTATGGAAAACCTGCTCTTTATTACACATTAATACTTGATTTATTACATAATATTATAATTAATACAACTCATAAGATTGATAAGTCGAGTGTATTTTAGAATTAGGTACCTAACATAACATCTTGAACATGGGATACAACAACATTATTGAAAAATTCCCTAACATTCTTCTAAAACTCCATGGATTTTAAAACTGCACAGGATAACATAGGGAAATACATAAGGGGTGAGATATAAATCTCAATAAGGGAATAAAAATGAAATAAGGTAATAAATGTGAGACAATAAGAATATCAATGGGTAATAAAAGGAGTTATAATCATAAACATGAAAAACTATACATGATATAGCATGATAATCATAAACGCAACATGGGAAATGTGGCAACAACTTAAAACACTACATCATAAACATAGGTTAAGGATAAATGATAAGAAATAATGATGGAAAAAGTACCATAAAGGAATCAGGTTCAATCCCTATCCCAACATGGCATCTCATGAGACTAAACATTACCCAATGAATTATAGATCTATATAATTCTGGGCACACCTGTCACATTCATTTCATTCTCATGCTTAAGTGTGCCACATAGATCATACAACATGGATTCATTCATCATAATATTTTATTACATGTTTAAGGAGTGTGGAATACATACATGTAAGTACCAATTCAAATAATTATAAGTGTATAAATGTGAATACCCTTGATAGGAAATGGATATGGTATTCACTACACAATTGTTTTGGAATGGAAAATCACAGTGAAATTTCGGCACCATAACAACACCAAATAAAAATTAATAAAATGGGTTGATGAAATAGAAAGAGGTATCTCTTAATTTTTAAATGAAATGGGTATTAACAAGGACATGGAAAACATATCCTATCAAAAGTAATTGGAAATAGAAGGCAAAAGATAATGAAGAAACTCAAATAAAGAGGGGAAAGAAAAGAACCCTTACTTGATTGTAGGGATCCAAATGATTAAGAGAGGCTTATTGAGATCTTGGGGGAACCTTGTGATGAATATAGAGAGTTAACATAAGATTATTTAGATTCTAAAAGAAGTTTTAATGAGGAAAAATGGGTTCATGGGTTGGTTTATATAGGAAAATAGGGCGATTTCTTTATTATTTAGGTTTTGTACTCTACATAATAAAATAATCAAAACTACAAACCATACCATGGGTTTTAACCATGGTTTCTACAAAATGGAACTTTTTATCATTATTTTATAAATCCAAAAGCCCAACTGAATAAAATAATTACCTTTATTATGTATAATTGAGTCATACTCTTAAAGAAATGATTTTAAAAACATAAAATATATTATCAGCTTTGAAAGATTCATAATGACTTTATAAAATAAATAAAAATAAATTAAAATCACATTCTTTTAAATGGAAAACATATATTATTTCATGTATACAATTTATAATATTTATTACATCACTTTTGGATCATTATGATGTCATAATACACACTGTATATTTATACGATATTTAATTTTTACCCGAAAATTTGATTGTCTCATAAAATTATGAAAAATTCACAATTGGATAATTTAAAAGATATGATTCCAAAAATAATATTCATTTTATCTAAATAATTTTCTAAATATGTGTATCTTCACTTTTAAAATAATAATCTAATTTTGTGAGGAATTCTGGGCTTTTTGACAATAACAGTTTTTGAACCCTTATAAAAACTACATTTGACTTCATAAAAATTATATGATAATTTATATTTAATAAAAATTATTTAATAATAATATTTTATTAAAATATTATTTATTTAAAAATAAATTAATTCATAAAAATAAATTCCTTAATTGAATTTGAATATTACCAAAAAATACAATTTGTGCTTCCTTGTATCAAAATCAAAATCATTTACAAAGTAACAATAATGCGATGAAAATATATTCATTATTCTATAAAAAAATAATTTAAATAATCATATTTCTAGGGTCTTTATACATATACATTTAATAAAATATAAAACTTCTTATGGGTAAGGTTCACAACCGTGATACTTTTATGGGGTGGTTCGACGTAATGGTTTGTACCGTGATCTCGATGAGATTAAAATTCTCCCATAAATGGTTTCTCTCAAGATTAATATGTTGGATCTATTCTTGGAATTGGTTATGGGTAAAGAAAAATGATGCTATCTCCCTCAGAAGCTCTGATAAATGGGATTCATAGGATATAATCATACTGGTTGAGACCATCACTTCATTTTTCTGTGTCAATTTGATTTATAAAAACCCCGTATTTATACTAATCATGCGATCATTGTTGAAATAAAATTTTATCAATGGTAATTACAACAACCCTGCTCTTTCTTACACACTTAAACATAATTTATTTCATGGAATTGCACTTAATAAAACTATGAGGATCGATAAGTCTAGAGTATTGGGAAAGTAGGAAAATTACATGACAACTTAAGACATAAAATACAAAAATAGTTTTTGAAAACTTAATTTATATAACCACAACATTCCTTCATACTTAGCATTGCATGAGATAACCTGAGGACACACATAAGAAAAGGGTGAGCTATAAAGCCCAGTAAGAGAGTAAACAAGGAAGAACATGAAGAATGAAATACATGTTAAGAAGTAGGCATATCAATGGAGCATAAGAGAAAAATGAACATAAAGGCATGATATAGCATGATTATCATAACATGTAAATGTGGCAACAACATTTAACATGATATTAGCATGAACCAAGGCTCATTACACATGGAGCATGAGTAAACCCTCATTGCACTTGAATTAGAATGAGTAAACCATCATTTTACTTTAATTAGCATGATTAAACCCTCATTGCACATGGATTATCATGATACTATTCTTTACCTAATGCATTGGAGCACTATCAGGGTGCACCCTTCTTAATCATTTCATTTCATGCATAAGTGTACCACATAGATCATACAACATGGATTCATTAAACATCATAATTTATTCCATGAATAAGATACGTGGAATACATAAATGTATGTCCTCAATAAAAAAGTACATGTTCATAAAGGTGAATACCCTTGATAGAGAAATGGGTATGGTATTCACTCACATGGTGATTTTGGCATAGAAATTTTGGTGTATCTTCTGTAGCATAACGACGTCAAATACAAATCTTAAAAATGGGTTGATGAGAGAGAAAGGAGAATATAATAATTTATACATGAAATTAACAGTAAGGGGGTAATGTAACATAATATCCCAACATATTTAATGGAATTTATATACATAATATAAAATAATTTCTTGAATGTAAATGAGGAGAGAGAAATCCCTTACTGAATTTAGGCATGGTAACAGGTGTACATGGGAGGAATTAATGGGAGATAAAAGGGTATATAATCATTAAAATATATGGAGGGAATTATAGGGGAGGTTATAAATAATACTCCAACATTTTTAATTGAAAATAAAATGGGTATAACAATATAAGGAAACTTGGACATAAATAAGGAAGGAAGGAAAGTGAAGATCCTTTACTTGGAAGTGTGATCCCAAAGGTTTGGGAGAGGCTTGAGAGAATGTTATTGGGAGATTACAGAACATTGGGAAGATTCTATAGAGATGAGGGAAGAGGTTGGTAGAGCTTTAAAGGTTTTTAGTGAAGAGTAATGAGAGATTGATTGGGGTTATAGATGAAAGGAGAGAGAATTTTTTTATTATTTAGGTTTCAGACACTACACATTAAACTAATCAAAACCAAAAAGCATCACACAATTTTTACCCATGTATTTTTCCAAAGTGGAGTGGAAAAAATTATTTTATCAGGCAAATTTCTGAACTTATTAAAATATTAGGCTTGCTTATTTGGAGGTGAGTCACACTCTTAAGGAAATCATTTTAAAAAGTTAAAATATTTTATAAGTCTTGGAGGGTCCACTAAGGCACCATAAAATTAATCAAAAAAAATCTAAAATAACATTATTTCAAAGGTAAAACATATATTGTCTTAATATATATTTTATATTATTTTATTACATCACTATTGAGTCATTATGATGTTAGAAATGACATTAGATATTTAAATGATATTTAATTTTTACCCAAAAATTTGACTGTCTTAGAAAATTATGAGAAATTCACCATTAGATAATTTCAATGTATTGAATCCAAAAATGATATTAATTTTATCTAAATAATTTTATAAATTTGTTAATTTTTACTTTTAAAATAAAAACTAACATTTATAAAAAATTCACAGGATTTGACAAAAACAGCTTTCAAACCTTAATAGAAATTAAAAATGTATTCATAAAAAATTATACGATCATTTATATTTAATAAAAATTAATTTAGTAATAATATTTTATTAAAATATTATTTAATTAAAAAATCCATTAATTCATCAAAATATATTTCTTAATTGAATATTAACTAAAAATACTATTTGTACTTTAAAAACCATTTACAATGTAACAATAATAAAATGAATGTATGTTATTTATAAAAAAATAATTCACATAATCATAATGCTGGGGTCTTATTACATAACTCCTTTTAACACCCACATAAGACCTAAGGGTAAGGTGTGTGATGGTGACAGACTCTTGAGGTGGCTCAGATAATATCACTCGGGTGGTAATCTCTATTAACATCCACTTATCCCATAGAAAATTCTGTTCCTGCTTAACGTGTTGAAGCTTGGATTGGTATTGGTTAAGAGAAAAGTATTATGAAGAAACATTCTTTCTGAGCTATGACAAATGGGCTTTGTAAGGAGAAATTCTACTGGATGAGGTCATCACTTCTTTTTCCTGAGTAAATTGGATTGGTTAAAGTCCTATATTTATACTAATCATGATTAGTGTTCAATGACTATATTATCAGTGGTAACAATTTTTAGCGGTATTTTAAAATCCAAAAAAATAAAACCAAGGAAGTGCATATGTTTTATATAACCATTTTATATAATAATAAATTTAATTATATCAAGAGGAATTTTCTTTAATAAATGTTTCGGTCATTACAATCTTACCCCTTAAGAAATTTCTCCCTTGAAATTTCTTTTTTCCACAATAAAATAGATGAGGGTTACTTTGCTTCATCACTTCCTAAGATTCCCACATTGCCTCTTCAAACTTGTGGTTTCTCCACAACACCTTGATGATGGGCATTGTCATATTTCATAGAAATTTTTTCCTACAATCTAAGATCTTCACTGACTTCTCTTCATAGGAGAGTTCATTCTCTAATGGTACCACCTCTGGATTAAGTACACATGGTGGTTCAGGTATGTACTGCCTCAAGAGTGATACTTGGAATACATTATGTACTTGAGATTGGTTCAGTGGAAGTGCTAGTAGATAGGCCACTACTCCAATGTGATGAAGGATATCTAAAGGAAATATGTACATTGGACTAAGCTTTACATTCTTCCCAAATCTAATAACTCTCTTCCACGATGATATGAAGAGGAATACCATGTCTCAAATATCAAACTCTAGGTCTCATCGATTATTGTCAGCATATCTTGTTTGTCAACTTTGAGAAGCTTTAATGTGATGCTGGATGGCCTTAACCTTCTCCACCATTCATTCGACCATTTCTGGAACTAGGAGCTTTTGCTCCCCAACATCATTCCAACATTCCAGTGTTATGCACCTCTTCCCATAAAGGGATTCATAAGAATCCATTTGGATGCTTGAGTGGAAAATATTATTGTAAGAGAACTGAACCAAAGGATTATATTGATCCCATCCTCCTTTGAAGTTCATTGATCACGATCTCAACATGTCCTCAAGTGTTTGGATAGTCCTCTTAGATTGGCCATCAGTTTGAGGATGATAAGCCATACTGAAGTTCAGCTCAGTATTCATAGTGTGTTGGAGACTCTTCCAGAACTTAGAGGTGAATATTTGATCTTGATCGGATACAATTGATAGTGGTACTCCATGCATCCTTACAACTTCTCTAATGTATATCCATTCCCGTTGATCTAATGAAAAATCCTCCAAAATTTCATTGAAGTTTGCAGTCTTTGTAAGACTATCCACAACAAACTAGATAACATTGTTTCCTTTGGATGTATTTGGAAGTCCAATGAAAAGTCCATGGTGATGTTTTCCCATTTCCATGTTGGTATGGGTAATGGTTGCATCATCCACTTAGACTTCTACCTCTCAGCCTTCACTTGATAAAATACCAGGCACTTTTATGTATACTCAGTGATATCCTTCTTCATGTTCTTACACCAATAATGCTCTTGGAGATCTTGATACATATTTGTGTTTCCTGGGTTAATGGAGAAATTTAAACTACGCGCATCATCCAAAAGTTCTTTATTTAACTCTAGATTTGATATAACACATATTCTTGACCCAAATCTCACAATTCATTATTCATTAATATTGAACTCTGAGGATTTCCCTTTTCTAATAGTTTCCACTTTCTTTTGAATTCCCACATCATTCTTTTTAGCATTATTTAACCTTTCCAAAAGAGATGGTTGAGCAATAATTTGTGAAAGGATTGATGATGTTCACTTCTTTATTATTATGATGTCAATCTTCATCAAATCTAAGAGGATTAGATCCTTTTCAATTCTCATCAATGAAAGAATCACTGGGTTGTTTCTACTTATAGAATCCGCCACCTTGTTCACTTTCCTAGGGTGGTAATGGATTGAGCAGTCATAGTATTTAATCAACTCTAACAATATTCATTGGTTTATATTCAACTCTTTCTGTGTGAATATATACACTTGAGGCTTTTTTGATCTGTATATATTTCACACTTCTCCCCAAAGAGATAATGCCGCCTAATTTTTTATGGAAAGATCACTATCACCAACTCTAAATCATGCAAGGGATATTTTTTCTCATGAACTTTCTATTTCCTTGAAGCATAGGTAATGAATTTTTATTTTTCATCAACAAATAACCCATGACCTTCTTCAAAGAATCACTGAATACCATGAAAAGTTCTCCACTTGTGGGTAGTGTGAGGAGGGGCGCAGTGATAAGCCTCCTTTTCAACCTTTTAAAGCTCTCTTTACATTCATCACTCCAAGCAAACTTGACTCCCTTCTGAGTTAGCTTGGTAAGAGGGTTTGACAATCATGAGAATTTTTTCACAAATTGGTGATAATATCCTTATAACCTCAATAATATACTGATATCTGTCACCGATGTTGGCCTCGACCATCGCCCAATTACATTTGTCTTAGAGGGATCCACATATATCCCATTTCTTGTGATGATATAACCCAAGAATGAGACCTCCTTCAACCAGAACTCACACTTGCTGTACTTTTCATAGAGATTATCCTTTTGCAAGGTCTCTAGTATAGTGCTTAGATGCTACTCATGCTCCTCCTTGGTTTTGGAGGATATTAGAATATAGTCTATAAATACTACAACAAATTTGTCAAGGTAATCTCTAAAGACCCTATTCATAAAGTCCATGAAGATTACTGGATCATTAGTGAGTCCGAAAGGCATTACTATGAATTCATAGTGCCCATACCTTATATGAAAATTAGTCTTGGGGATATCCTCCTTCTTCACCCTTACAAAGTAATATCCCGACCGAATATCCACACTGGAGAAGTATGTACTCCATATAGCTGATCGCAAAAGTCATCAATTCATGGTAGAGGATACTTGTTCTTTATCATGATTTTTTGAGATCACGATAATCAATGAAAAGGTGCATTTAATCATCCTTATCCTTGATGAATAGGACTAGTGCACCCCATGGTGAAGCACTTGGGTGTATAAACCTTTTATTTAGATTCTCCTATAGTTGTTTCTTTAGCTCCTCAAGCTCCACAACATCCATTATATATGGAGTCTTGGATATTGTCAAAGACCCAAGTATAAGATCAATCGAGAAATCAACATCTCTTATAGGAAGAGGACTAGGCAATTCTTCAAGAAACACTTCAGCGAATTCCCTCACAATAGGAATGTCTTCAAGGATGGGTTTTTCCTTAGACTCAATCATCTAAGTAAGATACTCATTTTCATAGGTAAGTAATATCCATGATTTATATGATGGATCTAAAGAAGATTTATCCTCTTCCTTACACCTGTATAAAATTAGGGTTCGATTCTCCATATAGAGAGTGACTTATCTCTCACAACAATTTATGTTTCCTCTATATAGGGAAATCCAATACATGCCAATAATTTCATCAAATTCCATGAGAGGAAGTATGAAGAGGTTCTCTGGGATGTAAAATACAAAAATTTTGATAGGGGAGGAGTTATATTCATGGGATGCAATGATTTCCCCATTTTTTGTTCTAACCGACATCTCTACTTCCATGATTTTTGGTGGTGTTGGGATTATTCTACTAAAATTTTGGGATATAAAAGAATTATTATAACTAGAATAAAAAAATACATACACTATTCTTGAATTAATAACTAGATTACTTGTCACCACTTCATTATTGGGGTCCACTTAGGCAGTAGTGATGACAAAATCTCTCCCTTGCTTCCTTGGATGTTGTTGGTTGCCTCTGAAAACTATTAGATTAGGGTACTGGTCTGACAAGTGCCTTAGTTCTTTGCAGTTCAAGCAATAAACAATGCGTTGAGGTTTGAATGGAGCGTTCCTCTCCTATGTCACAACATCGGATTTTTCTTGTCGACAGTTATTGGCTTGGTGCCATTCTCTTCCACACTTAAAGCATTGATTCGACCCCTTTACACATTTTATGGGGTGCTTCTTTCCGCACCTTTGGAAAGTGGGGTGCTGGAATTTCTTAGAACCATTGTATTTATCCATCGGACTACCAGAATTAAATTTTAATTTTTGCTTCTTATCCCCATTATACGCCTAAGATTTTCCAATATCCATTTCAACTTTGATGGCACATCGGAAAATTTCTTCATAGCTATCAAAGTCACAGATCGCTATGGCTTTCTATAGGATAGGTTTTAGCCCACCAAATAAGTGGTCAACCTTGCATCCAGGGGTAACGACAAAGCCGAAGGCATATCATGAAATCCTTATGATGTTTTACTCATAAACTCTAATGGATTCATCATATTTTTGCTTTAGGGCAAGGAAATACCTTTCTATCTTAAGTCAGAGGGTGCACGTATAATATTTATCAAAAAACATTTTTCAAAAATCCTTCCATTCCAACACCTCGATTTCTTTCTCAAGATTCATTTTTTTGATCAATTTCCACCATTGATCATATTCAAACTCCATATGATAAGCAGCCATAAGAACATTCTCTTGTTCGAAACATTTAAGGATATAGAAGATGTTTTCAATGGAGTTGATCCATTGTTCGAAGATTGATGGATCAGATGATCCATTAAAAGTAGGAGGACTATGTCTCATGAAGCTCTCAATTGAAACCTTTTTATTTCTTGGGGGGGTGGACATTCCTCTTGACCCATGATTCTATTCAAAATTTGAGTTAACTGAGGATCATCCTGACAAACTTTGTGATTCCCGCTCCCATCAGATTGGAAATCTCAGTAGAACAATCATCACATTGATCTTCACATCAATTCTTAGCCCGAGTTGTCACACCCATCTTTTCTAATTTATTTATTTTATTAAATTTCTTTCCATCGGGTAGTTTGGGACCAAACCTGACATAATATTTTTTGAGTTCGTTGTGTTTGGGCCTTGTTTGCGTCCGTCCCAGCACGGTCGAAGCTGCGCGGCCTCGCCTAGGTCGCCACGTGACCCCGCCCGGTTCACCGCACGCCTTGTTGATGTTTAATTAATGAAATTATTATTTTTATTATTATTATCTTGGATAATAATTTAATTGAGATTTATTTTTATTATTTTCATTTTATTAAGTTTATTATTGTAAAGTTTAGTATTATTATGATAACTACTATCTTTATTATTATTAGTTGTTTTATTTTATTTTTGTTTTAGTTTTAGTTTAATTTTATTTGTGAATTTTTTTTATTGTTTAGGGTAGGGTTTCGGCGGATCCCCCCTTTCTTTTTTTTCCTTCTCCCTGTGCGGCGCATCCCGCTGCTTCCTCCCCCTTTTGTTTTTTCCTTCTCTCTCTCACACTGCAGCATCACACCACAGCAAGGGCTGCCGCCGACCTCCTCCTTCCGCCTAACTCCTTCGCGCCACCTCCCCTCCCTCACCGGCGACCTCCCTTCAGCTCGACAGTGCACAACCCCCAGCCCGCACTACCCTGCCCTAGACACGATGACCCACTCCCCTCTCCTGCTCCGTCCGACTTGTGCTGGCGCCCTGCACCCCCTCCGGTGATCTAGCCCCAACGCCCCGACTCCCCTCGCACCGCCTCGGACAACCCCAGCACACCCCCTTCCCTCCTGCATGCAGCCCAGAACCTCACCGGACCCCCATCCTAATTCCAGTTCCCTCCAGCGGCCGCCCCCTCCAGTTAAGTCTCCCCTTAATTGTATTATTATTATTATTTTGTATTCATTATTTTATTTGCTTTTTTCTTTATTTATTGAGTTTTGTTGTTTTTTTTCCAGTGGATATGAAGTCCTATTTTTTTGGTTCTAACTTAATGTTTTTAATTCGAATTCGTGACTTTGAGTTTGTGTCAGGATCCTTGCAGTGAAAACGGTGCGCGATTGATGTTTCGTGCTAGAATTTGAAGGTTTCACATCAATTCTCAGGGTTCGACATCAAGGTAGGTTGTTCCATGCCATACCATCTTTAGATAATTTAATTGCTCATTAATTAAATTATAATGTGTTCTAGTGATAAATTGCGTGATGTGAATTTCATTTTGGACGTGCTTCGATATGCATATCGATGAATTTGAGTTGTTTTTAAGTAAATGCCAATGTTTTTCAAGTGTGTTGTGTTGTTAAAATTTTTAGACATGTTTTAGTTAGTTGTTTAAGGTGTGCAAATTGTGTTTTCAAGAACGCTTGAGGTACGAATGTTATTAAACTGAGTTTTTCAAAAGAAGGTTAACTATTTTGACGTGTTAATTTTTATTATGAACCTTGAGTATGTTTTAGGGGTGAAAATGATGTTTTAGAAGGGATGGGATGTGCAATTGATTTTCAAATGGTTCTGGCATCTAAAATTTGTGTGTTTTAAAGTGAGGTCTTGTGGTATGCATATGTGATGTTTTATTAATTGAGAAATTGTTTAATTAAGTGTCTTTTGAGATGAGGAACATGGTTAGGAAGGTTTTCGGGGTTTTTTAGCAGGTGAGAAATGTGTTTTCAAGTTCTTTGAGGTGTCTGTGTAATTAAATGTACATTTTCAATGAAAATGAGTCACTTTGGGTGTGTTTGTCATATTGCGTACTTTTGGAATTAAATTGAAAATCTTTTGAACAATGGGAAAACATGTTTTGGTTTGTACAAGCTGCACTTTTGGTTTTAAAGCGACATTATTGTATGAAATCGAGTTCAGATTTCCTATGAAAACCTTTTCTTTCTAATTTTAAGTGTTTTATAAATTGTTAATTGCACTTATTAGATTATCTATGGAGTGCGGGAGTTGTGTTTGACAGAATTACGTGTACGTTAAGTTTTTAAAGGGATTCTTACATGTGAAATTGGGCATGCCTCATGTGCAAACTCTTATTGTGCTATTTAGAAATTTTCTTCAAATTGTTTAAATAGTTTACCAAGTCATGAAATTGATCCAAACTTTGTTATAAAATGGTTCTGGTGTGCATGTGTTTTTTTAAATGGTGTTTGGGTATGCAAGAGGTGACTTGTATGTGTAAGGTTTTGTTTGGTTTGGGATATGTGAAAGTGATATACATTATGTGAATGTGAAACTTGATTGAGCATAATGGAAAACCCTGGGTATCTAGGTGGGTGAACTAGAACTAGTGCGCTAGTGAACCGGATGGGTATCGTCCTTGTTTCACTTAGCTTGATTGATGATTGCAACACTAACTAAACATATGATATCTAAGGGTCGTGGCTTTCTAAGCCACATGTTCTGAGGGTCGTGGCCTTCTAAGCCACGTTTTCTAAGGGTTGTGGCCTTCTAAGCCACGTTTCACCGAGACACGAGGTTCTAGGGTCCCACTTGAGCTAGATGAACCTTAGGGGATTTAACCAGAGTGCTCTACCATCTATGGCGTGGTGCCTTCCGTTGGAATATGGAAGACCACTTGTGTGTGTGTGTGTGTGTGAGTAGGTGTGTGTGTTCCTATAATGAACTTTTCTCTTCCTCTTTAAAATCGTATTTGTAAAATGAGTTCTTTTTAGTGTTTTCCTTTAGCATTTGGCTTGTAAATGTTTTCTTTAAAATTATTTCAGAAGTATAACTTGAATAATAACATTAAATTGTCATTTTGATGTTGTGTCATGGAACCCTTTCTCAGTGGCATCCTACTGGGCTTTTAGCTCACACCCTACATACACCCTTAGGTGTATGTAGATTCTGTTTCTTCTGTATACCAGGTTGTGACTTCGTGCTCAGCGATGGTGGTTCTGGTTGCTGTTGGTCTTCGTGTGCAGGTTGGTGTTGGTAGCTTGGGCATGCAACTTCTCGTGTCGTATGAGGTTGGTTTTGGAGCTTAGTTCACTTTTCCCGTTGTTGTTCATTTTGGGTTTTTAGATGAATTGTAGACCTAAACCTGTTTATAGTTTAGAAGTGTGTTTTGTAGTCTGTTTCCAGTTTCAGCTATTTATTTGGTTGGTTGTTTTTTTGTCTTGTATTTCAGGTAAAACTATTCCCACTTGTCAAACATGATACCCGAGCACTTGTGCCAACCTGTGGGGATCGAGAACGCCTTTCGGTCCTTGCCGCGGACTGGGTCGGGTGCCGGGTCGGATGGCGACCTGGCCTGGTTCATGACAAAATGGTATCAGAGGGCAGGTTTGCTCTCTTGGGTTGTGTCCTTTTGTGATAGAGTTAGTGTAGACCAAGGCTAAGGTTGTTGGGATTCGAAGTCCTGGCTACGAGTAAGGTGCATGGCTAGCACACCTCGTGGCAGGACTCAAGTTACCAAAGTATGTTGAGGTTTGTCTGAGTTTTTTTTCCTTGTGGATAATCTTGCCTAAGGGAAATGAAAAGAGGTAAGGTTAGTGGTCCTAGTGAGCTCGCACGGTCTAGCAAGCCATGTGGAGCTGGGGACGCTGTCCTAGAATACCCTCTGTGGCAGTGGCGTGACTGGCGTATGGCCGCCAACCATACGTCCCAGCCACCCGCTGACACAAGTTTTCTCTTTCATCATTTCTCATCTCTTTGTTTTGGATTCGTGAAGATTTGGTTTTTAAGTAAAAATTTTTCGGTCTTGGAATTTTTTTTCAAATGAAGCACTTTGAAAATGAAATGGTGTGTGAGGTTTGAAAAGTGTGGGTTGGATGTTTTGGATTTGAAAAAAAATGGAAAGGTTTGGTTTTGATCCTTGGCGCTCTCATGGGCAACCACATGCATGAGTGTATACAAAAAGGGAAATGGTTAATGGCACGAGCGGATGAGTGCTTGGATGGATATGAGGTGGGTGCCGGTGTGGCACGGGAACATGCATGTTTGAGGCCCATGGGACACCATTGGTGTTTGTGCAACCCACAAGTTTTGCTTATGTTCAAGAAGTTTTGTTAAATGAAAAATTTGATGTTTTAAATAAGCGGTGATTGTGTGGTGTGTCCTTGTATTTTTGAAAGGTTGGATGTGAGGTATCTCGAGCCGAGGATCCCTTTTGGATGGTTTGTGTTTTGAGTTTGAATTCTTATTTGTAAGTTGGTATGAAAGCGTGTAGCTAGTTAATTATTTTGAAAAGTACATCGGGGAGCCCTTGTAGTGGTTTCCCTTGCACGTTTGGTGTTCGCTTGTGGTATGTCTTGACCATTGGACCAGTTTGGTTTGGTCCATGGTTTTCTTTCTTGGCTAGTGTATGACCCCCATAAAGCGTTGGCATGTGATTGAAGTATGGCCATAGGCAATTCGCCGTTGGCCGGCCCTCAATTTGATCAGAGGAATCTCTTCTTGAATTCTAGAATTGAACCCACCTCTCATTTTTACAACCATGCGGATCCTCTCACAGAGGGATGAAAGATGTGATGGGAGTTGAAGAGATTTTTTTTGGTCTTTTGAGAGTCTTGAATCGTCAGGTATGAAGTTTGACACTGTCATGTTTGAAGGTTTCCCCTGGAAATAACGAAATGAATTCCAGCGGGGAAGGGTGAAGGCAGTTCAAAATTTTCAGTGTTGACCAGTATCTTGAAGGCCTTTGTAGTATTTACTTCGGCTTCAAGGGTCGTGTTTGGTGAAGTATTGCAGTGGGAGGTCCCTTTGATAGTCAACGGTGGTTTGGAAGCGGTAAAGGAGACTCTAGTGGGAAAAAGGTGGAAGAAACCCTAAGTTGTTAGTGCGGTCTATCGTTCTAAATGACCTGTGGTCTTTGGTTTGTTTCGTTTAAGGAAGGGTTCGTGTTAGGATACTAGTTTGGCACACCCAGTAGTATGAGGCTGCTATGGTCGTTTGCAGGAATCACGTGTTGTTCAAGATGCAGTTTAGAGTCCTTCACAACGTAATGTTCCTCTCAACAAAAACGATCATATTCAGGTGACGATTAGTGGTGTCGTGTAAGGGTGATGTGCATGCACCATTTCAACTCTAGTGTTGGTGAATGTTCTGCGTATGATCAATCAGATGTTGTAATGTGTCGTGTTTGCCGGTGGTGTCTTAGTTGCAGTGTGGTTGCATGTGACACCAAAAGGAGAAGCTCCGTTCAGGAGTTTTCAATGCCTGACTACGAGGCAAGAGATGCTTCAAACATCAAGGCTCCAACCATAGGCCCCGGAGTGAAGCTGGTGCGTGGTCAGGAACCCCAGGAGTGTACGGGACCCCAACTTTTTTCCTGTCACCAATGTTAAAAGTAGAGGCAGTTTAAATTGTCTCCAAGGTGGTTCCACTTCGAATGATCCGTCTGGTTGCGTAAGGTTTTCGTGTCCATGTAGAGGCATGTTCGTCTCGTGCCTTAAAGTCTTGGGGGTTGCGTTCCACTGGATGCAATTGATTGAGTGGTCCTTATGAGAGTCTTTTGGGTAAATCAGTCTCAAATTTGAATGGTGTTCATCCAGAAAATTTGAGATGTTGGTTTGTGGCTGGCCGTGGTTTTGACGCCTAGTGTTCGGGCCCCTCCCTCCCCACCCCTTGTGGAGGGGTGTTTGGTCACTATTGTGAAATTTCCAATGTTATGTATCTCATGTTAGTTTTAATGGTAGGGAGACCCACGTTGGGTCTCGCACGAATGCCTCTGGAATGAAACGGTGTTGGAATTTTCTTTAATGGCGGGGAATACACTCGAACCTCCCCGTGTCAGTTTTCCAGTCTCGTCTTGGGCATTAGTAGGTTCATAATGGTGGGGAGCCCCTCGGGCTTCCCCACATTGACCTTTTGGTTCTGTTTCTAAAGATGACTTGGTGAGGAGTGATAAGAATGTTCCGTGGAAGTGGTTTGACCTTATTTTTTTATTTTAGCCAAGTGGTGTGGTTTCGGTTTTAGAGTGCTTGAGGTGTTTCGGCTTGTGAAGTTGGTTCCTGTGGGTTCAAGAGTTCATTTTTTAAATCAATCAGATAGAGGCGTTCTAGCTCTTTGGGGTGGGCAACACATATCGGAAAGTCTTTTTACGCGTTTCTTGATGTTGTCTTTGAGTCACTTTCTCTGAGCACGATACTTTTTCCTCTCCTTACTGGATATTTGTGGAGATCCTCTTTGAACCTTAAGGGAGTGTGGTTTTCTGTTTTGGGGTTTGGTCCTAGTTGTGGCTTTTCGGGGAAGGAAATCTTTATGGCGGGGAGAATTGTCACACCCATATTTTCTAATTTATTTATTTTATTAAATTTCTTTTCATCGGGTAGTTTGGGTCCAAACCTGACATAATATTTTTTCAGTTCGTTGTGTTTGGGCCTTGTTTGCGTCCGGCGCATCACGGTCGAAGCTGCGCGGCCTCGTCTGGGTTTCCACACGACCCCACCCGGTTCACCACACGCCTTGTTGATGTTTAATTAATGAAATTATTATTTTTATTATTATTATCTTGGATAATAATTTAATTGAGAGTTATTTTTATTATTTTCATTTTATTAAGTTTATTATTGTAAAGTTTAGTATTATTATGATAACTACTTTCTTTATTATTATTAGTTGTTTTATTTTATTTTTGTTTTTGTTTTAGTTTTATTTTATTTGTTAATTTTTTTTATTGTTTAGGGTAGGGTTTCGGCGGACCCCCCCCCTTTCTTTTTTTTCCTTCTCCCTGTGCGGTGCATCCCGCTGCTTCCTCCCCCTTTTGTTTTTTTCCTTCTTTCTCTCACGCTGCAGCATCGCACCGCAGCAAGGGCCACCACCGACCTCCTCCTTCCGCCTAACTCCTTCGTGCTGCCTCCCCTCCCTCACCGGCGACCACCCTTCAGATCAGCAGCGCACAACCCCCAGCCCGCACTCCCCTGCCCTAGACACGACGACCCACTCCCCTCTCTTGCTGTGTCCCACTTGTGCTGGCGCCCGAAACCCCCTCCGGCGATCTAGCCCCGACGCCCCGACTCCCCTCGCACCACCTCGACGAACCCCAGTGCACCCCCTTCCCTCCTGCATCCAACCCGGAACCTCGCCGGACCCCCATCCTAATTTCGGTTCCCTCCAATGGCCTCCCCCTCTAGTTAATCCTCCCCTTAATTGTATTATTATTATTATTTTGCATTTATTATTTTATTTTCTTTTTTCTTTATTTATTGAGTTTTGTTGTTTTGTTTCTTTTCCAACGGATATGAAGTCCTATTTTTTGGTTCTAACTTAATGTTTTTAATTCGAATTTGTGACTTTGAGTTTGTGTGAGGATCCTTGCAGTGAAAAAGGTGCATGATTGATGTTTCGTGCTAGAATTTAAAGGTTTCACATCAATTCTCAGGGTTCCACATCAAGGTAGGTGGTTCCATGCCATACCATCTTTAGATAATTTAATTTATCATTAATTAAATTATAATGTGTTATAGTGATAAATTGCGTGATGTGAATTTCATTTCGGAAGTGCTTCAATATGCATATTGATGAATTTGAGTTGTTTTTAAGTAAATGCCAATGTTTTTCATGTGCGTTGTGTTGTTGAAATTTTTAGACGTGTTTTAGTTAGTTGTTTAAGGTGTGCAAATTGTGTTTTCAAGAACGCTTGAGGTACGAATGTTATTAAACTTAGTTTTTCAAAAGAAGGTAAACTATTTTGGCGTGTTAATTTTTATTATGAACCTTGAGAATGTTTTAGGGGTGCGAATGACGTTTTTGAAGGGTTGGGATGTGCAATTGATTTTCAAATGGTTCTGGAATCTAAAATTTGTGTGTTTTAAAGTGAGGTCTTGTGGTATGCATATGTGATGTTTTATTAATTGATAAATTGTTCAATTAAGTGTCTTTTGAGATGAAGAACATGGTTAAGAAGGTTTTCGGGGTTGTTTAGCAGGTGAGAAATGTGTTTTCCAGTTCTTTGAGGTGTCTATGTAATTAAATGTAGATTTTCAATGCAAATGAGCCACTTTGGGTGTGTTTGTCATGTTGCGTACTTTTGGAATTAAATTGAAAATCTTTTGAACAATGGGAGAACATGTTTTGGTTTGTACAAGCTGCACTTTTGGTTTTAAAGCGATGTTATTGTATGAAATTGAGTTCATCTTTCCTATGAAAACCTTTTCTTTCTAATTTTAAGTGTTTTATAAATTGTTAATTGCACTTATTAGATTATCCGTGGAGTTTGGGAGTTATGTTTGACAGAATTACGTGTGCGTGAAGTTTTTAAAGGGATTCTTACATGTGAAATTGGGCATTCCTCATGTGAAAACTCTTATTGTGCAATTTATAAATGCTCTTAAAATTGTTTAAATAGTTTACCAAGTCATGTAATTGATTCGAACTATGTTATAAAATGGTTTTGGTGTGCGTGTGTTTTTTTAAAATGGTGGTTGGGTATGCAAGCGGTGACTTGTATGTGTAAGGTTTTGTTTGGTTCAGGATATGTGAAAGTGATATAAATTATGTGAATGTGAAACTTTATTGAGCACAATGGAAAACCCTAGGTATCTAGGTGGGCGAACTAGAACTAGTGCGCTAGTGAACCGGAAGGGTATCGTCCCTATTTCACTTAGTTGGATTGACGATTGCAACACTAACTAAACATATGATATCTGAGGGTCGTGGCCTTCTAAGCCATGTGTTCTGAGGGTCATGGCCTTCTAAGCCACGTTTTCTGAGGGTTGTGGCCTTCTAAGCCACGTTTCACTGAGACAGGAGGTTCTAGGGTCCCACTCGAGCTAGATGAACCTTAGGGGATTTACCCATAGTGCTCTACCATCTATGGCGTGGTGCCTTCCGTTGGCATATGGAGGACCACTTGTGTGTGTGTGTGTGTGAGTAGGTGTGTGTGTGCCTATAATGAAATTTTCTCTTCCTCTTTAAAATCGTATTTGTAAAATGAGTTCTTTTTAGGGTTTTCCTTTAGCATTTGGCTTGTAAATGTTTTCTTTAAAAGCATTTCGGAAGTATAACTTGAATAAGAACATTAAATTGTCCTTTTGATGTTGTGACATGGAACCCTTTCTCGGTGACATCCTACTGGGCTTTTAGCTCACACCCTACATACACCCTTGGGTGTATGTAGATTCTGTTTCTTCTGTATACCAGGTTGTGACTTCGTGCTCAGCGATGGTGGTTCTGGTTGCTGTTGGTCTTCGTGTGAAGGTTGGTGTTGGTAGCTTGGGAATGTGACTTCTCGTGTCGCAAGAGGTTGGTTTTGGAGCTTAGTTCACTTTTCCTGTTGTTGTTCATTTTGGGTTTTTAGCTGAATTGTAGACCTAAACCTGTTTATAGTTTAGAAGTGTGTTTTGTAGTGAATTTCTAGTTTCAGCTATTTATCTGGTTGGTTATTTTTTTTGTCTTGTATTTCGGGTAAAACCGTTCCCACTTGTCAAACATGATACCCAAGCACTTGTGCCAGCCCGTGGGGATTGGGAACGCCCTTCGGGCCTTGCCGCGGACCGGGTCGGGTGTCGGGTCGGATGGAGACGCGGCCTGGTTCGTGACATGAGTCCTCCTATTACTAGCCATTAGCTGGAATAAAAGAAAATTTAGGGGTAACACATAAAGGGGAATCCAATGAAAAAAATGGATAACTTATAAATTACATTTATTTCCTTAAATTATGAATTTATAGGCTTAAATCTGTGCTATCCATGATCTACTTCCCAACAGATATTCTTAGGGGTGTTTTTTTATTCCCTTAACAATGGTTCATACTAAGATTATGAATTTACCAAAGCATATCCCTCAAGTGTTTCATAACCAAGAGTGTCGTAAGGCTCGTTTTTTTACCAGTTCCTATTCGAGTCTAGCTCAAAGTGGTGTTTTCTAGTTTTACACCTAGATACATCTATTCCAGAGCTACCTCTACTTGTTTGTATCCATACAAGGATGTATTTTATTTATAAACCACTTACTATATAGTCACCAAAATTTAGGGATGTTTTTATTATAATTAGTCTTATCCCTAAGGAATTCACTAAGGTTTTCTAATCCTAATCCCAAAATAACTAAACCTATCCTCTAATACCTACTATAATAACTTTGCTCTTTATTACACACTTAAACATGATTTATTACATAGAATTTCACTTAAGAAAACTATTAGGATTTATAGATATAGTTTCTTGGAAAATTAGGAAGATTATATGAAAACTTAAGACATAAAATACAAAAAACTTTATTGAAAACTTCTTTTACATGACCACAACATTTTTTCGTACTTAGCATTTCATGAGATAACCTAAGGAAACACATAAGAAAAGGGTGAGCTATAAATCCCAGTAAGGGAGTAAAAAAGGAATAACATGAAGAATAAAATACATGCTAGGCAATAGGAATATCAATGGAGGATAAGAGAAACATAAATCTAAAGGCATGATATAACATGATTATCATAACATGGAAATGTTGCAACAATATTTAAAATGATATTAGCATGAGCCAAGGCTCATTTCACATGGAGCATGAGTAAATCCTCATTGAACTTTAATTAGAATGATTAAAATCTTATTGCACTTGATTTATCATGATTAAACACTAATTTCACATTGTGTATCATGATACTATTCTTTACCCAGTTCATTGGAGTGCTATCATGGCACACCCTTCTTAATCATTTCATTTCATGCATAAGTGTGCCATATAGATCATACAACATGGATTCATTAAACATCATAATTTATTCCAAGAATAAAAGATTTGGAATACATAAATGTATGTACTTAATAAACAAGTACATGTGTATATATGTGAATACCCTTGATAGAGAAAGGGGTATGGTATTCACCTACACAATTATTTTGGCATGGAAATTTTGGTGTATCTTCGGAAGCATAACGACGTTAAATAGAAATCGTAAAAATGGGTTGATGAGATAGAAAGGGGTATCTAATCATTTATAAATTAAATGGAAATTAATGGAGTCATCTAACATAATATCCCAACATATGTATTGTAATTTATATGCATAATATAAAAGAATTTCTTGAATGTAAATGAGGAGAGAGAAATCCCTTACCGAATTTTGGCATGGTAATGGGTGTACATGGGAGGAATTAATGAGAGAAAAAAGGGTATATAATCATTAAAACATAATTAGGGAAGTATATGGGAGTTTATAAATCATACCCCAACATTTTCAATTGAAAATAAAAGTGGCATAACAATATAAGGAAACTTGGACATAAATAAGGAAGGAAAGTGAGGATCCCTTACTTGGAAGTGTGATCCCAAAGGCTTGGGAGAGGTTTGAGAGAGGCTTATTGGGAGATTGGGGTGACTTGGGAGGATTATATATAGGGTAGGTCAGAGGTTTTTCGAGCCCCAAAGGTTTTTAGTGAAGAGGAATGGGAGATTGAGTGGGTTTATATAGGAAAGGAGAGGGAATTCTATATTATTTATGTTTTGGACACTACACATTAAACTAATCAAAACCAAAAACCACCCCATGGTTTTTTCTCACGGTTTTTACCAAATTATATTGTAAAACATTATTTTATAAGACCAATGGCCTAACTTATTAAATTATTAGGCTTGATTATGTAGAGGTGAGTCACACTCTCAAGGAAATCATTTTAAAAAGTTAAAATACTTTATAAGTCTTGGAGGGTCTACTAAAGCACCATAAAATTAATAAAACAAATATAAAATCACATTATTTTAAAGGTAAAAACATATATTTTATTAATATATTTTTTATAGTATTTTATTACATCACTATTGGGTCATTATGATGTCATAAAATACAATATATATTTAAATAGTATTTAATTTTTACCCAAAAATTTGATTGTCACAAAAAATTATGAAAAATTCACTGTTAGATAATTTTGACATCCTGAATCCAAAAATGATATTAATTTCATCTAAATAATTTTCTAAATATGTTAATTTTTTTACTTTTAAAATAAAAACTGACATTTATCGAAAATTCATGTGTTTTGAAAAAAATAGTTTTCAAACCTTAATAAAAATTACAATTGTATTCATAAAAAATTATATGATAATTAATATTTATTAAAATGTAATTTAGTAATAATATTTTATTAAAATAATATTTTATTAAAAAATACATTAATTCATCAAAATAGATTTCTTAATTGAATATTAACTAAAAATACCATTTGTGATTTAAAAACCATTTACAAAGTAACAATAATAAAATGAATGCATATTATTTATAAAAAAATAATGCACATAATCATAGTGATAGGGTATTGTTACATAAACCCTTATTACACACACATAAGACCTAAGGGTAAGGCGTGTGATGGGGAAAAACTCTTGGGGGGGCTCAGATAACATCGCTCGGGTGGTAATCTGTATTAACTTATACTTCTCCCATAGGATATTCTGTTCAAGCTTAAATTATTGAAACTCATCTTGGTATTGGTCAAGAGTGAAGACCAGTGACACTACCTTCTTTCTTAGCTTCAAAAAATGGGCTTCGTATGGAGAAATTCTACTGGATGAGGCCATTGCATCCTTTGTCTGGGTAAATTTGATTTATTAAAGACCTATATTTATACTAATCATGTGATCACTGTTCAACGACTATATTAGCAATAGTAAAAATTCTTAACAGTATTTTAAAATCCAAAAACATAAAACCAAGGAAGTGAAAATGTTTTATATAACCATTTTACATAATAATACATTTAGTTAGATCAAGGGAAATTTTCATTAATAAAAGTTTGGGTCGTTATAGTAATGATACACAACTATCTTTTAAATCCAATTGGATATAACAAATAAAAATAATTTTATGTGTTTTCTATAACCATATTACTTAATAATACATTTAATTAAAACAAAAGGGGAATTTTATTTGTAATAGTTCCGGTCATTACATGTGGTAAATGACTTGGGAGACCTCAACATGCCTATTTTAGAGGCCGTGGTGAGGGTAAACGTCCTAGGATTTGGGAACACATCATAGGGATATCTGTTTCTATCTATAGTGTTCAAGAAAACCACAAGCATGGATAGGTCAAGTTTTATGGAGTGGTGGAAGTCATACCTTTTATAAATGGATAAAATACTCACCTTCTTTCTTTTATATCCATCAATGAGCAACATTTAGTATTCAAACTATTTTCGAACTTAATGAGAATATGACTAATGCCTTACTCATTCATTTTCCTTTGATTAAATCACTTGATTCTATTCCCCTTATAGAGATTGGAAATTTTGGGAGTGTTCTTATCATATGGAAAATTGGTGCTATGATCTTCATTCATGACCTAATATCTTTTGTTTTAGACCTATCTTTCCATTCCTTTGGTAGATCTAAGGCCTTGGTTCTTCCACCATTGCTGGTGATTATAGTTTGGGATGATTCTATGTGATCCTTTCAGTGAGTATTCCTTCTTCCAACTGATTTATTCTCCTTTATTTAATGTTCATGGAATGAGGCTATTATGTATTAGACTATCCTACTTTATGTAGTTTAGTGATGTTATTCCCAACATTAGTGTGGAAACAACTTTTCTTGAGGATCGTTGGAATTCTACGACATCTTGGTGTTAATTCTCTCAGTGAATCTTCCTTGGTGAGTATATTTATTTATAGCATTGATATTTCTCTCTTGTAATCTCTATTATTTAACTCTTATGTTACCTTGGAGATAGTTCTTAGGGTCTTGGGGATGGTCTTGAATCTGGATACTAACTTTTTAGTGAACCTTGATCTGATTTCCATGATTTTTAGGTAGGAAGTTTCTTACCACATAGATCATTGTATATGATGTTTCCATTATTTGATCATTTATGATTAAAACCCAATCTTGATATATGTTTCAGGTGGGTGTGTGAGTGGTCCTTGAGACCGATCCTTGATATGTATTCTTATGATTTTTCATATATCTTGTGTAACACATATTGGTTTATATTTTTATTTAGGTGTGTATGAATAAACTCTTGGGATAGTTAATGAAACACATTATTATTCCTTGATATGATATATATATCATGTGAAAATTCATTGCTAGTGGAACCTTACTTTAGGTACCAGGATGAATAGGTGACTTAGTATTGGTTAGATGGCCCCTTGGAAGGGAGCATGGTGGTGTGGTAAAGGATTCATACTATGTCTAGTTGACAGTATGTGCTATATCACAAACATGTCCATTGACATGGGAGTAGACCATGAAAGTGTTTTTAATATCATTTAGAAATAGGATGATATAGGATATTTCCATACATGGGTGATGTATACATCCATATACATAAAACATGTCAGGTTGGAATTACTATCATCCAAGGATTACGACCACCATCAGTGTGGGGTTTGTGGTGTTCCTGTTTATGAACACCATTAGGGTGGGGAATATGTCATTACTTAAAGGTTTAACATGGATATAGGAACGTCTGGAATAGGGTTCCAACTGAAACTAGGACTTTTGGCATGTCTTGTGATGTGTAGTGATATACATTAACATCCTTATTATATTTGTGCCAAATTAGGTGGGGTAGAGGTTCATGGAGTCTTGTTTAGATAATAACAACTCAACACATATGTGGATATATGTTTACTTATAATTTTACATTAGATCATGATATACAATGTTTTATATTTGTTGTGCACTTGTTTTTAATATGCAATGGTGGTGTCCTACTGGGTTTATACTCACACCCTATATGGGCATCTCGATGAATGTCAAACTTCATTATCAAGGATATAAGAAATGGTAAGACCCTAATGAAAAGGGGCTAAGAGATGAAGAATAATGACTAGAGGTGGCACTAGTATGGACTCTAAAGTGATTCCATAGTGTTTTATTTACTTGTCTATTTTGTTCATACTCTTTATTGGACTTCCTCTTTCGGGGTTCCATAGTTTATTATTACATATTACTTGAGATACTTTCCATGTCATTTTTTATAACACTATTTATTTTTTCCAACAAGTTATTATTATTACTTTTCTTTGATGATATTGATGGTAAAGTGTCCAAATTGAAAACATTCAAACCCTCATTGCTAGTTAGAAATCTATTACATATGGGGAGGTGCACATGAATACATGTGGAACTCCATCTCAGAACCAATTATTTAGGTCAGGGCATTACAAATACCTTGAAGGAACATGGGAATACTATATGGAGAATAAACTATATTCAAGGATGAGTTTTTTAATTTAAAAAAGTAACATCATCTAATTGTTTTCAATATATTCAAGGCTACTAAAAGGTGATTTCCATGGTATAAATCAATTCTATAATTGATATCAAGAGCTAAATTAATTAAGAATAATCTAGTGTTAAAGATTCAATGGATGATTAACCTCATATAGAAAGGGGTAATACTATGACAAAGGTAAGATCATGAACTACAATTGGTATTACGAGTTTATTATAACAAGTGATATCTTTTGGTTCAACATGTGGTATGTCACAAAAACTATATACTTTAATGTTTATTTATTGATATTCATGTGTAAGTGCGATTGAGATCACATGGAATTTTTTTGATAGAAGTTAAAATATTAAGTTGTATACATTTATGTAAGTAAGTGAGTGAATGGAAAAAATTGAATTTATTGACTTAAAATATTATTTCCTACAAGTAGTTTTGACTTTTTAGGCTTAGAAATTTTTTTTATGGCTCTTTACTAAGTGGTAATCTCACTCAATGAAAATATTTAATAATGAATCTATATTTGGAAGATATTTTGAGATTAAAAAAAATATTTTGTTCAATAAAAAGTGGTGTTAGATCCCTTGGTGACATAATAAGTTTTATCAAATTTGGAGCTATATAGATATTTATAATTAAAGACTAAATTTATATAAGTGGTAAGTAGAGTTAAAGGATCAATGAATAAGTTTTCGAAAAATCCTAAAGGCTTGGAAGAGAAACCAAGTGGTTAAAAGAGTTGAAGACTATGAAGGAGTTATATATAAAAAGAAGATTATAAACTCTATTAATTTTGTTTTTTTTGTTAATT
This sequence comes from Viscum album, assembly GCA_963277665.1. Classification (NCBI taxonomy): domain Eukaryota; kingdom Viridiplantae; phylum Streptophyta; class Magnoliopsida; order Santalales; family Viscaceae; genus Viscum; species Viscum album. Next base: position 1,351,786,708 of record OY728147.1, on the reverse strand, counting down.
TTTTGATAGGATACCTAAAGTTCATGTAAAAAAATATCTTAAGCTCTTTACAAATCTACTGATTTTTTTTCATTGATATGGATATATTGTATGATTTTAACAATCAGGTGTAATTTTTGTACTAAAAAAGGTGGATAGGATTTGATCAAGATACCCCTATACATATTATTAACATATGGAGAGAATGTAGAATAAATTTGGTGAATGGTGTTGGTTTTCAAAGGATTGATTAATATATAATCAACACAATTGAAAAGATAAGAAACCCAAGTCCCAAGATTGATCATACATGAAACCAAAACCATGATATATAAAATGAAAAATTTTGTATCATATACCTTACATTATCAATACCTTGTCCAATACCTTTGATCAAAATATTTGATAAAGATCGCTTATAGATAGACAAAGTAATTCCTCCTCTATGGTGTATCCATAGGTTAATTCTGCATCACCCATTTCATGGGATGGACCCCCAAAACTCCCTTTATATGTTCATATATCATGGGTAAAATGGTGAAGAGGAATGATAGAATCATAGAGAATCAATAGAAATCATAGATCAACCCATATCTATGGTTTTAGCCTATTTATATAGGCTCCACGTATACTCCCCAATCCCTATGTATTTTATCATGCTTTACACAACACATGAGTAAATGAAATGAACTTACAATGGTTTCTAACCCTTCTTCTATAAACTTAACTCTTAATTTCATCAATTATCTATGTTTTAATGATAACTAATATGGGATAGAATCTAAAAATTAACCATTTAACAACCAAAAACCTCATTCATTATATATAGTTTTATGATATCATATACCATGCCTTATGATATCCATTCACAATGACATATGATATACCTTACAAAGGCATGTGATATTCCTTGGTTCATGCAGGTCACACCATATGATGTGATCATTTCTTAAAATATGCTATAGGATTTAGGAAATATCTAATTCAATCTCCCAGCTACACTAAATATTGATAGACTTATTTCCATTTCACCTTATATTCTATCATATACAATAACTTTTGAAACTATATCCAAAACTTATTTGGGATATCTCCTAGAATAATTTTGGAAATCTATCATCAAATTAATCATGTATTACATCATATGTAAAAACTTGTGAATACCCATCTGGAACCCCTTTTAAATAATCACTAAAAAACTTTTAGAGTAGCTCTCTGAGTAAAATTCAATCCATATTTAGTCAACTAAAAAGTATGGCCCCACATGCCTTTATAGCATTGAGAAAAATATGAATTCCCAAATTCATACATGTAAGCAAATAACAATCTCTAGAAAATAATTAGTATTACATAATATATAAAGGGATTTGGTCAGTTCTCAATCAAATAGATGTATCTCTATACTAGTGTTCATGAGTTGTATCATATAAAAGCATGAATATTCATATTATCCCTTTTTTTAAGGAATAAATTAACCATGGGACATAGAGTATGTAAATAATATATATATACGCATATGTTTTTGATTCTATAAGTATAGAATGACCAAATAGATGAATACTTAACATTTCATCCACCTTTATAGTTTAGAACATTACATTCCCCTCACTCGATAGATAACAATATTATATGCATTACCTATGTATAATTGTGCACCGCTTTATTCTATCTCAATTGAGTGTCTAGATGTCATACTCATAATATAAGAGGAAAAATATCATCTTTGTTAAGCTCTAAATGACGACATGATAAAAAACATACCAACCACCACCTAATTAGATAAGGCTCAATGATTGAACAATAAAGCTGTTAGTTAGAGTGGAAAACTCAAGAGGGTGGGAGAATTGATCTTATGATAAAAAATTATATTTAAAAATATTTAAAACTAAATCCCCCAGTTTAAAAAATAACTCAGTTAACTAAAATAATATAAATATATAATTTTATATTTTCAATTTTTTTTCAAGAGTTCAACCACAACTCAGTTAAAATACGTTTTAAAAACACTTTAACTTTAGAAAAAATTTTACTTGAATCAACACTATATATAAAACACTTACTAAAGTTAACTACTAGGTTAATGTTTTGATATATTTTTGAAAAATAAATCTAGTTTGTTTTGAAACACAATAAAAAACAAAGAAAAAATATAACAAAATAAAAAAGATGTTCAGTGTCAAGCTAAGAGTTGGTCCTCTCCACTTAAAAATCACCAAATTACAAGAAATTTATTAAATAATAAACTTGATCCATAAACATTATGGGTTTTTACATACAATTTCTACTCATAAGAAGTCCAAGATACACACAACCTCTTCCACAAATTTTTCATGGGATATCAGGTGTAAAAATAAATGAATATTGTATTAGAGTACTCTCAAATATAGTGTAGAAGCTTGTGCTGTTAAATGTAAAAATTAAAGTAAGCTTATCTCAAATTAAAACAAAAATAGATAAGAAGAAATAAGTATTGAATAAGTGTTTATGTAGCTATTATTTCTCTAATCAACCAAGAAGATGATTAGGAATACTGTTCTCATTCTTTAGGATTTTCTTTAAATTTATCATTAATCAAATGTTGAACATTCATCGCTATATATGTATTTTTATGGAAAAAAATAGTTTCATATGCATCATAAGACAATCTCCTATGTATTTAATAAACATAGAACTGATCAGATAGTAATAAAGATGAGAAAAGACAAAAAATTAGTCATTCCTTGTTCATGAGAGGTTCCTTTGACTTTATAGCTCTTCTGAGTCTCCAATTATCCATTTTAAAATAATAATAAAATAACATGAATGTTTTTACTGAGCTATATCTCCGAAAATTCTGAATTTTTTCTTCAATTAACCTATATCCTTTTTAATAATATTCATTCTTAAACCCATGTTTTTTTAATTTCATTAAATAACATAAAATTGACATTGGAGAAAATAAATTTGAATTTAATTCCTTATATCCATGGTAGTAGGAAACATCTAGTGGTTGAAAACACATTTGGCAGTAGCACATTTGAACTGAAATTAGTAGTAGTAGCTACAACTAGAAGCAGTAGATATGGCATTTGAATAACTATTTTAGCAGTAAAATCCTTGAACTACTGATAGTAGTAATATAATTTGATCAATTATAGAAGAAACTATCTAATGGTAAAAGAGTCTTCTGACTCTAGAAATTTCCAAATGATTGTGGAACACTCAAACTAGCGGTAAGACGACTATTATAGAGGTAGAAAAGTGTACTAGTGGTAACATCATTATACCAACAGTAGTAGAAATGAACTGGAAGTTGAAAGTTCCTTCTAAGGACATCATTATATAATTTATGGTATAATTAATGAAGTAGCGGTAGCATCTATGTAAAGATCAATCATACCTTTTATACCCTTCATATGGGTAAAAAAATTTTTACATGCCTTATATAAGGGTAAGGAGATACTTACCTAAAGTTATAAATAACCAATTAAAACTAACATAAAGGTATGAAAAACATAAGTTCTTTAAAAAGTAAAAATGATCAACATGAATAAAAATATTAACATAAATAACACGATTTATGAACATTAAAACTATAAAAAAGGAATTTATTAGATTGAGAAAAAAATCCCCCTTTTTTGATGATCACAAATCATGGATGAAAATGAATTTAAAAATCAAAGGATTTCAATAAATTTATGTAAAAAAGGTTTTATATGTATTCTCATTCTCCACATACAACCTCATTTCTATTTACACTAATTTTTCCCCTTTTGGAATTTTCAAAAGAATAGAAAGAAGAAAAAAATATACATCAAAAATATGATTAGAATAATTAAAGCGCACAAATATGAATAAAAATGAATGATATTTATTGAATAAAAAAGTAAAAATTTTACATCAAAATATATAAAACAAAAGAAAATGGATTATCAAATTCTAATATGAGTTTGATGAAGCATACTCATCATTAAGGGTGGTAGGATCTTATGGGCCCTTTCCATTTCCAACAATAGCAGGGTCAGGTTGAGGTAAAGAGGAAGGTACCAGAGGTTTGAACAAAATACCAGAGGCCATTGGTCTCAAATTTTACACTTCCATAACTAGAGTAAGTCCAAAAGGAATGAAATCCATAGATGTTGTCTAAATAAGTGTTGAGAGGGTTGCAAAGATCGAGGATATCATGGGAATGCATGGAGGTGCAATGAATGATATCTGAGTGGTGTAGATAAAGGGATCCATTAGCTCTATAAACTTATTAATAACTATACCACCATGTTATGTTTCCTTAAATAAATATATCTTTTCTTCCATAAATAGCTTGAGAAAGGGTGTTATGGTCTTTAATTGATTCAATTGTTCTTTAAAGGTCCTGTTTATATGAGGTATCCTTATATTCTCAAGAAATAACTTAAAATGATAGGTAAGTTCATTATTAGTAAAAATCTTAGAAATAAAATACTTAATTTATTTGGTTATCGTATCTCTTTCACCTTTGGATTCATTCAAACATTCTCTTACAAGTTTATAGATATTCTCACCAGAAGACTATGTTTTCCTAAGTTCATCCTAGTGATAGGTAGAAGAGTCTTCCAGAAATGACCATACCTATTCTCTAACAATAGATCTAATGAACTAAACAAAAATAAAGGTAGTTATAGAGGGAGGAGGATATTTGGATTAAGAATATCTACTTATAGAAATTGATTCTAGTTTTACTAAAATACACAGGTCTCTATCTTTCAGGTCATTTCTCATGTATTCAAAGGTGGAATGAATGACACCAATCTATTCCACCAAATTCTTTTTCTCGATCTCCATATTTCCAATATTTAGAAATAGTTTAGGCTGGAGATGATCCATAACCATGGAAACAACAAAGGATATGTAATCCTCGTTGAGTGTCCTATCTTGTAAGGTAGATTATCTGAGAATATCATTGATATCAGACAATAGATCTACCTTAAAGGAATATAGTTCATCTATAGTCATATAATAGGTCTAAGGATGAGAAGGAGGATGAGTTTAAGGCCTATCTTGGCTAGGTGGTAGTGTATTCTCATGAATTTATTCCACAACAGGCACTCCAGAAGAAACCTTATTTATTCTTTCTAGTAAGTGTCCTTTAATATATCTCTGAGCAACCATGATGGAATATCCTCTATGATTTGGTGGACTACCCTTATCATAATTATCTCCACCATCCAAGTCATAATATGTGAGTCTAATTACAATAGATCCTAGATAATTTTACCCCTTAGATAGTGCATCCTTATCACTATTATTTGAAACATCTTCCTTAACCGGTCTTTAAAAAACATGAATCACTATTTATTTGAGAATTACTATCCTACTATCCACTAACAGTCCTACTAGATTCAGAGTATGTCATGATGTTATGAGATTATTCATCCTCATATTCTTTATAGACATCAAAATAAGATTCATTAGATAAAAAAATAATACCTTCAGGATTCTCTAAAGTAGAACCATCAAACTGAGCTCCATTTGAGACTTTAATATCTTCAGCTTCATCATTTTATGGTAATATTTCATTATAAGTTAGGTAAAGAGACAAGTATAGAGATCTAAAGGAAATATTTGAACTCCTAAAAATGACAGGGTCACTAAATATATTAATAGAAAAAGTTGAAGAGTCTTCATTTTGTTTATCTTAATCTACTACCTCAAATTTAGTACATGCCTCTTCCACATCCTCATTAGAAGAGTAAATAACTATAACATCTATCACCAAGATAGGATCAACCAAGTCTCTTGGTCTTGAAGGGTTCTATATAGGGTTAAATTTATCATATACCCTTTCATTTTCCACTACCCATTTCTTCAGCTAAGGGTTCCAATTCACCTTCATTATTTTATAGGTAACTTAAATGAGATAAAAACCATCACATTTTGTTATGTTTTCTTCTCCTTTAGGAAAAAACCAGCTAGCTTCCAACATGGAAGAAATTAGCTTAGTAAAGACAAGGGAAGTATACCTTGAAGAAGATTTGCACAATTCCATTATTATCACCATTATATATCTACACATACTGATCTAATCTCCTCTTATCACTAGAAATAGAAAAAAGATTTATTAGTTCCTCATAATGCTAAAATACCCTTTCTTTGGACACATCATGTGTTGGATAAATTTAAAAATAAGTTTTCACCCACCATATAGTTCAATTAAAATAGGTATTCTCATAGAAACATCTATAGTTAGCTTAAAACGAGCATCCTCAATGAAAAAATTTGCACGATCAATGAGACAAGATCCCTGATATTCCTTATATACTCCATCACGAGGAAATCTCAAGCACATAGACTAGTGTTTTGAAGAAAACACTAGATACTTTACGTTTACAAATATCCTAATAAAATATTTATTATCATAGAACTATAACTTAGTAAATAGATATAAGTCACGAATCAAAATCAGATAGAATGGTCTATCGTTATTTGAAAACCACTATACCCATAAATGGTCATGGATCACCATATAAATGTTCAAATTACTTGACTCAAACCAAGAAGAATTAATTTATTTTTAAATAACAACAAATGAAGATGTAAGATGAGGATTTAATATATAGAAATGATGACTTGGTTCCACTTTTTATTTAATGGGAGGTCGAGAGTCATTATATGAAATAACAACATGCCTTTCTCTCACCATTTATGAACATATGTGAGGTTTAAAGGTTAAAGGGTCCTGGGTTTAAGAGATAAAGGATGAAAATTGAAGGGAATGCATGAAAGTGGATTCTAATTTAGGATCTTATTAAGTATTTTTATAATTTAGGGATTAAATACAAATTTTAAATATAACAGATATACATTATAGTGAAATAAAAAATAAAAAATAAAAAATAGAAAAGTTAGTAATGGTGTATCTTAGAATCGTAACAACCAAATAGAATTATCTAAACAATAATAGCTGAATGGTAGAAAGATAATGGTAACAAGATAACAATAACAAGTAATGGTAGTAAGAAAGTGATACAAGATAATGGTTGAAATCCATTGTAAAAATAAATGGTAGAAGAAAAATGATAGCACTAGAATTCATGACATAAATTTATCATAAACAAAGTAATTAAATAAATAAAATACTATGTGTAAGGACCCATGTTTTTCTGGAGTTATTTTTTGAGCAGAAATTTGAATTTTTGATTTCTACTGCTTTTCAAGAGAAAATGATCCTTTTACCCTAGAAGATGATGTTGGATAATTTTTTTGAATGATCTGTTGGTCTTGAAATAGGGTTTTTACCCTAGGACATGATTTTGGTGGAAATATGAGCTCTTCAAATTTTAGCAGAAAAATAAATATTTTATATTTAATAAGTTAATTATTAATTTATTAACACAGGTTAATTTAGTAATATATTTTTAACATATAACCAGATTGAGATTATATATTTTCTATTGATTTTGGAATGGGGAGTTTTTTCTAGGATGGGTGTAAACTCTACTTAGGTGCTGGGGTCAACTGTAACCCCCTTTCCTTTTCCTTTTACTTTTATATTTCTTTTTTTTGTTCTTTTCTTTTATTTCCTTTATTTCTTCCCCTTGGATTCTTTCATATTCCTAAGGGGGGATCCTCCATAACTACACCAATGAGAGATAATGGAGAAGTAGATAGAATGATATAGAGAGATAGATGGAGGAAGGGAGGTACCGTCATGAGGCTATCGATGCATTGGATCGACGTGCGACAACTGTGGACTATGAATTTGAGTGAAGCTTCGACAGTATCCACCCTAAGCTAGGCCATTTTTAAATTTTCACCATATATCCCTATTTATTTTACATTTTGTAATTTTAATTCCATTTTATGCTTGCTCGGGAACCCTAGGGGGATAATCTACTATTTTTTTAGTAAAAATAGGGGTTTTGGGTGATTCTGAGGGTTTTCCTTTCAGGAATACCCATCTATAAAGAATGTACTTTGGGAGACACGATGTGTTCTCTTCTTATTTGGGGAAGACAAAGTTTTTTAATTAAAAAGCGTATACTAGGGTGTACATGCTGTTTAATGGTACTCATCCATGTAGCTGAGTACTTGGCCAAGAGACCTTGTGTAGGGGTACATGGCTATATAGAGTACACAACCAGACCCCGTGTGGGTCACATGCCATGTATAAGTACACAACCAAGATGTTTGAGGGACAGATGAAGGAATCCAATGTAGGGAACATACTTTGTTCCCACCTTACAATCCATGTACTCGAGAGCTTACATGCTGATTCCGACCATAGTACATGCCCAAACTAGGATTTGGGAGTACGTGTCTTGTACTTTGTAGGAAATGCTATGTACTTCCCCTTCTTCACCATTTGAGTATTTTTTCATAACTTTTTTACCAAGAGTTGGAATTGGACCCATGAGTAGTCTAATATGAGCATCTTTTTTCATAGATCAAAATGGTAAGACTTGTGAGGTGTTCTGAGGATACCTAAGTGGAATTTATTGAATGGAGATGCTATCCCTCTGGTAATCATATCCAGTGTCTCCTAAGAGTGATACCTGTTCTGAGATGATCCATGAGCTATCTATCTTGATGGATGCTTTGAGAACATATCCCATGTGAGATATTCTACTATAGCCTATGAGGTCCTAAGACTAGTTGTTATCAAGGATCCCCAGTATGATTCCTCTATTTATGTTTGGATTAAGAAGATCCAGAGTAGGATGCCTTTATCTTCTTACTACAATTGAGGATCCCATATTGGATTCCTTTTCTTACACGTTGACCTAAGTAATCCCTCATAGTACCCCATTAATTGTATACCATTATGATAATCCTTTGTATAATTCCTCTTCTGTTTTATATGGTTATAGAGGGTCCCCCATTGGATGTCTTCAGTTTCGTGTTGTTTTGAGGACCCCTTATAGGATGCCTCAGTCTTTCTTTCCATTTGAGGATCCATTATGGGATTACTCCTCTTACCTTTTTAGTGAAGGATCCCAAGTAGGATGCATTCACTTGTGTTTAGACCTTGATGATCCCAATTAGGATGCCTCTTCAGTGTTTTGACTTGAGGGACCCAATGGGTGCCTCGTTATCTGACCGACCCTGAGCTGGTATGTCGGGTTTGGGTAGAGATAGTAGCGGGCGTCACATTATAACCTTTTCTAAACTTATAAGCCTTTAAGGCTATGGATGTAATGTTGGGTTTAGGCATTCGACCACCCTTACTCATTTTTTTATACATTCAAATGTTTATTTATGATGTAGTGATGATAGCCAGAGCTGATTACTGGTTGGTGGCTATTAATCCTGGAATGAGGCATCTTTCTTTTCATTAGGGATGTTCATACATTCTTCCTGGGATCCATCTTATTTTTTGGTATGCTTAGACCTGATTTCTTGGGGTCCAGCTTCTGATCCATATTATTTATTATGTTTACTTGTATACCTAGAGGTACTACCTTGGATATGGATGTTGAGCCTGTATATCTGATTATTATGTTATTGGGATTTCTACAGGTGGTTCCTAAAATTCATATATTGAGTCTACTATTATGATATATGGACATTGTGTCACTAATAATGATACTCGTAAATGGTTATGCTCTCCCGAGTGATGAGAATGATTTATCTCTCCTCTGTTAATATGTGATGAGGATGATTCCTCTCCCTTCTATTGATATGTGATGAAGAGTATTCCTATCTCCTTTACTGATATGTGATGATGATGATTACTCTCTCCTCGATCTGATGGTACACATGGATGATTTTTCTCTCCTGAGGGATAAGGATGGTTAAATTCTCCCTGATCAGTTACTTGACCACAATGTTGAGAATGACGTTTCACATAATTGGATACATAGAATGACTAAAATCTTCCGGATGATGGGGATTATTACACTCACCCATATTAGAGACTCTAGGGGTGGGAAGTCATCTCACTGGTGATTTTTCCTTACATATTACCTAAGGTTCAAACCCTTAGGAATTATCTAAGTTCCAAATGTCATGACTACCTATGGACCGAGACCAAGGGCCCAGACATTGAACTAGATTTAAATGGCCTAAGAAATATGGATTATATCTTAGTGATCATTTACTGGACTTCCATATGTACTTACCTAGAATTCATTGTCACAGTGATTGGAGGCAAGTATGAGTGAACTCAGATCTAGGAAGAGTATCCCTATGTGGTGTCATAGCTTGCTGAGAGACTTTTCTGGTGTTGGCCGAAATAGGTAAATGTTGATTGGGATTACAGACTTAGATACAGAATTAATTATACACGACTTGAGTGGCACGACATACATACATACATACATACATACATATGGACCTAGGGTTTGACTATGGTTTCCCATTTATTGTCTTTACTTATCTTTTTAGTTGCGTCTTAGCTAGGATGAACATATTAATTTTTCATAAAATTATAGCAGAATATTTTATTGGTTCATTATCGGGGTGTCCTACTGAGATTATTTCTCACCCATGCATGTGCACCTCAGTGTTCGTGTAGACCTTATGTATTCTTTTTAGGTTTAGAACAATTTCATGGTGGATAGGGTCGAGGCCCAAAGTTGTATGTTTGGGTGGATCTTCTTGTGTAAGTTCTTATGATTGGGCTAGGTCAATTTGAAAGTTTCTGGAGACAGGGTATGTGGTTTAACTTAGAGTTAGTATTAGAGCCATGTAATTTTATTTTAGTTTCTTTTGTACTTATATATCTATATGGTTGGCCCAGTGGGTGACCAGTGTTGTTGTATGGCATAACTGTTTGGGATTTTGTAGCTTTTAATTTATTTTTATAGCATGTTTTATTTAATTTTATTTACTACTTTCACACCCTATTTATTTAATACTATGTAATACTTTTCTAGTTCCACTATTTTATCACTCTCATACAAGGTAATAGTCTCCCCACTGTCACACCCTAGGTCCTCTCTACTAGTCAGTAGCCTCTGACATACAGGTAGGCATGCTTGAGGCCTTGTAACCAACCAGATCGTAGCACCATTTTAGTGGAATCCAGATTGGGGAATTACAAAGTGGTATCATAGATGTTATTTTCTTGGTCTTTACTACTTGGGATATGGTAAACATGAGTATAAGGAATGTGTCAGAAATTATGATGAATATCATACTGGTGTGTCGTGAACACCTATTTTGATAAGATATCCTGGCTTCCAAGGTATGTGATTGTTGTTCTAATCTATTATGTTATAGTTGTATATTATTTTAACTTGAATGATGCACATGTTGTGTGGATGTTATGATTTACTATAGATCTCTGGCTCTTATCCATTGGTAAGAGGCCAGTGAAGGATTTTGACTCTTGGTTGGAAAATGAAAGTGGTGTCTCATGAATCATATTTGGCATGTAGGATTAACATCATATAGGCCTTCTAGTGTGCATTTTTACTGATTTAGGACTATCTAATTTGGCATACTCACATGTATATATTTCCTTCTGATGGAAGGTTATGTGGATCTATGTTGAGGTGATTTTTTGTGAGGTTGATGAATCAGTCCATGTGTATAAAAGGTGCAGTGACCCTAGTTGGTTGATATAGAACATGATTACTTTCTATTGTATTACATTTAGGGTTTTATTTATTAGGTCATTTTTATGTAGTCATATCTCATAGTACAATGCTGATAGGTACCATGACTTTTCTCATGAAATGGACCTCGAGGGGGTATTGCCGAGTACATATGCCCGGTGAGTGTCAGCTCAATGTCTCTTCTTCATTGGTATCATTAAATTTAGGGAGTAGTTCCTTATGAGAATGATTGATGGGTATCAAGACCTTGTAGGCTGTGTTTTCAATTTTGACCCTCGAAGGTTGTTGCGATCTTTACCTTTTTTAGAGAGTTTTGATCTTTTGGGATATGTTGTTAGACATTATGACCCGGTGGCGAGGCTTATTATATAGGGATAGGTGGGTGACCTAGATACCCTTTGTTTGAATCATACCCCTATATGTTGATGTTATTTTTGATAAAGGGAAACCCATTAGTAGAGTTTAATAGAGATTTTCAATGCCTTTTTAGGCAGTGATCTTGGTTTTATGCTTGTTTTAAGATTGAGGCATAGAAGGTGATTGAGTTTTGTGTCATAGGAATTTTGATGTATTTAGATTTTGATAAGAACTTTGGGTGATTTGGTAATAATACTAGCTTAGAAGGAAATGACTATTTAGGTTTTTGGATTGGTTGAGTTGTTTTTCTGCTGTTTCTAATGTAGTTAGAGTGCGAGTAGACACTCGTGGATGGAAAGACACTGGGTGTTGGGCAGTCATGGAATAAATCATGGCATGAGTGAGGTACTGGATCTTGAAGAGGAGTTCAAATGGAGCTTATTATTTTTTTAAACTAATGTTCCATGTAGTATAGTATACTTATACTTGTGTCAGATGACTTGTTGGATTGTGAGTTGGGTGATAAAGGTATACATTGGTTTCATGTAGCACCATTAAATCATAAATGAGTGAGTGGCTGGGTGTGAGCCAAGGAATGATGTTTTCAAGACTTTCCATAGGATTTGTTTCTTAGGATTTATGGTTAAAATAATAAATTTATCTCCATGGTAGAGGTGACATCGAGAATAAATCAGGTACCGTGAGACAGTTGACCCATGGATGAACCTGGACATGCATTTTTAGGAGACGTGGTGTTAGGTCTTGTTTAAATGCGTGTGAGCTTGTTTGTTGTGAGCATGGATCAGAGGGAGCTGTACATTCCTTTTTTAAAAGCTTAGTGTACTTATGTTAGATATGATCATGCTCTATCTTGACTTCATCTTGAGTATGATAGGATAGAATCATCCTTATGCCAAGGTCATTTTTTTAAATGTCTTTCTTGGTTTGGAAAAAGAACCTATTGAGGTTGTTCTAAAGGAGTGGTGTAAGGTTAAACATATGATGGGGAGTGCACCATTGGCTATTTGAGGGTGGTAACCCTTATTTTCAATTAAATTTTGGCATTTTCCATGGGTTGTTGGGCTTAGAGTTGGTTTAAGATGATGATAAGGGTATTCCTATAGTGGCGAGTACCAGATCATCACAGTTAAATGTCTTCCATGTATAAGATTGTTGTTAGAACTACAAGACTGGTCATTGGATAGTCTAGATATCTTTGTTGTTCATATTCTCAGGTTGACATGATGGATGATAGTCTTACCTCAATGTTTCTCAGGGACGAGAAGGTTTACAGTGGTAAGATTATAAGGACCCGTGTTTTTCTAAACTAAATTTCTGATCAGAAATTTGAATTTCTACTTTATAATGCTTTTTAAGGGAAAAGATTATCCTTTTCCTCTATAACATGATCTCGAATAATTTTTTTGACCACTTAAATGGTACCAAAAATAGGGTTTTTACCCTAGGATAATAGTTTGTGGAAATTAGAACCCTTAAAATTTTAGTGGAATAATAAATATTTAATATTTAGTAAGTTAAATATTAATTTATTCCTGCAGGATCGTTAGGAAATATCTTTTGAATGAAGTATCAGATTGAGATTTATTCTTCATCGTTGAGTCAATAACATGTAGTTTTTTTAGGTGGTGCATTAACTCAGGTTGAATGTTGGGGCCGACCGAGGCCCCCTTTTCTTTTTTTTTCTTCTTCTTTTCTTTTTCTTCTTTTCCTTTCTTTCCTTTTTTCTTCCTTCTGGATTCTAACATAAACCTGAGGGGGGATCCCCCTTCACCACATGACTGACAGAGAATGTATAGGTAAAGATAATTAAAGAAGGAGTTAGTAAGGGAGGTACAATCATAGATCTCTCAACACACTAGATCAATGTGAGAAAATAGTGGACCACAGATTTGAGTGAAGCATCAATGATTTCTTCCAAAAGGTAGGTCATTTTTAATTTGTCATACCATATATCCTTGTATATTTTCTATTTTTTAATTTTAATCCCCTTTTATGCTTTCTTGGGACCCCTAGTGGGCTGATCTGTTCCTTTTGGGATAAAAAACGGGGGTTTCAGGTGATTTCAAGGGTTTTCTGTTTTGGAAAACCCATCTACATAGTGTGTACATAGGAAGACACGATGTGTGTTCTTCTAGTTTAGGGAAGATAATGTTTTCTAAATACATGACATGTACTAGGATTTACATTCAGTGTACTAGTACTCAGTCATGTAGACGAGTACCCAGCCAGGTGACTCCTTGTGGCCATGTAGAGTACACGACCATAACCTGTGTTGGTCACATGCCATGTAGATGTACAAAAATAGGACAAATACATGGGAATACTATTTCAGGGACATAATAAGGTACCCTGTGTAGGGTACACACCATGTACCCACCTTAAACATTCTTTACTTGGTCATTTACATGCCAAGTCCGACCATAGTACACACCTAGGTGGGGCTTTGGGAGTACACACCACGTACTTAGGGGGATACACTGTGTACTACCCCTTCTTCACTATTTGAGGGTTTTTCAAATATTTTCTCCCAGGAGTTGAAATTGGACTCATGAGTAGTCCATTATGATAATATTTTCATGTAGATTGCAATGGTAAGACCCATTAGGTGTTTTGAGGACTCCTAGGTGGCGTTTCTTGAATAGAGAGGTTCTTCCTCCAATAATCATGTCCAATATCTCCTGAGAGTGAGACCAATTCTAAAATGAGACATGATCTATCTCTCTTGACCAATGCTTCCTTTTGGGATGTCTTCCTTTTGAGACATTACCTTTTATCCTATGAGGTTGTGAGACTAGTTGTTACCAAGGATCCCCTATAATATTCCTCTATCTATGTTTTGATCTAGAGGATTCTGAGTAGATGCCTCTATCTTCTTACAGCTACTGAGGATCCCCTAAAGGATTCCTTTGCTTACATGATAACCTAAGTAATCCCTCATAGTATTCCTTTACTTATATACCATTATGAGGATCCTTTATATGATGCCTATTCCTTCTTATACAGTTATAGAGGGTCCTATGTAGGGTGCCTTCACCTTTATGTTGTTCTAAGGATTCCTTATAGGATGAATCAATCATGATTTACATTCAAGGATCCGTTGTTGGATTCTTCCTCTTAAATTTTTAGATAAGGATCCCAAGTAGAATTCCTTCTATTGTGTTTATACCTTGAGGATACCAAGTAAGATACCTCTTCAGTGTTTTGACTTGAGGGATCCAATGGGTACACCATTTTTTGACTGATCTTGAGGTATTACGTCGGGTTTGGGAAGAGATGGTAATAGGTGTCACCTTATAACCCATGCCAAACTTGTAAGACTTTGAGTATATAATAGTAGTGTTGGGTTTAGGAATTTGGCCACCCTCACTCGTTTTTTATACTTTCACATGTTTATTGTTGATGTAGTGATAATATCCTGAGGTAATTACTAGTTTGTGGCTATTTATTCTAGCATGAGGCATCTTTACTTCTCTTTGGGATTCCTGGAAATTCTTCCAGGGATCCATCTTATTTATTAGGATTTCTAGACATGATTTACTAGGATCTGGCTTCTGATCTATGATATTTCTTATTTTTAATTATATACCCAGAGTTATATCCTCAGATCTAGCTGTTTAGCCCGTATATATTATTATTATGTTATTGGAACATTCATAGGTGTTTCCTGGAATCCATTTATTGAGTATAATATTATGATATATAGACATAGTATCCATAGTAATAATAGTCCTGGAAGATTATGCTCTCTCGAGCGATGGGGATGATTCCACTCTCCTTTGTTGATATGTCATGAGGATGATTCTTCTCTCCTCTATTGATATGTGATGATGATGATTCCAATATCCTCTACTGATATGTGAGGAGGATGATTACAATATTCTCGATCCGATGGTACTCATGGATGATTACATTCTCCCAAGGGATAAGAATGATTACACACCCCCTGGTCAATTACTTGACCATGGTGTTGAGCATGAAGTCTCACATCCTTGGATACCTAGAAATATTATGCTCTTTCAGATAATGGGGATGATTATGCACTCCCTTATTAAAGACTCCATGGGTTGGAATGCGTCTCACCGGTGATTTCTCCTTACAGAATGTCTAAGGGCCAAACCCTTAGATATTATCTTATTTTCTAATTCTGTGACCACCTATGAACTAGGACCTAGGGATTAGACATTGTATTGGATTTATATGGACTGAGAAGCATGAAATCTAGTTCATTGACCATTTACAGGTTGTCCAAATGTACTTTCCCTGAATCCATTGATACAGTGATTAGAGGCGAGTATGGGTGAACCCAGGTGTAGGATGAGTATCCCCCTATGGTGATGTTTCTTGATCATAAACTTTTCTAGCACATGCCAAAGTAGGTACATGTATATTGGGATTATGGACCCATAGATCATATTAATGATACATGGATTTAGTGGTACAAGATCCAACTCAATTCCCTTGCACAAGATGTCTGGGCGATCAAGATTATAAACCCAAGGATTGATTGTAGTTTGGTTTTTATGTTATTTCTTTCACATACTCATGAATATTCATATTTATGTATATATTTATAGGTATGGGACTATACATGTATATGTATATAGATACATACATCCATGGTGGAACTTTCCCAATTGATTAAGATTACATACCTAGGGTTTGACTGTGGCTTCACATTTATCATCTTTACTTATCTTTTCAATTTTGTCTTAACTCAGCGAAGCATATTGATTTTGTATACACTTATAGTATCATCATTGGGGTGGACTAAAAATATTATTTCTCACCCCTTAACATGCACATTAGTGTACATGAAGGCCTTATATATTCTTTTTTATGTTAAGAAAAATTACTTGGTGGATAGGGAGGAGGCCTAGAGTTTCATGTTCGAGAGGAGCTGCTCGTGTGGGTTATTATGATCTAGATGGTGTAGTTCAAATGTGTCTGGAGACTGGGTATGTGGTCTAGATCAGAGTTAGTAGTAGAGCCCAATAATTTTATTTCAGTTTCTTTTGTACTCCTATATCTGTATGGTTGGCTTGGTGGGTGACCAATGTTGTTGTATGAAATAGATATTCGAGATTTTGTAACTTTTCATTTATTATTACAACTTGTTCTATTTTAGTTTATTTACTTCCTTCACACTCTATTTATTTACTAATGTGTATGTTACTTAGCTATTTCCACTATTTTATCACAATGATATGAGGGCATAGTCTCCCCACTGTCACACCCAAGGCCCTTACTACTAGTCAGCAGCCTCTGAAATATGGGGAGGTTCACTTGAGGCCTCATAACCAACCAGATCAGAGCACCATTTTAGTAGAATTCAGGTTGGGATGTTACACTATGTGAAATTTATCATTCTAAGTTCAGGTCTAATATAACTCACTATATCAATATTTGATGAATTTGTAAATATAACAACAAGTTGATATTTAGTACCAATTAATTCAAGAGTTATATAACCTTTTTGAAAATGGCCTCTCAAAAACTGATGTATTATATAAATATGGTTTTTCCGAGAGTGAGATAAGGGATTATTAGAAATTTTTATAACACTTGTATTGTCACATCTTATAGGGAAATCTCTAAGCTGATATCCATAATCTAGTAATGTGTGTTTCATCTATAGAATCATTGCACAACAACTGCTTGTAACTATTCACTTATCTTTATCAATATATATAAAAATAATATTATTCTTTTTACTACTCGATAATACTAGAGACTTTCCCAAAAAATAACACATTATATAGGTACTTTTTTATATAACATACAACCTCCAAAATTAGTATCTAAATAACAAAATAATTCAAATATTTTTCCTTTACAGTAAAAAAATACAAAGTTAATTGTATTATTTTGGTATTTAAAAATCCTTTCGATAATATTTAAATGATATTACTTGTGATTTTCTTTAAAACATGCACACATGCACTATGGAATCTTGCCTTTTTATTACACAACTTCTCATTAAATTTTACAAACAGAGGATCTTTAAAGTCTAGTGTCTTGGAAACCAGGAAAAATATACATGAAAACATAAAAAATTATTCTAATAAACTTTTAAGGATTCATCATAGGTTCATCTTAAGTACAATTACTATATCTCATAACCTAGAGATATACATCAAAGGGATGGGTGAGTAGAAGGCCTAGTAAGGAAAACAAGGGAATCCATTTACTTGTGATATCAATAATAACTTGATGAAAAACATAAAGATATGAGAAATGGAAGAAGAGTCATATCATAATAAAAAGAATGTGATTCAAAACTTGAATATTTAGCTACAAAATTTAATTTATACATTCATTAAAATATCACCAAGGTTCATCCCCAAGGTGTCATAACAATTACCAAGGTTATTCACCAAGGTATCATGAAAAGTGGAAAGTGTCTCTAAATGAATTGATGAGAGTGGAAAGTGTCTCTAATAATTTGGAAATAAAATGTACAGAAATAAGGATATATAATAACATACCACCACATAATAAAATGGAAACTAGAAGACATAACATAAAGGAATTCATGACTAAAAGAGGAGGGTGAAAGGTTCCCTTACCTTGAAGAGTAACTTTAAAAGCTTGAAGGTTGGGAACTTGGGGGGGATTGAGGGCACCTTGGAAGGAATTATTGGGAGGTTAAAAGACTATATCTTCATTTAGGAGGAATTTGTAATTAAAGGAATGAAGTAATGGGTTGGTATTTACAGCAAAAGTGAAGGAATATTTTATTAATTTCCTAGGGACACCTCATTAGTGGTATTTGAAAAACCATGGGCTTGCCCATGGTATTTACCCATGGTATTGGCCAATTGGGACACCTCATAACCTATATTACTGTACAAAAGTAGATCAAAAATTTTACATAATTATTACATCATTAATTATGTCATTAAACACACTGAAACTCAAAACTGTATTTTTACTATTCACCGAAAAATGAAACATTTTATTAAAATATCATAAATTCATCCTAACCTAATATTGATGCTCTAAATTCAAAAATGAACTCCATTATATGAAAATAATTTTCTAATTATGATATATTTAAATTTTATGTAAAAATACTATTTACCCGAAAAAATACTAATACTTAACTAATAAATTCTGAAAAAGTTATTTACTTATGCTATTATATCACATTACCATCTAAGATGCCTAAATTATATTTATAATTTCTTAAGTGAGGTTACTATTCCATTGGTCACATTACTATTCATAAGGGTAATATTACTATTCATAATTTTCTATTCACTAAAAATTAAGTTGATCTTATTAGAATCTAAATTTCTTACTGATCACAATTATAGAAGACTATTTTTTAAAATCATTCCACATTATTAATTATTTAAAGTATAAAAAATATTTTAAAATACCATTTTTACAAAATTCACCAATAATATATAACTTCTATAAATTTATCCTATATTTATTTTGACATTTGAAATTTGCAAATTTTTCCATAATAATAAATAAAAATTTTATTTATACAAAAGGATTTCACAAAGTAACTAAGGCCTTGTTACATATCCCCTTATAATACATGCATAAGAATTAAGAGTAAGGTGTGAAATGGTGATAGAATCTTGGGGAGGATAAGAAAACATTGCCCAAGTGGTGATTTCTATCATCTTGAACTTATCCCTTAAGCAATTTCATTCAAGATTAACGTGTTAGAGTTCAGCTTGGGCTTGGTCCAGAGAAAAGACCAGTGATACTATCTTCTTCCCAAGCTCCGATAAATACGTTTCGTATAGCCCGAGTCTATAGGATGGGGCCATCGACTCTTCTTTATGTATTAATTAACCATGTTCATTTGTATTTATAAACAATAATCATAACATTATGAGTATAGTTTTCAATGATCATATAACAGTCAAAACCCAATGGTATAATTTTAATTATACTCACTTCATTAATTAAAGGATATAATTTTGTTGAGTATAGAATAAAATAAAACACAAATTCAAGAAAAATATATTATTCAAAATTTTGGGTTGTTACATTCTTCCCCCATTAAGAAAATTCATCCCCGAAAGTTTAACTCGTACCCTTATAAGAGAAAAGGTGTGGGTACTTCTACCTCATTGACTCCTCTGGTTACTATATGGCTTCTTCACATTTGTGGTTCCTTCACAACACCTTAACAAGGTGGGTACTCTTGTTGCATAGAGCCTTGTATTTATAATCCAAGATCTCCACCGGCTGCTCCTCATAAGAGAGGTCATGTTCCAGTTGTACCACCTCTGGATTTAGTACATATGAAGGGTAAGGTATGTACTTCCTCAAGAGGGATACATAGAACACATCATGAACTTGTACTAGATTTGAAGGAAGTTCAAGCCGATAGGCCACTTTTC
This sequence comes from Viscum album, assembly GCA_963277665.1. NCBI lineage: Eukaryota > Viridiplantae > Streptophyta > Magnoliopsida > Santalales > Viscaceae > Viscum > Viscum album. The sequence goes on along the minus strand of OY728147.1, from coordinate 1,351,766,469 downwards.
CTACAAGATCAAGGATTTCATAGGGGATAATGTACTTAGGGTTGAGATTCCTTTTCTTTCTAAACCTCCTGAATCTCTTCTAAGGTTAAATTCAAAGAAATATTTTGTCACCAACATTAAACTCAAGTCCCTTCGACGGTTGTTAGCATATCTCTTTTTCCAAATCTGAGTTGCCTTAATGTGTTGTTGGATGGCATAGAACTTTTCTGTCATATCTTGCATAAGATCAAGCCCAATAATATTTCCCTCACCAGCTTCTTCCCAAAAAGTAAGAGTTCTACATTGCTTCCCATATAGATCTTCATAGGGTTCCATTTTAATACTCGAGTGGATGCTGTTGTTGTAAGAGAACTCAACTAATGGGATATGTTGATCCCATCCACCTTTAAATCTCATTGAGCATGTTCTCAGCATGTCCTTGAGTGTTTGAATATTCCTTTTAAATTGGATATCAGTTTGGGGGTGATAGGCCATACTAAAATTCAACTCAATACTCAGAACATGTTGAATACTTCTGTATAATTTTGATGTGAACCTTGGATCATGATCAAATACGATAGAAAGTGGAACTCCAAGTATCCTTACCACTTCCTTCATGTAAATCCTGGAAATTTGATCAAGATATAAATCTTCCCAAATAGTGATAAAATGAATAGTCTAGGTGAGACGGTCCACTATAACCCATATCACATTGTTTCCTTTGGAAGTTATGAGGTGACCAGTGACAAAATACATTGTGATATTGTCCCACTTCCATTCTGGTATGGGTAGTGGTTGTAATACCCCTTTATGAAGTTGTCGCTCTGCCTTCACTTGCTGACATACCAGGCACCTTGAAGTGTAGTCTAAAATCTCCCTTTTCATATTATCCCACCAATAATGACCATGAAGGTCTCTATATTTTTTTGTGATTTTTGGATGTATAGAGAAAGTAGAACTATGAGATTCATCCATCAGCTCCTTATTTATTTATGGAATAGATGGAATACATAGTCTAGTAAGAAATTTTAGTACACCTTCTTGATCAATATTGAACTCAGGAAACATTCCATCCTTCACAGCCTCAAATTTCTTATGTAACAAAGGATATTTTTTCTGATCATTCTTGATCTTCTTTAGTAATGACAGTTGAGAAATCATTTGGGTTAGGGTTGATGATGTCCCTTCCCTTATAATTCCCATTTACAACTTTACTAGGTCATTGATCAAAGGATATCTTTGAATCCTCATCATGGATAGAACAACTGAGTATTTCATTCTTAATGCATTAGTGACTTTGTTTTCTATTCTGGTATGATAATGAATTGAACAATCATGGTCTTTAAGAAGTTCCATCCATCTCCTTTTTCTCATGTTCAATTCCTTTTGTGTTAAAATATACTTCAAACATTGATGGTCTATGTATATATCAAATTTCTCCCAATAAAGATAGTGTCTCCATATAGTTAGATAAAAAGCGGCTGTTTCTAGCTTCAAATCATGCGTATGATAGTTCTTCTCACGTGTCTTCAACTATCGAGATTCATAAGAAATGACTTTTTCATTTTTCATGTGGATTCCCCCAAGACCTTTTATAGATACATCGCTAAAAATAACTTATCCTTCTTCTCTTGAGGACAGAGTTAACACATGTGTGATAACTAATCTCTTCTTTAGCTCTTGGAAACGTTCCTCACACTCATTTGTCCAGATGTACTTGAACCCTTTTCTAGTTAACTTGGTTAATGTATTATAAAGTTGTGAAAAGTTTTTCAAAAGCCTCCTATAATATCCCACTAATCCAAGGAAAATACAAATATTAGTTAATGTTGTAGGCTGAGGCCACTCCTCTACAACTTTTTTCTTTGCTGGGTCAACTGTGATTCCTTCATTGGTTACAATGTTCCCCAAGAAATCAACTTGTTGTATCCAAAATTCACATTTTTTGAAATTTACAAAAATCCTATCCTTTTGTAGATTTTGAAAAAATAACCCTTAGATAATCCTCATGCTCCTCATGAATTTTGGAATATATTAGAATATAATTAATGAGAACTACCAAAAAGTTATCAAGGTAGTCCTTAACGACTCTATTCATTAGATCCATAAAAATAAAAGGTGCATTAGTCAGCCAGAAGGGCATAAAAACAAACTCATAATTCCCATATCTTTATCGGAATGCAGTTTTTGGAATATCTTCTTTCTTCACCCTCAATTGATGATAACCATATCAAAGATCAATCTTAGAGAATAATTGATACCCACGAAGTTGGTCAGATAATTCATCAATTCCTGGAAGAGGGTATTTGTTCTTCACCGTGATCCTGTTCAATTCTATAAAATCAATACATATCCTCATTGATCCATCTTTCTTCTTCACAAAGAGAATAGGTGCTCCCCAAGGAGACACACTCAGTTGGATAAACCCCTTCTCCAAAATATCTTGGAGTTATTTCTTTAATTCATCCAACTCCAAATTTTCTATCCTATATGGGGTCTTCGAAATCAGATGATATCAAGGTATGAGTTCAATAGAGAACTCTACCTCTCTTTTTGGGGGAAGTTTGGGTAACTCCTCAGAAAATACATCAATGTATTTCTAGATTATGGTGACATTTTATATCCTTATAATCTCATTTTCTTCTTCTTATTCACTAATAAACCCCATAAAGAAGGATATAGGAGGTTCTTTTAGACATAGATCAGGTTGAGATATCTCTTCTTGGAAGATAACTGCAGGTTTTCTATTCAAGACTACTGAGATTTCCTTGATTCTGTACTTGATCTTAGCATTATAATTTGAGATACATTCCATACCAAGTATAATGTTGAATTATAGCATGGTAATGACTACTAGATTTGTGATAAGATTGTTCTCACTATAGTAAATACTAGAGTTTCTAAACCCTGGAGATGCTTGGATAATCCCACCAGGAGTCTTGACTGATAACTTTACTTTTAACAATTCATTGGTTGACTCTAAATTATTTGAAAACTTGGAATAAGTAAAGGAATATATAGAACTATAATCAAACAAAGTACTTTATATCTTTGAGAGAAAAACACGAGTACCTTCCACCACATCATTTGGAGCTTCAACATTAGATTTCGTGATAGAACAAGCACAAAATTCCTCCCTTGGCCTTTTACGAGGCTGATGGTGGTTCCCCTCCACTTCCCTTGGATTTTGAAAGTGATTGGTAAAGTGACCAAGTAGTACACACTTATAGAATTGGACATCAGGTAGGGCCTGCACCATCTTAACTTTTTCATTAGTGTTTGGGAGTTGAGTCTTCACCTCACTAAAACAATTCTGTGCAATATGGACATCTCTTCCCACTTGTAGCACTTCTCACTCTTGAGCAGGAAGTTCCCCAAATGCTTCTTCCCACATTTTTACAAGAGGTACATTGTAATTTATTTCCTCCTCTTCCTTGATAAAATTTCATCCCTAAGATGGTATCCATTGATATTTTATTGTCATTGGATTTATGATACCACTATGTCTCACCAAACTCAAGTTCGAATTTCATCGCACTCCGCACAATCTCCTCATAGCTATCATAGTCTTGGTTGGATAGATTCTTCTGCAGATGAGGTCTTAGTCCACCAAAGAATCTATCAACCTTCCCATTAGGATCCATCACAAATATTGAGGTGTAATGGGAAAGTATTGTGAAATTCATCTCGTAGCTTCCAACATATTCATTTTCCTTCTTCTTCCGCTTGAGAAACTCCATCTCCATTTTTTTCTCATCGAATGAGGGAAATACTTATTGAGGAATATCCCTCTAAAATCTTCCCACTACATATCTTCAACCTCCACTCTTGAACTCATATTTTTAACCACTTCCCACCACTGATCATATTCTCCCTCTAAGTGGTAAACAACCTGGGTGAACTTCTATTGTTCTGAACAACAGGGCACAGAAAAGATCTTCTCAATAGAGCTGATCCACTGTTCAGCAATCAACTGGTCGATAGATCCACTGAATATTGGTGGACGTTGACACATAAAGGACTCAACAATTTTTTCCCTTAACAGTGAGATTGGTCTCTCAAGTTGATTTAATTTATTTCCCATAACTTGATTTAGTTGTTTCATCATTCTCATGAAAGTTTCCATTTCATCTTCCATCGGAGGGCCATCAATGCATGGTCCATTGAGTTCACTATTTGTACAGTTCCTCTTTTGTACTGCCGTTTTCTAAAAGAATAAAACCCTAGTTAGAATCTTATTTCATTTATGAATCTTTTCACTATAAAGGATTTTTATATATTAAAACTTTATTCTTAAACATAGTTTTCTTTAACAACAATTATATTTCTCTATAAATCCTTCATAATGATTCATAAAAATCTTTTAATTAACCATACATATCCTCCAAGAGTGTCAAAATAGGTGTGAAACAAGAACCGTTGTCATGTACCAGGATACCCCAAGTCAAGCATGAAACTCCTTGTTAGAGTTTCCACTCCTAGGCATATCTGTGCCAGATCCACATCCACTTGTTCGTATCCAGATAGAGATTTATTTGTTTAGAAACCAATTAATTAATATTTCACAAAAATACGAGGATTTTTTCATATATTTAAACTTATATATAGGGTTATTCCTAAAGTTTTAACTCACCAATTTTCAGAAATAAATAAACTATCCTTTGATACCAACTATGGTATCCTGCCTTTTTATTACATAACTTTTCATTACATTTTACAAGTAGAGGATCTTTAAAGTCTAGTGTCTTGGAAATCGAGAATAATAAAAATGAAATCATAAAACATTATTCTAATCCAATTGTAATGTTTAATCATAGGTTCATCTTAAGTACAATTACTACATCTCATAACTTGGAGATATACATCAAAGGAAAGGGTGAGCAGAATGCCCAGTAAGGAAAACAAGTGAAACAATTTACATATGATCTTGAGTGATATCAATAAGAACATGAGGGTTATCATAAAGGAATGATAAAGAGGCATATAATAGAAATAATAAATTCAATAATGACTTGAAAATGTGCCTAAAACATTTAATTTATACATTCATGAACATATCACCAAGGTACAACCCCAAGGTGCCATAAAAATTACCAAGGTTATTCACCAAGGTATCGTAAAACTTGTCATCTCTAGAGATTAATTTATTTACCCAATTAATTGGAGAACTATCAGGGAGATACCTTAATATATATTTATTTTCATGTAATAGACATATATCATAATTAAACATTTCATAAATAACCCAAAGAGAATAAAATAAACGGGTTTCATATCAAAATCGCGACGTTTTAAAAAGTGCTTAAAAACAAGATCGTTATGTCATTTTAACCCATGAAAAAGGAATGAGGGTTTCATGTATGTCAATTAAAGAATAAAATATATAACTATTATGTATTTATGAATACCCATAGAAACAAAATAGGTTTAGGTGTTCACATAAATAAAATAAGACAATTTATTGAGAAAGAGATGGAGAGATTGCGAGACAAAATTTCGGAAGCATAACAACTATATAACACGGTTTTAGAAAACATTAAAAATAAAGGGGAAAAGGGTAAAAAACTCATAAATAAATCATAATACAGTATAGGGATAGAATAAAATGAAAATAAGAACATGGTATGGATATTTGAATGGCATACCACATGAAAAGAAAAAATGAAATAAAAGAGAAGAGGTGATTTATTTTATGAAAATTCAACAGCCTAACGTCATCACTTAAAAATTCAGAAAATGAATTTATGAGATTGGAAAATTTATCTCATCATTTGGAAATAAAATGGATAGAAATAAGGATATATAAAAACATACCTCCACATAATAAAATGGAAACTAGAAGAAATAACATAAAGTAAGTCATGACTAAAAGAGAAGGGTGAAAGGTTCCCTTACCATGAAGAGTAACTTCAAAAGCTTGAAGGTTAGGATCTTAGGGGGATTAAGGGAAACTTAGAAGGACTCCTTGAGATGTAAAAAGACCAGATCTTAGTTGACTAGGAATTTTTAATGAAAGGAATGAAATAATTGGCTGTTATTATAGCAAAAGTGATGGAATATTTTATTAATTTCCAAGGGACACCTCATTAGTGGTATTTGCAAAACCATGAGATTTACCATGGTATTTTACCATAGCATTGTACACTTGGGACACCTAATAAAATATCTTAATGTACATAAGTTGACCAGAAATTTTACATCATTATTACATCATTAATGATTTCATTAAACACACCGAAACTCCAAACTGTATTATTTACTATTCACTGAAAAAACAAAACATTTTATTAAAATTTCATAAATTCACCCTAACCTAATATCGATGCTCTGAATTCAAAAAATGAACTCTATTTTATGAAAATAATTTTATAATTATGAGATATTTATTTTTTAGGTAAAAATACTATTTACCTAAAAAAATACTAATACTTAACTAATAAATTCTGAAATAGTTATTTACTTATGCTATTATATCACATTACTATCCATGATTACTAAATTATATTTATACTTTATTAAGTGGGTTACTATTCCATTGGTCACATTATTATTCATAAGGGTAATACTACTATTCATAATTTACTATTCACTAAAAAATTGAGTTGATCTTATTAGAATCTAAATTTTTTACTGATCACAACTATAAAAGACTATTTTTTGAAAATTATTTCCCATTATTAATTATTTAAAGTATACAAAAATATTTTAAAATACCATTTTTCTAATATTCACCAATAATATGAAACTTCTATAAATTCATCCTATATTTATTGTGACATTTAAAATTCATAAATTTTACCATAATAAGAAATAACAATTTTATTTATATAAAAGGATTTCACAAAGTAACTAATGCCTCGTTACATAGCCCCTTATAACACTTGCATATGGCCTAAGAGCAAGGTGTGCAATGGAGATAGAATCTTGGGGCGGCTCAAACAATATTTCCCAAGTGGTGATTTCTATCATCTTGAACGTCTCCCTTAAGAGATTTTGTTCAAGCTTAGCATGTTGGAGATCGGCTTAGGCTTGGTATAGAGAAAATCCCAGTGATGCTACATCCCTCCCAAGATCTGAGAGATGCACTTTGTATGACCCAAGTCCATTGGATAAGGAAATCAAATCTTCTTTCTGTATTAATTAACTACGATAATTTGTATTTATAAACAATAATCATAACTTTAAGAGTATAGTTTCCAATGGTCATATAAAAATCGAAACCCAACAGTCTCATTTTAATTATACTCACTTCATTAATTAAAGGATATAGTTTTATTGAGTATAAAATAAAATAACACACAAATTTAGGAAACAAATTTTATTTAACTGTTTGGGTCATTACATGCACACACTAAACATAATATCACTCCAACTAGATATTAAGTAATGTAAAATACCTATAATAACTTTATAGATGGGTTGATAAAATGGATTCATAGTTTCATCAACTAGTTTCATAGTTTCATCATGATCAAATTTACAAATTGTACTTATTGGAGGATCAGTTGTTTTTGAGTTATCCATGCCAAAATGTTTCAAAAGATCATTTTTTTCATTTTGTTTGTTTTAAAATGATTACTTCCTTATTTTGAAAAATTTGAAAACCAAGTCAAAACTTTAACTGACCCATTAAAGACATTTCAATTCCATTTTACATCATTTTTGAAAATTCTATACACAAGGAGTTTTTGGATGATACAAAAATAATATCATCTATATAAATTTTAACTACCAAAGCATATTTGGAAATCCTTTTTATGAATAAGTTTGGATCAGCTGTAACTTTTAAAAAACCTTTATAAATAAAAAAGTAATTAATCCTATCATACCATACTCTAGGAGATTTTTTATGATGTAAATTGATTTAGTTAATCTGAAAATATGATTCAGAAAATGATGGGTTTTAGATCCTGGGGGTTGTTAAAAAACACCCTTAATGATATAACCATTAATAAAATCACTCTTGATATCCATTTGATATAGTTTAAAATTAAAATGTGCTGCATAGGTAATAAATATTAAAATATCCCCAAGTATTGCTACTGATGAAAAGGTTTATACATTATCAATATAAGGAGCCATCCTTAAACATTACATAATCTTTAGTTTTAATTTATGAATTCATTCTCTTATATTTGAGTCTCTTTTTAGGTTTAGAGTTTTAGAGAATTAGATTATAACTCATACATTACAAAACCATATTTATACAAATTATAAACTTATGATTAGTATCCATTTTTCCCATAATAAAAAACTTTTGAAAAAAAAATATTTCTTTTCATGAAAAATCTTCACAACATCCAAAAAAACCTCTTCCTTTTCCTTACCCATAATTGAACCCTATGATTTTTTTAAAATGTGGGATGAACCGAAAAAACTCATTAAGGGACATAAAAAGAATAAGTTTATTAGTATAGTGAAAGAAATTAAAACCCATGAAATGTTTTCCTTTATCTTAAGGTTATTTGAGAAAAATTCAATAAATCATTTTCACATGGAATCACACACACTTTTTTCTCAATGAAATCATTTAAAACCCATAGAAAGAACATATAAATCATGTAGGTAACTTGGAACATAATCATTTAATCAATCTTACAAATGGAATAAATTATATGGTCAACTTCAATCTTTGGAGTAGCCAATGAATTTGAGGGCTATCACAAACCCACCTGTCCTTGGTTTATCCTAGAACTAACCATCCATGATTTATCATGTAACCACCCATCCTTTGATAATAACATAATCACCCATTCTTGGTTTATAATGGAACCTATCATCATTGATTTATAATGTAACCAACCATCATCATAAACAATTATAAAGAACCATAACATAATCATAAATCATGAAAGCTTTTATTTTATTCATAAAATACTTTAAAAACTCTTTTAATAACATATGAAAAACTATTTTGGATATCAAAATACCCATTTCTTTTTAAAAAAATTCAACTCCAAAATAATTTTTTCTCTCAAAAATCCATTTTCAATAACAAAATACTCACAAAAAGAGGAAGTTGGTTTTTTTTAAGAAAAAATGAAATATTTTAAAGGATTACAAACTTCAAATAGTGGTTATAGTGGTAGGAAGATTCATTATCTCCACACATGTTAAAATAGAACATTTTTTTTTTGTTTATAAAGAAATCCAGAAAGTCCATAAAAAGATTCCCTTTTTTAAAAAAAATTGAAATAAATACAAAAATTCCCTTTTTAAAACTCTCACATACATATAATTACATTCATAAAATAATTTTAAATATATTTACATGGAAGAGAAATATATTTTGAAGGAAAAATTTAAAAGGGAGTTTTTTAAAGAAAAGTCTCTTACCACTTAGGAAAAATTTGAATAATAAGATCTATGAATGAATAACATTAAAGAAATATTTAAATATAATTATAATATTTAAATTAATTATATAAATTTTCAAAGAGTCTCTATATAATCCTCATAAAAAATATAAGTTCATAACATCAAAATATGACTCAATGAAAGGAAACTGAGATATAGTCCCTTGCCTCGATTTTGATTTGTCACACTTGTTATTTATATCCCTAAATAATGAACTTATGTTAATTAATTAATTTATTAAGAAACATTTTCAAGTTTATAATTCCTTTTATTTCACTTATCACCAATTCATATACAATTACTTAATTAATTAAGTTTATATTAGATGTTTCGACGATATTTTTCTTTAGTGTCAAAATTAAATTGGTAGGCTAGCTATGGTCAAAGTGGTCGTTATTAAAACATCTATAGAATAATAATAATAATGAAATAATTATAATATTTATATATCAATTATAATTTTTAAAACCAAACATGAATGATGGTTATAAAAAAATATCCACGTTGTGATCATGGAGATGGTAGACCGTACGTATACATAAGTAACATTTACATTTATCAATGATCATTATAGAAAGAAGGTGTACATTATTTTATCTTTATAGAATGATAATAATATAATTAATACCATATTATTTATTTAAATATACTCATATATATATATATCATCCATGTTATTTAGTGATGAAAAAGGAGTCACATCACTACGTGGAGGCGGTAGTCCACACGTATGCATGAACGACGTTATCATTTTTTAGTGTAAGAAAGAAAATTATATATTATATTTTAATAATGATAAATATTCCATTAATATCATAATAATTTCATTTATATCACATATATTTATTAAATTTTTTCTTATTACCTTCTATGTAAAATGTTAGTGAAAAATGAATCACATCGCTTTGTGAGGTGGTAGTCCACCGTACACGTGAGAGACATAATCATATCCCCACAAAAATAAAAATTAAGAATTTATATGTGATATAATAACATTAGAATAATAAAAATGTTAAAAATATCATATATATAGTTTAACTCTGTCATTATAAAAATCCTTGGGAGACAATAATGTAAAATAAATGACATCGATTCGTGAGGTGGTAGTCCACTGTACACACGAATGATGATTTCATATCCTATTTGATGAAAGAGAATATGTATTTAGGTTATTAAATTAACATAATAACATCTAATTATATGGGATATAATTTTTTTATTATATAATAATTTAATAATATTTTAAGAAGGTGGAATAAGAAATAAACTAAAAAAGTATGTTTAAACATGATACATCTTCTATGGATAACCTCCTTAGGTAAGCACCAAAATCATTCCTAGTATGGGTTTATGATAAAAATATTTGATCTAGATCACGGGGATGGAATTTAGAAAGGTATTTGGGTAGGTATTGGTCAATCTAAATGGATTCAAAGGTGTGAAGAGGAGGGGAGAGGGGGTGGAATTTTATAAGGTAAGTGGCACACTTGTAATTCTTGAAAATAAAATGGTTTACCCATGTGTTTTATATGAAAAAAGTAAATAAAATGGAAAATTATCAAGGATTATACCTTATAAGGTTGAAACATGGCCATAAAACAGATTTTAGAAAAGTTTTTAGGTCATTTTAAGCCTTATATTTGTATTTTAACCCATAGTAAACTTGTTTTCACCTTATCCATGGTAATTATTTTTTATTATTTTTTCAATTCATTATGGTAAAAAATTAATTCTATCTTATTAGATAATTTAAATTATGATTATTAAAAATATTTAATATATTTTACTAAATGAAAATCACAAAATAAAAAATATTTAATTTAAAATTAAACCCACATACGCGGTGAAAAAGAAGGTTTTCAAGAAGTGCATTTTTCAAGAAAAAGATGATTTTATAGTATCCATACGACTAATAATAATCATTTTATGAATATAAATTAATAATTATTTATATATAATATATAAATTTCATTTAAAACATTCATAAATATGGATTATCATAATTAATTAAAATGGAGAAACACTATTCACTTTAAAACATTTTTTAGAAAAACCCATTTTTTAAACTGAAAAATAAACTTATTATAAATAAAATATCAATTTTATTAAAAAGTAATTAAATCAATTTAATATAAATAAGAATAATTATAATACTTTAAATTATATTAAAAACATAATGGTACTTTTAAATTACTTAATTCATTGAAAAGAAAATTTTTTTACAAAGAATTTGTAATTTTCACTATTCACCGAAAAATCAATATTTTCTAAAATATACCAAAAATTTACCCTAAGTTAATTTTTATATTATTTTAAAAAATTAAATTCATTTTTTTATAATTAAAATTCTAAAATTTATTAAATAATATTTTAAGTAAAAATCTTATAAGAAAATATTTTAGCTAAAACTATTTCCTCTTTGATGTAAAAATTACTTAAAATTTTTATAGTGAATATAATTATATAATTCATGAAAATGATTTATTATATCATTAAATGGGTTGTTAAATTTTTTATACATTTTTAAATTATTTTTTCTCAAAATTTTATTCACTTATTAAACAAGTGTATATATCTTTCCCTCATAGAATTTTCATATTCCCATGTTTCCTCTTCAACCGTATGGTTTTCCCATAAAACCTTATCCAATTGAATCACCTTATTCCAAAAAAAAAATTCATCTCTATGGTCTATAATATGAACAGTATTTTACTCATTATAAAGGTTCTCTTACAATGTAACTACTTTAGGGCTCAAAACATGGGATGAATTTAGCATACATTTCCTTAATACTGAAACATGAAATATGTTGTGTACCTGGGAAAAAATTAGGGGAAAGGCCACTTGATAAAAAAATGATCCAAATTTATCTAGTATTTCATATGGTACAATGAACTACAGAATTATCTTCTCCTTTTTACTAAATCACATAACACATTTCCATAGAGATACTTTAAGACAAAAGTGATCAACTACCCCAATAGAAATATATTTCCTCTGGTTATCCACATAACTTTTCTACCTTCTTGGAGTCGTCCTCATATGTTTGTGAATCAAAAACACCTTCTCAGCTATTTCATCTACCAACAGTAGTCCCATCAAATCTCTTTATCTTACTTCATCCCCGAAACTTGGATTATGAAACTTTTTTTCATATAATTCCTCAAAAGGTTCCATCTAAATACTGGAATGAAAACTATTTTTGTAAGAAAACTCAACCCAAGAAAGTTGTTGATCCCAAATTTCCATGTAATCCATTAAACAAGAACAAAGAATATATAGTTTGGTCTAAATAATATACACAAACTGACCATCTTATTGAGGATGAAGAGATGTATTAAAATTTATTCCAGTGCCCAATGAATTCTAAAGTCATTTAAAAAAATTATATGTGAATCTGTGATTATAGTCTTATAAAATAGAGAGGGGAACTACATCTAACCTAACTATCTGATTTGGATACCATCGGGAAAGATGGTCAAAAGACATAGTATCTCAAATGGTAAAGAAATGTTCATCTTTTTTAAATCAATTAACAATAAACTAAATTGCATTGTCACCTTGTGAATTCTTTGGTAATCCTACCATGAAATCCATTGATATATTTTAATATTTATACTCTAGAATTATAAAAGGTTGAAGCATTCACTTCAGTAATTATTGTTCTACATTAACTTACTTAAAAGCTAAACAATTCATGGAAAATTCAACAAAATCTCTTTTCATACCATCCAACAAGTAATACTCTAGAAGGTCTCTATACATCTTAGTGCTTACTAAATAAATGCAAAAAGGAGAACTATGAGATTCCCTCAACAACTCTTTATTTAACTAGGAATCACAGGGCACACATAATATTTTTACAAATCATAAAACACCATTCTTTACCAATATTATAATTAGGAAACCTACCCTTATTAACATATTATACCTTTTAATACCAAGTATAACCCTCCTTTTGAACTTACTTAACTATTTCTAAAAAGGATTAATACACTAAAACATAAAACAAAATAGAGGAAAACCTTGTATCCATAACTTACCGGAAAAAATGCATCAAATAATTAACCAAAGGGTCATGTTTCAAATGAAACATGGTTAATGAAGCATTATTTTTCCAACTCAAAGCATCAACCAATTTGTTCAATTTTCTAGGATGGTAATGAATCATGGAATTATAATCCTTGATTAGTTCGAGTAATCTTCTCTGTCTCATGTTCAATTATTTTTGAGTGAATATATACTTCATATTTTTTTGATCAGTATATATTTCACACTTTACTCTATAAAAATGATGCCTCCAACTTTTTAAAGTAAAAACCACAACAAATGATTCCAAACCATGTGTAGGGTAATTTAATACATGGGTATTCAACTGATATGAAGCATAAGAAATTACCTAATCATTTTAAATTAGGACACAACCAAGTCCCTTTAATAAAGAATTATTATAGATGAAAAATTCACAATTTCTGGAAGGTAGGAAAAAATGTACCATTCACCAATATTCTTTTTATTTCCTAGAAATAATAATATAATCATTTTATACAAATGAATTAATCTCCTTTTCATGTTAGCTTAGTTAGTGAGATAGAAAACCAAGAAATGTTTTCAAAAAACCAATGGAAGTAACCTTTTAATCTAAGAAAACTATGAATATATTTGATATTTGTGGGTATTAGTCATTCTTCAGCAGCATTTGTTTTAGTAGGGTCAAAAATTATGACATCTTTAAAAGAAATATAACCAAGAAATTAAATTTATTGCTACCAAAACTCACACTTACTACATTTCCCATATAGTTTCTTTTATTTTAATGTTTTAAAAAAATCCATGGGTGTCTTTCAAATTCCTCTTAAATTTTAGAATATACCAGAATTTCATCAATAAAAAAACCACAAAATAACCCAAGAATTCATAAAAAACTATATTCATAAGGTTCATAAATATAATAGGTTCATTAGACAACCCAAAATTCATAAACAAAAACTCATACTGCTCAAATATAGTCTGAAATATAGTCTTTTAAATATCCAATTACTTGACTTTCAATTTATGGTACCTCAACCTGAGATCAACCTTAAATAAATACTATGATCCATAAAGATAATAAAAACAATCATAGATATGAGTGAAATGATACTTGTTCTTAAAAATGAAGTTATTAAAAGTTATATAGTCAATGAAAAGTCTCATTAAAATATATTTCTTTTTAACAAATAAAACAGGTGCACCCCATGCTGAAGTGATAGGGTGAATTAAAAATTTATCTTGAAACTTATGTAATTTAATTTTCAATTATAAAAGTCATAATTCTACCATTATATAGGGAGATTTAGAAAAATTATTTGTATTAATAACTAAGTCAATTGTAAACTAAAACTCCTAATCAAGAATAATACTATATAAATCATCAGAAAATACATCAATATTTTCATTCACTACTAGCACACCACTAATTTGAACAGTTTATTTCTTTTGAATTACATGAGTTAGGTAACTTTCACTGTAATCATAATCAATTTCTATGCTTCTAAGTAATTTATCAAAGGCATAAAATCATTGGACTTAATTTTATTAGATCTTCAATCTATATTATCATGATAAAATAAAATACAATCCATTCCAAAAATGATATCAAACTCTATAATGAAAAGCCTAACAATATTTTTATGAAAGACCATCAAACTAATGACAATAGTAATATTCCTACAAATTTTGGTTGCTTTAATACTTCCACCCGAAGTCTTTACCAAAAGTTCCATCTTAATTTTATGAGTTAATATTCCCAATTTACATGAAAATTAATCAGAAATGAAATAATTCAAAGATCTAGAGTCAAATAAGGTATTGGCATAATTTGAATAAATAAGTAACATACTGGTCACCACTTCACTTGATGGCCCAACATAAAATGTATTAGTAGTAAAATATTTTTCAAAACATTTCTACTTTTTGTATTGATGATTTCCTCCCTAATTGAATAAAATTAGACAAACATTAGCATAATTCTCCAACTCATTGCAACCGAAGCATTTAACCATCAAATTTTCATTATACTTCTACTCATTTTCATTGTAGTCACAAGATATATATATAAAATTACCACATCAGAAGAACTTCATAGACTTTGTAAGACATTATCCAAGATTATTTTTACCACACTTCTCACAAGATAAGAACTTGGTTTTCTTACCTCCATTTTTATCTGATGGATGATTCCCCATTACCTTACATATATAATTTTTTTTACTCTTATCATCTAGAGGCACATAAGTATTAAAAAACTCCATATTCAATTTATAAGAATAGTGAATAAATTTCTCATAGATTTTGAATTCCTATATGGCCAAATATCTTCATAAATTTAGTTTAAACCTAGATTAAAATATATTAATTTTACTATTAATGTCCTGAACAAAATTGGGTATATAACTGGTCGGTCTTGTTAGATTTTCTTCATACATGTTCATATAATCTTTATCTTTTTACCTCAATTCTAGGAATTGTTTTTCCATCTGGAGTTGAAAAACCTCATGGAAATATTTTTTAAGGAAAAATACTGAAATATTTCTCATTCCATGGCATCAAGATAATCTTTCTCTATGCAATTATTAACCAGAGACCACTATGGATCAGATTCAACTTCAAAATGATAAACAGAAATATTTTACCTTTAATGTTATGAACACACCACACATTCAAATATATTTTATGAAGTGTTGATCCATCCTTCGGCTACCACAAGGTGAGATGATACACTAAATTATGTTGGATTTTACCCCATTAAATGATCCACTATAGACATTTTTCTTTATGGTAGACTAGGTTACACTTTTGCATGGATACCAATACTATTTATAGCTTTTGTCAATTGATCCATCACTATAAAAAACTTTTCTATTCCAATTACAACCATCTCATGATTTTTATTTGTATGGATATTTTTCTCTTAGTGCCTTCCCACTACATCTTCCCCATTTCCTCTATGTAAAACCATTCTGGATAGACATATTTAGTTGAAGAAGCATGGTAATATTTAAATTGCATATCATTTAAACTTAATAATAAATTTAAATATTTTATGGGTATGCTATTATCATTATCCTTTATAAAGTTATCTAAACCAACCTATCAAACCAGCTATAAAAATCCAACATTAAACATTACATAATTTTTAGTTTTAAGTAAATAATTTATTCTCTTACATTTGAGGATCTATTTAAGTTTAGGGTTTTAGAGAATTTGATCATAAATAATACATTAAAAAACCATATATATACAAGATGAAAACTACCAATTTGTATCCATTTTTCTCATAATATAATTTTTTTGAAATAAAACATGATTTATTTTTATGAAAAATCTTTATGACTTTCAACTTGACCTCTTATTTTCCTTACCCATCCTTAAATCATGTGAAGAACATTTTAAAATATGATATGAGCATAAAAAGCTCAGTAAATGACACATAAAGAAGAATTTAGTTAGTCTAGTGAAAGACATAAAAACCCATTAAATGTTTACATTTATCTCAAAGTTATTTTAGATAAATTTAATAAATCATTTTTACATGAAATTACACACATTTTTTTCTCAAATAAATAAATTAAAACCCATAATAAGGACATATAAATCATGTAGGTAACCTATGACATCATCATTCATATCACTCTTATAAGTGGGATAATTTATATGGTCAACTTCTATCTTTGGATAACCCAACTCCTTAGAGGGATATCATAGAACCCACCATTCTTGGTTTATCAAAAAACCACCCATCCTTTGTTCAATATAGAAAAAATTTTCATTGGTTAATAGTTAAACCACCCTTCCTTGGTTTATAACAGAACCACCCTTCCTTGGTTTATAATTGAAGAACCCATCATCACAAAAAATTCCCAATAACCACAAATTAATCATAAATCATAAAATATTATATTTTCATAAAAAAAAATTAAAAAACTCTTTTAATCCCATATAAAAAACTCTTTTGGATATTAAAATAAATATTTCTTTTAAAAATTATTTTCAATACAAAAATACTCTTTTATTTTAAAAACCCATTATCAAAACCAAAATACTGAGAAAAAGGGAAAGTGGGATTTTCTTGGAATAAAACATGAAATATTTTAAAGTAAACCAAACTTCAAATAATTTTTATAGTAGCAGGAAAATTCATTAATGTCATACACATTAAAATTGAGCATTCCTTTTATTGTTTGTAAAGAAATTCAAACATTCCTTTTTTGAAAAACTTGAAATAAAGGAAAAATTTTCTTTTATAAAACTTTAATGTCTATATAATTAAATTTATAATATAATTTTAAATATATAGACATAGAAAAGAAATATATTTTGAAGTAAAACTTTAAAAGAGTATTTTTTTGAAGAAAAGTCCATTACCACTTTGGAAACATTTGAATCATAAGACCCATAAAATAATAACATTATAAAAATATTTAAATATCATGATAATAGATAACTTTAGGACACAACATGTCAAATGATCTATATATACACCTCATAAAGAATATAGGTTCATAATAAAAGAATATTCCTCAATGTTAGGAAATTGAGATAAAGTCCCTTACCTCTAGTTTGATTAATTATGCTCATTATTTTTCTTATAGAATAATTAATACATCTTAATCATTTAATTTATTAATATTTTTTTTAGTTTTATTATTATTTTTGTTTTATTTATCACCATTTCATATACAATTACTTAATTAATTAAATTTACATTGAATGTTTTTATGATAATTGTCTTATGTGTCAAAATTACTTTGGTAGGTTGGATATGGTCAAAGAGACCATTATTTCAACATCTCCAGAATAATAATAATTAAATAATTATCATATTATCTCATCAATTATACTTTTTAAAACTAATCATGAATTATGTTTATAAAAAATTAACTACATTATGATCATGGATATAGTAGGCCGTACGTATGCATGAGCAACGTTTCCATTTTCCAATGATCATTATGGAAAGAAGGTATGTATTATTTTATATTTTAAAAATTATCATAATATTATAAATAACATATTAATTATTTAATTATACTTATATATATATATATATATATATCTTCCAAACTATTTAGTGAAGAAAAAGAGTCACATCACTTCGTGGAGGTGATAGTCCACATGTACGTACGAATGGTGTTATAATTTTTTAATATAAGAAAGAAAATGATTTATTATATTTTCATAATGATAAATATTCCATTAAAATCATAATTATTTCATTTAAATCACATATATTTATTAAGTTTATCCTTATTACCTTCCATGTAATGTGTTAGTTAACAACGAATCACATCACTTCGTGAGGTGATAGTCCACCGTACACACAAGCGATGTTATCATATCCCCCAAAGAATGGAAATTAAAAAGATATATGTGATATAATAACTAAATAATTATAAAAATATTACAAATATAATATATATAATTCAAACCCATAATTATAACAATCCATGATAGGTGATGATGGAAAATGAATGACATCGGTTCAAGAGGATGTAGTCCACCGTACACACGAATGATGATTTTGTATCACATTTGATGGAAAAAGAGATGGATTTAGGTTCAGAAATAAATATAATAAAATTTATGTATATGGGAGATAATTTTATTTTTTATATAATAATAACTTAATATGATTTAAGGAGGTGGAAGAAGAAATAAAATAAAAAATCATTATTAAACACAATACATCTTCTTTAGATAACCTCATTAGGTAAGCCCAAAAATCTATCTTAGTCTAAATTTATGATCAAAATGAGGGATATAGGTCATTTTAATGGATTTTAGGAAGGTATTTGGGTGGTTATTAGCTTATAAAAAAGTATTTTAAGGTGTGAAGTGGAGAGGAGAGTGGGTGACCTTTTATAAGTACGGTGAGTGACACACTTGTAAATTTTGAAAAGAAAAAGGCGTTCCCATGTTTTTTCACATGAAAAAATACTTTAAAATGGAACATTATCGATAATTATACCCGATATTGTTAAATATTTACAAAAAATATATTTTAAAAAAGTTTTTTTGTATTAACCCTTATATTTTTAGTTTGTCCCTCGTAAAACTCGTTTTCACCGTAATCGTGGTAATTAATTTTTACTATTTTTACTATTAATTATAGTAAACAATTAAGTTAAACCTATTAAATAATATATATTCTTATAATTATAAATATATAATCCATTTTACCAAATTAAAATCACATAATTAGAAAAATTCAGTTTAAAATTAAACTCACAGACTCGATAAAAGAGTGGGTTTTCAAGAAGTGTATTTTTCAAGAAAAAGATGATTTTATATTAACTCTATGAATAATAATAATAATTTTATGAATATTAATTAACATATATGGATATATAATCTATGAATTTAATCTAAAAAATTAATCACTAGGTATTATTTTAATTAATTAAAATAGATACATATTTTTTACTTTAAAATAGTTTAAAGAAAAAACGGTTTTTAAATAAAAAAATAAACTTATACTAAAATCCAATATAAAGTTGATTAAAATAAAATTAAGTGGATTTGATATGACGAAATAATAATTTTTTTATTTATAATTATATTAAAAACATAATGGGACTTTCAAATTACTTAATTTATTTAAAAGAAATGTTTTTTTACAAATATTAGTATTTTAACTATTCCCCAAAAAATAATTTTTTTTTGAAAAATACCAACCTTTCACCCTAAGTTAATTCAGATATTTTTTTAAAAAATTAAATTAAATTTTTAATTAAAATTAAATAATTTATAAAGTAATATAATAAATAAAAAACTTAAAATAAAAGAGTTTAGTTGAAACCATTTCCTTTTTGATTTAAAAAATTACTTAATATTTTTATAATGAATATAACTATATAATTACTAAAAATTACTTTTATATAATTTCATGGGTTGTTATAGTCAGTGAATTATTCTTGAATATATCCTTGTGCAACCATTATGACTTTGTTTCTTATTATTGTGCAAGTCTCATTTGCATTGTCCCTAAAAACCCATTTAGTGACAATGGTTAGGAAGTCTTTAGGTCTTTCTACTAGTTCCTAGAATTTGTTTCTTTCAAAATGATCCAAATCTTCTTACATGTCTATTACAAAAAAAATAATTATATATAGCTTCAGTTATGTCTTTAGGTTCATGCTATGATAGTAAATATTGGTGTTCAAATTGGTTTCTAAGAGAATATCTATTATGAGAACCTCTATCTAGATCTCTTATAACAACATCTAAAGGATGGCATTTATTAATTCTAGTGGCTATAGGGATATATGTACATGGAAATTAATTTTTTTCTTTAGGATATAGTTCAAAAAATTCCTCAATACTAGGTGATTTTTTTACAATGGATTTTACAGAATAATCACTAGGCCTGATTAAAGTATTGATAATAAAGTTATAAAGATCATCCTCAAGGATTTATAAAGAATATTTATGATCATGTGGATTTTCCTCATAAAATTTTACATTTATATACTATTCCATAAGTTTTATTCTTTTATTGAACACCCTATATGGTTTATTGGAGGTTTAATAACTAAGGAGGATTCCTTCATCACTTTTAGATACAAATTTATCTTAAATTTCCTTTGTGTTGAGAATAAAGACCTTGCAACAAAAAAATATAAAGTAATTAACCCTTGGTTTTCTTAAATCCCAAAAATATTATAGATTCTTCTTTAAAAGTGTTTTTATAAGAACCCTATTGATAATATAGTAGTCTATATTGATAACCTCTTCCCAAAAATAAATTGGTAGGCTATAGTCATTGAGAATGGTATGGGAAATCTCTTGAAGGGTCATATTCTTTCTTTCTATGACACTATTCTTTTGAGGAGTCCTAGGAGAAGAAAATTTGTGATTATAGCCATGTTATGAGCATAAAGTTTCAAATTATTGATTTTCAAACTCAGGACCATGATAACCCCTTAATATTTTAATAATAATTCAAATAATATTTTCTACTAATTTTACATATTTTGAAAAATAGAAACAAACCTATATTTTTTGAGAATAAAAGAATACCTAAGTATATCTATAATAATAATCTATAAGAACATAGACATAATTATTCCCATTTAAAATGGAAACACTCTAAGGTCTATAAAAGTCTATGTGAACCAACTCTTGGGGTTGATAAGTTGAAACATATTTATTTAGTTTGAAAGAAGGCTTATTATATTTCCCTTTTTGATAGGAGTTATAGACATTATCATTTAGGAATTCTAGTTTACAAAGATCCTCAACTAAAAATTTCATATTTATCTTTTTAAGAGAGTGAAGGTTTCAGTAGACTAATCTTCTTTTCCATAACCAATATTTTTTGTAAAAGGTACTTAGATAAGTTTTGTTTAATAAAATAATGAATTTAAATTAACTATATAAACATTATCATTACATAAAGTATTAAAGACTAAATAATTCTTAGAGTAAAATATTTTCAAGATTTTTTTTCATACTTTACATAGTAACCATCATCACATTATTAGAATATTATAATTAGGTTATACTTTAGGATATCAATAAATAAAAATTTGGAAATTAAAATAGAATTTGAGTTATCGATTTGAACAAGTCCTACTATTTTTTCCTTTAGCATTATCACCAAAATTTACCTGTTCACCACCCACCTTTATAATTATCTTAAATATTGAGTAATATCTAGTCATGTGTCTAGAACATAAACTATCTAGATACCAAAAGTTATTACTAGTACTCGTTAAGCAAGTTTTCTTAAAACAATTTAAATAAGAAATGATTTTGGTACCCACACTATCATAGGTGTGTAGAAGATAGAAATAAGAGATTTTGGAATCCAAATATGTTTAATAGGTTTAACAAAATAAGGATTAGTACTTTTAGAAATAAAAAACTTATTAGGTCCATAATAATATGATTTTTTATAGAATTGGAATAGATTGATCTAAGAATAAACTTATTTTTATAAATTATCCTTTTACTATGATGGTATGCAATCCCAGTTGTGTACTTGAGTGTGGTATACATACCAAGAATCATATTCAAAGTTTATATTTAATTCATAAACCTTTTAATAACCTTGTTAATATTTACATTTTACATTTTAAGTTCTTTTTTTTAATTTAATAAGCTATCATTATTTTCTTTTTTAGCATATAGAGCATTTTTATCAGTGGAACATAAAACATGTGACCTTTCCAATTTTTTTATTTACCCATTAACTAATTCACATTTCTTTCTAACGTATAAAAATATTCCTCTATTTATTCACTATTCATATATAATTTTATAGTTTCATCATTAAATGAATTAGGAGGAGTTACCATAAATGTTCTTTCCATAAGGAACATGTTTTACCTTTCATTCTTATCATGTATTCTTGAACCAGACACACTAGAACTGTCCTTAGAGGTGATCCAGGTTGCTTTAATATCATTATTTTGACGTTTTACTTTTTAATAATACTTTTTATTCAATTTTAATTTTTTAAATTCATCTTTTATACGCCATTTTTTCTTATATTAATAACAAGTCACTTTTCTTAGATTTTTTTCTTCTATTTTCATATTATTCATACATTCCTATATAATATGATTTCTTAATGAATTTATTGTTCTTTTATAATTTCTTTAATATATTTTATAGATGACCTATTACATCATAATTATTTGAAAGTTACTCTTAATCACTTGAACTATATTCTTTTATTTTCTCTGTCATCTTTTACTTAGGAGTTTTGGAAGCAATTGATTTTATTTTTAGTCAATAATATTAATTTTTCAATTTAAAATATTCCTCACACATCATGAGTTTTCCAATCAAATACTTCACTGGTGGGTTTCTTATATCACATAGTTCTTTAATGGAGAAAAAATTTATTCTCTATTTATCTATTAAATAGTATAGGAGTCTCATCAATTGATATTTGTATTTAGTTTTCTTTCCAAGTGCATATATTGTATTGAAAATTTTATCGAACCTAAGATACATATCAAAAATAAATTCATAATATTTAATTTTAAAAGTATCTTATTTAATATTATAGGTATTGATGTATATTTCATTAAAATTTTATGTTCGTTCTTGAGACACAATAAGTGTATCCCAAATTTCATAAGTATTAGAACATACTGATATTATATTAACTTCATCTTCCCCCAATGCACAATATAAAGCATTCAAATATTTTCAGTTACAATAAAAAATATCCCTATTTAAATCACTCCAATATCCCTAGCCACTTTAGGTTTTTCATTTTTCCTTCTATTATAGTACAAATATCAAATCCAATGCTCTAGATATGTTTTATCTTAATCTTCCATTGAGGTTATTTTATACCATTAAAGTAAAGAGGAATGTTAGCAGCATCCCCCTCAAGTATATTTTTATCTATAAAGAGATAATTTTAGAATAAAAATAAATTTGGATCTTTTTGGGCAAAAAATTATCATAGTTAAAGGATAAATACAATGAAATAAACATCCATTTGATGCCAAATTTTAGTTTGAGTGAAAAAATCTAGAGGGGGTGAATTAAGTTTTCAATTAAAATTTCTATTTAAAAATATTCAAAAACTATATACCATAGTTTATAAAAATATACCAATTAACTAAAATAGTATAAATATATATATTTTTATATTTTCATAAATTTTATTAGGAGTTAAATTAAAATTTAGTTAAAAAAAGTTTTAAAAACACATTAACTTTTGAAACAAATTTATTTATATAAAAATTTTTATATAAAAAATTCATAGAATTTAATTATTAGAGTAATGTTTTACTATAGTTTTGAGAAATATTTTTTAGTTTTGAAACACAATAAATAAAATAATGAAAAACACATTGTTGAATAAAACAAGAGGTTTAATCTCAAGTCAAGACCCAATCCTCTCCACTTGTAAATCAACCATTGCCAATAAGTTTATTAAACAAAAAAATTGATTATAAGGCCCTGACCTTAAACCTTACTTAATATTGAATTAAATTAATAATTCACATTGAGTATCTTTTCAGGTTTAGAGTTTTAGAGAATTAGGACATAACTATTACATCTCAAAAGATTACAAAGTAGAAACTTCTACTAAGTTTCCATAAAATAAAAACTCTTAAAAAGAAACATGTCTAGTTCCATGTTTTAGATAGTATGACTTTCCCTTGATCCCATCCTTTACCCTATTCCACATTTAGTCCTATGAAAAACATTTCAAAAAAACTTGGGGTGAGCATAAAAAGATCAGTAAGGGATAAACAAAGAATGAAAACTGTTAGTTTTTCAAAACAACAAGTAAACCATGTATACTTTATCAAAGTAATACTTTTCACCTTTATGAAGTAGTAAAAACTCTTCACTGAATAAAAGTTCATTACTTACCCTTTTGTAACCAAAATATTACCATAAAACCCATATAAAGAACACATAACATATGAAGGTAACTTGGGACACAAACATACTTAAATGGAATAACCATACGGTCGACTTCCACACATATCACTTAATAGAATAGCCATACGGCCGACTTCCATACCCAATGAATTGGAGGTTATAATGTAACCACCCATCCTGGTATTCACGAAACCACCCGTCATATGGTTTATCACGTAACCACCCATCAAATGTCCAAGTACCATTATAAAATCATAGGACATAAAACAAATATAATTGAAAGAAAAAATTTCCACACTTTGATCACAATATATCACATAAATATGTTGACATAACAAATCCATTATAAAAACCATTTTCAATACCAAAATACATAAAGATTATATGGTATTTATTTCATTTTAAAAACATGACGACTTGTTGAGGAAACCAAAGACCAAATAATACTCGCGGCGGTGAAAAAGGTCGTTGTCACCATATACGTTAAAAGAAACATTCCTTTTTGTCATTTAGTAAAACACTTCGTAGAAAAAGATTCCTTTTGTATGAAAGTAAAAGTCAATGGGGTTTATACACCGTATAAAATAAAGTTGTGTATAAAATGAAATATGACTCAATGAAAGGAGATTGAGACGAAGTCCCTTACCTCAGGTCCGACTTGACTCGATCGTTCTTTAACATACTGAATAATAAACTTGAGTTAATTTCTACTTGCTTAAGAACCTTTTTCAAGTTCATTATTCCTTTTATATCACTTATTTCCATGTTATAAACATTATGTAATCATTTAATAATGTTTTTTTTGTCGATACTTGGTTCTTAAGTTGAAAGTGGACTTCTTACAATTACATGTTGTTCATGTGGTCAAAGGTTCATTATATCCAAAATGATATTCATGATTTGGATATCATATATATCATATATATATCTAGCATATACATGTATTTATAATATTACATAATCATTTAGAGGTAAGAAATGAAATGCACCGTTCATGGAGACGGTAATCCATACGTACGCATGAACGCTATATTTATTTCTATGTCATATTAATGGAATTAAAACTAAATGAGAGGTATGTATATTTTAATTACAGAATTATATTCATTATTTAGATGTAACATATATCATATATATCCATTATATATATGTAGTTATAATAGAACATTACATTTGGGGATAAGAAATGAAATGCACCGTTCATGGAGACGGTAAGTCGTACGTACGCATGAACGCTACTTTAATTTCTATCTCATACTTTAATGGAGTGAAATCATAATGATAAAAAGGTATATTATAATTCTAGTATAATATAATATATAATATTATTAAATACATCCTTTATACGTCCCACGTATGGAATTAACGAATCAAATCACTTTGAGGGGGGCGGTAGTCCGCACTTCCTAAAATGAAATTATCATGTTTACCCACAATGGAAACCATAAATGTGTGCCATAAATGAAAAATAATGAATCTTAAGGAAAACATAAAAATATTATATATCATATATAAATATAGTGACATCTTAATGGCTACCTTTGAAGGTGTTAGAAGAATATTGAACAATCATTGTTTCGTGAGGCAGAAATTCACCATCCACGGAAACAGTATGATCTTTAACCACTAGATGAAGGTGTGTGTAAGTGTAGCAATAATTATTATTATAACAACATCCTAGTATAATGAAGATACTGGATTTGTTATAAAAGAAATGAATAAAAAGATTTTAGGGGGTTGGAGAAGCAAAATAAAACATAAGAACACAAGAGAAAACACTACCTTTAAAACGGGTAACTCTTTTTGATTTGAGCTCAAAGGCTTCCTTGGGAAGACTTATGCCCAAAGTGAGGATTCTAGGAGTAAGAGAGGGATGTGGGGAGACAAAATGGGAAAATCTTTGCCAAACCAAAGGCTTGAGAGGTGTGGGTAAGGTTTTAGAGGTGGGGGCCTTTTATAAAAGGAGAGGAGGGGCACTCTTGTAAAGTTATAAAAGGTTACTTTATTATAAAATGAGTTTCGGTTTTTAAAGGTCCCACATTGATGTATTTTAAGAATAAGGTGATAAGAGTTCTAAATACACCCATTCAATAGGTTTTTTACAAGTGTAGGTCTTAGATTTTACATTATCTTTTCATTTTATTTAAATTGTTCATTAATGAGGTAATCGCTGCATCATCATGATGTCATAAATAATTTAATTTATTTAATGTCTAAAAATTATAAAAAAATATCATGATGTAGTAAATATTTTTATTTTTATAATGAATATTTATAGTAAAAAATATAACTTGTATAACCCAATTTAAAAATTGTTTTAGTAAAATAACTCATGCTTGTGAGATTTTAACATTAACATTAAATAAAAAGTTATTAATGTCATTTTCCTACCAAAGTGGCTCCATGGGGTCCCCAAGTTGACCCATGGATTTTCGTTGTCGGACATGACACATCCAATAATGGTAGGACATGTGTAAAGTTCATTTCATATTATTAAAACATTATTTTTATCTTAAACTACACTAATTACCTCTAATCGCGATTAAAAACTTAAAAGTAACTATTCACCAAAAAATTATTTTAATCCCATTGAACCAAATTTTACTAATTAATGACAACCATGTATGTAGGATTTTTGAAATTAAAAACACAGAGGTGGTAAAATTTCATTTAAATGAAAAATCAGTTTTTTTTAAGTACCACTTAGTGGTTTCACTATTCATCAAAAATTGAAGTTTTTCAGAAAAATACCAAAAATTCACCCTAAGCTATATTTGATATTCTGAATTCAAAAATAATTTATATTTTAAAAAATTAAAAACATATAAGTTGCATTAATTAATTCAATAATTAATTCCCGCTGTCAGAGCAAATAACGTGTTTTTATGAAACAACAAGTATCAAAAGATTGACACTAGTTTAAGTCCAATTTCAAAGTGAAATTAATTCCAACGACCACTATGGGATTAAATGGTAAAAATATATTCTAATTGAACTTTAAAACCAATTCAAAAGATAATCTAATCATATAAATAAATTAGATTAAAAATTGGTTTTGAATTAAAATACAATGTTTTTCACTATTCATTAAAAAATGAACTTTATCGGAAAAATACCAAAAAATTTACACACAGTAAATTTTGATGTCCCGATTCTAAAGAATAATTTTATTTGGTCCAATATAATGTATAAGAGTGACCAAAACTATATTTAATGAAGATTCGCCATCAAAAGGTGATAAGTGGACCTTTAGTGAATATTAGAGTATCTATGCCTAAAATTGAATTCTTTTCTTATTTTAAGACTTTATCCATTATTGGATAAATGTAAAAAAATTTAACATATATAATCATATTTTAGTTATTTCTATTCATTCCCGCCAATACAACGGCTACGTGTTAACTACCATTTAAAATAATATTATTATATTACTAGTGTGCAACGTAAGATTTCAAAAAAACTCTTTGTTGCATATCGGGTACGCTATCGAACATAGCCACCCCTTTAAAGTAAAATTAATATTTAATTCGTAAATATTAATAAATATTAAAATGTTTTATTCATTATTTACCTGGGATGTTACATTGATCCACAATCTAGATAAGGTTTTTAAGTACAAAAATTTCTCATAATTAGTCTTTGTTACACATATCCTCTTCAATAGTTATTTATGGTATATTAATTTTAAAAATAAATGAAGAGTGTATCAGAGAATTATTTAATATAGTGTTTGAGTTTTTGATATTTAATGTGTAAAGTAAAGTAAGCACACCTTGAATGAAAGAAAAAATTTAAAATAAGAAATAAGGATTGAAGAAGTGTTTTTGTGGGTTTTCTTTATTTGATCAACTAAGAAGATGATCGGGAATGTTGTTATTTTTCTTTTGTATTGTATTTAAATCTATAATTGAGGACACTTCAAATGTTCATCACTAGATATATATTTTTATGGAAAAAAGAGTGTCTTATATAGCACTAGGAAATCCTCCATGTATTCAGTAAACATTAGACAAATCAGATAGTATTAAGAAAGAGTAATCGATTATACAACCAATTAGACAACCCTTATTAATGATAGGTTCCTATGAATTTATATATTTTCAAGTCTCTAATTATATATTATCGTATAATAATAAAATAAGAAAAATCTTTATACTAAGCCATATCTCAGAAAAGTATAAATTTGTCTTCAATGAACCCATGACCTTTTTAATAATAATAATTCTTAAACCCACATGTTTTTAATTTTCATTAAATACCATAAAATATTCATTTAAGAAATTAAATTTTAATTTAATTCCAGATAGATACAGCAGTAGGAAATATTTGGTGGTAGAAAACACATCTGGAGGTAGCACATTTGAACTGGTGGTAGCGGTAACAGATACAACTGGTGGAAACAGATATAGAATTAGTAGAACTATACTGGTGGTAGAATCCTTAAAATAGAAGTAGAGATAAAATAATTTTGTCAATGGAAGAAGAAACCTTACAATGGTAGTAGAGTCTTCTGATGCTATAAATTTCCAATTGAAGGTCATACACTTAAACTAGTAGTTGGAAAACTTTTTTGGCAGTAGAAAAGTATACTAGCATTAGAATTATTATATTGATAATAGTAGAAATGATCTCATGGTAGCAATTTCATTCTAATAATAGCATGGTATAATTGATGATATCATGAATGAACTAAAAGTAACATCTACATAAAGTTCAAATTTTTTTTTTATACTTTTCATAAGTGTAAAACAAACTTTTCATACCTTATATAATAGTAATATGATACTTATATAAAGGTATAAATAAACTAGTGAAATATTTAAGTGTAGATAAAAAATAATTTATTGAAAAAGGAAACACGATTAACATGAATAAAAATATTAACATGAATAAAATAATTTCTGAACATTAAAATAATAAAACAAGGAATTAATTAGAATGATCCAAAAAAAGGTATGAAAGTATGAAGGTTCTCATGTTAGGTATCTTTCCAACCCTGGGTATGTGGAAATAAAAATATGAAACGTAAACCCATATTATTCTAACAACATAGTTTATGAAACTCCATGTGGTATACTTAGGGGGTAATCTTGCACACCAAACTCCTTTTGTGCCACATGAAAATATTCTATATCTCTGTATGAAATCCTACTCATGCCAACCTTAGAATTTAATTACATCCTATAATAATACATGATGAATGTCAATTAGGGAAAAATAAAAGTCATACTATGAGAGGAAAACTACCATTTTACTTCATGATATATATATATATATATATATATAAGCAGAAATTGTGAATGAATGATAAATCAGATATTACCTTTTGTATAACATAATACATTATATATTCATAAACTCTTTTGAGAATCCTAAAAAAATGATAAATAAGTTCCTATATTATCATATCACATAAAATAGACTACCATATAATCCTTATGATTCCTAAGCCTTTAGGAATTCTCTAAATTCATTAAATTTCAATATAAATCGTGTCACATCTCTATGTGACCATCTAATAAAACCCTACCCCTAAACTACATTAGTGAGTAAAATCTATGAGGAAAACTATTTTGAATATTGGTGAGACTTAGAAATAAAATTCTTAATTTTTAAATCAATTAAAAAGTATTCAAAATCTTTTAATTAATAATATATAATGTTATTATGTTAATTAATTTTATTATATACTTATAATTATTTTACATTTCTATCATCATTATTAATTTAGGAACTTTTCCAGAAAAATTTTACTTTAAATATCTTGGTATTTAAAGCAATTATTATTTTAATATTCCACCATCATACCTTAAACCTTTTAGGATAATAAGTGAGATTCAATTTTTATTTTAACTAGTATAATATTTTATTCATTAAATTTTAACATTTCTATGTCTAATAAAACTACCACTAGTCTCTTATAAACTATTATTTTAAAAATATATTTTATAAAGTACATAATTTATTTGTGTTATAAAATAAAAATTATTTCATTTAGTGGGAATATTTAACAAATAAAACACTATATTCATATATTTATGGTATTCTGTGTGTTTGGAGCATTATTTTGAAAATAATTATTTTTTCGTTAAAATATACCACTAAAGGTGGGATCAAATCCCTCATATTTTAAAGAATATCTTGATTAACACTTTTATCCCAGATATAACTTTATTATTCTTTATCTATTTATAAAGTATGATATAGAATCCAATTAATCATAGACCATGTGTATTATAATCTTCATCTCATACTGTTTGGAAAAAATCATTTTTTATAAACAACTATTCTTACCATGTACGAGAAATAAGATGAAAATACACATCCTTTTCAAATTAATTTGATATTGTTATATTTTTTCCTTTGTATCCATTACATTATTAAACAACCCATTTAATTATTAATCAAAAGAGAAATACAAGATCTATCAATTATTTCCTTGATTTTGAACTTTTTCACATTTATAGTAGTTGTGGAGTATACATTTGGTATCATATACCCTTAAAAACTAAAAAGTTGATTTCTATAATAACAATACCTAGAATGTAATCTCCATGTAGTTTCTAAAACCCCTTTATTTATCCTAGATAATTCCATATAATTGAATCATCACTCCTCATTATTGAAACCTCCTTTTGGTTTCAATGACCATGACTAACTATTATGAAGAAGATTGTTATAATTTTTCAATAAATTTTCTTTTTTAAATTTAAATTTTTCCCAATTTTACTATTAATACTATAATAGAACCTCAAAATATCATTCCTAGTTAATATATCCAAAATAATTAGAGATTATCAGGTAAACTTTTTTTGAAACTCTTCACATTTTTCAAAAAATTTCCTATAATTATAATATAGTGAATTCCATATATAAAATAGGCATTATTGGAAACTTCTTATCTCACCAAGTCATTAACATACTCAATCATATTGAATATATGTGAATATTGAAAAGTTACTAAGGTAATTTTTTTATTTAATTCTTTTTAAACCTTGAGATAAATCATTCCATACTTCCCTTATGTATCTAGATTCAAGTATTAAATAATATCAATAGTTGATTTCTCGGGAAGGGTTTTCTTTAACACATAGAATTTTATTTAAATAAGAACAATTATTAAATGTTTTACTATTTTAAGAAGTTTCTTAAATTAATATTTTACTTTAAAGGATTGATCCCAAATTTAATCTTGAAGATAATGATAATATTTATTTATTATAAAATCATTTATCATATGAGTATCATGTTTCACTTTCATTTAATATGGAGTTTTTTTTAAATTTCTCCCCCTAAAATGACCCCATTTAGATTTCATCATATCCATTAGTGAGACAAGATCCATATTTCACTGAAAAATTATTTCTATTTATAATTCATCTCACCACTTAGTTATTTAGGTAGGGAATAATTCCAATCATATCATATATGACTCTTATATGGTTGAGAAAAAAACCCTTTGTTCAATCCATCATATAGATAAACTCAATGAAATTCTCTGATATCCTAACTATTAGGGTTTCACAACTATGTTTAACCCATATAAAATTCCAAAAAAATGTACCTAAATCTTAGGTTTACCTTATTTCTTTCTTTCCTTACATATGATAATCTATGGGTACCCTTCTTTGGTAGAACCTACTTGGGTCTTGACCAGTGTTCGATTCAGAAAGAATCTAATATTTAGTTTGTTAAAGGGGGTTTAATCTCTCTATATTATATCCTGTATTCCCATTACATGTATTCATACTTTTTATGATTTATTATGGAATAAAATTACTTCTACTAAATCAATATGTTTAAACCATATTGATGTCTAACTCTTTACAAAACTCATAACTTGTTTTATTAACCAAAATTAAAAGCTATCTTTATTCATAAAAATCCAAATGTATCTCATGAATAAGGTATATTGAACCTTTTAATTTAAATTATTAACACCATATAAAATAATAAACTTTACAAGAGTAATATTGGAGGGACCGATAACTAACCTGTATCTTTCTAGACAAGACATAAGCCTCCAGGCTAATGAGTAGTCTGATACCAATTCATACTACTGAAGGATAATTTACTCAAGAGAGATCTCAATACCATCGTAATTATAACACTTGATATGTATATACTATAACCACATTATTAATTCAAGATCATAACCTAGTATAAGCCAAAATCAAGGTTGAATAAAACTAAATCAAATATCATACCTATCTTGTAACTCATTATATGCATGTATTCAAATTTATAGAAGAAAATTAACAATTTAAACAAAAGAACACATCCATTCATAATATAATGATTATATTCATGAGTAAAATAGGGAATAAATTAATAATTCATATATTAAAACATGAAATAAACTACTAACGAATATTTAATAAATAATGAAAATTATAAATCCATTATTATTTATCCATCCTTTATGGACATTCAATAATTAAAAAAATATATAAAATATATATTTATTATGAATATAAAATTATTCATATTATCTATTTTTATGTAGTTTTAAAAATATATGATATTAAATGAAATATAAACATTTTATATTCCAATTATATAATGTAAAAAATATACATAATCTAAATATAACATATTTAATATTATTTTAACCTTAATGATATCAATTATAAAAACCCATTTTGATATGGTTTAAATAATTTCAAAAATAATAAATTTTATTTATAACATTTTAAAATAAATTGTTTAGGATAATTCATAATTTTATATATAAAATCTTATATATTTTTCAGTTATTTGATGATAAAGTTCTTCGAAAAACATAGTAATAGAGAATTCACGACGACTCTAATTTGACTCTTTAATTTTTGATATTTTGACAAAAAATAGATACAAATAAATCTATCTTGGGGAATGTCGAGACAAAAGGTATCATAGTCAATCATTTGGAAAATAAATCTCATTCATGAATGTTTTTAACATGATATTTTTCCAAGAGGGAGATCCTTTAACACCATCTTCACATGTGTCTCACTTCTCAAGATTCGATGGTGGTAAGTTTTCTATCACTTTTAATCAAGGGGATATTAAGCAAAGGATATATTCTTATTAATATTCATTTATTGTATGATTAATACAAACAAACAGAAATAAAATATGGAATATAAAGGATTTGAAGCTAAAATTGAGTTGAATTTAGGGCTTTGAGAGCTGGAAGACCATTCACATTTGGAATGGGTACTTTTATTTTGTATTCCAATAAGATATCCAAATATCCACAACATGGGAACCTTGTTTTTACAATATTAATCTAGGAATATTCAAAATGCAACAACCCATGTTTTTATTAAATACTTTTCCTTAAATTATGTTTAGTACATTATATTATAAACAACACTGAACTAAAATAAAAATGAGATAATTTGATAAAATAAAATAATTAAATATGAAAAATATATTATATATGTTAATTTTTTTGGCATCAATAGAATTAACCACCCTATTAAAAATATTTAAAAATTTATAATAAAACAAAAGTCATTTTACGCTTGAAAAACACAATAATCTAAAAAATATTTTTATGCATTAAGTGACCTAATATGAAAAATAAATTTCATCACCCTTAGAAATTTTATTTGGTAAAATGGATTTTATATTCGGAATAAATGGGTTAAAAATATACAGATTTTTTGATTTATTTTTTAGGTATATAAATAAGATTTCTATGATTAAAGTTAATTACCAAGATAACGATAAAACTGTTATTTTCAAAGAACCATTTTATAAATATTGTGTAATTTTTTTCTAATAAAATGAGTTAATATCTTATAAAAAATGAATATAATATAATTTTTAAACCTATATATAAATATATTAACTCCTATTTCATTGGTAATAAATACTAAATAATATTAAGAACACTTAACTATTTAAACATCATTTTTCTATAAAATTGTTTTTCTATAAATTAAATATTTTAATTTAAAATTTAACTTTATATTATTTAGATATTGAATAAGATTACATGAGGACTAAATTTAGGTTCAGTTTTTTTTGTAATATGTTTTGTCTTATATTTTTTAATACAACATAAATTACATAGTTAAAAACTAGTTTCCAAAGTAAAAACCCAAATGGTAAAATGTCAAAATAAAATAAGAAATGGATTGAAACATGTTTAAATCATGTGTTAAAATGACTAGAATAAGATTTATTGAACTTAGATCACCCAAAATTCATTATTTACAACTTTTTGATCCATTTAACCTTGAATAGTTTCATTCCATTATTAAAAAATAACGAGCATTCACAAAAGGGTCCTTTTCTTTACTTATAAAAGGGACACACTTTAACAATGTCATGTAACACACATACATTTGAAATTTTTATTCAAAATACGATAGTTTAATCTTAATAAAATCAAATTAAACTTTCTTGAACCTTTTTATCCTTAATATATCCCAAAACCCTTCAAAATAAAGGAGGTTTCGAAGAGAATATTAATTTAATCTACGCAAGTGTCTCGCTTCTCTTCAGTTTTCTTCCATATTTTATTCTTTTACCACCCCAAAATACAGTTTAATATAATTAATTTATTATTATTACTATTCTGAAATTTTATTATTTTAATTTAACAACCATTATGTGTTCCACCCCATCCACTTTAAAAAACAAAAGAACGTCGATCGTGCATACATACAGACTATCACCCAAAAAGATAACATTTTTTTATTTTTAATATATATTTTAATTAGTTATCCAAAACATTTAAAATATGATTAAAAACTTTAAAAACATATAAATATTATCATTATTATTATTTTTTAATGATATTATGTTAAAAAAAATTTCTTAACCATACTCACCCATCGAATTATAAAATGTTCATATTTGGGTTGGTTTAACCACCGACATAAACGATGCTATAAACTATTAGCATGAATGACTATAGAAAATTAAATAACAGTGTTATTATATTTCAATAATAAATAATGTTATGTTTATTTTTTAATGGTTATATTTATGTCTAACCCCTTATTAATATACTACCCTTCATTTATTAAGAATTACTAAAACAAAATTTTCACTGATTTCGTTTTCACACAACATAATTATAAGGGAAAGAAATAAAGACTTTATAAATAAAGTTAAAAGATATATTACTATATATTAAATGATATATTAATGATAATATTAATATAAATGAATGGTTATAGTATCAACATTATAAAATGCGTACGAAACACTAAAAATTTACTAACACTTGATAGTAAAGATGAGCCAAAATTAACTAATATAATTACCCTAAATGGTTATAACTTAAGTACTTAAAAGGAAATATATATGAATAATATTATTAATATGTAATAAATATAGTTATGTTTGTTTTATATAATGTTATAGTTTGATTTAATAAGCAGTAATTCAAGTTAAGGGTTTCATCGACTCAATTTATGATTATTTAGGTCATAGTATTTATTACTTGAATATAATTTTAAAGTTTTATTTAATATTAAAATCCAATATTTTATGTGGAAATCTATATTTTTATTTGTGTAAATTAATTATCATCATTAAAAAACACTCCTTTTATGATTTTTTGGAATAAAAGTATAACATTGGTAAGGAAAATTCCCATTCTTACCAATTAATCTTTTCTTACGTGTCTAAATTTTACTATAAAAAGTGATTTATTTAATGAAAAACAAATATATGTTATCCTTAGTATTCATAATATTATACATTACATTTATTATGAAATAAAAATCTTTCAATGTTTCTTCAATGTGGGTTTTTCTTTAAAACAACTAAAAGTGCTTAATAAAGTAATTTATTTTCATTTTTAAACACTCCTGATTTATTAGATTTTTTTGAAGGATAATTTATTTTTAACTCTTTATAATAAGGTTTTAAAAATTCTTATATTTCCCTTATCAATTTTTTTGAAATTATTATTCATATAATCTTTTATAACATTGTTTAAAAGGTTTTGTGAAAAATTTTTCATTCTCACTTCTATTTTTTCGCTAAGGTTGTACTCTCATGAAGTACGGTTTTGATCACCCTATATATGTTATTATAATATGGTTCCTTTTGAAAAATGATATTTTTGATATCCTATGATTTCTTAAGTTCATATTATGTGATGTTTTCAAAAATTTTAAAAACCTATTATGTTCTATGGGTTCATTAAGATATGATTATGATTGATTTTATGATGATGAGTGGGGTCCAATATCTCCATAAAATGAATTGGATTAAGTTTTTATGTCACAAGATTGCCAAAAATGGATATAATTTGTATTTTTACAAAGGCATGGCTATAATGAGTTTTCTCTAATTTTCAGGAATGGACATAATGAGTTTGTTCTAAAAGGAGTAGGCATAACCAGTTTGGTCATAATGGTTTTACTATGCTTAAGGTTGTGACACATTTGAAAGTTGTTTATAAAGTGTTACCACATTTTCAAGTTTTTAAAAGTTATTCCACATTTTAAGAAACTTTTTATTTTCAAGATAAGCTATATTTTTATGTTACCCCTTATTTTTAAAATATTACACACTCTTATGGAATGATCACATGTTTTACGATTATTAAGATGTATTTTGAGCCATGTAATAACTTTTATGCTTCCTTAATGTTTTTTATGATCTTATTATTCTCTATCAAGTTATATGATTATTATCTATGGTGTCCTGATATTTTTGATAAGATATTTATCCTCCAATCATGTTCACCTTCATGTTTTTGATTTGATACATTATGACAAGTTGTTACCTTACTGAGAATTTGAGGCAACCCCTTTCTTATTTTTCCATTACCCAAGTTAGTAAGATTATTATATCATGTGAGATTCCTAGAAATGGGTCTATTAAAGCATGATTATAGGGAAATATTCTAAATTATTGTAGAGTAATATAATTTTTTAGTAAATATCCAAGACACTAAACCTTTAAGACCTTGGGGTTTATGACTATTTGTGAGATGTATGATTTAAATCATGATATTAACATACTATTTAGGATAAATTTAGCTTGGGTTGATTTATTTGATATCTTAGTAGGGTTTAATTTTTTGGGGATTATTTTAGTTATTTTTTGGAATTAGGGTGAAATAAATTTATTAAAAGACCAAGGGAAAATTATAAGGGATAATTTTTAGAATAAGATAACATACCAAATTTTTGTTAAAGTATGGATTGTATGGTTATCCTAAAAATTGCATTTCAATCTAAACATTAAAAAGTGGGTGCAGTTGTGGCACAAATGTACCTAGGGGTAATCACCCTGAAAAACGACGGTTGAGTATCAACTCAATATTAACTTTGGTTCATGATTAATATGTTTAAGACAACACACATGGCTAGACACTCCCATGGGATATGTAAGAACCCGGACCTTATTTTCAGGTATGTTTTCCCTTTTTTGGTCATTATTGAGAAAAAGAGGAATTTATGGAATTTTCTAAAGTACACTCCATGTACTTTATGGGTACACGCTGTGTACTACGTTGCCACAGGAGGCCCTGTGTTGGCTGCGAAATGGCCACACACATGGCCATGTGGGGTGACCTGGAGGTCGCCTAAAGCAGAGTTTGGAAAAGGAAAGTACATGCCATGTACTTCAAAAGTACACGCCATGTATTTTCTTTTTTTCATTAAACATACCGAGGTCATGTCTAATCTCTATAAAGCTCTCCTTCAAGGTCTCGTTTGACCGAGAGTTCCATACGACCACAGATCTTTAACGAACCCCTGAGCGAGCATCTGTCCTCTGAATCAAACACTATCGATTGTGTTGGAATCACATCAGTGAGTTCTATTTTCACATAGAGCACCATCTTCTGATTTCTCATCTCTTGTGAGATATCATGGGTTGAACGTTTTAGATGTTTCTATAGATATTTAACGTTATAAGGTGATTCCAGCCTTGAGGTTCATGTATAGAGATCTCCCAATGCCAAGGTAGGTGGTTTGTGCCTTTCCATTCAATTTTTTTGAGTTATATGTGCAATTTTGGCCAATTCCCTTTAATTGGGGTATTTTGCGTTTACCGTTTTACCCCTATTAATTTCCTTCCATGCTTGTATGCTTGAGTAGAGGTTATTTGGATATGAATAGGGTTGATTGCTATGTTTTGGATGTGGTTTCCCATGAATGTTCTGTTTACGACCATTTGGTCCTACTTATCCTTTTTGGCCGCCTTTCCTATTTTATCATGCCTAGTGTTGTAGGGTGGAGTGTTTGTTTTCTAACATGCTTGATATACTGTAAACTGATTAGCCAAATAGTTCTTGAGGTTTACTTTGTCTGTATTGCATTGTTATCCTCGTTGACTTACACATGGACATGAGAACATGGTGTAGTAGATTATAAGGGGAATTGAACGAGTGAACTTCCTCAGAGAGTCTTTGAGCACTTTAGGCTATAAGGGGAATTGACCGAGTGAGATTCCTCAGAGAGTCTTTGAACCACTTTGGGTTATAAGGGGAATTGACCAAGTGAGATTCCTTAGAGAGTCTTTGAACCACTTTGGGATATAAGTTGAATTGACTGGGTGAGCTTCCTTAGAGGGCCTAGGACCACTTGGGGCTATAAGGGGAATTGACCGAGTGAGCTTCGTCAGAGAGTCCTTCACTACTTTAGACTATAAGGGGAATTGACCATGTGATCTTCCTCAGATAGTATTTGAATTAGTTTTGACTATAAGGGTAATTGACTATGAGTGCTTCCTCAGATAGCCTTTATATATTCTTATGACTGAACCAGAGGGGATAGGCTATGTGTACTTCCTAGAGGGTTACCTTGCATGATTAGCTGCTTATTTGATATGTAGAACTGTTTATTGCTGAGTACTTTCTTGTTTACTGCATCTTTGCTTATTACCTGCCATATATATTCACTGACTATTAGGAATAGATCTTTGGGTGGTTCCCTACTAGGATTTAGTCTCACACCCAGTTTGAGTCATGATTTTGGGCCCAAACAGATTATATTGTCGCAGGTATAGATAAGGGAAAACACCCTTATACTTCAGGTTCTTGATTGACTGTGGAGTTGGAGAGCATGGGACCAAGGTATTTCTTGCGATGCTGAGGAGTTTTTTACTTTATTTCATTTGTATTTGGTTTAATATTATTTTATTCCAGCATTGTGATTTGTTTGGATGCTTTCTTAGACATGTGTATCATGCATCATTCACATACATATATATGTCATCCAGTTTATTATTTTCTAGTCTTCTGCTATTTTCTTTTGTATGGATTATTACTACTTCTGCTATTGATATTGTTTTTCTTCTACTGTGTTACCCTTCCAATGAGGGAATAGTTTCTCCACTATCACACCCAAGGATCTCTCTGCTTGTTGGCACCCTCCGACGTTTGGGGAAATGCGCTTGAGGCTATGTGACCAACCGGGTACGGGGCACCTCTGGGTGGTTTCCGGAACCGGGATGTTACAAAGTGGTATCAAAGGAATTATTTTCTATTGACTTACTATTTGGATCCTTATCCAGGGATAGTAAGGAATATGTACTTGGTAATAAGTTGTGCCTAGGAGTAACTAACCTGTGTACATGGAAAATATAATTTACCTCATATATTGAAAGTTTTCTAGTTGTGCAATTTTACGGTTGATTTTATTTTCACCATTGGGTGAATCACATGATATTTACGATTACTAATGATGTTATTGAGGTTTTATTTCTGTCGCAACCCGATGAGGTGAGGGTTAGCCATCTCATGCATCATATATGCACTTTCTAGAAAATCACATGTCTTGTATTCTTGCCATGCCATTTAGGGTGCATTATCAATTGGATGTTATTGTGATAGATATTGTGCTATATATGCATGATGTTGTGATAGATGCGGTGATAGAATATTGGCTTCTTGTTAGAGCATTTATTATGTAAGGTTTTTCTTGAATGAATTCCAAATTTTGGTTCCGGAGGTGTTATGGGCCCTCATGGACCGGAATTTGGTGGATCATTGCTTTAGTTAATGCTTGTTATAAAACATATAAGATGCAAATCTTTGATTCGTAGGGAGTATGGGCCATCACAGATCAGAATTTGGCATTTAAGGGACCATTTCAGTGTTTTTCTGGGATCCAGAGTAGTTTCTAAGGCTTACTGTCCCGAAAAACCCAGAATAAACGCCATGTAGTTTTGAATACATGCCATGTGTTCTTATGTTCATAAAGAAATTGTTTTTATTAAGTACACGTTGTGTACCATATGCACACGCTGTGTAGTCTCTAACCGTGTCATAGGCTGTGTGGGCAGAGAGACGGGATATGGAAATTCTCGTGGGAACACGCCGTGTACTGGATGTACACACCTTGTGTCTAGAACCTGTGTTCACCAGTGTAACTCACGACATAGAGGGATATAATATTAGGTTTTACATGCCATGTCAGTCTTGCACATGCCGTATAGTGTGAGTCATGTAATCTTTCATGTAACTAACAACATGGGAAAGGTGAAGCTTGTCTAGTACACGCCGTGTCTATCTTGAACACACCATGTAGTATTGTCTTGGGGGAGTCTTATGGCTTAACCATGTATAAGGACTCAAGCAGGGGAAGAGGATTCAAGTACACGCCGTGTGTTAAGACAACATGCTGTGTGTTTAGGGTGTTACATGACTAGTTTAGGCAGAAGTACATGCCCATGTGAATGGCCAAAGGGAACACATTGTGTAGGAATTGTACACGCCGTGTAGTCATGTTTTGTAAAACTTGAATGATTTCTTTCTTATGTTCCCTTCACATGATTATAGTTTTCCGTCCTTGATAATCTTGATCTAAGGTGTGCGCTTGACCTTGCAGAGTCATGCCACCAAGACGTCCTCTAGTTGTACGCCAGTTTCCAAGTGGTGATCAAACACTGGATATAGCTGATCAGGGACTTCCAGCAGATCCTCCTGGCATGCTAGTTTTAGCACCAACCGTTATACCTGACATGGGTGCTGATGCATAGTTTAGGGAGGGATTTTTGAGGATGATGCCTAATTTTCAGGGAGCACCGCCTCCTACCCTGTCGATGTTAGAATTGACGAGGGTCTTTCGACAATAGCATCCTCCCACTTTATCAGGGGATAGAGGACCCCAGCCTACAGAGTCATGGCTAGAATCCACTGTGATGATTTTTGAGCATC
The DNA here is from genome assembly GCA_963277665.1 of Viscum album. NCBI lineage: Eukaryota > Viridiplantae > Streptophyta > Magnoliopsida > Santalales > Viscaceae > Viscum > Viscum album. Next base: position 1,351,724,612 of record OY728147.1, on the reverse strand, counting down.
TAGAGATACCTCTAGAGAGGCAGGTGAAGCTCACTACCTACATGCTTCGAGACTCTACCTAGAGGTGGTGGAATGTGATCTCATAGGCGGGACACCAGAAGAATATGTCTTGGGATGAGTTTTTGTGTATCTTCTATGATTACTTATATCTAGAGACCTTGAGGGACGATCGATCCCAATAGTTCATGAGACTAGAGCAGGGTACTCTTTCTGTTATGGAGTATTCCTCTTGCTTTACAGAGCTGCAAAATTTCACACCTATTCCAGGAGGTGATTAGTTCTTCCTTGCATGGAAGTTTGAAGATGGTCTCAGGTAGGATGTCTAATACCAGGTGAACATCTTCAGGTTGACTTTGATATCCTCCATATTCCACCAGGTACTGATCACAGAGCGCAATCTGAGAGATTTTGGAGCTGTGATCTAGGGTGGTTCGACATCCAGAGTTAGTATTCCTCCTACTGATAGCAGGAAGCGCCGCCACGAGACTGCACATGGAGATCAGAGTAGGCTGATCTAATGGTAGCTAGGTGGTGTGCCAAAAGTACGGAAAAAGTGGACATATGAGGCCACATTGCCTGAGATACCCAGTGGAGTTCCGATCTTGCGGCAAGATGGGTCACCTTCAGCGTTTCTGTTAGACCTTCTCACCAGTAGCTGGTGATAGGGGTTCTTTGATGACTCCTCATTCAAGAGCATCGCCACCATTTTCTCACAAATTTGGGAACTGGAGTTCTTCCGGTCGTTCGGGCCGAGGTGGAGGTTGTCTCCGTGGTAGTTAGTCTCCAGGATTTTAGTGACAACTAGGTGGATCATCTCAAGGTGGTCAGGTAGGGTCACAGGGCTGAAGTGTAGGACAGAATTTTGCAGTGGAGTAGAACCAGTAGGAGCAGGATCCTTGACCCTCTACAGTTCGAGGTACGATCTTAGTAACCTCTATTTTAGCTTCTACTCTTTTCGATATAGGGGATTCCCATTTCTTTATATCTGTTGCTGTCATGGAGAGCCTTGGTCTCTTCATCTTTTCTTATACTGATATCTTGATGCTAGTCACTCCATTGGGGATGAGAATGTCCAGTGTACGTCATTGCAGGGAGTGTCCTCTAGAGTTTGGTGGATTTCACTCTTTATGGTACCTCTATGTCCTAGAGATGATAGGCTATGATGTCAATATCAGGATGAACTCGTTAGTTCCCTTCCAGGTAGTCGTCGATTTTTATCACCGTAGGGTGAGTTTCATATCACCAGAGGGTGGATATTTTCTTCATAGGGGAGAATGGGATGTCCAGGCGAGCAGAGAAGGACCCGAGCATCATGGGTTGGGAGGAGTTACAACCCAAATTTCTAGTCTATATCTGGATGACCAAGGGAATTCTCAGTTAGACTTTCCTCCAGTGGTGGATCGATTCAGGGACGTCTTTCCAGAGGACTTTTCAGGTTTACCTCTAAAGAGAGAGGTAGACTTTTCTTTTGAGCTCATTCTAGGAGCGGCACTGGTATACATTCCTCCTTATAGGATGGCTACACCAGAGTTTCAGGAGGTCAAGAAGCAGTTAGAGGAGTTGTAGGAAAAGGGTTTCATCTGACCCAATACTTCTCCTTGGGGTTTGACTATCCTGTTTGTGAAGAAGGAAGACGGTACCCTTAGGATTTGTGTGGACTATCAGAAGTTGAACCAGTTGACGGTGAATAACCGATATATCTTGCCTAGGATTGATGATCTCTTTGATCAGCTTCTAGGATCCCGGGTGTTCTCGAAGATTTACTTGAGGTCCGATTACCATAAATTGTGAATTAGACCATCTGATATACCTCTCATTGCCTTCTGGAGTAGGTATGGTCTATACAAGTATATGTTTATGCCGTTAGGTCTCACAAACGCGCCCGCAGTCTTCATGGTACTGATGAACCGAGTGTTCTATCCATACTTGGAATCTTTCATAGTGGTCTTCATGGACAATATCTTGGTGCAATATCATAATTGACACGATCATGATGCACATCTTGAGATCATTTTGAATACACTGAGAGAGCATCAGTTATATACTAAGATCTCAAAATTCCACTTCCAGATGGATCAGATTCACTTCTTGGGTCATGTTATCTCAGAGATAGGAGTGTCAGTAGACCCAGAGAAAGTGAGATAAGTAGTTTCCTAGGAGCAACTGAAGAACATATTTAAGGTACGAGTTTTACTAGGGTTGGATAGATACTACAGATACTTTGTAGAAGACTTTTCATGCTTAGCAACACCATTGACAGGTCTAACTAAGAAGGGTGGAAAGTTCTTGTGGTCATATTCTTGTGATTCAGCCTTTCAGGAGATGAAAGGGAGGTTTACTTCATAACCGATACTAGTCTTTCCAAATCCAGGAAAGATCTATACTATTTACTACGATGCATCAGGTATCAGGCTGGGAGCTATGCTTATGCAGGTAGAAAGAGTCATTGCGTACAGGTCTTGGCAGTTGAGGCCACATGAGAGGAATTAACCGACTCCTGATCTTGAGTTGGCAGAAGTTGTCCATGCCGTACACTATTGGAGACATTATCTACTGGGGGAGAATTTTGTGGATTTCACTGACCACAAGAGTCTTAATTACATCTTCACTCAGTGTGATCTGAATTTGAGATAGTGAAGGTGGGTTGAGTATCTTCAGTCCTTTTATTTTGATCTTGCCTATATGCCTAGGAAAGGCAATGCAATGGCTGATTCGCAGAGTAGGAGGAATCAGATACATGCAGTTCAGGAGGCCAACAGTGAGTGGAAACTTATGGCTCTGTTCTCTAAGATTCATTTGGAGGTGCATGATGGACATGGGCATATGTTTCTTTATTATGTAGCTGTTACCTCTACTCTTCTTGATGGAGTGCGAATGAGGAAGCTATCAGATTCAGAAGTCCTAGTCTTATGGGAGAGTGTGTCAGGAGAGGAACTTTTTCCTGGATGGACCATAGGAGATGATGAGATATTTCATTTCTAGGGGCACATATGGGTGCTAGCAGACATACGCGAGGAGCTGATGTGGGACTTTCATTCCTCAGTTTGGGCAGTTCAAACTAGCGTCACCGAGATGTATTGTGATCTATACCGTCAGTATTGGCGGCCAGGTCTGAAGAGACATGTTGCCGATTTTCTCATGAGGTTTTCCACCTATCAGCAGGTGAAGGCAGAGCATCAGCGACCACCGGGGCTTTTATAGCAGTTACCCATTCTTGAGTGGAAGTGGAATGATGTTGCGATGAGTTTCATGACTGGTTTGTCGTGGTCACCTCGAGGGAATTACATTTTTTGGGTTTTCATTGATATACTCACGAAGGTTTCTCAATTCTTGTTGATCAAGGATACCTTTAGTGTTGATGATATGGGGCGGTTTTACATCCGAGATATTATGTGATTACATGGAGTTCCACACTTCATTGTTTCAGACAAAGATACCCGTTTTACTTCTTGAGTTTGGAAGGGGCTTCAGAAGGCGTTGGGTACACAGGTACTTTTGAGTATAGCTTACCACCCCCAAACAAATGGCCAATCTTAGCATACAATACAGGTGCTTGAGGACATGCTCCAAGTATGAATTCTGGATTTTGGAGGCTCTTGAGAGAAGCATATACCTCTTGTAGAGTTTTTCTACAACAATAGTTTTCAAGAAACTATCATGATGACACCTTATGAGGCTTTTTACGGTAGGCCATTCCGATTACCCTTATGTTGGCTGGAGGTAGGAGAGGCAGCTTTGCTGGGACCTCATCTTGTTCAGAAGACCCCAAAGCCGATAGAGTTGATTCAGAAGAGGATGGCTACTACGTAGTCTCAACAGAAGTCTTATGATGATCAGCGGAGACAACCTCAGGAGTTCGAGGTCAGAGATCAGGTTTTCCTGCGCGTTACACTGAGGTTGTGACACAACAGGGTTAGAAGACAGGGTAAGCTTTCGCTGATGTACATCAGGATGTTTGAGGTGTTGGAGGGAGTTGGGATGGTTTCCTACCAGTTGTAGTTATCTCAGAGGTACCAGGCTATGCACGACATTTTTCATGTTTCTCAGCTTTGACGTTACTTTTTAGACCCGTCACATGTCTTTCAACCTAAGGAGGTTGAGTTAGAAGTGGATGCATCATTCAAGGATCATCCTATCTGGATTGTCGATCGTAGTATGAAGGTTCTCCATGGACAGTCTGTTCCTCTGGTACGGGTGCTATGGCAGCATGGGCGAGTACATGATGACACTTGGGAGAGGGAGGCCGATGTACGAGCACATTGGCTAGAGCTGTTCGGGGTTTCTTCTTCTACACCACACTAGGGAAATTTGAGGATGAATTTCTTTAGGGGGGGAGTTTGTAAGAACCTAGACCTTTTTTTTAGGTATGTTTTCCCTTTTCTGGTCGTTTTTGAGAAAAGAGGAATTTTTTGGAATTTTCTGAAGTACACGCCATGTACTTTATGAGTAAACTCCATGTACTATGTTGCCATAGGAGGTCGTGTGCTAGCCATGAAATGACCACACACACGGCCGTGTGGAGTGACCTAGAGGCCGCCTAAATCAATGTGTGAAAAAGGCATGTACACACCGTGTACTTCAAAAGTACACGCCGTGTATTTTCTATTTTGTTTTCATTAAATGTACCGGGGTCGCGTCTAATCGCCAGAAAGATCTCCTTCTAGGTATCATTCAACATAGAGCACCGTACGACCGTAGATCTTTGATGAACCACCGAGTGAGCATCTGCCCTCTGAATCAAACACCATCAGTTCCATTGGAATATCATCAGTGAGTTCTTTTTTCTCCTAGAGCACAATCTTCCAATTTCTCCTCTCTCATGAGATATCATGGGTTGAACGTTTTAGACGTTTTTATATATCTTCAGCATTCTAAGGTAATTCAAGCCTTGAGTTCCACGTATATAGATCTACCAACACTGAGGTAGGTGTTTTGTGCCTTTTTTTGAAAGTCTTAGAGTTATATGTGAAATTTTGGCCAATACCCTTAATCAGGGTATTGTTTGTTTACCATTTTACCACTATTAATTTCCTTACACACTTGTTTGCTTGAGTAGAGGTTATTTGGATATGAATAGGGTTGATTTATATGTTTTGGATGTGGTTTCCCATGAATTTTCTATTTACGACCGCTTGGTCCTGCTTATCCTTTTTGGCTGCCTTGCCTGTTTTCTCATGCCTAGTGTTTTAGGGTGGAGAGTTTGTTTTCTGACATGCTTGATATGATGTAGAACGATTAACCAAGTAGTTTTTGAGGTTTACTTTGGCAATATTTCATTTCTATGCTCATTGAGTTACATAGGTCCATGAGAACCTGGTGTAGTAGATTAGAAGGGGAATTGACCGAGTGAGCTTCCTCAGGGAGTCTTTGAGCACTTTAGGCTATAAGGGGAATTGACCGAGTGAGCTTCCTCAAAGAGTCTTTGAACCAATTTGGGATATAATGGGAATTGACCAATGGAGCTTCATCAAAGATTCTTTGAACCACTTTGGGCTATAAGTGGAATTGACTGAGTGAGCTTCCTTAGAGAGTCCTTGACTACTTTAGACTATAAGGGGAATTGACCGTCTGAGCTTCCTCATAGAGTCTTTGAATTACTTTTGACTATAAGGGGAATTGAATGTGAGTGCTTCCTCAAAGAGTATTTATATATTCTTATGACAGAACTAGAGTGGATAGGCTACGTGTACTTCCCAGAGGGGTAACTTGCTTGATTAGCTGCTTATTTGATATGTGGAACTATTTATTGCTGAGTACTTTCTTGCTTACTGCATCTTGGATTATTACCTACCATATATATTCAATGACTGTTAGGCATAGATCTTTGGGTGATTGTCTACTGGGATTTAGTCTCACACCCTGTTTGTCTCATGCTTTCGGGCCCAAATAGATTATATTGTCGCATGTATAGATAAGAGAAAGCGCCCTTCTACTTCAGGTTCTTGATTGACTGTGGAGCTGGAGAGCATGGGACCTAGCTATGACTTGCGATGCTAAGGATTTGTATACTTTCATTCTTTTGTATTTGGTTTCGTACAATTTTATTCTAGCATTGTGATTTGTTTGGATGCTTTCCTAGACATATGTATCATTCATCATTCATATATATATATATATATATATGCTTCAGTTTATTATTTTCCAGTCTTCCGCTGTTTCTTTTTGTATAGATTATTACTGTTTTCTCAATTGCTATTGTTTTTCTTCCGCTGTGTTACTCTGCCAATGAGAGAATAGTTTCCCCACTATCACACCCAAGTCCCTCGCTGCTAGTCGGCATCCTCTGGCATTTGGGGAAATGCACTTGAGGCAATGTGACCAACCAGGTACGGGGAGCCTCTGGGTGGATTCCGGAACTAGGATTTTACAGGATATGCTTTGGTTAATTTATATTCTCTTTATGAACCATTATAAAGTATTTCAATATATAACTATATCAATTAGAAAAATATATATTGATAACCTACATTAAAACCTAGAAATTAATAGGTTAATTTATTAATTCCATTTATTAAATCCTCCCTCTATGTTTATAGTTTCATTTTTGGTACATTCATTAATTTAAGTATACACATTAATAATTTTCCATTAGTCAAGGTAATATAGGGAACTAAAAATAACTTAATTAACAATGGGTATAATGGACAATGTATAAATTTTACTAATGAGAAACCAAATGAGATTTGGGATGGGATGAAAAAAATCATGGAAATTATCCCCTAAATATCTCAAACTATGAGCAATAATGAAAATTATGTTGAGATCCTGAACTCACCAAGGATAGAATATCTCACTATCGAGTTATTCATAAGGAAACATCCACCATTTTTTAGAGATCCTTCTAACCCACTGTTTACCAAGAAATTTGTTAATGTGATGGAAAATATATTTTTCATTCCCCACTACTTGGACCATGAGTAGGTTATTTTGTTGTATACCATTTAGAAGGAGCGGCTGACAAGTGGTGTACTCTAATTAAGATTACCATGGAAATGGTGGAAGTAGACTCTATGGAATGAGAAATGGTTAAGAATATATTTTTTATTAAGTATTTTCCTCAGACTCTTCACATGAAAATAGAATGGTAATACTTAGAAATGAACCATAAAGGGAATGAATGTATTGGAACTTATGAACAAAATTTTACAAGACTCATGAGGTATGCCTCCAGTTTCATCTCTGATATTGGAACTAAAATCAATCACTATTTTACAGGATTAATGCCTAGTCTTAAATTGGTGTTAGGAATAAGAAAATTTGGTAGATATAAAGAGATTTTTTGAGGTTCTATTAAAGTAGATATGGAAACTAGAAACTCTCATTATTTTGGGGAAAGGAAAAGGAAAGTGGATTATCATGGAGGCTCTTATGATAATACACATAGTGGAAAGAAATTATAATTTATTACAAGTAATAAATGTCAAAGGATGCACCTAGGTAATTTCCTTAGGGGATTGGGGAAGTATTTTATGTGAATTAAAGAAGGAAACTAATCCCATAACTTCCAAAGTGGTTTTAAGAGGCCGATTAAGATAACAGAAGATAAGAACACCCATACTAACGTGACAACCACTTTAAATTTAAGTAGTTTAGTAATTACATGAATCAATTACCTAACACAAGATAAAATAATGATATTAGACCATAAAACCTATAAAACCAAGGAAATAAGGGAGTGCCTATCCAATCACCACTATTGAGATGGATTAAAATAATTAAGTAGTGAAGGGTACAATTATCCTTTACTCTAGAGATGTGAATGCATTATTTGATTCTGGTTCTTCAAATTCTTTTATATCATATGATTTTTCCAAGAAAGTTGATTTACCCCTAAACACTAGATATTTAACTATTTGTGAAAACTCCTGGTGGTGAAATGATTGTGACTAAGATATATATCTGTTCTTTGATCAATATTTTTGGGAAGATACTCTTTATGAATGTATTTATACTTCTCTTGGTGGAATTTGACGTATATCAATTGGATCTATCTACATAGATCATATATCAATTATCATGAAAAAGAAACCTCATTTAATATCTCAAATAATCATGTTATCAAGTATCAATTTAAGGGTGATTATGAACTCCTGATGATTTTTTTATAATATGGGTTATGATACCCATAAATGAGGGAATCCTGAATGAAATTATTGGGGAATAAGTGAACATTTATTAAATGCATATTTTATGGGAGTATACTCATATATTTCTAGATGAAATTCTTTTTCTTTTACCAAAGTGTGAGGTTGTGTTTTCAATCAATATGAAACCTAAATCCAATAAAATATTAAAGAGTACATATAGAATGGATCCTATCAAATTAAAGGTATTAATGATGAAAATAAAAGAGAATATGGAAAAGGGTTTTATATACCATAGTTCTTTTCCATTGGGTGTACCGATCCTCTTTTTCAAAAATAAGGATATATTGATGAATATTTGTATTGATTATCATGATCCTAATAAAGTAACAATCAAGAATAAGTATCTTATACCCTTTATTGATGATCCATTTGATCATATAAAAGGAGCTTGATACTTCTTAAAGATTGTCCTTTGATATAGATACGATTAGTTAAGGATCAAAAGGAAGGGTATTTCCAAGAAAAATTTCTATATGAGGTACGGGAAATTTGAATTTATAGTGATTCCATTGGGGTTACAAATTCTCCTACTTTCTTCCTAGATATAATGAATATAGTCTTTAAATACTACCTTGATCAATTTTTAGATGTATTTATAGATTTTATTCTTGTATATTAAAAGATAAAGGAAAAGAATAAAGATCATTTTTATTTTTTTCTAAATACCTTGATAAAATATACATTCCATGCTAAACTTGTCAAGTGTGAATTTTGGCTACGAAAGGTATCATTATTGGTTCATGTAATCACAAGTAATGTAATATTGGTAAATCCATCAAGGATGGAAGTTATCAAGTAATAGAATATACATGTCACTATAAAAGAGATCTATAGTTTTCTTTGGTTAGTATAATATTACCATTGTTTTTTGATAAATTTTTCCAGACTATAAAATACAATAACCAAGTTAACATGGAATGGAGTGTGCTCATTTCGATAAAGGAATGTGAAGAAAGTTTCAAGGAACTAAAAAACGGGTTGGTCACTTATCTTGTATTTACGTTACCCTATAGTGGAGTAGAGTTTGTAATATACAATTATGCTTTAAAAAAGGGTTTGGGTTTCATCCACATATAGAATAATAAGGTAATTGATCATGCCACACAATAATTAAATAATTATGAGAAAAATTATCAGACACATTATTTGGTGTTGGTGGTAGTGATCTCCACATTAAAGATTTGGAGATGTTATATATTTGGTGACAAATGTGATATATATACTAATCATAAGAGTTTTAAATTTACATTCACATAGAAGGAATTGAATATGAACCAAATAAAATGTCTTTATCTGATTAAATACTAATACTACTCCATACATTACCACATGATGAAGTAAAATAAGGAGGATGATGGTTTGGGCATAAAATATCATGCCAATCTATCCATGATGAGGGTTGAAAAAGGTCCAACTCTCATTAAATTTCAATGAATAAATATTTAATTCATAAGGGAAAGGGATAAATACTATATTTTCCAACAAATTACTCAAACTTTGATCCACATGAATATCAAAGATGACCATAAAGATGATATAGAGTTATATAAAATGGTATTGAATATTCCATAGTTTAACTTTGAAAAATATAAAGTTATAAGGTTGGTAATCTAGATATGTGTTACACAAAAACCATAATTCAATAAGAATATTTTTTATATTTTACATAGCACATCCTTCTCTATTCGCTCCTCTCGCTCTCAGCTCCGCCTAGGGTTTCATCCTGAAACCCTCTGCTGAGGGGTCGGCGGCATGCCCGAGTGCCATTATCCTTCTTCCCGTCCTCTCCTAGATTCTTCTCGCCTCCTATTATATTCTTCTCGCTCCGTTTGTGCGACGTCTCCGTGGGTTCTGCCCCGGTGCCTCTTTCACGGCGGCCTCACGCCCTGTTTCCGGTGAAGGTCGTGTGTTGTTGAAGCCCTTGGCCTCTCTTTCCCCTGATCTGACCCCTTGTTCCTCAGCGCCTCTCCAAGTTGGAAACAAAGCGGGGGTATCAAAGGGGTTTTGGGATTTGTGGTCGGTGGTCGACGGGTTTCAAGGCGCCGCCTGAGTCTTTACCCTTGTCATCAATGTCGTCACTTGGACTTCTCGACCACTCATCCCCACTATGACCTCACGTTATGCAGCTCCTCTCTAGGTAGGATCTAGAGTGGTTGTAACTATGAGGTTCTGGGTTGTGTGGTTTGGCGCTCGTCACTATTCCAGTCGCATGTTCTTCATATTTGGTAATGTTCTAGGTTGGTAATGTTATGGGTTGGAAGCGATTATTTGTTACTGTGTTTCTATTTTCAATTTATGTCTGGTTCTGGTTATGGGTATGTTTGCTTCTGGTTGTGGCGAAGGCATCTTCGGTCCTTTGGTGACGCGCTGATGTAAGTTATGTTTTTTTGATGATGGTTTCTCTGAGATGGTGGTTGATTACGGTGTTGACAACAATGGTTGAAATTGTATTTTGGCGCTGGTGGTTTGTGCTGTGTCTCCTGATCTGATGGGGTTGGACATCACCGGCGATCTTCTCCACATTGGCATTGCTCGGAGTTCCGATATGCCCAACCCTACTTTGACCTCAAGTTCCTCGGTGCCTCTCCTAGTCAGATTTAGAGCAGTGGATGGTTTGAGGTTCTAGGAAGTGTGGTTCGGCGGCTTTTGGGGCTCCTGACGCTGCATCCTGCTTTGGGTTTCTGGTATCGTTGATTGGTGTTGGTCACTGGTGTTACACTGATGGTGAAGGTGGAGTGACGAATTAATGGTCTTTTGATTCCAATAACTGGTATCGTGCCTCGGGTAAGGGTGGAGATGAGGAAGATTGTACAACGACGAGAACAGAATCTTGTTGAAGGGCTTGCTGATGATTTCGAATGAAGTGACGAGTGAAAATGGGGCTGTGAGGGTAAAAGGTGCGTGAATCAAGGGATCACATGACATTTGGTGGCTCGTGGACCAAGACAAATGATGAAGTTCTAATTTTGAATTTTTGGTCATTTGAATTTCGAATTTTGCTGTGGGCGGGACTCTTGTAGTGGATTTTGGTTTACTTGGCTTGGACTTGTCACTGGTTTGTTATGTATTTGGTTCACACTTACCCATAAAAGTGTCATTAGAAAATAAAAATATGGATTGGAGGATGTATAAAGATCTAAAACAAAACTTCTAGTGGGATAACATGAAGAGAGAAATTGCAGAATACGTATCTCAATGCTCGATATGCAATCAAGTTAAGGCTTATTGACAAAATTATTATTGTATGTTTCAATCATTACCCATAATAGTATGGAAATGAGAAAATATTACCATGTATTTTATCATAGGACTACCCAATATATCTAAAATGCATAATTACATTTGGTTTGTACGTGATCGATTTACAAAGTCAACACATTTTATTACCATCAACGAAAATTTATCACTTAACTAAATCACCAAGATATACATAAAGGAAGTGGTAAGTCTATATATGGTACCAATATATATTGATTTTCATTAGGATATGAGTTTTACCTCAAGGTTCTAGAGAATCCTTTATAAATCATTAGATATAAAGCTGTGTTTCAGCACTAATTATCATCCTCAGATAGATGGTCAGTCTGATAAGACCTTTAAAAATATAGAGGGTATGATGAGATCTTTTTTAATGGATTTTCAAGGATATTGGGATCAACTCTTCACCTAGGTAGAGTTCTAACATGAAAATAGTTTCCATTCTATCATTCACATGGCACTATAGGAGGCGTTTTATAGGAAGAGATGTATGGCGCCAACATGTTGGGATGAAATTTGAGAGAGGGAACTGGTAAGCCTCAACATTTTTCAAGAAATTATAAAAAAGTTTCAAATCATTCATCAATATATAAAATTAGAAAAAGTTTAAGAAAGAGTTATGTAGATAATCATTGATGATATATAGAGTTTGAGTTTTTTGATAAGGTGTTCCTTAGAGTATCTCTATTAAAGTGTGTTATGATATTTGGAAATATATTAAATCTAAGACCTAGATAAAATTGGGAACTTTGAGATTCTTGATCACATTAGGGTCATATCCTATCACTTAAAACCACCTCTACACCTATCTCAAGTGCATGATGTGTTCCCAGTACCATTTTTCGAGGAATTACATACTAGATCCATCACATGTATGGATATCGAAAGCTATATAATTGGAACATGGACTTTTATTTAAAGAAGAACCTATGCAGGTCTTGGATTGAAGAGAAAATGTTATAAGGAATGTGACCACCCATCTAGTCAGTTTTCTATGGTGGAATAATAATTTTGAGGAGGATATAATGGAATCCAAAGATGTGATGAGAGAAAATAACCCTGACTTTTCTTCCTCCATGTCATAAAATTTTGAGGAAATAATTATTTTAAGGGGGTATAATGTAATAAACCAAGATTTTAGTAAATAATTTTCCATAAATAATGCCATGTAGTCTGTCTTATATGAAAACCAAAATAAAAAAAAAGAGATATATTAATAAAATAAATTTATTAAATATTACTAATGTATTATAGCTATTAAATTAGTGGGTATCAATAGAATTAACCACCCTATAAAAAATATGTAAAAATTTATATAAAACAAAGGTCATTTTATTCTTTAAAAATACTCTTTTCTAAAAAAAGTTTTTTTAATTAAGTGCACTAATATAAAAATAATTTGTTCTCACCCTTATGAAATTTTATTTGGTAAAAATTATTTTATATTTTAAATTAGGTGGTAAAAATTATATAAAAATTCCTATTTCATTTTTGGTGTAAAAATAAGATTATTAGGATTAATGTTAATTACCGCTATAATGCTAAAAATTCTATTTTAGAATAAATATTTTATAAAAATTGTATAATTTTTTATTCAATAAAATGAATTAATATCTTCCAAAAAACGACTCTAATATAAATTTTAAACCTATATTTATATATTTTAACACTAATTAAATTGGTAGTCAATACAAAATAATATTAAGAGCACTTAACTGTGAAAATATTTTTTTTATACAAAACTATTTTTCTATATATTAAATATAACAATCCAGTTTTAAAGTACATAGACATTACATAACTTTTATAGAATAATTAAAATATTATAAACATAGACACCCAAAGAACATATTAGTTTAGTACATTTGGAAACATGGAAACCTAAACACTAGTACATAAGTGAGCTATATCATCTCCAACTTGGTTATTCATGTCTATTACCCTTATTTGACACATCATATTCAATACATATATTCATAACCTAGGGAAGGAAACATAAAAGGGGTAATATTATGTGCTCATTATGGGTAAAAAAGGGATACATGTAAGCATAAACATGAGCATAATAGTATGAGAACTTGATCAAAACATTAGGATATCATACCCTACATATCAAATATCATAAAAATGAATCATAGAATAAATATTAACAGTTTATAAGACATGAATCATAAGAAATAAAATAGCCTAATCCCCGAAATCATAACATAAGAATAAAACATGGAATTGTGTCAAACACATAGGTATATAATATTATTTACATATAAGTCAAGGCATCACTTCCAAGGCCATCTTGGTAGTATAGGTTCACTCCCCAAACTATATTGGTAGTCATGGTTCACTCCCATGGCCATATTAGTATCACAGGTTCACTCATCATACCATCTTGGTAGTCATGGTTGACTCTCATGGACATCTTTGTATTCAAGGTTCTCTCCCAAGACCATATTAGTCTATATCATGATATATAAATCCCTACCCAATGCATTTATGGGAGATATAACTACCACACATATCATAGTGAAATAATAAATACATGTGATGCAAGATCATTAAAAATCACATCATTACCATTGAGATGAAATGGGTATAATAAAATTTTAATCTTTTCATAACATGTGAAAAAAGATACAGATTTCATAATAATTTCATCAAATAACCTGTGAAAAGGAACAGGTTTTAGAAGAAAATAACCCATAAAAGAGAAAAAAGTTTCATAAAACATCATGCCATCAAAAGATAATCCATTTAAAGATATAATATGAATGGAATCACTGAATCATTTCCTCAGAAAGTCAAGAGTAACACCAGTTTATGTCATCTTATATGGGAGGTAATTTTAAAATATATTTTAAACACATTTCCTGAGGAAAATATATTTTATGAATTGAAAAACGTTTTTAAAACATAATTTTTTTAGAACACATTTTTATTTGAAAGTAGATTTGAAATCTTCTAAATAAATCTTTAAAACCCATAAAACATTTTTAAAATCCATTTTCCTTTTAAAACTTCTTGAAAAATTATAATGAAAGCTTGATAACGTTTTGAAAACTATTCCATTGAAAATAGATTGAAAAATTATTTATAAAGCTTAAAAATGTTTTAAAAACCATTTTCCATGAAAACATAAAAAATAATCTTGAAAACATTTTGAAAACCATTTTTTTAAAATACTTTTAAAACTTATAAATAAGATTTGAAATAATTTAAAACACTTTTTAAACATAAAACATTTTTGGAAACTTTTTATTTGAAAATAGATTTATAAAATAATATTTCAAAACCATTAATAATTATAAAAATAAATATTTACTGGAAAATTATATTCAGATATCATTTGAAAACATTTTTGAAAACATGTTTTTTTTAAAATAAAATAGATTTCCAACCGAAGAGATAGGTAATGTTGAACATTCTTAAAAACACTTTATTAACTATTTTATGTAAAAAAGAGTAGAAACATGGTACCAATAAATTAAGATATCATGAATAAGTATGGGATAATAAAATTTATGAGAGTTCTTAAGTGATAGAGCATACTATTTCCTCAAAGTAATCATAAACATAAACAATCTCGAAAGGCAAAGAGATTGTTTTAATAAACACTTATCATTCAGTAACTTGGGATCATACTATCCATGTAATAAAAGAAAGTTACATTAACCTTAAAATATCATGAAAATAATGATATTAATGATATAAAATTTCAAATTTAATTATATACACCTTAAAAAATAATGTAGGTGTATAACAAAACATGTGTCTCAATGAAGGCAAGTTGAGACAAAATTGTCTTACCAATTTGGTAGATTTTGAAACATTAAATACATTAAATAAAGATCATATAATGGATATGTAAATACCCATAAATTTAATAATAATAATAATATAATATATTCAAGGCGAGTATATACTCTATTCAAGATAATATATTGGTTAACATTTCATGTATATCACAAATATAAAAAGTGAGGTGAAATTCCCTTACCTTATGCCTTGCTCGTGTCATACTCGTAAAAAAATACTATATAATAAATATATTTTTAATATAAATATATTAAAAAACCATATTATTATATCTAATACCATATATGGTTTTATTATGACATTATATTACCCTTCTGTTTACAATTCTGTGTTAAGATTTCACTTCGGGTAATATCTGCTTTGTTATTTGCATATGTTTTAATTTGTTATTTATTTGGTCCTTATAATTATATAATGATTTAAAGAATTTAAAACATAATATAAATATAATTTATATTCATTATATTTGTATTATAATAATCTTTAGAATATATAATTATGAAATAGAATGCACTGTTCATTGAGACGATATGCCGTATGTATGCATGAACAGAGTTTCTGTTTTATTGTCGTATTAAAAGAAATAAAGGAAATTATATATATATATATGTATATAATATAATTAAATTATCATTATTATTTCATATATATTATATAATTTCACTAAAAACATCCTTAATACATTCCATGTAGTGTGTGAACAAATCACATCACTTTGAGGGGGCGGTAGTCCACACTTCCTCAAATGAAATTATCGTAATTACACTAACTAGAATGTATAAATATATGTGTTTTAAAAGGATTAAATAAGATTAAATATATAATAAATATAATATATAACATATATAAATATATTTTACATCATAATTTCCACCATGATAGGTGATAAAGTTAAAATTAACAATCATTGTTTCGTGAGGCGGTAGTTCACCATACACATAAGCAGTATGTTCATTACCCATTATATGCAAGTGTGTATAAGTGTAGGTATAAAAATTAGTATTAAAACATCCTAGTAAATTAATTATACTGGTGGTGTTATACAATAATGGAATAAGAAGATTTTATGGGGTGGATAATGGAAATAACATAGAAGAACTTTAGGAAGAATGTTACCTCTTATTTGGGTAACTCATTTTGGTTTACACCAAAGGGATTCCTTGGAATTATTTCTTCCCAATTGAAGGATTATAGGATGAGGGGAGGTATTTTTAAGATCTATTTAGGTAGATATTATTCAATAAAAAGTGTATTGAGATGTGTGAGGAAGTGGGAGGAGAGGAGACCTTTTTATTGTGGAGGAGGAGTGACACTCTTGTAAATTTTGGGAAAGGGAATTCCACCCACGTTTTTCCCATGGAAATTGGATCAAAAAAGCGAAAAATTAGATACAATCTAGTATATGGTAGAAATATAGATATCCAATTGATGTTTGAAAAGTTTCTAGGTCATTTGGCCTCTGAAGTTTAAGGTTTATTCCCTTATTAAGCTTAATTTTACCTTAATCACTGTAATTAATTTTAATTAATTTCAATAATATTTTTGGTCAAAATTTAAGTTTAAAATATTATTAAATATAAATTATTCTGATAAAAAATATTTAATACATTTTTTTAAATTACAATAACATAAGTGGAAGAAATTATTTTAAATTTAACACCACTAACAGGACGACATTGTGGGTTTTTAAAATTAAAACATCCAAAAGTTTTCTAGGTTTTAATAGTTAATATCAAGGAAAAATTTATTATATTGAACTAAACATGATAAATTAATAAAAAATTTATATAATTAAACTTTCAAAATAATTTGACATGAAATTTAACCTTATAAATAAATTATATGAAAAATAAGTTTTGAACTAAAATTCAATATTTTTTAGGTATTCATCAAAAATGAAACCTTACAAAAAATTACCAGGATTTTACCATAACCTAATTTTATGTTTATATTTAAAATATGATGTTTATTTTTACATATATAATCCATAAAATTTCCCTAAATTGGATTTAAAATATGTTCCCCATTAAAAGGCGGAAAAAATGTGTTAATAAGAAATATTGTATTTTATGCCTAAAATTGAGTTTGTTTTTATGTTAAGCCTATAAAATATATTGGATGAATATCAAAAAAAATATTTAATTGAATATATAATATATATGTCACATCAATATCACTCACTAATTATAATTAATTTAATTTATTAGGGTAAAATATCTTTGTAGGTATAATAATATTTTCCTTTATATTTAATTAGTTTTCATATTCATTTATAATTAATTTTTAACCAATTAATTAATTTTATATTTGTGTAAACCATATATTTTCATAAGTTATTAAATTTTTTTCATAACTACTAATTTAATATCTAGTTTATATTAAATAATTTATCTTTATTTAGTAAAACTCAGTCTTACGTGTTACACAAGACATCGAAGAAATTTATTGTTGCATGTAACGCAAGCTAAGCTCTATGTTCTGTGTATAGAAAGCTAAAATTTATGTTGCGTGTAGTGTATGATTAAATTGATTTTTCATATAACACAATCCAAACATATTTCTTTAATATAAAATAAACTATTTTTAGTGTTGCATGAAATGAAAAATATGAAAAAGATAAAATTAATTTGAAAACATATTTCACAAAATCTCGGGGTGTTACATTCTACCCCCTTAAATAGAATCTCACCCTTGAAATTCATTTGGGTTATCAAAAGTTTAATACTTGAAAGTTTCATTCATATAAACCCACATCATAAAAATGAATGAAAAAACTTCCCTTAAAAAGTAAAATTTGGAACCATAATGGTTACCCAAAAGTAAAATATTACTAGGTTTACTCATAGGAGAACATAGCTTGGGAGTGAATATTGGAAATAGAGGATAAGTGTAAATATTTATAGTGAGTGATTGAGGTCATCACTCAAAGACAATTTAATGATCAAAGAAAAGTTGAGGGCATAAAATTCATAAATCTGTGTTAATTTAAAAGTCCATCAGTTGAATAAAAATTAATTTATTAGGGCAACACTTTTTTTTGATCATTATCCTATCATTGAGTAATTCTTTTGTTGACCAATAATATAAGGAAATATACTTACTTGATATATTTTTATAAACACATTTTCATTCTTTGGTTATACTTTTATATATTTTTAATTCATACATTACTTTAATAAATGGATGTCTAGAAATTAAATTTGATGCCCGAAGTACTAAAATACACTTTTAGCATATCTTAAGGTCCATAAAAAAATTAAATTCATAACTATTTTTTTTAACTATTCTTCAAAATCCATTTGGTTAATACATTAATATCTAAATATAAAAATTAAAACTATTGGTTCATCATTAATATTTATTCAAAAATAATAATTACACATTAACCAAGACATCGTGTAGGCTAGTGGTAGGCATGAAACCCTTATTGTCCTTCGGTCATGGGTTCAATACTCACAGCCTTTCCAGACTTGATTAGTTGTCACCTGACATACATGATTTCTTTTTCTAAGACTACACTAATATAATTTCTAAAATATGATATACATCCTTGAAATAATGTTAATCACTAAATGTCCTTTTAACCAAGGTTTTCAATACAATATCACTACAAAAATAATTCCTATTAAATTTAACTTAAACTTTTCATGAATTTTTAACTTTATAACACTTAAGAAATATGAGAACACAAAGTAGTAGAAATAATGCCACGAAATTAGCTTAATATTTATCCCCCAATATATCTCAAAGTATCTCTTGGTTGTTACATTCCAAGTATATGAATATCCCCAATGTATTTTCTCTTGAAACATGGTAATGACCTAAATTACCATAAATACTTATTGAAAACATGCATGTTTCCTTATTATAAAGTATATTGGATCTATTCATTAAATCCAAAAATTCTATAAACTTCATCAATGATAGCATAAACCACATTTTAAAAAGTGATTACTTAGTTTCAAGGTAATCAGTACCATACAACTTAATAATTCATATCACACATATATTTATCCAAACAAGATTATTTTAACATAAAAAAATATTAAGGGTTACTTTAACTTAGTCAAAATATCACTTTTTCATTAAATCACCTTACTAGTCCGTCAAGAACATTCAACATAAACATTTAAATACTGAGAAAAAAACATAAAAAAACAACCCTTGTATATTCGTCATTCATATAATATAATTTTTGAATCCAAATACATAAAAACATTGATTAATCCATTTTATCCATAATCTATAAGAAGGATACCTCATCATTTTATTTAATACCCCTTTCTTTTCACATTTCATCCATATTATCATCAGTATTAGAAATGTAGCCCTTACTCGTACCACATTGCTGATTAACTTATAGAGATTTATCCTTAGGATATCGATTTCCATAATGACCATTAATTCCAAACTTAAATCATTTCAACTTTAGTGTGTCTTAGAGAGGCCAATATTCCCATCCATTTCATTAACCAAACACTTCATTTTTTTCCTTTACAGTTTATTGCTTGGTGTCCTTCTTTTCCACAGTCAAAACACCTTCTTGTTTCTATAATACATTCAATTAGGTTATTATTTAAAAATTATTTACTTAAATGAAACAAAATCTTATTTCCTTTATGGTCTCCATTACCCAAAATCTCAACGAACTCTTTCATTCTCTTCCTTGGTGAGTTCGAGAGTTGGTTAAAGTACAGATTATTGATCATGTTCCTTGAAAAATGATTAGGTATGAACACAACATCCTTCACTCTAGTGATCATACCATTTTAATACTCATAAAAATACTTTACATCATATTCAACATTATTCCAATTTCTTATGGTTCCCGCCATTAACTAAAACTCAGAAGAATTGAATAAGAAATTATTATCATAGTGAAGAATCACATAATCATGAAAAACACTTATATGATGTCTAAATTATGATACCTTTCTTAATATATAACACCTAAGGTTTATATAATTTTATTAATAGCCAAATTATATTTAAATCTTTCATGAGGGTTTCTGAATAGTTTGTGAATTTATAAATCATATACCTTAAGAGTTTCAAACTAGGTGTGCAGTAAGGCCCATTATCGTAAACCAGGTTACACCGAGTCAGGCCCAACAATCCATGTCAGATTTGTTACTCCTAGGTACATCTATACCAAATCTACATCCACTTATAGTATTTAGACAAGGATGTATTTATAGGAAACCACTCACTCTATACTTTATGAAAATTCTAGAACATTTTTCTTAAACATTAACTCATCCTTACACTTATCCTTAGAGACATCCTTAGAGATATCCTTATAAATATACCTTGGGATGTCACTAAATTTTTCTCATCCTAGTTTCTAAAGGTTGACTAAACCTTCACTCTAATACCAAATATAATGAACTAGTCTTAACATACATATAAATTAAATAACTTTTGTGAAATACTTAAAACATTACACAAATAGACACCCAAAGACCATATTAGTTAAGTGCCATTGGTAACATGGAAACATAAAAATCGGTACATAAGTTAGATAAATTATCTCCCACTAGGTTTTTCATGACTAGAACCCTTCTTAGACACATCATACATAATACATATCTTCATAACCCAGGGAAGGAAAAATAAAAAGGAGTGGTATCATATTCTAAAGGGGAAACACCATTTGAGATATGTGGTGAAAAAGGAGTGTAATGTTGAAATTATTAAGAAGAAAAAGGAGAAGAAGTAGCCAACCAAGTACTTCCACCATAAGATCAGAAGAGTAAGTATTTTAGAAGAATAAATCTTGAAGTTATAAAGTACTCATTGAATACTATGGATCTAGAATACCAAAAAAGGAAAGATATATCAGCATCAATCACTGAGTTGAAGATGTTTTGGATGTCAAAGTTCAAGGGAGTATGAGTTTTAGAAGTTCAGTCTCCTTGAAGAAGGATAGACTGAGGTTCATGTTGGTTACTATCAAAGATACAAGGTAGTCGAATATCCATCCATGATGAAGTTCATGAAGAAAACATAAATATCAGTGGTTCAAGTATAAACAATTCCAAAATTCATACCCTAAGGTAGAATGATATTATCAGGATATATCTCAACAACATGCATTATCACGAACTCGACCCAAGCTGTGGCTCAAACTACAACTACCCCAAGCCCACCTCCATAGGCCAGGGGTTGGTGACAAGTTCCAAAGGCACAAATAACTTGGGGAAGTATTTTCCTAAAAAAAATACACACAAAAACACAGCCAAATAGATGAAAAAGTGAAGAGGGAAAGCAAAAAAATATGCAACTATTGAAAACTAAATTAAACATGCTTGAACCTCTTGACACTATAAAGGTACGGTAGCCAATACTGAAAAGTAAAGGGAAAGACTACATGACCAAACTAGAAATCACTACCAATATAAATAAAACTAGAAAATAGTATCTTTTGAGGGATCTTAGCTCTTGTATCCCAACTATGACTGCTGAACGCGGTCCACACCGCTCGTAGTTCTATGCTACTTAGTAGTCACGATTGAACTATCTTCCATATGAAAAAGACATGACACATGTTGGGAAAAGGCCATGCAGGGGTGAGTATATACATACCCAATAAAATTCCTTGAAAAGGTTAAGGGGGAGCATTAAGGGATACAACTAAAGGGAAGCAGTAAATGGAGCAAGGTACATTAAAGAGAACAAAAAGAGTGTAGCTCAACCCAACAAGAGTGTAAAAGTAGACTCATCCAAACACAAGAAGCTCGAGATGGTGAGGAAGTGATCCCCTCATTGAGTCATCCCTACCTATAACTAGAGAGTAGACCCATCCAAAAATGAGAAAATATACATGGAAATCATGTGGCATACCCCATACTTCTTCATCTACCCTAGAAGGAGGGTAACCAAGACCCAAGGGGTGGGTACTTCAACAATATAGATATATATACTCAGTAAAAGAATCCCAAATAAGAGATTAAGTGTATATACATCTCAAAAATCATCCCATGAAAGCAAGTAGAAATCAGTTCCAAGTAAATACTTCTGAAATTCTCATCACCCCATCGCATCTTTCCAAGAGGCCCATGTTAAAGGGGCTCAAATCACTGCACCTCGATACTATCCACTTGGGGAAAGAACCAATCTTTATTGTGAGTACTTAGGTAAGTCTAACCATACCTTTCCATTGTGCCTGCACAGTTTCAGGCCTACTATGAATTGTCAGGGATTACTCTACCCAACCTTTCTGAGGGGTTAACCTAGTATCTTCTCATTAGGGACTATTATACCCACCCCTATTGAGGGGTCATCCAAGTATGTGCTCACCGAGGACTATGCTGCCTAGCCCTACTGAGGGGTCAGTCTGGTATCTACTCATCAAGGGATACGCTACCCAGCCCTACTAAGGGGTCATCTCAATTTCTTATCATCAGAGACTATGCTACCCAACCCTTATAAGGGGTTATCCTGATAACTACTCATCAGGGACTGCGCTACCCAGCACTCTTGAGGGGTCAGCCCCGTAGCTAATCGTTGGGTGTCTTTTTTAGGCTTTCCAAACTAGAACATCCACACAATATCTCGAAAGATAATCCCATTAGAGACATCACGTTCTATGAGAAAAAACACTCAGGATATGCATTTTGTGGGACAAATCCTAGTTTAAACGAAGGAGATACAAAAGATTGAATATTTCTCAATAGAGCTCAAATAGTTCACGACATGTGAGGGGGCCCGCATGGAGTGTGGTTCCTCTTCAATGACTGGTTGTTTCTATATCCAGAAATGGGTCCCATACCATATTGAGGAACATGCCATGTAGGTGTACTACACAGTGTGTCCTGCCTATATGGGGACCAGGACGTGTCTGATGGTTGTGTCTATATAATCAGACTCCAAGTCCATATACTTTAGTACATGGTGTGTTGGTCCACATAGGGTGCTACCAATGTGACCATGTTTTGCCTGTGTGATCAGAATGGAGTATGTTCCTAAAAATGTCTCCTTCACACGGCTTATCCCACATGGAGATATGGTACACAACCTTTCAAAGGGAGTAATGATATTCCATCATTAACATTTCCCAATACCCTAGAACCACCTCTGAGGGAGTATTCTTGTAGGGTGTTCTTCAATAAACATAGCGTGTAGTCCATATTTTCACCAAAATATCATAAATCTATCAAATCGTTGCCCGCAGTTCAAATCTGCTCCATCCACGGTCAATATTCTGTAATTTCTCTCTAAAATCACCAGATATGGAAGAATAATGTGGGATTGCTTCACCGTTTGTCACGATCCAGCCCTGTCTAAAACCAAGGGTTTGGCCAGATCATCTGAGTGACATTGAGGTTAGATTCTAATTGAATATATATGGATCCTTAGGATTCTTAATACCTATGTCATACCATTTCAAGATTAATTCATTTCTCACAATTCCGTCACCATTTGGTAAATCCTCATCGTTTTGGGTGTTCGATTGAGCTTGGGGAACCCAACAATCATTGAACTGAGATCCATGGGGATTCCATAGTGGTTAACATGAAGAAAAGAGTGGGAAGACACCAAAAAAATCAATGTTTTAATCATCACTGGCCAAGAGTTCTTGGACGATGATTGAGAATATGGAAATAGGATTATAACATGTAATAAATAGTTTGAATCCAGTACCTAGGCTCTTGTAGAGTTTGAAATCATGTGGTGCAGGTTGAAGAAAAAATTGACAACATGCTCAAATATTAATCCAAGGCATGAAAACACTGAAGAAGAGTCCTAAATGGATTGGATCACTAGGTGTTGATGTAAAATGTGTTTGTCGACGAAGGTGGAGGATCCACTATGATTTGATCCATATAGGTCTAGGGGTTCATCATCGTTCTTCATTTGTTGTTCGTCAACAGGAAGGATAAGAGAGAAGAGAATAGGGGGTTTTCATCGTTGAAAAAATAAGATTATGTGAGAATTCCACTAAAATGGGAATTTATAACACTTAATTATGTTTAATTATTTTTAACTAAATCAACTTAATTAATTAAATCACTTAAAATGCTCCTCCAATGAGCAAGGGATCTGAATGTCCTGCGCCAACAAATTTTATGTCGCGCCTAGGGGGAACACTGCTTTCCAGACCCAACTATGGTCTCATATTTCTGATCTGATCAACCTTTTAAGATTTATCTTATTTTATTTAATTAATCATGCATGAATAATATAAAATATATTTAATATTTTTATAAAATTAATCAAAGGAACACCAGGACTCAGAATTTCACGCCGTCTTAACAATTAAATCTGTAATAATATTTAGAAATATTTCAATGTATTATTAGGAAAAAACTGAGTCTCTACATCATTCCCTCAATATTCTTATCCACGAAAGGAAAAGAAAAAAACTCTGGATATTGAGCATGAATATGGATCTCCCTCTCCCAAGAACTCTACTGCATGTTTCCATGCTACCATAACACACAAACCAGGGGATGTATTATCCTCATAGGGTCCACTTCTATCGGTCCTCGATCACCATTGGATGCTCTTCAAAGGTTTCCCTATCCCCAATGTCCAGATCACCCCAGTTGATAACATGTGTGGGTTCATGCACGTATCTACTCAGCTGTGACACATGAAAGATGTCGTGCACCTGCTCTAGCTGTGAGGGTAAGGCGAGGTAGTAGGAAACCTTCCTGATCCTTTGCATGATCTTGAATGGACCAATGAACCCTGTGTATAGCTTTATCCCTTATCTAAACTTCCGCATTCCATGTCGTGGGGAGACTCTTAAGAAGACATGGTTTCCCTGCTTGAACTGCAAGGGCCTACGACATTGATTTGCATAAGACTTTTGTTTGCTCTGGGATGTCTTTATCCATTCACAGATGACCTGTACCTTCTTTGTTGTTTCCTACACCAAATCTAGGACCAAAAGAGATGAATCTCCAAACTCCATCTAGATCAAGGGTGACCAGTAGGGTCTCCCACATACGACCTAAAAATATTCCATGCCGATGGTGGAGTGGTATATGTTTTTGTATGAAAGATCTACCAAATGCATGTGATCCTCCTAGCTCTGGTCGAAATCCATGATGCAATCTCTCGACATATCCTCTATCTCCTAGATAATATGCTCATATTTCCCATCAATCTGGGGGTGGAAGGTTGTAATAATCTCTAGCTGGGTACCGAATGACTCCTACATACCTCTCCACAATCATTAAATAAATCACGCTTCACAATCAGAGACAATTGTCAAAGGGTACCCCATAACGGTGGATGATCTCTTGTATGTACAGCTACCCCAAACTCTCCACCGAAATTTTCTCCCTGATAATAAGTATGTGTGATGACTTCATGAGTTAGTCTACTATCACCCAGATGGTGTCATGTCACTTCAATGTTCATGGTATCTCTATGATTAAGTCCATGTATATGCTATCCCACTTATATTCTAGTATATAAAGAGGCTGCAACAAACCTGCCAGTACCTAGTGCTCAGCCTTCACCTGCTGAAAGGTAAGGCATCATGAGATGAACTCAGCTACAATCCATCTCATGTCAGACCAAAAAATATACCATTAAAGATACCTATACATCTTCCCCACCCTGGGATTCATAATTAAGGGAGGATTATAGAAATCTAGCATCTCCTCCTCCCACAGCATAACTGGAACTACTCTTCACCCTTAAAACAAGATGTCATAATTCCCACCTTCAGAATATCCATAGGGTGAGTCACCTGTAGATATATAATCACATAGAACCTCATAGTATATGTCTCACAACTGAGACTCCTTCAAATTATCAAGGATCATAGGAGTCAACACCAATGAATGAAGGAAAACTATACCCTCCTTCTCCATCAGGGTCAGTTGCAGGGAAGCTAACTACTCTAAAGCTTCCCACATAAGGCGATCATAGGACTTCCAACTAAGTAAATCTACAAAAATGTTTCCATTCCCTAGAGTATAGACTATCTCTAAGTCATAGTCCAATAAGAACTCCAACCAGCATCACTATCTCAGGTTTAGGTCTCTTTGAGTGAAAATGTACCTAAGACTCTGGTGGACTAAGTAAACCAAAAAGTGCTCTCCCAGGAGGTAGTGCTACCACATCCTCAAAGAAAAAACCACATTTGTCAGCTCTATATCTTGAGTGATGTAATTGTGCTCATGGAATATTAATTTCCTTGACCCATATGCGATGATCATCTATCGCTGCATTACCACGCAACTGATCCCAACTCTTGAGGAATCTTAATAAATTACGAACTCAACTCCCTCGTCTGGTAGCCTCAAGACTAGAGCACTCATAAATATCTACCTCAACACATCGAAGGACCTTTGGAACTTCTCAGACCAAGTAAATTAGTCTCCCTTCCATGTCAGATCAGTTAAATGGGATGTGATCCGAGAGAAGTCTGCCACAAATATCTGGTAGTACCCCTCCAAGCCAAGGAAGCTCCGTACCTCCAACACATTCTTTGGTGGATCCCAAGAAAGAAATACTTCAACCTACTCCGGATACATGACTAAAACCTTCTTAGAAATGAAATTCCCTATAAATTGAAACTTCTATATATAAAACTGGAATTTGGAGAGATTTCCATAAAACTGGTGCTCTTGAAGTAGATTAAGGACCCTCATTAGGTGCTCTTCATGCTCCTCATATGTGGAAGAGTAGATGAGGATGTCATAGATAAGGAAAATGAAAAACTTGTACAAGTGTGGATAAATGACCAGGTTTATCAAATCCATGAAAATCGTGTGGGAATTTTTCATGCCAAAGGGCATCACTAGGAACTCGTTGTGCCCATAACGACATCAAAAGGCCAAATTTGGAATATCAGCCTCACGAACCCATAGATGGTGGTAGCCAATCCTGAGATTGATATTGGAGAACCATTTCACACCTCTCAACTGATTTAAGAGGTCTTCAATCATTGGAAATGGGTACTTATTCTTTATCATGGCCTGATTCAGGCAACGATAATCCATGCAAAGTTGTAGGCTCCCATATTCCTTCTTCACAAACAAAATCAGAGCCGCCCAGGGGGACAAGCTGGATCTAATAAAATTATTCTAAAAACTTTCCTATAAATATAAAATCATCTCCCAAAGCACAGTGGGTATCATCTGATATACCATAGAAGATATCAAGGGAGTCCATGGGTGCAAGTCGATGCAAAACTCTTACTCCCGCCTCAGAAGTAGTCCTAGAACATCTACGAAAAAGAAGTACATGAAATTCTCCACCACTTAATGGATATATATTTACAAAGAGTCTATTTCACTAAGGGTCATACTCACTAGCTGATGAGTGATAGGATGTTACCTATTTCTTACTACCCCCACTTGTCTGGTGATGAGGTCTCTCTTGTTTGAAAAAGAGAACCTTGTCCCATAATTGCATCGACATCTGACTAACCTACGGTGACAATAAATCTTTGATTGAACCAGGGAAATCCAATACATGCCCAGGATGATGTCATAGAGTTACATCATGATGAAAAATAGGTCCCATGTTGACCTCTCTCCTCCCAGTGACAACTTGCACCACCGAAATATGAAATATATAGAGGAAGCATTCCCTGTAGGAACCTCAAGGCATATCTGCTGTGATAGTGTCTCTACCAGAAGCTCCAACTACCACATAAAGATTTGGTAGATAAAGTAATGGATATATTCTATGTCTAATAATATTTATTTAAAATTAGATTAAGCACAGAATATAACTCAAATCATCTCGTGTGTCGCTAGGTTGTAGACGTCCATAGCCTAAAGCTTTCCACGACCTTGATCATCAGCTCCCTGAGCTTGACATGGGCCACCCGGTGGTTGTGGTGAGAGAACCTCATACTTACATCCCCACATATAGCTCCTCCTACTCCTCTATATTTTCCTATGGTAGTTGTGACTCAAGCCCCAACTTGGGTCGGGTCATGAAAAAGTGGTATCAGAGGTAAAGTAAAAAAATATGCAACTATTGTAAAGTAAATTAAACATGCATGAACCTCTAGACAATACATAGGCACAATAACCAATACTAAGAATTAAAGAAAAAAACACTCCTAAACCATAAATAGATCCCAACCTGAGGACAACTGGAAAAGAGTATCTTTCGAGAGATACCAACTCCTGTATCCCAACTATGACCACCCTTTACGGTCCACATATCCTGTAATTCTACGCTTCTCTATAGTCATGATTGAAATATCTGTCATCTGAAAAAAACATGACATGTGTTGGGAAAATCCCACATAGTGGTGAGAATATACATACCCAATAGAACTCCCAAAAAGGTGAAGGGGGAGCAGTAAGTGATACAATGAAAGGGAAGCATCAAATGGAGAAAGGTACAATAAAGTGAGTGGAAAGATTACAAATCAACCAAACAAGAGTGTGAAAGTAGACTCATAAAAACACAAGGAGCTCTAGACAGTGAGGAAGTGAACCCCACATTGAGTTATTGACACCTATAGCTGGAGAGTTTACCAATACAACTATGAGAAACTAGACACAGGCAACATGTACCATATCCAATGCATCTTTGCCTTCCCTGGAAGGAGGGTATCCAAGAACCAAGGGGTGGGTACTTCAACATGATATATATATATATTCTCAGAAAAAGAAGCCTAAATGAGAGAGTAATGGGATCTACATATCAAATATCAACCCAAGAAAATGAGTATCCATTAGTTCTTAGTAAAGCCTTCTGCAATGCCAAACACCTCATCGCATCTGCCCAAGAGGACCAAGTCCATGGGGCTCAAATCACCACACCTAAATACTATTTACTTTAGGAGGCACTGAATCACTCAAATGGTTTTAGGTCATGTCACAAGGATGAATCTCAG
The DNA here is from genome assembly GCA_963277665.1 of Viscum album. NCBI lineage: Eukaryota > Viridiplantae > Streptophyta > Magnoliopsida > Santalales > Viscaceae > Viscum > Viscum album. The sequence continues at coordinate 1,351,695,575 of OY728147.1, read as the reverse complement.
TGGGAAAATCACCCCTCCTTATTATGAGTCCTTAGGTGAGTCTAAACATGCCTTGCCACTATGCCTTCATAGTGGAGGGGCTACTTTGAATCATCAGACACTATGCTACTCATCCCTTAAGAGAGGTCAACTTGGTATCTGCTCATTGGGGACTATGATACCCATCCCTATTAAGGGGTCTTCCTGGTATCTGATCATTAGGGACTATGCTACCCAACCCTGTAGAGGGGTCAACCTAGTATTTGCTCATCGGGGACTATGCTTCCCAACCCTGCAGAGTAGTTATCCTAGTATCTACTCATAAGGGACTATTATACCCATCTATGCTGAGGGGTTAGCCCGATATCTAATCATCGGGGACTATTCTAGCCATCCCTACTGAGGGGTCAACCCAATACCTGCTCATCAGTTATCGTCTCTGTGCGTGCCAACCTAGAATATCCACATAATATCTCAAAGGTTTATCCTGAGGGAACCATCACGTTTTATGTGGAAAGACACTTAGGATACTCATATCATGGGATGAAATCTAGTTTAAAAAAAGGAGATATGAAGGATTAAAGATTTCTCAGTAGAGATCAAACAGTACACGATGTGTGAGGTGGCCCACATGGTGTGTGGTTCCTCTTCATTGCATTGTCGTGTCCCTAGATGAACATGGGTCCCATCCTATGTAGGGGAACACATTATGGAGGTGGAATACATGGAATGTCCTACCTATCCTGGGACTAGGATATGTCCGCTGGCTATGTCCGTGCTCTTGAACTTTGAGTCTATATATTTCAGTACATAGTGTGTTGGTGCACATGGGGTGCTGCACTTTTAACCAAGCTGTGTACATGTGCTCAACACAGAGCATGTGCCTAGCAGTGTCCCCTTCACACAACTCATCCCACACAATGATATGGTACATGATGTGACAAATGGAGTACACACCATTCCATCATTAAATTTTCCCAAAACCCTAGTGCCACTATTAAGGGAGTCTACACACCATGTGTTCTTTACTGAACACAACATATATTTAAAATTTTCACAAAAATCTCATAAATATACCAAATCTTTACCCGTGCTTAAAATATACAATAGATATTGTCAAAATCACTAGATTTTGATCCAAAATCACCAGATATAGATGAAGAATGCGGAATTGCTTCGCTGTTCGTCGTGATCTGTCCCTGTTCGAAACCTAGGGTTTGGTCAGATCTTCTGAGCACTGTTGCGACTTTGATTCGCGTCGAATATTTATGGAACCTTTAGATAATTCATCCTCATGTTTTTTCGTTTCCATATTCATTCCTTGCTCACAATTCTTTTTCATTTTGAAAAATCTTCCTTGTTCTAGGTGTTCGATTGAGCTTAGGGCACCTGACAATCGTCTAATGAGGATCCACAGGGATTACATGATGATGAACATGAATAAAAGAGGGGTAAAGGCACCAAAAAACAATTGTTTTAATCATACATGGACAAGTGTTCTTGGCCGATGATTGAGAATAGGGAATTGTTATTAGAACATGTGATAAACAATATGAATTTGATATATAGGATCATGCAGTGTGAAATTGCTGAAGACGAGTCCTACCTGGATTAGATCACTCATTATTGATTCAGAATGTTTTCATCAATGAATAATAAGGATTCTCCACGCTTTGATCCTTCTAGGTCCAAGGGTTCTTCGCCATTCTTCGTTCATTTTTCGTAAATGAGATGGGGAGGAAATGATAGGAGAGGGGGTTGTAATCATTGAAAAAACAGGATTATGAGGGAATTTCTATAAAATTATAATTTATAAACCTAAATTAGTTTTAAGTATTTTTAATTATTTAATCAACTAAATTAATTAAATCACCTAAAATGCTCTACCAATGAGCGAGGGATCCGAACATCATGTGCCAACTCATTTAATGTCTCGCCCGGGGGAAACACTACGTTCCAAACCCAACCATGGTCTCAAATTTTTGAATCTATAAACATTTTAATAGTTATCCCATTTTATTTAATTAATCACATGAGTGTAAAGTAAAATATATTTAATATTTTTATAAAATTAATTCCAGGCAAACTGGGTGTTATAATCTCACACCGTCTCAGCGCCTAGCTCTGGAATAATATTTGTAAATATTTAAAAGTATTATTAGGAAAAAAACCAGATCTCTACATGCATAATATTCTGGTTTTGGTTTACTGTGTGGGGTGTTAACTATAGGTTAAGGATAAAAAATCCCTCTTCCACTTATAATTGATGATAATATTATTCATGTAAAATATGTGACTCGATGGGAGTTGATACTTTAAAGAGTAGGCTCTCACATTGAGGCCAAACCTTGTAAAAATCCATGTGTGTTTTTTAATTTACATGATCTATATAACATTTGGAAGAAGTGGAGAGAGAGATTTATAAAGATACATTCATACTAATTGATGATATATATTTTATCAACTTAATGTAAGAAATAAATTTAAGTCAAACTTAATTTGTAAAAAGTTAGTCACCCCTAATTCAAACTCTATTAGGATTAATGCCCAATCCTATGTGACTCTCAATTGGTTTAAGTGGTATATGTTCTCTATATTTTAACCTATAAGTGTATTCCCATTGTTTTTTTACTATCATTAATGAAACAAATATTTTTAGAATATATAGTGATGACTCTATCAGATGATAACTATGAGATGAAGAAACTGAAGATATTCATAGTGGATTAAACAAGGAGTCTTTGAAAAAAACATTAAAAAACTATAAGAATAGAGAGGCATATAACCAGTGGAAGTTAGAGTCTCAAAAATAGTAGAAGGGGGATCCACCACTATTAGAAGTTAAAGTGTGTGGTAAGAATTAATGTACATCTGATAAGAATAATTATCCTAAAAAGGTTGTTCTATATATAGTGAGTACAAGTTTGTAGAGTCTAGTATAGTTTTGTACTTAGAAAAAAATTATTAAATTAAAATTTTCCCTATTGAAGTTGTCACATATATATTTTCATTCATCATGGTATTATAAGATGAATATTAATAACTATAATCATAACTTGATGAGATAGTGAATTCATTTTAAAATAAATTACAAAAAATATAGAATTCTCACATAACTCATTAAAGATAAGGAAAAATTAGTTTCACTTTACAATGAAAAATTCTCCTTAGTTAGTGAGGAATTGAAAAGGAATTTTTGTGAAAAATATATTGCATTGAATGTTTTTTACAAGTATTTCATGCATTATAAGAAATATAAGAAGTCAAGAACTCTCAATTAGATGTAATGTTAATAAGAATAAAAGATATTGAAAAGTGTCTATAAAATGAAAAGAAGATTCATGAAGAAATGATTTGGAATTTTAAGTCTAATGTGAAGAGAAAGTGATGTTCCTTGAAGACCATAATAACACATCAAGTATAATGTGTATTGAGTTGGAAATAAAATTTAAAATTTTAAAATCCAATAAAATTGAATATTTACATGTATTTAAGATAAGTGTCAATTCCAAAACATCAAAAGTTATTCCTAATTTTTTAATGACTCAATATATCAAAAATAAAAATGTTAAAGCATTATAATTATCATTATTTGATAAGATGAAGAAAAAAGTAAACCCATATTCCAGAAAAATAGTTTCCAGTAATTCCAAACCTTTGAATATATAAAGTTATAATTTAAATATTGGTAAAATATTGGTGAAGAAATATATAGATAAAACCACCACTTAAGTAAAGGTGGAAGAAATAAGTAAAGAAATAAGTCTCTCATAAGATGTTCTAAAGAACTAATTTTTATAAGTACCATCTACCAACCAAAATTCAACATAATGAAAGAATACAAGGTTTATTAGTTACTATTGGTTCCATGGAATGTTTGGACACATAGATATTGACTATTGGAATAATATCTAAAGGTATGAAAACTAGATAAGTCCAACATTATGGGGAGAAAAAAGAAAATTATGGGAAACTCAGTTAAATACAATTAACCCTCAAAGAATAATAAAAATATATTAATATATAATAAATTTTAATATGTTAGAAATTTATATATGTGTTTTGGAAGAATATTATAGGTGATGAGGAGTGTTGTTTTATTTATGCCAAGAAAATATCAACTACTACTAATGGAAGGAGGACATAAAAAATGAAGGAAAAAAAAATAAATATAAATAATAAGCCAAACTTGAGGATTAAATAAAGGGATTTTACAAATAAGGTTTCACAATAGAAAAAAGTAATGAGATATTTCATGCCTAATAAAAATTCTACTTCTCCAAAAGAAAGGGTCATTTCATGGATAATTTTAAATTCACCATGAATGTTTAAGTTAATATAAGAAATCTCAGACAATAATAAGATTCAATCTGAGAAATACACAAGTAGATTTGAATTGTGGAATCCATATCTGATATATATTATAAGGTTCACTAGAAGTTACCTTTGAAGAGTAAATTACCAAAAGAAAAGAAGCAACGTGGAAGGTGTATGTTGTCTATCCATGATTCTAAAATATGATTAAAAATATTACTAGGGTTGGATAAGTTGGAAATAAAAAGGAAAAATCATCGAAAGAAACCAAGAACAATATAATAAAGATATCTCAATATAAAGAAAAGGTTGAACCTATTTTAAAGGTTTTCATGGTTGTAAAGAAAAACCAATTAAAGTAATAAATGAATTTTTAAGTTAAGATAATTGATAAGATTGAAAGTTCCTTGATATCAATTAAGAAACCCACCCAAACAAAGTAAAGTTTGAATAGAATAAGTAGTAAATGAAAACCAATAATATTTATTTTTGGAATATTATGGGTGGAGGCATAATGAAAAAGGGAAAAAAAGTAAAGGGAGTCTCTAGGTTGAGAAAAAACTCTCAACCATGTTTCCCTAAATGATGAGAAAAGAAAATTCCATCTTATTTCATTATATGTTTTAGATAACTTATATTAATAATGTAATTGAAGGCAATTCAATTGGGTGGGGGGTGTGGGTTTCCCCTAAAAAAGAATTTGGTGATTCCAAAAATATAATGAAGTGGAAATTAAGAGACAAATTTCAGACAACCAATGTTTAAGAAACTAGATTCTAAAGTTCTCAAAAATTAAACATTGAAGTACCTAGATGTTGAAGCTCTGAAAGATGATTAAGAAGTTATTGATATAAAAAATCTATAGAATTAAAGTTTCTATCATATATGATTTACATTAACCAAAATATGTCATTCTTATATGAAAACATAAGTTTGAATGCAAATGGAAAATTTAATATTTGATGGAAAATCAAAAAAACATTGAAAAAGGGGGAAACATGGAATTTTATGCTTAAATGTTTTTTTCTGTTTGTTGAGATGGGTATTGGAAAGTAATTTGAATGAAAATATGATGAAATTACCCCTAGAAAAAGTTTTTTTCAATGGTATCACTTGGGAAAATTTTATAGAAAACTATGATGTCTCTTTTAATCACTCTTGTTTTCCACAATTACCATTACACACATTGACTTAGAGTTGGATAATTTATGGATCATTGCTTTAAAATAATCAATTCCATCCTTATATTAAGAATTCCAGGTATATATTCAATTTAACAGAAGAAAATGGGAGAAAAATAAATTTTTTAAGAAAGTTACACACTCACCCCAAGATGTTAATAAGGGTGATTCAAAGTCTAATCATTAAGGGGGGGGGGGATAAAATTGATCCCTTACATATAATACCTTGAATTTATTTTCAATAAGGGGGAGAGGTAAAACTTATTAACTTTAATGATAATTTTATATTAAAAACAAATCTAAAGGGTGATATTGAAGTACCCATTATATGACGATGATAAAGAATTTTAATTGTTATCAAGGAATTATAGAAAAATCAATGAGAAAGTTAAAGTAAAATGATGTTTCCCATAGGTGTTTCAAAGTAAAAAGTTTCACAAGAACATATTATAGAAGGAAAAAATCATCTGAAGTAGTAACTTTGGTAGATACATGAAAGTAGAATAAATCATGCTAATGGATTGTGGATAAATTAATGGAAATCATATTATCCAAGTATAGGAACAAAAATCTAATGATTATAGAATAAATATACATTGTTTTCATAACTAGTGATAATGGATGAAGAAGAACGGTCAACCTCATATTGAATTAAATTAGTAAGTTTCCTAGATGTGGTGATCAGAATATTGAAATACCAATTAAAAGGGAAATTATAAAGAGACTATTGAATAGTGAATCCAATAATTGGGGAGATTCAAGACCTAGATAAGGAACTTAGAGATCTGAGTTATTTTTATTAAATATGAGTTTACTAGAATAATATTTATGACTTCATCAGAAGAACTTTTGATAATACACTAGAGAAATATTTGTGAATTAAAGATGAAAACCGAGTAGGTTTCATCTATGTGAAGCTATGATATATTTGAAATAAGAGTATAGTGAAAGATAAAACATAAAAATTTATAATATTATCTACTAAAGAAATTAATCTCGAAGGTATAACAATAATAAGATAACAGGTGAAGAGAGAAGAAACCAAGATGATCATAAGGATGAACCACACTAACGAATCAGTACAGTTCCTTTTATTTATTTGTGAGGAATGTAAGGTGACTTTCACCTTTTTAATATAGTTTATACCAAAAATATAGAAAATTCCATAAGTTAAACATCATAAAAAAGATACACTATAAAGTATTATTTTACTAGAATATGAAGATACTAAAACAAGTTGAGAACCCTGAATTACTGAAATGTTCAAAATTACAGGTTGTCTTATGTTTTACTATTTATTCATCAGAAGAACATCACATTGACAGAACACCATATTTTATATCATCCACACAAACAAAATTATTAATTAAATAAGATTAAGTATAAATTAATTTTGATGTTGATGACTTTGTAAGATGATAAAAAGTAAGCATGAAAAAATTCCTAAGCTATGGTTGATCGGAAGATGGAAGACCGACTATGAGTGTGAGTAAAAGTGAAAGATTTATAAGTCAAGATATTTAATCATGCTAATAAACATTGGTTGATGTAAATACAAAGTATCAATGGTAATTCAAGTACAATTGATTGATCTCGAGTAAGGATATGATGAATCCTAGATGCACGAAATCTAAACATATCATATGATAAAGGATAATTTAATAAGAAGTAGTGATGATCGTAAGATGTCTTGATCTAAATTTTAGGAATTCTAGATTCATGAAATTAAAAAGTATCATATTTTATAGGCTTATATGAACATAATAAAGAATTCAAGTTGAGTCTTGAAAAGTGGAAGTTTAGATCATTAGAAGCTAGAATCGATAATGATTAGAAGTTGTGTCAATCAGAAGAAGAATATGCAATCCAAGTTCAAAATGTATGAAGGTGAATTATATAGAGACCACAATATTCACATAAATAATGTTTTAGGATGTTCAATGTAATGAAGGATATAGAATATTGAGATAAGTTGAGTCAAAGGAAGAACTAGTAGGAGCACATGGTGATTTCCACAAAAGTATATTCACCGGAAGATTCCAGGATGTTTGATCTAAGGAAAAACAAGAAGAAGTAGGTTAATTACATCATAATAAAATATATTGTAAGATTCCGGATGAAAATTAATTTTTTATAAATTAAAATTATTATGATAATATCGAGTTGGACATTCAAAGTACTTTATTAACAAATTCTTAATCTATGATTATAGAAGAGTTTTGAGTAAGAGTTGAATATTGTTAACACTGAGTTTTGAAGGAACTTTGAGGAAGTAAAATATTTGCATATTTTTTAGATATTTATGGTGTTAAATTCAAGATTTTAGATAGTTTTAATTTCAAATTTAATCCCATAAATTCACCATATTTATTATTGGAAGCTTGGATATGTAAAGGGGGAACGTCAATTGAGTTATGTGATGAAAAAAGAGAGTGGTGCCAAAATTTCAGAGAAGAAAAAGGAGAGTAAGAAACTAACCAAGGACTTAAATTAGAATATAATAACTTTTAAAGAGTTAATAAGTCAAAAAAATTATTTTCTTACGTACTAAGTGAGGTATATGGATCCAGAAGTCTTGAAGGAGGAATTCTATACTAAAATTAAGCACCGACCTTCAGAAGTTCTGAATGTCGAAGTTTAAAGTAGTGAGATATCTAGAAGTTTATTATACTAGAATAAGGATAGGTTTATACAAATTTTAGGTAATGTTTAAGACATAATAGATTATAATCTATATCCAAGAGTAATTTCATTAAGAACACTTGAAGGTGTTGGTTTCCAATTTAAACAACTCTAATATTTCTATTAGGAGGTAGAATGAGCTTTTTGGGAGGTTGATCAAACACATTTAAAGTATCATGGTTTTGTATTAGTGTGTGGGATTATTACTAGGGTTTAAGGATAAAAACTTCACACACAACTTTTAGTTTATGATAATATTATTAGTAAAAAATACCTCACTCAACATGAGTTGATATGATAAAGATTTTGTTCTCACATTGAGTCCAAACCATGTAAAAATACCTATATGATATTTAATTTATATTTTATGAATAAAATTAAATAAAAGTATTTATATAGAAGTTTAAATATCCATTAATCCTAACCAATTATATAGGTTTAATAATCCTAAAGGAATTAATAAATTTATGTTGAACTTAATTGTTAAAAAGTTAGTCAACCCTGATTCACTTCCCCTCTCAGAGTGACCACATGATCCACTAACACTCTAATCATAGATGAGTATAAAAACATAAATACTAGTGTTATTATATATTAATAAATAAATAACATTTGATGAATTATTTTTTAATGTCCATATTACTATTTAACCCATTATTAATACACCACCCATCATTTGTTAAGAATTACTAAAACAAGATTTTCACTAATTTCATTTTCACATAACATAACTCCAAAGAAATGAGATAAGAACATTATAAATCAATGTAAAATTTATATTATAGTATGTTAATTTATATAGGAATAAAAATATTAATATCAATTAACGAGTATTAGTTTTAACATTATAAAATGATTATGAAATAATAAAAAATTAGTAAAATTCAATGGTAAAGAAAATCTATAATTATTAAATATAATTACACTAAATGGTTATAGATGAAGCATATAAAATAAAATATATAGTAATAGGTTTATTAAATATATAATTAATATACTTATGTTTGTTTTATAGGAGTTTGTAGTGAGATTAACTAAGTAGGAATTCAATTTAAAGTTTTTATTGGCTCAATTTATGATTCATGAGGTCATAATCTTTCTTAATTGAATATACATTTCAATATTTATTTCATCATGAAACTAAACTATTTTATTTGGAGACCACTGTTTTTTATTTTTGTAATTACTTCTCATCATCAATAAAATCTCCTTTGATGAAATTGTTTCTCAAATATAAGTATAACATTGGTAAGAATAACTCCCATGCTTACCAATAAATATTTTCTTCCTTGTCCAAATTTTTCCTATAGAATGTTTTTTCTTTAATGAAATAAAAATATATTTTTTCTTTACATTTATCATATTTTTTTACAAATTTTATTAAATTAATTTTTTTCAATGTTTCTTTGATGTGGCTTTTTCATTAAAAAGACATAAAAATTATAATAAAGTCCTTTATTTTCATTATTTATCACTCAAAATTTATTATCTTTATTTTATTTCTTTTCAAGGATAAATTATTTGGAAATATTTATAAAAATATTTTAAAAATTATTATCTTTCTATTATAATTTTTTTGAAGTAAATTTCACATCATCTTTTATAAAAAAAATTAAATGGTTTTGTGAATAATTTTGTACTTTCAATTCTATTTTCTCTCAAAGGTTTATCTGTAATGAAGTGATGTTTTTATCACCTTATTTATTTCATTATGATATGATTCCTTATGGAAAATGATATTTTTTATATCTTGTGATTTATTAAGTACATGTTATGTGGTTTTCTAAAATGTTTAAAAAATTGATTTTTCTATGCGTTATTTAAGATATGGTTATGGTTGATTTTAATTGGAACACATATGCACAAATGATGATGGGTGGGGTCATATATCACCCTATAATTAATTGGTTTATGTTTATATCTCATGAGATATTCAGGAATGACCTTAATGAGTTTGTTCATATAGGCATGGGAATAATGAGTTTTCTCACATTTTCATACGTGGACATAATGAATTTTTCACAAAGGTGTGGGGATAATATGTTTTCTAAAAAAAATTCTTATAATTAAGGATGGTCAACATTTACAAGGTTTTTATCATGTTATTTCAAATTTAAAATATTTTTTCCATTTTCAAGATATGCCATGTTTTCATGTTATGCCTTATTTTTAAAATATTCCATACACTTATTTCAATCTAACATTTTTATGATTATTGAGATGTATTTTGAGACATGAGATAAATTTTATGCTTCCTTAATTATCTCTTTATGATATTATGTTTCTCTACCCTGTTTTATAATTACTATATATGGTATCATGATTTTTTTAATAATATTTTTATCCTCTCATCATGTTCTCCATCATGTGTATGATACGATACATTATAATAAGTTTTTCTACTATCGAGTATCTGAGCTCACCACTTTATTATGCTTATATTCATTAGGTTAAGTGAGATATTTAGAAAAGATTCTAGAGGAGTATGGTTAAAGATAAATTTTTAAAAATTATATAGAATAATATTCTTATGTAGATAATCTACAAGACACTAAAAATCTAGGTCCTCAGGTTGTTTTATTATTTGTGAGATTTATTATTTAAATCCTGAGATTTTAATACTATTTAATCCATGTTTATCTTGGTTCACTTTAAAAAATCTCAAAATAGGATATTTGTGTTAATCTATATCCCCAAAAGAACAAAAATACCAAAATCTAGTTTAGGTTTCATGGTATTATCTAGGTTTTATAGAATCCATATATCTTTAAGGATAATGCTTCTTGAATTATACCACCCCTAAAGATCTATGAAAACATAATTCAAGGAAATTTTGGTTATTATTCTAGAGTCCTAATTGATATTTACCTCATATATCCCATTCTTGATAGTGCTGGTACTCATGGGTGCTCACATGTGATTTCAATGTAGTTATGGGGACCCATGAAAGGAGGGGAGAACCTAAAATTGATATTACTAATAGAGAATTCATGGAATGTATTGAAAGTAATGAGTTGTTGAAAGTAAATTTACACAGGGATATATTAACAGAGTATGTGATATCTATGAATAGAATAGTGTCCAGAAAGTTGGAATATATTCTTATTCATTTTAATGCTCCGGAGTAGTGCGAGGAAGTGAAATCGAGGACAATTTTGAAAAAAACTATGATCACCATCCCATCCTAACTACCATTATTACTAAAAAGGAAAGGGATCCTTTTCCTTTTAGATCCAATAATTCTTAGTTCAATCATACAAATTATTGGAGGATTATATAATATACATATTATAATATAGAATTCATCAATTATATATATGATTACATTCTAAAGAAAAGAAACTTAAAATCTAGAGTAAGATTTTGGAGTATTTTATTTCTATGGATGGGGATATTATAACTTTGGAAAAATAATTAGAAGATATTACAAATGGGAATGGATAAGGGTTTGACATAGATCTCTTTAATAGGGCAGTGGAGTTATCCTTAATACAGAATTAGAAAATCTCAATGAGGGAGGAAATTAATAAGGGAAACTTTAGGATTAAATGGTTAAAAAAGGTTAAAAGAACTATAATTTTTTCAATAACCTTCAAAATGTCAAAAAATATTCAATGACCATTACTTACATGATTAATGTAAATAAAATTATTATTGGGAAGAATGAAATTAAGGATCATATTTTCTATTACTACAAGGAGTTTTTTAATAGTGTATATTCTATTAATCTTTCTGAATTCAAGGATGTCATACCTAGAGTTATTGAACATTCACAACATGTGATGCTCACAAGGTTTCTGATCTGGTGGAGTATAGGGATACTATTTTTTTTCTCTCAATGTAGGGAATTCTCCTAGTCCATAGGACTACCCCAATCTATTATTATAAGAGTATTGGGATATTGTTTTGTATAACCTATTAAAGATGATTCACATATTTTTCTGGAACAGTTTTATTTTAAAGCATATATATTCTCAATTTCTTGTCCTTTTCCCCATGTTTGATGCTACTAATTCCCTCACATATTCCAGACATGTTTTATAAGCTAATACTATTTACAAGATTCCAAGAAAAATATTGTCCATAAATATTTCTATTATCACCAACATGTTTGTTTCTTTTTACTAGTTTGGGTTTTTATATAGAAGAAGAATCCAAGAATACCTATTAACTACCTTATAATGTACTAACCTATTAAGGAACACAAATAAGAATGATATAATTTCAATCAAACTAGATATTAGGAAATCCTTTGATACTGCCAAATAGGATTTAATGATCGAGGTCCTCTACAAGTTTGGTTTCACTGATCTCTTAAATGATGTCATTATCTCTCTCTTTTAAATTAGGTAGAATTTATAATTTTGTAAATGGAAATATAGAAGGATATTTAAACTACTTATATAGAATTAGATAAGGTGATATATTATCTTATGCTCCTTTCAGAATTTTAGAATATTATTTAATCATATGAATTCTTGAAATGGTTGAAAATTGAAACCTCAGGTCCATTCAAGGTGGAAGAGGGGTGAAGGCACCATCTCTAATTAGCACATCAACAAGAATAAATCCTATATTTTCTTTATCCATATGTTAGAATTTCATGGGAGGTTGGTCTTAAATAGTATATTGAGAATTAAAGAGACAAATATACCCTTTATCTATCTTGGTATTCCACTATTCTAGGCAAGTTTTAAGGCTTCTCACCTCAGGGATATTTCTAACAATATTAAATATTAGTTAAACTCTTGGAAAGGGAAAGATCTATCTCTAATAGGAATGATATTTATTCTCATGGACATTTCTATATCCTATCATATTGATTCATTTATGGTTTGTAAATATCCTAGTTCCTTGATTAAAAGTATAAATCAAAGAACTAGAAATATTCTATGGAGTGGGAGTGACTTTGAGAGAAAGGAAGTGGTGGTTAAATGGAACACCTATTGTAAACCTTCAAAAGATAGAGGCGTGGACATTAAAAACCAGATCATTTTCAACGATTCATTTCAATTTTAATTCTTATATAAGATTCTAACTGATATGTTAAAAAATAAGTTCTTAAAACATAGATTCATTAGTCAACTGAGTTCTGGTAAGTTGTACTGCCTCCTCTTTTTTATTTGTCCTCGTATAAAAAATATCCATAAATAAGTAATAAAACATAGTTGATGGATGGAATTCAGAAATTATAATAATAATTTTTGGATGGATAATTATACTAGGTAATTATTTATTAATTATTTTCATCAGAAGGTTATCATTTCCAATGTGGAGGTTAGGAATAAAATCACACCCCCTTGTATCAATTACCCGATCCTTTCAAGGAGGCCATATATGTTCATCCTTTCATGTATATCAAGGAAACATTGATTTGGGAGATGAAGAGACACTGAAACATCACTTATAAGCTATAACATAGATTTTATATAGGTATCATATGAGTTTTAATTCTAGGATAAATCAAAATTTCAACCCCTAAATTTCTTCTTCTCAATACACTATAATCTGGAGTGTAGATTTTTATAAGCTCCCTATGGATGAATGTATTATGGGAACTATCTCAATTCTTTACACTATGTGAAAAATTTAAAATCCAACCAAGACTCCATTGAATATATTTTATTTCATTAAAATTTTTCTAAAACTTTATGGAAAATCGTGTCTAATATTTTTTAAGGGTAGCAACTTGCTATAGTGGATATTATATATATTTTTACTTATTGTAGCAGCCATGAAGAATTATTCCAACTTAAGAACATATTCTAGATTACTATTGCTGAAGCATGTAATCTAATATAGTGGAATCAAAACTCAAAAATAATTTATATACATGATATTGATCTAAGTATCACAATGAGGAACATTATTTATATAATCAAGATAGTTCCCCTATTAAAAATCATTTTTATTGGAATTCAATCTGGGAACAATATATTTTTGATAAAAAAGGAATTCAAAGACATTAAAAAAATTATAATGGATTTATCCTTATTTTTTGGAAACCTCACTATACAGGCTTGATTAAGATAAATACAGATGGTGCTTCCAAAGGCAACCTGTAACACCCCAAGATCTCATAGTATGTTATTTCTTTAATGTAATTCAATAACTTGCACTACACACAACCCTGAGTTCAAGCACATCACGACTTACCAAAATAGCCATTAAAAAGCGGTTATGAATAGTATTTACTAAAATCCTTATAATTTTAGAATCCATATTATGAGTTTCTTAGATATAATGTATGAACAAATACATTTTTTTTCAGATAAAAGAAGTATTTTTTAAAAAATGCAATTTTACTGCCTTTTAATGGCGAACAATTGTTAAATCCAATATTCGAAACTTTAATATATTCAATTTGACAAAAATAAACTTCTTATTTATAATTGGTACATAATAATTTAGTTTCAATAAATTTTTGGTGTTTTTATGATAACATTCATATTTGGGTGAATAGTGAAAAATACTATATTTTAACTGAAAACTACTTTTTTAATCAAAATAATTTATAGTGTTAAAATATACATTTTAATGGTTTGGAAGTATTAATAGATTATATTTTTACAATTTAATACAATGCTGGTCCTTGTAAGTAATTTAAAATTGAAATTGGACATAAACAAGTGTCAATCATTTGATAGTTATTATTTCTTGAAAATACGCCTTTTGGTTTTGATAGCGAGAATTAATTTTAAATTAATAAATACAAATTATATGTTTTTAATTTGTTAAAATAGACATCATTTTTGGATTTGAAATATCAAAATTATCCTAGGGTTAATTTTTTGTATTTTTCTGAAAACTTTCAATTTTGGATGAATAGGGAAAAACACCGAGTTATAGTTTAAAACTGAATTTTTATTTAAATAATTATTTATTTTATTTAAATTTATTTTATGTCAAAATAGATACATAATACCTACATAAGTTCAATATAATTAATTGGAGTCATTTTATAATAATTTTAGATATATAAAAATTTTATTGAACTTTTCACCATCTTTTACCCACCTCCTAGGCGAATTTGCGTATTCACATAAAAATTAATTTTACCGCCTCTGTGAGTTGAATTTCAAAAATCTGAGAGACACAGTTAATATCAAGGAGTGAAATGTGGTTCAATAAGATAAAAATATTTTTTGGTGAATAGTAACTTTTTTACTTTTATTTACCACAGTAAAAAGTAAATATGGTAATTAAGGGTAAAAATGATATTATTATTACCCTAACACATGTCTTAATTCTATTTGATAAGTATAATTCGATAAAAAAAACCCTTAGTAATAAAATTTTAATCTCTTTGGTCCACTTGGATAAGATTAGGACATTTATTAATATTTAATTCAAAGAAGAGTTAAAAGAGTTAAAATCAAAGTTTAATAACTAAAATATTTTCAATATAGGGTTATACATAAGATAAATTCGATTATAAATATTAATTATAAAGATAAAAATATTTCCTACATAATTGTATTTCATTTATAATTTTTAGACATTAAATAAATTAATTTATTTATGACACAATGATGATGCAGTAATTACCGAATTAGTGAAATATTAAAATAATTGATATTATAAATACCCAAATAAATATAATTTGAGACTTTTAATGAATTCCACGAATTTTATTGGTTAATATGACATGTTAGTATTTATTAAATGAATTTGGTTCGAAATAATAAAGTTATTAAGACTTTAAAAAAATCAATTATTAAATAGTGTCAAAATTGACATAAAGGAGTTTTTAAAACAAATATTATTTTATTAATTGATATAATATTTTTAAAAATATAAGGTTTGGCCAAAAAACTTATATGATGATAGGTATGTCATTAATGAACCACTTGGAGTCTGCTTGGCAGTTTATAGTAAGTTTATTAACCATATAATATAAAAATACAAAGAGACATGGTAAATGTCAAACTATTTAACTAAGAGTTAAATCTAAAAGATAAGGGTAAAATAGTGACCCAAACTTGTCTAAAACCTATTGGTTGAGTGGTTTTCGGCCCATCCACACCTTAGACTTTAAATAATCCAGTTTTGAGCCACTATAAAATGAATATGAATTTATTATAAAATAATACTTCAAGTTTTTTCAAAAGAACCCCTCCTCCCCCTTATAAAAGGACACCACTTCAAAGAAATTATCACACCTCTCATGCCTTTTGTCTCATCCAACCTCTGCCCAATTAAGCTCCCTAAATTCCTCTTCTCCTTCTAGAATACTTAACTTAGGTATAAGGTACTTCAAGTGTCCTTTTTGGTTCAAACCAAAGGGAGTTACCAAAATTAAAGGTAACAATTTCTCTTAGCTTCTTTTCTTTTATTTTAATTCTCCAACCACTAAACTCTTTTTATTATTTTCTTTTGTAACAAACCCAGTATCATAAATATACTAGGATATTTTTATTAGAATCATTTGAACTACACTTACACACACCTTCATCTAATGGGTGAATAACATAATGTTTCTGTGGATGAAAACCAAATGACACACGAAACGATGATTGTTCAATTATCTCCTACCGGCTCTCATGGTGGAAATTTTGATGGAACTATAATTAAATATGATATTAATGATATTTAATTTATATATAAGCTTATTTAATTCCATTTTATAGCATACCATTATTCATTTCATGTTGTATATATATATATACGATAATTTCATTTGAGGAAGTGCAGACTACCGCCCCCTCAAAGTGATACGACTCGTTCATACCATGCATGGAATGTATAAAGGATTGTGTTAATGAACTTAAGTAACACATATAATATATTATATTGTACTGTAATAATAATATACCTATGTATCATTTGGTTTTTATTCCTTTTAAAATGGAAAATGAAATGGAAGTAGCGTTCGTGCGTACGTATGGACTACCATCTCCATGAAAGCGATGAGATTCATTACCCATCGTATCCATTCAAGTATAATTCTCATTTTATGATTAAAAATAATTTTAAAGGACTTGATATCATTATGGATATGAATAATATACAACCTATACATAACAAACACGACTTATGTAACAAAACATATAAAATAAAACGAGTAAGTTAACACCCGAAACGACGATAATACTAAGATATTATTAACAAAGAAATGTTAAAAGATCATATATGATATCATATTAATGTATATGATTATTTTATAATTTAATAAAAACTATTTTACCATTATAAAGGAGGTTAAACTACCCTCAACCAAGGAAAAGTACAAGGTAAGGGGTTTTCATCTCACTCCTTATTCCCGTGAGATTCATGCCATATTGCCACTATTACCTTTTGTGTGGTGTATGTACTACCCATAATTGTATTATTTGTGTAATAGACTTTAATTTATGTGTATTTTCATATTCATTGTATGATACCTCTTTCATGGGTTGTATGTTTCATATGTTACGGAATTGGTAAGGGTTAATTTCACAATCTCTTTATTATTTGAGGTTGTTTTTACGTAAGTATCTACTGGGACATATTTATTATCCATGTCCATGTTTTATGAAATAGTTATCAAAGGGATTATTTTAACGGACTTTTTTTTTAATAAAACATCATTTCAATTGTTTTAAATATTTATTCTTCTAAATCTTTCTCATTAATGTCCATGTCTTCAAAATGGTTTTTAAGGATTTATTTATATGGACATGAATATTTTTAAAATGTTAATTCCTTTCAAAAGTTTCAAAGTGGTATGGGACACTTTGATTTAAAAATGTCATTAAATGAATTCTTTTCTAAATTGTGTGACTTTTAAATGTTTTCAAGAAAAAGGGGTATTTCTTTCAAAGAGTTTTACAAATCATTTTTATCGATGTCAAAATTCGTTAATGGATTTTAAAATTGTTTTGAAGTTGATTTATCATGATAAAAATATTCCATATTATTGTGTTGATGGTTTTGTGATATGTATGACTGTGGATGTGTTATTTTTATACCATTCATGGTTTATGGGCAAAGTATTGACATTTCATATGCTAGTTTTAATACTAATGTTTATGTTATGTTTAGACCTTTTCATATGAGGAATGCATTGGACTTAATAAGTGACGGGTGGAGCCCAATATAGCTCCTCGATGCATCTGTAGGTCTCATGAGACAAACTGGTGTCTTGGAACAAGGCCTTGACAAAATCTTATTTGTAGTCTTGGCACGAGGCCTTGACTATGTGGTTATGATAGTCTGGCATTATGCATTCCACCATTATAAAAGTGGTTATTGATATTGCATGTGATTATTAGAATAGTAGAATATCTATGTGAATAAGTAAAGGGTATTATTTCATTTTATTTTAGCCATATTATGCTGAAGTTCAAGTTTAAAAGGCTTTTGTTTTAGTTATACATTGAATTAAATGTTTATACTTATTTATGAAAGTTTCCGATATATTGTTATCCTTACTGAGCATCTAAGCTCACCCCTTTCTATGTTTTATTTTTCCCAGGATGTGAAGTAGTATTTTATGAATGACCTGCAGGGATAGTATAAGGGGATATGAGTGTGGAGAAAAGATGTTGTTGCAGTTTTCACTTTATGAAGTAATGTAAGACATATGAATGTATCTAGTGTTTCCAAGGCTACTAAAGTAATCGTTTTTTCAAAATATTTTGTGATCATGCCAATGTTATGTAATAATGCACCGACTCTGGGTAACTGGGATTGGGGCTTTACAGTTTGTATCAGAGTAAGTTTAGTATAAACCTTGGAAGCTAGATTTAGATTAACTCTGATTAGAGCATGTAGTCCTAAGATGGACTTTGAGGATTAGTGTAGAATAACATCCAAGAATTTTGGTATTATAGAGATTTTGTGAGTTTTCCAAGAAATACATCCCTGTCTGGATACGAGAAGGTAGTGGTAGCTCTGACATAGATGTACCTAGGGATAAATCCCGAAAACACCGCTTTGAGCTAGACTCGAATGAGAACTGGTGCTTGACAATGGGCCTTGCTGCACTCTTGGTTACGACACTCCCAGAGGATTTTCTTAGGATACTTATCATTTTATTTACAAATCATTATGAAGGGTTTATGAGTATATAATTTCTCGATGAAAACATCTTTATGATTATGGATTACATCCATAAACCATTCAATTTACGTTAGGTATTTTACAAGTTTTGAATTATTCATAGAAATTCATAAACTGACCTAGTTTATGCTATTGTATAGAAATGGCGTCCAGTAGAAGGAATGTGAACTCCAACAATACGTATGATCCAAAGTGTAAGAAGGATAATATCTTTCACAGTATTAAGCCAACATTTATAAGGGAAATAGTCTCCCATGTATTCTCAACATATGAAGAAACAGTATCATGTGTTAATAAAATAAGTAAATAATTCTCTGAGTCCTATGGATTTTAAGGGAAGAAAGAGAAGAAAAGGATGGAAGAGAGAAAGATGGAAAAAGGGAAGAGGAAAAATAAGAATTTTCCCATATGTGATACTGTGGGAAGAAACACCCTGGAACTTTCCTGAAGGGAATGAGAGTTTGTTATTAGTGTGGAGAAAAAGGAAACCAGGTACGTGACTGCAAGGGTAAGAAAAGGTTTCAAATGAACAATGATTCATTTGCAAGGATTTGGGATGCTACGCGAACTGATGTCCAAATAATCAGAGTGTTCCCCAAATGATGATATTAGATAATAATCAAGTTATGATACAACCACAGATGAGGAGGAATGATTAGAGTTCTTATGTTGTTATTAGAGAATTATGTCATTTGAGTGTTGTATCAACAATGTACTAGTTATAATAATTATGGAGTATATAAGGATTATACTGCAGTACTATTTCATTAAGGACTTGAGATTGTGTGGAACCAATAAAAGTGACTCAATAGCAGGTTAAATTTTTGGAAATTATATGGTTGAGAGAAAGATAAACCAGAATGTGGTTCTGATACCGAGGTAGTGATTTTGGAATAATACATGATTGATTTGGTTAAATTATATTGGATATTCTTGATTACCTTGAAACTAATTAATGATTTGTATATTCCATCATTGTTGGAGTTTACAACATTTTTGGATAGAAGGATTATATCCAGTATTCTATAAGGAATAAGGGATCGTGAATGTAATCAATAAGGTTTTATGGTAAATCAGGATGTTGCAGTGTTTTAAAAGAATACATGATGAAGGTGTTCACATGTTATTACATGGAAAAATGATCTTCATTGTGTTTAACTTCCTTATAAATTTAGTATTGTGAGTTTGGATTGAATTATTTTGCATAATTCTAGTTTGAGATTATTTTTGAATTGCCATAAAAGGACAACCCGGAGGTCGGGCGGAAACCCGTCACGTCCGGCAAGGCCGCGAGACATGAACCCGCAACCGAAGGGAGACAAGGGTGTATCACCTCCCACTGGCCCACATGATGTCCTGGATTGAATAATGTAGTCTTTCTAAAAAAAATTCTGGTAGATGAATTATAAATTCATTTTTAACCCTATACGAATAAGATATATAGAATATTATTTTTAGGTTCTATTATCTTTTAGAGTGAAAGATGAGTTTGTGGTAGAAATTATTTAAAGGATGAGACTCTACTTGTCATATATATATTTTTATTCTTCTCTTATTCTATGAATAAATTAATTCTTATACTTTTGTGAAAGGATCTTAAAACAAAAAATGTGTTATCCTAATACCATATGTTTTGTTGAACCCATGGTATTTTAAATCATCATAGATTGATGAATTTAAGGCCCTAAATTTTACAATTGTTTGTGATTGATGACCTCAATCACCCCCTGTAAATATTTACGTTTTCCCTCCAATTATGTGTCTATAATTTCCACCAATGTTTTCCTAATCAAGATCATAATTTGGTGGTGAATTTTTCATTCCCCTTTTCCTATTATTAAGGCTAAATTTTATTAACCCAATTTCCGATGTGGGTTTTATTGCAAAGGTATTGTCTATTTTCAACCTTTTATTTTTGAAGAACAATTTCAAATTGCGAGGACGCAATTTATTGAAGGAGGGAAGAATGTAACACCCTAAGATTTCATAGTGCGTTACTTCAATGAAATTCAGTAACTTGTAGTACACGCAACACTAAGTTCAAGTGCACCACGACTTACCAAACTAGACGTATGAAAAGTATTAACTAAAATCCTTATAATTTTAGAATCCATATCATGAGTTTCTTAGACATAATGTCTGAACAAATACATTTTTTTCAGATAAAAGAAGTATTTTTAAAAAAATGCTATTTTACCGCCTTTGAATGGCGAACACTTTTTAAATCCAATATTTGAAACTTTTATATATTCAATTTGACAAAATAAACTTCTTATTTAGAATTGGGACATAATAGTTTTGTTTCAATAATTTTTTGGTGTTTTTCTGATAACTTTCATATTTGGGTGAATAGTAAAAAAATACTATATTTTAACTGAAAAAAACTTTTTTAATCAAAATAATTTATAGTGTTAAAATATACATAATAATGGTTTGGAAGTATAAATAGATTATATTTTTACCATTTATTCCAATGCTGGTTGTTTTAAGTAATTTTTAATTGAAATTGGACATAAACAAGTGTCAATCTTTTGATAGTTATTATTTCTTACAAATACGCCTTTTGGTTTTGACAACGGGAATTAATTTTAAATTAATAAATTAAACTTATATGTTTTGAATTTGGTAAAATAGACATCATTTTTGGATTCAAAATATCAAAATTATCCTAGGGTGAATTTTTTGTATATTTTTGAAAACTTTCAATTTTTGATGAATCGTGAAAACACTTAGTTATAGTTTAAAACCGAATTTTTATTTAAATAATTATTTATTTTATTTAAATTTATTTTATGTCAAATCAGATACATAATACCTATATATGTTAAATGTAATTCATTATAGTCAGTTTATAATAATTTTAGATATATAAAAATTTTATTGAACTTTTCACCGTCTTTTACCCACCTCCTAGGATAAGTTGCAATTTTACATAAAACTTAATTTTACTGCTTCTATGAGTAGAATTTAGAAAATCCGAGAAACACGGTTAATATAAAGGAGTAAAATGTGGTTCAAAAAGATAAAAATAATTTTTGGTGAATAGTAACTTTTTACTTTTATTTACCACGGTAAAAAGTAAATAGGGTAATTAAGGGTAAAAATGATATTATTATTACCCTAACACATGAAATAATCCTATTTTCTAAGTATAATTTGACCAAAAACAACCTTAGGAATAAAATATTAACCTCTTTGGTCCACTTGGATTAGATTAGGGTATTTATTAATATTTAATTAAAAGAAGAGTTAAAAGAGTTGAAATCAAAGTTTAATAACTAAGAATTTTTTAATATAGAGTTATACATAAGATAAATTCTATTATAAATATTAATTATAAAGATAAAAATATTTCTTACATAATTGTATTTTATTTATAAATTTTATACATTAAATAAATTAATTTATTTATGACACAATGATGATGCAGTAATTACCTTATTAGTGAAATATTAAAATAATTAAAATTATAAATACCCAAATAAATATAATTTGAGACTTTTAATGAATTAAACTAATTTTATTGTTTAATATGACATGTTAGGATTGATTAAATGAATTTGGTTCGAATTAATAAAGTTATTAAGACTTTAACAAAAATAAATTATTAAATAGTGTCAAAATTGACATAAAGGAGTTTTTAAAACAAATATTTTATTATTAATTGATATAATATTCCTAAAAATATAATGTTCGGTCAAAGGACTTATATAACAATATTTATGTCATTAATGAACCACTTTGAGTCTTCTCAGTAGTTTATATTAAGTTTATTAACCATATAATATAAAAATTCAAAGAGACATGGTAAATGTGAAACTATTTAACTAAGAGTTAAATCTAAAAGATAAGGGTAAAATAGTGACCCAAACATGTCTAAAACGTATTGGTTGAGTGGTTTTCGACCCATCCCCACCTTATACTTTAAATAATCCAGTTTGGAGCCATTATAAACCAAATATAAATTTATAATAAAATAATACTTTATGTTTTTCCAAAAGAGGCCCTCCTCCCCCTTATAAAAGGACACCACTTCTAACCAATTCCTAAAACCTCTCTAGAATTTTTGGCTCATACAAAATCTGAATAATTAAGTTCCCTACATTTATCTCCTACTCCTAGAAGCCTTAAATTATGAAGAAGGAACTTCAAGAGTCATTTTTGGTTTAAACAAAAGGGAGTTACCCAAATTAAAGGTAACAATTTCTCTTAGCTTATTTCCTTTTATTTTACTTCTCCAACCCCTAAAATCTTCTTATTCTTTTATTTTGTAACAAAAACAGTATCCTAAATATATTAGGATATTTTTATGATAATTATTAAAACTACACTTACACACACCTCCATCTAATGGGTGAAGAACATAATGTTTCTGTAGATGGCAACCAAATGCCTCACAAAATGATGATTGTTCAATTATCTCATAACACCGCTCATGGTGGCCATTATGATGGAACTATAATTAAATATTATATTAATGAAATTTAATTTATATATAAGATTATTTAATTCCATTTTATATCATACCATTATTCATTTCATGTTATATATTTATATACGATAATTTCATTCGAGGAAGTGCGGACTACCACCCCCTCAAAGTGATATGGCTCATTCATACCATACATGGAATGTATAAAGGATGGTGCTAATGAACTTAAGTAACACATATAAGATATTATATTATACTGGAATAATAATATACCTATGTATCATTTGGCTTTGATTCCTTTTAAAATGAAAAATGAAATGGAAGTAGCGTTCATGCATATGTACGGACTACCGTCTCCATGAACATGATGAGATTCATTCCCCATCGTATCCATTCAAGTATAATTATCATTTTATGATTAAAAATAATTTTTAAGGACTTGATATAATTCTGGATATGAATAATATACAACCTATCCATAACAAACACGACTTATGTAACAAAACATATAAAATAATACGAGTAAATTAACATCCAAAACGACGATAATACTAAGATATTATTAACAAATCAATGTTAAAAGATTATATATGATATCATATTAATGTATATGATTCTTGTATAATTTAATAAAAACTATTTTACCATTATACAGGAGGTTAAACTACCCTCAACCAAGGAAAAGTACAAGGTAAGGGGTTTTCATCTCACTCCTTATTCCCGTGAGATTCATGCCATATTGCCACTATTACATTTTGTGTGGTGTATGTACTGCACATAATTGTATTCTTTGTGTAATACACTTTAATTTATGTGTATTTACATATTCATTGTATGATACCTCTTTCATGGGTTGTATTTTTCGTAAGTTACCAAATTGGTAAGGGTCAATTTCACAATCCCTTTATTATCCGAGGTTGTTTTTACGTAAGTATCTACTGGGACATATTTATTATCCATGTCCATATTTTATGAAAGAGTTTTCAAAGGGATTATTTTAAGGTAATTTTTTTACTAAAACATCATTTCAAATGTTTTAAATATTCATTCTTCTAAATATTTCTCATTAATGTCCATGTCTTAAAAATGGGTTTTAAGGATTTATTTATATGGACATGAATGTTTTTAAAATGTTAATTCCTTTCAAAAGTTTCAAAGTGGTATGGGACAATTTGATTCAGATATGTATTTAAATGAATTATTTTCCAAATTGTGCAACTTTTAAATGTTTTCATGAAAAGGGGTATTTCTCTCAATGAGTTTTACAAATCATTTTCATCTATATCAAAATTCTTTAATGGATTTTAAACTTGTTTTGAAGTTGATTTATCATGATACAAATCTTCCATATTATGTTGAAGGTTTTGTGATATGTTTGACTGTTGATGTGTTATTTTTATACCATTCATGGTTTATGGGTAAGGTATTGACATTTCATATGCTAGTTTTAATACGAATGTTTATGTTATGTTTAGACCTTTTCATATGAGGAATGCATTGGACTTAATAAATTATGGGTGGAGCCTGCTATATTTCCTCGATGCATCGGTAGGTCTCATTAAGCAAACTAGTGTCTTAGAACAAGGCCTTGGAAAAATCTTATTTGTAGTCTTGGCACGAGTCCTTGACTATGTGGTTATGATAGTCTAGCATTATGCATTCCATCATTATGAAAGTGGTTATTGATACTTCATGTGATTATTCGACTAGTAGAATATCCATGTGAATAATTAAATGAAATTATTTCATTTTATTTTTTCCATATTATTCTAAAGTTCAAGTTTGAAAGGCTTTTGTTTTGGTTATACATTTAATTAAATGTTTATGATTATTTATGAAAGTTTCTGCTATATTGTTATCCTTACTAAGCATCTGAGCTCACCACTTTCTATGTTTTATTTTTCCAGGATGTGAAGAATCATTTTATGAATGATCTGCAGGGATAATATAAGGGGATATGAGTGTGGATACAATATGTTGTTGTAGTTTTCACTTTATGAAGTAATGTAAGACTTATGAATGTATCTAGTGTTTCTAAGGCTACTAAACTAATCGGTCTTTCAAGACTTGATCTTTTGTGATCATGAAAATGTTATGTAACAATGCACCGACTCTAGGTAACTAGGGTCGGGGTGTTACCGTGGGTATCAGAGGAGGTTTAGTACAAACATTGGAAGCAATATTTAGATAAACTCTGATCAGAGCACGTAGACCTAAGATGGAATTTGAGGATTAGTGTAGAATAACTACCTAGAATTTTGGTATTGTAGATATTTTGTGAGTTTTCTGAGCAATACATCCCTGTCTAGATACGAGCAGGTAGAGGCGGCTCTGGCACATATGTACCTTGGGGTAAAACCCGAAAACACTGCTTTGAGCTATACTTGAATGGGAACTGGTGCACGACAATGGGACTTGCTTCACTCTTGGTTACGACACTCCTGGGGGATTTGCTTAGGATAATTCTCATTTTCTTTACAAATCATTATGAAGGGTTTATTAGTATATAATTCCTCAATAAAAACATCTTTATGATTATGGATTATATCAATAAACCATTCAATTTAAGTTAGGTATTTTACAAGTATGGAATTATTCATTGCAATTCATAAACTGGCCTAGTTTATGCTATTGTATAGAAATGGCGCCCAATAGAAGGAATGTGAAATCCAGCAATACATATGATCTAAAGAGTAATAAAGATCATATCTTTCATAGTATTAAGCCAACATTTATAAGGGAAATAGTCTCCCATGTATTCTCAACATATAAAGAAATAATATCATGTGTTAATAAGATAAGTAAAGAATTTTCTGAGTCCTATGGCTTTGAAGGGAAGCAAGAGAAGAAAAGGATGGAAGAGAGAAAGATAGATAAAGGGAATAGGGAAAAGAAGAATTTTTCAATATGTGATAAATGTGGGAAGAAACACCCTGGAACTTGCCCGAAGGGAATGAGATTTTGTTATAAGTGTGGAGAAAAAGGACACCAAGTACGTGACTACAAGGGTAAGAAAAAGGTTTCAAATGAACAATGCTCCATCTGCAAGGAGTTGGGACACTACACGAACCAATGTACAAATCATCAGAGTGTTCCCCAAATGATGCAATTGGATAATAATCAAGTTATGATACTACCATAGATGATGAGAAATGACTAGAGTTCTTATGTAGTTATTAGAGAATTATGTCATTTTAGTGTTGTATCAACAATGTACTGGTTATAATAATTATGGAGTATATAAGGATTGTACTGCAATACTATTTAATTAAGGACTTGAGATTGTGTGGAACCAAGAAAAGTGACTCAATAACAGGTTAAAATTTTGGAAAATATATGGTTGAGAGAAAGATAAACCATAATATGGTTTTGATACCGAGGTAGTGATTTTCGAATAATACATGATTGATTTGGATAAATTATATTGGATATTCTTGATTACCATGAAACTGATTAATGATTTGTATATTCCATCATTGTTGGAGTTTACAAAATTTTTGGATAAAAGGAGTATATCCAGTATTCTATAAGGAATAAGGGATCATGAATGTAATCAATAAGGTTTTATGGTAAATCAGGATGTTGCAGTGTTTTAAAAGAATACATGATGAAGGTGTTCACATGTTATTACGCGGCAAAAAGGATCTTGATTTTGTTTACCTTCCTTATAAATTTTGGACTGTGAGTTTGGATAGAAGTATTTTTCAATATTCTAGTTTGAGATTATTTTTGGATTTCCATAAAAGGACAACCCAGAGTTTGGACGGCAACCCATCACATCTGACAAGGCCACGAGAATTGAACCCACAACCGAAGGGAGACAGGGGTGTATCACCTACCACTGGCCCACGTGATGTCCTGGATTGAATAATGTAGTCTTTTAAAAAAATTCTGGTAGATGAATTATTAATTCATTTTTTTAACCCTATATGAATAGGATAAATAGAATATTATTTTTAAGTTCTATTATCTTTTAGAGTGAAAGATGAGTTTGTGGTAGAAATTAGTTAAAGGATGGGACTCTACTTGTCAAGTATATATTTTTCTTCTTCTCTTATTCTATGAAGAAATTAATTCTTATACTTCAGTGAAGGGATCTTAAAAAAAAATGTGTTATCCTAATACCATATTTTTTGTTGAACCGATGGTATTTTAAATCATCATAGATTGATGAATTTAAGGCCCTCAATTTTAAAATCATTTGTGATTGATGACTTCAATCATTCCCTATAAATATTTACGTTTTCCTCCAATTATGTGTCTCTAATTTCCACCACTGTTCTCCTAATCGAGATCATAATTTGGTTGTAAAATTTTCATTCCCCTTTTACTATTATTAAGACTAAATTTTATTAACCCAATTTTTGATGTGGGTTTTCCAGTAAAGGTATTTTCTATTTTCAACCTTTTATTTTCGAAGAACAATTTCAAATTGCGAGGATGCAATCTATTGAAGGAGGGAAGAATGTAACACCCCAAGATTTCATAGTACATTATTTCTTCAATGTAATTCAATAACTTGCACTACACGCAACACTGAGTTCAAGCGCACCACAACTTACCAAACTAGCCATTCAAAAGTGGTTAGGAATAGTATTAACTAAAATCCTTATAATTTTAGAATCCATATTATGTGTTTCTTAGACATAATGTATGAACAAATCCATTTTTTTTCATACAAAAGAATTATTTTTCAAAAAATACAAATTTACCACCTTTTAATGGCGAAAACTTTTTAAATCCAATATTTGAAACTTTTATATATTCAATTTGACAAAATAAACTTCTTCTTTATAATTGGGACATAATAATTTAGTTTCAATAAATTTTTAGTGTTTTTCTGAAAACTTTCATATTTGGGTGAATAGTGAAACATACTATATTTTAACTGAAAACAACTTTTTTTAATCAAAATAATTTATAGTGTTAAAATATAAATTTTAATGGTTTGGAAGTATAAATAGGTTATATTTTTACCATTTAATCCAATTCTGGTCATTGTAAGTAGTTTGAAATTGAAATTGGACATAAACAAGTGTCAATCTTTTGATAGGTATTATATCTTAAAAAACGCCTTTTGGTTTTGACAGTGAGAATTAATTTTAAATTAATAAATGAAACTTCTATGTTTTGAATTTGGTAAAATAGACATCATTTTTGATTCGGAATATCAAAATTATCCTAGGGTGATTTTTTGGTATTTTTCTGAAAACTTTCAATTTTTAATGAATAGTGAAAAACACTGAGTTATAGTTTAAAACCGAATTTTTATTTAAATAATTAATTATTTTATTTAAATTTATTTTATGTCAAAATAGATACATAATACCTATATAAGTTCAATTTAATTCATTGGAGTCAGTTTATAATAATTTTAGATATATAAAAATTTTATTGAACTTTTCACCGTCTTTTACCCACCTCCTAGGAGAATTTCCAAATTCACATAAAACATAATTTTACCACTTCTGTGAGTGGAATTTAGAAAATCCTAGAGAAACGGTTAATATAAAGGAGTATAATTTTGTTCAATAATAGAAAAATAAATTTTGGTGAATAGTAACTTTTTACTTTTATTTACTGTGGTATAAAGTAAATAGGGTAAGTAAGGGTAAAAATGATATTATTATTACCCTAACACATGTCCTAATTCTATTGGATAAGTATAATTTGATAAAAAACAACCTTATGAATAAAATATTAACCTCTTTGGTCCACTTGGATTAGATTAGGACATTTATTAATATTTTATTCAAAGAAGATTCAAAAGAGTAAAAATAAAATTTTAATAACTAAAACATTTTTAATATAGGGTTATTAATAAGATAAATTCAATTATAAATATTAATTATAAATCTAAAAAGTTTTCCTACATAATGGTATTTTAGTTATAATTTTTATACATTAAATAAAATAATTTATTTATGACACAATGATGATACAGTAATTACCTTATTAGTGAAATATTAAAATAATTGATATTATAAATACCCAAATAAATATAATTTGAGACTTTTAGTGAATTAAAAGAATTTTATTGGTCAATATGACATGTTAGTATTGATTAAATGATTTTTTTAGAATTAATAAAGTTATTAAGAATTTAACAAAAATCAATTATTAAATAGTGTCAAAATTGACATAAAGGAGTTTTTAAAACAAATGTTATTTTATTAATTGATATAATATTCCTAAAAATCTAAGGTTCGCCAAAAGGACTTATATGATGGTAGGTATTTCATTAATGAAACACTTGGGATCCTCTTGGCAGTTTATATTAAGTTTATTAACAATATAATATAAAAATACCAAGAGACATGGTAAATGTGAAACTATTTAACTAAGAGTTAAATCTAAAATATAAGGGTAAAATAGTGGTCCAAACTTTTCTAAAACCTATTGGTTTAGTGGTTTTCGACCCATAACCACCTTATAATTTAAATAATCCAGTTTGGAGCCATTATAAACTGAATATAAAATTATTATAAAATAATACTTTAAGTTTTTCCAAAAGAGCCCCTCCTCCCCTTATAAATGGACACCACTTCTAACCAATTCCTCACACTTCTCAATCTTTTTGTCTCATCCAAACTCTGCCCAATTAATCTCCCTACATCTCTATCCTACTCTTAGAGGCCTTACCTTAGGCAGAAGGCACTTCAAGTGTCCTTTTTGGGTTCAAACCAAAGGGAGTTACCCAAATTAAAGGTAACGATTTCTTTTAGCTTCTTTTCTTTTATTTTACTTCTCCAACCCCTAAAATCTTCTTATTCTTTTCTTTTGTAATAAAACCAGTATACTAAATATACTAGGATATTTTTATGAGAAGTATTTTAACTACACTTACTCACACCTCCATCTAATGGGTGAAGAACATAATGTTTCTGTGGATGGCAACCAAATGCCACACGAAATGATGAATGTTCAATTATCTCCTACCGCCTCTCATGGTGGCCATTATGATGGAACTATAATTAAATATGATATTAATGATATTTAATTTATATATAAGCTTATGTAATTCCATTTTATATCACACCATTATTCGTTTCAAGTTGTATATATATAGAAGATAATTTCAATTAAGGAAGTGCGGACTACCGCCCCCTCAAAGTGATATGACTCATTCATACCATACATGGAACGTATAAAGGATGGGTTTAATGAACATAAGTAAAAAATATAAGATATTATATTATAATGGAATAATAATATACCTTTGTATCATTTGTTTTTTATTCCTTTTAAAATGAAAAATGAAATGGAAGTAGCGTTCGTGTGTACGTACGGACTACCGTCTCCACAAACACGATGAGATTCATTCCTCATCGTATCAATTCAAGTATAATTATAATTTTATGATTAAAAATAATGTTTAAGGACTTGATATCATTCTAGATATGAGTAATATAAAACCTATCCATAACAAACATGACTTATGTAGCAAAACATATAAAAGAAAACGAGTAAGTTAACACCCAAAACGACGATAATACTAAGATATTATTAACAAATAAATGATAAAAGATCATATATGATATCATATTAATGTATATGATTCTTTTATAATTTAATAAAAACTATTTCACAATTATACAGAAGGTTAAACTACCCTCAACCAAGTAAACTTACAAGTTAAGTGGTTTTCATCTCACTTCTTATTCCCGTGAGATTCATGCCATATTGCCACTATTACCTTTTGTGTGGTGCATGTACTGCCTATAATTTTATTATTTGTGTAATAAAATTTAATTTATGTGTATTTACATATTCATTATATGATACCTCTTTCATGGTTTGTATGTTTCGTATGTTACCAAATTGGTAAGGGTTAATTTCACAATCTCTTTATTATCTGAGGTTGTTTTTATGTAAGTATCTATTGAGACATATTTATTATCCATGTACATGTTTTATGAAAGAGTTTTCAAAGGGATTCTTTTAGGGGTATTTTTTTACTAAAACATCATTTCAAATGTTTTAAATATTAATTCTTCTAAATCTTTCTCATTAATGTCTATGTCTTCACAATGATTTTTAAGGATTTATTTATATGGACATAAATGTTTTTAAAATGTTAATTCCTTTCAAAAGTTTCAAATTGGTATGGGACACTTTGATTCAGAAATATCTTTAAATGACTTCTTTTATAAATTGTGTGAGTTTTAAATGTTTTCATGAAAAAGGGGTACTTCTCTCAAAGAGTTTTTCTAATCATTTTCATCTATGTCAAAATAATTTATTGGATTTTAAACTTGTTTTGAAGTTGATTTATCATGATACAAATCTTCCATATTGTGTTGAAGGTTTTGTGATATGTTTGACAATGGATGTGTTATTTTTATACCATTCATGGTTTATGGGTAAAGTATTGACATTTCGTATGCTAGTTTTAATACGAATGTTTATGTTATGTTTAGACCTTTTCATATGAGGAATGCATTAGACTTAATAAGTGATGGGTGGAGCCCGCTATAGCTCCTCGATTCATCGGTAGGTCTCATGAGACAAACTAGTGTCTTGGCACAAGGCCTTGAAAAAATCTTATTTGTAGTCTTTGCACGAGGCCTTGAATATGTGGTTATGATAGTCTGACATTATGCATTCCATCATTATGAAAGTGGTTATTAATATTGCATATGATTATTCGATAGGTAGAATATCCATGTGAATAAGTAAATGGAATTATTTCATTTTATTTTCGCCATATTATGCTGAAGTTCAAGTTTAAAAGGCTTTTGTTTTAGTTATACATTTCCTTAAATGTTTATTCTTATTTATGAAAGTTTCTGCTATGTTTTTATCCTTACTGAGCATATGAGCTCGCCCCTTTCTATGTTTTATTTTTCCCAGGATGTGAAGAAGTATTTCATGAATGACCTGCAGGGATAGTATAAGGGGATATGAGTGTGGAGGCAAGATGTTGTTGTAGTTTTCACTTTATGATGTAGTGTAAGACTTATGAATGTATCTAGTGTTTCTAAGGCTACTAAACTAATCGGTCTTTTGGGACTTGATCTTTTGAGATCATGCCAATGTTATGTAATAATGCACCGACTCTAGGTAACTGGGGTCGGGGCGTTACACAACCCAGGTCCTACAAGATACAATAGATTTTTTAGGGACTATAATGGATGAACACTCTTATTCTTATTTAAGGACTATGGGATGGAAAACATATATGCAGTTGAGATATAAAGAGTGATTTTAGAAATCTATATTGAAATATTCAACAAATACAGAAAGATATGACATGAATTATAATCCCCCTTCATTATAAATACAATAAATGTTAACATATCCTCTTACTCATGGAGGACCACACTAAATTGGGAGGATTGTCTAGGTTATTTCAAGAAAATAATTTTTTTATATCCCATATTTATAGAGAGGGAGATAGAATTACTGATGTGTTAGATAACTTAGGAGTTGGGTCAGGGGATTGTTACTGGTATTGGTCCATGCCATAGTTTATTGAGGAAATATTGTTACTTAACACTTTTAAAACTCAATATTTATTTTTTTATAATATTTTATAAGCCCTAAATATCTGCTCTAGGGAGATCGCTTATTATTATTTTATAATCTTTTCTTTATTTTTTAATTTATAAACAGTTTAAATTACACTTATAATTTCTATATAAAAAATTTATATTCAAATTATAATTTATTCCACATAAGTTAGAAATGGAACATTATGGAATATTTATTTAATAAATGTTTTATAAATAAATAAATAAATAATTATAAATGATTTATAATTACTTAATTTATAAAAACATTTTAAATTATTTAAATATTCAAAAATACCTTTTTATATGATTTATAATGCATTTAATATTAATTTA
The DNA here is from genome assembly GCA_963277665.1 of Viscum album. Taxonomy (NCBI): domain Eukaryota; kingdom Viridiplantae; phylum Streptophyta; class Magnoliopsida; order Santalales; family Viscaceae; genus Viscum; species Viscum album. The sequence goes on along the minus strand of OY728147.1, from coordinate 1,351,662,096 downwards.
TAATAGAAATATGTGAATTTTTTTATATCATATTTAATGATATAAGGCATTTAATCATCCATGGATGATAAACCATGATTCAAAAATCCCTTTCAGTCACTATCAATCATATTTAATTATTGATAATCCGTACCTATGATATTTCATGGAATTTTTATGAGAATAACTCTGTGCACCTTTGTTCACAGACTACGACTGTCCCTATATAATATTAATACAGTGCTAGGTGATATATATAGAAGTAACTCGATGCCCATTGTTAGTGAAAATTATGATAATACCTATGTAGGATAAACCCTATATGTAAAAATATAGTTTTTATATTTTATGATATTTGATGATATAATTTAAGCCACATGAGTCTCTATTTTATAGGTTTCCTTCAGTGCCATCATATGCTTTGTTTGGCCATATCCTTTGCCACAATATATATAAAACCAGATGACCTAAACTTTTTCAATTCCTATGATATCCCATATCATAAGTTGCGACTGTATTATAGCCGAAAATATATTATATCATATGACCATTGACATAGAAAAATATCTATCATTTTTTTATAAAAGAGAATATGATAACAATATGATGTACATATTTACTTAACTTTTCAACATAATTTCATGAAGCTAATAGAATGGTGAAGCTCTGATATCACTTATGGGTTTCTAAGGATTGATTAACACTTAATCAATAAAATTAATACAATAAGAAAACAAAATCCTTAGACCTAACATGCATGAAACCCAAACCATGCTATATATAAAATGAAGAAAAAATATCATGTATTCTATATTATAGATGATTCTATTACTACATTAGATGAATATTCTTGGTGAATATCATGTAGTGGTATCCAAAAGACTCCCTCCTCCATGGTGTACCCATAGGTTGTTGACAAATCACACATCTCATGAGATAAATCCCCACAACTCCCACAATATGCTTGTATCTCATGGGGAAAATGGAGAAGAGGAAGGTGAGAAGTTGGGAGAATTAATAAAATATATTGAGTAATCTATCTCAATAGATTTATCCTATTTATATATTTTTAAGGATTCTACCCATGTCCTATTCATTTACTCATGCATTTTAAAATGCAAGAGTAAATGAAATGTGCTTACAATGGATTGTAACCCTTCGTCTATACACTTAAATTTTAATTTCATTGATTTTACATGTGTTAATGATATATAATATGGGAGATAATCCAAATTTTAACAATTTAAAAATCAACTTCTTAATTAATCATAGGCATTGGCATGATATGACACACTATTCCTTATAATATCCATTTACAAAGGCATATGATATACCTTATAAAGTCATATGATCTTCCTTAGTTCGAAAAGTCATACTATATGACATGCTAATGTAATATAATATGACATGGGATTTCATTTATATCTCCTTAAAACATTCCCATTTTTTATTAACAAAGGTAGAGAAAAGAAGATCATATGTCCATATGGACATTGGAGCTTCGAATGAAAGAAAATTAGGGAGATAATACCTTACTCTTGAAGATGCATATATTTATGAAAGTATGGTAAAAATAAAACCAAAGGTGGATATTTTTTCAACCAATAGGTTTTTATTGGATTATTTAATAATAAGTGGTGAAAATCAAGAGAATATTTACTGGAATCAACAATTTAAATGTTGGAATTTATTGATAATCAAAGAGGTTGGATTTATTGAAAATGGGAGAATGTGGTAAATATAAAAGTATTATGATTAAAACATATGTAATTGATGTATAAATATGTCTATATAATAACTTTAGAGATTATAAAAGGAAGTATTGGATCCATTATAGTGACTATATTGACCTAATTGTGAAGGAAGATAAAGGGATACCTTGATAAATCTACATATCCTAGCTATGTGATGAGAAGATTGAAGAATGAAAAATCTATCATTGAATGAATTTAGATTAGGGAAATATTATATATTAAGGATTATTATAGTGATAAAAGAATATAAGGATTTAACAGATGAATTTGGAAATGGATAGGTTATTATTTTGTTATATGATGATATCACTACACTATAATGGAATGGACTATGCCATGGTTATACTCACCATTATTACAGAAAAGAGTTTTTCGTTGTTTCATTTATCATTTAATCAATATAAATACTAAGTGGAAAGAGGATGTTGATTCATTCCATGGTGGAAATCATGGTGTGAATTCAAAATAATGTGTTAGCTATTTTGATGGAAGAAGTTTTCATGTCCCTGCATGTGAAATAAAAAAATAATATATGTAATACTAACCATGTCATAATATTAGCTACACTACAAGAAATAAAAAATAAATATAAAATAGGATGCAATCCACAATATAACCTAGAATGGAGATTTTGGTACTTTAATTCTAAACTAGAAATGTGGGGTCGATTATGGCCACAACATAGAGGATGTTGTGGAAGTTTAAAAAATACCTATATACAATGGGGAGGAATGTAATGGGTGTTATAGATGACATGGAATCCTCAAGTATGGTTAACTAGAATGAGGATCAAGGAATTCATGATGTCATGGAGGAATCTGTAATGAGTATCAAGTTTTCTAGATTTAATTGGAAATGGGACACAATCTATGTAGTAAACCACAATGAAATCCATTTATCCTAGAGACATATTATGTTGTGGTCATGGGAGTGACACACTATAATGCCTCAAGGTTTGATCAAATTTTAAATTCAAAACATCAAAGATTATAAAGACATGGAGAAGTTAGAATCCATGGTTTATAGAGTCATGTTTGGGATGGAAATCACCACATTGTGGTATAGTGAAGTATATATTGCTGTAAGTGTAGATTTAGTAAAATAAATTATTTAGTTAAATTTAAAATATAAATTATATGGATCAATTTTTTGGAGGATAATATCAGAGCATAAAAGAAAACCTGAATCGATATGAACAATTAAATGAAGTTCAGGAATGATGAATAGAATTAGAAAAACAACTCAATTAGTTCTGAAAATGATGAGAAGGAAGAATGAAAATGATATATGTAGTTTCAATGAGAAGAGATCCAAGAGAGAGTGTTATTGATAGATATAGTTTTAATGATGAATAAGGCTCAAGACTAATGGAATATCATTGATCATATCTGAATATTATAGAATAATATTGAGAATAATGATGGTAATTCTAGTGTAGAATTATACTTAATCTAGAGTTAATTTTCACCACAATTGTGATCGTGTAGAAGAAATAAAATCAACATTATCATTAATAAGTTTATCTCATATGGACTTGGAGAATAAAGAAAGATCAAAGAGGTGAATTTTAGTGAAGAATCTATTTTGTAATTATGATGCCCAAGGAATTATATATACATATAGATCATGAAGTGACCTTCATTTTTATTAACTGAGAAAAAATTAACCTAATAAGTGAATGGAAGAGTAAGATTGGAGAGTGATCCTTAATAGGTAGTACACCATCACTAAACCATATATAAAGGTAGTGAGACATGGAATGGAGTGACTATGATTGAATCATTTTTCCACTGAATACAATGAGTTGTCAGTTTATTTTTGTACATGCACATAACACATTGTTCTTGATTTATATAAACAACTCAGTATGGGTGAAACAATTAAAAATAATTTGTTTTAATTCACTATAATTTCTTTATTTGTTAGATAAACTGAGATATTGATATATTGAAGAAGTTCCTTCCAATGATGGAACAAAAATTTATTATGGGTGTGGGTTAATGTTTGAGAGTGAAGGAAAATTTTAAATTATAAATAACCTGACCCCATCTCTCATAGTGCCTTAGAACACACATCATAACCTGCTAATCCAAAAAAGTGGTATCAGAGTCAAAAGGGTTTTATTTGGCATTAGGTATACTATGTTTTTATTTGTCATTATATTTTTAATGGAATTAACTTTTGTGGTTAAAAAAGGATATGGTTTGGTTTTTATAGACTTTTAGTGATGATGTCATGGAATATATACATTGCGACATAGATTCATTAAATCACAGTGTAAGATCCCAGCCTTTCTAGATAAATTTCAAGCATTTATTCAGGTACTTTTTGTTGTTATTAAGTACCTTTGGGTTGGGTTATTACCTGAGGTGTGTTTGGGTAATGTTTTTATGGAACTTGGGAAGACAAGGGGGTTGTTCAGGGTTTGCATACAGTTTGGCCAAACCGTGCGTAAGATAACTGTGTGGACAGTGGAGGACGACAAAGTTCACGCATAGTTTTCCTGACCGTGTGCCATCGATCCATGCGGTCAGTGGAAGACTGCATGGTTGGCGCATGATTTGGCTTTACCTTGCGGCCTCCCAGGTGAAACCGTGCACATAGAGAAGTTTAATCCAAAAATTGGTTTTAAAACCACCCGAACCCCTGAAACCTCTCTAGTTCGACCTAGTCTCAGGCCTGACAATTTTTGGGTGATCTTAGAGTCTTTTAGAGGGATTCCAAGACAATCTGAATGCTGTTCTTTGAGATCAGAAGCCCAGATTGAAGATCCTCTCTTTTCTTGATAAGTAGATTTCCATGGATCTAAACGTATGAGTTGAGATCTAGATCTATGATTTTGGATCTAGATCTAGATCTTCAAGATCTTTACATCTTTGATCTTAATTTTGGTTCATGAATTTAGATCCAAAGTTTGATCAATGGCGTTGTGCCACTCAGATTTTGAGGATTTTCATTGGGATGACTTTTGTTAATAAGCCGAGGTAGGTGGTCTAAATCGGGCTCCCATAGTCATGATTTTGATATGTGAATGTGATTTTATGATTTCTAGATTCCCTTGATAATTGAATTCCTAAATTTTGAGTAATTAGGAATGTGGAATTGAATTCTGTTTTCCTTGGTGATTAATTGATAAATAAATCACAGAAAAAATGAAGGGGGGTTGTCCAAATAGATATTTTTGGATATTTTTTATGGGTTGAGCTATAGTAATTAAGATACTGAATTGTTTCTGATAATATAATTAATTTGGGGAAATTAATAATGAAATGATGTTGGCTATGAAAGATAATTAATTTACATAATTAATTATGATACATAATGTTGATCAAAGATAATTAATTGTGAGAATTAATTATGAGAAAATAAGATTTGATATAGATAATTTATTGTGAAGAATTAATTATGGAATGATAATTGTGTTGATTGATTAATTAATTGAGGAATTAATTAATGGGTTATGTGCTTAGTTAATTGTTGAGTTAACTAATGGCCTTTGAAATGTTTAACTAATTGTTGGATTAGTAATGAAATGATGTGGAAAATTCTTGTGAATTAATGAATGATTAAATGGATAATATTTTTGTGGTGCTAGACATGGAATTCTAGACCAATTAGAAGTTGGGACTCAGATATGGAATTCCTCCCCAATATTTATCCAAGATTGAGGTTCTGGGGTGCTAGGCATGATGACCTACACCAAATGATATGTGGAGTGATAGGCATGGAGACCTACACTAATGAGATTTGGCATGCTAGGAATGACTACCCACACCAAATGAATGTTAATAATGAATGATGATTCAAATGAGATTGTGGTGATTGATATGAAGTTCAACACCAAATGAATGATAACAATGAATAATGATTCAAATGGAAAACATGAGTTGAAATTGGGCCTAATGCAATTGTTAAAGATTAAATAACAATGTGATTATTGTTTAAATTACGGGTTTTAATTATTTCTTCCTAAAACTACATATACGATCTTTTGACTGGACTTGTTTTATACACCATTGGGGGTGGCATACTGATTTGTACTCACACCCTATTTGGGACGCTTGATCGGAACCCGATAATACTTTGTTATTGCAGGATAGGATAAGAGAAAGGCCCTGGGATAGGTTGTTGTTTGGGATTAGAGCATGATACAGGGAACTAGATGTGTTTTGGGACCCACATCGGAGTCGTCCTGTCGTTACTTTCAGTTGCATTGTAGACACTTGACATATTCATGGTCACAGGATGGTTTAACTTTTAGTTGAGTATTGTATTTTCATGTTTTGGTTATCATATGACATGAATTTGTTCTTTTTATTTATGTGCTTCCGCACTTGGTTATTGTTACTTGCTTCCGTTGGGGTTTTATTCTAATAAAAGTGGGTATAGTCTCTCCAAGACTGACTTACCAGACCCTCACTACTATTTTAAATCTTCTAGTGTATGTGGAGGTGTGTTTGAGGGCATATGGCCAACCGGTTCCGAGAACTGTTTTGTCACACCCAGGTATGGACGTCACAAAGTGGTATTAGATGAGTTTTATTTTCTTTCTTCTTATTTTGTATTACTATTTTGGGAAAAGTAGATAAGAGACTAGGAAGATTCGAGGCTTGGTAATGAGCTCATGCATGGGAGTTGTAAACCCATGTACAAGGGAAAATATGAGTACTCAAGGTGGGATTATTGTGATTTCTATTTATTGTTATAGTTGGATATTATTTCACCTTAGGTGATGCACTTGTGGTGTGATGTGATATTTGTTTCGATTTTTTTTTGAATTTTGATTCATGGCCTAAAGGGGAACGATAATTGAGTCTTCATGCATTATTCTAGGCACTCAGGGTTTTTGTGACATGAATCATTCTAGGAACTCATTGGAAACATGTTATGGGTAAGTTGTTGAACTTGAACTATTTTCCCTTGTTGTGAAATTGAAATAATGATGCAAAATGAAAGTAAATGGGTGTCTAATGAGAAACATGATTGATTAAATGAGTATGAATAATTAATTAATTTTTGAATTAATTAATTTGAGTTAATGTGATTAATTAATGGTTGAATTAATCAATGAGAATATTTATACCCTTGTTAACCAAGACCCAGGATTAGGGCTGTTAAGGGTAGTGATAAGGCGTAGAGGTTGACCGTGTGGTGATAAAAAGGGAAAAAGGACATGTTGAAACTTGTTGTGTTAATTTATCCTCCTACATAAATGTTTTAAGGTTGCATTGTGAGGCCTAAAATGTGTGTGTGGCTTTGTAGAGATATGCCTCCAAGATGCTTGTTGAGGGAGAGACTGAGGGGTATGGCCTGAAACGAACTTCTTGACATGGAACTTGAGGCACCATTGGTGCATACTGAGGATGAATGGGAAAAATTCTAAGATAAATTTGATCATTTCATGTAGTTCATGGATAGAGACCTAGGAAAGGTTTAGAAAATTATGTTTGAGTTAATAAGGGAGTTTCAGCTGTAACACCCATCTACTTTTAATGGAGATGGTTGACCTAAGGGTGATGAATTATGGATTGAATCCATAGAGAAGATACTTGACCATTTAGAGACTCTGGTTGAGAGGAGGGTAAATATGGTTAATTATATGCTATGGGGTCATCGAAGTGATGATGGTATGTTCAGGTAGGATCTAGATAGACTAATGATGTGTTATGGAAGGAATTTATAGAGATGTTATTAGAACACTTCTATCCAAAGACTCTGAGACAAGATAAGGCATTAGAGTTTATGAATCTGACCCAAGGAAGCATGTCCATAATGTATTACATTTAATTTTTCATAGATCTATAGTTTTTTACTCCAGATTTGGTGGCAGATGAGGTTTCTTCAGCAAAATGATTTCAGGACAGACTTAGGTGTGAAATTAAGTCCTAGGTGAATATATTTAGGCTTGATAAAAACTGAGAGGTGGTTAATCAGGATCTCATTTCAGAGGGGAATATGAAGGAGGTTCCTAGTACTATACATGTAGTTGGACGATTAGGGAGTGTACCTTCTGAGAGTAGGAAGTGCCGTTATGATAACCTTATGTAGGAAAATTACATTCAGTGAAACCTACACTTGTGAAGAGTGAGGCTAGCCCATCGACAATGATAGGTACTATTCCAGTTTCTTATACATTATCTACTACCTTGTTTGATACTGGTGACTCTCATTTCATTATATATGAAAATCTTGTTAATGTATTGATCCTGAAGGTGGATTCTATAAGTGGGGTGATGTATATTGATACACCATTGGGAACACAGTCTAGGGATATCTGTTTGTTCAAGGGATGTTCACTAGAGATCAGACTGTGTCATTTTCTTTGAGACATCTATGTCCTTCATATAATGGGATTTGACCTAATTTTGGGTATTGACTGGCTAGTCGCATACCGAGCCTACATTGACTGTTACCGCAGGATAGTGACCTTTTTATCTCCTAAGGGTAACCAGAATGTTCTTCATGGAGAATGGGATATCTATATAGGACAAGCTGGTCTAATTACTCAGCAATTGGGAGATATCACAACCCAATTTTCTAGTCTTTTTCTGGATAATGGGAGTATTAGGAAAGACGTCCTTCTACTAGTAGTAGAACTATTTAAGGATGTCTTTCCTGAAGAATTTTCAGGGTTACCACTAGAGAGGAATGTGAAATTCACTATTGAGCTCATGTCGGGGGCTAAGCCGGTATCTATTCCACCTTATAGAATGGCACCGACTAATCTTGAAGAACTCAAAACACAGTTGGAGGAGTCAGAGGATAAACAATTTATCTATCCAACTACATCTCCTTGGGGATCCCATATTTTGTTTGAAACGATGGCCGATGTGAGTTTACGTTTGTGTGTCGATTATAGGAAGTTGAATAAAATGATCGCAAAGAACCAATATTGTAACACCCCAAGCTTCTACAGTACGCATCTCTTTGAATAATGTGATAACGTGTGTTGTACGCAACATCGAGTTCTAACACACCACAACCAATCAAACTAGCCATTATGAATAGTAATACCTACTTTTTAAAATTATATATATTTTATATTTCAAAATGGACTTCATTTTTGGATTCAGAATATCGAAATTATCCTCATTTGATTTTTTGGTATTTTCTGAGAACTTCCAATTTTTATAAACAGTGAAAAATACTTCAAAACAACTTTTTTAATAAAAATAATTCATAGTGATAAATTATATTATTTAGTGGGTTTAAAGTATAATTAGAATATATTTTTACCATTTTATCCAATAGTGTTCATCAAAATTAACTTCACTTTGAAATTAGACATAAACAATTGTCAATCTTTTGATATATATTGTTTCTTAAAAACACGCTATTTGTTGTAACAGCGAGAATTAATTATAAAATTAATTAATTCAACTTATATATTTGGAATTTTGTAAAATATACATCATTCTTGAATTCAGAATATCAATTATAGCTTAGGGTGAAATTTTGGCATTGTTCTGAAAAACTTCAATTTTTGATGAATAGTGAAACCACTAAGTGGTAGTTAAAAAACTGAATTTTTCATAAAACCTAATTTTACCGCTTCTGTGAATGGAATTTCAAAAATCCAAGAGACACGGTTAATATCAAGTAGTAAAATGTGGTTCAATGAGATGAAAATAATTTTTGGTGAATAGTAACTTTATACTTTTATTTACCACGGTTAAAAGTAAATAGGGCAATTATGGGTAAAAATGATATTAATATTACTCTAACACATGTCCTAATTTTATTGGACAAGTTTATCTCGACCAAAAACAACCTTAGGAATAAAATATTATCATTTAGGTCCACTTGGATTAGATTAGGACATTTATTATTATTTAATTCAAAGAAGAGTTAAAAGAGTTAAAATCAAAGTTTATTTACTAAAACATTTTTAATATAGGGTTATACATAATATAAATTAGATTGTAAATATTAATTAGAAAGATAAAATTATTTCCCACATAATTATATTTTATTTATAATTTTTAGACATTAAATAATTTAATTTATCTATGACACAATGATGATGCAGTAATTACCTAATTAATGAAAAATTAGAGTAATTGATATTTTAAATACCCAAATAATTATAATTTGAGACTTTTTATGAATTACACAACTTTTATAGGTTAATATGACATGTTAGGATTGACTTAAGTAAATTTTTTAGAAGTAATCATTCTTTTATGATTTTCACAAAAATCAATTATTGAATAGTGTCAAAATTGACATAAAAGAGTTTTTAAAACAAATATTAAATTATTAATTGATATTAAATTCCTAAAAATATAAGGTTCGACCAAGAGACTTATATCATGATATTTTTATCAGTAATGGACCAATTGGGGGTCTCTTGGATGTATATAGTATGTTTATTAACCATATAATATAAAAATACAAAGAGACATTGTAAAAGTGAAACTAATTAACTAAGAGTTAATACTTAAAGATAAGGTTAATATAGTAACCCAAACCTGTCTAAATTCCATTGGTTGAGTGTTTTTCGACCCATACCCACCTTAACCTTCAAATAATCCACTTTGGAGCCATTATAAACCGAATATGAATTTATTATAAAATAATATTTCTAGCTTTTCCAAAGGTGCCCCTCACCCCTCTTATAAAAGGGCACGCTACCTTATCATTAACCCACACCTTCAAAGCCTTTTGGTTCGGAAAAAATCTATCCAAATACTCTCTCAACTTCCCTCACTTCATCCTAGAGGCCTTACTTTAGTCAGAAAGCCAACTTAAGAAGCCCTTTTGATCAAATCAAAGGGAAGAACCCAAAGAGAGGTAATGACTTCACCACCCATTTTCAAGTTCCTTTCCTCTTCCACTTCTTATTTATTTGTTATTACCATTATAAAATAATAAATACAGTATATTATATATAATTTGATGCTATTATAAACATTTTACAACCATATTTCAGTATTCTATCCATCCTTTGAATAACATGTCACCATACGTGCGTACGTACGACTTACCGTCTCCACGTCGTGGTGTAATTATTATTCAATAAATTATTATTTGGATGGGTATAATAATGATGTGTAATTCATGTAAATAATAAATATAACCTGATAATGATTCTGTATATATGATATACTATCCAATTATATATTATTTTAATATCAAAAGAATGATATTGTCGCTCGTGCGTACGTACGGACTATCGTCTCCATGAACACGATGAGATTCATTCTCCATCGTATCCATTCAAGTATAATTATCATTTGATGATTAATAATAGTATCTAAGGACTTGTTATCATCATGGATATTATTAAGATACAACCTATCCATGACAAACACGACTTATGTAATAAAGCATATAAAAGAAAACGAGTAAGTTAACACCCGAAACAACGATAATACTAAGATATTATAAACAAATCAATGTTAAAAGATCATATATGATATCATATTAATGTATATGATTATTATATAATTTAATAACAATTATTTAACCATTATACAGGAGGTTAACCTACCCCCAACCAAGGAAAAGTACAAGGTAAGGGTTTATTTCGTAATCTCTTCATTATCCGAGGATGTTTATACGTAATAATCTACTGGGATCTCTTTATTATCCACATCCATGTTTCTTAAAACCGTTTTTCAAAACATTATTACTATTTTACTAGAATATGGTTTAAAGTCATTTATACCCTTGTTTGACTTTTTACAAGAGGTTTATAAAGGAATCTTTCCTTCATTTTTCAAACAAGGTGCTTTTAACATTTTCGAAAGAATTAAGGTAAGAATGTTTTTTTAACTTATACGGTGGGTGCGGAAATTTTCCGCTGTTATAAAATCTTCAAAGCTTCCCTTACAAGATTATAAGAATATTTTCAATGAAAATGTTATATTTTATAAATATATGACTCTTAAATTATTTTAAAATATAAAGAGATATTTCTCTAAAAAGAGTTTTGACTTCATCTATGTCAACATCCTTTGATGTATTTTATGCTTATTTGAAGTTGATTTATTATGATACAAAAATTTTATATTGTATTGAAGATTTTTTGATATGTTTGACTATGGATGTGTTATTTTTATACCATTCTTGGTTTATGGATGAAGTATTTACATTTCGTATGCTAGTTTTAATACGAATGTTTATGTTATGTTTAAACCTTTTCATATGGGAATGAATTGGACTTAATATGTGACGGGTGGAGCCCGCTATAGCTTCTTGATGCATCGGTAGGTCTCATGAGACAAACTAGTGTCTTGTCACAAGGCCTTGACAAAATCTTATTTGCAGTCTTGGCACGAGGCCTTGGCTATGTGGTTATGATAGTCTGGCATTATGCATTACATCATTATGAAAGTGGTTATTGATATTGCATGTGATTATTTGATTAGTAGAATATCCATGTGAATAAGTAAAGGGAATTATTTCATTTTATTTTTTCCATACTATGTTGAAGTTCAAGTTTAAAAGGCTATTGTTTTAGTTATACATTGCCTTAAATGTTTATTCTTATTTATGAAAGTTTCCGCTATATTGTTATCCTTACTGGGCATTTGAGCTCACCCCTTTCAATGTTTTATTTTTCACAGGATGTGAAGAAGTAATTTATGAATGACCTGGAGGGATAGTATGTGGGGATATGAGTGAGGACTATGAAGAAAATATGTTGTTGTAGTTTTCATTTTTATGATGTAATGTAAGACTTATGAATATATCTAGTGTTTCCAAGGATACTAAACCAATCGGTCTTTCGATATTTGATCTTTCTTGTGATCATGCCAATTTTATGTAATAATGCACCGACTCTGGGTAACTGGAGCCAGGGTATTACAGTTGGCATCAGAGGAAGTTTAGTACAAACCTTGGATGCTAGATTTAGATAAAATCTGATTAGAGCACATAGATTTAAGATGGACTTTGAGGATTAGTATAGAAGAAATTCCTAGAATTTTGGTATTGTAGAGATTTTGTGAGTTTTCCAAGCAATACACCCCTGTCTGGATACGAGCAAGTAGAGGCGGCTCTGGCACAGATGTACGTAGGGGTAAAACCTGAAAATACTACTTTGAGCTAGACTCTAATGAGAACTGGTGCACAACAACGGGCCTTGCTGCACTCTTGGTTACGACACTCCCGGAGGATATGCTGAGGATAACTCTCATTTTCTTTACAAATCATTATGAAGGGTTTATGAGTATATACTTCCTCAAAGATTTTTTTTTATGATTATAGTTTATATCCATAAATAGTTCAATTTATGTTAAGTGTTTTATAAGTATGGAATTATGTAGTTTGATTCATAAACTGATCTAGTTTATGCCATTGTTTAGAAATGGTGCCTAGTGGAAGAAATGGAAACCATATCAATGCACACACTGCATGTAGGGATTGACCTCCTGCTCAAGATAATTATAGTGGAGCTGGTGATGTCACTGGTGCCGATCATCTAATCACCATACTGGGACAACTCACTCAGGTTATGAATAATAACCTTACCCATATGGAGCACCCGAATCCGCAACGTGGAGGATCAATGTTAGATCTCTTCATGAGGCAACAACCACCAAAATTAAATGGGAGTAAAAATCCCTTAGTAGCTGAGCAATGGATAAATTCCCTAGAGAAAATATTTCATGATTTGGGGAGTAGTGAAAGGGAAAAAATTATCATGGCTATTTACCGCCTCACTGGAGATGCTGATCAATGGTGGTCATTGATTCAAAACATGAAGGAAGATGATGAAGTATCAAATATAGAATGGAGGTAGTTCAAAGATCTATTTTTTAGAAAAATACTTTCCTCGTGACCATCGAGAAGATATGGAAAGACAATTTCTGAGTTTGAGACAAAAGGAGGATGAGAATGTCACAAAGTATGAGGCTAACTTTACAAGGTTAGAAAGGTATGCTGGAGATTATATAAATAACCCAAGATGTAAGATTGATTGTTTCTTTGATGGGTTAAAACTATTTCTCCATCGAGTGTTAGTCTCACAATCCTTTTCATCATACGAAGACATTGTCTCATGTGCTATTAAGACCGAAAAGGAATTCTCTAAGTCTTATGACTTTAAAGCAAAGAAAGAGAAGAAGAGATCTACTGATCAATCTGGGAATGGAAATAAGGGGAATAAGGGAAAGGTTGAATATCCATCCTATGGTAAATGTGGGAAGAAACACCCCGGTACTTGCTTGAAGGGAATGGGTGTCTGTTACAAGTGTGGTGAAAAAGGCCACCAAGATCGTGATTGCAAAGGTAAGAAGGAAGCTACCGATGTTCAGTGCTAAAATTGCAGGGAGATGGGAAATTATGCAAATGAATGTTCTAAGAATCAGGGGAACTTACCTCAAAAAAGGCCAAGGGATCAAGCCCAAGCTTATGCTATCACTACTGCTGAGGTAGAAGCTCCGAAATATGTGGTGGCAGGTAATTTAATGGTTTCCTCAAGTTTAGCAAATGCATTATTTGATTTTGGATCATCACATTGTTTCATATCTTCGCAGTTTGCTAAGAAAATTAGATATTTCCAATTTGATTTAACAAGGGAGTTGTTAGTTAAAACTCCTAAGGAAAGTATCATTGCAACAATGTTTTGTGAATCAGTCCCCATTAGAGCACATAAATGTTCTTTATCTGCTGATCTCATCGTCATACCTATGATTGAGTTTGATATAATCCTCGGTATGGATTGGCTTTCGGACTATGATGCAAAGATTTATTGTAAGAAGAAGGAGGTTATGATTTTTGATGATGATGATAAGGAACACTTTATCTTTAAAGCAGAATCGTCACCACCTAATTCTTATCTAGATCCACCCCTAGTAGCTCAACTAAATTCAATTATTGGGGAGGAAGAGAAAGAAATGACTATGGGTGAGGAAAGGAATGTTCAAATAGAGGATGTACCTATTGTGAAAGAATATGTAGATGTATTTTTGGAAGATTTACCTGGACATCCTCCAGAATGAGAAGTTGAGTTTTCCATTGATTTAATTCCTGGATCAAGGCCTATATTGAAGACCCCTTATAGAATGGCCAATGTAGAATTAGTTGAACTAAAGAAACAACTAGAGTAATTTAGTAATAAAGGATTTATTCACCTTAGTGTTTCTCCATGGGGATCCCCTGTTCTTTCTGTTAAAAAGAAATATGGATCTATGAGGATATGTATCGACTACAGGGAGATAAATGCTATAACAATAAAGAACAAGTATCCCCTACCTCGCATTGATGATTTATTTGACAATATGCATGGAGCTCAATACTTTTGAAAGATTGACCTTCGATCTGGATACCATTAGTTGTGTGTGAAGAAGGAAGACATTCCAAAGACAGCATTTCGAACCAGGTACGGGCATTACGAGTTTACAGTAATGCTTTTTGGATTGACTAATGCACCCTCTGTATTCATGGATCTGATGAATAGAATTTTCAAAGAGTATCTTGATGAATTTGTGGTGGTATTTATTGATGATATCTTGGTATACTACAAAATCTATGAATATCATAAAAATCACTTGCTTATTATCATGAAGACTCTGAGAAGACATGAATTATAAGGGAAGTTTAGCAAATGTGAATTATGGCTTTAGGAGATTTCTTTTCTTGGACATATTGTCTCTAAAGATGGAATCTCTGTTGATCCTTCTAAGACCAAGGCAATCCAATAATGGCCATCACCTACGAGTATAACTGAGGTACATAGTTTTATTCGTTTAGAAGGTTATTATCGACGTTTCGTCCAGAATTTTTTCCGATTGGCTAACCCATTAACAAAGCTCACACGTAAAGGGGTTAAATTTGTTTGGACAAAAGAGTGTGAAGAATGTTTCGAAGAACTGAAGAGAAGATTAGTCAATGCTCCTATATTGACTCTACCATCAGGGAATGATGGGTTCGTTATTTATAGTGATGCATAGAAGAAAGGACTTGGTTGTGTGCTTATGCAGAACGATAGGGTTATTGCCTATGCATCACGATAGTTGAAAACTCATGAACAAAACTATCCTACTCATGATCTCGAGTTAGCAGTTGTGATCTTTTCTTTGAAGATATGGAGGCACTACCTCTATGGTGAAAAATGTGAGATTTATACTGACCACGAGAGTTTGAAGTATATTTTGTCACAAAAAGAACTCAACATGAGGCAAAGGAGATGGCTTGAATTACTTAAGGATTATGATTGTACGATACACTACCACCCGGGGAAAGAAAACAAGGTGGTAGATGCTTTGAGCAGAAAGATCATTGAGTTTTGAACAATATGAGAATTGAAAGGGATCCAATTTTCATGGATCTAGTGAAGATGGACATGGGAATAACCATGAAAGGTGAAACATCAATTCTTTTTCAAATGGTTGCCAAACCATCTTTAATAGAAAGGATTAAGAGTTCTTTGACCGATGATGAATAATTTCAAAACAAGATTAAAGCTGTGAATGATGGGAGATTGAGAGACTTTGTGTATGAAG
Organism: Viscum album; assembly: GCA_963277665.1. Taxonomy (NCBI): domain Eukaryota; kingdom Viridiplantae; phylum Streptophyta; class Magnoliopsida; order Santalales; family Viscaceae; genus Viscum; species Viscum album. The sequence goes on along the minus strand of OY728147.1, from coordinate 1,351,645,910 downwards.
ATGGAATTTTGAAATTTGGGAAGAGACTTTGTGTTCCCGATATACCTGATCTAAAAAGGGAATTGCTGGATGATGCTCATAGTTACAATTTCTCTATACACCAGGGAAGCACGAAAATATATAGAGATTTGAAGGAACATTTTTGGTGGGACAACATGAAGAGGGAGATTGCCGATTTTGTGTCAAGATGTATTTTTTTTCAACAAGTGAAAGCTGGAAGGCAACAGCCTGGAGGAGTCATGCAACCTCTTCCCATACCGGAGTGGACATGGGACAATATTACGATGGACTTTGTCATGGGGCTATCAAAGACTCCTAGAAGGAACAATTCAATATGGGTTATTGTTGATCGTCTTACCAAGTTAGCATATTTTCTTGCTATAAGAGAAGATCTACCACTGGAATGTCAAGAGAGACTATATATTAATGAATTTGTGAGACTTCATGGAGCACCGCTATCGATTGTTTCAGATCATGATCCCCATTTTACTTCAAGATTCTGGAAGAGTCTTCAGAAATACTTGGATACTGAACTTCATTTGAGTACTTCCTACCACCCTTAGACAGACGGACAATCAGAACTGACTATTCAAACCTTAGAAGACATGTTGAGATCTTGCTCACTTGACTTTCAGGGTATGTGAGATCAATATTTACCTTTGGTAGAATTTTCCTATAACAATAGCTTCCATTCGAGTATTCAGATGGCACCATATGAAGCATTATATGGAAAGAGATGTCGCACACCAACCTGTTGGGATGACGTTGGTGAAAGAAAACTTGTAGGTCCAGAACTGGTGGAGGAAACGATGGAAAAGGTGAAGGTAATCCAAAATCACATCAAAGCAGCTCAAAGTAGGCAGAAGATCTATGCTGATAATCGAAGGAAGGATTTTAAATTTCAAGTCAGTGATCATGTTTTCATGAAGGTATATCCATGGAAGGGAGTCATACGTTTTGGTAAGAAAGGAAAATTGAGTCCAAGGTACATCGGACCTTTCGAAATTCTAGAACGAATTGGGGATGTAGCTTACCGATTGGCAATGTCGCCAAGTCTCTCCAAAGTTCATGATGTGTTACACGTATCACTATTTAGGAAATACATGCCTGGCCCAACACATGTAATCACCTATTAGGAATTAGAACTGGAACCCAATCTATCTTATTGTGAAGAGCCCGTTAGGATTCTTGATACAAGAGAACAAGTACTGAGAAACCGGACGACTCGTCTGGTAAAAGTCTTGTGGAGAAACCATAAGATGGAAGAGGCAACGTGGGAACCCAAGGAACTTATGATGAAGAACCACCTAAGTCTTTTCATGCAGTAGTATTCTATAAATTTTGAGGATGAAATTATTTGAAGGAGGGGAGAATGTAACACCCCAAGCTTCTACGATACTCTTCTCTTTGAATAATGTGATAGCGTGTGTTGTACGCAACATCGAGTTCTAACACACCAAAACCAATCAAACTAGACGTTATGAATAGTAATACCTAACTTTTGAAATTATATATATTTTATATTTAAAAATGGACTTCACTCTTGGATTCAGAATATCAAAATTATCCTAAGTTGAATTTTTGTTATTTTTCTAAGAACTTCCAATTTTTATGAATAGTGAAAAATACTTAAAAACAATTTTTTTAATAAAAATAATTTATAGTGATAAATTATATTATTTAGTGGTTTTAAAGTATAATTAGAATATATTTTTACCATTTTATCCAATGGTGTTCATTAGAATTAATTTCACTTTGAAATTGGACATAAACAATTGTCAATCTTTTGATATATATTGTTTCTTAAAAACACGCTATTTATTGTAACAACGGGAATTAATTATAAAATTAAACAATGCAACTTATATGTTTGGAATTTTTTAAAATAGAAAAAATTCTTGAATTCGGAATATCAATTATAGCTTAGGGTGAAATTTTGGCATTGTTCTGAAAAACTTCAATTTTTGATGAATAGTGAAACCGATAAGTGTAGTTAAAAAACTAATTTTTTCATAAAATTTAATTTTACCGCTTCTGTGAATGAAATTTCAAAAATCCGAGAGACAAGGTTAATATCAAGTAGTAAAATGTGGTTCAATGAGATGAAAATAATTTTTTGTGAATAGTAACTTAGTACTTTTATTTACAACGGTTAAAAGTAAATAGGGTAATTAAGGGTAAAAATGATATTAATATTACCCTAACACATGTCATAATTCTATTTAACAAGTGTATCTCGACCAAAAACAACCTTAGGAAAAAAATATTATCATTTAGGTCCACTTGGATTAGATTAGGACATTTATTATTATTTAATTCAAAGAAGAGTTAAAAGAGTTAAAATCAAAGTTTATTTACTAAAACATTTTTAATATAGGGTTATACATAATATAAATTAGATTTTCAATATTAATTATAAAGATAAAATGTTTTCCTACATAATTATAGTTTATTTATAATTTTTAGACATTAAATAATTTAATTTATTTATGACACAATGATGATGAAGTAATTACCTAATTAATGAAAAATTAAAATAATTGATATTATAAATACCCAAATAAATATAATTTTAGACTTTTTATGAATTAAACTAATTTTATAGGTTAATATTACATGTTAAGATTGACTTAAGTATCTTTTTTCGAAGTAACCAATCTGTTATGAGTTTCACAAAAATCAATTATTGAATAGTGTCAAAATTGACATAAAAAAGTTTTTAAAACAAATATGAACTTATTAATTGATATAAATTTTTTAAAAATCTAAGGTTCGTCCAAGAAACTTATATCATGATAGGTGTATTCTTAATGGACCAATTGGGGGTCTCTTGGATGTATATAGTAAGTTTATTAACCATATAATATAAAAATTCAAAGAGACATTTTAAAAGTGAAACTAATTAACTAAGAGTTAATACTTAAAGATAAGGTTAATAAAGTAACCCAAACCTGTCTAAATTCCATTGGTTTAGTGGTTTTAGACCCATAACGACCTTAAACTTTAAATAATCTACTTTTTATCCATTAGAAACCGAATATGAATTTATTATAAAATAATATTTCTAGCTTTTCCAAAGGTGCCCCTCACCCCTCTTATAAAAGGGCACTCTCCCTTATCATTAACTCACACCTTCAAAGCCTTTTGGTTCGGACAAACTCTGCTCAAATGCTCTCTCAACTTCCCTCAATTCATCCTAGAGCCCTTATTTTAGTTAGAAATCTAACTTAAGGATCCCTTTTGATCAAATCAAAAGGAAGAACCCGAAGAAGAGGTAATGATTTCACCACCCTTTTTCAAGTTCCATTCTTCTTCCACTTCTTCTTTATTTGTTATTACCATTATAAAATAATAACCCCAGTATATTATATATACTTTGATGTTATTATAAACATTTTACAACCATATTTCAGTATTCTATCCATCCTTTGAATAACATGTCACCATACATGCGTACGTACGACTTACCGTCTCCACGTCGTGGTGTAATTGATATTCAATAAATTATTATTTGGATGGGAATAATAATGATGTGTAATTCATGTAACTAATAAATATAACATGATAATGATTCTGTATATATGTTATACCATCCAATTATATATTATTTTAATATCAAAAGAATGATATTGTCGCTCGTGCGTACGTATGGACTACCATCTCCACGAACGCGATGAGATTCATTCTCCATCGTATCCATTCAAGTCTAATTCTCATTTGATGATTAATAACAGTATCTAAGGACTTGATATAATCTTGGATATGATTAAGATACAACCTATCCATGATAAACATGACTTACGTAACAAAACATATAAAAGAAAATGAGTAAGTGAACACCCGAAACAACGATAATACTAAGATATTATTAACAAATCAATGTTTAAAGATCATATATGTTATCATATTAATGTATATTATTCTTTTATAATTTAATAACAATTATTTCACCATTATACAGGAGGTTAACCTACCCCCAACCGAGGAAAATTACAAGGTAAGGGTTTATTTTGCAATCTCTTCATTATCTGAGGTTGTTTATACGTAATAATCTACTGGGATCTCTTTATTATCCACATCCATGTTTCTTAAAAACATTTTTCAAAACATTATTACTATTTTACTAGAATATTGGTTAAAGTCATTTATACCCTTGTTTGAATTTTTACAAGAGATTTATAAAGGAATCTTTCCATCATTTTCCAAACAAGGTGCTTTTAACCTTTTCAACAGAATTAAGGTAAGAATGTTTTTTAACTTATACGGCGGGTGCGGCAATTTTCTGCTGTTATAAAATCTTCAAAGCTTCCCTTACAATATTATAAGAATATTTTCAAATAAAATGTTATATTTTATAAATATATGACTCTTAAATTATTTTAAAATAAAAAGAGATATTTCTCTAAAAAGAGTTTTGATTTCATCTATGTCAACATCCTTTGATAGATTTTACAATTATTTGAAGTTGATTTATTATGATACAAAACTTTTATATTGTATTGAAGGTTTTGTGATATGTTTGACTGTGAGTGTGTTATTTTTATACCATTCATGGTTTATGGATTAAGTATTTACATTTCGTATGCTAGTTTTAATACGAATGTTTATATTATGTTTAAACCTTTTTATGTGGGAATGCATTGGACTTAATATGTGACGGGTGGAGCCCGCTATAACTCCTCGATGCATCGGTAGGTATCATGAGACAAACTAGTGTCTTGGCACAAGGCCTTGACAAAATCTTATTTTTAGTCTTGGCACAAGGTCTTGGCTATGTGGTTATGATAGTCTAGAATTATTCATTACATCATTATGAAAGTGGTTATTGATATTGCATGTGATTATTCAATTAGTAGAATATCCATGTGAATAAGTAAATGGCATTATTTAATTTTATTTTTGCCATAATATGTTGAAGTTCAAGTTTAAAAGGCCTTTGTTTTAGTTATACATTGCCTTAAATGTTTAGTCTTATTTATGAAAGTTTCTGCTATATTGTTATCCATACTGGGCATTTGAGCTCTCCCCTTTCAATGTTTTATTTTTCCCAGGATGTGAAGAAGTAATTTATGAATGACCTGCAGGGATAGTATGTGGGAATATGAGTGTGGACTATGAAGAAAATATGTTGTTGTAGTTTTCATTTTTATGATGTAATGTAATACTTATGAATATATCTAGTGTTTCCAAGGCTACTAAACCAATCGGTCTTTCGATATTTGATCTTTCTTGTGATCATGCCAATGTTACGTAATAATGCACCGACTCTGGGTAACTGGGGCCGGGGCGTTAAAAATATCCTATTCCACATATCGATGACCTGCTTGACCAACTGAAGGGGGGATTGTGTGTTATTAAAGATCGATATGAGATCAAGGTATCATCAGGTTAGAATTTGGTCCTCTGATATAACAAGAACTGCTTTCAGATATAGTTATGGCCTTTATGAGTTTTTTTATAATTCCGTTTGGGTTGACAAATGATCCAAAATTATTTATGGCCGTGATGAACATGATATTTCTCCCATACTTAGATTAGTTTGTGGTGGTGTTTGTAGAAGACATCTTGGTGTACACTATGACTCAGGAAGATCATGCCCAAGATAATGACATCATCCAGGGTACACTGAGAGAGAAATGCCAAGCTATTTAAATGTCAATTTTGGATTGACATGGTACACATTTTAAGGAATATCATCTCTGAAGAAGTTGTGGAAGTGGACCCAGAAAAAGTGCATGCAATGATTTCTTGGGAGTATTCCAAGAATGTTTTTGATATTCGAATCTTTTTGGGATCATCTGGTTATTACAGGAGGTTCATCTATGATTTTTTCTGATCGGAAACATCACTTTCAGGTTTGACAAAGAAAGGGGTAATGTTTTATTGGACGGAAGAATGAAAGAATGATTTCTAGGAGTTGAATAAGCACTTGACATCAGCAACAATTTTGATCTTACTAGAGTCCGGTAAGGAATACACAATGTATTGTGATGCTTCTGGGATTAGACTCGGAGTTGTGTTGATGTGAGGGGATAGATTCATTTCATACAACTCTCTAAAGTTGAGGCCACATGAATGAAATTACCCTACACATGACCTCGAGTTGGCAGTAGTGGTTTATGCTCTCAAGTGTTTGAAACAATCTCTTTTGGGTGAAAAGTTTATAGTTTTTACGGATCACAAAATCTTGAAGTATATCTTTTCATAGCACCACTTTAATATTCAGCAATGAAGATTGGTAGAGTATATGAAGTCCTTTTATTTTGAATCGGAATATACTCCTGAAAAGGGGAATAGTGTTTCTAATGCCTTGAGCAGGAAAACTCAGACTCAGTTGGTATATGAGTCGAGTGCAGAGTGGAAGATGCTGACTTTGCTGGTAGAAATACCTGTGGTAGTTCAAGAGATTTAGGAGAGGATGAATCTGGTTTTAGTAATAGTGGATTCTACACTCTTGAGATGGATCAGGGATAGACAATATGAGGAGCTAGAGTGTTTATCATTGAGGGAAAGACTTGAAGGTGGGTAGACACCTTCAGGCTGGATAATAGATGAGAATGCGATCATCTATATAAAAAATCGGGTTTTTGTGCCTATGAGTATGATATAATTTCATTCTTAAAAGTGGGTGGTACATATTGGGGTGAAAAAAATATACCGTGACCTACGACGATGGTTTTGGTGGCCAAGAATGAAAAAGGAGATAGTAGGGTTCGTAACAAGATGTCTCACCTATCAACAGGTGAAGGCAGAGCATCAACAACCTGGAGGCCTATTACAGCCATTGACTATTCCCGAATGAAAGTGGGATGACGTGACTATAGATTTCATGGTAGGAATTCCAAATACTACTAGGAAGAATGATTCTATTTGGGTCGTTATGGATCGAATAAATAAGGTAGCACACAACTTGCCTATCAGGGAAACCTTTACAGTAGATCAATTGGGGGAACTGAACGTACGAGAGATAGTTCATTTGAATGGGGTGCCACAAAATATAGTTTCACATTGCTATTAATGATTTACTTCACATTTCAGGCAGGGATTAGAAAAGGTTCTTGGTATACATGTTCTGTTAAGTATGGCCTTCCACTCACAAACAGATGGATAGTCAGAGTGTACCATACAAGTGTTAGGGGATATTCCGCGAGCATGTAGGCTAGACTTTGGTGGTTCTTAGGAGAAGAACTTGACATATGTGGAGTTTTCCTATAACAATAGTTGTCAAGAAACTATAAAGACGGAATCATATGAGGCACTTTATGGTAGAACTTATAGATCACCGATTTTTTGGTTAGAGGTGGGTGAGTCAGGGTAGTTGGGACCGAGTCTCATTCTGGAGACATCATAGCAGGAGCAGTTGATTCAGAAACGTATGGATATGGCTCATAGTAGGCAGAAGTCATATATTGAGTGATGAAGACAACCCTTAGATTTTATAGAGGTTTATTGTGTATTCCTTCTGGTGTCTCCTTGATTGGGTCTCCATAGGATACAGCGGCAGAGCAAGTTGGTGCCCAGTTTTGTAGGACCATTTGAGGTGCTGGAGAGAATCAATCCAGTGGTGTATCAATTATCACTTCCATATAAATTTATCACATTTAATTATGTTTTACATGTTTCAAAACCACAATAGTATCACCCCAACACTTCTCATTTGATTTATGTGGAAGAGGTTGACCTTGAGATAGATTCATCCTTTGAGGAGAATCTGATACGTATGCTGGGTCGTAGTGAGAAAGTGTTACAGGGAAATACTATGCTGTTAGTTAATGTGTTATTGAAACATGAAAGTGTCTAAGAGGAAACTTGGGAGTAGGAGGAAAACTTGAGGGCTCAATGACCCAATATTTTTGGCTCGAAATATTAGAGAAGTTTGGGAGTGCATCTCGAGGATGATTAATTATAAGGTGGGGATATTGTAAGATATCGGCCTTTTCAGGAGAAATATCTAGTGTTTTTCAGGTACTTTTATTGTTATTAAGTACCTTTGGGTTGGGGTATGACTTGAGGTATGTTTGGTTGAATTTTTTAAGGAACTTGGGAAGACATGGGTTGTGCACGGTTTGCGCATTGTTTGGACAATCCGTGCACAAGATAACCATGCAGACCGTGGAGGTTAGAATAGTTGGCGCATAGTTTTCCTTACCATTCAAAATCGATCCATGCGGGAAATGGAATACCACATGGTTAGTGCACGGTTTTGCCTAACTTTGTGTCCTCCAAGGTGAAACTGTCCGCACAGATCAGTTTAATATGAAAATTGGTTTTAAAACCCCTGGAACCCCCAAAACCTCTCTAGTTTAAACTAGACTCAGGCTTGACAATTTCTAGGTGATTATAGAGCCTTTTAGAGGGATTCCAAGACAATATAAATGTTGTTCTTTGAGAACGGAATCCTAGATTGAAGATCCACTCTTTTCTCGGTAAGTGGATTTCATCACGTTGCTTCTCCAATTCATTCCTCAATGTTTCCTTGATCTTTTCATGGAAGATCTACACCATTTATAACGATCTAAACATATGAGTTTAGATCTAGATCTATATTTGCAATATTTTTATGACTATGATCTTAATTTTGGTTTAGGGATTTAGATCTAATATTTGATCGACAACGTTGCACCGCTCAGATTTTGGGGATTTCCCTTGGGCTAACTTCCATCAATAAACTGAGGTAGGTGGTCTAAATTGAACTTATATAGTCATGGTTTTGATATTTGAATGTGAGTTTATGATTTTCTATATTCCTTAATAATTTAATTCCTAAATTTGGAGTAATTAAGAATGTGGAATTGACTTGTGTTTTCCTTAGTGATTAATTGATAATTGAATCACAAAACAAATGAAGAGGGGTTTCCCAAATAAATGTTTTGGAGATTTGTTATGGGTTGAGATATTGTAATTGAGATATTTAATTTTTTGTGATGAGATAATTAATTGGGGGAAATTAATTATGAAATGGTGTTGGTTATGAAAGATAATTAATTATGATAATTAATTATGTGCCATAATTTTGATCAAAGATAATTAATTGTGAGAATTAATTATGAAAAATTGATATTTTATATGCATAATTATTTGTGAAGAATTAATTATGGAATGAGAATTGTGTTGATTTATTAATTAATTGATGAAATAATTAATGGGTTATGTACTTAGTTAATTGTTAAGTTTACTAATGGACTTTGAAATGTTTAACTAATCATTGGATTAGCAATGGATTGATGTGTAAAATTATTGTGAATTAATGAATGATTAAATGGATGAGATTTTCTTGGTGCTAGAAATATAGTTCTTGACCAATTAGAAGTTGGGTCTTGGTCATGACATTCCTCCCCAATAGTTATCCAAGTTTGAGATTATGGGGTTCTAGGCATGACGACCTACACCGAATGAGATATGGAGTGATAGGCATGAAGACCTACACTAATGAGATTTGGGGTGCTATGCATGACATCCTACACCGAATGAATGATAATAATGAATGATTATTCAAATGAGATTGTGGTGCTTGACATGATGTTCAACACCAAATGAATAACAATAATGAATAGTGATTCAAATGGACAACATGAGTGGAAACTAGGCTTAATGTGATGGTTAAAGATTAAATGAAAATGTGATAACTATTTATATTATGAATTGTATTTATTACTTTATAAAACTGTATACACTATATTTTGAATGGACTTTTTTTACACAAATTTGGTGGTGGCCTACTGAGTTTTACTTACACCCCATTTAGGCCACTTGATTGGCACTCGAGCAGACTTTTTTAATGTAGGATAGGATAAGGACAAGGCTCTGGGATATGTTTCTATTTGGGATTGGAGCATGGGAGAGGGAAACAGATGTGGTTTGGGACTTTCTTGAGAGTCGTTGTGTCATTACTTTCAATTGCATTGTAGACAGTTGACATTTTCATTGTCATAACATGTTTTACCTTTCAATTGAGTATTGTATTTTAATGTTTTGGTTATCAGATGACATAGATTTGTTCTGGTTATTTATATGATTATGGACTTGGTTATATTTATTTGATTGAGTTGGTGTTTTATTCTAATAAAAGAGGGTGTAGTCTCTCCAAGAATGACTTACCAGACCCTCACTGCTAGTCGACACCCTCTGGCGTACAGGGAGACGCACTTGAGGGCATGTGGCCAACCAGCTTGGGGCACATTTTAGTGGCACCTAGGTTGGGTTGTCTCAAACAGAGAAAGTTTTCATCATGTAGTGACATAAAGATCTTTATTAGAGGTATAACTAGTTAGGTATTAAAGAGAATAATTAATTGTGACACAGAATTTGATATATGGAATATTTTGGAATAGAGTTATGGGGAAAATATAAAATACAAGGATATTAATATTTAATCATTAATTATTGATTGAAAATATAGTTTTGATAAGTTTATAATGTAAAAGGAAGTAGAAAATTTCATAATTTCAAAATAGGAGGAACACCAAGATAAAGAAAAACATTGAAAATAAGGAAACACACATCAAGGTAAGTTTGAATAATGTGACCCATCAATATATTATTGATTTTTCCATGGAAGATGTTCTAAAATCTTGAAATTTAGATCCCCCATGGGATTATAAACAAGTTATGATTATATGGAAGTATAAGTGACAACATATAGTCATAAATTCAAATATAATTCGTGTAATAACCAAGAAGAGATCCAATCCTTAAGTGAAATGGTGGATCAACTAGTGATTATTCATAAAGTTGATAATTTTTTAATAAAAGATTTGGTTTACGAGAATAATACATTGAATTAAGAGGCTTTAAATTTGAAACAATGTATTATAATAATTTATGTAATAATGAAGATACAAAGTAATCTACTTAGAAAATATACATGTGAAATGAAAAAATAAATGGGAAAAGAAAAATAAACTTAAATATAATTTGTTTTCTCTCAAAATAAAGCATGAATAGAGGATCAAATCTGAAGAAGAAGTAGGTTATAGAATGAGAAATATGACTACCCTAATGATGGATAAGTATTTTAAAATACTGGACCATGAAATCTTCAATGAATTGTTAGAAATCCCTCCCATATAAATCTTATGAAGTGGAGAATATAGAGGAAAAATGCGGAATTTTTGATAAAATGGAAGGTTTGTGCTAAATTTAGAATTGGTGGTTCTAAATTAAAGGTGGCATTGAATTGTTTCTACTATGGAGTTATTGGATTCACCATGGAGGGGTGTTTGGAATCTAAGGATCTCAATAATGTAAGAATATCTACTGTAGCATCTCAACCTAGATAGATAAACAAGAGGCATGCATTTATCAAGAGATGTTTTATTTTTTATAAATATGGTTATACGATAATGAACTATAATAATATAATTTGAGAGGGTTTTAAGAAGAAAAACCCCATTATAATTTCAAATGGTAGGAATGTATTGAAGGAAAAAAATCTATTAATTTGAAAAAAAGATTTATGGCATTGGATGATTACAAGGAAGGAAATGAGGTGTGTATCAAGTACTACAAATAGCATATTGATGATGGTTATCATAAATGGGAAATAAATAGATATATTTAAAGAAGAAATAATATTATACTTTTTCACTAAATATGGATTAAGACTTGAAGAAATATTCACCAAGGATGAATAAGTTTGAGGTGGTTCTAATGGTTATGAAGGAGAACATACATGAAACATGCCTAATTGGTTTTACCAATACCTTCACAAGGTAATAGAGAAATACTGATGTAATATCTCTAAAATGGATAGGAAATCATAATAATTTATGTATTAATAACATATCAATTTAGTCTCACAATGGAGCTAGATGTCAAGCCAAAGAAGATGGTTTATTTTAAATCAAACATGTAAAATGATGTTTGTTGAAGAGATATAACACAAATGAGAACAAAAAATAAGGATTAAAAGTAAGTTGTAAGAAAATTTTTGGTTCATCATGACTAACTACATTCCTCAACATGAGTATGTTATAGAAGGAACCCTCTCCCCATGTATCCAATTTTCATAATTTTTATTGGTGTGATATATATTTAAAGGGGAGATATAATCCATATGGTTAGGGTTTTTTAACTAGGTGAATGAATTAGAATATTATTAATTTAATAAATAGTTTCAAATTTAGTACTAATGGTATCAAGGTATGATATAAATTTACAAGTGGTGTCAAGAGAAATTCTAATTTTTATCAAAGTTCAAACTTGAAAAATTCAAGGAGTATCTTGATAAATCTATAATTGAAATTAAATTTTAAAATTTCTACATGGTGTTAAGCCTATGTTATATATATCATGTCTACAAAGACTATTTTTAATTATAAATTGGTTTCAAGATAAATATGGTGATTAAAAGAGTTCTATTAGGCGATATCAAGTAGTTTTAGACCCTAAAGAAAAGGAGGTCCACTCGATGGAGAGACAAATGCATTTAATGAGTTCTTATTTTTTTTAATCTAACAAAGTTGTATCATTTTATTGTTTTCAAGATATTAAAATATAATAAATTAATATTTCCATGAAATAAATCAATTTGATAATTAGTATCGACAACTGAAGAAATTCATGAGAAGGAAGAGTTGAAGATTTAAAGGCTGATTAGACACATATAGAAAGGTCCAATGTAATAAAAGAAATACCGTTAACTAGAAATGATATTATGAGTTTGTTATAATTTTTTATCAATTGGTTCAACATGTGGAATAAATAAAAAATTTATACATTAAAGTTTACTTATAAATGGTCATGTGTAAGTGTGATTGAGATATAGGAAAAAATGTTAAAGGAAGTAAAAATAATAAGTTTCATACATTAATATAAGTAACTAAGTGCAATAGAAAACACTGAATTTATTGAATTAAACACTTGTTTATTATATAAAGTTTCAACTTTTTAGGATTAGAGAATTTCTTAACAAAATTTATACAAGTTTCAAGTTCACTTGGTGAAAATATTAAATAATGCAGTTATATTTGGAAGAGGTTTCGATATTGAAGGAAAAATTTACATTTATTCAAGAAAAATTAGCATTAGAGACTTTGATTACATAATAAGTGTTAAAAAATACGGAGTTATGTATATTTTTGAGAAGTAAATTCCTAACTTCCACAATTGGTTAATATAGCTAAAGTTTAATGAATAAGTGATTAATATATCCTAATGGTTTGGAATAAAAAAAAGTAAATGAAATAATTGAAGGCTATGAAGGAGTTATATATCAAAAGGAGAGTATATTTTAGGGAAATTGTTGATAATATACTTGTAGTGTATATAGAAGATGAAGCATTGATTCTTTATGAATATAGTGATTCATTTATATTGATATGGAGACGTTGTGATATCTTTGAAATAAGGTGTAAGAGTAGTATTGAAAAAATATGAGACTATTTTATCAAGACACCCCTGTATAACTCAATAAAAAGGAGAGAAAATATATCATAGATAATAATGTGAAACTTTTTTTTATTGAAAAAGGGGGAGAAAAGAAGTCTATAAATCAATATGGATGTTGAGTGCTGGATTGTAAGTGAAAGGAGGAGAGAATACCATACTCTTAGAGATTTATGGATTTATTAAAGTATTGTAAAAATGTAAAGACCTGGAATTTCCATGTAATTTTTTGAATATATGGGAATTTTACGAGTCCATAAAAATTAACGGTGCGTGATTCCAAGGCCCGGAGTGCCCGGAATGAATTTCTGAACTTTATTTTGGGTACGTTTAGTAAATGTGTGAGCAGGTTTTTCTAAATCTTGAACCGGTGCTCAAAATTGAAATATGAGGGCATCGTTAAACTCACAGTGCCAGTATTCTCTTAAGGATACCTTCACCTCGACCACAGTAGGTCAAGGGTGAAAGATAGAATTTGGGTTTTTATGAAAGAATTTAATAAGATAAAATTGTGTAACAATTTGTTTTCTTTAGAACACCCCTGTGGATGTTGAGAGGTGGGGACCACCAGAACTAAACCTCCCATGTGAGGTTATAGAGGTGGGGACCCCCATAACTAAACCTCCCATGTGAGGTTATGGTGGTGGGGACCACTCGAGACTAAAACCCCTTGAACTCCCTCTTAATGAGAGATAACCCATGGACTCCCTCCAACTTTGAATTTTCCCAACACTATTCATTAATTGGGCCAATTAATTATGCCAACGTGCCAACATAATTAATATAATTAATTTAATTATATGGGAACCTCTTTGTTTGGGAGGATTTTTGGTTGGCAAAGAATTTCTTTGGTGAGAGAAAGTTCTCCAAAGAAGAATGCCATCGAAGAACATTCTTTGTAAATCAAGGAAGAGGGTGATGTTTGAGCCCGTCATCGAAGTGTGGTTTCAGAAGCAATGATTGTTGGAACCCATCCACCTTCTTCGACTTATTTCTCGTGCCAACAACAACGAACAATCGAGGTAGGGGTTTAATTATGTGTGATTATGGATTCCCATGTTCTTCCCTTCTAAACAAAGAATGCTGATCAACTCCCTAACTAGTTGATCCGCGAATGATTTCTTTTTGTGGGTTTGGGAATAATCATTGGTGGAGGTTGTAGGGTTTGACGTTCTTCATGGAAGATTTATTAAGCTTCTTGATACCGCTCTAATGTGGAGGGTGGGGGCCAAACGAACATGGACCAAAATCTCCACATTTTTCTTGAGATTTTGTTGTGTTCCTCACAATGGAAGAAGGTGGCGACCGGTGCCAGAGAATGGCACCGGTGGGACTCATATACAGTGGTCAGAACACCACCGACCGCGACGAAGGTGATGACGCATCTGCAGCCCCGCGCGGCCCCCGCGCGGCACCCTCGGCCCCCGCACCGCCCCCGCATCCCCCACGCGGCCCCCGCGGCCCTCGCGCGGCCCCCGCGCCGCCCCCTGCGTCCCTCGCACCCCCCTCCGCGCCACCCCGTGGCCTCTGCGCCTCCTGGTGCCTCGCCGTCACGCGGCCCCACGCCGCCCGCAGCCTCCGTGCCACCCCGCAGCCCTCCACTCCGCCCCACGGGCTCGCTGCCTCAAGGCCCTCCAAGCCGCCCCATGGCCTCGCTGCCCTTGCGGCCTCACGCTGCTCCATGGCCTCCGCCACCCCGCGGGCCGCTGCCCAGGCTGGGCCACCCAGCGCGGGCCAGACCAGACCCACTTCGACTATATCTTTGGCACGGGGCATCCGTTTGAAAAACCGTCTGTGGTTCCAGAAACCGTGGAGCGAGATGATCTCTTTGGTATACTTCAATGAAGATTTGGATAGAGTTGGGGAATGGTCCAGTTGGATCGAGCACGAATCCAGCCAGGCCCTCGGGACAAAAAAGCTAATAACTTACATACCGGGCGTCCGATTGACGCACCATCTGTTGCATTGAGACCCCTATGGTGTGGCAGTCCATTGTGATACATCTTCATGAGACTTCATGGAATTTGGAGTATCTACCAAAGGATTGTGGAGTAGTCCCTCCCGGAGACAACGAGCATAGTGTGGGAACCCTAAAGCTGGCTATGACGGGAAGAATGAAGAGAGATCCTTTGTGGGTCAGCACCGAGCGATCCTATGTGGGTCAGCACCAAGAGATCCTATGTGGGTCAGCACCAAGAAATCTTGTGTGGGTCAACACCGAGTGATCCTGTGTGGGTCAGCACCAAGCGATCCTGTGTGGGTCAGCACCGAGCGATCCTGTGTGGGTCAGCACCGAGCAATCCTGTGTAGGTCTGTCCCTGAACAGAGTAAGATGATTTAGCAGTTACATCTAATCATATCTACTAATGTACTTAAGTTATACTTGGTGTGAGATGGGTCTATACATGTGTGGTATTTTTCTTCGTGGTAATACCATATTGGTATTATTTTGTGTGGAGTACCTATGTGGTACTTGCCTTCGTGATATTTCTTCCTTTGTGGAACAGTTGAGCTTGGGGCTTTGATGTCAGACTCCGTGTTTTCCTCATAATTGAGATGGGTTTACTCGATAACTTAGGTATATGTATGAGAATATACCTAAGTAGGGTTATCAGTTGTTTCCTTCCTTTTTGTTTTATGCTTTGTGGATTTTGTGAGACCTTGAGGGTCTCAGGGTCCCTATTGAGTATCGTTATACTCACCCATGCACGGGCTATGCCCGCACTTCATTATGTTTGGTGTAGACGAGGGACTGAGATGACTGAGGATGAGGGTACCAGGACTGGAGGTAGCTCGGAGTTGGATGATAGACATGGAAAACCGCAGAGACGACCGTTCGTGAGCTGTACCTACCCTTTAGGTAGGATCTGTGGTGGATGATCTTGGTGCTTCTTTTCACCTATCAGCTGTCTTGTAATTTCTAGTTTTTCTTGTACTTTTTAGTTGGGCTTGTATTTTAGCCTTTTTTTACTTACTATACTCACTCTGTTTACTATTCAGTTTACTTGAGTTCATATCTTACTGTGTGCTTGGTTGTGTGTGTTTCAGGTTATAAAGGAAATGCCTTCCCAATTTTAGGGAACACGCCTTCGGTTCTAGTCGCGAGCCCCTGTCCTATGGAAGGTGGGCTTGGGGTAGTCACGGAATGGGCCACAGGGGATGGGTCGTGAGAAATTGGTATTAGAGGAGTCAGTTATACTATAGAACATAGGACTATGATCATTTAAACGACAATAGTGTTAAGTTTAGTGAGTGTGGTTATCAGTTTACGGAATTTATTGTTGGTGCGATGACCAACATATCCATGCACCAGGACCCTGACTTCTTATTTCTGACTCAGTACATGAAAAAATTGTTTGCGTGTGTGTTTTCAAGAGTCTTCTTTGTGAACTCTTTGAGTCAGCTCACCAGGTATAACTTATTGACCGTGGAACACCTGTTTCTATTCAGGATGCCTCCACATAGACAACCTGCTAGGGTTATGAGAGTTGTACGCACTGATAGCCCACCGATCGATGAGGCCACGGTGCATGGCCCTCTTCCAGTATAGGCACCAGTGAAGGCACTAGCAGTACCATTACCCATTAGTCAAACTATGACACCAGCTCCAGTAGTAGAGAGTGCATGCTGCCTGAGCACGTTTCATGAGTTCCAATGCCAGAGGCCACCCAGGTTCAGGGGAGAGATAGACCCACAAGCAGCTGAGGATTGGCTGGAGGCCGTAGTGAGAGATTTTCGACTGGTAGGGACACCAACTAATCTCATGGTGATCCTTGCCACCAGTCTTATATAGGAAGTAGAAGGCTGATGGTGGAGCTTGATGCTCTAAGTTCATAATGAGGCGACGCTTCTCTGGCCAGACTTTGAGAGCCTGTTTCAGGTAGAATTTTTCCCAGTTTCTCTTCGTGCAGTACACATACAAGAGCTGCTTCATCTACAACAGGGAATCATGACTGTGGATTAGTACTCAGCAAGTTTCACTGTCCTCTCATGATACTCCATAGATATGGAGCGAGACCCATTCTTCAGGGCCCATACCTTTGAGTAGGGACTCAGGCAAGAGATCAGGGCTTTGATGATCTCACTCAGCATCCCGATGCAGGTGTGGATGTCAGAGCGAGCCCTCTTAGTGGATATTTTTCTTGCTGAGAAGTCACCAATAGTGAGACCTACCACCAGACATCACATAGAGGAGTCTTCTGCAGGTGGCAGCAGACAAATGTCATAGAGGTCCAAGAGAACCATACCTACAGGTGGATGACCGTAGGATTCTGGGTCGGTTGTGCGGGGCACCCGAGGAAGAACCAGTCATGCTAGGAGTGGGTAGTGTTACGCATGCGTCGGACAGGGTCACATGGATCATGACTGTCCGACCTGCTGTATGGATGATCATTAGACGATTGAGGGACCACCCAGGTAGAGATAAAGGTTTGATTGAGGTGGTCTGCAGGTAGCAGACAAACATGGTAGAGGAGCTTGTCATGCGACTGGTGGTGGGCAACGATTTGAGGTATTACCGCCACCACCACCAGGAGGTCCTCTCCGACTATAGGTAGTAGGTGGATAAGGGCGTACTTAGCTTCAGGCAGCTGAGGCCTATGATCATGGTGCTCTGGAGATGATACGAGGTACGATCTGTGTCTATTCTACCTTAGGTGAAATAATTATAGACAGAGGTTCCAATCATTATTTTATTTCCACTGCCCTTGTTTGGATCTCGGAGATTTCGACAGAGCTGTTGGCTCGATCCTAACATCTAGAGACTCCTACGAGAGAAGATTCAACAATTACGCACTGGTGCCAACAATGTGAGCTTACTCTAGGAGGTGAGAGCTTAAGCTAGGATCTCCAAGTAGCAGCGTCGAGGCCTTATGACATCATCTTGGGTATAGACTGTTTATCTACAGTCTATGCTTAGATTGACTGTATTACGCCCAATGTGTAGTGTGTCTTCACAGATGGGACCAGTTTTACCTTCACTGGCAAGAAGGGAGCCTTTTCAACACATGATGGACTTAACCGTAGGAGGATGTGGCTGATCACTCATTAGTTGGCTAGCCTTATCCTCAGAGCAGTTGATGTGGAGAGTCCATGTTATCCTTTATTTGTGGACCAATATGCAGATGTCTTCCCAGATGATGTTCTGGGTCTACCTCCTCACAGATAGGTGGAATTTTACATTGACTTGTACCCCGAGACGACACCAATATCTATACCAGGGTATTAGATGGCTCCTTCGGAGCTTCTTGAGATGCAGGTACAACTTGAGGACATACAGGAGACGAGGTTCATCTGGCCCAGTGTTTCCCCTTGGGTAGCCATGATTTTTTTCTCCAAGAAGGCATATGGGATATTGATAATTTGTGTCAACAATCGGCGCATGAATCAGGTGACCATGAATAACAAGTACCCACTCCCAAGGATTGATGACCTCTTTGATCTGCTGAAAGGAGAACGGTGGTTCTCGAAGATAAACCTCAGATCAGGCTATCAACAGCTCAGAGTAAGAGACAAGGATGTGCAGAAGATGACTTTCAGATGTCGGTACGACCAATACGAATTCTTGGTTATGCCATTCGGAATAACCAACACTCCAACAATGTTTATGGGACTCATAAACAGGATCTTTCAGCCATACCTTGATATCTTTGTAGTATTCTTCATCGAAGACATTCTGATCTACTTGACTACTAAGGAGGATTATAATTATCATTTTCGGGTAGTACTGGGCATGCTCCGAGAGCAGAAAATTTATGGTAAGATGTCAAAGTCCCAAATACGGATTTGAGAGGTTCACTTTCTGGAACATGTCATATCGGAGCCTGGAGTTGCAGTAGATCCACTGAATATTGAGGCAGTACTTGCTTGGCAGCCACCCAGGAGTGTGATAGAGGTACGAATTTTCCTGGGTTTGGATGGTTACTATCGGATATTTGTGCCAGATTTCTCCAGAGATGCAGCACCAATTTCCATGTTGTCAAAGAAGGGGCAACCCTTCATGTGGACGAAGAGATGAAAGTAGAGTTTTTAGGAGATGAGACAGAGGCTGACTAGTGCACCCATCTTGAGGCTTCCATAGGAGGGCGTAGGGTGTGTAGTCTACTGCGATGCATCAGGGACCGGGCTCGGATGTGTCCTAATGCAGGAGTGAGCAGTGATCGTATGTGGTTCTCAATAGCTGAGACAACATGAGAAGAACTATGCTACCCATGACTTGGAGTTATTAGTATTGGTCATCGCCTTGAATATGTGTCGACATTACTTGATGAGAGAGGATTTTATAGTGTACTCTTATCATATGAGTCTCTCGTATATCTTCTCTCAAAATGACCTGAACCTGAGACATCGACGTTGGATTGAGTTCCTCCAAGACTATGACTTCGAGATAGTCTATACTCATGGGAAGGGGAACATTGTTGTAGATTCACTCAGTAATAGATCTGGTATACAGCTGCATGGTGAGGTGACGGAGCAGCTGGCCGCTTTGCAGATATCCTTTGTGGATTGAGATGGAGCATCTTTCATTCAGTCTCTTACAACCACTCCCCCACTTCTTCAGCGAGCCAGGGATGCAAAGTGTGGGTACACTGACTGCGAGGCACGACATGCTCAGATATCCACAGGACAGGCACCTGATGGATTTTTTGAAGGTGGGGAGCACGTCATCCTCTTCAGAAGACGTACCATGGTATCAGTGTCACTTTAGGAGGAAGTGTTGAGGGATTTCTACACATCCCCTCTAGAGGTACATCCGACAGTGGTGAAGATGTACCAGGATCTCCGACGACAGCACTGGTGGTTGGGAATGAAGAAAGTAGTAGCATAGTTTTTCTCTCAGTGCCTCACTTGTCAGCAAGTGAAGGCAGACCATCAGGTACCAACAGGCTTGGTTAAACCTTTAGAGGTCCCATAGTATAAGTGGGATGGGATATCCATGGAATTTGGGACATGATTTCCACTGTAAGAACCCGAATCTTCATTTTAGACATGTTTTTCCTTTTCTAGTCTTTTTTGAGAAAAAGAGGAAAATCTGGAAATTTTGAAAGTGCATGTCGGGTACTTTATAAGTACACGTTGTGTACCATGTTACCGCATGAGGCCGTGTGATGGCCATGTCTGGGCCACACACATGGTGTGTAGGGGTGATGTGAAGGCCACTTAAATTGGAGTACGGAAAATCCATGTACACACCGTGTACCCCAGAAGTACAAGACCTGCAATTTGTTATTATTTTTTTCATTAAACAGACCAGGGTCGCGCCTCATCGACAGAAACACCTTCTTCTCCAGGTTCTTCGACTAGGAGCGCCCGTACGACCATGAACATCCTCCGAGCCCCTGAGCCTCCGTCTATTTTCCAAATCAACCGTTGTTGATTGCGTTGGAACCGCAGCGGTGAGCTCTTCCTTCTTCTTGAGTTTCATTCTATGATTTTCCCTCTTTCTAGAGATATCGTGGGTTGACCATTTTGTGAGTTTTCATAGATCTATGAAGTTTTAAGGATAATCAAGCATCGTGGTCAAAGTATATTGGTCTCCTAGCATCAAGGTAGGTGGTTTTTGCCTTACATTTCGGAGTCTGTGAGTTTTATGTGCAAATTCCACCATTACCCGTGAACGGGGTATTGCGTGTTTACCGTTTTCCCCTGTTGTTTTCCTGGCTTGCTTGTATGCTTGTGTAGAGGTAATTTGATCAGGTTTGGGGATAATTTCTGTTCTTGGATGTTTATCCATGCCTTGTTCTATTTACGACCTTTGGGTCTTGTTAGCCTTTGGCTATTATACCTGTTTTCCATGCCTTATGATTGTAGGATGGAATGATATTCTTGACATGCTTATTATGCTACATACTAGTTATCCAAGTATCTCTATAGGTGTACTTTGTCCTTATAGAATTATTATGCACTGGTAGGCTTGGGACCAGGAGAACCTAGTGATTTAGACTATAAGGGATAGAACGAGTGAGATTCTAGAGAGTCTTGGATATTATAGACTATAAGGGATAGACTGAGTGAGATTTCTAGAGAATTTTGGACATTATAGACTAGAGGGGATAGACCGAGTGAGCTTCCTAGAGAGTCTTGGATATTATAGACTATAGGGGATAAACCGAGTGATCCCCCAGAGAGTCTTTAATTTGTTTGAATTTCTTTAAAACCATTCTAGGGTAGAGAAGGAATTGACTGAGTGAGCTTCCTTAGAGTGTCTGTGATAGACCTGAGACTATAAGAGGATTGACTGAGTGATCTCCTCAGAGAGTTTCTTGACCTTGAGGCTATAGGAGGGTTAGACCATGTGATCTTCCTCAGAGAGTCCCTGACTACCCTAAACTATAATCGAAATTGACAGATCAAGCTTCTCCAGAGAGAGTCTTATAATTTCTTATGACCAAACCAGAGGGGTTAGGCTCAGTGCACTTCCTAAAGGGTTGTTGTTACTTCTTGGATAGGACCATATGGGTTGTCTATGAGTACCTCCGAGAGTGGTTCCGGTGTGGTTAGTTGTTTTCTTCACTTATGCTTGTTGATTTGTGGATTTATCACTATTATATATCATACTTTTTACTGATTACTATTTACAGGTTGTTGTTTACTACTTACTGCACTATTACCTACCATATACTCACTGATTGTTAGGCACAGATCTTCAGGTGGTTGCCTACTGGGATTTAGTCTCACACCCTGTTTGGGCCATGCTTTTGGGCCCAAACAGACTATGTTGTTGCAGGTATAGACAAGGGAAAGTGCCCTTCGACTTCTGGTACTTGATGGCTTTGGAGCAGGAGATTATGGGACCAAGCTTAGGCTTGCGATGCTACAGAGCTGTTTATATTTTCTTTTGTACTTGTTTCGGTACTTTTTTTATTTCCAGCATTGTGACCTATTTGGATGCTTTCCTAGATCTGCATCATGCATCATTTCATATATCCATATGTGCTCCAGTTGTTTATTGTTTTAGTCTTACACTATTTATTGTTGTTGGATATCTACTGCTTCTGCTATTTCCTGTTTTGTTTACTTCTATTGTATACTCTGCCAATGAGGGCATAGTTTACCCACTATCACACCCAAGGCCCTTGCTGCTAGTCAACATCCTCTGGCATTTGGGGAAATGTGCTTGAGGCCCTATGATCAACTGGGTACGGGGCGCCTCTGGGAGGCTTCCGGAACCGAGACGTTATAAAGTGGTATCAGAGGAATTATTTTCTCTTGATTTATTGTTTGGAGCCTTTATCCAGGGATATGACATATTTAGTACTTGGTAAAAAGCTGTGCCCGAGAGTAGCTAACCTGTGTATAGGGAAAAGCCAATCTACCTCTTTTATTGTAGTTTTCTAGTTTTTGGATTTTACGGTTCATATGATTTCACCTAGAGTGATTCACACACCTTGTGTTGTTATTTTTGTTGCTATTGCGGTTCTATTTCTGTCTCAACCCGATGAGATGAGGGTATGCCATCTCATGCATCATATAGGAACTTGTTAGAAATCACATGCCATGCATTCTTGTCATGCCATCTAGGGTGAATTAGCGATTGCATGTTGTTGTGATAGACGTTGTGTAGATTATGCATGATGTTGTGATTGATTCTTTGAAATAATCCATGTAGTTTGATTGAGAAATTGTTGTGTTGTACCTTGCTTAAATGAACGCCAAATTTTGGTTCTTGAGGTGTTATGGGCCGTCATCAATCGGAACTTGGTGGATCATTAACCTTTTTTTCCTTGTATATGACCTATATGAGATGACACGCTTTGATTCGTAGGGAGTATGGGCCCTCACGGATTGCAATTTGGCACCTCCATGCTTGTTTTTCAGTGTTTTCTGGGCTTCGATGCAGTTTATGAGCTACTGCCCGGAAAAACCCAGAATACACGATATGTACTTTATGACTACATGCCATGTAGTTTTAAAATGTGTCACTGAATGTGTGGGCAGAAACACGGTGTTGTGAAAAATTTTTCAGGAAGATGCTGTGTACGGTAGGTACACACAGTGTAGTAATGAGCCATGTACCCGACTGTGTCACTAACAACACGGGTCGGGGAAAATCATGTAGTACATGTCGTGTTTGGTACGAACACACCGTGTAGTCTTGTTCTAGGTACCCAACCATTTCACGAAAAACACAGGTCGGTGTTATCTTCTCCTATACACGCCGTGTTTGTTCGGGACACGCCATGTAAGGGTCATCCGTGTAGCCGGCCGTGTAACTAACAACACGAGTCGCAGAAACCTTGTCTAGTACACGCTGTGTCCATAGTGAACATGCCGTGTAGTCTAGGGTTAAGAGGACCATGTGAGTTAGCCATGTGAAGATACTTGGGCAAGGGAATGGAGTCCAAGTACATGCCGTGTGTTGGAACAAAACGCCGTGTAGTCTGGGGTGTTACACGACTAGTGTGGCAAATGTACACGCCCATGTGACTGGCCTTAAGGAACATGCTGTGTAGTTTTATACACGCCCTGTAGTCATGTTTTGTAAAAATTGAAAGTTTCGTTCTCCTGTTCCTATTTTTTACACTTGTGTTCTCGGTCTTTGATAATCCTGATCTATGGTGACACTTCTTATGGGACCTCTATGTCCTAGAGATGACAGGCTATGATTTCATTCTCGGTATGGACAGGTTAGTTCCCTTCCAGGTAGTCGTCGATTTATATCACCACATGGTGTGTTTCGTATCACCAGAGGGTGGATCTTTTCTTTATAGATGTGAGTGGGATGTCCAGGTGGGTAGAGCTGGACCAGAGCATCATGGGCTAGGAGGAGTTACAGCCCAGATTACCAGTCTTTATCTGGATGACCAGGGGAATTCGAAGTTAGACTTTCCTCCAGTGGTGGATTGTTTTCAGGATGTCTTTCCAGAGGACTTTTCAGGTTTTCCTCTAGAGTGTGAGGTATAATTATCAATTGAGCTCATGCCAGGAGTGGCACCAGTGTCCATTCCTCCTTATAAGATGGCTACACCTGAGTTGTAGGAGCTCAAGAAGCAGTTGGAGGAGTTGCAGGCAAAGGGGTCTCATCCGACCTAGTACTTCTCCTTGGGGTTCGCCTGTACTGTTTTCAAAGAAGGCAGACGACACCCTTAGGCTTTTCGTGGATTATCATAAGCTGAACCAGTTGACGGTCAAGAACCGATATCCCTTGCCGAGGATTGATGACCTATTTGATCATCTTGGAAGAGCCCGAGTGTTCTCGAAGATCGATTTGAGGCATGGTTATCATTAGTTTCATGTTAGACCATCAGATATACCTATTAGAGCCTTCAAGAGCAGGTATGGTCTATAAGAGTATATGGTCTTGCCATTCAGTCTCATGAATGCTCCATCAGATTTTATGGAACTGATGAACTGAGTTTTCTATCCATACTTGGATTCCTTCGTGGTGGTTTTCATGGACGACATCTTGGTGTACTCTCACACTAGACACGACCATGCTACCCATCTTGATATCGCTCTGATTACACTAAGAGAGCATCAGTTATATGATAAGCTCTCGAAATGCCACTTTTGGATGGATCAGATTCACTTCTTGGGTCATGTTATCTCAGAGGCAGGAGTATCAGTAGAACCAAAGAAAGTGAGAGCTATAGTTTCCTGGGAGAATCCTAAGAATGTATTTGAGGTGTAGAGTTTTCTAGGGATGGCTGGATATTATAGGTGTTTCATATATGACTCTTCACACCTTGCAGAACCGCTGACAGGTCTGACCAAGAAAGGGGCGAAGTTCTTATGGTCAGATTCTAGTGAGACAACCTTTCAGGAGATGAAAGGGAGGTTGACATCAGCACCAATACTAGTCTTTCCAGAGCCGCGCAAGAGCTATACTATTTACTGCGATGCTTCTGGTATCGGGCTGGGAGATGTGCTTATGCAGGGATATGGGGTCGTTGCTTACAGGTCTCAGCAGTTGAGGCCACATGAGAGGAACTACCCGACACATGATCTAGAGTTGGTAGCTATTGTTCATGCATTACGCTATTGGAGACACTATCTTCTAGTAGATCACTTTGTGGTGTTTAACGAACCCAAGAGTCTCAAGTTTATCTTTACTCAGTGTGATCTGAATATGAGATAGGATAGGTGGGTCGAGCATCTCCAGTCTTTCGACTTTGAGCTTGCCTATACGCCAGGAAAGGGCAACGTAGTGGATGATGCGTTGAGTAGGAGAACTCAGATTCAGGCAGTTCAGGAGGCCAGAAGTGAGTGGCAGCTTATGGATCTATTCTCTGAGATGCACTTGGAGGTGCATGACAAACAGGGAAAGAATTTTCTATCTTTTGTGGATGTTACCTCTACACTTCTTGATCGGGTACAGATGAGGCAGCTATCAGACTCGGAAGGCCTAGTCCTGCAGGAGAGTGTGTTATGAGAGGACCTTATTCCTGGTTGGACAATGGGAGAGTATGAGATCATCCGTTTCCAGTGATGTGTGTGGGTTCTAGCAAACATATGCGAGGAACTAATGTGGGATTTCCATTCCTCAGTTTGGGCAGTTAATCCTGGAATCCCCAAGATGTATCGTGATCTACACCGGTAGTACTGGTGTCCAGGTATGAAGAGAGATGTTTCTGGGTTCGTCATGAGATGTTCTACTTGTCAGCAGGTGAATGTAGAGTATCAGCGACCAACATAGATTTTACAGCAGCTACCCATTCCCGAGTAGAAGTGGAACGATGTCGCGATGGAATTCATGACTGGGTTACTGAGGTCACCTCGGGGGAGTGATGCTATTTGGGATGTCGTCGATAGGCTTACAACGTTTTCTCATTTCATGTCGATCAAGGAGACCTTTAGTGTTGATGACCTGGGGTGGTTGTACATCCAAGAGAAAATACATCTGCATGGAGTTGCACACTCCATTGTTTCAGGCAAGGATGTGCACTTTACTTCTTGGTTTTGGAAGGGGATTCAGATGGATTTGTGTACACATGTACTTTTGAGTATAGTATACCATCCCCAGACAAATCGCCAGTCTGAGCATACGATTCAGGTTCTTGATGATATTCCCTGAACTTGTATTCTAGACTTTGGTGGTTCTTCGGAGAAGAATATTCCTCTTGTGGAGTTTGCCAATAATATCAGTTTTCAGGCGACTATTCAGATGGAACCTTACGAGGATTTGTACGGTAGGCCATACCGATCACCTTTGTGCTAGCTGGAGGAAGAAGAGGAAGCTTTGCTGGGACCTCGTCTTTTTCAGGAGACCTGATAGGATATAGATTTGATTCGGAAGAGGATGGCTACAGCACAGTCTCGATAGAAGTCATATACTGATCAATAGAGACGACCTCCAAAGTTCGAGGTCGGGGATCAGGTTTTCCTATGTGTCACATCGAGGTTGGGACACAAGAGGATTCAAAGACAAGGTAAGATTTCACTATGGTATGTCGGGACGTTTGAGGTGTTGGAGAGATTTGGGCCGGTTTCCTATCGGTTGCAGTAACCTCAGAGGTACCGGGCTATGCATGACGTCTTCCACGTCTCTCAGCTTCGACGATACTTTTCAGACCCGTATCATGTCTTTCAACCCGAGGAGGTTGATCTCAAAGCAGATGTGTCATTTAAGGAGCATCCTATCTAGATTGTTGATCACAGTATGAAGGTTCTCCATGGCCAGTCTGTTCCTCTGGTATCGGTGCTATGGCAGCACAGGTGAGTATAGGACAAGGCCAGGGAGAGGGAGGCCGATGTATGATCGCAGTGGCCTGAGCTGTTCGGGGTTTCTTCTTCTACACCTCACTAGGGAAATTCAGGGATGAATTTATTTAAGGGGGGAAGTTTTTAAGAACTTGAATCTTCATTTCAGGTATGTTTTTCCTTTTCTGGTCGTTTTTGGTGAAAAAGAGGAAAATCTGGAAATTTTCAAAGTACACGCTGTGTACTTTATAAGTAAACACTGTGTACCTTGTTGCCATGCGAGGCCATGTGCTGGACATGTCCGGGCCACACACACAGTGTGTAGGGGCGATGTGGAGGCCACTTAAAGTGGAGTACGGAAAATCCAAGTACACGCTGTGTACCCCAGAAGTACACACCCTGTACTTTTTTTTCATTAAACGGACCGGGGTCGCGCCACATCGACAAAAACACCTTCTTCTCCAGGTTCTTCGGCCGGGAGCGCCCGTATGGCTGAAAACATCCTCTGAGCCCCCGAGCCTACGTATGTTTTCCGAATCGACCACTGTCGATTACGTTGGAACTGAAGCAGTGAGCTCTTCCTTCTTCTTGAGTTCTATTCCATGATTTTCCCTCTTTCTCAAGATATTGTGGGTTGAATGTTTTGTGCGTTTTCATAGATCTACATTGTTCTAAGGAGAATCAATGCTCATGGACAAAGTATATTGATCTCCTAGAATCAAGGTAGGTGTTTTGTGCCTTACCTTTAGAAGTCTTTGAGTTTTATGTGAAAATTCCACCAATACCCGTGAATGAGGTATTGCGTGTTTACCATTTTCCCCTCTTGTTTTCCTGCCTTTCTTGTATGCTTGTGTAGAGGTAATTTGATCATGTTTGGGGATAATTGTTGTTCTTGGATGTTTTGACATGCCTTGTTCTATTTATGACCTTTGGGTGTTGTTAGCCTTTGGCCATTATACCTTTTTTCCATGCCTTATGATTATAGGATGGAATGATATTCTTGACATGCTTGTTATGCTACAGACTGGTTAGCCAAGTAGCTCTATAGGTGTACTTTGGCCTTATAGCATTATTATATACTAAATAGAACATTACCGTGAGATCCTAGTGCTATAGACTATATGGGATAGACCGAGTGGGCTTCCTAGAGAGTCTTTGATATTATAGACTATAAGGGATAGACTGGGTGAGCTTCCCAGAGAGTCGTGGACATTATAGACTAGAGGGGATAGACCGAGTGAGCTTCCTAGAGAGTCTTGGATATTATAGACTACAGGGGATAGACCAAGTGATCCCCTAGAGAGTCTTTAATTTGTTTGAATTTCTTTAAAACATTTCCAGGATAGAGAAGGAATTGACTGAGTGAGCTTCCTTAGAGAGTCTGTGATAGACCTTAGACTATAGGAGGATTGACTGAGTGAGCTCCTCAAAGAGTTTCTAGACCTTGGGGATATAAGAGGGTTAGACCACGTGATCTTCCTCAGAGATTCCCTGACTACCCTAGACTATAAGGGGAATTAACCAAGCGAGGTTACCTAGAGAGTCTTATAATTTCGTATGACCAAACCATAGGGGTTAGGCTGAGTGCACTGCCTAGAGGGCTGTTGGTACTTCTTGGATAGGACCAGAGGGGTTGGTTGCAAGTACCTCTCAGAGGGGTTCCTATGTGGTTAGCTGTTTGCTTCACTACTCCTTGTTGATTTGTGGATATATCACAATTGTATATCATCCTGTTTACTGATTACTATTTACTGGTTGCTATTTACTGCTTACTACACTATTACCAACCATATACTCACTGACTGTTAGGCATAGATCTTTGGGTGGTTGCCTACTGGTATTTAGTCTCACACCATGTTTGGGCCATGTTTTTGGTCCCAAATAGACTATGTTGTTGCAAGTATAGAAAAGGGTAAGAGACCTTCGACTTCTGTTACTTGATTGCTTTGGACCAGGAGAGCATGGGACCAAGTTTAGGTTTGCGATGCTGCAGAGCTGTTTATCTTTTCTTTTGTAGTTGTTTTGGTAATGTTCGTATTTCCAGTATTGTGACCTATTTGGCTGATTTCCTAGATATGTATCATGCATCATTTCATATAAACATATGTGCTCTAGTTTTTTATTGTTTTAGTCTTCCGTTGTTTATTGTTTTTGGATATCTACTGCTTCCGCTATTGCTTGTTTTGTTTACTTCTGCTGTGTACTCTGCCAATGAGGGAACAGTTTCCCCACTATCACACCCAAGGCCCTCGCTGCTAGTCGGAAGCCTCTGGCATTTGGGGAAATGCGCTTGAGGCCATGTGACTAATCGGGTATGGGGTGCCTCTAGGTGGCTTCCAGAACCGGGATGTTACATCCACGTACATCCATAGGTCATGATTCTATCTGGGTGATCGTCGACCGACTCACCAAGTCAGCTCACTTCCTACCGATCAGAGAGAAGGGTTTAATAGGGATCTTGGGATGCCTCTATGTGGAGAAGATTGTGCGGTTACCTGAAGTAACCTCGAAGATTATCTCTGATCGTGAGGCACATTTTACTTTTCGAATATGGAAGGGGATGCTAGAGGATTTTGGGACATAACTTCATTCATGAACTGCCTTCCATCCTCAGACAGATGGCCAAACTGAGCGGACCATTCAAAATCTCGAGGAAATGCTATGTGATTGCATCCTCGACTTCGGTCGCAGTTAGTATGATCACTTTACTTTGGTGTAGTTTTCATACAACAATAGCTATCACTCCACAAATGGGATGGAACCTTTTGAGGCGTTGTACGAGAGGCCTTGCAGATCACCTTTGTGCTGGAATGACCTAGGGGAGTCAGCACTCGTAAGACCAGAGATGGTTCAGGCTACCACAAAGAAGGTGAAGATCATCCGGGAGTGGATAAAGACTGCAAAGAGAAGGCAGAAGTCATATGCCGATAGGAGACAGAGACCTCTGGAGTTCGGGGATGGAAACCAAATCTTTCTACGGGTCTCACCTCGATGAGGTTTACAGAGATTTGGCCAAGGAGGCATGTTATCTACGAGATTCATCGGACCCTTCTAGGTCCTCAAAAGAGTTAGAGAGGTGGCTTACCACTTAGATCTTCCACCTCAGTTGGACCGGGTGCCCGAATTCATCCATGTATCCTAGCTGAGGAGATATGTGCATGACCCTTCCCACGTCATTGACCACATAGAGCAGGACGTCGAGGATGGGGAAAATTTTACGGAAGTTCTAGTTGAGATTGAGGATCGGCAGGAGAGGGTCGTTCGTGGGTGGTCGATACCTCTGGTGTGCATACGTTGGCAGCACGAGAACCTCCATGAGAGCACATGAGAGCAGAAGGCTTTGATTCATGCTCAATACCCCCACTTGTTTTCCTAGTTTTTAGTTGTGGCGTACGGGGACGTAAATCCATGAGGTGAGGAGAATAAAAATACTTGGAATTTCCATGTCATTTTTTTAATATATGGGAATTTTACGAGTCCGTGAAAATTGACGGTGAGTGATATCGAGGCCCGGAGTGCCCAGAATGAATTTCTGAACTTTATTTCGGGTACGCTCAGTAAACGTGAAAGCGAGTTTTTCTAACTTTTGAATTGGTGCTCGGAATTGAAATTCAAGGGCACCGTTGAACTCGCAGCATCAACATTCTCCTAAAGAGACCATTACCTCGACCGTAGTAGGTCTAGGGTGGAAGATAAAATTTGGGTTTTCATGAAGGAATTAAATAAAATAAAAATGTGTAGCATTTTTTTCTTTGGAACTCCCATGTGGATGTTGAGAGGTGGGGACCACCAGAACTAGACCTCCCATGTGAGGTTATAAAGGTGGGGACCACCATAACTAAACCTCCCACGCGAGGTTATAGTGGTGGGGACCACCCAAGACTAAAATCCCCTTGAACTCCCTCTTAATGAGAGATAACCCATGGACTCCCTCCAACTTTGAATTTTTCCAACACCATTCATTAATTGTGCCAATTAATTATGCCAACGTGCCAACATAATTAATATACTTAATTTAATTATATTGGAACCTCTTTGATTGGGAGGATTTTTGGTTGGAAAAGAAGTTTCTTGGTGTGAGATAGTTCTCAAATGAAGAACACCATCTAAGATAGTTCTTTGGAAATCAAGGGAGAAGATGACGTTCAAACCCGTCATCGAAGCGTGGTTTCATAGGCAATGATTGTTGGCACCCCCTTTTCCTTCTACAACTACTTTCTCATGACAACGTCAACAAAAAATCAAGGTAGGGGTTTAATTTTGTGTGATTATGGATTCCCATGTTCTTCCCTTCTAAACAAAGAACTCAGATCAACTCTCTAACTAGTTGATCCACATATGATTTCTTTTTTAGGGTTTGTGAATAATCATTGCCGAAGGATGTAGGGTTAGAAATTATTCATGCAAGATTTATTATGCCACTTTATACCTCCCTAATGTGGAGGGTGTAGGCTAAACAGACATGGACTGACATCTCTACATTTTTCTTGAGTTTTTTTTGTGTTCCTCGCAATTGAAGAAGGCAGTGACCTGTGCTGACGAATGGAACCAGTGGGACTTGGATACGACAGACGACATACCGCCGACTGTGACGAAGGTGATGGCACAACTGTAGCCCATGTGTCACCCCTCAGCCTTCACGCCACACCCCGGCCTATAACATCCCGCCATTTTATAACAAAAACTTTCATTACATTACACAAATCTGAGGATCGTTAAGGTTTAGTGTCTTGGAAACAAGGATCATAATACATAAAAAAAACATAAAACATTCTTCTTAAACACTTGCAAGGAGTCTCCTTAAGTTCATTCTAGGTTCATTACTGCATCTCATAACCTGGGGACATACATCAAAAGAAAGGGTGAGCAGAAGGCCCAGTAAGGGAAACAAGAGGAACATTTTACACGTGAACTTGAGATACTTCAATAAGGACATGAAAAGAACTTTAAGGCATGAGAAAGAAATCATGAGGCATTTCATAATAAAAATAACATTTTTCATAACTTGAAGATGTGGCTACATCATTTAACATAGACAATCATGAACATATCACCAAGGTCCATCCCCAAGGTGTCATTTGAAAATTACCAAGGTTATTCACCAAGGTATCGTGAAAATTGTAATCTCTAGTGGTTACATCATTACCCAATGCATTGGAGCGCTATCAGGGCGCACCCTTAAATTTGACTTTATTATCATGTGAGCCACATATATCATCATCAAACATTTCATAAATAACCCACATAGCATAAAATAAATGGGTTTCATTTCATAATCATAACGTTTTAAAAACTGCTTTAAAGACATGATCTTTACGTCACTTTAAACCCACGGAAAGGGAAAGCGGGTCTCATGTATGTAAATCCCATAATTTAAAATGGAACATTTTGATATATATGTGAATTCCCTTGTAGAAATAAGAGCTTTGAGTATTCACTTTATAAAATAAAATAATTTTCGAGAAAAGAGAGAGGCATTTTGAGGGGAAAATTCTGCAGCATAACGGCTAAGTTTCGGGGTTTTAGAAAACATTGAAATGAGAGGGGACATGGGTCACCCACTCATAAATGATCCATAAAACAGTAGGGTGAAAGAATAAGAAGGACATATGGACATGGTAATGAATTTTAGGGACATACCATTTGAAATGAAAAACATGGAAGGAAAAAGATTAGATTTCTCTTATGAAAATTCGGCAGCCTTACGGCGTCACTTAACTTCAAAAGAAAATGATTTGAAAAGATCAAAAAAAGGGTCCCTCATCTTATGATCATAAGAGATAAGTATGATTGATATAGAGATCATACCCCAACATAATAAAAAGGAACTTGAAAGACTTGACATGAAAATCGAACTTGAAAAATGAGAAGGGTGAAAGAATCCCTTAAAAATTCGGCAGCCTAACGGCGTCACTTAAACATTCTTAAAACGAATTGATGAGAGAAAGGGGGGTCTCTCATCATATGAACATGAAATAGGAAGTAGTATGAATATAAAAGAACATCCTCCAACATAAGAACATGGAGTATAAAAGAAATGACATAAAAGAGATTACTTGAAAAGAAAGAGAGGGGTCAGATCCCTTACCTTAAAATGTGACTCTTGAAACTCAAAGGATTGGACCTTGAGGGCTTGGGGGAACCTTGGGAGGACTCTTTGGAAGGTAAGAAGACCAGAACTTCGTTTGGGGAGAGTTGGGAGTGAAAAATAAGGGAGGAAAGGGTGGGTATTTATAGGGAAAGTGAGGGGACAAAGCATTAATGGCCAAGGGACACCTCACATGTGCTTTTTTCAAACCCATGTGCTCTCCCTTGGCATTTATCATGGAGTTAGGCCACATGGGGCCCCAAAAACAATAATTCATCACCCTTGGCCGGCCAACCCTCAGAAGATCTCATGACATCATCATGACACCATTATGATGTCATTAAACATACCGAAACCCTAAAACTGTATTTTTACTATTCACTGAAAATTCAACTTTCTCAGAATAACCCCAAAATTTCACCTTAACCAAATATCAATGCTCTGATTTCAAAAATGAAATCCATTTTATAAAAATAATTTTATAAATATTTTTAATTTAATTTTTAAATAAAAACACTATTCATCGAAAATTCACTTTTTTCAGAAAAATCCCCAACAATTACCTTAATATAATATCGATGCTCTGAGTTCAAAAATAAAGTCCTTTTTATAAAAATAATTTTCTAATTATTTTTAATTAAATTTTTAATTAAAAAACACTATTCATCCGAAAAAACTAATACTTGAATAATAATTTATGAAACCGTTATTTAACCATTTTATTGAATCACATTACTTAATCTAGGTGTCTAAATTATATTAAAAATTTCTTTGAGTGAAAATACTAATCCATTTGGTCACATAACTAATCCTAAGCGTAAAATCACTATTCATAATTTACTATTCATCAAAAATTAAGTTGATCTTATTAGACTCCAAATTCCTTACTGAACACTTTTGTAGAAGACCATTTTTTGAAAATCATTACACATCATTAGTTATTTAGGGTTTACATAAATATTTCAAAATATCCCTTTTTCAAAATTCATCAATAAAATACATTCTAAAATTATCTAGACATTTGAAATTTCACAAACATCACTAAAGGAAGAAATCTCAATTTATTCACCCAAAAGGATTACACAAGGAAACTAGGGTCTCATCACATAGCCCCTTATAACACTGGCATAAGACCTAAGTGTAAGGTGTGCTATGGTGGGAGAATCTGAGGGAGTCTCAGATAACATTGCCCTAGTAGAAATCTCCACTAACTTGAACTTCTCCTGCAAGCGTTTTCGTTCAAGCTTGACACGCTGGAGCTCGGCTTGGGCTTGGTCCAAAGCGAAGCCCACAGATGCTACCTCCTTCCCAAGCTCTGATAAGTGGGCTTCGTAAGGGTTGAGTCTACTGGATGAAGCCATTGACTCCTCTTTCTGCATTAACCATTAACATCTTATTAAATCAATAAGAGTAAGTTAATATACTACTCAAAAAGATTGGGTCGTTACATTCTTCCCCCCTTAAGAAATTTCATCCCCGAAATTTACACTTGAGGCCTAGTCGAAAAGGTGAGGGTACTTTTGCTTCATCGTTTCCTCAGGCTCCCAAGTCGCTTCTTCGTACTTATGATTCCTCCACAACACTTTCACAAGGTGGGTAGTCTTGTTTCGTAGAACCTTGTCTCTACAGTCTAAGATCTCCACTGGCTGCTCCTCATAAGAGAGTTCATGTTCAAGTTGTACCACCTCTGGGTTCAGTACATGCGAAGGGTCGGGTATGTACTTCCTCCAGAGAGATACATGGAAGACATCATGAACTTGAGCTAGGTTCGGTGGAAGTTCTAGACGATAGGCCACTGCTCCTATGCGATCAAGGATTTCATAGGGGCCAATGTACCTAGGGCTGAGCTTCCCTTTCTTCCCAAACCACATGACTCTCTTCCATGGAGAAATTCGAAGAAAGACTTTGTCACCAACACCAAACTCCAAGTCTCTTCGTCGATAGTCAGCATAGCTCTTCTGCTGACTCTGAGCAGCTTTTATGTGTTGTTGGATGGCATGAACTTGTTATGTCATTTCTTTCACAAGATCAGGCCCAAGAAGCTTCCTCTCACCAGTTTCATCCCAACAAGTAGGAGTTCTACACCGCTTTCCATACAGAGCTTCATAGGGTGCCATCTGAATACTCGCATGGAAGCTGTTGTTATAGGAGAACTCCACTAATGGGAGGTGTTGATCCCATCCACCTTTAAATTCCATTGAGCATAATCTCAACATGTCTTCGAGTGTCTGAATAGTCCTTTCAGATTGTCCATCAGTTTGAGGATGATAGGCCGTACTAAAATTCAATTCAGTATTCAGAGCATGCTGAAGACATCTCCAGAATTTTGATGTGAATCTTGGGTCACGATCAGATACGATGGATAGTGGTACCCCATGCAGCCTTACCACTTCCTTCACGTATATCTTGGCAAGCTGATCCAGAGAGAAATCTTCCCGAATAGAGATAAAATGGGTTGTCTTGGTGAGACGGTCCACAATAACCCATATCGCATTGTTTCCTTTGGATGTTTTTGGGAGACCAGTTACAAAGTCCATGGTGATATTATCCCACTTCCATACTGGTATGGGTAGCGGTTGTAATACCACCTTAGGAAGTTGTCTTTCTGCCTTTACTTGCTGACACACCAGGCACCTTGTAGTGTAATCGGCAATCTCCCTCTTCATGTTATCCCACCAATAATCATCACGAAGGTCTCTATACATCTTAGTGCTTCCCGGATGTATAGAGAAAGTAGAGCTATGAGCTTCATCCATCAGTTCTTTCTTTATCTTCGGAATAGATGGAACACATAGTCTTGTACGAAATTTCAATACACCTTCTTGATCAATATTGAAATCAGGGAACTTCCCATCCTTTACAGCCTCGAACTTCTCCTGCAGTAAAGGATCTTCTTTTTGAGCCTTCTTGATCTTCTCTAGTAATGAAGGTTGAGAAATCATTTGGGATAGGGTTGATGATATCCCTTTCTTTATAATTCCCATGTCCAGTTTTACTAGATCTTTAATCAAGGGGTCTCCCAGGATCCTCATTGTTGCCAGAACAACAGGATCTTTCCTGCTTAACGCATCCGCGACTTTGTTTGCTCTTCCAGGGTGATAATGAATTGAACAATCATAGTCTTTAATAAGCTCCAACCATCTCCTTTGTCTCATGTTCAATTCTTTATGTGTGAAAATATACTTTAGACTTTGGTGGTCAGTGTATATATCACATTTCTCCCCATAAAGATAGTACCTCCATATCTTTAGAGCAAAAACAACTGCCGCCAGCTCTAGATCATGCGTAGGATAATTCTGCTCATGAATCTTCAACTGTCGAGATGCATAAGCAATTACTTTGTCATTTTGCATGAGGACGCACCCAAGCCCTTTCAGAGATGCATCGCTAAAAATAACGAATCCTTCTCCGATAGAGGGTAGTGTTAATACAGGTGCAGTAACCAATCTCTTCTTCAGCTCTTGGAAACTTTCCTTGCATTCCTTTGTCCAGATGAACTTAACCCCTTTTCGAGTCAACTTGGTTGGTGGATTAGAAAGCCGTGAAAAGTTTTTCACAAACCTCCTATAATATCCCGCTAAACCAAGGAAACTACGAATCCTAGTTACTGTTGTGGGTTGAGGCCACTCCTCCACAACCATTGTCTTTGCAGGGTCAACCGAGATTCCTTCATTGGTTACGATGTGCCCCAAGAAAGCCACTTGTTGTAACCAAAACTCACACTTGTTGAACTTCCCAAAGAGCCTCTCCTTCCGTAGTGTTTTCAAAATAACCCTCAGATGATTTTCATGCTCCTCACGACTTTTTGAATATATCAAAATATCATCAATAAAAACTACCACAAAGTTATCAAGGTAGTCCTTAAAGACTCTATTCATCAAATCCATGAAAATAGCAGGAGCATTAGTCAAGCCGAAGGGCATAACAGTAAACTCATAATGCCCATATCTTGATCGGAAGGCAGTCTTTGGAATATCTTCCTTCTTCACCCTCAGTTGATGATAACCAGATAGAAGGTCAATCTTAGAGAAGAATTGAGCCCCACGAAGTTGGTCAAATAAATCATCAATTCTTGGAAGAGGGTATCTGTTCTTCACTGTGATCCCGTTCAGTTCTCTATAATCAATGCATAGCCGCATTGATCCATCCTTCTTCTTCACAAAGAGAACTGGTGCTCCCCAAGGAGACACACTCGGTCGGATAAACCCCTTCTCCAACAAGTCTTGGAGTTGTTTCTTTAGCTCCTCTAGCTCCACATTTGCCATTCTATACGGAGTCTTTGATATCGGTTGAGACCCAGGTACGAGTTCAATGGAGAAATCTACCTCTCTTTCTGGGGGAGGTCCAGGTAACTCCTCAGGAAATACATCCATGTATTCCTGAACAATCGGAACATCTTCAATTTGTATGCTCCCTTTCCCTTCTTCATCATCACCGATTAACTCCATAAAGAAAGCTATGGGAGGTGCTTCTAGATTGGGATCAGTTCGGGATATCTCTCCTCGGAAGATAACTGTAGGTCGTTCATTCAAGACTACTGAGATTTCCTTACTTCTGCATTTGATCTTAGCATTATACTTTGAGAGCCAGTCCATCCCTAGTATAACGTCAAATTCCATCATGGGGATGACTACTAGATTTGCGATAATATTGTGCTCACCAAAGTAAACACTAGAGTCTCTAATCACTGTTGATGCATGGATAATCCCACTTGGAGTCTTGACTGACAACTCTACCTCAAGCAATTCGGGGATTGATTCTATATTCTTTGCAAACTTGGAGGAAATAAAGGAATGCGTAGAACCAGAATCAAATAAAGCACTTGCTCGTTTTGAGAGGACAACAAGAGTACCTGCTACCACATCGTTCGGAACTTCAACTTCAGTTGTTGTGATAGCGAATGCACGACCTTGCTCCCTTGGCCTCTGCTGAGGTTGATGGTGATTCCCCTCCACCGCCCTCGGATTTGGACATTGATTAGCAAAGTGCCCAAGCTGTCCACACTTGAAGCATGTGACTTCGGGGAGGGCCAGAACCATCTTTCCTCTGTCGTTAGTGTTGGGAAGTTGAGGCTTCACATCACCACGACAATTCCGAGAAATATGGCCTTCTTTTCCACACCTATAGCACTTTCCACTTCCGATCAAGCAGTTCCCCGGATGCTTCTTCCCACATTTATTGCATGTGGCATGTTGCATATGCTTTCCACCTCTTTCCTGATCAAAACTTCTTCCCAGGCTCGGTTCTAGAGTTCTCTTCTTCTCATTAGATTTGTGAGACCACTGTGTCTCCCCAAACTCTAGTTCAGCTTTCATAGCACTTCGAACTATTTCTTCATAGCTATCGTAGTCCCTGTTGGCTAGATTCTTCCGCAGATGTGGTCGTAGTCCGCCAAAGAATCTATCAACCTTCCCATTAGGGTCCATGACAAAGCTTGAGGTATAATGGGAAAGCCTTGTGAAGTTCATCTCATAGCTTCCGACAGATTCATTCTCCTTCTGCTTCAGCTCGAGAAACTCTTTCTCCATTTTCGTCCTCATGGAACGAGGGAAATACTTGTTAAAGAAAATCCCCCGAAATTCTTCCCACTCCATAGCTTCCATCTCTCCTTGTGGCTTCATGTTTTTGATCAGTGACCACCACTGATCAGCTTCTCCCTCTAGGCGGTAAACAGCAAGGGTGACTTTTTCTTGTTCCGAACAATGAAGTACAGAAAAGATCTTTTCAATGGAGCTTATCCATTGTTCCGCAACCAATGGGTCAGTAGATCCACTGAATGTTGGCGGTCGTTGACGCATGAAGGACTCAACAGAAAGTTGTTCCCTTCGTGGTGAGGTCGGCCTCTCGGCTTGATTCAAGTTATTACTCATAACTTGAGTCAGTTGGTTCATCATTCGCATGAATGTTTCCATTTCGGCTTCCATCGGAGGGCCGTCAGCACATGGTGCATTGCGGTCACCATCGGCACGGTTCCTCCAATTGCCCGCCATTTTCTAAAAGAATAAAACCTTAGTGAGAAACTTATTTCATTTATGAATCTTTTAACTAAGACTCCGTGCTTAGACAATTATACTTCTCTATAATTCCTTCATAATGATTCATAAAAAGCTTCTGATTAACCAAACATATCCCCCGGGAGTGTCGTAACCAAGAGTGCAGCAAGGCCCATTATCGTGCACCAGTTCCCGTTCGAGTCTAGCTCAAAGCGGTGTTTTCGGGTTTTACCCCTATGTACATCTGTGCCAGAGCCGCCTCTACCTGCTCGTATCCAGACAGGGATGTATTTGTTTGATAGACCACTTACTCAATACTTACCAAAATACCAGGAAGTTTTCCTATATTTAAACTTTTCTATAGGGTTCTTCCTAAAGTTTTTATATCCTAATTTACACAAATAAATAAACCATCCTTTGATACCAACTATAGCATCCCGCCATTTTATAACAAAAACTTTCATTACATTACACAAATTTGAGGATCGTTAAGGTTTAGTGTCTTGGAAACAAGGATCATAATACATAAAAAAAAACATAAAACATTCTTCTTAAACACTTTCAAGGCATCTCCTTAAGTTCATTCTAGGTTCATTACTGCATCTCATAACCTGGGGACATACATCAAAAGAAAGGGTGAGCAGAAGGCCCAGTAAGGGAAACAAGAGGAACATTTTACATGTGAACTTGAGATACTTCAATAAGGACATGAAAAGAACTTTAAGGCATGAGAAAGAAATCATGAGGCATTTCATAATAAAAATAACATTTTTCATAACTTGAAGATGTGGCTACATCATTTAACATAGACAATCATGAACATATCACCAAGGTCCATCCCCAAGGTGTCATTTGAAAATTACCAAGGTTATTCACCAAGGTATCGTGAAAATTGTAATCTCTAGTGGTTACATCATTACCCAATGAATTGGAGCGCTATCAGGGCGCACCCTTAAATTTGCCTTTATTATCATGTGATCCACATATATCATCATCAAACATTTCATAAATAACCCACATAGCATAAAATAAATGGGTTTCATTTCATAATCATAACGTTTTAAAAACTGCTTTAAAGACATGATCTTTACGTCACTTTAAACCCACGGAAAGGGAAAGCGGGTCTCATGTATGTAAATCCCAGAATTTAAAATGGAACATTTTGATATATATGTGAATACCCTTGTAGAAATAAGAGCTTTGAGTATTCACTTTATAACATAAAATAATTTTTGAGAAAAGAGAGAGGCATTTTGAGGGGAAAATTCTGCAGCATAACGGCTAAGTTTCGGGGTTTTAGAAAACATTGAAATGAGAGGGGACATGGGTCACCCACTCATAAATGATCCATAAAACAGTAGGGTGAAAGAATAAGAAGGACATATGGACATGGTAATGAATTTTAGGGACATACCATTTGAAATAAAAAACATGGAAGGAAAAAAGATTAGATTTCTCTTATGAAAATTCGGCAGCCTTACGACGTCACTTAACTTCAAAAGAAAATGATTTGACAAGATCAAAAAAAGGGTCCCTCATCATATGATCATAAGAGATCAGTATGATTGATATAGAGATCATACCCCAACATAATAAAAAGGAACTTGAAAGACTTGACATGAAAATCGAACTTGAAAAATGAGAAGGGTGAAAGAATCCCTTAAAAATTCGGCAGCCTAACGGCGTCACTTAAACATTCTTAAAACGAATTGATGAGAGCAAGGGGGGTCTCTCATCATATGAACATGAAATAGGCAGTAGGATGAATATAAAAGAACATCCTCCAACATAAGAACATGGAGTATAAAAGAAATGACATAAAAGAGATTACTTGAAAAGAAAGAGAGGGGTCGGATCCCTTACCTTAAAATGTGACTCTTGAAACTCAAAGGATTGGACCTTGAGGGCTTGGGGGCACCTTGGGAGGACTATTTGGAAGCTAAGAAGACCAGAAATTCGTTGGGGGAGAGTTGGGAGTGAAAACTAATGGAGGAAAGGGTGGGTATTTATTGGGAAAGTGAGGGGACAAAGCATTAATGGCCAAGGGACACCTCACATGTGCTTTTTTGAAACCCATGTGCTCTCCCTTGGCATTTATCATGGAGTTAGGCCACATGGGGCCCCCAAAACAATAATGTATCACCCTTGGCCGGCCAACCCTCAAAAGACCTCATGACATCATCATGACACCATTATGATGTCATTAAACATACCGAAACCCTAAAACTGTATTTTTACTATTCACTGAAAATTCAACTTTCTCAGAATAACCCCAAAATTTCACCTTAACCAAATATCAATGCTCTGATTTCAAAAATGAAATCCATTTTATAAAAATAATTTTCTAAATATTTTTAATTTAATTTTTAAATAAAAATACTATTCATCGAAAATTCACTTTTTTCAGAAAAATCCCCAAAAATTAACTTAACATAATATCGATGCTCTGAGTTCAAAAATAAAGTTCTTTTTATAAAAATAATTTTCTAATTATTTTTAATTAAATTTTTAATTAAAAAACACTATTCATCCGAAAAAACTAATACTTGAATAATAATTTATGAAACCGTTATTTAACCATTTTATTGAATCACATTACTTAATCTAGGTGTCTAAATTATATTAAAACTTTCTTTGAGTGAAAATACTAATCCATTTGGTCACATTACTAATCCTAAGCGTAACATCACTATTCATAATTTACTATTCATTAAAAATTATGTTGATCTTATTAGACTCCAAATTCCTTACTGAACACTTTTGTAGAAGACCATTTTTTGAAAATCATTACACATCATTAGTTATTTAGGGTTTACATAAATATTTCAAAATATCCCTTTTTCAAAATTCATCAATAAAATACATTCTAAAATTATCTAGACATTTGAAATTTCACAAACATCACTAAAGGAAGAAATCTCAATTTATTCACCCAAAAGGATTACACAAGGAAACTAGGGTCTCATCACATAGCCCCTTATAACACTGGCATAAGACCTAAGTGTAAGGTGTGCTATGGTGAGAGAATCTGAGGGAGTCTCAGATAACATTGCCCTAGTAGCAATCTCCACTAACTTGAACTTCTCCTGCAAGCATTTTCGTTCAAGCTTGACACGCTGGAGATCGGCTTAGGCTTGGTCCAAAGCGAAGCCCACAGATGCTACCTCCTTCCCAAGCTCTGATAAGTGGGCTTCGTAAGGGTTGAGTCTACTGGATGAAGCCATTGACTCCTCTTTCTGCATTAACCATTAACATCTTATTAAATCAATAAGAGTAAGTTAATATACTACTCAAAAATATTGGGTCGTTACACGGCCCGCATGCCACCTCAGAGCCTCCACACCGCACCATGACCCTCGCACCACCCCGCAGCCTCCATGCCACCCCGATGCCCCCACGCCGCCCCGTCGCCATCGCACTGCCCCGCGGCCCTCGCGCCGCCCATCGGCCCTCCTGCCGCCCTGCGACCCTCTCACTGCCTGTGGACTCACCATCCCATGGACCCACGCCATCCATGGACTCCGCCATATATGGCCTCCGCTTCACCCTGCGGCCGTCTATGCCACCCCGTGGGCTCGCGCACCTTGCGGCCCTCTGAGACGCCCTCACGGCCTCGCGCCGCTCCGCAGCCTCCATCACCCCACGGGCCGCTACCCAGGCCGGGCTGGGCAGCCCAACGCGTGCCGGGCAAGACCCTGCAGGACGGTACGGGTCAACCCAAACCGGGTCAGCCTAGGTCGGGTCAGGCCAGGTCAGTCCGACCGGGTCGGACCGGACCCGGACCCACTTCAACCCATTTATGCACTTTCGGCCATATCTTTGGCACCGAGTGTCCGTTTGACGAACCGTCTTTGGCACCAAAAACCTTGGAGTGAGACAGTCCCTTTTGTATACCCCACTGAATATTTTGATAGAGTTGGAGAATGGTCGGTTTGGATAGAGAACGAATCCAACAGGGCCCTTGGGACAAAAAGGCAAATAACTTACAGACCAGGCATCCAATTTCCGCACCTTCTGTTGGATTGAGTCCTCTATGGCGTGGAGGTCCATTGAGATACATCTTTGTGAGACTTCGTGGTAGTTGGAGTATCGACTAGAGGATTGTGGAGTGGAACCTCTCAGAGACAACGAGCATAGTGCGGGAACCCTGAAGCTGGTTGTGACGTGAAAAATGAAGAGCGATCCTGTGTGGGTCCGCACCGAGCGATCCTGTGTGGGTCCGAACTGAGTGATACGGTGTGGGTCATCATCGAGTTATCATGTGTGGGTCAGCACCTAAAGATCCTGTGTGGGTCAGCAGCGAGCGATCCTGTGTGGGTCAGCACCAAGCGATCCTATGTGGGTCTACCTCTTAATAGAGTAAGATGATTCAGTAGTTACATATAATCATATCTACTAATGTACTTAAGTTATACCTGGTGTGAGCTAGGTCTATACCTATGTGCTATTTTCCTTCGTGGTAATACCTTGGTGGTATTCTTCGGTGTGGCATACCTGTGTGGTACTTTCCTTCATAGTATTTCTTACTTTGTAGAACTGTTGAGCTTGGGGCTTTGGAGTTGGACTCTGTGTTTTCCTCATGATTTAGATGGGTTTACTTGATAACTGAGGTATATGTATGGGAATATACCTAAGTAGGGTTATTAGTTGTTTCCTTCCTTTGTGGTTTATGATTTGTGGATTTTGTGAGACCTTGAGAGTCTCGGGGTCCCTACTGAGTATCATTATAATCACCCCTGCACTGGCTATGCCCGCACTTCATTGTGTTTGGTGCAGAAGAAGGACAACTCTGATTGAGGATGAGGGTACCAGAATTGGAGGTATCTCAGAGGTGGACGATAGATGAGGCGAACCACATAGACAACCATTCATGAGCTGTAATTACCCTTCAGATAGGATCCGTGGTGGAAGATCCGGGAGTTGTTTTTCATCTATCAACCGTCTTGTACTTTCTAGTTTTCCTTGTACTTTATATTTAGGCTTGTATTCTTGCCCATTTTAACTTGTTGTACTCACTCTGTTTACTATTTAGTTTACCTGGGTTCGTATCTTACTATGTGCTTGGTTGTGTGTGTTTCAGGTTATAAATGCAATGCCTTCCCATTTTTAGGGAACACGCCTTCGGTGCTAGTCACCAACCCCTGGCCTATGGAGGTGGGCTTGGGGTAGTCACGGAATGGGCCCCAGAGGACGGGTCATGACAAAAACTTATAAAAAAGTGTATAATATTTCCACTAACTGGTTTTTTATTTAATTTTTTGACAATAAGTGGTGGAAATAAAGGGAATATCTTGTGGAATCAAAAGGTTGAATTTTGGAGTCTATTGAAAATAAAGGATGTTAAATTTTTTGACAATGGGATATTGTTCCAAATATGGAAGTATTATCATTGAAACATATGGAATAAATGAATGGAGATGATATTTTAA
The DNA here is from genome assembly GCA_963277665.1 of Viscum album. Taxonomy (NCBI): domain Eukaryota; kingdom Viridiplantae; phylum Streptophyta; class Magnoliopsida; order Santalales; family Viscaceae; genus Viscum; species Viscum album. The sequence continues at coordinate 1,351,601,376 of OY728147.1, read as the reverse complement.
TGTATTTGGAGATCAAAATAGGAATTATTGGAGTCATTATAGTGAAAATATGGAAGCAATTATGAAGTAAGATGAAGGGACACATTGATACATCTTCATATCAAGGCTACCATTTGAGAATATTGAAGAATAAAAAATATATCTTGAAAGGATGAGGTAAAAATTATTTATTCCACGTTATTATGGTGACAAGAGAAGAAACAACTTACATATAATCATTTGGATACATCTAAGTGATGATTTTTTTTGGAGGATGACATCACCATGCTATAATGGCATGGACTATGTTGTGGTAATTCTGACCATGATGTGAGATTTTATTTTATAGGCATTGAAGATTCTATTTCATCTAGATAAATACCAATTGGAAATGGGGATGTAGTTTATGTCATAGAGGTAGTCATTGTGTAAATTAAAAATGTGAAGTTATCCATTTTGAATTAAGAAGTTTTCAGGAAACATGCATATTAAAATACAAAACATGATATACAATGTTGACTATTCCATAGTACTGGTCTTGCATATAGAAATAAAAAAACTGAATTGAGATGAATGTTTTGGTATAAGATCAAATAAGTATATTAGTACTAGAAGGTTGATCTAGAAACAAGGTTTCGATGATGACCATGCTATAATGGAAGGGATGGAAGTTTACAAAAACCATATGTTCCATAGAGAGTCCTATAAAAGGAATCATGGAAGTTATGTATGTATCAGGTATAATTAATTGAATAGGGGGTAAGGAGTTGGTCACATCATAGAGGAACCCATTGTGAGTATATATTTTGGTAGATTTAAATGGAAATCGGATAAAATTAATGGAGACCAAAGTGGAAGCCATTTAATCTGGATGCATATTATGACATGGTCATGTGATTTCTACAGTAAATATAGAAATTAAAAATTTCCATGTTTATTGGGATATGAAGATATTGGAATCCATGGTTTATTAATTCAAGAATGATCCAGACATCACCATGCCATAGTGTAGTGATGTCTATTCCAAAGTGAGTGTAAATTTGGTAAAATAAAATATTCAATTAAATTTCTAATCCAGTTGTTGTGGATCATGTTTTTAGAGGATAAATTAAATTTAATGGACATGTTTTACCACATTAAATCATGTGGGACACTTGGTATAATCTTAGATAATTTAGTAAACCCAAATCAATACAAGACATAGAATTAAGGGCTTGATAGATGAGGAGAATTATAAAAACTGTTTGGGTATTTATAAAAATAAAAAGAAGGGAAAATGAAATTGATATATCTAGTTTCAGAGATAAGTGATCAAAGAGATAGAAATATTGATAGATTTGGTTATATAAATAAGATGGCTCAAGACTAGTTTAAGATCATTGATCGTATCTTTATATTTTAGAAGAATAAAAAGTATAATAATGTCAATTAAAGTGTTGAATTATACTTAATTTGGATTATTTTTATCATTGATACTATGATCATGTGGAAGGAATAAAACTAGCCCACTCATTAATAAGTTTATCTCATTTGAAATTGGAGAAGAATGTGAGTTCAAGGAGGTGGACTTTAGTGGATCATATATTCTATAATTTTTATGCATATAGAATTATATTTACATGTTAAATATGGAAAGAAATATATTTATATAAACTAAAGAAGACTTTATTGAAATAATTTTTTAAGGGGGAAAAATTGGGAGTGGCCCTTTGGAGGTAGTGTTCCATACCTGAACCAATTGTAAATAAAAAGATCCTTGATGTGAACCATGATCAATACATTGTATCCGCCAATGATAGTGAGTCGTTAGTGGGTTTTGGTATATTGGTATACTATTGTATGTATGATCCTTGGACATATCTTATTACAAATGAATTATGTAAAACTATTTTGTGTTTTTTTCACTTCTATATTTGTGAGAGAAACCATAATATAGATAGGTTTAATGAATTTATTCCAATGGGGGAACAAGATCCGATAATGGGTGATGGTTAGTGTTTGAGAGTGAAGGGAAAAGTTTAAATTGGACAATACCTTTATTCACCCCACTCTTAGGGTTCCTCAAGATATACATCATAATTTTTTTTGATAATAGTAATCTGTTACTATCATCAACATCATTATTATTATAATTATTAGCATTATTATCATCTATTTAAATTATTGGATAGTTATTATTCTATAACAAGTTATTAAATGTTTTTTCTGAATATTATAGTCACATATTTTATCTTAAAGTGGAAATAAATGTAGTTATTAGGGTAGTGTAGAGTGTGATCCAACATTATTAGAAGAATATATAGATTAAATGTGACTCTACATTCATTGTGAAAGAAATCGAGATATAAAAATTTACCACTCATGGGAGCTTCTTCTGAAATAGTTCACATGTATTTAGGTTTTTTTCTCTATTAACATTGTCAGTTATGATTCCTTTAGGGATTCCATTGCATTATTGGATTCAATTTCCATCAAAGGGGTTCTATTTAATTATTTTTTACTATTATATAAGTTCTGTAAGATCCATTTGGTATATATAAATGAAACACTTTTAAAACTCCCACCTTCATAATCTTGTAATTTTTCTTTACTGAATTCAGTCAAGACCCTTTGTGCCTTGACTAACCATACTAACAACAACAATAATAATAATAATAATAATAATAATAATTATTATTATTATACTCATCATCATTATTATGCAGATGTGTTGAGAGGTGGATGAACATGGTGATCTTGGAAATGATCAGGTCTCTAAGAAAAAAAATGATCACAAGGACTCACAATACTTAAATGATTCAGACTATTTTGGGCACAATGATCTTTTCTAATTCTATAAACCTTATAAGATAAGATAATTTAATCTTGAGGAGTTACCCTATGAAAATGAAAATAATAAATACTTGTAGGATGCAGTTAAAGTAGGTTTGAGGGGTTATTTCTTTAAACAAAACAGTAGTTCAGTGAGCATTATCAGCAAGAAATTAATAATTTCACTTGATACATACAATAAAGATTTGATCTTTGGAAGATAGAATTTGTGAATTTTTTCCAATATGGTATGAATTATTATTTAAAAATGGGATGACCTTGTTAATTTAGTGATTTTATTATGTATATTTCATTGATTTATTGTTTCTAAAAATGGAATCTAATTGTAATTAGAAAAGTTTACTATCACAAAATATTCCCATGGAGTTATTTGAAAAGATGGGAATGGTGGTTTAGATCTATGGATATTAAGCCAAGTATTATTAGAATCATATATTGGGATAATAATTTTAAAATTTTATGTGTTAAAAACTCTCATTCATAGGACTGGGTGTGAATCTATGGACTAAATTGGATGTGCAAGCACCTAATAATTCTTTGGTACATTGCCTCTTTAGTTGGACTCCCCAATAATATTTCTAGAGAAATTTTGAAATTAATATATGATGGTATTTTTGTGATATATTGACACTTAATCAATACATGATAAAAATTTGAGAACACATCCACAAGATCAATTGATCATGAAACTAAAACCATGATATATATAAAATAAATAACTTCGATGTGTACATTACAATATAGGCTGCTTTAATTTTTTTTGATCATAATTGTTGATGATTATATTCTAATGGTATCAAAAGGACACCCTCATATGTGGTTTATCTATGGGATGACTTGAATCACTTATCACAAGGGAAGGACCCTCTCATCTCCCTCAACAAGCTAGTGACTCTCAAAGGCTAAGGGAGAAGGATAAAAGAGATATAAAAAAATTATGATTAATAAGAGGTTAAAATTACATAAGAATACACCATCTCATGGTGGCATATCTTTTATATAGGCTTTGATAAGTCATTATTAATTTAATCATTATGTTATATAATATATGCTTAAATGGTTTGATAGATTATTCATTCATCACATGAATTATTTCATATGATCCTACCTAATGTTTTATCTTATAAAATTTTTATTAATAACAACCTATGTGGAATTATATACAAAATTTAACACTTAATGTTCAACCACCCAATGAATAATAGTCTTCCAAATGAATCATAAAATATTATTCAACATATTATAACTATTATGATATATCCATTAAATATAGACTCATCATAAAATTTTATAGACTTGGGTAGTGGCATGATTTCTCGTTCCTTACGATATTCTTGTATAATCACTTATGATATAGACAATATATATCAATAAATATTGGGATTTAGGGAATGTCTATATCAATATCAAACATTAAATTAAGCCTCAAGGACTCTATCCCATTCCTCCTTATATTTTATCATATAAAATAAATCATGAAATAATATCCAAAATTCCTTTTAGAAATATCCATAACACTTTTTTAAATCTATAATCAACTTCCATAAATATCACATTACATGAAAAAAAGTGTGAATAACCATTAATTTTTTTTAGATAAACTCTAAAAAACTTTCTAGTGAATCTATCTCTAAGTGAAACTCAATAAATATTTACTTAACCACAATGTGTGACCCAAAGGGACTTTGTATCATTGAAAGAAATGAATTTTTGAATTTATAAATGTAAAAAAAGAGAGGCCTCTAGTAAAGCATAAATTATACTCAATATATAGAGAGATAATGTGTGATCTACATCAAAAATATGTATCTCTATACCTATTTACAACTACTGCATCATATGAAAATATTAATTTTCATATGATCACTTTATCAAAGTCATCGAGTAACCATGGGACACAAAGTATATCATTCCCATATAGATACTCATATGTTCTTGATTATCCATGTATATATTGAATAAGTTGAAGAATACATCACTTTTCATTTCCCATTATAGATAATAATTTCACTTCCCCCACACCTGATAGATAAGCACATCATATGTATTATCTAGGTATGACTACATACTTCCTTAATCTATCTCAATAGATGGCTCAAATATCATACTTATAATTTGATAGAAAAACTCATCCAATTTAATCACCAACTGATTAAATGATCAAAAACATAGCCAAATAATCCCTGATTAGATAAGCATTAATGCTTGTATAATAATGTTAAAAAGTATTCAGGTTATCATGCTACGTATCTCACTAACCCCAGGTATTTGGGAAATCCATATATGAACCATGAAACTCTAGTATAACAAATACACAGATTATGACATTCCATGTGGTATACATCAAGGGTCACCCAACAAACAAAACCTATATTCTACTTCATGTTCATATTTCATATCCCAATAAAACAATCATAATCATGCTAGAATTAACATTTCATCATAAACAATAATACCCCATGACAAAAATCAATTATAAATAACTCAAAGTCATGCTTTGAGCTATCTATTATCATTTCATTTCATGAGTATATGAAGCCAATATGAAATAATGATAAAGTAGATATTTTATTTTATATAACATTGTAGTGAATCGGCCTAAGGTATCCCAACCACATCACTCAAGCCAGCTCTCCACAAGGCCCAAAGCATGCCTCTGATCACCATGGGCTGGAAATAAGCACTAGGGTATCAAAACTAACCAGGTGGGAATAATTTCATAATCAAAATCCAATAAACTAAAATGCAGACTACACCCATAAATCCAATACAATGTTACTATACTTTAAAATTCCATGCATGAAATAATCATTCTCAATAGTAATAAGTTACTAATTAGTGTATAACACCACATGAATAATAATCAAACATAAGAAACCATCATGAAACATCACTATATAAATTTATGAATCCAAAATAAAGTTAAGGATAGTGAGGCCAATACATAATCCAAACCCAAATCTAACATTAGAATATCACCAAAATTATATAGTCAATACACCTCCATGTAACCACTAGTCAACTCCAATATAAAACTCAAAGGATGATGGATTCGTTAACAATATCTAATATATGACACAACTCCTTTCCATTTACCCGAATCAGATATACGAAGTTTTTATATTCCCAAGGGAATTATAGGGTGTGAGGTTAATGACTAATAGGATTCCACCATGAATATATATAATAAATTTCACATTATAAAGCATTAGTTTTAGTTTGAAAATAATAATTTAGTAAAAAATATTTTTTATAAAACATGTAGTAGATAACCCTTTCAAAATCATTTGGTTTTATAAAGGCATACCAAGTTCTAGAAAAAACATGAACTAGGAAACATGAAATGTAAACAAGAGAAACAGAGTCTAATAATCATCCAAATATATAAATAAATAAGTAGTAATAAAATATCACCACAACACACAACAGACACAACAAACAAAAAATGGGCACTAACCTCTAGGATAAACAAATTGAAAAGATATAGTAACAAGGAATCACTAAAAAAACTACCCAGTGTATGTGAACCTAGAAAAGTAAAGTATCATGGTATTTCTTATGATCTCACTGGTAACAACCCCTAAATAGTAAAAAAAATTCTATAATAGTACCCATATAGGTTTACAAAATATATACCTAAGGTTTCCCATGTGCAACCCATCAATAATCAATTTTCATAAAATGGTAACATCGACCATCACATAAACAACAACCCTATGATGTACAAATCAAGGAAATATCCCTAAAAAAATTACTTTTCCAAAACCCTTTTTTAAAACCCATTTGGTACCAAAATTTTATTTAAATTATCTCATCAAACACCTTATGTGAACCCCAATTATTTTTAAGGGAAACACCACTTAAAAACCAACTAAACCACATTTTTATAATAAAAAACCAAGATTATTAGAGGGGAAATATAAATTAGTTCTCAATAATAACTTTCAATCATAATATAATAAATGATGAAAATTAATCCAAGCACTAATGGAATTCCAAAGGAAATATTAATTATATAGAGATACCTACCTTAAAATTTATAGAAACATTGTTCCCTTAATTAAATACAACAAGAAGAGGAAAATAGGGATTCTTACAAGCCTAAAAACCACAAGAATAAACTTATAAACCCATCACTAGTGATAGAGTATCCCAAAATAGAGGATATATACAAATAACAAGAATTAAATGGAATAATAAAATTCTAGAGGAGTATGGGAAGAGAAATCCATGATAAATCATGAGTTTTCCTCAAATAATCTACCCAAAATCAATATGAAACCATAAATATGTAAGTGAAAAGAGATACCCATGGTTGGGGCACTCTTTTTAAAATCAATGAGGGAAAATATGGAGGAAGAGTGTTAAAAATATATAGGGTAACCAAGGTAATTCTTCACTTTTAAAAAATCACAACTGACTAGGTCACGACAAAAACCCCTCATCATATCATGATGAACCAAATAGAAAAACAATATCTCTTGTTAGGCTGTATAACGACATGATGCTCCTCCCAAAAAAATAATCCACTTCTTAAGTTGATTCATGGAGTAACTTCCCCTTATTGTGGAATGATGCATCCCTTCTAAAAAACAAGACTACTGCTTAGGTTGTGTCAAGGTGAAACTCCTCCTATTATGACATGACCTAATCCTTCTCGATTTCACAAACATCAGGACTCATTCATAACAAACACACACACAAATTACCATATATAAAATATTAGACTTATCTATTTTTCTCTACAAAACTTATCTTAGTGTTACCTCCCTTAGCCATATAATGACTAAATTGTAGTATGAAATTATAATTTATCTAAAATTCCCAAATAATTCAAAATAACTCCAAAAATTTAAAATAATTAAATTGAATAATAAATGTATATATGTACCAGTGACTTGGTGGGTGTCAAAATTCTCCCCACCATGCTAATTTCTACCCCCAGAAAGTTCTTAGTGCTTTTAATTAGAGAAAATGTAAGGTTATTACCTTTTCATATAGTCCTCTCACTCTCAATTTTCATGGATATATTTTCTATACTTCTATAGGACATAAACTATAGGGATATATATACCTTATATCATTCTTTCTTGATGACCCATGTTATGAAATGGCTGCTCAAACACAATGGTGTTGTGTTTAAAATCCATATCCTCCCACTTAACGATGTGGGATGGGTCTAGATGATACTTATTCATATGGGAGGGTTGAAATACATCATAAATTTAAGTAATCTAATATGGTATGGATAGATGATATGCCACTTTACTAAGATTATAAATTATATAAAATTTCCCAAAATACTATGTCATCAACATACAATATTCTAAAAATCTATGATGTCCCACATAAGGAGAATATCTATGAAACTTCTGATACCTAATGGTAAAATACAAAATATGATGACAATAATCCACACAATATTTTTGGAGAATCTGACCCATGTCCAATGTTTCCTAAATTAATTTAATATTACATAACATTTCATGAACGATGATTAATACCAAAAAGGGGAATTAACCCAATTCTAGCCAATAGAGAGGGGAATGAAATGGTCATCCATACATGGATTCAAAGGGTTCCATATTTATCGAGGCATGATAACTATTATTTTAAGAGAATTCAACCCAAAAAATGTTTATTCTATGATCCACTAAAGTCAGCACACAATATAAGAGTATATCTTTAAGAATATGAACAATTCACTCCTTATTCACATCCCTATATGTATGATAATCCATGCTCAACTTCAAATGAGAACCCATAACTTACCAAGGAGCCTTGAAAAATCAAGAATTAAAGCATGAGACTTGATCTGATACAATTACCAAAGGCATTCCATGAGGCTTCATAATCTCTTAGGTATACCAGACTCTAAGATCTTCCACATTTATCTTTTCTTAATAGGAATAAAGTAGTATAATTTTTTCAATTATTAAATAATAACCCATATCAATTTCTTCCCAATAGAAGACCAAGGTAAGCTAATAATGAACTCCATAGGGATCTCAAACCACTCCAACACCAGAATGAGAAGAGGTTGAAATAAACCCAAACACTTCTGGGTATTGTATTTGATCATCTATCATATAAGGCATTGAGATAAAAAACCCTCAACCACCCACTTCATCATGGGATACTAGTATAAGAATTTAATATCATATAACATCCTAGTATCCTCATAGTGAATGACCTAGCTTGAAATGTTCCCACACTCCATCACTTCCTACCTCAAAATCGAAGGAACCACCAAATATTACTTAACCCAAGGCTACCTATTGTGGAAAATTATCTTTTTTGTTATATTTTTTGTGATTGACCAAGTCAATGATAATATGAGTTTCATCCATGATAAATAAATCTAAAAGGAGAAAACCGAAGGCCCTTCAATTAAATAGCTGGATAGATTCCCTAGACCAATACATGAAATGATTAGAGTGTTTGTATTCATGTATATGAAAAATGATTAAGGTTGAGAATACTTGTATTAAAAAATTTAAATGATATAGATAAAGATGATAAAGAGTTGGATTCTGAACCTATAGCTGAAACTCTAGTACAATCATGAATAAAAGGTTTTACATAATGTTCAAAGTGATTCACGAGAGAAAACTAAAGATAGAGAACACATATGAGGAATACAAAGAATATTGTATATTGAAATCCATGTTATACAACACTTAGGAAAATATTCACTTGAATAGAGATGGATCTAGATTTATTTAAGAATAACTATACCTGATATTGAATAGAAGTTCATAATAATACTATAATAATGAGTATTTTATATACTGAAACACCATGGAAATATACAGGAAGGGGAATTATTTTATTAATTACTATATTTATTTTAAGAATTTATCAGTTTATTTAAGAGATTTGAGAATCCCTGGAGCCACTAGAATACATTAAGAAGTTATTTGAAAAATATAGGAGTTTAGGGTTTTACTGAAAAAATTGGTTAAGTCATGATCATATAACTTATACTTGATTATAAGACTTTATATAGATCATAAGTCTTTGAGATTATCATAATACATTGATTACATCGTAAATCTTTATGATAATATGAATTTAGAAAGATCACGAGACTTTAGAAACTCATCATATGACTATGAGTGAGTCTGGAAAATGGAAAAGTACGGATTATATGACTTCAGAAGACGATATCATATGACTTCATGTTGAACATAAGTATTTGATCACTAGTTTAAGCCTTGATTGTAATAATTCAACAAAATAATTATTTTACATAAAAATCATACAAATTCATAATAATAATTGAAGATCATATGAATTTAAATTCATATAATTTAGAGTTCCCCACAAAGCTTAGTGTCTGTCTTCAACACTTAAGAACATTTCAATGTTAGGATGGATAAAATATTAAGTTTTCCAGATCTAAAACTAATGATGATAAATATTTTCTTTCAAGTTACAAACATCATAAATCTTAAAGAATCCATGACCTAATCCCAAGCTATTGATTTTCAAGTAGAAAGAGAATAAGATCAAAGTATAAAGAGTGTATGAAACACTAAAATATTATTAAATTGATTTATTGGGTTTTCAAGAATAATATAGATATATTTACATAGAAGTTCAATATGTAATTTAAACAATATATCATTTTGATAATTTATTATTAGAGTGGATTGAAGAAAATATAAGTTTATAGATTATATGTGTAGGCCTAATATGTAAGTTGTATTGTTTTCATGGGAAACACTCAAGATGAGTTGAATGAGTTTCTCCACACTGTAACACGATTTTTTTATATTATTTTCATATATCTAGAGATATTTGGAGTGTGGAATTTGTGGAATTATTCTTAATAAGATTAATTTGAGGCTGTTATATATAAAATATAAAAATATATTTGTTCATGAGAGAATCATTAAATAATAATATTTATAAAAAACCACATGAGTAGAAAAATTTGTTGGAAATATCATTAGAACCCAAAAGAGTATATCATATGATGGCTCTTTCAACTGGCAGTGATGATGTACTCTTGATATTCCACTTATGGATACTGATTATTATAGAATCAAGTAAATTCTCTTAAATTTAGTCACACATTCACTTGAGGATATTAAGGAGATGAAAAAACAAAAATAAGTAGAAGTAACTACTAAATAAAGTGACAACTAATGAGAGGCGAGTTCTTATGAATATGTAAGAAACTAGAATCTTGAAGATGGTAAGAATAATATGAGATATAATAAGTTCTCAAAGAAGAATAAGAAACTAGATCCACAACTTTCTTTAGTAAGTAGGAGGAAGAAGAACAATATTGAACCAATCATATGAAAATTTTTGGATCTTAAAGAATCCGACAACAATTAGGATAAGAGATGAATAATATGATAAATAGAGACTGAGTTTCTGGAGTTGTGTTTGAATACCTAAAGGTTGTCATAGATTCTATGATTGAGAAAGTGGACCAGTATTGTGGATATATGGAAATAACTAGACATATCATGATCTATATTAGAAGAATGTATTTCTAGGAACTCATGGATGAAGGTATAAAAAAATCTCTATAGTAGACCGAGTCACCCATGTAATATGGTGACCACACATGCATAGTATTATGTGAACTTGGTTATAAGGTGATCCTTGAAAAACCATTTTTATTGGAGATTCAATTATAGTGGGGAATCAATAACTCAATTGGAGTTGAAATGAAAAGGAGTAGGTAACCCACATTGAGGTTGGTCCTTATGAAAATACTATGTACTGATATTGTTTATATTTATAAATTTTTTTGTGGTTATGGAATTCCGAGTAAAATTTAAAAAGATACACACATTCTTTAACTAACCACAAGGTTTCAAAACCAAAAGGGTTTATGTTTAAAATAAGAATTGGTTTTTGGAAAAATAATTCAGTCACACATGATTCAGCCCCCTCTGGTGTGTCTTCAATAATACTAAGAGATTCAGAAAAATTAACCAAGATCTCCCCACTATTTCAGATTCTCCTAATATACTAATAGTATGGATTCAATTCATGACCCTGTCAAATATGATCATCCAAGTAGGATGTGACAAGCACATTGGTCATTACCACATAATCATTCTCTTCTTTTATATATAGATTCATTTTAGTGAATAAGATCATTAAGGACCACCCCTATTATGATTCTTTCACCACATGAGTTGGAAACATACAAATTAAGGCATTAAACACCACATTACCGTTACCAGTGATGAAAAATAAGTTAAGATAAAAAATATAGTGATATTGAACCCAATTCCACTTCCTCATATTCATATATTTTTGAGAGAAGATTCAATTTAAACTTTTTTCATCAATAAAAACTATAAACCTATCCCGGAATAGGTAAAAGAATAATTTTTTCAAGGTATCAATATCTGCCATGGAATCATGGTCATGGGATGGGTAGTTCTTCTTATGAGGGAACAATAGGAATGAGACATAAGCCACAACATATCACCCTACATTAACACACACCCCAACCCCATACCTAAAGATTCATAATACACAACATAACCCTCACCAAACTTTGGAATAATCATAACATGATATAAATTGAACCTCACTTTCAACTCCTTAAAGGATCTCTGAAATTTTACTTTCCACTAAAATATCACTTCCTTTTAGGTGAAAGTCATCAAGTGTTATTCCAACCTAGAGAAATTCAAAAAAAAAGAAGTCCATGTAATACCCAACTTAGCCTAATAAGCTTCTGATCTTGAATATATTCTTTAGTATATCCCAGGAAGTTACTACTTGAATCTTATTAGGGTCCAGAAAATTCATTTTTCTGAGACCACATTATCAAATAAGTTTACTTCTTGTTTCCAAAATTTTCATTTATACAACTTCATATACATATAATAATCCTTCAAGGTTCTTAACATGACATCAAGATGATGTTACTGATCATTCCAAATTTTATAATAAACTAAGATATCAACCAAAAAACAACCAAAACAGGGTCAAGATATCCGTGGAAGATCTATTTCATCAATTCCATGAAAAAAGAAAAGGAATTACCAAGGAAAAATGATATAAAAAATACTCATAATCTCCATACCTACTCATGAAAGTGGTATTAGGAATATCCTCTTCCCTCACCTGTAATTGATGGTATCCCTACCTAAGGTTAATTTTTTAAAACTATCTCACTCTCTTGAGTTAGTCAAATAAATCGTAAATTTAAGGTAGTGGGTACTTATTCTTAATGGACACCAGGTTAAGCTTTCGATAATTGATTCAAAGTCAATGAATCCCATCATATTTCTTTTCAAAGATGACCATTGATGCCCATGGTGACACACTAATATAAATAAAATCCTTAATTTTAAGATATTCTAATTTAAGCTTTAATTAATTTAATTTGATGGGATATATTTTATAAGATATAAAAGGAATGAAGATCATCCCTGATAGTAGATCAATAGATAAATCAACCACCTATTGATGTGAAAACCCAGAAAAATCACTAGAGAAAACCTTAGGACACTAGATCACTACCAAAGGAAGATGAATATCTTAACTCCACTCTACAACATCAAAAATAAATCTAGATATAAATAAATATATCAATCCAATATCTATAATAATAGGCCCCTTCTTCTTGGAATTGGGACCCACTCACCCGATGAGACTTTTATGTTCCCAAAAGGGGAAAGGAATAAAACACTTAAAAGATAAAAATTAGTATGCGATTTTGAGTAAACCATATAGATCATATCCAAAATAATTTATAAGATATCTATATTAAGATCAAATAAATCCCACATTTTATTAACATCAATAACTATCACACAACTATCATGGAACTTATATCCCCACTTCATCCTCTTTCCAAAAGAAGTAAAAAAGAATATCAAATATGGAATCTGACTAAATCCAAACCCTAAGGAATCAATAAACTTAGATAAAATAAACTAATAGGAAAAACCTTTGTCAAATAAAGATAATTTCATGGAATAATAAATAAATATTATACCTTTAATGATTTCTAAAGTTACATGAAAATCACATTGAACATTATCTTCTATATATAAACTCCTAGATTCATTCATACAATGAGATTTCCAAGTAGGATGAGAGTCTCCATTCAATTAAGGATGAGAACCTTCACACATAGATACATTATACCACACCTAAGTTCCTCTGGTAAAATAATTCCCAACCTTAATTTTAGAGGAGGATTCCATAAAAATCAGTGGAGATGACCTAAGATCCCACACTAGTAGAAAGTCTTTTAGGATTTTTATAAAATCATATTTGAGTGCCCCTCCTTCCAACATTGATAACACATGGTTGGACTAATCCCTGACGGAACTATAAGAGAAGAATAAAAATATCATTGGACACTCTTGCTACTACCTTGGTAGGAATCCTCACACCACCTCTTATAACCAGGTGAGGAACGATGACTTACCCTTGCATTAGTAGAGGAACCACCTAAACTATTCATCTATTCTATATCTATCTCAGTCATAACAACCTAATAGACTTCCTTAGAATAATTCAATATTAATAGAATAATAATCCTTGATCTTATCTTAGTCTTTAATCCCATCTCAAAACATCAATATTTTGGGTAATCATTCAAAATAAAATCTAGGGAAAAGAGAGAAAACTAAAAAAATTGAGTATCATTATCTATCATAGAATTATCTCTTTACCCTAACATCACATACTTACTATATTTAATCTCTGTCAATTTTTTTTGGTATAATTCATTATTAAATATCTCCTTGAACTTAGCCCAAGTGGGATCCTCATGTAGCCTAGACTTTATGATAGACTCCCACCAATTCCATCTAGGTACCTTTAGTATAGATGTGGTAAAACTAACCTTTAATGTATCAAGTGTATAAAGGAATATGTATGAAATATTTCATATCCACTCTTTGGGTTCTTAAGACCCTCTATTTCTACATAACGATGGTGGGTTCTGATTAGTAAATTCTTGGGCATGATCCACCACTCTAGCTTGAACTTTCTCAATTCAATGAACAATTTATTAGATGGTTATGATGAGAAACTCAATAAGGATGGGGTTTATAAGTGGGTTATCTAGTGGTGTATGGTCTAAAAATCCATCTTTATGATTCATATGAGTATTTCTGGGTGGCATAATCTATAAAACACGAGATATAAAACTCAATCAATTCATAATTCAATTCCAATTTAAACCTGGAATGAATTTAAAATTACACAAAATTTATAACAAATAAATTATAATAATAAACCATATCAAGACTCATTAAAATACTCATTAATAAAGCACATACCAAGACATAATTCCCGACCACCCATGACAACTTGAGTTTCAAAGTGAAGGAGAGCTATCTTAGAAATCCACAATGAACTCCACTTTTAACATTGATTAATATCTCTATATACTACCAAAATACCAAAATATAAATATATCACTATAATTCCATTTTATATTAAATTATCCTTAGTTGATCCAACTCGTTACCCAAGCTAGATCACCAAAAGGATTGAAGTATGTTATTTATTTCTACAGGATATAGAAAAGAATCGGGGTATCAAAACTAACAAGATGGGTGTTATTTTACCCATAGAATAAAATAAACCTCAATACAGACTCCATCCATTAATTCAGTATGATGTATCTATACTTCTAACATCCATACATGAAAGTAACTATTTCAATAATATGAAGTAACTTATTAGAGTATGTAAAAACAAGAATAACAATCAAACATAAGAAGCCATCATCCAAAAATCACAATATAAATAAATGAATCCAAAATAAATTCAAGGTCAGGCAGGACAATACACATTCAAAACCCATATTCAATATCACAAGATCCCCAAAACAATCCAACCAAGACATCACCATGTGACCCTCAATCCCCACTAATACAAATTGTTAACTTTAGTTTGATAAAATACTTTATAAGAAAACAACCTTTAGTTTTATTAAACAAGCACTAGAGAACCATTTTAAAAATCCTTTAGTTTTATAAAGAATATTCCTAGTTTTAGAAAAATCATGAATAGGTAAACATGAAATATTACCATGAGAAATATAATATAATCATTATAATAATATCCAAATAAATAAGTAAATTTTAAATCAATAACATATATTCATAATTTATAACACATATATCATGATATTTAAATTCTAGATAAAACCAATAAAAAAGAGATAGTAACTAAGAATCACTCAGAGAATACTATCTAGTATGTGTGAACCTGAAAAAATAAGACATATCAATAACTCTAATGGTATCAATATTAAAAACCCTATCTAGTACAATAACTAGATATAGTGAAACCCATCTCGGTTACCCAAACACATGCCCAAGGTTTCTCATGTTCAACCCATTAACAATTAATTATCATAAAATGATAATAACTACCCTCACATAAAATATAAGACAAAATAATAAGAATTTAATAATATCACTCAAAAAAATTTAATCTTTCAAAAAACTATTTGAAAACCCATTTGGAAGAAATTTTTTTTCTAAAACATTTTATCAAACACCTATTGTGAACTAAAACTAGTTTTAAGGGAAACACCACTTAAAAACTATGTAAGACCTCATTTTTCTGCACATAGAAAAGAGTATCAAAGGGAAAGCATAAATTAGTCCGTAATAATAAATTTCAAATATAATATAATCAATGAAAAAATAAACACAATAACTAAGTGTATGATAAATGAAATATTTATTATGTAGAGATACCTATCTTAAATTGATAGAAAACTCACCACCTTTATTAAGCACAATAAAAATAGGGATAAGGGGACACTTACAAGACTAAAAACTACATGAATAAAATTATAAAGCCATAATCATGTATATACTTATCCACCATGGATGGATAGAAAAAAACACATTAAATAAATGAAATAACAAGAAGTTATCCGAGAAAAGAAGGATAAATCCATGAGAAATCAAGAGTTTACCTTGAATAATCCACCCAAAATCTAAAGGAAAACACCCAGAATAATGGGGAAGGAGATTCATATGGATGGGATTATAATTATCAAATAAATGAGGAAAATAGGGTAAGAAATTCATAGGGGATACAATGTAATTCTATACTTCAAAAAATTAGGGTATTAAGACATGACCTCTATCTCATCGCAACACAACTCACCTACTAGAAAAATGACCATTCTTCTTTAGATACATCACAAAATGAACCTTCCTATAATAGAATGATTCACCCACCCTAAAAAACACTACTTATTTGGTTAATTTTTGGTGTGACATACCATCCTCATAGAGTAGCACAAATCTCTATAAAAATAACCCTACTACCTGGGTTGAATTATAGTACAACCCCACATATAGAAGGTATGACCTAACCCTTCATGATTTCACAAATACTAGGACTCATATATAACAAACACATACATACACAAACACCCACACACATTTAATCATTCATAACATGTAGGACTTATCCATTTTTGGATCCGCAAAACTCATTGTGAAATGACTTACCTGGGTTGTGTTATGACTAAAATTTAGTTTACCAAAAAATAATGAAAACTCTCCAAATTTGAAATAAAAAAATGGAATACAAAATTTAAGTATGTAATATTGACTCTATGGGTGTTAGAAACATGATAAATTGTTTTAAGAATATTAAAAAACCATACATAAGTTCTAATATCATCATATCATATACGATAGGCAACCAGATTTGCCTTGTGTTTGCTACACTTTTAGTGTTTGGTAATTCCTTCCAAATCTCTATATATAAATTTGATAAACCTCTCCCAATAAAATATTTATGTGATAAATATATATTAAATAATATTTTTTGTATAATGATGAGACTTAAGAGTCATATTCATAATGTTCAACTCTTTGAACATAGTGTCCAAACTCCTTAATATCACTATATCAAATATTAATATGTTAAAAAAATTTCTTTTTTATACATAGGATAATTTATAATTCCATCACCATCATAGTTTATAGGACCCTTTCCATCAAGATTTTACCCTTGAAATATATTGGTAAAAAATGTAACTCTTTACATCACCCTTTTACCAATATACCATAAAAGTTTTTATTACATAAAGGGAAATTAAATTTTTATTTTTTCCAGCATCATAATTTATTTGTTAAATTTAAAAATTTCAAAGTCTAAATATACTCCCACTATAATCTTAAAAAATATTATTTTTAGAATATCATTCAAAGACACAAAAACTCCTTTATATTAGAAAATAAAACCTATTTTTTAGTGATAAGACTCATTAAATAAGCTATTATATATATATATCATATATGGTATTATATATATTTTTAGAATTATTTTAAAAATAATATATTATTATTTAAATTATTCCATTGATAGTGGGATCAAATCCCTCCTATTCTAAAAAAAGAAGAATAATTTTTTTTATCATGGATAAATTTTTTATCCATTATCTTATTCTCATGTATGTAAAAGAATGTGATGAGTCATAAACCATGTGCATTAACTTAATCACATATTTTTCATAACAACCTTTTTTGTAATGAACACCTATGACACAAGAGAAATAAGATAAAAATACACACCATTTTCAAATTTATTTATGATAGATATATTTTTCTATTGCATACATTCCATGATTCAATAACACTTTTCTTCATTATTTGAATGAAAACTATAATTTTATTCAATTAATACCTTTATTTTTATCTTCTGTACATTTAAATTTTTTTGAACAAATAGTTGGTATCATATATACTTTTAAAATCAAATAATTTTTTATATAACACTGATACCTTACATTGAATTTTGATGGAGTTTCTAAAACTTCTTTAGGTATTCCAAATAATTCCATCTTATAGAATATTTCCATTACTAACATGACTATTAGGTTTTTATGACCTTGACTGTCTACTTGAAGAAATATTTTTTGGATTTCCAATTAATATTTCTTCTCCTAATTTTAAAATTTACTCACTTGAACTGATGATACAACAATAGATTCTATACATCACATTCCCAGTTCGTCAATCCTCAACACATTGATAAAATATTTTAACATATATTAAAATCCTTAAAATTTTTAGAATATTTCCAATGATTATTCCATAATGAATTTCATATTTTAAATAATCCTTAAAGTAAAAATATAGTCTCTGCAAGTCATTATAACAATCAATCACATTGATGATATAAGTTGAAACTCAGGTCATCATGAATCTAATGACTTTAAAACCTTTATTGAATCATTATACAATTATAATAATCATATTAATTAAATTTATTAACAACATAAATAATTGGTTATTCAGTTAGGGTTTCATTAATAGACAAACTTTTCTTACTTAAGAACTTTTCATAATTGTAGTACCAGTCTAAGAATTTTCAGATAATTAATTTCTTATTTTTATATTATTGATCTAAAGGTAAAGGTAGATAATGATGAGTCAACTGATCTATAACAAATTATTTTATTTGATGTGCATCGTGTTTAATTTATTTGTAATAAACTATCCTAGGTAGACCTGACCCATCACTCGACTCATCTTTTTATAAGGCCTGAAGTGAATTTCTGATCACCATGGATTAACGATAAGAAATAAGGAATTAAAATACAACAATTTGGGTATGGTTTAACCCTCATAATCTAAATAAACATCCTAAGGATTCCTCCTAGAAATATGACATGTCTCATATATATATTTGACATCCACACTATCAAATAAATAGTTTAAAATCACATGAATAGAAAAATGGTGTACAAAGGAAAAAATCATGAACTATAACTCATAAAAATCACATTGTTAACATAAAAAATGATAACCAATATCATATGTTAAGGGTTTTGAATGACTCTAATAACACTTATTAGAATATGCATAAGTGATTTTAACCTTTATTTAGGGATCTATCATGAAAGATAAATGAAATTTTATATAAGAATAAAATAAATAAATACTATAAATGGTGTAACATACACCTAATATCATGTACAACATTTTCAAACACCATTACATGTTTTTGATAAAGATCAAAAAAGAAATCCAAAATACATCCCCTCTACATAATGTACCCACTGGTTCCATCTGAATTATCCATCATACAGATGGGATACATCCTTATTCCATGGACTATTATGGCCTCTAATGAAAAGGATAAGGATAAAGATATTATTTGGGTATAAGGTAGTTTTGACCAAGAATTGTGGAAGCACACCACCACTACTATCAAATGGAAATGATATTTAAATCTCTATGAATGATTTTTGAGATATTATATTTACTTATGGATTTATAAAACATGAGTAAATGAGGATTTAGACACTCATGCATTCATCATATGGATAAAAATTCTCTCTTACATTTCATCTTATGAAACGATCCTTTTAATGATAGCCTACATGAGAATAAAAAATGGAAGAATCTCATTAAAACCATCAAACCAAAGTGATACAACCCATGAATACAGAAATAATATATATATATATATTATAAATGGATTTATGGCATATATCTATCAATCACCCACTTATACTAAATCCATATATACTTTTTTCCATTTCATCATATATAATAACATGTGAAATCATATCCAAAACTCAATTTTTTGGATATCTTACAAAAAACGTTTGGAAAGATATCATTTTTTTCACATTGTGTCATATCATATGTAATAACCTATAAATACCCATCGATTTTTTTATTAATTCTAAACGTTTTTTAGAGAATCTCTCTAAGTCAAAGTCAATCTCCATTCACCCAAGCACAAAGTTTGACCCCGTGATCCATTATATAATTTACTATAAATTTGAATGTATAGATCCATATATATAATCAAATAGAGTCATTTAAAAATAATCAATGCTATTAATACTTAAAAAAATGCTTTATTGCCTATTAGAATTCAATAAAATTATGAGTGAGATCAAACACCCAATAAGGGAATTTGTTTAATGATTCATAATGTGTTAAACCATAAGCCTGCAAGAAAACATGAGAATGAGAGAAATATATCTTAAAAACAACATAGAATCATAATATGTTCCTATAAGGCATGATAAAAGAACATATATCCTCAAAAGAATCATTATAGAAGCATAACATATACCATGGAATAAGAATGTAGAAACACGAGACACAAATCATGATTCATGGTGCATAATAAAGTCATGTGTCATAACCTAGAAATTTTTTATAAGAATAATCATATAAAATCATAACATTTTTAACATAGCTACCCTCAATCATGTCCACACTCAAAATTTCAAACAAATCTACTCACAATCATGTCCATGGAAACACATATGAACAAAGAAACCCACAATCATGTACATGCACAAAATTGTGAATAAATATTACCACAATCATGTCCACACACAAACTTATGGAAAAATCATCCCACTTTCATGTCCATATAAAAACTTCTGAATAAATATACCCAATTATGTAAACACACAAACTTGTGAAAAAATTTACCCACAATCATGTACACATTGAAAAACTTGTGAATAATTCTACCTAAAATCATTTCCAAATAAAAATGTGTAATAAAAATACACCTGTAATAATATCCACAAAACAACTTGTAACCAAATCTACCCAAAATTATTCCCACACACAACATCATTATCTTACGAGATATAAAACATTGCCCATTAAATTAAATGGGTATATTAGAACCTCTCATCACATAATGGTAAAACAGACAAATGTGTGCTATATAAAACATATTATATATCTTATCAATAATAAACCATGATAAGAAAATGGGTTACATGCCATTTTAAAATGGTATCACATAATACAGAATCAATAAATATGTCTGTTGATACAAACATTCATCCACCCAAAAAGAAATATATCATAAGATAATTTAGATCGTGGTCATGAATATTACACCATAGAAGATTTATATTTGGATATAAAGAGTAAAATGGAATCAATATTATAAAAAGGATTCCATAAAACATTTTTAACATTGTTGTAGAAAGGAAATGTTACCAGTCACTTTCAAAAATCATTTTTGAGAAGGTGATGACAAGTATTTTTAAAAAATTATTCTAAAAGAATCCCCAATAATGGTAAATTTAAAATAAATAAATTTCAAGTGATTAAATGTGTCATAGAAAAAATAATATTTATGTAAGTGATAAGAAATTACTTTTTAAAACGTATTAGTTAATTTTAGAGAAAACCCACATTGGGGAAAAATTTATAAAACTTTCTTATGAAAAGAGATAAAGATAATTATTAAGAGTACAAAAGGTAATACATATTTAGATTTCAAAATAAGAAGGGAACCCATTTATTAAAACAAAGGATATAGAAATAAAGTATAAAAATATTATAAAGAGGATGAGAATTATTCTTAACAACACTATATATTTATGAAGAAAAAAATCATTCAATGAAGAATATTTTACATGAAAATGTAATTTCACTGTAGATAACGATAATATAATATATTTTATAGATAAATGTTAATATATAATAAAAATAAATGAATATAGTGAAATTTAAATTTTTTGACTCAATGAAAAGAGATTAATCCAATAAGAACGCTTGTGTTTTAAATATTTTTTTATTTCAAAAGGTAATAGTATATAAAATAATTATAATATAAATTTATTTGGATAAAAATAAATAACTAGAGATAAATATTTATATATAAAACTAATGTGGATTGTGGTAAAATGTGGTAATGTGTAAATCATTAAAAATGATTATAACACAATGAAAGGAATTGAGTTAACAGAAACCCTTATGGGTTTGGTAACTATTGAATTAATAGAAATTGAAAGCGATAACTTGGAATGAAACTCTAAATAACACGAATAAAAATATTATAATGATATAATATATAAAATAGGTAGTATATACACCATATAAATTAAATTAGGTGCATAATATGAATCATGTCTCTATGAAGGAAAATTGAGATGAAAAACCCTTACCTTGGATTCTTACCTAGCCGAACATACTATAACCTCCTATATAATCTATTTATGTTTATTATTAATAAATATTAGAACTATATTTATATTTATTTTAATTTATACAATTCTTTTATAATATCTTATTACCCATTTATTAATCATTCTTTGATAAAATTATTATTCGATTGTTAATAATCTCACTTGTTTTATGCTTGCATTTAAATGTAGTTTCCAATCCTTGATCCTTTATCTAGTTTTAATCACATTAATAATTTTAATATAGGTAAAATATGTGTGTTTTATATAGTTCTAAAGTCTAATGGTTATTTTATAGAAGTTATTGTAATAGTTTGTAAAGAATTGTTAAAAACCTTTTTTTTTGAATTTTGATTAAATGAAAAGAATTAATTTTATTAATCAGTATAAACATATATATTTACATTAAAAAATTATGAAAATATATTAAATTTTTCATTATTATATCATTTGGCTAGAATTTAAGTTATCTTTGTTATTAATTATGTAAACTTTATAACATCATTCAAGTAGGTGGTAATACCGACCTAAACATGAGAATTTTATAACTAAATAATGAGTAATAAGATAGAGTCATATTATGATAAAATCACATTAATAGAATCACAATTACATTAATATAACATAATTTTCATGGTTAATGATATTTATTATAACTCTGCGACCTATAAGCCACTGAACTGGTGCCCTGTGTTGATAGGCCACATGGCCTCTTGTGCACCTCCCTGTATGTTAGAAGCTTCCAAACAGTGGTGAAGGACTATGAGGTTACCATTAGGAGACTACGACTTCATTATCAATGTATCTATAATAGGGAAATAACTGAAATAACATAAATCAATCCAAATAAACATCATAGTTAAGACATGGTAAGTTCCAGAAATAACTACAGTACCAAGTGCTCTAATAAAGAGAAATGTCGTACATGCCATAACCCATCACATATATTCAAATAACATATAAAGATAAACATAATAAATAAAAATAGAACTAAAATTCATCCCAAAACTAGTCTCGAGACTTTCCCAACCCTGATGTACACACTCCATACATGTCATGCCAAAACGAAGCAATCAACAACATCAGGCTCCTACCCTTACTTGAACCAATAATAGACAGTATTTTTCTCGAGTAGCCAAATGAAATAGAATCCTGGGTAGGGTGTGACTAAAACTTAGTAGGGAACCAAAAATGATATCCCTAAAATAATGAGTCAGTAATAAAGTGCATGCAAGAGTTCTGTAGATAAACATTTTATACTGATTATCTTTTTACCAATTTGACAATTTATAATTCTATAAATTATATAAAGAGGCTGTAAAATAACCACTGATGATTGGTATAAGTGTTGACATGAAACATCAGTTTAATACTTACTTTTCTCTAATTCAATGAGTCTATTATCATGGTATACATCATGTCTTGAATGGTTCCATGTTATTCAACCAAGGAACCCACAATCACAATAATCAGAGAGAATCTACATAGCTCATCTGGGAATTCCTTCTTAATAAATCCCAAAGGGAATATGAAGGACGACTAATCCTTGAAATTCCATGAATATAATATACTAGTATTAAATCAAGTAACCTTCCTTGAAATTAATAAGAACGACCTTATGAAAACCCTCAGCTTAAACATGAGGCATTCAACTCAAAGAAATCAAGCTGAATTTTGGGATCTAATCCCACAAAATTCATCAAGGTTACTTACAAGAATCACAAACATTAATCAATGGATTTTGAATAATATATAAATTACCTAAATATAATGGGTAACCACCCAAATTCATTCATGATAATGAATCTAAGTGGAATCTGATGTCTCACTTGAGGTATTCCATAAGATTGGATCTCTATAAATCCATGGGTGTCATCATACCATGGAATTTATACAAGTACCCTAGTAGAATAGAAGGATTTATCACAATTTTCCACACATTTATAGGTCCATAAGGAGTCTATGTAATCTTACCTAGGAATTACAACCCATTAACATATCAAGAGAAATTTATTTAAGAAAGATTTATTCACCAAAAATCACTTTCTATCAAGAAAAATAGTAATCAAGAACAAAAACCCATGCTCATACTCATAATCCATTTCTTACAAAACAACAAAGGAACACTCCATTTAATAACCATGTCACATTAAATAGTCACTTTACCATTTTATCATTTAGATAATTACAAAAATCAGTACTGTAGGCCAATTTATTTTAAACCCATTTCACATTTCATAAAAGATACTATCTATTTACCAACACATTTAACCACATGAAGTTCCATTTCCGTTTACAACATCTCTGGTTGGGAAATCCCATTTGAAAACCATAAAAATAATTCACAACACCTTTTTAACCATTTAAAACAAAATTTACCCTTTAACATATTCCAATTACCATTCCATATAAAAACATACCATTTTACAATAAAATCACAAGGTCACACTCACTAACCAAATTCTTTACTAGGGATTATCTTTCCAAGGATCAAAGCATGTTAAATGGGAATTGAATGTTATAAAATTATATTTTAGAACATTCCATTTAAATTAGGTTAATGAACAAAAATATGACATGATCGCACAACCCATGAACTAGGATAAATAAGTGAGACTATTGATTAATTTAAAGGTACCACTTCCCTTAGCCTAATAATAGTATACTCATCTAATATCAGGCATAATTAAGGATGGAAACAAGGGAAATAATAAAACCATATAAATACCCTAAAAATATGTAATACTAGAAAAATCTAGTGATAGAAAACTAGATAGTGAAGTAAATTAAGAATAGAGGGTGATATACAATTTGACTTACCTCAAGATTCACAACCCATCTAACAGAAGTGAAATTTGACATAGTATGGAGGAGAACCACCCATGGGAAAAGGATAGGGAAGGAGGAGCCATGGGAGAGTACTTTTGGATATCTGGGGGCCAAAATACAATATAAAAAGAAGACGAGGAATCCATGAGTAAAATGACAATGCCTCTCCTCATTAAGAATACCCTAGGGAGGAACTGACAAGCAATTACTAGTCCACCAGATATATGGTGAGCCCAAGAGTTTATTTTTTATTTTGGAAAGGCCACTAGGTGGGAAATGTCTATTACAAAAACATAAACAACCTTGATCTCTATTATGTGCTCTCTTGAAGACCCGTTCTTCCACCCAAGCCTCATTACAAATCCAAAGTTGATCTTTTGAGGGGTTCCAACCCTCAAAATTGAAATCTAAATGTAAAATTAAAATGTTCTCTAGAAAATAAATGAAAAATACAAAATTCTCATTGAGAATAAATAACCATCACCACTTTAACCTAAAAATCCCTTATATTCCTTGGTTATGACCCTTAAAAATTCTAAATGTCATAATATACATCGAAAATAATAGGCCAAATTCAAATGAACATCAAATTTGATCCAATTTTCAATTTTGGTTCTATGATTTAATAAATTATAACCTAGAATGATTCCAATGAAGTTTTCTATAGGTGTGGGGGGTACCGAGCATATAATTTTTAGTTGGTTGAAATAGATATATAAGATATATAAAATTGAGTTTATTTTATGATAGAAAATCTTCCTTATTTGTTGAATAATTAGAGGTTTTGATACGGGACCTTAAATTATGTTTTTGTTAACCAATTTTATTTAGAACCTGGGTTTTTATATTTTAATTTTGATATATGAATAAAAGATAGTTTCTAAAATATTTCTATATAAACATTATGATTTAAATTAAAGTATAAGTGTATTTTAATAAAGATAAGTCTTAATTTTATTACTTGGAAGAAATATGAAAATGAAATAATCATTATATAATTGTTTTATTGTATAAATATGTTAATTATAAAGTTTTTATTTATGAATAGGAATATCCACCATATATATAGTGTGTCATTACATGGATATAATTTCATTAATTGATGTGTTACATGATTATTCAAATGGTGTAGAGAACCCAACCTAGGAATGTTAATAATTTAGTAGAAGTTATATTTTTAAATAGATATTTTTTTCATAAAAGAAAAGTGGTATATGTGTATTTTATATGTTTTTAAATTATATTTTATTTTTTATTCAAATTGAACTTGGTTGTCGATAATAGGACATAAGGGGGAATTTCTAAGTTTGAAAAGCATTATGGTGGTGAGAATTGCAGCACCCCAAATTTTATATTTCAGATATATAATTACTATAATATTATTTTTGAGTTAAAATTGGGGTTTTTTTAAAATTATTTTAAATTTTGATGAATGCATGGTATATGAAGGGTTTGATAATCTATGTAATACAATAATGTAGCATTTCTTTCCTTAAGACAATGTGAAATGCATGGTTAGTGCAAGGTTTGGGGAACTATGCACATCAACTATACATTCCTAAAGGTTCAACTAATTCTCAAATTATAATTCCAACACTTCATAATACTTTATTTAATATTTTTTTAATAATTATATTTTCTATTTTTAATTATAGTTCATTAATTAGAGGCGATATTTTTTTATGTTCTGAGAAAATATATGTGTAACTATGCACCATGTGTATTTTTTATGTAATATTTTTTATCAATATAATTGTGTTAATTGTATTTTACTTGTAGGGAGAAGTTATAGGTTTATATCCCTAATGAACATGTAGACACTTTAGGGGGGGTGAATTAGGTGTCCCCCTTTTACAAGTATTTCTTTTATTTTAAATCACCACCTCTTATGCTTGAACTTATGCTTGGGTTTAGAGATATTGATTTTTTAATACACGTGAAACCCTCCCTAATGTATGTAGAATAAGCAAGTAAACAACAAACAAGTATTTTTACAAGGGTTATCCTCGATGTGAGAGATAACACCTTACTATGTTTGACTTTTATCAAGTACCGGAATTTTATTATCACTATAAATTGGAATTAATTACAAGTATAGTTCAAGTAACACATAAGTTCCAAGAAGGTATTACCTACTTCCCAAATATGGAATTTTTTATAATCGAACCACATGTTATTCAATGGAATTGTTTAGATAGAAAACACATATTCTTCTAGTATCCTTCTTAAAACACTGAATGGGACTTCAAATGCTTGGATCTAATCAATTTAACTTCAGTCATGTTGGCATTATTCTTTAATTGGTCTAAATGTGATTTGGAAAAATGTTGGAACTAAACTTGAAAGAGTATTTATGTAACTAGATATATATTTGTAACAATATTGATCTCTTTTCATCCTTATTATTATTCTTATTTAATACACATTAACTCTTGAATTTGTTTTATATCACCTTATTAGATAGGTTTTTTTCTATAGAAACTTAAGAGTTAAAGTTTTACCACTTTATCTCACACTTTAAGCTTAAAAAAATAATAAATCACATTCAATCCCGAGATCTCCCTCTATTATAATTGAATGACTTAAGAATGTTCTCAAGATTTCAAAAATTTGAACTCTTACTTTTCTTCTCCCGTGTCTCACATTTATATTCACAGTGATTCATGAATTTATTTTCTACCATTTTTTATTTTAAATTTTACAAAAATCTCAAAATTTAATATTTTTATAATATTTTTATACAATAATCAATATCTTCAAACTTCTTTTTATACTCTAGTATACATGAACATTAAATTCACCTATATCATCTATATAATTTTCTTATAAATTATGCTCTTTTAAATATCAATATATGTTGAGTTAATGTTTTTATTTAATTAATCATTAGATAATGAATTTCTATTCTACCAAATCTACATCCAACATTTAAAAAAACATTATAGAATATATAGCCCCATTATTTACAATGTTGATATCAAAAACACCTCAAACCTTTTGTAGTGATATTTTCTTATTTAAGGTTTTCATAAAATCATTTAAATTATCATTTAAATCTTTATTAAAAACTCTAAAAGTATTAGGATTCACTACATATATTACTTGGTATATAAATATCAATGTACTAACCTCATTAAATTCTTGAAAGACTTAGGACTTATCTTCTATTATTATATACAAATATCAAATTATTATCATAAAAAATTCCTCAACATTTCCATATGGACCTCTTGCTTGCAATGTGGATCTTTCATCCACTACCAGAAACTAGTCTAGCTAGTCTTTATTGATTCTTAGTTTAAATTGTGATCCCATTGTATGATCATTATATTTATATCTTTGAAACCCATCACAAGAATTATCTTATATGTTGTTATCCTCAGAATGTTTGAATTATAAAAACCTAAATAATTTAAGATTTTAAATAGAAAAAAATTTCATACATGTATGTATGGTGAGAATTAGCTATATGAAATTCAAGAATTCCCTAGAATCCCATAAGTGGATTGAAATTTATGATGTGGTTCATTTTATCTATGTCACAACAATCAACTGTGTGGTTCTCATTGACTAGGTGTTTCACATCAGTGATGATGTAATATCCTATTACGTTAACAAAAAACAGATACATAAATTTTTATTGATGAGAAAATTAGATATGTTGGTTATAATTCCCTTTTATAGTAGTATTCAACTCCGTGATTTTTCTTACTGTATGTAATTCACTTACATGAATATAGAAAATTCTAGTTTTCATTGGAAGAAACTCTGATAATCTTATATTTACCTCCACCCATTCTTAATTACTTTAATACTCCTAAAAAATTTCAAATACCATAATTATTCATCCATCAGTAGTTATATTTAATTATTTTGAAGATCAACATAACACTTGTTATATTCAATGAATACCAATTTAGGATTAATATGTTCACTATCTCTTTAAGAAAGTATCCACACAATTAATTTTCCATGGAATGTGGTAGTAACTTAATCATATTATGGACTTACATGGATAATTCATTAAGAATGAAATCCAATGCCTTCTCATGAATACATAATAACTCTCTAAGTATTGTCATCAACTACACCAAAACCATATTGAATGATAGAAAAATAATGTAATACTTACTTAGAAAAAAAATCTCCCCCTTTGATTTTTTTTGTAATTACCAAACATTAATATCAATATGTGTACTTGGATGGATTATCTGTTTATCCCCTTTACTAAAAATCAAATGCAAAGGTTAATGGGAGGGACTTATCATCTTTTTTTATTTTTATGTCACTCCCATTATCTTACCCCTTATCCTAAGATAATGATGATATCACGTGTTACTCCTAGGAAAGTCCCTTTGTTTGGTCAACTCTAAGTCTACGAGGGCTACCTTGATGTATAATTTAATAGAGAAATAACCATGGTTTTCTAAATTATCCATACACTAATATGCATGTGATATCATTACCAATAACTAATTTGAGGGTTTTTTTGAAACTGATTTATCATAAAGAAATATTTAATATTTTCTTTATAATTTATATGAATGTACATATTTTTATAGTTTTTGAATTCACATAAATTTTTATCTGTGATAGACCCTAATAAAAGTTTCTCTCCCACTAGGGAATAAATATTCTTCTTCAATTTCATTATAATTATTAGGATTCATAAGGTATAATCTCTTTATGCTGTCCAATAGTGACAAACATAGGAATCTACTTTAATTACCTATATTTTTTTACAAATAAATATTAATAATATGGGATAATAGAAAAAAATTTATTTATAAGAAGAAACACTAAGTTTGAGAGCTTCTTCTCAACCTTTTCTACTACTTATTTCCAATTTCACCATTTTTCTTATCATTTTCATCAACATTTTTCTTAATTAAATCCGTCTATTGAAATAATTGTAAAGTTGTTTGCTTATCCACCTTAGATGTTTAGGAATCTTGACTATCTTCTTCTTCTATCATCCCCTTCATGCTTGTGCATATGTTAATTTTCCAAGCATGATCTTATTTTGGAAGCATGAAATTCTTTATTTTTATAATTTCGTTGTGTGTGATGTTCTCACATGATTCACTTGGCATTATTTCCATTTTCATTAATACTTCCTCTTGTACTATAAACAATATTTAACACTATTTATTATAATTTACAATCATATTACACCCACACATAGTTGCTCTTTAACACTTAGGCTATCATCTTTTGACAACCTATCCTGAAATTCATTATCTTCCTGTGGGATTTTCTATTTTCTTTTATCACTAGTTTTTACTTGTGCTTCTTATAACCATTTTAATTTTCTAAATCCACTGGAAAAGTATTTTTTTAATTGATCCACCATGTTCAAAATCTCTAAATTCTTCTCTTTAGCCTTGATGATTTCCTTATGAATGGATTAATGATTTCCTTATGAATAGATTTCAATTTCTTAAAATTTTAGCTAGAGATTATTTGCTGTGGTATATGGTGTAGCCAATTTTACTATAAAAAATCAATTTATTTCTTTTGAGGTATCTTTAATAGCCTTCAGATTATACTTCTTGGGAGTAGTATGATCAATTTTCTCTTTTTTTTGAATAACTTTCTTCGATTTCTTCTAACCAAATATAGGATCATCATTATTAATTTTATTTTTCATCACTTTCTGAGTTATTATTCTATTAACATTATATTATTATTTTTTGTGTTGAACCATATTAACAATCCTCATAATAATTACAATATAAGTTTCAAAAATCACAGAAGTTCTTCAAGGATTCAAATCTATTTTTATAACATAAATTATTAGGTATCTTCTAAGGTATTATCCCCTAGAAATGGTCCTCCTATAATATTTATAAGTTTATGAATTGTACCAAAAATAAATGGATATATTCCCAAACTTCAAACAACACTAAAATTATCCAATAATTCTTATTATTTTTATTTTTTTTCAGTCTTCCCAGGTATTCCTGCATGATTTCTTGCCTTTTTTTGAGTTGAAACACAACCTTTTTATATTAATAGTGAGGAAATAATTTTCTTAGAAGTAAAATCATCCACCCTTGATGATTTTATGGGATTCATGGAATTTTATCAGCCTATATTTTTCTAATTTTAGATAAAATTCATGAACTAGAATATGATACATTATTAGTGAAAATTAAATTAATTGGATAATGGTGTTGTTTTTTAAAATATTTTAGTGTAGATTGTTCAATATATGGTTCTAATCTTTTATTTCCACTTATATGAGACTTTTTAGACACATGAATCTCTTTATATTTTTGTATAAAAAGATTATTCTTTTCAACATATTTGGATGTTTCAACATCCGTCTCTTTAAAACTTCTCAATTTAGATTCCAAATAAAGAAATTTCATGTCAATAGAAATTTTACCACACAAAATAATTTTAAAAGAAATCTCTGAATTTTCTTTTACCAACTTATCAATCTATTCGACTTTGTTAGTTATTTCCTCAAGCTATGAATTTATAATGTGACGTCCCAACCTAGAACCCACTAAATAGTTCCATGAACTATTTAGAAACATGGACTCAAGCACACCTCCCAGAATGCCAGAGGCTACCATATAGAAAAGAGGGACTTGGGTGTGTCCATAAGAATACTATTCATAGTGTATCATAGTTGAATAAGTCTAATAAAAAAATAGTAGAAGCAACAATAATATTGTGAAATAGTGGAATTAAGTCATCGAAACATGATATATGTAACTAAAGAGAAACCACAATATCTAGTACATGTACAAATGATGATGAGGACATGATACTATATAAAATCTAGAATTAGGAATCCATCAATACATACTATAAAAAAATATATAGAAATACCAAGAGGATAAACTCCAAAAGAATCACAATCCTATTTTCGGTCCTCTGATCCCATAATATATCCTATAAATTGGATATAAAACCCAAATATGGACCCTTTAACTTTTATTAAGATGTAACCATAAAATTTATTCAGATTCCAATCGGCATCCCAAACTGGGTGTGAGTAAAACTCATCAGGAAACCACCAATGGTGTCTATAAAAAATCGAGTCTATGAATATAAATGTAATAGTGTGCAGGTATATAAATAATAAGTGGAATTAAAATGTGTAAAATAATTACCATGTTGGTATTGAACTCCTCAGGGGATTTCCATCCAATCATACCTACTTTAGCCTAATCCGGATGCATCTGAACAGATGACCTATAAAAATCAAGTGCCCATGAATGTTATAAGAGTGATCATGTACTATTAACAATGATGAATGAACCAAGGTTAAACTGAGGATTCCATGATATTAGGAGGTTAGGATAACTCATAGTAATAACCATGTATCATAGAAAAAGGTTTATGTGTAATATAAGAGAAACACCCTTGGTATTACACCGGTCAAATATCTCTAACCGATTCCCTGGATGTAATGTCCCAACCTAGGTTCCATGTAATGGGGCCTCGATCTGATTAGTCAAATGCCCTCAAGTGCACCTCCCCATATGCTAGAGGATGCCGATTAGAAGAGTGGGTCTGGTAAGTCATTCGTGGGGAGATTATACCCCCTTTTATTAGAGTAAAGTACCAGCAGAAGAAAACAACAACAAACAAGTGCAGAAGCTTATAAATCACCAGAATAATACCAATGTAACAAGATAGTCAAAACAGGAAAGACCATGATCAATTAAAAGGGAAAACATGGTGTAACAATGAAATTTCCAATTATATATAATGCAAATAAAAGTAAAGATACAAGGACTCTATAGAGGTTTCCGAACCACATCTAGTTCCCTCACCGATGATCTATTATCAAACTGCAACCTATCTCGAGGCCCTTTCCCTTATCTTTCCACGAAACAATAATGTCTGTTTGGGTGTACATATGGTGGCCCAAGTAGGGTGTGAGTATGACTCATTAGGCCACCACCAATAGTGCATAGAAAAAGTCTATTCAACATATTGTGTATGCAATTCTATAAAGCAACAAGTACAATGCATAATTAAACATCTATGACATTTTTGTTTATTCTTTTCTTAAACACATTAAACTTAGGTTTGATTCATTGTTTCTAATTCATTTTATAATTCATTATTTTCATTAATTTGGTGTTTAATTCTATTTCAAACAGCCCAAACCTCATTTGGTGTAGGTCACCATGCCTAACACCCCAAATCTCATTTGGTGTAGATCTCCATGTCTACCACCCCAAATCCCATCTGCTATAGATCACCAAATCTACCACCTCACATCCCAAGTTTTTGGATAACTATTGGGTAGAACACTATTTCTAAGCCCTAAATCTTCCATTGGTCTAGAAATCCTTATCTATCACCCACATTATCAATCATTTAAATCATTTATTGATTCATAAAATATTATTCACATCAAAACCTTTCTAATACTATGATTAGTTAAAAACATAAAAAATCATTTGTTAACCCATGTTTAACTAAGTTCACAACCCCTTAATTAATTAATAAATCAATCAAAATCAATATAATTCCACAATTAATTATCAAAAATTAATTATCTAAATAAAATATCAACTTATCATAATTAATCCCATAATTAATTATATTAATGAAATAAAAAGAAACATAATTAATCCACCATTAATTATCTTTCATAAAAAATCCTTATCTCATAATTAATTATACCTGATTAATTATCTTGAATCCAACCAAATTCAATATCTAAATTACAATATCTCAACCCATAAACAATTTCTCTAAATAAAATTACTATTTGTACATCCCCTTAGCCTCATGGTTCAATAATCTATTTAATCTCTATGGAATAATCAATTTAATTTAATATTCCGAATTAATCCAATTTATTAAATCAATTATTAAGGAAATCTAGAAAATGAATAATTTCACATACACATATCAAATCCACAACTATGGGAGTTCGACTTTGACAACCTACCTCATTTTTTGATAGATTTTTTCCCAGAGGAAATCCCTAAAATCCGAGCAGCACAATGATGTTGATAAAAATACATATCTAAATCCCTAAACCCAAAATTAAGATCAAAAGCATCATGATATTGAAAAACTAGATCTAGATCCACAATCCTAGATCTAGATCTCAACACATAAGTTTAGATCCATGGAAATAGTTGAGATCTTCCTTGAAACGATCAATGAAAGATAGATAAAAGAATGGAAGAAGTATCAGAATGAAATCTACTTATTGAGAAGAGAGAGAATATTCAATATGAGCTCTCGATCTCAAATAATGGTGTTTGAATCACATTGGAATCCCTCTAGAAAGCTCTGAGATTTTCTAGAATTCATCAAGAGCAATCATAGATTGAAATAGATGGGTTTTGGGTGTTTGGGTGATTTAAAAACTAATTTTCCAAGAGAACTATTCCGTGTGATTGGTTTCACCTGGTAGGGGAACATAGTCATGGAAACTATGAACAAACTATGCATACCTCACTACCCTAGTTCAGTCAGTTACCTGGGTTTGGGTGCATGGTTTGTCAAACTGTGCACAAATCATGCATAGACCTCTATCTATATATTTTCTTAAAACTTCACCCAAAATCACCTCAAACCACAATTCCAAAGTAAAGGTACTTAAAAACAACTAAATGTACTGAAACAATTCACTCTAGATGACTCACAAAAATATTGGGATCTTACAATCTCCCCACCTTATAACAACTCATCCTTGAACTTCACTCACGAACATCACTAAGATTCTGATCCAAAAATATTGGGCCACTAAGAACTCATTTTTGCTTCCCATTCCCATGTTTCTTCTTGAACATGTCCATGTTTTCATAATGCATGAATTATCAGCACAATATTTACCCACAACACTTTCTCACTACAATCCAGAACACGTATCAGATGCTCCTCAAAGGATGCATCTATCTCAAGGTTAACCTCATCCACATAGATGACATGAGAAGGGTCAAGGTGATACAACTATATTTCTGACACCTGAAAGACGTCATCCATAGAGTTTTATTTCTATGGAATATCCAATCGTTATGCCACCGACACGATTCTCTCCACAACTTCAAACAGTCCCACAAACCTGGGTGCCAACTTTCCCCACCTCTGTAACCTGCGTTGACCCAACCTAGGAGACACCTAAAAGAAAACACGATCACCCTCTGTAAACTCTAGGATTCATCTCCACCTATCATTATATGACTTCTACCTACTCTAATTCGTATCCATATGTTTTCGAATCAACTACACTTGCTCCGATGTCTCCTGCATGAGACTCAGTCCCAACAATTCTAACTCACTCACCTCCATCTAACATATCAGTGGTCTACATGGCCTACTATTACTACCCAATGTTTTATCAATGAAAATTCACCTCTTATAATTTTGTCAAATCATCACATGAAATTATAACAAAATTAACTACTAATAACTATGGGAGCTTTAAACATAATACGGTCACTTCTATATTTTGAATTTTGAAAATCTGACATACACTATTGTGATCAGTAAGATCTTTGGAGTCCGATAAGACAAATTTTTTTGGGTAAAAAGTAACCCACCCTTATGAATAGTAGCATATCCTTATGAATAGTAATATGACCCTTATTAATAGTAAATCAACCAAAATAATAGAAACCTCACCCTTGAATGTATATATAAAATTTAGGCATCTTATAAGTGATAATATAACCATAATAAAAGTATTGGTATTTTTGTAAGTCATAAAAAATTAATTACAATTAATTAATTAATTAAAAATAAATATATTTTCCTATAATGTGTTTATAAATTAAAATTTTAATTTCTTCCAGTTATAAGATAATTTTATAAGACCTTATGTAATTTTTGAAAGCATTATAAAATTAGGTATAATTTTAAAATTTGTATTTTTCATGTACATTATGATTTTAATTAAAAATTAAATTAATAATATATAGAAAAATATTTTTGAAAAGAGGAGTTAATTTTTGAATTCTACACATAAAAAATGGTTAGGATGATTTTTTTGGATTTTTCTAAAATACATGAATTTTTTATGAATAGTAAAATAGGACAATTCTCGATAAATGCTAAAACCTAAACTTTTGCATCATGCTTGAGTCATGGATGATGTAAATAGACATTAGTTCGAACTAACATGCATATATTACCATTTTTCGTCTAAAAAATCATTACTATTTATTGTATTATGGAAAAATAATAAACTAATGATTAACATATTAAGAAAACCCTCCTCTTCTCCACTATAAAACCACCCACACTCACCTCTTCTCTTCACTCATCTCAAGACTTCTTCCTTACCTAAATTCTACCCAAATATCTCTACAATATACTCCCCCACGTCCAACAACCATTTGTCTCCTCAAAATACCAAATAATATCTCCTTAAGAGTCTCTATAGAAGATAAACTCAAGAGTTAAACACCTCTTTTCTTTTCTTTCATTTTATTTTCATGTTCATTTGTTCTCTTTTCTTTCCTAACCTATCTTCATCCAAATGGTATAAAAAATATAGTAACATAAATTAATTGTAATTTTGTTATGATAATTGGATAATTAATTATCATATCTCCTTTACCCATCTTTTATTTTTTTAGTAAAGACACCATTAGATATGTGTTAATTTAACACATTCAAGGACGATGGGTTCCCAATTTCCATTACCATCTTCAATTACGGTAATTAAACCATTTTCATAGTTTAACCAGACCATAATATATTTATTATGTGTCATATAAGCTTCTGTAATACACATGGGTTTGATTTATGAAACAAAACTTGTTCATGTGGTCCAAAACCGTCAATTAACCCTAAAGTTTATCACTAATGTTTTACATAATGATTAATCTTCAATACAAGTTATAAAAATGAAATTTATGACCATGTAAACTTATATATGTTCAATAATGTCATATAACTTCAATTATGGACAATCATGATCATTATACATGTTTATAAAAACATGAATATAAGTGAACCGATCATTAAAACCAAGGAAGCAAACACTCCCAAACAACGAAATTTAACCTCTTAACCCATCGAAATGGTCATCAATGAACTTAAAAAGGTTATAATAAATATTTTACATATATAAGTGGTTCTGAAATTATTAATTGATGAACCTAATTTTTTTATTCAGGTCATTAATATCAAGTGGAGAACACTATCAGACTTAAGGTAAGGGATCCTCTCTTTCTCACATTTATTCAAGAATCTCCTCTATGTTATGACTTTTTAAGTATATTTCCTAATGATGGGGTATGATTTTACACCTCCCCCATAATTCCCTCATGATGTATAAAATAATAAAAACCCCCTTATCTCTTATTAATCCCTTATATGTACACCTTGTACCATGCCTGTATTCCGCAAGGGATTCTACCCGAACCTCCTATATTCCTTCAGCTAGATCTATCTCTCTTTTAATCCAAATGAAGTTTTCTATTATTTTTATATGTATAAATTATAAATAATTTGTATATTCTCCAAAATAATGTTTTAATAACCATTATTAATTCTCTTTCGAGGATATACATGTTTTTAAATGATTCCCTCCCCAATACTTCCCAATAAGCAAACCCGTTTTAAGGGAAATTTCCAAATTCTTAACCAATTTAAAGTAAACTATTCGATATATTTTTAAGAATAAATTATATTTATAAAAAAATATTTTCATCATGAAAAATTTTTTGGTTAACTTTTGGTTTTATATAAAATATTAGTTCCTTTTCTATTTTAAATACTTGTTAGTATTTTTCTTTAAACCTCACGAAAATGTTTTAATGCTAAAAATTCTTAAATACTCTTCTTTCATGTGGTCAGTTGGGTTTGAAATAAATTACCATGATATTTTCATATTTTACCTTCTGAGTTTACATTTAGTTTTTAATCCCTTTCTTTCATGGACACTTGTATGATACGCCCATTCATTATGCTTTATGAAATGATTATGATACCAATTTCCTTACATGGGTACCCTTATGTTTATGTATGATTCTTAATGTGGAAAACATATTCATGAATATGTTAAAATGAGTGCACCAAGATGGTTCTCCAATGCATTGGGTAAAGTTGAGTCTCATGATATGTTATGTGAAACCATTTTGGAGGTTAGCCTAGACTCGTGCAACCATGTGCAACAGTCTTGGTGGTTAACCTTGACTTGTGCTACTCTATGTGCAATGAGCCTTGACTCATGATAAATTCATTTTCTATGTCATGGAAACATTTTTATGACTCCATGTTTATATGATCCCATGTTTATATTTTATGATTTCAAATGTTTCATTCCTTTATGGAGGTTAAATAATTTTTTTATAACATTCGATTATGCACCTAGTCTTCCAAGAAACTAGAAATTACAATCCTTGGATATTAATTTGTTGTTTAATTATGCTTCAAATCATGTAATGTTATATGTAAAAAACTAGGGTCGATATAGTGGGTATCAGAGGATGGTCGAGTTATTTTTGGAGTTTAGGAATATAGAAATTTAGTAAGAATGTTAAGGATGAGACTAAGTATAAGGAAACACCCCTAAATTTTGGTAAGTATAGAGTAAGAGGTTAATCAAGAAAACAGATCTCTATATGGATACAAACAGGTAGAGGTGGCTCGGGCACAAATGTATTTAGGGATAAAACCTGAGAACACCGCTTTGAGCTAGACTCAAATGGGAACTGGTGCATGACAATGTGCCTTGCTGTACTCTTGGTTTGACACTCTCGGGGGATATACTTTGGTAAATTCATGATATTGTTACAAAATATTATTATGGAATGAAAAAATAACCCATAATAATATATGATAATAAATAGTTCAAGGATAACCTGGATTGAAACATAGGGAATCACAAGTTAGGATATAATTCTCTTTTACATGTTTATCCTTTTATGTTCAAAGTTTCCTTTTTTGTGCTCAATATCAAAGTATTCAAGCCCTTTAATTGTAAATTATTTTTCTTAGTTAATAGTTGGAAATAGAAGAATTCATTCCAACAAACAATGTGGTAGGGAATGTGATGATTTCCCTAATGATATGCCTGATATGATGAAAACAGGTGCTCAAAACTTCATTATAGTACTTTCTCATCTGGATCAAGCTATGAATAATAAATAAAATCATGTGAAACACTATCCTCCTCCAATGAAAGAGAATGTTTCCATTTAATCCTTCATACAGCAAATACCTCCCCTATTTTGTGGATCTTCTAATCCCCTCCTTGTAAAGACCCGTAAATTTCAAGGAAATTTTTTTCTTATTTTTCTTTGGAATTTTACAAGAGCGCAGCTTCAGACGGCACCTGATTCCGAGGCCCGGTGTGCCCGGAATCAATTTCCGAAGTTTGGCTCGGGTACGTTCAGTGAACGGACGAGCGGGTTTTTCTATCTTTTGAACCGGTGCCCGGAATCGAATTCTGAGGGCACCGATGAAATCGCAGCGCCGGTAATTGCTTAGAAACGCCTCTTCCGGAGTTGCGTTTGCTCAGACGTGGTTTTTAAATTTTACGGCTTTAAGTCAGAAATAAAATAAAGTTTGTGCGACAACTTTATTTTATTTCACTTAAGCTGCTTGGAAGCCACTTGAAGTCACTTAAAGACGGCTTGAACTGAGTTGAACTGGATAGGATGCTATCCAGAAATATCCTACCCCTTGGTAGGATATTTGTGCGGTGGGACCCGCACGAGCCCCGCCGTTTCTTTCGCTAAGTAACGCACCCGCGAAAACCCGTCAAAGTAACTGAAAAGTCAACCGACGCGTTTTCTTTAATTCTTAACAGACCATTTAATTGGGCGGTTTATTTCGTGAATTAAATGGACTGTTTCTTCGTGAATTAAATGGGTCGTTTCTTTCGTTGAATTAATTCAACGAATTGATGGATCGTTTCTTAACCGGTTTCGTGTTGGCATGTTTATAAAAATAAGACCAACCTAAAAATCCTTGGAAAGGATTTGAGAGAATCTTCGTTCCTCCACCCTCTCCGCGAAGAACGCGAAGAACGCGAAGAACGCGAAGAACGCGAAGAACGCGAAGAACTCCGGCGAACGGAATTCGACGACGCACACCAAGATCTGCGACGTCGACGAGATCTACCCGCGACGTTCTTCGGCGACGTCTTTCTTCCGCGGCCGATCCTCGTTCGGCAACAAAGGTGAGAATCGGATCTTTTCTTCTCCCTTTTTAATTTCAATATCAACGGATTAAAACTAATTAAATCCGTTGATCTTGATCCGGAGATTGGCGACGCGACGAGCGATTCCGCGACGACGCGGCGATCTCCATCTTCCGCGACGAGCAAATCCCGCGACGATCCCCCGTTCGGCAACGACAAGGTAAGGGATGTTGGAATTCTTTTTAAAATCCCGTGTTTATTCTTTTGAAATATAGAACCCGATCACGAAACAATTTTAATTTATTTAAAATTGTTGATTGGTTTCTTTCCTGTTTCTCCCGTTGATTATGACTAACGCGGAGGGTGCGGGTCTAACGAACAAGACCCGGCAACCCTCCGTCGATCTTCCTTTGTGTGCGGATTTGGCGAGCGACGGCAAAAGCGCGACGCAAGGGCCATATGTTGATTCCGCAGTGGAGGACGCATCCCGGGAGGAACAACGGCGCAGACGGGAGGCAAATCGGGCCACCGGAGCATCTCCGGCGGCCCGCGGAAGGAGGCGGCGGCGCGGGTCGCCGGCGCGGCGGCGCCGGCGACCGGGGGCGGCGGCGCCCGGCTCGCCGCCGGAGGAGTCCGCCGCGGCCGAGCCGCGGCGGCGGCGAGCCGCCGGACCGCGTCCGCGGTCCGGCCTTCCAGCACGCGGCCCGCGCGGGCCGCGTTTTCTCCAAAGCCGCGGGTTTGACCCGCGGCGGCAGCGCTTCGGCCGCTCGGCCGAAGCCGAGCCGGTCCGGTCGGCCGGGCCGCGCCCAGGCCGGACCGGACCCGGCCGAGCCGGTTCGGGCCGGGTCGGGCCGACCCGGTTCGGGCCGACCCGGTTCGGCCGACCCCAGGGGGGGGTTCGGGCCGGGTCGCCCCGGGCCCAGTACCCCCGTTTCGGGCCCTCTACGGTCTTTCGCCCATATCTTGGGCCTGGGACCTCCGATTGACGAACCGTCAGCGGCTACGCGATCCTTGGATCGAGACGGTCGTTTCGGTATATTATACTCAAGGTTTCGGAAGACTTTGGGTTCGGCCGGGTTGGTTCGTACACGAAGCCAACCGGGCCCTCGGAGCGGAAACGCTCATAACTTGAGCTACGGACGTCCGAACGACGTACCGTCAGCTGTGGTGGTTTCCTCTAAGTGAGACGGAACTTTTGGCATACTCCGCCCGAGGATCGGATACAGGCGGAGTACGGTCGGGTTGGTTTTGCCCTAAAAACCAACCGGGCCCCTGGGACGAAAATGCCAATAACTCTCAGACCGGGCGTCCGATTGACGCGCCGTCTGTCGCGTTGAGATCCTGTTGTCGATACGGAACTTTTGGATACATCAACTTCGGACTACGTGTCAGTT
Organism: Viscum album; assembly: GCA_963277665.1. Classification (NCBI taxonomy): domain Eukaryota; kingdom Viridiplantae; phylum Streptophyta; class Magnoliopsida; order Santalales; family Viscaceae; genus Viscum; species Viscum album. The sequence goes on along the minus strand of OY728147.1, from coordinate 1,351,559,321 downwards.
GATGTATCAGCCCCTCGGCTCGTGGAGCGGACCCTCCTAAACGAGCTCGCTACGTGCGGGAACCCTAGCGCTGGCTGTGACCTCGACGACAGAGCAGAGATCCTCCGTGGACTGCGACGACGGCAGAGCAGAGATCCTCCGTGGACTGCGACGACGGCAGAGCAGAGATCCTCCGTGGACTGCGACGACGGCAGAGCAGAGATCCTTCGTGGACTGCGGCGACGACTGTGCAGAGATCCTCAGTGGACTGCGTCGACTACTGCACTCAGCGATCCCACGTGGATCAGTGCTTCAGGTTCTGTGTGAGCCCGATCCTCCGTGGGTCCTTACTGCCGGTTCTGTGTGAGCCACTGCCTACAGGTTCTGTGTGAGCCCGATCCTACGTGGGTCTTTTTGCGGGGGTTAGTACCTATCGATCCTTCGTGGGTCCGACGACTGAGACGGATCAGTGATCGTCTTTGACGTCATCTGAAAAAGTATACCTGGTTGAGCTGAATCTCATGTTACTCTCCTTTGTGGATTGTGTTGAACTATCCTTTGTGGATTTACTGTTTACTCTCCTTGTGGATTTGAGTCTTGCTTTCCTTTGTGGATTGAGTTGTTCTTGAGCTCGTGAGCAGAGCTAGAATTGGGGACTTAGGTATATGTATGGGCATATACCTAAGTCGAGTCAGATGTTACTTCGTGATTGCATCTTTCTTTTGTGCTATATCCTTTGTGGATTTCGGGAGACCTTCGGGGGTCTCGGGGTCCTTACTGAGTAGTTGTACTCACCCCTGCACGGGCTATGCCCGCACTTCGTGGTGTTGGTTGCAGACGACGGACAGCGCTGATCGCGGTTGGGGCGTGGAGCAGGACGGTACCTGGAGGTGGACCACTGGACGGGACGTGCTCAGAGCGGACGTGGGGCCCGAGGAGCTTGGAGGCTATCTGTACCCACCCTTCAGGTGGGATTGCCAGTGGACGACACGAGGCCGCCGTCTTTTCTTCAGTTGCTGTTCTTTTTCTTTTCAGTTGTACTTTACAGTTGGGCTTGTATTTCCGGCCCCTTTACTTTTCTGCACTTTACTTTCCGCTTGCTGACTCTGTGTGGTTGTTACTTATAAAGGCAATGCCTTCCCTGTTTACTGGGATTTTACGCCTTGGTGCTAGTCGCCAGCCCCTGGCCTATGGAAGGCGGGCTTGGGGTAGTCACGGCACGGGCCCCGAGGACGGGTCGTGACAAATTGGTATCAGAGGTGGTCGGTTCTACCGCAGACTCTGATCGTCCTTTCTTTCTATGTGAAGCAATAGTGTTTAGTGTATTGAGTGTGGTTATCAGTTCAGGGAGCCCAGTGTTGGTGCGGCGGCCGACGTATCCGTACACCAGGACCCTGACTCCTGATTTCCGACTTAATGCATGAAAACATTGATTGCGTGTGTGTTTCAAGTTTTTCTTTGTGATTACTTGTGTCAGCTCACCGGGTATACTGATCTGCTTATGAAAGTCTCAAGTTTTCCTTGTGATTACTTGTGCCAGCTCACCAGGTATACTGTTCTGACTGTGGTGCTCTTGTTCTCCTTTTCAGGATGGCCCCGCGACGACTGCCAGCTAGGGTTCCGAGTGTAGGGCGCGACGGCAGCCCACCGAGCGACGAGGCCTCGGTGCAGGGCCCTTTGCCAGCTGTGGCACCGGCGGTAGTTTTACCCGCCGAGCCACCGATGCTTCCAGTACCAGACGCCGACGATGCACGTCGCCTCAGGGCACTGCACGAGTTTCAGAGCCAGCGACCGCCCAGGTTTCGCGGTGAGGCGGACCCCCAGGCCGCCGAGGACTGGCTAGAGGCGGTGGTACGGATCTTCAGGCTAGTGAGGACACCAGCGGATCTCATGGTGATCCTCGCAGCGAGCCTCCTGCAGGCGGCGGCAGGACGATGGTGGAGCCTGATGCTCCAGGTTCACGATGAGGCATCCTTGCTCTGGGCGGACTTTGAGAGCCTCTTCCGCTCTGAGTTCGTCCCGGCCACCCTCCGAGCGGTGCGCATCCAGGAGCTTCTCCAGCTGCGCCAGGGCAGCATGACGGTCGCTCAGTATGCGGCGAGGTTCACGGACCTATCTCGCTACTCGACCGACATGGTACGGGACCCCTTCTTCCGGGCCCGGACCTTCGAGCAGGGCTTGCGACAGGAGATTCGTGCGTCGCTGATCTCCCTCAGCATTCCGACCCAGGCAGGAGTGCTGGAGCGAGCCCTCCTGATCGAGAGCTTCCTGGCAGAGCCTTCTTCAGCGGCGAGACCTAGCGCAGGGCGGCAGGTAGCTGAGTCTTCGGCAGCAGGTAGCCGACGGATGACTCACGGGTCCAGGCAGACCAGACCCCCACGCAGACGGCCTCAGGACACCGGCTCAGCAGTACGAGGCACACAGCGGAGTGCCAGCCTTTCGAGAGGCAGGCTGTGCTACTCTTGCGGCGGGCAGGGTCACATGGCTCGTGACTGCCCGACTCGCCGATCAGAGGAGCAGCAGACGGTGGAGGGGCCACCCAGGCAGAGGCAGAGGGTCGACCGTGGCGGTCCGCAGGGAGGAGGCGGACGAGGCCGAGGAGCTGGCCGAGCAGCGGGTGGTGGGCGACGCTTTCAGGCTCTACCCCCACCACCACCAGGAGGGCCACCTCGACCACAGGGAGCCGGCGGGCAGGGACAGGCCCAGCTCCAGGCAGTGGAGGCCTACGACCCCGACATGCCAGAGATGATTCGAGGTACGATCTGTGTCTATTCCACCCTTGCTGCAGTTCTTATAGACACAGGAGCGAGTCACTCTTTCATAGCCTCTGCCCTTGTTCGGAGCTCGGAGATTCCGACTGAGCCGTTGGCTCGATCCTTACGGCTAGAGACTCCTACGGGAGCAGACTCGACGATTACGCACTGGTGCCGGCAGTGTGAGCTTACTCTAGGAGGCGAGAGCTTCGGCTGGGATCTCCTTGTAGCGGCGTCGAGGCCTTACGACGTCATCTTGGGCATGGATTGGCTATCCACGGTTCATGCCCAGATCGACTGTTTTAGGCGCAAGGTACGATGTGTTCGTACCGACGGGAGCAGGTTTACCTTCACCGGCGAGAAGGGAACCTTTGCAGCACAGGATGGACTTCCGCGGAGGAGAGTGCAGCCCATCTCACATCAGTTGGCTAGCCTCATCCTAGGAGCAGTGGACGTGCGGAGTCCGGCTTTTCCTGCAGTGGTGGACCAGTACGTGGACGTCTTTCCCGACGACGTTCCAGGGCTACCTCCTCGTAGAGAGGTAGACTTTTACATCGACTTGTACCCCGGGACAGCCCCGATATCTACTCCAGCATATCGGATGGCCCCCGCCGAGCTTCGAGAGCTGCGGGTACAGTTGGAGGACTTGCAGAGCAAGGGGTTTATCCGACCCAGTGTTTCACCCTGGGCTTCCCCGATTTTGTTCGCCAAGAAGGCGGACGGGAGCTTGCGACTTTGTGTCGACTATCGTCGCCTGAACCAGGTGACAGTGAGGAATAAGTATCCGCTGCCACGGATTGATGACCTCTTCGATCAGCTCAAGGGAGCGCGGTGGTTCTCGAAGATAGACCTCCGGTCAGGCTATCATCAGCTCAGAGTTCGAGACGAGGACGTGCAGAAGACGGCCTTCAGGTGTCGGTATGGCCATTATGAGTTCTTGGTTATGCCGTTCGGCGTAACCAATGCTCCAGCAGTGTTCATGAGCCTCATGAACAGGATCTTCCAGCCATACCTCGACCGATTTGTCGTTGTCTTCATTGACGACATTTTGGTATACTCGACGACTGAGGAGGAGCATGCCTACCACCTGCGAGTTGTGCTAGACACACTCCGAGAGCACCAGCTTTATGGCAAGCTCTCAAAATGCCAGTTCTGGTTGCGTGAGGTCCATTTCTTGGGGCACGTCATTTCTGAGGCGGGAGTTGCAGTGGATCCCGCGAAGATCGAGGCAGTGCTAGCTTGGGAGCCACCCAAGAGCGTGACTGAGGTGCGGAGCTTCTTGGGCCTAGCGGGATACTATCGGAGATTTGTGCCGAACTTCTCCAGAGTTGCGGCACCACTCTCAGCCTTGACGAAGAAGGGGAAACCCTTCGTGTGGTCAGACAGATGTCAGCAGAGCTTCCAGGAGCTGAGACAGAGATTGACCAGCGCACCTATCTTGAGGTTGCCTGAGGAGGGAGTTGGGTACGTAGTTTACTGCGATGCATCAGGGACTGGACTCGGGTGCGTCCTGATGCAGGAGCGGGCCGTGATCGCCTACGGATCACGTCAGTTGAGGCCGCATGAGCAGAACTACGCCACTCATGACCTGGAGTTAGCAGCAGTGGTCTTCGCTCTGAAGACTTGGCGGCACTATCTGATGGGCGAGCGCTTCACAGTCTTTTCTGACCACCAGAGTCTCAGGTATATCTTCTCTCAGAAGGACCTGAACCTGAGACAGCGGAGATGGCTTGAGTTCCTCCAGGACTATGACTTTGAGATAGTCTATACTCCTGGGAAGGGGAACGTGGTAGCCGATGCCCTCAGCAGGAGGACGGGCATTCAGCTACTTGAGGAGGCGACGGAGCAGCTAGCCTCCTTGCAGATATCCTTCGTGGATAGAGACGGAGCAGCCTTTCTTCAGTCTCTCACAGTCTCTCCTCCACTTCTACAGCGGGTCAGAGAGGCTCAGCGTGGGGACGCTGACTGTGAGACCCGGCATGCACTGATATCCTCAGGTCAGGCGCCTGATGGTTTCTCCCTTGGAGCAGAGCACGACATCCTTTTCAGAGGACGTACCTTCGTACCAGTCGCTCTACGAGAGGAGGTGCTGAGAGAGTTTCACACTTCTCCCTTGGCGGTACATCCCGGAGTGGCGAAGATGTACCAGGATCTCAGACGACAGCACTGGTGGCCGGGCATGAAGAAAGCTGTGGCAGAGTTCGTTTCACGATGCCTCACCTGCCAGCAGGTGAAGGCAGAGCACCAGGTACCAGCAGGTTTGGTACAGACCTTGGAGGTCCCGGAGTGGAAGTGGGACGGCATATCTATGGACTTCGTGACTGGACTTCCACGCACTTCCAGAGGTCACGACTCCATTTGGGTGATTGTCGACCGACTCACCAAGTCGGCACACTTCTTACCCATCAGAGAGCAGGGCTCAGTAGAGAGCTTGGGACGTCTTTACGTCCAGGAGATCGTACGGCTTCACGGTGTGCCATCGTCTATCGTCTCCGATCGAGATGCTCGTTTCACTTCCAGGCTTTGGAAGGGGTTGCAGGAGGCGTTCGGGACGCGGCTCCATCTGAGCACAGCCTTCCACCCTCAGACGGATGGACAGACGGAGAGGACCATACAGACACTCGAGGACATGCTCCGTGCATGTGTTCTCGACTTTGGTCGCAGCTGGGAGGACCACCTACCCTTGGTGGAGTTCGCGTACAACAACAGCTACCACTCCACCATCGGGATGGCACCATACGAGGCGTTGTACGGCAGACCCTGCAGATCACCGTTGTGCTGGACAGACCCTGGGGAGTCAGCACTCGTGGGACCAGAGATGGTCCGAGCCACGACAGAGAAGGTCCAGATCATCCAGGAGAGGATGAGGACAGCTCAGAGCCGGCAGAAGTCATATGCTGACAGGAGGCGGAGGCCACTAGAGTTCGAGGATGGCGACCACGTCTTTTTGCGTGTCTCACCTCGACGTGGTTTACGGAGATTTGGCCGAGGCGGCAAGTTGTCTCCACGCTTCATCGGGCCTTTCCAGGTCCTCAGCAGGATAGGAGAGGTGGCTTATCGCCTGGCTCTACCACCTCAGTTGCACCGGGTGCACGACGTCTTCCACGTGTCTCAGCTGAGGAGATACGTGCACGACCCGACGCACATCATCGACTTTGGGGAGCTGGACGTGGACGATGGGGCGACCTTTGCGGAGGTTCCAGTGGAGATCGAGGATCGACAGGAGCGGGTCCTACGTGGGCGGGCGATTCCTCTTGTGCGCGTCAGGTGGCAGCACGGGAACCTCCAGGAGAGCACTTGGGAGCGGGAGGCTCAGATTCGTGCTCAGTACCCCCATTTGTTCCCCTAGTTTTTGATGTATCTTTACGGGGACGTAAAGCCCTGAGGTGGGAGTAATGTAAAGACCCGTAAATTTCAAGGAAATTTTTTTCTTATTTTTCTTTGGAATTTTACAAGAGCGCAGCTTCAGACGGCACCTGATTCCGAGGCCCGGTGTGCCCGGAATCAATTTCCGAAGTTTGGCTCGGGTACGTTCAGTGAACGGACGAGCGGGTTTTTCTATCTTTTGAACCGGTGCCCGGAATCGAATTCTGAGGGCACCGATGAAATCGCAGCGCCGGTAATTGCTTAGAAACGCCTCTTCCGGAGTTGCGTTTGCTCAGACGTGGTTTTTAAATTTTACGGCTTTAAGTCAGAAATAAAATAAAGTTTGTGCGACAACTTTATTTTATTTCACTTAAGCTGCTTGGAAGCCACTTGAAGTCACTTAAAGACGGCTTGAACTGAGTTGAACTGGATAGGATGCTATCCAGAAATATCCTACCCCTTGGTAGGATATTTGTGCGGTGGGACCCGCACGAGCCCCGCCGTTTCTTTCGCTAAGTAACGCACCCGCGAAAACCCGTCAAAGTAACTGAAAAGTCAACCGACGCGTTTTCTTTAATTCTTAACAGACCATTTAATTGGGCGGTTTATTTCGTGAATTAAATGGACTGTTTCTTCGTGAATTAAATGGGTCGTTTCTTTCGTTGAATTAATTCAACGAATTGATGGATCGTTTCTTAACCGGTTTCGTGTTGGCATGTTTATAAAAATAAGACCAACCTAAAAATCCTTGGAAAGGATTTGAGAGAATCTTCGTTCCTCCACCCTCTCCGCGAAGAACGCGAAGAACGCGAAGAACGCGAAGAACGCGAAGAACGCGAAGAACTCCGGCGAACGGAATTCGACGACGCACACCAAGATCTGCGACGTCGACGAGATCTACCCGCGACGTTCTTCGGCGACGTCTTTCTTCCGCGGCCGATCCTCGTTCGGCAACAAAGGTGAGAATCGGATCTTTTCTTCTCCCTTTTTAATTTCAATATCAACGGATTAAAACTAATTAAATCCGTTGATCTTGATCCGGAGATTGGCGACGCGACGAGCGATTCCGCGACGACGCGGCGATCTCCATCTTCCGCGACGAGCAAATCCCGCGACGATCCCCCGTTCGGCAACGACAAGGTAAGGGATGTTGGAATTCTTTTTAAAATCCCGTGTTTATTCTTTTGAAATATAGAACCCGATCACGAAACAATTTTAATTTATTTAAAATTGTTGATTGGTTTCTTTCCTGTTTCTCCCGTTGATTATGACTAACGCGGAGGGTGCGGGTCTAACGAACAAGACCCGGCAACCCTCCGTCGATCTTCCTTTGTGTGCGGATTTGGCGAGCGACGGCAAAAGCGCGACGCAAGGGCCATATGTTGATTCCGCAGTGGAGGACGCATCCCGGGAGGAACAACGGCGCAGACGGGAGGCAAATCGGGCCACCGGAGCATCTCCGGCGGCCCGCGGAAGGAGGCGGCGGCGCGGGTCGCCGGCGCGGCGGCGCCGGCGACCGGGGGCGGCGGCGCCCGGCTCGCCGCCGGAGGAGTCCGCCGCGGCCGAGCCGCGGCGGCGGCGAGCCGCCGGACCGCGTCCGCGGTCCGGCCTTCCAGCACGCGGCCCGCGCGGGCCGCGTTTTCTCCAAAGCCGCGGGTTTGACCCGCGGCGGCAGCGCTTCGGCCGCTCGGCCGAAGCCGAGCCGGTCCGGTCGGCCGGGCCGCGCCCAGGCCGGACCGGACCCGGCCGAGCCGGTTCGGGCCGGGTCGGGCCGACCCGGTTCGGGCCGACCCGGTTCGGCCGACCCCAGGGGGGGGTTCGGGCCGGGTCGCCCCGGGCCCAGTACCCCCGTTTCGGGCCCTCTACGGTCTTTCGCCCATATCTTGGGCCTGGGACCTCCGATTGACGAACCGTCAGCGGCTACGCGATCCTTGGATCGAGACGGTCGTTTCGGTATATTATACTCAAGGTTTCGGAAGACTTTGGGTTCGGCCGGGTTGGTTCGTACACGAAGCCAACCGGGCCCTCGGAGCGGAAACGCTCATAACTTGAGCTACGGACGTCCGAACGACGTACCGTCAGCTGTGGTGGTTTCCTCTAAGTGAGACGGAACTTTTGGCATACTCCGCCCGAGGATCGGATACAGGCGGAGTACGGTCGGGTTGGTTTTGCCCTAAAAACCAACCGGGCCCCTGGGACGAAAATGCCAATAACTCTCAGACCGGGCGTCCGATTGACGCGCCGTCTGTCGCGTTGAGATCCTGTTGTCGATACGGAACTTTTGGATACATCAACTTCGGACTACGTGTCAGTTGATGTATCAGCCCCTCGGCTCGTGGAGCGGACCCTCCTAAACGAGCTCGCTACGTGCGGGAACCCTAGCGCTGGCTGTGACCTCGACGACAGAGCAGAGATCCTCCGTGGACTGCGACGACGGCAGAGCAGAGATCCTCCGTGGACTGCGACGACGGCAGAGCAGAGATCCTCCGTGGACTGCGACGACGGCAGAGCAGAGATCCTTCGTGGACTGCGGCGACGACTGTGCAGAGATCCTCAGTGGACTGCGTCGACTACTGCACTCAGCGATCCCACGTGGATCAGTGCTTCAGGTTCTGTGTGAGCCCGATCCTCCGTGGGTCCTTACTGCCGGTTCTGTGTGAGCCACTGCCTACAGGTTCTGTGTGAGCCCGATCCTACGTGGGTCTTTTTGCGGGGGTTAGTACCTATCGATCCTTCGTGGGTCCGACGACTGAGACGGATCAGTGATCGTCTTTGACGTCATCTGAAAAAGTATACCTGGTTGAGCTGAATCTCATGTTACTCTCCTTTGTGGATTGTGTTGAACTATCCTTTGTGGATTTACTGTTTACTCTCCTTGTGGATTTGAGTCTTGCTTTCCTTTGTGGATTGAGTTGTTCTTGAGCTCGTGAGCAGAGCTAGAATTGGGGACTTAGGTATATGTATGGGCATATACCTAAGTCGAGTCAGATGTTACTTCGTGATTGCATCTTTCTTTTGTGCTATATCCTTTGTGGATTTCGGGAGACCTTCGGGGGTCTCGGGGTCCTTACTGAGTAGTTGTACTCACCCCTGCACGGGCTATGCCCGCACTTCGTGGTGTTGGTTGCAGACGACGGACAGCGCTGATCGCGGTTGGGGCGTGGAGCAGGACGGTACCTGGAGGTGGACCACTGGACGGGACGTGCTCAGAGCGGACGTGGGGCCCGAGGAGCTTGGAGGCTATCTGTACCCACCCTTCAGGTGGGATTGCCAGTGGACGACACGAGGCCGCCGTCTTTTCTTCAGTTGCTGTTCTTTTTCTTTTCAGTTGTACTTTACAGTTGGGCTTGTATTTCCGGCCCCTTTACTTTTCTGCACTTTACTTTCCGCTTGCTGACTCTGTGTGGTTGTTACTTATAAAGGCAATGCCTTCCCTGTTTACTGGGATTTTACGCCTTGGTGCTAGTCGCCAGCCCCTGGCCTATGGAAGGCGGGCTTGGGGTAGTCACGGCACGGGCCCCGAGGACGGGTCGTGACACTCCTCCTGGAAGAATGTATTAAATCTATTGAAAACTTATTCTATTTCCTCTAATTCTCAGAAGAAGAGAAATTCATACAGGTGGTCTATCATTTGATTAAGAAACGGATCAATGGTGGAAAATTATCAATAATATAATGCCCCAAGAGGAAGTTGATTCCATGAATTGGGAGGAATTCAAGAGAATGTTTTTCAATAAATGTTTTCCTAGAACACTCCATAGCAAGATAGAAAGAGAGTTACTTAGACTCAAAAAGAATTAAGATGAGTCAATAGGTGCGTATGAAGAAAAATCTACATGGTTTTCAAGGTATGCATCGGGATTTTTCATGAACACTGAAAGTAAGTTGGATCAATTCTTTAGTATAGTGAAGCCGAGTATATGAAAAGTATTTATGATTGGAGACTTCGACAGCTATGAGGATATTTTCCATTATTCCATTAGGGATGAAATAGAGATAAGAGACTCTTAGTGGTATCGTGGGCCTGGTGATAAAAAGTGGAAAATGGAATATAATGTGGATAGTTCCACAAATAATGTCCACGATGGAATGAAGCACGATCATACCCCGTGTAAAAATTATGGGAAGAAGCAGCTTGGGAATTGTCTAAAGGGAACCAAGAATTGATTCAAATGTGGATGTTTGGGGAATCTAGCTAAAAAATGCTGATGATATATGAATAGTGCAACTAATTTTGAAAAAGAAAGGAATGTTTAGATCAACACACAACCTGTAGTGCTGTGTTACAACTACAAGGAGCATAGGCATTATGAGAACAATTTCCCTAAGACGAGGGTTGTGAGAGGCAATCAACAACAACCTCCAAGGAAATAAGGAAGGGATTATGCTATCACTACTGGTGACGTGGATTTGGACAATGATGTGGTGAAATGTATGCTAGTTATTAATTCTATAATACAAAACATACTATTTTATTCTGTTTCTATACAATCTTTCACATCTTTCAAGTTTAGTAGAACTAATCAAACAACACCTCAAAATTTGAAGGATAAGTTATCTGTGAGAATAGCGAATGAGGAAATTATTGAATCTATGGTTTATAAATCCTCCAAAATTAACTTTTGTGGACTGATCCTACAAAAAAATCTTATCATACTTCCATTAGTGGAGTTCGACGCTATCTTGGGCATGTATTAGATATCTTTATACAAAGCCGACATCAACTGTCGAGAAAGGGGGATCAATATTCACATTTAGAAGCATCCTCTTACTCATTAAAAGTTTAAGGAGAAAGTTGAATCTCTATTAGAATAATCATCTCATGTGTGGATATTACTTCTTATAAGCAAGAATATCTAGCCCAAATGATTGAGATAAAGGAGAGACTCATGCTTGAAGACATTCCCATCACGAGGGATTAAACTGATGTTTTCCATGAAGAGTTTCCTGGTCTTCCTCCTGATTGAGAGTCTGAGTTCTCAATTAATCTTATTCCTGGATCTGTACCTGTATCAAATACACCTTATAGAATGGCCACTTTAGTACTGGAAGAGCTAAGAAGCAGTTACGGGAGAATCTAATGAAGGGTTTTATATGCCCGAGTACTTCACCGTGGGGTGATCCAGTCTTCTTCCTCAAGAAGAAGGATGGATCAATGCATCTATTCATTGATTATCATGAGCTCATTAATATCACAACAAATAACAAGTATCTACTTCAACAAATAGATTAATTTTTGATCAGCTTTTGAAGGCCAATTATTTCTCTATGGTGGACCTTCAATAAGAATATCACCAATTAAAGGTGAGGAAGGAAGATATTCACAAGACTGCATTTTGAAAGAGTTATAGACACTAGGAGTTCATAGTGATTCCTTTCAGACTCACTAATGCTATTGAAATTTTCATGGATTTAATGAATAAAGTCTTTAAATATTACCTCAACAAGTTTGTGGTAGTCTTTATCAATGATATTCTGATATATTCCAAGATCAAGGAGAAACATGAGGAGCATTTGAATACTGTGTTAAAGACTTTTTTAAGGGAGAATTTTTATGAAAAGTATAATAAATGAGAGTTCTTGATGGAGGAAGTATCATTCTTATGGCATGTTATCACCAGAAAAGGGATATCTATGGACCCTTCCAAGACCATGTCCATTGAAGAGTGGCCCATGACAACATCCATAACTGAGATCTGCATCTTTCTGGGTCTATTCGGGTATTATCGACGATTTGTGAAGAACTTTTCACATTTTTGAAACCCAATGACCACGTTGACATAGAAGAGAGTAATGTTTGTCCAGACACAAGAATGTGAATACTATTTTAAAGAGTTGAAAAAGAGGTTAATCACTATGCCAACACTCACACTCCCAACAAGTGGAGAACTCATTGTGGTGTATAGTGATGCTTCAAAGAAGGGCTTATGATGTGTGATGATGAAAAATTATAAAGTGATAGCCTACACCTCAAGGCAACTAAAAATCCATGAGCAAAGCTATCCTACACATGATCTGGAGTTGGCGGTTGTTATCTTTGCATTGAAAATATGGAGACATTATCTATATGGGGGGGAAGTGTGAGATATATACCAATAAAAAGAGTCTAAAATATATATTCACAAAATAAAGCTTAATATGTTCCATCGAATATGGATAGATCTCATCAAGGATTACGATTTATCAATCCACTACCATCCCTATAAGGCAAAAAAGGTGGCATATACTCTAAGTAGAGAGGACCATGCTTCTTTATTAATGATGGCAACTAAAAAGGAAATGATCTTATTATATTTTTAGAGGATGGAAATGGGAATAATTAATGAACGAACATCAACAATACTTTCTCAAATGTTTGTTAAACTATCCCTCAGAGTGAAAATAAAGGTTGCTCAAAGAAAATATTTGGAAATTCAAAAATGGGTGGAAACCCTTAAAAATGGGAAATCCTATGAGTTAATGATTGTTGAGGAAGGAGTTATAAGATTTGGGTCATGATTATGTGTACCATATGATCCAGATATAAAGAAGAAGATTTTGAATAACAGGAATAATTAAACCTTCTCTATTCACACAGGGAGCATAAAGATGCATCAAGATCTTTGAGAGAAATTTTGGTGGGACAATATAATGATGAAGATTGCTGAGTATACATCAATGTGCCTAGTTTTTCAAAAAATGAAGTCTGAAAGAAAGAAGTCTAAGGGGATGATGAAACCACAACCCATACCAACATGAAAGTGGGAGAACATCACCATAAACATTGTCAACAGACTACCAAGGACATTCAGAGGAAACAATTCTATATGGTTCATTGTGGATTGTCTTACAAAGGTGACTCAATTTATCGAAATTCAAGAGGACTTATCATTGGATTAACTTTCATGGATATATATAAAAGTAGTGGTAAGGATATATGGAGTACCACTATCTATTGTATTTGATCAAGATCTGAGATTTACCTCAATGTTTTGGAAAATCCTCCAACATGATCTAAGCACCGAACTGAACTTCAGTACGGCCTATCATCCTCAAATTGATGGCCAATCTAAGTTAATTATTTATAAACTGGAATATATATTTAGAGCATGTTCTATGGACTTGAAATGAGGATGAGATCAACTTCTGCCACTCGTTGAATTCCACTACAACAACAGTTTCCACTCAAGCATCTAAATGGAATTCTAATAATACCTTTATGGGAAAAGGTGTTGAACACTATCATGTTGGGATGAAGTCGGTGAGTGTAAGCTTATAGGACCATAAATGGTCGAATAAATGATGGGGAAGGTGAAAACGATTCATAATCACATCAAGGTAGCCCGAAGTTGAAAAAAGAGTTATGCAGACAATTGTTGATGAGACAATGAGTTCAAATTTGGAGAACTGGTATTTCTATGCATATCTCCATGGAAGAAGTTCATGAGGTTTGGGAAGAATATAAAGTTATGTCCTAGGTACATTATCCCCTTCAAGATTCTTGATCATTTCATGGATATGACCTATCAACAAGCACTTCCACCTACAATGTGCAAAGTACCTAATGTCTTTCATGTATCCCTCTTAAGTAAGTACATACTAGACCATTGACATGTACTCTCTTCAGAGGTGGTACAGTTGGAGAATGATATTTCTTAAGAGGAGCAACTAAGGAAAATCTTGGATCCTAGAGATAAAGTTATACGTAACAAGACTACTCACCTGGTCAAAGTACTATAGTAGAACCATAAGTATGAAGAGGAATCAATGGAACTGGAGGAGGCAATGAAGGAAAAGTACCCACACATGTTTAGGGCATAGAATATAAAATGAAATTTTGAGGGAAAAATTTCATACTGGGGGAATAATGTAAGGACCCAATGTTTTGTCAATGTATATTCCCTTCTTATAATTATGGCTTACAATCACATTAAATTACAACAAAATGAAATAATAATAACTATGTTACCTTTAAACATAATGTTGTCACATATATGATTTGAATTTCAAAAATCTAACATACACTGTTGCGACTAGTATGATGTTTAGATTCCGATAAGGAAATTTTTTATGTGAATATTATCCTACCCTTATGAATAGTAACATAGCCATATGAATAGTAATATGACCTGTATGAATAGTAAATCATCCAAAATAATAGAAAACTCACATTTAAATGTATAAATAAAATTTAGGCATCTTATAAGTGATAATATGACCATAGTAAAAGTATTGGGGTTTTTGTAAGTCAAAAGTAATTAATTAAAATTAATTAATTTAAAATAAAATATATTTTCTTAATATGTGTCCATAAATTACTAGTTTTATGTCTTCTAGTTTTAAGATAATTTCATAAGACCTTATGTAAATTTTTAAAGCATTATAAAATAAGTTATAGTTTTAAAATTTTTATTTTTCAAGTAAATTATTATTTTAATTAAAAATTAAACATATTATTTTTAGAAAATAATTTTTGAAAAATGGAGCTAATTTTTGGATTCTACACATTGGAAACAGTTTAGGGTGAATTTTTGGGATTTTTCTGGAATACATGAATTTTTGTTGAATAGTAAAATATGATAATTTTCCATAAATGATAAAACCTGAATTTGTGCATCATTACTGAGTCATTGATGATGTAAATGGCCATTGGTTCAAACTCACACACACATATGACTGTTTTCTTCATAATAATCATGGCTATTTCTTGTCTTATGGAAAAATAACAAATGAATGATTAAAATATTAAGAAACCCCTTCTCCCCTCCACTATAAAAACTACACACTCCCCTTTTCTCTTCAATCCTATCAAGACTTGTGACATCCATAAATTCTTCCCAAAATCTCTCTCCAAGATCCTACCCCATGTCCAATATCCCTTGGTCTCCTAAAAAGACCAAATCCTCTCCCCTTAAGAGGCTCTCATGGTGATAAACTCAAGAGGTAAACTCCTCTTTTCTTTTCTTTCATTTTCTTTTCATGTTCCTTTGTTATATTTTATTTCCTAACCTCTCTTCATCCAAATGGTATCTAAAATTCTAGTACCACACATGTACTAGAATGTTTTTATGCTAATGGTATAATTCATTATCATCTCTTCTTTACCCTTCTTTTATTTTAGTAGTAAAGACACCATCCAAGATCTGTTAATTTACCACATTCAAGGAGGATGGGTTTTCAATTTCCATTACCATCTTCAATTCGGGTCATGAAAATATTTTCATGGGTCAAACAGAACATAATATATCTATTATTTATCATCTATGTTTATTGAATCCTATTTATATTGTTTTGATTTATAAAACAAAACATGTTCATTGTTGTAAAAAAACCGCTAATTAACCCAAAAGGTTATCACTAAAGTTTTACATAATGATTAATATTAAATCAAAGTAACCAAATGAAATTTAGAGCCATGTAACCTTCTATATGTTCAGTAATGTCATATAACTTCAATTCTGGTCAACCATGCTCATCATACATGTTTATTCGAACATGAATATAAGTGAACCAATCATTAAAACCAAGGAAGAAAACACTCCCAAACAATGAAATTGAACCTCTTAATCCAACCAAAAGGTCATGAATGAACATTCAAAGGTTATAATAAATATTTTAAATCTATAATAGGTTATGTAAAAATTATTTACTTAACCTAATTTTTTTATTCAGGTCACTAATATCAAGTGGAGAACACCGCTAGACTTAATGTAAGGGATCCTCTCTTTCTCACATTCATTCATGAATATCCTATATGTTTTGACCTTTTATGTGTAGTTACTAATGAATGGGTTTGATTTTCACCCACTCTATACTTCCATCACGATTTATAAAATAATAGAAACCCATTTCTATCTCAGTAAGCCCTCATAAATACACCCAGTACCATGCCAATATTCCTTAACGGATTCTACCCGAACCTCCTACATTCCTCCAGGTTGCTCTATCTTTCTTTTTATCCAAATGAATTTTTATATTATTTTTGTATATAATAATTATAAATAATATTATATTATCCAAACTCATGTTTCAAGATCCATCCCTCATTATATTTTTTGTGATATACATGTTTTTAAATGATTCCCTCCCCAATACTTCTTGATATGCAAACCCGTTTTAAGGGAAATTTCTGAATTATTACCCAATTTCAAGTACAATATAAAATATATTATTAAGAAAACATTATATTTATAAAACAATCTTTTTATAAATAAAACATTCTTGGTTCACTTCTGGTTTTATATAAAATATTACTCCCTATTCTATTGTAAATGCTCATTAGTATTTTCCTTTAAACCGCACTAAAATGTTTTAATGCTAAAATTTATTAAATACTCTTATTTCATGTGGTAAATTATGTTTGACCTCACTTAACATGATATGTTATTATTTTACCTTATGAAATTCCATGTATTTTTTTAATTCCATTCTTTTATGGACATTTTTTTGATACACCCATTCATTTTTCTTTGTGACATGATTATGATACCCATTTCCTTCCATGGGTTCCCTTATGTTTATGTATGATTGATTATGTATGATTATTAATGTAGAAAATATATGCATGAACATGTTAATATGGGTGCACCTAGATATTTATCTAATGCATTAGGTAATGTTTAGACTCACGAGACGTTATGTGCAACGGTCTGGGTCGTTTTCCTTGACTCATGCTACCATGTGCAACGATCTTGGTGGTTAAATTTGACTTGTGATACTCTATATGAAATGAGACTTGACTCATTCTAATTTCATGTTTTTTTGTTTCTACCACATTATTATTACTCCATTTTTATATGATACTTTATTTATATGTTATGATTTCACATGTTCCATGCTTTTTTATATCATTATTCCATGCATCCTAACCCATGTGCTAAAGCTTTAATACTGTGTTTTTCCCTTACTAGGATTTTAGCTCATCCCTTTGTTCATGCTATCCCCAGTTTATCCTAAGAATATGTATGATCATAATGGAAGATAGGATCTCATAATGGAGATTAATTAAAACATTGTTTTTATAACATTTGATTATGTACATAGACTTCAAATATACTAAACTTTACGATCCTTGGCTTGTTATTTGATGTTTAATTATGATTAAAATCATGTAATGTTATATGTATAAGGATATGGTCACTATACCAACAATGAAGTGCCTTATATGGTTCCATCTATATAGTTTCTTGATAACTATTGTTATTGGAAAATTCTTCTAAAGCCAAGTGATTCTCCCAAGAACCACCACAATGAAGCACACATGCCCGTAATATATCCTATAGAACCTGTATTGCATGCTCCGACTTCCCCTTTTTTTTTGTGGGTGGAAATCCATAATCAAAAAAACCTGTGTGCTAATCACTTTCTTCTAGCCCTGCTAAAAGTGTGAAATAAAGTACAAATCACAATCCGAAACTATAGTCTATGGAACCCCATGCAAACGAACAATCTATCAGACGAATAGCTCCCCCAATTGTTCCACTGTGAATGTTTCCCTGATAGGAAAGAAATGTTCTACCTTTTTCAGTCTATCCATAATGACCCAAATAGAATAATCCTTCCTAAGATTATTTGGATGACCTACCGAAAAATCCATGGTCACATCATCCCACTTCCATACTGGAGTAGGCAACAACTTCAACAAAACTCTAGGTCATTGGTGATCCACCTTCACTTACTAGCAAGTGAAACATCTTTTCACAAAACCTGTTATCTCCTTTTTCATGCATGGATGCCAAAAATGTCATCATATGTCATGATAAATTTTTGTCACCCTAGGATGTACCACCCACTTTGAGGTAGGAAATTCTCATATGAGTTCCTCTCAAACACTCATAGGTACAACAACCCAATTTTTCACATAGATGACCTCATCCTCATTTATGAACCAGTCTGAAGATGTCTCGCCACCTTCAAGGATTTCACTCAAGGCTATGCACTTCAGATCTTCATACTTCCTAATCCCGATCCCTCTCAATAGTGTAGAATCCATTGTTACTAAAACTAGAGTCATTTTCTTTTGACTCTCCTAAACCACAACATTAATTTAATCCATCAAAATCATCATCTTTTACTCCACACTCAATTCATATACCAACTGAGTCTGAGTTTTTCTACTCAAGGCATCAACTACACTATTCCCCTTTCCTAGTGTGTATTCTAGTTCAAAATCAGAGGACTACATATACTCTACCCATATTCACTGCAGAATATTCAAGTCACATTGTGAAAAGATATACATTAAGATTTGTTGATCTATAAAAACTATAAACATTTCACCTAAAAGTTAGTTATATCAACACTTAATGTCATAAAACACGGCTTCCAACTCGAGGGAATGCGTGGGGTAATTCTATTCATGTGTCCTCAACTACCGAGACCCATACACAATAACTCGATCCAATTACATCAACATTGATCTGAGTCCTATTCTAAAAGTTTCACAATACATCATGTACTCCTCACCTAACTCAGGTAGGATCAGGATTGGTGCTGATGTAAAGAACATATTAAATTACTGGAAAGCATTCTCACATGCTTCCATCCATTCGAACTTTATCCATTTCCTCGCCAAACCCAAAAGTAGGACTATCAATCGTAAAAATTCATGGATGAACCTCTTGTAATACCCATCTAATCCCAAAAATCTTTTCTTCCAAGATGATATGAACTAAAAAGTGTACCTAATAAATCCAAAACCGACACTTAGATAACTTAGCATATAACTAATTCTCAATCAGTGTACTTACGATGATGTCAAGATATTGGAATTATCATCATGAGTCTTAGAGTACACCAAGATGTCATCCACGAACACTATCACAAACTGATCAAGGTATAGATGAAAGATCCTACTCATCAAGTCTATAAACACCGATGAAGCATTTTTCAACCCAAAGGACTTTAAGAAATACTCATAAATAACATACCTACTTTTTAAAATAGTCCATGGTATATCCAAAGCTTGAACTCTTACCTGATGATACCCTGATATGAAATTTATCCTTGAGAACACACAAGTTCCCTTTAGCTGTTCAAACAAATCATTGATACACGAAAGAGGATGTTGGTTTGTCACAATCACTTTATTCAATTTCTGGTAATCGACACACAAGTGTAAACCCCCATTGACCTTCTTTGCAAACAAAATAAGTGATCCCCACGTTGACATACATGGACAAATAAACCCTTTATCCTCCAACTCCTCCAACTAATTCTTGAGCTCTTGAAGCTAAATTGGTGCCCTTTTGTAAGGTGGAATAGATACTATCTCATCCCCCACCATGAGATCAATAGTGAATTCCACACCTCTCCCAGGGGGAAACCATGAGAAGTCTTCATGAAATAAATCTTTAAACTATTATACAAGTGGTGGAAGTACGTATTTTCTACCACCCCCATCATCCAATAAAAGACTAGAAATTTAGACTGTGAGCTCTCCCAGTTGCTGAGTAATTGTTCATGATGGGATTTCCTAGATATCCAACTCTTCATGATGAATATATTGGTCACCCTTTGGAGACACAAAGGTCACACTCCTATGGTAACAATAAATATGGGCTCAGTATGAAACTAACCAGTCTATACCCATAATTAAGTCGAAGCCCATCATATCAAGGACATAGAGATCCAAAAGAAAAATATACCCTCTAATATCTAGTGAACACCCCTTTCATAGAAAAATTTCTCCAGATCTTGTTCCCAACAGTGTATCGATATTCATTACTATGTTCATGGTATCCATCTCCAATATCAAATTCATTAACAAGATTTGAATATATAAAGGAATGAGAGGCACCGATATCATATAAGAAACTATCTAAAGTAGAAGTTACTAGAATAGTACCTCTCAATGTTGATGGCCCAACCTCACTCTCCACATGTGTAGGCCGCACTATATGTAACAGTTCTACCCCTCTTCCCTGTGATGCTGTCTAACACCCCTGAGTAGCACCACTCTGCTGATACATGCACTATTTCCCTGAATCACCACATCTACTACCACTATCGCTTTTACTAGAAGAACTCTAGATACCATACCTATATGGTTTATAAGACCCCTTCCCACATTTTGACTATAGGAATCTGCTTCCTCATCAATATTCTGTCACTAAAACCTACAAAACCTTTATAGGTGCCCTATCTTGCTGCAACATTGACACTCCACCGGTGGTCGAGGACAATGTTTGCGATAGTGTCCCAGCCTACCACATTGGTGAAAAACACATGAGTAAGATCCTATGAAAATGTTCCTCATGATTTTCCACATTTATTTCCACTATCATGACTAAGGTTCTTATAACAGAACTTCCTTCTCTCAGAAGATGCACTACCTAGTCATCCAGTGATATCTACCTGTCTTGTACTGGATGGCTTCTTTAGGTTCCCCTCTAAAATGAGAGCCTGATTCACCACTTATGAGAAATTCTCCAGTCTAAAGATATTCACATGGGACTAAATTTCACATCTAAGTCCATCCTGAAACCATTTTACCAAAGTAGCCTCATCTACCACCAACATTGGAGGAAAACAATTTAAATCTATAAAATGTTTGGAGTAATTCATTATAGACATGCTTCCTTGGGTCAAATGCATAAAATCTAAAGCCTTATCTTTTCTCAGTGTCTCTCGATAGAAGTGATCCAAGAATTTATCTGGAAAGTGCTTCCATAACATATCATCAGTCTGTCCAGAACATACCTGAATGTCCCACCAACGCTTCCCTAACCCCATAGCATATAATCAGCCAACTTGACCCTCCCCTCAGCTGGAGACTCCAAATAGTCAAGTATCATCTCCATTTATTCAATCCAAAATTCATCTCCCTTAGGTCCACCCTCTCTAGTAAAAGTCATAGGATGATGCATCTGAAACACACTTGTCAACTCATACATGCTTTTTAGAACCCACCCTGGGTCTCTCTCCATGAAGTAAATGAAATGATAAAAGTTATCTCGGAACTTATCCCCTTCCTCCTTAGATGACACTAACGGTTCCTCAGGTTCCCTTTCTGGAAGTTCATTATGATCCTTACCCCTCAGTCCTCCCCTCAAAAAGCATCATGGAGGACTAATCTCTACAATTATAAACACACGTCTTAGGTCTCATAACATAACCTTATACCATTACATAAGGGGAAAAAACAAAAAAAGTCTAAACATTTCTTTCCCTCATTTTTCGCCACATGGTCATCATCAAGGCACTATCACTACCCTTAACCATCCTGCCCCTATATCTTGGTTATCAAGGTTAAACACATTATCATTAACAAGTTTCTCATTTAGACACCTAATTATTCTCAATTTTAATCATTTTTAATATTTTGGAATTCATGTTAGGCACTATTTTCATTTCAATCACATAATAAGGAAATCAGGTCAAGTTCAACAACTTACCCATAACATATTTTCTCATGAGTGCCTAATGATGCATGTCACAAAAGCCATGAGGGGCTAGAATGATTCATGAAGACTCAAAAATCATGCCACTTTTAGGCCAAAAATCAATACTCTATTTTTTCAAAAACAATTATCACATCAAATCACAAGTGTGTCACCCAAGGTGAAATAATATCTGACTGTAACAACAAACATCAATGAAAAAAATACCACCCTGAGTAACCAGATTTTCCCCCGTACATGGGTTTTCAACACCGATCCATGAGCTCATTTCAAAGCCCTAAATATTCATAGTATCTTATCTACCTTTCCCAAATTAGTAAGACAATAGAATAAGAAATAAATAAAAATCCTATGATACAACTTTGTAATGTCCTAACCAGGTTGTCAAGCAATGGGGCCCCGATACAGTCGGGCACATTCCCTCAAGTGTGCCTCCCCATACACTAGAGGGTGCTGACTAGAATTGAGGGTCTAGTAAGTCATTTGTTTGGAGACTATACCCTTTATTATAGTAAAGTAACAAAAGAAGAAAATAACAACAAATAAGTGTGGAAGCATATAAATCACCAGAACAATAACAATGTCACAAGATAATGAAAACAGGAAATACCATAATCAACTGAAAGGGAAAACATGGTGTAACAATGCAACTGACAAGTTTTTACAATGCAATTAAAATTAAAGACACACTAACTCCATTGAGGGTACTAAACCATATTTTGTTCACTCACCCATTCTCTATTCCCAAATATCAACCTATCCCAAGGCCTTTACCTTATCTTATCCTACAACAACAAAGTCTGCTTAGGTCCTGATCAGGAGGCCCAAGTAGGGTGTGAGTACGACTCAGTAGCCCACCACCAATGGTGTCTAAAACAAGTCTAGTCAAAATATAGTGTATGAAATTGTGTAAAGAAACAAGTAAAATGAACAATTTAGAAGTTATCACATTCTCTTTTATTCTTTTATTAAACACGTTAAACTTGGGTTTGATTCATGTCTCTCATTCATTTTATAATTCATTATAGTTATTCATTTTGTGTTGAATTCCATGTCAAACACCCCAAACCACATTAGATGTAGGTATCCATACCTAACACCCCAAATCTCATTTGGTTTAGATCGCCATGTATACCACACAAAATCCCATCTAGTGTATATCACCACATCTATTACATCACAACAAATTCACTTGGATAACTATTGGGATAGAACTCCATGTCTAAGCCCCAAATTCTCCATTGGTCTAGAAATCCTTGTCTAACACCCAGATTTTAAATCATTTACATCATTTATTAATTCATAAATAATTCTTCACATAAATATATTAGTAATCCAATGATTAGTTAAAAACAAAAAAATCATTAGTGAACCCATGTTTAACTAAGTGAAAAGCCCATTAATTAATCAATCAACATTAATCTCATACAACCCATTAATTAATTCATCAATTGATTAATCAATAAACATTAATATCATTACATAATTAATTCTCCACAATTAATAATCCAAATAAAATCTCAAATTAATATAATTAATCCCATAATAAATTATCTTGAAGAAACAACAAGGAACATAGTTAATCCACCTTTAATTATCTCACATAGCCAATCCTTATATCATAATTAATTCTCCCGATTAATTATCTCAAACCCAACCAAATTCAACCTCTCAATTACAATATCTCAACCCATAAACAATTTCCCCAAATCAAACATATATTTGGACAATGCCTTAGCCTCATGGTTTAATCATCTATTTAATCTCTAAGGCATCAACAAGTCAATTTCACATTCCTAATTACTCTAATTTAGGAAATAAATTGTTAAGGGAAGCTATAAAATCAATAATATCACATAAACATATCAAATAAAAAACTATGGGAGTTAAATTTAGACCACCAACCTTAGTTTGTTGATGTATGTTTTCCCAGCAGAAATCCACAAAATCTGAGTGGCAAAACTATGTTGATTGAAATCTGGATCTAAATACCAAAACCCTAAATTAAGATCAAAGGATTCAAGATCTTGAAAAACTAGAACTAGATCCAAAATACTAGATCTAAATATCAACACATAGGTTTAGATCCATGAAAAAAGTGGAGATCTTCCATGAAGACATCAAATAAAGATAGAGGAAAGAACGGAAGAAGCATCAGATTTAAATCCAAATATCAGTAGGAGATCAGATCTTTAATAAGGTATTTCAATCTTGAAGAAAATTATTAAAATCAACTTGGAATACATCTAAAAAGCTCTGGGATCACCTTTAATTCCTCATTCTTGAGACTAGGTTAAAATAGAGGGGTTTTATGGGTTTAGGTGATTTGAAAATAATTTTCATAGAAAACTATTCCGCACACATGGTTTAACTTGGTAGGGGCACACAATTAAGGAAACCATGAACATACCATGTTGAACTCACTATCTAGGTTCGCACGGTTCACACGGTTACCTAGGATTGGGCACACTGTTTTTTAAACTGTGCGAAAACTATGAACAACCCTATATCCATAGAGTTTTCTTAAAACATCACCCAAATTCAACTCAAACCACAATTACAAAGAAATGGTACTTCAAAAAAAGTAAAAGTACTTGAAAAATGAACCCGAGATGACTCTATAAAAGGTCAGGATCTTACATTGGAGTACATCCAAAGTAAATCCTAGGATAAAAAATACTGGATCCCAAGGTGATGATCCAAGGCATCAAATTTATGAAAACATCAAGATGAATCCAAGGAGATAATAAAAGAAATTCTTATCTCTGGATATAAATAAAATGAATCATTAGTACCACACTAAGTAATTAATGTACTAATACAAAGTCTAAATTCCATGGTGGGTATCTCTCTTGGAAACCAACTCAATTAATTGAGGTGGAATCCTCTGTGTGCTCAAGGAATTCCCTTAGTATTCCAAGGATTGATCAAGTCTCACCACTCTTTTAATAGTAAAAATGTTCATAACCAATTGGAAAAATTTATAAATAATCACAGGCCATGTGGTAGTCTGTGCCTTTTTAAAATTACATTTTACTCAAAAAATATCTTTTTTATTTATCAATGAAAAAAAAATAACAAGGAAATTATAACTTTTTATGCGGTTCATATATAATAAACAAGGGGATTAGTGAATAGTACTTTCCACATTATATCAAAATTATTCAATTATTTATAAAAAAATCAAAATATTTTTTTAAAATTCAAGCCAATATTTGTAGAGGGAGTCAAATTATCATATGTCTAGGGAATCACACAAAGGGGTGATACTTGGTAACAAGGTCAATGAGTATCATAAAGAGGGTGTAGGTCAAAGTTCCCACCTTCAAATTATCAGATTTCATAACTATTAGGAAAATCATAGGGGTTTTGGAATTAGACATGATGATAACATTTATAAAAAGAGATTAATTGAGGGAAATAGTATATACCACCTACCTTATATAGGTAGAGGAAAACTGATCTAGTATTAGCCTCATATCTATGTTGGAATGATATAAAAAGATAAATAGATGTATACCCTAAAAACATGGCATATTATATTTAATTAAAATAGTTCCAAAGATGTAGAGATAAATAAAGAAAATAAAGAAACCAATTAAAGAGCATACTGAGAGTATTCCAAAATTATAGATGGTGGGAGAATCAAAGCTCTTATGGAGGAGAAACTTCAAATCCCAAGGAAGGGGAAGGAAGGATCTCTCATACATGGGAGGGGGCTACTCGAGAATGAGGGAAAAAGAGGGGGGGGGGGGTTATGTTTTGAAGAATAAAGGTAAAAAATTCAAATTCACCCAACTTTAAATAGGTACGGTGTTTGTCCACATGGTTTTCCTAGATGTGAACCAACCATGTGCCAACACTATCCAAGGGAGACACCCCTCCCATGGTTAAGAGCATAATTAGACATACTGTGAAGTAACTATGAATTTTAACTATGTTAATGGTCTGTAGTTTCTCCCATGGGTGTGCATCCACCGACAAATATTTTTTCAAATAATTATCTATCTTAATATATGGGATGCATGGTTGATTTTCATGGTTATTACTAACTCTTCACCAACTGTGCACCTCACACTGCTTCTCCAAAAACCAGAGCTCTCAGCACCTAACAATACCTAGATTCTCTTGAACACATACTTAATAATCTAAGCCCAAGTATAAGGATAAAGGAAAGATTAAAACTGAATATTAAATTTTTCATACCTTAAGAGAAAAATAGGGATATTATATATGATATTTATAGAATCATAGAACAATGTTTCAAGTGCTTGAATTACTTTACTAAAGAAAATTTTCAAAAAAAAATTCTCACCAAAAATTCCTTTTCAATTATTATTCAATAAATGAAATACATTTTTTTAAAAGTGTAACATATTCCATATTTTTTAATTTTACATGAAGTTTAGGTTTCTCTGTATTCAAGTATCTCTTCTCACATTTAATCAATCAAAAACTTTCTTCCCAATCCTCTATATTTTCAATGCATTCTTCATTACTTCTACTATTTTTTAAATATTACTATAATGGTCCTTGATTTTATTATATTTTCTTTTATTTTTGCATACTTAATATTCATAGAATATTTTTCCTAGATTTTCAAAAGTATGGATAAATTCTCTAAGCACAATAGTTGTTATTCATTTTGCACAAAAAATACCTTTCCATTTATCTTCAATCGATGAATCCTTTTTATTACATAGACTCACATATTCTTCCTTTTATTTCAAGAGTATTTTGAGATAATTTCATCTTTTGAATTTAATTTATAGTGCATAATACATGGTTTCAACATCATTTTCTAGTTTCCCTTTTTCTCTATGAAGTTCCTTAGAAAATCCAAGTATATATTGATAACTTCAGATTGAAAATTATTCACACACCTTTAAAATTGAGAGTAAATTTTTTATAATATTATAATGTGTTCATCCTCAAACTCTTCAAATCATAAACATGATTTTTTAAAAGGATCACCATTAACAGAATTGATATATGAGAATCTTCCACTTTGATTACCTTCATGTAGCAACTGATCCTTTTTTGAGATTATTCTAAATTTGTTTTCCTTTTTTATTTATTTTCATTGAATTTTTAGCTAAGAATTTCATTTTTTATACTTCATCATTCACATGTATGGATTCTACATTCTCTATCCAAGTAATTTATTAAACATATTAATATCTTCAGTTTATATAGAACTTTTTAAAAATAAAATATAAACATTATATCTAATCAGAGGAATACCTACCCTCTAATACCACTTGTAAATCCAAGTAGGAGTGTACAAACACTATTGGGGGGTTGGTGAATCTGGTGTTACCCTTTTTTAAGTTTTATTTTAGTTTAAATTATCCCCTCTTATGCTTGAACATATTTCCTGATTAAGATATATAGATCTATGAGTTCCTGTGTGACCCACACCTAAGTATGAAAAATAAGAAAGTAAATATCACACATGGTTTTTTAAAAGGGTTGGACTTAATGTGAGATCCTAACCTTTATCATGTTTGACTTGTGTTGAGTACATGGATATTTTTACCACTATAAACTTACCGTGATTACAAGTGTAATCTATGTCACACCCAAGTTGTAATGACCCATGTATTTATAGAATAATAATTTTTAATATCTATTAATACTTATGAACATGATATTAGTTTTAAGTTAAAGGGGATAATTTTTTCTAATAGCGTATTTGACACACAACAATGGGGTTCTCTGAAATCTTACATTGCACACAACATTGAGTTATACTGAAAAACAATACAATATTATTCTTATTATTTTAAATGGTAGTTAATACCAAAACTTTTGAATGGAAGGAATGAATAGTATCAACTGATTTAAAAATTTTTAAATGATGATTCATTGATTACCAAATTTATTAGAAATGGAAATAAAAAAACCAATCGAATATAATGGATGTGTTTTTATGAAAACCTATTTAAAAGAGAATAATTGTGTTTACAAATCACTATTTATGGATTTTTATTTAATTAAAAATGTATGATATATATTCAATGTAATGTTTTAAATTCATCTTATATGTTTTCAATATATTATATAAGAATAAATTCATTCCTTTCAGATAAAAGAAGTATTTTTCTAAAAATGCAGTTTTACCATATTTTGATGGAGAACCCTTTTTAAATATAGTTTTTGATTCCATTATATGTTTTATTTGAAACAATAAACTAGTTATTTATAATAGTTACATTAAAGCTTACTTTGGATGAAAGTTTGGTATTTTTCTGATAAATTTTATTTTTTAATAAATAGTGAAAAAAACTAAATTTTAAGTCAAAACTGTATTTTCATCTAATTTGTTTATATAATTAGATTTTAATTTTAATTTGTTTTAAAGTTTAATTGGATTATATTTTTATAATTTGATCCAATTTTTGTCACTATAAGTAATTTAACTCTGAAACTGGACATAAATTCATGTTAATCTTTTGGTAGTTTTTACTTCTTAAGAACACGTTTTTTGGTTTTGACAACGTGAATTAATTTTAAAACAATTTCTACAAATTATATGTTTTTAATTTGGGAAAATGGATTCCAAATTTTGAATCAGTAGGTCCAATTTTTTTAAATAGGTAACTTTTATTTTTAGATATTATGAATAGTAAGTTTAGTAAATATTTTATTTAGCATGGTTAAATGATAAATATGGTAAATAATGGTAAAAAATAATATTATAATAATATTAAATTACCCTAACACATGTAATAACCATATTGGATGATATATTTACTACCATGGGTATCCTTGGGTATATTTTAGGACCCTATGGATCCACTTTTGTATAAAAATGACATTTAATTACTTTTAATTTAAAGTTAAGGAAAATATAACATAAACATATATCTTTTACTAAAACAATTTTAATATGAGGTTATATAAGTGAAATATTCAACATTAAATATTAATTATAAAGATAAATTTATTTTCTACATCATTATAGTTTATTTATAATTTTTAGATATTAAATAAATAAATTTATTTACGACACAATGGGATGCAATGACTGCTTCATTAATAAATGATTCAAATAAATGATATTAAAAATGTTAACATAAATGTAATTTTGTTATTTTTATGTCATACAATAATTTTTTGGATTATATTTACATGTTATATTTGTATTAATGAAGTTTTTTTGAAGTAATCAATTTATGAATTTTTAAAAAAAGTCATGATATGAATAGTGTCAAAAATGACATAATTCATATGTTAAAATAAAAAATATTTCATTAAATGTTATAAAATTTGAAAAAACTATAAAATTCATAAAAGTAGTTATCATAAGTCTAAAATTTTATTATTGGCTCTTTAATTTCACATTTTTCATGTTTTGGTAAATATTTTGATTTTCAAAGTGTTAAATGCTTGATAAAAGAGTAGGTGTAAAAAATGGTTAAATAAAAAAATATGGATTAAAAAATATCCAAAACCTATATAATTATTTTAAGGATGATTTTATTTAGACTTATATTCATCTTATATTCAAACTAAAGGAATTTTGACTCATTATAATTGAAATTGAATTTATAATAAAATAATATTTCAAGATATTCTTTAAGCGCCCCTCCTCCCTCTTATAAAAGGCCACCACCTCTAACCCTTACTCACACATCTCAAGCCCCCATTGGATCATCAAAACTATGACCAAATAATTTACCTACATTCCCATCTTCATCTTGGAAGACCTAACTTGTGAAGAAGGCAATTCAAGAAGTCCTTTTAGCTTAAATCAAATGGAGTTACCCGATTTTAGGTAATGTCTTCTCTCAAGCTTCTTTCATTTATTTTCCTTTCTACGACCCCATAAAACTCTTTGTTCAATTATTTTACAATAAATCTAGTATCACCAATATAATAGATTTTTTATGAGAATTAGTTTACTTACAGTCACACACACCTCTATATAATAGATTTAGAACATACTATTTCTGAGGATGGTAAACTAATACTCACAAAACGATGATTATTCAATTATCTCCTACCACCTCATATGGTGGCCATTATGATGGAAATAAAATTAAATATGATATATAAGATATTTATTTTATCTCTATGCTTCTTTAATTATCAATTATAACATACCTTTATTCTTTTCATGTTGTATAAATACGATTATTTCATTTGAGGAAGGGAGTACTACCGCCCCCTCAAAGTGATATGAATCATTCATGATATACATGGAACACATAAAGGATGAAATTAATGAAATTATATAACATATATAACATATATATTATACTTTAATTATAATATACATATGAATCATTTAGTTTTAATTCCTTTAAAAATGAAAAAGAAATAAAAGTAGCATTCATTCGTACGTACGGCTTACCGTCCCCTTGAACGATGCATTTCATTTTCTTATATCCAAATGTTAAGTAATATTCAAAAGAAATATGTATTGGATCTAAATACATATATACTAGATATACATGATATTTTAATCATGAATAAAATTCTAGAGATAACGAACTTTTGACCACATGGAAAATTTGTAATTATAACAAGTTCATTTTTGACTCATGCATCGAACATCGACAAAAAAAAAACGATATGAACATGAATAATTATATGATTTTTATAAAAAGGTAATAAGAGATATAAAAGGAATAATAAACTTGAAAAATGTTCTGAATCAATTATAACTAACTTAAGTTTGTTATTCAGGGAGATAAAGAATGAACAATAGAAGTCAGACACAGGGAGGGAACTTCTTAACCCAATTTCCATTCTTTGGTTTAATTTTATAATTATTTATTATGTTGTGATAAGATAATTTGAGAAATAAATTTTTATTTCCTATATTTTATATATAATTTCTGTATGTGTACATAGTGTGAATACACATAATCGATCTATTTTATTTACAGAATGATCTTTGTAAGGGACCCTTTCACCCTAATCATTTAGTCAAACTTCTTTTATTTTATGTCTTTTAATTCAATTTTATTATGTTAGGATATGTTCATTTATATCCTTATTAATGTAAATTCTATGTGCATGTGACAAGAGACCCTTTTCGCTCTCATAAAATAATTTCTCAAATTTTTATGTGACGCTGTTATGCTACCGAATTTTCGTAAGGTAATTCCTAATCTCAATTTCCACTCATTGGATTTTTCGCATATTGAATTGATTATTTTATGACAAGATTATCTGTGGAATCAATATTGGTTTATTTATTTTGTATTTTAAACTTAAGTTTGTGTGTAAATACATTTTCTACCCATAATCACCCCACTGATAAATTCTTACGTCATTTATACGAACTTTGTAAGGGAAATCATAGCTCAATATAAATTTTTTGGGTTAGATATCCATGTTTCTAGTTTTGTATTTCCAAAAATATGTGTGAATTACCTTTGATTGTTTTAAACATAATATCCACTTATATTGGGTGTAGTTATATTTTTCACACATAATTATTTCATTGATTTATCCTTAATATAATGATACGATCTTTGTAAGGGACTACGTATTGATCTCCTTTTATTGAGACATATATTGATATTGTTCACCTTTAGTATCCTATAAGGTCTATATAAAACACTTTTGAAATTTTATATGATGATTTTCTATTCCAATGATATTTAATGTTTCATTTGATGTTATTCTTTAATTAGTTTTATTTAAGTGTTTCTAAAGTGTAACTGAAACATCGTTTAAAATGTTTTAAAGATTTATTATTCTAAATCTTTCTAATTAATGTCTATATTTTCAAAATTATTTTTAGGATTTATTTATATGGACATTAATTTTCTAAAATATTAATTACTTTAAAACTTTCAAAGTGGTATGGGACACTTTGATTACAAAATATCTTTATTAAATGTTTTAAATGGTTTTGGAAATGGATTGAATATTTGAAATATCTTGAATTGATTTCTTAGGATTGATGAGTGAAATTTTGATAATTTATATCTTTTATGTGTTATTATTATGTAATGGTACTTGTAAATTTTATGGGTGGTTACGGGATAAACCAAATTGGGTGGTTCCGTGATAAACCTAGGGCAGGTGAGCCCGAGATAGCTCTCCAATGCATTAGGTAATGTGATGGTGGTAAATATTAAATTTTCTCTTATGATATTTAAAAAATATACTATGATGGGTATTCCAAACATAACTCCCTATATATCTATGAAAGATATAATTTAAGTATTATATAGATTACACATGTTACCTTTATAATTTATGATTTCTATGTGTTATTCATATATCATATGATTTCATGAGGTATGTTAAAGAGATTATGTTTTGTATGAATTGATGGAATAATGTTTTCTTTCTTTATTTTATAACCCTTCCTAAGATATTTATGCTCATCCCATGTTTTTTAAATGTCTTTCATAGGGTATAAGGAAGGTTAAGAGAAAGGAAGTATTTCAGAGATTTATATCAAGAAAAAAACTCTTGTTTTATTTAAGGAGCTTTATTTTTTTGTGAAAATTTTGGATAAAGTATAAGTGTCTACTTTATAATTTTTGAGATGTAATATAATATATATGGCCTAATTCTATAAAACTATAAACCTAAAAATATCCTCAAAGTCAAATTCTTGACATAACTCAAGATTATGTAATGTTTAAGGCTGGGTCCTTATAGTTGGTATCAGATGTCGGTTTAGATAACATTAGAGGTTAGGGTGTTATTTGGGTGTAGGTAAAGGATATTATATTACAAAGGGGGTTATTATCATATGGAAACTTTTTGAGGGCTAATGTAAAATATTTTAATTGAATAAAAACATAAAAAATGGAGATATTAGGAGGTTGATGTATTGGAGTAATGTAAAAGTTTTTATGTCATCTTTACCCTATAAGGGATTAGTTTTCTTAATAATAACTCATTTCATGATTAAGTGTTGATTATTTTCAGAAGATTAAGGATCATTTTTCAAGAAGGAAGGAAAGATATCTTTCACAACTTTATTACCCCTCACCAATGATTTGATCATAACCATTATGTTAAAAGCATGTTCAAATGATATTGACAACTTCTTGAGTATTCAAATCACCTGCCATAAATTGTTTGAGTTATCCAACACCTACTAATTTCTAAAACAATTTTACGGGTAATGGTATATCTTTCATATGATTTCAAGATATAAATTTTACAACTCTATCAAAAAGTAAAATTAAATAATTGGAGTGACCATTTAATTTTTGAAAGTATTAAAACTTGCCGAAATAGAAAGGGAACATCTAGAAGATCATGATATCTGGAATCAAGGTATGATATATCTTCTTATCCATTAATAATAAAGCATATTTGGATTAATATTAATTTTTTTGAGGATATTCAATATGTAGGAATGATCTGATAATAAATAAGGTTGAAATGTATTGTTAATCGATTACAAAGAGTGCTGCATGAGTAAGAAATAATCATATAAGGCATTCAAGAGTTATGGTAGATTACACGATAGTGAAATGATTAAAAGTTTTAATTCTATTTTGATGATGTGATTACTTTGGGAAGACTTTCTAATATGTGCAACCTTGATGTTTGATATGTGAAAATGTTATTCAAGGAAGAATTACTTTTTCTTGTGTAGACATAATGGATAACCTTTGGGGTTCATATGATCATTTTTTTGAGCTAATTAATGGTTATTACATTTTGGGATGAAAAATGAAAGGTATTAGATAACCTTTTAAGATAAAGTAGGGTGTGGTAATTTTTTAGGAAATTATATTATTTTTTATAATTTTGTAATAATTATATGATTTTAGAAAAAGGACAACCCGTAGGATGGGTGAAAACCCGTCGTGTCTGGCAATGCCATGGGAATCGAACCCACAACCAATGGGAGAAAAGGGCACATTTCATACCACTAGACTACCTGAAGTCCCTGGTTAGTATGACTTTTTATTTTTAGTTAAATGATTTTATGAATCAAGAATGAGTTGATTTTCTAACTTATGTTTTATAAAATGGATATCCTTAGTATATGAAAATGATTTCGTGATTAAGTGATAAATGTTATTATGAAGGGAATTCTCTATTTTGAGAACACTATATGCTGAAGGAAAATAGAATACTATGGGATTTAATTTTTGGAGTAATGGTTGAAATATTAAATTGAAAGAATATGTATTTTATAGTGTACATATGGATATTTGGGTTATTTATGGAAATGATTAACCTATCATAGAGAATATCTGATTAGGTTAATTACTTTTTAGTTTGATACTTTAAGTTTAGTCGATGGTATTTGGATATAAATGTTAAGATTTAATGTGGAAGAATATGTGATTAAATCCTTTTGAGTTTTGGGTCTCAATATTAGTTGGATTATTTTGAAAAATTTTAAGGACAATTGTGTATTGAATGGTCTTTGTTAAACTTTGGGTATTGTTTGTTAAATTTTTGATATTAAGAGTTATATTTCATTTTATAAAGGATTATCATATTTGGGGATTATTTGATTTCATACTAATAATTTTGGATTTTATTAATGTCTAAATACAATGGAAATATATAGTTCATCTTTTTTGGATTATTTTATTCTCTAAAAGTTGATTCTAGCGCTTCATATGTGACCAAGTCATCTTGAATACTCATCGTTTGGAGAAAAGACAAGTTTTTTTAGAAATTTATTAAAGGGTGAAACTCTACTTGAAAATTAATTATATTTCCTTATATTCTTAGTCAATCACATAAATAAATTCATCGAATTTATGAAAATAACCTTAAAACCAATTTTTTTTACTTTTACTTTTCCTATTGGGAATCAAAGACCGTTTAACCCATCACATGTTTGTTGTTTTATTTTTGTTAACTTTCTACTGATCATGTTTTCTATCACTCTCCATCATAACATAATGGTTAGTTTCTCTTACATATCCATGTTTTGCTACATAGAATCTTAGTTTGTGTTATATTAGTTGACCTTTTTACTTATTTGTCTTTGTTCTAAAGTGATAATTTTATTGAATCTTTTTTCGATGTGGGACTTTCAATGATGTTTCCAGGCCCAATTTTCAAATTGTGAGGACGTAATTTCCAAAAGGGGAAGTATGTAACGCCCTTGGTAATTACAGAATAATAATTTTTCATATTTATTAATACTTATGAATAAGATATTAATTTTAAGGTAAAGGGTCACTTTTTTCTGATAGTGTACTCGACATGCGGCAACGGGCTTCTCTGAAATCTTATACTACACACAACATTGACTTATACAAAAAAATAATAAAATAATAATAATATTATTTTAAATTCTCGTAAATGCCTTGCCGTTGGAATGGAGGTAATGAATAGTATAAAATCAATTTTGAAATATGGTTTACATATGTTTAAATTATGATTCATTGATTACTAAATTTAATAGAAATGTAAATGAAAAACCTATTGAATATAATGGATCTATTTTTATGAAAACCTATTTTAAAGAAAATAATTTTGTTTTCATATCACTCCTTATAATTTTTTATTTAATTAAAAATATATTATATATTCTCAATGTAATTTTTTAAATTCATCTTATTTGTTTTCTAGATATCATATAAGAATAAATTCATTCTTTTCGGATGAAAGAAGTATTTTTTTTCTAAAAAAGTAGTTTTAACGCATTTTGATGGTGAACCCATTTTAAAAATAGATTTTGACACCATTATATGTTTTATTTTACAAAATAAACTTCTTATTTAGAATATGGACATCAAAATTTACTTTGGATGAATTTTTTGTATTTTTCTGATAACGTTCATTTCTTAATGAATAATAAAAAATAATTCATTTTAAGTCAATCCTATATTTTCATCTAATTTATTTATATTGTTAGACTGCACTCTGCATTAGTTTTAATGTGTAATTGGATTATATTTGTATAATTTAATCTAAATTTGGTCATTGTAAGTAATTTCACTTTGAAATTGGACATAAACGCATGTCAACCTTTTGTTAGTTTTTATTTTTTAAAACACACTTGTTAGTTTTGACAACGAGAATTAATTTTAAAATAATTTTTTCAACTTATATGTTATGAATTTGGAAGAAATGGATTCTATATTCTAAATCAGGAGGTTCAAATTTTTTAAATATATAACTTTTATTTTCAGACATTATGAATAGTAATTTCAGTAAATATTTTATTTACCATGGTTAAAGGGTAAATATGGTAAATAAGGGTAAAAATATAACATTATAATAACATATAATTACCCTAATGCATGTAATAATCCTATTGGATGAGATATTTCTTAACATGTACTCATTGTGTTGATTTTAGGACCCAATGGAGCCACTTGTGTGTGAAAATGACATTTAACTACTTTTAATTTAAAGATAAGGAAAATATGACATATACATATATATTTTACTAAAACTATTTTAGTATGGGGTTATATTCGACTTTAAATATTAATTAGAAATATAAAATGATATTATTCATCATGATAGTTTATTTAATATTTTTAGACTTTAAATAAATAAATTTAATTATGACACAATGGTGTTGTAGTGATTGCTTCATTAATAAAAGATTCAAATAAATGATATAATAAATGTTAAAATAATTGTAATTTTGTTATTTTGATGTGATACAAGAATTTTATGGATTATAGTTACAAGTTATGTTTGAATTAATGATGTTTTTTTAAGTAATCCGGTTTTTAAGGATTTTTAAAAAGTAATGATATGAATAGTGTGAAAATTGACATAATTCGTATTTTAGAATATAAAATATTTTATTAAATATTATAAAATTCCAAAAAATATTAGATTTGCCCAAATAGTTATAATAAGTATAAAATTTTATTATTTACTCCTTAATTGGATATTTTTCATATATTGGTAACTATTTATATTCTCAAAGTGTTAATTCTTGATAAAACGGTAAGAGAAAAAAAGGGTTAAATAAAAAAATAAGGATTAAAAAATATCCAAAACCCATATAATTCTTATTGGATGATTTTATTTAGACTTATATTCATCTAATCTTAGAACTAAAATAATTTGGACTCATTTATAATCTAAATATAATTTATAATAAAATAATATTTCAAGATATTCCTAAGTGCCCCTCCCCCTCTTATAAAGGGCCACCACCTCTAACCCTTACTCACAACTCTCAATCCCTCTAGGATCATCTAGAATATTCCAAAATAAGCTCCTAAAATCAATCTATTAATCTTGTAAGACTTACCTTGGGAGTAAGTCAATTCAATAAGGACTTTAATCTTAATTAAAAAGGAGTTACCCGATTTGAGGTAATGTCTTCTCCCTAGCTTCTTTCATTTATTTTCCCTTCACCAACCCCATAACTCTCTTTATACAATTTTTTATAAAAAATACAGTATCTTAAATATACTAGGTTGTTTTTATGATAAGGATTTTACTTTAACTCAGACACAAC
Source organism: Viscum album (assembly GCA_963277665.1). Classification (NCBI taxonomy): domain Eukaryota; kingdom Viridiplantae; phylum Streptophyta; class Magnoliopsida; order Santalales; family Viscaceae; genus Viscum; species Viscum album. The sequence goes on along the minus strand of OY728147.1, from coordinate 1,351,522,455 downwards.
TCTATATATTTTATTTAGAACACACTGTTTCTATGAACGACGAACTACGGCCTCACGAAACGATGATTGTTCAATTATATCCTACCACATCTTATGGTGCCATTATGATGGAACTGAAATTAAATACGATAAATACAAAATTTATTTTATCTCTCTTATTCTTGTAATTATCATTTATAACATACCTCTATACATTTCATGTTGTATAAATATGATAATTTCATTTGAGGAAGCGTCGACTACGACCCCCTAAATGTGATATGACTCGTTCATGCTATACAAGGAACACATAAAGGATAGAATTCATAAACTTATGTAAAATATATAACATATATATTATAATTGAATTACAGTATACCTATGCATAATTTATTTTTCATTCCATCAAAAATGATAAAGAAATGAAAGTAGCGTTCATGTGTACGTACAACTTACCATCTCCATGAACGGTGCATTTCATTATCTTATATCCAAATGTTATAGACTATTCAAAATAAACATGTACTAGATATAAATACATATATAATGTATATATATTATATTTAAATCCTTAATAAAATTCTAGAGATAATAGATTTTTGACCACATGGATAATTTGTAATTATAACAAGTTCATTTTTGACTCATATACCAAACATCGACAAAAAGACCGATATGAACTTGAATAATTATATGATTGTTATAGTAAGGTAATAAGTGAAATAAAAGGAATATTAAACATGAAAATGTTTCTAAAGAAAGTATAATTAAATTAATTTCATTATTTACGGAGATAAATAAAGAACAAGACAATTCGAACACAAGGTAAGGGAATATCTTAACCCAATTTCCATTCTTTGGTTCAATGTTCTAATTCTATATTATGTCGTGATATGATTATGTGAGATTTTTTTTGATGTCCTGTCTTGTATTTATACTTGATTTATGCGTACTCATAGTGAATACACATAATCAATCTATTTTATTTACAAAATGATCATTTTAAGGGACCCTTTCACCCTCATCTTTTAGTCATACTTCTTTTATTATATATATTTTAATTCCATTTTCGTATGTTAGGATATGTTCTTATATATCCTTATTACTATAAATTTTATGTCCATGTGATGAGAGACCCTTTTTCTCTCTCATCAATTAATTTCCTAAATTTTTAGGTGACGCCGTTAGGATGTTGAATTTGCGTAAGAGAATTCCTAATCTCAATTTCAACTCATTGAATTTTTTTCATACTGAATTGATTATATTATGACAGGATTATGAGTCAAATCACTATTTTTCTATTTATGTTATAATTTACACTTCTGTTTGTGTGGATATATTGTTTCTAAACATAATCACCCCATTTATAAATTCTTACATCATTTATACAAACTTTGTAAGGGAAATTATAGCTCAATCTCTATTCGTTGAGTTAGATATCCACGTCAATAGTTATGTCTTTCGAAGAATATGTGTGAATGATATCGGATTGTTTTACACATAATTTCCAGTTATATTGGGTGTATTTATATTTTTCACACATAATTATGTCATTGATTTATCCTTAATCTAATGATACGATCTTTGTAAGGGACTACATCTCAATCTCCCTCTGTTGAGGTATATGTCAATATTGTGCACCTTTAATATCCTATAAGGTGTATATACAACACTTTTGAAAATTTATATCATGAATTGTTATATTCTCAGGATATTTAATGTTTCATTTGATGTTATTCTTTAATTTTTTTATTCAATTTTTTCTCAAGTGTTACAAAACTCTTTAACTAAAACACCATTTTAAATGTTTTGAAGATTTATTCTTCAAAATATTTCTGATTAATGTCCATTTTTACAAAATGGTTTTCAGGATTTATTTATATAGACATTAATTTTTTAAAATTTTAATTCCTTTAGAAGATCCAAAGAGGTATGGGACACTTTGATTGAAAAATATCTTTAATAAATGTTTTAAATAGTTTTGGAAACAGATTGAATATTTGAAATATCTTGAATTGATTTCTTGTGATTGATGAGTGAAATGTTGATAATTTCAATCTTTTAAGTGTTATGATTATGAATTGGTACTTGGAAATTTTATGGGTGGTTATGAGATAAACAAAATACAGGTGGTTCCGTGATAAACCTAGGGCGGTGAGCCTGAGATAGCTCTCAAATTCATTGGGTAATGTGACATAGGCAAATGTTAATGTTTCTCCTAAGAGATTCAGGGAATATATTGTGATGGGTATTCTAAATGTAACTCCCTATGTAGCTGTGAAAGCTACAATGTATGTATGATATAGATTCCACAAGTTACCTTTATGATTTATGATTAATATGTGTTATTCATAAATCTTATGATTTCATGTGATATGTTAAAGAGCTTATGTTTTGTATGTATTGATGGAATAATGTTTTATTTATTTATTTTATAACCCTTACTGATATTTTCAGGCTCATATCAAGTTTTTGAAATGTCTTTCACATGGTATATGTAAGGGTAAGAGAAAGTAAGTATTCAAGAAGTTTTATATCAAGAAAAGAACTCTTGTTTTATTTAAGGATTTTTTTGTGAAACGTTTTGATTGAGTATATGTGTCTAATTTGTAATTAATTGATATTTAATGTAATATTTATGGCCTAATTATCTAAAACTCTAAACCTTAAAAGATCCTCCAAGTCATATTCTTTACATAACTCAAGATTATGTAATGTTTAAGGCTGGGGCCTTATAGTTGGTATCAGAGGTCAGTTTAGATAACTTTAGAGGTTAGGGTGTTATCTAGGTGTAGGTAAAGGATCCTATAAAACTAATAGGGTTGTTATCATAAGGAAACGTTTGGAGGGTTAATTTAAAATAGAATTTTTTGAATAAAAACCTAAAAAATAGAGATATAACGAGGGTGATGTATTAGAGTAATATAAAAGTTTTTTGTTATCTTTACTCTATAAAGGATTATTATTTTAATAATAATTCGTTTCATATTTAAATGTTGATTCTATTTGGCTGATTAAGAATCATTTGTCAAGATTGATTGAAAGAGATCTTGCACAACCTTCTTATACCTCCCTAATGATTTGATCACCACTATTATGGAAAAATCATATTGAAATGATTTTGACAGATTCTTGAGTATTCAAATCAAATGGCTGAAATTGTTTGAGTTATCCAACACCTACTCATTTTTAAAACAATTTTATTGGTCATGGTATCTTTTTTATATGATTTCAAGACATCAACTTTTCCAACTCTATCAAAAAGTGAAATTACAGAAGTGGAGAAAACATTTACTTTTTGAAAGTATGAAAACAAGCCGAAAGGGAAAGGGAACATCCTAAAGATCATAATATCTGGATTCAAGGAATGAATAATTCAATAAATGTTAGGAAATAGGCATATCAATGGATCATAAGATAAACATGAACATAATAGGATGATATAGAATGATAAACATAACATGGAAATGTGGCAACAACACTTAACATGGTATTAGCATGAGCCAAGGATCATTGCCCATGGAGCATGAGTAAATCCTCATTTCACTTGAATTATCATGAGTAAACCTTCATTTAACTTAATGTATCATGACACTAATCTTTACCCAAAGCATGGGAGCGCAATCAGGGTACACCTTTATTAATCATTTCATTTCATTCATAAGTGTTCCACAAAGATCATATAACAAGGAATCATTCAACATCATCATTTATTAAAAAATAATGGAATTTAGAATACATACATGAAACTCTATAATAAATAAGTAAATGTGAATAAAGTTAAATACCCTTGATAGAGAAATGGACATGGTATTCACTACACAATGACTTTGGCATGGAAAGTTGCAGTGCAATTTCGGCAGTATAGTGGCGTCACATAAGAATTCATAAAATTGGTTGATGAAAGAGAAAGGGATGTATAATAATATTTACATGAAATTAAAAGTAAGGGGATCATATATGCACATTTACCAACAAATTTAATTTAATTTAGAATCATAATACAATAGAATTGCTTGAATGCAAATGAGAAGAGAGAAATTCCTTACGGAATTTCCGCATGCTAAGGGGTGTACATGAGAGGAATTAATGGGAGAAAAATAGGTCTCTCATCATTAAAACATAAAGAGGGAAGTATGGGGGAAGTGATAAATCATACCCAAAAATTTCTAATTGAAAATAAAATGGTATAGAAATATAAAGAAAGTTGGACAAAAAATGAGAAAGGAAGAAATCCCTTACCTGGAAGTGTGATCCCAAAGGCTTAGTAGGGACTTGAGAGAGGATTATTTAGAGCTTGGTGTGCCTTGGGAGGATTATAGAGAGAGTATTTTATAGTTTGGTCGAGATCCAAAGTCTTTGAGTGAAGAGGAATTGGGAGATTGGGTTGGTTTATATAGGAAAGGGGAAGGAATTCTTTATTTTTTAGGTTTTGGACCCTACACATTAATCTATTCAAAACCAGAAACCATCTCATGGTTTTTGTACATGTTTTTTTCCAAAGGGGAGATGAATTTTTTTTATAAGTCCAATGGACTAACTTTTTAAAATATTAGGATTGATTATGTGGTGGTGAGTCACACTCTCAAGGAAATCAATTTAAAATGACAAAGTGTTTTATAAGACTTGAAGGGTCCACTAAGGCATTGTAAAAAAACTAAACAAACCCAAAATCACATTATTCTAATGTTAAAACTTTTATTATCCGAACAAAACATTTATGGTATTTTATTGAATCACTATTGGGTCATTATGATGTCATAGAACACATTATATAATTAAATGGTATTTATTTTTAACCAAAAAATTTGACTATATCAGAAAATTATGAAAAATTCACTATTGGATAATTTAGATGTCTTGATTCCAAAAATAATATTAATTTTATCTAAATAATACTATAAATATGTGAAATATTATTTTTAAAATAAAAGCTGACATTTATCGAAAATTCATTAGTTTTGACAAAAAACAACTTCCAAACCTTAATAAAAAATTACCATTGTATTCATAAAACTTATATGATAATTTATATTTAATAAAAAGAAATTTATTAATTATATTTTAATAAAATATTATTTAATTCAAATATCCATTAATTCATCACAATATATTTATTAATTAAATATTAACAAAAAATACTATTTTCACATTAAAAACTATTTACAAAGTAACAATAATAAAATTAATGTATATTCTTTATTATATAAAAAAATAATGCACATAATCATAGTGCTATGGTTTGTTACATAACCCCTTATAACACCCGAATAAGACCGAAGGGTAAGGTGTGTGATGGTGATAGACTCTTGGGGTGGTTCGGATAACATCACTCGGGTGGTAATCTCTATCAACTTCCACTTATCTCATAGGTAGTTCTGTTTGAGATTTACATTTTGAAGCTCTGCTTGGGCTTGGTCCAGATCGAAGCCCAATGATGCCGCCTCCATTCTAAGCTCCGAAAAATGGGGTTCGTATGGATAAATTTTAGTATATAAGGCCATCACATCCTTTGTCTGAGTAAATTGGATTTGTTAATGCCCTATATTTATACTAATCACGTGATCACTGTTTAATGACTATATTAGCAATGATAACAATTCTTAACATTATTTTTAAATCCAAAAATGTAAAACCATGGAAGTTCATAAGTTTTATATATCTATAATAAAGCATTTAATTAAATAAAGAGGAATTTTCATTAATGAATGTTTGGGTTGTTACAATCTTCCCCCCTAAGGAAATCACTCCCATGAAATTTCATTTTCCCACACTAAAAAGTTGTGGGTAGCTCTACTTTATCACTTCCTCTGATTCCCATACCCCCTCTTCAAACTTTTGGTTTCTCCACCACACTTTCAAGAGGGGAATTGTCTTATTTCGTAGAACTTTTTCCCTATGATTTAAGAACCTCACCAACTTCTCTTCATAGGAGAGGTCATTATCCAAGGGTACCGCCTATGGATTGAGTACATGCGATGGTTCGGGTATGTACTTCTTCAAGAGTGATACATGGAATACATCAGGTACTTGAGATAGTTTTAGCAGCACTTCTAGTTGATAGGCCACCGCTCCAATGCAATCAAGGATCTGAAAAGGGCCAATGTACCTTGGACATAGCTTTCCCTTCTCCTTGAATCTCAGAACTCTCTTCCACAGTGATATGCAGAGGAATACCATTTCTTCAACATCAAACTATAGGTCTCTTTGATGATTACCAGCATATCTCTTTTTTCAACTCTAAGAAGATTTAATGTGTTGTTTTATGGTCTTAACCATATCCACCATTTCTTCAACCATTTCTGGACCTAAGATTCTTTGATCCCCAACTTCATCCCTATATTCCAGTGTTCTACACCACTTCCCATACAAGGATTCATAATAATCCATTTGGATTCTTGAGTGAAAACTATTATTATAAGAGAACTCAACCAGAGGAAGATGTTGATCCTATCCTCCTTTGAAGTGCATTGAGCATTCTCTATAAATTTCCTCAAGTGTTTGGATAGTCTGCTTATATTGGCCATCAGTTTGAGGAAGATAATCCACACTAAATTTCAGCTCAGTTTCTAGAGCATGTTGATGACTCTTCCAAAACTTAGAGGTGAATCTTATATCTCGATCAAATACAATCTATATTGGTACTCCATGTATACTTACCAGGTCTCTAATTTATATCCGTGCTAGTTGATCCAATAAGAAATCCTCCCAAATTACAATGATGTGTGCAACCTTTGTAAGATGATACACAACAACCCAGATTGCATTATTTCCTTTGGATGTCTTAGGAAGCCTGGTGACAAAGTCCATGGTGATATTCTCCCATTTCCATGTTGGAATGGGTAATGGTTTCATCATCACCTTATACTTCTACCTCTCAACCTTCAATTTCTAACATACTAGGAACTTTTATGTAAACTTAGAAATATCCATCTTCATTTTATCCCATCAATAATGATCTTGGGGATCTCGATACATCTTTGTGTTTCTAGGGTGAATGGAGAAATACAAACTATGTGAATCATCCAAAAGTTATTTTTTTCAACTCCATATTTGATTGAACACATAGTCTTGACCTAAATCTCATAATTCCTTCTTAGTTAACATTGAACTCTGAGGATTTCCACTTTTTGATATTTTCCACTTTCTTTTAAATTCTCACATCATCCTTTTGAGAATCCTTTAACCTTTCCAAAAGAGATGGTTGATCAATAATTTGTGAAAGGATTGATTATGTTACCTTATTTATGATTCCACTTCCATCTTAATTAAATCTAAGAAGATTGGATCCTTTTCAATTCTCATCCATGATAGAATTTATGGGTCCTTTATACTTACAGCATCTGCCACTTTGTTCGCTTTCCCAAGGCGGTAATGGATTGAGAATTCATAGTCTTTGATCATATCTAACCATCTTTGTTGGCGCACGTTCAAATCTTTCTGTGTGAATATATACTTGAGGATTTTGTGGTCTTTATATATTTCAAACATATCCCCAAAGTGGTAATTATGCCAAATTTTCAAAGTGAAGATTACTGGAGAAAAATCCAGATCATGTGTTGGATAGTTTTTCTTATGAACATTCAGTTTTCTTGAAGCATATGCAATGAATTTTTCAGTTTTCATCAATACACGACCCATTCCCTTCTTTGAAGCATCACTCAATACCACAAAAAGTTCTCCACTTGTGGGTAGTGTGAGAACGGACACAGTGATAAGCCTCTTTTTTAACTCCTTGAATCTCTCTTCACATTCATCACTACAAGAAAACTTTTCTCCCTTCTGAGTATGTTTGGTAAGAGGGTTGGACAATCGTGAGAATTTTCTAACAAATCGGTGATAATATACAGCTAACCCCAGGAAGCTACGGATATCTGTCACCTATTTCGGCCTCAAACATCCCTCAATTGCAGTTGTCTTGGAGGGATCCAATGATATCCCATTTATTTTGATGATATGGCCCAATTATGAGACCTAATTCAACCAGAACTCACACTTGTTGTACTTTTCATAGAGATTATCCTTTTGCAAGGTCTCTAGTACAATTCTTAGATTCTCCTCATACTCCTCCTTGGTTTTGGAGTATATTATAATATCATATATAAATACTACCACAAATTTATCAGGGTAATCTAAAAAAACTCTATTCATCAAGTCCATGAATATTACTGGAGAATTAGTGAGTCCGAAAGGAATTACTATGAATTTATAGTGCTCGTACCTTGTACGAAAAGAAGTCTTGGGGATATCCTCCCTCTTCACCCTTACATGGTAATATCCTAACTGCAAATCCACCCGAGAAAAGTATTTTGATCCACATAGCTGATCGAACAAGTCATCAATTCTATATAGAGGATACTTTTTCTTTATCATGATTTTCTTGAGCTCACTATAATCAATGCAAAGGCGCATTGACCTATCCATCTTCTTGTTGAAGAGGACTGGTGCACCACATGGTGAAGCACTTGGGCATATAATACCTTTATCTAGATTCTCCTATAGTTGTTTCTTCAGCTACTCAATCTTCACAAAAAACATTATATATGGATTCTTGTATATTGGAAACACCCCAGGTATAAGGTCAATTGAGAATTAAACATATATTCTTGGAGGAAGACCATGAAATTCCTCGGGGTACACTTCAGGGAATTCCCTCACAATAGGCATGTCTTCAAGGATGGATTCTTCCTCGGACTCAATCATCTGAGCCAAGTACGCGTGCTCATTGGGAAATAATATCCATGCTTGAGATGATGGTTCTAAAGAAGATTCATCCACCTTATACTTGTATAGAATCATGGGTTGATTCACCATATGGAGAGTGATTTCCCTCACACGACAATTTATGTTGTCTATATATAAAGAAATCCAATCCATGCCAAGAATTGCATCAAATTCCACCAGAGGGAGTATGACGAGGTTCTCTAGGAAGTTTATATCTCAAATTGTGATAGGGGAGGATTTATATTCACGGGTTACAATGATTTTACCATTTTTCATACTCACCGAAACCTTTACTTAAATAATTTGTGGTGGTGTTTGGATTTTTCTACTAATCTTTTTGGGATACAAAAATATGCATAGAACCCGAATCAAAAAGTATGTTCGCTATTCTTTAATGAATGAATAACATACTTGTCACCACTTTGTTTTCAAGGTTCACTTAGTTGGTAGTAATGAAAAAAGCTCACCCTTGCTGCCTTGGAGGTTTCTGGTTGCCTAAGAAAACCCTTGGCTTAGTAAAATGATTTCTAAGGTGCCCTGGTTCTTTATAGTTAAACAAATGAACAACGTGTTGATATTTGAACATAGCATTCCTCTCTTCTATCACAACTATAGGTTTTTCTTGTTGGTTGTCAATGGTTAGGTTCCCTTCTCTTCAACACCTAAATCATTTCCTCATCCCCTTCCGGAAATTTCTATGGTGATTCTTTCCACACCTTTGGAAAGTGGGGAGCTGGATTTTCTTTTCATGATTTGATTTATCCATTGGACCACTAGAATTGAAGTCCACCTTATGCTTATTTTTCCTATGATACCCTTGATATTAACCAATATCTATTTCAACCTTGATGGAACATCAGACAATTTCCTCAATGCTATCCAAGTCATGGATCACCAGGGCTTTCTGTAGGCTAGGTTTCAACCCACCAAAGAAGTGGTCAACCTTTCATTCGGGGGTAATGACGAAGCCAGAGGAATATCGTTCAAGCCTTGTGAAGTTTTCCTCATATGATTCGACAGATTTGTCTTCTTTTTTCTTGAGGTCAAGGAAGTCCCTTTCCATATTAAGTCGGAGGGTGCGAGGAAAATATTTTCCAAAAAACATTTTTTGGAAATCCATCCATTCCAATACATCAATATCCTCCTCAGAGTTCATATTTTTGATCAATGTCCACCATTGATCAGATTCAACCTCCATATGATATTTTTCCAGAAGAACCTTCTCTTGTTCGGAACATTGAAGGATGGAGAAAATATTTTCAATGGAGTTGATCCATTGTTTGGTAATTGAGGGGTCATATGATCCATTAAAAGTAGAAGGCCTTTTTCTTATGAAGCTCTATATTTCAACTTGTTCTTTTAGGGGGGGGGTTGAACCTTCCTCTTGAACCATGTTTATATTCAAATATTGAGTTAACAGAGAGAGTATCATGAAAAAGTTCACAATTCCATCTCCCATTGGATTTTTTTATCTCATTAGAACAATCAGAACATTGATCTTCACATCAGTTGTTAGCCCAAGTCCTCCTATTAACGGCCATTAGCTGGAATAAAAGGAATGTTTGGGGTAACACATAAAGGTTAATCCATGGAAAAAATAGATGACTTATAAATACCTTTTATTTACTTAAGTTATGAATCTACAGGCTTAAATATTTTTTATCTATGATCCACTTCCCATCATATATTCTTAAGGGAATTGTTTTTATTCCATTAACAGTGGTTCATACTAATCTTGTGAATTTTCCAAATCATATCACCCAAGAGTGTCATAATCAAGAGTTTATCATGGCTTGTTGTTGTGTACTAGGATACCTGAGGTCAAGCCTGAAACTCCTTGTCAGAGTTTTCACTCCTATGTACATCTGTTCTAGAGAAACCTCTACCTGCTCATATCCAGACAGGGATGTATTTTCTTGATAAACCACTCACTCAATACTCACAAAAATTTAGGGATGTTTCTATTATACTTATTCTTATCTCTAACGATTAACTAGGGTTTTCTAATCCTAATCCAAAAACTAACTAAAACTATCCTCTGATACTAAATATAATTAACCTGGTCTTTATTACACACTTAAAAATGATTTATTATATAAAATATTCACTTGATACAACATAGAATATCTAGGGGTATAGTTTCTTTGGAGCTTAGGAGCATCACATGATGACTTAAAACATGAAACAAAACATCTTTATTGAATACTTCCTTTACATGACCACTACGTTCCCTCATACTTAGATTTTTATGGGATAACCTGAGGACTTTCATAAAAATGGGTGAGCTATAAAGCCCAGTAAGGGAGTAAACAAGGCATAACATGAAGAAAAAAATACATATTAGGAAATAGGAATATCAATTGATCATAAGATAAACATAAACATAAAGTAATGATATAGCATAATAAACATAACATGGAAATATAGAAACAACACTTAACATGGTATTAGCATGAGCCAAGGCTCATTGCACATAGAGTTTAAGTAAAATCAAATTTCACTTGAATTAGCATGAGTAAACCTTCATTTCACTTGACGTATCATCATACTAATTCTTACGCAATGAATTGGAGTGCTATCAGGGCACACCCTTCTTAATCATTTCATTTCATGCATAAGTGTGCCACATGGATCATATAACATCGAATCATTCAAGATCATAATTTATTACAAAATAAAGGAATGCGAAATAGATACATGAAACTCTACAGTGAATAAGTAAATATTCATAAAGGTGAATACGTTTGATAGAGAAATGGGTATGGTATGCACAACACAATGACTTTGGCTTGGAAAGTTGCGGTGCAATTTCGGCAACATAACCGCATGACATAAGAATTCATAAAAATGGTTGATTAGAGATAAAGGGATTTATCATAATATGTACATGAAATGGATAGTAAGGGGTTCATATAGATAAATTTCCTAAAAAATGTAATGGAATTTAGAATCATAATACAATAGAATTTCTTGAATATAAATGAGAATACAAAAATTACTTATAGAATTTCGGCATGGTAATAGGTGTACATGGGAGGAATTAATGAGAGATAAAGGGGTCTCTCATCAGTAAAAAATAAATAGGAAAGTATGGGGGAGGTAAGAAATCATACCCCAACATTTATAATTGAAAATAAAAGGGAATAGAAACATAAGGAAATTTGGGAAAAAAATGAGAAAGGAAGAAATCCCATAATTTGATGTGTGATCCCAAAGGCTTGGGAGGGGATTAAGAGAGGCTTCTTGAGTGGTCAGGGCACCTTGGGAGGATTATAGAGAGAGGAGGGTAGAGTTTGGTCTATCATTAAAGTATTTCAGTGAAGTTGAAGTGGGATATTTTGTAGGTTTATATAGGAAAAGAGAATGAATTCTTTATTATTTAAGTTTTGGATTCTACGCATTAAACTAATCAAAACTAGAAACCATACAATGGTTTTTGCAGATGAATTTTTTCCAAAGGGGAGTGAAAAACAATATTTTATATTCCCAATGGCCTAAATTATTAAAATATAAGGCTTTCTTATGTGGTGGTGAGTCACACTCTTAAGGAAATCAATTTCAAATGACAAAGTGTTTTATAAGTCTTGGAGGGTCTACTAAGGTTTTGTAAAATAAATCAAGAAAACATAAATTCAAATTATTTTAGTGGTAAAACATATATTGGACGAAAATCTCATTTATATTATTTTAATACATTACTATTGGGTCATTATGATGTCATAAAACACATTATATAGTTAAATGGTATTTAATTTTTACCCAAACATTCGACTGTCTCAGAAAATTATGAAAAATCCACCACTAGATAATGTTGACATCCTGATTCCAAAAATAATATTTATTTTACCAATTTTTTTCTAAATATATGAACTCTTACTTTTAAAATAAAAGCCGAAATTTATCGAAAATTCATGGGTTTTGACAAAAAACATATTTCAAACATTAATAAAAAATTACAATTGTATTCATAAAAATTATATGATCATTTATATTTAATAAAAATAAATTTATTAATTATTTTTTATTAAAATATTATTTAATTCAAAAATCCAATAATTCATCAAAATAGATTTCTTAAATGAATATTAACTAAAAATATTATTTTCACTTTAAAAACTATTTACAAAGTAACAATAATAAAATGAATGTATATTCATTATTATATACAAAAAAATCACATAATCATATTACTAAGGTCTTGTTGCATAGCTCCTTATAACACCCACATAAGACCGAAGGGTATAGTGTGCGATGTTGACAAACTCTTAGGGTGGCTTAGATAACATCTCTTAGGTGGTAACCTCTATCAACTTCAACTTCTCCCGTAGGCAGTGCCGTTCATGCTTAATGCACTGAAGCTCAGCTTGGGCTTGGTCAAGAGCGAAGCCCAATGACGCCACCTCCTTTATGAGCTCCGACAAATGGGCTTTATATGGAGAAATTATACTGGATGAGGCCATAACTTCCTTTTTCTGAGTAATTTAGATTTCTTAAAGACCTATATTTATACTAATCATGTGATTAGTATTAAATGACTATATTTGAAATGGTAACAATTATTAACGGTATTTTGAAATAAAAAAACATAAAACCAAATAAATGAATATGTTTTATATATCCATAATAATACATTTAATTAAATCAATAGGAATTTTCATTAATGAATATTTGGGTCGTTACAATGTTCTCTCTTTTGGGAAAACTATATGCCTAAGAAAAATAGAATACTATGGGATGTAATTTGTGAAGTAATGGTTGAAATATTATTTAGGAGGAATATATGTTTTATGGTGGACATATGGATATTTGGGTTATTTATAGAAATGATTAACCTATCATATAGAATATTTGATCAGGTAACTTACTTTTCATTATGAGACTTTAAGAGTAGTAGATGCTATTTGGAGATAAAAGTTAAGATTTACTGTGGAAGACTATGTGATTAAATACTTTTGAGTTTTGGGTTTTAAAATTAGTTGGATTATTTTGAAATTTTTTAAGGAAAATTGTGTATTGAATGGTCTTTGTTGAACTTGGGGTATTGTTTGTTCAATTTTGGATATTAAGATTAGTGTTTCCTTTTATAAAGGATTATCCTTTTTAGGGATTATCTGATCTTGTACTAACCATTTTAGTTTTTTTAATGTATAAAGTCAAAGGAAATATATAGTTCATATTTTTTTGGATTATGTGATTCTCTATAAGTTGATTCTAGCAGATCTGATGTGACCAAGTCATCTTAAATACTCATTATTTGGAGAAAAGATGAGTTTGTGGTAGAAATTTATTAAAGGATGAAACTATACTTGAAAGGTAAGTATATTTACTTATTTTCTTGTTCAATCTCATAAATAAATTACCAAATATTATGAAAATAACCCTTAAAAAAATGTTTTCCATTTACATTTCCTATTGGGAATCAAAGACCGTTTAACCCATAACAAGTTTGTAGTTTTCTTGTTGTTAACTTTGTCCTGATCAAGTTTTCTATCACTCTCCATTATAACTTGATGGTTAGTTTCTCTTCTATATCCATATTTTCCTAAATGAAATCCTAGTATGTGTTATCTCAGGTGACCTTTGTAATTATCTTTCTTTCTTTTAAATTGATAGTTTTATTGACTCTTTTTTCGATGTGGTACTTTCAATGATGTTTCCAAACCCAATTTTGAAATTGAGATGACACAATTTCCAAAAGGGGGAAGGATGTAACGAACCAAGTATTTATAGAATAATAACTTCATATCTATTAATACTTATTAATAAGATATTAATTTTGAGTTATAGGGGAAAATTTTTTCTGATAGCATGCTTGACACACAACAACAGGCTTCACTGAAATCTTACGTTGCACACAACATTGATTTATAATAAAAAATAATACATTAATATTATTATTATTATAAATAGTAGTTAACGCCTAGCCATTGTAATGGAGGGAATGAATAGTACCAACTGAATTTTGAAATATGGTTTACACATGTTAAATGATGATTAATTAATTACCAAATTTATTAAAAATGGAAATAAAAAACCAATTGAATACAATGGATGTGTTTTTTATGAAAACATATTTAAAATAGAATAATTGTGTTTTCATATCACTCTTTATGGGTTTTTATTTAATTAAAAATATATGATATATTTTCAATGTAATGTTTTAAATTCAACTTACATGTTTTCTAGATATGATATAAAAATAAATTCATTCTTTTTAGATAGAAGAAGTATTTTTCTAAAAATGCAGTTTTACCGCATTTTGATTGAGAACCCTTTTTAAACATAAATTTTGAAACCTTTAAATGTTTTATTTGAAAAAATATAATTCTTATTTTTAATTGGGACATAAAAATTTACTTTCGATGAAATTTTGGTATTTCTCAGATAAAGTACATTTTTAATGAATAATGAAAATACTGCATTTTAAGTCAAAACTATCTTTTCATCTAATTTACTTATATAGTTAGATTATACATTTAATTGGTTTTAAAATGTAATTGAATTATATTTCTATCATTTAATCCAATTTTGACCATTTTATGTAATTTCACTTTGAAATTAGACATAAACACATGTAAATATTTTGATAGTTTTTACCTTATAAAAACTCATTTTTTTGGTTTTGACAAGAAAAATAAATTTTAAAATAATTTCTGCAACTTCTGTGTTTCGAATTTGGAAAAATATATTCCATATTTTGAATCATGGTGTCCAAATTTTTTAAATATGTAACTTTTATTTTTAGACATTATGAATAGTAACTTCAGTAAATATTTTATTTACCATGGTTAGTGGGTAAATCTGGTAAATAAGGGTAATAAAATAATTTTAAATTAACTTAACACATATCGTAACCCTACTGGATGATATATATCCAACCATGGGCATACTTTGGTCTATTTTAGGTCCCCATGGATCCACTTGTGTGTGAAAATGACATTTAATTACATTTAATTTAAAGTTAAGGAAAATATAACATAAACATATATCTTTTACTAAAAAAAATTATATAGGGTAATATTAGTTATCTCTTCGACTATAAATAGTCATTACAAATATAAAAATATTTTCTACATCATGATAGTTTATTTATAATTTTTATAAATTAATTAAATAAATTTAATTAAGACATAATGGTGATATAATGATTGCTTCATTAATTAAGGATTCAAATAAATGATATTATAAATGTTAAAATAAATGCATTTTTTTTTTGTTTTGATGTCATGAATGATTATTTTGGACGATAGTTACATGTTTTCTTTGTATTAATAATGTTTTTTTGAAGTAATCAATTTTTTATGGATTTTTAAAAAAGGCTTGATATGAATAGTGTCAAAATTGACATAATTCATATTTTAAAATAAAAAATATTTTATTAAATGTTATAAAATTACAAAAAAAAAATATTCTTCCAAATAGTTATAATAATTCCATAATTTTATTATTGAATATTTAATTGGATATTTTTCATTTTTTGTTAAATATTTTTATTTTCAAAGTGGTAAATGTTTGATAAAACGGTAAGAGTAAAAAAGGGTTAAATAAAAAAGATAAGGATTAAAAAATATCCAAAACCTATATAATTATTATTGGATGATTTCATTTTGACATATATTCATCTTATATTATAACTAACTTAATTTTGACTCATTTATAATTGAAATAAAATTTATAATAAAATAATATTTCAAGATATTCCTTAAGTGACCCTCCTCCATCTTATAAAAGGCCACCACCTATAACCCTTACTCACACCTCTCAAGACCCCTTGTATCTTCCCAATTGTTCCCAAATAAGCTCCCAACATACCTATTTTTATCTTGTAATACTTACCTTAGGAAGAAGGCAATTCAAGAAGTCCTTTTAGCTAAAATCAAAAGGAGTTACCCCGATTCGAGGTAAGATCTTCTCCTAAACTTCTTTCATTTATATTCCCTTATCCAACCCCATAACCCTCTTTATTCAATTATTTTATAACAAAAATAGTATCTTTAATATACTAGGGTTTTTATGAGAATTATTAGAATTTAAATCTCACACACCTCTATATAATGGATTTAGAACATACTGTTTCTATGGATGACGAACTACTGCCTCACAAAACGATGATTGTTCAATTATCTCCTACCGCGTCTTATGGTGAACATTATGATAGAACTGAAATTAAATATCATAAATATAATATTTATTTTATCTAAATGCTTCTTTAATTATCATTTAGAACACACCTTTTTTATTTTCATGTTGTATAAATACGATCATTTCATTTGAGGAAGTGCAGACTACCATCCCCTCAAAGTGATATGGCTCATTCATACTATACATGGAATGTATAAAGGATGGAATTAATGAAATTATGTAACATATATAACTTATATATTATAATATAATTAAAATATACCTATGTATCATTTATTATTCATTCATTTAAAAATTAAAAATAAATGAAAGTAGCGTTCATGCGTACGTATGGCTTACTGTCACCATGAACGATCCATTTCATTTTCTTTTATCAAAATGTTATGGAATATTCTAAACACATATAAATTTGATATAAATACATATATACTCTATATATATTATATTTAAATCATGAATACAATTATGGAGATAATAGACTTTTGACCGCATGGACAATTTTTAATTATTACAAGTTTATTTTTGACTCATGTACCGAACATCGACAAAAAGACCGATATGAACATGAATAATTATATGATTGTTATAGAAAGGTAATAAGTGATATAAAAGGAATAATAAAATTAAAAAGGTTATTAACCAAGTATAATTAACTTATGTTTATTATTCATGGAGATAAAGAATGAACAAGACAAGTTGGACACAAGGTAAGGGAACTTCTTAACCCAATTTCCATTCTTTGGGTTAATTTTCTAATTATTTATTATGTCATGCTATGATTATGAGAGAAATAATGTTTGATATCGGATTAGCCACTAAATTAGGCTAATATTCATTGTTAATATACATAATTTTCATGTTCTTTGTTATTCATAAACACCATTTTAGTGAATTTTACACTTTGAACATCATTTCACATTATGATTGTAATACCTTCTTAAAATGCACTATTATGTGGTACATTTTTTAACATCATTTAAAGTACCCAATGATTCATCTGATTTTAAGGAATTGAATTTTAAATATTTTAATTTGATATTTTTGGAAATTGATCTACACATAAATATGAACATGTTTCATTCAGGGATCAATGTAGAATTCATGGAGGATGATGGAGATATTTGGCAATGAAAGGAAGCAATTCTGGAGAAGGCAGATTGGATACCATCTCACTGATGAGACTGTGGGGCCCAACATACAGGCCCAATTAATCCCAAATTTCTTGAGATTCTAGAAGACATGTACAGGAACAAATCACTCTTCATGAGTTAATGCTAATTAGGCCTCCATGTTGCTCATTTAGGCGGCCCAATTTAGAGATAAAATTCTGGGCCAGATTCTGCGGCCCAGAAAAACAGTCCACAAATTTGATCATATCTCTGAATCCACAACTCTAAATGGGCCCACATTTTACAGACGGTTAGCAGACATCTGGAGATCCATTTTCCTCTTCTATGGCCCACCCTGATTCTGCCATATAGAGGGTCATAAAAACGCGTCTGTTTAGTGGATGAAATCTGGCTGCCACCTCGGGTCAAATGTGGAAAATTCCAAATTCCACAAACTTTCCACCACCCTAGGCCTACCATACTCAAGTGGGATGACTTTTACTGTTGAAGGCTCGACCCAAGGCTCCCAGAATTCCTATTTAAGTCAGTGGTGGTGAAGGAGTTGAAGATCTTTGATGCTTTGTTCAATTGTAATGTTTTGCTGCATTTTTGTTGCCTCAATTTTGTCTTTCACATGTAAGTTGTTCAATTCACTTTAGTTTCTTAATAAAAGTTCTTCTTCTAATCTTATTCTGTTGTTCTTAATATCACTTTGATACCGTTGGATCAAGGTATGAATTTATTCACACCAACCCTTGTGAAATTATTCACACAACGGTGGAGTGATCATTTTATTTTTGTTGTTTTCTTTACTTCTCCATTACCTCCCTTATGAGTCTACTTTCCGCTTCCATTGAAACCATGGGATCAATGGAGGGATAACCCACTTATGGGTTGATCCAAGGGAGTAGAAAGGGGCTGGATTGGATGTTATTTATCACCTAATTAATGTATAATCACTTCTTTAATTGGGATTTTTATTTGACGATTTTTTAACTCCATCGTCCTTGTTGAATTTAAGTCCACACACTTCATGTACTAATACGATCCTTTAACTTGAAGTGCTCAAAACTTTGATCCTTCAAGTGTATAGGTGATTATTATTAGAGGGTGTAGGCATTAAACCAGTAAGTGATGATGTTGTTTTATCTCCTTAAATGAACTCATCTCAAATTTAAGAAATTGAAATCATTAAAAAGAAAATACGTCCAATCCACCCCGAGTGATAACCTAGGATCAACTCATTATTTTAAATTGAATCCACTTAAATCTTTTAGATATCTTTAAAACCCATCCAAAATCAATCTATTTTGGCCACTTCATATCCAAAAATCCATCCCATAGGTTGTGTATCTTAGGTATCTTCTTAGGTCTCTGTGGAATCGACAACCCAAGCTACACTACAAGGACCGTTCTACCCTTCTTCTCTTGGGTAAATTTGGGCGTGAACCAAATTTTGGCACCGTTGCCGGGGACCAAGTAAGTACCTTACATCCAAAAAAAACCTTCTTTCCTCACCTCCATTCTTCTATTCTCACCCAAGATCTCTTATCTTGTCCCTTTCTCGCTTTTTTTTTTGGCGCATGTCCGCCTACACCCGCGATTTCTCAAACAGACTAGTTAGGGTGGAAAGTCCTAGGATAGGGGAGTCAAGTGCACCTAAGGGATTGTTTAAATCAGATTCAAATATTATTGAAACCCCAAAGTCAGAACTTGAAACAAGTCCAATGGAGGGTCATCCACAAAATCAAATTGTAAACCCTGGGGGGAATCAAATGGGAAACCAAAACCAAGAAGCTCCAAACTTAGGGAATGTAGTTGATCAAACCATGAATGACTACCTCACTCCAGCTTGGACCAATGCCCCCTCATGAATTAGACACAATTCCATAGGAGACACCAACTACATATTCAAACCCCATGTCCTAAACCACCTTCCAACCTTTCATGGGATGGAGTCAGAAATGCCATACCTTCATGTCAAAGAGTTCAACGACATTGTTGAAACCATGTGTCCCCCACATCAACTAGAATCCGCTAAGATGAGGCTATTTCCTTTTTCATTAAAGGATCGAGCTAAAAAATGGCTAAACAACTTGAGACCTGCATCAATCGACTCTTGGGACCAACTGCAAAGAGAATTCTACAAAAAATACTTCCCTCATCACAAAACAATTGCACTTAAAAAGAGCATCCAAAACTTTTTTGAAAAAGAGGGAGAGTCATTTTATGAAACATGGGAGAGGTTCAAAGACACCCAAAACATGGTTCCACACCATGGGTTTTCCATACCTGAACAAGTGAGAATTTTCTATGAAGGGTTGGGTCCGGGGAACAAACAATTCATTGACATGATGTGTAATGGAACCTTTAAAAACAAGGCCCCAAATGATGATTACGAGTATCTCGAAAGTCTGGCTGAACAAAACCAAACTTGGGGAACTTCACCTTATTCTGAAAAGCCACAAAGAACCACTGGAATTCATACACTTAGAGAAGAGGAAATCCTTAGGGCTAAACTCGCATCACTCTCTAGGAAGGTTGAAGAGATAGACCTTAGGAAAGTCCATGAAATCCAAAATGTAGACCTTGTTTGCACAATTTGTGACAAACATGACCATAAAACAGACAACTGCCCAACCATTCCATCCATCAAGGATGTTCTTCTAGGAGGACCCCCAGCGGAAGTCAATGCCCTAAACTTTCAAAAGCCTCAATAACAAAACACCTTCAATCCAAGGTACAATGACCACCCAGGCTTCCGCTGGAAAGATAACCAACAACCTAGCCAACCACAGGGACAGAATCCTTACCCCCATCAGAACTACCAAAACCATAACCAGTTTCAAACCCAACCTATCCAATACCAACAACCACCGGTCCATTTTCAACAAACCATCCCACCTCCAAAATATCCCCCTGGGATAAACCAACCTACTCAAGCACCAACCCAAAATGTTCCACAAAGCCTACTAGAACAACTGTGCAAACAAATGGAGAGGATGAACTCGGAGGTATCTTCCCTAAAACAAGAACTTCAAACCATCAAAACAGGAAAGGCACCCATGCCTACTCAGGCGGTGCCATCCTCAACTTCAAGGGAAGAGTCAAGTTGTGCTCAAACAACTCATGAACAACTAAAGGCTGTGACTGTTTTAAGAAGTGGGAAATCAATTGAGAAACCTGAACAACTAATTCAGAACCCGCCTGAAGATTCAAACTTGGATGAAAATTCAAATGAACCACAAGATCAAACTGAGGAAACTGATAACATTGTCAAGGAAACAACTCTTCAAAAAACAACCCCACAACCTGCACCATTTCTTCAACGCATGAGGGGGAAAACCAAACCTGAACTGAGTGAAACGTTGAGGGAAATATTTTCACAAGTCAAGTTGAACATACCCCTTCTCGATGCAATCCAAACCATACCTGCCTACTCAAAGTACCTTAAGGACTTGTGCACTTTTAAAAGAAAATTTTCACATAAAAACCAAGTCCTTTTGGCTGCTAATGTGAGTACCACCATTCAAGGTACAATTCCTCCTAAGTTGAAAGATCCAGGTTGCCCTTACATCAATGTTGAACTAGGAGAAAGCAAAGTTGTCAAGGCCTTGTGTGACCTAGGTGCTAGTGTCAATCTCATTACATATGCCGTGTACTGCCAGTTAGGCCTAGAAGAGCTCCAACCCACATCTGTCACACTTCATCTTACTGATTATAGCATTAGGGTTCCAAAGGGGATTTTAAAGGATGTTTTGGTAAAGGTTGAAAACTTCATCTACCCTGCTGATTTCATTGTCCTTGACAACCATCCAAACTTAGGAAATAAGGAACAAACCCCAATCATCCTTGGTCGTCCTTTCCTTGCAACAATCAACTCTGTTATTCGAGTCCGAAATGCGAACATGACCATCACCTTTGGGAACATGAGTCTAGACCTGAACATCTATAATGCAAGCTCACAAATAGGGGATGACGAGGATATTCATGAAGTAAACATGATAGGAAGCATTTATAATGAATCCATGGAACGTCAAGGAATATTTGATGAATGTTTAAGTCAGAATGAGATTGATTTCCTTTGTTCATATAAAGGAAGTTTATCTCCTTGGCTTGAATCATTTTCAAATTGCTCTTATGATGAAGTCTTAGGTCCAACAATCAGTGAAACCTTTCAAGAAACCAATTTCATAGAGACCCCTCTAAATTCCTTCCCTAAATCTGATCAAGCCAATCTAGTAGCTGAAACCTCTACATGTGAGGAATCAATCCTATCTGAACCTTTAAAAAAAGAAATTGATCTTGATCCAATGTCCCAATATTCAGCTGAAATTCTGAACCAACCTGATCTTGAATTGAAGGAACTTCCTGCTACACTCAAGTATGACTTCCTAGGGGAAAATAAAACACATCCTATTGTCATTTCTTCTTCTCTTGAAGCCAATCATGAGAGGATGCTTCTAGATGTCCTTAGGAAGCATAAGAAAGCCATTGGTTGGACCCTTTCTGATATTCTTGGGATTAGCCCACTTATCGGGACTCATAGGATTGTTCTGGAATCTGATTCAAAGCCATGTCGTCAACCTCAAAGGCGACTCAACCCTAATCTCATGGAGGTAGTAAGGAAGGAACTTCTAAAATTGTTGAAAGCTGGTATCATATATCCCATAGCTGAGAGTGAATGGGTGAGCCCAATCCAAGTGGTTCCAAAAAAGGCTGGAATCACAGTGATAACCAATGGGGATGGAGAGATTTTTCCAACAAGGGTGAGTAGTGGATGGAGGGTCTGCATTGACTATAGGAAACTAAACTCATTCACCAAGAAGGACCATTTCCCCTTACCATTCATTGACCAAGTCCTTGAGAGAGTGGCAGGTCATGCCTTCTACTGTTTCTTAGATGGGTACTCGGGGTACAATCAAATTGAGGTCTCCCTAGAGGATCAAGGAAAGACTACATTCACATGTCCTTTCGGTACCTTTGCCTTCAAACGCATGCCCTTCGGGTTATGCAATGCCCCTGGAACCTTCCAGCGGTGCATGATGGGAATATTCTCAGACATGGTAGGGGATTTTCTTGAGGTCTTCATGGATGACTTCTCTGTGTTTGGGGATACTTTTGAGGGATGCCTGCAGAATGTGGAGAGAGTTTTGTCAATATGTGAAGAAAAAAATCTGTTCCTAAACTGGGAAAAATGCCATTTCATGGTTAAAGAGGGACTTGTTCTAGGCCATCTGGTCTCGAGTAGGGGGATTGAAGTTGATAAAGAAAAGGTTGACATCATTCGTCACCTTCCATCACCCAAAACTGTCAAGGAAGTGAGGTCTTTCTTAGGACATGCTTGTTTCTATAGAAGATTCATCAAGGACTTTAGTTCAATATCACGTCCCCTTTGTGCTCTCTTAGTAAAGGATGCTCCATTTGTTTGGACAGAAAGCTGTGAGGGTTCATTCTCAACCCTCAAATCCTCTCTCACCTCTCCTCCCATTATGAAATCTCCAAATTGGAACCTTCCTTTTGAACTTATGTGTGATGCCAGTGACTTTGCTGTTGGAGCTGTGTTAGGACAACGTTGTGATAAAACTCCTTATGTCATTGCTTATGCAAGCAAATCCTTAAATGATGCCCAAATCAACTACACCACCACTGAAAAGGAGTTACTTGCTATTGTGTTTTCCTTAGAGAAGTTTAGGTCCTACCTCCTAGGATCACCCATCACTGTGTTCACTGACCATTCTGCACTAAAATACCTCTTCCAAAAACAAGATTCTAAGGCTAGACTGATTAGGTGGGTCCTCCTCTTACAAGAATTTGACCTCACAATCAAGGATAAAAAGGGAGTTGAAAATTTTGTAGCTGATCACCTCTCTAGGATGGAATTCAAAGACAACTCAAATCACCTCTCTGTGTCTGATTCGTTTCTTGATGAACACCTATACTCTGTGAGTGACTGCCCTTGGTATGCTGACATAGCAAATTTCTTAGTGACAGGAGTCATTCCCAAATTCTTAGGGACTCAAGCTCGAAGGAAATTTCTTTCTGATGTTAGACACTATGTGTTTGATGATCCTTACCTCTATAAGTTCTGCCCTGACCAAGTCATTAGGAGGTGTGTTCCAGAATCTGAACAAGAGTCCATCCTTAAATTTTGTCACAGTGAGGCATGTGGAGGTCACTTTTCCTCTAAGAAAACATCTGCTAAGATTCTTCAATGTGGTCTTTTCTGGCCCACCCTTTCAAGGGACTCCTACATATATTGTCAAAGCTGTCCTAGATGTCAACAAGTAGGGTCCATCACAAAAAGGAATCAAATGCCACTCACTCCCATCTTAGTGGTTGAAATCTTTGACTGTTGGGGAATTGATTTCATGGGTCCCTTCCCAAACTCTCGGGGATACCTCTACATACTCTTAGCTGTTGATTATGTCTCAAAATGGGTTGAGGCCATTCCCACAAAATCCAATGATCATCAAACTATGATTATATTCCTAAAAGAAAACATATTCTCTAGATTTGGAATTCCTAGGGCTATCATAAGTGATCGTGGAACTCATTTTTGCAATCGTTCATTCTCATCACTCATGGAAAAATATGGAATTTCTCACAAAGTGTCCACTGCTTACCACCCACAGACTAATGGTCAAGCTGAGTTAGCCAATCGTGAAATTAAGCAAATTCTTGAAAAAACTGTCAACCCCTCTAGGAAAGATTGGTCTGAGAAACTCTTAGATTCTCTTTGGGCCTATAGAACTGCATATAAAACCATTTTAGGAATGTCCCCATATAGGTTGGTTTATGGAAAAGCATGCCATTTGCCAGTGGAGATTGAACATAAGGCCTTTTGGGCAATTAAGAAAATGGATTATGACCTCTCATTGGCCAGAACAAAAAGGAAATTAGATCTCAATGAACTGGAGGAACTAAGGATGGAGGCTTATGAAAATTCAAGGATCAATAAAGCTAGAGTTCAAGCCTACCAATCTAGGAATATCAAGGTCAAACATTTTGAACCGGGAAAACTTGTGCTCTTGTATAGTTCAAAACTTCATTTACATCTGGGAAAGTTAAGGTCTAGATGGTCAGGACCTTTCATAGTGCATCATGTATTCCCCCATGGGGCAGTAGAGATTCAAGATCCCACAAGTGGTCACATTTTCAAGGTCAATGGTCAAAGGTTAAAAACATTCATTGAATCATTCAATAAACAGGAAATAGATGTTGAGTTAATTGATCCAATCTATGAACCAGAAAAAAAATTGATAAATTTGGGATCTATGTCGGGCTAATGACGTTAAACAAAGCACTGCACGGGAGGCAACCCGTGGTTTTTATGTTTCTAATCTTTCTGAATCATCTTTATTTTTCAAATAAGATTACTTAATCATTTTTATTTTTAAAAATAAAAAAATGGACTTTTGACCTGTTCTTCTATTATGAGTATGGATGGGTACGAAAGAGGAGCACCATATTCATCCGTGTCACGTGGTGTGATCCTTGAGTAATACCTTACCCAAAAATTTAAAAAGAAGACAATGTATCATCAGTTTATTTTGTTTTTATTATTCAATAGGTTAAAAAAAAAATATATATAATAATACAAAAAAAAGTCCACGCCATTGGCCGTGGGGAACACCCCGTCACAACCGGCAAAGCCGCGGGGACTCGA
Organism: Viscum album; assembly: GCA_963277665.1. Classification (NCBI taxonomy): domain Eukaryota; kingdom Viridiplantae; phylum Streptophyta; class Magnoliopsida; order Santalales; family Viscaceae; genus Viscum; species Viscum album. The sequence continues at coordinate 1,351,496,832 of OY728147.1, read as the reverse complement.
ACCCGGGACCGAAGGGAGACAGGGGCGCGCGCTTACCACTGACCTGCGGCTTCTTGTGCTACCTTATTTTCTTATATTTTTACTTCCTTTATTATATATATATATATATATATATTGTTTGTTTTGTTTGTTTTGTTTGTTTTGTTTTTTCCTTTTTCCACTAGGGAACTTTGCAAGTGACATGGATATCAAAGGAATAAATTCGAGCGGCAAGAACTTCAAACTTCAACCACCAGGTGACTTCATTCCATAATCCTCATTTTCAATTTCCTTTTTAAATTTTTATTCCCTGCCTCTACTCCTTCTAATTTTTCATTTCTTCAAACACTGGGGACAGTGTTGTTTTATGTTGGGGGGGAGATAAAAAAAATGCTTTTGTGTCAAAAACAAAAATTGAATGATTTGAAAAAAAAAGTAAATGGAAAGAAAAATTCCTTTAACTTTCAACATGGTAATACACATTGCACACTTTGAAACTGAATATCAAATAATTTAGCATGCCCTGATTCTGATTTTAATCCATGTATAATTTCATGAGCATATATTTTGGAAAGTGTGGCTTTCCAACGTGATATTTCATCGTTTATATTTTCATCCAACTAAAAAAAATGCCACAATGCACGTCCTCTAGACTGTGGGGTACTAATTTGAATTTTTGGGGTCCCATAATAAATAGAATAGGATGGTTTTATTTTTATGAATAATATGAGTATTCAAAAAAAAATTATTAAAAAAAAATTATTAAAAAATAAAAAAATAAAAAAATAAAAATAAAAATTTGCGTGTAGAGCAATGGATTGATAAAATGCGAGGCTTTCGGCACTTGGGGATCGTGACTCTAGAGTTGTCTAGCCCTGAGTTTTTCAATCTATCTCTATTTATAGTAATATGACTTTGTTTTTGATTAAGTTAACTCAAGACGATGCCCGAGTATGTGGGCTTCACTTGGTGCCCTAAGGCCTTTGAGTCTGGGAGTCATCGGCAAAGTCTTGCTACATGGGTTAATTTGATTAATTGCAATCTCAATTACTATAGCAATATTGCAAAAAAAATCAAAAAAAAATAGGGGTGAAGAATACTCATATTAGGATTAAATGTGATTCCACCTAGCACTTCCATGATTCCCCCCTTGAATGAAAATGAACCCCCATATCTATTGTGATTCACAACACATCATTACACCTAATTGAGTTGGATGAAGTATGATGATTTGATCAAAGGAATGGGCATGGGATTGGGATATTCTTATGAAAATATATTGTATTAAAATATTTTTATGGTTTTCATGATTGTTTGGTATAAGGTTTTTTGGTGATCATTGTGTATTAAAATGTTTTTAGAAAAGGGAATTCGAATTTTATTTTTGATGAGATATATTTTGCTCGGGACTAGCAAAACTCAAGTTGGGGGGTGTGATTAGCCACTAAATGAGGCTAATATTCATTGTTAATATACATAATTTTCATGTTCTTTGTTATTCATAAACACCATTTTAGTTCATTTTACACTTTGAACATCATTTCACATTATGATTGTAATACCTTCTTAAAATACACTATTATGTGGTACATTTTTTAACATCATTTAAAGTACCCAATGATTTATCTGATTTTAAGGAATTGAATTTTACATATTTTAATTTTATATTTTTGGAAATTGATCTACACTTAAATATGAACATGTTTCATTCAGGGATCAATGGAGAATTCATGGAGGATGATGGAGATATTTGGCAATGAAAGGAAGCAATTCTGGAGAAGGCAGATTGGATACCAGCCCACTGATGAGACTGTGGGGCCCAACATACAGGCCCAATTAATCCCATATTTCGTGGGATTCTAGAAGACATGTACATGAACAAATCACTCTTCAGGAGTTAATGCTAATTAGGCTTCCATGTTGCTCATTTAGGCGTCCCAAGTTAGAGATAAAATTATGGGCCAGATTCTGCGGCCCAGAAAAACAGTCCACCAATTGGATCATATCTCGGACTCCACAACTCTAAATGGGACCCTATTTTACAGGCGGTTAGCAGACATCTGGAGCTCCATTTGCTTCTTATATGGCCCACCCTGATTCGGCCATCGAGAAGGTCATCAAAACGTGTCTGTTCGGTGGATGAAATCTGGCTGCCACCTCGGGTCAAATGTGGAAAATTCCAAATTCCACAAACTTTCCACCACCCTAGGCCTACCATACTCAAGTGGGATGACTTGTACTGTTGAAGGCTCGACCCAAGGCTCCCAAAATTCCTATTTAAGGCAGTGGTGGTGAAGGAGTTGAAGATCTTGGATGCTTTGTTCAATTGTAATGTTATGCTGCATTTTTGTTGCCTCAATTTTGTCTTTCACATGTAAGTTGTTCAATTCACTTTAGTTTCTTAATAGAAGTTCTTCTTCTAATCTTATTCTGTTGTTCTTAATATCACTTTGATACCGTTGGATCAAGGTGTGAATTTATTCACACCAACCCTTGTGAAATTATTCACACAACGGTGGAGTGATCATTTTATTTTTGTTGTTTTCTTTACTTCTCCATTACCTCCCTTATGAGTCTACTTTCCACTTCCATTGAAACCATGGGATCAATGGAGGGCTAACCCACTTATGGGTTGATCCAAGGGAGTAGCAAGGGGCTGTATTGGATGTTATTTATCACCTAATTAATGTATAATCACTTCTTTAATTGGAATTTTTATTTGATGATTTTTAAACTCCATCGTCCTTGTTGAATTTAAGGCCACACAATTCAAGTACTAATACGATCCTTTACCTTGAAGTGCTCAAAACTTTGATCCTTCAAGTGTATAGGTGATTAGTATTATAGGGTGTAGGCATTAAACCAGTCAGTGATGATGTTGTTTTATCTCCTTAAATGAACTCATCTCAAATTTAAGAAATTGAAATCATTAAAAAGAAAATACGTCCAATCCACCCCGAGTGATAACCTAGGATCAACTCATTCTTTTAAATTGAATCCACTTAAATCTTTTAGATATCTTTAAAACCCATCAAAAATCAATCCAAGTTGGCCACTTCATAGCCAAAAATCCATCCCTTAGGTTGTTTATATTAGGTATCTTCTTAGGTCTCTGTGGAATCGACAACCCAAGCTACACTACAAGGACCGTTCTACCCTTCTTCTCTTGGGTAAATTTGGGCTTGAACCAATATCATATATTGTATTTACACTTTCATTATGTGAACTTATAGTTAATACACATAATCGATCTATTTTATTTACAAAATGATCTTTGTAAGGGACCCTTTCACCCTCATCTTTTAGTTAGACTTATTTTATGTTATATATTTTAATTCCATTTTATTATTTTAGGATATGTTCTTATATATCATTATTTCTATATATTTTATGTCCATGTGATGAGATTCCCTTTTCTCTCTAATCAACTTATTTCCTGAATTTTTAAGTGATTTCGTTAGGCTGTCGAATTTTCATAAGGGAATTTCCAATATCATTTTTCACTCATTGGATTTTTTGAAAACTGAATTGATTATTTTATGAAACAATTTTGTGCGGAATCACTATTTGTTTATTTATATTGTAATTTCCACTTTAGTTTGTGTGGATCTACTGTTGATACACATAATCACCCCATTTATAAATTCTTACATCATTTATACAAAGTTTGTAAGGGAAATCTTAGGTCAATATCCATTCATTGAGTTAGATATCCATGTCGCTAGTTTTATCTTTCCATGAATATGTGTGAATGACCTATGATTGTTTTAAACTTAATATCCCCTTATATTTGGTGTATTTATATTTTGCACACATTAATTATGTCATTTATTTTTCCTTATTCTAATCAAATGACCGTTGTAAGGGACTACTTCTCAATCTCCTTTGGATGAGGTATATCTTGATATTGTGCACCTTTAATATCCTATATGGTTTATATAAAACTCTTTTAAAATTTAATATCATGAATTTCTATATTCTAATGATATTTAATGTTTCATTTCATGTTATTATTATTTTTCAGGTTTTTCTCAAGTGTTATGAAACTATTAACAAAAACATCATTTTAAATGTTTTAAAGATTTATTCTTCTAAATATTTCTCATTAATGTCCATTTTTTGAATATTTTTTAGGATATATTTATATATTCATCAATGTTTTAAAATTATAATTCCTTTAAGAGTTTTGAGGTAGTATGAGACACTTTGGTTCAAAAATATCTTTATTAAATGTATTAAATGGTTTTGGCAATGGATTGAATATTTGAAGTATCTTGAATTGATTTATTGTGATTGATGAGTGAAATGTTGATACTTTCAATCTTTTATGTGTTATGATTATGTAATGGTACTTGGAAATTTTATGGGTGGTTACATGATAAACCAAATATGGGTGGTACTATGATAAACCTAGGGTGGGTGAGGTCGAGATAACTCTCAAATGCATTGGGTAATGTGATGGTGGTAAACGTTAATGATTCCCCCAATAGATTTTGGGAATATATTGTGTTGGGTATTATAAACTTAACTCTCTATATAGTTGTGAAAGCTACAATGTAAGTATGATATAGATGCCATAAGTTACCATTATGATTTATGATTACTATTTGTTTTTCATAAATCTTATGATTTCATGAGGTATGTTAAAGAGATTATGTTTGGTATGTATTGATGGACTAATATTTTCTTTCTTTATTTTATAACCCTTACTGAGCTTTTTATGCTCATCCCATGTTTTTGAAATGTCTTTGATAGTCTATAAGGAAGGGTAAGAGTAATGAAGTATTCAGGAAGATTTATATCAAGAAAAGAACTCTTGTTTTATTTAAGGAGTTTTATTTTTTTGAAAAGTTTGTATAGATTATAAGTGTACACTTTTTTAATTTTTGAGATGTAATGTAATATTTATGGCCTAATTCTCTAAAACTATAAACCAGAAAAGAACCTCAAAGTCAAATTCTTAACTTAACTCAAGATTATGTAATGTTTAAGTCTGGGGCCTTATACAATTGTTTGGAAGGTATCATCCACTTTCTAAATATAATTTTTTTTATATTGGGACCATATGTGCATTACTGAAAAGTACCACATGTTCTTCACAGGTCATTCATGAACCATCGAACAAGAATTTAACTACTAGGATATAATCAATTTAAATTCATGCACATTTTTCTTGTTATTCACTCAGTCTTAATGTGATATAGAAACATAGTGGATCTCAAATTTCAAGAGTCTTAATGAAATTATATTTATTCTAACAAAAACATTAGTATCTTCTCGATCCCCATCTACTTAATATTATTCAATACAAATTAACTCCCAAATGTGATTTATTTCACCTTCTCTGATGGGTTTTTGTTTATTTAGAAACTATAGTGTTGAAGGGTTTATAGTCTCTCACACATTTAGCCTCATTAAAAATACTACGTCACCTTAAAATCCAATAGGTCCTTATTTTTTGATTTCTTGACATAATAATGACCCCAAGATTTAATGTAGTAAAAATCCTAATTTTATTCATCCTCTTCCCTCATTTATTTTCACAATTATTCATGAATATATTATCTCACATTACTTTTTCTAAAATTTCCTAGAATCTTGAAATGTAATATTTCTATAATCTTATTCTATAATGATATATATTTTCATTGTTCTTTTTAAACTTATCTAGAATCACCCTTTAATCTCATGTATATCGATCCTCTTCTTTTCCTATAAAAACATATTTTTTAATCTAAAAATATCTTTAGTCAAGGTTTTTATTTCCTTAAGACTCAGATAATGAAGTTATATTCCACAAAATATGCATTAAACATTCAACCCAACTGTATAAAATATATATCTCTATCATTTGTGGTGGGGATGTCTAGAGTACCTTATAACCATGAGAGTAAAACTTTATCCTTCTTAAATTGAATCAAAAACTCATTTGAATTATTATTCAAATATTCATTAAAAATACTAAAATAATCATCCTCTATTCCATTTTTATCAGATATACAAATATATATATATATATATATATATTCAACTTCTAATTAAATTCATGAAAGAATCGTGGATTCTCTCCTATGGTGACATTCAGATATTACATTATCAACATCTATAAAATCTAGTTTATTTAAACCCATTCAAAATTCCAATGTACATGGAAGTATTAAACATTGCCACATGAACCTACTTCTTGTGGCATAGATCCTTCATCAGTGAGCAGAAATTTATCTAGTTTTTCTTTCTTAATTCTCAGATTGAATCATTATCCAATAATATGTTCATGATATTTAAATCTTTGAAAAACGTCACAATAATTGGATGATATGTTTTTCTCCTCAAAATATAAACATTCTAGAGACCTACAAAATTCCTATATATATATAGAAAAAATTGTATACATGGATATATGGTGAAAATAATTTATGTAAAATTTATACGTGCCATATAATCCTATATATGGCTTGAAATAACATATGTGGTTCACTTAGTATATGTTGTAGTAATCAGCTATGTGGTTCTCATCAGCTACATGGTTCACATCGACTATGTCTCAACATACTTTTACATTATTGTAGTACACCTATGTGAATTTGGATCTATAATAAATTTGGATATGTTGGCTACAATTCCTGTACATAGATGAATTTCACTTAAGGATTTTTCTTATGTTCTATAATTCACTTATTTGAATCTTTAGAATTCCATTTTTTACTCTACCAGACTTAGCTACTCTTTAGAAAACTTTTATCCCTTATTTATTACATAAATACTCCTAATAAGTGTTGTGATCCTTTATAAATTAACACTTTTCTTTAATTATTTTCAGGTATATCATAAATATTATTATATCTAATTAATACCCCATTTTCTTGAATCTGTTCACTATCACTTCGAGTAAGAAGCCTTGTAATTACTTTGCTATAGAAGATGGAACTTATATGAATACATCAACATGCATGACATCTAAATAATTTTTATGAATCCATAACAATATTCCATGCATCGTTATCAAATACACTAAATATATACTGAACCATTAAAAACAAATGAAATACTTACTTAGACACAAAAAATGAATAATTATTGAATTTTGGATAAAATTATATGTTATAGTGAAAAAATTATTTTTTAATGAATTAATATAAATAAAAAAATTATTATTCTTAAATAATTAATAAATCATATTTTTTAACATAGAAATGAGAGGATATCATTATAAGGCCCCAGCCTTAAACCTTACTTAATCTTGAGTTATTACAAGATTACACATTGAGAATCTTTTCAGGTTTAGAGTTTTAGAGAATTAGATCATGAAACTTGCATTACATTCCACATTTAAACAAATTGGTTACATAAAAGACAGTATTCATTCTTCCAATCAACAGAAACATATTTAAAATAAAACATGGATTCTTTCTTGACACATCCTTGACACTATCATCACATCATGTACATTTCCCTTGACCTGTGAAAAACATTTCAAAAACATGGGATGAGCATAAAAAGCTCAGTAAGGGTTATAAAAATATGGAAAGTAAACATGAGTTCATATATACATAAGAATGAAATCATAATTTACCCATAAAACATAGGCACTTTAACATACCTCATCAAATCATGAATAAATCATAGAAATCATAAGACATAAAAGGTAACTTGAGGCATCCATAACATTCTTACGTAGGGAGTAACCCTCTTGGTTACGTTTGGAATACCCACCACAGTATATTCCCTAAATCTCTTCAGAGAAACCTTAACGTTTCACTCCTTCACATTACCCAATGCATTGGAGAGCTATATCGAGCTCACCAGCCATTAGTTTATCACGGAACCACCCGTCTTCATAATAATTCCCAAGAATCTCAACATAATCGTATCACATAAAACATGAATAAAGGAAACATAACATTTCCACCTTTCAATTACAAGATATCAATACAACACATTGATATAAAAACATTATGAAAACCATTTTCAATACCAAAAGAAAAGAAAAGTAAAACATGGTATTTATTTTTCTTTTAGAAACAAGGTATGGCTTGTAGAGGAAGCCGAAACTCAAATAATGGTCACGACGGCGGAGAAGTCGTTGTCGCCGCATACGTACGACAAAAACATTCCCTTTTGTCATTTAATAAACACTTCGTATAAAAAAGATTCCTTTTGAATAAACGTAAAAGTCAAAGGGGTTTATACACCGTATAAAGGAAGGTTGTGTATAAAACAGAATATGCCTCAATGAAAGGAGGTTGAGACGAAGTCCCTTACAAAGATGATATCCTTGGTTTAAGGATAAATCAATTACATAATTATGTGTCACAACAAAATACACAAAATATAAGTGGATATTAAGTGTAAAATAATCAAAGGTCATTCACACATATTCAAAGGATGACATATTCAATAACTACATGTTGAACCCAAAGAAATTGAAATTGGGTTAAGAAGTTCCCTTGACCGCCTAACGACGTCACATCAAAATGAGTTGATGAGAGATAAAAAAAGGTACCTCATCACTTGGACATAAAATGTACATCAATAAGGATATATGAGAACATATCCCAACATAACAATATGTAAATTAAAAGACCCAACAAAAGAAGTCTTTTAAAAAGAGGAGGGTGAAAGGTTCCCTTACCGATATGGGTATCTTTCAAAACATACACCTCGTGAAAGAAGGACAATAAAACATTGATGTAAATACTCAAAAAACAAAGTATATTACACAATAACTAAAATAATGGGCATTACATACACCACTCAAAGGAAATTATGGCAAATGTAGCATAAATCTCACGGGAATAAAAGTGAGATGAAAAATCCCTTATGAAAACTCGACAGCCTAACGACGCCACATAAAACTTACAAAAATGGATTGATGAGATCAAATAGGGTATCTCATCATATTAACGTAAAGTTTATAGAACTAGGAATATAAAATAACATCCCAATAACAAGAAATATGAGCTTTAAAATGAATGACATAAAAGAGTGAACTTAAAAAGAAAGAGTGGAGTAGGATCCCTTACCTCAAGTCCAACTTGTCTAGTTCGTTTCATTATATTCCTGAATAATAAACATTGGTCAATTAATAATTTGCTAATTACATCCTTTATAGATTATTATTCAGTTCATATCACATATTATAATGTTATAATAATTGTTTAATAATGTTAGTTCATATCAGACGTTTTTGCCGATGTTTGGTACATGACTCAAAAATGAACTTGTTTGAAAAAAGATTGCCCATGTAGATATAAGTAAATAATTTCCAGAATATTATTCATGACTAAAATATCATATATATCCAGTAAATATTCATTTTCTACTATTCCATATCATTTGGAGATAAAAAACGAAAAGCATCGTTCATGGAGATGGTAGGCCGTACGTACGCATGAACGCTACTTTCATTTTTTGTCATATTAACAGAATTAAAACAAAATGAGAGATATATATATGTTATAATTCCAGAATGATATCCATAATTTAGATGTAATATATTACATATATATCCATTATATATATGTACTTATAATATAACATAACATTTTGAGATAAGAAATGAAATGTACCGTTCATGGAGACGGTAAGCCGTACGTACGCATGAACGCTACTTCCATTTATATTTTATATTTAATGGAATTAAAACATAATTATACATAATAGTATTTTAATTCCAGTATGGTATCATATATAATATCATTAAATATATCCTTTATACGTACCACATATGGTATTAACGAATCAAATCACTTTGAGGGGGCGGTAGTCCGCACTTCCTTAAATGAAGATATCGCATTTACCCATAATGGAAACCATAAAGGTATGCCATAAATGAAAAATACATAAGCATAAGTAAAACATAAACATATTAGATATCATATATAAATATAGTGTCATATTAATGGCCACCTTTGGAGGTGTTAGAAGAATGTTGAACAATCATTGTTTCGAGAGGCAGAAATTCGCTATCCACAGAAACAATATGTTATTTAACCATTAGATGTAGGTGTGTGTAATTTTAGCTCGAATAATTATTATAAAAACATCCTAGTATATTTAAGATACTGGATTTGTTACAAAATAAATGAATAAAAAGAGTTTAGGGGGTTGGAGAAGCAAAATAAAACAAAAGGACACAAGTGAAGACATTACCTTAAAATCAGGTAACTCCCTTTGGTTTGAGTTCAAAGGCTTCCTTGGGAAGACTTATGCCCAAAGTTAGACTTCAAGGAGTATGATAGGGAAGTGGAGAGACAAAATGGGCAGGGGTTGGACGATCCAAAGGCTTTGGGAGTGTGGGTAAGGAGGTAGAGGTGGGGGCCTTTTATAAGAGGAGAGGAGGGGCACTCTTGTAAAGTTACAAAATGTTACTTTATTTTCAAAAGTGTTTCGGATTTTAAAGGTCCCACATTGATGTATTTCAAGGATAAGGTGATAAGGGTTCTAAATAAACTCATACAATAGGTTTTGGACATGTGTAGGGCTTAGATATTACATTATCTTTCCATTTTATTTAAATCATTAAATAATGAGGTCATCTCTGAATCATCATGATGTCACAAATAATTTAATTTATATAATGTCTAAAAATTATAAAAAAAACACTACGAGGTAGGAAATATTTTTAGCTTTCCAATGACTATTTATAGTCAAATATATGACTTGTATAACCCCATGTAAAAATTGTTTTAGTAAAACATCTCATGTTTGTGTCATTTTTACTTTAACATTAAATAAAAAGATATTTATGTAATTTTCCAACCAAAGTGGCTCCATGGGGTCCCAAAGTTGACCCATGGATTTTCTTTGTCGACCATGACACATCAAATGAGGGTAGGACATGTGTCTAGGTCATTTAATTTTATTAAAACATTATTCTTACCATAAACTACACTAATTACCTCTAATCGCGATTAAAAACTTAATAAGTTACTATTCACCAAATTTTTTTTTATCCCATTGAACCACATTTTACTTCTTAATGATAACCATGTATGTCGGATTTTTAAAACTCAAAACACAAAGATGGAAAAATTTCATTTAAACGGAAAAATCAGTTTTTATAAGTACCACTTAGTGGTTTCACTATTCATCAAAAATTGAAGTTTTTCAGAAAAATCCCAAAAATTCACACTAAGCTATATTTGATATTCCGAATTCTAAAATGAAGTCTATTTTAAAAAATTCAAAACATATAATTCACATTAATTAATTTAATATTTAATTCCCGCTATCAGAGCAAATAGAATGTTTTTATGAAACAATAAGTATCAAAAGATTGACACTAGTTTAAGTTTGATTTCAAAGTAAAATTAATTCCAACGACCACTATTGGATTTAATGGTAAAAATATATTATAATTTAACTTTAAAACCAATTCAAAAGATAATATAATCATATAAATAAATTATATTAAAAAGAGGTTTTGAATTAAAATATAACATTTTACACTATTCATTAAAAAAATGAACTTTATCGGAAAGATACAAAAAATTTACACAAAGTAAATTTTGATGTCCCTATTCTTAAGAAGAGTTTTATTTGGTCCAATATAATGTATAAGAGTGATCAAAAATATATTTAATTACGGCTCACCATCAAAAGGCGATAAGTGAACCTTTAGTGAAAACTAGGGCATATACGCCTAAAATTGAATTCTTTCCGTATTTTAAGCCTTTATCTTTTATTGGATAAATGTAAAAACATTTAAAAACATATATAATAATATTTTAGTTATTTCTATCCATTCTCGCCAATACAACAGCTACATGTTAACTACCATTTAAAATAATATTATTTTATTATTAGAGTGCAACGAAAGATTCCCAAGAAACTCGTTGTTGCGTGTTGGGTACGCCATCGAGCATAGCATCCCCTTTAAAGTCATATTAATATTTTATTCAGAAATATGGATAAATATGAAAATGTCATATTATTTATTTACCTAGGGTGTTACATCCTTCCCCCCTTTTTGGGAATTGCGTCCTCGCAATTTTTAAAATTGAGCTTGGAAACATCCTTGAAAGTCCCATATCGGAACAAGAGTCGGTAAAACAATCACTTTAAAATAAAGGAAGATAAGTACAGAGGTCACCCGAGTTAACCCATACTAGGATTACATGTAGAAAAACATGGACATGGATGAAAAAGAAAAGGGTCATGTTCTTGAGGGAGAGTGATAGTAAACATATCTAGGAGAAAGTTAACCATACAAAAATCACAAACTTGTGATGGGTTAAACAATATTCGATTCCCCAGTAGGAAAAGTTAATAGACAACATTTTTGTTTTAAGTTACTTTTTATTGAGGAATTTATTCATAAGGAAAGATAATCACTTATCATATTGACTTTCAACTTTTACTAGATTCCTTAATCAAACCCAATTTTTTTTCCAAAAGATGAGTATTTAGGGAGACTTGTTCGCATTAAGAGTACTATAATGAACTTCTAGAGAATAAACTAATCCACCAAAGAGAAATATATACTTCCCATGTCTTTAGGATTTAACCAAAACCAAAACCAAAATGGTTAGTACAAGGTCAGATAATCCAGAAAAGGATAACCCCTTAAAAAGAAAATCTATGCTTAATCTCCAAAATTTGTCCAACAAAACCCAAAGATCAACGAGGACCATCCGATAAACAATTTGTCCATAAAATTCTTCAAAGTAAAACAATCTAAGATTGAAACCCAAATATTTGAAGGATTTAGTCACATAGTCTTCCAAGTTAAATCATAACATTTATCTCCAAACAACATCAGTTTCTTCTAAAGTCTCATATTGAAAAGTAATTAACCTAATCACATATCCTCCATGATAGGTTAATCATTTTAATAAATAACCAAAAATAAACTTACTCTTAATTCATAAAATCATATAACTAAAAATAATCAGTCAAACTAACCAGGGACTTCACGTAGTCTAGTGGTAGGCGATAAATACCAGTCGCAGTTTGGTTGTGGGTTCGATTCCCGCAGCTTTGTCTGACGCGACGGGTAATCACACAGTCTGTGTGTTGTCCTTTTTCCAAAACTATTTAATTCTCAAATAATTCCCCAAAAATGGGTAAAATCATAAAAAATAACCATAACATGATTTAACCTCAATTTTATCTCATGCCTTTCACTTCAATCATAACATATAGTAACCCATAATTACCTCAAAAGTAAGGATCATATAAACCCAAATGGTTCTTTATAACTATATCCACAAAAGAAAAGATAACTATTCCTTGAATAAAATTTGCATATATTAAACATCAGGGTTACACATAATATAAAAAGTCTTCTAATGTAACCCCATCATCAAAAGAGACGTAATACTCTTAAGAATTTCACCATAACACTTGAAGCCCTTATATGTTGACATATTAATCATTCAACATTCTTCATGATCCATTAACCATTCCTTTCCAAATTATTCCAAAATACCTATTTCCTACAAACAAAATCATGAATCATATCCTATGATTCCAAAATAGGAAAACAATAGTCATGAAATAATACATACCTTTGATTGGTCATTGTCAGTTTCTTCATCCTCAATCGGAATGACATTAGGTATTGGTAAATGAACATTTGTACGATCTTGGTGATCCCATTCACAAAACTTTTTCATAGGACATGTGTTTGCATAATGACCATGCACACCACATTTAAAACATTCAATTGATCCCTCAGAAAGAACTTCTTTCCCTTTCCTTGAGTAAACTAGATGCTTCCTTTTTCCATGGAAGGTTCTTGATTTATGACCTTCATTTCCACATCTATAGCATATTTCTGTCCCTTTGAAACATTTTCCTAGGTGTTTCTTTCCACATCTTTGACACATAGGTTTTTGAACACACTTACCTTTATGATTATGACCTGTACTTCCATAGGGATTTGTTTCTCACATATATGATGCCTTAGAGAAATCACCAAGGTTTAGGTGGTCAATCAGGACTCCAGATAGTTAGTTGAGGATAATCAAAAGAGTTCTCATTGCAGCTCCCATATCATTCAGTTGCTTTCTCAAAAAACTGTCACTGTTTCCTTCACATCCACTGTTACTTTGGTGCCTGCTAGATCCAGCCATTTACTAAAACCAAAAAGGTCAATGTGAGTATATCAAAAAAACCATCATGTACTAATGAGGAAGATAAACACTAAGATATACTTACTCATTCAATTTATCTAAAACTAGGACTCTTTCTGAAATCCTAACCATTATGGTAATGCCACTTATGCTTAAAGAATACCCTAACCTCTAAAGTTCTCTAAACCGACCTTTGATACCAACTATAAGGCCCCAGCCTTAAACCTTAATTAATCTTGATTTATTACAAGATTACACATTGAGGATCTTTTCAGGTTTAGAGTTTTAGAGAATTAGATCATGAAACTTGCATTACATTCCACATTTAAACAAATTGGTTATATAAATGGCAGTATTCATTCTTCCCATCAACAGAAACCTATTTAAAATAAAACATGGATTCTTTTTTGACACATCCTTGACACTATCATCACATCATGTACCTTTCCCTTGACCTGTGAAAAACATTTCAAAAACTTGGGATGAGCATAAAAAGCTCAGTAAGGGTTATAAAAATATGGAAAGGAAACATGAGTTCATATATACATAAGAATGAAATCATACTTTACCCATAAAACATAGGCACTATAACATACCTCATCAAATCATGAATAAATCATTTAAATCATAAGACATAAAAGGCAACTTGAGGCATTCATAACATTCTTACGTAGGGAGTAACCCTCTTGGTTATGTTTGGAATACCCACCACATTATATTCCCTAAATATCTTCGGAGAAACCTTAAAGTTTCACTCCTTCACGTTACCCAATGAATTGGAGAGCTATATTGGGCTCACCCACCCATAGTTTATCACGGAACCACCCGTCTTCATAATAATGCCCAAGAACCTCAACATAATTGTATCACATAAAACAAGCATAAAGGAAACATAACATTTCCACCTTTCAATCACAAGATATCAATACAACACATTGATATAAAAACATTATGAAAACCATTTTCAAAACCAAAATAAAAGAAAATTAAAACATGGTATTTATTTCTCTTTTAAATAGAAGGTATGGCTTGTAGAGGAAGCCAAAACTCAAATAATGGTCACGACGGCAGAGAAGTCGTTGTCGCCGCATACGTACGACAAAAACATTCCCTTTTGTCATTTAATAAATACATCATATAAAAAATATTCCTTTTGAATAAACATAAAAGTAAAAGGGGTTTATACACCGTATAAAAGAAGGTTGTGTATAAAACAGAATATGCCTCAATGAAAGGAGATTGAGACGAAGTCCCTTACAAAGACGATATCCTTGGTTTAAGGATAAATCAATTAAATAATTATGTGTGACAAATGAATACACCAAATATAAGTGGATATTAAGTGTAAAATAATCAAAGGTCATTCACACATATTCAAAGGATGACATATTCAATAACTACATGTTAAACCCAAAGAAATCGAAATTGGGTTTAGATGTTCCCTTGACAGCCTAACGACGTCCCATCAAAATGAGTTGATGAGAGATAAAAAGGGTATCTCATCATTTGGACATAAAATTTACATAAATAAGAATATATGAGAACATATCCCAACATAACAATATGTAAATTAAAAGACCCAACAAAATAAGTCTTTTAAAAAGAGGAGGGTGAAAGGTTCCCTTACCGACATGAGTATCTTCCAAAACATACACCTCATGAAAGAAGGACAATACAACATTGATGTAAATACTCATAAAAGAAAGTATATTACACAATGAGTAAAATAATTTGCAGTACATACACCACACAAAGGAAATTATGGAAAATGTAGCATAAATCTCCCAAGAATAAAAGTGAGATGAAAAATCCCTTACGAAAACTCGGCAGCCTAACAACGCCACATAAAACTTACAAAAATGGATTGATGAGATAAAATAGGGTATCTAATCATATTAACTTAAAGTTTATAGAAAGATGAATATAAAAGAACATCCCAATAACAAGAAAGATGAGCTTTAAAAGGAATGACATAAAAGAGTGTACTTAAAAAGAAAGAGTGGAGTAGGATCCCTTACCTCAAGTCCAACTTGTCTTGTTCGTTTCTTTATATTCCTGAATAATAAACTTTGGTAAATTAATAAT
The DNA here is from genome assembly GCA_963277665.1 of Viscum album. NCBI lineage: Eukaryota > Viridiplantae > Streptophyta > Magnoliopsida > Santalales > Viscaceae > Viscum > Viscum album. The sequence goes on along the minus strand of OY728147.1, from coordinate 1,351,480,690 downwards.
TGCCTAAGTATCTCCTTTAGAGATTATTATTCAGTTAATATCAAATATTATAATTTTATAATAATTGTTTAATAATGTTAGTTCATATCAGACGTTTTTGCCGATGTTTGGTACATGAGTCAAAAATGAACTTGTTTGAAAAAAGATTGCCCATGTAGTTATAAGTAAATAATTTCCTGAATAGTATTTATGATAAAAATATCATATATATCCAGTAAATATTCATTTTATACTATTCCATATCATTTGGAGATAAAAAATGAAAAGCACCGTTCATGGAGACGGTAGGCCGTACGTACGCATGAACGCTACTTTCATTTTTTCTCATATTAATGGAATCAAAACAAAATGAGAGATAGATATATATGTTATAATTCCAGAATTATATCTATAATTTAGATGTAATATATTGCATATATATGTATTATATATATGTACTTATAATATTACATAACATTTTGAGATAAGAAATGAAATGTACCGTTCATGGAGTCGGTAAGCCGTACGTACGCATGACCGCTACTTCCATTTCTATTTCATATTTAATGGAATTAAAACATAATGATACATAATATTATTTTAATTCCAGTATGGTATCATATATAATATCATTAAATATATCCTTTATATGTACCACATATGGTATTAACGAATCAAATCACTTTGAGGGGGCGGTAGTCCGCACTTCCTTAAATGAAGATATCGCGTTTACCCATAATGGAAATCATAAAGGTACGCCATAAATGAAAAAATACAGAAGCTTAAGTAAAACATAAACATATTATATATCATATATAAATATAGTGTCATCTTAATGGCCACCTTTGAAGGTGTTAGAAGAATGTTGAACAATAATTGTTTCGGGACGCAGAAATTCGCCATCCACGGAAACAGTATGTTCTTTAACCATTAGATGTAGGTGTGTGTTAGTGTTGCTCGAATCCTTCTTATAAAAAAATCCTAGTATATTGAAGATAATTTATTTGTTACAAAATAAATGAATAAAAAGAGTTTAGGGGGTTGGAGAAGCAAAATAAAACAAAAGGACACAAGTGAAGACATTACCTTAAAATTGGGTAACTCCCTTTGGTTTGAGCTCAAAGGCTTCCTTGGGAAGACTTCTGCCCAAAGTGAGGCTTCAAGGAGTAATAGAGGGAAGTGGAGAGACAAAATAGGCAGGGTTTGGCCGAGCCAAAGGCTTTGAGAGTGTGGGTAAGGAGGTAGAGGTGGGGGCCTTTTATAAGAGGAGAGGAGGGGCACTCTTGTAAAGTTACAAAATGTTACTTTAGTTTCAAAAGAGTTTCGGATTTTAAAGGTCCGAAATTGATGTGTTTCTAGGATAAGGTGATAAGGGTTCGAAATCCACTCATCAAATAGGTTTTGGACATTTGTAGGTCTTAGATATTACATTATACTTCCATTTTATTTAAATCGTTAAATAATGAGGTCATCGCTGCATCATCATGATGTCATAAATAATTTAATTTATTTAATGTCTAAAAATTATAAAAAAATACTATGATGTAGGAAATATTTTTAGATTTCCAATGAATATTTATAGTAAAAAATATGACTTGTATAACCCCATGTAAAAATTGTTTTCGTAAAACATCTCATGTTTGTGTCATTTTTACTTTAACATTAAATAAAAAGATATTTATGTCATTTTCCAACCAAAGTGGCTCCATGTGGTCCCCAAGTTGACCCATGGATTTTCTTGGTCGGCCATGACACATAAAATGAGGGTAGGACATGTGTCTAGGTCATTTAATTTTATTAAAACATTATTGTTACCATAAACTACACTAATTACCTCTAATCGCGATTAAAAACTTAATAAGTTACTATTCACCAGAAAATTATTTTTATCCCATTGAACCACATTTTACTTCTTAATTACAACCATTTATGTCGGATTTTTGAAATTCAAAACACAAATATGACAAAATTTCATTTCAACGGAAAAATCAGTTTTTATAAGTACCACTTAGTGGTTCACTATTCATCAAAAATTGAAGTTTTTCAGAAAAATACCAAATATTCACCCTAAGATATATTTGATATTCCAAATTAGAAAATGAAGTCTATTTTACAAAATTAAAAACATATAAGTCATATTAATTAATTTAATAAATAATTACCGCTGTCAGAGAAAATAGCGTGTTTTTATGAAATAGTAAGTATCAAAAGATTGACACTAGTTTAAGTCTGATTTCAATGTGAAATTAATTCTAATGACCACTATTGGATTTAATGGTAAAAATATATTCTAATTTCACTTTAAAACCAATTAAAAAGATAATCTATTCATATAAATAAATTAGATTAAAATGTGGTTTTGAATTAAAATACAACATTTTACACTATTCATTAAAAAAATGAACTTTATCAGAAAGATACCAAAAATTCACACAAAGTAAATTTTGATGTCCCAATTCTTAAGAAGAGTTTTATTTGGTCCAATAGAATGTATAAGAGTGAACAAAACTATATTTAATGACGGTTCTCCATCAAAAGGCGATAAGTGAACCTTTTGTGAAAACTAGGGCATATACGCCTAAAATTGAATTCTTTATTTATTTTAAGCCTTTATCTTTTATTGGATAAATGTTAAAACATTTAAAAACATATATAATCATATTTTAGTTATTTCTATCTATTCCTGCCAATAAAAGGGCTACATGTTGACTACCATTTTAAATAATATTATTTTATTATTAGAGTGCAACGTAAGATTCCCAAGAAACTCGTTGTTGCGTGTTGGGTACGCCATCGAGCATAGCGTCCCCTTTAAAGTCATATTAATATTTTATTCACAAATATGGAAAAATATGAAAATGTCATATTCTTTATTTACCTGGGGTGTCACAATCATCATTTCTCTTCCCCCGCTTGACGACATCTCATGGGTAATGTGAAGGGGATATTCCTTAAATCCATTATGTATAGGATATATTCAGTCACATGAAAAGGGAATGATATAAAATATCATCCATGATGCCTATAAAATTAATATAGCGTGATTAATCAGAAAAGAATGTAATACCTTGAGGCCGGAAAATGTTTAATTTTAACAATTTTATTATCATTCAAAATGGTTATCAATTGTAATATAAAAGGGAAACATTTTTTTATTTATATGTAAATCATGAGAATATTCGGTTGATGGGGTACAAGATTTCATAACCACATGATATTTAATCATGTTTTATATAAATAAAATGTAAATTCACGTGGATCAGATAATGTTTTATGATTATATAAATAGGCTAAAGTCCACGTAAAGGATTTTTAGCACTTTCCAATTCCCCAAGTGAAGATCTCTCCCTCTTCCACCATTAGTCTCAACGAGGAACTAAGATTTCATGGGTGTTAAGAGTGTCTTGTTCTACAGTTAAGTGATTCAATATGATCCATTTATATACCATGAAGGATGGATTTCATTTAGCTGCATCTTGAGAACTTCATCAAACCCATACAATGATGATAGTTGTTGTTGCAATTATCAATGTAAGGTGATATTTTTCTTTAATTTACAACAATGTGTTTTTTGGTATTCAAACATCAAGATTGTGGATGGTATTACTATTTAGTTACACTAATTGATTTAATTTTTAAGCTACTCTTAGAATCCCAGAAGTGTTATTAAATCCTTTCCATGGCATTTAATAATCCAAATCATGCTTAAAATGTAATTTCAATTTCTACTGTATAAAATAGAGAACCAAATAATTATTTATGACTTAGGTCATATTAATAAATATTAGTAGTAGTGTTAGGTGGTATTATGTCTTATAAAATGAATTAAATCATTCTTACATTGACCTTATCACATATAATAATAACTAATGGTTAATGTCATGTAAAAAAATACCATCTGAAGTTAATTCGTGGAAATGATTTTTATCATAAGAAATGAAGGATTAATATTTTGTAGGTTGGATAACATGATCTCTATCCTTATATATGAACCATAAAACTAGGTTAATATTTCATTATTTAATCCTACATGTTTGGTTGTATCGCATAGATTTATCCCATGAACACCCTTATCATATTGTGTGACTCCCTATGTTGTGTGAAATTACCATTCACAATTCTATTCCAAGTCTTATTGAAGTTTGTTCCCTTGAGAAAACTAATTTTTACATTTGATTTCTTGTATATTAATATAATTTAATATCAATAATACCTTATCACATATTGATTTTTCTTCCACATAAATTTAATGTGATAAAGTCATAGAGTATATTTTTCATTGAAAAAGTTCATATAAGTTCTCTACTCTGACGGGAACCTTGAAGTGCTATGATGATATTATTAAACTATATATATCCTATAGTCATATGATTTCATTTTATGGGACACATATAATGGATATTGTTCGGTGTCAGTACTCATAAAATGATGAGACTTCATCTCATGAAATTCACATTTGGTAATCTATATTATGGGGGATTACAAGGACAAACCTACCAATGATAATTCCAAACATTTACATGTAATGGGATATCTTTAAGATTATTATTATAGTACATCATGAGTTGTGCACTTATATGTGTTTTCGTGAACTATGATGAAATATGATAATTGTGATTTTTTGTATGTTGGGTGCTTCAAAAGTGATATTTTATTAATAAATAAGTCAAGAAAGTATTTGTATCTTCTTTATTTTTAGAAGTTTATATCTTGAACATTTGATTTAAATGTAACTGTTGAACTAAATTCCATGGTTAGGGTGTATGTACATGATAATTTTTGGAATCTATAGAAATATTTATCAAATATATAAGTTCATGAAATGACTCTAAAACATGTTTAATGAGATATCAAAAGAAATGGATTATATTTCATAATGATAATTCATATCTGGTTATTAATGTTTTCAAATTAACATCTTCCTCTATGAGTATATTTACATGTTTCTAGATGATGATATTGTAATTTAGGAATACCCACCTCATACCATCAATGAATAATCCTAGACGGTCACACACATAGTTTCTCTATTGATCTCAATTAGATTTTATTTGAATTTAATTATTATAATAAATATTATTATCTAGACTGAGAAATAACATTTATTCTGTATTTATTGATCACATATATTCAGTCACAATTTTATGTGAGATAAATATAAAAATAGCTATTTATTCTTTAAACTATGAATATTATACTTATTATTCTAGATTTGGTAAATGTTGAGGAAGGTGGATAAATATGAGTTATAGTGATGACAATGAGAATGATATTATAAATATTATTAATAATAAATATTAATTTATTTATTGATATTTATATTTTTGATGAGACATGAAAACTTCAAAGAAATAATAATAATAATAATAATAATAATAATAGGCATGGGGTTAGATGAGTATTAATATATTTGGTAATGGAATATTTGAAATTACCAACTCTCCAACTCAAGATATGTATATACCCAATTATACCATTTATGGTGATGTGCATAAATCACTCGGATGTGCCCAAAAAGTTCCTATCTTGAGAGTTACTCTCCACAAAGAATATACCTTGTGTTTCTATAAAGGCTAAGACAACTCTTCTACATTCCTCCATCCTCTCAAGAATGAGTGAACAAGAATCAATCCTTCCATCTTAAGGATTGTGTTGTGATTAATGTTGAGAGCCATAAGAGGATTTATACTACAACACTAGAACCTAGTGTACCATCGGTAATGATTGTAGATTATAGAAGCATGTTTTTATTAACACTCGAGAGATTTTACTTCGGATCCTCTCTATACAATGATGGTAAAACCTAAATAAATGTTTGATCATTCAATATATTTATAAAATAAATATTCATGATTGATATAATTTGTTATTGTTAAATTTATTATACATTTAATGTAAAGTATCCTCTCTCATGGTTTTAAGATTATTTAATTATGGTTCATTAGATACGATCATGAGACATGTCATTCGTCATAATGTTATTATTATTAATTCATTACATTCATTGAAAAATAATCATTGGTAATGGACTCTATTAGCTTATATTGTGTTAGAAAACGTTTTGTGGTATCAGAGTTTTCATGTTAAAATTTATCATTATTTTTTAATTTTTGTTCAATTTATGCATTTTTTGTTATTTTTTTATTTAAATTTTAACCACTCTTTAATCCAAAATTTGACATTTCTTCTCCATTCACCATCATATGACCAAGAACTTGTTAAAAATAGATGATGAACATATGAATACCTCATCCAAAGGTACCAATGAATCTATGTGGATAACATGGAACTACAATACATGTAGCTCATAGGTACATGATGTGTAACAAAAAGTACATACCTTGTATCCAAGTTCATTACACTAGGAATGACCTCAAATTAATCCAGATGTTTGATATGAATAAAATGAAAAACTACTTCATTAAGCTCTGCATATTTACCAATAAATATTAGCTCAAAACATTCTGGATTACGTGACAAATAAAATCCATACATGCTATGTCATACAAAAGTTTTCATATAGGAAATGACATGGTCAAATATGAATCATTTATTTTTTACATATCACGTAGGACTAGAATCCAAGAAATATGGACATCACATGATATGTATCTATTGTACATGTCAGGTACCTCTTGAATTTATGTGGTAAAATACACACAGAGTCCTCAGGTTTGAATCACAGACATGTGATAAGTGAAATATAAAACATGTGGATGATTTCTACACAAAATTTATTTATTACCTATTAACATATATATTAAAAGTTAATTACACAATTAAATATAATTAACATGTGTCAATATTTCATTTATTGATTTTACACACTATGTGATAAGTTTTATAAAATATTAAATACTTAATTAATTTCTATGTAAAATTCTGAAATACACGCCATGAATGGTCCTCACGCACTATGTACTACATGTGTATTACAAAAGTTTACACCATATAATTCAATATATGTGTGTGTAATTATTTTATAGTACATGGCATGAAATTATGTGAAAATGCATGTATGCTACATGCCATGCGAGTTCACAATACCTAACTAAGACTATGCCTAGAAGTTCAGGAATGTAACCTCTATGTTGCATCCAAGTACACATGGTGTACTTAATTAATTTTAAATAAAATTAATCTATTAATTTATTTAAAATTATTTTGGATTAGAATATATAGGACTTTTTGTTTGGATATTAAGATAAATAAATAAATAAATAAATAAATAATATAATATTAATGATTAATTGATTTTTTTATTTATCTTAATTAAAAATGATTTAAATGAAATATATTTTATTAAATACATATTCATTATTTGAATGGGACTAATCATGAGCTTGATTGTCCAATGTTTGTGTTATATTTCTTTTAATTTTATTTCATGAGTTTCATTGTTATTAAATTAAAATGATGACCTATATGTGATCCCTCCCACCATTATTATGCATTTCGATGTGTCTATGGTTTCCTTTATGAAAACCCCTTAACCATTCTAAGGGTTCTCCCACCTTCATCTGTGTAATCATATATAAAGGATTAATTTCCAAAGATAAGAGTTATTTTGGGACCCATGTTTTCATGAAATCAATCAAGAAGATACAATGTCAATAGTGTAATGATACCACTTGATCCAAAACCAAATCAAAGAGTTTATTCCCCTAAGGTCATATATTGATTTATTTTCCACTCTATAAATCAACCATTAGAAAGATAATTATGAAGTAATTTTTTTATTTTTCTTTTTCTATGATCATGGTTAAATTTTTGGATATTGTATAATGATCAGAAAAATGAATGAATTAACATGCATAAAAGATGGAATTAAAATAAATTGGATTATGTGTCGGTTGATTTTTTAAAAAACCTTGTTAATTAATTATTTACCAAATAATATTTAAAATATATTTTTACAGATAATATAAAATTACTTAATAAAATATAAAGTTATATTTAGAATTCCATCATCCAACTTAAGATTCTCTCAAAGTTAAAGTGTCAGCTAGAACAATGTTGGGGCACTTTTAATTATTGATAAATGTTAAAAAAATAAAATGGTTCAAATTAACTAAATTGGTATTGAGTTAAATAAAAAAATTATATTTAATACTTTTAGACATAAGATTTGAAGAAATCTGAGTTAGTATTTTAAGATTTGGGAGTCCACTAAATGGATTAAAGAGGTGAAAGTTATAAATTGGAAATATAGTTTATATAAATATATTCGAATAACATTTCAAGCCAAGGTATGGGTTATGAAAAGGGAAATATGGATCCTTTCCACTAGAATGTTCATATGATATGACATTCCAAGTCCAATAGAGAGTAATTTTAAGGATTGATAAAATAGTAGGAGATTAATGATTATATTAAATTATTTCGTTGTAACGCCTTGACCCTAGTTACCCAGAGTCGGTGCATTATTACATAACATTGGTATGATACAAGGAATCATGTCCCGAAATACCGAACAGGTTAGTAGTCTTGGATGTACTAGATACATTCATAAGTTTTATATTACATTATAAAATAAAACCAACAACAACATTGACTCCATTAATCACTTTAATATCCCTTAGACCATCCCTACAGGTAATTCATAATATACTTTTTCGCATCTTGGGAGAAATAAAACATGGAAAGGGGTGAGATCAGATGCTTAGTAAGGATAAAAATATAGCAGGAAATTTCATAAATAAGCATAAAAATTTAAGGAAATGTATAAGATTAAAACAAAATCCTTTTAAACATAAACTTCTGCATAAATTGGGAAAGACAAAATCAAATAATTACATTTACTTATTCACATGGATACTATACTAGTCAAATAATTAGATGCAATATCAATAGCCACTTTCATAATGATGGAATGTATAATGCCAGACTTCATAACCACATGGTCAAGGCCTTTTTCCAAGACTATAAATAAGATTTTGTTAAGGCATTGTGCCAAGAAACTAGTTTGTCTCATGAGACCTACCGATGAATCTGGGAGCTATAGCAGGCTCCACCCATCACTTACTAAGTCCAATGCATTCCTCATATGAAATGGTTTAAACATAAAATAAACATTCATATTAAAACTAGCATACGAAATGTCAATACCTTATCCATAAACCATGAATTTTGTAAAAATAACACATCCATAGTCTAACATATCACAAAACCTTCAATATAATATGGATTTTTTGTATCATAATAAATCAACTTCAAACAAGATTAAAATCCATCAAAGGATGTTGACATAGATGAAATCAAGACTTTTTTAGTGAAATATATCTTTCTATTTTGAAATCATTTAAAAGTTATATAATTATAAAAGAAAACATTTATTTTGAAAATATTCTTATAAGATTATATGGGAAGCTTCTACGATTTTATAACGGCAAAAAATAGCCGCACCCACCATATAAGTTAAAAAAATACATTATTACCTTAATTTGGTCAAAAAAGTCATAAAGTACCTTGTTTGGAGAATGAAAGAAAGATTCCTTTAAAAACATATATGGTCAAACAAGGGTATGAATGAATTTAACCCATAGTATTGTAAATATAAAAAAATGTTTCGAATTACATTTTTAAGAAAACACAGATGTGGATGATAAAGAGGTCCTAGTAGATACTTATGTATTAACAACCTCAGATAAGTAAAGAGATTGTAGAATTAACCATTGCCTTGTAATTTTACTTAGTATATGGTATGTTAACCTCATGTATAATATTTAAAACATTTTTATAAAATTATAAAATAAGTATATACATAAATATGATATCATATATGATCCTCTAATATTGATTTGTTAATAATATTTCAGTAGTATCATCGTTTCAGGTGTTAACTGATTCGTTTTCCTTTATATGATTGGTCTCGTAAGCCATGTTTTTTATGTATAGGATTTATTTTATTCATATGAAGAATGATATTATACTAATAAAAATTATTTTTAATCATAGATTAAAAATTATTCTTGAATGATTATGATGGGGAATGAATCTCATTGTGTTCTTGGAGACGGTAATCTGTACGTATGCACGAGCGACAATATCATTATATTGGTGGTGAAATCGTATGAAATTAGATGGTATATCATATATACAGAATAATTAACATTTAATATTTATTATTTACATATGTTATACTCATTATTATACCCATCCAAAATCATGAAGTGTTTGAATAACAAACTACACCATGACATGGAGACGGTAAGCCATACGTACTCATGTATGGTGACTTGGTCTTTATAGGATGGATAGAATAAAAAATATAGTTGTACCAAATTTATAATAAAATAAAAGTATGTATAAGGTACTGGAGGTATTATTTTGGTATGGAATCAAAGAAATAGTATGTGTAAGAAGAAAAGAACTTGAAAGAGGGTGGTGAAATTATTACCTCTTCTTAGGGTGTTTCCTTTTGAGTTGATCAAAAGGGATGTTTAGGTTGGCTTTATGATCCAAGTAAGGACTCTAGTCTTATTTGAGGGAATTTGTGAGGATAGTTGGGTAGTTTTTGTCTTATACAAATGGATTTGGAGGTGTTAAATAAAGGGAAGAGGAAGTACCCTTTTTTAAGAGAGGTGAGGGTCACTTTAGGAAAAGATTGAAATATTATTTTATAATAAAATACTTTTCGGTTTCTAATTGCTCCAAAATGATTTATTTAGAGTATAATGTGGGTATGGGTTGAAAAAACCTCAACCAATAGGTTTTATATATATTTATGTCACCATATTAATGTTATCTTTTATATTTCACTATTAGTTAAATAGTTTTACATTTACCATGTCTCTTTGTATTTTTATATTATATGGTTAATAAACATAGTATAACAATACAATTGAATCCCAAGTGGTTCATTATTAATATATATAACCTTATTTAATTCATTTGTATGAACCTTAGATTTTTACAAATATTATACCAATTAATAATATAATATCTGTTTTAAAAACTCATTTATGTCAATTTTGACAGTATTATGTATTTGGTTTTTGTGAAAATCATAAATGCATGATTATTTAGAAAAAAAATCATTTAATCAACAATAAAATGTAATATTAACCTATAAAATTATTTAAATTTATCAAAAATCTCAAATTACATTTATTTGGATATTTATAATATCCATTATTTTAATCATTTAATAATAAGTTAATTAATGCATCATCATTATGTCATAAATAAATTAAAATATTTAATATCTAAAAATTATAAATAAAATATAATTATTTAGGAAATATTTTTATCTTTCTAGTGAATATTTTTTGTTGAATTCATATTGTGTGTAACCTTATATGAAAAATGGTTTAGTTAGTAAATTAGAATTTAACTCTTTTAACTCATCTTTAAATAAAATAATAATAAATGTCCTAATATAATACATTTAGACCAAAGGGGATTATATTTTATTCCTAAGGTTGTTTTTGGACTAATTACACTTATCCAATAGAATTAGGACATGTGTTAGGGTAATTATGATATCATTTTTACCCTTAATTACCCTATTTACTATTAACCGTGGTAAATAAAAGTCAAAAGTTACTATGCACCAAAAATTATTTTAACCTTATTGAAGCACATTTTTCTTAATGATATTAATTGTTTCTCTCAGATTTTTGAAATTCAAATTATAGAAGCGGTAAAATTATGTTTTATGCAAATTTTCAAATGCTTTTAGAAGGTGGGTAAAAGACGGTAAAAAGTTCAATAAAATTTTATATATATGAACTTATTATAAAATGACTCCAGTGAATTATATTAAACATATATAGGTATTATGTATATATTTTTAATTAAAATAAAATAAAATAAAATAACTAATTACTTAAATAAAAAGTCGATTTTAAATAATAACACAATGTTTTTCACTATTCATAAAAAATTGAATGTTTTGAGAAAAATACTAAAAATTAATGCTAAGATAATTTTGAAATTCCAAATCCAGAAATGAAGTCCATTTTGAAATATAAATTTTATAAAATTTTAAAAAGTTGGTATTACTATTCATAACTTCTAGTTTGATTGGTTGTGATGTGTTAAAACTCCATGTTTCGTACAAATAAAGATACTCCATTATTCAAAGGGAAACGTATTGTGGATGCTTTGGGTGTTACATTATCCCCTCCTTAAAATAATTTTGTCCTAAAAATTTCTAGTATATTATTGAATAAAAATATTTGCATGTCTCTTCATCATAAGTTCATCAGGTTCCCATGTTGCCTCTTCCATCTTATGGTTTCTCCATATAACTTTTACCAGATGAGTCGTCTGGTTTCCCAACACTTGTTCTCTGGTATCAAGAATTTTGATAGGCGCTTCACAATAAGATAGATCAGGTTCCATTTCAATTTCCTCATAGGTGAGTATATTAATTGGGTTAGGCATGTATTTTCTCTACAGTGATATGTGGAACACATCATGAACTTTGGAGAGACTTGGAGGCATTTCGAATAGATAAGCCACAACTCCAATTCATTCTAGAATTTTGAAAGGTTTGATGTACCTGAGACTCAATTTACCATTCTTACTAAAACGTATAAGACCCTCCAATGGAGATACCTTCATGAAAACATGGTCTCCTACTTGAAATTCCAAATCCATCATTTGGTTATTGGCATAGCTCTCTTGCCTACTTTGGGTTGCTTTGATGTGGGTTTGGATAATCTTTACTTTTTCAATTGTTTCCTCAACAAGTTCTGGGCCTATGAGTTTTATTTCACAAACATCATCCCAACAAGTTGGTCTGCGACATATCTTTCCATATAATGCTTCATATGGTGCCTTCTGAATACTTGAATGAAATATATTGTTTTTGGGAAATTCTAATAGTGGTAAATATTGATCCATCATACCTTGAAAGTCAAGTGATAATGATATCCACATGTCTTCTAAGGTTTCAATAGTCCGTTATGATTGTCCATCGGTTTGAGGGTGGTAGGCAATGCTCAAACGAAGTTCATTATATAGGTCTTTCTAAAGACATTTCCAGAATCTCGATGTAAAATGACGACCATGATCAGCAACAATAGATAGGGCTACTCAATGAAGTCTTAAAACTTCATTAATATATAGTTTTGCTAAACGTTTAAGTGGTAAATCTTCTCTTATAGTAAGAAAATGTGTTGACATGGTAAGATGATCAACAATGAACCATATTACATCATTTATTCTAGGATTCTTTGGTAGTCCCATGACAAAGTTCATCATAATATCATCCCATTTCCAATCAGGTATGGGAAGAGGTTGCATGACTCCTCTAGGACGCTTTCTTCTATCTTTCACTTGTTGGAAAACCGTACATCTCAACAAAAAATCAACAATATCCCTCTTCATGTTGTCCCATAGGAAAACGTTCCTTCAAATCTCTATACATCTTGGTGCTCCCAGTGTGTATAGGGAAATTGTAGCTATGAGAATCATCCAACAATTCCCTTTTTAGATCAGGTATATCAGGAACACAATGTATCATCCCAAATTTCAAAATTCCATCTTCAAATACGAAGTTGATCAATCTTCCATCATTCACAGCTTTAATTTTCTTTTGAAAGTCCTCATCATCAGTCTAATAAATTTTTATGATTTCTAGTAAAGATGGTTTTGAAACCATTTGAAAAAGCATTGATGTTTCACCTTCCATGGTTATTCCCATATCCATATTTACAAGATCCATGTATATAGGATCCTTTTCAACTCTCATATTGTTCAAAACTCCATGATCCTTTTTTCTCAAAGCATCTACCACCTTATTTTCCATTCTAGCGTGGTAGTGTATAATGCAATAATAATCCTTGAGTAGTTAAAGCCCTCGCATTTGCCTCATGTTGAGTTATTTTTGTGAGAAAATATACTTCAAACTCTTGTGATCAGTATAAATATCACATTTCTAACCATAGAGATAGTGTCTCCATATTTTCAGAGCAAATATTACAACTGCTAACTCTAGATCACGAGTAGGATATTTTTACTCATGAATTTTTAGCTGGTGTGATGCATAGGAAATAACTCTATCATTTTTCGTAAGTACCCAACCAAGTCCTTTCTTTGAAGCATCACTATAAATAACAAACCCATCATTCCATGATGGTAGAGTCAAGATAGAATTATTGAATAATCTTCTCTTCAGTTATTCAAAACATTCTTCACAGTCTTTTTTATAAAAAAAATTAACCCCTTTACGTGTGACATTGGTTAATGGGTTAGCCAACCAGGAAAATTCTGGACGAAATGTCGATAATAACCTGCTAAACCAATAAAACTGTGTACTTTAGTTATACTCGTCGGTGCTGGACATTCTTGGATTTCATTGGTCTTTGAAGGTTCAACAATGATTCTATCCTTAGAGACAATATATCCAAGAAAAGAAATATCTTGAAGCCAGAATTCACACTTGCTAAACTTCCCATATAATTCATTTCTTCTGATGGTTTTCAGAATAGTGCGCATGTTATTTTCATGATCCTTATATATTTTGGAGTATACTAAGATATCACCAATAAATACCACTAAAAAGTCATCAGTATATTTCTTGAGAATTCTATTCATTAGATCCATGAAGTCATAGGGTGAATTAGTCAATCCAAAAGGCATTACTGTAAACTCATAATGCTCGTACATGGTTCAAAATGCTGTTTTCGGAATGTCTTCCTTCTTTACACACAACTAATGATATCCCGATCGAAGGTCAGTCTTTGAAAAAATATTGAGCTCCATGAATTTGGTAGAATAAATCATCAATGCGAGGTAGGGGATACTTGTTCTTTATTTATATAGCATTGATCTCCATGTAGTCAATTCACAACCTCATAGATCCTTCTTTCTTCTTAACAAAAAGGACAGGGGATCACCATGGAGAAACACTATGGAGAATAAATCCATTATTACTCAATTCCTATAGTTGTATCTTTAGTTCCACTAATTCCACAGTGCTCATTCTATAAGGGGTCTTCGATATGGGCCTTGAACTAGGAATTAAATAAATGGAAAACTCAATTTCTTGTTCTATAGGATTTCCATGTAGATCCTCTAGAAACACATCAACATATTATTTCACAATAGGTACATCTTCTATTTTAACATTATTTTCCTCACCCTAAGTTATTTCATTCTCCTCCTCCCTAATAATTGAATTTCGTAGAGCTACTGGGTGTGGATCTGGATAAGAATTAGGTGGTGACTTTTCTTCTTTAAAGATAAGGTACTCATTATCATCATCAAAAATTGTAACCGCCTTCTTCTTAAAATAAATTTTTACATCAAGGTCCAAAAGAAAATACATTCTGAGGATTATATCAAATTCAATAGTGGGTATGACGATGATATCGACAGATAAAGAACATTTATATTCCCTAATGGGAACTGAGTCACAAAACATTATTGCGATGATACTTCCCTTATGTGTTTTGACTGACAACTCCCTTGTTAGGTAAAATTGAAAATATCTAATTTTCTTAGAAAAAAGGGAGGATATGTAACAATTAGATGATCCAGAATCAAATAAAGCATTATCTAAACTTGTGGAAACTATTAAATTACCTTCAACAACATCTTTCGGAGCTTCAACCTCAACAGTAGTGATCACATAAGCTTACACTTTCTCCCTTGGCATTTTCTAGAGTAATTTTCCTTGGCACTTAGGACATTCATTTTTCATAATTTCCCTTTTCTGTACAATTTTAGCATTCAACATTGACAGCCTCTTTCTTCCCCTTTCAATCACGAGAATGGTTGCCTTTTTCACCATAATTGTAACAGACTCACATTCCCTTCAGGAAAGTACCATGGTGTTTCTTCCCACATTTACCACAGGATGGATATTCAACTTTTCCTTTATTACCCTTATTTCTCTTTCCATAGTGTTCAACAAATCTCTTTCTCTCTTACTTTTTTTTAAATTTATAAGACTTAGAGAATTCCTTTTCTGTCTTGATAGCACATGAGACAATATCTTCATACGATGAGAAGGATTGTGAGACTAATGCTCAACAGAGAAATGTTTTTAACCCATAAAAGAATCAATCAATCTTACTCCTTGGGTTACATATATAATCTTTTGCATGCCTTGCTAACCTTGTAAAGTTATCCCCATACTTTGTGACATTCTCATCCTCCTTTTTCCTCATAATTAGAAATTGTCTTTCCATATCCACTCGATGGTCATGAGGAAAGTATTTTTCTAAGAAAATCTCTTTAAACTCCATCCATTCCATGTTTAATACTTCTTCATATTCCTTTATATTTCAGATTAAAGACCACCATTGATCTTCATCTCCCTTGAGGCGATAAACTTCCATGAAAATTTTTTCCCTTTCGCTACTCCCCAAAGCATGAAATATTTTCTCTAAGGAAATTATCCATTTCTCAGCTACTAATTGATTTGTATTACCATTGAATGTTTATGGTTGTTTCCCCATGAATCAGTCTTACATTAATCCTATGCATTGTGGATCAGGGTGCTCCATATGGCTAAGGTTATTATTCACAACCTGAGTGAGTTGTCCCAGTATGGCGACAAGCTAATCAGCACCAGTTTCATCACCAGCACCACTATAATTATCTTGAGTAGAAGGGAAATCCCTACATGGATTACGTGCATTGATACTGTTTCCATTTCATTTACTAGGCTCCATTTCTAAACAATGACATACAATAGATTAGTTTATGAATCACAATACATAATTCCAAACTTGTAAAACACTTAACATAAATTGAACAGTTTATGGATAAAATCCATAATCATAAAAATGTTTTCTTTGAGGAAGTATCTACTCATAAAACTTTCATAATGGTTTGTAAAGAAAATGAGAATTATCCAAAGCATATCCCTTAGGAGTTTCGTAACCAAGAGTACAACAAGCCCCGTTTTCGTCCACCAGTTCCTATTAGATTCTAGCTCAATGTGATGTTTTTGGGTTTTACCCCTAGGTACATCTGTGCATGAGCTGCCTCTACCTGATCGTATCCAGACATGGATGTATTTCTTGGAAAACTCACAAAATCTCTTCATTACCAAAATTCTAGGTAGTTCTTCTATAGTAAACCTCAACGTATATCTTAGGGTAATATTCTCTAATCAGAGTTTTTCTAAATCTAGCTTCCAAGGTTTGTACTAAACTTCCTATGATACCAACTATAAGGCCACAACCCCAGTTACCTAGAGTCGGTTCATTATTACATAACATTGGCACGATACAAGGAATCATGTCCTGAAAGACTGATCCGTTTAGTAGCCTTTGAAGTACTAGATACATTCATTAGTATTAAATTACAATATAAAATAAAAACATCAACAACATTGTCTCCATTAACCCAATTCATATTCATTATACTATCCATTACACTATCCCTACAGGTCAGTCATAATATACTTATTCGCATCCTGGAAAAAATAAAACATAGAAAGGGGTGAGCTCAGATGCTAAGTAAGGATAACAACATAGAGGAAACTTTCATAAATAAGCATAAACATTTTAGGCAATGTATAAGACTAAAGAATAATTTTAAACTTAAACTTCAGCATAATACAAAAAAGATAAAATAAAATAATTCCATTTAATCATTCACATGGATATTCTACTAGTTGAATAATCACATGAAATATCAATATCCACTTTCATAATGTTGGAATGCATAATGTCATAATTCATAACCACATAGTCAAGGCCTTGTGCGAAGTGTAAAAATAAGATTTTGTCAAGGCCTTATTCCAAGACACTAGTTTGTCCCATGATACCTACTGATGCACCGAGGAGCTATGGAAGGCTCCACACATCATTTATTAAGTCTAATGCATTCCTCATATGAAAAGATTTAAATATAACATAAACATTAGTACTAAAACTAGCATAAGAAATTTCAATAAATTTTATATAAACCATGAATGGTGTAAAAATAACACATTCATAGTCAAACATATCACCAAACCTTAAATACAATATGGAAGTTTTGTATCATAACAAATCAACTTCAAACAAGCTTAAAATCCATCAATGGATTTTGACATAGATGAAATCAAAACATTTTTAGAGAAATATATCTTTCTATATTGAAATCATTTAAAAATCATAAAATAATAAAAGAAAAAATCTATTTTTAAAATATTCTTATAAGATTGTATGGGAAGCTTCGACAATGTTATAATGGTTAAAAATAGCCGCACCCGCTGTATAAGTTAAAAAAAGACATTATTACCTTAATTTTGTCAAAAAAGTCATAAAGTACCTTGTTTGGAAAACGACAGAAAGATTTCTTTCAAAACATATATGGTAAAATAAGGGTATAAATGAATTTGAACCATAGTCTAGTAACTAGTAAAAATGTTTTGAATTGAATTTTTAATAAAACACAGACGTGGATGATAAAGAGGTCCAAATAGATACTTACTTATTAACAACCTCAGATAAGTAAAGAGATTGTAGAATTAACCATTACCTTGTACTTTTATTTCATTGATGGTATGTTAAACTCTTTTATAATAGTTTACAAATTGTTATTAAATTATACAAAAACTATATAGAGAAATATGATATCATATATGATCCTTTAATATTTATTTGTTAATAATATTTCAGTAGTATCATCGTTTCAGGTGTTAACTAATTTTTTACTCTATATGCTTGGTTAGGTAAGACATGTTTGTTATGTATAGAATGTATTTGATTCATATGAATAATGATATTATGCTCATAAACATTATTTTTAATCATAAAATTAAAATTATTCTTTAATTATTACGATGGGGAATGAATCCCATCGCGTTCGTGGAGACGGTAATTCATACGTACACAGGAGCGACAATATCATTATATTGTTTGTGAAATCGTATGTAATTGGATGTTATATGATATATAAGGAATAATTATCATGTAATATTTATTATTATATTAGTTATAATAATTATTAAACCCATCCAAAATAATTAAGTGTTTGAATACCAAACTACACCTCGACGTGGGGACGGTATGCCGTACATACGCACGTATGATGAATTTGTCATTTATAGGATGGATAGAATAATGAATATGGTTGTAACATATTTATAATAAAATAAAAGTATGTAGAAGGTACTGGAGTTATTATTTTGGTATGAAATCAAATAAATAATAAGTGGAAGATGAAAAGAACTTAGAAGATGGTGGTGAAGTTATTACCTCTTCTTCGGGTGTTTCCTTTTGAGTTGATCAAAAGGGATCCTTAATTTGACTTTATGATCCAAGTGAGGACTCTAGGTTGATTTTAGGGAAGTTGGGAGAATATTTTGGTAGGTTTTGGCCGAGCCAAAGAGCTTTGGAGGTGTGAAATTAAGAGAAGGGGAAGTATCATTTTATAAGGGAGGTGAGAGCCACTTAAGTAAAAGATTGAAATATTATTTTATAATAAATAATTTTAGGGTTATAATGGATCCAAAATGATTAATTTAGAGGATAATGTATCTATGGGTCGAAAACATATCAACAAATAGGTTTTATATAGGTTTATTTCACCATATCAACTTTATCATTTATATTTAACTCTTAGTTAAATAGTTTGACATTAACCATGTCTATTTGTATTTTTATATTATATGGTTAATAAACTTACTGTAACAAGCCAAGAGAACCCCAAATGGTTCATTATTAATATATAAAACCTTATATAAGTACTTTGGATGAACCTTAGGTTTTTTAGAATATCATATCAATTAATAATATATTATTTGTTTTAAAAACTCAATTATGTCAATTTTGACGCTATATAGTATTTGATTTTTGTTAAAATCATAAAAGTATGATTAATTCGAAAAAAAATTATTTAATCAACCCTAAAATGTCATATTAACCTATAAAAGTATCTTAATTCATCAAAAGTATCAAATTATATTTATTTGGATATTTATAATATCAATAATTTTAATCTTTCATTAATAAGGCAATTACTGCATCATCATTCTATCGTAAATAAATTAAATTATTTAATGTCTAAAATTATAAATAAAATACCATTATGTTAGGAGTATTTTTATCTTTCTAATTAATATTTATAGTCGAATTTATATTGTGTTTAGCTCTATATTAAAAATGGTTTAGTTATTAAACATTGAATTTAACTCTTTTAACTCTTCTTTAAATAAAATAATAATAAATGTCCTAATCTAATCCAAGTGAACCAAAGGGAATAATATTTTCTTCCTAAGGTTGTTTTTTTGTATAATTACACTTATCATATAGAATTAGGACATGTGTTATGGAAATTATGATATCATTTTTACCCGTAATTACGCTATTTACTTTTAACTGTGGTAAACAAAAGTCAAAAGTTACTCTTCACCAATAATTATTTTCATCTTATTGAGCCACATTTTACTTGCTGATATCAACCGTGTCTCTTAGATTTTTGAAAGTCAACTCATAGAAGAGGTAAAATTATGTTTTATGCAAATTTTCAAATGCTCCTAGAAGGTGGGTAAAAGACGATAAGAAGTTCAATAAAATTTTATATATCTAAACTTATTATAAAATCAATATAATTAATTACATTGAAAATATATATGTATTATGTATCTATTTTTATCTAAAATAAATTAAAATAAAATAACTAATTACTTGAATAAAAATCCAGTTTTAAACAATAACGCAGCGTTTTTCACTATTCATAAAAAATTGAAAGTTTTTAGTAAAATACCAAAAATTCCCCATTACCTGATTTTGATATTTCAAATCCAAAAATGAAGTCCATTTTGAAAAATAAAATTTCTAAAATTTTAAAAAGTGGGTATTACTATTCATAAAGGCTACTTTTATTGGTCGTGGTGTGTTAAAACTCCAAGTTGCTTACAACACAAGCTACTACATTATTCAAAGGGAAACGTGACATGGATTCTTGGAGTATTATATTCATCAGAAATATTTTTCTAATACTGATAATGTAATTATTTATGATTTTTTTATTATTTTAGCAAAAAATAATTTTCATCGAACATGCCACCCCTCGGATTAATATTTATGAAATAAAATCTCCTTAATTGAAATAAATTTTAGGAATGATATTATAGTTTTTAAATTGTAATACTCCATGAATGGAAACATTACGTACTAGAAACCTCATTTTTTGATCCTCTTCCTAAAAATTTTAGTGATGAAGATTTTTTTTATGAAAATCAATTGGATGATGTGCTATATGTTCAGTGTTTGATTCTTTCAACCATGTTGATGAACTAATGAAAGATCTTGGGAATATAGATGCATATAGTATGCTAAATCATCTCCATTATCTTTATCAGAAGAGATCTAGACATGGATGGTTTGATATTTTTAAGGCACTCTTCATGTGAATTATCAGACAGGGAGTTCTAACTAGACCTCATGTAGTTATGAATATTTTCTATTTTGAGTGTCTACACATTCATGTTTTTAAACTGCCCAATGGATTTCACACCAATCTCATTTTTCTTCACACCATAATAGCTTCTCCATCTTTTTTGTGAATTTCAATATGAACAACTTGGAAAAGTTTTTTCTAGATCTCCATACTTTTCATCTCAATGTTGATAAGGATGTGAGTCATGAGAAGCCTTTTGTTATTATGAAGAATAAGATGAAGGGATAAAAGAAAATCCCAAAGACTAAAACTTTTTCTAATGATTCTCAAAAATACCTCTCCAAGAGATATAAGATAAAGATACAAGAAAGGTAACATTATTTTCTCTATTTCTCATGTGGTATGAAGGGCCATTTGAAGAAAAATTACACCACTATAAATAAGAAAGGGGAAAATTTAGTTGTGATTGATATTAATTTAAATATATTTGTTTTAAAAAATTAGGTATTTGATATTTCATATATTGGTCAAATTATTATCCAATTATAGGAACCTAGTAGATTTAAAATAGTTGCACTAGGTGAGGTAGATCTATGAGCTTATAAGAGACTATGCTGACCATAGTAGCAATTGCAGATTACTACCTCACATTGATTTCTGGATTGATCTTACTTTTGATGAATTATTATTATGTGCCCTCAGTTTCCAAAATCATTATTTTTGAGTCTAGTCTTGATACAAATGGATTAATTTTAAAATTTTGGAATAAATAATGATACTTTTAGAAATATAGGATATTTATGGTATGTATCACCAAAAAAATGGTCCCTATGTTTTGGATTACACAAACCAAGTAATGGAAATCAATGTTGAATATAGTTTGAATGATTCATATCACACTAAACCATGTAATCATCCACTAGGTTAGGTAAATGAAAAGTTATTGAAAAAATTATACCAAGATGGATATTTAGATTCATTTGAACTAAAATGACTCAATATATATCACAATAGTTTATAAGAAAAATGACCAAAACATCGATTAGTGAAATATATGAAAGGGCTATAAAAATTCTTGATTTTGTTTGTACATATGTGTGCGGAACATTTCCAGTTAAAGTATGGGGTGGATACACATATTTCATATCTTTTACTGATAAACTTAGTAGATATGAATATGTATACCTAGTGATTTATAATCCATATTCCTTTGAGAAGTTCAAGGAATATAATAATCAAGTTAAAAATCAGTAAAGTAATAAAATAAAGAAACTTAAATAATGACCTAAGGGATAATATGTTAACCAATAATTTATTGATTATCTATGGGATTTTTGGAATTTTCCAAACACAATCTTCCTTATAAACTATAATGGAATGGTTTAAATGATAGGAGTAATCACACCTTTATAGACATGTTGAGATCAATTATGATACATGAAAGTCTTACATTATCCTTTTGGGCATACACATTACATATGACAGTATAAATACTAAACCATGTTACAAATAATGAGTAAAACAATGTCACATTCAAATTATAGAGTGGAATGAAACTTGTGTTGTAAAATCTACATGTATGGTGTTGAAAATATTTTTTAAATATCTCTCTCGAAATAGACTTACTCCCTGAGGCACTAAGTGCATATTTATAGTATATCTTAATGAAACTAATGGATATTACCTATATGACCCCTTAGATAAGAATTTTTTTTAACAAATGATCCATATTTCTTGAGAGGGATCACAGTTTTTAAAGAGATAGTGGGAGAAATATATACATCTATTATATCATGTATCATGATACACATGAGTTTGAACTTGATTAAATTCTCTATATCCCCTTGGATGTGGACATTATAGAGACACAGGTACTGTATAGGAGTACAATTGTGGTTTGATAACCTAAAAGATATATTTTTCTAGTCACTATAGATGGTGACTTATTTTTAGTAGATAATAAAGATCTAAAAACCTATAATGAATTAGTAAGTGACATAGAAGTAGTGAAATAACAAGAAGTCATGAATTCTAAAATGTATTACATATACCAATAACATGTTTGGATTTTTGTATATTCTCTATTTGATGTAAATATTGTTAGTTATAAATGGGTATTAAAGATGAAAATGGACATGGATGGAAAATTAATCACCTATAATAAATGTATAGTTACAAAAGGGTTTTAATAACATCAAGGTTTTGATAATAATGAAACCTTTTAAATTATTTCTATGCTGAAGTCTATCAAAATCCTAGTTTCCAAAGAATCTTACCATGGATATGTGATTTATTAGATGGATTTCAAAACAACATTCTTAAAAGGGAACCTTCATGTATATGTCTATATGATATAATAATAAGAGTTTATGACTCTGAATAATTACAATAAGGTATAAAAGATATATAGATCCATTTATTGATTGAAGAAATAATTCAAGTCATTGAGCATTCACATTGATGAAGATATAATAGAATTTGGGTTTTTAAATAATGAAAGTGATCCTTGTGTCAACAAGTGTTTTTTTGGGAGTATAAAATTATTCCAAATAGTTTATCTTAGTTAAATATTACTTATTAGAAATGAGAAACAAATATTACACTCTATCAAGACTTAGTTAAACTCATGATTCTATAAGAAATACTTAAGTTAATCAACGTACATTCTTGGTATCAAGATACATCATCATAGATCCAAGAAGTTTCTTAGACTATGTAAAAGTACTTTGAAAATATACCGAGTAGATTTAGTATCAAAAAATTCAAGAAGGGATTATTTCTAATGTCAAATGGCACACATATTTCCAAGAAAAGTTTTTCTCAGACACATGAAGAAAGATAAATAATGATAAGGATCCCATATTAATTTGTGACAGGGTCACATTATACTTATTAGTTTGTTTCTACATGGATTCTCAATGTATGCAGACAACATTCCTTATTTTTGAAAAAATGTTCACTATTAGATTAATTTATTTTATATGTGAAATCATTGAAAAAAAGTTTGTTACGATGTCTTCGAATTTATATCTATATATAAATACCGAGAATGACCCTCTATCCTTGCCACATGGCTACTTGGGTGTTCCATTCATGGATGACCTGGGGTGTTTCATGACACTCAACATAGTAAGAACTATATTAAGAAAAGTTACAAAAATAAAATAAAAAAGTTAATGTTCCAATTTCCTATTAATATAAAGGAATACCAACTTAACAAATATAATATGGGATTATTTTAGGTATGATTTAAACCTTAATCATAGGAATAATTAGTATATAATATATGATCTACTAGCTAGAAAGTAGAGTAATATTTTAATCATCCCTTTGAATAAACATTAATCTACTAGTTTTGAGAGATGAATTATGATCGATTTTTCAGGAGGGACTTATAATAATATTGATACTAGATTCATTGAAAATTAACTCATTTATGAAAATATATTTTATAATTTTTTTATATTAAATCTTTTCCTTCTAGTTTTTTGATTTATTTGGAATCTAAGAAAGTAAGTAAGTTCACCCATCATTCTCATATCTTTACTAATCTATATAAGTTTTCATAAATAGTCTATGATAAATTTATAAGTTGAGGAAAATATTATATCATCAACATAAATCTTACAATGATAATGTCCTTAAAATATTTCATGCTAAAAATATTAGGGTCAACAATTTTTCTAAGAAAATAATTTTTAGTTATTAATTCATAAAATCAGTCATCTGAAGCCTTCAGTGCCTATTTAAATCTATAAAGATATTTGATATAATAGAAAACATGTTCCAAAAAACCAAAATTTCAAAACCAGGTGGTTTTAAAACATAAAATTCATCCTTAACATATCCATTAAGGAAGTATCTCTTTACATCATTTTGATATGGTGTAAAATTAATATGGGATATAAAAGATAAATGTATATACGTATTATGAAGCCTATCCACTAGAGAAAAGGATTATCGATAATCTATTCCTTCTTCATAGTTATAACCTTCAGTAACTTGTCTTACTTTATTTTGGACAATAACAACATTTTCATTACATTTATTCTTGAATACCCATTTTATTCCTATAACTAAAAGAACCTTTAGAAATTAAAATAATTTATCAACCTTTATTTAAATTTATTCAGTTCTATTCTTATTTAAACTATATAAATATCATCACTTAAGACACCATCTAATATTTTAGGATTAATTTTTGATAGGAAGTCAAGATATTCACAATTATTTCGATGGGAATTTATAATTATTATTGGTTTATCTACATAACCAATGATTATATACAAAATATGATTCCTCAAGATTGTTTGGTTTCTAGGTAGAAAGTAATTTTGATATTCATCAATCAGAGGAGTGACTTCTATTAAAATTACTTTTTATAGACTAGATTCCATTAGCCTAGATTTTGATATATTAAATTTTGATATATTTGAATCAATATTAGGTAATAAAATAGAAGAGGTTTCAAATCACAATCTGGATGTATGACTATTGAATTTTTTTAGTTTGGATAAGGAACACTTTTATAAACATTTTAATGTATAATTTCTTTAATACTACGTGCCATTTTTTTTTCTGAAAATATTATATTTATTTCTAGTGGTGGAATAAAAAAAATACACTTTACTCGGTATTGGGATCAAATTAATGTAGATTATATTTTCCATTAAAAATTAATCCTTTACATCCAATTTTTTAAGTAACTAAGTTATGGTTTTATTTCATTCCATAGTGTATAAGGGAATTTATTAAACACTAAATAAAATAAACATGGGGTATATTTTATTACGTTGTACTCATGAATTCATTATAAAAATTATTAGCTACTTAATATTCACATAACATTGTCTAAATAATTTCTTGAAGGGTTTTATTCTACTATTCATACACTACATTTTGTGGTAGAGTTCATGGTGTTAATAAATAATGAGTTATTCCTTTTTCACTAAAAAAATGTTTCAAAAAAAGAATTAATAAACTTTCCACATAGATCACTATAAACAGTAACTATAAGTAGGTTTGTAATTTTTTTACATGGTAAACAAAACATTTATTAAAGGATATTGCTTATATTTTATGTGCTATAAGATAAGTCTAAATATATCTAGTGTAATAATCAACAAGAAAATTCACAAAGTGTTTTCTTTATATACATGTGGTTTTAGTAGGAAAAAAAAAATATCCATGTGGAAGAGGTGTAAATAAATAAATGTTGATATTTCACCAATGGAATGGAATATTAACTTACATTTCTTATGATATTAAAAAGGTTCAAAATATTTAGAAGAATTAAAATTAAGTTATGGTAGATCCCTGAATAGTCCTTTCCTAGAAAATTTAGCATGGTCCCATATATTATATTGTCTTAATATCCTATTCCAAATCCATGAAGAATCATATACCACACTAAGATAGGGTAAATTTTAAATACCAAGGCCATTTAAGTTTATGGTGTAGACATTATGATTCTTATCTATAGATAATGTGTTCCCTCCATCTAAACTTTTAGTGGTACATATATCATTTCTAAATTCTGTGGATTAATATTAATCACATTATTTGTTATTTTTAATGAGGTTGTGATTTAGTCCTATACTATAATGGGAATTATAAATTAAATTCTTACCTAAGAAAACAACATCACCCATACAACATATTTAAGCTTTCTCGCTTTCTCTAAATGCGACACATACACCGTTAAATTTTTATAAGTTCTAAAAGTTGGATTTTAACCTATTAATATGATGGGAACAACCACTATCCATGTAACATATGGTTTAACTATTGGTACCCAGTCTATAAAACTAAAAAATTGAAGGCTAAGAGTTTGGTATCCAAACGTTCTTGGGTTAGTTAACATTAACAAACAAGATTTTTATAACTCACATATGTTAATATATTTTTCATTGTATAACTTTGATATATTTTAAATATAAACATTTTGTGTTCCAATATATTGATATTTTTTCAATAAAAAATATTTTCTCTAATTTACACCAATATAAAATTTTATATAAAAAGGCGCAGTACTTTTTAGAATATAATTGGATTGAAAATTTTATATTATAGTAGGTTTATATCCAAATATAGAAGATGTTTTTTTGAGATGAATTTTTTTTGAAATTTTATTGAAGCTCTTACTTACAAAAGTAAAATTAGTCGATAATATATTTAAAAAGTTAATTCACAATTTTATCTTAGTTATTTTATTCTGATAATCCAATTATATTACTAAAGTTATTTTATTATTTAGTTTGTAATTAAACCCAGATATTTATCTCTAAGATTCACTCCACTAATTAATTAGTTTATTTTTTCTTCTTATTCACCCTAGAATTTTTATCATATTTATTATTCAGTTTTAAAGAGTGTTTGGAAATCATGTATTATTATTTAAAAATTTACAACTTACTAAAACTAAAATCATTATATAGTTTTTTGTTATTAATTTCTAGAAAATCTATATACCTGGTTATTTGTTCAATCGATGGAATATAATACTCATATTTTGATGAAGTTGAAATATTTTTACTATATGATGAATAATACACATTATAATTTTGAGATAATCATGTGAGAGTATCAGGGGTTACCTTAAAAATTAGGAACAAATAATTCTAGGGAGTTTTTGTGTTGAAGTAAATGATCTTCCTTCTACCATCATCCCTGAAATCATAGCTGATATCAGAATATGAGTCCCCAATTTAACTATACATGTCATTTTAATTTTTTAAATACTTTTATTTATCTTCAAATATTTCTCACCTTTATTATTTTTCATCAACCATATACATTTAGATCAAATAAGATTAGAAAATTTTCACTAATAAGAAATGGTGTCTAATGATACTTTCTTTTCATGCTTATCTTTTTCTGTAGTTTTGATGATAATACTAAATTATAATTTTTCCTATAATATTGTTCATCATCATAACAAGATGAATGATCTCTCTTTAACAATCTTTAAAATTACTAATATCTTATTGATGTTTAGATTTTTTCTTCACAGTATTGGTCAATTTTGAAGTCTAATAAATGAAAGTTAAATAACTAGAAGTAGTAGTGAATGAAACTCCATTATTCATCTTATCATTCTTAGAATCCATTTTCAACTTATTATCATTTGTATTAAAGTTACAAATACATCATATGTTATGAACCATCCTTGAAACCCATCCATCTAGGCTACTAAATAGACCATGATAAGACCCAAAGGGAATTCCCCATCCCCATGGGCTAGTGATTAGCACCCGATAATTGAAAAATAACAAAAGGGAACGATTTTTTCTAACCTAAAACAAGATAAAAGTCATATATACATGTGTAAAGAACAACCAAAAATAAATATTCCACAAACAATAGTGATAATGATACCATTACAACCAAAATTATCTTGAAAAAACCCATGTACATGTCCAGATAAACTCGAAGAATAACCCAAAGTAGTGAAAACCTACTCTATGTGATATGTGGGAATTATACTACCAACTCACCAGCAGCCACCCATACCCAGCTGACAAAAAACTTTCTCCTCACTATGGAACCAAGACCTTTCCTACATCAGATAAAACTATGTCTACACACCCCAAGGGAGTGTGCGGGGTGCTAGCTAAATTGGCTTCGAGGTATCCCACCAAAGTGTTCTATATGAAGTCTCTATAAAATAATACTAATATACCCAAACCAAAGGGAAAAAAGGTATGATAAGTAGTTAAACAATTCTATAACAAAAATATGGTAAATGGTTCCCATTTTCCAAATCTTACACAAACCTAGGCAGATCATTTTCAAAGAATAATTTCAAAACCATTTACATAAAGAAAAGTATGCACCATCTCCTATGAAACCATGAATTACAAAAAAAAAACACACAAATCAAAATTCCCCAAGGAGAACATAAGGCCAGGATAGCAAGGTCAGTCATACCTCAATCTCAGTCAAAGACTAGTGCACACTCAAGTAACTAGATCTCAAGCATTAAATTATAGGGAATAAATGAACACCCTATAAAGTAGACCCACTAAAATTTAAATCAAGTCTAAGATCCAATGTATCTATAATTTAGGAATAGAGGAGAAACCTAAAAATTTAACCCCATTACAATATGAATGGGTGAGGCCCAATACTTAACCTTCCACATAAGTAACCAGGGCCCACATGTACAAAATATATCAAATAAATTTCAAATCTATTTCAAATTTCATAAAAATTTTCAAAAAACCCTTTTTCGGTCAAAAGAGTTCTTTGAAAACGAATTTCACAATCCATTTCCCAATGATTTGAAAATACAGTTTCTTTCACCAAAGTAAGTGGAAACCATGTTTTCTAAAAAACCAATTTAGACCCACAAATAAATAAACTAATAATCATTCCAATTAATTTAGAAAACCATTTAAAAAATTAATAACATTCAAAGTTCATCCAATATAGGATAGATACATAACCACATACCACAACCATGGGTCACACACCAGCCGTGATAGGATCCACACACACCAAATGGAAAGGAATGTAAGAATAATGAACAGAGGTCCTAAAATTGATTATCACATCTTATAATTAATTTTATACAAGAAAAAGGGCCATAGAATAAGTTGTATTATCATACAACTCAAGATTCTTATACATGGCACCACTACCAACATGAGAACCAGGCTTTAGAAGACAAACACACTATAGATTTAGAAGGGTTTGGAGAAGATTCATCACATGATCAATAGATCCTAGAAACCTAACCCAAACCCACTATAAATTTTAAGATAAATGGAGAAAAGGAGAAGATAATGATCACACTTAAAAAAGAAGAGTATCCAACCAACCCAAATATAAGAGAACCAATTGGATAAGACTAGAAGAGTTGGATAACCCAAAATATCATGGATAAGACCTAACATTAATGCGATAGTGGAGGAAGGTAAATGAAGAAGGATTTGGGACCTTAAAACATAAAATTCACTAGAACATGTATAATTAATGGTGTAAATTAATATTTCATGATGAGAACTAATGAGATGGATGATACATAAAAAATGTTTTGACACAACAAAAATTATTTAAAGACAATTTCATGACATGAATATAATTTCACATCACTAAATTTTTTTATGTCCTAAACTAGGATCATGGATTTTATCTAGGAGTAATTCACATAAAAAATGTACTATTAATGGTTTGAACCAGATTATATAGCTAGCCCTTTTCCAAAGTCCTTTAAAAACCCTCAGGTTTCCACTGAAACCCCCAAATCCAAATAAAATCCTCTTAAACATTAATAGGAGAACATAAATTAAACTGGATATTAAAATTCTCCCCACCATAGTAATTTTTATCCCCAAAAATTTATGTGGTAAAAGAATACTTCCTAAATAGGTGAGAGCACTGCTCCCTCACTAACGATTCATTCTCCCATGTCTCATGAGAATCCATGTCATGCCGCCATAACACTTTGACCAACATAATAGAATTTCCATGTAAGTCTTTCATATAAGAATCAATGACCTCTATTAGCCACCCCATTGCAGAATAATTTCACTCAAACTCAATCTCCTCCATATAAGAACATGGGATTGATCATGGTGGGACTTCTTGGACTAAGATATGGGGAAAAAATTCGGAATACCCATTAAATGTGATAGTAAAACTAACTAATAGGAAATATTTCCAACATTCTCTATGATCTCAAATAGTCTAATATATTTCAGGTCCAGATTCCCCTATTTACCAGGCCAACGATGACCCAAAAAGGAGAACCATTCCATAAAACATAGTCACCAATGGAAAAGAATAGAGGATAGAATTGATGACCAGTATAAGATTTTATTACATTGATCTATAACCAAGAATTGACCAATATCTTGAATCCTCACCAATATCTCTAGAATGATTCTTAGTCCCAAGAGATAGGCCTCTCCCACCTCTACTAGATAAAATTGTGACATTCATGAAAAACTATACAAAGCCTTGATGGGAACCACTCTTATCAATGAATGCTAACTATTATTATAAGTGAACAAAACTGGTACTAGATAACTATCATAAAATCCACGAAAATTTAAGATTTAGATGCGGATCATATCTTCCAAAATCTATATATTACACTCTATATGACCATCCATCTATGGATGGTAAGATATAATCAATCTAACATGAGTCCCTATATCTTATTGGAGAATCTTTCGGAACTGGGAGGTGGACCTGGGAACCCTTTCAAATAAAATGGTAGAGGGAACCCCATGAAACATCACAATCTAAATTATATAAAGCTTTTCGAGATATTTAACATTGGAGGTGTACTTGATCAGAATAAAATGATCTGATTTTATCAACAAATCATTCACCAAATAGATAAAATTATTTTCCTCACATAGTCCATGGTAATCCAAGGATGAATTCTATGGACACATCACACCATTTCCAAAAAATCACTAGAAGATTCAAGAGAGAGTAATAGTGTTTTAGGGGATTTATCTTTATCTACTGGAAGGTTTAAAAGGAGGACACAAAATCAATAATGTCTTGCTTCATACACAGATAAAAGAAACTCCATCTCATGTCATAATACATATTTTTAGTTCTAGGGTAAAAAACCCATAAATAAAAATGCCTATCATGAAAAAATTAATTTGTAATGGATGATGGGATGAAAAACCAATCCCCAAATAAGAGAATACCATCATAATTGAAAGACTATCTAGGAATGGTCTCCCAATCATATAAAGTTTCTTTAATCCATATGAATTATCCGTCCTAATAATATCCCTATAGAATAAAATCATTGGGAGATGGTGATAATTGAAGAATGGTCAGATCCATACTTGAATAATCCTCATATGTATCTAGATGAAACTGTGAAAAAATCACCATAAGGTTCAACTCATCCTTCGATTCTAGGATAGGATAAGAAGGAAAATTACCTCTAAGGGCATAAAAAATGATATATTTCATTAGATTGTATGTGATATCAAAGTCTAATGTATGAGGATATTCTACCCACAAAATCTACCTGAGATTGAAGTCCTTATAATAAAAGAGATAGATCAAACATTTATGATTAGAAAAGAGGGTAAAAATATGACAAAAAGATATTTCCACCAACAATTAAGCAAATTCATAACAACATAAAGCTACAAATCATGTTTATGGTAATTTTTAACGTGTTCTAACCGAAAAAGATTCATAGATCATGACATGATAATGTTATCTAAGCACAAAACCCATACTATCACCAAAAGAATCACAATATACCACACACCCATTACTGGGATCATGAAAGATCCTAACAGGACTTGATGTTAGAACCCTTTTCAACTAATCAAAATAAGTTTGAAACATATTGTCCCAATTGAATTTTACCCATTTCATTGAAAGAGCTATCAATGGTGATTATAACGTTTAAAAATCCTTAAATATCTACCAATACTATCTATACATACTTAGGAAGCATAGTATCTTAATGACTTTACATTTTTGTTCCCATGGGAAAACAACCATCACCTTTTCATGATCAACTAAGAGACCATGTTCTAAAATCATATTTCCTTAAAAATTCATTTATTGGATCCTAAAATTTCATTTTTAAATATTCTCATAAAGGTGGTTACTCCTCAAGATCTCCAAAACTAGGTTTATATAGGCATCATGATCACTCTCAAATATCAAATAAACTAGGATTTCATCCACAAACACTATGAAAAAGGTGTCAAGACTCTAACGTAATATATGGTCATCTAATCCACAAAAATTTCAGGAGAATTAGTTAGATCAAAAGGAATTAAAAGATATATATTGGTCATACCCACTATTGAATGTAGTCTTTAATATATCAGATACCCGAACCCTAATATAATGATATCCCAAATGAAGATATATTTTTAAAAACCACTTCATACATTTTAAATAATAAAATAATTTATTAACATAGGAAAAAAGGTATTTATTCTTAACAGTCACCTATTATAACTTCCATGAGTCTACATAGAGATTTTATGAACCATCAACCTTCTTAGTAAAGAGCATAGGGGCCACAAAAGAGGATACACTAGATAAAATAAATCCCTTATCAAGAATATAATCTAATGGGATATTAATATCTTTTATATTAGTAGGTCCCATGTGACAAAAGGGTATCAAGATTACCTGTATACACAGTAATAGGTCAATCTGGACCTCTACTTCACTTTTTGGAGGAAGACCAAAATTTATTCTTGGAAAATATCATGAAATTACTAAACAACCAATAGAAGATAAAAAATAAGGAAAACATAATAAGGATCAATTACAATGAAAAAAATACTCATGAGATCTAAAACAAGGGGCATGTATCAACAAATCCTAGGTCCCACTCTCTCTAGAGCACATGCGAGCTCCCATTAGCAGCAAATAATGAAATATGAAAAATATAACAATCAATATCAACATGTTGAGAAATAATCCAAACCATACCTACGAAGACGTCACATAAATCTAGATCAAGAACTATAAAATTCCAAACTAACTTAGCATTAGCTATTGTTAAAGAATACTTAGGATTATGAAACCCTTAATCCGTCCTCTTTCTAAGAGGTGTCACAAGACCCATGAAAAAAGAAAAAAATATTAGTCAAAAGTTTCAACATATCAAAAAAAAAACAATTAGATATTAATGAGTGTGATTCACATGTGTCAAACAATGTAGTTTCGATAGAAGATTCAATAAAGATGCCACTTCTCACTGTATCCTGAATCATATCAATCTTTACTAGAAACTCATCAAATATGTGAAGGTGCTTCACTGAAAAGGCCAATGGATAGAGTCTTATTGATTTTGAAGCTTCTAACTATGACACAATGGCCTTTGGATATGAATATTCCAGAACATAATAGGGCTTAGATAAATCTTGGAAGAACCTCCACAGATAGCCTAAGTAGCCAAAAACACTACAAATCTTTGAAGTTGTGGAACAAGACCATAATTCATGACCTAACTTTCCACATTGATATCAAGTTAGGGGAACCCTTATAGTGGTTTTTAATGGTGTTGAGGAGGCCCACTATTGAGACCTTCCTCCACCACCCTCACTACCAGTTTCCACATTCTATTCTTTCTTTATGATCCACTAAAACTACCACAAGATTGAATTAAAGAGACAACGAAGCCAATATTTTATGCTATATCTATTTCTACCATCATTTAACTATCAAATATCTTTGAATAGGCTACGAGTTCTACAATTTATACCTAGGATAATATTTTAGGATGAAAACAATGTTGGTATTTCAGAGCCTTCAACTGATCGTTCATAAAAAAATTCAGAGTAAAACAAACCAACATTGCAAACCATTGGGTGTACTCTGATAGTAAATTATCTCCATTTTATAAAGATATAACTTATAAAAACTTCACCATCATCATTTATTATTGGTAGAACCACTGGAATAAAAGGGTCTTAGAGCACTTCCACTCTAATCTCACTTGCTAGGTTTCCTTAACCCCGGAATTCTTGCACTACTTACTAGGACCCTTGATGTTGAATGTTTCCTATTTCACCTTTACAGATTCTAGTGTCTATAGAAAATTAAAGACCTGATCAATATTTTCCATACATTCCTCTACCTCTTAGGGTTTATTCATAACATTAAAGGATGTGGTATTTTCATGTAAGAACTATCACGCTCGATCCCTATCTCCTTCAGCTCATTATTATGCCTCAATAACTTGGTTCTAAACCCAATATACATTCTGGTTCAAGGAATGAACTTCCCATATAATAGTATCTTAGTGATTCATGTCCAATGGAGGGTTCCTTCAAGGGGGTTATCTAACTACACCCTCATGAGAAACCCATGGAAGACATCTCCGAGCCATGATTCTCTATTCCAAAAGTAGAAAGAAATTATCAAAAAATGAAAAAATCTCAGTTTAAACTATAATAATATAGGTATAAATTGTTATCATGGTCAAAAACCAATACATGAGACACACATCCGAACATTAAATTGTGAATTAAGAGTCATACTAGAAAAATATTTGTAGAAACTCATTGAAACCTACCCCAGAAGTCTCAATAATCCCACATCAGGTCTACCAACATCCCATAACTATGCATAACCATCCTATGATACCAAATTGTCGTGAACTAGTAGGAAAACAAATTTCTCTAGTATCTAAATCAGATACTGGAAAGACCTAAATAGAATTACCAATCCCCATAGACTGAAAATAGCACCTGAGCCTGAAACAAAAATAAGAGGAAGTTATTTCTCCAACCAGAAATAAGATACATGACATATATACAGACAAAAATAACAACAAAAAATAAATATTCCATAAAAATGAGTGCTAACAGTAGCGATACAACCAAAAAGTAATCATACAATACATAATTACATGTACACAAAAACCATAAGTACAAACCAAAGTAGTCTACAACTATTACATGTGATATTTGGGAAATGCCCACTATCTCACCACCAACTACCCATACCTAGATGATATAAACCATGACACCTCACTATAACAACTTTCCATTTCCTACATCATGTAAACAAGGTCTACAAACCCCCAAGGGAGTGTGTAGGGTGTGAGGTAAGAAATATCAATAAGATCCCACCTAGGTGTTCCATATCAACTCTCTATAAAATATTTCTAATATTCCCAAACCGAATAGAAAAAAGGCATGAGAAGAAGTTAAACTATTTTATGTCAGATGAAAGGTAAATAGATCCTCTTTTATAAATCATTTACAAAACTGGGTAAAATAGTTTCAAATCATAATTTCAAAATCATTTACATCAATAAAATAATGTTACATCTTGTATCAAACTAATTAGTACAAAGCCAAAAAATAAAGGAAAACACCAAAAGGTTAACATAAGGCTAGGATTTCTAAGTCACTCATCCCTCAATCTCAATAAAATACTTATGTGCACTAAAGTCCCTATATCCAATGTATTTAATTATATGAAATAGTAGACCCTCTTAGAATGTAACCCCTCTACAATTTAAATTAATTACTAGAGACAATGTATCTACGATCTAGGAATTGAGGATCACCCTAGAAAGAAAACCCCCTTACAATACCAATGGATAAGGCCCAACACTACACCTTACACCCAAGTAAACAATGATCCAATGTGATACAGATATCAAATCAAATTAAAATGGGTTTCAAATTTCAAAAACAATTACAACCAACCCGTTATTCATCAACATGATGATTTGAAAACCAATTTCTCAATCCATTTCATACTAATTTAAAAATACATTTCCTTTCATTAAAATGAGAGAAAACCATCTTTTCTCAAAAACCCAATTACACCTAGAAATAAGTAAACCAAGAATCATTCCAATTAATTTAAAAAACCATTTATTAAATTAACAACATTGAAGGTTCATGAAATATAAGATAAAGATAGAACCGCCAACATTTAATATAGTTCGAACTCCTACCATGATAGGATCCACACACACTAGAAGGAAAGGAATATAAGAATAATAATAAGAGTCCATACAATTTATTATCACATATTATAATTAAGTCTTATAAGAAAAAGGGTTAGTAGATAAGTTATATCAGCACAAACCTCATGATTCTCACATGTCGCACCACTTCCAACTTGAGAACCGACCTCCAGAAGACTAGAAGATAATATATATAGAAGGGAATGAAGAAAAATCATCACATGATCAAAAAATCCTAGAAACATAGGCCAAAACCACTACCAATTCCCAGATAAATAGAGAAAATAGGAAGAGAGTAATCACAATTAACAAAA
The DNA here is from genome assembly GCA_963277665.1 of Viscum album. Lineage (NCBI taxonomy): Eukaryota > Viridiplantae > Streptophyta > Magnoliopsida > Santalales > Viscaceae > Viscum > Viscum album. The sequence continues at coordinate 1,351,443,658 of OY728147.1, read as the reverse complement.
GAGGAGAAAATGACCAACTTAAAGTTCTATGTACCAATTATAGAAGATCATAAGAGAATGATTCAACCAAAATCACCTAGAGTAGATCTAGAGGTCAATGGAGAGAGGTGGAAGGTGAATGAGAAAGGATTCAGTTTCACAATACCTAAAATTTTCTAGAATAGGTATAATTCATGGAATAAATTTCTATTTTACGACATGAACTCATGAGATGGAAGATACACTGAGAAATGTGTTTCCTCAACTTAAAATTTTAAAACCCAAGTGCATGATGTGAATATGATTTCACATCATGATTGTTTTTCATGTCATGAACTAGGATCATGTATTATTCTTAACAACAATTTACATTTTTAATATACTCTTCATGGTGTGAACCAACTCCTGTAGATAGGTCTCATCCCAAGTCCTTTATAAAACCCATGGATCACCTCCAACACTCCCTAAACCCAATGAATAGCCTCTTAAATATTAAAAAAATCATACCTTAACTATTATTTTACATTATAAAGACTATGAGTTTTCAGATTCTTAGTTGCATATATTTTCATCTATTTGGATTACCATTATTTTTTCATAATATTGATTACTTTTTAAAATTATATTCATCAATAATTTCCTTCTCACCCAAATATGGAATTACTTTAATGATTTTCATAAATTATTAATATATATATTCCATTTATTCTCATGAATGAAAATAAAAATCATGATAATAAACAATCTATACACCCCTTTGAGCCTAAACAACCTTGTAAGTACCAAAGCGATTTATATAAATTTTTTTCCATATTGCATTCACTACATCAAAAGAAAAAAAATTGACTATATAAATTCCACTTAATTGACCTAAGAATTGTATTCTAGACTTCATTTTTTCCCTTTATACTCAATATATTGATAATGAGTAAATGTAGATAATTCATTATATAGAATTTTTATATTTCTTCTAATCATAAGAAAATTATCAAATCCTATATTTACAAAAAAAAATCTTCATCCTATCATGAAAATATTCATAGTTCATGCCATCAATGATTTGTGGTTGACTCAAATTCAAATTTTCAAAGGTTTTGGTTGGATGTTCTGCCATATCAAGATAAAAATATATTTATACTTCTACACGCTAGTTTAGAGAATCTATTCTGAGTTATGACATGGAAAATATGAAGAGGTCAATATTTGATAGAGAATATATTGTAAAAATATATATATCCAAGTAGAGATTTTTTCTGATACTAAATGTATGATAAAAGTAAAATAAATCGATCTGATACAGGCAATTTGTACCCAAATTTATAGAGATGTGATACCATAAGAGGGTGTCAATTTTAGTCTAAAACAAGACATTATGTTTTCATCCCATGCTAGGAGTAGGTTAATCAGAAGATATAAATTATGATTAAATCAGAGTAAAAAAATGTATAAACATAACAGAAAATAAATCTGTGAGATGATAAACTATTATATAAAAAATGTCCAATGAAAATAAAAAAGAAAACATAATAAAGTAAAAACAATGCATGGAGTTAAGGATTAAAATACTTATTTATTGAAATGGCTTGGGTTGACTTAACTGGTAAACCAAGATATCACACCATAAGTCCCAAAGAACATTCCTAATTTCCATGGTATGGAAAAAAGAACTTAAGTATAGACATATGAACAAATATAAATGATTTCTCCATCAAAAACCAAATAAAAAAATATGGACTCCTCTCAGAAATCTAACATAACCCATCCATAGATTGGATGTTCATTAAATTAAATAAATAGTCTAACAAAATCAAAATATTCAAATTGAGTATATGATACAATAAACAAAAATATACATCCTAACCAAACTCACTTTAATCTATATACAATAAACATATATATAATATTAATTATTCAACTTAAAAAAAATTTCAAAATAGGATTAAGTATGGTTATGCTGATGTATGACATCCCAAACAATCCAAAATTTCAAAATTATCCACATGAGCTTAACTATATGGGGCCATTATATTCTCTACCCCAAATCAATCATGGGAAATAGTAATCAATAGGATACACTGAATTTTATAGTGCCCTTAGCTTTACCAGTGTCTTGGAAAACCAAGTTTTCATATGTCCAATAACATATACACAATGTAAATAAATGTCCTATAGTATACCACCATTAATCTACATACATAATTTCTCTATTATTTCTAATAGAACAATTTTATATCCATATTTAAATATATATCACTTGGAAACCATTTCTTTATAATTCAATTTAGTTTTTCTCGAAACAAATAATATTTCCATAAACATGAGTAAAAATGATTAAATAAAAGGAATTGGTGCCAAATGGAATAAAAAATATCAAATCATACAAACATGGAATAAGTATAATAATTAATATATTTCCATCTAATAGGCCATGACCTAAAACACATGGAATCTTAATCTAATAAGGCACAAGAAACTTTATTCATGGTCTCTAACCAAGGGGGTCTAGCATGACACAGTCTAAAACATTGTTCATTAGATAGATAAGTGAGTATAAATAAGTTTGGGATCTACATAAGTCTTCCCTAGGCCCTAATTTATTCCCATGGGATCTCTTAGTAAAATTGGGCAGTATTCCATAGCTAGAACATGAATTATGCTAGGGATTAAATTATGTAAGAAACCCATACATCAAGGTAACCCATGTTCTATTCATTTAAAATTACATAAATCATTATAAATATCAACTCTATGAACAAAAAATGACTAAAACTAATCAAACATCAATTACAAGGGAAAAAATAATTGAAAAACCACTTTTAGAAATCCATTTGGAACTTTAAATCCTTTTTGAGGTGGTTTTCATACATATTTGATGCATTAGAACAACCCCCATTACAAAAATATCTTTAAAACTATTAAATTGCCATAAAATTTAAAGAATAAAATCAAACCTGGATGAATAATCATTATCAACATAATTTAATGGGAATTTATTGGATAAAAACCAATAGAAATAGATAAATAAAGGCGAGACAAGGAAGGGGTACCCTAGGTAGAGTCACCTACCATAAAACATGAACGAAAGTCATATCGTTTGATGAGAACCACATGAAATAATTAATAGGGGCATTCAATAACCAAAATCACTAAGAAAATCCATTTATAATCCACCTTAAACCCTAGGTTCTACCCCAATATAATGATAGGGTTCCAACACTATGAAAATGGAAGAAAAAGGAGGAAGAAGCATAGATAAAGAAGAAATAAAGGTAAATGATGATTAACTCTAGAAAATTTACCATAGGAAGCAAGAGAATTCCCCAAGATCCAATGAGAAATAATATTTTAGATAAGGTGATGGACTATCATGGAAATAAAGAGGAATAAGGGAAGAGTTTGAGTTAAATCGTTCAAGGTTATATATTTAATTTCAAGATTTATAATGAGTTGGACAGACTGCATGGTTTGTTGCATGGTTAGATATATTTTACACTAACCATATGGGTTACCGAACCCTTTGAAATTTATCCACATAGTTTCTTGAGGATACTATACATTTTAAAAAACCATGTGGGTACCTTTCAAAACACTATTGGTCCCCCAACACCCCCTATCACATGGTTTTATTCATATTTAATACTTGCCATACGGTAACTCTATGACCAGGCTTGCTTGCTCAAAATTCAATCTTTTAATCCCTAACTTTGAAAAAATAAAAGAAAAAAATAAATAATAAAAAATCTAAATAATACATACATATATATGAAGGTTGTTAAAATTCTCTCCACAATGATACTTTATACCCTTAAAAATTCTTCATTAAATTACATTAAAAAATTGGTGAGGCGATTTCTCCCTCACCAAAGATTCATGATACCATTTCTCATCGATTTCACCACCACACTTCCAAATAGAAAATACCAATGAGAACAATTTACCATAGAATACCTTGTTCTTATAATATAATATACAAGCGTGATGATCAACAATGGTGGTGTCATGATCCTCCTCCAATTCCCCCACTCTATTATTTGAAATGATTTTGGATGGTTCTTCTTCAATTTAGAAACATGGAATACATCATGAATCAAGGAAAACCATAGTGGGATGTGAAACTAATAGGATAACTTTCTAAGACACTCCACAATTAGAAATGGTTTGACATAATATGACATTAATTTCAATTTCATTCATAAGAAATGATGACTTAGTCAAATTGTTACATGAATAAACAACTATTCAATGATCTCAAACTCTAACGGGAAATGATGATGATAAAAATATCATTTCAAGATACTTTGTGATATCACCATCCTTTTCCAAGTCAACTATACTTTATCCATCATATCATGGATAAGACTCAGTCCCAACAAGGAATACTCACCTAACTCTAACCAACAAACCATAGATAGACATGACCACCCACAAAATGATTCAAAGGGATCCATCTTGATTTAGGATTTATAAATATTATTTTAAGAAAAACCAATCAGTGATAAAAACCTCCCCCATTGGTCCGAAAGGTCATGAATTCAAACATAATGCATATCTTCAATAATTTGGATGGCCCACTTAGTATTACCATCCATCTGTGTGTGATATTCTATGCTTAAATTAAGTTGGGTTCACATGGATTCCTAAATAACCTTCAAAATTGATAAGAAAAACAAGAATATCAATCCGATACTATGGCCTTGGGAACCCCATGAACCATACTGATCTCTCAGAAATATAGGTTCCCATGAACTCCCATATTTTTTGAAGCTTTAATGGGAATAAATTAGGGTGATTTATTCAACTAATCAATGAGCAAAGAAATATCATCCTTAACACTAGGGATTTGAGATATATTGATCAATAAATCCATGGAAATATCATCCCACTTCCATATTATATGATTAAAAGATATTAATAACATGATTGTCCTTTTATTCTTGAATATAATCATTTGGTTTCAAAAATATCAGGATACAAAATAATCAACTGACCATATCATCCTAGGACACCAATACCAAGATCTCATATTATATTCTTCTTGTTATCAATGGGGCGAATAGTCCAACTAGAATAATACCCAACATGCATTACATCACGTCTTAATGATAAAAAATCACTATCAACATTCAATGGAAGAGGGTATCATTAAATGATTGAGACCAATCACCCAAGGTCTCCCCACGATTTATAACTATTCTAATCTACTCAAATTCATGGTTAAATACCTAATCACCATAAACCTAATCATTAAGAGATGATGTGACCTAAACAATTTTAATTTAACACCCACTCTCCATCCTACATCACTTCCAAACCCAGAACAGTAAAAAAAATTATTAGATCCCATTCATGCACAAATTATTTCATTATTTAGATCGATAAATTCCTACTTCTGGAATTGATGAACACATTCCCATTCACAAGGTTATAGGATATATGAAAATAAATGTTTTTAATATGTTCCACCAAATGTATCTAACTGAGGTTCAAGTACCTATGGATGAATATTTAATTCAAGATCTTATGATTTAGATAAAATTTAAACCACTCCCCTAAGAGATAATTGTTCCAAGTCTTTAACAAATGCATCAAAACTAAAAACTCTAGGTCATGGGTGGGGTAATTCCTTTCATGTGGTTGAGGATAATGAGGTACATAGGCCACCGAATTATTATATTTCATTATATCACACATAAAAGTTTTTCCTAACGCATCACAATATACTGCATAACTCTTAAGAAACTCTGAAATAATCCAAATTGGGGCTGATATCAACTGATCATTCAATGATTTAAAAGGCCCCATACACTTCTCACACCACTCAAACATCACTACATTCAAGTTAAATCCATAAATGGGGAAGCTATCATGGAATATACCAGAATTATTTTTATAATACTCGAATAAAGAAAAATCCTAATCTTAAACACATTCTTGGTTCACTCCCAAAAAATCAGTACAATGATCTTCTAATGTTCTATGAAAATCTATTTTTTTAAAATAAAATGATATAATAACATCACCTAATAATTCCAAAAATAAAATTTATTGAACTTTGTATACAAGAGATTCTACCTTAAGGATCTTCAAACAATATCCATATAGTCCCCATGACCCTCTTCTATCATGGAGTACAACAAGATATCATCCACGAAGGAAAATTAAAAGGACTCCAAAAAGTTATAAAATATCATTTTTATCAAATCCATAAAGACTGATAGATCATTATTAATTCTAAACAACCTATACAATTTCTCGACCATAAGTTGATTTGTAAGAACCACCAGGCTTATAGAGCCTCATAATTTTTGTTCATAATATGTTAAGAATTATTTTTACCTTCTCCTTTATGTTTTGGTTTGATATATTCTTGGGTGTAGTTTTGTGATCATTGAGTATAATTTGGAGTTTCTTTTGGAGATTTTTGGTCTATAATAGGATACACCACAACCGTGGTGTCCCCATGTAAACTACTGTGTGAAACGGGCAAGGAAAATAGATAGTGTGGGCATGGGAAAAGCTGTGGTCCTCGGGGAATGAACCTATGATACATGAATATAATGAAATCACCACAACTATGGTGGATAAAATAGTGAGATAAAACAAAAAACATACTGGCACATTCCTATGGTGGGTCCCTATTTTACTTAGTGAGTTCAAGAAAAACATGACAATGATGGAGGCCATGCTAGAATTTACATTGGTTTTGAAATGACCAGAATAAACACATTCTTCCTTGGATATTGAAAATTGTAAAGTAGAGACGGGTTTTATCATTATGAAGGGTCTTTAATGTGATATTTATCAATTATTTCCCCAATTAATCAAATTGGACTCCTATCCTTGATTATTTCTTCAATCCAGATGATTTTTAGATGACTTCCAGATGAACCTAGGGTTAATTAATTAATCCTTCTTACATAGAGGTTTATTCCTTGACTAACCTCATTTGTATAAAACCAACTTGTCAAATATTGAAATAAGAATCAAACCAAGAATTATAGAGGTTGTTCTTGTTGAATTAGAACCATGGGAGCCTCATCTCTTATCATTTGTTCACCATTGCTTGAATAAAAGATTTATCCTTCCCCAACCATTCATGAATTATACTATCAAGGGTTTTGAATATTGGGTAAGGTTTAGATCAATCCCTTAGATTGATTACTTATTGAGTACCATTTATAAAACTTCATGATTCTTACTTGAAATCAGTTCTAGGAACTCTATGTGTGAAAAATTGTTCTAATTAATGTGTGAAGATGGACTGAGTGATTAATCCTTTGATAAACATTGACATTGATGATGAGATTATTAGGTAAGAAGTTCCTTACCATGTATAGTATATTTAAATGATTTTTATAAGGATATGAAGTTTTGTTCATATATGATTTATATAATTCATAAGTTTAATTAGATGTGCATTCACATTTATCATATGACAGTATATTTTATGTTTGATCACAGGAACATGTGTACGTAAACCATAAGACCGATATTTGTGTATGATCACATGTGTGTGTGAATAAATCTCATTTCTCACTCTTGATATGATTTTTTATGAATTTTAATGAGATGATGATGTTTCCATTTGGATTTTTGGTATTTTCTGTATTGTTGTTCTATGCACGGTTCCAAAGTGACTGGTGGACTCTTCATGGCTCGGTGGCCCTAGATTGGGAGCATATTTAGACGCCATATATGATATAATGATATGAAATTATTATATGATTGGGAATGATGAAAATGTGACTTGACCTAGGGGCATGTCGATATTATGTGATATGGCACAAATAGAGACAGTGGTATATAATGGTCTATTGTGACCTGACGTGAGACACCATTCCAGGATATAAAGTCCTTGTTGTCTAACCAAAGGTAGTGTCAGGATAAAACCATGATGGAGATAGGGATTTATGTCATTTGTCTTATCCTAAGACTCATTATTCTTGTGGGGTATGTGGCATGCATGTGGTGAACTTGTTGTTGAATAGATTTCTTGACTTTTGTTATGACTATGTTTCCAACGTAGAGCATAAGTAGGTACATATATAGTTTATGGAATATTAGTCACATGAACTCTTGGTAAATGATTGTATGACAATTTATTTCACATATATATATTATCATGAAATATACTCTTCTTCAAGTGTACTTGTCTTAAGGATACATTGGTGGTGTCCTATTGGGATTATAATCACACCCTAAATAAGCATCTTGGTGGACATGTAGAATTTATGATCATGGATATAAGAATGGTAAATTCCCCAACAACAGAGATCTATGAGAAAGATCAAGCTGACCATAGGTGATACTAGGATAGACTCCATAGTGATTCCATAGTTTTTTTTACTTACCTATCTTTCTCGCTCTCTTGTTTGACCTTCTAATTTAGGGGTTCTTGGTTTCTTATTTCTATATGATTTGAGATAATTTCCATTCCATTGGTTATAGAACTTTTTATTATAATTTTTTGTTATTATTTATAGTTTTATTTGTTTATAATGAGGGTATAGTCTCCCCATTATCAACATTTAGACCCTTGATTCAAGTAGGAAACATCTTGCATATAGAGACATGGGAATGAGGCCATGTGGCACACTAGATTGGTCCTTGTGATTTAGGATAGGGAATTTAAAAGATGTATGAGAAGATTTTTTTTACTATGTTTTTGTGTAATGTAAAAATGGGTTAGGGTGTGTGGGGATTAGGCAGGGGAGTTTCATGTGTGTGAGGATAACACATGTGTAATGGACATTTGAGTTACCATTTTTGGGGCTAATATAATAGTTATAGTTTTATAAATTCTTATTGATCATGGGTATTTTGTATTTTTATGGTTTTATGGGATTTGGGAGCATGTATGCATCATGATGAGGCACTTAGTATCACATGTTATATATATATATATATACATCTATTGAATGATTCATGGTAGTTCTTAAATTAAATTCCATGATATGTGAATTCTATTTGAAAATATATCTATTTTCCTTGATTTTGTTATATATCTGTGTTGGAATTTTTTATTTGAACTTGATCATGCTTTTGGTTAGATATATTATTTATACTAACATGCATTAATAGTAAATTAGGCTTTATCCTCATGTTATTTTAGAAGGGATGTGTTTTATTATTATTTATAATATCCCAGTATAGGTTATTTGAAATCCTTAATGTGTGCCTTTGAAAATGTTATGTTGTTATCTAATAATATGTTATAAGTGTTTTAAACATATTTTAGTATTTTAGACTATTCTACCTGAACTTCATTTTATGTTTCCACCTAAAGAAGTAGTATATAATGCTCTCTCAAGGGAGGATGTTTCAATTCTACCACTAGTTATGTAAGAGAATACAAATAATAATCTTCTTGCACCTAATGTAGTTGTTCATATAGAAGGTCCACTTTATAAATGATTGTTCCACATATTTCCTATTCAAGTAGAAGAGTTTTCTAGACTATGGTTTACCTTGATCAAGACATTCAGATCTAGCATCCTCCATCTTTTGAGGGAACTGGAGGCCCCTAGGATTCCGAGGAATAGATTGATGTTATTGAGGAGATATTTGATCTTATAGATACACTAGAGGATTGACGGGTAATATTGGATGGTTTCATGACCTATGGACCTACTGAGAGGCGTTGGAGTATTATGAACCCAAAAGGAAGATGTGAAGGTATTACTTGGATTACCTTCAAGGTACTTTTATTAAAGTATTTCCTTCCAATTATAATGAAGTTGGATCATTCTAGAGAATTTATAGAGATTCAGTAGGTATTTATGATGATGTCTTCTTATTCACCATGTTTCATGGAGTTATTATTATTTGATACTATCTAGGATGGGAATGAGGCACATAAGGCTAGGAAGTCTGAGATCGACCTCTGATTAGAGTTGAGGCATGAAGTTAGGAGCTTCAGCCTGATGAAATATTCGGAGGAGATATATAATTCCCTGTGAATTGAGAAGGGATTGAAAGAGAAAAAATGTATGGGTTTTATTTAATCATTTAGTGGAATTATTAGTGATAATTTCAGTATTTGTAAGCGGAAGGAAAAATATCAATGGTATAGTAGCGGTAGACAACCAGAGCATAGTGGGGGTTCTTCAGCACCTTCTATAGGAGAAGGAGGTCATTATTGTTTCATCTATGGGCTGAGTTGTAATTTTCACTAATTTTTCCGAAATACTCAGATCAACTATCACCAAAATAAAATGATTAGGCATATGTAGCATTTCAACTTGATGGAATCATAGATAGGTTCTCATGAGGGGTTTATTTAGACAAATACATCAAACCATGTGATATTACAGGGTCCTTAAAAATAATTTTATACCCCTAAACAATGAGGACTTAGGTGAGTCATGCATATTAACGACATGGCCATAGAGATGAGGCAGGATGAGTGTATAGAGTAGAACAAGTTAAAAATGACTATGGAGAGGGACCATCAACATTTTGAGGTATTACCTTGACGAACCCTACTATTTTTACTACTCCATTTGATAATGGTTCTTCCCATTCATTAATATATTCGAAAACTAGTAATGGGATTGAATTACCAGTCATGTTTTCTTCATAGTTTCCATCTCTTAATATATCCCTTGGGAAGAAAGTGTAATATCTTCAGAGATATCAAGAATATCCCATCATATTTATGTGTTATATTAATCAGTGAGAATTAATGATCTTATATATGATTAGTTTTGATGTGATATTCCGCATGAAATGATTGATTAGTTTTAAAGTGTAGATCGAATGCTACCAAAAATATGTACTCATTAGTATTCCCAAGAGGGAGATGTTTATTTTGACCAATGAATGGATTTTAAAACATGAAAAATGGGACTAGAAATGAACAAAATTATATATATTATTATGTAAGTTACTAGAACTTTTATTATATAGGATATAACAGTATCCTCTTTATATCTTATAGTTGTGGGCTTATATAAGGATGTATTCCTAGATGACTTTTCAGATCTCCCTCATAATAGGTGAATTTAATTTATGATTTAAATCAGGCCAATGATATAACAAATATTAATACCCACATATTTTATGGATCTAGATTACTTGAAAAAAATCAAGGTATAACTATAGGATTTGGAGGATAATGGATTTATCAGACCAACCAAATCTCCCTAGGGCGATCTAATATTTTTTCATAAATAAGTGGATGATAGTATTTAGTTGTGTATAAGATATAGGAAGATGAACCAAGTAATAATGAATAAATGATACTCATTTCTTATGATTGATGATTTTTTTAACCATTTCTTTTGAGGTTAGTGTTTCTCCAAGATTAACATAGGGTCATGCTACTACGAGCTTCAGGTCAGAGTGGAGTATATTCCTAAAACAACATTCATGAGTAGATATAGACTATATGAGCTTCCTATCATGCCCTTTGGGTAGATAAATGAAACCAATATGTTTATAGGTCTGATTAACATGATCTTCTATACATATCTTGACTCCCTCATTACATTTTTGGTTAATGATATCCCCATATTCACATGAACCTGATAAATAAATTCTAGACACCTTGATATTGAAATGAGAATACCTAGATCACATCAGCTTTATGCAAATCTATTGAAGTGTCCTTTTTGGATTCAGTAGGTGTAGTACCTTGGGAATGGGATATATTAGGAAGTTATTTTTATATACCCAAAGGACGTATAATTGGTTATGTATTGAGATAATCCATGGAATGTGTTTAAGATCAAGAGATTCCATGGTTTAGCTGGGTAATACAGATTGTTCATACATGACTTTTCCTATTTAGAAGAACCTATGATAGGGATTAAAAATATGGGATTAAAGTTTAAGTGGATAGATATTTTCAAATAATCCTTCCTAGATCCGAAGAGAAGATTGAAGAAATCCCCATTTTGACACTTCCAAATCATGGGATTGAATATGTAGTTTAATGGGATCCCATGAGCATTGTTTTGGGAGTTATAATGGTCCTTAGGGAGTATGTAATAGCCAATGGGTCACGTAAAATGTGACCTCATGAGTAGAACTAAAAAACCCATGACTTCAAGTTTGTGGTTGTGGTCCATTTTCTAAAATGTTAGTGATATCACTTATTCATAAAGAGATGTTTCATTTACATGGACTAGAAGAGGATCTAATATATTTTCTCTCACTGTGATATGAATTTTATGTAGAGGTTTTGTGTGGGGTATTTGAATAAATTTTAATTCAATATGGACTATACTATAGGGAAGAGTAATTTTATTACATATAGTCTAAATAGGAAAACACAAGAGATGCAGTGGCTGAGAGAGTGTCCTTCTCATGAGGAATAATGTTTGATGAGTTTAATGGTAGAATGATTAATTGATAAATATAATGATCATGGAATGATGTCATGAAATTTTTTTTATCCCATACATATTTATTTACCACTATGATTCAGACCCAGAGTGTATTTTTATATAGGAACGGTTGGTTGGGGTTGATTCTGCCATAAGATGATCACTCGATGATGATGACATGATCTGTGTTCATGAGAGGTTAGTAGTTCCAGCTTTCGTGAGTGAGGATTTACTAAGTTGATCATTCCTCAATGTAATAAATTAATATAGGGTCAAAATATATGTACAATTACCCCTAAAAGTAGTTTTTTGTGAACATGTATGAAGATAAAAATTTTTATTTTTATCTCGTGACTCCTTACTCACCATTGGGTATTGGTCGAGCATCAACATCCCACTGGTTTCCTTATTCCACTTCTAGTGCCTATGTTTAAGTGAAACTATGTGATTATAGACATCGTGATAGGGTTTCCTCATACCCTAAGGATTTGTGATTCCATTTGGGTGATAGTTGACCAGTTAATGAAAATATAAAATTTCTTTCCAATATGAGAGACTCAATCTATTAATGATCTGGGAAAGCTAAATTTGAGAGATTTTATGAGTATATGGAGTGAATTATTGAATCATATTATATAGATAGACACATTTTACAACATGTTTTTTGTAGTTATTTCTAATTTTTTTGGGGAATCATTTGAATATGAGTAAGGTGTATCATCCATAGATCGATGGAATTTTGGATGGGAAGATTAAAATCCATGAGGACTAGATTTTAGAATACATTCTAGAATTTAGTGGAGTAAATTATGAGAATATATACTTGGTGAATTTTTCTTAAAATAATAGTTTCCAAGTTTCAATTCATATTAAACCCTCTAAGGCTATCTATGGATGGCTATGCTACTCACCACTGTGTCTTCATGAGGTAGGCGAGGTATCATTTATTGAAATATATATGATGTAAGAGACCACTATGAGTGTATTTAGTCATGATGTGGTTGGTTATTAATGAGAGTTCATTGTGATCATATTCTGATCAAAGGAGAATACCTATCAAGTTCATCATTAGTGAATAGGTTTTCTTGTGGATGTCACCTTGGTTAGGGTTTTTTTGTAAGAAAAGGAATATGGTTCTATGGTTTTTTGGTACTATTTGATATAAATAAATTTATTATAGTAATGGATTATGAACTATAACTTCCCCTATGTTATTGAGACATGCATGATGTGTTCCATGTTTCTAATCATTGTAGGTACATGCATGATCTTGTAGATATGATCGACTATGAGGATGATGAGTTGGAACCATATGAATATTTTATGAAGCTCCTAAGGATATCATTGATCTGAGTATGAATTTGTTTTGGGGGAAGTCAATTCCAGTTTTTTAAGTCTTATTACATCAGGGGTAGATCTAGGAGGAAACATGTGAATATGAGATTAATGTTTAAGTTTAATTCCCTTATTTATTTAAGAATGACGTCAAGAAATACTTCTCAAGGATGATAATCCTTAGAGTGGGATATTTTAAAACATAAAATATTTTCCCAATATTCTAAGTCTTAATGATATCTTCCCCTTTATGATTTGTTCTCATCCATTCTTAGGAAAAGCCATGTAAGCTTTGAGTATTTTTGGTGTTTCTCCCCAAATCTGTATACAACATTAAAATGATGTAAACCATGGTAGAACCCAGTGTAATCCTATGTGAAATAGAAAAATAGAAATAGTTGACATGGGTGTAGTTCATTCTATGGTTCTGGAGGAAGGAAGCTATGGTCCCTGACCATAGAGACCTCACCACGACTATGGTGAAGGAAATGAGCATATTCTTGGAAAACACCCATTTTAGGTCATCCTTTCACTCAGTGAGTTCAAAGACACCATGGATATAGTATAGGCAATGGTGGAGGCCATGGTAGAATTCATGTGGGATTTGAAATGTATGAAAAAATACCTTATTATTCATATATTGAATGTTTCAAAGGGTAAAAACATGCAATCATTATGTGTGGTATTTAATTTGATATAAATAATTATTTTACTATATTAATTGATTCAACCTCTTCTAATTGATGATTCATTTGATCTATACGATTTTAGATGACTTTTAGATGTACATAGGGTTATTTGATTGATCCTTCTTAGGTCGAGGTTGCTACCTTGAATAACCTCATTTTTCTCAATCCTCTATACTCAATCTTCCTATAAGAATAAAACTATGGAACATAAAGGCTATTCTTGTTGAATTATAACCATGGGATCATTGTATCATGTCCCTTTTTTCCATTAATTGAGAAATGAATTTATCCTATTTATGGGTTTTAATGTTGGGTATGTGTTAGATTAACCCATTGGGTTGATTTTTTCTTGATTCCTATTCTAGAACCTTTATGATGCTTTGTTGGAATATGTTATAGGAAATCCTAGTGTGAAACATTCTTTTAGTTGGTATACAAATAGGATGTAGGTATGGATTCCTTTGATATACCCTAATTTTTAGGACAACATACTTGAGGTAGTAAGTTTCTTTCCTTATAGAGGTAATGTATAAAATTTTTATCATGATATGACTTTGTGTGCTTGTATAATTTATACCATGATTGAGTTTGATTGCATGTGTGAGTTTTAATAACCTTCAAGACCATGTTTGATGTTTTCTCACATATGTATGTGTGTATATCCCATAAGACTCATGATTGAGTATGATCAGATATATGTGTTCTTGGATACTCTTTCTCACTCTTGATATACTTTGTTGTTTATTTGTATGTGATGAAACTTTGTCTATATGTTAAGATTGGTGTATGACATATTGTTATTATATACATGGTATGAAAGTGAGAGGTGGACCAATCATGGATATTTCACCCTAGAGGGTTTGTGTTTTTAGTTAATGCAGGTGGCATGATGAAAAGACCATGTTAGAAAATAGGGCATGATGGCATTGTAAAATGAACTGGGTGCAAGATGGTCTTATGCGATCTAACATGAAAGGAAATAGTGGGACACAATGGTATTCAATGACTTAACCTAGGACACAATGTCGAGATATGATGATCTTGTGGCCTGACCTAATGTATTTTCTTGATATGACCATGGGAGAGATAGTGATTGACAACTTATGTCCTGACCCAAGACCCATTTTCCTTATGGTGGTTGTGGGAAACAGGCGGTGACCATGTGGATGAATCCAGTTTAGGAATTCTATTATGAATACATTTACAGTATGGAGTCAAATAAGTTATATCTGATGTTTTTGGAAACTTTTTTTCACATAACTACTCAACACGTTATTCTATATTGATTTCTTATATGTCTATCTATTATCATGACTTACAATCTTATATATGTTCACTCATGTTAAGGATGAATTGGTAGTGTACTACTAGGTTTATCCTCACACCATTCATGGGAATCTCAATTCATGTGTAGACTTCATGATCATGGATATAAGAAAGGGAAAGGACACAATAATATGGAGCTAGGAGACTAAAAAATGTGATCAAAGGTGGTACTAGGAAAGACGTCATGGTGATACTATAGTATTTTTTTTCTTACCTATCTTCCTCACACTCTTGTTTGACCTACCACATTAGGGTTTATTTGTTTATTATTTACATATGTCTTGAGATACTTTCTATGCAATTTTTTATATATATTTTATTTATTTTATTATTTTAATATTTATACTTTTTTTGTTTGATACTAATTGTATAATCTCTCCACTAGTGTTTTCAATACCCTACAGCTTGTCAAAAACCACTTGCATATGGAATGGAACACACGTTTCCATGTGGATCTCTAGATCAGACCTGGTGATTCAGACCTGGGGGTTACAAGAATCTCATATGATAGTAGAAGTAATCATTAATTTTAGGAAATAAGAATTTATTCTAAACATTCACTCAATTAAGATTTTGTTAATCTATAAAAAGTTATAAACTCATTCCTTCCATATTTTAAAAAATAACTGGTGATGCCCATAGTGAAATGCTTAGATGAATATATCTTTTACTTTATAGAGATCCTCTAACTAAAATATTAACTAATTTATCATGGAAATATCTATTCAGTATGATGACATGGAAATAGGGATTTCACTTGGGATTATTCGATAGTAAAATCGACCTCTGGTTGAGAAAAAATCCATATAAATCATCTAAAAATACATCATGGTATTAATCCACTACCGCTAGAATATATCCACCTACGCCCTAATTTTAAGAATCAAATAACAAATAAGATAGGTAAAAAAAAGTTCAATCCTTCATCTTAAACAATGGGTCCTCACCTCCCCAACCTTGAATCAAACTCACCCTAGAAGATTTGAGTGTTCCTATCAAGAGCTATAAATTGGACCCTATGGTGATAGAAATAAGCTTGATCTTTAAAAATGATCATCCAATTCATGAAGATGATGATATAAAAATAATCCAAGTCTAAGACTATAGAGTCCCACATAACTTCTATATCAATAATTGAAACACAACACTCCATAAACTTGAATAATTTATCCTTATTTATTATCAAAAGGTTAGATAGATCCATAATATATGGAATCTTGAACACCCTATTTCTTCTTTGGGATGGAAAAATGAGGGGAATTTTGAATTTTTTAAATTTTGAGTGCTTTTAAGGTGTAAAATGGTAATTTATCCTTGTGAATGACAACAAAAATATTTTATGATGATTCTTTTAGTATTGGAATAGGGTTTTCCCCTTGGGATGGAGTTTAGTGAGTATCTATGTAGATTATATTTTTTGGTATATATTAATATTTAGAAATTAAATAATAACTATTCGATGTATGTGTATGTTGAAATCTCTTAAACAAAGTCTCTGATTCATATTTTAACTCCATATTTCAGTAAAAAATGAGGGATTCTACCAAGGTTATGTACAAAAAATAATTGGGTTCTAAGTCCTAAAACGAGCCATTAAATGGATATTAATTTAATTTAAATTAAATAGAATTAATTTAATTTTGTTTTTATATTATCCCCTATTTCTTCTGATGTACACTAATAGGAGGGAGGGGTTTTCGCTCAGGGTGTTACATGACCTAGTCAAGAGGGAGAGGTATTAGGTGTGCTAAATTTACTAGAGGGTTTTATTGACCACATATTTGGGTTTAGTGTCCATGTTGCATAAATTTGAGCTCGATACTTGGGCGATTTTACCATAATTTAATAAAGAGGCTCCATTTTTCAAGAAAAAATTATAACTATTTATTTAATTTTTTTACATTGATTTTTAGGTTTTAGTGGTTTGATAAGGGTAATGGTGGGATGGTTTAGGGATTTAGTTTTATAATTTTAGTAGTTTTTGGGTTTTTCTATGAAAAAAATTTGAGAAGGGTGTTTTGGGTGTTCTTTAAAGAAGTGAATAAATAAATAAATTTCCATATAAAGGATAAGTTTTTGTTTTTTGTTGCATAAGGGTAAGGACCTACATACCCTTTCACAATGATGACTGTGTAGGGGTAAGGCCCTACTTACACTTACATATTAGGTCCCACATAAGGGTAAGGCTTTACCCATATGTTGGTATCCCCTATTGTGTAAGGGTAAGGATTTTTATTTTTAAAAAATAGTTTTCTCCAATTTTAATGTATGTTTATTTTAGGTATAAGAAATGGGGGTTTGAGGAGAATTATTTATTATTAATCCCATTAAGTTTAAATTTAAAATTTATTATAAAAATGAATGGGGAAATATTTTTAAAATTTTATAATGAAATTAAATATTCTAATTGGATATTTTAGAATATAAAAATGGAGAATGGTCCCTTAATTAAGCCTCAAAATTTGTTTTACAGATTTTTTTGATTAAATTTTTGAAAAAATTTATTATAATTGATTAAAAATTTAAAAACTAATAATGGAATTAATTATAAAATAAATATAGAACTTATTTTATAATTTATTAAAGTGTTATAAATTCAATTAGGGCCTTCTGTTGATGAATGATGACTATAAAGACTTGGATGAGCTTCAACAAGAATGGTCGTGCTTCGAATATAAATGCGATAACTTATATATGAGGTTTTTTGTTTTTTTTTCATATACCCCTTTCTATAAATTTCTTCATTTATTTATTTGTAATATATGTAGTCAGACAACATTGGAGATCAACCATTAAATTAAATAAATTGTTTTATTGATGATTAAAAATGAATTTATTGACTTAAAATGAGGCTCCCATTGAATAAAAGGGTTACAAGGGACACTATATACCCTTAGACAACAGCTTGATGGCACGACCACCGATGGTCTAGGGAAAAATTCTGAACATATGATCTGATATACATTGAACCATAAGGGTAATAAATTAAATGAATTTTTTTTCTAATTTATAGGAGAAGGATATGTGACCCTATACTTCTCGAGTAGGTATAAATTATTAATTAGGGAAAATGGATCATGTAGGACATGATAGAGCCGTGAGGTGCCTTAATTTTTTTAGGTTTCCTATTTAGATAGTATGGTGAGTGTACCATCCCTTATAGTGTGTGATCACCTGGGAGGGTATGGTCAACTATATTTTATTAGTTTGGTTGTGGGAGGACTTACCTAGTATGACTTTGGGAATTATAAAGGGCATCACACCTTCTTCTGAGAGTGATTTAGGTGTGGATTTTATTAAGTGTCTAATGAGTCCTAGAGATGATTTTGATGATTCTAAGGAAAATTATTACATCATATTAATGGGTATAAACCTTATATTTTGAATTGAGACAATTGAACCAATGTAGTTTTTCTAGATTATTATTTGACATTAATGACCTCAATAGGTTCACAATTATATTTTAACCTTTGAGAAGGTCAATGGAAATGGGTAGTGATGGTTGCGAGTGTCACCGTAGAACCCAAATCAATGATGTTTTCCTTATAGGGTGGTATCTTTATTTTCATACATATATATGTATATATATTCATGAGATTTTATATGTATTGTCATTTAATGATGATTATGAAATTGAGTATGCCAACCTAATTATACTACATTCTATGTTTTTATGACATGGACAATATTATTACAAATTTGGGATAATATAAAGAAAAAGTTGGTTTTGAGTAAAAAACACAACAATAGATAAATTATAATGAATCCAAGATTTAGGATTATATCCATAGGTATTTAAAACCATTAATCACCATTCACACCACAAATAGAGTTATTCATAATTCAAATAAATGCTAAAATCATCATCCAGGCCATGAAACATGAATAAGTCAATCCACAAATGGATGAGAGATAAAATTTCTAGAACTACAGAGATTTAATGTGTGGAATGAGTTGACACAATAATTTCATACATATATATTTTACATCATTTTAGATTAGTATTCATTAAATGTCCTAACAAAACAAACCCTATAACTATAAAGGTTTAGAGTCTTTGAAAATATGATACATAATAATATTATTTCATGAAAGATATTAAACATATCCCCAAAAGTTATTCTCTCATAAGATACTTCTTATACATACCCAAATTAAAACCTTTCTTCATAACCTAGGGAAAAGAAACATAATAAAGGGTCAAATCTGATTCTCAATAAGGGTAAATATAAGATACATCATTAAATGATCACAAGTGAGTATAAAATAAGAATAAGGGTATGAGAAAATTATTATAACTTAAAATTATGATACTCCATCATTCAATGATCATTAATAATAAATATTGGTATAATTATTTATCATAAAAAAAATCATAAATCATAATTGTGTGGAATCATCAATAATCAAGCATGATCAATGAGATCATACCATAATTATAGGACATAAATTTTTGTCTCAAACATAATCTTAGAAAAAAAAATTCCTTAGTCAAGGATAAATTCAAAGTATAATATAGTGGATTAGGTTAAATCCCCATTAAATCATTTCCTTATTCAAGATTAACTCCCAAAACTATTATAGTAGATATATCCCCTTACTGAACAGGGTTCACTCTCTATTCTACTATTTATTCTCACATGAAATATCTATCTTCACCCAATGAATTATAGGAATATATATTTCATGGCCCACCTATCTCAAAATGAAATTCATACAATGTGTTCCACAATATCATAAAAACTCATCATATCATCATATCACAACCTTTGAAAAATAAACGAGTTTCATTAACATTCCTTTTTTTTCATAACAACATAACATGTGGAAAAATAGGTTTCATAAAGGTTTCATCATAACATACTTTACCCGTGGGAATGAAATGACTTTCATAGAATCATCCCTAAATAAACATCATCATAATACATCTAGATAAATTAAGTGAATTACATCAAAATACCACATCCCTAATAAAACATAAAAATACATAATGGATATTATCATAGATGAAAAATACTTTTAAAATCCCTTTCGAATATTTCTCTGAAAAATAAGAAAAAATATCTTATTATTTTGATAAATTTTTAACTAAAATTCTGATAATATTGAAAAAGTCCTTTAATTTTAAAATAATCATGAAACCTTGTAATGTAATATTCAATGTGAATAAAAGTCATGATAGTGGGAAAATTATTTCATTATATATACATTAAAAGATAACATTCCTTTCACATCATTGAAAATAGTCAAAGACAATTTTTTAGGGAAAAATATTCTTTAATATGATTGATTTTTAAACATTTTTAAATAAATTCAAAGGTAGGGAAAATTAACATTTTAAAACATTTCATATATAGGTAAAAAATTTCATAAAACAATTTTATAGAGTATGGACATAGAACAAAAAAGTTTATCGACCAAAGATAAAATTAGGATAGATTTTCTCTAGAAACATTTTCATAGTAATTTTAAGTACCAAAGAGAGTAAATTTTTTTTAATATATTGAAAATAAAAAAACAACCATAGGATAAAAAATATATGGGGTTTAAAGGTCAAGATTATTATAATTTTTACCAATTGGAATTCATGTATAAACAATTCTGATTAAAATGAGATTGAAATATAAATCCCTTACCTGAAGTTCAATCTTAATTCATACATGCTTAAATATCCTCTATAATAAATATAGATTTATTATAAATATATTTTTTAAAAAATATTCATACATAAGTCACTATCTATAATTACTTTATAATTTCAAATTATCATAAAATTAATAATTTCTTTATTTAAATGAACATCTCGGTGTAGTTTGTTGGTTTTCCAAGAACATTTTAGTTCGATGGTTCTAGTACTTGTATCATGGTAATGGTTTAATAAAATAAATAATATTAATCATGAAATATGTATAATAATTATACAATTTTATAATAATTTAGATAATGTTGTGGAAAAAATAAATTACATCAATTCATAAAGAGGTAGTCTGTATGTATGCATGAGTGATTTTTCACTTTTCAATAGACTGAAATAAAAATGGTAAATTATAATTATCCATTAAAAAAATTATTATATAATTAACATCATAAATATTTCATTAAATATATCCTTATTTACATCCATGTAATGTGGAAATGAAAAACATATCACATCACTTCAGGGATGTCGTAGTCCACGCATACGCACGAGCGACATTTTCATTTTACAAAATATGGAAAGGTAAGATGGTAGATAAGATATTATAATTAAAGAAGAATATTTATTCATAAATCTATTATATAAATATTAATACATCATAATATAAAACCATGAATTATGATTATGGAAAATGAATCATATCTCTATGTATATGTGGTAGCCAATGCATTCAAATGAGTGAAACATTCATTTTCCATTTGATGGAAAGAAGGGAGAAAATTGTCAATAAATCATCATAATAAATTTTCCATTCATATAATAAATATAAGTAATTTTTTCAGAATTGATAACATATATTTAGTGGATGTAGAAGAAGGAATAAATTTAAATTACCCGGTTAAGAGTTATACCTATTCGTTGAGAAATGTCCTTTGGCTTACACCTATTGCCTTAATAGGATGGTATTATAATCAAAATAGGACATAAATTATGTGGGAGGAATGTTTCCAAATAATTACTCTATTAATTGGCTTTGATATAATGCTCATTAATTTATCAGAAATGACTATTTTAACTATCCTTTTATAAGGGAGTGAGGGGACACATTTAGATTTTTTAAAAAGATTAAAATATAATAATGCATTGATCTAGTAAAGTGGCACCAAAAATCCAAATATTAAAATATAATAAGGAGAATGTTTTAAACACATAAACTAATCAAATTAAAACAGGTGTTTGTTTTGATATTTTTATGCTTATCTTTTACATTTACCCTCTGATAAACCCTTTTTAACCTTAACCGTGGTAAGAAAATTTTACTATTTTTACTATTAATTATGACCAAAAATCAAGATTACATTATCAAATTAAATTAATTATTTATATTAAAAATATATAATCTATTTTATTGGATTCAACTTCAATTAGTGTTATAAATTCATTTTAAAGTAATTTCAAAAAACATAATAAAAACTTTTTTAGAAAAATGAATTTTTAAGCATAAAACCAAGTTTAACTTCATTCCTTGAAATGTAAAAACTATTAGATAAATGTTAAAATATTTTATTGAATATATTATCAACAAATTTAATTAGAATAATTCATAAATAAAGATTAATTTAGTTTATTAATACCAAAAAAAACTATTTTCATAAAAATATATTTTTTGAAAAAAATATTATTTTACCTTCAAGTGATTCTATTATAATTTCTTACTAAAATATAACTAATGAATTCATTTTAAAAATTTATAAAACATATATTATAGTAGTTTATTTACTACTATTCATACCAAAAAATCAATTATCTTGGAGACAAGTATCACATTAAATAACAACATTTTTATAGTATATCATTGTTTGTTAAAACTCTGTGTTTCGTGTAAAGCAAGTCATTTGAGAAATAAAATTTATTAAAGAGAAATATACCATAAAATATCAAGGTTATATAGTATACCCCTTATAATAATTTCTAACTCAAAATTAAATCACTCAAATATATAAAACTATATATAATTATACCATATCACATCTTTGGGTTCCCAAATTATATCCTCAAATTTATGGTTTATCCACAAAACATTGACTAGGTGAGTGGTATTTTTAGAAGAAATTTCTCTGTTATATCTAGAATCTATACCAGTTGTTTCCCATAATAGATATTATATTCTATTGGTATGAAATATGAGATCCATAAATCTGAATTATCATATATGTTGTTCCCTAAGAGAGATACATGAAACACATCATGAACATGAGAGAGATTTGGGGGAGGTTCTAAGTGATAAACAATTGTCTTAATACAATCTATTATTTTTAATGAAAAAATATATATAGGGATAAGTTTTCCCCACTTTAAAAATATCATTACCTTATTCCAAGGACATATTTTTAGGAATAACTTATCACTATATTCAATCTCTAAATCTCACTAATGATAGATAGTATAATATTTCTATCGACTCAAATTTTCATAATGTTTTTCTGAGTCGATATGAAATTATCTTCTATTTTATTATCTATATTAGGTCCCAATAACTTTTTTTCCACAAAATTGATTTTATATAATTAGATTTATTTACTTACTTTCATATAGGGAATCATAAGGATCCATCTAAATATTTGAGCGAAAGCTATTGTTTTTAGAAAATTTGATCATAGAATGGTGTTTATACCAACCAACAAAAAAATCTATAGAAAACATTATAAATATATCTTCTAGGGTTTTAATGTTTATCTTAGACCTATTATCCATCTAAGATAGATATTTAGTACTCAACTCAACTATATATTTAAATCCTATTGAATAATTCTCCAGGTAATCCTAAAATCACAATCAGAAAAAATTGGGATTGGTACTCCAAGAAATCTAACCAATTCATTAATTTATGTCCTAGAAAGATGATAAAAAGATAAATATTATCTTATGTAAATGATTTTTTGACTTTTTAAGGTGATTGACCACAAACCAAATAAAATTTTTCCCTTTATATGTTTTGGTAAGTATAAGGATGAAATCCATGGTAATGTTTTAACATTTTAATTCTAGTATGAGTAATGGTTGTAACAACCCCTTATAATTATAACTCATATAATTAACTTGCTGAAAAACTAGGAATCAATATTCATAATTTTCAACATACATTTACATGTTATTCTAAAAAATACACTTTTATATCACGATACATCCTTATACATCCATGGTGAATAGAGAATAATGAACTATGAGATTAATCCATCAAATCCATTTTCATGTCCAGTACTGACGAGACACATACCTAGTTACTGGACCATATAATTTCATCACCATCATGGTTTTTCATAGAAAACTTCCTCACATTCTTCTATATTTCTAAATCCTCCTTATGTGAATATTTAATTATCATATGGATGTATGGTTGAACATTCATCTGAGAAAGATAAGATCTAACCTATTTTATAATGATTTCAAGATCCATATTATATAAATAAATAAGTTTTAGATTTATTTTAATACTTATAATGGATAAACTAGCATAGTATTTTTGACTTAGATCATCAATCACCTCATTCGCCTTCCCAGTGTGGTAGTGTATTAAGTATTTATAATATTTAATCAACTATAACCATATCCTTTAATGAATATTAAAATATCTCTATATGAATATATAATTATTGATTTTATTATCAGTATATATATCACACCATTCACTATAAATATAATGCCTCCATATTTTCAATGAAAAGATTACTACTTCCAACTCTAAATAATGAGTTTGGTAATTTTTTGAATGAATTTTTAATTAGAATAAAGAATAATCTTCCACCATATATTTCAATATTAGGAAACATCCCATTCCATTACGTTATGAATAACTAAATAATAAAAAACCTTATCCACTATAGGGTAGTGTAAGTATAGGTACATTGACCAACATTCTTTTTCGATCCCTCAACATTTCCTCACATTCATCTGTCCAAAGGAACTTGACTCACTTCCAAATAAAAATTGTTATTAGATTATATGGATTGGATAAGTATATCAGACAACATTTATAATATCCTTCCAACCTAAAAATACTTTGGATATCATCTATAATTGCTAGTCTGGTCTATTTTTCCACATCTTCTGTTTTTAAGGACGCACCAATATACCATCAATTAAGATTATATGATCAAAGAATGCAAATTTCTATAGAGAAAATTCATACTTGTGAAATTTAATATATGAATTATCCTTTATCAAATTCTTTAGCACAATACTCAAATTATATTCATTATCTTACTTTATATTCAAATATATAATAATATGATCTATAAATACTAATAAAAACTGATCAAGGTAATCTATAAAGACTCTATTCATTATATCCATGATTATAGTAGGGGAAATGATAAGTAAAAATGGTATCACTATATATTCATAATGACCATACCTCATATAGAATTATTTCATGGATATATCACCATTATTGACCTTTAATTAATGATATCCAGAATGAACATAAATCTTGGATATGTATTGAGATATATATAATTGATAAAAAAAGGCATCAATATTGGGTTGAGGATACATGTTTTTGATATTTATATTGGTAACTTCTCAATAATCAATGTACAAATGAATTTAACCATCTCACTACTTAATAAAAAGAACATGTGTACCCCATGGTGATTCGCCAAGGTACATGAATCCATTATCAAAATTCATCTAAAGATTATTCTTGAATTACTACAACTCAATAATTTCGACTCTATATAGAGTATTTTAAATAGGTGTAGCACCAGATATGCATTATATTAAAAAATTATCTTTTTGATTAAGGATAATACTATGAAATGCTTCATTAAATACATTAGAATAATCCTAAACAAGAGGCATATATTCAATGTTTATTTTCTCCTTAAAAATTGGTGATAAATAACCCTCTTGAATAAGTTGTAAGATCCATAAAATAGAAGTAATTTACATTGGAATTTCATATTCATCCTTACACCAAAATTTGACCATATTTTGATTTGGAATATCAAACATGACCTAACTTCCACAATAATTTATATAGTCTCTATATAGAGAGATTCAATCCAAGCCCAAAATCATATCAAATTAAACTAGAGCGAGAACCACAAAATATTCAAGAAGAAAATTACCACAAATGTCTATTAGAGAAAATCTATAAACATAAGATGTGATTTTCATTCCATTGGGAGTTTTTACTGATAAATAAATATCTAATCATTGAGGTGGTGACATGATAACCCTAAAAAATTATTCATTTATAAAATAGTGGGTAGATCTATAATCAAATAAAATATTTTATGTTCTAGAGTAGATGGTAATTATTTCTTTCAGTACATCTTTATTGTGACCAACTTTAGTAGTTATGAATAAATGATATTTCCCTTTTTCTTTGGGCTTTAGAGGTTCAAGAAACTAATTTTCATCATTAACCATTAGATTTATGCACTAATTAGTTTAATTTTTATACTCCATTAAATTATAATATTTTATTATGGGTGGCATAAATGGTTAATTTTTTTACCATGCCTTTCATTGAATAACCTCTTCATATCACTTCAAAATTATTTTTCATGATGGTCTTCTTTTAAATAGTTAAATTTTTTACTAAATACCATAATCAAATTTTCTTCATGATTCCTTATACAATTTTACATGAAGTAAAATTAAATTTATTTCCTCCATGGGTTTTATTATTATAATTTCCTCAAAATTATATCTTTATCTTTTTCCCCAAAACAATGAGAACACTATGAACCTCTAATTTAAAATTCCATTTTCAGATTACATAAAAAAATTTCTTCATAACTATAAAATTATATTATGAAAAATACATTATAAATACTTAGTATTAATCCAATAAACAATTATGAAAATAATCTTTCAGGATTGGTTATAAAATAGGAAGCCTCCCTTGAATATCTTGTGAAAGTCTCATAATAGTTTCTGATAGATTAATTTTTACTCTATTTTTGTTACAGAAATTACATTACAATTTTCATACAAAGAGTTTAAAAAAATACATATTGGGAATTAACTTCTTAAAATATTCCCATATCATGGAGTAAATTTCCTCTTCCTGCCTCATATTTTTGATAATATTCCTCCATTGATCAACTTCACCTTCAAAATAATATATTTCAAGGAAATTGTTTTCATTTTCTTAACATTGGATAATGGAAAATATCTTTTTAGTGGTACAAATCTACTTATATACTATTAATAGATCAGAGGAACTACTGAAAGAAGGTGTACATTTCCATATAAAATAATAAATAGTGATTTTTCCTTCCTTTTTCAATTTGAAATATCAATATAATTCATGTTCTTATTTACCACTTTTGAGAGTTGGGTGGCCAAGCTACAAGTTTTCCCATCTTATCTCTCATCCATTTAGTTTCTCATGAGGATAGTCATTTACATTCCCTTAAAATTAAGTATTAACATAATTACTTATGAGCCAGTCCATTGAATAAGAAAAAAAATATTTTTTTGAGAAATAATAATTATATAGAGTTATCGTATAATCATTAAAAATCAATCATAGGATAATTAAATCTTGAAAACCTCTATTAAATCCATGATACCTTAGTAATGGTTCAAAAATAAAATTTTAATTATTCCATGAATTTGACATGGCAGTGTCTATCTAGGTGTGAAGTCTTCGGCCCACTCATCATGAACTTGTAATGATTGAGTTAATACCAAATCCATCCCTTTAAAAAATTTTACCACTAGGTGCATCTATACCACAACCACATCATGTTTCAAGTATCCCGATAGAGATGTATTTTTTAGGAATGCTATATAATCTATACTTTTCCAAATAATTAGGATAATATTCCAAACATAGAATGAACTTTAGGGGTTTCAAAGAAGTTCACAAATACTAATATTTAAATATTAATTATCTCTTCTATGATACCAACTATGATGACCCTTGAATTTCAAAAATATATATTACATAATTTTAGATGAATATTAAATACATATCATCAAAAATATACTTTATAACCATAAATGTTTAGATTATTTAGATACTAGAAACATAATAATATTATTTCATGAAATATATTCAATATATACCATAACATTCTTTCCCACATAGTAAAATTCTTAGAAATACCCTACATAAAATATTTCTTTATAACCAGAGGAAATAAAACTTAAGAAACAGTGAGCTGAGATACTCAGTTTGGGTAAATATAAGATATATCAATCAATGATCATAAGTGAGTATAAGATAAGCATAAGTGTATGGATACATGATAATAACTTTCAATTATCATACCCGATCAGTCAAATATCAATAATCATAAATCCAAGAATATGGATATTTCATAATAAGAGATATTGTTCAAAAGTGGGTGAAATCATCAATAAACAATCATGATCCAAGATATCATATGATATGTATAAAACATTGGTTTGTGGGAAACACAAAAGTATAAAAAATAATTTCATTAGTCAAAACTCAATTAAAGGCTATCATAGTGGATTGTGTTCACTCCCTATTCCATCATTAATTTAGTCAAGGTTTACTCCCAAGACAATCCTAGTGAATATAGTCCCTTATTGCACTAGGTTCACTTTTTGTTCAATACTTTATTATCTTAAGAGATATTCATCTTTATCGAATGCATTGGAGGAATATATAATTCCAAACCCAGCCATTTAATAAGGAAAATTATATATTTATATATCACAATATCATTAAACAATCATAACATCATAATGTCATAATCCATGGAAAGGAAATAGGTTTCATAATAATTTCATCATTTCATCATAGCATAACCCATGGAAAATAAATAAGTTTCATAAAGTTTTCATCATGACTTAATTAATACATTTAAATCAAATGGGTTTCATAAAATCACCCTAAAATCATCATTATTATAATCCATATAGAGAAATAAAGATGATATTATCATACGATCATATCCCTAGGGAAGAATAATAATCTATAAATTATGTTTAAATAGATGAAAAATAAATTTTAAATATCATTATAACCTTTTTTCAAAAAACTTTAGAAAATATATATTTCAAATGATATCATTTTAACTACAAATTCCTAGAATATTGAAAAAATAATTTTATTTGAAAATAAACAATGAAACTTGTAAAGAAAAATTCAAATCATAGAAAAGTCATTATGATGGGAAAATCCATTCAATTCATATATGTTAAAACAAAACATTGTTTTTACACCTTTGTAATAAGAAAAAAAATTGTTTTGTAAAGAAATTTATTTTAAAAAGATTCATTTATAAACCAATGTAAATTAATTCGAAGGAAGTGAAAATGTAACCCACTATTACTTTTTTAGGTATTATTAAACCCCTATTTTTACCATTCATTGGATGGGTTTCATTGAAGGGAGATTTAGGTGAAATTTTGGATGTTTTGAAAGTTATTTGGTTATGCACAGTTGGATAACTATTTTCGCAAATAGTGCACCCTCTTAATAGAAACCATGAAAACCTATAAAGAATGGGTTTTCATAGCCAAAAAACTGTTTAAAAACTGTTAAATCACTTAGTAGAAACCATTCACATGGACAAAAAAAGTGTTGCATGGATATGGCGTATAGTTTTTCTATCTGTGGGGTTGTGCCCAAGAAACATTACATACAAGAAATAATTAATCTGAAAATTAATTTAAAATTATGATATTCTTATTTTAAGTGCCTGATAAACCTAATTAGTCCTATTTTAATTTCTTCTTCCATAAAGGCTCCCAAGAGGTGATTTTGGCACCTATAAACCCCTCTAGAGGTGAATTGAATCTAGGAAAACAATGTTCGATCTCTTCTCGATAAGATTCATCTTCTTGTTCCCTTTCTACATCTATACCCTCTTTCATCACTAGGGTATTTTATATATTTGTGTTGTTGGAGGATTTAGTCATCATTGTTTTAGATCATGAATATATTTTTGATTCTTGGATCCTTATTTCGAGCATTATTTTTTGGAGTTTTCTGATTAGGGATTTGTGTTTTGAGATCTCGTGATCCCGAGGTTGGTGGTTATCTTATGATATCAAATTTTTATTAAACCTAAATTGCAAGATTTAAATTTAATTGTTTGATTTAAATATTATATCATTAAATTGGGTTATTAAAAGCCGAATTTCATTTAATTGAGGATTTGAAATTGGATTTGACATGAAATTGGGGAAACCCCTCAATTCAATTGAATTGTTCTATGTTGTGAAATTGGATGGAAATTATTTAAATTAAAATATGACATTTAATTATGAAATTTTAATTGTAAAATTTATTTGATAAAATTGATTTCAAATTAGTATTTGAGAAAAATTGATTAATTTTGTTTCTTATAAACCCATTAGATTTATCCTAAAAATGAATGTTTTAATTGAAAACATGCTTTTATTTTTTAATGGAAATTGTCATATTAAAATATAGAATTGGTTCAATTATATTTTGAATAGTTTTTAGATAAATTTACCATCAATTATTATTATTATATCACATAAAAGTCAGGTAGTTAGTGAGCAATTTCAGACAAACACACAAGGATGGGAATTCCCAAGCAACTAATTGACACTTTAAAAATTTAACATTATGTTTTGGCACATTTTATTCCTTAGAAATGTGTTGATGATTCCTATTTAACTAGTTCAAAATAGATATGTAATTGCATTTCCATTATCATTATATAATTGTTTGAGGATCCCATAACATGGAACTATCTTACCTTTTGGCATATGACCAAGTTTCTCATTGTTTGTTTTTATATTCATAACATTGTTTGTAAACTATTTTACATATTCCATATAAATTTATATAAACTTGTTTATATGAAATATTTTTTAATCCATTTTTGTCAAAATATTTCCATCATTTTAAATTTAAATCATGAAATTTTTAAATATCATTTTAAAATTCCATGCCTATTTTTTTAGAATTGAAAGATTTATTTGGTTAATTAAATATTGGAATCTTATTATGAAACCCATATTGAGACACTACTTAGCTATTAGCTCACACCATACCTGTGTCTTCAGGTGTTTGTAGATTATCTTCTTCTATGTTCGAACAAGGGTAAAGATCCACTTGGAGGTGTTAATAGCTCTTGATCCTTGGTCTTGGAGAGATGTGTTCGCTGGGAAATGGGTTGTTATCAAATTAATATGGTAGTTTTGGTTGTAATTTGGGATATTTTTGTATTTTTGACTTTTGGTACACTTCTCAGTGTGGAGTTTTTCTTATATTCATACTGGTTAGTTTTTTGGCTTCTATTGTGTTTTTGGAAAATTAATTCCCACTTTCATATTTTATAATTGAATGTGCTAGTATTCAGCCCATGGGAATCAGGAAAGCCCTTCGAGATACGTCTGTACTGCATTGGTTATCGAGTTACCAGGCTACTCAGACTAGTTTGGGATATAGTAGTATCAATGTTTCATGTTTTTCATCTTTCCTTGATGTAAGTATGGAATTGTGTATTCTTTTTGGGACTTAGTAAGTAGTTGCGATTGAGTACATTACCATATCTCACCAAAATTAACCTTATGTCACCTGGGGAGGTTTGGAAAAGATGTCTTGAGGTTTAGTTATAGTATTTTCACTAGGTTTAACTTTTTTACGTTGAAATCCAAACCTTGTGTTCTTATTTTGTTGGAATTAATTTTCCCTTGTTGATCTATTTGAGTGTTAATATGATGTTTTCAAGGTTTTCCATTGATGTTGTATAGAATCATTCCTCTGAGAAGATGTGTGAATCAAATATAGAAGGAATATGTTAATGAACATCCGTTAAAACATCCTGTTGTGAACCTGAGTCTAGTTGAGGTGATTGTGCGTACTATCCAAGCTCTGGGATATGTACCACAGCTAGTTCACGTTCAAGCTCCAACTGTGGAACCTATTGGAGATGTTATCTAGAATCCTGATTAGGACTTCCATTGGTGTTTAAATGTTATAACGATCCTCAAGATCTTGAGGAATGGTTGAGAAGGATTGAACATTTTTTTTGAGTTTTTGGAGAAATCTGATGAAATCAAGGTGAATTGTTCAACCTTTATAGTAGAGGGATGATCAGAAGATGGTAGGACATGATAGTATTAGTGAATAAGCAATATGAATTAGAGTGGAAATAATTCAAATATATTTTCATTGACCATTTCTATCCAGATTTGATGGTTTTGGCCAAAGATAGTGAGTTTTTGAGTCATTAGAAAGCTGATAAGATTATGATAGAATAGTAAAAATGTTTTTCTGATATTGTGCAACATTCACTTGAGATAATATAAAATTAAAATATTAAGTATCGACTGTTTGAGTTGGGAATAAAATATGATATTCACTGTTAGGTTTTCTTTCTGAAATTTTCTTCTTAAACTGATGTGCTGGATATTGATTTGATGGTCTAAATGGACGTAGATTGAATGTCAGGGTGGATAGGGTTTTATTTTTCTCCCAATTACAGTACAAATTCCACTAAAGAAAAGATAAAGCATGATGATTATCATGCTATCTCTTGATATAATGGATTTTATAAACCTCTTATAGTACCTGGAATAATCCATCTTATTTCTAATAGGGTGGAATGTTTGTGCATTCGAAATGGGGTTTCACTAAGTCACCAAAGGTATATTGTTATGGAAGGCACTGATGTCATTTGAAGATGTTTGAACATATTTATTCCTCTCTACATAGTGGAATGAGATCATTAAAACCTACTAATAATACAGTTCAATCAGATTATTCAAGGAAAAATAATTTCCAGCCATAGGCATACGAAAGGAATAATCTTCACATAGTATAAGATTCTTTAGAGGAAATAGATATGGGTCCAATGACTTTGAGAGGTACCATCACAATAGATTCATCATTAGTGAATACTTTATTTGTCACTAGTTTATCTCATTCATTTATTTCAACATGCATTTTTAATCTGATTAATATTCCTATTTTGATTTTATCTTATGTGATCGTTATTAATACACTCTTTAGAATAAAGGGAGAGAAGGGGAAATATTGTCCTGCTTATGTTTTCTCATTATCAGATATCGATATTTATTAGGATTTTTTATTTCTCGACATGAAACCTCTTGATTTCATTCTTGATATGAATTGGATCATTTCCCATAAAGCCCCGATTGATTATTATCTTCGACAGGTCTCTTTCACTACACCCGATGGTGTGTACCACATCTTTCAAAGAGAATGGGGCCCAAGGTTGAGTAGAAATAGAACTTCATATCCAAAGTTGGTGAAAGTAATAACTATGTTTTATTTTGATATAGAGTGATAATATTTTAGTGGTGATATCCATCCAGTTATCATCAAGTTTACTAACTTTTTTTCCTTTCAAATTATCTGGCTTTCCATCGGTAAGGGAGGTAGAGTTTTCCATCTATTTAGTGACAGGTATTAAACCAGTATCTATTCATTCTTACCATAGATAACTGGCTGTAATAAAAGATATGAAGACTATTTTGGATAATATTCTAGAGAAAGGATTTATATGACCAAGTGTTTCACCTTGGCTGGTGCTAGTTCTCTTGGCTAAGAAAGATGATGGTTTACATCACCTTTGTGTATATTACCGTAAAAACAGCCGAATTAAGGTAAATAAAAAGGATCATTTATCATGAATTGATGATTTATTTGACAAGTTGAATGGGGAGAAGTAGTTATTGAAGATTTATCTCCAATCTAGTTATCATAATTTGGGGATTCAATAATTTGATATTTAAAAAACCACCTTTAAGAGATGGTATGACCATTATGAGTACCATTTCATGCTATTTAATTTAATAAATTCTCCTCCAATCTTTCTTGTTTTAATGAATAGTATTTTACATGAGTATCTTGGTGCCTTTAAGCTTCTCTTTGTGGATGAAATATTGGTTTACTATAAATTTGAGTAGGATCATGCACGACATTTGAGATCAGTTATGGAATTGTTGAGAAATCACAAAATTTATTCCATGCATTCAAAATGTGAGTTTTGGATTCAAGAAGCGATGTTCTTGGGACACATGGTGTAGAAACAAGGTATCTTAGTTGATCCTAAGAATATGAAGGCTACTATGACATGAGAACAACCATATAATGTTTTCGAGATACATAGCTTCTTGGGTTTATATGGGTATTACTACTACTTTGTTATAGACTTCTCAAAGTTGGATTCTACAATGATTTCTCTGGCTCAAAAGGGACTAATTTTTTCTTGGGATAAAAAGACCAGAATCTATTTGTTGAGATGAAACATATTTTGATTACTATGCCAATTATGACTCTTCTAGAGGACATGTCAAGCTATGTGGTCTTTTGCGATGCATCAGGTTTAGGTTTGGGCTGTGTTATTATGAAAGGTGATCATGTCATTGCTTATGGATCTCATCAGATTAGGACACAAAAGAAGATTTATCTAACCCATGAACTTGAACTTATAGCTATAGTTCACACACATAATATTTCACAACATTACCATCATGTATAAATGTTTATTATATCTTCCATCCAAAAAATATCGAGTTATATCTTTTCTCCAAAATATATGAACCTCTTCCATAGGGGTTGTATGGAATACCTGAAATCTTTTGACTTTGATATCTCCTATACCCTAGGGAAATGGAATTTTGTAGTGGATACTTTGAGAAGGAAACTTCCAACCCATAGTATGAATGAATCATCAGAATAGTGGAACTTAGTGACTCTTTTTGCACAGTTGTGTATTAGAGTATAAGAATTAGGGGACAAGGTTTCCTTGACCAGTGTTAAATTAACATACACTTTTATCAATATGATTATTTAGGAATAGTAATGTGATGGTGAGTTCTGTATCATTAGAGACTCTCTTTATGGTTAGGATACTATACCAGACAGGTAATTCTCCACCATGGTCATTCTATGATATCAGAATCACTTTTTGTGCTGTTAGTAGTAAGGAAAGTTTGGATGGGGAATTTCCATAATTCCCAATGGTTAGTGCACCTAGGAACCATGATATGTTATGTAACATTTAGTGACAATTCTGGTGGATAGGTATGTGATAGGGAATTTTTTATATTTTCAAAAATTGATATACATGCCAAAATGTCAATTATAAGCACTAAAAACCTTCAGGTTTGTATCATTAACTTCCAGTACCAACTCGAAAGTGGGTTGCGATATATTTGGACTTTCTGGTAGGGTTCTTATATACCTATAGAAAGTAGAAAACAATATGGGTTGAGATCAACTGTCTGACCATGTTGGCTTACTTTATACCCATCGTGATACAACTAAAGTCGTGGTGTTGGGTAATGTATATGTCAAAAATATTGTTCATTTTCATGGATTTCCGTCTAATATATTCTCTTATAGAGATTCTCAGTTCAATTTTCTTTTCTAGAGAGGCCTTTAGGCGGCACTAGGGTCTAAGTTCCATTTGAGCATGGAATACCACCTACAGTCGGAGGGACAAAAAGAAACCGCTATAAAGATTCTTGAGGATATTCTCCATGCCAATGTTCTCGACTTTGGTGGAGATTGGGATGACTATCATGGAATGGTAGAGGTATATTATATCCAAATTTACCATTCATCAATCAAAATGGCTCTTTTTGAGGCCTTGTATGACCAACCTTGTATATCTCTGTTGAGCTGGTAGAATATTGGTGAGAATTCTTTGGTTGGACCAAGCTTGTTTCAAGAGATGAAACTAATGATTAAGTTGATTCATTTTATAATGTTGATGTCATAGATCAAATATAAGTAATATGTTGATAATCTTCATAGACCATTTTTATTTTCAGTAGGTGACCAGGTGTTCATGAAAGTTTCACCTCAGTTGGGTCATCGATGACTTGGGAAGAAAGGGAAGATTTATCATCATTTTGTAGGACCTTTTGAGGTTATTAAGTAGGTGGGGAATGTTTTTTTACTACTTATCACTTCCAACAAAGCTGACATGAATACAAAATGTGTTCCATGTATCTCAGCAATCGAAGTATCTATTTGATCTATCCAATGTTCTGAGCTGGTGTAATCATGAGGTTGAACCTGGTTTATTTGTTACTAAGAATATATTTAGGATAGTAGATTCTAAAACCAAGGTACTTCTTGGACAGAAAATAACATTTTTTTGAGTGATATGGTATCATGGGTTTTATTCTCATGAGACATGGAAGAGGGAGGCACTAATGACAGAGCAATGAACTTATCATTTTCAACATGGAAGAATATTAATAGGCTTTTAGGGGACAACAAGCTTCTATAGTGGGAATTTTTTAACATCTTGTTAATATTTTATGGTTTTCCTAAACACTTTATTTTAACAAAATTTGGTTGGGTTTCATTTAAGGGAGCTTCTCTTAAAATTTCATATGTTTTGAAAGTTTCTGGTCTATGCACGGTTGGTGCACGGTTTTCGCAAACCCTGTTCCCTCTTAGTGGAAACAATTAAAACCCAAATAGTGGGGGTTTTCATGACCATCACACAGTTTGAAAACCCATTCCCCCACTTAGTTAAAACCATGAACCTGGATAAAAAAGGGTGCAAGACAAGGGAGTACAGTTTTTCTAACCGTGTGACTCTGCCCAGGAAACCATTCCTACATGAAATAATTAACTCAAAAAATATTTTAAAAATATAAAAACCCTCATATTAAGTAACCAATGTATCTAATTCTACCTAATTCATTGTTTTCTTCTAATTCAGATCATAAGAAGTTATTTTGGCCTCTCTAAACCCCTCTAGAAGTGAATTGAAGCTAGGAAAATTACATTCAATCTCTTCCCAGTAATATTTCTCTTCTTATTCTCTCTCTCCCACTCTATTCCCTTCCCTCCCTATGGTTTTTTAGATATTCATGTTATTAAAGGATCTAATTATTTTTGTTTTAGATATTGAATCTAGGTTTAATTCTTGTATCCTCATTGTCTATGTTCTTCATTAGAGTTTTTCTATTAGGGATTTGTGTTTCGAGATCTCATGATC
This sequence comes from Viscum album, assembly GCA_963277665.1. Taxonomy (NCBI): domain Eukaryota; kingdom Viridiplantae; phylum Streptophyta; class Magnoliopsida; order Santalales; family Viscaceae; genus Viscum; species Viscum album. The sequence goes on along the minus strand of OY728147.1, from coordinate 1,351,406,406 downwards.
ATAAGGCAGGTGGTTTCATTAGAAAGGAAAATTTTTATTAACCCAAAATTGATTAATTAAAATTAAATTCTTTTATTTAAATGTAATTTACTTCAATAGGTTTATTAAAAATAAAATTCTATTGAATTGGGTATCTTAAATATAATTTTTCATGCAATTGGAAATCCCCCCCCCAATTCCATTAAATTAGGATGTTTTGTATAATAAGTAGGAAATTGTTTAAATTAAATCATGGAATTTAATTGTGGACTTTAAAATTTGAAATTGATTTGATGAAATTGATTTGAAATTGGTATTTTCAAAAAATTTCTTAAATTATTTCTATATAAAACCATATTGTTTTATCCTAGAAAAGGCATGTTTTGATTAAAAACCTAATATTGGATTTAAATGGAAATTGGCATATTAAAATAATGTATGGGTTGAATTTTATTTTGAAATTTTAGGAAATAATTTATCCATTATTGATTTTTATTAGATAATAAGAAATCCAAGGTAGTTAGTGAGTTATTTGGGACAAACATGCTTGGATGGTAATGACATAGGAACATATTCACGATTTAATACTATAACATAAATTTTTTGGAAGATTTTAATCCTTATTAGGATGTTGATGACTCCTCTTTAACTAGTACCAAAGAGAAGTTTTTACACATTTATTTTATTTTTATATAATCTTGTGAGGATCCAATAACATGGAACTATCATACCTTTTTGCAGATTATCATGTTGCTCATTTTTTGTATTTGAAATATATTCCATTGTGTGTAACCTATTTTACACAATCCTTATGAATTTATATAATCTGTTTTATATAAAATGTATTTTAATACATTTATTTAGAAATATTTTCAAAATTTTAAATGCAAACCATGATTTTTTAAATATTATTTTGAAATTCCATGCATGTTTAGTTAAAAGTGAAATATTTATTCGGTTAATTAAATTTTGGAATCTTATTTTGGTGTCCTTTATGAAACCCCAGTGGGATTTTAGCTCACAACCTTACTATGCCTTTGGGTTTTGGAAGATTATCATCATCTTGGTTCCACAAAGGGTAAGATTCCACTTGGAAGACTTAGTAGTTGTTGATCATTGGTCTTGGAGAGTTGTGTCCACTAGGACTTGGGATGTTATGCTTTTTTATGGTACTTATGGTTGTACTTGTGGTTTTTTTATGCATGTTTTAATTCTAGTAAACTTATCTCTATTGAGTTTTTCTTATATTTATTCAAACTTGTTTTTAGTTCTTCTGTTTTTTTTGCGGAAAAATCATTCCCACTTTCATATTGTAGGATTCCAAGTTCTAGTCTCCAAGTCATGAGGATCGAGAAAGACCTTCAGGCTGTGTCATAACAAGCTCAGTTATCAGGTTTCTAGTGTATCCAAGCTAGTTCCTGATATATAATTATCTTTTTAAAACATTTCACCTATAAGTAATAAATTTTATAAATTTTTTTAAGACTATGTACAAGAATGAAAAATTTCATTGACCAAAGAAAAAATAAGGTTAAATTTTCTTTATAAACATTTTCATGATTATTTTAAGTTCTAAAGAGAGGAAAATGGTATTAACTCATAATAACACCCAAAATAACTAGAGTATAATAAAATAAATTATTTTTAAAGGAAAATTTACATATAATTCCCCTCATTTTAAATATAATCATAACCCTTACTAATTAAAATGAGATTGAAAAATAAATCACTTACCTCAAGTTTTCTCTTGTTTTTTATATGTTCTAATGTCTCATATAATAAATTTAAATTTGTTATAAATATATTCTAGGTCTATGTTAATGCATACCCTACTATGTATAATTTCTTTTTCATTTAAAATTATCCTTTTATTGATAATTTCGTCATTAAAACAAACATCCAGGGGAAAATTGATCTGTTTTCTATGCCTGATTTGGTTTGATGGTTCCTATAATTTAACCTTATACATGGTTTCATCATATCCATAATTTTAATCATGAAATATTTATAACATTTATACACATTTATAATCATTTATATAACACAGTGATGAAAAATGAATTACATTACTTCATGGAGTAAGTAGTTTATACGTACACACATGTGATGTTTTCTATTTATGATGGATAAAGCAAAAGAAAGGTAAATTATAATTCAAAATTATAGAATCAATAATATATTATAATAATAATATATATTCCAAAAATATATCCTTATTACTATACATGTAAATAGTAAATGAAAAATGAATCACATCGCTTTGTGGTGGTGTTAGTATATACGTACACACGTGAAACATTATCATTTTCGAATATATAGAAATCTAAGAAGTTAGATAATATATTTTAATTATAGATGTAAAAATATGACATTAATATAATATATAAAAATTAAATCCATCATAAAAACTAACCATGAATTTTGGTGATGGAAAATGAATCATACTGCTATGTGGATGTGGTAATCCACACTTACACATGAGCAGTACTTTCATTTTTCATTTGATGAAAAAAGGTGTAAAATGGTCAATCATTCATCTTTTTAATAATTAAGAACATTTAAGAATCTAAATTAATTGTTTTTTAATGGATAATATATACTTATTGGAGGTATAATAAGAAATAATATTGAATGTTCTTAATTAAGAGTTACACCTCCTCATTGAGAAACTGCTCTGACTGACACCTCAGGCCTTGAAACGACTGTATTTTCATCAAAAAAGAATATAAATGATGTAGGGAGTGATTTTAGGATGGTATTAGGGTATGTATTATATGATATATATGGATGATTAAGTGTGTGGAGGTGATATCTTTTTATATGGATGAGAGGGAAAATATATGTAATTTTTCAATAGATTAAAATATAATAATGTATTTGTAGCACCCACTAGATCCGCGGTACATCTTGGGTGGGCCTTGATATTTCTAATTTGGGGTATAGAAATATTTGCGGGATTATAGGTTGAAATTTTTTTTTTGGAGAAAATAGGCCAAGATAATTTCTAAGGCTCACAATTAGTTTAACCATGTGGTAACCATATTATATGCCACTATGATGATCCAATGGAATTTTTCATGGTTTTAGCATGGTTAGTAAAACTGTGTGACATACCTAGTGAACCATGTGAGATATATGGTGGGTTTTAAGGTGATTGAAACACTTTGATCATGGTTTTCCTATATTTTGTGGCACTAGTGAAAACTTTGAATCCCCAGGCTGAATAGAAAGAAGTGGCACACGACTAAGGCACACATTTAGTTTAGACTTATGGTGTTCCCTAGGAAACCAGGAATCCCCATTCTGATGTCTTAAAACGTGGAATATTAACCTTTTACCGTTGGTAATTTCGAATCCCAATCACTCCTAAACTCATATTCACTCTTCCTAATCCTTCCCATGTGCTTTGAAGGACTCTCTTTTTGGATTCTAGGTGGAATTATTCTATTCCAGATGGATCAAATCAAGGTATGTTAAATGTTTTATCTGGTTTACCCCTTTTCTTCTTAGATTATATTTATATTTCTACTCCTATCATATTTTTTAACAGAAATGGAATTTTATAGTGGATATATGGGCTTTTATAGGGGATTTATGCATTTATTTTGGATATAGGATCACAAGAAATGATCTACTCTTCCCCATCTATTATTGTCGAAGGAAAATAGCTCTACCTCCAATCTCAAGGTAGTTGTTTATATAAAATTTGTTAATTATATGAATTAATTTTTTTATTGTCAAATTACTTTATTTTTTCATTTAATTGAATAGATTTTTGGTTTCAATGGATTTCATAGAAATAAAAATGTTTTTAAGGGGGTTTTCTTTAAAAATGGGGTTTACACTACATGTTTGATTAAATGCTTGAATGGTTGTTTTGGTTTAGAAATTGGTTTTAAAATATATAATAGGATTATGTTGCTGTTCAAAATATTTTATAATTTCTTTTCATTCCTTTGAAATGGATTATGACAACTTGTCACATTGGGAACCATGGGTGCATCGGAAAAGATACATAGACAACCCTAGTCTGTGTTGCACCACTAGGTGTTGGTTCTGTGATATCAATGGACTATGGATGGACTTGATATTGTTTGGTATCAATATATACATAATTTAGGATTTATTTTAGCTCTATTATGTATAACCATAATCTATGGCCTAATACATAGTGATTTATAATTTATGGTTTATTTATCGCGTGATGGATTATGCCATGGGTTATTTCTCACGTATTTTTTCATATGAGGCTGTATCAAATGGATTCACATGGTGGATTATTTCATGGATATTTTCTTACATTCTTAACTCTTTTTATAAGAATTTTAATACCTATTTTATCACATATAAATTTTATATTCTTAAAATTTTTAATCTGAAAGTATTTTACAAAATCTAAAGGTAGTGATTTAAAAATGGATTTAGATTTATGAAAATTATTTTTAAAACTACTCTATTCTAAAAGATATTACCCATGCATTATTAACATTAGATACTATATAGACACTATGGTGGTATACTACTAGTCTTTTTTTAATCACACCCTACTTTTTCATTTTCATGGTTATATATGTTGAATTGTTGGATCCAGGTAATGGGAATTGAATCTTATAGAATGATGTCTTATCTTTTCCTCATTTCCTTCCTAACAGGGTGGTTTAAAGGTGAAAATTGGTTATATAGAGACTTGTTGGCATAAAATTTTAATACATTCTATTTTGTTTTATATAGATTAGATTATATAGTTTTTGTTGTATATATTTCATTCACCTTTATACTATAGTTGTATGTGATGTTCCAGTTATATTCAAGTCTTTTTAAGTTATCATTGTTATACCTCACCATGTGACAGACATATCAGGTGGATAGTTTAGTTAACCTAGATCGGTCTATTACAAATTGGTATTAGGGGGTTGATCATCCTAATTAGTGTTAACAATAGATGAGTTTGGTTCTATGTATTTGGTTGAGAGTATTTAGGACCGTTATAATTTAGGTAGTAGTGCGAGAGGGTTCCTAGGAAGATCAATTCCATGTCTGAACTTGAGTTACCATGGGTGGTCAGAAAATTTTTACATGGTTTAATACATGGTGTTTGATATCATTTTAATGAACTGAATGGGGGGCGGGGTTATTTAAATAGATACATTCCTTCTTAAATCAATATTTTTTATTCATAGAATTCATGATATCTTTAAAATTCTTGATGTTTTAAATCAGGGACATGAATTATTGAAGTTGGTACTATGATTTTGAAATATTCACTAAAGGTGATTGATCAATGTCTTATGATTAATAATTTTTTTTGAGAATAGATCTTCAAAATCTAAGAGAGGGAACTATAAAATAATATTCATAGGAGAATCCTCCAATGGACCCTTGTTTTATTGAAGCTACAATTTATACAATTAAGAATCTCGGTCTCGTGCGTATTAGGAACTTGAGACATGTGGTGGATTATGACTCTGAATTTAATAAGTTGCATACACTTATCATCCATTATTATAAGGGATAAAATTAATTTGAGGAGTGTCTTGAGAGAACTAAGAGAAACCTAAAATTTTTGAAGACACCTGAGGAATCTAAGTTGGGTTTTACCACATTCATGCTTGTGGGACCGGGAAGGAGATGGTTGGACTTTATTGTGAAAGATAAGATTCATGAGGAACTTACCTATAATTATTTCAAGAAAATATCTAACCAGTAGTTTTGTCCTGATATGTTACATATAGAGAATACCCAGGTGTTTTTAACCTTGGAGAAAGGGGAGCATAATGTTCTGGAGTATTCCACCCACTTTGTTGAGATGGTTCATTTAACACCAGAACTAGTTTTTAATGAGTACCTAAAGGCTCAAAGGTTTGAGTCAAGAATAAGGATAGATATTTAGTAGATATTGATTCTTATGTGCCTTCTGACTATTGTGGATATAGTTTACAAAGTATCTTTGGATGAGGTAGATATCGATGGAAAGATTGGTTTAGGTGGAGCTTCAGTTGGTGCATTTATTGGCCAAGGTGTGTCTTATGGCTAGAAAATGAAGTGAAAGTGTGGTTAGTTTACTTCAGGAACAGTTTCAAAGAATTTTTAGGATAACAACATTTTTTTGGTATCAGTATGGAAGGGTTGGTCAGTCTTCTTCAGGACAATTTTCAATGGATTTTTAGGAAGTGTAAGGGTGGTATGTTTCATTAGGATCAGTTTGATGCCTCAACTATCGATGGCCAAGGGATAAATTATGAAGATATTACCTTATATAAATGGATCCATGGGGGTGAAAATTTAATTTATTTTGAGAACATAAAGGATATGGATATATTATATTAGTTTTCGTGAGCATGAATAAGTGACAAATGATAACGAATGCCCTATGAAGGACAAGATCGAACTGTGATGTTCTTTAAAACCATTGCGTTGAATATTTAGAGAGTTTGGTGAATGTTCCTCCCCCTCAAGTGAATGAGATCCTCGATGAGAATGGCTTGATAAATTGTATTAGGTTGGTCATGATAGGAATGACCTAGGATGACCTTGGTATTTGTGAATGTAATTACACGTTCTTCTAAGAGTTATTCTAGTGTGTATTTACCTAACATGCTAATGATTCCTAGATATTATTATAATGATTATGAGGGATGATAATTTCCCATAGTGACAGCTATCAAAACCAATATTTGAATTGAGATAAGGGAACCCATGTAGGATATCCAAATTTTGAAAAGACATCAAGGGTCTCGGTGGGTTCCCAAGTATATATTAACCCTCAATGGGGTCATTAATAATTAGTAGTGATGATTTTTTCTATCACCTTAGAACCTAAATAATTGATGTGTTCCTAGTAGGGCTATATCAGTTGGGATAAGACATTCACTTGAAAGGATGATCTTGATTATTTGATATGGGTTCGATAATTTTCCATCCCATGTTATTATTTTTATAATTACTAAATGAAATCACAAGGAGAATGAAGGTTCTTGGGTATATGATGTCTTTATGGGATCTAAGGGATTATCTAACTAGGATCCCCATATAATTGATAATGGGATTCCATAAATTACCTCCATTGGATCCAGATATGAAATTATGGTATTCCAGGTAGTACCTCCATCTGATCCATATATGAATTTCGGATGTTAGAGATTACGTACCTGAGATCCAAATATGATTGATGATATGATTCTTGAGATTACTTCCCTAGTATGATGGTATGTCATTATGTGATTCCAGGGATTACTTACCTTAGATCTAGAAATTAATATGGATTCTAGAGATTACTATCCAAGGATATATATATTGTCAATGAAGGGATGCTAGGGGTTACCTCCTATGATCTGGTTATGATAATATGTAATGATAGGTAATAACTACCTATGAACTAATGATTCATTATGATATGATATTACTAGTATTTCCTTGGATCGTATGCTTATATTAGAAATTATGGGGTGCCTCGGATTCCGTGGATATGCTGAATATACCAGATATGATGGATTCCTAAGATACTCTCTATGATCCAACATAAGACTTCTATATCAGTTATAATTCCAATGATACTCCCTATGATCTGATATTTATATTTTTTTAGGCTTTTTCATGAGTTCATGGGGTAGGAAATGTATCCCAACAAGGAAATGTTACATGATCAATGACACTATGACACTAACCGAATAAGGTATAGTTGATCTTGAGTGTCACATTAGAACTCATGGATTGAAAATGATTATTTTATTTTTGTTTCAACACTACCCTTATTTTTTTATTCCAATATATCAAATTTGTACACATTCTTTTAATGGTTATGTACAAGACCATATTAGTGGTTCCTTACTAAACTGTCATCCCACCCTACTCATGCAGTCATGAAACATGGGAACCCCAAGACACATTAATATTCATAGGTTCAGTTGGGAAGGAATACTAGGATTATATTATCAATTGGGTAAGCTTGGATGAAATCTAGATGATGAGATTGTAGTATGAACATTAAAATAGTTGGTCCGTATTATATATAATTTACTTTCCTTTTTTCATCATGCTTATTGTACAGTGTGACACTATTTTGTTAATATATAGATGATTTCGTGTTTAGTTGCTACTTTTTTGTTTATTTTCCATATCTTATAAAAATATGTACTCCTTTATATTATGGACAAGGGGGGATGGGGATCTCTATTGTAATTTTATATGTATTTTGGATGTTCATTATATAGAAGAGTCTTGTAATTTTTTTTTAGATTATAGAATGACCATAAGGATTTAATTTATAGGTAACAGTCTCACCATGCTTATTTTAGCCTCTCGGACTAGGTCGAAAGTCTATGGAATATGGTGATTTATGCCTAAGGCCTTATATAATCACTTCATGATCACTATTTGGACTTCCTAGATTTAGGTATTATAATATAAACTCCACTATCATATCCAAATAATCATGAATCTTTAACAAGATAAAGTAATGATAATTACCAATATGAAACAAAGACAAGGTCATTGCATAAGTAATAAACATAGTACCTCTCATAGGGGTTAGCCCAGATTCAGAGTCCTCCAATGCTGTATCTACTACATAATGACATGCTGAGTTAGGAACACCCTAAGACTTATTATCTAAATTTTAATCCGAATTATATTTTATAATGGGATCCCACACCATAAGAAGTATCATATGATACCTGTGATTCATTGGAGAATGAAGAACCAAACACACACCCCTACAAGGGATTCATATAGAATAATTGATAATGATCTGAATTCCCACACTTGTGGAAAATTCTTAGAGTCTCTAGGAAATATGCCTTAGTGTGGCTATACATCCCACACAAAAATTATGTCATAAAATTATGCCATAAATAATCCACTGGAACTAAACCTGGACACTATTGAGAAACTCTACCACCACTATGATGATGTTCATTCCACTTCCTTTTTTGGATAGAGGATGAGTTATGGTAACATTATTCTTCTAAAGAAACCCTATTTAGGCCCATATTCCCAAAAATGATAACTTATCCATAACCACTTTCTCAACCCATTTAGTTTAGGCTGATAGGAAAAGATGAATAAGCATCAACCTAATCTCAGGATTCAAACCCATTTCAAAACATCAATCCCATAGATATTCATTCATGGTTAGCTTAGGAGACAAGTGAACCATATCAGAAAACTAAGTATTATGTTTCACCACTGAATGCACTCAATTATCCATGGTCATGAATTCACAAGACTTCACCACCATTAAGGTATCATGATATAACTATAGGTTGAATTCTTTATTAAAAGTATTCCAAGTGAGGTCCTCATGAAACTTTTCTTACACTATGGATTACCACCACTTCCTACCCGATCATTCCATTATGTATTTGGAGAAGCCAAATTTTTGGGTCTCTTGTGTCTTCAAGAGAAGAAATATATGATTGATCCTTTCAATATACTCCTTGGGATGTTGGGTTCCTTTTTCACCATGTAATATCGATGGATTATGCTTAGTGAACTTCTAGGAATAGTCTCCCATTCATGACTGATTTCTTCTACCCTCTTGGACAATGTTTTAGGTAGTCTAGATCACAAATTCCACTCAGTTAGGGTCAATTGGGGATTTTCCAAGAATACATTCTTCATGAATCATTCTCTTCGATTAACCGAAGACAATTTGGGAGAAATTATCTATAAATAATTGGACATATAACTCATTTAGTACACAATTTATCTTATGAAGACACCAATTCAATCCAAAATAAACCCTTATAGTGAATATTAAATAATGTATATAAACATTTACAATAATTCCATTTTAAGAAGGGGTGAAAATGCAAAAAAATTAATCTTTTGTTCATAATAAATAGTTTGAGCACATGTTATGGAAACATTTGTGCTAACCATGTAGAGAAAAACTGGAGGTATCACAAAATAGACTACATGGTTTCTTCATGGTTTACTATACATGCACCCTAATAGTGTACCTTAGTTTCCATTCTCATTTCACAAAAATACATAATATTTATGAAAAAAATTAATGAACATACCACATAACTTACAACTAGTAGAAAAATACATCAAATCCAATAATATGGCATCAAAATTAAAACCAATTTCATGAAACAATTTCTAACCACCCATGGAAACTAAAGGTTCATCATAATGGAGAGCTATCTAGGCACCCTTATACACATTTCTATTGATCCTTGATGTTCTTATCATCTATCTACATGTAACCCCAAAATTAAAAAAGGGATATAATACCATTTTAACTTGATTTTACCTCCATCATCCATGAACCTAGTCATCTGACCCCATTGGACTCTTATAATCATTTGGTTTCCTTCTCAACACACAAAAATATATTACCAACCAAGGTTTCTTATCAAATTAACGACTATCCCTATATTCCAACACATTTTATTTAAATATAATTTTCATCACTCACACAAACCTTAGGAAACATACTAGAAGGTCATCTATCCTAACACAACTCTAGGACAAGAATTATTAACTATGGTGTTCAAATAACGTAGAATCCAAAAAATAATGATGCACATTGTTGACATGGGTAATAATATTTGGCCTTGTTTATGTCTCTCTTTTCCTTGGGTGTTAAACTAAATTGTAATAGTCTCAAATTAACTAGAACATATTATTTTAACTTATTTTTATTTATTTATTGGTTCTTATAGTTCCTAAAAGTTGGGGGTTTAATTGTTTGAATTTTTAAAAAATAGTCACGGGTTCATGATTAGTACTAACTGTGTTTTTAACCACTGGAGGGGGTGGGGGGGAGGGTGTTAGTGATATTTTCAAAACTCTCTTCATGGTTTTTAAGGCTGTGTGGTAGTCTCTAGGAAATAAAAAAGCTAATTTTCAAAGATTGGAGACACACAGTTTGTGAATGATTTACCTTACTATGTGGGAAAATAATGAATCATGACCAACTCATTTTTTTTTGAAATTTCATATCTCCCCTTGATGAATTTAACTCCAACTCACCACATATTCATCCCCATTAATGTGAAAACCATACTCTTTGTCTTAGAGATCATTTATCTTTGGTTATTCATGGTTTATCTTGCCTCTTTTAGTGGTATTTCTTGAGGTGATCATGATTTATATTTGATTTCTTATTTATCCACACTTATTACACTTTTTTCCTCAATTATAATAGAGTTTTCAAACCACAATACGCCATGGGGGGAATTATAGGGTTTAGGGTTGATTATTAATGGTGTTTCTTATTGATATAGTTTTATTATAGACCATTCTACCTGGGTGCTATGGTTTTAATTGAATATGAGGATTTTTAATCTGGTTTAAAGATTAACGTCTCTTCATAGGGGTTCTCTTTTATATATCACCTTTTGTTATTTATTTATATTTGTTTTTATCCTTTAAATTTCCTTCAATTTTTTTTAATAATGATGGTTAGTCTATGTTTGATTTGATCCTTCAAATGTAATGGAAATTTAATGGTTTGTAATGGGATTCATTAAAGTATTTGGTTTTGATGCATACAAGGTATTTGAAAAATGATCCAAAGAGTATTTTTGGTTTAAAATATATTTCTAAAAGGGTTTTGGAAAGATTTTTTCCTTGGGATTTATATTTTATTATTTATTAACCTATTTTTCATGGTATTGTTAATTATAATTGTTTATATTATAGGAAAAAATGACACATGGGATACCTTGTGTGTGTGTGTGGATTAGAAAATTAAATCTCAAACCTAGATTGTATTCTAGGTAGAGAATGTATACCATGTGGACTAAGATATCCCATTGGAGGAATGTAGGGACTATTAGAGAATAAGTTAGATCCCAAAATTACTTTAGTCACTTATCCACATAGTTAACTTTGTATTAGACTGATTCATGTTATAACTCATTGGTTAGTAACATGATACATATTTCTTATACCTTGTTTGATTTAGATGCCCTGTGTTTTATGCCCAATCCACATGTTTGGATATATGTTAGTGTTTATTATTAGGATTATTCCATTGTTAAATGTGTTTATATTTTTTATGCCATGTTTATTCACTTATTTTTATTTGATCATTGATTACTAATGTTTTTGGAAGCATTGGTTGTTTGGAGAAAAACCAAATATATTTATTAAGAAATTTTTTAAAAGTGATTTTATTAAATTTAAATTTTGAACAAGTACTATTGTTATGCCTATAGAAATACCTTATATAGATTCATGGTGGTATAATACTTTGGATTTTACTCACATCCTATCACTGAGAATATGTAGAGTTGGTTTTGTAGTAAAAGGTTAAGACAAGTGAACTATGTCATTTGGTGGATCCCCATGATTACCATTATCCACAAACGGTTTGGGATAGAGGAGATGATGGTCTCATGGAGTTCAGTTTGTGTGAAGCATTTTGGTATTTTGGATCCTTTGGGATGTTATGTATTGACCTCATCATCATTGATCCAATTCTAAGAATTTGATTATGTGTACTAATAAATATTTTATATATGTTTTGTTTATAAATTTAATTGTGATGTCAGTTATGATATATGTTTTTGGTAATTATTATGCATGCTCTGTTTGGGTATTTTTATTTTCCTAAGATTGCTTATTTTAGGGTGTAGATGTCCAATCTATGGATGGGTCATGCCAAATTTCTAGGATTAATCTTTGTTTTGGTTCTTTATATTTAGAGGGTTAAATTGTTCTCATTGGGTTATATGTTAGTAACTAGTGCTTATTTCTATCTTTCAGTGATCAAGAAAGTGTTTTGAGCATTGTGGAATGATGGATCAGGTGAAGAGTTAGATTGACCTGGGTCGATTTGTTACAAAATGGTACTAGATCCAATACCCATCTATAAGTGCATTTACACTACTTGGATTTATGATGTGGGTTCTAAAACATGAAATTTTTCTTTAGGGTGGGGGGTGTAACACTCCTAGAGAATTTAGACATGAAAATGATAAATGTTATTAACCATGTTAACAAGGTGAATATTTCTTTTCAAGAGACTACCTAATTAAAAATACATAGTTAAACATGTTTATCCTAGAAGAGTGTTAGGATGGGTGATATCCTAGGAAGTTTCCTAGGGCATATATGAGTGAGGAAAAAATAACATTGAAAGAACATGTGTTGGTATGGGTGGACACTCATTAGTAAAATAAGAGACCCTGAGGGTAATAACATGTGGTGTGATGAGAAGTTTATAAAGGTATTACAGGATACCCATGGGGGTTAAATGACCATGTTAATATCCCATTGGTTTCATGTCATGAGAAATTATTCTCATGTAAAGGACATTTATTACCAATATTATTTCAATTCATTATAATCTGTTGATTTGATCCAAATTGGTAAGAGGATCTATAAATCTGATCCTAGATATCGATATTCAAAATATGGAATGTCCACAACTGAAAATATAGTTAGATAGTATATATATTTCTATCCCTAAAATACATCTATCATAGTGACCATAATTAGAAAGATCAAGTATCCTAAGACTTTTTAATGAAACCTTATTAGAAGGGGTCTATCTTCCTATCCATATAATCCCTCAATCATAATGATTGAACAAACCATCTTCCCACATGGTAAATGTAGATCCATTCATGACTGAACAAATAAATATTAAAATAAGAAAATAATATATAATTTACAACTAATAACTCACAGATGAATTATATAATCAAATTAATATGGAGAATACACAATTAGATGTATTCTATGAAAACTAGATGATACAAAACTTCAAAATATTAGAAAACTCTTCATACCACTTGTGTATAAATTCCTTTGTTATTTGTATTTTTAACATAAATAATTAGGGAATATTTATATATTTCAACTATAAAAAAATTTAGTGGTAAAATTTCACAATATTCTGGTTTATTTACAATAATATTAGATATATCTATCCATTTTCTAATAGATGTATTCTTTAACTATATCAAATGATGTGTTTAATTATTTCACACCATCATAGTGTGTCAATTTCTTATTAATGCGTAGAATAATTAAGTTTAGTTCATCGGACATATTATCCAGAAACATAATCCATAAAATAAAACTATAATAAAAAATAACCTAAAAGTAAACTGTAGAATTAAAATAAAACTTTAATTATGTGTATTGTGATTCTTAAAAAACCTATGATAACAGTGAATTCAATTTAATAAAAAAACTCCCCAATAGATTCTTCCTCTTTTATAATGAGTATGAAATCTATACCCTTGGTTAAGATAGATGATGAAGTCTATGATCATGCTTATATAGTATATTAAATGTGTATAACTATTCATGTGTGGGGAAAGTGACATCATCATCCAAAAAGGTGAATGTGATATGATATATTAAAGCTCTTGGATAGTATATACTCAGAGAATTAATAATGTATGAGTTGATTATATAGGATTGTAATAATTTGGGTCCAATAGTCAATCGATGTCCTTTTCAAAGTGATAATAGGGAATTACATGATTTTATATGATACAACTGGTGTAAAAGGTATAGAGATACATGTGTTTAATATAGATAATGTCAGATCCCTTTGTAGGATTAGTAGCACCAATTCTTTGATAAAGTACACTCTACACATACAATTATGTACTTGGTGATTCATATTTATTTTCAACACTAAAAAGGAACATAGGATGAAACCTTATGGTTGATTTCATGAGGACTGAGTTTGAATCAAAGAGATACTAAAAAATTCTTTTAGAGTTCAAACAAAATAGTTTTGGATAGGAATTCACTAGACGTTACATATGATTTGATAAAAAGTGAAATTAATTATATATTTCTAAAAGTGTTTTATAGGATACCCAAAATTAATTTAGGATATAATTTCATATGTTTTTTATATGATACAATATAATGTGAAATAACACACAGAATTTGAGGATTTATTGTAAGTGAGAGATTTATGGAGATATTACCTAAATCCATTATATATATTAAAAAATTTCATATATAAAAAGATTATGATATATGATATCATCCATGATTCCCATGAAATGCACATTATATATTTGGATATAAATCACATGTTATGTTTCATTTGAAAATGCTATGATTTATTGATGAAAGGAATTGTTAAATGTTAATGTTTGTATTATCTTTGATAATGGATATCATAATTAATATATGGGAGAAACTATTCCAAATGTTTATGATAAATTAACGAATTATATGATAAATTCATGAATATATTTAGTTTAAGGGTTACAATATATTATATTCATATAATGTCTAAATTTTCATTTTATAATGAATGAGTAAACACATTGGGGATGGGGTTGTGTCCTCAAAGAAAATATAAATTGGATGAATTACATGTAATGGGTGTTTTACCACCTGAAACTAGAAGTTCATAGTGTCAAAAGGGTCATACTTGAGCATATATTTATTTGGTATGACCTGTGGATACACCATGATTGGGGGATATCATTCATCAACCTCTTGTGATCTTTATAAAACCCATAGGATAAAGATAGTTATTGTTGTTGTAGTTGGTTTCATAGAAAAATAAATTATAATTTAAATTACCTATATTTTAAAAGTCTTAAATATTAATAATATCTTATCAAATGACGAGTTTTCCTATGTGTATCCTTAATTTGATAACAACATTGGAGTATCTATCACATTTAAAGGGTATAAAATTTCTCACTATGATGAGAACCTTGAAATAATATAAAAATTATTCTTAAATACATATTATATAGATGAGTGAAATCATATGAATAGAAAAAAAAACGATATGACCTATCAAGTGTAGAGGGCTCATAGGATGATGATACTTCATCTGATGAAGTTCATACTTGGTAGTATTCAAGAGAGAAGGTTATGAGAATAGAACCACCCATAAGAATTCCATAAGTTATATGTGTCATTAGATATTACTATCTATGGATGTGTGTATTAGTATTTATTATGGGTTTCATATGATAATTTAATGATCATTTATAGTGGATGAAAACCAAAAAACTAAGATATATATCTCCAATAAATCAATGTGTAAATTTTATGAGAAATAGAGTACCTGATATTCATTAGTTTCAGCAGTAATCATCCTTGATCTTAAGAGAATATTTTAGGAAGATGGTATGGACAAGTGAACGAAATCACCCTTCCTCAGATTTAATACAATAAACAATATATCTATGATTATATTTTGAGGATTCTAATATACAGGGAGGGGTTCTTGTGTCTTCAATAATTTTGATAAAAATTTTACAGGAAGGATGATAGTTTCTACTTTGGTTCGATAGCATTACACACACCACATGAGAATATCATATCCTATTTTATAGTCTTTCTAGAAAATGTTCATGAAATTAAGAGTTCTACATAAAATTACAATATATCAGGTTTTATATCATGGAACCAAAACATTATAACATGTGGATGTTCATTCATTGAACTCCTTCAACTAAGGTATATTCTATAATGAATAAAACCTTTAATTTATAATTTATAAAACTATTCAAGATTTGTTGTGGAAGCTACAAGCATTACATATATCTATTTATTATTCATAAAATTAATGGATTTTATATGTACTTTCAAAAATATCTCACTTGCACAAAAATCCCATTAGGACTTTATGAAAAACATCACAACTCTTTATGAATCCATCCATACTCTTTTGGATATAGTTATTGAACTCCCTTTATTTAAAAAAACACTTTTCCAAAGATTTATCTGTATACAAGGGCCTAATTATGCGACCAAATAGAACATAGTAGTGTTTAAGAAAAATATGAAATCTATATGTTATATATGTAATCAAAGATAATCCGTTAGAAAAACATTATTTCTACTCACGATACTAAGGGGTCTGGTGTGATCTCCATCAAACATACTCATTTCTCTAATAAAAAAAGTCCACTAGAAGAGATATCATATGTATCATATTTATACCTATATAATTTATTTTTTATAATACATCAAGTTACCAATAGGCATGGAACATATCAATCTAGTATTGGAGTCTCATAATTTTTTAATTCTCCAAAAATGATTGGCCAAACTGATTAATGCGACACATAGAATTGATTTATCTGATAATTACATTACAATACACTTATCTAAATAGCTAAACACATGATAAGTGAAAAACTAATCATGAAAATGAATTTCATTAGTTTAATTCAATCAAGGGAAAAATTTCTTCAACTTTTCACCCATGTTTAAAAATCAAATCTTGATTATGCTCCAACTGATCACATGATCAACTATTGGAGAAAAATCCCTGAAGGTTACATTGCAGCATTTTTTGGATGCCTGTGTTTGTTGCCAATGCAGGTTTTCATTATTAATTTTTAATTTATAGAGATTTTCTTGACAATCCATGTTGAAAAAGAACACTGAAAAAGGAATGGATGATCTGGAGGCAGTACAAAATATCAGATACAAGGTGGTGGCGTTTTCCAGTGTTTGCAAACTTTTGGTGGTCAAAATTTGGATTTTGGCGGGCATTGAAAAATATGGATTTCCTTTAAGATCTCATCAAAATATGGCAAAGGCATGAGTCTAAAAAATATGGGATTCTTTATGTGGATTTTGAGAAGACATGAAGAATGCTTATGGTGTTCTTCGCGATTACGATGAGCTTCATGAACGGAAAAGTTGAAGAGCATTTCAGCGGCGAAGGGAATTGTGAGTTGAGCTTCATATAGAAGCCGTGGTGGAATTGACAGAATGCTCTAGGATTACAATGAGCTCCACAATCTGAAAATTTCCGTGGTGCTTCACGATATGGAGAGAATTTCGGTGAAAATTTCCGAGCTTCTCCATTTGAGATCACGTGGCGCTGACTTCATGCCGAAGGTTCGTGGGTCAGTAGAATTTCCTATAAATATACCTCGACCCCCTTGTGAGAAGAAAAGAGTTTTCCAAGAAAAATTTATTTTTCTAAACTCACGAAGGAGGTTTAAGAAGGCAGTGTGCTTCGTGAAAGAAGGAGCCTCGCGGTGACAAATTTAGCTCTATAAAGGATGTCGCTCTACAACGACTTGAGCTGTGTGAAAAACTAATCATTGAGAATGGATGATATTTTTGATGGTATGAGCTCCACGAAGTAGTGTTTTTTGAGATCTAGTGAGCTCTACGAAGGTGTGTGCTTTGCGAAGAGGCAGGAACTTTGCGAAGGCTTGTTTGAGCATCGCGAAATTGGGAGATTTGCAAAGTAGGGTGTTTTGTGAAGGTATTTTGAATGTGTGTTTCCTAGAGATCAGTGAAAGAGGGGTATTCATTAGCAGATAAAATTTGGAACTCAATAGAGCATCTATATACAGTAGAGGAAGCATTCGCCAGTGACAATTAAGAGACCTATAGGTCTACAAACTATGAGTGGATCTTCTGAAGAAGCAGTGATCTCACTTCAGTTGAGAGAGCAGTGTGTTCTCAAATTGTGAATGGCTGTAAACCAAGATGGATAGTGTGTTCGCTTCAAAATTGTAAATAATAACACACTTATAGTGGATTTATTACATTGGAACATCACCAGTGTATTCTCCTTGGACGTAGCCCAGTGAGGGTGAACCAAGTAAAATTGATGTGTACTTTCCCGACTTTAATATTCATTCATACTCTGCAACAGGACAGAGAGAGAGAATAGGGGTTTTCCTAACAACAAAACAAGATCAAAGGGGCAGTTGTTTTAATTTGTCATACCCTAATTCACCCCCACTCTCAGGGTATCTATCCTAGTGGACCTAACATAAACAACATATCCAACCACCGCCATATTATCTAAGTCAACATTTAGACTTCTGTAAGTAGGTTATCATGGTATAACAATTCTCATTATAGGTATATCAAAAAACATAGGTTATAAGTATTAATAATAAGTATACTCTCTTGTGTATATCAATAATTCTACAAAATTCCATGAGATATAATTAAGGTCATTAATATAAGTAATAAGTCTGTACTTATTAACTCATGAATCTATTCTTCATATATCAAATATAACTATTTGTAATGAATAATATTTTATATTAATACTAACTCTATCATACAATTACAACACATAATACTCTATAAATATCATCGGTTAGAGAAAACACAAATCATACTTTAAGAGGATATTATCATTCAATAGTTAATTTAAAATTAATTGAAACACAAATGAATAAATGATAATTTGAGGTTTTATTTATTATAATAAAATGATACATTTAAAACCATTACAACCAATCTATCATGTGTATTAAACCAAAATATTCTACATGATCCCCTTATTGTTTCAAAGGTAATGGTTTTATTAATGAATTTTCTACATTCACCTATATAGCCACCCAAATAATCATTACAATTATTATATAATTTATCACTCATATGAAATAGTTTTTTTAAGGATGTTCCTAGTCCTTTGATGAAACTGGGTTCGTTAGTCTGAGCTGCAACACAATTTTTGTCACTCTATAGGTTTATTTATCCCTTTATTCTAGAATCCAAGGTCATAAATGAACTTATTGATCCAAAAATTATTATTTTCAACATACGATACATTGATGTATACCTCTGTTGTTGAATATTCTATGGTGGATTATTTTGAGATATTCTAAATAATTTTTCCACCATTTAAGAATCCCATGAATCTAGGTTCAAGTTTTATATAATCATTGTTAGATTGGTAATATGCATCTATGTAACCCTTTATACAAAGCTAATCCTCTCATACATGTACCAAGAACACATCTTTAGTATTTATTAAGTATTGAAGGATGTTTTTCACATTAATCTATTGAATTTTACCAATATTTTGTTCGATATATAGTTTTTATACTCCAAGAATCAGAGACATTCGGTTGAGTACAAAACATTTCATACGTGATATATCCTATTGTGGATGCATAAAGAATCCTATTTATCATTTCCAACTCTTTAAAAGGATCCTGAATCTTTATAATATTCATGCCATGTAATAGAAGTAATAACCCTTCTTGTATTTTGACATGATAAACCATTTTAGTACATTACCAATATATGTGTTCTGACTCGATCCAAGAAACCTCTTAGATCTATCACTATAGATCCTCATATTAGGTATGTAAGATTTTCCCCCATGCCTTTTATAGAGAAACATTTACCCACCCATATCTTGATAGAGTGAAGTTTCAGGAAATCATTTTTAATAAAGAGCAAGTTATCTACAGGAAGTATTAAAAACACTAATATAATCCCAATAATAATATTTTATACATAGGAATCATCAATGTTCTTGATGAAACCAAAAACTTAGATTGTATCATCAAACTGGATATTCTAACTCAGAGCATTTTTCTTCAATCAGTAAATTTATTTTCACAGTTTCAAAACCATAACATTCTCATTTGGAAAATAAAAAACCCTTAGCTATATCAAATACACATCCATAGATTAATTCCCATTAATGAATGTGGTTTCAATATCAATTTGATATATCTAATAGTCCCAATGACTTATTATGGATTGAAAAATATGAATGGACTTTATCATCAAAATAGATGAAAAGGTCTCTTCAATGTCAATACCATGAAATTGTTTATAACCCTTTTCCACCCAGAATTATTTATTGGTATACACTCTACCATAAATTTCAATTTTCAAATAGATTACCCACTTAAATCCTATTTTTATTACCCCATCAGGTTCATCATACAAATTCCAAACACAGCTAGCGTATATGGAGTCTATCTCAAATTCCATGTATTTTAGTCATTTCTCAAAATCCAAACTATCAATGGACACTTGGTAGAAAGTAGTTCCATCTCATATGAAAATTTTTTCATCATAATTGGAAATGAGAAATCCATATCTCGTGGGTTCTTAATGATTCCTACCATACAATATACGATTTTGTGTAACTTGAGTTGGTTTTTATTTCACAAAACTTTTTGCTACTGACTAAATTTATATCTTAGAAACAATACTTATTTTTGGGTATTGAACTTGTCCATGTTCAATTTTCATCCCACCAACTACTTGATAAATGTGTGGTTTTTCTAGGAAAACACCAAATTGATCCATGAACACTTTTTGTATAGTAGGGTGTTATAAATAGTATCCCTTAGTTTCCTTGAGATAATAAAAAATATGCATTTTTCTGACTTGGGACTCATATTATCAAAATATAGTCATCATATGGGTTCTCTATAACCCCAAATCTTCATAAAATACATTAGAAGATGTTTCAATTTTTATATATGATAAAATGTATTTGTGAATTTATTATATGTAATACTGTTTATTAGGAATGTAGATGTCTCTAAAGCATATCCGAAAAATGATTTTGGGAGGTAACATAGACTCATTATCAATAAAAACTTCTCTAATAATGTAATATTACTTAGTTTTGATAAACCATTTAATTTTTGTGTTCAAGGAGTATTGGGTTGAAAAAAAAAATTATAGAATCTCCCAGATGAGCTATGAATTCCTAGCTCATCTCCTGACCAAACCAATTCAATCATAGTACATTAATACTTTTCCCCACATGATTATGTACTTATTCATAGTACTTATTGAACATTTCAAAAGGTTCATACATGTGTTTAATTAGAAACAGATACCCACACTAATTAAAGTCATTGGTAAAAGTAACAAAGTACCTAAAAAACAATTTTCTTATGTACTTATTCTTCCACATAAATCTCTATATATGATATCAAACAATCCATTAGCCATATCACCTTTTATCCCAAAAGGTTAATTTTTTCATTTTTTAGAATATAAAATATTTTCATGTATAACATGATTCATAGTTGAATCAATCAAAGAATCTATCTCCATGGAGTATTTTAATGTGTTTCTCATTTATATGTATAAGGAGAAAATCCCAAATAAAGGTGGGATTAGAAACAATTCTCACCGTATTCTGCATCTTATAAACATTATTATCCATATAAAAAATATATAAATCATTCATTATATTCCCAATACCCTAAAAAATTTCATTCTTATATATAGAACAACTCTTTCTCCTTATAATTAATAAAAACCCCATCTTGTACAAACAAGAAACATAAATCAAATTAATTTTGATGGAGAGAATATATTAATAGTTTTATAATTTTTTTGATCAATAAACTTGGTGAAATCCAATAATAGGTGTCAACCTCTAATTTAGAAAATCGTTCTCAATTACTAAAAATATTATCTACTTTACACTTAATCAATTCTTCCATATTTCCATGTCTATGTTTTTAAATATAAATGTGTAACACACACCCAATAACTAATATCCATGTGTTAGATTTTGAGAAATTTATATTTATAAAAAGAACATTTGGGTACTCTAAAAGTTTCTCATAAAAAAACTACCCATTTTTAGATTCCAATATTTAACTATTTTATAAGTCATACCTATTAATTATCTTAATATGATTAGTGTAAATTATTCTATAATCTAAAACAAAGAAATACTAGTTAGTGAGTATCATGTATTATATATCTTCACTAAGGGATTTAAGTGAATGATCTTCCACTAAAAATGGAGACCCCATACATTATATCCATTAAATGAGCCAAAATCCATATTTTACTAAGAAATGAACCCAATTTGGCATGGTAATCATTACTAAAATAATTTTGGTAGGGATTCATCCCAATAAAAAATTTATATTCTTGGATAGTTGAGAAAATAAATCATTATCCAAATCCATCACATGGATTCACTGAACTATATTACTCAAGTATCCCAACCCCTGGGGTTTCTTTTCTAAGTGTAACCCAAACAAAATGTGAAAAAAAAAGATAATACAAGACAATCCAGAGGCACCCCACTTTGGCAAGAAATACTCATTGGATAAGTCAGAGTCACTCATTAATTTCTTACCTTATACAGTATAATATAGGGGAACCCAACTTTTTTTGTGAAACTAATAGTTTAGTGATGGATGTCTTGATAAGTGATTCTTTGGAAGGAATCTCAAACTTAGTATTTTTGGGGTTTTATTTTTTAAGCACTCATGAATTTAATATTCATAATATTCATACTAAATTAGTAATTATTACATAATATTTAATATTCACCTTTTTGGTTTTATTTCTTTTCTATATTCATTCTTGTAATGATTTAGTTTATGAAATCCCTATTCCAGACACCAAATTAATATCTTTTCTATATTCATTCTAGCAATGATTTAGTTTATGAAATCCCTATTTCAACCACCACATTAGTATCTTCACATCTAATTAATGTGAAAATCTTTATCTAACACACATTTTTATGTTACTCACGCAAAAACCGAAGACATATATATTCATATGTATCCAAATTAGTGATGTTCAGAAGGTGAATCAATGGTTCTTGTAAAGGCATAGAGTTATATGAGGTTGATGACTCCACATGAGTAATACTGGGGTGATAGATAGCCAACCCCATTCAATTTCCTAGACAATTCATAATCCATAAGAAAAGTAGGTGGTCCGACCCTTAGTCCCCATAACGAAGAAGAATTTACATATGATATAATTCAGTTAATGAAAACTCTAACTTCTAATATGCACAATCTATACACAAAAATATTCTCAAGATAATAATTATAATTAAAAACCGAGGTCAATTTAGATCAAAACTTTTTTTTGATATTGATCCTAGAATGGAATATATGGATTTTTTATAGAATCAATTTATCATATAAATGGGAATACACAATATTCATATTTTATAAATAATTTACTAGACATGGATATCAATTAAATTTAACAAATAAATAAACAGTTTATATATTTTCCAAAACATGGTACATTTATGAGTATTCATAGATACATGTTAATTATAATAATTTTATCTAAAATGTGAATATGAAAAAGTTACATTCAATTCATTATGTACTCTTTCATATTTATTATTATTTGGAATTTATATGATATTTCATTAATTTTAAACACTATATAATTTGATTTTTATTATATAAAAATTTATATATAATCTAAATATCATATATTTTTAACATTATAAACTATTTATAAAATTACATTTTTTATTTATTAATTATCATTTAATTTCTAGATTATAAATCACACCATATAATTTTGATAAAATGTATTTAAATATTAAGATTTGATATTGGGGAAAATGTTTCAAAATATTTATTTAAATAATTATAATCCTTTTATAATTAATTAATATATTTATTAATTCCTTATAAATAAAAAAAATCCAAAAATACCTTTTATTATTCTTTATAAACATTTTATACACCATAAAAATCATTTAATATGTAAAAAAATTTAAACAATTTTTATGGGTACCAATAGGAAAAATCCATATTCCACAAAAGGGTATCATCCAATTACCCTTACACTAACACTCTATATATGGGTAACTACCCTATACCTTCACATAAGAGCTCTATAGAAGCGTAATACCATTATGTAATGCCAATTATTTAAGGTTCAGGATGAATCAACCCTTATTCAATGCCTCACATATAGTAATACCTTTAGGTATTCCCCTTTCATATAGGTAACCTCCATATTATGTCTCTGTGAGATTGTTTAGGAACCCAGATCTTCTTTTCAGGTATGCCTCTCCTTTTTCTTGAGTTTTTGAGAAAAATGGAGTTTCTGGAAATTTTCGAAGTACAGGTCGTGTACTTTATGAGTACATGCCGTGTACTCTTTTCCCACTCGAAGTCGTGTGCTGCCCGTGTCCAGGCCACACACACGGTGTGTAGGGATGATGTGGATGCCGATTTTAGCGGAGTACGGAAAAACCTAGTACACGCCATGTACTCTGAAATTACACACCGTTTAATTTCTTTTTTTTCATTCAACGGACCAGGGTCGCGCCTGACGCACAGAAAGGTCTTCTTCTAGGTTCTGTTCATCTGAGAGCACCGAGGATCCACGAATCTTCGACGAGCCTCTTCCTCTCCATAAGTTCTCTTATTCGAGCACCATTGATTGCGTTGGAATTGCAACGGTGAGTTCTCCTTTCTACTTGAGCCTTGTTTTCCAATTCCTCCACTTTCTCAAGTTATCATTGTTTATGTGTTTTAGATGTTTTCTCAGATATACGACGTTCTAAGAATAATATGTAGTCGTTGTTCACGTATATCGATCTCCTAGGATTGAGGTAGGTGGTTTGTGCCTTTCTATAGGAAGTCTTTGAATATTTTGTTCAAATTCCACCAATACCCTTGAACGGGGTATTGCGTGTTTCTGTTTTACCCTTGTTGTTTGTCTGCATTGCATGATTTATTGAGTAGAGGTAATTACTTGTGAATAGGGTAGTTTTTACTGTACTCTGGATGTTTTTCTATGCTAGTTTTGCTTGTTTGGTGTTTTTCTAATTGCCATGACTAGTAGTAGGATAGTGGAATTGTTATACTGTTATGCTGTTGAGCCTTATAATGATAGCCAAGTAGTTCTTCAGGTTTACTTGGATGATACACGCGCGCTATGCCTGTTTATTTTACATAGGGTTGCGAGAACCTAGTGTAGTGTACCATAGGGAGAATGGACGGAAGGGCTTCTCCAGAGTATCTTTAATTACGATGCGAGACCACAAGGGGAATTGACATTGAGTGCTTCCCCAGAGAGTCTATAGTTCCTTGACGCGGGCCATAGGGGGAATTGACATTGAGTGCTTCAACAGAGAGACTTTAGTACGATACAAGACTATAGGGGGAATTGATGGTGAGTGCTTCCCAAGAGAGTCTATTAATTCTTTAGCTTAATCAGAGGGGTGAGATTGTGTGTGCCTCCCAGAGGGTTTCCAGTGCTTGTAGGTTGAACCTTAGGGGTTAGACTATCAGAACTAACAAGAGGTTACCTTTTTGTTCTACTTGCTTGAGTAGCTGTTTCTTGGTTGTAGAATGTATGCTAGAATTTGTGGATTGTTACTGTTGTGCATTATCCTCTTTACTACTTACTGATTACTTCTTATTGTACTTCACCTGCCATATATTCACTGACTGTTAGGCACCGATATTTGGGTGGTTTCCAATTGGGACCTTGTCTCACACCCTCTTTGGTTCATGCTTTTGGGTCCAAATAGATTATATTGTTGCAGGTATAGATAAGGGAAATCACCCTTCTACTTCAGGCTCTTGATTGCACTAGAGCTAGAGAGCATGGGACCGAGACGAGGCTTGCAATGCTGAGGAGTTGCTCATCAATTTTTCTTTTGTACTTTGGTTTAGTACTGTATTCATCGTTGTGACTTGTTTGGCTGTTTTCTAGACATATGTGTACCATGAATCATTTATATATATTTCTTCTCCAATTGTTTATTTATGAGTCTTCCACTGTTTACTCTTTTATAGATGTCTATTATTTCCACTATTTTTTTATTTGTTTTCTCTTCCACTGTGTACTCTTCCAATGAGGGCATAGTTTCCCCACTATCACACCCAAGGCCCTCGCTGCTAGTCGGCAGCCTCTGGCGTTTGGGGAAATGCTCTTGAGGTCATGTGACCAACTGGGTACAGGGTGCCTCTGGGTGGCTTTCGGAATCGGGACGTTACAAAGTGGAATCAAAGGAGTTTATTTTCTCTTGATTTAATGTTTGAAGCCTTTATCCAGGGATAGGATGGGTTTGGTACTTGGTATTAAGCTGTGCTCGGGAGTAGCTAACCTGTGTACAGGTAAAAGCCATACTACCTTGTAAATTACAGTTTTCTAGTTTTGAGATTTTACAGTTGATATAATTTCACCTAGATTGATTCACATGCTTTGTGTTGTTATTGTCTTGAATATTCCAGTTCTATTTCTGTCGCAAACTGATGAGATGAGGGTATTTCATCTCATGCATCATATAGGCACTTGTAGAAATCACATGCCATTCATTCTTGCCAAGCCATCTAGGGTGTATTAGCGATTTCAGGTTGTTGTGATAGACCTTGTGTAGATTATTCATGCTGTTGTGATAGATGCTTGATAGAATCTCTGCTGCCTTGTTAAAGGATTTTTTGTATTCTACTTTGCTTAAATGAACACCAAATTTTGATTCTTTTGGTGTTATGGGCCCTCTTGAATCGGAAATTGGTGGATCATGATCCTGTTTTTCTCTTGTCTATGACTGTAGGAGATTCCAAGCTTTGATTCGTGGGGAGTATGGGCCCTCACAAATCGGAATTTGGAACCTCTTGGCCTTTTTTTCAGTGTTTCTGGGATTCTATGCAGTTTCTGAGCTACTGCCCAGAAAAACATAGAATACATGGTGTGTACTTTCTGGTTACACGCCATGTAGTTTTCAGGTCCTGTTACTGACTGTGTGTGCAGGAACACATTGTTGTAGAATTAACTTCAGAAACACGCCATGTACGGTAGGTGCACGCCGTGTAGTTCAGAGACGTGTAACCATCCGTGTCACGAGCAACACGGGTCGGCGTTACCCTCTCTTAGACACGCCATGTTGTTTTCAGAACATGCCGTGTAGTCTTGTTCAGGTACCCTGCCATGTCACGAACAACATGGGATGGTGTCACCTTCTCTTATACACGCCGTGTTTGTTTGAAACACACCGTGTATGTGCCAACCATGTATACGGCCGTGTAACCAATGACATGGGCCGCTGAGACCGTGTCTAGTACATGCTGTGTCCCTAGGGAACACACCGTGTAGTCTTCGGTTGAGTCAGACCGTGTGGGTTAGCCGTGTAAAGAGACTCGGGCAGGTGAATAGTTTTCAAGTACACACCATGTGTGTGGTCAACACGTTGTGTATTTTGAGGTATTACACGACCTGTATGGTAGGGTTACACGCCCATGTCAGTTGCTTAAGAAGACACGCCATGTAGTTTTTATACACGCCGTGTAGTCGTGTTTTGTAAACATGTGTGTTTCACTTCCCCTGTTCCCGTTTTGTACTCTTGTGTTCTCTGTCCTTGTTTCCCTAATCTAAGGTATGCTTTTGATATTTCAGAGCTATGCCTCCGAGAAATCCTCCCATTTTACGTCAGCTTTCAGGCAGTGATCAGATGCCAGATATAGCTGATCAGGGACTTCATGCCTATCCTTCAGTCGGGATAGCCTTGGCACCAGCTGTCATACCAATTGTAGGCACTGATGTGCAATTCAGGGAATTTTTTATGAGGATGATGCAGACCTATAAGGGGGCACCACCTCCTACCACGTCTATGACAGACTTGACACGGGTTTTCGAGTATCAGCATCCTCCTACTTTCTCGGGGGAAGGAGGACCACAAGCTGTAGAGTCATGGCTGGAAGCCATGCTGACTATCTTCAAGCATCTGGAGACCCCTCCAGAGAGGCGGGTCAAGATCGCTACCTATATGCTAGGAGACTCCACCAAGAGGTGGTGGGACTTGATCTCACAAGCGGGTCATCAGCAAGTTCTGGCTTGGGAGGAGTTCCAGTGCGTGTTCTATGAATAATTCTACCCGGAGACCCTGAGGGCCGATCGAGCCCGGGAGTTCAAGAGTCTAGAGCAGGGTACTCTTTCTATCATGGAGTACTCATCTCGTTTCACTGAGCTGCAACATGTCACACCGCTCCAGGATGGAAGTGTGGTGTTCTGAGTAAGGAAGTTTGAGGATGGTCTCAGGCAGGAGATCCGATCGCAGGTGAATATCTTCCAGTTGACTTCCATCACTTCCGTCGTCAACCAAGAACTGATTGCGGAGTGCAATTTTAGAGACTCTGGAACTGCGAGCCAGGGCGGTTCTGCTTCCAGAACTAGTGTTCCTCTAGCTGACATCATGAATTTCCATAGGGAGCCTTCACGCGGTGATCCGTGGAGGCGAGATGCATCTTCAAGTAGCCAGGTCATATGCTACCAGTGTGGAAGGGTAGGGCACATGAGGCCACAATGCTAGAGAGACCCAGTGGAGTGCCGATCTTGCGGAAAGATGGGTCACATTCAGCATTTCTTCCAGGTTTTCTCACAAGTTGCTGGTGACGGGGGTTCATACATGACACCTCGTTCACAAGAAAAACCACCAGTTTCACACAAGTCGGGGAACTAGAGTTCATCCAGCCATTCGGGCCGAGGTGGAGGTCAAGGTCGTGGCAATAAATCACCAGTCCTTTAGTGCCAACAGGGAGGTTCAGATCAGAGTGGTCACATAGGGTCACAGGGCCGCGAGGTAGGCCAGACTTTTGCGGTAGAGAATACCTATCAAAAGCAGTATCCCGGACCTTCTACAGTTCGAGGTACAATTTTAGTAGCCTTAGTTTTATCTTCAGCTTTTTTCGATACTGGTGTTACACATAGCTTTATCTTGGTTGCTGTTGTGGAGAGACATGGGCTCTGTATCCTTTCATCTGACGACTCGTTGACACTAGACACATCTTTGGGGACAAGGAAATCTAGTTTACTCCAGTGTAGAGAGTGCCCTCTCCATGCATTGGTTGACTGTTATCACTGCAGAGTGAGTTTTGTTTCACTAGAGGGTAAATCTTTTCTTCATTAAGGCGAATGAGATGTTCAGGCGAGTCGAGCAGGACTAGAGTATCATGGGATAGAAAGGGTGACAACCCAGATTTCTAGTCTTTATCTGGATGACTAGGGGACTTCACAGTTGGACTTTCCTCTAGTGGTGGATCATTTCAGGGATGTCTTTCCAGATGAATTTTCAGGTTTGCCTCCAGAGCGTGAGGTGGACTTCTCTATTGAGCTTGTGCCAGGAGCGGCACCGGTGTCCATTCCTCTCTATAGGATGGCTACACCTGAGCTACAAGAGCTCAAGAAGAAGTTGGAGGAGTTGCAGGCAAAGGGCTTCATCCAATCCAGTACTTAACCTTGGCGTTCGCCTGTCCTGTTTTCAATGAAGGAAGATGGTACCCTTTGGTTTTTTTCTGGATTATCAGAAGCTGAACCAGTTGACGGTCAAGAACTGATATCCCTTGCCAAGGATCGATGACCTCTTTGATCAGCTTTGAGGAGCCTAGTTGTTCACGAAGATCGACTTGAGGTCTGGTTATCATCAATTGCATGTTAGGCTATCAGATATACCTCTGACAGCCTTCAGGAGCAGGTATGGTCTATACGAGTATACATTTATGCCATTCGGTCTCACAAATGCACCTGCAGTTTTCATGGCCCTAATGAACCTATTGTTCCATCCTTACATGGAATCCTTCATCGTGGTCTTCATGGATGATATCTTGGTGTACTATCACACTCGACAAAACCATGACTCACATCTTGAGATCATTCTATGACACTGAGATAGCATCGCCTTTATTCTAAAATCTCGAAGTTCCACTTTTGGATGGAACATATTCACTTCTTAGGTCACGTCATCTCAGAGGTAGGAGTATCTGTGGACTCAAAGAAAGTGAGAGATGTAGTCTCCTGGGAGCATCCGAAAAACTTTTTTGAGGTACGGATTTTCCTAGGGATGGCTGGATACTATAGATGCTTCATTCAAGACTTTTCAATCATAGCAGAACCATTGATAGGTCTGACCAAGAAGGGGGCTAAGTTCTTATGGTCAGATTCTTGTGAGTCATCCTTTCAAGAGTTGAAGGGAAGGTTCACGTTGGCACCGATACTTGTATTTCTAGAGCCAGGAAAGATCTATATAGTCTATTGTGATGCTTCAGGTATCGGTCTGGGCGCTGTGCTTATGTAGGGAGATGGAGTCGTTGCGTACGGGTCTCGGCAGTTGAGGCCACATGAGAGGAACTACCCGACGCATGATCTGGAGTTCGTAGCTGTTGTTCATGCCTAACGCTGTTGGAGACATTATCTTTAGGGAGAGAACTTTTTGGTTTTCACAGACCACAATATTCTCAAGTATATCTTTACTCAGTGTGATCTGAATCTAAGACAGCATAGGTGGGTCGAGTGTCTTCAGTCTTCGGATTTAAATCTTACCTATATGTCGGGAAAGGGCAACGCAGTGGAAAATGCGTTGAGAAGGAGAACTCAGATTCAGGCAATTCAGGAGGCCAGTAGTGAGTGACAGCTTATGGATCTATTCTCTGAGATGCATCTGGAGGTGCACGACAGAGAGGGACAGACATTCCTATCTTCTATAGCTGTTACCTCTACACTATTTGATCGGGTACGGATGAGGCAGCTATCAAATTTAGAAGGCTTATTCTTGCGGGAGAGTGTCTCAGGAGAGTACCCTATTCCTAGATGGACAGTGGGCGAGGATGAGATCTTTGATTTCCAGGGACGCGTATGGGTGCCGGAAGACATACGTGAGGAGATGATGCGGTATTTTCATTCCTCAGTCTAGGCAGTTCATCCTGGTGTCACCAAGATGTATCTGGATCTTCGTCGCCAATACTGGTGGCCAGGTATGAAGAGAGATGTTGCTGGTTTCGCCTTGTGGTGTTCTACTTGTCAGCAGGTGAAGGCGGAGCATCAGCGACCAGAAAGCCTTTTACAGTAGTTACCCATTCCAGAGTGGATGTGGAACAATGTCGCGATGGACTTCGTGACCAGATTGCTGAGGTCAACTCGAGGGAATGATGATGTTTGGGTTGTCATCGATAGAATTACAAAGGTTTCTCACTTCTTGAAAATCAAGGAGACCTTCAATGTCGATGATCTAGGACAAATTTACATCTAATAGATTGTGCGTCTACATGGAGTTCCACACTCCATTGTTTCAGACAGAGATGCACGCTTTACTTCTCGGTTCTGGTAGGGGCTTCAGAAATCTCTGGGTACATAGGTACTTCTGAGTACAACATACCATCCCCAGACAGATGGCCAGTCCGAGCGTATGATCCAGGTGCTTGAGGATATGCTCCAAGCATGAATTCTAGACTTTGGAGGTTCTTGGTAAAAGCATATTCCTCTAGTGGAGTTCTCATACAACAACAATTTTCAGGTGACTATACAGATGGAACCTTACGTGGATTTGTACGGTAGACCATGCCGATCACCCTTATGCTGGATGGAGGTAGAAAATGCATCTTTACTGGGACCTCGTCTTGTTCAGGAGACTTCAGAGCAGATAGAGTTGATTCGGAAGAGGATGGCTACAACACAGTCTTGACAGAAGCCTTATGATGATCAGCGGAGATGACCTCTAGAGTTCGAGGTTAGGGATCAGGTTTTCCTACGTGTCGCACCAAGATTGGGAAACAAAAGGATTCGGAGGCAGGCTAAGCTTTCACCGCGGTACGTCGGGCCATTTGACGTATTGGATAGATTTGTGCCGGTTTCCTATCGGTTGCAGTTACCTCAGAAGTTCCGGGACATGCAAGACGTCTTCCATGTCTCTCATCTCCAACGTTACGTTTCAGACTCATCTCATGCCTTTCATCCTGAGGAAGTTGAGCTCAAAGCGGATACTTCGTTTGAGGAGCATCCCATCCGGATTTTCGATCGCAGTACGAAGGTTCTCTACAAGCGGTCTGTTCCTCTGGTACGAGTGCTATGGCAGCATGAGCGATTACATGACGAGACCTTGGAGAGGGAGGCCGATGTATGATTGTAGTTTCCTGAGATTTTCGGGGTTTCTCCTTCTCATCCTCATTAGGGAAATTCAGGGACGAATTTCTTTAATGGGGGAAGTTTGTAAGAACCCTAATCTTCTTTTCAGGTATGCCTTTCCTTTTTCTGGAGTTTTTGAGAAAAATGGGATTTCTAGAAATTTTCGAACTACACACCATGTACTTTATGAGTACACACAGTGTACAGTTTTCCAGCTCAAAGTCGTGTGCTGGCCGTGTCCGGGCCACACACACAGTGTGTAGAGATGATGTGGAGGCTGATTTTAGCAGAGTACGAAAAAACCTATTACACACCGTGTACTCTGAAAGTACAAGCAATGTACTTTTTTTTCATTAAACGGACCGGGGTCGCACCTGATGCACAGAAAGGTCTTCTTCTAGGTTCCGTTCATCTAAGAGCACCAAGGATCTGAGAATATTTGATGAGCCTCCGCCTATCCGTCCGTTCTCCGATTCGAGCACCGTTGATTGCGTTGGAATCGCAGCGGTGAGTTCTCCTTTCTTCTTGAGCCTTGTTTTTCAATTCCTCCTCTTTCTCAAGTTATCGTGGTTTATGTGTTTCAGATGTTTTCTCAAATCTACTACGTTCTAAGGAGAATCTATCGTCATTGTTCATGTGTATCGATCTCCTAGGATCGAGGTAGGTGGATTGTGCTTTTATGTAGGAAGTCTTTGAATATTTTGTGCAAAATTCAACCAATACCCTTCAATGGGGTATTGCGTGTATCCATTTTACCCTTGTTGTTTTTTTCTTTTCTTGATTGCTTGAGTATAGTTAATTACTTGTGAATATGGTAGTTTTTACTATACTCTGGATGTTTTTCCATCCTTGTTATGCTTGTTTGGTGTTTTTCCAGTTTCCAGGACTAGTAGTAGTATAATGGAACTGTTATACTATTATGCTGTTGAGCCTTAGAATGATAACCAAGTAGTTCTTGAGGTTTACATGGATGATACACACGCGCTATGATTGTTTATTTCACACAAGGCTATGAGAACCTAATGTAGTGGACCATAGGGAGAATGGACAGAAGGGATTATCCAGAGTGTCTTTAATTACGATGCGATACATCATGGTGAATTAACGTTGAGTGCTTCCCCAGAGAGTCTGTAGTTCCTCGACGCGGGCCACATGGAGAATTGATGTTGAGTGCTTCCCCAGAGAGCCTTTAGTACGATACGAGACTGTATGGGGAATTGACGGTGAGTGCTTCCCCAGATATTCTTTTAATTATTTAGTTTAACCAGAGGGGTGAGACTGTGTGTGCCTCCCAGATGGTTGCTAGTGCTTGTAGGTTGAACCTTAGGGGTTAGACTGTGAGAACTACTCAGAGGTTACCTTTTTTTTCTACTTGCTTGAGTAGTTGTTTCTTGGTTGTAGAATGTATGCTAGAATCTGTGGATTGTTTCCGCTATGCATTATCCTATTTACTGCTTTCTGATTACTGCTTACTGTACTTCACCTTCCATATATTCACTGACTGTTAGGCATAGATCTTTGGGTGGTTGCCTATTGAGACCTTGTCTCATCCCCTATTTGTGTCATGTTTTTGGGCCCAAACAGATTATATTGTTACAGGTATAGATAAGTTCAAGCACCCTTCTACTTCAGGTTCTTGATTGCACTGGAGCTGGAGAGCATGAAACCAAGCCGAGGCTTGCGATGCTGGGGAGTTGCCCATCTATTTTTCTTTCATACTTTGGTTTAGTACTGTATTCAGTATTGTGACTTGTTTGGATATTTTCTAGACATATGTGTACCATGCATCATTTACATATATTTCTGCTCCAGTTTTTTATTTATCAGTCTTCCGCTATTTACTCTTCTATGGATGTCTACTGTTTCCACTGTTGTTGTTATTTGTTTTCTCTTCTGCTGTGTACTATGCCATTGAGGGCATAGTTTCCCCACTATCACACCCATGGCCCTCGCTGCTAGTCGATGGCCTCTGGTGTTTGGGGAAATGCGCTTGAGGTCATGTGACGAACTGGGTACGGGGCGCCTCTGGGTGGCTTCCGGAACCGGGAAGTTACAGATGGTAAATTAATGGAATACCCTTATATAAACCTATTTGGCAAGGGTAAGTATACTAGTTACTTTATGAATAAAGGTAGAGTCTGTATTACCTTTTTGTATACCCTTACATATCATTCTCACGTGGAGGTAGATGATGATATAATTTTGCATAGACATATCACATAAGTGTTTAACATTAACATAGACTAGATTTATAAGTGTAAATCATATTTACCATTATGTTTCTCATATAAATGTATGTAAACCAACAATAGATTTATAGAAATGAATTTTTTTCGTTTTTTTAAAAACTAGTGATCAAAACATGATTAAATCATAAAGAAACTCCCTCAATAACAATTATGGGTACTTCTAATAATATAATGATCATTTTCATAAAAATAAAACCTAGAACAAATGAGATCTATATTTAATAAATCAACATTAAATAAACCAAAAAAAAATTACCTCATATTAACAAGTTACCACAACCATCTCCGTTGATCTCAGGAGAATATTTGAAGAAAATCACAAGGATAAATGAATGAAAGCACCTAACTCTGAGGTGATACCCTGGAAAATGGATCCATGATCATATCATGAAGATTCTTTTATTACTAATGGGATTATAGTTATTTCACTAGTGGTGAAAATCGGCTACTGGAAAGGAAGATAGTTCTTATTATGGCTCGATAAAATTACGCACAACACATGAGAGGATATCATCCTATTATATAGATTTTATATATATTTTTCATGTAATAAATAGCATTAGATATAATTGGAACATATCAGGTTCAATATCATAGAACTTGAATGTTATAATATATTAATTTTCATTAATTTAACATCTTTAATGAACATGTATTCCACAATAAATCAAGACCTTTGGTTCATAACATATAAAAATATTTGGGAGTTGACCTAGTATCCACATGAATTACATTCATATGTCAACCATACACTACATTTATGGAATTATACACACATCCAATGTCCTGAACATGAGATTATTATTAATTATTATCATGATTCATGTACTTAGATGTGTTGATGAAAACCATAATGATATATGATCATGGTAAATTAAGTTATGTTGGTTGTGTTGTGAGTGATAAGATATTAATGAATAAGTCAATAAAGGATTTGTACCTTTTGAGTTAATAGGAGTAGATATCTATGACCCTTTTTAATATTTATACTATATTCAAATAAAACTTTGAAATATATCTAGTAATATTTTGGGAGGAAAGTGTTGAGATGACATGTTACTCCGAGGCCCAGTGAGCCAAGAATTGATATATTTGTTAAAATAATAATAATAATATATATTAATATCATGCTCATATAATTGTCTTGAAAATGTGGAATAATTCCAGAATAACGACTTAGATAAATAACATGAGGCCACTTTTGAGTTCAGAAGATGATTTATATGCTAGAAATTATATAACCAATGTCAGTATCAAGTGTTAGTAAAAAAACTGTTGTCATGGGTGTAAATAATAAATAAATATATAAATTTATTTATTTAATTGTTTGTTGATGTAAGGACCTAGAAATATTCTATAAATTCACTCTTATGACCAAGTGACATGGTTATCCATATAACCCTAAAAATTGAGATAGTTTGTTAGAGATCATTGGAAAATAATGATGGATCAGAGAATTATATTGATATTGTAGGGATTTCTTATGCCAACGAAGTTCATCGATCTCAATAAATACTATGACACAAGATTATTCTTCATCAATGACCAAACATAACATGAGGTTAGAGATTATGTTAGGTGTATTTATTCCCCAATGATTATTCCATGACATATGCGAATCAACTCCACCAACATGGTGATTCGTAGGTCGATCATTTCTGTGAGTTTAGGATTATTTTTTCTTAGGATTGGGGAAGTGTTTTGATTGATTTTTAATACTCTATATTCATTGTTATAATAGAAATAAATCAAGGAAAACCCAAATATAGATGAGGTTCATTATTAATTGAATGGTTTATGGTTTTCTCTCCCTGTTCTATGTGAGATCGCCCCTGTAATTTCTTTTGGCTAGGGCTTCATCAAATACCTACTAGATGATCATTGTGAAAGTGATATCTGGCACCTTGAATCACTGCCATGGGTTTTGGATAGATATTGGTTGCATTAAAATGGTGTGAAATGATGGATCGAGATTTTATTAGGATTTTTCATCCACAATTTTGACATCTCGACATGGTGAAGTGATGGAAGTTGTGATTCTATTAGAGGCATGTTTTAAATCTAGTGGGTGCCAATGACATGGTAGGTCAACCACAGATCCTCAATACTGTGATGGGGTTCAAAGAGATGGGTGAGGAATTAGAATAAATAGAGAAGAAACATTTTGATTATGTAAATCCAATGATACACGATGTGTAATTTGTTGACACATGCCACATGGAACCTCTTGATGCAGTTCTAGGGTTTTTGTGATGAAGAAAATATCACTCACTATGTGTCACATGTCACACGCCATGTGACCCAACATGGAAACTCTCTGGGTTTGCTTAGGTGTACGGTCAAGTAAGTGGTACATGGGCTAAGTAGTGTACTTAGAAATTTTAAGGTATAAATGGGTGAGTTAGTGTACTTGGAAAAAAATATGGACACAAACATATCCAAATGTACACGAGAATGAACTTAAGTAAATGACTACTAGAAGGTGGAATGGGTAGAGTGTTAGTTGAGCTCTACACTCCGTGTACCCCTTTAGGACACAATATGTATTTTTAGGTTTTCATTCCATGTGAGATGGAAAGACATGGGTATACTATAGGTTGGAAAGAGGCAATGTGTACTCCTAGTACATAATGTGTACTACCAACAAGGGTGTTTGGATCCCTTTGATTTCTCATTTATGACTAGAATCAATTGAGTGTGATTAATTGGTCCCTTCCCATGATGGTAATGTGTGGAATTACAATAACAACATAGTATTGTGATCCCTTATATGGGTTTAGAATCAGATATAGTTTAGTATATCCCCTGTAGAACCACAGTATAACCCCCTATCATTCCAAGGTGGGCTTTGTGGTATCAGCATGACTGAAATGCACATGGAGTTTATCTCTTATCTTTTAGAAATATCCAATAGGGTTCATGGCATTCCCTAGAGTCCATATGAGTGATTCCCTACTTGGATGGTGAGATATTTGTAAATCTTATGAGTACTTATTGATGAGACATGATGAGAATGATTTATCAAATGAGTGCTTTCTATGACATCATATTTCATATAATGTGTACTCTTGGAATGAAAATTTCCTATAATCCTAGTGTTGTAACATGTGGCTTGTAGTTTTTGTTGAGACCAATTGATACTTGTTTTCTATTATGATTATATATAGGTTTACTATTTCTATGCCTCTTATCCTATAAAAATATATTGTGTTGAGACGACTACTTTTGATGCTTTATGGTTTCTATTTTGGGGTGTACTTCAAGTTATTGTTTATTCACAACTATGTGGGATATTTATTCATGTGTCATATCTTATATATATGAAAATGATTTTGATTGAGTCGTGGGGGGAATGTGAGTAGGTGAAGCATAGTTCTTGACTAAACAGACCAAGCTGTATACTAGTATGTCATTTGATAATAGTCCCCTCTATCTATGAAGGTTTGGAACCTTTTCAGTTTTTGGTGGTAATGTATTTGGCCCTTAATCTCTTTTAGTACATTATTATCATACTCTGATTTTGGTTTTATAGATTTATAGATTCATTGGTATGAGTTATTTTAAATTTCATCATTGTATGGGATTGGACATGTTTGAGAGTGAGTATAGGTACTTGAAGCTAATTCCTAACATGTGTGGGATATTCCTACTCGATGCTACTCTCCATCCCCTAGCCTATTGCATAAAATGTTTTTGTAGTCATAATCATCTTATCACCATATAGGTGGGACCTAGTGGGTTAGGTCATGATGGATTTGTATCAAATAAAGGTTCTTCATTATGACCGAATCTAGGAGTTTTCTATTTATAAGGCTGATTAGTGATTTATATAACTAATGTTAAAGTGTTTTGAGATAAGATTTTAGGAAATGTGCTCCTATGTTGATGTCAAATATGATTTATCCACACCCATGACTCTGAAGACCAACTTATTGAATTAGTACATGTAGACACTGATCGTAGGGAAAACATTGGTACATGCAATATATATGAATGGGTTGTGGGTTCAATGTCATTTTTATGTCATATCCCCAGATATACTCATTGAACATGCTCTATCTTTTTTATTTTAGGATGCCTACATGAATACATCCAACTAGTATTCCACAACATTATTAAAAGGATAATCCACCAAGTGGCGAGGCATTAGTATAGGGGTATATACAGGAGGTGGTATGACCAGGTAATTTTCCAGTTATTCCACCACCTTTGGAGAAGTAGTTAGCACTGGTAGTATTGGAAGAGGATGAATACTTTATGAGTATGTTTCATGGGTTTCTACAGAAGATACCTCCTAGGTTTTAGGGAGAGAAAGTCCCCTAGGTAGATAAAGACTAGATATACATATTCCCTCGAGTTTTCTGCCTTATGAGGACACCTATTAATCTAATGGTAGACTTAATGAAGAGTCTTCTTCAGGGATCCTTGAGGTGATGGTGGAATTTGGTGAATCAGTCACATAATGAAAAAAATCTCCCATATTCAGATTTCATGAATATCTTTACTGATGAGTTTTATCCATGCACTTTAAATTTAGTGAATATATGGGACCATTGGCAGTAGTATTAGGGAAATATGACCATGGATGGATAGTTAATGAGGTTCACTGAGCTTCATAGATAGTATTTGGATTTAATTTGAGATATATTAATTAGATAATTGTATTTTTAGTGACTATTATGCTAAGATATTAGGGGTACAGTGATATCACTATAAATTCCTAGCTAAATAGGAGTGATTGATTTAGTCTTAGTATTGGAAAGCATCATGGAAGAGCATACAAAGACAATGGGGGATGGTAGTGGGCACACAAGAGCGAGAAGTCGGTATCTTGAAGACAAAGGGAATCATAGGGAATAAGGAATTCAATAAACTTCATGAGATGGTCCTAAGATATCAGATTGACATTCCATAGCTCTTATGATGGATTGATTCATCTGAGGGAGAGGAAATGCTTCTTATACGATGATCGAGGAAATATTGCCTGGGATTTTTAACCCATCTTACTACTAACAGAGAGACAGTTGGCGGACCACCTAGAATGATACATAGGAAAGAGTATGGAGATACACAAGGTTTAATATGTGGAATATGAGAATATAGAGAAACCAGAGGTGGAATTCATTATAAATCATTTCCACCACCACCCCCAAGTGTTCCACGCCAGGATCCGAGAGCAGGTCTTTAGGGGAGAAGACAACATTATGAAGTGGAGGCCTACATGTCTGAGTCTCATGGAATGATTAGAGGAATAATATATGTCTTATTTAAATTATTTATAGTGCTGATCGACCCTAGTGTGATCCATTCCTTTCATTCCACTTATCTACTTTAAAATATAGAGATTTTGGTTGAGGACTTATCTTGAACCATGCACTCGAAGACACCTATCAATGGTGGATCTGTGATCACAATATTTTTCTAAAAGTGTGACCTGACACATTGAAGAGATATACTCTTATGGGATCACTTTATTTTAGTGATGAGGAATTACAATTTCATCTTAGTTATAGGCTTGTTATCCATAGATCATGCCCGTATTGACTATTTCTAGTGAGGGATGTTGTCTATTCACTGAGATGGTTAAAGGATTTCCTTCATGCGATAGAAGGAAACCCATGTGAGTTGGATGTGATCATGTGTAGGAGGATATATCCAATTACTACATAGTTGGCTAGTATTACCCTTGGAGTATTGTATGAGATGGGATTTCAATTTTCTACTGTCGTTTTAGAGTATGTAGACATATTTCATTGTGACATATCAACCATACCTCCATATAGAGTGATAGACTTATGAATTTACTTACATTCTTGGATAAACATAGTATCCATGAAAATATATCAGATGGATTATACAGAGCTTTTAGATATGAGGGTGTAGTTGGAAGACAAACATAGGAATGGTTTTATTTGAACCGAGGTTTCCCCTTAGGAAGCCCTAGTGTTTTATCAAAGAAATTGGATGGAATATTGAGGTTGTGTGTGGTTTATCGGTTCCTGATCTAGGTGATGAAGAATAATAAGTAACAAATATTTAGGATTGATGACCTCTCTGATCAGTTGAGAGGGGCATGATGGTTCTCAAAGATTGACCTCAAATTGGGCTATCACCGGTTGTGAGTACATGAAAATGATATATTGAATATGAAATTATGATATCACTAGGGTTGTTATGATTACATGGTGATGAATTTTGGCATGATGAACACCCATTAATGTTAATTATAATCATAAAACTTATCTTTCAACCTTTTTAAGACCAGGCTGTGACAGTCTTTATAGATGATATCCCAGTGTACTCAGTGTCTGAGGTGGGGAACATGAGACACATGAGGATGGTTCTGCACATACTCTGAGAGAACCAAATATTTGGGAAGATCTCGTAGTGTTAGTTCTAGATTCAGGTGGTCCAAATTTAATGAAATGTCATCTTATCTTATGGTGTAGTAGTGAAGCCGATGATGTTTGAGGCTGTTTTCATTTGGGAGCCACCAAAGAACATGATGGAAGTGAAAAGATCCCTTAGGTTGTTAGGGTAATACATGAGATTCACAACTAATTTTTCTAGGATATCTAAAAAATTAAATTCTTTGAACTGGAAGTGGAACTCTTTTTTAGGACATGGAGGTGTTAGAAGACTCTTCAGTAGTTCACTACTGGAAATTCGAGCTATAGCCACGGTTTTGAACCGTGGATATAGGTGCTGAAACTGTGGCTAGAGGTAATAGCCACAGTTTGAGGACCATAGATAAGTTTGGCATGGATATAGGCCTAGATCTAGAGACATGGTTCCAAACCGTGTATGTATACCTATAGCCAAGGTTCGAACCGTGGCTCTAGGTATACAGCCACAGTTCAAACCGTGGTAATATCACTATAGCCACGGTTTAGAACCGTGGCTATACAAGAGGAAATGAACACATTATTTCCACGGTTTAAAACCGTGGCATTAGACCTATATCCATTGTAAAAAACCATGTAAACTAACCAATATCCATGGTTTTAATCCGTGGATATAGGGTATGAAAATCCATAAAAAAATACTCCCAACCCCACTGCAGAACCCCTGCAGCCCGCCACTCCCCCTGCAGCCCCCTCCCCCTGCAGCCCCCCTGGACAACCCCCACCCCCTCACTCTACTTGCAGCAGAAAACCCCCTGTTGCGGAATCAGCGGGAGGCGAAATGACACAAACAAGAAAAAACGAAAGAAAGAAAAGCAGCAAGAACATGATGATTTATGTGGTTTGGGAATAATCCCTACGTCCACGAGAGAGGCAAGAATATCACTATTTGGGAGCACAAAAAATTACAATGGATTTTTTCCGTAGAAACCCTAGCCCGAAAATGGGATATAAAACAATGGAGAAGATGGTCCACTATTCTGAAATAGTGGTTCACGTAGCTACAGTTAACGGTGGTTGGCTTTGTCAAAAGCGTTGCAGTAATGTTTACCCTAAAGTCCGCACCTCTACAGTGCCTATCGGTGTTGGACAGTCAGCTCCGCTACAGTGGTCATCATTGCTACAGTGCCAAAAAATTGGGCCATAATCATTCGGGCCCTCGTTAAGAGAATCTGTCCATTGCGAACACAATGAGGTATAATTGTTTGGAAAGGTGGATGTTCGTTAGACATGCCAAATAAATTGACACATGCTAGGGAGAACTAAATGTCGAGAGCTGTTTGGTTGAGTGTTACGATCACAAAAGGGAGATGATATGTGAGATACAGT
This sequence comes from Viscum album, assembly GCA_963277665.1. NCBI lineage: Eukaryota > Viridiplantae > Streptophyta > Magnoliopsida > Santalales > Viscaceae > Viscum > Viscum album. The sequence continues at coordinate 1,351,364,111 of OY728147.1, read as the reverse complement.
TGCCACTTAAAAAAAGGTGAATACAGTACAAGAAATTCTCTCTTTCTTGTACTTATATTTTGCTATGCGGACACTGGAGTATGGACTCACCTAGAGGCACCATCAGCTGGGGAGGATGTGACCATCCTCCTCCAATGAGTGCTACATGAGATGAGGGAATTATAGAAGGAATTTCATCTAGAACAGCCAAAAGAAAACATTGAATTTCCATCACAATAGGCTGATCTGGTTCAGACAACATGTGCAGAGGATGAGGATGATCTAGTTCGGATGACATGTGAAGAGGATGAGGAAAAAGAATAATTACCGAACAAATATTATGTGATACATGTACAATAAAATATTCCAGACAATTCCAAACCAATTTTTTCAGTTGAATTGACCCTTTGTACCACCTGCTATGCACATTTTGTGAAAAGATGGATGAGAGGCAGCGCTAAGAGGAGATATAGTTTAGGAATGAGGAAATACGAAAAATTATAGAGCTAACCATTCAATGTTGCTATAAGGAGGAGTAACCAGAATTCTGTCTAGAATGGGTTGAAAAGCCTCCCATTGTGAATGTTGTGAGGATAAAAGTTATGTGATATGCATAGAGAAGGTGGGGAACAGAGGTGAATAACTCACTTTCTACTCTGTGTAAAAGACAATCAACTGCATACCTCTTATTTGAGATGAGAAGAATTTAGAAAGGATAAAGTTAATTTAGATCAGGAAGCTCATCTTCCAATAGTTGAACCTTATTTTCTAAAGGAATTCATTTGTTCTGGTGGAGATTTTGTTAGTGTGATAGCTATGCAAACATGGGAGTTGGGTACAGTGTTGTTGAAACATAAAATTTTTCTACCAAAGAAAGGCCCATTGAAAGAGGCTTTGGAAGCACAGTAATGATATCCTATGGAAGTGGAGTTTGTTGAGTGTGGAAACAATAAAGAAACAGAAATCAGTATATCCAAGATGTGTGGATTAACATCATGTTCAATATTCATCACATGAAACAGAAATCTCTAGTAAATAATTACTCTTGTTTTCTTAACAAAAAATTTATTTGGACATCGGTTGGAGAAGTCATGGACAACAAATTAATGATATTTGTGTCCTGAGCTATCAACTGTTTAAAGATATTAATTTTAAAAATAGAAGCAAGGGGTGCATTATGGACTGTTCAACAACTTATGGACTGGACATGCTTCAAATACTACTTAGTTGTCCTTCACTTGGTTCGAAGTAGGAACTAGTTATGTTCTACCTCATGTTAACATTTTTTGAGTGTGTCTTCCATATAAAGACTATAAAAGTTTTTGTATACGCTTTAAGTTTGGATAAACCAAGGGCTATTACATAAGAATTCGCTCCTTCTAACAGGCCTCGAGATGGTGGCTCTGGGCCAGTTTATAAGGGCATTTTGGCATAGGATTCATTTACTAAATTTTTTTGTTAGTAGAGGAGCAGAACATTTTGGTTTGTTCACAAGGAACCATCAGAAAGTTGTGATAGTATCAACATTCATGAAGGTGAATCAAGAGTTTTTTTGTGTCAAAGTGGAGAATATTGGTGTCATTTCTTGTGTGGATGACAACATTCACTCATTGTTGACTTCCCAAATTTGATGTTGTCTTCAAGGTGTGTTGTCTTAAAAGGGGAAGGGGGCTTTCCATTCAAAGAGAGGCACCATCTGATTTTGCTGGTTTCTAGTGCTCAAGAGGCTGAGCCATGACTTTGTGGAGCTGCTTAGTTTTATGGGAGGAAATTTCCCTAAGACATCTGATTTGGCTGGTTTCTAGTGCTCAAGAGGCTGAGCCATGACCATGTGTTGTGTTTTGATAAAACCAGCCATCTGCATATTGTAAACTAGATTCTGAACGGCTGCTTTGTCCAGCATCTCATCACTATGTGAAGGTGATAAGAGTCGATGCTATTTTGCACTATCAGTAGTCGTAGCATAAGTGTCCTGTAGACCACACCCTCCCCCTACACTGTAGACATCCCCCCTGCCCCTGCCCCCTCCACCCTGCCCCCTGCCCCACTCCACCCTGCCCCCTACCCCCTGCCCCCCTCCACCCACCCCCTGCCCCCTGCCCCTGACTTGCAGACCTGCCCCCTGCCCTGCAGACCCGCCCCCTGCCCCTGCCCCTGCTCTGCAGACCTACCCACTACCCCCTCCATAGTGCCCCTTACCCCCTCCACCTACCCCCTGCCACCTGCCCCTACCCCTTCCCCTGCCCCTGCCCCCTGCCCCTGCCCTGCAGACCGTCCCCCTGCCCCCCTGCCCCCCTCCACCCTGCCCACTGCCCGGACCCCCTGCCCCCTGCCCCTGCCCCCTACCCCCTTCCACCCTACCCCCTGCCCCCCTCCACCTGCCCCTACCCCCTGCCCCCTGCCCCTGCCCCCATGCCCTGCAGACCTGCCCCCTGCCCCCTCCACCCTGCCCCCTACCCCTCCAGACCTGCCCCTGCCCTGCAGACTTTCCCCCTGCCCCTGCCCCTTCAACCTACCCCCTCCACCCTGACCCCTACCCCCTGACCCCTGCCCACTAACCCCTGCCCCCTGCCCCTGCCCCCTAACCCCTACCCCCTGCCCCCTGCCCCCCTCTACCCTGCCCCCTGCCCCACTCCACCTACCCCTGCCCCTGCCCCCTACCCCCTGCCCCCTTCCCCTGCCCCCTGCCCCCTTCCCTCTGCCCCCTGCCCTCCAGACCTGCCCCTGCCCCCTTCCCCTACCCCCAGTGATTCAACTCTTTTGCCTCCTTTAGTTTGACCCAAAACATTTGAATGGTTATAACCCCCAGTGTTGAGCCTCTTCAATAACTGGTCCCCCAATTCACAATGTCATTCTTCGTTTCTTGATAAATTATATGATGATTTCATGATCTTCCTCAATGATATTTCTATATTTGATTTTCTAATGTACAACTTCAAATACATTCAACAGAATCAAACCTTTTATGTAGACTTTTCTTAATAATTTTAATCACTTGTGTATGATCAATTGGGTAAGGGAAACCATGATCAGGAAAATATTATTTCTTTTCCTAATGTTTTAGCCTCACTTAATCACTAAATTCTCATGTGTGAAATCTTTTGATACTACACCCAGATTAGTCTCAAAACACTGCACAATATTTATAAAAAATATATCACATGGTCTTTTCTCAAACCACATTAATGTAGTAAAGTCATTTTTTTGATCTAAATGGCCCCCCTTATCATTTTCCATTTTAGCAAGCTAGGTTCCCTGATCTCACATGATAAATGATAAGTGGGAGAAATAGGGGAAAACTAGGAAGTTTGTTAAGTTGTGCGATAATGGGTCTCAGATGGCTTACTACTTAGGTTCAGTCCATATGATGTTTGGAGATGAATTTTTATCATCTTACATGTTGTGATTGAACCGATTAATAAATATTTATTTTTCCTTATTTATCCTATGATGGAAGTAATAATGTTTTATGTTGTTCTTGTATAAAATATACCTATGCAGGTCTAACTCATATGCAGGGACGGATCATTTTCATGTTGATTGTTGTAAATGGACCCAAGATTGGAGATCCAATCAGACCCAAATATCCTATAATGGAAGAAATATAGCTACATGAAGTTCTTGAATGGGAAACTATCTATACAAGTCTTCCCCATACATAGAGAGGGACTTTGTTCCCATTAATTATTCTAGCTGGACACGAGATTGGAGATTTGGGTGTCACTCTATATCCTTTGATAACATAAATAAATCCACATATAGTTCTTGAATGGGAAAATATCTATGTAGGTCTGACCCATATGTAGAGGGGGATATTATTCCTATTGATTTTTGTAGCTGGACCAAGGATGGGAGCTTCATGTATCACTACATATGGGAAATGATAACACTGAGAAATCAATTTATAAAATCCACAAATAATATTAGTGGAATTCCTTCCACCAATGGAATCAATACTAGTCAGTGTAGTAAGTATTTATTTAGAATCTCAATGGCTTCATAGAATTCCTCATCAAAATGGAAGGTGACTCCCTTCTTCATTAACATGGTGAAGGGTTGAGACATGTCATCTAGGTTAGCTATGGAGTTATAAGTGTAAGAAAGGTTCCCCTAGATCCCCCTAAATTCTTAAAGAATATGAGGGAGTCAAACTGATAAAATTGAACCTGTTTTTTTAGGTTCAAACTCAATTTCATGGTATCATACCATAAATCACGGCATTCCCGAAGGCTGAAATGAAGGTTGAAGGGGGCTGGTGTGGGATGGATGTGGCTGTAGTAGGGCCAAATCATGAAATTACAGCGTCTTGACCGCGGCGTGACCGCGGCGTGACCGTCGCGTGACTGCAGCGTGACCATAACATGTTGGCCCGGTCCAGCGACATCCGCGGGGAAACATCTTCCACTTAGTTTCAAATAGGATGATATGGATGGCATGAGAGAATATTTTCTCAGAATATTTAAAGAAATGATTGATAATATATGATGACTAGAAGATTGGATGACCCCTGATATACCTAATTCGGTGTGGGCTCAAATGCTGGTGGAAGGGGGCTGGTTGCAGGTGTTGGGGGGATGGTGCGGGCTGATTCGAAAGGGCAGGGGGGCTATTGTGGGCAGGAATGCTGGTGGAAGCAGGCTGAAATGAAAGTGGAAGGGGGCTGGGGTGGGCTGGATGTGGTTGGAGCAGGGCCAAGTCATGGAATTACCGCGGCGTGACCGCGGCATGACCGCGGTGTGACGGCGACGTGACCGCGGCGTGACTGCGGCGTGACCGCGGCGTGACCGCGGCGTGACCGCGGTGTGACCGCGGCATGACCGCGGCGTGACCACAGCATGTTGGCCCGGTCTAGCGACATCCGCGGGGCATCATCATCCACTTAGATTCAAATAGGATGATATGGATGGCATGAGAGGATGTTTTCTCAAAATATTTAATGAAATGAATTTTAATATGTGATGATTAGAGGATTGGATGACCCCTGATATACCTAATTTGGTGAGGGCTCAAATGCTGGTAGAAGGGGGCTGGTTGCAGGTGCTAGGGGGATGGTGCGGGCTGATTCCAAGGGGGAAGGGGGCTGTTGTGGGCTGGAATTCTGGTGGCAGCGGGCTGAAATGAAGGTGGAAGGGGGCTGGTGTGGGCTGGATGTGGCTGGAGCAGGGCCAAATCACGACATTACCACGGTGTGACCGCAACGTGTTGGCCCAGTCTAGCGACATCCACGAGGCAGCCTCTTCCACTTAGTTTCAAAAAGGATGATATGGATGGAATGAGAGGATGTTTTCTCAGAATATTTAAAGAAATGAATGATAATTTGTAATGACTAGAGGATTAGATGACCCCTGATATACCTAATTCGGTGAGGGATCGAATACTGGTGGAAGGGGGCTGGTTACAGGTTCTTGGGGGATGGTGCAGGTTGATTTGAAGGTGGCAGGGGGGATGTTGCAGGCTGGAATGCTGGTGTCAGCGGGCTGAAATGAAGGTGGAAGGGGGATGGTGTGGGCTGGATGTGGCTGGAGTAGGGCCAAATCACGGCATTACCACGACATGACCGCGGCGTGACCCTGGCATGACTGCAGGATTTTGGCCCGGTCCAGCGACATCCGAGGGGCAACATCTTCCACTTAGTTTCAAATAGGATTATATGGATGACATGAGAGGATGTTTTCTCATATGATTTAAAGAAGTGAATGCTAATCTGTGATGACTAGAGGATTGGATGACCCTTGATATACCTAATTCGGCGAGGTTTGGAGATCTTGCAATGTGTAGGAATACCTGAGGAATTAATACAACATGGGATCAAGAAAATCAAAGGTTACATAACATGTAAAGTGACATTACTGGTACTGTGGGACCCCTGGGCTATGGAACTAGGCTTTTGGTTGGATTTAAATATCACATGCCATGTGATATGGTCACACAACAAGGGACCCATCTTAAAAGTCTAACGACACTTAAATATTGTCTTGGTTCAAACAACCGTTTTAATAAAAAGAGGGAAACCCCCTACAGGGATATAAAAAGGTTCAAGTACGATGTGTTCTTTATGACTAAAAAAGACATCAAGTTTAAGGAAAACATCAATGCAATAATGTTAAGAAAGGTATACCACTGTGAATTTTTGCAGACAGCGCACCTCTGTTGGAGGGGTTGTATTACAAAACTGTGACTTATTTATCATACGATACAATTATCTTAACTAACAATTATTCAAGAATTGTAATTTAATATAAAAACACAGAATTAATAAGGCAACTAAATACAATTTAAAACATTATTGAATTAAATACGCTAGGAGAGGGACACTACCTCAACCTCAAGGCACGTTTTATTTTGACGAAGACAACTCTAATCTTCCCTTTTTCCGCCTACGCGTATATGCAACTTCACATATATATAAGGACAACTAGCCCCTATGTACATATTTTCATAGCCAAATATGCACAAGGGGGTCCTTAGATATATATTTATACTTGCATATACCCCTTTACACTTACACATGTATGCATTTCTCATATCTATATATAAGAACACCTATCCCCAATATATATATATTCATACTTCCATGAGTGAATATATATAAAGGGTGAACTTATATATGTATATTCCTACCTATGCATACACATGTAAGCCTTCATCAATGGCGACTCGAATCCATCTCAATGAAATCCAAAATGAACTACAAAAATATAAGGAACCCAAAAATCACAAATTCCCTAACTAAAATTGGGCCAAAGAATAAAAACAAAATAAACCTTACCCAAATCCGATGTTGAACTCATTGTCATCGATGTTAGTGGATTGAACTGACCTCATCATAAGAAACCACCTATAAGAAAATAGTGGGAAAAAAGAGAAATAACAACTTCTTATATATATATTATCAGTGTGTCAACTGTATATGATAAATGATACATGAATCCATAACCAACAATGAAAAAATAATATTTCCAACTGTGAACCTCAGTTCAAGCCATGAAATTCCCAAGGGTAGGGATTCATTGTGTGAAACCCTTGGTCACACTGTGAATCATGCCTAGGTGGATTTATTTTAATAGGTTGAATTCTATCTTTTTCTGGGTCAAGTGTTTCATAATGATGTTACTGAAGAAAGTATCAAGTTTTCAAAGCCGGTTGTTTGTGTTTGATGAAATGAAAACAATGATTTTCTTTAAGTTTTAGATTTTTATGAGAATGATCGGTCTATGTTTTCTCAAAATGAGGACACAGTCATCTCTAAAGTGAAGGAAATTTAATTTTCTACTATTGAGTTGGCTGAAACTTTCTACTAGTCCACATTGAAGGCTTAGGGAAATCATGTAAAATAGGTGAAAATGTCATTATAAAGAGCCAGAACCAATTTTAATAGAATATACACATTATATAACAATGAAAACAAGTTTTTAAAATACTCGAGAAATTATAGAATTCAAATTAAAGGGTTAGGCAAATGAAACTTACATCAACCTCAAGGCGCTGCTTTTAACAAAAACTTGAATCTTCCTTTTTTTTCTGCTTGCACGCATATGAAACTTCACATATATATAAAGACACCTAGCCCCTATGTACATATTTGCATGGCCAAATCTATCTTTATAAGCTATAATTAAAAAAAGTGGACATAATGACCTGGATTTTTAAAATAAAAGGTGTTAAAGACATACCAATAACAACTAGTGGTATCATACAAAATCTTATTTGTTTCAATTAATATCAAGCCATGATTTAGTGAAAGAAATCTGTTGTAAATTGGAGGGCATATTTGTAGAAACTTAATCACGAAGAAATGGGGGAGTTAGAGGTGGATTGTAATGGTTATTCAACCTTATCTAAGATTAAAGAAACCTATAGAGACTAACTACACCCCCCTACCCCACCCCCTTGCCCCACTTCCCCACCCCTCCCCCTGCCCTGCAGACCTCCCCCACTACACCCTTCCCCCTCCACCCACCCCCTCCTCCCTCCCCCTACCCCCTGCCCTTCAGACCTCCACCCTGCCCCCTGCCCCCTCCACCCTGCCCCCTGCCCCCCCCCCCCCCTCCACCATGCCCCCTCCGCCCTGCCCCCTGCCCCTGCCCCCCCTGCCCCCCTGCCCCTGCCCCCCTGCCCCCCTGACCCCTGCCCCTGCCCCTGCCCCCCTGCCTCCCCTGCCCGGCAGACCTGCAGACCTGCCCCCTGCCCCCCTGCTCTATGATTTGGCAGTTTTCCATGGATTTCCTTATTCCTCCCTAGAATCAACCACTAGAGGCATGCTCAAGTCCTTCCCACCCTGTGCCTACTTATCATAAGGATTTATATCCTTCTCATCCCATTCCTGTACAATAGGAATAGAGGTTTTATCAGCTGGCATTAAAATGTTTCCGACCTTGCCCTTCTCGTTTTGAGCCTCCTTGAGAATTTTATCGGGGATACTCAGTGAGTCTACCCTTGGTACCAAGTCCTGAATTTCCACATTCTTAGTAGTGTTGAAACTCACTATTTCCTTTACTTCATGTTTTGAAGCAACAGATGCGTCGGTGCCTAGCACAACTTTATCATGTATAGCAACATGAACAATATATTTAGGAGCCAAATTGAAGTTACTTATAACCTTCCCTCGAGTTTTTTAGTGTCCAACGGATAGCTTTTCCTATTGTAAAAAACACTTATGAATCTAACATAGAGAAGAAATTGCCTCTCACTGGTGTCATCTCTAACTGAGGGTTACCACCAAACCCCTTACCACTACTTAGATTAGCCTCATCAATTGGAATAGCCAAAGTTTCCTGACTCACTTTCTTTTTCCTTATATCCAGCTTAGCACTCAAAAAAGAAGTAGATTTATATTTCCCTTTATAAGAAGATTCCTGAACATCATCCAAAATAGAAGTGTCTGCACCAGCCAAGGTTGACTTCTTCACCCACTTACCTATTTTCTTACCATCCACCGGTGTTATTACATCAGAGTTTCCAAGACTAGGTTCCACTACCTCATTGGGAACTTTCCTTGTATCTAGCTCAGTTCCCAGTGAGCACATGTTGAAACATGAACCTATTTTGTATCCATGTGGGAATCCGATTCATCTTTACCTCTAATTGAAACACCATTTTTCTTCTATTTCCTCTGTATTGAGGAATAAACACCAACCATAGAAATGTTCATATTACCTTTACTATCTCCAGAATTTATAAAATCTTCCTCTTGGAGATCCACTATATCCACCTAAGTTTTATTATCTGAGAACCATGGATCTTGAGTCCTAAGCTCTCCATCATCTCGGGCAGTATCATGACATGATTTTATCTTTGAAATCTGATCCTCCCGACCAACCTCAACTGAGCTAACTGTAGTTTCCTTATCCATAAAAATTTGAGTTGGCTGATTAACAACCACCGTAGTAGGAAAGGAAATTCCAGAACCTTTACCTTGTTTGTCTCCCCACATAACATTCCCATCCTAATGAATTTCAATCTCCTTATCTAGGATTGCCCCATCCTTGGCAACAAAATCATTCACAGGTAGTTTAAAATTACATTGACCAATCAGATGACCAATCTTCTTGTAATTGAAAAATATTATATTTTTTTACAACACTTCTCACACTAGTGCCCAATACATTTACACATACTGAAAAATTCACGTAACCTTTCAAACTCAGACAATAATTCAAGCTTATAACCATTAACAACAAGGAAAATATTTTCAATGAGAGGCAAAAATAAATCAACCTCAACAGAAAATCTTACAAAATGACCATATCAAGAATGCTTAGTATCCCCATTGAATTTGATAGGAATTCACACAACTGGTTCACTACCACAAAGGATTTGAGAATTCCAAAAAAACAAACTTAAGCCCTGAAAGCGAATCCGAGTTTGAATAATTAAATTCTTAACCGAAGCTAGATCAAAGAGAGGATCCCAATCTTGAAACCTCAAGATTATAGGTTTGAGGGAGACAAAACTGAAGCCCTGTGTTCTTGATTTTAATTCATCCTATGGGGATAAGAGGAAAAAATCCCCTACCAATTGACACCATGCGCCATCCACTGAAGCCCCAAATCTGATGGAACCGCTTTATGAGATCTTCAATTTTCCATGGGTTATTATTCTGCCACAACATTAAATATCCACGAATTAAATGCTACATTATTTTAAAAGCTCTTCTAGAATTTTAGCATTGGGCTCAATAAAATCTAAAGTACAATTTCTCATAATTCTATTATTTTATGAATCAAAAAAAGCTCTAAGGTTAAAAAATATCTATCCGAGCGTAATAGATATGGTTATCCTTCAAATATTCTCAAACATTCACATTTCAGGGATCGTTCACATCATGATTCACTATACTATCTTCATCCAAACCCAAAGGAACTTGAATCACGCCATGTCCAGCAGCAACCTTCCTCAAAATCTCTAATGAAATCCTCCTCTGGATTGATGTAGCACTCCAATAGGAAAGTCATCAATCGAGGGAATGGGTGAGCATGGGTAGAGCATGGGAATGCATGGGGTGTGGCATGCACAAGGAACATGAAGGGGGAATTAGTGAGGGCAACGCAGGTACTTGATGGGCCCATTGGGGGCTACTCGACCTAGGCCCTGGTTTCATGGGCAGAGGCACATCATTTGACCCCCATGGCAGCTTGAGCTGAGAAATCTATAAATTATGGCATTTGTGACACAAGGACATCAGGAAATCTCATCTAGGGGCCTTTGGTAAGCCATCATCTAAGCCTTCGAGACATTTCAAATTCTTATATATAGTTCCATATGGATTGACAATGCTAATTTAGAGGGATGAGGCCTGATACACTAATGTACATGAGTGTGTGTGTGCTTGTGTTTATAATTACCCCAATTTAGGAGGATTTCATTGGCTTGTTATGAGATTACATCAGGCAAGATGTCTTCAGGATTTCTTTGGCCTGTTATTTGGACCATTCTTAAGATGCAATGAAATTTCTATGTTAGAATCCTCATGCATCATCATCGGACACATTTCATAAAGGAAAAATGGGTTATATTATCTGTAAATATTGATTAGAGGTAAAGATGTAATCTGTTTTAAATGACCAAATTATCATGAGAACATATAAGGATCAAAAGGATCTAAAATGGTAACTCCATCTATAAAATCATCCAAAATCCTATCTCACATCAAGATAACGTATGAAATTTATTCTGAATTCCCTCTATCATTATCTATCACTACACCAAAACGTGTTGAATGAGGAATGAACCCAAAATGGGAAACATCCTTTAACAAATAAATAGGACCATTGAGTCATTAATTGAAAAAGAACAAGACCATATACCATAGGTTCTTCCACATCCAGTATTAGTTTCAGATTCAAGAAAGAACAGAATAAATCAAAGAAATTTTCAAATACCACGATGATAGGGCATGGGGGGTGTTGACCTCAGCGTTCGGGGTGTTGAGGGTTCTAGGGGAGATCCGTCGGGAAGAAAGGGGGGAGGTGGGGAGGCCGCTCGAAGAAGCTTCAATGGAGGAGCAGGATCGTAGGGAGGAGGGTCGCGACGAGGAGGCGTTCGGGGTATTGAGGGCTGTTGGCGAGGAGGCGTCAGTGAGGTGTCAGGAAGGAATAGAGGAGGTGTGGCCGCTATGTCGGAGGAGAATAATCGGGGGTGGCCGCGTGGAAGGAGGATCCTGAGAGGTGGAGTGGCCGCGTCTGAGCCGGTCAGGGTAGCGTCCGAGAAGGTGAATCGCGGTGAAGTGGGGTGGCCGCATTGGAGGCACGTCATCGGAGGAGGTGGGGAGTCCACATCGGAGCAGCGACGTCGGGGAAGTGGAGTGGCCGCCCCAGAGGAGGACGATCGTGGGGAGGTTGGGTGGCCCGTTGGAGGAGGAGGATCGCGGAACATCGGGGAGAAGAGTCGCGAGTAGGATGGGCGTTAGGAGGAGGAGCGTGAGAGGGTTATAGTAAATTGGGGAGTGGGGGTGGGTTAATTGCCACGGACAGCCAAATTTCTGTGGTTGTACATAGGATATAGCCACAATTCCTATTGTCCGTGGGTATAACTTCGTTGAGGTCGAACTAAATTCTAGTAGTGGTTGAGTTAGAGGTTTAATAGCACCCACATCATGAGATTTATAAAGTAGGGTGTCATGTAAATAATGTTTTGTGATGACTCAAGGATTAGAATTGGTTGTATATTGATTAAGAGGTGAGATGTGATCACCTATGGGTTTTAGAAAATGAGAAATCCCAAACAAAACTACGTGACCCATCAACTTATGTTGGCAGTAGTAGTCTTCAACCAAAAGATGTGGTGACACTATCTCATGAATGAGTGGTTTCAAATTTTCTCTAACCATAAAAGTCCCATGTATATATTCTATCATAATGATATTAACTTTAGATCGAGAATATTACTATAGTTTCTATAGGATTACTAATTTGAGATAGTCTATTCTCCTGGTAAGTGGAACATGGATGTAGATGCTCTTAGCAAGAGATCTTTATTGTAGTTATTGAATAAGGATTTGGAGTAGTTATACTCATTTTAGTTGTCCTTAGTGAGAAAGGATGGTTCTTAATATATTTAGTTGATGGTTGTCATCCCACCACTTCAATAGTGTGTTAGGTAGGATTAGTGTAGACATAAAAATTATGAGATCTTATGCACTTAGATATCCACTAGATGTGCTCCTAAGGGATATTTTGAAGGGAAGAAAATGTGATAGTTTTAAAGGATATTGTATAATAATAGTGATGTTGTGGGAGGAGGTGATGAGGGAGCTTTATAAATCCCATTTGGTGGTTCATATAGGTGTTTAAATGATATACTAGGACCTATGATTCCGGTTTTGGTGGCCAAGAATAAATAGGGGTGTATCATAATCTGTCTCTCGATGTCTCACATATCAGTATGTGATGGATGAGAACTATGTTCTAGTGGGTTTATATCATCCCCCAGATGATCCAGAGTCGAAGTGGGATATGATATCTTGGATCTTTATGATGGGGTTAACACATACATACAAGTTACATGATGATATCTAGGTGTTTATAGACTAACTCAACAAGCTGGACTACTTCCTATTTATTTGAGATATGATTTCAGTGGAGAGATTCAAATGTATTTCAATTTAGTAGATAGTTTGGATCCACAGAGTTCCCTCAATTAATATATTAGACCACTTTCATGATTCACACCACAATTATAAGGAGCATAAAAAGTGTACTTTCAGACTTAGTTTCATTTGAACATGACGATTCACCCCCAAACTGATTGTTAAATTGAGTGGACCATTCAGGTTCTTCAGGCATGCTGTTGGCATGCAAGTTAGACTTTGGCCATAGTTGGAAGGATGAACTTCCCTTGGTGGAGTTTTTAGACAACCAAAAAATCATTTAACCATTGGTATGGAACCATTTTAAGCCTTTTATGGGTGACCCTATAGGTCACCACAATGTTGGACTGATCCAAGAGAGTTAGCACTTATAAGTCCAGAGTTGGTTTGAGCTATGACAGGGAAGGCAGAAGTCATCCAGGAGAAGATAAATATTTCATAGTTCTATAAATTCAATTTTCCAGGTTATTGATTCCATTTATTATATGTTTTAAAACGTTTAAATCAAAATTAATTAAGAATATTTCATATATGTTTCAAATATTCCGCATAAACTTTAGAATATAAAAAAATATCATCATTAAATATCACTCAATAATGAAAATATATAATATTATCAATATTTAATTTATATTTTGATATCATCATAACTAACTATGGTAAGAATATAAAACACAAATTTATTTATCTTTACAGGTATATACAATGATTCTCAACCATTTAGGTATGCTCCCTTATTTAGTGATAAGATTATTCTTTTTAGATACATTCCCTTCTAGATTCATTTTTATGATCTTATTTTAACCAAACACTTAAACAAAAAAGGTGATGATAATATTTAAAATACGATTATAAAATAATTAATCCAAGTATGTTATCCCCTTTGACACTTTTGTTAGCATATGATAATTTGGGATCAACCTATGACTCTCTTTGTTTAATCATTGGTTATCTAGGGTAACTTTTTATTAGATTATCATACCTACTTAGTAATAAACAAACTTATATAATTTTTAATGGTTAGTAAATAGAATGAAATTAACCAAATAATATCACCTAGGAGTCTCAAAATAGGTGTGAAGTGATCACTCTTTGCCATGCACAAGATAAAGATTGAGTTAATAAAAAATCAACCATTTTGGGGTTATTTATAAGAAACCGATATTTCACTCAAGTATGGATCCTTTAATTTTCAGTGTAAATCATTAATTTGGACTTAATATGGATGCCTAATGAGTTAGTAAAGATTATAAGGGTGTTTGGGGAATGTTCAGAGACCAGAACCCATCTTTTTTGGGAAAACTCGCTTGGTGTATGGTTTAGAGTAAACTGTTCATATGGTGTTTTTTCATACAAAGCCACCTAGCATAGTTGGCACACATCAATGCAGCCTAATCATGAGAATGGATCTTTTCCCCCCAGGTACACATACATGGGTTACAAGCAGTTTGAAAAACCATGTGGACCAAGCCATTTGGGTAGATCCATCCCGTAAGGTTTGCGCTCGGTATGATAAACCTTACACATGCTAGTTTCTAGGTAAATTTCTAATTTTTCCCTTAATGATCTAATTAAGTCACCACTTCCCTCCTTATCTATGTTTATGCGGGAATGACCTATTTCTCTCTAAATTTGGGGATTTTTGAAGATCTAAACTTTAAATTAATAGATCTCGATCATCCGACATCCGATCGAGGTTCCATTTTCCATGTTAGATGTGAAACAATAAGTTCTCAAGTTCTCTTTAGTTGTTATTCTTCTCATTCTCTCTCGTCCTACTTATCATCATGTGAGATTTTTTCACCTTTTCATAGATCTAATCCGATCCGAGGAAAATCAAAGGACGATACCAGAGGAGGAGGATTATACAGACCTAAGGTGAGTGTCCAATAACTCATCCTTAAAGTTTGTTGTTTTTGGAATGTTCATGTGGGTCCTACTAGTTTCATTGGAAGCCATTTCTTATATTTCATTCCATTATTATAATTTTCATAATCATATGAGTATTATATTTGCAATTATGTGATTATTTCTTAGTGGCTACACCCATAACTCAATCCCCCTAATGTTGAAGGTTATGCCATAATTGGGTTTTTAGTGTTTTTGACATGTTTTTGCCAGTATTCAGGTGTTCCCTTGCTTGACCATCCTAAAGGAGATCCTTACTATAATATATGACTTGTTATTAATGATAATTTCATAATGGAATGTACCATTTATTCTCACCACATGACCCGCCAAAGCTAAGTGCTTTCAAATTGATTATTAAATGTGAAATTTGGAATGAAAATTATACTAAGTATATAACATGGACTTATAAAATGAGATTGAATAAAGGTTACAAGTCTGTAGAAGCCCTTTCCATATTAATGGAAGGTATCATACTTGAACTCTCTAATTAAATATGCCTTAATGGTTATTTAATACTTGATTAAATGGTTGAAACACTACTTGGCCTATCCATGCTAATGGAATTCAAGGCTTGGACAAATAGATAATTGTTTTCAACTCTACTTGACCTATCCAAACTAATGGAAGGAAAGACATGGACCAAAATGAATTACTAAAAGATTAAAATATCAAATAAGAATGGACTGACTCGATCTCACCTTGGATTAAGAGAGGAGAATACCATGGGTCTTGGGATCCCCATTCTGAATCAAGGATGTGGTTTTCTTAATTTGATACTCACCTAGACTCCGTTTCTTGTCTATTCCTCAGATGTTTGGTATACTACCATAGGGTTCTTTAAATTATTACAGGATACCTCAAATAAAATCCTTGGATCCAACATTGAATAATAGGTTCCACGGTGAAGTCCCCTAGACCCCTATATTTTCTTACCCGCATTTTACATTGGTCCATCACCCAGGAATTGGTAGGAATATTATTATGGAATGCATTGGATTACGCTCCATAGATTACACTCTTACCCCCTTATATAGACTCATATACTAATGAGTTAGCATTCCATTAGATTTACGTTACCTGGGTTATTACCCTAGAACTCCCTCACTAGATATCTTTGGAAGGTTTCCTTATTATATGTTAGGACCAAAACATGTTATACTATCAATAGGTCATGTCAGTGATGGATATGCCTCGAGTGACCTATTAAAATTGAATTTTAATTTGTTTATTAATTATCTAGTTAAATATTCCGGCACTAGATGATGGTTGAATAAAGTACATGGGTATTTAGTTATTTTTACTGCTTTATTTACTTTATATATGAATGCCTACACACTACTATATTCCATTACAAGGGTTAGATGTTATAGACACTATTAGTGGTGGCCCACTGATATTTATCTCACACCTTCTTTAGGAGCTGTTTGGTACTCGAAGTAGATTTCATAGTTGTAGGTATAGATAAAGGGAAGAATACAACTTCAAACACCTGATTTTGTGCTGATAGGATGGATCTTGATAGCAGATGACCAAGTAAGATATCAGGATACTTGGAGTAGTCATTGATTTCTTTTACTTTGTGTAACATTTTATGCCTAATGTCTTGTATCAATGTTTTCTAGTTTTCAAGTGGTCTGGCATTACATCATCATTGTTACGATTGATATAGTTATTATCATTTTCTTTAATCCATTTCATCATTTTTCTTCCACTATTTATTTATATCGCTTTGTTTTTTTTTCTATTCATTCTATCCCTTCCACTATGCTACACTCTCTTAATGAGGGCATAGTCTTCCCACAGACTAACCCTAGGCCATTTTTTCTAGTTGGTAGCTTCTAGAATTCAAGAAGATGTGTTTGAGGCCATGAGTCCCACCAGGCTCTGGGAATGAGTTATTTGGCATCTGGGTTCGGGACATCACAAAGTGGTATCAAAGGTGGTTTATTTTCTTGATTTACTATTTAGAGACAATATATTGAATAATAGTAATGGTTGGGACATGGTCATAAGTTGTTCTTGGGAATTGTGAACCCATGATCTTGGTAAAAACAAAGTTTCCAAAATTATAATTGTTGTTCGGATTTTTCCTATTACGGTTGATGTTATTTCACCATTGGGTGATGCACATGTTGTGTGGTGTTGTTTATTATAACTCTTTTGAGAATTTATTTCATCCTTATCCTGATGATGTGAGGTCAAGGATCATTGATACATGCATCATTATAGGAACCTAGGATTCACATGTCAGGCATATTTCCATGCCATAAAGGTGAATTTAACTATTTTCATTACTGGATATGATTGTGGTTGTTGAGTGATGTTGTGATAGTTCACTTGTACATGTATTACTTTAGATTAAATTGAGTGATTACCTGTCTCAATTCACGAGGTGTATGGCCCCTCATGGGTTGGAATGAGTAATTAACTGAGTCGAGACATTATTCTATAAGTATGTGGGTGCCGTTTCTGGTGATAGGTATATGGGAACTAATTTATCCAAAATGACTATCCATTATAAAAAAAATCCTAAAATCTAAAATTAATTGGTTTCACATCCTTATCCCAAATTTCCATGTCTATGAAAGGAAAAGGAGTGAACCTGAAAATTAACTGCAAAATGACATGAAACATATAATTGCACACTTACCGATACATGACCATCTATGTGGGTAGTTTGGGTAGTATGCCTTGGGTAACATGTTTTATTGCATTCAAAATCTATTATTGATTCTATATTATCCTCATAAGCTAGTTCTAATATGTGTACTTAGCATTATTAGACCAATGTCACCATGATGTCCCTGTGTCATTCTCTAAGAAGGTGGTGAAAACCTTGCTCCAAACATGGTGGGCCCTAAGATGCCAATCTTACTTCCAGGAGTGCCACTTGAGGCACTGCCTGCTGTACTTGATTTGGGAATTGATTCCCAAGTCCATGATAGTTTCTTGCATATGATGCAGTACACAGAAGGTGCTTCATGGGTTGCACCTAAGAGGGATGATCTGACCCGTGAGTTCCATCCCCAGTAACCTCTTACCTTTTTTAGGGGATGGAGGTTCTCCAGATGTTGAGTCTTGGAAAGAGGCCATGCTATCAATCTTTGAGAATCTGGAAATTCCTCCAAAGAAGAGGGAGAATCTTTCTACATACATGCTTCAGGATTCAACCAAGCATTGGTGGGATGTCATTACCCAACCTAATCATCATCAGGTCATGTAATGGGTTGACTTACAGACCGACTTCTATGATCAGTTATTTCCTCAGGCACTGAGAGGTGACAGAGCTAGATATTTCATGCATCTCAAGTAGGGTTCTATATCTGTTATGGAATATTAAACACGTTTCACTGATTTACAGTGCTTTTCACTGCTTCTAGCCACTGATGATCTGTCGCATGCTATACGTTGTGAAGATGGGCTCTACTATGCCATCCAAACATAGGTGAATGTTTTTTTTCCATCCTACTTTTTCTGAATAGTTTATAAAAACCTTGTCATTGAGAGTAACCTGAGGGATGGCATAAGTACTAGGTTTAAATAATCAGTGCCATGGTAGGCCAGTAGTTCTTCCAGTGGTAGGAAACGTTCCCTTGAGGTTTTTCATCAGGGCAGTGGAAGCCAGATTATCCAATTTGATAGTGATGTGTCCTGTCATCAGTGTGAGAGACATGGAATAAAAAATAACCAGTGTGAGATAAAACCCATAGAGTGTCGAGCTTGCACCCGTATGGGTAACCATCAGTGTGTTTTCAAGAAGTTTCAACCGTCTTTGAGGGGAAGATATGTTTCAACTCCACCTTCAAGTTAGATTTCTTTTACATTGCATCAGGCAGGGAGATGGAATAACACTGGTAGGTTTGGCATAGGAGGAGGTCGTGGCCATGGTAGTTGGATCCCTAATCACTAACAACACTAGAAAGGCATTCTTGACCGTCTTAGTCTATCTATTGCACAAGTATATGGATCAGGTCAATTGTATGATTCACAATCGATTCTTGAAGATCAGTCTGTAGAACCATCTACAGTATGAGGTATTATTCTAGTAGCCTCTGACATTGTCTTTTCTTTATTTGATACAGGTGCTTGAAAATCTTTCATTTCTGTATCTATAGTCGAATGTCTTAGACTAGATATATAATATCATTATGGTGTGATTAACCTCAATACACCATTGGGAATATGGATGGAGGGCATACGCCAGTGCAGGGACTACCCCCCTGAGGTAGGACTTTACCCTTCCTTTTAGAATCTCTTTATTCTTGAGATGATGGGCTTTGATGTAATTCTTGAGATGGACTGTTTAGTCCACTATCATTCCTTTGTAGATTACTATCGCATCATGGTGTCTTTTAGATCACTAGAAGGTATCAGTTATCTTTTCAAGGGTGAGGGGATGTTCAGGTTGGGAGAGCAGGACTGAAGCATCATGGTCTAGGTGAAGTGACTACCAAGATTGAAAATATTTTCATGGAGGAACATGGTTTTCTGTAAACTGATTTCCCTCGAGTAGTTATTCATTTCAGGGAAGTCATTTTTGATGAATTTGATGACTTAACTCCTAAGAGAGTGGTATAGTTCACAATTAATCTTGTTCCAGGATCTTCCCCAGTGTCCATTCCTCCATACAAGATGGCACCTACTGAGCTTCAGGAGCTCAAGTGGCAGATAGAGGACCTATAAGACAAAGGATTTATACAGCCTAGTACATCATCTTGGGGTTCACCTGTGATTTTTTCTAAGAAGTTAGATGGGTCACTTCATCTATGCATGGATAAAAAAAGGTTGAACTAGATTAAGGTCAAGAAACGCTATCCACATCCATGAAAAGACGATCTCTTTGACCAGCTCTAAGGAGAAAAGGTTTTCTCAAAGATTGACCTGAGATCGGGGTTTCAACATGTGCAAGTCAGACCATCAGACATAAATCGTATAGATTTCCATAGATGGCATAGTCTTTTTGAGTATCTCGTTATCCCGTTCGGTCTTATGAACGGTCCTTCTATTTTCATGGCTTTGATGAATAGGATTTTCTACTCTTATTTTGAATATTTTGTCATGGACTTTGTTGATAACATCTTGGGGTATTCTCACACTCATGACGACAATGCCAGAAATCTTGAGATCGTTATGAGTACATTGAAAGAGAATTATATTTATGAAATTTTTGATAAATGTGACTTTTGGATCAAGAAATTCTACTTCTTGGGTAACATTATTTTAGAATCAAGAGTATATATTGACCCTAAAAAGGTCAGTGATTTAGTTTCCTAGGAGTAGTCCAAAAACATGTTTGATATCGAGAGTTTACTAGGGCTCTCTGTATATTACAGATGTTTTATAAATGACTTCTCAGGTCTTTATTCACCTCTTACTAGACTTTAAAAGAAGGGTGTTAAGTCCCTATGGTCAAAAGCAGGTGAGAAAGATTTTAGTAACTTAAATGGAGGCTTGTCTCAGCTACAATTCTGATTATTCTAGAACTTATTAACAGTTATATCATTTGATGATATGCATCATGCATTGGCCTAGGAGTATTGTTGATTTAATAAGACAAATTCATTGTGTACGGATCTTGGTAGTTGATGCCTCACGAGGGAAATTACCCAACACATGGCCTCGAGCTAGCAGCAGTTGTCCAGGGCTTACATTGCTGGAGACACTATCTGTTGGGTTAGTTCTTTGTGGTGTTTAAAGATAACTAGCACATAAATTATATCTTTTATCAGGGTGAATTTAGCCTCAAGTAGTATATATGGGTTGAATATCTAAAATATTTTGATTTGAGCTTGCCTATACATCTAGAAAGGGCAATGTGGTCACTGATGCACTGAGTCGGAAAACTAAAGTGCATGTCGTATAGGAAGCCAGTGATGAGAGGAAGATAATGGACCTATAATCTGAACTTCATATAGAGTTTCATGATAGTCATGAGAAGTCTTACCTCTTAGCCTTAATAGTTACCTATTCCCTTATTGATAAGGTGAAGAGTATGATGTTTAAAAATCCTAAAGGTTTTGTTCTCTGTGAGAGTATATCAGAAGATAACCCACCTCCAGATTAGTTAATGGACAGAGATGATGTCCTGCATCTATGTGGACATATCTGGGATCCTGAATATATGAGAGAGGAGTTGATGAAAGAGTCACATGCTTCCCAATGGGTAGTTCATCAGGGAATCTCAAAGATGTATCGAGATATACGACACCATTATTGGTGGCCTAGAATGAAACGTCAGATTACATGCTTTATCACTAGGTGTTCCACCTGTCAGCAGGTGAAGGTGGAGAACCAAAGACCTACAAGCTTGTTACATCTGCTTCCATCCTCAGAATGGAAATGGGAAGATGTTGCTATAGATTTCGTAGTCAGCTTACCTAGGTCACTAAAGGGTAGTGAGGATATCTGGGTAGTAATTGAACAACTAATGAAATCATCACACATCAATCCTATTTAGGAGACTTTCTCAGTTTATGAGCTGGGAAGACCATATGACTGTGAGATCATACGACTACATGAGATTCCACATAATATCATTTCAGATAGGGATGCTCATTTCACTTCATGGTTCTGGATGGGTTTGTAAAAAGATATAGGGATTCAGGTTCTTTTAACCATAGATTTTCACCATCATACAAACAGAAAATCAAGACAGACAATACAGGTTCTAGAGGATATGCTACGAGAATGTGTCCTTGATTTCAGTAGTTCTAGGGAGAAGCATATCCCTCTCGCTGAGTTTTCTTATAATAACATTTTTTAGGTTACAATTTAGATGGATCATTTTGAGTCCTTATATGGTAGGTCGTGCCGTTCACCCTTGATCTGACTAGAGGATGGTGAGGCAGACCTACTAGTTCCTCATCTTATTTTGGAGACTTCAGAACAGGTTTAGCTGATTAGGAAGCATTTGACTAATTCTTAGTGTAGACAGAAATCTTATGCCGATCACCGTCGATGACCTCTTGAGTTCGAGGTTGGGGATCATGTTTTCCTTCTAGTATCACCCAGTCTAGGGAAGAGATGGTTAAGAAATTAGGGAAAGAAATTACCTCATTATGTCGGGCCATTTAAGATTCTAGAGAGATTCGGGCTGGTATCCTTTCAGTTGACACTACCTTAGAGGTACCATGCCATGCACGACATCATTCATGTCTCACAGCTTATCCAATATCATGATGAACTATCTCATACCTTTGAACACGAGGAAGTTGAGTCAGATGACGATTATACCTTTGAGGAGTATCCAACACGCATCATTGACCGAAGCATGAAGGATCTCTGAGGAATGTTTATTCTTCTCGTACGGGTGCTATGGTAGCATAGACGAGTACATGATGCGGCTTGGGAAAGGGAAGATGACCTATGTACCTAATGGCCAAAGTTGAACTCAGATAGTGATTCTTTACCCTGGGAAGGAGAACATCAGGGTGAGTTCTTTTATGGGGGGAAGACTGTAAGAACCCGATTTTTCACTTAGGAATGAATCCTTTAATTTACAGTCTAAATCTTTACTTTGGACCTAATATGGATACCTAATGAGTTTGTCAAGGTTTAGAGGGTGTCTAGGGATTTTACAAGGCCTAAAACCCATATTTTTGTGGAAAACAGGCTTCGCAAATGGTTTAGAGTAAACCATGAAGAATTCCGTAGGGTTTGGAACTGTGCGGATGGTGTTTTTTTGGACATCGCCACCTCGCATGGTTGGAGCATGGCCGTGCGACATAACCGTGAAAACTCACCATTTTCCCTAGGTAACCATGCATGGGTTACACATGGTTTGAAAAATCATGCAGACCAATCTATTCGAGCAGAGCCGTCCATCACAGTTTGTCCACAGTTTGACAAACCGTGCAGACAAACCGCACACAAGCTAGTTTCTGGGTAAATTTCCATATTTTTCCTTAATGATCTAATTAATTCACCCCTTACTCCATAATCCAATTTTACGTGGGATTAACCTATTTCTATCTTAATTTGGTGATTTTTGAAGATCTAAACACAGAATCAAGATATCTCCATCATCCGACATCTGATCAAGCTTTTGTTCATCACGTTGGACGCATAATGGTAAGTGATCGAGTTCTATGAAACCGTTCTTTTTCTATTTCTCTCTCAACCTAGTTTTTGTCATGTAATATTTTTTCACCTTTTATTAGATCTAATCTGATCTGAGGAAAATCAAGGGCCGATACCAGAGGAGGAGGATCATACAATCCTAAAGTGGGTGGTCTATAACCCATCCATAAAGGTCATTGTTTTTAGAATGTTCATGTGGAGCCCACCGGTTTCGTTGGAAGATTTTTCTTAAATTACATGACATGATAATAATTTTTAGAATCATATGATTATTCTCTTTTGAATAATGTGATTATTTGTTGGTGGTTACACCCACAACTCAATCCGCCTCATATCAAAGGTTATGCCATAATTGAGTTTTTAGTGTTTTGACATGTTTTTGCGACCGTTCGGGTGTTCCCTTTCTTGAACATCCTAAAAGTGAGCCTTCCTGTAATAGATGCATTATTATTAATGAAAATTTCATACTGTCATGTACCATGTATACGCACCAGTTGATCCTCCCAAGGTAAGTTCTTTCAAATTGATTATTAAATCTGAAATGTGGAATGGAAAGTATACTATGTATACAACATGGCCTTATCAAATGAGATTTAATAAAGGTTACATGTCCTTAGAAACCCTTTCCATGGTAATGGAAGGTAGGGGACTTGACCTCTCTAATTGAATATTCCATAATGGTTAATTATGACTTGATTAAATTGTTTCAATGCTACTTCGCCTATCCACAATAATGGAAGACAAGGCTTGGACCAATAAATAAATGGTTGTAACTATACTTGACCAATCCACACTAATGTAAGGTAAGACTTGGAAAAAAATGAATTACTACGTGATTAAAATACGAAATAGGAATGGACTGACTCGAGCACTCCTTGGATTATGAGAGGAGAATACCTTGGGTCTCGAGAACCCCATTCTAATTAAAGGATACATTTTTCTTAGGTAGATACCCACCTAGACTCCGGTTCTTGTCTATTCCTCGGATTTTCGATATACTACCATATATTCCTTTTCATTATTATAGGATACCTCAGATACACTCCTTTGATACATCATTGAACAGTAGGTGCCATGGTGAAAGCCCATAGGGCCTTGTCTTTTCTTAGCCCCGTTTTACATGAGAGGACAAGTTTGGGATATACCTAACACTGAGAGGGGGGGTGAATCATTGTTGTGGAATTCTGATCCAAAATTCTATCATTTTACCTATTTTTCTATTAGAATCTTGATTCTATTATTCTATTTTCCCTACTGCATGAAATAATATAAAGCAACAAAAATAGGAACACAATATTTTAACAAGGTTCACCACTCAATAAGAGCAGCTACGTTCCATCCATGCATGGGAATGACAAGTGAATGGATTCTCCACTATAATGTGATATGTTGTTATAGTAGATTGACTAAGAAAACAATCCTACGGTTAGTGTGGGTCCCTACAATTTGGAGCGGGGTGGGAAACAATCTTTTTCCCTAGACTGGTGATAGCACGGTCCAACTTGCAGCTTCTAGTTGGGTTTTTATACTACCCATGGATATATTCTTCTTCATTATTCTAATGTATGTTCTAATGTTAGCCTTATTTAGTGCTATTCACTTGATTACTTGAAAATAAGTAGGAATTTAACCCACCTTTCTTATTTCCCAACAGCAAACCTGAAAGCTACACAATCTTTTCCCCCTTCTTCTTCACTACAAACCCAGCTGTACTAAGACTTCTTCTTCTCCTGCTAGAATAACAAACTACCTTTGTGATTATCAGAACAATTAATAACAACTAAACTTAGCATCATCATAGTTTCTATGGATTGAACAATTGAATATAGATTGACCACTGTTTTCTTCCTCTTCTCTTCCTTATGACTGACACAATATAATATGGAATAGTGTAGCATTGCCTTATACTCTTTATTAAATTCTGAATACCAACACAAGAGTGTGTTAGTATACTTTTTACTTCCTTTTTGAAGGTATGATTTTAGTTACACATATGGATTCTCATCACATAAACAACAACACCCCTGCAAACAGTGTATATAAATCATGCAACCAGAGAGTGTTCACCTTCGTGTAAGCAGAGAGCTCCACGAGTCTTCTCCTTAATGAAAAGGATGTGTTATTCTTCTCACAAAACCATGGATGGTTCATGGATATATATTCTCAAAGAACTAAAAGGGTGATTATTCACCGGTTGTATACTCACGGTATCTAATTCATGAAACACAGTGAGAGTTTGAGAAAACCTGTCTCTTTTTGTTGTTTCATATTCTTACCGTGGGTGTGGTTCTCCTTCTTCACAAGAAATATTAAGAGTGCATAGAAATTGTTAATGTCTTATGGGTCACTAATTTTTCCACACAACCTTTTGTGGGTATTGTGCTTAAAATTCAAACATTTCACGTAAAAACACCTTTTGGCATGAAAAATCCTTTTTTGTGCAACTATTATTTTTCGCGTAGAACTTCCCCTTTTTGCGCAACACTTTCTTTTTCACACATCACTTCTTATTTTCACGCACCACTCTATACATTAAATTTTCCATGCATCATATCTCAGGATTTGTCTATGTGTTGGGAATTAAAAAATGAGAGGGGGTCACCTTCTGTTTATAAAATTTTTAACCCTGTGCATAGAACCCCTTTTGTGCTCATAAATTTTTTTCTCACTTCTTCATATTACGTGCACCGTCCTTTAATTTTTAACATCACCTATATTTTTCACACACATCCTATCTTTTCCATTTTTCATCATTCTGATCTCGAATCCACTCTTGCACGCAAAACACCAAACCCTTTTTTCGTGCGATTTTCAATTTTGTGCACATTCTGGATCATTTCACGCACTGACTTCTAATTTCATGCACACCCTAGATTATTTCACGTGTTTCATTTCATTTTATATTTTTTACTTTATGAACCTGAGTAACCCCTTATGCGCAAAACTTCAAACCATCATTTTGCGCCCAACCATTTTTTCGTGCACAAGTCTGATTTTTCACCCAGAATTCTGATTTTTACACAGATTGTGCAAAAATCTATGATTTTCACGCCCCTCTTTCATTTGAAAAATTTTGATGTTCTAATATTGATAATATACTTGTACTCAAAATATAACACCATATTCAACCTTGCATGACATATCCTTTTCCAGAATCACATGTCTTCATTTATTTTCAGGCCAATAATTTTGGAAAACTTTGGAGAGTAACATCACCTTGAAATATGTTTTAGTAAGAACACCAATGCCTCTTCACTATGTTATATATTTCATCACAAACATTTATATCATGATATTTATCCTTCGATCGATTAGATTTAGTATCTTCAAATTGTTTACAAAATGTACGTTGACTTCCCTTTATTCCACCAAAATTACTCTTTCTAATCAACACTGAATGTGACTAGCAACACTTTTAGTCCCCCTTTCCTTGATAAGGCTTACATCATAAGTTCTCCAAACTTGTGATATTTTTAAAATAATAACCATAATGGAATCATATGATACATCACCATTATTCACTATTGTAGACAATGTATCACCTTTTATACATGTGATTTGAACTTAATATCAACTCAACAATTGTCTGAATTCCCATTCGTCCATTTCATTGGTGTTCTTATTCATCTCCTTCATTTTGATCTTCATTGACAACTATTGAAAAAAAATACAACCTTATACTCAAAGTGGTCCAAAAAATCTCTCCCTTTGTATTTTGTTATCATTACCTTAAAAATCTCATGAAATGAATACGTCAATGTCCAAATGAGAATCTTTTATCTTATCATTACTACTTTCTCACCCCTTTACTTTTCAAAATTTCATTTCACCTTCTCTCCCCCTTTTTGAAAAGAAATAAAAATTTCATGGTGGAGAGTTTATCAATTCACACATTAGAAATGCTTCATCAATCATTTTACTCAACGTCTACTTGAGCAATTCTCGGTGTCGAAAACACGAGGATCAGATTTAGAAAACATATTTGTCCATTATCTACAGTTCATGATACCACATGATATGAGAACTCATATACTTGTCTTCAAGGGATTTCTGATTTCATTCTAGGCCAAGGAAAATAAATATTATATGAGATTATCAACTTGAAATTCGTGCACTCACTTCTACAAATATATCAAAAACATTTAAGTGCAATGGGTTGGATAAGTGACCTTGGGGAACTTCCTTTCTTCATATGTCACTGATTAAATTTTCTACTCCCCCTCTGTAAAATAATTTTTATTTTGAGTAAACAAGGTTTATATATTATATAACATTTCCAATGACATTATCCTCAGACAATCTTTAGAGTAGTTGAATTTTTACCAACTTTATTTGATACTTTTTGAGATAATAACTCTGGAAGCTTCCTCATGTGTCTCCCCCTCAAGGGAACCCTTCTCACCATTGAATCTCAAGATCTCCACCCTCAGAGCTTGCTTCACCTTAAATTCCCTATATGATAAGAAGAAAAAATACACAAAGATTTAAGTGAATAAGGTGGACCCTAATTGCATCATCATTGTGAACAATAAGGTTGAGATAATTTTCTCTACCCAGATACTCCATTATTTACACTTTCACAACTAATATTCAATACTGAATGTGATTTTGTAGATCTAAATATTTCATCAATCACTTTGTGTGTGAATCTTCATTCTTCAGGGGATTTCAAAGAAATAGAATCTCCTGGTGCAACTTTCATCTTCTTGAGGAATTCTTGTTGAGATAGAGTAAATTCAAATCATCTTCTAACCACATGACCATACTTATTGCACCTCACACACATAATTTCTTTTCCTTCATGTAGAATCTTTTTTAGCACTATCCTCAGCATGTGAATATTACATATTTCTCATTCTTTCCAAATATTTTGTCCCAACCACCAATATATTATTAGGGATTGAGGTATCAAGATTGGATCTTATTCATGGATTCTTTTTAGTGTCATTTTTATTAGTAGTTCTTTTGGATGCACTACCATCAACCTTCTTGGATTTAGAATCCAAGGTTTTCTCAACATTATTCCATAGACTATTATTGGGAGTGTTTTATTTTCCAACATTCTTATAATGACTTACCAAGAATGATTCTAATTTCTTAGCTAGCTCATGTGATCTAATTTTCTTATCAACATTGTGTACCTATTGGAATGAACATGCATCATTCATGTGACCACTCATAATGCCTACATCATAGATGTTATCTAACATTACAAATCTATTTTTAATATACAAATGCTTCTGAATCTATGGATTTTGATTTTTCTTCTATGGTTTTCTCCCCCTTGAGATGGGCTTTCTTTGTGTTTTTATAATTAATGGATTGTACAAACAATCCAATGCACAATACTAAAATCTATTACAACACCGACATTGACCAACAAACCTTGACTTCTTGACAACTTCTTTATAAGGTTGCTGAGTATTGCTCTTGAATTTTTGGGCTTTCTGTGGGAATCTATCTTCCATACTATTTCCCCTATCCACACTAGACATGGTGCTATGTTTCTTCTCATTATTATCCATCCATACTTGTTTAGAATTTTTCTTCCAACCAGCACCTTTTGTAGAAGACATTTTAGAAACATTAGTACAAGTTCGTATGGATGGATCCTTTAAATTCTCCATTGCTTGTGATAGATCAATAAGTGAATCCCTGATATTACTATCACATTTTGAATTTATTTTTATTGTAGAATACTCCAGTGATCATTGAGTACTGACAACAACTATTTCTTTCTTTTTTGGAGACTCAATATGTGTCTTATGAAGATTGGTCAATTCAGATTCAAATTCTAGACATCTCATATTAAGGATGAATTCTTGGTCTTCAATAATATTAATATTATTTTCAAAATACTTCTTAAATATTTTAACTACATATTCATGCATATTTTCTTTGTTTTGTAATAAAGATTCAAGATTCGTTTCTTCTTGGAGTCTTTTTCAAAATATATTTCCTTGACTTAATTTATCTTTTTTTGATCATCTTCATGTAAAAGGATTTTCTCTTCTATGGTATTATTGACTCACTATTTTTCTTCAACATCATTGAGCAACTTTTAGGAACTTACTTTAAATCCTGTCTTTTTTTCTCAAAAGGCTCCAACCTGTCTGGAGAGCTTTAAACATTAAATTTTTTTTTCTTGTAAGTCTTTCCCCAAAACAGTAGTTTCTTCTTCCACCTGAGTGATATTTTCCTTCTTGCGCTGAAATACTCCATTAACCAGGGATGTACTTTCTTCAGGAATACCATGTAGAATAATTCTTAATAAATCAGCTGATATTTATTGAGATGTTTTAGATTGATCATCACCACCTGTGCTAGAATATTCATCATGAGAATAATTTCCAAATGTACTATCCGATACATCTTAATCAATTTAGGTAGGAAGGTTGTCCATCGTCTGGATGGGGACTTGATACACCTTATCACTACTTTCAATGTCTAGTGTGTCTTCAATATCAGCCTAATATGAAGAACCTGATTCTTCCTATTCTTTAGATAATAGGGACTTCTTCTTCAACTTTCTCTTATCCTTCTTTTTCCTACTCATCATGCTCTTGGTATATATAGCCTTTTTCTTAGAGATAATTGAATCTTCACTAAAAGTGTACTTCATTGATAAATCAGGAAAGAAACTCAAGTATTCAAAAGAGAATGACTTCACTCTATAGAATCTAACAGAGGTGAACCTATCCCTCTGATACAAATTGAGATGACCAGTTTTGGATATTCATAACACTAAGAGGGGGGGGGGGGGAGATTAGTGTTGGGGACTTTTGATACCAATTAAAAATTTCTATACCTATACCTCTTGACCTGTTAGGATCTTGATTCTCTTATTATATTTTCCCTACCACATGCGATAATAGAAAACAGTAAAAATATGCACACAGTATTTTTGCACGGTTCATCACTCAATAAGTGCAGCTATGTCCTTTCCATGCATGGGAATGATCAATGCATGGATTTTCCACTATAATGTGATATGATATTACAATGGTTTGACTAGGAAAACAATACTCTAGTTAGTTTGGGTCCCTACACATTGGAGGGGGTGGGAAAAAATCCTCTTCGTTGGACTAGTGATAGCCTAGTCCAACTTGTGGCCTCTAGCTGGTTCTTTATGCTGCCTGTGGAGATAGTCTTCTTCCTTCTTCAAAGTTAGGTTATTCTCTTGGTCAACTTTAGTTCTCTTCACTTGATTACATGAAAAGAAGTAATAAAGTAACCGACCTTTCTTCTTTCCCAGCTAAAAACTTGAAAGCTGTAGAATCTTCTTCCCCTTCTTCTTCAGTGAAAAACCATCTGCACTGAGACTTCTGCTCCTACCTTCTTGAATCACAAGGAACAAAACCACTGCCAACAGTGATTATAAAGCATGAAACCATAGAGTGTTCACCTTTGTGTAAGCAGAGTGCTCCATGGGTCTTCTTCTTCATGCATGGGACATGCGATTCTTCTTCACAGAACCAGGGATTGTTCATGGATCTATCTTCACAAATCACTACAAGGGTGAGTATTCACCTGTTGTTTACTAATGGGATCTACTCCATGAAACACAGTGAGGGTTTGAGAAAACGAGTCTCTTGGTTGCAGCTTCTTCTTTGCACAGAGGGTGTTGTTCTACTTCTTCACGAGACACTTCAAGAGTGCATAGAAATTGTCAAAGGATGGTGGGACTATAATTTTTATTTTTCATCATTTTGAGGTTATTTTTTGTACAATTAAAACCTTGTGCATAAAAACACCTTTTGGTGTGAAAAATCCATTTCGTGCAACTCTTCTTCTTTACGTAGAACTTCCCTTTTTCATGCACCACTTTCTTTTTCGTGCACCTCTTCTTCTTTTCACACACCACTATATACTTCAATTTTTATGCATGTCAAAGAACCATATTTGTCTATCTGTTGAGAGTTATCAAATGATAGGGGGTCCCCTTCTATTTATAGGAATTTTTTACCCTACGTGTAAAACAACTTTTTTGCGCGTAAAACTATTTATCACTTCAGCATATTACATGCACCTTCCTTTAACTTCACACAGTGTCTGGTTTTTTTGCATGCGTTATGACTTGGACAGTTTTCATCATTATAATCTTGAAGACTCTATTGCATATAAAACACCGAACCCATATTTCACGCAATTTTCAATTTCGGGAACATCCTAGATCATTTTGCGCACTGA
This sequence comes from Viscum album, assembly GCA_963277665.1. Classification (NCBI taxonomy): domain Eukaryota; kingdom Viridiplantae; phylum Streptophyta; class Magnoliopsida; order Santalales; family Viscaceae; genus Viscum; species Viscum album. The sequence continues at coordinate 1,351,332,865 of OY728147.1, read as the reverse complement.
CTTCCAATTCCACACACCCTGGATTATTTCTCACACTTCTTGCTTTTGTCGATTTTTTTCATTCTAAACCTAATGCACCCCTTGTATGCAAAAAATCAAACCATGAATTTTTAGACAAACAAATTTTCATGCATAAGTCTGATTTTTTGAGAACATGTCGGATTTTTCGTGCACATTGTTCAAACATCTATTATTTTTTGCGTGCCTCTTTCCTTTTCCAAATTTCGATCTGCTAATCTTGAAACTCCACTTGTACTCAAAATATCATGCCATTTTATCCTTTTATCCAATATCCTTTTCCAAACTCACACGTATTCATTTATTTTAAGGCAAAAATTCTAGAAAACATTAGAGAGAAACATCACCTTGAAATATGCTTCTGTAAGAACACCAATGCATTTTCACTATCATCTGAAATTCATGAAAAACTCTTGTATCATGATATATATCCTTTGATTGATCAGATTCATCATCGTCATATTGTTCACATAAAGTATGGTGACTTCCCTTTCTTCCACCAGCATCACACATTCCAGTCAACACTGAATATGACTTGAAGCACTTTTACTCCCCCTTTACTTCAAAAGTATTACATCATAAGTTCTCCTAACTTATGATCTTTGTGAAATAAAAACCATCAAGGCATTATAGGATACACCAAAATTCTTCATAATTGCAGACAATATATCACTTTGATACATGTGATTAGAACTTAAGATCATCTCAACAATCGTCTAAATTTCAATTCCTCCATTTCATTGGAGTTCTTCTTCTTCTACTTCATTTTTATTTTCAATGAAAACTATTGAAAAAAAATAAATCCATATACTCAAAGTGGTCCCAACATTACCTTGGTCGATCACCTAGAAATCTGTAGCCACCTTATTGTGGAACACCATGCATTACCCTCCAAGAATTACAATCTTACCCTTATATCTAGGCTCAGATACTACTGAGTTTGAATTCCATGAGATTTACATTACCTTGGTTATTACCCTGGAACTCACCCACTGGATATCTTTTTCAAGTTTCCTTGTTACATCTGGGTATCTTCACTACTTATACCATCACAAGGTGATGTTATTGCTGGCCATGCCTCATGTAAACTATTAAATTAAATTGTAATTTCCTAATTAATTGACTAGCTACATGTTCAAACACTAGCTGGGGGATGAAGTAGGTACTTGGGTATTTAGTTATTTTGTATGTATTGATTTACTTTATATATTCATTCATGCACACTACTATATTCCATTACATGGGTCAGATGTTATGGACACCATTGGTGGTGGACGATTGAGATTTATCTCACACCCTCTCTGGGAACCGTTTGGTACCCAGAGTAGATTTCAAGGTTGTAGGTATTGATAAAGGGATGCATACAACTTCCAACACTTCATTTCATACTGATAAGATATAGCTTGATAACAGATGGACGAGTAGGATCTCAGGATTCTTGGAGTAGTCGTTGTTTTCTTTAAATTTTTGGAACATGTTATGGATGATGTCTTGTATCTATGTTTTCCAGTTTTCTTATGACATGAAATTACATCATCATGGTTTCTGTTGATATAGTTATTATGATTCTTGTTTTTCTAGTGCATTAGTTTTCTTCCATTATATTTTTATATTGCTTATACTGTTTACTATTCATTCTATCCCTTCAGCTATGCTACACTCTGCTATTGTGGGCATAATCTTCCTACAGACACACCCTAGTACCTCGCTGCTAGTGGGAAGCCTCTAGTATTCGGGAAGATGCGCTTGAGGCCATGTGGCCCATCGGGCTCGGGGCACCCATTAAGTGGTATCTAGGTCCGAGACATCACATTATTATAAATAGGTACATCTATTCTAAAGACTACATCAACTTTTAATATCCATAAAGCGACGTAATTTCTAGGAGAACCAAAAAACTCTATACTTTAATAAAACATCAAGAATTTTCCCTATACTTTGACTTATCCCTTATATATATCCCGAGGTTTTTCACTAAATTTCTATTATCCCAATACCTTAAATATTAAATACTAATTCAACTAAACTAAATAACTATCTATACCATTAAAATTTAGATAAACCATGACTTTTCACTCATTAATAACATTTACATACTTAATTAATAGCATCTTAATCTCTAATGTTGTCTAAAACCTAATCTGACACCACCTGTATCACCATGAACCCACACTCCCAGGTCTAGTTCTCATAAACACATAATTTACATACTTGATTCAGTAAAAACTTTGGATTCATAGATGTAACTATTCCACAATTACTGATGTAAATAAAATATTTCATCACAAACATTCCCAAGACCTTTTAGGGTTTGAGTTTTAGAGAATTAAGACAAATCATAAACATATAAATCCAATTTATTTTTTAAACAACTGATATTTTATTTCCCCCTGAATAAGAATCTAATTAATCCAAAATAATTCTTTAAAATCTCTAATAAATCCCCCCAACTTCTATTTTTCTAGTAATATCTTCTGTAAAAAATTTCATCATATCCTAAGGAAATGAATACATAATAAGGGGTGATCTAAAATGATCAGTAAGGTAAAACATATAATTGGGAAAATTAGGGAATAAACTTAGAATAAACACTATAGTTGGAATAAGTAATCTTTATAATTATATAATAAAATAATATTGAGATCATTATATATCCATGGATAGAAACTAAATTAAATATATAACATGAATAATAATTACAGAATTTGGGGTGATAGAATTAAAAGTATTGGATATCTTTATCTAACTTTCAAGTATTTAGTAGAGGCGTCATTATTTTAATCACGAATGTATCCATGAAATCATTTTTTTCAAGAACATAGTGAAAATTTCTTTCTGAATTGATTAGGAATACACTAAATACTAATACATGGTTTCCTCATGAGACCAACCAATGCATTGAGAGACTATATAATGTTGGGCCCCACCCATCTCTTATTTTAGTCCAATACATTTATCAAAACGATAGTGAGTAAAAAGTAAATAATCAAATTAAATAAAAATCACCTATCTTGGAATAAAAACATACAGAACCCCAATAATTTTCCCCATGTAAATAACATAGATAAAATTATCATGACCCATATGGATAAAAAAGATAGTGGTTAAGCAATACATAGTCATCTTTCTAATGTATTGAATAACCATTCATACTGGAACAAAAAATATATGGATTTTAAATTGTTATACAATCAATAAATGGTATATATTACTATGAAATTATCCCTAAAACTAACACAATATAGATTAAGCTTTAGATGTTTAGGTCAATCATTCCCCCATTAAACCAATGTATAGAATCTAGGTGAACACCCTTTAACCAATGAAATGGAAAACCATGTTTTAAAAAGTGAAGGCATTTTATGAAAATTTATAAGTATTAAAAATTTAGCGATGAACCATATCATTGATAGAGAAGAACATTAAAGACACCATCTAGAGAAAGAAGGTGGATTTTAATAAAAGAACATATCCCTTGAGTAACAAAAGTAACATAAAAGGATATTGACATAGATAAAAATCATCATTGCAAAATAATTCTTCAAATTATATCACACATGAATGGATCATGAATCGAAGTTTCTGATATAATATGTTTAATCAAACAAATTATAAATATATATAGATATTTTTATATTAAATCATGTATCGTAAATCCAATGTGTGTAAATTATTTTGAAAATGAAAAGGAAAATAGAGGAGAATGTTGAAAAGATATTTTAGAAAACATTTTTAACAGTGTTGTAAAATACAAACTTATTTTTCACTTTAACAAATAACTTTTGGAAATATAAATTGAAATATTTTGATAACATTTAATTTTAAAATAATATCCAATAATGGATCCTTGAAAATGAAATATATTTTTCTATAGGAAACATGTAGCCAAATACAAAACATTTTACTATGAAAGGAACCCATTTAATACATTGAAATTACTTTTTATGAAAATACAACATTGTAAAAAGAGTATGTTGATTCCCACTAAATGATAATTGAAAATTTTAGAATTAAAGAAATACCATAAGCATAAGTATTATTTTCCTTGCAAAAATAAAAATGTGTGAACTTGGATAAATAGAGATAAAGTGGCTAGGTCATGCAGATCACAAGACCCCCAAGAGTACACGTAGTATCATGACCATGGAAAGGTTATATGGATGAGTCATGTGCTTATCATAATAGGATTATGATCACACAAATCCCCTTTGTTAGTCTATATTATTCTTGCAATGGTTTCCTTAGAAGTGCTGATGACAATTATATGGTCCTTGAACATGCTGATTTGATCCTAAGACACCCCTTTGGGTCTATAGACAAGAGGAGTGACTCTACATGATAATGATCACATGATGTCTTAAGACACAAAAAAAACTTTCGATGAAACATATAAAAGATGATTGAATGTCCATGAAATTTCTCACACATTATTGTGAGATCCATTACTGAAGATGTGACACCCTAATAGAATACAAATGGGAAATGTTTGGAAGTATTTTAAAATAAATAAATAAAGCTAAAAAATGTTATGGCTTTATGTGATCAAAGTTATGATATTTTTTATGAGAAGGATTTATGTCCCTTGTGTTATCACCATTTCTGATGAAAAGTCCCTTTAACAAGAAATATTGATCTCATGAAGAGACCCTGACAAGATATCTTGATCTTGTGACATGCCCAGAGAAATTCTCCCTAGATCACATGAAAGGATTTTAAACATGCTATTTTATCTCATAAGGAATCCCCAACATGTTAGCACAGTCTTATTAAACCCCTTTGACCTGTCAACATGATTATTCAAAATCCAATTGGAAAGACTTGGGTGAAATAAATATTGATATGGTTAACTGTTCTCATAGTCACTATTTATCACGTGACACCATAGATGACTCATGGATGGATCATGCGAAGTGCATTATTTGATATTCCCTTCACTGGATGAATCCGATATCTATGATATATGTTCCATACAAGGTGGTTTAGAACCAGGTCATCAAGGCTTATATATCCCCCCCCCCTTGGCACAAAACACAAACACACATGAGGAAGAGGAGATAGACATGATCACATAAGTGAGAGTATAATTATAAAAGTAGAAAGCTATAAAATTTGAAGGGTCTTCCACCAGGTAAATACAAGTAATGAATTTATATATTATGAAAAATATGTAATCAATTTTTGTGATCACCCTATTGATCATGCGAAGGACTTCTCGTACACATGTCTGTTTACATAAAGGTGTTTCTGTGTGTCAAATTGGTTATGCGATGTATCAACAAGATAATTCTTGAAAAATATTTAGTAATTTATGAAATAATGGATGAAAAATATGGGCACCTTATGTGAGGATGGATAAAATTATTTTTATGTGAAGGCATCATGTGCTTTGCATGAACTATATATATCATGAAACAACGACTAGACATGTCATCCAGATTATGTGAAAACACTAAGGCATATCAACTAGATCATGAGACACCACCTGGGCCTATTAGGTAGATCCTTCAAAAAACATGGATGTTAAATCCAAGTCTTGTTATGGCCTCCAGACACGTCATTCATGTCATACAAAGTCTTCCATACCTATCATATGAGCCACACAATGTATTCCAGGCATGTCCTCTAGATCACACGACATCTCTCCAACATTTCAAGCTCGATCAAATGACACCCATGAAATTTTTGCATCGATCACGCGAAGTTCATCAAAAAAGTTAGTTTAATCATGTGACAACCCTATGGCATGTCTACTTCTGTCATGTGAAACTCATGGGACATATAATCTGTGTAATGTGGAATCCCCCAATAAAGTCAGCTAGATCAAGTAGACTACACCTCATACATGTCAACTAGACATCCTTAGAAATACCAAGATGACAACAAAGACATGTCCAATGTATGTCCATGATATGTTAAGTGTGTTATGAAAACACCGCATCACATGATAACCTTTTCCAGAACACACATTGAGACATGCATTAAATTGAACTATGAGGACTTTTATTCCCACTGAAATAATATATACAAGACACCTTCGTAAGGCCCAAGATTTAATTGGAAATCTATATTGGTGTAAGTACCAATATATACCAAATATTTCTAACTCAAAAAACCTAAAATCTTCTATGGGTTTATTATTTTTCCTCATCCATCAGCAGAATTAGAAGCTCATTTAACTAGGAGGACTCTGATTCCTACTATAAGTAGGATATGCAGGACACCTTACTAAGTACCAAGATCCATATCAAACACTCTTTTAGGGCCTCCCCAGCACATAAGTCCCATACCCATATTTGGTGAGTTTTATCACTTTCTATCCCATGTTTCTCACACCAAATATGACTCATTTGGTCTTTGAAATTATCAAATATCATATCACTCACATATTAAATTTCCACCATCTAGGTAAACCTTAGTATGTTTGCGTCATTCAGTTACATTATATGATTGCCTACATATAAGGGAGTGAACCTCAGTGTAAGTCATAATAAAATTCCCATATTGCTAAACCCAAGGGAAATAAACCTCATGGGTATTTATTATATATCACCACCCATCATCAATTTGAGGGAAGGTAAAACCATAATGAATATGATTACTATTATAATTAGGATACATAGGTAAGCTTCCTAAGGCTTACATTCCATACCTTGTCCCTAGGTGGCCTCATATATATCCTTTCCTCGTGATATTAAACTGCATTGATTTTGTTTAAAAAACTATGTGGGTCTTGATTCCTACTATAAAAAATATAAAAATGAAACCACATAAAGGGTGAATCCCATCACTGAAACACCAATATAATTCTTAGTTGACTGTAGACTCTAGAGTTCCTGATTATATGGATTCAAAATATGAACAACTAACCATTACTAAGATATAATGGGAAATATATAAATAATATTAGATATATACGTATGGTCTGATTAATATAACTCCCTTTACATGTACAAGGGTTCAACACCAGTTCATTTTATCATGGTAATCGGTCCCATATCGAGATTTGGAAGAGATTCATGAACATATTCTAAATATATTAGAGTGTCTAGAAATAGGAAATAATTTTTCCCAAAAGGGCTAGATGATCCCAAACATCCATCTTCTTGACCAATGTGAGTTCCTAAGTATCATTTGGTATAAATCCCCAAATTATAGCCTTTCGAAATTAAATTTTTACATTTTTATAGATGCGTGAGTTGTTGGAAGTTTTTAAGAGAAAATTTTTTGAATCAGTTGTGAATCATTTCGCAACAATACATGACCCCACCAAAATAAATCATAAAATATTAAAAAATGGTCAACCTAGAGTGAAGACATATAATGATAGAATAACTAACTAATTATAGGCATTGAGTGACATGTGTACCAAACTTGAGACCCCACACATTTTGAAGAGAGAAAAAATTAGGAACTTGATGAGAATTTCTTGGATAATAAAAATGATTGGTTGACCATGCATCAAACCATTTTGTTTTACATTCCCTATGAAAACCAAAATGGTATTCCTAATGTGAAACCCCTAATAACCTTGGTTCCAATGAAATAATTCAATTCTCATCAGGAAAAACCCATTTTAGAAAAAGGACCAAATTGAGAATAAGAAATGATTATTTTGTTACCTATTCATAGAAAACTGAGGAAGTTTTATACATTCGATGATGAAATGATCAGTGATATTGATCATTGTTTTCACTATGACTTTAGAAACTTATCTCCTATACATATTTAACTAATAAATGTTATCATAAATAGAATGTATAGGAATATCATCAACTATAGGAACCTATATAGGTCACAAAGCAACCTCACCCACCAAACACCTTTATATTTGGTTGGAGATCATGATGGTTTGAGAATACAACTAACATGGTATGACCCCAACTCTATAGGATGAATTTAAATGTCTCCATACTATAAATCCAATGAGTCTATATAATTTATGGTAAATTGTAATAAAAATAGTGACACATATCGCCATAACCAATCGATTCAGAATATTATCCACAGAGCATGGAAATTAGAAACTTATGTATCTCAGGAAGGTGGATCAAGGTGTAGACTATTGATCCACCCTAGTTCAAGAGAATCATAGGTGGGATCCTATCAACTACTATCACTAGTGTTATCCAACCATTTCCCCTTAGTTTCCTACTGAGGGAACCACCTGAAAAATTACCACCCTAGACACTCATGCATGGGTACCGAAGAGAAATATATGGGAAAAAATGATTTGGATAAAGGGGAGTGTGATCATATCCCTACTTCAACTAATGAAGTCTGTTAGTATATTATGATTGTATCCAATAGGAAGACTCAGATCCCTACCCAATCAGATCTTGTTTTTATGGTATTTCTATAGAAATCATGGGGGTAGAACATATCCCTCACCTTGTGTATAAATCCCATCAACATATTTTGGTGGCACAAGAAATATTGAAGTGGGATTATATTCCCACTTATATCAAAGAAATACTACAGTATATTTTGGAGACCAAGATTTTTTAAGACTACATTACCACACAAAATTTGACAATGTGTCACTACCTAAAAGAAACAATATTGCAGCACCTCCTACATATTCTGAAATTGGTACAGATACATAGACAAGAACATATCATCATGATCAACAAAAAATGTTCCTACTTTTAAGAAATCACACACTATTTCTCTCATTTAGGAAGATTATCATCATATTCTAGTAAGGAACGAGGCATAGGGACGAACTCATATTCCCATTCCAAAAGGGGCTCACTGAATCATTTTGGAACATGCCACAAGACATGCACACATTCTAATCCAAAAATAACTACAATATACTCCAAATGTATAGGATCAGACTCAAATCCCCTTTCTCACTGGGGATCATCAACTCAGTTTTCACATGCCTCGGTATAGACACATATTATTATAAAAAAGACTAGCAGTATACTAAAAAATTCTTATCACTGGGCTCACATCCTTATTCCAACTGTGGGTTTTAAACACAATATAGAAATTACCTCAAATTATGGTTGTATCCCTACCAATTAAGATACATGGAATATTACAGTAAGTCATGGAATCTAAAATAATATCCATACTTCTATCGATGAATGACTGTACCAATATCATTCAGAGGAATTATAAGAGGAGGATCATATCCCTTCTACCATTCTAGAGGCCCACTAGGATATCCTAATGAGGAATGCATATTTGAACCAATATTATAACCCCACATCATCGAGGATAGAATGTCATATTCAAGTAACCATGCATAGGAAGGTTAATATTCCCACCAATAATATAGATTCTCACTGATATACTCCAGTAGATTCTCAATTGTGAGATTATATCCCCGAAACACCTGATGATTATCAATATATTCTTGAAACCATCATGTAGTAATCTTATATTCCTAATCAACCACAAAAGGTAGGTCAACATATTCTAGGTACAATTCATAATGGGGATTATATCTCTAGTATACTCAAGTATAGCCTTCTTAATGATTTTTAGCACACATATGAAACACCTCCAGGGTCCATTGAATCTTCAACTAAAGAAGATAACAATGAAAAATTAAATTTTCCTCCTTGTTGTAGTGATGAGATAAATCGCTAGGACTATACTCCTAACATCCATTGTGGTTAACCTTCACAAGTAGATTTCTCTCATGGATATAGAAATAATCCCTTTTCCCAAAAAACATTATATAGAGAGGTACTCAAAACCAAAAAAACTTTTTAGGGAGGGGTTCTCAAAACACTAGGATTAACTGTATATAGTTACCTATCAACTATCAGCAGCACTACACCATGGTCAGTAGGTGAACTAGAGAAGAACCATTTCTTGTATGAATAGGTGTAGGAATATAATTAAGTTGAAGAAGTGGATGAAATGGATATGTAGGGATAGTTATCAAGAAATAACCTATCAATCATGTTCTGTCCCATCGTCAATTCTGACTATGATATACTAGACGATCTAGATGATTGCATTCTTTACCTACACCAAAATATGTGGGAAAATAATAAGTGATTAAAGGGTTGACCCAGCCCATATCTAGAATAGGAGGATCACCTTCAATCTATACACATAATCTGTTATCAAATAGACCTAGCTTCTATCTCCATGACGCAAGAAACAATATTGAAAAATTATTGTGAAAATATAAAACACACTTGCCTCCATTACACCACAAATCTTTGGAAACTTATTTTTAAGGCCTTATCAGACATCTATATCTGTGGATTAGGAAATTATGGAGAGTTTCACTTTACCATGTCCCATAAATGGAAAAAATCCCTAGATATGGAATCCTGTAATGTCATACCTTCTTGAGAAATAAAGGGATTAGGTAACGAATGAGAGAATTACCCAATACAGTGAAACTCACATGGTTTTAAGGCATAACGATGTCTTGGATAGAGGGATAGGGATGCCAAAATACATTTGTGTTGGGTCCCTCGAAACAATGGGAATTCATTTCAGACACAGAAGATGATGTTTTGGACCACATGAAAAATTCTCATAGAAAATGACTTCCATCATATGCATGCATTGAAACCTACACAGACATGATTAAAATCAGGACAATTCAAATGGATTGTAATAGTGCCTTCTAGAGAAGCTTTCTGAGAGGGAGACCATCCAGTAGGTTTGGGGAAAATTTTACCATAGCCTCTACCCCTTAGGTAACAAACCCCAGAGAGGATCTAAGAAATATTGGGTACATCTCTAAACCGACCCCATTTCATAGGTGTGATGCAATTTTTTTTTGAATCACATTCACTGGGTTCATCACCCCTAAATATAATCCAAGAGAAATCATAAGGTATTATAGATCAACCTAAGGATATATGGCTGGATGAATTAATATCTCAATTTCGATCTTATGAACCATTAGATCCTCAAAAGGAATCATCAAATCCTCAACAAAAGGATCAACAAGTGCTAATAAGGGCCCCAAATCAACCCCATCCCATATGGCTAGGGGAATTTTTATAATTATCATCACCTTAGAAGGAATCAGTATTTTTTAGGATGGAAGGTAAATATCAAAGGCTTGAATCCCATTCATTCCTATTATCGCGATACATACCATTTATATTTGGGTCCCATTCAATAATAACAACCACAAATTTCCTTAAGATTACATTTCAATGATCTATATAAGATGAATATAAAATGAATCCAATCGAACTCCATAAGTTTTATAGACCAAAATGGATGAATATGGCCATGGTTCAGAAAAAGGACCCTGATGCAACCCTCAAAGGGAAAGTTGGCAGTGCAAAATCACCATATTGTATTGAGAGTAATAGGATAACTACTATTTCTAGACAAACCTCAATGAACATCATCATAATAAACATAATAGATGATGTAAAATAAGACATAATTATAGAGGTATGAAATTTATAATACATACCTCAAGAGGTAGGTGATATGGTTTCACTAACTGAGGCTTCACATATATGAAATCAAAGAAGGATCCATAACCTCACACCTCCGAATGATGAATTTTCACATCTACGATAGAACACTACCAAGGATTAAGGGAAAGGCATGGATATGTACCACTAAACCCCCAAAGGAGGTGAAATTACATTTTTGGAGAAATGGATGGTATAATATGAGAATGAAATACTAAATCTTATATAGTACAATGGGAAACTAATCAGTGGTAACATTCACGCAAGGAATCTTCCTTAGAAAGATATGGATATCCATCCTCATATATATTAAGAGGGACATAATCCACCTATAATGGAGATGCATGAGAGTCAATCTCGCTCTATATCTAGATGACCAATTGATATAAATGTGGATGTTTAGGATGATCAGGATTTCCCTCTATTATGGAAAAAACCTCCCCCCCATCAGGGTAATCATTTAGTCCTAGCGTGGATCAAGAATCAATGGGATCTTAAAATGAGGGAACCTCATAAAGACTCATTTGATCCTTATATATGGGATGCAGTTCAGACATTAGTACCTCTATAACTCCTCAACACCATTGCATTACTGGTATGGAATAATGGAATATGTGGAATGGTGGAGTTCACCTGTACTTCCCTATAAGAATCCATATCCTAAATGGTTGGACAAAACATTATCCCCCATCCAATTCTGTTAACCCTTTCTTCTCAATATTTTATGGAATAGAAGATATAGGACAACATCTCATGCACTTAATTTCTCGATGCGGCTCAATTGTGGTCCCTCAAGATCAGCATGAGGTGACCATGCTAGGATTTTTGTATAAAATATTATAGGGTCATACATCACTTGGATCATTAGTCTTCCAAATGGATCTATTATGGGATGAGAATAAATTATTTTTTAATATCTTTATCATTTCAAGTCTATTCCAAGGAGAACAATAATTTTCTTATCTCACAATTAGAATATAATTTGAAAATGAGAGGGTTTATGACTTCATCTCCATATGGAAAGGTTTAACCAATTGGAGAATAACCCCTATCCATCAAGAGAAATTACTAGAACTTTGTTATGAAAATATTTGGGATGAGCTACAAACACCTTTGATCTTGATGAATTATCCAAGAATATTTCATGATTTTATGGAAATAGAAAAACACATTGAATATTTCATTCAATTAACTGGAGAAAAGATAACATCCCATTCCCTCAACATTTGGAAAAAGGTCTAGTAAGGTAAATACTACTATTGTTACCCTAAAATGAGTAGAAATTCCAATTTAACCACCCCGGCAGGACCTAAATCATTTGATGCCTCTCATTATGTGGTAGAAGTAACAAAATTTCCATCATCCATAAGAAAAAATAGACCAGGGTTTCCCATGACTTGAAGAACATATTTATAAAGCATATTTATTCCAAAATGAATTGGTCCTTGGTTATTTCCTTGAGGCCATAAAAATTAACATATTCAAGCTACCAAAGCCTTGGAAACCTAATAAGGTCAACCTCACTAATCATCCTAAGTAATTCCATTTTCATAGGAGGTAGGGTCACACCATATCATTCTTCTTTGCCTTTAATGAAATCATCCAAAGCACGGTTGAGTCTAGGAAGGTGGAACTAGAGTATTCCATGGAACATGTGACGTGTGTAATTGTTTCCCAACTAGAAAAATAGCATGACTATAAATAAGTTTTAGTCAAGATACAATAGAAGTTTTAGAAATGGATGACTCAAAAGGTTATTGACCAAGCTCATGCCACCCTAAGATCACAATTTAAAAAACCAATAATGATCCAGGTACCATGGTAGATTTCATTCAATACACCATTAGAGGTATATGTAATCATCAAACACAAAATAATACATAAGAGATTGAGTCTTATCCATATTTTTCATAAGTTATGACTCTTGAAAACATATTTTCATAAACATCTAGAAAATGGGAACCAACCCACGAAATAGAGCCCTCATCAGATGAAGGGATCATTTTTAGTTATGTTAACATGGTTCACTTTACAAATACTTTCATTCATGATTAATATTCCTATGAGTATGAGGTCCTTATACCCAATCAAGGAGTGGGAGGATAAGGATGTAATATCCAAGTATACAGGGGACTGAATAGTAATGAATTAACCAAATATTTAGATTACATCCCAAAAAAAATCAATATATGTATCCTAGAAACATGAGAAGGAATAGAAGAAAGGACAACAAAAACATCAAAATGATTGATAGACCACCGTAATTTGTTCAATCCCAGTCATTTTACATGGTCGACTAGTGGGGGTTCAATTGCATAATCCTTCTAAAGAAAGGGAAAGGATAGCCTGAACCATGAAACTGGTCATAGATACTCCTTAAACTTCTACATAGGAACCATACCTTCCCACATAAAACCCAATAATTTTGAAGACACAAAATAGGAATAAACCCTCTATTGGGATGCATAGACCTCTAGCTAAAAATTACGTTATTCTGAAATAGTTGGTGGTTATTCTAGACAAGACTTTAATCCTTGATGCTCTCCATATTTCTAATGAACTTAGAGAGGAACTCATCATGGTCCTCTAAATCCCACCAGAGTTCGAGATAGAATTTTTTACAGTCATGGTTTACCAATAAGAGAATATTCCATCAAAATTCCATGTAACTATATCTTTCATAGAAATGGATCAAGAGTAGGTTATCCATGGACATATCAAACCCTTCTATGATTCAGGAAAACTCTCCAATTTTTACATCTAAAGGGATCTAATTAATAATGGTTCTACGACCAGTATCATCTCAATTTGGACCCTCAAACATTTGGGATATAATGAGAGGAAAATATGTTTGACAAAATAACCATTAAAGGGTATGATTAGAGAGAGAAAAGAAATACCTAGAAGATCAAGATGAAGGATTAGTTCAAAGATCACACATCTAAAATGGATTTCATGGTTATCTAGAAACATAAAATATATAATGTTCTTCTTGGAAGACCTTTTCTTTGTATCTGTATAGAAGTACCTTCAATATTTCATCATTGCTTGAAATATCCCATCGATGTGAAGGTCGACATATTACAAGGTGATAATTCCCTTTCAAATATTTTGAAGCCATATATGTTGAGTGATGTTTCTAAAATAATTATGTAAAACAAAACATGGTGGATGATGATATTCAAGTTTATTCCCCCAATGTATTGGGGACCGCCATTGTGAATCCATGGAGTGTGATAAAAATAAATTATGTCGTATCCATAAAACTTATTGTGAAAACAAACTTAATCCCAAATGTATAGTCTACTCTTTTCCAAATGGTTACATAAAAGTAGACAAACATCCCCAGAATATCTCTATGATGACTCCATCAGTTCAGGATGACATTGTATCTTCCCATAGCCCCTCTTACCTTAATAGTGAATGAGATTCCCTCAGGTACCTGCCATGTTTGGAAATGAATCAGAATAATCATATATGGAAGAAGAATAGGATACCCTCATGAACTCCCCATTCATATTTGAGGAAGGAATCTCCACCACCATCAATGAGACCAGGAAGGTAAATATGTGAATAAAAGATGACACAAAACCTCTATTGATTAGTGCCTCTATTCCTCTCGAGGGTCTAGAGATGTATATTGAATTTATAAAGTAGTATCGATATGTGTTTTCATGGAATTATATAAAAATTATTGATTTGAACCCTGATCTGGATACAAAACACCTAGTCTTACCCAATAACCATCATGTTTTTAAATAAACAACCGGGAGGATGCACCCCTCTCATGATTCTAATATAGAATTTGAAGTTGACAAATTGATCAAATCAAATTTATTCCAGGAAGTCCAATACCCAAAATTGATTGAAAATATAATCCTTTTCAAGAAATAGAATCTGAATATCAGGGTTTGTATCAATTTCAAGGACTTTAATAGAAACTGATTGAAGGAAAATTTCACATTTCTAATAATATAACATTTTATCGATGTAACTACTGGATTCCAAATTTTTTTTTCATGGATTGATTTTCACAGTATAATCAGATATAGATGGCCATTGAAGACAAGGAATCCAAGACCATTATAGAAACTCAGGGGATATTTTTCTATTAGTTCATTCCCTTTTAATTAAATAACACTAGCAATACTTACTAGGTTTCCATGCATTATACCATTAATCAATTTTTAATGAATATAGAAGAATTTTATGTAAAAAACCCAGTAGTAAAATCTCATTAACAATGTGATCACCTGATGGATCTTCAAAAAATATTTAGAACATTGAGGCAACATAGTTTGAAGATAAATCCTTTGAAGTTCCCCTCTGGGTTAATTTCATGGTAATTCCTTAGATTTTCTATATTACCCCATGGAATCAAGGTCAATCTATAATAGAGTAGTAAAATCCTTATAATTTTACCCCTTATAGTCTTAAATAACTGAGGGTGATTTAAGGGAACCATGCCTAAATTTAGTGTTTCATAGATAACATGTTTTGAAAATATCTCCCCTTAACCAATTTAATAAAGAAATGAGTCTTCTACCAATGGGATGAGGACTCCCAAAAGGCCTTTGAGAGTCTCATGTAGTACTTACTACACCCACCTTTCAATATTCTAACATTAGAAGGGAATAAACTTATCTTATATATGGATTCCATCGAACGATTTCTTAGTGATATCCTTGCACATAAAAAATTACGATGGGAATGAATAAATCCTCTACTACTATAGTCAAACAATGCTAGGTATTGAGACCTGGTATTTTGATATTGAGAAGAAATTCATCACACTCATTTTATTGTAAAAAATATGATACATTATTTTCATCATAATGGATTCCACTTGGTCTCTCATATTGAACATTTCATGTACATACATGTCTTCCCTATGGGGAATAGGAATTTGGCCCGATGAGTCATTATTTTGCAACAATATAAAATCCAGTCTGTTTCAGAGAAAGGCAGCTAAAGGGAAGGACAAGAATGATTTCAATGTGTCATATCCCACCCTAAAAAAATGAAGAGACAGAAAACTTCTAGATGAAGTGGTCTTCCAGGCCCATGAAACTCCCTAAACATGGTATATTTATTTTTAAGGTGCCTATAGAAGACTTATTAGAAAGTGGTTGGAAAACCCATATCTCAATTGTGTTAGTCTAGGGATTGTATTTTTTACCCCAAATAATGAAAAATTTATCTATTCTTTATAATTTTTAAATGGATGTACTAATAATGTGGTGGAAAACCAAGAACTCATTACCATCTTGAAATTATTCCTAAAATGATAGATTTCCTACCTAAACAAGAAAGGTGATTTAAATATAGTGATCATATAAATCAATGGAAAGTATTCCACAAAAAGAAAGAATTTAAACCTATCATCGATTACATCAGAGGATAGATGAATGAATTACCTTTTAAAACAATATGGTATCACATGCCTCAATCAAATAATCTTTGTGCTGACGAAACTGGCTAATACAGCTATAGTCTTGTCCAATCCCAATTCTGTCAAAGACGTTTTCTACATATTATATAGAAATATGGTCTCATAACTCATCATATCTAACATGTATGAAATCAACCAGGGTAACACATTCATAGAGCATGATGAACTGATATCCACTACTAGATGGATGGTTCCAATAAGAGATTAATTCCAAAATTGGACAATCCCATCAGACCGAGTAGAAAGGGAACCTACGTAACAACGAGCATCAATCTTTTCTATTTGGGATGGTCGAAATGAGAAAAAATACCTCTACAAATGGGGATTCATTGGAATCCTCCTAATATGAAAAGATGAAATGGATCTTCCCTCCATCATGGAATAAGATCATGTAGTCTCTTATAACACTCATCAGTTAGGGACCAGGTTATCTCACCAAATAAAGAGGCTCAATTACTACTAAAAAAATTATATAGGGCTATGTAGAATTCAACTATAAATTTCATGCATTCCTGATTCATGAAGACTTCATCCATCAACACCCAGTGTTTCTATATATAGCTAAATACTCATAGCCATTGTCCATATATGGAATGAATGTTGAGGGGCCATATCACCAAGTGTAAGATCCTGAGGTTTTCAATGAGGTGTACATCCGTTTTTATATTAATTTAAACACTTATTTGTGTTATATTTTTGGATTATATCCCAGATATGATCCCATGGAATAGTTGGGATTTTTAGAAAGAAGAATGAAGGTGGATTATAGTAGGTTTTAGGCCAAGTAAAAAATATATATTTGGAATACACAACATATAATCAGTACACGACTTGTATTGGCCTTAGTAGGCCAATTCACGATGTATAATGAGCCTTCTCCGGAAGAGAAATACTGAGAATTATATGATGTGTAATGAATTTTCACAAAGTGTAAATTCCTAGAGTTAGTTTATAATATAATAGGTTGGCTCATGTTTTTGGACAGAAGGCCTCACCCCTAACTTCTGTATCATAGAGGAGCTCCTCTAAGCCTTCAACCTAGGATTTTATATGGTTTCATCATTCAACCATTGTTTTTAGTACATTCTATCACATTAGTTAACCATCGTTATGTTTTCCACTCCTTAGGTATCTTTCACTATTTCTATTCTCCTTAATGGTATTATATATCTGTAGTATCTTATGATTTATTTTTGTGGAGTTTTTCTATTTCTATATTCTCTTCTAATCATGATCATGTTAGGAGTTGATACTAGATGTGTGTCCTACCATGAGTGCATGATAGGTGTTTTATACCCTTTACTGTGAGGTGTAGTTTTTTTATACCTATTTTACATTATGTTGTAAACTATAACTTCCAAGTATTTCTCTTAGATTAATTGAATTCCTTGATTAAGTTATTGGAAATTAACAGTTTTTCCAGTTAGAACCATGTGATGGTTGGAGGTTGTCAACCTAAACCCACACCACTAGTGAGGTGTGTTTATGTATCCTACCCCATAATATACCACACATTGGGTGTGTGTCATCTCACCATCACAGTTAGACCCTTGATGAGAAAATTGAGATACTAGGAGTGGGAACATTCCTCCTTTCCATGTAATTACATGTTGTTAAATGGGTTAAATGGTAAATGTGGAATGAGTTGGCCAAACTCATGTATTTAATTAGATTATGAAAAGATTTATGAAATGATTAAGAAAATGGTTATTATTTTATGGTACTACATGGAAATATATACTCTTTGAATCTGGCCATGAGGGTATGACACTTGATTACATTCGATTCCATAATCATTTATACTCCGGGGATCTAGATTAATTAAATGAATAAGAAACATCTACTCCTGGGATTCGACGTTCATGGACTACCTTGGACATCCTCCTTGGCTTCCACCCAAGTCGTTGATGAGTTTTATATGGAGATACTCCATGAGAATGATGAGTATTCATTGGTCTATTATACCTTTGATCAAACCCATGTTGGCATAATACAATGAGGATGCATTTGTATTTTAAACCATTGTTCTAGACCATTAGTTTTAAAACTTGATTACATGGCACATGCCATTAAGGATTCCATAACATTTCGTAACATGGATCCAGACCAATGGGACTGACACTGGATGACATATCAAAGGTCGCAGTGGATGTTTTATCATGCCTAATATTTATCTCATGTTTATGGTTTCTTATTTACAGTCATCCTTGGTAAGATGGATAGAATGACATTTAAATATATCACTCAAATTTATTCATTTATTTTAATGTTATATATTGAACATTTATTTAGAATATAAAAAAAGATTGGTATTTCTAAAGACACCATTGGTGGTGGAATACCGAGTGTTATCTCACACCCTCTTCAGGATGCCATTGGGTAACCGTATAGACTTTATGGATATAGGCATGGACCAAGGAAAGTGTTTGTAACTTGACTGGTTATGCTTTAGAGAAGGGGATCATATGCCGGAGCTATACCATGATGATATCTAAAGATAGTTCTTTTAGTATTTTGAACTTTTGATTCTTTTATTATATTATTTTAGTATTTCCATGTATTGCTTTCCTTTTTTCATAGATACATGTCATACATCACTTTTTATATGATATTGTGTTGTATTTTTTATTACTCCTTCTACTAGATGTTTATTTACTGCTCTACTAATTTATATTAGGTTTCATCTTATTTATACACTTGTGACACTATTGTGTAACTCTGATCATGAGGGTATAGTATCCCTACTATTCCACCTTAAATAATTGCTTCTAGTTGACAAACTTTAGCATACGAGGAGGTGTGCTTGAGGACATCTGAACCACCGACTCATGGAACCATTTTGTGGCTAATAGGTAGAGATGCCAAAAAGTGGTATCAAATAGGGATTTATTTTTATTTTATTTTTCTATTATAATAGTTGAGATGGTAGAAAAGA
Source organism: Viscum album (assembly GCA_963277665.1). Classification (NCBI taxonomy): domain Eukaryota; kingdom Viridiplantae; phylum Streptophyta; class Magnoliopsida; order Santalales; family Viscaceae; genus Viscum; species Viscum album. The sequence continues at coordinate 1,351,313,046 of OY728147.1, read as the reverse complement.
GAAATAGGATTTTTTAGAATTTTGTAAGGAGTTGTTCCAAGGTGTAGCTATCTCATGTATAGAAAAAATCATAATTTCTAGGGAGGGGATATAATGTTTCTATTTCTTCCCATTACAGTGGAATTAATTCCACCATTTGGTTACTCACATGATATGTGACATTATTATTATTATTATTATTGATATATTCAATTTATCCATGCCATGATATAGAAATTAATCATGGATGATGCATCACTTTAGGAACCTTATAGGATTCAAATTCTAGGGATATACCATTCCATATAAGATTCATTTATTGACTGTGTGATATTTATTATGTGTTCCTTGTGTTATATAATTTTTATCAAAAGACATTAGTAAAGTAGTATAAGAAACATAATTATTACTTAATGCATCTATCATGACTGAAATACTGTTTTACTTCATATGTTACTACATAAACCATAAACAGTCAGTTATGGAATGTTGAGTTAGGGACTATTGGTTGAATGAGATGGAATATGTTATGTTTGGGAATAAATTGATTCCAAAATTAAATTTATGAGGTGTATGGATGCTTATAATATGGAAGTGGTGAATAACATAATTTAATAATTTAAGAAAATTAATAAATAAATTGGATCAACATTAAAAAAATTGAATTTTGAAATGGAATGGTTCTGGGTAAATAGATTTGAAATTGCACTTGAAAGTCCATATATGAGGACCAATGCTATGAAATAGAGATCTTGACCCACACTTGACATAGTAGTAGGTAATAATAAGGATCATACATATACTATATTTATATCTATGATATGGTTTTCACTAAATCATTTATTAGGTTTGTTTTTGGCATTTGTAGAGATATTACACCATGAAGGCCTTCGGTCATGCGCCAAGAGGGTGGAAACGACTATGATCTAAATGTGGTTGGACTTCAGCAGCCTATATAACCTGAAGTAGTTCCACTTGAGGCACCACACAGTGTTACTAACATGGGTTATGGCTCCTTGTTCTGAAATGGTTTCTTGTGATTTATCCAGACCATTAACAGATCCCTGGAGCCTTCCTTGACTATGGAAGAGTTCATGTGTGTGTGTTTGAGGAGAAGAATCCACCCATATTTTTGGTGGATGGTGGTCAACAGGATGATGAGTGGGGGATTGAGACTATCTTGTTGGTTTTCAAGAATATTTATAAACTTACTTAAAGGGGAGTGAAACTCACAATGTACATGGTTTGAGGAATTCCCCAGAATTGGTGGGATGTTCTGAACCAGGCCAGTAGGCTTCAAGATATGGTTTGGAGGGACTTACAATCTAGCTTTTACAACTAATTATTTTCTATTTTTTTAAGGATGAAAGATATACCAAGTTTATGCTTCTAGAGTAGGGTGAAAATAATGTTATAGAGTATTCAACTCACTTTATAGAGTTTCAGTGCTTTTCACCTATGTATCTTACTAATGTTCTATCTAGGAAGAGATGCTTTGAAGAAGGTCTCAAGAATGACATTAGATCACAATGAATGTTTTTCGGTTGACTATCATAAATAAGATAGTGAATCAGGAACTGATTACTGAATTTAATTTGAGGTAATATTGTGGGTAAATAAGGATAGTGTAGGTTATTGAACAAGTGGCTCAAGGATGGTTTGTATCACGTGTTGTTTTGAGAAATATTGTGAGGGGAACACCCTCTAGGGTGAGTGATAGAAGATCAGTCTGCTGTCATCAGTGTGGAAGGGAAAAAAATATAAGGAACCCGCGTGATAGTGAACTAGTCAAGTGCCAAGTCTATAGTAGGATGATAAATTTACAATAGGTATGTAGGATCTTTCCATCAGTGGTTAGTGGGAGGGAGTCGACACTGACTTGAGATTTAGGGGTGGGATTCATATCTCCACATCAGGTTGGGAACTAGAGTACAACCTATAATTTAGGCCAAGGAGGAGGTTGTGTTTTGAGGATATTGACACCGATTACACTTCAAAAGTAGAGTGGGCCTACTTAGGGTTGTCAAGCTCTTCCATAGGGTTGTGGTTCACTATATATATATAATTAGTATAACTGATAGTTGAGGAGAGGATCATTGAGATTTCTATAGTGAGAGGTACAACCTTAGTAGGTTTTACTCTAGTATCTTCCCCTTTTGACATTGTTTCTTCACATTGTTCCATATCTGTACCTATTTTAGAGGGCCTTGGCCTTAATTTTTAGTTTTTTATGGAATTATGACAATAGATACTCCATTGTGGTTTCAATCGGAGGGTGTATTCTAGTGCATGGAAGGCTCCTTGAGATAACTAGAAATCACTTCACATTGGACCCCTTCATATTCAAGATAACAGGGGTTTGGGATAGACTAGATATTTTCTTCTCATTCCCATGTTTATATATATCAATTCAGGGTGACTTTCAGATCATGAGAGGGAGGGTGTTTCATTTACAAGGGTGAATGGGATTTCCAGGTAGGTAAAGTTGGACCAGAGCATTATGGGATGGGTGGCGTGACATACCATATTTCAAGATTGTATCTGGATTATCATGGAATATGACAGGTTTGATTCCATTCTATAGTATATCATTTCAGGGATGTCTTCTAAGCTGACATTTCTAGGTTTCCTCCTGAGCAAGAGGTGGAGTTCTCTATTGAGATGGTTCTAGGAGATACACTATTATACATTCCTATTTATAGGATGGATACTATTCAGATGAAGGATATCATGAGACACCTAGAGGACTTAGAAGAAAAGGGGTTTATATGACCCAATACTTATCATTGGGGTTCGATGGTCCTTTTTTCTATGAAGGTGGAAGGAAACCTTAATATATGTGTGGATTTTTTGAAATTAAACTAGTTTATCGTTAAGATCCAATATCACTTTCATAAAATCAATAACCTCGTCAACCAGATTTGAGGATATTGGGTTTTTTTGAAAATTGATTTGAGGTTAGGTTATCACCTTGTACGTGTTCGGATAATAGAAATACCTTGCATAAAGTCCTATAGAAGGTATGGAAGTTATGAGTATCTATTTAGTTCATTAGGTCTAAGAAAACACTGATTATTTTCATGGCATTGATGAATCAGAGTTTTCACCCATATTTAGATTCTTTTTTGGTGGTTTTTGTGTATGAAATCCTGGTGTATTCTCAGAATTGACACCATCATGCCAAAAACCTCGAACTCATTATGAATGCACTAAGATATCAAAGTTTGTATTCAATGATAAAAAAAAATTAGTTCTGGATAGATAATGTTAACTTCTAAGGTGCCATAATCTCAAATATCAGAGTGTCTATGGACCTAGAGAAGTTGAGTGATGTGGTTTCTTGGGAGCATCCAAATAATTTCTTTGATATCTAATGTTTATTATAATTGTATAGTTATTATTCTAATTTCATAAAAGACTTCTGCTTCTTATAAAACCCTCTTATAGGATAGAATAATACAGGTGTGAAGTTTATATAGTCGTATGCTTGAGAGATAGCCTTTCAGGACCTGAAAGGAATATTTAATTTAGTATTGATCTTGACTCTACCAGATCAAAGAAGAAGTTATACTATATAATGTGATGCAAGATGAATTGGTTTGGTAGCAGTCCCAACATATGGTGATGGGTTCATGGCATATGAGTCTCATCAGTTGAGGAATAATGAGAGGAACTACCCAACACACGATCTCGAGTTAGCCTCTATTATTTATGCCTTGTGCTGTTGGAGTCATTATTTACTAGGAGCATGGTTTGTGGTGTACACTAACCACAAAAACCTTAAGTACATATATTTAAAAATTGAGACTTGATGCTTCGACATTGAAGGTGGGTTGAGTATATTAAATTGCTTGACTTTTAGATACACTACATGCCTGGAAAAATAAATTGGTAGCTAATTCTCTTAGATGGTAAACTTAGACCCGCAAAATTCTGGAGGCCAGTAGTGAGTAGAAGCTTATGACCTATTTTTTAGAGATGAACATAGAAGTGTAGATAAAAATAGAAATAATTTCCTACAATATATAATAGTGATATATATTATCCTGGATTGGTTGGGGATCAGATAGCTATCAGATTTAGAAGGCCTAGTTCTATGAAAGATCGTGGCAGGCGAGGACATTCCCATTAGTTAGATGTTTAACAGGGATGAAATTTTACATATTAATAACCGTATTTTGGTTCCAGTAGTCATACTTGAGGAGATGATATTCGAGTATCATGCCTTGGATTGGCCAATACATCTTGGAGTGACCACGATGTGTTGGGGTTTACACCACCAATATTTGTGGCTAGGTATGAAAAGAGAGGAAGCTGGTTTTTTCAAGAGGTGTTACACTTGCAAGTAGGTGAAAGAAGAACACCAGTGACCAGATGGGCTCTTACAGTAGTAACCCATTCTCAAGTGGAAATGATATTAAGTGGTGATGGATTTCATGAATTTTTTTTCAATATTTCCTTGAGGTAGTGATTTGGTATGGGTCGTTGTGGATAAGCTGATGAATATATCCCACTTCTTTCCAATTAGGGAGGCCATATTTTTAGATGGTATAGGGAGGATTTATATCTGTGAGATTGTAAACCTTCATGATGTTCCAAATAACATTGTTTCAGATAAGGATACCCATTTTACATCATGGTTTAGCAAAATATTATTATGGGTGTTGGGTACATAGGTTATTTGGAGAAAAGAAATCCATCCTCAGACTGATGGGAATTTAGAGTGCACAATACAGGTTCTAGAGGACATTCTTATATCCCACGTCCTTTATTTTTGGGGCTCTTAGGAGTGGTATATAACCCAAATTTAATTTCCCTATAATAATAGATATTGTGTTACTATAAATATGACTCATTCTAAGGATTTTTATGATAGGTCCTACCAATCATTTCTGTATTGGCCATAGGTAAGAGAGGTAACATTACTGAGACCGTGTCTCATGTAGGAGACTTCAGAGATGACTAAGTTGGTTATAAATATTATGTATTCTTCACATTCCAGACATAAATCTTTCACCGATCACTATCAATGAATTCTAGAGTTTGAATTTAGGGATTAGGTCTTTTTACCTATCTCACCAAGTCTAGGGAACATATAGATTTAAGGAATAGGTAGGATTTTACCATGATATTTCATGCCTTTTGTGACTCTATAGAGAATCAGATCAGTAGAGTATAATTTTCAATTACCTCAAAGGTATTGATCTATGAACAAAATATTCCTTGTATTTTAGATAAATCATTATCCATCAAAACTATCTCATACTCTTCAACTGGATGAGCTTTTGTTACAGGTGGATGCATTCTTTGAGGATCATCTTATATGTTTCATTGATTAGATCAAAAAATCACTATAAGGTAGGTTAGTTCCTTTAGTTTGGGTGCTATGGTAGCATGGATGTGTGCAATATGAGTACTAGGAGAGAGAGGAAAATGTGTGTGTTTTGTGGACCTAACCCTTTTCATATTCATTACCACCCACAATAGATCCACCTAGGGATGAGTTATACTAAGAGGTAGAGAATATAAGATCCCAAGTTTCTCGATGAGGTGCAGATCCTTTTCAGTTATTCATAAACATTTATTTATGTTCTATTTTTGGATTAAAACATAGTGTCTGACTCGTGGGCCAATTGGGTTGTTTTGGGGAAGAATAAAGAAGTGGGATAGAGGTAGGATGTAGGAAATGTACAAGAAATGTAATTGTAATACACAATGTGTACTCAATTCATGACATGCACTATCTTGGTTAGGAAAATTCAAGATGTGTAATTATCTTTCACCAGAAGGTAAATCCAGAGCTTCACAAAATGTGTAATGATTTTACACACCATCTAAATACCCGGAGTCAATTTTTAAAATAAGAGGCATCCATTATGTTTCTAAAGAATGAATTACCACCTCCATTCTCTCTCATGTAGGAGCTCCTCCAAGCCTTCAACATTGGGTTTGATGCAGTTTTGTAATCTGTCCCGTGTTCGAAGCACCATGTATCTCATTGGTTATCCGCCAGTAATCTATCCACTCATTAAAAACCTTTCTTCATCTATCTTACCCTCAATGGAGTTGCTTTGGTGTAGGCACTTATGCCCTATTTTCAGGGAGTTCATCCATTCTCCATTTTCTCTTTATCTGAGTTGAGTTAGGATCTGGTACTTTATGAGTGTTCTACCACGGGTATACGGTAGGTGGTTGATAACTTTTCCCAATTAGACTATTTCTTTTTTATCTGTTTTATATTTTTCTACATTCCATAACATCTAGGAATTTCCTCTAATTTTTGGAAAGCCTTGATTAAATTATTAGACCTTGAGAGGTTTACCATTTAGCACCATGTGATGTTTGGAGGTTTACAACCTCAACCCAGACCACCCATGAGGTGTGTTTATGTACTCAACCCTATGATAGAACACTCTATTTGGGGCATGAGAGATCTTCATCCAAGTGAGATTCGTTATGTATTAAATGAGATATTAGGAGAGCTATTATGACTCATTTCCTTACAATTACAAGTTTTTAAATAGTTAAATGATTAAAATGGTAAATATAGAATGCGTTTGTCAAACTCATGGACTGTATATGATTATGAAATGAGTTATGGAATGATTAATGAAATTCTTATCATTTTATGGGATTCCATGGACATTTTTACTCCATGGATCTAGAAATGTGGTTCTGACACATTATAACATTGGATTCCAAGGAAATTTCCACACCATGGATCTAAATTATTTGGATACATAGGGAATTTCTACTCCCATGATACATTTTTTGACCTCCATGGATATTCTCCATAGAAACACTCCTAGGGATCCACCAAAGTTGTTACCAAGCTTTCTATGTAGATGCTCCATGGAATCAATGAGGATTCCTTGGTATTTAATACATTTGATCTAGACCATGTATACCAGTTACTATAGGGATTACTCTGTCTTTTATACCTTGGATCCAGACCATTTAGGATTGAGAGAAGATTATCCGACATATGCCGTTGACTATGCATTGGTCTTTTATACCTTGGATCTAGACCAATGTGGCTGACACTAACATAGGCCACCATAGATGGTTTATCATGATTTAGAGTTAGCCCATGTTTATTGTTGGTGATTTATAGTGATCCATGGTTGGCTAGAAAATATTACATTTATATGTATCACTCCTTCTTATTCATTTGTATTACTGTTATATATTTCACACTACTTTAGATTATATACATAGAGTGATCTTATTATAGACACCATTTGTGGTGGCTTACTAAGTGTTATCTCACACCCCGTTCAGGATGTTATTGTGTACCAAAACACACTTCAAGGATATAGGAAGGGATTGGGGAAATCACCCTCTATAAAATTCTTGATTGATTTTTATTAGGATAAGTAGATCACATAACCATGATATTATTGTGTTTCCATATGGAGATAGTTTTTTTAGTCTTTTTTACATTTGATTCATGTATTGTACTAGAATCATGTTTCCATGTATTGTAGACTATTTTTTAAAGAGACATGAAATAAATAATTTTATATATGATACTACCTTTTATTGTCTATTCCTCATACTGTTTGGATGTTTACATACTTCTACTATTTATTTATGTAATGATTTTTCTTATTCATTCACTTGTGATACCACTATGTTACTCTAATCATGCGGCAGCCACATTATTCAAAATTATACCAATTATGCTAGTTTGAATCCTATGGAATATAGAGAGGGATGCTTGATGCCACACGACCCTCCAAATCGGGGAACTATTTAGTGGTTCCTAGGTCGGGATGTTACACCCAGATGGCACAAAGTTGTTTAAGTACATTCTTACAGCTAGTGAATTCATTTAAAAATGGGATGAGACAATACCCATAAATAACATTTAAATGAAAAATATTATTGTATTAAAAAATTCCTATACTATTAATAGATTTTGAGGCCATCAAAAGTTATTGACATACAATGGAACCAACTTCTCTTCTACCAAGTGAAAAAAATTATACTCGGAGTACTATATTGAATCCAATCATTCAACCTTCTATCGTGCAGTGAAAAATGAAAAAATAGAGGCCTTCAATAATACTATTCCAAATAAACTCAAGGAAATGGTGGAAAAGGAAAATAAATCATAGAAAGACAAGCTCCTTCATGATTTATGGAATAATCATACCACCATGAGCACTTCCACACAAGCGACTCCATTTTAATTTGTTTACCGGACTGAATTTGTGTTTCCTATTGAAGTATAGTTTTCCATACACTAAATATCTATCTATGGAAATCTATTAGGTGTTGTGAAATTAGAAAATTGAATGTATGATTTGGAATGACTCAATGAGAAAAGCTTTCATACATTGAACAACCTTAGGGTTTATAAAAATCATATTGCACAAGCCTTCAATATAAATGTTCTCCTCTACCCATCCCTTCATAGAGAAATGGTATTGGATCACAGAACCGAAATGATACCAAGAAAGAAACATCCAGAGTTGTATCCCAAGTGGTAAGGGAATTACATCATACATATGGTTTATTATAATATATCTTGCTCATTGGACACAATGGATGGGGAATGTGTTACACCCCCATAAATTCATGGTTTCTCAAGAAGTACTTTTCGTAATTTCTATCAAACAACTTTATTCCCTACTATATGAAATTAAATTTCATTGATGAAATTATAGAAGTAAGATACTAATTTTCATAAGAAATTTTATCCATATCATATGAAATTAAACAACAAGGTAGAAGTCATAGAAGCAAGACTCTAAAATGTAAAACATATTTTTTACTTAACATATGAAATTAAGTTTCATGGAAGAAGTCCTGGTAGTAAGACTCTAAATTGAATAACATCTTTCATCTTTATCACATGAAACTAAACTATATGGAAGATGTCTTAGAAACAAGACTCAAAACAACCGAGCATATTTTGTCCTTATAGAATGAAATTAAAAAATGTGGAATACATCCTAACCATATGATGCTAAAATACATGGGAACATTACTTCATGAATGGATAAATGCATGTGATATAGATATGTGTGAAAGGAAAATTACATACTCACATCGTTGTGTGTGAGTTAGATCCATATAGAAAAACATTTCATTCAAGAAACACGTGTGTCTTGGTTCCTTATATCATAGGATATATAGTGACACCCAGATCTCCAATCTTGGGTCCAACCACAATATCAACAGAACAAATTCCCCTAACAATATGGTCCAGACTTGTGCGGAGTGTTTTCCATCAATAACTACTTGTGTCTTGATTCTTTCTATTATAGGGTACATAGTGATAGCCATATGTCTAATATTAGGTCTATGCACAATATTAATTGAAAAATCCCCTCTATATGTATTAGTAAATCCTTTACGGAGACTTTTTCTTTTTGCAACTAAGTATTACTTAATTATTTCCATTATAGGATATGTAGTGACACATAGATCTCCAATCCTGGGTCCTTCTGCAATATCAATAAAAAATACATCCCTCTATATATGGGTTAGATATGTGTGGATATATTTCCATTCCAGAACTATGTGTGTACTTATTCTTAATATAGAAGGATATGTAGCGATTAAAAGATCTCGAATCCTAGGACCAACAAAAAAATCAATGGTAAAAATTACGGCCCTGTATATGGGTTAGATTCGTGTGGAGAGTTTTCTACTCATGTACTACAGGTTTCTTGATTTTTTCCATCATAGGATATACAGTGATGCTTAGATCTCAAATAGTAGGTCTACCCATAATATCAATGGAAAAAATTTCTCTATACAAATGGGTTAATCCTTTTTAGAGAGTTTTACATTAAAGAACTATGTATGCATTGATTCCTTCCATCACAAGATATGTAGTGACACCAAGATCTGCAATATTGGTTCCAACCAAAATATAAAAAAAATTCCTCCCTATGCATGGGTCTATATTAACTAAAGATTTTCATAGATAAATATTACATATTTTTTTATGAATATTTAATACATTGCAAAAATAATCCACTTAGGAACATAGTAGTTTAGTGACTTTGGAGACTTGGTACACAATATTCAAATTTAGTGAATGATCTTAAACATATCCCATAAATAACATCCTCTTTAGTAATCTTCTTAAAAATACAGTACATAAAACCTTTTTTCATAACTAGGTGAAATGAAACATATGAAAGGGTGATATAAAATTCTCTATAAGGGTAAAAAAGGGAGATACATAAGCATAACATGAACATAAGAGTTTCAAAAAATGAAAAAAAATATTTGAAATCTATACCCTCCTTATAAAAGAACCTAATCTTGAGTCATGGAATAATTATTCGCAGTTTATAAGACAGAAATCATATGAAAATCAAATAACATAATTGATGAAAGAATAAAATTTTCATAATACAAAGTATTTTTGAACACAAATAAGCATAAAAATACATATCCATAGTAGTCATGATCAGCTCCAAGGCCATCACAGTGGAATGATTTCACACCCAAAATAATCATTTTAGTCTAGTGTCACTCTGAAGACCATCATAGTGGAAAAATCCTTTACTGAACTGGGATTACTTGATGTTCGAGTCCTATTAATCACATGATATAGAAATGTTTACATAATGCCTTAGTGGGAGATATAGGTCCCACCCATTACATAAAGAAAATAATACATACATGTTTCAAATGATCTTAAAATATTCTTTTTATCATAAACCAAGAAATAAAATGGGATTTTTAAACATTTCATTGTGTCATTATTTTTATAAATGAGTTAGGTTTCATAATAATTTCATAATTTCATCATAGCATAACCCGTGGGAAATGAAATAGGTTTGATAAAAAAATTATAATAGTAAAATGCATGAAAGAGAAATAAGTTTCATAAAAATATTATCATCATGAACATAATATATTTAGATAAAGAATAAGAAAGTTATCCTTTAATTATATTATTAGTAAATAAAAAGATACATCAATGGTTTTCATTATAGATAGAAAATTATTTTTAAAGATAAATCAGTTTGAAAATTTCATGAGGAAAATATCCATTCTTTTAAATAAAATTCTTAAAACTAAATAATTCATAAAACATTTAACAAATTAGTTTTTAAGAAAATATACTTTTAAACAAATAAAAGACACTTTAAAAATATTTTAAAACATTTCTTGAGGAAAATATTTTTTCCACTTTGAAAACACTTTTTAAAAGAATATTTTTTTTAAAATAAATTCCTTTTAAAATAATCTTGAAAAAATATAAATTAATCTTAAAAGAAAATTATTATCATAATAGTGGGACATTTTTTTCATGTTGTACACATTAAAAGAAATATTTCCTTTACATTTTCAGAAAAATCCAAGTGGGAATTTTCTGGAAAATGACCTAAAGATTCCTTTTATTTTTTTATTAAAGTAAAAAATAGGTAAATATTTCATCAATGATTCATTTTAATAATGTTAAAAAATGTTTTTTTATAAAACATGGTTTTTGAATAACAATGGGGTTTCAATAGAAGAGTTTGTTAAAGATGATTTTTCTTAAAAACATTATTCTGAACTATTAAATACATAAAGAGAGGAAAATAGTAAGAAACATGTATTATCAAGAAATAACTTGTAGAGAATAAAATTCATGAGTTTCTTGAGATATGGATTACATGATTTTATCATGGGAATAATAATCATAAACAATCCTGATAAATGATTATATTGTTACATAAAACTCTTCTCACTTTGGTATATTTGAATCATAAAACCTAAAGAAGAGAGAAAATAAAATGGATATGGAAATACCAATAATTGATATGTTAATCATTGTAAAAATAAATTCATTGTCATTACATAAAACATATAAAATAAATAGTCAGTGAATATGGAATGTGTTTCACAGAAGTGAAAAGTGAGTCGAAAATCACTTACCATTTTTGTAATATTTTGAATTATAATCCATAATAAAGAATAAAAAAATGAAACATTAAATATCAGTAAAATATGTATAATGACTATATAACATGTCAAAGTGTAAGTATGTATTCCACACAAAATAAATGTCTTGTGAATATGGAATAAGTGTCCTAGAAATAAAAGTGAGACTATAAATCCCTTACCATAAATCACGACTTCCATTGTACACATTCAAAAAAAATGTCTATTTAATATATGTTTATTATAAATATATTATATAATCATAATTATATATATAATTTCTTATATAATTTAATTATTGCTATTTATTACATTCTTATTAACAATTCCTTTTTAAAATCATGTTTTGGGTCATAACCTCTTTGTTTTTTGTATATGTTTTAATTTGTTATTTCCGTTCATATTACATTAATCATTGTTACTTAATATAAAAAATATTAATAATGAAATAATTATTATATTTATACATAAATTAAACGTTTATTTACAATCTTGAAAGATGTTATTGAAAAATGAAGTTCCTTACAATCATACAGACTGTAGGTCTTATGTATGCATCAGTAAAGATTAAAAATTTCAACGATCATTATGGAAATGAGTAAAGAAATATTGAATAATACCTAATTATCATAATAATAAACATAACATATTGTTTTTTTAAATATACTTATACATATATTCCATGTGTTGTGGTGATTAAAATAGAAAGTCACATCACTTTGTGAAAATGGTAATATACACATACATAAACGACGTTATCATCTTTAAATGAGAGAAAAAGTAAGAACTAAAATAATATATTACATTTGAATAAAGATAAATATATCATTATTATAATAATTATTTCATTTTTATCACATATATTCATTAAATATTATCTTATCATTTACCATGTTAAGTGTCTGAGAAAATAAATCACATCACATCACGAGGTGGTAGTCCAACCTACACACGAATACCGTTATCGTATCCCCAAAAAAAGAATGTAAAAAGGTATATATGATAAAATTACTAAAGAGGTATATTTATGTTATTAATATAGTATATATACTTTATATCCATCATTATAAACAACTTTTTGTGGTGTTAATGAAAAAAATGAAGGACATCTGTTTGCGAGGCGGTTGTCCGCCATACACACATACGATGATTTCAAAACCCATTTGATAGAAGTGAAGATAGTTGTAGTTCATGAACATATCATAAAAAAATTTATTTTATTTATGATAAATATTTTATTATATAATCATGTTTTATAAGAATTTAAGTATATGGATGAATAAATAAAATAAAAATGATCATCGAAGAACATTACCTCCTATTCAGGTAAGCTCGTAAGGTTTTCACCTAAATACTTCCTAGGATGGATTTATGACAAAAATAAGGATTCCATTATTATATAATTGAAGTTGTTAAGTGATTTAGAGTAGCTATTTCCCAATTTTTTTGAATGTGTGAATAAGAGAGGATATGGGTGGCTTTTTTATAAGTGATGTGAGTGGAACACATGTAATTGTTTGAAAAATGGTGTAGCCATGTTATTATAATAAAAAAATGCTCAAAATGAGAAATTATACAACCTAGAATATATATGTTCTAAATATATCTATAAAATTGGTTTTTATAAATTTGGGCCATTTTTAACACTTATCTTTTTAGTTTAACGCCGGGTAAACCCATTTTTTCAATAACCGTGATAATTGATTTTTAATGTTTTCACTCTTCATTTAAAAAGAAAATTAATTTTATCTTATTATATAATAAAAATTATTATGATGAAAATTATAGAATTCATTTATCCAAATTCAATTCATAAACGAGTAAGAATTTAACTTAAATGTAATCTCGTAGTCGTGACGGGAAATCGGGTCTTCAAAGAAAATATATTTAAAAGTTTACAAAGTTATTATATGAAAATTCATTATTAAAAAGAATACATAGAACTAAATCAGATTAATAGATATATGATAAAACAAATTAAAATTTAAAATTAATTTAAAAAATGAATTAACATTACAAATAATTTAAATGAAATGGTATTTTTATATTAAAATTCAGTTTTTTTCATTACTCAACAGAAAATTGATATTCCTAGAAAATTTTAAAAACATTATCCTAAAATAATTTGTTGATGATTATTTAAAAAAATAACTTTATTATTTTGATATAATTTTATATTTTTTTAATTGAATTTTTTATAAGTTTAGAATATGAATTAAACCTGATTTATAGAAAAAAAGTTCATAAGAAAAAATTGGTTTTATTTTTATTTGTTTTTAAGAAGAAAACATAAGATGAATGTCTATAAATTTATTAAATATATAATATATAAATTTAATTAAATTCATTTAACAAAATTAACTTGGTTAATTTATTGATGTAAAACAAATATTTTTCTTCCTAAAATCCGTTTTTTAGAAAACAAATCATTTATTTTACATTGGATTTTTTCTTCATTTATAATGAATTTATTATCATAGATATCATTATATATACATGTGAAAAGAATATATTTTAAAATTTTATGGAATATTATCCATAATCATCATTCCAATTTATAGGTTACAACTATCATATTAAATCATATTTTCTCCATAGTGAGTGTCATTTTTTTTAAACTCAGCATTTGTTACAATATAAGATAAAAGTAGTGTTGCATGTAACAGAAGATGAACTCTATGTTTCTCAAAATTAAAGATAAATACATAATTTCATGTAATATAATCTAAAATCAATGTTTAATGTAATGTAATTTAAACTCAGTGTTGTGTATAATGAAAAATATCAAAGTGATTAAATTTATTGGATTTGATTTTTCACAAAATATCATGGTGTTACATTCTACACCCCTTAAACTGATTTTCTATCTCAAAATCAATCTCTTTCATCAAAGGATTATAATTTAAAAATACTTTCATAGAAAGAAACATTTTAAAAATGAATGATTAAAATTATATTAAAAATGGAATGTTGTAAATATGAATGTTACCTAAAGTAACACATAACTAGGTTTCTACATAGAAGAACTTCGGTGGGAGGTGATGTGGACATAGAAGAAAAATTTATTGTCCCATTAATTATGGGGAGTAATAGAGATCATATATCATAATAATTTGAAGATCATTTGAAAATCAGCAACCACAAACCCTAAACCAAATTATAATGAAAAATGTCACTAATATCATAAAAAATGATAGTAATATGACAATTTTTTTCAATATCCTTTTACTAATGTCAAATATTTTTCACGATAAGATAAAATTCCTTGATTGAATTCAATTTCGTAATAAAAAATCACCCATTAGTTATACCTTGGACAATTTACACTTAATCTATTACTCTAATAAATTAAGGTGAACTTTTTATGATTGAAGCACTAATAGATCATAAGACCTATAATACAATGATAAGTCAATCCTACTATCTCTTGTTATCATCATAACAAAATTGTATTCATAGATTATCTAATAAGCATAAATCTTTATATGGATATTTAATAAATTAATTTATAAAGCCTAGTAAAAAGTTAAACTTAAAAGATTTAAAAAATGATAAACCTTGTTATCCTCATAAAATATTGAAATCCAAAACATTATAAATAAGTTAACTAAATTTCCAAAAATGAACTTATCATTTATACCCCAAAAAACCTGAAGCTTCTTTTAATTTTCACATACAAAACTTGTGAATTCCTTCATCATGTATTCTATAGAAACATGGTAATAATTTGAATTACCCTAAAACCTTATTAAAAAATACATGCTTCATCATTCCTTAAATATAATACATATTATTGGGTAAAATTTTTAAATAAAAAAATATTGTAAACTCCTTCAATGATAGCGTAAAGCACTTTTTCAAAAAAACATCAATCAGTTACAAGTAAATCCATACTATCCAATTTATTTATCCATACCAATCATATTTTTATCCTAACATCATTATTTATACATCGGGTACATATTTAGGGTAATATTTCCCATAATCATTTTTTCCATTAATATAACCATTCCATTAAATCAAATTTCTATTTCATCAAAATACATAGTCATATTCTTGAAAATCGTTAATGAAGATTTTATAAAGAACAATCGTTATATACTTCGTGATTTATATAAAATAATTATTGAATTACAATACATAGACACTTCAATATTTACACTTTATTATTTAACCAGAAACATGGATTCATCATCTTAATACTTAATACCTCATTCCTGTAATATGAAATATGAATCATGTCTTAAAATTACTCCACCACAATTTAATAATAATTATTATATTTTATATTTACTATACATTTAAAATAGTTCATTCCCTTCACATGTAATTCAGGGTATTTTCATCATCAGTAAAGTATCCATTAATTGTACTACCTTGATTATTCTCTCCACAATATTTCTACTTAGGACTTAGATTTTCATAATTCTCGTACCTTCCACAATGAAAACATTCCTCCATTGATAATATCATTTTGAGACAAATATTCCCATACATTATGTTAAAAACTGTAAATTTTACTATATAAATTTATTAGTGTATGAAATTTATCTCAAAACATAAAATATCTTCTCGTTCCTTTAATACATTCCCTGTAGATATTCTTCACACATTCTCAATAAATAAGAAGTTGAATATTATTTTCTCTATGGTGCTCACCACTTGATATCTTGCTTAAATCTACCCTTATTTTATTTGGTGAATCTGAGAGTGGGTCAAGGTGGAGGTTATTAATAATTTATAAGGATAAAAGATTAGGAATAATAAAAATATCCTTCACTCCAATCATCACCCCATTTGGTTACTCATCAACACAATATATATCATATTGAAAGTTAATACAGTTTCTTATGGTTCCCTCTCTTGACTAAAATCCAAAATCATAGTGTGAGTAAAAATATTCATAGTGGGAAACAATAAGATCCTAAAAATCCAATTATTAGATGTCCAAATAATGAAAACTTATTTTTAGACTATGATGACTTAGGTTTATCCTAGGTCATTCATAGTTATTATCTATTTAAATCCATCCTGATGGATTTTAAAGTGTATAATAATTTCTATATAATATCACATGGGAATGTCAAAATAGGTGTGTTGAAATTATCATTGGGATAAAATAGGTGATGATAGAGTTTAACATAATGAACCCTTTTCAGATTTATTACACCAAGGAACCTCTATTACAAATCCACATAAACATACATGATCTAGATAGAGATTTAATTTCTTGAAAACCACTCTCTCTATCCTTTAACAAGATTTGAATATATTTTTCTATACATTAACTTATTATGACACTTATCTTAGAGATATCCCTGTACATATCCTTATAAATATCCTTAGGGATATCACTAATGTTTTCATCCTAGTTTACAAATATTAACTGAACCATTTTTCTAATACCAAATATAAGGACCAGATATTTTCATATATATATATATATATATGTTTTATATTTTACATTAATATTTAATACATTACACATTTACATGCTTGAGGACTATAATAGTTTTGTGTCTTTTCTGACTAGGTACACAATCTTCTAATTTGGTGAAAGATCTTTAGAATCTCCCATAAATATCTTCCCCTTTAGTACTATTCACAAACATACCCAACTAAAAACCTTTCATCATGACCTGTGGAAAGAAAAAATAAGAAATGATGAGCTTAGATGCCGAGTAAGGGTAAAAAAGGAGACACATAAACCTAACATGAACATTAGGGTATAGAAACATGAGAATTACATTTTATAGCCATAACATGCATAAAAAATATTATAATATTGAGTCATGGAATAAATATTAGGATTTCATAAGACATGAAACATAATGAAATCAAATAACATGATTTATTTGAGAAAAACACTAGCATAAGACATTGAATTTTGGCATACAAAAAAGAATATAAAATTATTTACATAGTATTAAAGGATCACTAGAAATTATGTTATAGTGGAATTGGTTCACACCCCAAACCATCATAATAGTGAAGGTTCACTCCCATACCATAATAGAAGGAAAAGTCCCTTATTGAACAGTGTTCAATTCCCATTCCAACCCTATCTATAACATGAGATATAATTCTTTACCTAATAAATTAGAAGGAGATATAGTTCCCACTCATAACATAATTAAAATCATATATATGTGTTCAAAAATAGCATGAAACATCCATATTATCATAACCCATGAAATTAAATGGATTTCATAAACAATTCATCATATTATAACTTGTGGAAAAGATAATGGTTTCATAATAATTTCATGATTTTTCCATAGAATAACCCATAGAAAATTTAGTGGGTTTTATAAGAATGTTATCATGATATAACTCATGGAAGAGAAACATGTTTGATAAAAATATTTTCATCATAAACATAAAACATCAAGTTAATGAAAAATAATGGCATCTGTGGATCATATACCCAGTAAAGAAAATGTTAAATATAAGGATTTCATATTAGATAAAAATTTATTTGGAATGATAAATCACTTAGAAAGTTTCTTCAAGAAAATAAATTTACTTTGAAAACCCCATTTTAAAATTAACAAGTTAATAAAAAAATTTAGTTTTTTTCATTTAAAATAAACATTTAAACTTATAAAATAGGATTTAAGAACTATTTAAAACATTAATTGAGGAAAATAACCTTTCAAATTTGAAATTTTTTATAATTTTTTTTTCAAAATTGTTTACATTAAAAAATAACCTTGAAAATATATAAATTAATATTCAAATAAAGTTAAGATCAAAACAACAAGATATTTAATTCTTTCTGTACACATTAGAAAAACATCCCTTTCACAGTTTTGATAAAATTCAAATGATCATTGTTTCAAAGATAAATTTCAAGACATTTTATAAAAAATAAAACATGGGTAAAAATTTATTCAGTAAATAATTTTAATATTGTTAAAATTTATTTTTAAAAAAATAGAAAAAAATTATTTTGGAAGAAAAGTGGTTTTGAAAAAATAGTGAGACAAAAATGATTTTTTATAAAAATTCAATTAGCTTAAAATTATGAGTAAATATAGAACAGAAAATGTTGGTAAAACATGTATTCTCAACAAAAAACCAAATTAGAATAAAAGTTATGAGGTTTTGAGAGATGGGTCAAAAATATTTTATCACTAGATGTATAACAATAACCAATCATGATAAACGATGAGATTGTAAAATAAAAGAATTACATATTTGGAAACACAGATTCATAATCCCCATGAAATAGATACCCTAAAGAGGAAATTTAATAATAATAAAATTCCGGATAATAATCATTAAATACATTCATGGTCATTGTATACACCACATTAAATAAAGAGGTGGTGAATTTGATATGTGTATCAAAAAAATAAAAGGTGAGACTGAAATCCATTACCTCTTTAGTAATATTTGGAAATTTTAGAAAATATAAATAATAACAAAACAATTCAACATCAAATATCCTTAAAATAATTATATTCTTGATATAAAATTTAAAAGGGGAAGTATATACACCACATAAAGTAAAAAACTGGTGAAAATGGCCTAAGTCTCCGAGAAATAAAAGAGAGACTAGAAATCCCTTACCTAACGATATCAACTTTATTTATACTAATTAAAAATTCATGTATAATATAAATATGTTTATTTAAAAATTATTAAATAAACATAAATATATATATCATATGATATATGATTTACTTACAACCATTTATTACCCTCTTGTTAACAATTCATTAATAAACTCTAGGTTTGGTTAATAACCACTTTGTTATTTGTATATGTTTTGATTTGATATTTTTGGTCCTATTAAAAAGATAATGGTTCAATAATATTCATAACAATAATCATGAAATAATTACCATATTTATACATAAATTATACTTTTTATAATAATCATGAAATATGGTTTTGAGAAATGAAGTGTGCTACAATCATGGAGATGTTTGTTCGTATGTTTGCATCAACAACATTCCAATTTTCCAAGATCATTATAGAAATGAGTAAAGTAATATTTCACCTTTATAAAATATTGAAATACCTTAAATAAAATATTAATTTTTTAAATATACTTATCTATATAATCCATGTGGGGTGGTGATGAAAATATAGTGTCACATCACTTCGTAAAGGCGATAGTCCAAACCTACAGGAATGCTATTATCAGATTTTGGTGAGTGGAATGGTGAGAAATAAGATGATATATCATATTATTATAATGATAAATAATTAATTAATATAATAATTATTTCATTTAAATCACATATATTCATTAAATTTTCCTTATTATCATCAACGTAAATTGTTAGTGAAAATGAATCACATCGCTTCATGAAGCATTAGTCTGCTGTACACATGAACGAAATTATCGTATACCCTATAGAATATAAAGTAAAAAAGGTATATATGATATATCTAATAAATAGTTATATTTATGTAATAAATATATTATATACACCTTATATCTATTATCATACCCAATCGTGAGAGTTGGTAATGGATAAATGATTGACATCAGTTCGTAAGGCGGTGCTCTGCAGTACACAAGAATGATGATTTTGTAACTAATTTGATGGAATTAAAGGTTTTTCTAGGTAATTTATTTAAAATAAAAAAATATAATTATATGAAATATAATTTATTTCTTATATCATCAAGTTTTAATAATAATTTATTTATGTGGACGCAGAAATGGAAAAAATGCTAGTTGAAGAATATTACCTCTACTTCGTGTAACATCATTATGTTTGCTACAAAAGCTTTACTAGGTTTGATTTATGACCAAAATAATGAATATAGTATTAGATTATGGAATTTATGAAGTTATTTGGGTAGGTATTTGCTTAAAAAAAAGGTTATGAAGGTGTGAATAATAGAGGAAAAAGGGTGGCATTTTATAAGTTAGGTGAGGGGCAAACTTATCTTTTTTTGAAAAGAAAAAGGTGTACCCATATTTTCATCAAAAAAAAGGAACATAAAATAGGAAATTATTGAATATAGAATACATAATTCATAAATCGTTCCCTAAAATGGGTGTTGGGAATAGTTTGGGTCATTTTTAATACATACTATTTAGTTTAACCCCAGGTAAACCCATTGTTACCCTAACCGTAGTAATTAATTTTCACCGTTTTCACTATTAATTTTAGTAAAAAATTGATTTTACTTTATTAGATAATATAAATTGTTATGATTAAAATTTTTTATTCTATTTCTCTAAATTAATGTTAAATAAGTGGTAAAATTTAATTTAAAATTAGTCCAGTAGATGTGATGAAAAAGATGGTTTTCAGAGAGAAAATGTTCGAAAGATTTAAAAGTTTATAAAAAAATATTCTACATTAAAAACATTAAAATGAAATAAATTTTATTAATATAAATATAAATTAACTAATTTTATATTAAAAAAATTTAAAATATAATTTATCTTAATAAATAATATAATGAAAAATGACGTTTTCAATTGAAATTCAGTATTTTTCACTATTTATTAAAAATTAATCTATTTTTAAAATTATCCAAAATCCACCATTAGATAAATTTAAAATGATGACTAAAAATATTAATTTGATCTTATAAAAATAACTTTCTGAATTTTCTGAAAATTAATTTTATTATAAGTGTATAAAATGTGATAAAACTATTTTTAAGAATTATATAGTTTTTGATCTTGAAATTTGTTTTATTCTTATATATTGTATAAAAAATATAAGGAATGTTATTTTTTTATTAAATATATAATATGTAATTTTACTTAAGTTAATTCATAAAAAGTGATTTGGTTATTTTATTGATGTAAAACACATTTCAGTTCATAAAAATACTTTACCAGAATAAGACTTACTTTATTTTAAAATAGTACTTATTTTCATTTCTAATTAATTGGACAATAAAGAATTAATTTTACATAAATGTTAAAAATTTAGTTAATCCAATTCATATCTAATTTTCCAGTGGATAGTTAATAAATAAATAATAATTTTTTAATAGTATATCATTTTTTGTTTAAACTCAACATTGCATGTAACATAATATAATATCTACGTTTCACATAACTCCAGATAAACATGGTGTTTCATGTAACAAAATATAATATTAGTGTTTCATATAACACACACTAAACTACATGTTTCATGTAATTCAAGAAAAAAAAAATCAGTTTTTCATATAATCAAAAATATAAAAGAGATTAAATTTATTTAATTTATTTTTCACAAAATCCCTTGGTGTTATAGGTCCAAACCGGAATGGAGATTCTTTTGTTGAATTACTATGTGTGTCTTGAATTCTACCATCACATGATATATAGTTCGTCACAAATCTCCAATCCTAGGTCGACCCATAATATATAGAATGATAAAAACTCACCCCTTACATATGGGTTAGACCTATGCAGTGATCTATCTGAAAACATTGTATTTCTAGATTCAGTCCATAATAGGATATGTAATGATGTCTAGATTCTCTATTTCAGGCTTAGTCTTGGGTTTAAATTTCCCCTAATCGTGTTCCTTTGAAAGAGTTAGATCTGTATAGAGATTATAATTTTGGACAAAAATCCATCTAGGAAATATTACAGTATTTTTGGGTTGATTGTGTTTGTTGAGAAAGAAGGTTTTCAATTATAGTTGTGGAGGCCCATAGATTTTTTAACAAGGAATATTGAAAAAGATCCAAGAATTAGGAATGGATTGCCTAGAATTAGTACAAAAAATTATATACACAAGGTGAAATTGTTTTAGTGTTTTCCAAAAAAAATTGACGAAAATTCGGAGTTTGGATAATATCGTGAAAATTGGATTTCTTTGAAGGACTTATGAAAATATAGAAATGGAATAAGTTTTGAGAATACTATGATTTGAAAAAGGTGGCTCAAGAATGATGTGAAGGTTTTGATAATGATATCCTCAATTACAACGAGCATCATGAACGACGGATTTTGTTGCAGCACCCTGAAATAGGGAGCATCATAGTGGATATGAGGGAGCATCATGAAATAATGATGGCAAAGAAAGAAGATTATAGAATCGATGGAAATTCCTATAAATTGGCATCCAAACCCTTCATAAAATAGTAATACTTAACAAAAATCTTAAGGCTTCGAATTTGTGAAGGTGGTTCACGAAGGTTGTTTATTAAAGAAAGTTCACGATGGCTGTGACAAGTAACCAAATGTTTTGATCATCCAAAAATTAAGATATTTTGTAAAGGATATAAAAAGACGACTGGAAATTATGTGCTTCGTGAAGGATAAGTGCGATTAGTGAAATAAGGAGCTTCATGAAGGCTATTAGTGATTTATAAAAGATGGATCTTCTCAGAATATGGATCATCATGAAGGCAATTTGACATTAATGAAATAAGGATCTTCAAGAAGGATGTGAGAATTACGAAAGTGTTTTAAATGTAATTTCCCAATGAAATGTG
Source organism: Viscum album (assembly GCA_963277665.1). NCBI lineage: Eukaryota > Viridiplantae > Streptophyta > Magnoliopsida > Santalales > Viscaceae > Viscum > Viscum album. The sequence goes on along the minus strand of OY728147.1, from coordinate 1,351,289,754 downwards.
GTATAGTGGTATTTGAAAATTGGATAAAATGATAACATCAATATATAATCTATCTATAAATGAGGATGTATTCATTAGTGATAATAAGAATACCTATATATCCCTGAATGGTGTGTGAATCCATTCCTAGAGTAGTGAAAAAAAAGAGAAATACTGTGATCCTTTCCACTAGTAGTGAGACAGAGAAACAGGCTTAATGAGTGACCTTTTGGAAAGTAGTGTGTTGACCCTAAACATTATAAAGAAACTGAGCCTGGGCATAGAAGTTATCTATAATGAACAACATATTTTGGTAGTGAGTCTTAGTGGATTTGGTACGTTATCATATCACCATTGTATTATCCCTGTACGTAGACCAGTGAGGGTAAACAAAGTAAAATCACTGTTTCACATGCATGATTTCATTTCTGCTCATATATTATTTTGGGAGAATGAGGGAAGAGTGTTTTGATTAACAATGAAACAAGATATGAAGGGGAAGTAGTTTTAATATGTCGTATCCTAATTCAACGCCTCTCAGTGTATTTAACCTAGTGTTACTAAAAATAATCAAAAATAAATTTTAAAACCCTAACATATTCCTCACACAAACCCTCGCATGGATTTATCAAATTCTTAGTTATCCCATGATTCTCCTGCCGAGCATGGCTCATGTGAGAATAGAGAATCTAGAAATCAGCTCTAGACAACGCGAACAAGAAATATTTTGATATTGAACCACATCCTAGTTGCATAACATTAAAATTCATGACCACATCCCTATATATGATCTCGATCTATGTATAGGATCTCTTAACCATTCTTGATGTTTATACTCACTTAGGAACGAAGATAAATTTCCCATGTCCCCTAAATATGAGTTAGAACAGTGGAATGAGATCCCCTTAAAGGAGAATATTATGGAATTATTTATAACCTTACAATATGAATAGGTAATCGTAGGGAAGCCTGGATATATAAATAACATATACCTATATTTTAATATGTCTCAGTCATAAATACCCACTATTCTTATCTACGAGTTAGATCTATATATAAATTTATTGTGCATTAGATAAATCTGTAAAAGAATGGCTCTATCATATGGATACCCATAAATAATCCTATACACGGATTTATGTTTTCTTATACATATAAATTTTACCTAATATTGAAAATTTTCCCCAAAGAAAACATCCATACCTAATGATGGTAAGATACAAGGAAAACATCATTACCACATGATGCTAAACTCCAAGAAAAAAATTCCTTGTCACGTGATGTTAAGCCTCGCAAAAAATAAATCCCCACCACAATATGATAAAATGTTTAGAACATTACCCATATCCATTCTTTATCAATATACCTCAAGTGTATGACCTCGATCTGCCATAGTATGGGGCACTTCCATAATCTTTTAAGCACCTCAACCCATGAATCACACTTCATGTCATGAGTGCCTTGGGTTGTTTCAAACCTTTCAAAACCCCTAGAAAGGAGAAAATATCTACCCATTTTACCATTATGGAGTAGGAACCTCATAAAGACCTTAGGAACGTTAACTAGAGGCATGATTTCCTTATTGGAAGGGGATTATGATCCTTGTGACCCTAAACATCATCGCAGTGGATCTCGTCACCTTAGAGTGACTCATGAGAATTTTCGATGTGATTTTACCATATCAATACTCATGAACCCAAAAACATGGGCTATGATTTACAAAATTTTAATCCCCTTATCAAAAGGATATTGGATTAGTCTTGACCATGGATATATAAATTTTTCTATTGTATAACATTCTCTCCATAATAGGTTTATGTGCATAATGACCTAAATCTACCCGCAGTAGGGTAAACTTAGTAAAACCTTATACTTTATCCTTTAATGGTCCATGATATATGTCCCTAAATTACCTGTGAATGAGACATAAAATTTTTTAGTTTGAAAACCCACAAACAAAGGAATGAGAAAAATTTTGGTCTCCTCTTACTAAGCTTTTTATTGCTAGATTTTAGGAATAAATTATTTTATAAATAAATAAGTTATAAAGATCATGGCCCTCCCCATTTTTCCCTACTTACAGCCTTGCTATGCTTGTTGGATTCCCTGGTCTTGGAAAAATTTAGTGTAATGTTTTTTCACATCTCCTCCTATTGATATCGTGTTCACTAAGTAGCATCACAACTCTTAGGTTTCTAAAACCCTTCTTGAATATTGTTGTTTCCCTAAAACACCTTGATATATTTGAATTTAGATCTAACATAACTGCATCCTTGAGTTGGTATCCTTCTCTTGGAACCCCAGGGACCTTGGGCTCTCTTTCTCTTGGTCCTTCCATATATAAAAATGGTAATAGGTATAGGTTAATCCCAAAGTACCCACTAGTATTCATTGGATAATTGAAACTCTTCTAAAGAGGTATTTCCTAGAGAATGGTTCATAGAAAGAGGAACCCCTTAAAACTAAGAGTTCTTGTCCTAACTCCATGGGATATGAGCTTCCTCTATTTCCAATGGTTAACTTTTACTAAGATGTTCCCACATATAGTCAACATACATTTTCCTTGTCCTTGATTTAAAATTCCCATAACTAGACTACTAATGTGGATTTTTCATCCTTAACTTTACATCGCCATGTAATATACCAAATCTTAGAGAAAGAATATGATATTCCATTACAAAACCTTTTCATGGAACCTGTAACATGAATCAAAAAAACATGTCATAGGGATAGAGACTTCAATACAAGTTTAAAAATTCCAAAGGGATCTTGAACCCTCTTTAGATATCCTTTTTTCCACTCCCGAAAACATCATTCAAATGTTTTAGTCTTCAAAAATCTTTCTTGTACCATGGAAAAAATTGGGGATCCTCTTTGCTTGAACATGCTTGTAAGATATATAGGTTCATGCAAAAGGAACTTTGACCCCAAAAAATTGTATAATATCATCCTTTCAGGAAATGACCTTGAATCCCCATGAGCCCTTACAACACTGCAGAAGAACTCAACACCTTAGGGTTTTTGGGTCATACCCGACACGTCTTCCCTATTCCATATAAATTAGTTCAATATTTTGGTTTATTATTTACATTGACAATATGCCAACTATCAAATTGGATTCATCATACCTGATATTTTACTATATAGAAGGAATAATCATAGTGAGGATGAATTGTTCAACAACCTATCATGGACATTTATACTGGATATTTTCTCAAAAAATATAGGGTTCCAGAACCATTTATAAACATTAATTATTCAGAATATCAATTAATAATACAAGGCTTTAGAACCCTTTTCTTAAAGATATAGGGTTTATGAACCACGAATGAACCTTTCATGAGTACCAATATTTCACTAATAGTAGTATATGGTTTATGCTAGAAGATAAAAAATACAGCAGTAGATGGTCCGAGATAGAATATCCTAAGTCATGGCAGTATGAATCTAAATTGCACAATGTATCAAGTCCTATTAGAAAGACATTAAACTACATAACATTTTTCATCCATACTAAATTATGTTAAATAACACAAAATATTTCCTCACAAAATGATTTTAAATACCATGTATGATATCCTTACCATATGATGTTAAACTGAATGGAAGACATCCTTACCACATGTTGTTAAACTGGACATATAATGTTACTTTGAAGAAAATTCACTACACCTGAGATATTTTCTCTGATATAGAAGACCCTAAACTATAACTTAATAATGCTATATTTTTCAAGACCATAAAAAACCAATTGTGTGTGACCCAATTCCCACCATGTTGTAAAAATAAAAATAGAACCATGGGAATAATTTGAGACTCTTCTTATTGGAAATGAACTTTGTGTGATCTAATAAATATTGAGAAAACAAAAATGAGAAAATCAAAAAAACTTTTCAAGTAAAAAACCCATAAAGGGAGTCCTAATCAAGATCCAAGTCTATGCCCACTAATATTTCCCAATATAAAAATTATAAAAAATATAAGGAAAATATAAAAAAATATACAAATCATATTGGGATCATTATTTTTCCTTAGAGAAAATCAAGCGATGGTCCTTAATTCCACTGAGTTAGTAAATAAAAAGATCACTCTCCACATGGTACATTTTTTTACCCATATAATCATTTTAAAATAAGATATATTAGGAAGTCTGGAGAATATACTTCAGTGAGTAATCTCATGTCGATATGAATTCATGAGAAACTTTTAAAGATAAATATGTTAGACTCAAACATTTAAATCTAGGTGTTTGGGTTTAAATTTTTTTATAAAAAGGATGGGTAAAATTTATGATCTATATGATATAATTTTAAAAAATACCATGCAGATTATAAATTAAAAAAATTATGATAGTGATATGCAATGTTTAATAATGTTGGTTTATTGATAATGAACCTAATGGGGATAAATTTATACAACCTAGAGTATCTCTAGTGTGCCCAAAAACAAATGGTGGTTCATGAAACTATAATAACATTACAAATTGTTCTCATAGTATTCATTGATCATTGTAAACCTATACTCTAGGGATCCCATGTATTGGTGCAGTTGATCAATGTATTCAGTTCCAACCTCCACAATCTGCTTCAATGATTCCTCCCGCGAAACAACATCAAGTATTTCCTTCTCCACAGGGTCAAAGAGGGTCCATTTCTTTAAGATTTTTTTTAATAATTACAGTCCATACTTCAACCATGAAAACTCCACTTAGAGATAAATTAATTCAGAAATTAATTGTTTTATTTCAATCTTCCCAGTGCTAATCATGTTTCAGCAAGATGTCCCCTCCACTATGCATTGGAAATCCTTATGAAAGGCCTCATAAAAACATTATTTAACTAAATATGAATCATCTTCCAATACTATCTTCAATCCAAACCCCCCTCTCATCTCTCAAGTAAGTCACCTCCCTCTCCAGGTGTAACACCCGAGACTTTTATGTTATATAAATCATCAAAGGAATCTTTTTCTATACAACACTTGCTTGGCTTGCTTTACACGCAATCACGACCTTCCTCGATAGCTTGCGTCGTACGCAATACCGAGTTTCACTAAACAACAATATGCTATTAAAACCAGCCGTTATGAATAGTAATAACCACTTTTTGAAATTTTATAAATTTTATTTTTCAAAATGGACTTCATTTTTGGACTCAGAATATCGAAATTAGCCTAGGGTGAAATTTTGGTATTTTTCTGAAAACTTTCAATTTTTGATGAATAGTGAAACCACTAAGTGGTAGGTTAAAAACTGAATTTTGCATAAAACTTAATTTTACCGCTTCTGTGAATGGAATTTCGAAAATCCGAGAGACACGGTTAATATCAAGGACTAAAATGTGGTTCAATGAGATGAAAATAATTTTTTGGTGAATAGTAACTTTTTACGATTTTTACCGCGATTAATAGTAAATAGGGTAACTAAGGGTAAATATGATATTAATATTACCCTAACACATGTCCTAATTCTATTGTACAAGTGTAATTCGACCAAAAACAAACTTAGGAATAAAATATGACCATTTAGGCCCACTTGGATTAGATTAGGACATTTATTATTAATTTATTTAAAGAAGGGTTAAAATAGTTAAAATCAAAGTTTAATAAGTAGATCATTTTTAATATGGGGTTATACATAAGATAAATTCGATTGTAAATATTCATTAGAAAGCTAAAAAGATTTCCTACATGATGATATTTTATTTGTAATTTTTAGACATCAAATAATGTAATTTATTTATGACACAATGATGATGCAGTAATTATATTATTAATGAAATATTGACATAATTGATGTTATAAACACCAAAATAAATGTAATTTGAGACTTTTTATGAATTCAACTAATTTTATAGGTTACTATGATATATTAATGTTGATTTAATCAACTTGGTTCGAACATATAATTCTTTTATGACTTTCACAAAAATCATATATCAAATAGTGTCAAAATTGACACAAAATAGTTTTTAAATCAAATATTATATTATTAATTGTTATTTTATTCCTAAAAATCTAAGGTTCGGCCAAATGACTTATATAAGGATATATATTTTAATAATAAACAATTTGGGGTTCGTTTGGTATGTTATAGTAAGTGTATTAACCATATAGTGAAAGAAAACAAAAAGACATGGTAAAAGTTAAATTATTTAACTTAGAGTTAAATCTAATTGATAAGGTTAAAATAATACCCTAAACTTGTCTAAATCCTATTGGTTGATAGGATTTCGACCCTTCCCCACATTATCTTCGAAATAAGACCCTTTGGAACCATTATAAACCGATTTTGACTTTAATATAAAATAATATTTTGAGATATTCCTAAGGTGCCCCTCTCCTCCCTTATAAAAGGGCACCTCCTCCCCCTCCTCCTCACACCAAATTGAGCACTCATGCTCGGCCAACCCCTGCCCTTTTCTCCTCTCCACTTCCCTAGAATAATCCTAGAGGTCCTGGTCTTCTCCAAAGACCAATCTTAGTTCCTTAAGTGGAGGATTCAAAGTGGCGTTCCAAAGAAGAGGTAATATCCATTACCGATCTTTTCAATTTCTTTCTTCTTCAACTTCTTCTTCTTTAGTTGTTTCATGATAAAGTAATAACATCAGTATTACTTACATACTGATATGTTATTATAAATTTGAAACAACCCTATTTCACCTTCTATCCATCCTACGGAAAAATGAAATCACCACGCGTGCGTACGTACGGAATACCGTCTCCACGCCGTGGTGTAATCTATTTTCCACCATCACCTTAAAAGGATGGTTATAATGGTGTAATGAGTAACTAAATATGATTATTATGAAGTAATATTGATACTGAAATAATATATATATACTCCAATACAATTCCACGATCATAGGAACGATATCATCACTCGTGCGTACGTACGGAATACCGTCTCCACGATGTGATGCGATTCGTTCTACATGATCTTCATTTCATAATGATTATATAAATGAATTGAATGAATGAATATGGTATATAATACACTAATACCATTCTGGAAATGAATTATCTATAACCTAAAGATAAGAATAAGAATTTATTCGACAAAACACGCATAAGAACAAAAAGTTATAAAGACCAGAGTAACAAGTAACAATGAAATATTACTAACAAGAAGCTAATAATATGACCATATATGATATCATATAAATATGTATGATTCTGGAATAAGTAAATAACATTATTTAAACCATTATACAGGAGCTTCGGACACGTACAAAGCTAATCGGACCTAAGGTAAGGGAAATATCACAATCTCATTTTTATCCGAGATTGTTTATTCGTAAGTATTTACTGGGGTGTATTTTATCATCCACATCCATGTTCCCTCAATATGAAATATTGTTTCCATCCACTTGCAATAGTTTAAATCCAATTTTACCCTTAGGTGAGTTTTTAGTAAAGAAAATGAAAGGAATCTTTTGTCGTTTTTCCGTATGAGGTACTTTTTGACTTTTCCGACAAAAGTACGAAGAATGTTTTTTTTAACTTATACGGAATGAATGGATTTTTAAAACATTGTTTCCAAGAAGCTTCCTTTACAAGTTTTCAAGTTTATTTTTAATCAACTTCTTTTATTTTAAAGTTGTATGACATGTTATGAAAGGAAAAATGTTTTTGAAGAAGAAAGGATATTTTCCTCAAGAATGGAGTTCAAGTGATTTTCAAAATTATTTTCCATCTAAGATAATAAAGGGTTTTGTTTTTATCCCTATTATTACATTGATTTGATCATGTTGTGATGGAATTATTTTTATGAATTCCTTTATCTTATATGAATTGATTTATGATGTCATGATGTTTCAAGAATCCCATTTTTGTTTCATGTGTTATGCGATGATGTATGTTTTATGATTATGTGGCACACATAAGAAAGGATTCATTATAAGATGGGTGGGACCTATATCTCCCTCCAATGCATTGGGTAAAGATTTTATATCTCATGAGATAGACATGGCTGGAACGGAAGGTTATTTCGCTTCAGTGATACAGGACTGAAACGAGGAGTGAACTCGGTTCAGAAAGGGACTTTGTCCACTAAGATAGTCTTGGCAATGAGTCATGACTAACAAGAAATGATTTCCATGATTATGTGTGCATGCCACAAAGTTTCAAGTATTATGTTATGATTATTGGGATCTCATTTTCACTTCTATGATTTATTCCATGTTAAGATATTATGATCTCTTTTGCAGGTTTTGATAAAGATATGATATGATTTTTATTTCCTTTATTTGCCCTTGCTGAGCATTTGAGCTCACCCTTTTATGTTTTCTTTTCCCCAGGTCAGGAAGATGGATATTAAGTAGAATATGCTAAAAGGGACCCTAGATATGATGAAATAAATGGGAGATACTGTAGAAGATTTATGAACTAGTTGTTTATGTTTCACAGTTTCTAAAGGCACTATACCTATACGGTCCTTTGTAGTTTTATCATATGTTGTAATAAGTGTGCTTCAATTTTTGAAGTATTAAAAATGTATGTAAAGTATGGGTCGTTATAGTTGGTATCAGAGGAAAGGTATAGTCAACCTTTGGAAACTAGGATGTGAAAGCCTTAGTAAAAACCCTAAGGATAAGTCTAAGCATAGTACACAATCTTAGTGTTTTAGAAATGGCCTTGAATAACCTAGGATAAGACCATAAGCATGAAAATTTTATTCTTGAATTATGTGGTTTCCTATTATAATTAGTGTTGCTCACACTATTCTTCTTGGTTTTAGTCAATGGCTGGAACCCGAAGGAACCGTGTTAATGCGGAATGCAATGGGCAATGCAATGATTGTCCCCCTGAGCAACCAAACGATATGGGAGCTGGAATGCAAAATCTTGTAGCCATGCTCACACAACTTTCTCAAGCTATGAATCATGCAGGATTTCCAAACGAGCAAAGGAGGGAGAAACATTCTGTTGAATCCTTCATGAGGCAGCGTCCATCTTCTTTCAGCGGGTCTACTGATCCATTAGTTGCTGAACAATGGATTAGTACTACTGAAAAGATATTTTCAGTTCTTCAATGTTCTGAGCATGATAAAGTCATCCTAGCAGTGTATCGTTTGGAAGGAGATGCGGATCAATGGTGTAATCTTGTTAAGAATACGAGGCAAAGGGATGAAATTGAGTCTATGGAATGGGACGAGTTCAAGAACTTATTTTTCAATAAGTACTTCCCTCGGATTCTCCGAACAAAGATGGAGAAAGAGTTCCTTGAACTGAAGCAAAGGGATGATGAATCTGTTGGTACCTATGAAGCAAATTTTACCAGACTTGCAAGGTACGCTTTTGGTATTATTTTCCAACCTGAGAGTAAGATCGATCGATTCTTTAGTGTCTTAAAACCAAGTCTTCGAAGGGCGTTAGCCATAAGGGACTTCAATAGCTACGAGGAAATCGTTCGATGTGCTCTCAAAGTCGAGATGGAGATTGGAGTAACCCATCAGTCACATGGGTTTGATAAGAAGAGGAAGATGGAATTCAAAGGAAACTCTAAAGAGCACACTGAAAAGAAGATGAACTTTCCATTATGCTCAAAGTGTGGAAAGAAACATGGAGGGAGTTGTCTTAAAGGGACAAGTAAATGTTTTAAATGTGGAAAGGAAGGTCATCGGGCATTTGAATGTCGTGATAATGGGAAGAAGATGTCTAATGACGCAAACAAAGGAAGGGATACACAGAATGAACCTGCTACACTTCAATGTTTCAAGTGCAAGGAGATGGGGCATTATGCCAATCAATGCCCAAATCCAAGGGTTGATGATGATGGTCGACGTCAACAAACTCTTAAAGCTAAAGACAAAGGAAAGTCACATGCAATTTCTATCAGCGATGTGGAGTACGATAACGATGTGGTGAAAGGTACACTTACCATCCACTCTAAAGTAGCAAATGTTTTATTTGATTCTGGATCCACCCACTCTTTTATTTCTGAAAAATTTTCTAAGGGTATCACCGTATTACCTCAACAATTAGATGTTGAGTTAGCTATGACAACACCTAATGGCACATCAATCGCATCAGAAGTTTATAATTCTTCTCCGATCGAAGTTTGTGGGAAAGTGCTTCCTGCAAATCTTGTGATCCTTCCTTTAGTGGAATTTGATGTGATTCTTGGAATGGATTGGCTTTCTCTACATGGAGCTCATATCAATTGCCAAAGAAGGGAAGTCACATTTCATATTCCAGATCAATATACGATTGTATACCAATGCAAGGATGAACATAACCTTCCAGTGGAAATTTCTTCCATCTTATGGGTATTGATCCCACTAAATGAAGGTTATTTATCTCAAATGGTTGGTGAGGAACTCACGATTAAGAATATGCCCATTGTAAGGGAGTTTGATGATGTCTTTCCGGAGGAATTACCGGGTCTTCCACCAAATCGTGAAGTTGAGTTTTCAATAGAACTCGTACCGGGTGCTTTGCCTATTTCAAAGACACCTTATAGAAGGGCCCCAATTGAGTTGCAGGAATTGAAGAAGCAACACCAAGAGAATCTTGATAAGGGATTCATACGCCCTAGTGCGTCACCTTGGGGAGCACCTGTTCTATTTGTTAAGAAGAAAGATGGATCAATGAGACTCTGCATTGATTATCGAGAACTTAACAAGATCACTATCAAGAACAAATATCCTCTCCCACGCATTGATGACTTATTTGACCAACTACGCGGAGCTCAATACTTTTCCAAGATTGATCTTCGTTCAGGGTATCATCAATTAAGGGTCAAAAGGGAGGATATACCAAATACGGCTTTCCGTACAAGGTATGGACACTATGAATTTATAGTGATGCCATTTGGTCTTACTAATGCCCCTGCTATCTTCATGGATCTAATGAATAGAGTCTTTAAGGACTATCTTGATCAATTTGTGGTAGTCTTTATAGACGATATTCTTGTCTATTCAAAGAGCAAGGAAGAGCATGAAGATCACTTGAGAATTATATTGAAGACCCTGAGAAAGGAGAAGCTTTATGCCAAATTTACCAAGTGTGAATTTTGGCTTCAAAAAGTTGCATTTTTGGGTCATATAATCTCAAAAGAGGGGATATCTGTGGATCCAGCAAAAACAGATGTTATCGAAAGATGGTCGAGACCAACCACAGTAACTGAGATCCGAAGTTTTCTTGGTTTGGCTGGATATTATCGACGTTTTTTAAAAGATTTTTCACGATTATCTAATCCACTCACCAAGTTGACTCGGAAAGGAGTTAAGTTTGTCTGGACAGAGGAATGTGAAGAGAATTTCAAGGAGTTGAAAAGAAGGTTATCCAGTGCACCTGTGCTCACACTGCCTTGTAGTGGAGAATGGTTTGTGATCTACAGTGATGCATCCAAGAAGGGATTGAGATGTGTTCTTATGAAAAATGATATGGTGATAGCTTATGCCTCACGACAGTTGAAAATACATGAGCAAAATTACCCAACACATGATTTGGAGTTGGCTGCGGTAATCTTTGAATTAAAGATTTGGAGGCATTACCTTTATGGTGAAAGGTGTGATATTTATACTGATCATAAAAGTTTAAAGTATATTTTCACACAAAAGGAGTTGAATATGCGTCAAAGAAGATGGTTGGAGATGATTAAGGATTATGACTGCTCAATCCATTACCACCCTGGGAAAGCAAACAAGGTGGCAGATGCATTAAGTCGACAAGACCATGCTAGTTTATCCATGATGAGGATCACAAAAGATCCAATATTTATGGATTTACAAAGGATGGATCTTGGAATTTTAATGGAAGGGGAAAAATCTTATCTTTCTCAAATGAATGTTCAACCATCTATACATGTGAAGATTAAAGAGGCACAGAAAGAAGATGTCGAGTTACAAAAGAAGGTGAGAAATGTTCCTGAATTCAACCTTGATTGTGATGGGATAATAAAGTTCAGGAATCAGGTTTGTGTTCCTCCCATCCCCGAATTAAAGAAGGAGCTGCTGGATGAGGCTCATAGTTCTTCATTCTCTATTCATCCTGGAAGCACGAATATGTATAGGGACCTGAAAGAGTACTTCTGGTGGGATGGCATGAAAAGAGATGTTGCTGAATATGTCTCTCGATGCTTGGTTTGTCAAAAAGTTAAAGCTGAGAGATAGAAGTCTAAGGGGATGTTACAACCATTACCCATACCCGAATGGAAATGGGAAAACATCACTATAGACTTTGTCACAGGACTTCCTAAAACATCCAAAGGCAATAATGCTATCTGGGTCATAGTTGATCGTCTCACAAAGTCTGCACACTTCATTCCTATTAGAGAGGATTTCTCTCTAGATCAGCTTGCCAGGATATATGTAAAGGAAGTGGTAAGATTGCATGGAGTACCACTTTCTATTATATCTGATCGAGATACGAGATTTACCTCGAAGTTCTGGCGAAGTCTTCAGCATACTCTGGATACAGAGTTGAGTTTCAGAACTGCTTATCATCCCCAGACAGACGGTCAGTCTGAGAGAACAATTCAAACCCTATAAGATATGTTGAGAGCTTGCTCTATGGATTTCAAAGGAGGTTGGGATCAACACCTACCTTTGGTAGAATTTTCTTATAATAATAGCTTTCACTCCAGTATTCAGATGGCTCCTTATGAAGCTCTCTATGGAAAGAAATGCAGGACTCCAACTTGCTGGGATGAAGTTGGGGAAAGAAAGCTATTAGGACCTGATCTCGTTGATGAAATGGCAGAAAAGGTCAGATCTATTCAACAACACATAAGAGCAGCTCAGAGTCGACAGAAAAGCTATGCCGGCAACCGAAGAAAAGACCTAGAGTTTGAAGTGGGTGATAAAGTGTTCTTACGAATATCTCCCTGGAAGAGGGTTATGAGATTTGGAAAGAAGGGGAAGTTGAGCCCTAGATATATTGGTCCTTTCGAAATATTGGATCGTGTTGGGAAGGTAGCTTACCGATTGGCGCTTCCACCGAATCTCTCTCAAGTTCACGATGTGTTCCATGTATCTCTCCTGAGAAAGTACATACCAGATCCTTCACATGTACTCAGCTCAGAAGTTGTACCGCTGGAGCAAGATCTTTCTTATGAAGAACAGCCGATAGAGATTCTGGATCGTAGCGAAAAAGTCCTACGAAACAAGACCACTCGCTTGGTGAAAGTTTTATGGAGAAACCACCAACTTGAAGAAGCTACATGGGAGCTTGAGGATATGATGAGGGAGAAGTATCCTCATCTGTTTGTTGCAAAGTGACGAATTTCGAGGGCGAAATTCTTTTTAAGGGGGGTAGAATGTAACACCCGAGACTTTTATGTTATATAAATCATCAAAGGAATGTTTTTCTATACAACACTTGCTTGGCTTTCTTTACACGCAATCGCGACCTTCCTCGATAGCTTGCGTCGTACGCAATACCGAGTTTCACTAAACAACAATATGCTATTAAAACTAGACGTTATGAATAGTAATAACCACTTTTTGAAATTTTATAAATTTTATTTTTCAAAATGGACTTCATTTTTGGACTCAGAATATCGAAATTAGCCTAGGGTGAAATTTTGGTATTTTTCTGAAAACTTTCAATTTTTGATGAATAGTGAAACCACTAAGTGGTAGGTTAAAAACTGAATTTTGCATAAAACATAATTTTACCGCTTCTGTGAATGGAATTTCGAAAATCCGAGAGACACGGTTAATATCAAGGACTAAAATGTGGTTCAATGAGATGAAAATAATTTTTTGGTGAATAGTAACTTTTTACGATTTTTACCGCGGTTAATAGTAAATAGGGTAACTAAGGGTAAATATGATATTAATATTACCCTAACACATGTCCTAATTCTATTGGACAAGTGTAATTCGACCAAAAACAAACTTAGGAATAAAATATGACCATTTAGGCCCACTTGGATTAGATTAGGACATTTATTATTAATTTATTTAAAGAAGGGTTAAAATAGTTAAAATCAAAGTTTAATAAGTAGATCATTTTTAATATGGGGTTATACATAAGATAAATTCGATTGTAAATATTCATTAGAAAGCTAAAAAGATTTCCTACATGATGATATTTTATTTGTAATTTTTAGACATCATATAATCTAATTTATTAATGACACAAAGATGATGCAGTAATTATCTTATTAATGAAATATTGACATAATTGATGTTATAAACACCAAAATAAATGTAATTTGAGACTTTTTATGAATTAAACTAATTTTATAGGTTACTATTATATATTAATGTTGATTTAATCAACTTGGTTCGAACATATAATTCTTTTATGACTTTCACAAAAATCATATATCAAATAGTGTCAAAATTGACACAAAATAGTTTTTAAATCAAATATTATATTATTAATTGTTATTTTATTCCTAAAAATCTAAGGTTCGGCCAAATGACTTAGATAGGGATATATATTTTAATAATAAACAATTTGGGGTTCGTTTGGCATGTTATAGTAAGTGTATTAACCATATAGTGAAAGAAAACAAAAAGACATGGTAAAAGTTAAATTATTTAACTTAGAGTTAAATCTAATTGATAAGGTTAAAATAATACCCTAAACTTGTATAAATACTATTGGTTGATAGGATTTCGACCCTTCCCCACATTATCTTAGAAATAAGACCCTTTGGAACCATTATAAACCGATTTTTACTTTAATATAAAATAATATTTTGAGATATTCCTAAGGTGCCCCTCTCCTCCCTTATAAAAGGGCACCTCCTCCCCCTCCTCCTCACACCAAATTGAGCACTCAATCTCGGCCAAACCCTGCCATGTTCTCCTCTCCACTTCCCTAGAATAATCCTAGAGGTCCTGGTCTTCTCCAAAGACCAATCTTAGTTCCTTAAGTGGAGGATTCAAAGAGGCGTTCCAAAGAAGAGGTAATATCCATTACCGATCTTTTCAATTTCTTTCTTCTTCAACTTCTTCTTCTTTAGTTGTTTCATGATAAAGTAATAACATCAGTATTACTTACATACTGATATGTTATTATAAATATGAAACAACCCTATTTCACCTTCTATCCATCCTACAGAAAAATGAAATCACCACGCGTGCGTACGTACGGAATACCGTCTCCACGCCGTGGTGTAATCTATTTTCCACCATCACCATACAAGGATGGTTATAATGGTGTAATGAGTAACTAAATATGATTATTATGAAGTAATATTGATACTGAAATAATATATATATACTCCAATAAAATTCCACGATCATAGGAACGATATCATCACTCGTGCGTACGTACGGAATACCGTCTCCACGATGTGATGCGATTCGTTCTACATGATCTTCATTTCATAATGATTATATAAATGAATTGAATGAATGAATATGGTATATAATACACTAATACCATTCTGGAAATGAATTATCTATAACCTAAAGATAAGAATAAGAATTTATTCGACAAAACACGCATAAGAACAAAAAGTTATAAAGACCCGAGTAACAAGTAACAATGAAATATTACTAACAAGAAGCTAATAATATGACCATATATGATATCATATAAATATGTATGATTCTGGAATAAGTCAATAACAATATTTAAACCATTATACAGGAGCTTCAGACACGTACAAAGCTAATCGGACCTAAGGTAAGGGAAATATCACAATCTCATTTTTATCCGAGATTGTTTATTCGTAAGTATTTGCTGGGGTGTATTTTATCATCCACATCCATGTTCCCTCAATATGAAATATTGTTTCCATCCACTTGCAATAGTTTAAATCCAATTTTACCCTTAGGTGAGTTTTTAGTAAAGAATATGAAAGGAATCTTTTGTCGTTTTTCCGTACGAGGTACTTTTTGACTTTTCCGACAAAAGTACGAAGAATGTTTTTTTTAACTTATACGGCATGAATGGATTTTTAAAACATTGTTTCCAAGAAGCTTCCTTTACAAGTTTTCAAGTTTATTTTTAATCAACTTCTTTTATTTTAATGTTGTATGACATGTTATGAAAGGAAAAATGTTTTTGAAGAAGAAAGGATATTTTCCTCAAGAATGGAGTTCAAGTGATTTTCAAAATTATTTTCCATCTAAGATAATAAAGGGTTCTGTTTTTATCCCTATTATTACATTGATTTGATCATGTTGTGATGGAATTATTTTTATGAATTCCTTTATCTTATATGAATTGATTTATGATGTCATGATGTTTCAAGAATCCCATTTTTGTTTCATGTGTTATGCGATGATGTATGTTTTATGATTATGTGGCACAAATAATAAAGGATTCATTATAAGATGGGTGGGACCTATATCTCCCTCCAATGCATTGGGTAAAGATTTTATATCTCATGAGATAGACATGGCTGGAACGGAAGGTTATTTCGGTTCAGTGATACAGGACTGAAACGAGGAGTGAACTCGGTTCAGAAAGGGACTTTGTCCACTAAGATAGTCTTGGCAATGAGTCATGACTAACAAGAAATGATTTCCATGATTATGTGTGCATGCCACAAAGTTTCAAGTATTATGTTATGATTATGGGGATCTCATTTTCACTTCTAAGATTTATTCCATGTTAAGATATTATGATCTCTTTTGCAGGTTTTGATAAAGATATGATATGATTTTTATTTCCTTTATTTGCCCTTGCTGAGCAATTGAGCTCACCCTTTTATGTTTTCTTTTCCCCAGGTCAGGAAGATGGATATTAAGTAGAATATGCTAAAAGGGACCCTAGATATGATGAAATAAATGGGAGACACTGTAGAAGATTTATGAACTAGTTGTTTATGTTTCCCAGTTTCTAAAGGCACTATACCTATACAGTCCATTGTAGTTTTATCATATGTTGTAATAAGTGTGCTTCAATTTTTGAAGTATTAAAAATGTATGTAAAGTATGGGTCGTTATACCAGGCCTTGAAGAGCTATATATTCAATCACGTCATTTCCGAGGGTGGTAAAAATAGACTTGAAATGACCAAGTTTATATTTTTTCTCCTCAAAAAGATTATTTGAGATTTTGGTCAATATTTCCACCCACACATTCCATTTCACCAGTTGATAGAGTATCGTGGAATCCACACCTTGAATAAATCCCAATATTGGAAAAAGAATTTATTTTATGAGTAAGACACTGAGTGATGGAATCATATTAATTTCCTTTAATGAGCTGGGTATAAAGATGGTCTCGACATTAGTTGACTCGGTCAAGGGAATTTCTAAAGAGGGAGGGACCAAAACATCTGTGATCCATGGTGAAGGTACTGAAATGAGAGACAAAATGTATTATCTATTAGAAGGTGAATAATATGATTCTATCATATATTCAATTGACATAATAAATTTTGGAAGCATACCTTTCCCATGTTCATTATTGGAAATGTCTGTCGCCCAAACCCCATCTTCAGGTGAAGAGGCAACGACCTCTAGCGATGACAAACCCAGTGGAATCACTATTATTTTCTACATTAATAAACTTATGTCACAACCATTTTTCAGGAAAGGGTGAATGCAATTTTAGATTACCTGAAACAAAGTGGACAATGTGTTGAGTTTCTAAATAAGTTATAAGATTTTCAAAAATATTCCTTCATATAGTATAAATCATTAGCATAGTAACTACTAATACAAAACCTCCTCTAGATGTGTGATTTCCCTTGTTGGCTCAGATGGAATAACCACTAGATCATCAGTAGAAGGCACCAGCCCTGACCGTTCTGTCAGATCAACCATCTCCACCACATGAAAAGTCATGTATGATATTTAATGATCCACTTAAGAGACAGAACGCCCACCCATATCCTCAGGAATAGATGTTTGTTCCTCCAAGAGGACTCAACAGGGTCCGAAACATTTTTTAAAAACATAAATGAGATACTGGAATGGTAGGGAAGATGAATAGAGTAAAGTTTAATGTTTAATTTTGGATTCTGGGTGAGAGGAATTTTGATAGTTCAGAGTAATTACTTTTCCATTTCCTCTCTAAGTAATGGATTCTAGAAGGTGTCAAGTCAAATGGAATTGAGGGTAGATCTGATGGAAGTCTAGATTGAAATGGCTCATTGAAAATAGTCACCATAGTAATCAGATCCATTTGACCTAGGGTGACCACATCATATGTCCCCTTGTCACTTCCCAAGATAGCTTTGATAGCTCTACCCCTAGGATAATCTACTAGGGATGGAAGGAGTTAACATTATCTCTAGATTCATACCATACAAATCAAAAAAAAAAGACATAAATATTATTGTGATGGATCTATATCCATCTGAATATAGTATAAAGTCTAGTCTTATCACTGCCTTGATGATGGTATGTCCCTTTTCATCCACAAAAACCTACATTGTACCAGGAACCACCATCCATTGAACCGAAGGTGAGTAGTGGATCCAATCCTTATTCTTTCATTCATCGTATCGAGGCCCCAAATGAAAGAATTAACTATAATGAATTGGTTTTTAAAGTATATTCCTATGGGAATAATAATTAGTACAAGGCCTTATATGTGTATCTATACTTGGAATAGTGTCCCCTAGAGTATAGAATATATGTTCACTTCCCTCCATACCATACACTATTCAATCATAATGGGAAATAATTGTGAAGATGCATCTTCACTCACAAGAACCACAACTATCACAACTGCACCAGTTGGCACTTGGATTAGTAACAAAACTGACAATAAACATCTCAAACCCTTATGATGAATATACAAGGTTGTTGGTATGATATAAGCAATCTACTTGTCGAGTTTTAGACTAGCATCAGTGATTGATGGTAATTTTAAATATTTGGGTACTGATGTGAAGAATTTTTGATTTGGATATGAGAAAATATAAATCTCAACATAATGTTGAGATAAAATGATCTCAATTTTTTTTGGTGGAATGTATATTTGAAATTGTGTGTCCTATCTAGTAGACATAAACTTGAAATTATGTGCCACCGTGAGATGATTTTCAGATCTGATGTGAAGAGTGGTTTTAAATGTTTTCAGAATACACTAGAAATGATGATTAAAAATACATGGTTAACACCATTCACATATATTTCTACCATCAATTCATGTATGAAGGATACCCTTATAGATTGAAATCCTATAATACTGAGCTTGAGATATCCCCCCACTATTTTAGTTATAATAATAGTGGGATTCTTATAAGGGTTGAGAGTGAAGTGTTCATGTTCACTCAAGAAGGCCCTAATTTCCATGTCCTTTAATTTCATGAGCCTCACCCCACTGATGAACTACAAAAAGGATTTGAAATAAATTCTAGAGATGTTTTTAAATATTAGGTATTTTCAGTTGTGTAGGTGATACCCCATCAAACTTCTTTACACTTGAAAGGGACCGTAAATTCTGTGTGTGGATCTTACACTCCAAATATGGTGTTGAAGGTGTTATAGATTTTCCAATAGATGGAAAACCAACCCAATATTCTTCATGATATTTGTATATCTTGTTATTATAATGGTGGAAGCATTGAATACATCCTTCTCCTTTGATAAAAGTAGGTACCCACATAGGTTGATAGTAAGAAATATGGTCAACTGTATAACTCAGTCAATTTAGGAACATTTTATGGGATAAGCCTTTGACCTCTTGGATTTTGGTTCAAATTGAACTTTCTTGATAAAATATCCCACCCATTTCTTAAATATGAAGTCTTTCCTAGGAACTAGGGTCCTCTAGAGGGCCATCATAACTAGATTTATCATAACCCTTACAATGGGAGGGGACCTATCTACAACATAACACAGAGACAATGGAGGGAGAAAATCATCATACATGTCTCCTAAAATTGGTGTGACAAAAATTTAGTGGATGTCATAGAGAAAGATTATCACCTTTCCATGTGTTATATGAATTGTATTTGTATCTGGACTCCATCAGAATAATGAGCCTTCCATCAATTCCTTATTACAGTAGGAGATGGTTATTGAAATCTAGATGGCTTTATACACCCCAAAGTTTTTTATATCCATGGAAAATTCAGAAGTGGTATGCTACACCCACAAGGGATAGATTAAATCTATACCAATACTCCATCCTAATTGATGTTCCAATCTAGACAACCCGAAAAAACATCTAGTTAGTTACAAATTTATGCATTGTTGATTAGTACACATGGATGTCCAAAATAGATTTACGATGATTCATTCCAAATTCTATTGGCATAAACTTCAGAATATACCCATATGATCATTTTTCCTCAATAATAAGGTGACCCACATGAAAAATATCTTCACTGTAGATATTTTGGATGCTTATTAATGAGGAAGGATCCATGATCGATGAATGTGGTGGAAGGATAATAGAATCATTTGTAAGACCAAACCCATAAATAGGCAGGAATTCCAATAGAGGATTTTCAATAAGACTTATCCCTATCAAGTTTATCATGTTTATCTATAATGACACCAATAACATAATGATATCTTGAATCCACACAAGAGATAATGGAATTCCAAATGTGACCACTATTGTAACTTCATTTCTTAAATGCTTATGTGAGCTAGAAGCCATATGTAATGATAAGTAATTGTATGTCAGATGGGAAATAAATCTTTCTAAAATAGATACACGACTTATAAAAAATCAGGAGAATCACATTAAACACATAAGGGTTCAAGATAATAAGACATTATGTAGGACTCATGAATCATGTTACCCATATATCATCTCATGATCCCATGACCCATTGTAAGACTGGAGATCTTGTGAACATGAGATAGTCACACAAAACTAGTAATTATCAAGTGATCATTGGACAATAACCAAGGTCACATGAAGTGTGAAAGAAGACCTTGGGGCCAAAAAAATGTATCATGGAACAACCAAATTACCATTAAAAAAGACAAGAATCTATTTATAAATCCATTTAGATGAATAAGTCATGCTGTGAGATCACACTATCAGATATAATAAAGTGATCTTGTGAAATGGTTCTTGCAGTGATGTATTATAAATAAGTATTATGAGTTGGAGGATTAAAATATCTATAGAGTTTTTAGTCATTAGTTGATTGAGATTCTCCATTAATCCAATATTCAGAAGGTCCCTCTAGAATACCAAAGGTCACCCGAAAGACCAAAATCCACTCTGGACACTAATCTACAGAAGCCTCAAGGACTCATGAGGGAAGTAACTATCTTGAGAATAGAGTCCTAATCCTTGCAGAACTCACTCCTGAGGGGGGGGGGGATTTGTTGAATCCCACTAAATGACCATAAAAATTTTATAATTGAAGAAATATATAAAATAAGGGTAATATTTTATCTACATAAGAAAGGAAGTTATTGCACGGATACATAGAGACTAAGTGACTAGGGTATACAGATTATGTGACCACCAAGAATACATATGATAAAATGACCCTAGGAATGTCATGAATATGATTAATGCACTTCATATGATGTTTGTATGATCATGTTAGGCACCTCTTATATGACCTCTTGTTCTCACAAAGGCATCTTGAAATGTGATGTTGATCTTGTGAATGATACCAAGTGAGTTATTTTGATAATTCAGTATCCCTCCAACATGTCATCTTCATTAAGAAAATTCCCATGGACATGTTGATTCGATTAGGTGACACCCCAATAGATCTATAGAACGGTGGAGATAATATCCATGAAAATGGCCACACACCTTCAAAAGACCCTTCACTGATCATGTGACATAGAAAAAATAAGAAGAGATAATTTCTATGATAATGATTTTTTACCATCATGAGATCCATTACTGATAATGAGATGCCCTCATAGAAAAACAATGGGAAAAGGTTAGATATGTTGTAAAATTATGAAATCAAACTGAAAATAAGGAGGTTTCATGTTATTGAATATATATTATTATTCATGTGAAGGAATGATGAACCTCGTATGATCAAAATTTATCATGAAAAGGAACTTAGACAAGCCAACATGATATTTATAAGGGCCTATGACAAGCCATATTGATATCATGATGAGGCTGTTACAAGTCTCCCTCAATCATGTGAATGATTTTTCAACATGCAACCAGATATCATAAGGAATCCCAAACATGTCAACCTAGTCTTGTGAAATCCCTTTAAAAATGTGTGGGTCCAACAAATATGGTGATGGTGGAGTGTTCTTGTGGTAAATTCTTATCATGAGACACCATTGATGACCCATAATTAGATTATGTGAATCCAATGATGTGATATTCCCTCCACTAAATAAAGAAAATATCTGTGATATATGTGTTGTGCAAGGAATCATATAAATGGGGAGTAAAGCCCTATAAATTTCATCCACTTAGTAAACAAATTAGGTAGAGGAGTCACATGAGAGAGAATAAGTGGGAGATGAATTCTCGGAGAAGAAAACCATGAAGATGCAAGGTTCTTCTACCAGGTAAATCTGGGGAATGTATTAAGGGATCCCACAACATGTATAAGTACTTCATTCAATCACCCTACTAATCCTATTAATGAATTCTAGTGAACTAATCAGATTACATATAGAATTTTATTTAAATATACTTGATCATGTGAAGTCTAAATAGTACAATTTTGAAAAAATTGAGTAATTTTTGAAATAAAGGGTAAAAATTTTCAATCTCTATAGAAAGATGAATATGTTTATTTTCATGAAAAGGTATCATATGCTTCACAATATCAATATAGATGATGTGACAATGCCTAGACATATTATCCAGATCATGAGACATCACCCAAGAATTTTAGCTATATCACAGAACAACACCCATGCACATTATCTTGATCATACGATATAACCCAAACATGTCATCCAAGTCACGGAAAGGCCTATAGAAATGTCAGCTGAGTAATATTAATTCCTCCAGACATATCGGCCAAGCCACCCAATGTACTCTATACATGTTTAATATATCACATGGAAATACTCTAATCTATCAAACCGGATCACATGACACCCTCAGATGTGTCCTCGTCAATTGCATGAAGTCCATAGGAAATGTCAGTTGAATCACAAAAAAACCCTATGAATTTTATTCTTCAGTCATGTGAAGCACCTGGGACATGTCAGCCTTGTTATGTAGGGGCCCCCAAGAAAGTCATCTGAATCACGTGGTTGAAACATCTGACATTACCAGACTACATCCTCAAACTTCATAGGAAAATAACCAACACATATCCAATAGACACCCCTGACATGCCTATAATGTCAGTAAAACACCTTAATAAATGATAAATATATCCGTAAGACACATTGATACATGCGCTAAATTGGACTATGAAGAATATGGTTCCGATTTAAATAGGGTATAATGGGTTCCTTCTGAAGTCCTTTTCTATAATTGGGAATCCACCATGATGTTAGTCACTCCATATACCAAATATTCTTAACTCATGGGAACTAAATCATCTTACAGGTTTGTTATTCTTCCTCATCCATCTACAGATTGAGAATAACACTGAACTATGAAGAATCTTCTTCCTTCTATAAGCATGATATATAGTATTCCTTCTTAAGGCCCGATCTCCATATCAAACACTACATTAGGCCCCCTAGTATAGAAGTCCTATATCTATATACAGTGAGTCTAATCACTTTCTATCCATGGATTATCACACTTATCTTGATTCATTTGGTCTTATGAATTTTTAACGATCATATCACTTACATCATAAATTTCTACCAATCCAAGAAGCCTTAGAGTGTAATCCCAATTTAGTGACATGATATGATTTTCGAAAATATAAGGGCATCCACCTCAATGCCTATCCCGAATGAATTCCCATATTGGTAAATACTAGGGAAATAACCCACATGGGAATTAATTATCTATCACTATCCATAGATGGGTTGAGGTAAGATCAAACTATGATGACTCTGATTCTTGTTATAAGAAGGATATGTGAGATTCCTTCATAAGGCTCGATGTTCAAACCTATTTCCTAAGTTAACTTATATGTGTCCTTTCATCATTATGGCAAACATCATAGATAATGTTTAAATAAAATAAATCTATTTTCACTCTTTTTAAAAATAGAATACACATGATACCTCATGAAAGATCAATTCCATCATTGAAACACCAATCGCCTTCCTAGATAGCTGTAAACTTCTGAGTGTCTAATTATATGGCTTTGAAATATAAATAACTACCCCTTGATAAGAAATAATGAAAAAAATGAGGAACCTTGGATACATAAAAATTGTATCATTAATATGACCTCTTTTATGTGTAGAAGGATTCAACACCCCATCATTTTATTAGGGTATCCAAACCCATTTTTGGAATTGGAAGAGATTCACTGACATGTATTAAATCTATAAGAGTCCCATAATAGGAAATCATTCCATAGTAAATGCTAAAATGATCCCAACCTCCCATACTTTTGACCAATGTGTGTTCCTAACTTCTATTGGGTCTAAACCCCAAAAATGACCACCAACATTTTGAAATCATGTCTGTACATTTTTATGGACGTGGGAGCAGTTGGATGTTTATAAGAGATGAAAATGGGGAATATATCACCAATAATTACTAAACCATACTTGAACCCCCCAAAATCAATCCTCAAATATGAAATATAAATATTCAACCCATTATGAAGGCATGCAATGATTGAATAAATAAATAATTATAAATATCATGCACCTAGTCTCTCAGACCCGGGACACCACACATTTCCCAGAGAAATAGAGTAATAAAAACTTCATTTTATTAAAAATAAATTTTTCATAAAGATAATATAAAAATAACATATAATAAATCATTAGGTTGGGAGGACCCAAGCATTTTCATGAAAAGTTCAAGATGGAACATTATAACTTTAGGAAAGTAGATTTGAGTTATCGGTAACCCTTATGGGCAATATACTCTAAGAAGCATGAAATATTTGAAAAGTGATTTATGTGAAAAAATAAAAAAATAATAGAATACACATAATATAATTAAAATGAATAATTCACCAAACTTATATGGAATGAATTCAAGAGAATCATCATAAATCATTGAATGAATAATTAGTTACCAAAAACACTTAAAATTGGGGTAACACTAGAGTCAAAAGATATTTAACGAAAAGAACATGATCTAAATTTTTATACCACATTTATTAAAAGTAAAAAATGTATTAAATACTCAAGGGATAAATAATATATATTTTATATTACAAAGGAAACATGTTTTATAACATATAACATATCTAAAAGAATTAGAATTGAGAATAAGAAAACTCTTTCAAGAAGAATAATATTTGAGAAATATTTATTTCATCATTTGGTCATAAGATAGAATTTTAAAACATTATAAAATATGTATGCAATAAAAATAAATATTTTCATTAGGAATAATAAATAAAACATGTAATAATATAGTTCAATAAGAAATTATCTATCTTAATTCAAGAAATCCGACTTAGCATAAAGCCTTAGCTAATTCTAGATTCATTTAGCTGATGAACTAAATTCTAGAATAATAAAATTAAGTTTATTATATAAAGTATTTAGAAAATTAATATTTATATTTAATTTAATATGAAAATTTTATTATGATATGATATTTATTTATTATATACTTTTTATATATGTTTGCATGAAAATTGAATTGGTGTCGTGTTATATTTGTAATTTTAGTGATTAAAGATTATGTTTTAGCAATAAGTAAAATTTATATTATAACCTTTAAAAACCCATAAACCAATCATTAATTAGTTATTAAATTTTAATAACATTAGTATTTGTGGTTCCATAGTCATCCATGATAGAGTTTTATAATATTGTTAATGTAGGTGGTAAAACCAACCTAAATTTGAGAATGTTATATATTAATGGTTAAATATGGTTAAATAAGTGATTATATCATTATAGTATAAAAATAATGATATAATTTATATTTTTTATGTTAGCGTAACATAATTTAATTGGTTTAGATAAATAAGGAAAATCAATATGAAAACTGATTTACATTACTTTTTGGAGGCGGTATTTCACACAATATATGATTAACATTATTTGTTTCTTAGTGGATAGAAAAGAAGAAAAAAAGATTTTTAAATTAACATGGTAACATCTCATTATAATAATTATATTGAGTTTTTCATATTATTATAGTTTTTATAGACTTGGAAAAAAAATATTAAGAATGAAATGTTACGCATTAAGTAATAATAATATTGGGACTTTGATCTATCTCTTGAATGTATTAAAAATAAAGGTATCTGGTTAACTAATTACGACCATATGCTTATGAACATGATCAAGAAATATAAGTGGAGTAAAATGGTAGATATCCAAGAATGAATTTTATGGAATGGGTGTTTCATGAAGGGGAGGATGTGTTCTTTTTTATAACTAAAGGAAAGATAAATTTTTTTAACACTTCTTATTTTTCAATATTATAATGAAATTATTCAAGAAAAATAGGCCCCAAAAGTGATAAATAATAAATCTTGGGGTGATATAAAATTGATAAATACCCACAACACATTTTAACACATGTTTGAAACATGCTTAAAAATTTCTAACATTATTTTTTATTAACATTTTGGATATATCTTGGTACCTAGTTTTTACAGTTGTAGTATATATTTTATTAAAAATATAATGAAACAGATATAATGGTTTTTATGGAACTAATATTAATCAAAATTTAATCTAATTTAATTTATAAATAATGTGAAATTAACATTTAAATAAAATCATTTTATATATTGACAATCTATTTTTTAGGAAAATGTTGATTTCATAATTAAGTGTTCAATATGATTTTTTTGAATTGATTACCAATTAAATGAAAGTTAATTTATTTTTATATATGTTTAAAAATAATATCATTGTATTTATTTTATAATATACTAGTTTAAATCAAAATTATAATATATAGAAAATTATCATTTCTTGAGAAATAACTATTTTACTATGGTAACTAATACTTCCTTAAGAATATTAATTTCTTTCTAAAAATGAAATTAACCAATTATTTAATTTTATCATGCTGATAAAATATATTAAAATCATATTATATAGTTTAATTTCTAAAAGTAGTGAAAACATATTTTTATATAAAAACAAAAAATATAATGAAAACTTATTCCATTGAAAAATATAAATTTAAAAATATTAACTATTATTATTATTATTTCCTGTCAATTAAAAATAAAATTGGTGTTAAGATATTGTTTATAAAAATAGTATATTAAACCCATAAAATATTTAGTTTCTTAAAATAAAAAACATCAAGTATAATTTTTATGAAAGGTTATATTTAAGATATTTACTTAGTATGATTAGTTATTTAACTACCAAAATTGAATATTCATCAATTCCTTGGTATCAATAATGGTATTTGTTTTTATTTAAACTTATTTTTCAAAGTTTAGTTATGTCTATTTTAATCAACATTTCTAAAACTATATTTTTATGGTTACATAATGTTTCATGGGTTATTTTGGTTTGGTGTTGCGTATGAATCAATCTATTGAATAAATTAGGTCTTTAAAGGAAAAAATATAATTTATGATCTTGGGATAATAAATGGCACAGTTTCCTAGGGTTTTGGAAGGACGAGTGAGTGTGTATTGGAAATAAAAAACACACATAGTGATGGAAGTGTTGTGGTTAGTACTTGAGGAGTGGTATAAAAGAATAAGTATGGTGGGGAGTGCACCATTGGTCCATAGTGGGTGTGACTCTAATTGTGATTTAGTTTTTCGTGGATGTTAAAGATGAAGTTCCTGGTTAGTTGATAAGAGGAGGAATTTTGAGTTTCATTTTGGCACAATGGTGGGAGTGATTTGAACACATCTAGTCCTTATGTTTGTTAATATATAGATAATACCCAATAGAGGTAAGGTTGTTGGTTTAGTAGAGTGATGATAATGATTATAATTTGGTGGGGAGTATCATATTAGTTTTGGGTTAGATCCCTTTTGTGGGAAGGGTCGTTGATGTGGTGAGGTCAGTAGATGGAATGTCAAGGTGACATCATGATTGTAGTGTGAGTATTCAAATCCAATGTTTGATGTAGTCGACGCATTAGAATTATACTTAGGGTAGTTTTTGTGTGACCTGAGGATGGGTAGGATCAAAGGTGTGATGGTGTTGGGTTGAGAACATGATGGAAAATGTGGTTATTGGTGATACAACCATAAAAATACAATAAGTTTCAAGTTCATACATGAGTGTGGGGTGGTTAGACAATATCATAATTTATTTGGGACATAAAAAATCATGACTAGGTATTGTAGTTATATGCTGGTGTGATGTGGTGTAGTAGAATGCCAGTGGGTGCGACTGGGTGTTTTTGATAGAGGTTGGCCAGAGGAAGATCATATGTGAGTTTATCAGGGAATTGGTTATGATGAGGGTAAAACCATATTGACTATATCAATGGAAAACTACAAGTGAATTGTGATAGTTTATTTTTATAGTGGGAGAACCATAATGTAAAATAGGGATATTTTAAGAAGATTCATATGGGTGGGAGAACTATAATTCTCTAAGTAAATTAGTTTATGAAAATTTTAGGTCTCGAGAGAGATAGGTGTGTCTGAATTACATCCCAGTAATAGAGTTAGTGGAAAGTGGCAGGATTAGCTTCATATGAATAGTGAGTTTTGGTACTGTGAGTTATGACTGGAAATCTTGTTTAGCATTTGTAGATAGAACACAGTGATTCCTCAGTGAGTTGAGGACTATGACAGACCATTCTTGATGGTCCAATGTCTTCTATTTTATCTCAAGGATGAGAAGAATTAGATTGGGAGGTTTTTAGTGACCTGTGAATTTCATGGATGTTACTTCTTCATCATAGCCTGATTTTTTGTTCTAGAGTTGGGTTATTTCTATGAATTTGGGTCTAGACCAAATATTTTAGTGTTGGATCACCTAAAAAATATGTTTTTAGAAGTGTAAAAATTGAATATTGGTGAGTTAGGTGATCGGGTGGACGTCAGAGTAGAGTCGAGGTAGATAACTGTTAAATTTTAGTATCATTTCGTATATTTTTTGTGTGAAGAAGTTTGGATAGGGAGGTTTCCCCACCTACTTTAATTTTCACCATGATGTAATCTAGGTGAATGTAATTTCACTATAAAGGGGAATAGGCTCCAATAACGGATTTATTCCTTGAAGGAGCTTACAAGGTTACCCCAGTTCACACCATGAGTTTTTCAGGTGAAGGTTCCCTTCACGCCGAACCCTATTAGTCACATCGTGAATAAAGAATGAGTGGTTTTTTAAGATTTTTTTGGGATGTCCCATATATTTGAGTTGACACCCCTTCATGATTTAGAGTTAAATATGCACCAGGGATAGTTTATTCTTCTAACTATCTCTGTTAGGTTTAGGAAGACTCTTCTTGTGCTAGAGTAATTTTACTAGAAGAAGGAACTATGGAAAAGCCTTCGCGATTTTCCGAGTAGAAAAAATATTCATTAGAATTGTGGTGGTTTAATCAAAAGGAGATATTTTTATGATGATTGGTCAGTTAGTGGTCATCTCACTAGAATATTGAGAGTTGATTGATTCTCTAGAATGATGTAGTGTCTAGATTTTGAATCACTCTTTTCATGGAGTTTAAAGGAAATAATGAGGTGAGGGTTCACTATTATTTGTTTTCTCTTATATCAGATTGAAGAATGAAACAAGGTATTATAAGTTGCACAAAACAACAGATAGAACCCAACATATGATTGGGTTTGGGGAGAATAGATATCTAGGAATGAGACTCCATAGAAGGGTATGGGTACAATTTTCTGATGTGTTGATTTTTCATTTTCTTAAGTGGTTTAATATGAATTAGTGATATACATGAATTATTTTAGATTTGGGTTATAATCCTTATACCTCCAATGAAGTGAGAGTTTTTAGTGATTCTCCATATGGATATAGAAAAAAAATTATGAACTACATTAAACAATTTGTGTGATTTAATATATTTATGTTCCTTTCTTATCTTATATGTGAATATTCCGAGTTAGAGTGAGTATCCTAGAGTTTATTAAACACAATGTACTAATTTGGGTGAAGTTATTCTTCTAATTATTTATACATTAGACTTTATAGGGTTCCTTTTTGGTGATCTATTTATACCAGTGTGGTCTTATGGTGAATGAACTTCTAGTGCTTTAATGTTTGACCATAATTATTACAAATTTGTATCAGTGTGATATGAGGATCTTAGAGGAAAAATATTTTACTCAAAAATAAATCAGGTAATATTATCTCTTTCTTAGATGTTTTTTAATTCATTCGGAGTCATGGGGTCAGATGGATACCAATTACTAAGATAGAAAGATATAATAAAAAAAATATGGACTTGTTTTCTCTATTGGATGACACAATTTGAAGATTACCTCACACAAAAGGATCTTGTTGTTTCATTTATGTGCACCAAGATATAGATAATGTATTATGTGGAGTCGAAAAAATAGACCTCAAAACATTAGGTTTGGTAGGGATCTCATTAGCCCATAATGTGGAGATGAACATCTAAGAGAATAATACCACTGTCAAGTTAATGGAAATACTATAAGATATGTATGTGAAGCCTATAACACTCAATGACATGAGATTAATATGATGGTTGTACATCATGTGGATATGATAAGGAGTATATTCATCTAATCATGTGAATGATTTCCAATTTTCTTGGAGCCATCCTGAATATTTGAAGGTAATATTCATGGATGGTGTTTATTACATTCCATAAATAATACAATAAATAGAATCTAGTGATAAAATGGTAAAAATAGAGAGTACATTTAGTGTAATGGGTGACTTGATATTATGATATGTCTAGAACATCATTCATGATGAAGGTCTATAAAGGAGTGAGATTCATTAATATTTTAGTAAGGCATTCAAGACATATGGGAGAGGGAAATCACATCATAGAATAAGTCACAAATCATTTGAAGGAATTTATATAAAAATTATTATAAGTAAATCACCCAGACATAGACCAATTTGCTGGAACTGTGGGAAATAGGGAACCAAAAATGGGATTTCTAGGAACATAATAAAATTTCTGATATACCATATTCTGGAGGTTTAAATCTATTGAACTCAAATGCTAAG
Source organism: Viscum album (assembly GCA_963277665.1). Classification (NCBI taxonomy): domain Eukaryota; kingdom Viridiplantae; phylum Streptophyta; class Magnoliopsida; order Santalales; family Viscaceae; genus Viscum; species Viscum album. The sequence continues at coordinate 1,351,258,785 of OY728147.1, read as the reverse complement.
AGTAGTTTTGTTCTACTCATGAAAGTCAACACTACAGTGGAACATTTGATAACATATTCTACTACATATTTCCATTCCACTATTGAAAATGTATTCATAATGAATTCTATCTTTAATAGATTTTAAAGAGTTGATCTTGAAGATGATGAAGCTCTTAACATCATGGGTAAGAAAAATGTAATAATCTTTTTTATGAATGGTTTCTTTCTAGATCTAAAGGAAGATAAATATATTCCTGGATTCCAAAATTTATTTTATCTTATTGTAGAATTTTGATAAATATGGTTATGGATTATAATTTTAAAATGAATAATGGAAAATAAATCTGGGTTCCCTAGTTATAGCTAATGGTTTAAAGGATATGAAACTATATCCTATTTGATGGGTAGAAAAATATATACTCATTTGAACATCAACCTCCAAATGAGATTTGTTAAAATTTCACCCTAGGAACATTGATTATAAATACATGAAAATTATATTGGATTAAGGGATATTGAAGGGAGAAAATTTAGAATTTATATGTCTAAAAAGTTATAGACATGGAAACAAATGAGTGGTTAGTTTTATTTTTAGAGTAAGAACATTGAAGTTCCCTAAGATAGAACTTGTAAAACTGATGTGCGGGGCCCTACCTCAGTAAAGTCTCATGGATGTTACAAATACATTATGTATTTAATTAAAGACACATTGAAAAGGGAATGTGTACAATTTGTGAAACATATATATATGAGTTTTTGGATTCTTTGTTCTTTTTAAATCTATAATAGATAGGGAAACTAGAAATAAGTTAAAGTACATAAAGTATGAAAATGGTGGAGAGATTAATAGAAGTAGTTTTCATAACTAATATAGAAAAACTGGTATGATGAATGCAAAAACTATTACGTGGACTCTTGAATGGAATGGTGTTATTCAGAGTATGATATTGAAGTTGATGGATGGGGACATAATATGTTACTACATTATAGAATGCCTAAGAAATTTTGTGTGAAAGTATTATGTACCAATTATTATTTAATCAATTATAACTCTTCAACACTTATGAGTAAGAATTTCTGTCAGCACATTAGATAGGTAAAGTAATGAATTTTACTCACATTAAGATCTCAAAATATATTTATCCCACTAACATGTTAATTTTAATGGAATATATTAGCATGCATCTAAATATCATGCATGTTTTTTATGGTATATTGAGATGTAAATATTGGTTTTCAACTTTGGGATGACCACAAGTGAAAAATAATTTTCAGTAGAGATGTTATCTTCAGTGGGAATGTCTTTTGGATGGATACAAACATGGTGTAAAATAAAGGATAAGGAAAATGTTCATCATTAATCCATGTTGATTTGAATATAGGCAGAAATATTTCCAAAATCCTAGTGTCTCCATATGGCTATGAGTCTAATAGAGGTTTATAAATTCTAGAATAATGTTCATATTCTATCATAGGGATTTTTGATGTTCATCCAGTTAAAGATATAGAATAATTTCCAATGACTACTAAGGCCAATGGAAAATTATCACAAGTTGGTTCTTCAATTTTTATTTATCCAAAAGATAAATAAAAATAGATTATACTACCTGAATGGGTAGAATATCATGTACATTTATAATATCTTATACAATTGGATAGCTAGTACAAAGGTTAGGATCTAACCAACAAATTTACTATTAATGGTCATAGAAGCACTAAAAATCATGGAACAAGCAATAAGAATTCATGATTCCTATAAGTGGGAGTTTTCCATCAAGGTTGAGTTGGATTCCCTTTCAGTGAAAACCTGATGAGAGATAATGGATTTTCTAATTGGAAGGAAAGAATTTTACAAAACATGTTTTAACCTTAAAATAAATGTTGACCAAAGTAATAGTTGTCAAGAAAGGCTATTGGCCAAACGATTTCAACAGAAGGAGGGTGTAAGAAAAAAACTTTTCAAATGTGGTATGAACCCCTCATATTTTAGAATTTTTTTTCTCATAATGTAAGTGATTAAGAGTCCAAGTATTGGTTTAAGAGAATCTAAGTCTCATTCAGATCCTAATTCTCTTGATTTTTGGAATGGAAGATTGGGCCACATGGTTAGTTCTCTATTAGTGATAATAATGAAACTCAATCAAGTGGGGTACTATAATGAATAATAGTGGGGCTCAAGGTTTTTTAAACCATGAATTTCTAGATTCACATCTATGGGGGTGCTTCATTAGACTAAAGGGCATCACATGATCTTTCCAAACCATTCCTCCAATGCTGTATGCTTAGTGTAACTTAACCAGTGGTGTTGTACGATTTGGAAAACCATTCAGGAAAACCGTTCACCTCATAAAAGTGTGTAAAAAAATCAAATTTTACCTTCCTTATTTTTTTAATTATCTCCCACGTTTCTCCCCTATTTCACATGTAGCACATCCCCAACCACAATGAGATCTTTTAGTTCCTCCCAGCTAGGATAGGAAAATCTCTTCCATCCAAGCACCAATTTCATCATTTTCTTCCAAGTTGGAAGAATAATAGTAAGATATTCGATCCATTAAATTAATTTATTAGTTTGTCTCCCCATATTGGGAATAATTTATGTGTGAGATAATATTCCATATTTTTAGGTTATTCATCTTTTTGATTTATCCCATTTTATCTTGAATTAAAGGTTGAGAGAGGATAAGGAAAGTTATATCAATCTATGGTTATTGTTCTAGTTCTTTCCCCCTAATTTCTTGTTGCCTATATCATGAGGCATTGTATATCACACTAGATATCCCATGAGAAACCTCCTAAATGTATAAATAACTAATTAAAATGGTATTTCCATTCTTATATTATAAATAGTATACCACAAACCAACATAAGTGGATGGAAACATCAATTAAAAGAAACTATTTGTGTGTGTTTCCTTTAATGGATGAGAGCCTTATGACTTGGAATTGAGTTGAAAAACCACTTAAGGTGTGTTTATTTAGACTTTTTTGAATGAAATATTAACTAAATTTAACAAAAAGTAAATGTTAGTCCATTTTTATAGGCCCATGATATTTTTATTATAGATTCAATTTTACCCTCATAAATAAATAGGGCAAATGGAATTAAATTTGTTTTTTAAATGGTGTGAGTTGAACACTATCCATGACCATTCTTTACATCATGCTGAGAGAGATATAAGGATTTTGATTTGGAATGATTTGGAGTGGCTAGTTTATCATAATACCTAGATGATTATAAAGGAATTATAACATGATGGGAGTGATGCTCGAGTTCTTCATAGAACACCTTAGATAAGATCACCAAGTAGATGCCTTTATTCTAACCATGAGATAAACCTAGTTACCTAGTGGATTACCAAGTATGGGGTTGGTGTGAAATACTATTGTACTGTTCCATGAGTGATACTTGGTACCCTATGTAGTATACCTTATATGTGATTAGAGGTTTGTGCCTTAATTCTATATTGTGAGTGATACCCGGGTTCCTCATGTAGAACACCTTGGATGGGCTCTTATATTGATGGGTTTTTGAAGTTCTCCTAGAGATATACCTGGGTTCCCTTTTATAAAACACCTTGTATGATATTACATGTTTATGCCTTATTTGGATGGGCTCCAATATTAATGGTGTTTTAAAAACTTTTCTTTTTATACCATGTTGTATATTCTTTCTATTATACTTCCATGTATAAACATTTTTTATAGAATATAGACACGATATCATTTTGGAATAAAACAGATGTTTTTATTTTTTCTATTATATTTGGATAACTCATGATTTTTAGTTCAGACATTATATTGATTATAATACATAATATTATTTTATATAGTTGTGATTCACTCTCATCTTGAGAGTATCATCTCCCCATTATACCATTATAGACTGATGTTTGTAGTTAGTAGCCTATGTGTCACGAACAAGTCCGGGTACCCTCGTATCCTGTTAACAGAGCCACCCCTCACATAGCCTGAAGGGTGATTTTGATCCCCACAGGTCGGTGACTAGCACCTAGAATCATACAATAGGTATGTGTGAATTATTTTTCCATAAAACATAGAAGAAGGAAATTAAACAAGGAAATATGGATAACAAAAGAAACTCCACTATGAGTAATGTACCATATGCCAACGAGGTATTAATGTAAAATATTAGGTAATTAAAGAATAATAATTATATATATATATATATATATTAATATATATGAATCTGATATTAATTTATTTTAAAGGGGAGTCTTTGTCTAATAGCATACCCGACACACAACAACGAGTTTTTCCAAAATCATACATTCCACACAAGATTCAATTTTACCGAAAAATAACACATTATTAATAGTATTTTTTAAATGGTTATTATCACCTAGACATTTTATTAGTGGGAATTAAAAGAATACAATTTATTATGTTTTTTCTTGTTTATTAAATATTTTTACATTATTTGGTAAATTTGATGGGCTTAAAATAAGAATAAATTCAATTTTTATCATAAAAATCTCTAGTACTTTTAAAAAGTAGTTTCGCCACCTATTGGTGAAGAACATTTTAAAAATATATTTTTTTAAAATTTTATATGTTATATTTTAAAAAATAACATCATTCATTGGAGTTGAGATATCAACATTTACTTTGGTTTAATTTTTATATTTTTCTTATAATATTCATTTTTTAAATAATTGTGAAAAATAATGCATTTTTATTCAAAAGTACTTTTTTGGATTATTTATTAATATATTTAGGTTATTATTTTAATTGGTTTTAAAGTATAATTAAATATTTTTTTTATAATTTAATATATTTTAGGTCATTATAATCAATTTCAAATTGAAATTTGATATAAAACCCTTGTGAACTTTTGAATGTTTTTTACTTAAAAAACTGGTTTCCCCAATCCTTCAACATGAATAATTGGTAAATTAGTTTTAGTCACTTTTATGATTTAAATTTTCACAAATGGACATAAAAATTTGTAATAAGTATTAATAATGTGATCTAATTGGATCAAAATAATTTTCATTGAATAATAACATTAGTATTTTATTTACCACAGTTAAAGGTAAATCATGCAACTAAAAGTAATAATAAATATATAATAATATAAAAATACACTAAAACTTGTCATAATATTATTTTATGGGTTAATTTAAACCAATATAGTCCTTGGGATGATATTTTTTCCTTTGGAATCCACTTGGGTGTGAAAAAAACATTTATAACATTTTATTTAATGTAAGGAGAAAAATGTCATAAACATGACTCTTATTAATAAAAACAATTCAATATGGAGTTATATAAGTGATATATTGGAAAATAAATAGTCTGTAGAAATATAAAACAATTACCTACATCATGAATATTTAATTATAATTTTAATACATTATATATTTAAATTTAATTAAGACACAATGATGGTGCAGTAATAGATTTATTAAAGGAAAAATAAAATAAATGATATTAATAATATTGAAATAAAAATAAATAGATAATTTGATGCCCTAAAAAACTTCTATGGATGAATTTAACATATTATTGATGAGTTAAATTAGTTTTTTAGAAGGAATCATGTTGTTATGATTTTTTAAAAAATTCATGTAATTAATAGTGTCAAAATTGACATTATTAATTTTTTATAATATAAAATATTTAATTAAATGAATTAAAATCTTAAAAAATCAATTATTCTTCAAAATATTTTTGGTTTTCCTAAAAATTTCTTCAATTACTCATTAATTTTTCTTTTGATATTTTATTGTAATTATTTTAACTGTTCAAGTGTTGATTATTTAATAAAATGGTAAGAGTTAAAATTGTTAAAAAATAGAAGATAAGGATTAAAAAATAACCAAAACCTGTTTAATTACTATTGGATGAAGTTATTTTGACCCATAATTATCATATCATTCAATTAAATCATCTTGGACCAGTTTTTAATTGAAAAAGAATTTATCTTAATTTAAATCTTTTAATCATTCTAAGGGTGCCCCTCCCCTATTTTATAAAAGGAACTCTAATTATCTATTCCTTATACTAAAAACCAATTTATTCAGAAAATATATACCTAAAAATATTCCTATAATCCCTCCCCATTTTCATGAGGCCTTATTTTATCACTAAAAACCTTCTTAGAGGTGTTATGGTGTTAAGAAATGTGATCATCTGAAGGAAAGGTAATGTTTTTATTTAACTATTTCTATTATGTTTCTTCTTACACATAATTTAAATACCTTTATCCATGATGAAATAATAAATACAATATCATAAATATAAAGATATATTATTATGTTAATATCATCACCTAAATCCATATCTAATTTCAGCAATTGGGAAATGAACATTTCGTTTGTGTGTACGGCGGACTACCGCATTGCAAACCGATATAGTTCATTTTTTATTACCATCCCTAGAGGCTAGTAATAATGATGGAATTAATGTTTACATATTATTTTTAATAAATATTTATCATTATAATATAATAATATATAAATTATTTTTTTACATTCCATTTAGATGAAAATAATAACGCCATTCATGCGTACGTGTGAACTATTACCTCCATGAAGCGATCTGAAACATTTTAATTCAGTACATCACTTGTATAATATATATAAGTAACTTTAAATTATTAATATAATATTAATTTTTTTTATTATAATTCCTGAAAATTAAAATAATAATTACCTTATTTCCGTAATTATCAATGAAAAATGATAATGTTACTCATGCGTACAAATGACCTACTGCCTCCATGATTATAAAATTGTTCATTTTTAATAACCTAAATAAATGGTTTGACATAAAAGTATAATTTATGTATAAAATTTATTATTATGTCATGAATTTTATTCTAGAGATGGTATAATTATGACAACATAGACTGTTGACATCATACCAAGTTCATTTTTTTACGTAAGTACCAAATATCGAAAAACATCCTATATAAAGATAAATAGTTACAAATTTTTTATAACATAGTAATAAGTGATATAAAAGGAATAATAAAGTTGAAAAAGGTTCTCATGAAATTATATACTAATCTATGTTTATTATTAAGGAATATAAATATTTTATGTGACAAGTCGGACTCACAGTAATGGACAACGTCTCAATCTCTTTTCATTGAGGCGTACTTTGATGTTATACACCACATTATTTTATATGGTGTATAATCAACCCCTTTGAAATATCATTTCATTAAAAGGTTTTCGAAAGGAATATTTTTATTTATAGTTTTTTAATAAATGACAAAAGTAATGTTTTTATGGTATATGATGATAATGACTTTTCCACTGCAGTGACCATTATTAGGTATTTGGCTTCCTCTACATGCAATAATGTTTTTAAAATAAATTAAATCACATATTCCCCTTTGAAAGATTTTTTTTTATTTAAAATGGTTTAGATAATGGGTTTATTATATCAATAACTTGAGATGATATGTTGTAAATGAAATTTGGAAATGTCATTTTTTCTTTACGCATGATTTTTGGGTTGTGCTTATGTTTTGGTTCTTGTGAATTACTTATGTATACAAGTGGTTCTCTAATAATCCAATGTAGGGTGAGACTATGATAGATCTAAAATACATTAAGTAATGATATGGAGTTAAATGAAAAGCTTTCTCTTAATATATTTAGCGAATATACTATGATTGGGAATCCAAATGTAACCATGAAGGTTAATCCCTTTGTAGATGTTAAAGCTACAATGCAAGTATGATATGCATTCCATAAGTTGCATTTATTATTTATATTGCTAAGATATTTTTTCAAGAATCTTATGATTTCATGATGTATGTTAAATGAGTTCTTTATTATGGGTGAAAAGTATGATTTTTTGAAAATTATTTCATGAGTTTAAAATATTCATGGGCTAACGGTTTCATTCATTATTTTATATCTCTTCAGATTTTTGTTCTCATAAAAAGTTTTTAAAATGTTTTCCACAGGGTATAAGTATGGGTAAAATAATGGATGAAGTCATGATTAATGTTATGAAAGTTTCTATAATGATAGAAAATCATGGTTTAAATATTTTTGACTTGTAAAAAATGGATAGTGAGTAGAAGTGTCTAATTTGTAATATTTTTGTTTCTATGTAGTAGTTATTTCCTAATTATATAATACTCTAAACCTAAAAGTATCCTCAATTTTAATTCTTTATTTCACTCAAGATTATGAAAAGTTTATGGTTCGGGCCTTATAGTTTGTATCAGATGTAATTTAAGATAACTTTAATGGTTAGGATATTATTAATAGAATATCCATAAATGATTTTTACTTTATAGTCAAATTGAAATGATATATCTTTTTAATATTACCATGTTTCATCATCTATGATATGTATATTAAAAATGGTTTTTTAGAGAGGAAACACGAAATCTGTGTTGGGATGATATCTAGAAGAAAAAAACCATCTAAATCAGTAACTGAGAAGGTAAAAATTAGAAGAGAACAGTTTTTTTTGCAATGCTGGTGCAGTTGACTCAGGGAATAGATGGTGGTTGTATCCAAGCACAAGATTAGAAAGGTCAACCACAGAGGAACATGTTGGTAGTGGATCATTTCAGGATGCAACATCCCCATCATTCGTAGGATCATTTGACCCCATTATATTTTAAGGGTGTATTAAAGAACTAGAAATTATTTTTGGTCATGGGGTATTCATAAAATGAAAATTTTAGTCTTGTTATTTACCATTTTGAAGGTGAAGTCGATCAGTGGTGCTAGAAGGTTAATAATATCTGGGATAATGAGGTAAATTATGCTCTTGTTTGGGATGAATTCATGATTATGTTACTTGAGAATTATTTTACTAAGGTGGTTTGACATAAGATGGAAATAATTCTTGGAATTGAAGAAAGAGAAGAAATAAGTGGTTTCATACGAAGAGAAATCCACTAGAATGGTAAGGTATTCTCCAAAATTTATCTAGGATCATGGTAGTAATATTAACTGTTTTTACTTAGGATTATTTCCAAAGTATTGAAGGGTGTTGGATTATTGAGAGTTCAAAATTTATGAAAACTTGTTTGATAAGATGATAAAGTGGAAATGGAGTTTACCAGTGATTATGCGTTCTTTAAAAAAATAGGATAATAAGTGGTTATGATTGTAGGATACAAGGAATAATTCATAAAAAATTCCAAGGATAATAAAATTATGTTTACAGTTTGTGAAAATTGTGGTAAAAAACACACTATTAAATGCCTTATGAATTCTGGTAAGTGATTATAATGTGGTACAATGGGGAATAAGTCTTTTATCTTCACTAAAAACGATAATGGAAGTAGTAATACAAAAATATAATTTATGCTTAGTAAAATGTTTTTAAGTGCAATGAGATTTGTCATTATTAAACCAAATACCTGATGAAGAACTCAAATTATGGGATGTAACCGGAAAATATGATGAAAGGTGTGGTGAAATACTTTGAAACTACTTTATCAAATGTTGGGCCATCAAATGAATTGGTATTATGTATATTGTTTGTTTATTTAGATTACTCAAATGTGTTTTTTTTTATTCAGGGTCAAAAAATTCTTTCATTTATGATATTTTTTTGGTAAATTGGAAATTCAACCGCATGAAATGAATCTGAAACATATGGTAAAAACACCTGAGATAAATGTTGAGGTATAAATAAATTATAAGAATATTTATATCCTTGTATGTGGAATTAATTCACCTATAAACAATGTTATATTTCCTCAGATAGATTTTGATGTTGTTTTGGGTATGGATTGGCTTTTTATTTACCATTCTAAGATTTATTATAGAGTTAAAGAAGTTTTTTTAGAAATAATTTCAATTTGTATACAAGAATGAAATCCCACCATTGATAAAATATTAGGAAGCTAAGAAACTATTAAATTATGGAAACAAAATGTTACCTTGAAAATATTTTTAAAAATAAAGGAACTAATCAGTTTAATGATGTGCTAGTGATAAATGAGTAACTTGATGTTTTTTATGATAAGTTTCCTATTATTATATCTGATCAGGAAGTGGAATTTAATGTTGAATTAGTTCTTCATGCTACACAAATTTAAAAACTCCATTATCAAATAGCTCAATTGAAATTTTAGAGTTGAATAAGGAATTACATGGGTTATTAAGAAAATGTCTTATTCTGCCTAGGACATCACAATGGGGTGCTCATGTCTTGTTTGTTAAAAATAATGATGGTTTAATGCAACTTTTCAGTGATTTTAGAGACTTGAATAACATCACTATTATGAACATGTATCCTTTGACTCATAATGATTATTTATTTGATCATCTACATGGATCACAATATCTTTGGAAGGTTGAATTGTGGTTGGGTTACCTTCATTGGAAATTAAATAAATAGAAAATTTCAAAGACTGCATTTCGTACTAGATATGAAAATTATGAATTTGTAGTTACTCAATTTGGGATAACTAATTCACATTCTATATTCATGAATCTTACAAATATAATTTCCATGAGTTCTTGGATTAGTGTTTGGTTTTGTTTATACATAAAATTTTGGTTAATTCTAAATGTAAAGAGAAGCATGAAAGTCATCTAAGGGATGTTTTGAAAATATTAAATGAAAAAAACTATATGGGAAATTCAGTAAGTGTGAATTTTGGTTGCAACCAATTTATTTCCATGGACTCATTGTTTTTAAATATGACATAACTATTGATCCTGTTTAAACAAATTTTTTTGAAGAATGGACAAGTCCCACAAATATACATGAGATACAAAGTTTTATTGGTTTGGTAGACTCTTACAAGAGGTTGGTTGAAAATTTTTCATGGATATTTTTCCCATAGAATAAATTAAATTGAAAAGGTGTTATATTTATCAGGAAAAAATAATGTTATGATCGTTTTTAAGAAAATAAAAAATGATTGGTGAATGATCCAGTTTTATAACTACCTTACAGAAATGAAAAATTTGTTATCTATAGTGATGTTTAGTTGAAAGGACTTGGTTTTGTTGTACTGCATTATAATAGGATAATTTCTTATTCTTTATGTTAGTTGAAAACTCATGAGTTAAATTACCCAACGCATTATTTTGAATTAGATACTATTGTTTTTTCATTAAAAACTTGGAGGCATCATCCGTATGGAATAAAATGTAACGTACATTACGACTATAAAATTTTTTAGTATATATTCACTCTGAACAAATTGAAGATGAGACATAGAATATGATTAGAAATAATAAAGGATTATGATTGCATGATTCATTACCTTCTCAGAAAAGAAAAAAATGTTCCTGATGCTTTGAGTTGGAAAATTTATTCTACATTAACCAAGTTATATTTAGAATGTGACCCTTTAATTATTTTATAAACTTTGGCATGACAGTTTTTGGTATAGGAAATTTATCTGTTTTGTTCCAGGTTTTAGTGATATAGTATCTATTAGATAGAATTAATAAATCACAGAATGATGATAGTGAATTGCAGAAAAATAATGAATTAGTTCAAAAGGGTATGTTTTCTGAATTTAACATTTATAAATATTATGTTTGTGGATTTCAGAAGAGGTTATGTGTGCTATGTGTTTTATGGTTGAAGAAAGATTTTTTATGTGATGCTCATGTTTCTTTTTCATTATTTTATAATAGAAATACTATAATTTACAAAGACCATCAGGAGGATTACTGGTGGGATGGAATTAAAAGAGACAATGCTAACGTTATTGTGGAGTGTTTGACTTGTCAGCAAGTAAGAGCAGAATGAAATTTTCAAAAGGGGATGCTTTAGCCTTTTCCAGTATTACAGTCAAAATAGAAAAATATATCCATGGATTTTGTACTGGGATGATCAAATACATCTCGATGTAAAAATATTATTTGGTTTATTATTGTCAGATTGACTAAATCTACTCATTTTCATCCAATTCTAGATACACTATCACTATAACAACTTTCTTGGTTATATATTAAAGAGACATTTAGGTTACATAGTGTTCCTCTCTCCACTGTATGTGATCAAGATACCTGGTTCACTTCTAACTTTTATAATGGCCTTTATAAGTCATTAGGAACTGAATTAAATTTTAGTATAGATTTTCATTCTCAATCAGATGGGAAATCAGAACAAAAAATTCAGACCTTAGAGGATATGCTATGTGCTTTTTAAATGGATTACTAGGGAAGTTGAGATCAACATATTTTTTTGGTTGAATGTTCTTATAATAAAAATTTTCATTATAGTGTACAAATGGAACCATTTCATGCATTACATGGAAAGATGTGTCCATCTTCAGGTTTTTGGGATGTTGTAAGAGAAATGAAGTTAATGGGACCCGAATACATAAAATAAATGGTTGAAAAAGATCATTTTATTCAGAAATACATAAGGAAAACTCACAGTATTAAGAAATGTTATGCGGATAATAAGAGGAAGGATATTTATTTTGAGGTAGGTGATCATGAATTTCTCAATGTTTCTCCATGCAAAAGTGTCATGTGTTTTGGTAAAAATGAGAAGATGAGTCCATGGTTCATTGGAACTTATGAAATCTTAGATAATCTTGGATCCATTTCCAACCATGTGGATTTACCTCCATGTTTATCCTAGGTACTCATTATTTTATTTTTCTTTATTAAGAAAGTATATTCAAGATCAATCTCATGTTTTGAGTCCATAAGTAGTTCAAATAGAAGGGGATCTTTCATATAAGGAACAACCACTTCAGTTTCTCGACTATTGAGAAAAAGTGCTTCGGAATAAGGGGATTCATCAGGTTAAGGTCATATGATTGAAGAGTCCACATAGGAATATGAAAATGCTATGTGGGAGAAATAACTCCACTTATTTGGTATGAAATGAAAATTGCGAGGACACAATTCCCAAAAAGGGTGAATAATGTAACATCCCTAGTAATAATAGAATAAAATATTTTCACATATATTAATATTTATGAATATTATAAAAATTTTATTTTAAATGTTATGCTTTTTCTGATACCGTACTCAACACGAAAAAAGGATTTTTTCTGAAATCATATGTTGCACACAAGATTGAGTTATACCAAATAACAATATATTATTAATATTATTATTTTAGATGGTAGTTGTAACATATTTTTTTATTAGAAATAATGAAAAAAACTAACTATATTATGTTTACTAATGTTTATTAAATATTTTTACATTCTTCCAATAATTTTTTGGGCTTAAAATAAGAACAAATCCAATTTTAAGCATAAGAGATCTAATATTTTTAAATTGTAGTTTTACCACCTATTGATGGAGAAAATTTCTAAAATATAATTTTTGAAACATTTATATGTTTTATTGGAATAAAAAAAACATTATTATTTAGAATTGGGACATCAAAAATTACTTTGGTTGAATTTTGGTATTTTTCTGAAAATATTCATTTTTTCAATGAATATTGAAAAATACTACATTTTAATTCAAATTTTTTCTCTGATACATTTATAAAGTTACTTTATACTCTTAATTGCTTTTAATTTATAATTAAATATTTCTTTTATCATTTAATACAATGCAGGTCATTGGAGTCAATATAAAATTGAAATTGGATACAAAAACATTGTGAACTTTTAAAAATTTTTAATTTGAAAACCCATTTCTTCCATCCATCAACGAGATTAAATTTTCAATTAATTTTAGTCACTTATATGAATTTAATTTTTAAAAATTTACATATGTGGTTGTAATAAATATGTAATATTTGGTTTAATATGATAAAAATAACTAATTTTGAATAGTAACTATAGTATTTTAATTACCATGGTTGATGGAAAATCATGTAATTAATGGTAAAAATAATATAATAATAATATAAAACTACCCTAAAATTTTTCCTAATATTATCAGATGATTTATTTTCCATAAATAAAATCCTTAAGCCAATTTTTTTTTCGTTTGAAAGCCACTTGGTTGTGGAAGTGAAATTTATAACATTTTATTTAAACTAAAGAGAATGATGCCATAAACATGAATATTATTGACAAAAACATTTCATAAGAGGTTATTTAAGTGATCTCATAGACTATAAATAGTACTTAGAAATATAATAATATTACCTAAAACACGATAAATTATTTATAATTTTCTATATTAAATAATTAAACTTATTTATTACATAATGATGATGATGTAATAGATTTATTAAAGGAAGAAACAAATAAATGATATTAGTAATATTAAAATAAATATCAATTGAAATATTTGATGTCATACACAATTTTTATGGATGAATTAGAAATGTTATGGATGTGTTAAACTAGTTATTTCAAATGAATAATGTTGTTATAATTTTTCTAAAAAGTCATGCAATGAATAGTGTCAAAATTGACACAATTCATTTATAAAATATAAAATATTATTAATTAAATGAATTAAAATTTATAAAAATCCTTGATTTAGACAAATTGTTTTGTTAAGTATCTTAATTTCATTATTGACTCATTCATTGATCGTTTTATATTTTACGGTAATTATTTTAACTCTCAAAGTGTAAATTACATAATAAAATGGTAATAGGTAAAAGGGTTAAAACATTAAAGATAAGGATTAAAAAATATACAAAACGTGTATAATTTTTATTATATGAATTTATTTCGACCTATAATCGACCTATCTTCGAACTAAATAAAATTTTACCAATTCGGTATAGAAAATTAATTTATATTAATTTAACACTTTTAATAATTCCAAGAGCGGCCATCCCCTATGCTATAAAAAGGAACTCATATTATCTATTACTAGCACACAAAAAAAATTGGTTTTGGACAAGATCTACCAAAACCTCTCCCTATAATACCTTACCACATTGTTGAGGCCTTATTTCAGTCATAACACCCTTTTTATAGGTTTTAATGTGTTAAGAAAGGTGATCATCCGAAGGAAAGGTAATGAATTTATTTAAGTGTTTATATATTATTTATTCTTCCAATTACCTTAAAAATCCTTCATCCATGATGAAATAATATCTCAAGTATCCTCAATATACTTAGAAGTTACTATGTTAATATCACCCCTAAATCTATCTCTAATTTCCTCAAATGGGAAATGAACATTTCATTTGTGTGTATGGAGGACTACCGACTCAAAAATTGATATAGTTCATTTTTCATTATCGTCTCTAGATATTTTTCATAATGATGTAGTTAATATTTACATATTATTCTCATGAAATATTTATCATTATTATAGAATAATATATCAAACATATTGTTACATTCCATGCACAAGTAAATGACAATGTCATTGGTGTGTACATGTGAACTATCACCTCCACGAAGCGATGTGAAACATTTTTATTCAATACATCACTTCCATGATATATATAAGGATATTTAAATTAGTAATATGATATAAATTATATTATTATAATTCTATAAAGGTAAAATAATAACTACCTTATTTTCATAATGATTAATAAAAAATGAAAATGTAACTCATGCGTACGTATGAGCTTTCGTCTCCATGATTTCAACATTGTTAATTTTTCATGAAATAAATAATTGGTTTGATTTAAAAGTGTAATTGATGTATAATAGTGATTATTATGTGATGAATTTTATTCTATAGATTATGGAATTATGACCACATGGACTGTTGACATCATACAAAGTTCATATTCGACCCAAGTACCGAATATCAAAAAAACACCTGATATAGAGTTAAATAATTTTCAAATTTTAATAATAAGGTAATAAGAAATATAAAAGGACTAATCAACTTTAAAAAAAGTTCTCAAGAATGTATAAATTAACATATGTTTATTATTTGGGAATATAAATGTTGTTCATGACAAGTCAGACATGCGGTAATGGACTTCATCTAAATCACCTATCATTGAGGCATATTTTGACATTATACAACACCGTCTTTTATATGATTTATACTCATGCCATTCAAATTATAATTTCATTTAAATATTTTTAAAAGGAATATTTTTAGATGAATTATTTTAATAAATGAAAAAAGAAATGTTTTTAAGGTATACGATGACAACGAGTTTTCCGTTGTCGTAACCATTATTTGGTATTTGGATTTCTCTATAAGCCGTAATGTTTTTTATAAGAAAAATAAATACCATATTATCGTTGAAGGTACTTTGGTTTTGAAAATAGTTTTGAGAATGGATTGATTAGATCAATATATTTAGATGACAACTTCTGAATGAAATGTTGAAATTTTATTTTCTTTATACATGATTCATGTGTTGTTCTTATGTTTTGGTTCTTGGGAATTGATTATGTGAATAGGTGGTTCTGTGATAAAGTGAGGGACAGTGATCCCATGGTAGTTATCCAATGCATTGGTTAGTGAGACAGAGTTAAATGATAAGGTTTCTTCATTGATATTTAGTGAATATATTGTTATGAGTATTCCAAATATAACCACGAAGGTTAATCCCTATGTATCTATGAAAGCTAAAATGTAAGTATGGTATGGATGCCGAAATTTACCTTTATTATTTATGACTTATAAAGTTTTTTTTCAGGAATATTTTGATTTCATGAGGTATTTTAAAGAACTTATGTTTTATGGGTGAAATATATTATCTTTTGAAAATGTTTTTCATGATATTAAAATATTCATGGACTAACTATTTCATCCATTATTTTATATCCCTTAATGATATTTTTTGGTCATCCCATGTTTTTAAAATGATTTCCATAGGTTATAAAGATGGGTAAGGTAAAAGAAGTAGTCAATGTAAATGTTATGAATATTTCTATCAAGGAAAAAAATAAATAATGTTTTAGAGAGTTTTATCTTGTAAAAATGGATAGTGAATATAATTGAATACTTTGTAATATTTGAGTTGTTATGTAATAGTTATGGCATAATTATCTAAAACTCATAACTTGAAAAGATTCCTAATGTGAATTCTTGGCTTAACTGAAGAGTATGTAATGTTTAATTATGGGGCCATATAATTAAAACACAAAATACGACCACCAATGTTCTGAAATAGGAAAAAACAATCCAAGTTGATAAGGATAGAAATCACCAAAACCAGGGTTCGAAAGCTAGATCCACCTCCAATAGATCCTTTCCTCTTGCATAAATAAGGAAGGAGGAAAGCTTCAAACAACCAAAGGCATAAGAAGGGTGTGAGCTAAAAAACTAAGTACAGTCTCAATAGGGATTCCACAACAGATTCCAAAAATAGATTAACCAATGTAATGATTTCAATTTTAAAAATATATATGTTTTTAATTTGTAAGGAATATTTATTCAATCATTCTATACAATTCAAATGATATAAACATACTTTATGAAAATGATTTAAAAGTGAGGAAAATTTTGAATACAATGGATTAAATAAATTAGTTTATGAAAATCTAAAAAGAATGTAATGTGGTTTTACAAAATTTTTATAC
Organism: Viscum album; assembly: GCA_963277665.1. Classification (NCBI taxonomy): domain Eukaryota; kingdom Viridiplantae; phylum Streptophyta; class Magnoliopsida; order Santalales; family Viscaceae; genus Viscum; species Viscum album. Next base: position 1,351,241,449 of record OY728147.1, on the reverse strand, counting down.
ATTTCTATTTAAATAGAAAACAATCGAGAAACAAAGTCCTCTTACAAATAATTACTATAGTATTTCTAGAAGTAAGAATACACATTTTCTAATAGATCTCAGCTATATGTGTATACACATGTACCCCTGACACTGGCCAAAGGCAACTCCTCACCATCCCATCAAGAATGTGACCTACTGCATGTATGCTTTGAACATTGTAATAGCTAATAGTGTTTCCAAATAACACAAAAACTACCTAAGGATTCTATGTTATCTTAAAAAATCAATAATAGGAAATTTATTTTAATAATAATTAAAATATATTTAAATTCCATTCTTCCATTTCTGTGCTAATTTTCCATTTAAAACCAAAATGAGTTTTAATAAAAAAAACTTTCCCCTTTTATAAGACAAAACCGCTAGGTATCAATCAAATATTATAAACACATTTTATAAAGATTAAAATACATTCAATACCAATTAAATATATTTCACAGTTAATTTCCACCATTAAATTCAAAAATTTAATTGAAATCATTTCCCTCAAATCCATAATTTAAATTAAACAATTTAAAATAACCAATTTACATAAACACACCCAAATTCAATAGATATAGGGGGTTTCCAAATTCTCATGAGAAAACTATTTCATATCTCCTAATTCATTGGAATTGGATTATATTATATTAATTGAAATTAATTTAGAGAAATTGATTTTAAAACAACCATTGAATAAATAAAGAAATTCAAAGTCAATAATTTTGGATAAATAGGATAGAATCTCCCACCATTTCCTGAAATGAAAAAATCACTAAAACACCTATTAAAAAGAGAAAAAGTGTAAAATAACTTGAAAATCACCATAAAATGAAATCTAATATCAAGGAGCATAGATCTATCGACTTTAGGATGATCTTTAGAAATCCCAATAGAGGATAAGGAGATAAAGGCAAAGAATGAGGGATAAATCATACCTAAGAATCACATCGCAAGTGAAACGATGACCGAATGCCAAATGATAGGATCATTAAGGGTTGGAATGCTGCATGATCACATGTTTAAGGCCATATGTTAAAGGAGAAGAAACTGGAGTGGAGGAGAAAAGAGATCTTATCCATGCTTCCAATTTAAAAAATAAATGTCGGTGTATTTCATGACGTGTAATCCCACTACATGATGTTAAATAGTTATGTTTCATAACCATCAAAAAATGAATCGATTTAAATTGAAAAGCATCCACTAAAAACCCCAAGATAGTAAAGGATAGTAATGATTTGTAACCTTCAAAACATGAATCCTTTCATGAAATTCCTACAAAAAACTTGTACACATCATGTAACCCAGTTACATGACATATAACCCTCCAACAGCGTATATAAAATACTAGTTAATGCTTTGATTAAAAAAAATCTCTAACTTCACCATTATGGGTATCCTCCAAATTAATACTCAACCCTACTTATTCAAAGAAAAGGAAAAACCATGAAAAGGTTAATTGAATACCCTTTAGATCAGTAATTGGATGTTACAACCTCCCCACCATCGAAAATGTATATCCATAGAAAGGCTATGAAAAATATTCCATTCCAAAATGATAAGGCCACTTCTCTCATCAACACCTCTCCTTCAAAAGTATAATTATTATATAAACCATGATTCCATAGAACATGATCCAAAGGTATCATCCTCCAATGATGTACATTGGTCTTAGAATCAACTATCTTGACTGGCCACTTAGTCAATGATAAATTAGGTTCAATGTCCATTTCACTTTTTCTCAAAACAAGAGATGAATCAGATAAACACTTTCTCAGTTTAGATATATTGAATACTTTATGTATCAATTTCAGCTATTGTGGATGTTCTAAATGGTATATAACTTTCCCCACTTGTTCAACTACCTCAAAAGGCAACACAAAATGATAATCAAGGTTCCCTTTACTCTTAAGCCATCAATGACCCAACTGAGGTGAATCATTCAAGAGAACCTGGTCTCCAAAAGAGGATTAAAAATCTCTAAAAAAGTGATTAACATAAGACTTATATCATCTTTGTGATGTCAAAATTATATGACAAAATAACAAAATCTTTATTGTCTTCTCTTACACCAAACAGAGTCCAACAAAGGAACATTCACCAATCTCTGACCAACATAGTTGATATTTTCAAAGAAGATCATATAAGGCCTCAAAATGATCCAGTATGATCCCGAATTTGTAATAATTGTTTTAAGAAAACTCAAGTAGTTTCAATTTACTCTTATCGAATAGATCAAGAGAAAATGAAAGAGATGATTTCCCAGTTAGAATATATTTTTCAGAAAGGATTTATATTCCCTAGTTTGTTACCATAGGCATCTCCAGTTCTCCTTACTAAGTAGGTTGATGGTACTCTTCGATTATGTGTTGACTACCGAAAGCTGAATTGAGTTAAGGTAATTAAAAAGTATCAATTACCACAGGTTGATTATATTTTTCATCAATAGAAAAGGAAAAATGGTTTTGAATGATTGACCTTCGATCTAGTTACCATCAGTTGAGGATAAAGGAGTTTGACATTTAGAAAACTACCTTTCAGAGTAGAAAAGACCATTATGAGTACGTTTTTATTATATATGGTGTAACCAATTACACTATTGTTTTTATGGATCTATTGAAAATGGTTTCAAAGGGAATTCTTGATCCCCATGGTTCAACAACTAGCACCTGGAATCATACAACATGCAAGTGGGAACCAATTTTCCATAAAACATAGTGGATGAAAATTAAACAAGACAATATTAATAACAAAAGAAACTCTACTTGGAGTAATGTACCAGAAGTAAACAAGGCATTAAATCCCAAAGTACAAGAACCAATGTGCCAAAACAGGGAAAACAACCCAAGTACTTAAGGACGTAACTCACTAAAACTAAGGTTCAATTGCTAGATCCACCTCCAAAAGATTTTATCTCTTTGCTCGAACCTAGAAGGAGAAAATACACAAACACCCAAAGGAACAAGTAGAGTGTGAGATAAACATCCTATTAGGGTCTCCTAAAGGATTCCAAAATAGATTCCAAAATAAATTTACCAAAATAATGCTTCCAATTTATAAAATAAATAGGTTTGGCATTTTTGAAGAATAATTAAACAATCATTCTTTATAGTTCAAATGATGGAAAAATACATTATGAAAGTCTTTTCATGTGATAAAATATTTATAAAACTACGGATTAAATAAAATAGTTACATAAAATAGTTTTTGTTAATCTATAAGGCATAAAAATAGGTTTTACAACATTTCCATAAATTTATATCCTAAAAATAAAAAAATCTAGCAACACAATCATAATACAAATAACCACGAAAATATTTTTAGCTATAGGAATCCAAACTCTCTAAGTGATCTTAGAAATATGTGTATACACACATCCAACTCACACTGTCCAAAGGAAAATCATCACCACCCCATCAGGGATGTGACCAATTGCATGTATGTTTTAGAATGTTGTAATAGTATAGAGAGTGTCCAAATAATTCACCAACTACCTAAGGCTTGCATGTGGTCTTACATAATAAATGATGGTAATTTTATTTTGGACTTATAAAAAAATTAAATACCATTTTTCCATTTCAATTCCAATTTTCCCATCAAAATGAAAACATTTTTAAATAATAAACATGTTTCTTTCACAAGATAAAACCACTGGGTTTCTATCAAATATTTTTAATCCATTTTCAAAAGTTTGAAATCCATTAAAACCAATTCCATACATTTCATAATTAATTTCAAAAATTAGATTCAATAATTTAGTTTAAATCCTTTCAATCAAATCTATAAATTATATTAAACAATTTAAATTAACCAATTTCAAAAAATACACCCCAATTCAAAGGAATTGAGGTTTTTAAAAATTCTTATGCCAAAAATATTTTTTGTCTCTTAATTCATTGGAATTGGATTTTTTACATCTATTTAATGAATGTTTTAGAAAATGAATTTAAAGAAACAGTTGAAATAAATCAAGAAAAACAATGTTAATCATTTTGCCTAAAAATGAAGGAATCACCTACCTTTTTCCATAATAAAACACTCACAGCAGCACTCGTCAATGAGAACGAAGGTGTAGAAGACCTCAAAACACAAACTTGAAAAGATATCAAACATCATGGAGTGTATATCTATACAATTAAAGATGATATATTAAGATATCAAATGGGGAGAAAGAGATAAAGATGAATAATAATGGAGAAAGATTGCTCGAGAATCACTCCGAAAGTGAAATGATGATTGATCACCAAACGAGAGGATCTAGAAAGGTTGGAATGCTCCCTGATTCCCTGTGGAAGTCCTTAAGTCAAGGGATAATAATAAATTATCATTGGTGGAGTGCTTAATTATGAGGAGGGTGATCTTGAGAGTTCATGCTCTCGGGAGAACCCTTGGGTTTTGGGGTTGACAGGATTGCCACGGACGGCAAGATAAGTGCGGATGGAGGTTCTATGTCAGCTCTCTTATAGTTCTTTGGCGGTTGAGGCTTATCAGATTCTTCCAAGGTTCACTTTACGCAGAGGTGGTGTTCTGTTCTTGTAGATGCGCTGGTCAGTCTCATTTCGGAGGCGAGGCATTCCCCTGACCTCTGATGTCGAGTTGTCCAAGCCCGATCTCACTGTTTCACATCATTTGTGGCTCTCTTCTACTAAAATTCTTTCAGATCTACTCCTAAGGATTGGGTTATTCTACTCCTCAATTTGGCTTTCGGATATCAGTGGCGGAGGGTTCATGTGACAGAGGCTTGGATGTTCAGAAGTGGAGATTATTCTATTTTACTTTGCGTTACAGATGTAGGTCACCGTGAATGGTTGATTTAGCGGCTCAACTTTCAACAGTGGAGGTGGGTTTGTGTGATAGTGGAGAAGGTCACCATGTCTAGTTGATTCGGTGGCTTGGACATTCAGCGGTGGCAGTGGGTTCTTGTGACAGAGGATCGAACATTCAAACTCAATATTTGAACTAGAATGACTTTCCATTTCATTTCTTCTTCTCTAGGTCTCAATCCCATATTCGTGCTTGGGTTTCAATCATATTTTTTTCGTCATCATTCAATGGTGGTCAAGGTTTTCATTTCTATTTCTAATGAGGAATTTTTATGGATGTGTGGTCTAGGGTTTGTTCATGAAGGTTCATTGATGTAGTTTTATGGTGAGTCTGGTGTTTGGTGCTTCCTTGGTCGCGCTTCCTTGGTCACAGCTTGCTACAAGAATTCTGTTCGGCTTGTACTCCTCTCCGGCCTCTAGATCCACTGATTCCTTCAAGTTCGTTAGTGTGCGATGGATTCCAAGTGGACTTGGGTTGTGTTGTGCGTTGTGCTGGGGGTTCCAGGTGGCCCACCTTGGGTTCAGGCATCTTTGGGGTTTCAGTTTGGACGGGTGCTTTTGGCGATGATCTTGGCTCACTATAAAGACTCTTTAATTCTCCTACTCTTCTCTGTCTTCGGGTATCACCTCTCCTCTCTGGGTAATTTTGGTGAGGTGGCTATCACGCAAGATTTGGGAGGTGCTATTTGAGTGGTTCTCAGTGTTCCAGGAAGTAAGATCTTCTTTCAGTTTTTTCTTTTTGTTGCTAGTTGGGGTTTGGTGATGGGGGCGATGACTTGATGCTGTTGAGGTGATTTGATGTTCTGGTGTGGTGTTGACCGGTGAGGATGAAGGTGGTGGTGGACTAGAGTTTATGACAGAAGGGAGTCTCTCTGAGACAGCGGCGAGTGCAGGCTATGGTGGTCGGAGAAGAGGCTGGCGGTGATGAGCCGATGAGGTTGATTTCTAAATGACATGAAGATGTGAAAGTGGTGACGGTGCTGAGACGATTAGATGGCGTGGTGATAATGGCGGTGAGGTGTCTCCTTGATGGTTGGTTTCTCAGGCTGCTCACTTGGTCAGGCTTTTGGTTTTTCCAATGTTTTAATGTTAAAATTTTAAATTTTAATGTGGCCTTTGGGATGTGGTTTGGTGTGTAATAGTGTATGTGGGTGATGTTTGGACTATATTTGGTTTTTGTGAGGTTTCCTCTCAGCCATAATGTGATATTTTGAAAATGAAAAAAAAAGGATTTGGAGAAGGGAGAATAAACTAATGTTGAGGATAAAAGAGATTTCAGGTGTGATGCTCATTTAAAAAACTACAGTCGTGGTATTACACAATGTGTAATCCCCTTACTGATCCTGAAATAGTTAGGTTTCTTAACAACCAAAAACTACGCCGTATTAAATTGAAAACCATTCATTAAGTAACTCATGACATGTAAAGGATAGTCACTTTGTGTAACCTTCACAGTGTGAGGAATTTCATGAATTTCCTCAAAAAACTATTAAACATCATGTAACCCAGTTACATGACTTTAACCCTCCAACTAGTTATAGAAAATCTTAGTTAAAGTAGAGAGTCCAAAAAATCTCTGACTTCAGAATTATAGGTATCCTCCCAATTCATTCTCATCGCTACCTAGTCAAAGAAAATTAAAACCCATCACAAGGTTAATGTCATACCTATCAGATCGGTAATAGGATGTTACACTATGGAATACAACGAGGAATTCTTGAGGGAATTTGGCCAACTGAGTTTAGATACTTATGAGTGAACTGGATCCGGGATGTTACAGAGTAGTATCAGCTAATCATTTCATTATTTTCTTACTTTTTGGGTTGGTATACACGAGGATATGAAATTTTTGGGATTCAATCATGAGACTACTCTTAGGAATAACTAACCAATATACTGGGAAAATCCAAATTACATGGGAAGGGAATTGTTGTTCTGGGGTATTTCCAATTATAGTTTTAATTATTTCACCATTATGTAACAAACATTATTTGAAACATTTAATATTATTATTATTATGGATTCATTTTCCAATTATACTTGTGTGGAAGGGATTATTGATCATAAATCATGGTTGGAACATGATAATTCACATGTCATTCTTTATTTCGTGCCATATTTACAATACTGCATGAATTCCTACTGCATATTATTTTTTCCCTAATTATGATACTAGAAAATATGTTGATGATTTTTTTAGGGATAGAATAATTTAATTAATTAAAGAATAAACATAAACCTAAATGGTGTTTTCTCACACATATTGATGGTGGGTCCTTAATTGCCCAATTATAAAATGTTTGATCCATGAAATACTTGTCAAATGGGATAAAAAAAATTAAATGATTTTGATTATATGAATAATAATAGTAATTTATATAGAATTTACTTCTATAAAATAGAAATGGTATTTTATCCAACTAAATCATTTTGTTGGACTTGTTACATCTTGATACCATATGTAAGGGTCAAGTCTTAGTTACATGATGTACCAATTGAAACATATAAAGCTTCTGCCTTTATAACATGGTAATTATGACTCATCTAATTGGACAGATATATATATATTCATATAAATAACGATGAACATAAATGAATTTAAATTCTTGAATAAAATGGATACTATAAAATAGGATTCCAATAGGAATGTAAAGTATGTTTTCATATCTACCTTTCAATTGACTCTCCATATACCAGGACATTTTCTATGTGATGTGAAACCTCAAACCCGACCTAACCCTAGTTATGGGTAGTAGGCAGTGTCTGTTGTGACCATTAGGATCTTTTTTATCATCATGATCTATCTTTAGGAGCATAACGAGAGGTGTGACTTTTATATAGGAAGTATATTTACCTATCATATGCTATTATAATTGATCTTATCTATTTTGGAACCACATCTAATGTATTTTCTTAGAAATTTAATAGTTATGCCTCCATGACTTCCTTGAGTATTGTGCTAAGAGGGTGGGGAAGATCACAGTACAGAGGTGGTGGTCCCTGAGCCACAATTATTGGCTCCTATGGTTTCCCCTAAGGAACCTCCTACTACTCATAATCTTAGTGATGATGGTTAGTTAGGTTCCTATGATTTATGATGTTTTTTTAGGATATCCATGACCTGCCCCTACTATGGCATAGCTGACATAAGAATTTCAGCAGTAGCATCCCACCACTTTATCGGTCTATGATGGTCCTATGGCTATTGAGTCATGGTTAGAGGCCATGATATCTATGCTTGAGAAGTTGGGGATTCCTAAAAAGTGTAGGGTCATGATATCAACATATATACTTCACAATTCCTTAAATTTTAGTGGGACATGATTACCAAAGAAGTTTATCATTAGGTTATATGCTGATATGACATTCTGATATAATTATATGATTACTTTTTTAACCCATATGCTAAGAGAGGGATGTTATATACAATTTATATGCCTAAAATAAATTTATATGTTTTTGATTGAGTATACAAATCATCTCACTGAGCATTAGTGATTCTCACTAACACTTGTTGGTGAAGAGTTGATAATAGTGAGACAGTTTGAGGATGAAATTACACACACCCACTGATCATAGGTGAATGTATTTTTATTGAACCTCATTTATAAAATGTTGAACCATTACCTCATATACAGGAGAAACCTAAGGGTATATGGTGTTGTGTTCCTAGTTAGTTAGTCATTATGACAATGAGGCAGTTGTTCTAGTGGCAGAGAACATCAATTTGAGTTTGCTTATAAAGGAATCACCAGTTAGATGAGATGCACTAACAGTTATGTGGTGTGTCAATAGTGTGTAATGGAGGGATATGAGAATCCCCATGGTATGAAGCACCCAATAGAGTACCAACCCTGTGGAATGATGGGTCTCCTTTATCATTTTTCTTGAATATTTACTATAGTGACTAGTGAGAAGGGTTCTACACTGACTCCACATTCATGTATAGGATCTTCAGATCCTTGTCAGTCAAGGATATGGGGTAATACTATCTGATTAGGTTGAGGGGGTAGATGTGACAAAGGTATCTTGGTTACAGATATATAGTTTATGTAGAATGAACATGATATGGTAGTCAAGTTTTATCTTTGGGCCTCAAATATGGCCATATCTATGACGTGATACCAAATCCCAAGGAGAAGAGTCCCAAAACATCTATAAGTAGAGGCTCTATAATAGTAGCCTCTATGTTAGTATATACCTTATTCGATATAGTAACACCACATTATTTTATGCCTCTAAAAATTATGGGATGTCTAGGCTTAGAAATAGAGTACTTATATGGTGTAATTACTCTTGATACAACATTGAGGATCCAATCCTCAGTTGTACGTTGATGTAAGGTATTCCACCTTGAGATAGATGCTTATCAATTTATATAGAACCTCTTTTTTCCTAAAGATGATGGGTTTTGACATCATGCTTGGAATGAACTCGTTAATATCTTTTCATTTCCACATTTATTTCTATCCATAAAGGGTCTCTTTCACATCACCTGTTGTGGGTACTTATATTCATGAGGGTGAATTGGATGTCTTGGTGAGTCAATCCAGACTAAAGAATTATGAGATGAGTGGAGAGACAAACCGGATTTATATTCTTTTTATGAGTGATGTGGGAACAAGATGCATGGAATTACCTCCTACTATAGATCGCTTTAGGGATTTATTCATTATTGAATTTTAAGGATTACCTCTTCTAAAATAGGTGGAGTTCAATATTTTTCTAGTTCCAGGAGCACCAACAATGTGCATTACTCATTAAAGGATGATACATACTAATCAATGAGATCTTGAAACATAGATGGAGGATTTGAAAGATAAGGGTTTTATATGACCTAGTACTTCTCCATGGGGTTCACTTTTCCTTATCACCATGAATATAGATAGTACCAATAGTATTTTCACGAATTACCATTGGTTGAACTAGCTTACGGTTAAGAACTTGTATCCACTACCATACTTATATGAACACTTCGACCAACTCCAACGAGCATAAGTTTTCTTGATGATTAACTTGAGGCATGGATATCACTAGGTGCATGATAGGATCTCTGATATACCATGTACAAAGTTACATAATAGATATGGCTAGTATGAGTATTTGTTTATGTCATTCAGTGTAATGAACACACCCAAAATCATTATATCTCATATGAAATTATTTTACACCAATATTTAGATTCATTTGTGGAAGGCTTCATGGATTACATCTTGGTGTATTCTCATACTCACTATGACCATTAAAAATGTCTTGATATCATGTTAAATACACCAAGAGATAAATAACTATATGATAAGATCACCAAATGCCACTTTTGGATTGATAAGGTACACCTCTTGTGTCACATAATCTCAGAGATAAAAGATTCTGTTAAACCAAAGAAGGTAAGAGCAGTTCTTTCTTGATATAAGACTCATAATTTATTTGATAGATGGATTTTCATGGTTCTGGTGGGATATTATAGGTGTTTTATTTGAGAATTTTCACACATAGTAGTTCCTCTTACAGTCTTGACCATGAAATGGATAATGTTTACATTGTACAAATCATGAAAGATGTTATTTTAGGAGATGAAAGGAAGATTGACTTTAACTGAAATCCTGATTTCTCTAGAGTTGGGAGGAAAATATACAATTCATTGTGATGCTTCATTTATCGGGTTCAGAGCTATTCTATTGTAGGGAGATCATATTTTATTGTACAAGTCATGGATGTTAAGGTCTCATGAGTGTAATTACTCAATAAATTATCTCATGCTAGAATATATGGTTCATGCCTTACATCGTTGAAAGAACTAGTTTCTAGGAGACCAGTTTATAGTGTATACAGACCAGAAAAGTCTCAAATACATTATTACCCATCATGAATTTAATACTATGAAGTTTTTTTGAAATGAATATCTATATTCATTCGACATATATCTTTATTATATGCATGAGAAAGGAAAATTATTTGCTGATGATGTAATCTTGAAAGCTCAAAAATACTATTCATGAGCCCATTAGCAAGTGGTAGTTGATGGCCCTATTTTTTGAGATTTATATGGTAGTTATAGAGTACCATTGGTAGCCTATTTAATAATAATTTTTAGTAAACTCTTCTCTTCATGATATAGTAAAGATGATATGACTATCTGATCTTGTGGAGTTGGTCCTACTAGAGATAGTTTTCGATGAGTACCCACCGCCTAGAATGGTTGTTGATAGGTATGAGGTATTGCATGTGGATGGACCCATTTGGGATCCATTAGAAATAAAAGATTATTTTATGTGAGAGTCTCATACCTTATTTGGGTAATTAGATCCACGTGTAACTAAAATGTCTGATGAATTATGCCACTATTATTTGTGGATGATGATGAAGAGATAAATAACATGTTTTATCCCCCAGGGTTCCACCTGTCACAAAGTAAAGGTAGAACATCAGGGACCAACATAAATATTGCATCCATTTACCATTACTGATTATAAATCTAACTACATCAATATAGATTTTACGACTTGATTACTAAGTTCCCCATGGGGCAATGACATGGTATGGGTGATCATTGATAGGAAAACAAAAGTCTATCAACGTTTACCTATCAATGTGTCTTTTTAACTGGATGATCTTGGAAGGATTTACGTCAGGGAAATCATCCACCTTTATGATGCACCATATTATATTCTATCATACTGATATTCTTATTTCATGTCATGACTCTACCAGGGGTTATTGAAGACCCTTGGTAGATAGATGCTTTTGAGTATATCCTTTCACCCATAGACTAATAAGAGATCCAAGAATATGATTCAAATATTATTGGACATTATCCAAGAATCTTTCCTGAATTTTGGGGGTTCTTGGGAGAAACACCTACCACCCACCAATTTTTTTACAAAAACTTATTTTAGGAAACTATATATATGGATCCTTATAAGGCCCTATATGGTAGGCCATGCTATTCTGCCTTGTACGGGTTAGTGGTCCAAGATAAAGAGATACTAAAACCTCATCTCAACTAGGGGACTTCAAAGATGGTATAACTTATCTATAATCTTATGAATATAGCCTAGTCTCGGAAGAAATATCACACCAATAGTCATCACCAACCTCTTGAGATTAAGGAGGACATTGAGTATTTCTATGAATTTCTCCTAGGGTGGGTCATAGGTAGATTTATAGATAGGGAATGTAATCACCTCATTAGGTCAGGCCCTTTATGATCATGGAGAGAGTCAGGTCCCTATCAGTAAGCATTACCTCAGAGGTAACAGACTATGAATGAAAAATTACCTGTATCTTATATTCACCATAACTTTTTAAAAACATATCTTAATTTTTATCTTGAGGATTTTGAATTAGAAGATGATTCTTCTTTTGAGTAATATCCTATCCATATCACTGATAAAAGAATTAAGGCTATACAAGGCAGTTCAATTCCTCTGTTATGGGTACAATGGTAATATGACTGTGTAAAAGGTGAGACTTTGGAGATGGAGAGAGGGTGATGTATGTGATCAATGTTTGGAGATATTCTCAGTTGATTCTTTACTTCCCACATAATGAAAACTCATGGATGATTTTTTTTAAGGAGGGGATATTAAATGATCCTAATTTTTTAAATGAGAAACTATCCTGTTAAATTTCAATAAACCATTTATTTTTTTTTCGTAAAAGAATTTTGTAAGAGGCCAAAGAGAAACTCTAGAGCACTTGAGGTTCATTCAGAGCTTGATGCTCCAAATTTTGGAAAGGTGGACTAAGTTGTATGGGTAGGATATAGTTTGTTCTAATAGTGGCTAAATCCTGTGGGGGTTCCACATTGATTTATAGAGGGGTGAACAGTATTTTTAAACCATTCTCCTTAAGCCACATGAACCTATGAGGCGCTATAGTGGACTGTAGGGGGTCACATAGTTTTCCTAAACTATGATCCCAGGGATGTATGCTTAGTGGCACATAACTAGTGGTTATACATGGGTTAAGAAAACTATTTGAAAATCTATGAAACCAAACCACACGTCACATAAAATTGTTTTAAAAGTTGATTTTACCCTCCTACCTTTTTTACTTACCTTCCTATTTTCTCCTCCCATTTCAAATGTAACACTTCCTCGACCAAAATGATCTCATCTTATTCCAACAAGATAGGATTTGAAGCCTCGCCTCCATCTGAGCTATGTTCATTTCTGTTTGTCACATTAGAAGTGTATTGGTATGAGATTTGACCCATTACCTTCCTTTCTCAGTTTTTCATTCCATCTTTAGCATATTTTTTTGTGCGAGATAATATTCCCTATTTTTAGGGAATTCATATATTTTTTTAATTTCTCCCATCTTATCTTTAATTAATGGGTGAAAATGGATAACAAGAGTTCTACCAATCTAAGGTTGTTGGTCTAGTTATTTTTCTATAATTTCCTGATACATTTATCATGTCCCATTGTCCCATGCACTGGACCTCTCGTGTGATGCCTCCTAAATGTATAATTCACAAAATAAAATGATATTTCAATTATTAGAGTATAGATATAAACCCTCAAACCAATGTCACAGGATAACTACCTTGGTTAATGTCACCCCTTAAGGCGTTTTTTCTTTAACAGTTGAGAGGCCTATGGCTTGAAGATGAATTGAACCACCCTTCAAGGTATGTCCAGTTAGCCATTGTGAATGAAATATAGATTGAATTGAACCAGAGGTAAATGGTAGTCCCTATGTATAGGCCATTTCTCTTATTTTTTTAGCATGAAAGTTTCCCTAAAAATTTAATAAACTAAATGGAATTAAATGAGTTGTTTGAATGGTGTGAGTTGAAAAATATCCATGACCATCCTTTATATCAAGATGATGGAAATACAAGGGTTATGATTAGAATTCCTTGGATAGGTTCATCATGAATAAAAATTAGAATATTATAAATGAATTATAAAATGACATGGGTGATATTTAGGTTCTTCATAGAACACCATAGATAGGCCCACTAGGTGGATGCCATTATGCTACTTGTGGGTGATACCTGGTTCCCTAGTGGATTACCTATGATGAGCTTAGTGGGAATTACTATTATACCATACCATGATCGATACCTAGTTTCGTATATAGTATACCTTGGATGGTCTTAGAGTTTTATGCCTTATCACTATGTTTTCAGTGATACATGGGTTCCTCATATAGAATGTCTTGATAGACTTCTTTTGTGATTGTTTTTTACAGGACATCTAGAGTGATTCATGGGTTCCATTTTGCGAAATGCTTTGTACAGGCTCATGATTCCGATTAATTGAATTTAATGGTGAATTCTTAAAGACAATGCACTTATTTGGATTTAGTACAGAATTTAATTTTTTAATAACAGAATTATACATATTTTCCATGTAAATATTCAATGATAAATCATGAAAATCACTTATAATTATGTACAGATTCCTTGGGTACACACTATCTGTCCTAAATGAAATTTCATGTATATATATATATAAATATATAATCTAATGTATATTATGTGTATATATACATATATTATACACATATAGAATGAAATTATTTGAGATATTCTATATTTGGCTGAACCAGGTTGTATCTGTTGGGTGTCCTGTAAGGATCCTGGGCCAGGTTTTTTATTTTAATTTTTATTACACACTGATTAATACCTTCACATATTTTATTTTACATGAAAAATAGGATAGTTCTATAAATCATTGGCGGTGTCATACTGGGTATATCTCGCATGTTGTTCAGGACACCAATAGTTACCTAAACGAACATTGTGGATATAGGTAGGGAGAAAGGGAAGCATAAAACTATAGATGCTTTATTGTCTACCTAAGATAGAGAAAAAGGGTAGAAGATCAAGATTTTGTTAATTATTTTAGTGGATATAACTTTTTATCTTGTTGAATTTTTATGTATCATGTTGTATATTCTTACTTCTCTACTTTCTTGTATTCCCTTTTTATATAGCATACAGACTCAACATAATTTATGTATATGATATGGGTTTTGATTATAATTTTCCAAGACATTTGGATAAGTTATGATTTTAAAGCTCACTCATTATAGTGTTTCCACTAACTACTATTGTTTTATACTGATATGATTCACTCTGATCATGAGGGTATAATGTGCCCATCGTATTATCATAGACCCTCAGTACTACTCAGTAGCCTCTAGTTTACGATAAGGTCCACTTGAGGCCATCTGGCCAGCTGGAATCAATTACTTATGAGTGAACTATGTTGAAGATGTTATAGAGGGATTATCAATTCATAAATTTTCTATTTATCAGTAGATCATACTACTATTCAAATGATACTTACCTTGGTTTCTTCTTGATAATTAAATCTAGAATAAATGGATTTGAATACAGGATTTATTCCTAGAGACCTAAAAGAAGAAATTTATATAATAAAACCTATGATTTTTTTAACATTTGTAGTTTTTATGAAATAATTTTTTCAAATAATTTTAATTTTTCTAATAGCTTATGTTACAAGAAACACAGACGTTTAACAATCTGTGATATACTATTAATATTAATATTTAAAAATTACCACTATTATATACCTGTTACGTTTAGTGACATGAATAGGAAATTTTTTTTAAAAAAATTAGGTATAATAGTTTTATAAAATAATATTGTCAAAACATACTTAAATTTTAGTAAATTATTTATACGCTTCAAGAAATACCTTTCTTAAATAAATGATTTGAATTTTTTTTGATGAAAAAAATAGAACTATTTTTTTTTGAATATTTTTGAAAATAAATTCTAAAAAAATTACATTATTTTTGGAATAAAAATATAAAAATTATATTAGGGATATTTTTCATATTTTTCTAAAAGGATTAATTTTTGGTGAATAGCAAACAATATAGGTTTTTATTGAAAAATACCTTTTTGATTAAATAATTTATATGGTTATTTTCTTATAAATGGGATAAAAAGTAAAATTATATCAATTATATTATTATTAATACAATATAGGACATTGGAATAAATTTTGAATTGAATATTGATATAAATACTTTTTAAACATTTGAAAACAATCTCTTTGGAAAACCATGTTTTCATTGTGTCTATAGGATTAATTTTAGTATATTTTTTGTGAATATAATTAAAAAATCATAAAAAATGTATTCAATATTTGGAATAATAATATTCAATTTCATATAATAATTTCTAATACATTCTTGTTCAAAATTAATAGTAAGAAGTGGTAAAAAATTAATTGTCACAGTTAAGTTCATAATGAGTTTACCGTGGGACAAACTAAATAGATAAGGGGAAAAATGTCCTAAAAACCTAAAAAACATATTTTATAGATATATTTCAATTTTATAAGCTATAAATGTTTATAATGAACAATTTTTGAGTCTTATGTGTTGTGAAAATTTCGGGTACATTTCATTCTTTTAAACAATTCTATGTGTGTACAATCACACACTTATAGAAGGCCACCCCTATCCTCTTCTATTCACAAATAGAAATCCATTTTTTCTTGAAAATATAATGAAATATCTTTTTTTATAACATAAACACACCTTAGAGTTCTTATTTGTTTTAGGAAACTGACCTTTGAACTCTTTAGGTAAAAACCTAAATAGGTTCTCTAAAGAAGAGGAAAAATTCCTAAACTAGTGTTTTTGTTTTATTTATTTTTCCACGTCCATAAAATATTATTCAATAATTATAATATAATGAAACCACTATATAACATATAATTAAATGTTTTTAGGTTAATTTTAGGACCTAAATATATCCCATATTCTATCAAATTGGAAACTAAACCTTCAATTGTGTGTACAACGGACAAGCTCCTCAAGAACCGAAGTTATTCATTTTACAAAACCACCTATCACAGATGAATATAATAATGTATATAATTAATATATATGATATTTAATATATCATCACGCTTATGTAAATAAACTAAAACATATATTTTTTTAATTTCCATTTATTGGGAATAAGATAATGTCTCTCATATGTATGATAGACTACCACCTTGCGAAGCGATGTCATTATTTTCACCTATGATTTACATGGAAGGTAATAATGGAAAATTTAATGAATATATGTGATAATAATGACATAAAACTTTTTATATAGAGGTAAAATATATTAACATTTCTTATATTTTCTATCACGAAAATGGAAATAACGTTTAAGCATACATATGATCTACTGTCTTCATGAATGGTGTAATTTATATTCTATATCAAACATTAATGGACTAATATAAATAATTATATAATGAATATATATGATATTTATATCCTGGTTCAAATTTGGTTGATTATGTATCCATGATAAAAATGATAGGACCGATGATACCAAACCAAAATGTATATGAAAAATGAAGTAGTTATTACCCGAAATGTGTTTTTAACAAGAAATTGTTAATAAATGGTTTATAAAAGGTCATATGTAAATCATATATGGTATTATACATATTATTATAGTTCTATTATATATTTACAGTAAACATATATTTATTATATAGGTGGTTTGAATGTGTACGAAGGATGTCAAGACTTAATGTAAGAGAATTTTGTCATAATTTTCCTTCTTCGAGACATATGTTAAGTTAAGAACCAGTAATATTATATGTGGTTAATATATTACAACTTTGAAATTTTATATCTTTAATATCCTTGAATTCAAGATATTTTTATTTTTATTTTATTTTATTTATTAAGGGGACTTATAATTCAAAAGTTACCAAAAATAGTATGTGTTTGGAAGTTACAATTACATTGATTATTAGAATTGTTTATGATTTTTATATTGATCATGAAATATTATGATCTATTTCTAAATAAATTGATTAATTTTCTTCTCCTATTTTTATTTCATGAAAATAAATGTGTTATATTATCTTTCCTCTCTTCACGAACCCATGAATCCCATAGAATTTTTTTTAGAGTAAACTAACTTTATTTCTCTCTTTGGTTGAAAATAATTTTTCTTCTATGTGTATTTTTTATAAAAATGTTTTATTTTTTTACTATTATATAACTAATTTTAAAGACATATTTACCCATATTTTGTTTTTTTAAAATTTATGAAATGGAATCTTCATGTTGTTTTTCCAGACAATGCACATTTTTATTTTAACAAAAATTTGAAAAGAATTTTTATTTTAACATATAAGGCATGTACCTAATTTCCTTAAATCACAAAAACTAAATTCTATAAAGTATAATTAAAAAGATTTAGAATTTATATCCAAAAAATTATCTTCACATGAAATATAAAATTTTGAGTTTTAAAAAGGTGATTTTCAAAGAAAGGATATTTTCCTCAAGAAATGATCCAAGTGATATTTCAAAATCAGTTTCCTTCTAGGATGACTTTCTTTGATATTAAATAAACATTAATTGGGATATAATACAATTAAACCATAATTATTTATTCTTTTTATGCTTTATTATTATGATAATGAGATTATTATAAAACCCACTATTTTACCATGGTTTGTTCGATGATGAATTATTGAATGTTTTATCAAACCCAATTATTTTAATGGGTTCTATTATGATGATTTTTTTGATCTTGTGAAGTGAATATGTATGGTTTTTAATATGTGATGTTGGTTATTTTATAACCAATCATAGTGGTGAAAATATAACTAAGGATGGTTGATATTTTATAACCATGGATGGTGGTCAATCTATAACCATGTATGGATGAGACATATATCTACCTCCAATTCATTGGGTAGTGATTCATATTTCATGAGATAAAAATGAATATAATGGTGAGTGAACTCAATTTAAAATGGAACTTTTTCCACTATGATAGTCTTGGGTGTGAACCAAAAATACTTCAATTGTTTGGGGAGTAAACCCATTCCACTATGATAGCCTTGGAAGTGGGACTTAACTACTAAGGAAATGAATTTTCATACTTATGTGTATTCCAAAATCCTATGTTTTTTGACTATGATAATATATCATGGATTATGTTATTTGTTTCCTTTATGATTCATGTCTTATCAACAACCAATAATTATTCAATGATTCAAGTTTATGATCTAAGATATATAGGGTATGATTTCAAAATGTTATGATCATGATACAAGACCCTTATTCTCTTATTATGTTTATATGATCATTGATATCTACCATGTTTACCCTTTTTAAGATTTATATATCACCATTTATTATGTTTTCATTCGCTAATTTATGAAAAGGGTATTATGTATGATATGAAGATGATGGATTTAAGCTATAAGAAACTTAGTGGGAAATGATTTAGAACTCTTATGAACTAGTTGTTTATGTTTCCATGTTTCTAATGACACTAGACCAAAATTTTTACTACCTAGATTTTTATATTATTTAATGAATATTATTCTATTAAGATTCAATACCTATGTATGAGAAGTTAGTGTTGTTACTGTTGGTATCCGAGAAATTTTTAGTCAAAATTTTGAAACTATTATGATAAAACATTAGTGATATTCCAATGAATATGTATAAGTATAAGTCTAAGGCTAGTTCAAAATACAATAAAATATCTCTGAATGTTGTTGAAGGATATACGAAGTGGATTCTAGGAAATTACTTAACTATTTGGATACTAAAAGTGGACATGGGTTAACATTACCTGAACCTTAGTGTAATAACTTCAAAAAGGAACATCAAGATTCACCATAGTTCTACCTGGTACATTACATTAGACCTTACAATGAACCTAATTTTCTTTGTAATTTCATAATTTTTTAATGAACCGGTAATATTTATTTGAAAAATGACAATGAATAACAATGGTTAATCCAAATGTGTCATATATTGATAATGGGGAGTCATGATTTAGGCCTCATATAAGTGATTTTTTAGGACTGTGTGGTTTAAAAATATGATTATTATTTCATACACTATGATTTTTGGTTATAGAAAATAGCTAGATCTAGAAGAAACCATGTTAATACTGAATGAAATATACATTTCAATGATTACCCTAATAATAAACAAAATGTTATGGATGATGAAATAAAAAATATTATTTGTATCCTCAGATAAATTTCTTATGATATAAATCTTTTTGATCTTACAAACGAACAAGGGGGGGAATGTTCTTTTGAGTCCTTTATGAAAAAAATACCCACCTTATTTTATTGGTTTTGATAATCCATTAGTTTTCAGTCAATGGATCAGTACCATTGAAATGATATATTCTATTCTATAGTGTATTGAGAATGAAAAAATCATTTTGGCCATCTATCTTTATGAATGTGAAAGAATATTAATGGTGGAAACATATTAAGAACCTGAGGAAATAATATAAAATTGGATTCAAGGAGTGGGATGAGTTTAAATGATCATTTTCAATAATTACATTCCTCATATTGTTCATACAAAAATGGTTAAGTAATTCCTTTAGATAAAGTCAAAGGATGATGAATCAGTTGTACCTATGATGAAAATCGTATCGGACCCTTGAGGGAATCCTCTGGTATTGTCACCCAACTTACATGTAAGGTTTATGAATTATTCAGTGTCTTAAAACCATGTCTCTTGGGGGAGTTATCCAGAAGGGAATTAAGTGGCTATGAAGAAATCATTTAATGTGTTATCATGGTGGAAAATGGATATTGGAGTTACCTATAAATATCTTAGTCTTGAAAAGAAAATAACGTTGTAATCCAAAAGAAACTCTATAACCTATGTAGAGAAGAAGATGAGTTTTCCTTCATGATCAAAGTGTATAAAAGAAAATGGAATAGATTTTTTGAACATTAATAATAAATTTTTTAAGTGTGTATAGAATGTTCATCACGTTTATGAATGCTGAAGTGATAGGAAAAAAGTAAGATAATGATGAGAATATAGGAAAGACCCACAAAATACACCATCCACACTATACTTGTAACAAACGAGCCATGATGACAATACAGACACCCCGCCTTATCAGGGCCGCCAGGTTTTGGCCTGCCAAGTACCAACAATTATTCCCCAGACACGTGGTCCCCACCCATGGGTCTACCCAGATGCCTGAACGGGTCACAGACCCCCTCACTTAACATGGTCGTTGGGTCCTAGCCTGCGAGGTACCACCAGTTTCCTCGTAGAGACATGGTCCCCACCCAAGGGAACACCCACATGTCTAAATGGGTCATCCGACTAATGATAGTTTCCACAGGCCAAAACTGGTCCTTTCCAGTGTGTTTTTTCCTCACTAACACACACCCTGAGAAACTTACCAGAATGTCATCCTACTACATCACTACTCCTTGCCAAGAACACCTAACTATGGAGTTCTAATCAGGTAGGATCCCAAAAAGGAAGGTGCACCTTGTCAACTTGAGTCATATAATTTAGTCATTTAACCCTATATCACTTTGGGGTGTTACAATCACCCCTCCACCCCCTTTAGAGCACAACATCCTCGTTGTGGGCCCTACATCTCAACCCCGGCAGTGCACCACACTTAAGGCTGGGTACCACCTCTGATACCAAATGTAACAACCAGGCCCTGGACACCGCATAGGCACCCCACCTTAACACGACAGTCGGGTCCTGGCCTGCCAGGTACGACCAGTTGTCCCACAGACACTTGGTCCACACCCAAGGGTCCACCAATATTCTTGAACAGGTCATCAGACTAATGAATGTCCCCACAAGCCAACACATTTCCTTTCCAGTGTGCTTCATCTTCACTCACACACACCCTAAGAAACATCCCAAAATGTCACATATCTTGATCACTGCTCTAGGACAATCACGCATAACTATGAATTTATAATCAATTATTATTCAAAAACGGAAAGTGCACCATGTTGACATGAGTCGTATCATTTAGTGGACATCACTTTTCAGAGTGCCCTTTGTTATTTGGGACATTAAGTTATATATATTTGGATTGTCAGGACTCAAAGGGTAGGTGTGGGAAGAGCGTTGTGAGCTATTACTCATTCGGATCCTTAGGTTTCCATGGGAATTTTGGTTTAATTAGTTTCTTCAGGTTTTTATGAAAATGTTTTATTATTAGGATATGGTAAAGTGAGTTTGGATAATAGTCCTCTTAAGCTGCACAGCCTGTAAAGCCATGTGGAGCTAGGGGCATGGTCCTAAAAGTCTCTCTATGTCGGTGATGTGTTTTTCATGAAGCCCCAACCATATGGTAAAGTCACTCATCGACACTAGTACCCTGTTGAGTTTTTTTAGGGTTTTCGCTAACTTCAGAAAGAGGTTTAAATCAGAAAAGTTGGTTTTGAAAAATGGTTTTTTGAAATGACAAGTTAAATTTGTGGATTGTTTTAAAATAAATGTGGGGAATGATTTGTTTTTATAAAATGAAGTTGTTTTTTTGGACTTGGAGTTACCAGGGGTGCTCACATGAATAGTGATATGTGGAAATGTGAATGAAGGTCTGGTATGGTGGATGGATGCATGGGGGTCATAGAAACATGCATGTGAGTGAGACTCTAAAGAATACCAATGGAGAGGGTTTAACCCAACAATAATGTTTTAAATTAAAGATGATTTCAAAGAGAATTTTTTTGATGTTATGATAGATTGTTTTCTTGTGTTTGGAGCTTGTCACCTATGCGGTGTTTGATTTTGAGGATTTTTATTTATTGAGTTGGCCTTGATTGGGTTCTCAACTTTTCTTGTCCAGCGGTTATCCCCTTGATGATTCTATGGGTGATCGTAGTGTAGTTCATCAACCTAAGTATTTTATGCTTGGGTTTCAGAAGTTAGATCCACCTCCCTTTTAGGGTCAAGTAGACCCTTCCATAGAAGAGGAGTGGATGTGGAAGATTTAAAGGTACTTTAACCCCGTTGAGTTTCCTCAGTCGTTGAAGGTCAAGTTTGTGAACATCATTCTTGAAGGTTCACCGTGGATGTGGTGGAAGTCAGTGTCTCAAAACAAGCCCCATCAAGAGAATACAGAGAGTTTTTCAAGTCCTTGTCATTCATCAGTATTTCTCTAAAGAATAAAGGGTGAGAAAAAGGATTGAGTTGTGTTATTTTCCACAGGGCGACAGATCCGTGTTGGAATATTTCCAGCACTTTGTGGAGCTAGTCCCTTATGATTCAAGGTATGCCACATATGAATCCATGAAGGCTCAATGTTTCAAGGTGGGTCTATGCCCTGATCTATAGTCGAAGTTATCATCGTCCAACATAACTTCATTTTGTGATGTGGTGAGAGAATATTTTCATGTCGAAACCATGATGTTGGGAGTCCTCAAAGTGATCCTCCATCCTTTAATTCTTAGGAATAGTTGGGAGAATTCCCACAAGAAGATGAGTAAGTGATAAAAAGTCAATGGAGTAGGTCATTTAATCAAAAGGCCTCAAAATATTTCATCAAAATTTTTGGAGTGATAGATCCTCAAGTGTTATCAGTGTGGAAATATTGGTCATAAGAAGATGTTGTGCCCAAGTACATTTAATCCCCATCATGCTTGCAGAAATTTGGGTCACTTACAACTATTCTGTTTAGGCATCGCTAGAAAGCGTCATGGGGGTAGTTCTCAAAAGTGATGTTTTTTTGGGCTTTTTGTTTAAAGTTTCTTATGTATGTTTCCTTCCAATGTAAGGGATCTCTTATCGTTATGTTGTACTGATGTTGTTTTGGGTTTTGACATGTATGGTAATGTCATGGGACTTTTGATGAACTCTTGCTTTCATTGCGAGTGTGGTTTTCATTTCAAAATTCTGTCATTTCCTTTGTCAAATCAAAATATGTATATTTCTTATTAAGATTATCAGAAACTAACTATGAGGCAGGAGATGCTTCATCCATCAGAACTCCAACCAAAAGGCCTCGTAGTGAAGTCAACGCACAGTCAGGAACCCTGGAGAATTTTAAGAAGCGTGGATAAGGTTGTTCCTTTATCGTTGCGAGGAGGAATTTTTAGCATGTCTGTTGGGGATTATTGGTTGTTGTAATTCTCCTCTTGTCTTAAAGATCACGATAGACTTATCCCTTGCATAATGTCAGTAGTTGTGCCCTTTTGGTTGCGAGTTTATGATCAATGGCCTTGTGTGGACCACCCATGTGAACCGGTTGCGACTTCAGTTTGTGTCCACCCCGATGTGGTGAGTCCTGAGGAGTTGTCCAATTTAGATTAATTGATCTAATCCTGGGGACCTCCCCCCAACCATGGGGAGAGGGATTTTCGTTCGTACAGTGTTTTCAGTTCGACTCTTAACCCTGTCAGACGAGAGTGAATGGTTTAAATCTTCTTGTTATGTTCTTTCTAGATTGAGTAAGGATCAATTCAGATAATAGTTAAATTCATATGGTGGGGAGTCAGTTTAGGCCTACCCTATGCTTGTAATATGTTTCAGGCTATAGGGTTAATTCCCATTGTTGTTCGATAGAATGTCCATGTGTTAAGAGGTTGGATCGTGTTGTGTGGAATCCTTAGGTGTTGATCGATCGGCTGGATAGTTTTGTGGCTTTCCGAGGATGTAAAGCGTTATGGGGGGGGGAGACAATTGTCACACCCGTAACCAAGATATTATTTTATTTTAATTATTTTTCAGCCTTTAAATATTTTTTCTGGGGTTCGAGGTGAGTCCTAGATGAAATTTCTAAATTTTTGATAAAAAAGTGTGTGTCTTGGGTTCGATGTCATTGGACGAATGACCAGAGCGCGACGCTGCGTGGCTTCACCCAGGAAAATACGTGGAAATTTTGTATTTGAATAATTATAATTAATAAATTAATGTAAATTTATTTCTTCATTAATAATATTTATGGTTATTAAGAATTTTAATGTTTTTTTAAATGAAAACTAAATTCTTTATTTTTATTATTATTAAAATGAAATGAATTAATTTATTATTATTTTTTTCATTAAGGTTAATATTTTTTTATTAATAATAATAATAATATTATTATTATTTTTATTATTATTATTAGTACTATTTTTTATTTACATTTTACCGTTTCTTTTTCTTTTCTTTCTTTTGGTTTCTTTTCCTTATTCCACGTGGGTGTCCCCCACTATTCTTCTTCCACATGGTGCACCACTCTATAGCACCTGAACCCTGCTCACCCTCTTACTCTCCTGCCGCCGGTGACCTCCCTCTACATAGTAGCAGCCTCCGGCATCGGCCTCCTCCATCACAACAACAACCCATCTCCCATCGAGCTCACTCGCTCTCTACCTGTCGCCCTCCTTCCCAGTAGTTGCTCTCAGCAGATCCATCGGCACACCCTTAGCCTTCCAAGTTGACCCACCTGTAGCTCCCAGCCTTCTACTCCTTGTAGTAGCCTCGTCACCCCCGCTCCACCTCCTTCTGCCCCGCTCGACCTCGGCCTACCCTACATGCGGTGCCCCATCATCCTGTCCGCCGCACACCACCACTGTCCAGATCACCTGTACCCTGCCAACCGGCCACATCACATTGTCGATGTCTGGAGGCCCTCGCCCACAACCCCCTGTTGGACCACATCCAGCCGTGCGAACACCCTCTATTGGTCCAATGAAACACCCTCCAACATATCTGCACCCTCTCCAGCCGACCGCACCCCCTCAAACCCCCTTTCTTCTTGGTGTTTTTGTTTCTGAATTGCCAACCACTTTGCCGACCTTCCGGATACCTCCCTTTCGTGCACTGAGCAACCAAACCCTCCTTCCAGCGTGCACAATTCCTATCTCATGGGTAATCCATGGTGTACCCATTTGTTTCATGCTCCATTTGGTATTTCTATTTGATATATATATATATATACACCATGGTTTGATTAGAGGTTTTGGTTAATTTAGTGTTTTTTTGGGTAGGTTTAAAATTTTAGAACCCGCGCAAAGTGATTCAAAGTGGTCATTGTCATCGTGCATTGGTTTCGAGGTTGTGTGGCTGTCACGCTTTGATCTTGAGGTTGGATTTCATTTTCATTTTTTTTAATTCAAGATTCATTTATTTCATTCTTTCCGCACATTATTTAAGATATAATTATTGATGTATGATTCTTGTTTTCATTGATTAACATGTAAAAATTTGTTTTATACTTTCTTGTGTGATAAATTGAATTGTGTTGTTAAATATTGGACACAATGCATTTTATGAAAACACTCATTTGTAATTTTCGTTAAAAATGGTTTCTATTTAGAACGTGAAAATGAAATGTTTTAAAGAATGCTTATAAACGTTTTTGAGTGGGAATGGTATGCTTAAAACCATTTTTTTGGAAAATGTTTGCACTTTGAGACTGGGGTTTGATGGTGAATGATTAAGGGTGTGTTTGGACACCTTTTGGAAAATTTGTGAAAATAGTTTATTATGAAAACCTATTGTGGATGTTTCTCATTCCACACTATGTGTGTATAAGGGATGATATGTCCTTACTAAGGAATCCTCTTTATCCATTATGAGAGTGTCTAATGTTGGAATCTTTATGTTCTTTGATAAATTGTATGAGATCAGTCCTTATAATGGCTCAGGGTGATGACTTTTTTCATTATTATATATATATATATGTATGTGATTGGATGCTGAGCTGGCATCGGTTGGATCACCCCCATTCCGAATACTTGAGACATGGGAATATGGAATATTGAGAGAATATTATAAGAATTATTTTTTCACTAGTTGGTTATGGTACTGACAAGTGGCCCATAGTACGTGGATATATTGGGCTTATTACTATGGGATTTTCAATCAACCTGCCGGAGAAAGGATGGAGAACATATTGGGAATTTTATTTCATTATGTGTGACTTGTCAATGAGGATGAGGTCTCATATATTAGTTTCTTCTGGTTTATTCTTGATCTCCTACGTTCAACCATATCTATTAGACTTCTGTTTCATGTAGTAGTGATTATGATGACTATATGTATACTACATTACCCTTACTGTGTGATATATTTTATGCATTTCTTGTGTATTGTTTTCCTTGGAAAGTAGTAAGCTAGTTTTGATTAGGATTCTAAAAATTGTTTTCAAATTAATGTGTTTACTCCTTTTTGTAAAAATTTGAAAATATAAACATCGCTTTACCTTTCTAAAAGGCCATTTATACAAATGAAATGAATCAAGATTTGAAAATGGCTAAGGTCAATGGTTTTTACTTTTCTTTTAAGTTACATAATTAGATAAAATTACTTTTAGAAACTGTAGTTCACACTTGAAATGATGTTTCTTTTATTTTAAAGGTAGTTCATTGGGAATAGATTATCATGCTAGCCAACTAAATTTTAATACACACTCCTATAGTTCTTTACTATACTAGTGTTTAGGCAGGCTACAACTTGAGTGTGCTCGCCTTGGCCAATTCTTGATCGTTTAGTCGGAGAGTGACCCACAAGGTCATACGGAGTTAGTTTGGATTTTGTGTTTGTTTATTTTAAATTTATTTTGTTTATATTAAGTCATTTTATTTGGTTTATTTATCTAGAGTTTCTCTTTCAAATTTCATATGATTTATCTTCTTTATTGGATGAAATCGTTCTCACAGTCCCTATTGATGCCCTGGTGCTTATTGCCAGCCCGGGAGGATCGGGAACGCCTCTCGGGCATTTCCACAGATCGGCTAGGGTGACCGGTTCAGGGTTGACCTGGGTTGGTTCATGACAAAATGGTATCAGAGCAGGTCAGATCTTCACGGTCCTCGGTTTTCAGAGCACCCTTTGTTATTTGGGATGTCAAGGTAGATGGAGTAGTATTTTCGGTACTCAAGGGGTAGGTGCGGGAAGAGAATCGTGAACTGTTTCTTGTACTGATCCTTGGGTTTCCAAGGGAAGTCCAGTTTAATTGGTTTCTTTGGTTTTTTATTGAAAATTTTATTATTGGGATACAACCAAGGGTTTTGGGCCAATAGTCCTCCGATGCCGCACGACATTACAAGCCATGTGGAGCTAGGGGAATGGTCCTAAAAGTCTCTCTATGTCGGTGACGTGTTTGGTATATGGCCGCCAACCATATGGTCAAGTCAATCCCCAACACTAGTACCCTGTTGAGTGGTTTTGGGTTTCCTCTGACTTTTGAAGGTGGTTTGAATAAAAAAAGATGGTTTTGAAAAAGGGTTGTTTGAGACGACTTGTTAAATTGGTGGATTGTTATAAAACAAATGTGGTGAATGATTTGTTTTTGGAAGATGAAAATATTTTGTTATGGCCTTGGTGTTCCTAGGGGTTCTTACATGTACAATGATACGTGGAAATGTGAACAAATGCCTGGTATGGTGGATGGATGACTAGGATGGAATAGAAACCTTCATGTGAGCGAGACTCTACAGAATACCAATGGAGAGTGTTTAAGCCACCAAGGTGGTTTTAAATTAAAGATGTTTTCAGAGATAAAAGTTTTGATATTATGATAGCTTTTTTTTCTAGTGTTTAGAGATTCTCACCTATGTGGTGTTTGATTTTTCAGATTTTTATTTATTGAGTTGGCCTGAATGAATTCTCGACTTTTATTTTCCAACAATTATCCCCTAGAATCCTTGATGGGTGATCGTAGTGCTATTGATCAACCTAAGGATTTTAGGCTTGAGTTTTGGAAGATAGATCCACCTCCCTTTTATGGTCAAGTAGAACCTTCCGTAGTACAGGAGTGGATGCATAATATTTAATGGGACATTAACCCGTTTATTTTCCTAAGTTGTTGAAGGTCAATTTTGAGACCTTAATGCTTGAAGGGTCACCGTGGATGTGGTGGAAGTCAGTGTTTCGGAACAAGACACATAAAGAGATTACATGTGATTATATTAAGACTTTGTTCATTCGTTAGTATTTCTAAATGGAATAAAGGGTGAGAAAAAGGATGAATATGTGTTATTTGTAGCAGGGCGACAGATCCATGTTGGAATATTTCCAGCGCTTTGTGGAGCTAGTCACTTATTATTAAGGGTATTCCACAGATGATTCGATGAAGGAACGAAATTTCAAGGTTGGTATCCGCCCTGATCCACAGTCAAAGGTGTTGGCGTCCAACCTAACATCATTTGCCGATGTGGGGAGAAAATATTTTCATGTCGAATCCATGATGGTGGGAGTGCTCTACGTGGTCCTCCCTATTTCAATTATTAGGAGTAGTGGGGATACATCCAATAAGAAGATGAGTAAGCGATAAAAAGTTGATAGAGCATGTCATGCAATCAAAAGGCCTCAGGATCTTTCAACAACCTCTTCAGAGTGATAGATACTCATGTGTTATCAGTGTGGAAAGTTGGGTTACAAGAATTCATCGTACCCAAGTACTCCAAAGCCCAGTCATGCTTGCAGACATTTCAGTCACTTATAAAGATTTTGTCGAGGCATCGTTAGAAAGTGTCAGAGAGGTAGTTCTCAAAAGTGATGTGTTATTGGGGTTTTTTTTAATGTTTATTATGTATGTTTCCTTCTAGTGTAAGGGATCTATTATCGTTACATTGTAGTAATGGTATTTTGGGTTTTTACATGTATGGTAATGTCGTGGGTCTTTTGATCAACTCGGGTTTTCAATGCCAGTGTGGTTTTCATTTCAAAATTATGTCATTTCCATTATCAAATCAAAATACATCGGTTTCATATTGGGATTATCAGAACCTGACTATATGGCTGGATATGCTTCATTAATCATAACATTATCCAAAAGGCCTCAAAGTGAAGCTGACACACAGTCATGAACCTTGGGGAATTTTATGAAGCTTGGATAAGGTTGTGCCTTTATCGTTGCGTTGAGGTAGTTTTAGCGCGTCTATTGTGGTTTTGTGGCCGTTGTAATTCTCTTCATTTCACAAAGAGCACAATGGACTTATCCCTCACGAAATTCTAGTTGGTTTTCATTTTTGGATGCGAGTTTACAATTAATGGCCTTGCGTGGACTACCCATGTGAATCAGTTGTGACTTTTGTTTGTTTCCACCCGGAAGTGGTGAGTCATGAGGTGTTTTCGGTCATAGTTTAATCAATCTAATCCTTGGGACCTCCCTCCCTGACCATGGGGCGATGGTTTTTGATTCGTACAGAGTTTTGGTTCAGCTCTCATCCCTTTCAGATGAGGGTGAATGGTTTAAATCTTCTTGTTGTGTTCTTTCTATCTTGAGTAAGGCCTGATTCAGATACTAGTTGAATTTTTATGGTGGGGTGTCCGTTCATACCTCCCCTCTACTGGTAATTTGATTCAGGCAATAGGGTTATGTCCTGTTTGTGCTTGATGGAATGTCAATGTGTTGAGAGGTTGAATTGTGTTGTGTGGAATCCTTAGGTGTTGATCGATCGGCTGGATGGTGTTGTGTCTTTCTGTGGATGAAAAGCATTATGGTGAATAGAATTGTCACACCCCTACCCATGATATTATTTTATGTTAATTATTTTTCTACCTATAAATAAATTTTCTGGGGTTTAGGGTGAGTCACAGATGAAATTTCTAAATTATTGAGAAAAAGTGTGTGTCTTGGGTTCGACATCATTGGACACATGAGCAAAGCATGATGCCACGTGGATTTTCCCAGGCAACTGCATGGCCATTTCCTCTTTGAATAATTAAAATGGTTAAATAAATGTTAATTTATTGCATCATTTAAAATATTTATGGTTATTGAGAAATTTAATGTTTTTTAATGAAAAATTAAAATAAAAATTTTATTATTATTAAAATGATATGAATTCATTGATTATTTTTAATTTTTTATTAAGTTTATTATTATTTTTATTAATAATAATAAAAATAATATACTAATAATAATAATAATAATAATTATTTATATACTTTTTTCCTTAATTCTTTTTGTTTCATTTCATTTTTCCACTCAGGTGTCCCCCCTATTCATCTTCCACGTGGTGCACCCCTCTGTAGTACCCGCACCCTTCTCGCCCGCCGCCAGCGCCCTCCCTCTTCCGAGTAATAGCCACCAAACTCATCCTCCTCCATCGTAGCAGCAGTTCGACTCCCGTCTGACACACTCACTCACTGCCTGTCACCCTCCTTCCCCATAACAGCTCTCAGCAGATCCACTGGCACACCCTTAGCCTTGTAGCGCGACCCCCTTCAGCACCCGGCCTCCTGCTCCTTGCAGCAGCCCCGTCACCCCGACTCTGCCTCCTTCTGCCCTGCTCGGCCTCGACCTCCATTGCATGCGGTGCCCCCTCCTCCTGGAAGCCTCACACTGCTACTACCCAGATCACCCGAACCCTTCCCACTAGCTGCCTCGAACCGCCACTGTCCGATGACCCTTTCCCTTTGCCCCTGGTCGGACCGCATCCAGCCACGCGGACGCCCTTCACTGGTCTAGTGTGATTCCCTCTAGCCGATCTTCACCCTCTCTAGCCAACCCGCACCCCCCTCAGACCCCCTTCCTTCATGGTGTTTTTGTTTTCGACCGGCCAACCGCCTCCCCAACCTTTCAGATCCCTCCCTATCATGCACCCAGTGGCCGACCCCTTCTTCTGGCATGTAAAACTCCCATCCGAGGGGTAAAACATGGTGTACTACTTTTCTTCATGCTCCATTTGATATTCCTATTGATATATATATACACCATGTTTTGATTAGAGTTTTTCGTTAATTATGTATTTTTTGGGATAGGTTTGAGATTTTAGAACCCGTGGGAAGTGATTCCGAGTAGCCGTTGTCATCGCACATTAGTTCCGAGGTTGCGTTGTTGTCTAACTTTGATCTTGAGGTAGGATTTCCCTTTTGAACTTTTTTTAATTAAAGATTCATTTATTTTATTCCTTCCACACCATGTTTAATTTAGAAATATTGAAGTATGATTCTTCGTTTCATTGGTTAACTTGTAAAATTTTATTTTAGACTTTCTTGTGTGATTAATAGAATTGCATTATTAAATATTTCACAGAATGCATTTTAAGAAAATACTATGTTGGAATATTCATGTAAAATGGTTATTGTTAATAATGTGAACATGAAATGTTTTGAAGAATGCTTATAAATGTTTTTGAGTGGGAATAGTATGCTTAATGCCATTGTTTTTAAAAAATGTTTGCACTTTGAGATCTGGGTTTGTTGGTGAATGATTAAGGGCTCGTTTGGCCACCTTGTAAAAAATAAGGGAAAATTGTTTGTTATGAAACCTCATATGGAGGTTTCTCATGCCATACAACATGGGTATAATGGATGGGATGTCCTTACTGAGGAATCCTTGTGATCCATTATGAGATTGTCTAATGTTGGACTCTTTATGTTCTTTGATAAATGGTATGAGATTAGTCCTTTGAGTGAATTGGGGAGATGTTTGTTGTGCACTATTCTTACTATTATTATTATATATATGTATGTGATTGGATTCTCGGCTGGAATCGGTTGGCTCACCCCCTTTCCAAATACTTGAGACATGGGAATCTAGAATATTGGGAGAATATTCTAAGAATGATATCGACACTAGTAGGTTATGGTACTGGCCAGTGGCCCATAGTAGGTAGATATATTGGGATTATTACTTTGGAATTTTCCCTCAACCTGCCTGAGAAAGGAAGGTCAAGCATATTGGGATTTCTGATTTCATCTTGTGTGACATGTCAACGAGGATGATGTCTCATGTATTGGTGTCTTCTAGTTTATTCTTTATCTCAAAGGTTCACCCATTTCTATTCGACTTTTGTTGCTTGCAGTATTGATTATAATTCTTATATGTATACCAACATTGCCCTTGGTGTGTGATTTATTATATAAATTTTTGTGTATTATATTCCTTGGAAAGTGGTAAACTGGTTTTGATTAGGTTTCTAAAAATGGTTTTGAAATGAAATTGTTTAATCCTCTTTGTACAAATTTGAAAATACAAACCTCATATTCCATTTCAAAAATTCCATTGATACTAATGAAATGAATCTATATTTTAAAATGGTTAAGGGTGATGATTCATACTTTGATTTTAGTTAAAATACATAGTGAAAATTACGTTTATAAATTGTATTTCAAAATTGAAATGATGTTTTATTTATTTTAAAGGTAGTGTATTGGGAATAGATTTTCGGGCTAGCCTACTAAGTTTTAATTCTCATTCCTATAGTACTTTTTTATTTTTAGTTTTTTTGTAGGCTACAACATGAGTGTGTTCGCCTTGGGCGGCACTTGATCATTGAGTCGGAGAGTGATCTGCGAGGTCACACAGAGTAATTTCGGACGTCGAGTTTGGTTAGTTTTATTTTATTTTGTTCTTGTTTAGTAATTTTATTTGGTTTATTTATCCTGTACTTCTCTTTATTATTTATGCTGATTTATTTATTTGTATTGAGCAAAATTGTTCCTGAAGTCTCTATTGATGCCCTGACACTTGTCACCTGCCCTGGAGGATCGAGAATGCCTCCCGGTCCTTGCCATGGATCAACATGGGTGACTGGTTGAGTGTCGACCTTTGTTGGTTCG
This sequence comes from Viscum album, assembly GCA_963277665.1. Lineage (NCBI taxonomy): Eukaryota > Viridiplantae > Streptophyta > Magnoliopsida > Santalales > Viscaceae > Viscum > Viscum album. Next base: position 1,351,208,342 of record OY728147.1, on the reverse strand, counting down.
TGACAATACTGATTCAAGTGTAAGGACATTGGGCATTGTGTGGATGGATTTTTTAATCCATGGGAAAATGAGGACAATAAACCATAATGACCTCTGAAAAAAATCACAAAGGGAATGATTATGAAATCACAATAGTTTAATTGAATCATGATAATCAGGGAACACATATCTTCCACTATAGATTAGTGAATTTCATGTTGGTTTTGTATGATTGAGCCCTATGAAAATAATTTTGTTCATCCTTCAGTGAAATTGGATGTTATTTTGAGCATTGATTGTCTCCCTCTACATGGAATATTGATTAATTAAAACAAAATTTATATAATACCATTGTAAAGATGAACATAATATCCCAATGGAAATGTTTTTTTCTGGGAAATTATCTTATTAAAGGGATAAATGGGAAATTATCTTTCGGAATAATATAAGTATCCATGTAATAATTAATTTATAGGTAGGGATACCGTCATGGGTTTATGATTTTAAGGTTGATCATATGTTCAAAGTCATAGACACCCCTTTTTAGGTTTTATGTAATGGGAGTTTATCAAGACTAAGAATATTTTGAGAGAAATTTATGAAAACAAAACCCTTCAGTTTTGTATATGTTTTAGTGAAAAAGATATTTGAGGAGGAAAACATTTGATTTTTTTAGAAAAAATTTTAAAGGTATTGGTTACCTTTAGAGATTATATTATCATTAAGGCTGAGGTAATTATGGGTTATTTAAAGTTGGGAATGTTTTAGGAATTATTTTAATATATTTTTCAAAAAGGGATTACCTATATGATGAGTGAAAACTGGTCACATCTATCCAGGCTATGGGTCTTGAACCCACAACCAAAGGACTACATGGGTGTTGTGCCTACCATCATTCTACATTAAAGTGTATATATTGTGATAAAACACAGAGACAAATATTTTTGAGTATGTATCATAGTTATTGAAATTTAATAAAGTTAAGGATAAGGGATATAAGTGTAAATAAATTCTTTAACCATTATTCATACAACAATGGAAATGAGAGGACATCCCCATGTATTTTTTCATTGAACTCCCCAAAACACATAAAGGGAATAATTCTATTTGGGATAAAATTTATCACCATAAAAAACAAGAAAAACTCATTGATATAAAATATGATTTCTCTCTAGAAAAAAATTCTAGGATATACACCAAGGAAGAGGATAGGTTTCATGAAGTACCATATTTTATTATTTCTAGTCGGGATCCGAGGTTTACCACAATCTTCTAGTGAAGTCCTATTCCATATCCTGATACAGGGTTGAGTTTCATTAATATGAATCATTATTATATATATGTTCAGTATGATATAATAATTCAATCCATAGACGATAGTTCGATATATTTTTTCTACAGATTTCATTGGTATTTGGGATAAACACCGTCCCCTAGTTTAGTGTTCTAAATACAATATCTTTCACTCATGAATTTTTATGGATTATTATAAATACCTCTATATACATAAGTTTATAAATACAAAATACTATGATGAAGTTGGATAAATAATTCTTTTGGGACCTGATTTATCTTAAGAAATGAAGAAAAAGGTGTAATCCATTCAAAAAAACATAAGGGTGGCACAAATTTGACAAAAAAGTTATGCTAAAATTCGACGATGTGAATTGGAATTTGAAGTTGGATAAGGATGCTTTATATAATTTTACCCATGTGGTAATGTAATTAAATTTTAAAATAATGGAAAACTAATCCCAAGGTATACCATCCCTTATGTAATTGTTGACCGCATTAGTTTGGTAGTCCATCAATTGAAACTTTTACCAAACCACTCTGAAGTCCATGATGCATTCCACATATCTCTCCTAAGGAAGTACATACATGAAATCTCACATGTACTGAACTAAGAGGTGATAATTTTGGACTGTGATATTTTTAATGAGGAACAAACATTAGAGATTATCAATCATATATACAAAGTTCTATGAAACCTGAATACTGACCTTGTTTATTTTTTTGTCCAAAACACCAATTTGAAGAAGCTGTGTGTGAACCTACAGATATGATGTGGATAAAGCATCCTCATTTTTTTATATTAGAGAGATGAATTTTGAGGTTAAAATTAATTTTAAGTGTGGAATATTGTATCCAATTCAGTTTTTATGAAATATATTTTTTGTGTAAATTTAATTTCCATGATTGCATGTGTAATAAAAAACTACAAGTTTTAAAAAACTATGATATAATATTAATATTTTTATCTAAAAGTGGCCATTAATACCAAGCCATTAAACATGAAATCTTGAATATGAATAACCATATTTTAAAAGCTATGTGTAATTATTTTATATAATTAATCATATAGGTAAAAAATACTTATTTATTATTAATGTCATTATACGCTTCAAAAAATACATTTCCCTAAAATAAATGGGTTGTAATGAATTTTTTGAAAAAATTATGAAATTAATTTTCTAAAATTTTAGAAAATAAATTTTAAAAAATGAAATTAGTTTTTTGAATCAACATGTCAAAATTATCCTAGGGTGAATTTTTTGGTTTTCTTGAAAAGATTAATTTATCAATGAATAATGAAATATACTGGTTTTTATTGAAAATTAGTTTTTCTATAAAGATTGTATAAGGATATTTTTTTAAATGGTTTAAAAAGTAAAATTAGTTATATTATATTAAAACTGATCCAATATATTTAATTTTATTCAATTATATTTTTCATTTTGATATAAAAACAGTAAAAAGTTTTGAAAATATTCTCTTTAGAAAACCACTTTTTCATCACTAATGTGAGTTTAAATTTAAATTATATTCTTCCACTTATGTGAATAAAATTTGGAAAAATTAATTAAATATTTGGAATAATCAAAATTAATATTACATAATAAGATAAAATTAATTTTTTCTCAAAATGAATAGTAAAAATTTGAAACAACTAATTACTGTGATTAAGGATAAAACAAGTTTACTAGAGGTTAAACTAAAATGATATGTAAACGTTTCCAAAAACTATTTTATTAGAATAAATTGAAATTATAACCTTAAAGGGGTTTTAAATACCGTTTTTGAATAATTTTTCAATGTGAACCACTATGGAAAACATAATTATTTTCAAAAATTCCATGTGTGTCCTCGCCCCCACTTATAAAAGGACGCCCCTATCCTCGACTATTCACACTTCTAAAAATATTTGGTTAGGAAATTAATTACAAAAATTTATTCCATAATTACCTTTCCATAGTTTAGATTAATTAGTTTCATTAATAAACTCTCATATGAAGTCTTTATGTATAAACCTAAATAGTTTCTCTAAAGATGTGGTTAAATTTTCCAACTTGTGTTATTGTTTTGTTTATTCTTTGAAATCCTTATAATTTTATTGAAAAATGATAATTTTGTTAAGTCAAAAGTCTTCCTTTTGACTTCTATATCATGTTTTGGAAATCACAAATGTATTCTATCATATGTTTGTAAATTACAAATTATCTTTTATCATGTTTATCGTATCGTACAATGTTGATCGTACCGACCATATCGTATTGTACTGACTCTGTCAATCGTACCATACTGACTCTACTATTCAGATATTCATTATTTGTTTTGGTACTTAGTAAAAAACACTCACTACATATGAATCATACTCATGTTTTTCATTTCTATATATCTCTTGTCCTAACAAAACGATGTCGTTGAGTTAGTTACAAACTAATCAAAACGATGTCGTGCTTTCTGTTTCAATATGACCGTTGGAGGAAATATGACCATTGGAACCCAAGGCCTATAAATAGGAGGTCATTTGAAGATGAGAGAACAACGATGAATTAAGAGAACGAATGAAGAGACTCTGTGAACTATCAAGATTCTAGAGAGAGACACTGTGACTTCTCTCATCTGCCTTGTGCGTCCGATCATCGTATCGAGGGATTTCAAGTAATTGAATGACAGAGGTGCCAATTACCTACAAAATCGAGGGCTACCGAGGATAGGCAGACAAACGTGTCGATCATCGTATCAAGGGCTGCCGGGGATAGGCAGACAGACGTGCCGATCATCGTATCGAGGGCTGCAAGGGATAGGCAGACAGATGTGCCGATCATCGTATTGAGGGCTCACTAAGGTGTTGGTGAGACAGACCTTTTATCCTAGGTGAAAGGATAACCCTTCTCTTTGGGTTAAAAGAATTTTAATACTTTTACATTTCCGCTGTTACTTGTATTAGAAAGGGATTTGTATTGTTTCCTTTCTTCTTTACATATTCAATTGTAATTGTTTCAATTACAATCATTCTATTACTTTTTGTATTGATTGATTCTATACGCTTTAAGGTAGAATCATTCATCTTTGTTTTACTCTGATTATTGTGTTCACCTTGAATACAATTGTTTTACTTTACATTAGTATTACAATACATCATACCTTTTATATTCAATACAACTGTGGGTGTTTGTATTTGTATTAGTTTAAGATCATTTAAAGTAATCTCTTTGTTGCTAAAACTCAAAGGTTTTTTAAACCTAAAATTCACCCCCCCTCTTGTATTGTTCCATCTAATAGACATATATATCTACTATTCGATCCAACAATTGGTATCAGAGGAGGTTTTCCACTGGTTTGTATTACTAGCTTTATTTCTTATTACTATCTTGAATACTTACTACACTAATGTGTGGAGTGGAAAAGTTGTTTTTGTTGTATTAGATGGCAGGAATGAATATTGGATCAATAGATAATCTGAATCCTTCTAGACCACCAATCTTTTATGGGAATGATTATGAGTATTGGAGAGATCGTATGAAGACTTTCGTTATCAATACTGGTGTAGACAATTTTATTATGCTTACTGGGGGTTACAAAATTCCTGACAAAGAAGTTAGTACTTTCACCAACCAAGAGAAGCAAGAATATCAATTGAATTACAAGGTACGCAATACTTTATTATGCTCTATGACCAGGAATATATATAGTCAGACATCTTCATGTGAAGCATCCAACTGTATTTGGAAGAAATTAGAAGTTACTCATTTTGGTACATCCAAGGTTATAGAAACAAGGAGATCAATGCTTCAAGCAGAGTATCATGGATTTGTTTTTCCTTATGGAGAGACAGTATGTAAAGTGCAACAAAGGTTTATGACAATTGTCAATAGCTTACAATCTATGGGAGAAAAATGTCTTCATGATGAAGCTCTTGTTGATAAGATTATAGATATAATGCCAAATGAATGGGAGTCAAAAAGAACAGCTATTGATGAAAATAGAAAAGTTTCCCAGATTACTCTTGATGAACTCTTTGGAAATCTTCTACAGCATGAGACAAGAATGAAGAGAGATTCTGATTTCAACAAGAAGAAGAATGGGAATGGAAGTGTAGCTTTTGCATCTAAAGCTAAAACACCTGAAAGACTTACAAGGTCGAAATCCAAGAAAGTTGTTATATCTGATTCAAGTGATTGTAATCTTCCGGATAATGAGTTAGCCAATCTTGCTCGAAGGATGGACAAGATTGTGGGAAAGAAATATTTTCAATATCGATTCAAAAAGAAAGATAGGAAAGATTCAAAGGTAACTTGTTATGAATGCAAGAAAGCAGGACATATATGGCCTGATTGTCCTTTACTGAAGAAGAAAGATAGAAAAGAGAAACACTCTGAAAGAAACAAGAAAAGGTTTTATAAGACAAAGAAAGGCTTTAAAGCAAATTAATCTTGGAGTGCAAGTGGTAGTGATTCCTCAGATTATTCTTCAGAATATGAGACATCAGGACAAAGAAATATTGGACTTCTAGCCAGACTACCAATTGAAGATCATTGTCTCATGGCTAAGGTACATAATGTTGAAGCTATTACAAATGTCTCTTTAAATGCAAATTATATTGATAATAGATATTATGAATCTCCAAATGATGGATCCTCATCATCAGAGGATGATACATTACCTTCTTTTGAAGAGGTCTCTAGATTTGCTAAGCTACTTGAAAATGAAAATTCTAAACTTAAAAAGAGATTTGAAAAAGCAAATTCTAGAATTTCAATCTTGACTAAAGAAGTATCAGATCTTTCTAAAGATCTTAATGTGAAAACTTCTGATTTTGAAAGCATTTTAAAAACCCTTGAGAAAGTTATATCTGATAAGGATAAACTTTCTAAGGATCTTGAAACTGTAATTTTGAAGAAAAATATTTTAGAGTCTAACTCTAGTTCAAATTCAAATGTTTTGGAAAATAAGAATTTGGTTTTAAAACTAAAATCAGAGATTTTATCTTTGAAAAAGTGTTTGTCAAACTATAATCATGGAAAAGAAAACTTTGATAGGATGTATTCTCAAATTAGACCTTTGAGAAATCGTTCTGGTCTTGGTTATACTTATTCCAAACCTGTTTTTAGCAATAACTATTTTGTTCCTCAAAAAACCATTTTCTGTTCTAAGTGTCAATGTGGTGGACATTGGAGAAGAAATTGTTCTCTTAACAAAACTCAATATTTAGGATTTCATACAGCTCATTTTTCAAAACAAATGTGGATTCCTAAAATTCTTTTATCTAATCCTTCTGGATCCAAACAAGTTTGGATTCCGAAAAACTAATTGTTTCTTTTTCAGGAAAACGAGAAGTGTACCAATAAGAAAATTTGGTACATGGATAGTGGTTGTTCTCAACACATGACTGGAAAAAAAAATCTCTTCGAAAAGGTTATCAAAACAAAAGGTGGAAAAGTTACCTTCGGAGACAATGCTCAAGGAAAGATTGTTGGTATAGGTAATATTGTTTTTCTTGGAAAAGTTCTTATTTCAAATGTTTTGTTTGTTAAAGGTCTTAGGCACAATATCATCATCATAAGTCAATTATGTGATGAAGGTTACCTTGTGAATTTTAGAAATGATAAGTGTCTAGTTCACAACTCCAAGGATGAGTTCATTCTATCTGCCCATAGGCAAGATAATGTTTACACTATTAACATAGAAGACCTTAGGAACCAAAACGTACCTTGCTTAAGTGTAATAGAAGACCAATCGTGGCTATGGCATAGGAGACTAGGACATTGTAATTTGAGAAACCTAAGTAAACTCTCAAAGAAAGGACCTGTAAAAGGGCTAACAGATCTTAGAAATGATTCTTCAAAAGTCTGCGATCCTTGTCAATATGGCAAGCAACATAAAACTAGCTTTAAATCAATTAATGAAGTCTAAAATTCTAATGCATTACAGCTTGTGCATATGGATCTGATTGGTCCTTCACAATCTGGAAGCATTGGAGGCAAATACTATGTATTTGTTTTAGTTGATGACTTTACTAGATTTACATGGGTCTATTTTCTTACAATGAAATCTGAAGCCTTTTCCTATTTCAAAACTTTTAGAGCCCAAGTTAAAAATGAGAAAAACTTACCATTGATAACTATTCATAGTGATCATGGTGGTGAATTTCAAAACTCAGATTTTGAAACTTTTTGTAGTAAGAAAGGTATTACTCACAATTTCTCAGCTCCAAGAACTCCTCAGCAAAATGGTGTTGTTGAAAGAAGAAATCGTATTCTTCAGGAAATGACTCGAACCATGTTGAGTGAATACTCAATTGCTAAGCACTTTTGGGGTGAAGCTATTAGTACTGCCTGTTATACTATAAATCATGTTTTAACTAGACCATTTCTTAATAAAACCTCTATGAGTTATGGACTGGCAGAAAACCTAAAGTTTCATACTTAAAAGTTTTTGGATGCAAAGTATTCATTCTGAATACAAAAGATAATCTACACAAATTTGCACCAAAATCTGATGAAGGAATCTTTCTAGGCTATTCTACAACCTCTAAGGCTTATAGAGTTTTCAATAAAAACACTTGTACTGTTGAGGAAATAGTACATGTAAAATTCGATGAAACTGATCCTTTTGTTTTCAACCAACCCAATCCTATATCCTCGGATGTGTTTTCTAAAAATGTTTATCAACCTTTATTAGAAGAACATTCTGATAAGGAAAATGTTCAAGAAAGTATTCCTGAAACATTTACCACAGAAGATTTTCTACCATATGTTGATGAACAGGTTTTACAAAACCCAAATCAATTGTTTCTTAGGAATCATCCCAGTGATAACATCATTGGTGATATAAATCAACCTGTAAGGACCAGAAATTCCTTATGAAATGGAATAGAACATCTTGATTTTCTTTCCCAATTTGAACCTAAAAGTCCATGTGAGGCCTTAGGTGATGATGATTGGATCAAAGCAATGCAAGATGAACTAAATGAATTTGAAAGGAATCAAGTCTGGACTTTAGTTGAAAGACCTAAAGAAACAACTGTGATTGGTGTAAAATGGGTTTTCAGAAACAAGTGTGAGGAAAATGGAATCATTGTAAGAAATAAAGCAAGACTTGTTGCTAAAGGCTATAATCAACAAGAGGGAATATACTATGAAGAAACATATGCTCCTGTAGATAGACTTGAATCTATTTGTATTCTATTAGCCTTTGCAGAATATTTCAATTTCAATCTATTTCAAATGGATGTCAAATGTAAATGGTTTTGTTCAAGAAGAAGTTTTTGTCGAACAACCTCCTGGTTTTCAAGACCCAAAACATCCTGATCATGTTTTTAAACTTACCAAGGCTCTATATGGTCTTAAACAAGCCCCTAGAGCATGGTATGATAGACTTACAAGATTTCTTTTACAAAACAATTATACAAAAGGTACGGCAGATCCAACTCTTTTTATCAAAATGGAAAACAAAAATGTTTGGATTGTCCAAATCTATGTTGATGACATCATATTTGGATCAACTCAGAAATATTTAACTGATTCTTTTGAAAAATTAATGAAATCTGAGTTTGAAATGAGTATGATGGGTGAGTTAACATTCTTTCTAGGTTTTCAAATTTCTCAAAAACCAGAAGGAACTTATATATCTCAACATAAGTATATCAAAGATTTACTCAAAAAGTATGGATTTGACAAAACTAAAAGTATTAGCACCCCAATTGGTACCTCAAATACTCTTGATCTTGATGAAACTGGGAAACCAGTAGATCAAACAAATTTTAGAGGTATGATAGGGAGTTTACTATACTTGACAGCTAGTCGACCCGACTTGATGTTTTCTGTATGCTTATGTGCAAAATATAAATCTAATCCAAAAGATTCTCACTTAAAAGCCGTAAAGAGAATCTTTCGGTATTTAAAAGACACTATGGATTTAGGTCTTTTCTACTCTTCTGGAAATGATTTTGTTTTAAAAAGTTTTTCAGATTCTGAATTTGGTGGTTGTAGAATGGATAGAAAAAGAACATCTGGAACATGTCATTTCTTAGGAGATTCTTTGGTTTCTTGGTCCTGCAAGAAACAACACTCAGTATCACTCTCCACTGCTGAAGCTGAATATGTAGCAGTTGGAAGTTGCTATGCTCAAGTATTGTGGATGCAGCACACACTCACTGACTATGGTTTGAGTTTCTCCAAAACTCAAATTCTTTGTGATAATACGAGTTCCATAGCTCTTAGTAAAAACCCAGTACATCACTCTCGTGAAAAACACATATATGTTAGGCATCACTTTCTTAGGGATCACACACAAAAAGGAGATATTATTTTACAATTCATCGGAACACAAGAACAACTTGCTGACATTTTTACAAAACCTTTACCTTCCGATAGATTTGAATATACAAAACAGAAGCTAGGAATGATTAAATTAAAATAATCATTCATATCTACTTCCTGTTTTACATCTCTCCTAATAGTAAGAAACTCCTCGTAGAAAGGGGGAGGACATTTATTTCTATATCTTTATGTTTCTTTTTATCTTATGATCATTATCTATTTACTCTCTCAATATGTGTATTTTTTTCTGTTTATCGTATTGACAGTTTTTATCGTATCATTCATTTTTCTCTTCTGTTTATCGTATTGACAGTTTTTATCGTATCATTAATTTTTCTCTTCTGTTTATCGTATTAACAGTTTTATAGTATCATTTACTATTGACCGATGATGGTAATCAAATTCTTTCCCATCGTATCAATCAATCTTGGTATTGTATCAACCGATGATGGTATTGAATTTCTTTTCCATCGTACCAATCAATCAATAGTATTGAATTGACCGATGATGGTATTGAATTTATTTTCCATCGTACCAATCAATCAATAGTATTGAATCGACCGATGATGGTATTGAAATTCTTTTCCATCGTACCAATCAATCTTGGTATTGTATCGACCGATGATGGTATTGAAATTCTTTTCCATCGTACCAATCAATCTTGGTATTGTATCGACCGATGATGTTATTGAATTTCTTTTCCATCGTACCAATCAATCAATAGTATTGAATCGACCGATGATGGTATTGAAATTCTTTTCCATCGTACCAATAAATCAATAGTATTGAATCGACCGATGATGGTAATGAAATTCTTTTCCATCGTATTAATCAATCATGGGATTGAATCAACCGATGATGGTAACGAGATTGTTTTCCATCGTACTTTCAGTTCATGGTAACGAGATTGTTTTCCATCGTACTATCAGTTCATGGTAACAAGATTGTTTTCTATCGTACGGTCAGTTCATAGTAATGACTTTGTTTTCCATCGGCATGATGTTTTTTTTGTTTCATTATGATTGTATTTTCTTTTGATTGATATCAAAACCAACAATTACCTTATGTTCTCCGACATGTATCTTTTTCATTTTTTTAAATTTTTTTTCTCTCTTTGTTTTAATCCTAACCACTGATCTGGTTTTCTCTAATATTGACCGTAGAAGATCAATGGTCACCCTTTTTCGACCATAGAAGATCAACGGTCACCTCTTTATCGCCTATAAATACCCCCCTCCCCTCCCCAAACCCACATTGGTTTTTCAGGATTTCAGGCGAAGCTCTGCTCCACCAGCTATAAATCATCGTACGATCTTCTCATCGGTAGAATCTTTATGTCTCAATCCTCTGCTAATACTCCCGCCGAAATGTCTTCAAAGACTTTTACAGAAAAAGACTTTAACAGAGAAAGGTTAGTATCTCGAGATTTTTTCGATACGTACGATTCTACAATCAGGAGGATCATTTTGTTTCAAGGATGGGAACATCTGTGTGTTGAAAAGCCTGATTCTCAAGAGCCGGTTCTTTTTGATGAAGTTTTTCAGTTTTATAAAACCGTTTCTTTCGACAAAGACATGACTATAAACTTTGTTGTGTACGATAGAAAATTGTCTATGTCTGTGAAACAAGCGGCACATTTTCTGAATGTTTCTGTAGAAGGGGATTCTTTCTGTCCATCGCACAAACTACCAAAGGAAGTTGGTACGTTTAATAGAGAAAGTGCTGAAAAGACTTTGTTTGTTATTAATGAAGAAAAGAGAAAAGTTTCTCATCTTTCTCCGGACAATCGTTTTGTAACTTTATGGATGCAAGGTTTTCTAATCCCAAGGAAAGGGGATAGAGAAACTCTGAAAGTTTCTGATATCTTTATGCTTGACTATCTTGTGAATATGAGAAATGTAAATCTCATGGGATATGTTTTTGAAACCATTAAGAATGTCAAGACAGGAGGGATTAAGTCCCAGATGATTATGTATCCAGCTATCCTTACGAAATTCATTCTTGAGAGTATGAAGTTTTGTAACATTCCTTTGAAAGGAAAACCCATGGATTTGAGGCCATCTTGGATTAGTAAGAGTACAATGAAAAAGCTGAATGTTTGTTTTGATCCAATTTCAAAAGTTTTTGTTAGAGATGTAGAAGCTGAATTGGCTCAGAATCAATCGGCACCTATGCCAGCAAAAGACATTCAATCTACCGGTGTTACTCAAAAGTCTGATCCGCAAACCAGTTCAAAGCCGAAGAAGAAGCCGAGGTACAGTAAGGAAGTTGTAGCAAAATGGAGAAAGGATAAGGAACAGAGAAAAGAATGTGATTCGAAGTTCGGTCTTGACCCTGCTGAGGCTTTTGCAGAAAGAATAAGGGTAGAAGAAACCCTTCAGGCTGAAAAGAAGAAGAAGGTTCTTTTGAAAAGAAAGGCTCAGGACTTTGATGTCTCTAAAGTCTTGAAAGCGGTTGAGGATGCTAGTTCCCAACTAACAGAAGAAGTGCATCAAGAACCCATCGTACAGAGTCTCCCTAAGAAAGAAAAACAAAAACAAGTGATGGAAGAGATAGAAGTGGAAGAAGAAGAAGGATACTTTCTTATATAATTTCTTCAAAGTTCAAAGAAGAGTAGACAAGAATCGTTTCAAAAGCTGAGTGAAGGTGTTCAATAAACTCATCATGCCGATCAGGCACGATATCCGGACAGAATTTCATCTCAAGAAAAGAAAGGTGCTCAATCTTCTCATTCTGATAAAGTTGTTGTCATTAGTGACAAAGTGGAAGAAGAAAGAAAGCAGAAAGAAAAACAAAAAGGAAAACAGCCAGTTGTTGACTCAAGCAGATCATATAAACTAGCATCGTACGATGAAGATACTGATTCAGAGCATACAATCTCTCTCAAGAAAAGTGATTACATTGTTCATGTTTTAAGAAGGGTTGAGAAGACTATTCCCTATTTCCCGAGGCTGGAAGGGAAGATTGATTTTATTACTGACAACCAAAAGAAGAAGTTTGGCTCTGTAAAAGAGTTGAGGAAGAATGTTTTGTCAGTTGAAGCAGATTTGAAAGTTCTTTTAGAAAGCTCGGTTGCTCATAAAAAGGCATGCAATAAGATGATCAAGTGGTCGTACAAAACCGAGAGCTTAATCAATGATCATGAAATTGCTATTGAAGATATAAGAAGGTTATCAAATGATCTTGCAATTGCTTTCAACAATCTTGACAGAGAAACGGTTGAAAGGTTGAATCTTTTGTCTTCTCAAAGAGCCGATGTTCCTTTTGTGAAAGATTTGCAAGAGAGAATGAATGTTTTTCAATATGAATTCTTGAAGGTTTCATATTTCAAGGATGAAATGGTTTTGCTGAAGAATCAAAATTCTGTGTTATCCAAAGACAACAAGAATCTGCAAAACAGAATTGATACCCTTGAAGAAGTAATCAGAGTCCAGGAGGAGACTATCAGAAAACAAGATCAGATTTTTGCGGACCAACAAGAGATTCTCAAAACTCAGGGAGAATCAATTTCTGAAGACAAGAAGGAGATCAAGAAGATGAAAGATGTTCTTCATGAGCTTATAAAGAAGGAGAAGGAAGGGGAAAATAAATAACTGTTGTATTTGTTTTCTTTTGGAAATTGTCTTTGTTTTGAAATGACTCTTATGATCCATTGTCTTGTATTGCTTCACTAACTCTTTCAGACAATTCAAGATTACTCCTTTCTTTATGTAAATCACAAAGGGGGAGAATGTTTACAGAGGGGAGAATGTTTTACAAAGGGAAAGAATGATTTACAATGCTCTTAAGGAAAATCTATGAATGCCATCCTTAGGAAAGTCCATACCTAAGGGGGAGTTAGTTGTATTCAATTTCTTATTCAGAAGAGTTTTCAATAACTCAGGGGGAGATAAGTATTTCTTGTTATAATTACTTTGTGTGTTGTGCTTTCCAAAAAGGGGGAGATTGTTAAGTCAAAAGTCTTCCTTTTGACTTCTATATCATGTTTTGGAAATCACAAATGTATTCTATCATATGTTTGTAAATTACAAATTATTTTTTATCATGTTTATCGTATCGTACAATGTTGATCGTACCGACCATATCGTATTGTACTGACTCTGTCAATCGTACCATACTGACTCTGTCAATCGTATCGTACTGACTCTGTCAATCATACCATACTGACTCTGTCAATCGTATCGTACTGACTCTGCTATTCAGATATTCATTATTTGTTTTGGTACTTAGTCAAAAACACTCACTACATATGAATCGTACTCATGTTTTTCATTTCTATATATCTCTTGTCCTAACAAAACGATGTCATTGAGTTAGTTACAAACTAATAAAAACGATGTCATGCTTTCTGTTTCAATATGACCGTTGGAGGCAATATGACCGTTGGAACCCAAGGCCTATAAATAGGAGGTCATTTGAAGCTGAGAGAACAACGATGAATGAAGAGAACGAATGAAGAGACTCTGCGAACTATCAAGATTCTAGAGAGAGACACTGTGACTTCTCTCATCTGCCTTGTGCGTCTGATCATTGTATCGAGGGCTTTCAAGTAATTGAAAGACAGAGGTGCCAATTACCTACAAAATCGAGGGATGTCGCGGATAGGCAGACAGACGTGCCGATCATCGTATCGAGGGCTGCCGGGGATAGGCAGACAGACGTGCCGATCATCGTATCGAGGGCTCACCAAGGTGTTGGTGAGACAGACCTTTTATCCTAGGTGAAAGGATAACCCTTCTCTTTGGGTTAAAAGAATTGTAATACTTTTACATTTCCACTGTTACTTGTATTAAAAAGGGATTTGTATTGTTTCCTTTCTTCTTTACGTATTCAATTGTAATTGTTTCACTTACAATCATTCTATTACTTTTTGTATTGATTGATTCTATACGATTTAAGGTAGAATCATTCATCTTTGTATTACTCTGATTATTGTGTTCACCTTGAATATAATTGTTTTACTTTACATTAGTATTACAATACATCATACCTTTTATATTAAATACAATTGTGGGTGTTTGTATGTGTATTAGTTTAAGATCATTTAAACTAATCTCTTTGTTGCTAAAACTCAAAGGTTTTTTAAACCTACAATTCACCCCCCTCTTGTATTGTTCCATCTAATAGACATATATATCTACTATTCGATCCAACAAATGTGATAAAAAATATCAAATATAATCTAACTAAATTATGTTAATGGAATGAAATATATCTATATCATATTCCATTAAATGATACATGAAACTACCGATCGTGTGTACGGTAGACTACCGCCTCACAAACCGATGTTAGTCATCTTCTATCCCCAAAACTAATAGTTTGATATGATGTTTTATATATTGACTATATATTATTTTATGATATAATTATACATATGAAATTATAATAGAATATGCATCTTCTAACATTCAATTTCATGTGAATATGACAACGTCGCTTGCGTGTACACAGACTACTGTCTCACGTAGCGTTGTGATTTTATTTTAACTTATGTATTATATGGAATGTAATTAGGGTAAATTTAATGAATATATGTGATATATATGAAATATAATTAATATTTAAAGGTAAAATATTATTTACCTTTCTTCCATTTGGTCAAATGAGAAAATGGAAACAACGTTCTTGTGTACGTGCAGTCTACCATCTCCATAAACGATGTAATTCATTTTTTGTATCTAAATTTAATATATTACAATATATATTTATATAATGAATATATATGATAATTATATACCTTTTAAAATTATTTTTATGATATTATCATGATAAATATGAATGTAATGATTATACCAAACAAAAACATACATGAAAAACAAAGCATTTATTACACGAAAAGAAATTTTAACAAGAAATTGTTAATAAATGGGTAGAAAATTCATTAATTAAATAATATATGGTATGATAAATATTATTAATATTCTTAAATATGTATATAATAAAACTATATATATTTTGAAGTGGGTTCAAATATTTACGAATGTAATTCAAGACTTAAGGTAATGATTGTTTGACTGAATTTTCCTTTTTTGAGATATATGTTATGTCATGAACCTATATTCTTTTATGAGGTGTATATACTTAACATATGAAATTTAAGGTCATTAATATCCTCCTATTTATGATATTTAATTTTTCATTTGATTTTATCCTTGAATGAGGCTTAAAATTCAAAAGTATATTTTGGGGTAAAAATTTTCATGTTACAATATAATTGTTTATCATGATAGTTTACGAATATGATTTATATGATGAAGTATTATGATATATTTATTAATATATTACTTAATTTTATTCCCCTATATTATTTCATGAAAATACATATATTACTTTTATTTTACTCTCTTTAGACACTGATGTTTCCTAAAAAATTTCTTTTAAAGAAAAGGAACTTACCACTTCTGTCAAAAACCTTTATCTTCCATTTCCATATTTATAGAAATATTTTAATTAAATATTTTATTATAATTAAATTATATTTAAAGAAATTTTTACCCATGTTTTTAATTTTTAGAAAATAGTTAAATAGAATATTCATATCATTTTCCAAATAAGGCCTGTTTTTCTTTTACAAAAAATATGAAAAGATTTTTCGTTCTAATATGTAAAACATAAAGAAAATTTCCCGCCATCATGAACAATAAATGTTTTTAATATTAATTTATAATTTTAAAAGGTTATTTTAAAATATATTTATTTTCATAATATTTTTTGGATTTTTATTTTTAGAAAGGTTATTTTAAATTAAATTTTGTTATCCTCAAGAAATGATCCAAGTGATAATTACAAATCACTTCCCATATAAGATGGAATCCATTGATGTTTATTAATATTTCATGGGAGTATAATTCAATGAAATAATCATTATTATTTCTATGTATGATTTATGATTATGATGAAGAGATGATTATGAAACCTACTCCTTTTCCAAGGGTTGTTCCAGGTTTAATTGGTGAATGTTTTATGAAACCCTTTTATTTTAATGGGTTATATTATGATGATTTTTTATTATTTTTTATCACCCATAAGTATGGTTTTCATTATGTAATGATTTTTATGTTATATCCATGTTCTGGGAATATGTTATAACTAATGATTGTGTTACGTTTTAACCAAGGGATATGGTCATGTTATAACCAAGGATGGGTGGGACATATGAATACCAAAAATGGATTTGATAATGATTGATATCTCATGAGATAAACATGAATGGAATGGGTAGTGAACTCAGTTTGTAACTTCCCTGACCTAGAATCCACTAAACTGGTGCTCTGAGTCTGGTCTTCACATGACCTCATGCACACCTCCCCGCACGCCAGAGGTTGCTGACTAGTAGGGAGGTTCTAATGAGTCATGTGGGGATACTATACCCTCCTTACCAGAGTAACCCACAATAGATAATAATTTAAACAATGGAAACAATATAAATTAATCAAAAACATGCATAAATGATCCATTCCAAAAATGGTATACAATCATATATAAAACTATAAATAAGTCATTACATGCTACAATGAAATATGAAAGAATCCAAAAATAAGGAAAACCATCAAAACTCGCAATAGGTCCTGACTATATGTTTGGATCTTTAGGCATGTACATCCTAAGCCCAACACAACATCTTAGTGTACGAACTCTACACTTTTCCTGACTCGGGTACCCAACATCGACTCGAGCAGGGTGTGAGTACATAACTCAGTAGGCCATAGCCAAGAGTGTCTACAAAATATATAGTCTAACAGATAGAACATGAAAGTACAATATAAATGGTATGTATTCAAGGGATAGTTCGAGTTCGATTATTTAACAAGGTTTATTTATTTCATGACTATAATTTATCCCAATTCCATTTCTTACACCATCTTCATTACTTAATCTATTTAATCACATGTTCCATGTGTTAGGCATAAATATCATCTACACAAGGGTCCAAGGAAATCAATCACAATTAATAGGGAAAATAAATCAATTCCTTATCTCAGTAGGGATACATATATCACATCAACCCATTATCATCACCTCGAAGCCTCCGTCCGGGTGGAATGAAACTATTAGGGAAATAGAGCCTCTGCTCCCTTCCCTAACCCATGCATTTTGGGGTGGATTTTAGAGCCTCATTCTAACTCGACCCATGGGTGTAGAACCTTATGTCAATACCCCACACTAGAAAGCCATGTTCACATGCTTATTTATCAAGTCACCACAACCATTACATAACACAACCAAGCATATTCAATGTTGTTGGATATCTCAATACCTAAACACAACATGACAATTGATACTATGACATGGCCCATTAATATTGTTACACATTACAATTAATATCAATCTAGAAAAATTCCTATTCTTATTCCTTAGCCCATTTTGTGTATTCAATAACCCCTATACCTTATCCAAATTCATCATTAACCACACATTTACCCCTTGATCCCATTTACCATTTCACAATCATTTACCCACTTATTACATTCAACCATTAGGTGTTCCACAATTATAATATATTAACCCATTAAACATATTCATCCATTTAATTTTTAAACCCCATTTACAAGGTCCCAATTTCCCATTCCATCATCAAATTATAAGTTCACAATTTAATATGCACAATTCCTCTTAGGTAATTCTAACCAGATTCATTAAAAGTTCGATATAATCTTATCAAACCTAATTACTCATTTCATATCATTCCAATGATAAATTATGCCCTTATCACCCTAGGAATATTTATCATCATCCCATTTACAACTTAATTAATATTTCAGACATATTCTATCTGGGTTCCACATTATTATTTGGCAACCCATCACTTAACCCTACCACAGTCTACGTCCGGGATTGCCGGCGCACCCCATGGGTGGACCTAAAATGGTCAATTCATCTTCCATGCATCCCATAGAAACCATTAGGGGTTAAATTAATCATTTAGATTCCCAATTTAGCAAATCCTTCTCAGGGTAAATAATACACAATAAGAGAAAGGCATGATTTCAACACACATGCCCTAATCTATATCAAAACTATGAGATATAACTTGTAGACCACCTACCTTGAATCTAATGATCAACGCAATTACAAAAATGGCTTTAGATCCTAGTTCAAGCACCCCTTGAATCCCCAACCTAGGTTTTCCTAGAAAAAAGAGTGTTTTAGGGTTTTAGAAGAATTTGGAAGAAACAAAAAACCCCAATATGAAAAACAGATGGAAAGAGAGGATTTGACTTACCCAGAGCATCGAAACACATCCAAAAAAGCTCCAAACATCCATGAATCGAAGGATAACCACCCATTAGAGATATTAGGAGGTTAGGGTTGTTCATAGGGTTCCACTAAAAAATGGAGAGGAAAATCCCAAGTGGACTTAAAAATCCCTAGGTGGCATTTTCCTAATTTTTAGAAGATTGTAGGCCACATGATTTTCCAAACCGTGCGCAATCCGCGAGGAAGATACTACCCAAAAATCACCACCTTCACATGGGTTCCTTGGAATTCCACATGTTTTTCTATACCATACAAAAACCCTAGAGATTTCTACTACCCTCATGGTCTCCCCTCGCACAGTTTTCCAAACTGTGCGCAAACCATACAGACTAACCAAATAGCCCCACTTTCCAGCTTTTTCATGTCCTGAACCCCTAGAACACCCCTGAGCATTCTCAAGGACTTGGGAAACCACTTATCTAGCGAAAATAATTGGACCATGAAAAAACTTAAACTAAAAGTTAATTTATGAAAATCTGGGACCTTACAACCTCCCCACCTTATAACGGCTCATCCCCAAGGCTCTCTTCCAGGCATCACTATGATTCCATAACTAAAGGCCATTCTAATAGGCATTCCTATCCATTTAAGCATTCCAAGTTCCTAGTTGCACATCATAAAGCCCATCGAACATGAAACAAGGGCACAAAGAATAACCAAAATCCTTCCTCACTACAACCACAACACAAGCTGAAAACTCCTCAAGAAAGCATCCAGTTAAACCATTTCCAGCATGAAAACTTCATGGGGAAACCATAGGTGATGAATCCTAACTCACAAAACTCGAAACATAACATGCAACCTCACATCATCATGAAGATCAAATCGGAACCTCATCATCCTGATCTTCTATACTGATCATGACCCAAATCACTTGGCATCAATTTTCTTGGTTTTTCAAACTGTAAAGGTGACCCATACCCATATCACTCGAAGGAATTGACATTATCATTCCAACAAAATATCATGAAGATTTTACTCCACAACTATACATCCAAAAAAACTGAAAACTCTCAACTAATCAACTAGTTAAACCATTCCAGGGATCTCTACTAGGGCCAGATCACCCGAAAATGACCACACGAGTCCTTACAACCCGAAACTATAACCACATCATCAACCAACCATTTATCTTGTATGTTATCTCCAACATTCCTAGTTACACAGAACCTCCTCCATAGAAAAATGACCACCAAAATTCAACCCAACTTTCCCATCACCTAACATGTCCCAACTCACCATGCCCAAGAATCCATGGGGCATTAACCTACATTAGAATTCAACCACACTGTCGATACCATTCAGGAGGACATTCCCACACTATCCATCCAAGGAATAATATAAAATTGACCTCACTCAGGTTCAACTTCATTTCAGAGGTCATTTTTAGCCACATCCTGAACCCAAAGGTGAGTCACTCTCAACACACCCATTCAAGAATACCATATTAAGACAGACCACCTTCGACAAGCATGTCATAGAACACCGACCTTCCAAAAATGGTACACTACCCATTCCTCACCATTCTAAGCTGATTACTGACTCGGATCCTATCATTATCATCCCACACACTGAATTATGTCATTCCCTAAATTCTAGAATAATTTCATCATCATGACATTGCCACCTTCCAGACCATCATCATGTTTCACCCATGGCATGATACTACATCACATGTCCAAGGATCAATCAATTATAGAAATTCTAAAACCACACAAGGTAAATTTACCCAAGTCTGACCCCAATATTCATTGGAGTTATAGAACCCCAAATTCTATTGCTACAACCTATTGTCATATCCAACCACATCCTTCTATGACTCAGCACAGATATCATAAGCTTCACTTGGAGCCAAACTGAGCTGAATCCAACACTCAACTCCTCAGTCACCACATCCAATTCCCACATTTACTCTTTGAGGAACCTAACATGCATCTCATAGGTTCTTCATTAGCTCCCTAGTGCCACGATGTCTACTCGATGTTCTCTTTTCCACACCTAGTACTAACTTGTCACTCCCCACCTTAGGTGAGTTGTTACCACTACTCTCATGGGGAATTACAACCATTGTTTTTTATACCTGATCACGAGCTAGACCCCAACAATAGACATGACCATCCAGATTTTCCCCATAACAAGAAAAAAAACGTCACCCAAAGCTTGTTCTCGGCATCCGTGAACAACACCCATGGTGTTTTTCATCATTCAGTCCATCCCAAGGACCTAACCGAAGACATCGAGGGTGCACATCCCACCATGAAGCTCCAAATCTACTATTTCCATGTGTGTAAACTCTATGATGTCCCCTATAAAACCAAACGTCCTCATATCTCTTGGTGTGAGCTAGATCTTCTCAACGTACCTGAGATGATGTCATGATGTCGTGTAGGATCACCGCTAGATGAGGTACACTAATAAATCTTTCAATAACACCACCAACCACTTATCCATTTCTAATGTCAAGCTATGGGATACCATGAACTTACACAGATATCAAGATTCCCTACCCATCCTGTCTCATCAATACTTAACAACCACCACTCAAGTGTGATTTCCATCAAGATTCAACCCTCACTCCACAACTAAACCACTAATCACCCGTGAACCAACAATTCATATGGAACTACTGCCACCACACCACTCATGTTCTTCCGATGCATCCCTACCAGCTAACAACAAAAACACAACGGTTAATCACACCAATCAAACCATCAGTATCTCACAAAACAACCTTATCTTGCATATATCCCATCACCAACATACTTTTCTAACCATGTATCTTGGTTAGTCATCCTCATCAGCCCTGGGGTAGCCTCTGCATCCCACCTAACAGCCACACTATTCCCACTAACATGTTCAGCCATGTGACCACCATCAGCTCGAGTGTCACCATCAAGAGATAGCATATAACCACACTTCTGCCACCCTTGTATTTTGTTCTCGAAAACAACTCCCTGACCTCTATTAATCCTCATCCAAATAGGCGAGTCAGGCATCCATATTATACAACCCTTAAATAAAATACCTCACCTCCAATCACAAGCACTATGGTTCCCTTATAAAATAAACATACACAATTATACCATTCACTAAAACTGGGGGTACTTAGTATAAATTGACACCACCTCTGAAGAATCCCATATTCCTCATATTCCATGGTACTTGCACTATCGGCCTAACCTCCCACGAGGTCACCCTTGATTTTATAAAACTATCATTACATAACCACAACTCAAGTGGCACAACCTACCATCAACCTTCCCACTTAGCCCTCAGAGCCAATCCGGCACCATGAAACACTCCGAGTCCCGCTATAAAAGTCCAAAACAGCCACATGTGTGACTCATAGCAAAAAGCAATAGAAACCCTGTGTGACCTCTCTCATAGGTCACCTTTTTGGATGAATGCTACCAACTCCCTATATTGGATTCACAATAAGAGAAAGCCATTGGTCTTTTCTCCAAGCATATTTATCATGACTCAAAGAAAACAATTATCTTGAATGGAACTCACACCCCCATTCCGATGCACACTAAGCCTATCACACAAAACAACTGTCTACTCTAGTTTCCACCCAAAGGTGTACACATTCATCCAAACTACATGGAAAATATCCTCTTTAGATTTTAAGGAACAAATCACAAGGTCTCTAATCACAAGGTCACTAAGACCTAGACACCATCCTTAGGGTCTATCATGCACTCCATATGGTCACAAACCACGAGATTATCCTCACTCTCATTACCAAACAATTCCTCACAACCCAACGACCAAAACCCTACCCAGGGTTCCCAAAGAACACCACATAGCCCATAAAATAACAGACAAGGCCTCACAATCCAAACCAAAAGTCTCAGTCTAGCGCACTCTCACTACCCCTACCCACACCTACAATGGTCAACTAAAAACACAAAGGATACCCACCCTTGAACTCAAACTTTCTAATTTTAAACCTATCTCTAACCCGATAATTCTAAGAATGGATGACATAATTTAACCACAGATAGAAATATCCAATGCGATCAACATTAAAAAAACCATTCTTCATAATTTATTACAACGATCGACATCACAATTTGAACACTACCCTCTACCATACCTACCATGGATCATGTTCAATATGGGTGTACCAAATTTACATAATCACAAGTCTTTCGTCAACAAATATTCAAACCCTTTATTCTTTACCAACATGATTCATTCCCCTTAAGCACATATCCCATTTCACATATTGTTAATATAATAATTTTAACTCATTTAAACCATTCATTAGGAAAAATTAGTTAACAGTTTTACCATCATTGTGTGATATTTCTCCTTTAGACACCGAGTCAGCCTTTTACAATTTATCACAACCCAAATTTTTAACCCCAGTTATAACATTTCTCTATACCCAATATTATTTGACTGTTTAGTTACATTATCTTTATTCACCCACTTTCATTACAATTATTTGGAAACATTTTCTTCAAATTTATCAAGGGAGTAAAATGAGAACTACTATCTATGCTTCGCACACCCATTGCATATGTGTGCCTATAATGATGCATGCCACCTATACCCGAGGGTACCTAAAATGATGCACAAATGCAAAACATCATGCCATTTCGACCATGAGAAAAATATCGTAAATCAGTCTAATCACACAACATGTGCATCGCCCAACCGTGAAATATTATTCAACTATAAGAGCACACATCAAGAACAACAATTCCCACACAGGTGACTTGGGTTTTCCCTATACATGGGTTAGCTAATCCCAAGCACGAGGTCATTACTAAGGCCAGACACATTCATAACCTCCCATCTACCATTAAAAATAGTAATAAAGAGAAAATAACTCCTCTAATACCACTAGGTAACTTCCATGACACAAAATCCACTAAACCAGTAGTCTGGGAAGGGTCGTCACATGACCTGAAGCATGCCTCCCTTATGCCATAGGTTGTCGACTAGTGGTGAGGGTCTAATAAATCATGT
The DNA here is from genome assembly GCA_963277665.1 of Viscum album. Lineage (NCBI taxonomy): Eukaryota > Viridiplantae > Streptophyta > Magnoliopsida > Santalales > Viscaceae > Viscum > Viscum album. The sequence goes on along the minus strand of OY728147.1, from coordinate 1,351,184,514 downwards.
GGGGAGGCTATACTCTGTTTAACAGAGTGGGACAAAATAAAAAATAATTTAAATAATGGAATCAATAGACATCAATCAAAAACATGCAGAAATAACCCATTGAAAATACTAGGTATAATCATATATACAACTGTAAACATGTCATGCCATGAAACAGTGCAAAGTGAAAGAAACCCATTATAAAAAAAACAAAAATCCTAACGGGTCCCGACTCTATGTCCATATCCTTCTAAATGTACATTCTGAGCCCAACTCAACATCTTAGTGTAGGGCCTATTCCCTTTTCTAGACCTATAACTGAGAAATTTGCTCAGGTACCCAATGACGTACCAAGCATGGTGTGCATACCAAACTTAGCAGGCCACCACCTACGGTGTCTAAAAAAATATCCTGTCTAATAGATTGTTAATGCGAGTAAAAAATAAATGGAAATTATGAAAGGTAAAGTTCATGTGCCATTATTTAAAATGTTTGATCTAATTTATTACTATCATTTATCACAATTCCATTACTTATACCAACATCCTTACTTAATCCGTTTAATTAGAAGTTCCATGGGTTAGGCATAAATATCATCTACACAAGGGTCTAAGGCAGTCAATCACAATGAATAGGAAAATATATCAAGTCCCTATCTCACCAGGGATATACATAACACATTAATCCATTGTTCTCACCTCAAAGACTGAGTCCGGGTGGAATGAAACCATTAGGGTAATAGTGTCTTTTTCCCCTTCCATAACTTATTCTTTTTGGGCTGGAGTTTAGAGCCACAGTCCATCTCGAACCATGGGCATAGAACCTCAAGTCAATACCCCAAAAAACCAAGACATGTGAACATTCATACCTATAAAGTCACCACAACCATACAATAACACAACAAAGAATATTCATTTCCATTGGTTATCACAATACATAACAACAACAAGGGAATTAAACTATTCCATAACCCATTAATACAATTACCCTTTACAATTAACATCCCTCTATCCAAATTCCCATTCCTTAACCTTTACCCATTAGGTTAATTCAACAACCCCAATGCCTTATCCAAATTCATCATTAACCAAACATCTACACCTCACGTCCAATTATCATTTCACAAGAATTTACCCACTTATTACATTCAATTGTTAGGTTTTCCACAATTATAATCTATTAACCCATTCAACAAATTCATCCATTTCCTTATTAAATCCTATTTAAATTCTCTCCATTTCCCATTCCATCATCCAACTAGAAGTTAACCATTTAATATGCATAATTCCTCTTAGAAATTCTAACCCGATTTATTAAACAATTGACATACTCTCATCCAACCCAATTACCCATTTCATGTCTTTCCAGCAACACCTTATACATTTATCACCCTATGCATATTTTTCATCATCCCATTTACAAATTAATCAAAAATTAATATATATTCTTCCGCGGTTCCACATTATTGTTTGGAAACCCATCACTTAACCCAACCAGAATCTAGGTCAGAGTTTGCCGGGGCACCACATGGATGCCCTAAAATTGTCAATTCATCCTCCATGAATCCCAAGGGGACCATGAGGGGTTAATGTAATAATTTAGACACCCAGTTTACCAAATCATACTTAGGGTAACCAATAAACAACAAGAGGAAGGAATGATATCAACACACATGCAGAAATCTATATGAAAACTATGGGATATAATTTTTAGACCACCTACCTTGAATCCGATGATGAACGCACTTCCCAACATCACCTTAGATATAGGTTCAAGAAACCCATGAATTCCAAAACTAGGATCCACCAGAAAAAGAGGGTTCTAGGGTTTTGGGAAGAATTTTGAAGAAACTACAAACCCTAATCTTAAAAAGAGAATAATAGAGTGGATTAGACTTACCTGGAACTTTGATCTGAAACAAATGGACAAGAATCAAAGGAGAAACACCCTAGGGAGCTCTTGGGAGGTTTGGTTCATTCCTAGGATTCCCAGAAGGATGGGGAATGAAAATATTGAGTGGAATTAAAAATACAGGGGTTTATTTTTTGTAAATTTTTAGAAGTTTCCCGGCTGCAAGATTTACCCGTGTGGTTTTCAAAACAGTGTACAAACCGTGTGGAAGATACTTCCTGAAAATCACACCATTATCATGGTTTCTTGGGAATTCCACACGGTTTTCCAGACTGTGTGCATACCATATGGATTTCCTAGAGATACCATTTTCCCCCCTTTTCAGGTCCTGAACCCTCATAACACCCCCGATTCTTCTCGAAGAAATGGGAAAATACTTATCTATCCAAAATAGGTGGGGAAAGAAAAAACTTAAACCAAAACATTATTTAAGATAATTCTAGATCTTATACAATTCAGTAAGGTACATTGTGCACTATGATAGTATTGGGAGTGAACTAAAACTAATATGATGGTTTTTGGAGCGAACTAGGTCTACTGCGATAGCCTTGGAAGCGATCCTTGATTACTAAGGTAATAATTTTTTTCATATGTTTATAAAAAATATTATTTATTATACTTATGATAAGATCTCATTTATTATGTTGTTTTTTTCTTCAAGATTCATGTCTTTTGAAATACCATGATTCATCCCATAACTAATGTTTATAATCTATTATATAAAGGGTATGGTTTTTAAATTTTAGGCTCATTATATCAAACCCTTATTCTCATGTTATGATTATGTGATCATTGATATATCCCTTTTTTACCCTTACTATGCATATGAGATCACCCATTATTATGTTTCATATACCTAGGTTATGAAAAGGGTATTCTGTATGATATATATAAAAAGGATTCTTGTTGTTAGAAACTATGTGGGAGATGATATAGAACTTTTATAAACTAATTGTTTATAACTTCATGTTTCTAAAGGCACTAGACCATAATGGTACTAGGATGGATCATTATATTAAGTAATTAATGTTCAACTACTAATATGTAATATGTATATATGATAAGTGTGGGTTGTTAGTATTTCTTGGATCACATGAATATAGAACTGTTGTGAAAAATCAAGAGAAGTATATCTGGTTTGAAGTAGGCATCAAAGCAATGGAATAAACACTTTTTTATTTTATGTAATAAAATGGTTTCACAACACTCAAAAAATATAAGTTGTACTAGTTAAATGAGTATAATAATATTAACTTCATCATTATATGTATATATGTGGTTGGCATGCCTCTGGTGGGTCCTCCAATTCAGAGAATTTAGGAGCTAATATTGAAATTTTCTACAAAGTTTTAAATAAAAGATCTCATAAAAGAAAAGAAGAAATTTGGTATAAGGATTAAACATGATAGGAATAATGTATGTTTGGTTTATTAAAATAAATATTAAATAGAAAATATTATTTAATAATTTGAAATTACTAGATGATTTTTTTTTTCATGTAATCCTGATAGAAACTTTAAACATTCAAAGTAATAAGAACCATGAGAAAAATAAGAGACAAGAACATGAAGAGAATTATATAAACATCTGTAGTATAAAGTAACATGTATTGCATGTTGCAAACTCGATCAGATGTTACTCATTCTGGGGGGTTCATTGACTAATTAATGGAAAATCACAGGAAAGATCATTAGGAGCCCATGAAGTGAAATATATAATTCATTAAAGGAATGAAATATTACATTTGATTCTTTGAATATCGTGATATGATGGTTGGGTATAATGAATTTTTTTTTGGGGTGACTTGGACTCATGGAATAACATATGGGGATGTGTATTTACATTTGGAAGAACCATGATCAGTAGGATGCCCAAATTGAGATAGGTGACAGAAATTTTCACAATAGAAGTTGATTATATGGTTTTAATTAAAGAAATCAAAGAAAAGAAGGGGTTGAGGTGTGTGGATGAGGATATTAAAAGTAAATAGGGGAGATGATTAATATACTATGATAGTTAATCGGCACTCCACTTTTCTAAAAATAATATTTTTTATGGGAGGATGAAACATATCAACCTTAAATACCATTACATTGTAATGATTCATAAAGATTGGGAGTTTGGGTGGAAGAATAATAATAGAAAAATATCCTGTATAAATTTTCACCAAGTGTACAGTTTAGGGGAGTATGAGGGAATATTTTACCATAGTTGGACTTGGATGAATAAATAATAAATGGTGGAGCATTGAACATTTTAGAATTTCATTGAAGTTTTTTTCAAATGTTTTGGAGAATATTTTGGGAATTATTAAAGAAGTATTCAAGAAGTAGATTGTTTGGATTGCGAAGATACTTCATCTACTGGAGTAATTTCACTAGATGAAGGAACTTCACAGAACCATTTGAACTTTTCAGAGAAGTGGAAATAGATTTAAATAGGATGGAAGCAATTTTAATGAAAGTTAATTTTTTTTAATGGATGGTCAACTAGTGGGAAGGTCATTAGATGTTTGGAAGTCATTTCAATTTTAAGAAGAATGCAGTGTCTTGGTTTTGGATGAATCTTTTTTTAGAGTTTATAGAAAATAATGAGGTGTGGTTGAACTATTCTGTTACAAATAATCAAAAATTTTATTGAGAAATGAAACATGTCATTGAATATTAAACCGTTCAGTGGATACACCTCTATAGATGTTAGATGTTGGTGAAACTGGTTGATAGGGTGTGACCGCTATAAAAAGGTGGTGTGACATTTTTTTTGGTGTCAATTCTTTATTTTATTGAGTAGTTAGCATGGTATTAGTGATATATATGTATTGTTACCTAATATGATTTTAATCCATGTACATAAGATGGAATGAAAAATGTGAATTGATTCACTCTGTGGATGTAGGAATAAAGTTTCAGTTAGATTATAAATTTTGTGTGATATAATTTCATTTTTTTACTTTCATGTATTGTATATGAATGTTTTACGTTGTAATGAAAATGATGGATTATATTGAACTTAATGTGGTGAGTTATAGGAGATTTTTATTCTAAATTTAGATAAAATGATGTTTGTAGGATCTTTTAGTGACTTATTTATGTCTTTGTGGTCTTCTAGTGAATGAACATATAATTGTTTTAAGTTTGATTATATATATTAAAACTTCATCTGTAGTGACCCAAAGCTTAACGTACATGGACATTACATTAATTTTTCGGAATAATTAATACATAACAAAAAAAGACACACAAGGACCGTAATAGTTTAGTATCTTTGGAAACTCGGAATATAATCTTCTAATCGTGGTGAAAGATCTTCAATATCTCCCATAAAAATCTTCCCCTTCTTTTCTTACCTAAAAACATTATTTATATCTTGGGGAAAAGAAAACATAAAAGGGGTGAGCTCAAATGCTCAGTAAGGGTAAGCATAGATAACATAAAATAATCCTTAGACATTTGAATGTAAAAAAACATGAGCATAAAATCTAAACATCAAAATCTTGAGCAATGACATAAAATATGGAAGTACGTAAGGAATAGATAATGAAGAAACATTAATCATGATAAATTAGAATGGGAATAAATCATGTAATTGTGGAAACCATTATGCACATTATATTATTTCCATAGTAGCCAAGGCATTACTGTCATGACCATCATAGTGGACAGAGTCCCTATCTGAATCGAGTTCACTCCTCATTTTAGTCCTGTAACACTGAGCCAGATTAACTTACCATTCCAGCCATGTCTATCTCATGAGATATAAATCTTTACCCAATGCATTGGAGGGAGATATAGGTCCCACCCATCTCATAATGAAATCATTCTTACTTGTGCCATAAAATAAACATACATCATTCATAATAACCCAACTAATAAAATGGGTTTCATAAACATAATCCCATCATCACATAATCTATATAAAAGAAATGGATATCATTCCATAATAAGGAAAGTGAAACCATGTAAATCATAGAGACATGATACTTGAAACATACACATATGAAATAACGTCATCTTAGATGTAAAATGATTTTGATAAAACACTTGAAATGAATTCTTGAGGAAAATATCTTTTCTTCTTAAAAATCAATTTCTTTTCACAAACCGTCATGTAATTTTAAAAGAAAAAGATTTTGTTGAAAATAGTCATGAAATATTTTGGAGGATGCTTCATGAAAATAATTCTTTATAAAACCGTAAAAATCCTTTCATTCCATATACGTTAAAAAAACATTATTCTCATACTTTTGTTGGAAAAGTCAAAAAGTACCTTGTAGGGTAAATAAAAGAAAGATTCCTTCCATACCATAGGGTAAAAGTCAAAATGGGTAAAAAGGATTTTACACATACATGAAAACAATTTAATAAAACATGGACATGGACGATTGCAATAACCCCAATAAATACGTATGAATAAGAAATCTTGGATAAAAATGAGATTTGAAAAATTATCCCTTACCTTAGGTCCGATATGATTCGTACGTATCTGAACCTCCTCTTCTTTGAAGCGCCACTTTGAGACCTCCTCCTAGGGCACTAAAATTGGTATTTGAAGAAGACCAGAACCTCTAGGATGTTTCTATGGAAATGGAGAAGAGAATTTGATAGGGGTTGGCTGAGCTTGAAGGCTCAATGTGGTGGGAGGAAGAGAGGGAGGAGGTGCCATTTTATAATGGAGGAGAGGGGCACCTTTGGAGAAACTAAAAATATTATTTTATTATAAAGTCATATTCAGTTTTTATTAGATACAAATTGATTTATTTCGAAGCTAATGTGGGGATGGGTCGAGATCCTCTCATCCAATATAATTTAGACAAGTTTACATTTCTATTTTAACCTTATCATTTAGATTTAACCTTAAGTTAACTAATTTTACTTTTACTAGGTCTTCTTTTTTTCTTACACTATAAGGTTAATAATCATACTATAAAAAGCCAAACGAACCCCAAGTTTATTATTATTAATATATATAACCTTATCTAAGTCATTTGGATGAACCTTCGATTTTTTGGAATAAAATAACAATTAATAATATAATATTTGTTTTAAAAACTTTTTTATGTCAATTTTGACACTATTTGGTAATTGATTTTTGTGAAAATCATAACCGAATGATTATTTCGAAAAAGTTAATTAAAACAAAACAGGTCATATTAACCCTGAAAATTAGTGAAATTCATAAAAAGTCTCAAATTACATTTATTTGGGTATTTATAAATCAATTATGTCAATATTTCATTAATAAGATAATTATTGCATCATCTTTGTGTCATAAATAAATTAAATTATTTAATGTCTTAAAATTATAAACAAAATACCATTATTTAGGAAATCTCTTTATCTTTCAAATGAATATTTATAGTCGAATTTATCTTATGTATAACCCTATATTGAAAATTATTTACTTATTAAACTATGATTTTAACTATTTTAACCCTTCTTTAAATAAATTAATATTAAATGTCCTAATCTAATCCAAGTGGGCCTAAATGGTCATATTTTATTCCTAAGGTTGTTTTTGGTCGAATTACACTTATCCAATAGAATTAGGACATGTTTTAGGGTAATAATAATATCATTTTTTACCATTAATTATCCTATTTACTTTTTACTGTGGTAAATAAAAGTAAAAAGTTACTATTCACCAAAAATTATTTTCATCTCATTGAAACAAATTTTAGTACTTGACTTTAACTAGGTCTTTTGGATTTTTGAAATTCAATTCATAGAAGTGGAAAAATTTAATTTAAATTAAAAAAAAGTCAGTTTTTTAACTACCACTAAGTGGTTTCACTATTCATAAAAAATTGATGTTTTTCAGAAAAATACCAAAAATCCTTCCTAATCATTATTTGATATTCCATATTCAAAATCGATGTCTATTTTTCCAAATTCATAAAATATAAGTGGCATTAATTAATTTTAAATATAATTCCTGTTATCAAAACAACTAGCGTGTTTTTAAGAAACAAGAACAATCAAAAGAATGATACTTGTTTATATCCAATTTCAAAGTGAAATTAATTCCAAAGAACAAAATTGGATTAAATGGTAAAAATATATTCTATTTACACTTTAAAACAAATTAAAAAGATAATCAATCCATATAAATTATTATGATGAAAAAATTTGTTTTTAATTAAAATATTGTGTGTTTTTACTATTCATTAAAATATGTAAGTTATCAGAATAATATGAAAACGTTATCCAAAGTAAATTTTTATATCCTTATTCCAAATAAGAATTTTATTTTGTCAAATTGAACTTATAAACATGTCAAAAACTAGATTTAAAGTGGGTGCGTCACCAAAAGGTCGGAAAACTGCAATTTTTGAAAAATACATATTTTACATGAAAAATTTATTTTGTTCTCATACCATATTCTAGAAAATGTGTAAGATGAATAATAATGTTATAAAATTCAAAATTTAGTTAATACTATTCATAATGGTTAGTACATAATAATATTATAACAATATATCGTTGTTTAGTGAAACCTGGTATTGCGTACAACACACGCTATCGAGGAAGGTCGTGATTGCGTGTAATGCAAGCCACGCCAGGGTTGTGTATTGTGAAAGACTCATCCGTTGTTTCTTATAACAGAATCCAACCATATTTCATTTATACATTGAATATATATATATATACACTCAATGTTTCATAGAATAACTATTGTCAAAATTGTATATAACATGTTCCAAGAATAGTGTTGTGTATACTGCAAGCTCATACGGTGTTGCGTATAGCGCAAGGAAATCTTGTTGTAGCTTACAACACAAGACATAAATGAAATTAAAAGATTATTTTTCATAAAATCTCGGGGTGTTAATTCATCTACCTATTTTTTCCATGGAACACCAATATTGGGGAATGTTCATATGAAATTTATTTGGTAATTCCTAGTGAGTTACTCTCTCTATTGTCTTTTATTGTAGCCCAATAATTTCTGATGAACTAGGTTATGGATTCGGTGCCGATGACACCAGATCATAGTGTAATAAGGTGATAATGGTGGGGATTTAATGTATAGTGACTATAAAAAAGACTAAAATGTTGATCCCACACCACTGGGAACAAATTCTAAGAAGTAACATTTCTCAGTGAGATTGTTGGTGACTTTGAATCTTTGGTAGAATTAAAATCATTAATTATAAATTAATATCATTCATTACTTTTTTATATGGGGTGATATAGGATCTTTAGTGGCAGAAAAATATTTGATGAGGCATAGATGGTCTTTGATGAGGCTCAATAGAATGATGTATGGATTTTAACTCCATTTTGGAGGTAGGTTTACCCTTAAATACAAGATCATATGCCTATTTATGCATGATTACCTATTACATACTAATTATTATATTTCAGGCATATAATTTTTAGGATTCAAAATTATTATGGTAGTCATTTTGTTAATATTTATTTTTGATATTCAATAGTTCGATTTATCTTTTAAGGGATGAAAACAAATTATGTAAAATGTGTGAAAATAGCATTGTTAATCAATATTTACACCGTAAGAAGACTTCTTATGACATGGGATATATAAATGGTTTTTTAGGTATCATAATGGAAGAAACAAGTGGAATTAGCTCCAGAACTACTATAAATTGATAATTTACACTTTGCATGGTCTATTCATCATATGAAACACAATTGGAATACAATCCATGAACTCATTGAGTGAATAACTCAATGGGAGGAGGAGCATGAAAATTCATGGTGGGATACTATGTGTCACACCATGAATCTTGTTGTCTTGAACGAAAAGATATATATTTTGGTTAAATAAATTATAGATCATGTAGTAACACCCCATTATGATCAGAGAACAATTCAGACATTGTCTGAGCTTCATAGAAGTAATTAATTATGTGAATTATATTCAAATCATGAGTTAAGGGAGAAAAAATAGAAACCCATGTTGATTCATGATGTGAATATTATTCATGAAGTGAAAGTTCAAAAAAGATGATTATGGAGAAGTGATTTCACATAAATCACTTTAAGAACCATTCCCTCATGTCATGAATCATCTGTATTGTAAATCTTTCAATTTATCAATGCCCAAATCAAAAACAAATATTATTTTGATTTAATGGAGCCCCGAGAAAAACTTGTGTAGACATATGATTATTCTATTATCAAATTAATATATAATTAATGAAAAACTGAGAAACCAAAAAAATACGAAGGTTCTTCTCAAAAGATATTTTGTTATAAAGATATATTCAAACCAACTGGTGGATCTACAACTAGGATCAGAGGCTCACACAACTCTTATGGGAGAAAGTTTTTTTTATTTTCATACCCTGTAATAGAAAGAAAGTTGATGTATACTTTGTGACAATCAATTACAAAGATGTGAAATTAACTATATCAAGGAATTTTATAATTGAATTAAATTCATTTGGGCCTTTCCTAGATTCTTCAATTCTATTCTTTTTTCTATTCATGCATGACTATTATGTAATGGGTGTGGGAGAAATATAATTATGAACTGAATAGTATATTATCCTTACCATGGTTATTGGATGGGTTTCTCACTATATTTAAACATGGTTTTGAGTTACCCAATCATCTAAAGAAATAATGAACTATAACAATCGAGTAAAAGAATATTTTGTTATTGGAGTTCATTTACGATAACCATTGGATTTACCTACACTCTATTCCAATAAATCTTATTTTTTAATTTATCATGTTGTGATTTAATTCACAATGATGTCATATTTTCAATTATAGAGCATGTATTATCTTTTCTTAAACATTGAAAAAAACTAAATTATATGCTATTAAATTAAATTAGGTTAGATTTATTTCAAAACATAGTTTAAGACTTTGTTATCAAATTATTATATTGTCCATCCTTATCTATGTCGGTATGACCACATACTTTCACTTCTTACAATACCTTGTAGTTTAGTGATCTATTTTTTTCTGATATTTAAATTTTCTTAATTTGTTAACCCATTGGAAAAAACAATGCTTTCATGGATATAAATTTTATAGCCCTATTACCGGGGAAAGATATTGATGTTATTCAATTTTAATAATTTTTAATATTATTTTATTACTTATTTCTATTTTTTGATTTTTGTACAAGATTTTCATTTATTTTATTTATCACTTTTATGCACATAAATGTTTTTGTTTATGATAGAAGGGATGCAATGAATTTTGACAACCAATTATAGGATCACCCTCCCTCGGATGGATCAGAAAAAATAAGTTAAAAAATATAAAATGTTCAATAGTTTATTAGAAATGTTCATGAAACCGTTTTTGATAATGGAAGATTGAACCCTCACCAACCTGAAATGAGATTCTTAATAGGGGTTTCACAATAATGCATGTTCAGTGAGAAGAGGTAAGTACCAATTTCGAAGAAGATTTTGTTTCTATACATGATTAACTTACCTCCTCATGTTTGTAGAATGTATACCAATAATATATTGATACTAAACTATAGTGGGACAGGGAAAAATATGGAGCAAAATAACAAAAAGAATAAAACAGTAAGGGAACATGGATGATAAGTTATTACATAAACTAATTTGAAAAATGGAATCACATTGTGAGGAATAAGAAAAAAAGAGGATAAGACAACCTCTACATGTTTAATAATGCATCATGAATATGAATAAGTAGTTGCAATATTCACTAACTATGTAGAAGAACAATAAGTGGCAACAAAAGAAGAAATTGAGGAGCTGGCTGCTGAACATAAACTGATCGTTGCTGAAGTGAACATAACCAGTACTTCAAAAATAATAATTTCACCATTTTTGGAAAAATGTTTAATTATTTCTAATTACCTTCAAACTATCCAAACATTGATAATATATATTTCATTTCACACTAATTTCATTGGGGAGGATATGAACTGATTTGGGTGGGATTCAAATTTAAAACTGGTTTAATATTAGAAGGGTTACATTGTTTCATACGCTAATTAGATAACACATTTAAGGTAAATAAAAGTGACCATAAAAAAGTACATATTTTGGGAGGAAACCCATGTTTTTATTACTTTATCAGGTCTTATTGTTTCTATATTACTTTAAATTCATTTTAAATAAAGAATTTTGATTCAATTCCCCCTATTATATGAGCTTTAATGATAGAACCTTGTGACTTGTTCGACTACTTAATTTTTTAGGTTCTACAATAAGGTATAAACATAAAGCATAAGAGGTGTTCTTGATCGAAAACATCAATATATGGGGAAAATGTGTTTCAATTGATTATTTTTTTGATCCTAGTTTTTTTTAATTTTTTCAATGCTTCTAACTACAAATTATATTTTCTATCTTTAATAATTTGTTAATAAATAATATTGTAGGAGGAATCCAGTTAGGATAATTTCATATCGTGTTTCTAAATTTTTTTTCTAATAAATTTAATGAGGAAAATGGGAAAAAAATAAGTAGAAATAAACATCGAGATTTAGATTTTACAAGTAACAATTTTGTGATATTTTTTTTTGGAAATGATGTTTTTATGAGATCTGACCTATATTAATATTTTAATATTTATATTAATTATCTACTAACCTTTTTTTAAATTTATAAAAATCCACTTTTAGTAGTGGGAACCATAACGGGGATCCACATCATTAAGCATTTGAAAACCACAATATTTCATATTCATACTTCAAAATTCAAAAGACAAAATTCAAATCGACCCCCATCATCAACCTCAAGCCACTAACCTTGAGTCGCATACCCACCGCAATCCACAATCCATAATCCATCAGGTGGTGGCCTCAAACCATATTACAAGGTCTGATCACTTCCTTCCGCCATCATCAGTTTCATCATCTTCGCCATCCTCACCGCCGGACTAACTCGAGCATTTATTCTTCATGAAAATTATTGACATATTATATAAGCTATTATTGTTCAATTTTACATTAAATACCACTAATTAATAGTTTCATTAGATCTTATTTTAAGACTTACACATAAATAAATCCTTCTTAAGCTCATAACAACCATGAAAAAACAATTTAGGGAAGATCTGTGTTATGATCCTATTTTTCTTCTTTCCTACCGTTCTCTCAATATTATTCACGTCTATTTAAAAATTTTATGGGAGATGGTGAAATTGAGTAAGGGACTAACATTCTAAAATGTATAATTTTGGCGGTGATTTAAAGGGACATAGGGAAATGATTCTGAATGTTATATATTGTACTCATTTCACGCCCTCTTTTTAAAAAAAATCAAAAAGGGATTTTTCATGGGAAAATCCAAAACCACTATTTCTTGATCGACGATACTGTTATAACAATTAAAAATAGTGTAATGAGGAGATCACCTGGGGTTGGGTTTTGGATGTGAGATTTTTCCCAAGCATTAATTTTATACAAAGAAGGAAACAAAAATATATAGAATAAGGAATTTCATTAATCGTACATCACTATTTTTGGAGAAACATTTTTGTTATTGAGGAGAAGGGAGATGAATTATATCATAGATATTTACCTTGAAATATTTTTCATTATCATGAAAAACAACTTTTTGATAAATTTATTTTTGATATTTACTTATTTTACATCATTAACCTACATACATTTAATCATAATTCACTTGAAACTAAAAATTAATCCCTAATTATTATTTTTGGTTTTGTATCTATAGGATGGAGAAAGTAGATGTGTCAAAATCCTAAAAAATGGAGAAAGGTTTGAGGTATGGGGAGAATCTACATTTATATGTTTACCTTTATGATTAGTGGAAAATTTAAAAGTGAGGTAAATTTCTAGTGGATTCATACTAATAATGAATCACAAAAATAGAATAATGAAGAGGCATGTTTAATTCATAAGATAAAAATGTAAAGTACAATATCATGATATTTATTTGAATCGTGAGGAGTTAATGATATTTTTCTATGTAATTATTTAACCTTAAATTCCACATTTTATCAATTGATATTATTGGCATTGAATTGAAAGCACGGTAAGGTGGGAATACTTTTTAGTATGTTGAGATTTCATTTTTGAGGAAATGACTGAATTCCTAAGTGGATGAATTCTAAACTTACATTTCATGCATACAAATTTTATTATTTTAAATTCGGATTATTTTAATTTTATTAATCATTATTTAAAATATATAAGGATTTGATTCATATTTAATAGGATAAAAAAATTATGGAAAAAAAGAGAAAAAGAGATCAAGATTTACAAATTTAGAATAATTTTTAAAATTTGAGATGTCTAGGGGATGTATTCAAGGGTCAAAATGGAATAAAAAAGTGTACATGAAGCACAAAAAACATAAATTTATATCTTATGTCATGAATGGTCTATTCACGATGTGAATTTGTTTTAGAGTACATGTCATGAAATATGAGTGTGAAAATACACACTGGGAGGAGGAAATCAAAAATTCATTGCATGATAATATATATAATTCCATGAATCATGTTGGATAGACCCAAAAGATGCATATTTTGAAGAAATAAATAAAAAAATACACATTAGTTGCCTTGTTATAACTATAGAATAATTTAAACATTGCTTTCAGTTGCATTGATGTAAGTCACGATGTGAATTTCATTCACATCTTGAGTCAATGAAGATAGAAGATGTAGACACATTGATTCATGACATGAACATTATTCACACCATGAATGTTGAAAAAAGTAGTTTATTGAAAAGTGAATCAACAAAAATCACTCCATGAACCCTTCAATCATATTGTGAATTAGGTGGAAGTTAAATACTTCAATTTGTTAAAGCTCAAAATAAAACAAAATATTACACAGATTAACTGGATCCATAAAATACCCACGAGATTGACCTTGGAATATTTCATAACCATATAAATTTATAATTAAAGAAAACTCAATAACCCTTGATAATTATAAATTGAATAACATGGTTTTTCTCAAGATATATTCATTCATCAAGAGATATCTAGATTGGTTTGTGGTGTTACTTCTTTTATCAATGGCTTCCATTTATATGATTGGAATATTATTTTATTTTCCCACCCCCTCAAGTGTAGCACAATGGGGTAAAATTTTTTAAAATCAATTACAATGAATCAGGATTGATTATATCAAGTTATTTTATATTTAGATGCATTTTATTTGGGTCTTTGTCTCAAGATTAAATTCTCAATTATCTTTATCTTTCTATTCATGCAAGATTATTATGTGATGCATGAGGGAGTTAAATAATTAAGGAATTTAATAGTGGGAAAATATTACCATGAAATGTGATGGGGTTTTTTATGTGTTTAAATATATTTTAGTCACCATGTCATTGAAATAATTAAAGTACCATTTTCTTTTAGAAATTTAGAATTTGGTGATTATATTTTTTTACATTGACCATTTGATCAACCATGACTCAATTTGAACAAATCATGTTTTCTAATTCCTCATGTCATGATTTATTCATATTGAACCTATATTTTAAATATTAACACATGTTTTTTCCTTTCTTGAACTTAAACAAAACCTTCATTGTTTTTTCTTCAATTAATGTAATATATAATTATTTTACTACATATTTTAGGTATTTATTATTAACTTATTATTTCTTCCAAACCATTATTGATGGGTTTATAACATTAATATTACTTCTTAATCTACCGTTTTGTTTAGTGATTTTTTGTCCCTTGTTTTTAAATTTCTAAATTCAGTAACCTCATTTGAATTAATAATTCCTTCACAACCTTCACATGCACGTTTAATGGGTTCAAGTATTGCTGGAAGGGATTTTGAGTGCATTGTGTAGAATATATTTGTAGTTTTAGGCTGTCTAGAATTGGGAATAAATATTTTTATAACATTATGTAATTTGGGATCTCTTTATTATAATGTTTAAAATGGGCTAGTGAGACCACTCAAGAAAAATGTACATACAATTTTTATCATTTTAGATGAAAACACAATACATTACACAATAATTAATTCCCTAGAATCATTAAGGTTTAGTGTAGTTATAGACTAGATACCTAATATACTTATTTATTGATATATATTCAATATATCATACAATTTACTTCTCTCATTTTACCTTTATTAGACATATCGTACATAGAAACGTTCTTTATAGCCTCATGAAATGGAAACATAAGAAGGCGTGAGATCAGACGTTTAGTAAGGGTGAATATGAAAGATATAAATCAATGATCATATGAAATAAAAATATAATATTATGGTTAGGATATCATGATCATACCATATGAATTTAATACCTAATCATTCAGAAATTATAAATCACGAGTCATGGCATTATTATTTAGTATTTCAAAATATACGAGTCATAAGAGTAAGAAATCATACTTAATAAATCTTGATCAATTGGAGAATATCATATGTATAATAACATGTCATAGGGATGGTGAAAAAATTATAATCATATATATTCTTTTCATTAGTCAAGTCTCATATCCAAGATTACTATCCCAAAGTTGATGAAAGTACCATAATTGAGTGGGTTCAATCCTAAACATCTTTTCATTAATGGAATGGGTTCATTATATATCCTATTTCACATTATATCATGAGATATTAATCATTATAGAATTAATTAGAGGGATATATAAGTTTAGGAACACATATCACACAATTAAAACCATATATATATGTGTGTGTGTTCCATAAAATCATAAATTATTTATTAATTTATCACATCAAAAACTATATAAAAGTTAAAGAGTTCATAAATATTTCCCCACCACATAATTATAGTCCATACTAATAAATTAAATTAATGGAATTATAAGATTATATCACCTATGAATCATAATAATATCTATAAATGATTACATTTTTAATAAATACCTTTAAAATATCATTTAGATTTTTTTTGAAAACAATAGAAAATATCATTTTTCTATGATATATTTAAAAACAAAAAATTCTTGAATATTAATATTTTTTTGAAAATAACCATGTATACATATAAAGTAATCTCTGAAGAAAAGAAATTCCATGATAGTAGGAAAATCCATTCATGTCGTATATATTGAAAAGAACATTCCTTTCACACATATATATAATGAAATTCAAAAACAACACGTTCAAAAAATATTAAAAAGTTTAGTTTTAAAAAAAATTGAAATAAATATATATATAGATGAAAATTAATTTATAAAATCATTAGATATATGAAAATAACATTGTTAAATCACTGAGAAAATATTGACATGGAAGAAAAATATTCTCTTTCGAGGAGGGGAAATAATGATGATCTTTCTTAAAAAAAAAATATTAGTATTTGAGTTCCATGGGAAGGAAAAAATAGAATAATAACAAGTAAACCCTAGAAATAAATATAGTATAATAAAATAGATGAGTTTTAAATAATATTTATCAAATAATTTCCCTCAATGAAAATTTATCATAGATAATTCTGAAAGGAAAATATATTATAACATAAACCCTTACGTCATAGTTAGAATTTATTTGTATATGATCTTATGATAATATATAAAAAATTATGATTTATTATACATATATACCATAACTATATTTAAAATTATATTAAAATATATATTTACCCTATAATTTATAATAACCATTTATTATAAAATATTTATTTTGATGAAAATTCAGCTATAAACTGATCCATTTTCTATGCATGTTTCGGTTCGAAGGTTCTAGTAGTTTAACATTTTTTATGGAATCATATTATAAAAAATCTGAATTATGTAAAAATTATCATTTTTATTCATTATATACACGTTTATAACCATCTATATGTGTTTGTGATGAAAAATAACTTACAACACTTTATTGAGATGATAATCCATACTTATGCTAAAGTGATGTTTCTACTTTTTGATGGATGGAATAAAATAAAGGTAAATAATGAATCAAATTTTAAGAATAATGATTATATTTTATATATAATTTATATATATTAAATCTATCATTTTCCTATCCATGTAAAGATTAATTGAAATACGATTCACATCACTTTGTGGAGGTGGTAGTCCATATGTATGCACGTGCAACATTATCATTTTACAAGGATGGTAATGAGATTGAAAAAGGAAAATAAATTTAAAATAAAATTAAATTAAAAACATATCATTATTTTAAATTTAATGAATACATCATGTTAACAAGGTTATATAACATCTATAAGAGGTTTCATAAGGTATAAACATGAAAACAATGTCAGTAAGAACATATAGATTTTCTTCGGGTATCCTTCTATTTAAATAAGCTTAAGGATCTATGGATGGGTATTTTGGGAATAATAAAACATCATGGTTATGTATATGATTACTGGGTGGGCATTTTGGTAGATATTGGTTGATAAAAATGGATCATGTAGTGTGGATACAAGAGGATAAGATGTATCTTTTTATAAGTGAAGAGAGTGGCGCACTTGTAATTATTAAGAATATTAAAATATATTAAAGACACTATCATGGGGAAGTGGACAAGAAATACATAAATATAAAATATGGGATGTGATACATATGAAATAAATTCTACTAATAATATTTGGAAAATGTTTAGTGATATTTTAAAAATTATATTTTAGTTTTCTCACTCATTAACCCATTTAAACCTCTATCGAGGTGATAAATCATTACCAAAAAAACTATTAATTATGAAAAAAAACTAATGTGAAATAATTAATAAATAATATATTATGATTTAAATATTATATATAATTTAAAAAAATCAATTCATAAATTTGGTAGTTTTTTTAAATTATAGTGAAAATTTCCACGAAAACAGTTTTTAGGGAAATGAATTTTTAAGCATAAAACCGAATTTAATCCAATCCATTTCATAGTAAAAACTATTATATGAATGTTAAATTATTTTATTGAATTTTTTATCCTAAAATTTATTACAATAATTCATAAATATTGATCATTTTAATTTTTTAAGATAAAAAAATTTCACATATAAATGCAATTTTTATAAGAAACATCTAGTTCTAAATTTAATGGTTTTTATTTTCATTTCAAACCCATTAATAAAAAATGAATTAATATTTTATGTGGGTAATAATTTTATTCTATATCCTTAAACTCTATGTGAATTTTTTAATAAAATATTCACGACACAAAAATATCTCATAATTGTTTTTTGAAAATTGACCTTTTGGACTAATAATTTTTCCTAAGTGAATTAGAAATAATTTTCATTGTCATATTTGGTTTAAATACCATAAAATGTGCTAAATTGTTTAATTAATAATAATTAATCATATAATTTCATTGTTTCATTAATCAAAATTTATGAAACACATAAAATTTATTATATAGAAAATATATTCTAAAATATCAGAGTGTTACATTTTACTCATTATAAGAATGTAGACCTTAAAATTATGTCACATTGTTAAATATAATCAAGGATAACTATGAATAATTATATCCTCAGGTTGCCATGATTCTTCATAAAATTAATGATTTGTCTAGAGAACTTTAGAAAGGTGACTTGTTTTGTTTCATAGAACATTATCAGTAGGATCCCTGATTTCCACTAGTTTCATCTCATAAGAATGGGAATGCTCCAATTGAACAACCTCTGAGTTCAGTATATGTGAAGGATTAGGTATGTAATTTATCAAAAGAGATACATGGAACACAACATGGACACATGACTGATTTTGAGTAAGCACCGAGTGATAAGCTACCATCCTGATCTGATTAAGAATATCACAGGGACCGATATACCTAGTGCTCAAAATCCATTTCCTTCTAAATATCAGAACCCTATTATGATGAGATATGCCTAGTAACTCCTTATAACTATATTTTATCTCCAAATATCGATGAATATTATTTTTATAACTATTATATTAACTCTGATCATCTTCAATATGTTGTTGAATGGATCTAACCTTCAATGATATTTCTATATCTATCTCAGGTCCAAATAGCATTAATTCCCGAAATTTATCCTATTTTTGGAGTTTTATAATAATTTCCATATATTTCTTTATCATAATATATCTGAATGTTTGAGTGAAATCCAATTTTTTTTTAAAATCTCAATATATAAAAGTCTTTAACCCAACATCCATTGAAGTCCTTAGTGAAGGATCTTAAATGATATTATATGGTTTGAATAGATCTCCCAGACTGATCATCCTTTTTAGGATGAGATGCTGTTATACAAATATAATCCATATTAGAATATATTTAAATACTTATCAATAAAATTGAGGTAAAATTAAAATCTCAATTAGATATGATTGAGAGTGGTACTCCATACAACCTTGCCACTTTTTAGTGTATATCCTACATATTCCATCAAGAGTGAAATATTATATGATATAAATCAAATATAATGATTCTGTAATGTGATTGAATACATACCAAATAACTTTTATCTTATTAAATGTATTGGGAATTACAATTATGAAATTAATGGTTATGTTTTCATATTTACAGCTAGGTATGTATAATGGTTGTAACATCCCGTTAGACCACTATCACTCAGCCCTAACTTGCTGACCTACCAAGCATAAATACACATACTATGTGATATCTCACTTCATGTTTTCTCTCCAAAAATGATTTTCATATATATATATATATATATATTCATTCATCAACTATGGAGGGATAATAATGAAATTTGATCATCATAAAACAAATCCTTTTCAAATTATAGTATTCATAAGACATAAACTACATTCCCAAACCATATCACTCTATCAGGTTCAGAGTTAAAATATAGACCCATTCATAAAATATTTTATAGATCTAAATCCTACTTATATTATTATTTAATCCACACATGGATAGATGGTTAATCATTTTGGTCACAATATGAGGATAACAAAATAGCCAATAGGGGTGGGGGAATTTTCATTTTTAAATAAAATCTATTAATATATAATATTTTTTAAAGATAATGTTGTGGGAATAAAGTAAATAATAATATATTATTTTTAATGTATTTTAGAATAGATTGATTATAATATACTATTCAACCCACTAAAATTTAGAGAGAGGTAGAATCCACTAACTTTGTAATCTTATACTTACTTTTTCACACCTGAAGTCACAACCCAATTACAAATGCTTTCCCCCCTAGAGGCTTAAACTCAAAGTGTAACAGCCAAAAATATTTATCAATATAATTTACTTTATTATAATTTTTTACTATATAGATATCATAAAAATTACATAGATATCAAAATAAAAACTTTATAAATGAAGAA
The DNA here is from genome assembly GCA_963277665.1 of Viscum album. Lineage (NCBI taxonomy): Eukaryota > Viridiplantae > Streptophyta > Magnoliopsida > Santalales > Viscaceae > Viscum > Viscum album. Next base: position 1,351,163,460 of record OY728147.1, on the reverse strand, counting down.
TGAATGAAACTAGAGGTATTTCTAGAAATTAAGGCACATACATTGATGGAATAATAACATGACAGTTGGAATAGTAATATTACCATTAGGGATATTAATTGGACCATTAGAATAGTGAATTAAACTATGAAATTGTATATAATATTTGGGTATCTTATGAATGAAAATATGATATATTTATATCTTGGATAAATAAAAAAATGTTTTAAAAATTATAAAATAAGTGTGGGTATTGTTATAATGCTTAAATATTTATATATAATTTTACAATTAATATAATGTTTTAAAATTAAAATTATTTTCACAAAATATATTCCAAAATTAATATTTTTTATCCTATGATTATAATATTATTTTATGAGACCTCAATTAATTTTTCAATATGTCGTAAAATCAGTTACAATTTTAAAATTGTTATTTTTTTGGAATAAAAGAAGATTTAATTTAGAAATTAAATTTTATCATATTTAGAATTTTATTTTTATAAAATTGATTTCGTTTTTCAGTTATACACATCGAAAAACCATTAGGGTTAATTTTTTGGAATTTTTTTAAATAGTTGATTTTTTGGGTGAATATTGAAATACGATAATTTACAGTATTTAATGTTTTATCCAAATAAATGAATTATTGAGTCATTGTTGAGTGATGGATTATTTAATTGGACAATACCTGGAACTCACATGATCTATTTACTGCATTTACTCACAAGAATCAACATTATGGATAGTCTGGAGCTAAAATAATAAAATAATAAATAAAATAATCCAAACACCCCTCTCCTCACATTATAAATACAACCCCTCACCACCTATTCTCTCCACACCATATAAGACATGGATATTTCTAATATTAAAACCAATTCATCTCCCATTACTTTTCCCCATGTTATGGTATTTTTCTTCACACCAAAAGACCATTTTCATGTCCCAAATAGAGGTTCTCAAGGAGACGACACTGAAGAGGTAAAACCTTCCCTCTCTCTCTTTAAATTTATTTTATATTATTTTCGTATGAGTAAATAAAATACCTTGAAAAAAGTATCTTTATATATCCAATGTAATATATACACTATAATTATATTATGTTATTTTTATATCATCCACCAATTCTCTTCCCTTCCCTTTTTTTAAAAAAATAAAACATTATCTGTGAGGTGTCGATTCACCACCTTTATGGATGATGTTTTCTTTAATCTAATATAGCCTTTAAGGTTCGTAATAAAACAATTAAAATGGTTGAAACATATTTTAAAATTAATATTATAATCTATATTGTGTGATGGAACCAATATATCTAGGTAATATTAATAAATAAAACAAAACTACTATGTGATGATCGAAGAAATACCAAAATAATCCAAACTCTTATCAATAAATTTTATCTAATGAATCATAATCATATCAAGAGAAAAATTATATATAAGACCATTTAATATTGATTAATTTCATTAATATAATATCATTTAAATTTTTTATATCTATCCTCATTTTACATGATATTTCATACACGTATATACACGAACCAATCACAAAAACCAAAGAATGAATACCCCCAAATGAAAAAATTGAATTTATAACTCATAAAAAAGGAAAAAATGAACATAATAAAGTTTTAATAATTAAAATATATTAGGAATATGTTCTGTATTTAATTATTAGTTAATCTAAATTCATTATCTCGAATGTTAAGTTCATGTGCAGAACAATTTCAGACATATGGTAAGGGATTCTCTTTGAACCCCCATTTTTTCCTTCAAGTTAGGATTTCTCTCTTTTTAACTCAATATAATTATAATTTTTTTTATTAAATCCTCATAAATTCTTTGTGTATTCTCCAAACACATTTTCATAACTGAATTATTCTCTCTTTTATGGGGAAATAAATGTTATATATGGTTACTTTCTCAACTCCTTTAGGTAATCCAACCACACACACAATCCTTTTTTTGTACTATTTGAAAAACCACTTTATTGGTAAGTGAGAACAATACATTATACACTAGTACATAGAAATACCACCACCCTTAAATCCACACCCACCACATTCAAAATTCCAAAAAAACAACAAAACTCGAAAACCACATGGAACCATGATAAAACCCACCTCAATACACAAACTCACATACATCACAAGAAGACCAAGCAAACCCAAAATCGATGCCAGATTCAAATTTCCAAAATTCATGTATAAAAAATCATCATACCAGGACCTGTTTCATCACACCATTGCCAAGCCTCAAAAATCACACTGATGGACACAATATCGAACCACATAGGCCAAGTCCACCCTTCCATTTCAGATCGACCATGAACCTCAAAAACCAGTCACATCGAACCACCACAGTTGACAGGCCCATCAACGCCGCCGTGCACCCTAACAGAGAGGAAAACTAGAGCAATACATCACCGTATGAGTCAACATGGAACCGTGATCATCTTTTTTGCTACTCCGTTGAAGAATACCATTATAAGAAACAAGAATAGAGTCTCAAAATAAGCACACCTGCACACCATTTCCATCAGCACCAAGCCAGCAAACCCACCAGTGACTTGTGATACTAGAAGAACCCTCTATCTCCATGAAGAATCTCCCATGGAGGGAACTATCCATGCAGAAACCAGCGAGCCACTCGAAGAACTCAACAGACATCCACAAATGACCTTTGAGAAGCATGGCCAACAGAAACCCTTAGATTGATTATCCGAACCACAGATGCCATCATACTCTCCCTCCCAGAGTCCGCGAAGTCGGATCCAGATAGAGATGCTAGAGACCGCTCAAACCCACCTCCCAAAGCACTGGGAAGACCCTCACCAATCTACCTCAGAGAGAGTGGATGAGACATAGAGCCAGAGCAGGGTGGGTGGCCAAAGACCTCGATAGAATTACCCTGGTTATCCAATTAAGATTTAAGAGATTAAGTTAAGTTATAAGTTCATTATGGAGACTAAATAAAAGAATTTTTTATTTTGGGTTCATTCTTTCTAATCATGTAACTAATCTTCCAGAGACACTAGACATTATGATCCATTGTTTTTATTTGATGGATAGTTATGATTGAAGACATGTAATAATGTATGTAAAAGAATAGCATCACTATTTTTGGTATAAGAGCATGGAATATTTAATTTAAGATATTAAGAAAAGAAAATTTTAGTAAAAACCCTAGAGATAAATCTATCACCACACATGACCTATATTGGAACTTAGGGAATCACATCTTATGATATAATTTTCATTTTAAATTTAATCCTTATATGTTCAAAGATATTTTTTATATTATTATTAGATTAGTATTAATTCCCCCTAATTGCACTTTATTTTTTAAATAAATTTTATAAATAGGAGAACCTATTTAAATAGTAAATGTGATAGAAAATGTGATGATTTCCATAATGAAATGCCAAATCTGATGGGAAAATAAGCATAGAACATCATGAAATCACTTTCAAAACTGGATAAAGTTATGAATAGTATCCTAAATCTTATGGAATAACCTCCTCCTCATACAAAAGGGAAATTTTTTGTTAAGACTCGTAAAATGAAAGGAAATTTTTTTCTTAATTTTCTTTGTGATTTTACAATAACGCAGTTTCTGATGGCACCTGATTCCGAGGCCCGGTGTGCCTGGAATCAATTTCCGAAGTTTTTCTTGGGTACGTTCTGTGAACAAATGAGTGGGAATTTCTAACTTTGTAACCAGTGCTCAGAATCAAATTCTGAGGGCACCGATGGAACCGCAGCACCGGTATTTGCTTAGGAATGCCTATTCCGGAGTTTCATTTTCCCGGGAGGAGTTGTAAAAATTTGTGGCTTAATTGAGGAATAAATAAAATTGTGAGACAATTTTATTTCTTAAGTCTAAGGTAGTTTTATCCTACAAGGGGAAGTTGGGGTGGAACCTAACTTCCCATGTGAGGATAAATGAGAGGATAATGTGTGGTGGGTCCCACACGAGCCCCCACCTTTTCAAATTCCCCATAACTCCCTAACTCCTCTAAACCCCCCACTTAAGTTGTGTAACTCTTCCTCTCCCCTATCTCCCTCTTAAATTCATGCCAACCTATCACTTAATTAATTAGACAACTCATTGTTTAATTGATTAAGTGAATTTGGTTTTGAATTTTTGTAAGTTTGAATGCATGAAAAAATAATAAAATAAGGAGAGGCCTTATTTTATTTTGGGAGTTTGGTTGTGTGAGAGATTTTGGAAGAGAGCTCTTCCCTCTTTTGAAGAACTTCATCTTCAATGAAGAACGACGCCTCTTCAACGAAGGACGACGACGCACCCATTATCCTTTTCTTCATGCGACAAGAGAGGAGACGCCGATTCTTCATTGGGTGTACTTTTACAACGACAGAAGCGACGAATGTCCACAACCTTCTTCGACTTCCTCCCTCGAATCCTACCGATGTGTAGTGTCTTCCACAGCCGACGTAGCTCAGGATTGGGAGTGTGTGACGAACACGGCGAAAGATGAACTTCATCGTCATCTTTCCGCAACACCGTCAACGAACGACGAATGTCAATCGACGAATCAAATGTAGGGGTTTGTTTCTTTTTGTTCTTGATTCTATCTTTGATGTTCTACGAGTAATGAGAACCCCTGGTCATCGGTTAACGGGAGGAGGCCGGACCGCACGAACACGACATATCCTCCTCCCTTTTTATTCTTTCTTGTCATTACGGTTCGAATGAAAGTGATGCGGTGTCGTCTCACCACGTGGGAAAGAACGGCAAGGATGTGCGACATCGTCACGCCGCGCGGGATCAAGCGGCAGGAATGTGCGACGTTGTCACGCCGCACATTCAAAAATTTTAAACCCTCGGGCGTGGGTATTTTGATTGCAAGGTGTTCGTGTAATTTATTTTTGATAAATTATACCGTTGTCAATGATTAAAATCATGTGTTATTGTTTGCCAACTGTTAACACCTAACGCGGAGGGCGCGGGCCGAACAAACACAGCCCGACAACCCTCCGCAGCTTGTTTATCAATGTGCGGATCGACGGATGATGAGAAAGCAGGCTGCTATGGTGTTTGAATCCCTTCGCAGTGAAGTTCGGGTCCCGAGAGGACTATTGGTGAAGATGGCCGGAGAAACGGACCACCGGAGCGCATCCGGTGGTCCGTGGAAGGCGGTGGCGGCCCGCCGCCAGATGGTCGGTGGCGGCGGTGTGCCACCAGCCTCAATTAGCGGCAAGGGCGGGCCACGCACACCCCCGCCCACGGCTTTCGCTCGGCCGCACTGGCCGAGCCGCGGCTGGCCGGTCGAGCCGGACCGCGCCGGGTCGGGCCGGGCCCAGACCCCCCGTTTTCGGACCCTCTTTGGTCTTTTGCCCATATCATGAGATACGAACCTCTGATCGATGAACCGTCTGTTGAGTATCGATCCTTGGAACGAGACGGTCGTTTCGGTATTTCACACTCAAGGTTTCGGAATACTTTGGGTTCGGCCGGGTTGGTTGGGATACGAAACCAACCGGGCCCTCGGAGCGGAAACGCTTATATCTTGAGCTCCGGACGTCCGAATGACGTTCCGTCGACTTTTTTGGATTTCTATAAGTGAGACGGATCATTTAGATTACTCTGCTCGAGGTTTGGATGTTTTCAGAGTGCGTTCAGGTTGGTTCGTTCAGGAAACCAACCGGGCCCCTCGAACGAAAAATCCAATAACTCACAGACCGGGAGTCCGATTGACGCGCCGTCTGTCTCGTTGTTTTCTTCTTGATGAGATAGAACATTTGTCATACTTCTCCTGAGTTTTGGTTGCTGTTGGATAGTGACTGGGTTGGTTTGTACCCGAAATCCAACCGGGCCCTTGGAACGGAAAAGCTGTTATCTTTCAGACTAGACGTCTGTTTGACGAACCGTCAGCGGCGTTGGTGATCACGTTGAGAAACGGTCCCTATATGTATACCCTATGAGAGTTCGGGGTACAGTTGAGTTACGGCCGGGTTTGTTCATTCACGAAACCAACTGGGCCCCTGGGACGAAAAAGCTAATAACTCACAGACCGGGCGTCCGATCGACGCACCGACTGATGTGTTGAGACCTCTATGATGAGGAGGTCCCTTGAGATACTTCTTCGTGAGACTCTGTGATACTTGGAGTATTGACCTGTAGCTCATGGAGCGGACCCTCCCGGAGATGATCATACAGAGTATGGAGACAGTGTAGCTGGCTGAGACCTGACGACTGCTTGACCGACTCGACTTGGAGTGAGTCGACTAGCCCAGTGGACGGAGCGCCCGGTATTTGGCGACAGACCCACGGCGGACGGAGCGCCCGATAGTTGTCCGCAGACCCGCGGTACTCGACAGGAGGAGTACCTCTCTAGGCTATTAGGGGGAGCGCCTGGTATTTGGCGACAGACTCTCAGTGGACGGAGCGCCCGTTAATTGGCCGCAGACCCGCGGTACTCGACAGGAGGAGTACCTCAGCAGTCTTAGGTTAGTGAGTAGTACCTCGGAGTCATGACATGACCACTGTACACTTTAGAGACGGAGCTCTACAGCAGTTACGGTTTCGATAATGAAAATCCTGGTTTGAGCTGAGTCTAGGACCTTTTTGTTTACCTCATGATTGAGATGGTTTACTTGATAACTTAGGTATATGTATGTGCATATACCTGGGTAGTGGTTATCCGTTGATTTCATGATCTTGGGGTTTTCCTCGTGATTGAGATGGGTTACTTGATAACTTAGGTATATGCATGACCATATACCTAAATAGAGGTTATCTGTTGAGATCTTATTTGTGGATATCCTTGTTGGTTTTAGTGAGACCATGAGGGTCTCGGGGTCCCTACTGAGTATCGTTATACTCACCCCTACATGGGCTATGCCCGCACCTCGTTGTGTTGGTTGCAGACGACGGGCAGTGCTGACGGAGGCCGAGTGTTCGAGGACTGGACGGTACCTGGAGATGGACTACATGACGAGTCAGTATCTGGAGGTGGAATTCACGGTGAGATGAATTTTGGAGGAGGTTGACGGGCGAGAGCGTTGTGGAGGCTATCTGTACCAACCCTTCAGGTAGGATCCGTGGTGGACGATCCAGGAGCTACGCCATCTATACCTACCCTTCAGGTAGGATCTGAGGAGGATGTCCCATGAGCCTCTTCTGTTCTTTCAGCTGTTTGTATTTTCCTATTGTACTTTTGTTCAGTAGTAGGTGTACATTCAATTGGGTTTGTATTCTGGCCCATTTACTTTTCAGCACTTTCTTTTGTACTTAGTGTTTTACTTCCGATTGTACTCTATGGTGTTTTGTTTACTTTTATAAAGGCAATGCCTTCCCAGTTATTAGGATTTACCCCTTTGGTGCTAGTCCCCAGCCCCTGGCCTATGGAAGGCGGGCTTGGGGTAGTCATGGCATGGGCCCCAAGGACAGGTCATGACAAATTGGTATCAGAGGAGTTGGGTCTACCATAGAACTTATAACTCTGATATTTTCTTTCTATGAAGTAATAGTGTTAAGGGTACCGAGTGTGGTCTTCAGTTTAGGGAGTCCAGTGTTGGTGCGGGCGGCCGACGTATCCATACACCAGGACCCTGACAACTGAATTCCGACATTGTGCACGAAAACACTGATTGCATGTGTGTTTCCAGAAGTTTTATTTAAATATTAGCTCAAAAAAGGTTGGCTCACCAGGTATAAGACTTTTTACCATGCATTGTTTGTTTCATTTAGGATGCCTCCCCGAGGACGACCAGGTAGAGCCCCGAGAGTTGTTCGTACTGATAGCCCGCCGAGCGATGAGGCCTCAGTATAGGGCCCTATCCCAGTTGAGGCACCAGCGGAGGCAACAGCGGTACTACTACCCATTGGGCCACTGATGCCACCAGCCCCAGCTGCAGAGTGTGCACATCACTTGAGCGCATTGCACGAGTTCCAGCGCCAGAGGCCACCCAAGTTCCAGGGAGGGACGGACCCACAGGTGGCTGAGGATTGGCTGGAGGCTGTGTGAGAGTCATCAGGCTAGTGGGGACGCCGATAGACTTCATGGTGATCCTTGCTGCCAGCCTTCTTCAGGTAGTAGTAGGTAGATGGTGGAGCATGATGCTACAGATGCATGACGAGGAGACACTTCTTTGGGCAGACTTCGAGAGCCTCTTCCAGGAAGAGTTTGTACCATCCACCCTTCGAGCGGTGCGTATACAGGAGCTACTTCAGCTACGGCAGGGCAGCATGACAGTGGCACAGTATTCAATGAGGTTCACAAACCTCTCACGCTACTCCACAGATATGGTACGGGACCCGTTCTTCACAGCCCGAACATTCGAGAAGGGGCTCAGGCGAGAGAATAGAGATTCTGTTGTTTGTCACAACATTCCAACGCAGACAGGGGTGTTGGAGAGAGCCCTCTTAGTGGAGAGTTTCCTTGCTGAGCAGTCTCCAGCAGCAGGACCCACCAATAGACAGCTTGCGGAAGAGTCTTCTACAGTAGGCAGTAGACAGATGACGCAGAGGTCCAAGAGGACCAGACCTACCGGTGGCCATCTTCACGACTCAGGTTCAGTTGTGTAGGGAAACTGGCGTGGAGTCAGAGCCAGACGTGCCGAGAGTGGACATTGTTACTCCTGTGGCGGAATTGGTCACATGGCACGTGACTGTTCGACCCGCCATGAAGATGACCAGCTGTTAAATGAAGAACCTCCTAGCCAGAGGCAGAGGTTCGATCAGGGCAGACCGCAAGGAGCAGGAGGACATGGAAGAGGAGATGGTCGTGCAGCTGGAGGTGGATGACGCTTTGGGGTGTTTCCACCCCCACCACCAGGAGTCCCACCCCAACCGCAGGGGACAAGAGGACATGGGAGAGCTCAGATTTATGCAGCTGAGGCCTATGGTCATGGAGCTCCGGAAGTAGATGGACAGGAGCAGGACTAGCTCCAGACCTGGAGGCTATTGATCCTATTGCTTCTAGTTTTGTTGATGTTTGTTTGTAGTTTCTTCGTGTCTTTGTACTATGAGCTACAATAATAAAAAAAGACACTTATCTTTGTGATTTTTGCTTTCCTATCTTTTTGTTGGGTTGATACTGAGTGGTCTCGGTTAAAACTGTTGACTTGACCATCACTTTCGAGATTTCTACTAGAGGAGACCTAGTGACCTCACACTGATGCCGACTGTGTGACTCGACCATTGGAGGCGAGAGTGACAGTTGGATCTCTTGGTAGTTACGTCGAGGCCTTACGATGTCATCCATGGCATGAATGCATCATTCATGTCAGGATTGACTGTATTAGGCAATGAATGTGGTTCATCCAGGGGATGAGACCATATTTCTCTTATCGGCAAAGAATAAATCATAGCAGCTCCTGTGAGACTAGAGAAGGTCCAGGTCATCCAAGAGCGGATGAGGACAGCACAGGGCCGACAGAAGCCTTATGCTGACATGACATGGAGGCCTCTAGAGTTCGAGGATGACGATCACGTCCTTATACGGGTTTCACCTTGATGAGGTTTACGGAGATGTGGCCAAGGTGGAAAATTATCCCGGAGGTTCAGTGGACCTTCTTAGGTCCTCAGCTGGGTAGGCGAAGTGGTTTACCGCTTGACGCATCCAGCTCAGTTGCACTAGGTGCACGATGAATTCCACGTATCTCAACTGACGAGATACGTGTTCGACCCTTCGCATATCATCGGCCATGATGAACTGGATTTTGGCGATGAGGTGACATTTGCAGATTTCCAGTAGAGGTTGAGGATCGATGGGAGCGGGTTCTACGAGGAAGGTCGATTCCTCTTGTGTTCATTCGTAGGCAGCACAAAAACCTCCTAGTGAGCACATGAGAGCGGAAGGCTCAGATGCGTGCTCAGTACCACTTTTGCTTCCCTAGTTTGTGTTATAGCTTTACGGGGACGTAAATCCATAAGGTTGGAGTAATGTAAAGACCCGTAAAATTCAATGAAATTTTTTTCTTAATTTTCTTTGGGATTTTAAAAGAACGCAGTTTCTGATGGCACCTGATTCCGAGGCCCGGTGTGCCCGGAATCAATTTCCGAAGTTTAGCTCGGGTACATTCTGTGAACGAACGAGCGGGAATTTCTAACATTGAAACCGGTGCTTGGAATCAAATTCTGAGGGCACCGATGGAACCGCAGCGCCGGTATTTGATTAGTAATGCCTATTCTAGAGTTGCGTTTTCACGGGAGGAGTTGTTAAAATTTGTGGCTTAATTGAGGAATGAATAAAATTGTGAGACAATTTTATTTCTTAAGTCTAAGGTAGTTTTATCCAACATGGGGAAGTTGGCGTGGCACCTAACTACCCATGTGAGGATAAATGAGAGGATAATGTGTGGTGGGTCCCACACGAGCCCCCACCTTTTCAAATTCCCCATAACTCCCTAACTCTTCTAAACCCCCCACTTAAGTTGTGTAACTCTTCCTCTCCCCTCTCTCCCTCTTAAATTCTTGCCAACCTATCACTTAATTAATTAGACAACTCATTGTTTAATTGATTAAGTGAATTAGGTTTTGAATTTTTGTAAGTTTGAATGCATGGCAAAATAATAAAATAAGGAGAGGCCTTATTTTATTTTGGGAGTTTGGTTTTGTGAGAGATTTTGGAAGAGAGCTCTTCTCTCTTTTGAAGAACTTCATCTTAAATGAAGAATGACGCCTCTTCAATGAAGGACGACGACGCACCCATTATCCTTTTCTTCATATGAAAAGAGAGGAGATGCCGATTCTTCTTTGGGTGCACTTCTACAATGACGAAAGAGACGAACGTCAACAACCTTCTTCGACTTCCTCCCTCGGATCCTACCGATGTGTAGTGTCTTCCACAACCGACGTAGCTCGGGATTGGGAGTGTGTGACGAACGCGGCGAAAGACGAACTTCATCGTCTTCTTTCCGCAACACCATCAACGAACGAAGAACGTCAATCGATGAATCAAATGTAGGGGTTTGTTTCTTTTTGTTCTTGATTCTATCTTTGACGTTCTACGAGTAATGAGAACCCCTTGTTATCGTTTAACGAGAGGAGGCCGGACCGCACGAACACGACCGATCCTCCTACCTTTTAATTCTTTCTTGTCATTGCGGTTCGAAAGAAAGTGACGCGGTTCCATCGCACCGTGTGGGAAAGAACGGCAAGGATGTGCGACATCGTCACGCCGCGCGGGATCGAGCGGCAAGAATGCACGACGTCGTCACGCCGCGCATTAAAAAATTTTAAACCCTCGTTCGTGGGTATTTTGATTGCAAAGTGTTCGTATAATTTATTTTGGATAAATTATACCCTCATAAATATTTAAAATCATGTGTTATTGTTTGCCAATTGTTAACACCTAATGCGGAGGGCGCGGGCCGAACAAACACAGCCCGACAACCCTCCGTAGCATGTTTATCAATGTGCTGATCGACGGACGACGACAAAGCAGGCCAATACGGCATTTGAATCCCTTCGCAGTGAAGTTCGGGTCCCGGGAGGACCATTGGTGAAGACGACAGGAGAAACGCACCACCGGAGCGCGTCCGGTGGTCCGCAGAATGCGGTGGCGGCGTGCCGCCGGAAGGTCGGCGGCGGCGGTGCGCCGCCGACCTCAATTAGCGGCGAGGGCAGGCCGTGCCCACCCCCACCCGCGGCTTCCGCTCGGCCGCGCTGGCCGAGCCGCGGCTGGCCGTAACGGGCCAAGATGAGTTGGACCAGGGCCAGGATGGGTCGACCCGGTTCGGGCTGACCCAGGGGGGGGGGGGGGGGGGGGGTCGGGCCGGGTCGGTCCGGGCCCAGACCCCCCGTTTTCGTTCCCTCTTTGAGATTTTGCCCATATCTTGGGCTACAGACCTCCGATCGACGCACAATCAGTTTCATAGAGATCCTTGGAACGAGACGGTCTTTTCGGTATATCGCACTCAAGGTTTAGGAATACTATGTGTTCCGACGGTTGGTTCGGATACGAAACCAATCGGGCCCTCAGAGCGGAAACGCTTATATCTTGACCTCCGGACGTCTGAATGACGTGCCGTCAACTTTGTTGGATTCCTCTAAGTGAGACAGATCATTTGGCTTACTCTGATCAAGGTTTGGATGCCGTCAGAGTGTGGTCGAGTTGTTTCACTCACGAAACCAACCGGGCCCCAGGAACGAAAAACCCAATAACTCACAGACCGGGAATCCGATTGACATGCTGTCTCTCTCGTTGTTTTCTTCTTGATGAGACGGAACTTTTGGAATACTTTGCCCGAGTTTTGGTTGCTGTTGGATAGTGGCCGGGTTGGTTTGTACCCAAAATCCAATGGGGCCCTTGGAACGGAAAAGCTGTTATCTTTCAGACTGGACGTCCGCTTGACGAACCGTCAGCGGCGTTGGTGATCACGTTGAGAAAAGGTCCCTATGTATATACCCTATGAGATTTCAGGGTACAGTTGAGTTATGGACGGGTTGGTTTGTTCACAAAACCAACCGGGCCCCTGGGACGAAAAAGATAATAACTCACATACCGGGCGTCCGATCGATGCGCCGACTGATGCGTTGAGACCCCTATGACGAGGCGGTACTTTGAGATACGTCTTTGTGAGACTTTGTGATACTTGGAGTATCTAACTGTAGCTCGTGGAATAGACCCTCCTAGAGACGAGCGTACGGAGTACGGAGACCGTGTAGCCGGCTGAGACCTGACGACTGCTTGACCGACTCGACTTGGAGGGAGTCGACTAGCCTAGTGGATGGAGCGCCTGGTATTTGGCGACAGAACCACGGCAGACGGAGCGCCTGGAAGTTGTCCGCAGACTCGCGGTACTCGACAGGAGGAGTACCTCTGTAGGCTATTAGGGGGAGCGCCCGATATTTGGCGATAGACCCTCAACAGACGGAGCGCCCGGTAGTTGGATGCAGATCCTCTGTACTCGAAAGGAGGAGTACCTCAGCAATCTTAGGTTAGTGAGAAGTACCTCGGAGTCATGACAGGACCACTGTACACTTCAGAGACAGAGCTCTATAGCTGTTACGGTTTCGATAATGAAAATCCCGGTTTGAGCAGAGTCTATGACCTTTTTGTTTACCTCATGATTGAGATGGGTCACTTGATAACTTAGGTATATGTATGGGCATATACCTCGGTAGTGGTTATCCATTTATTTCATGATGTTGGTGTTTTCCTCATGATTGAGATGGGTTACTTGATAACTTTGGTATATTAATGAGCATATACCTAAATAGAGGTTATCTGTTGAGATCTTCTTTGTGGATATCCTTGTTGGTTTTAGTGAGACCTTGTGGGTCTCGGGGTCCCTACTGAGTATCGTTATACTCACCCCTGCACGGGCTATGCTCGCACCTCGTTGTGTTGGTTGCAGACGACGGGCAGTGCTGACGGAGGCCGAGTGTTTGGGGACTGGACGGTACCTGGAGGGGGACTACACGATGAGTCAGTATCTGGAGGTGGAAATCACGGTGAGATGACTTTTGGAGGAGGTTGACGGGTGAGAGTGTTGTGGAGGCTATCTGTACCAACCCTTCAGGTAGGATCCGTGGTGGACGATCCAGGAGCTACGCCATATGTACCTACCCTTCAGGTAGGATCCGAGGAGGACGTCCCAGGAGCCGCTTCCGTTCATTCAGTTGTTTGTCTTTTCCTGTTGTACTTTCGTTCAGTAGTAGCTGTACTTTCAGTTTGGTTTGTATTCTGGCCCATTTACTTTTCAGCACTTTCTTTTGTACTTAGTGTTTTACTTCCACTTGTACTCTGTGGTGTTTTGTTTACTTTTATAAAGGCAATGCCTTCCTAGTTATTGGGATTTATGCCTTTGGTGCTAGTCGCCAGCCCCTGGCCTATGGAAGGAGGTCTTGGGGTAGTCACGGCATGGGCCCCGAGGACAGGTCGTGACATTTTTGGTCTAATACTTCATATAAAAAGGGCTACCAATCATTATTGGATCATCCAATCCCATCATTACAGAATAGTGTATTAACTCCATTGAGAAGATATCCCCTGTCCTACAATACATAGACAGAGATAAAGTCATATGGGCAATCTATTATTTTTATGGGGAAGATAACAAGTGGTTGAAACTATTCAAAATCACAACGTATAATGAAGAGATTGATTCCATAGAATGGGATGATTTCCAGAAAATATTTTCTGATAAATATTTTCCTGGAAGTCTCAATATTAAGATGGAAAGGGATTTACTAATACTAATAAAAATTAAAGACAATTCTATCAGTACATATGAGGAAAATTTTAGATGACTTGCATGATATTCATCTAGATTTTTTATGAACACTGAAAGCATGTTGTATTGCTTCTTTTGTGGACAAAAGATGAGTTTATGAGAAGAGTAAGCAATTAGAGAAATCTATAGGTATGAGGATATTTTAAATTGTGCCCCTAAGTTTGAAATGGAGTCAATGAATCTTAGTGGTCTCATTGGACCATCGATAATAAACAAAAAATAGAGTTTAATATTAGAGGATCAATAGATAAATTTCATGAAAGAAAGAAAATCCAACACCCGAATTTTCAAAAGTCTGGGAAGAAGCATCATAGAAACATCCTAAGGGAAACCTTGAGATGATTCAAATGTAAAAGAGAGGTGAATATAACAAATTATATCCAACGATATATTAACAATCCAAAAAATGTGTAGGAAAAAATTAATGTTAAGATCAACACTCAACAAGAAGTGAAGTGTTTCAACTGTAAGTAACATAATAATTTTGTAGAACAATGCCCTAAGAAGATGGTTTTTAGAGGCAAAAAAAACCTCCAAGGCAACAAGGAAGGGAATATGTAATCACCACTATTGTAATGACCCAGACCTCTCTGTTCCATTACTTTGTGAAAATATTGTGTTTGAGGTGTTTCGAGAGGTCAAAGTGTCTTATCACAAATTTCTTTTTCCAAATTTTCAATTCTATGAACAGTTCCATCAGTGAACAATGTTCTATCAAGGAGGACTTATTGAACCGTGTTTTTATCAGTGAGGTTCAGTGAATAGTGTTCTATCGGTGAGGTTCAGTGAACAGTGTTCTATCTGTGAGGATTTAGTGAACCGTGTTCTATCAGTGAGGTTCAGTGGACAGTGTTTCTATTGGTGTGGTTCATTGAACAATGTTTCTATTGGTGAGGTTTAGTGAACAATGTTTCTACTGGTGAGGTTTAGTGAACAGTGTTTATAATGGTGAAGTCTAACGGTGACCTTTTTTTTCCTTTGTAAAATTTTGAGTTCTGTGAACAGTTTTCCCGAACAGTAACCTCTAATGGTAGGTGTACAGTACCGGTAGGTTTACAGTAATGGTAGTCTTATAGTAACAGTAGGTGTACAGTAACGGTAGGTGTATAGTACCGGTAGGTGTGGAGTAACAATAGGTGTACAGTAACGGTAGGTGAACAATAACTGTACGTGGACAATAACAGTAGGTGTACAGTACCGGTACGTGTGCAGTAACGGTAGGTGTGCAGTACCGGTAGGTGTTCTGTAATGGTAGGTGTACAATAATGGTAGGTGTACAGTACCATTAGGTGTACAAAGTTTCCAGAACGGTGAGTTTTATCGGTAACTTCCATTGGTAACCTCTAACGGTAGGTGTACAGTAACATTAGGTGTATAGTAATGGTAGGTGTATAGTAATGGTAGGTGTACAGTGTTTCTAGAATGGTGAGGTCTATCGGTAACCTCTAACAGTGAGGTCTATCAGTAACCTCTAACGTTGTGGTCTATCGGTAACCTCAAATGGTGAGGTCTATCAGTAACCTCTAACGGTGAGGTCTAATGGTGACCTTTTCATTCCTTTTCCAAATTTTGAGTGTGTGAACAGTGTTTCCAGCTTCATACTGTTTCACCCCTTTAACGTTTCCTTTGATGTAAAATACATTAAAACCTTGTTTTAAGGACTCTAAGGCCGATTCAAAGGCCATAACTCCTATATTATTTATTCTTATAGCTCGGGATGTTTTTACTTGTTCAAAATGTGTGGGTTAATGCGATCCTCCTTTAATGGGAAATTAAGCATATCTTAAATCATCGCCCCACTAAATCTTCAAATGGGACAAGATATCCTTCTCCCTTGTTCTTCCTCTTTGTTCTCAGCTATGAGACTCTAGAACATTTCAATCCTCCCCATAGGAGTTGCACAATCAAACATTCCTCCTCAGATTAGTTCCGCTCTGTTTTGATGCAACTGAGCTGTATCGATCAATCTTTGATATAAGGTATGTTTTATAGTCATTCCTTTGGGAATCATCTTCTCCCATTTCTCCTTCCCATATTATAACATGTAATCTCCATGCTTCTAATGAATTTTTTCTTGGGGTTTGTTTGGTGCGGTTGTACCGTTGCATCCTCGGGTGGATGCAGTTGTCACGAGAGGAGGATCGTGAACCATAGTGTGGATAATGAATGTAAAGAACTGTTTGAGGTAGGAGATTCATTGTTTCTCTTTTCTTTTACGTGCAACTATATTTTTATCATGTTTAATCCCACCGGATGACAATGGAAATGACATAATAAATATTTTAACCGGATAAATAAATTGATATTGATCATATGATATTGCCTCTTGTTTTTCTAGATAGTGTGATATATATGCTTTCTTGGGTTAGCGGTTTGTTCTTGATGGAAATCGGTAAAGAATGTAAATTAGGATCAATTGAGAATTATTGGATAAATATAACGAGGCGTGAAAACAAATCTGGTTCTTGTTGTAATTTGATGTTAATCAAATTTGTGCAGTAAGCATGTTTATTTATTTGTGATAACTTACTGGTTAGGTTTCCTGAATTTGAAACCAAAGAATATTAAATCAGTTAACCCAAGATGGATTAATGAACTGGTGGTTGTTAAAAGATAACTACTTGTAGGGTTCTGAGTTACCCTCTTGTTTGTTTAAGGGCCAAGAGCCCAATTGTGACGATGTTTGTTTTAATGCTACTTGTGTTCTAATGTGAGCCTGGATGGTTGTGGTAATATGTGGAGGCATGGAGGGACTTTTGGTTGTGGTAGCCGATGATGCCTATAGTGGCGAGATGCATTAGTTTATGCATGTGGGTGTGAGGGAGGAATCCAGGGATGATGGAATGGAGTGGATGTGATTGTTGGATTCTTGGAAATTTTTGATTGGTTTTTTATCTGATTTACTTTTCCCCACTGCTCAAGGAAGCTGTTCTTACTTTCCCTTCTTCCGAAAGAAGCAAAGACACATGGGGTATGCCACATGATTTCCGTGTTTAGCTTGTCAAGGAAGGATGGGTATATTCTATTGCTATAAGCGGAAAAGACTCGATAGGGAGTACATCTACTCACTGTGTCGAGCCCCCTAGTGTTTAGTAGCATATAATTTTTTTCTCAAATTTATGGGAATATGGGAAAGTATTTCTATAATGAATAATTGAATAAATGGTGTTAACCCATGGGGATGGAGATACTGGAACATAATGACGAGGTTGTAATTTTTGAAGGAACAATTGACTTTGGGTGTGATGCTAATGAAATTTAATGTTGAATTTTTCTAGGTTAATTAATGTTTAAATAATTAATTAACATATAGTAGAACCGATAAAAAGGGAATAAAGTAGTCTAATAATTCTCTTTAAATGGTTGTGTGAATATAGGATACCTAGTCTTAGAAGTAGTATCCCGGAGTCTGAGAGACATTAGCTGCAGTTGTGTCTAAGACTAGGTAATGCCCATAGTGTGGTTGTGAGATATAATATATTCTATGCTTTTTGTGTTTCTATACACTACTCCACCCAGTCAGTAAGAGAAACTGACGCCCCAGGGATTCTAAGCCCAGGGGGGGGGGGGGTGTTTTCCCCAACATTTTGGTGGGAGGATGGATGGCTACCTACCCCCTTTAACCCTGCTCTCTTCTCTTGGTAGTTACTTGTGCGGGTAGGAACATTGGTTATTTTTCCCATATATGTGTGTAGAGGGCTGTAATGGATTGTGGTTATTCACACACATATATTTTGGATATAGTTTTCTATGGACTACTGTAGGTGTAACGTGTATAGGCTGTGATGGCTTGAGTATCCTTACTCGTTGTATGGGATGTAATGGCTTGAGGTATAATACCCAACATATTATACACTTTATGCAAGTTGTGGTGGCTCCCAGAAACTACCTGGTTACTTTGATGTGTGGACATGGTGGTTTTGTTGCACGAGGTGCATATTGTGGTGCTTCACCCAGGTGTCTGCGGGCAAGCCTTTTTGGAGAGAGATGCTTAGGACGTGCGATTGTGGAAAAGCGGAAAACTTGTGGGGAAGTAGTAGTAGGGTACCCTTGATATTATTTATTATATGATATATAATTGTATGTGTTACTTGGTGAGAGTAGCCATGGTGAGGTTGGGAACTTAGTATACCTGTTTAGGTGATGAGTTAGTTTCACTTGTTGTTCACTGTTCTTTAGCATGCTTTCTTTACTTTTTCATGAGAGGCTTCAGGGAGGATCCTACTGAGTATGATTTTATACTCACCCTATGTATATATAAACATTTTTTCAGGTCACTTGAAGCAGGTTAGAGATCAAGTTGTTTTCTACTAGCTTGGGGTTGCAGGAGGTGTTCGGGATTATGGTTGCTACTGTCTTACTTTATTTTGGGTACTTGTAGAATTTCCCCTTTCAGTTGTAGTACTTATGCCTGAAATTTCATATGTGTACTTGGGTTTTCATTTTTATTATAGTCTGAGTTGATGTTTGTTGGTGTCTATCTTATCTCTCTCTCTTCTTCATGTGTTCTATTAGAGGGTAACACCTACCATTTTGTGTGTTATTATACCATCGGTGCTAGTCGCCTACCCGGGGCCTGCTGGAGGCAGGACCTGGGGGTCATTATCTCCCATCTCGCTTTTCCGGCCCTGGAGGGGTACATTTGGTGGGGAGGGGGTCGTGACAGAGTGGTATCAAAGGGAGGTTGAGAGCAAGTATGGAGTTTGGAGTTAGGCACAGGTGAGGTTTCATGGGTTGGTAGGGCAACAGTGTCATTCGTGTTTAGCAAGTATGGTAAACACTGGATACCAATTGAGACATAGGTGTTTAGGGCCCCCTATGATCGGATGTATGAACCTTTAAGTTTATAATGGCTACTAAACAAGGTGATACTTGTGGCATGGTAGAGACATAGGAAATTATCATGCATCATTCTTCTTTGTGCCTGTGTTTGAATGGGTAGACCTTCAGATAGTTTAACCTAAAATGAATAAAGAAAACTAGTTAATTAATTAATGTTGAGTCTTCCATTTTACAGGTTTAGGAGCTCTAACGCTTTATTATTTTATAGGTATGTCTCTAGGTCGACGTCCTCATCAGGTATGCACAGAAAATGACCAGTAGGCTGTTACAACAGATCATTGTTGGGTAGAGGTTGACGACGACAACACTTGGAGTAAGACACTCCAAATGTTTCAACGACATAGACTATAGTAGTATTAGGGCTCCATTTTAGATGTAGTCATGAAAGATTGGTTATACGAGGTTGAGATCGTCTTCATTTTGATTCGTTCTCAGAAAGTGCACTGGGTGTCTTTGGTTGTGACGTTATTGCGGGGAGCAACAAGGCAATTGCGGTTCTTGTTCCCCGAGGATCGTGATGATTCAACGATCTCATGGTATGAGTTCTGAGACAGGTTTATAGTCAAGTTTATTTCTTCAACTGCGAAAGCATCCAGTATCCAGGGGCTTCCTTACCTTTGATAGCGGAGCTTCAGTGTTCGAGAGTTTGGAATCCATTTTAGGAACCTTTTAAAATATGCTCCAGACCTACTGCCAGATGAGGAGGCAAGGGTGCGGGATTTCGAGGAGGCTTTGCATCCATAGATCCAGTTCCAGGTTACCCCATTTATACGAAAAACATATCTTGATGTAATGGGGATGGTAGAGGTTGTCGAGAGGAATTTGGTCAGAACTGGATCATCTCGAGAGGGGAATCAGCATGATTCCTCACGTTGTAGAGCTGTGGTCCGGGGTTCCTGGTTTTTAGGGAAAAAAAGTTTTCGTTCAGTTAGGGGTAGGTCCCAGCCCTTCACATCTTGTTTCTATAGAGGTAGAAACTCTCAGGTTTATGATAAGGGATCATGAACTTGTGTTTCTTATGGCGGTCGTGACCATTAGCACTATGAGTTCCCGAACATTCAGAGCGGTTATCGTGCATCATACACTATGCTTCAGGTTCCTCCATTGTGACAGTTCTAGCCGAGGCAGCAGTAGCCGGTTGCACTAGAACTAGATCTGTAGAGGGTAAATGGGCCAGATAGTGGATAACCCCATGATGCTCCCCATCCTCAGAGAGCAGAGCGCGGCTGTGGTGGTGGTCGTCATCAGGGTTAGAGAGGCCGTGGAGGAGGTCATGGTAAGCATCATGCTCTATCGTTGCCAACTCCTAGTGAGCCAGACATCGTTTGAGGTACCCATTACTAGTTTTCTAACTTGGTGTATGCCTTGTTTGATTCAGAAGACACACAATCCTTCATATCACCTACCCTTTTTCATGCTTTGGGACATGAGGTAGAGTGGCTTCCAGTTCCCTTGGAATTGACTACGCCAGTTGGAGGTCGAGCTGACTTGTTTGAAGTATGTAAAGACTGAGATCTAGTGTTGGGGAAACACTGCTCTTTGGGAGATTTCTTATTTTTACAAATATAACCATATGATGTCATCCTCGTCATGGATTGGTTGTATTTGGTGCAGGCTGTCATGGATTTATTCATGAAGAATGTCATTTTAATTGGTGCGGAAGGAGGTAAAGTGGTGTTTGTTGGTGAGTGAGATCCTCAGATGGGTAATAGGCGTGTTCCATCCTTATCATCTATGATGGATGAGATGATTCTGAGTTCTTCAGAGGTTCAGAAGTTGACGTTTCTGAGGGTCGTAGAGGAGTACCCTAATGTCTTTTTAGAAGGGGTTGTAGTATTACCCCATCGATGAGAGATCGAGTTTGGGATTGAGCTACAGCTAAGAGCATCTCTTATCTCTATGTCTCCATATAGGATAGACCCTTCTGAGATACAAGAGCTACGTATACAGCTTGATGGTCTATTGCAATGTGGTTTTGTTCAACCAAGTGTGTCACCATGGTGTGCACTATCTTTGTTTGTGAAGAAGGCCGATGGCAGTTTGCAGTTGTGTGTCTATTCTCATCACTTAAACAAAGTGACAATAATGAATAACTATCCTCTTCCATAGAATGATTACTTATTCATTTAACCGAAGGGTGCAATTTGGTTCTCAAAGATCAACTTGCGGTCAGGATATCATCAGATGTGTGTGAAGGATGAGGATATCCCGAAGACTGCTTTCCGTTGTCGTCATGGGAATTATGAGTTCTTTGTAACGACGTTTGGCACGACTAATTCTCCATCAGTATTCATGGGATTGATGAATGCTATGTTCCGTGAGTTCCTGGACAAGTTCGTGGTAGTTTTCATCGATGAAATCCTTATGTACTCCCCATCTAAAGAGGATCATGCAGAGCATCTATGAGCCATTTTGGGAGATCTTCGCCAACATCATCTGTTTGGGAAGTTTTCGAAGTGTGAGTTTTGGTCTTGAGAGGTCTGTTTCATGGGGCATGTTGTGTCCCAACAGGGAGTAGGTGTGGATCCATTGAAGATAGAAGCAGTTGTGTCTTGGGTAGCCCCCAAGAAAGTGTTAGAGGTGCGAAGCTTCCATGTTCTCGTAGGCTACTATAGGAGGTTAGTAGCCAATTTTTCATGAGTTGTGACTCCTCTAACAACTTTGACTAGGAAGGACTAGGAATTCATATGGACTGATCAGTGTTCAGAAATATTCAATTATCTAATGGAGAAGTTAGTAAGTGCTCCAGTTTTTTGTATTCTAGCTGAGGGAGTCCAGTTTGATGTTTTCTGTGATGCTTCATATCTGGTGTTAGGATGTTTTCTCATGCAGCAGAGGATAATTGTTTTTTATGGGTCTCGATAGTTGCGTCCCCATGAATACAACTATGCCACCCATGATCTTGAGTTGACAGCTGTGGTGTTTTCTCTGATGTTGTGGAGAAATTACCTCATTGGTGAGCACTTTGTGGTTTTCACTGATCATAAGAGTTTGAGGTATGTTTTTTCATAGCATGACTTGAACTTAGAACAGTGTCGGCAGATGGATTTTTTGCAAGAATAAGACTTAGAAATATCGTATACACCTGGAAAAGGGAATGTTGTAGCGGATTCCCTATGCCAAAAGCCATGTAGTGATGATGTGCATGAATCTGGTGATTCTTGGAGAGTAATGGAAGAACTGTCTACATTGAATCATGATATGGAGAAATTTGGGGGTAGGGGTTGTATTTTTCAGATGATGGTACAGTCATACCTAATGCAGAAGGTGGAAGATTACCAGTTGGGATATCTAGAGGTAGAGGTTTGGAGAGAGCGAGTTGTTTGTGGTGAGGCCCCTGATGGCTGGTCAGAGGATGAACAACATCGAATGTTGTATCATGGAAGGTTTTTTTGATCCCTTGATGATGCATGAGACAATTCTCAGAGAGTTCCATAGTTTTCCCTTAGCAGTACATCCTATCATGAAAAAGATTTACTGATCCATGAGGAGTTAGTTTTGGTGTTCTGGGCTAAAGGATGTGGTTGCGGAGTTTGTGTCTCGATGTTTAGTCTACCAGAAGGTGAAGACTGAACACCGTGTTCCAGGTGGACTTCTCCAACCATTAGAGATTCCTTAGTGGAAGTGGGAGGACATCTTAATGAAATTTGTTTCTGGTTTACCATGAGCTCTGAGAGGACATGATGCTATTTGGGTGGTAGTGGATCATTTAACAAAATCGGCCCAATTCATAGCAATCAAGGAGTCATGTTTAGTGGATGTTTTGTTGGGGCAGTATCTAGAGGTGGCGGTGAGACTTCATGGAGTCCCTAGGACAATCATTTCTGATTGAGATCCTCGTTTTACCTCTAGGGTGTGGAGATGTCTCCACCATGATTTTTGTTCTCAACTATTCCTTATCAATGCTTTTCATCCTCAAACGGATGGTCAGACATAGCAAACCATCCAGAATCTCGAAGAAATGTTATGCTCTTGTGTTCTTGATTTTGGAGGTTCATGGATGATGCACTCACCCTTGGTGGAGTTCGCTTAAAATAATAGTTTTCACTCCACCATCGATATGGCTCCATTTGAAGACTTATATGGCCGGACTCTCCATTATTCATTGTGATAGACTGGGGTCGGAGAGTCAACAATTCTCGGACTGGAACTAGTGCAGAATACAATTGAGATGGTTCAAGTGATTCGTGAGAGGATGAAGACATCACATGATCGTCAGAAATCATATGCTAATCAAAGAAGGAGTCCCCTGGAGTTTAATGTTGGGGATCAGGCATTTCTGAAGGTGACTCCCCGTCATGGGCAACGAAGGTTTGGTCGTGGAAGTAAGCTTTCTCCCCAGTTTGTTGGGTCTTTCAAGGTTTTAGCTCATGTTGGAGCTGTAGTGTATCGAGTAGCACTTCCCCAATATATGAGTCGTATACATGATGTTTTCCATGTATCAAAGCTCTGTAGTTATCTTCATGATGACTCTCACATCATCAATTGGGGAGAGATCGATGTTGATGATGATTCAACCTTTGAGGACCAACCTATGGGGATCCAATACTGCAAGGAGAAGGTCTTGCGTGGGAATTCTATCCCCTTAGATTGTGTCTTGTAGCGACACAGTGGCATGGAGGAGAGTACATGGGAACATGAGGCACAGATATGTGCTCAGTACCGAGAGTTGTTTGATATTTAACTCTTTTCATTTAATGATGCCCCTTTGTGGTTAGACCATTCATGTTTTATTTATGAATTTCTTTGGTTGCTTTTGTGGCTTTCTCTCTTTTGAGAGGTATCTCAATGGGTGGTTGTTCGGACCCTGTTTCTTTTTTTGTCTTTTTAGGTTGGTTTTGAATTCTCGAGGACGAGAATGTTTTGAGATGTATATGATGTAATGGCCCGAACCTCTCTGATCAATTACTTTGTAAAAATATCGGGTTTGAGGTTTTTTGGAAGGTCACGGTGACTTAGCCCCAATTTGTTTTTTCAATTTTCCAATTATGTGAACAGTTACATCAGTGAACAGTGTTCTATCAGTGAGGATTCAGTGAAAATTGTTTCTATCGGTGAGGTTCAGTGAACAATGTTCTATCAGTGAGGTTTAGTGAATAGTGTTCTATCAGTGAGGATTCATTGAATAGTGTTCTATCGGTGAGGTTTAGTGGACAATGTTTCTCTCAGTGAGGTTCAATGAACAATGTTTCTATCACTGAGGTTCAGTGAACAGTGTGTCTAACAGTGAGGTCTAATGGTGACCTTTTCATTCCATTGCCAAATTTTGAGTTCCGTGAACAGTGATTCCAGAACGGTAACCTCTAATGGTAGGTCTACAGTACCAGTAGGTGTACAGTAACGATAGGTGTACAGTAACGGTAGGTGTATAGTAACGGTAGGTGTACAATAATGGTTGGTGTACAGTACAGGTAGGTGTACAGTAATGGTAGGTGTACAGTAACGGTAGGTGTACAATAACAGTAGGTGTAAAGTAATGGTAGGTTTACAGTACATGTAGGTGTTCAGTAACTTTATGTGTACATTAACGGTAGGTGTACAGTAACGATAGGTGTACAAAGATTCCAGAACGGTGAGTTCTATCGATAACCTCTATCGGTAACCTCTAACAATAGGTGTACAGTAATGGTAGGTGAACAGTAACGGTAGGTGTACAATAATAGTATGCGTACAATGTTTCCAGAATGGTGAGGCCTATCGGTATCCTCTAACGGTGAGGTCTATCGGTAACCTCTAATGGTGAGGTCTATCAGTAACCTCTCATGGTGAGGTCTATCAGTAACCTCTAACGATGAGGTCTATCGGTAACCTCTAACGGTGAGGTCTATCGATAACCTCTAACGGTGAGGTCTAACGGTGACCTGTTATATCCTTTGCCAAAATTTGAGTACGTGAATAGTGTTTCCAGCTTCCTACTATTTCACCCCTTCGACGTTACCTTTGACGTAAAATACATTTAGAGTCTCGTTTTAAGGACTCTAAGGCCAATTAAAAGGCCATAAATCCTATATTAATTATTCCTATAGCTTGGGATGTTTTTACTTGGTCAAAATGTGTGGGTTAATGCGATCCACTTTTAATGGGAAATTATGCATATATTAAACTGTTGCCCCATTAAATCTTCAGAAGGGACAAGATATCTCCCTCCCTTGTTCATCCTCTTTGTTCTCGGCTATGAAATGATAGAACCTTTCAATCCTCCACATAAGAGTTTCACAATCAAACATTCCTCCTCGGATTGGTTCCGCTCTGTTTTGATGCAACTAAGCTGTATCGGTCAATCTTCGATATAAGGAATGTTTTATAGTCGTTCCTTTGGGGACCATATTCTCATGTTTCTCCTTTTCATATTATAGCATGTAATCTACATGCTTTTTAATGGGTGTTTTCTTGGGGTTTGGTTTGTGCAGTCGTACTGTGGAATCCTCAGGTGGATGCAGTTGCCGCGAGAGGAGGATCATGACCCGTTGTGTGGATAAAGAACATGTGGAACTGTTTGAGGTAGGGGATTCATTGTTTCTCTTTTCATTACCATGAAACTATATTGTGATCATTCTTAATCCCACCGGATAAAAATGTAATTTACATAATAAATATTTTAACCAGATAAATAAATTAATATCGATCGAATGTTATTTCCGCTTGTTTTTCTAGATAGTGTGATATCTATGCTTGATTTGACTAGCTATTTGTTATTGATGGAAATCGGTAAAGAAAGTAAATAGGGATCAATTGTTACTTTTTGGACAAAGATAATGAGGCATGAAAACGAATCTAGTTCTTGTTTTCATTTGATGTTAATCAAATTAGTGCTGTAAGAATGTTTATTTATTTGTGATAACTTACTGGTTAGGTTTCCCAAAGTTGGAACTAAGGAATAATAAATTGGTTAACCCAAGATGGATTAAAGAACTGGTGGTTGTTAAAAGATAATTACATGTAGGGTTCTGAGTTACCCTCTATTTGTTTAAGGGCCAAGAGCCCAATTGTGAAGATGTTTGTTTTCTACTACTTGTGTTTTAATGTGAGCCTATATGGTTGTGGTAATATGTGGAGGCATGGAGGCCCTTTTGGTTGTGGTAGCAGATGACACCTAGAGTGGAATGATACTTCGGTTTATGCATGTGGGTGTCTGGGAGGACACCAAGGATGATGGAATGGAGTAGATGTGATTGTTGGATGCTTGGTAATTTTTGATTGGTTGTTTGTCTGCTTTAATTTTCCCCACTTCTCAAGGCAGATGGTCTTACTTACGCTTCTTTTGAAAGAGGTAGAGACACGTGGGGTATACCATGTGCTTTCTGTGTTTAGATTCTCAAGGAATGATGTGAATATACTCTTGTTATAAGATGCAAAGACTCGACAGGTAGTACAGATACTCACCGTGTTGATTACCCTTCTGTTTAGTAGCATATAATTCTTTTCTAGAATGCTTGGGAATGTGGGTAAGTAATTCTATAAGGAATAATTGAATAAATAGTGTTAACCCATGGGTATGAAGATGCTGAAACATAATGATGAGGTTGCAATTTTTTAAGGAACAATTTACTTTGTGTGTGATGGTAATGAAATTTAATGTGGAATTGTTCATGGTTAATTAATGTTTAATGAATTAATTAATGTAAAATGGAATTGATAAAAAGAGAATAAAGTAATCTAATAAATCTCTTTAAATGGTTGTGTGCTTATAGGATACCTAGTCTTAGAAGTAGCAGACTAGATTCTGAGAGACGTAAGGTGAGGATGTGTCTAAGACTATGTAATGAACATAGTGTGGTTGTGAGATATAATATATTCTTTAATTTTTGTGTTTCTATACACTACTCCACCCTATCAGTAAAGGAAACTGACACCACGAGGATTCTGAGCCCTGGGGAGGGGGGGGGGGGGGGGTGGTTTCCCCAACATTCCGGTGGGAGGATGGATAGATGACTACCCCCTTTGGCTCAGCTCTCTTCTATTGGTAGTTACTTGTGCTGCTAGGCACATTGGTTATTTTTCCGCATATATGTGTGTAGAGGGCTGTAATGTCTTGTGGTTATTAACACACATATATTCTGGATATAGATTTCTATGGACTACTATAGGTGTAACGTGTATAGGATATGATGGCTTGAGGATCCTTACTCGGTGTATGGGAGGTAATGGCTTGAGGTATAATATCAAACATATGATACACATTATGCGAGATGTGGTGGCTCCTGGAAACTACCTGGTTACTTTGGTGTGTGGACGTGGTGGTTTTGTTGCACGAGGTGTATATTGTGGTGCTTCTCTTATGTGTTTGCAAGCTAGCCTTTTGGAGAGAGATGCTCAGGACGTGCGACGTTGGGGCAAAGCTGCAAACCAGTGGGGAATTAGTAGCGGGTTACCCTTGATATTCTTTATTATATGATATATTCTTGTATGTGTTACTTTGTGGGAGTATCCATGGTGAGGTTGGGAACCTAGTATACCTGTTTAGGTGACAAGTTAGTTTCAATTGTAGTTCACTGTGATTTAGCATGTTTTCTTTACTTTTGCACAAGAAGATTCGGAGAGGATCCTACTAAGTATACTGTTATACTCACCCTATGTATATATAAACAGTTTTTAGGTCACTTGGAGAAGGTTGGAGATCATGCTAGTTTCTACTATCTTGGGGTTGCAGGAGCTGTTTGGGCCTGTGGTTGCTGCTGTCTTAATTTCACTTGGGTACTTGAATTCTTTCCCCTTTCAGTTTTATTACTTCCGTATGAAATTTCATATGCGTACTTGGGTTTTCATTTTTTATTGCAGTCTGAGTTGGAGTTGATTGGTGTTTATCTTATCTCTCTCTTATGCATTTGTTCTCTTAGAAGGTAATGCCTCCCATTTTGTTTGTTACTATACCCTTGGTGCTAGTCGCCAACCCAGGGCCTACTGGAGGCGAGACTCAGGGATCATTATCTATCTTCTCGCATTGCCGTCCTAGGAGGGGTACACTTTGTGGGGAGGGGGTTGTGATGACTACTTATATGGAACTGAGAAATGATGTGGTTATAAGTATTCTAGGTATTAATTAATGATTAGAGAACATAATATTTGATTACGGTTCTACAATTTCTTTCTTATCTTTTTAGTTTAGTAGAACTATTCAAATACCCCCTCATAATATATAAGTTGAGTCACCTATATGAAAATAAAATGGTTAATTATTTAATCAAAAGTATATAACTACTCCCCAGTTAATGGTTTTGGACTGATCCTCCCAAAAAAGTCTTTTCATACTTACTTTGGAAGAGTTTGATGCTATATTAGACATGGATTGGCTATCTTTATAAAATCCAGCATCAACGGTCAAAAACGATGATCTCTTCTTATAAACCAAGGAATCATCCAATTCTGTACAATTGTTAAGAGGAGGATGACTCTCCTTCAGAATAATTTTATCAGGTGAAGTTGTTATTTATTTTGAAAATGAATATCTATCTCAAATTATTGAGACAAATGAAAGAGTCATGCATAAAGACATTCCCATTGTGAGGGACTACACTGACGTGTTCCCAATAGAATTTCCTTGTCTTCCTCCGAGCTGAGAGGACGAGTTCTCAATTTAACTTATTCCTAGATCTTATCCTATATTAAAGTCATATTATAGAATGGACACTATTATGTAGGAGGAATTCAATAATACATTATAAGGGAATATGGACAAGAATTTTATATGTACGAGTGCTTCTCCAAGGGGTGTTCTAGTCCTCTACATCAAGAAAGAAGGATGGATAGATGCTCCTCATCATTGATTATAGTGAGCTCAGAAAAAAATGATAATGAACAAGTATCCCTTTCACCAGGTATATTAATTGTTCAATCAACTATGTGGGGCCATGTATTTCTCTATGGTAGAACTTCGGTTGGGATATCACTATTTAATGGCGATGATGGAATATATTCCCAAGGTTGTATTTTGAATATAGTATGGGCACCATGGGTTCATATTCATGCCATTAAAACTTACATATCCTCCAAAAAAGTTCATGGACATAATTAATAGAGACAATAGAGATAAAATAAAAAATTTTGTGGATTTCTTTATCAAGGATAATAATATATACTCTAAAATAAATGTGGAGTATGAAAATAATTTGAATTCTATGTGAAATTCTTTTCAAATGAGGAAACAATATGCAATGTACAATAAATGTGAGTTCAGAATGGTGGCAGTATCATTCTTGGGGAATATAATCACTAACAATGGGATATATGTTAACCCTTCCAAGACCAATGAAATTGAAGAGTGTCCCAGGAAAACATCTGTAACATAGATCCATAGTTTCCCTGGTCTATCTAGGTATTACCGACGATTGGTGAAGAAATTCTAATGATTGTCAAACCCACTAACCAAGACAAATCTATAAAATCCTATTACTATTTTTAGGTATTCCTAAACTATCATTTTTACTATCCTTTGGTTGGGTTATATTTGTGGTTGATTCAGTTTTCTTCCGTAGAAATTTTTATTTTTGTATAAATTTTTGGGATGTAGCACATTTGTCACATGGTAGGCGTACAGTTTTTACAGACCATGCACCCTCTAAAGAAAACTCTACTACTTGAGGCAGTGGGATTTTTCATGGCTGGTACATGGTTAGTAAATCCATGAAGCCTCTTCTTAGAAACCATGCGACCCATTTATAACTAGAGAACAACTTGGACATTGTTTGTCTAAGCCATGAACCTATGTCGAGGAAACCGTGACTATGAGATCTTAAGAGATCTGAATTTTTATTTAAATTTTCCAAACCTATTGTTTTAGGTTCCAAACGAGTCTCCTTCAACCCAAACTCGTTTCTACCTATCCTAGAGCTCCAATGGAGTATTCATATCCCCTCAGATCCCTCTAATATGCGATCCAAAGCTATAGGAACACACTTCCATCACATCACTGTTTTATTCCTTGTTCGGATCTTGTTCTCCCATGGTCTCTCTTCCTTTCACTAGGGTTACATGGATGTTTTTTTTATTTTGTAATCTAATACCCTCTTTTTTGGGATCTTAAACCTAGGCCTTAAATTCATTTTCATGATATTTATTCTTCCTGAAAAAATCCTATTTAGGGTTGGGCATTGTGAGATCCGTTGATTTCAATAGGCAGTTTCTTCAGGATGATTGATTTTCATTTACCTAAAGGCACTTTATTTAATCTAAATATTATGAATTAATTGAAATAATTTTATTTTTATTTAATGGAATTCATTTTTGTTTCCGGATAAAATCCCAATTTCATCAAATTATGTTTTTTAGAAAAATGGGTTTTCTCATGAAATCTGAAAAAACCCAATTCCATTGAATTTGGATGTGTACTTTTGGGAATTTGATAAATTTAAATTTTGGGTTTATGGAATAATTTTTTCAATTAATTCATTCTATTTAATATTGGAAAATTTATTTTATGGAATATTTTGAAAATCCCCAATTCCCAAGAGTTGGGGGTTTGGGGTGAAATTGATGGAATTGTTTGAAAATTAATATTTGGGATTTAATGGTGAGATGGATTATAAAATTTCATGAATTGGTTTCCAATCCTTATTTTGTGAAAATGAATTAATTTTTTTGATGGACACCTTAGGGTTTTATCATGGTGAAAAGGCATGTTTTTTATTAAAACCTTTTTATGGGGTTTGAAGAGAAAATTGACATATTTTGAAATGGATAATGTGTTTTAATTGTATTTTAGGAAGTCGTGAAATACATTTTCCCTAATGTTTTCTAATAGAGGACATGGAAGAATAATGTAGTTAGTGAGTTATATTGGGAGAAACGTTCTGACTTAAAACAATTTAATACATCATATCAACACATCATCATTCCTTTGGTGATGGTGATGAGTCCCCATTTCCTTAAGCCCAAAGGGGCATATGTAAATAATTTTCCTTTCATAGGGTTGAGTCCCTATAAATTTGAACTATCATACCAATTTGTCACATGAACACATATCTCACTTGTTTTTGTTTAAAATGTGTACATATTCCATAGTTGGAAATTATTTTACATGAATTGAAAATTTATATATATAGTCTTATATGAAATTGTTTACAAAGACATTATGTGAAAAGTTCCATTTTTGTAAAGCACTGTTTTTAGAGGTAAATTTCATCTTTGAAATTTATTTTCCATTATTTTAAATGTGAAGAATAAGTTTCTAATGTATTTCCATATTTTGAATTATAATGCATGAATTTTTTAAATATGATTTTGATATTCCAAACCTATTTAATTAAAAATTGAAATCACATTCATGGTTTATTTGATATTAGAATATTGTTATGGAATATTGGGGTGAAATCCTACTAGGATTTGGCTCACACCATACTTGTTGCTTCATGTGTTTTTAGTTTATATCCTTCTTGGTTTAAGAAAGGAGAAATTTCCACTTAGATGTGGATCTGAATGTTGAACCTTAGACTTCATGAGTTGTGTCCGGAGGGACATGGTCTGTTTACATGATTTTGGTACTTTTTGTTATACTTTTGGTTTTGTTTCCTATTTCTCATCTAGTACATTACTCCCAGTAAGGTTCTTTTTGATATGCCTACTATCTTATTTCTATTACATCGACAGTGTCAGTGGAACTATTTTTCCCACTTTCATTTTCCACGATTCTAGGTTCTAGTCAACAACCCATGGGGATCAGAAACCCCATTCATGCAATTTCAAGAATATCTATGTTATCAGTTTACCATGGTAACCTTTCTAGTTCATGAAAAGGCTGTTTTTTAGCTCTAGGTTTCTATTTTTTCTTGAAGTTAGTATGAATTGTAAAAACGTATTATGTCTTGGAGGTAGATGAAATTGATTGTTTGGTCAGATCTCACACTAATGAACCATAATTCTCTATGGGTGGTTAGGGAAGAAATTCATGTGCTTAATTTCAAGTATTTTACTTGTTTTAATTTGGATAGGCTGAAATCTAATTCTTATTTATTATATATGATTGGATTAATTTCCCTTTTTTGTCAGTTTGAGTGTAACATGAGAACTTCCTTGTTGTCTACTGAAGTTGTATAGCATCATGCCTGTGAGAAGATGTGTGAATAGGTTCAAGGATGAAGATGATTTTGAACCTTGGAGAGTAGATCCTCTTGTGGGTCTAAATATGGATGACGTTGTTGTGTGCACTGTTCATGCTCTGGGGTAGGCACCACATCCATTTCCTATTCACGCTCCAATTTTGAAACTTAGAGGGATGTTATCAAGATGGGTTCTCAAGAGTTCCTTCACCAAAATCCTGCACCATTCAAATTATCAAATAATAGTCAAGAGGCTGAGTAGTGGAATAATAGAATTGATCATTTTTTGGGTTCTTGGTCACACTCGACAAGAATTAAGTGAAGTGATCCACCTTTGTGCACGATGGATTGAGCATGAGATGGTAGGGAAATTTGATGAGAGTAAAGAAGCTTGAGGTCATAGATCGGAAAGAATCAAGGTTTATTTCAAAGAATATTTTTATCTAGAATTTATGTTATTTTCCTAGTCCATCATGGTTTTCAATATTCAATAGTATGAAATGACCATAATTGAGTATGAAAACCATTTTAGTGAGCTCGTGCATTTTGTACATAATGTTGTGTCATGTGAGAAGATGAAGGATCAAAGGTTTGTGTTGGGCAAATTTCAGGATATTCACTCTCATGATTTCCTGTTGAAACTACCTTCTTATGTTGATGTGCTAGATAGAGCCCTAATGGTAAAGATCGACCCAGTTGAAATTTCAGGGTTTTTGGGAGATTATTTTTTTCACATTTCTAGTGTGAGTTACTTTATGGGAAAATGGAATCATGATGGTTCTCATGGGAGTTCTTGATAGCAGGGTCATTATAGACAACCTATAATGCCTGGAAGTGGTACATTGGTTTGTTACCAGTGTGGAAATCTAGGACATTCAAATAGGGTTTTCATTGATCACCCCTGGACTGTGGATCCTGCAGATTTTCAAGGAACATAAAGAGATTCTTCCATATCTATTCTAATCTGTGTAGTGAAATTGTATCATAACCACCTAGTAAAACCATGGGGAAATGAAATTAATCACAAGAAATAGGGTTCAATACATTATAAAATATAACAATGATTCTTCACGTAATGAAGGATTCTATAGTGGAAACAGATAGAGGTCCATCAACTGTGAGAGGTACCATAATTATAAAATCATCATTAGTGACATATATATTTGATACTAGTGCGTCTCATTCATTTATTTCATCCCGTTTTTATAATAATCTAAATCTTCCTATGAATATTTTGTCTTGAGGAATGGATATTACTACACCCCTTGGTGTAAAGAGAGATAAGGGTCTCCATATTATTACACGTACTTTCTCTCTGTTAGATGGTGATATTGATTGGAATTTTTTAATTCTCAACATGAAATATCATGACAAAATTTTGGGGAATGATTATATCATTTCCAATAAAGTATGTATTGATTGTCATATTTGACAAGTCTTCTTCACTACCCCGAGTGGTGTGTTCAATTTCTTTCATGGAGAATGAGACCCAAGTTTGGGTAGAGCCAGACCTTCTTATCCAATCATTGGGAAGTAATATCAGTGTTTCATTTTGATCTGGAGTGGGAATATTTGATTGATTATCTACCTCTAGTTTTCATTGATTTTCCCATTGTTTTTCCTTTTATATTCTCCAGTTTACCACTGGTAAAGTTGGTTTATTTTTCTATTGAATCATTGAGTAGTACTCACTTATTTCATATACCTTATTAACACATAACACTAGATAAAATGAAAGTGTTGACGTCCCTATTGGATGATCTTCTATATAAATGTTTTATATGCCTGAGTGTGTCACCTTGGGCGTTGTCAGTTTTATTTTCTATGAAAGCTGATAGTTCACTTCACCTATGTGTTGATTATTAAAATCTCAATCAGGTGATGAGAAAGAAAAAGTATCAATTTTCATGGATTGATGGTCGGTTTGAACATTTGAAAAGGGAAAATTATTTATCAAAGATTGATCATTTCTCTAGATTCCATCAGTGTAGGATAAAATTATCCGGCATTCATAAAACCACATTTCAGAGTAGGCATGACAATTATGGGTATCTTGTCATTCCCTTTGGTCTAACCAATGCTCCTACATTTTTCATGGATTTGATGAACATGATTTTACATGAGCATATAGATATTTTTGTGGTATTCTTTGTGGATGAAATCCTCATTTACTCAATGTCTAAGGGGCTTCATGTGCATCATCTGAGAATAGTTCTAGGTTTGTTGAGAAATTACTAACTTTATACCAATCATTAAGAATGCAATTTCTATATTTTGGAGGTGAATTATTGGTCAAAGTGAATTTTGGAAATGGGATAACAGTTGATCTTGAAAAGTTGAAGGCTGTTATGACATGGGAACAACCCAAGAATGTCTTTGAGATTTAGAGTTTATTGGGTTTGGTTGGATATTATCACCTTGTTTTAATGAAATTATCCACATTTTATTCTCCAATGACTTACCTAACTCTGAGTGAGTAAAGTATGATTGGAATGAAAAATGTCAGAGTAATTGTTTTGAGATGAAACATATTTTGATGACTTCTCCAGTGTTGAATATTCTAGATGTTGGGCCGGACTATGTAGTCTTTTATATGCATCATGTTCAGGTTTGGGATGTGTTCTTATACATGGAAATATATATTTTTCTTATAGATCTCATAATCATAGGTTAAATGGGAAGAATTATTCAACCAAGGACTTTTAACATCAACTTGTGATGCAAGTTCTTAAGAGTTGGCCACATTACCTTTGTGGTGAATGATTAACTATATTTTTTGACCACAATATCTTGTGTTTTGTCTTCTCCCAAAAATATTTGAATCCCCACCATAGGAATTTGGTGGAATACCTACAATATTTTGATTTTCACATCACCTATACACCATGGAAACATAATTCCATTGTAGATTCATTGAGTAGGAAGCTTCTGACCCAGGTAGTAAATGAATCTTCAGAAGAGTAGAACACGACAACACTGTTTTCATAGTTGCATATTGAAGTTCATGAAAAAGTGGTTGAGGTTTCTGTGAACAGTGTTTAGTTCAAATCCAATCTTCATGATTTAAATCTTCTGTAATACTGGCCCAATGAGAATATCCATTGCATTAAAGAATCTCTTAATGGTGGGGATACAATTCTTGATTGGTCTTTCTCCAAAAGGGTATTCAATAACTTCAGATCCATTTCATGGTACAATATTTGGTAGGAAAATTTGGGATGGGGGATTTCAATAGTTCCTAGTTGGTAGTGCACACAAAAACCATGAATACATTATATTACATGTAGCTGTAGTTCTAGCTTCCAGGTATTAGATGAGGCATTGCTGAGTCTGCTTCTCTTTTCTATACGTTCCTAAAGGATAAGGCCAAACACCAGAAACCTTTAGATTTTATTCAGGTACTTCCCATCCATACTTGTATGTGGGATGAAATATATATAAATTTTTTGGTTGGGTTTCCACATATCCATATATATAATGATGTGATATGTTTTATGATCGATCATGTGACAAAATCATCTCACTTTATACCCATTCATGAGGTGTTTTGAAATCTCTTTGTTAAAGAGGTTGTTCATTGGCATGGAGTTCCATCTATTATAGTCTCTAAAATGTATCCTCAATTCACTTCTCATTTTTACATAGGCCTTCGAGGGGAACTGAGATATCCTATCCATTTGAGTATGGAAGACCATCTATAGTCATATATCTAAACAAAAAGATCTATATAGATTCTCAAGGATATGCTTCACACTTGTGTTATAAACATTGGTGTGGATTGGGATGATAAGTTGGGGATTATTGAGTTATAATATAAACAAATTTACCAATACATGATTAGAATAGATCCTTTTGAGGCCTTATAAGACTAGCCTTGTAAATCTCCATTGTGTTGTTTGAATATTGTTGAACGTTCCTTAGTTGGACCATGTTTGGTAAAAGAGATGAAAACAAAGTTTTATTTTATTTTTTAGAGATTGTTGATGGCCCAGAGCTAGTATAAGTCTTATGGTGACCCTATCCACAGGTCACTATAGTATTAAGTTGGTGACCATGTGTTCTTGAATGTTTCAAACCAACTAGGACATCGACGACTTGGGATGCAAGGGAAGATTTATCCTCATTTTGTGGGAACTTTAGAGGTTTTTGAGAATCTGGGAAAAGTTTCATATCATTCATAACTTCCATCATATTGGATGTCAATACATAAATTTTTCATTGTATCTTAGATATGAAAGTACCATTCTGATCTATCTCATATTTTTATTTGGTGTGATCTTGAAGTTGATCGTGATTTATCTATAACTGAACGTCCAGTCAGGATAGTTGCTTCTAAAACCATGGTGCTTCAAAGAAATATGATTCCTTTTATTTGAGTTCCATGGTTGAATGGTTCTGATAGTGGCGATACATGGGAGAGAAAAACACAAATGAGTGACTAGTGGCCTCATCTTTTTGTAATGAAACCTTCTTTGTAGGCTTTATGAGAAAAAAGTTTCTATGGTGGGAAGGTTGTAACTTATTGATACTATTTTCAGGTATTTATAAACCCAAATTTTTATTGATATTTGGTTGGGTTTCATTTAGGGTTTCTTTCAGTTTCGTTAGGTTAAATTTTAAATCTTTTCAATTTTAATGGGTTGTTGCACGATTAGAACACGAGTTTCCCAAACCGTGCACCCTCTCAACAAAACTGTGCAACTTGCGGTAGTGGGAATTTTCATTGTTGGTACACAGTTAGTAAATATGTTCACCCTCTTAGTAGAGACCAAGTGATCCATTTATAACTGGAACATGACTTTCACATGGTTTTTCTAAACCCTGTTCATCTTCATTGAAAACTTTGGGTATGATATTTTAAGAGATACATGTTTTTATTAAAGTTTCCTGAACCCCAGCTTTAGGTCACAGATAGAACACCTTCATCAAAAAATCATTTCTCCCTTCTTTTGATATCCCAGGTATGATTCATGGCCCTTTAGATCTCTCCCAGATTTGATAGGAAGATAGAGGAATGTCGTTCGATCTCTGAATGATTAACTTCCCTATCTGGATGTCGTTCTCCAACAATCTCTCATCTTCTCTCTAGGGTTCAATAGATCTTTATTTTGATTTATGGATCTAATAACCTATATTTTTGGATCTTAATCATTGGTATCATTTCTATTTTCATGACCGTTATTCATTGTGGAAAAATCTTATTTAGGGTTTTCCATTGTGAGATCCATTGATTTTGATAGGTGGGTTTTTCATAATGCCGAAATTTCAGAAACCCTAAATTTCATTATTGAATGTCATATATTTTTAAAGAAATAAAATCATTTGATTTGGATTTAATGGATTTAATTTTTTTCAGATAAAAACATAATTTCATCGAAATGGGTTTTTTTTAGAAAAATGCGGTTTGGCATGAAATTGAAAAAAACCCAATTCCATTGAATTAAGGAATATGCTTATAGGAATTTGATAAATATAAATTAATTAATTTAAATTGTGTAATGATTAAATCATTGTTTCAATTATGTTATTGAATTTAATTTCGGTAAATTGATTTGATGGAAAATTGTGAAAAATCCAAATTTCATTAAATTTGGGGTTTGTGATGTAATTGATGGAATTGTTTGAAAACTAAATTGTTAGATTTAATTGTAAAATGGATTTTTAAATTGTATGAATTGGTTTCAAATACATATTTTGTGAAAAATTTCTTAAAAAATGTAATGATGGAATCTATAGAGTTTCATCTTGGTGAAGATTCATGTGATTGGTTAATTACGCATTATGGGTTTTAAAGAGAAAATAGGAATATTTGAAATTTAGAATGGGATTAAATTGTATTTTTAGTAGTCTTTAAATATATTTCACATAATTTATTATACTATAGAACATGTAAGCCTTAGTAAGTTAGTGAGTTATCTTGGGCAACACTTTATGACATAAAATGTTATAAAACATCATATCAGCACATTATCATTCTTTAGGTGCTGGTTATGAGTCCCCATTTACATAAGACCAATTCAGAATATGCACATACTTACTATTTCATAGTGTTGAGTCCCTATAGCTTGGAACTACTATAACTATTTGGAACATGACCATGGGTCTCTCTTGTTGTTTTTTTAAATGTACATATATTCCATTTTTGTAAACTATTTTACATGCCTTCATAATTTATTTAAACTATTTTATTTAACTATTTGTATTAATCTATTTTCTGAAATGTAAAATTTGTGTAAGGAATCATATTTTAAAGTTATATTCCATCTTGAAATGTATTTTACATCATTTTAAATGTAAAGAATGAATTTATAATGTATTTACATCTTTTGAATTATAAATCATGAGTTGTTTAAATATGATTTTGATATGACGAACCTATTTATTTGGAAATCGAAATCAAATTCTTGGTTAATTTGATATTGGAATATTATTATTGATTCATTGGGTGAAATCCTATTGGTATTTTTCACACAACCTACTTGGGACTTTAGGTTTTTGTAGAGTATCTCTTTCGAGGTTCGAGGAAGGTAAAAGGATCTCTTGAAGGTGGATCTAGATGTGGAACCATGAACTGGTTAGTTGTATCCTTAGAGACCCAGACAGTTTTCCCTTTTTTAGTACTATAATTGTAGTAATTTATTAATTATTTCCTATTTGAATTCTGGTACATTATTCCAATGGAGTTTCTTTTGATATTCTTACTTCTTTCGCTTACATTCGTAATTTTGGTGAAAAAATCATTTCCAGTTTCATTTTTTATGATTCCAGGTGCTAGTCGCCGACCTGTGGGGATTGGTAACGACCTTCGAGGTATGCAAGGACCATATCAGTTATTGTTTTACTTTGTTACCTGGGCTGGTTCATGACAGACTTAGAAGGGAGTAATGTTTTTCTAGACCAATAAATTTGAAGACTACTTAAAAGAGTTGAAAAAGAGGATTATCACTACACCAGGACTCACGCATCCAATAAGTGTAGAAATATTTTTTATAGAATAATGCTAAAATATAATCTCATGATGTGTACTGATGAAAATTTATTATGTCATAGATTATACATCAATATGACAATTAATGAGAAAAACTATACCACACATGATCTGGATTTAGAAACTATGATCTTATTGTTAAAATTTTGAAAAATTATCTTTATGGGGAGAAGTGTGAGATATATAATGATCATATGAATCTAGAATATATACTCACATTGAAGAAGATTTATTTAATCAATCAATGATAGTTCTATCTAATTAAGGATTATGACAACTCAATCTACTACAATCACAGTAATGAAAATAAAGTGGAAGATTTCTATGTATAAAGGATCCCACAACTTTATCAGTGATGAGAATTGAAAAGGATCCAATATTCTTAGACCTCTGAAGGATGGACATATGAATCATTAGGGACGGAAAATCATCAATCCTTTCCTAAATTATTTCTCATCAATCCATTATAGAGAAAATAAAAGATTCTTAAAGAAATGATGAGGAAACTTAGAAAATGTAGAAGCTATCAGAAATGGGAAATCCATAGTGTTCAAACATTATCATGAAGAATTCGTAAGATTTTGTACATGACTACGTGTATAATCTAATCCAGAGTTAAAGAAAGAGCTTATGAATGACACAAAATACTGACATTTCTCTATTCTCCCATGAATCAAAAAGATGTATTGAGTTATCTATTATTACTATTGGTGGGAAATATGATCATGGAGATCACTAAATATACATCAAAGTTCCTGGTATTGAAAAATTAAAGGATGAAAGGAAATCATCTAATAAGA
This sequence comes from Viscum album, assembly GCA_963277665.1. Lineage (NCBI taxonomy): Eukaryota > Viridiplantae > Streptophyta > Magnoliopsida > Santalales > Viscaceae > Viscum > Viscum album. The sequence goes on along the minus strand of OY728147.1, from coordinate 1,351,123,606 downwards.
TGTTGGAACCATTAACCATACCACAATTTAATTGAAAAAACATAACCGCGGTCATTTTTAATAGGCTTATAAATAAATCCATAAAAAATATTGATATATGGGTCATTGTGGGTCGACTTACAAAGACAAATCCCTTTATCGCAGTTTAAGGGGACTTCTCACATGATGAACTAGCATAGATATACATCAGAGAAGTGGTGAGACTATATGGAGTACCACTATCGATTGTTTCCAATCAAGATATAATATTTACCTCCATGTTTTTGATAAGTCACCAAAATGATATAATCATTGAATTGAATGTCAGTATGGATTACCATCCTCAAACTGATGGACAACATTAGCAGACAATTTAGATATGAGACTATATGTTGAGATCTTTTTCTATAGAATTCATGGGAGGATGGGACCAACACAAGACTATGGTCAAGTTCTCTTACGAAAAAATTTTCCACTTGAGCATCCAAATGGACCCATATAAATCCCACTATGGGAATAGAGGTAGAACATTAACATGCTGGGATGAAGCCGGTGAATGGAATCAGTTGGGACCTGAAAGGGATAAATAAATGATAGAAAGGGTGAAAACCATTTAGGAGCATCTAAAAGGTTACAAAATTATACATATGATCTATATAGAAAATCATAGGTGTAACTTATAGTTTAATGTTGGGTGAATTGTATTCCTCTTCATATATCTATGGAAGAGGATCATGAGATTTGGAAGGAAAGGGAAGCTGAGTTCCAGGCACATTGGCCCATTTTAGATTATTGATCATGCTAAAGCACTATATTGTTAAATAGAACTTCCACCAACCATGTATCATGTACAAGATGAATTCCCTATATCACTCATATGGAATTACATACCAGATCTCTCACATGTACAGAATTCAGAGGTGGTGTAGTTGGAAAATTTTATCACTTAAGAGTAGAATCTAGTGATGATCGTGGACCATAGAGATAAAGCTACATGGAATACGACTACTCAATTTTTCAAAGTACTATAGCAGAACAATATGTACAAAGAGGAAACATAAGAACCATAGGATGTAATGAAGGATAATACCCTTACATGTTTTCAACTAATAATGTAAAATTAAATTTCGAGGGAGAAATTTCATATGCAGGGAAGAATATAACGACCCAAACTTTTATCAATGGAATTACACAGATTATAATTATTTTATTAGTATAAATTACATTTAAATTACATAGAGAACACAATAAAAACTTTATAAATGAATAATTAATGAAATAAGAGATATTTTTAGAAATTTGGGAACCTATATTGATGGAATAGTTTCTTGACTGTTGGAATAGTAATATGAAAATTAAGAAAAGGTGTTTAACAAATAGAATTGTAACCTCACCTTTTAATTGTAAATAATATTTGGGTATCTTATAAATGAAAATATAATATATTTATATCTTGGAATATGTAATTAAATTTTATAAAAATAATAAATTAATTGTTGATATTTTTTGAAGTGTAAATTTTTATTTATAAATTTTTAATTAATGTAATGTTTTAAAAGAAATTTTCTTTTCATAAAATAGATTCACAAATTAATCTTTAGTTTTCTTATTATTATAAATTAATTTTATGAGACATAAATTATTTTTTCAATCTTTCATAAAATTAGATATAATTTCAAAATTGGTATTTTTCAAATAAATGATTATTTTAATTGAAAATTAAATTTTTCATATTTAAAAAATCATTTACATCAAATTGAGTCCATTTATTGATTCAATATATCCAAAAATGGTAACGATGATTTTTTTGGTATTTTTCTAAAATAGTTGAATTTTTTTGTGAAAAGTGAAACACTATAATTTATAGTATTTCACATTTTATATAAATATATGGCTTATTGAGTCATGGTTGATTTATGGATGATGTTAGTATCCAATATCTAGAAAAAACATGCTCTAGTTACAATATTTATTCACAAGAATCAACACTACTGATACTCTTTACCAAAATAATAAACTTATGAATAAAATAATAAAAACACCCTCCCCTTCCACTATAAATACCACCCATCCTCACCTCCTCTCCTGGAACATTATAAGACAAGGATCATTGAAATATTCTAACAAATTCCTATTTCAATCCTATTCCACACATTATGTTCTTGTTGGTCTCACCAAAATTCCATTCCCATGTTCCTTAAGGAGGATCTTAAGGAGACGACACTCAAGAGGGACAACCTTGCCTCCCTCTCTTTCAATTTATTTTCCTTTATTTTATTATCCTTACATTAAATACCATATATAAATTAACATGATAACCCTAGTATCATATATGTAATATAATTTTATTATGTTTATGTTATTCCCACCATTAAGTCTCTTCTCTCCCCCGTTTTTTCTAGAAATGAAAACATCGTCTGTGAGGTATCGATTCACCACCTTAATGGATGATGATATTTTTTTAATAACACCTTCAATTATGGTAATAAAAACATTATAATATTAAAAATATCTTGTAAAATGTATATTGTAACTTATTTAGTGTTTTAGAACCTTTATATACACATAATATTAATTAATAAAAAAACTAGTGTGTGATGATTAAAAAAAATTAAAACACCTCAACGGTTATTATTAACATTTTATCTAATTAATCATCATCATATATAGAAAATAAATTATATATAGGAACATTTTATATTTCATATATTAATTAATAACAGATAATTTTAAATCAATATAACTATCCCCATTATACATGATCTTTCATATACGTATACATGTGAATCAATCTTGATAACCATGAAAAAAACACTCCTGAACTATGAAATTTAATATTATAACTCATCCAAAAGAGAATAAAAAAACTTAATAAAATTAATCTAAATCAAATAAATATTTAGGATTTTATAAATTTATTAATTAATGAAAATATTTTCATTATCTTGGACGTTTAGTGTAAGTAGAGAACACTTCCAGACATAAGGTAAGGGAATCTCTCCAAACCCAAATTTTTTCCCTTTTGTTTTACACTTTCTCCATATTTACCACAATTTATTTCTTAATTAGTGTTATTTACACCTCCAAAGATCTGTCTGTATTCTACAAAAATATGTTCCTAGCTTAATTCTTCTTTCATTCATGGTGAAATACATGTTTCATAATGTCCCCTTCGTAATTCATCTCGATATGGAAGACCGATTGAAGCGAACTTACGAATTTCTTACCCATTTACAAGTATTCTCAATAATATATTATAATCCACCCTTATTTTTATAAAATCACTCATTTTATCATGTAAAAATTATCTTTGATCATTTTTTGGCTTTATAAAAACAGTCATTCCTTTTCCTCTTTAATGTATCCTAATATTTTCCATTAAATCCCACTAAATTGGATCATTTCTAAAGATTATTAAACACTATTCTGTCATGTTTTGAATATAGTTGGAAATAATTTATTATTATATTTTTCTATTATACCTTATGACTATACAAGTATGATTTAAACCCATTATTTCTTGAACACCATAAGGATACACCCTTTTATTATGCCTTATTACATGTTTACGATACCCAATTCCTTCCATGGGGAACCACTATGGTTCTCCCTTCTCATTGATTATTCATGTAGAACAAAAGTGAATGAACATGTTATTATGGGTGTGACCAATGAATTCTCCAATTAATTGAATAATTTTTAGTCTCAGAATATTTCATGTTGTTACATAGAGTAAACCTAATTCCATTATTCGACTTTTCCTCCATGGGAAATGATCCTGGATGTTTTCCTTGACTCATGATTATGGAATGTTATATATTTATCCACATTCATATTATGTAATGATTGCATGAACCCATGTTCTATATGTTATTCTTCCATATGTTTATTCATGTTCCATGTTTATATTTTATGTAATCATGTTATTCCTTCAAATATATGTGTTTGTATTTATTCATATGTTTACTACCTTGTAGAGACTTTTTCCTAATCCATTTGTTCATTTAATTCCCCAGGTTATCTTGTTAAGATGTTAGAGAACAAGGAACATTAGGATCTCATTATAAAGACTAAATAATAGATTTTTTTTGGGTTTCATGTTTTTTAATCATGTTCCTAAACTTCCTGAGACATTAGACTTTAAGATCCTTTGTATTTATTTGATAAAAAGTTATCCTTAAAACCATGTATATATTCCTACATTTTTTAACATGGAGGCAGACACCAAATAGTACTAACTTTTTCTCATGGAGAAACGATCCTACCTGATTTTTTTTGGGAGTTACAACCCATACACATGTAACTTTAAAAGGTATAGTATAACCCACAAATGATTTAGCACAAAATTATTTGAAATAATTAAAGAGACACATAAACCAATTGAAAAAATGTATCATGTTAATTTCAACGTAATATGGCTCACTCGAGTAAATCAATTTCAATTGATAAATTCCTTCACAGTGATTGGATCCATAATGATCACATGAAGTAAAGTAAAGATGAAGTTATTTATAGTTCTTATATATTCGAATATATTATACCTTGTATATGTTATGTCAAATATATATATATATATATTATCTAAACAGATAATATATCAAATTTAAGGACCATTTCATATTTACTTTTTCATAAAAAATAGTTACACATTTGAAACCAATGAACTACTTCAGAGTTTTCTATTATTATTTACTAGAAAATGTTTCAGGTGTTAATATTTGATAAATAAAAATTAATATTCACATGGGTTCTTCTAGATGATCAATAAAAAATAAAATCAATTATAATGAGAAAAATTAGAAAAAATTAGTAATAATATTCTTGGAAAAATCCGTTATAATTAATGGAACTGACTCTTCAAATTTCAACTAGTTTGAATTTGAATATCTCATGTTTTGAAAATTCAGATCTAATATTTATAAATAGTTGACCCCCTTTGGATATCATTTAATTCATCATAAAAAAATAATAAAATATTTTTATGAAGTATAAATAATTAATATGTAATATTACAATAAATAAAACTCTAATAATATTCAAAATGAATTGGTAGAAAATAGAAATATGAAATAATATTAAAAACATAGAATAATTTCATGTTTTGAACATAATTTAGAAACCTACATAACCATTTCATATATTTTCTTGTATGAGGGTTAATCTTGTTTGTAAAATATCTACATAACATAAATATCAATGTAACCAAAATTTATGTAGCTGGATATACAATATACCAAAAGTTTACCATGTAAGTGAATCTACCGACATAGCTACATTTCATGTAACTGAATTCATGTAATAATATTAAAATAACCAAATTCACATAGGAGAATTCATGAAAGTGAATTGAAATATCTGAATTCACATTATAAAATTTATATAGGTGAATTCATATAAGATAATTAACATATCAAAATTTATGAATTCAAAATTCCCAAATTTGTCAACATCATGACCGATCAAATATCATACATAAATGGGACTTTCAAAATAATTTAATATACTTTGGTTATGATAACTTATATCCATTAATGTTTATTATGCTTCCAAAAAATCAATAATTACCTTAATTGGAATGTAATATCTCATGTTGTCATTAAAATATAGTAGAAATACTATTATAAAAAAGGTAGAATTAAATCTAATTTTTTTTGTGACCTTAAGTTTATTTTATGACCTGATAAAGTTAGAATACTAATTTAATTTATTTGAATGAAATGTATATAATTATCATAGATTTGAAATTAAATAACATTACTTTAATTTGGAGTTCCTTACCCCATTTTATGACTAAAATATAGATGGTTACTAAATCTAGAAATTTGGATATATGTGATACTTAGCTACATGGTTTGGCTATGAAGGAATACTAAAAGCATGTATAAATTATATTTTATGGTCCAAAATGACATATTTATACCCGGAAATCAATATAAATTTTTTTATAACATGGCATGAACAATCAAAACTAGAAATCTAATGACATTTTAGTCATGAAAAATTCAAATATAATAAAGTTTAAACATAATTTAATAAATACATATGATAATAATTATAATAACACAATTAAATATTATTACATTTAAAGTAAATAAAAACAAATAATATTTATCATTATCAGAACATATTGTGGACCAAGGAGACACTAAAAATTCTTCCCCTTTTCTATAATTGAAAAACAAAAATTTATTTCAAAAACTCTCCCCCTTTTTAAAATTATAAAAAAATTAAATTATATTATAACATATATATTTCAAATAAGAAATCTCCCAATTAGTTAATTATTTTATCCCCATAAGAATAATAAAATTTGAAAATAAATAATATTAAAATAAGGATAACTTAATAAAAAATATATTTAACGGAAAAATGTATTGAATGTTTTCTGGTAATTTGTTTTGGTAAAGGTGGATATAGATAATATAGAAAACCTTCTTATATAAGGTACATTAAATGTATGTATCAATGAGCCACTATAAGATTTTTATTGTTTGACTATTGTGTTGTATATTGAAATGTTGTTTGTGAAAAACAATGAGATACCCAAGAAAAAAATAATTTCTAAAAAATGTCAAAGATTCAAAAATAGGATGACATAATAAAATATACATGAGAATTAATAAAAAATGCAATAATAAGAAAATCTGTACAATTTTCTTTAAAAACTAAAAATATTATGGATTACAACATAATTATGAAAATTTTAATATATAAATACACAAAAAATCCCCACATATTTATTCAAGAAAAATTTAAATTTCTATCATACCAAGTTAAAAATTGATTTTCATAAAATTATCAAGGTACATATGATTAGTAAATATACTATAATGATGATTTTATATAGAAATAAATTCCATTTTTATAAATTTTTAGAAAATTATAGGCAAGGAAATGAAATTTATCATCAGTGTGCTTAGTCCTAGGGTGCTATATGAGATTTTTGGTAATGTAAATAACAGAATTATTATCATAGATACGGTAAAATTATCAAAACAAAAACAAAAAATGAGAATCTTTTTTCCTTAATCCTTATTGATTGAGCATAAAAATATATAGAATCTATTTCTTCTCATTTAGAATTTGAAAGTGTAATATGATTTTTTTCTTTGAATCCCAAGAAACTAATTATCTGACATGTAAATGGGACATACATGAAGTCCTTTTAAAATCTATCTTGGATCCATCAAAATTATAATCTGAATAGATTGTCAAATAAAAATGAGTTTTAACATTGTAATTTAATCTAAGATTCATAGATCCTTCAATATATATAATAATTCTCCTAACATATATAATGTGAATTTACTTAGGGTCACTTTGGAATATATGACACATGCACATTCAAAATAATAAATCAGGTCTAGAATTAAATATTAATAATATACTTTCAATCATTACTCTATTAATGTTAACATTAAAATATCTTACAAATATATGTAAATATAATATTTATATATTACTAATTGTGGTATTTTAAATTTTAGAAGTATCTTAACTAAATTTCGTAACAGTATGTTTAGTATACATTGACTAATTTAGAAAAATAAAATAATTACTTTGAAATATTTATAGACCAAGAAATAATTTTAATTATCTTATCATAACCATATCACATTCAGAAGTAATAAATTCTGAATAATTCATTAAATATTATTTCCTAGGAAGATTCAAATATAATTTCATCAATATAAATTTTCAAAATCAATATATCATTACAATTTTTCTTAATAAATTATATAAGATAGACCTATACCATCTCTAAATTATTTTTCAATAAAAATAGTAAACCATTCATAAAAAAGTAGAGGATCCTATTTAAACCATATAAATATTTAGACAGTTTTAAAACATGATGATCATGATTTTTGTTTTAAAAACTGAGTGATATCTAACATATACTTATTTGGATATATAACCATTTAGAATAACACTTTGGACAGGCATCTGAAATAATTGAAATACCTAAAAATAACCAAGAGGTAATAATAATAGAATTTTTTCTAATCAAGGAACTAATTAAAAATATTATTCAAAATCAATATCTTCTTATTGAGAATATCCTTGAGTTGCTAATATTAAATTAATTTAACTATATTTTCAGATTCATCAAATTTTTGTCTGAATATCATTATTTTTCAAATAATATGAGAATCATTTGGTATAACTACTAACGTCCATATATTATTTCTAATAAACTTATTTAACCCATTTTATATTGAATACACCCAATTATAGTTTTTTAATGCTTCCTCAGTATTCTTAAGAACAAAATCACAAATGAAATCATGATAAGAAAAAATTTCCATTATATATTTTCTAGTTTGATCATTTGATTCAACATTTCCTATCACATTATCTATATGACGATATCTATGAGTCTTCCAATATCATTCATGAATTTTTTAGATTGAGAAGATATATTACCCCCTTAATATTTATATTTTTATATCAAGGTTATTCCACTTTATAATATCATAATGTGTCTTTTTCTATAAAGGTCTCAAGATAATACTATTCACAACATAACAGGATATATTAACAGGTTATACCCAAAGATATTTAGGAAGATTAAACTCATTGAATGAGGTCACAATCTTTTCTTTAAGTGTTTTATTTTTTTCCTTTACACTAAATTTTTGTTGTTGTGGTGTTCTAGGAGTTGAATTATTTTAAACAACTCATTTTCCTTATAAAACTAAATAAATTCTAGATTCTAAAATTCATTATTGTGATCCCTTTATAGTAATTTGAATAAAATTAATTTATAATTTTAGACTAATTTACAAAAAAATAATAAATATAATAATGTTTTAGAAATTGGAATAAGAAAATAATCCCATGTGTATCTAGTAAAATCGTCAATAATGAAAAAAACACTGTCTCTTACCACCCAAAAATATGATTTTATTGGAACAAGTAAATCCAAATGAATAATATCAAGAAGCCTAATTGTTTATAATCATTATATTTTCCTGAAATTTATTCTATATTTTTTACCTTTAAAGAAGTATTCACAATCAATAGTGTTATACCATTTAAGTCTAGGGTACTATAGAACTATTTAGTTATTGGAAAACATGTGCACCTATATGAAATTAGAATATTTGAACCTCCCAAGCCATAATATGATATCAGATTATATAAAATTTATTAATTTTTCATTTTCATTAGTTAAATTAAATAAATTTAATGATTATAAATTTGTATTTTCTATTTTTTTAGAAAAATATTTATCATTAAATACAATGAATTTATGTTCATCATCATCATTTATTTATTTTAAAATGGTGAAGTAAAAAATAAGAAAGACAAGGGAAACGAATATAGAGAAGATCATGATCCCTTAATGAATTTGGGAGCGTTTAATCCAATAGGATTTCCTCTAATGAGATCCACTCCCTTAGGAGGAAAATAAAACACAGGCAGATAGAATATAATGTCAACCATAGGGGTTGATGAAGAGGTACAATAAATCCTCTATATGGTTTCCTTCATGCCCGGTATGAGTGCTCAAGGTAAGGTTTCAAATAGGGACCCTACACCATCAAGATGTAAAAGCTATAGAACATATGGAATCACGAGTATCCATTAAGGAACTTCATAGAATTAGCGAGTCTGTTTCCACCATAGTTAGACTCAGATTTCACTATCCAAATATACACTGGCTAGTGAACATACCCATGGATTCATTATTGAGAATCTGTCTACCCCAAAAAATCATATGAGAAGGTGAATATGAAATTTTCCATAGAATCCCATACCACCCATCAACCTCACATATATCCCATGAAACATGATCCATCTGTATTGAGTTTTTTTCTGAGCTGTGGGGAATCTAGTGGACCTAGTTCCCTTAATAGGAAACCCTGACAGAGTTGGAGATGGATATAACAACCTGGAGAGGTTAGAAGTCGGGAGCATATTTCCAATTCATCACAAGAAGAATCATATCCATTAATAGATTTTTTTTGTTCTGATCAACATGTTATTTCTGGAAGAAGACACCCCTTTCAAAGCGGATCTAGTTCATTACTTTCTACAAACACCAACATCTAGTAATCAAAACAGCTTCTCTAGATATATTCTCAGGAATATATTATTACTCTATATAAAACTAGCTTCTAAATAAAAGAGTCCCCATTCCATCATTTTGACAAAATACTATGAAGTCACAAAACATTTTGAGATCGTACATTCCCACTCGCTTTTAAAAATCTGATGTGATGTGATTTCATCCCACCCATTTTTACAAATAGGGAACATGGAAGCTAAGCTTATTCCAATTATCCTTATATTATCATTGGTGAGTAAATATTGGTTCCATATTCTCCATAATGGTAAATTTTATTTTTCAACGACCACCTTACACTAAAAAAATTTGTCCTAGGCTTCCTGTTGGTTTGAAGGAGTAAGCATTCTATGATATTCTCTCATCAAAAAGATTCCAGGGGTGAGTCATTAACAAACACTTATAAGGGCCATCATTTATGTCAATAATATCAAAGGATCAACGTTTTTCTTCATAAAATACCTCATTGATAAAGCTCAAGTGGTTACTTGCATTCCTAAAGGATATATCTCTAGAAGGATAACCTGGGAAGCCGACCACCAAACCAGCCTAGTTCTGATACTAAAATAGGGTCTCATCTCTTCTTATAATCCAGAAAACAATGACCACAAGTGTTGAATAGTCAGGCTGAATCATAGTCGAAAGGATCATTCTGATGTCTCCCTCTTCCCCCAAGTGTAAACTTCTATAGTACTTCCACATAGAGTGATACCATCAACCACATTACAAGATAGTTTCACATGAAATCCATTGATGGTGTCCAGAATATTATTCACATTGGTTCCCACTCTATCATGAGTTTAGCCATTATCCCATAAGATTCCCATGGATACTTCCCAACATCATTAGCATACTAGATAAAAGACGATAATATCCAATCTATATTGTGAATGACTTCCTTCGGAACTCTGATCGCCAATAGATCATGAATTGTTATATTCATGATCACAATATTAAGTAGTGTAATCTTCCCCCAAAAAGAAATATATTGGTTCTTATAATTTATTACCCAACTCGGGATCTTCTCCACAATTGGGGCCATGTTCTGAATTTTAATCTTGCATGAAGAAATGGGGGCCCACATGTAATCCATGGGGAGGTTCCATTATTGAATACCCATGTTGCTGGTAATCATTATTACCCTCCTATCCAGGAAACATTGTTATATGTAGATGCAACCCTTTTATCTGTTGATAGACTGACTACTCCAATGATAGTAATTTTGAATAACCCCATTCATTCCTATAATTGATATAATTCTATAATTCATTAAAATGATGTTATCATCAGTGAACATGATATAAGAGATGTTTTTAGATAGACCCCATCATCGTAAAAGAATAACGATTCCCTTGAATAAGCACCATTATAATTTTATGCTCAGAGTATCCTGAGATAAGATGAAGATAATAGGTGATATGTGTTTTTCTTTCCTTAACCACTGAATTCCATTAAATAAACCATAGGTCTTACCTATCAAGAAGTTGTACAACAACGAGGATCTCAAGCATCTGAAGTCATGATCAGTAGCTGATGTATAGAAAACCATCTTAATTTTGACCTTAATGATAAATTTCCATTCAATGTGATTTTAACCATTGTCCATGTCGAGTTTAAATATCATGTTTGATAATAGAACCTTATTGTTGATGTTATTCAACAGTTCTTAGGTTCATGAATTATATCATTTTATCATAATATGGTTGAAAAACTCATGTTGTTCTTGATAAATTCAACCTATAAGTTGATCAATGATTATTTTATTAATAATGATTACAAGAACATTATATGGGAGGTTTTACATTCCTATTGGTCTATAGTGGTAGAGAGAGGTGGTGGATTTTATTTTTAGAATAAGGGAAAATGAATTAATACTAGAAACATGGGGAATAGGGCCTCTTAGTAAATAATCTTGAATATCCCTCTCAATGTCAATCCTTACCACATCTCAAGAGGCTCTGTTAAAGGAAGTTGGGAAACCATTAGGTCCAGGTGCACTGTCTATGTTGAGGCCCATGACATCTTATTTGAAAAAAATAGATTGTAGTATATTTACATCGATTAGTGTGATTAAAAAGAAAATTCTCACACATTTTGGGTAAATTAATATCATAACCAAGACTTGATATTTTATTTCATTTTATTGAAACTTATAATTTTATCAATGTTCTCTATACGTTGAACTAAAATGGATATATTTTAAACTAAACTTCCAATTTTATTTCATAGTAGTTCATTCTCATTAATAATGGTATCCGAATTCATTACATTGGCCTCGTGAAATTTTTACATAAACCAATTTATCTCTTTAATTATTTATTTTGATTAAGTTCATTTTTTAGATTTTCTTGAACTGATTCCATAACTATATGTTATGTTCTAAATTATTCCTTGATTGTATTTTTAAGATTTTCATTTTCATTAGGAACATTCTTATGTTGAATCACAAGGTTATTATATAAACCAATGTTATTTTTAACATTATGATCTAGTCAGTCACGCTCTTTAAGAAATTACTCAACAACGGATTTTTCATGATCATATTGAGAGAAATAATAACAACTAGAGTCACTCACTTTTTTTGATGAACTGATTATGTAAAAATCTTCCAAATCCATTTCTAAATATGATTCTTCATGAGAACTTGAGTTCTTAGTGGAACAACTTCTGGATGTGATTTATTTCTCTTTTTTCATATATTACTTTCTGTTATTTTTATCATCCATTAATCTTGGGATATTTGGCTTGATGTGTACCCTTTTACTGAACTCATAAAAAATTATATATTGAGAATCATGGAAATAAAAAACCATTTTCCCTATATGAAATCATTTGTGGGATATACATTATAAAATATTATACAGTAGTCTTTCTTTATTATATATCCTCCCTTCTGGAATATATAGTACCATTACTATCAATTCTCGAGAGCTATTAATTAAAAGAGTAAGTAGAAACATTTTACTTAAATGAAATCCACTTCTTCTCTGTATTCTATTGTTTAACTAGAATTTAAATCTCTAACTCACATTATAGTAATGATACAATAAGATCATCAAGTTTATATTCCTTTAATTTTTTAATTTCATCTATACAATCCTTTTCTAATTCCACTTTTTAGGAAGTAATCTGAGAGATATTTCAATAAGAACATGGTTTTCTCGAGTTTTTCTGAAGGAAATCATACCATATTCAATACTAGTAAATATATGGATCATTTGATTAAAATTTTATTCTAGAACAATTTTATATTATTGAAACCCAAATAATAGAATTCCTACATATTTTATAGAAATCTCACATGGAAGCTTACACTGAATTTGTCTCACCCAGAGTCACAACCCAATTATAAAGTCATTATACCTATTAGTTTAAACTCAATACATCATAAATTTTTCTACTTGTATTCATAACCTAAATAATACTACCATTTTGAACTACATGAATAATGCAACAAGTCATGACTTTTTACCAGAGAGGCATAACCTAAATAGTAATACCTTTTCCCTAAAGAGGCACAACCCAAATTAACTTTTTCTGGGGAGTCAAAACACACATAGATGTACCTTTTAAAAGGGTAGTATAACCCACACACACATTAACACAAAATAATAAAGATAATTAAATCACTATAGAAACCTATATAAAAAATGAATCTTCTAAATATCTAGGTATTATATATAACTCAAGTAAATTAATGATGAATTATGAATTCTAAAAAAGAGATTATATGCATGATAATCACCTGAAGTGTAGAAAAGTTGATGTTATTCATAGTTCTTATATCCCTGATAATTCATTTTCATATACTCGATCAATCATCATTATGTACATAATTTTATCATACATTGAGTCTTTTAAATTTTATTATTATTGAATATTTCATTTTCCTAATTCAATATTTGTGTATGTGAAACCAATGACCTAATCAAGTGTTTTTATAATTATTTCCATGATAATTTTCCACATGTAAATATTTCATAAATAATAAGAAATATTAAGGTGTTATCTTCTTAATAATATAAAAAACAAAATAATATCTCATATAGTGTAATAAATTAGAAAAAAATTTACTAATATCCTTATCAAACGTCAGGATAATATATGAGACTAACTCTTCATATTTCAACCAGTTTGGGTTTGAATATCTCAAGTTCCAAAATTCCAATGTGAATATCCATACATGATTAATCCGATATGGATTTCATTTAAATCATAAAAAAATATAAATCCTAATATCATAATTTATATATAATTATTTTTTTATTTTAGAAAAAGACTATAGGAATATTCATAATAAACCTTCAAAAATATAAATACAAAATAATACAAAGAAGAGAGCTTAATTTAGGGTTTAGAACATCTTATAGAAACTCAAATTAGACATTAGATAATTTGATGTATGTAAAATGTCCATGTAGATAAAATATACTGGAAACACAAATATCTATATGATAATACGTATATAGTTTAATATTCCATTTAATAAATCTATTGGTGTAACTGATTTTCAGGCAGCTAAATTCACATTTGTTAATTAACATAACAAAATTCTTGTTGGTGAATTCATGTGAGAAAAATTACATAGATGAATTAATATATATTAATTCATTAAAGTGAATTCATATATCCATGTTCACTTAAGATAATTTATTTATTCAAATTATCCTTGCCGAATTCACATATCTGAAATTCATAAATCATTAAAATTCCTGACTTATGGAATTTCATTCGAAAATAAGACATTATAAATTATGAAATTTGATTTATGTCTAGTGGATTTATATTTAGGAAATATTATTATACTAATAAATAATAATGAATCAGCTTAATTAGTCTTTTATAGCTTATATTATAATTAGAATATAGTAGAAAAATAATTCTTAAAAATTATAGAATTCTGAATAAAAAAACATATTAATTTCTAACCCATATTTTGACCAGATAAAGATAGATTCGGAATTTTATTTCTTATAATGAAATTTAGATAATTTTATTTTATTTCAAAATGAATTATAATCAATCAATGTTAATTATTTTATTCCAATTTATTAACTAAATATAGAAGATTTCTAATTCTAGTAATTTGGCTATGTGGGATATTTGTCTATGTGGGTTTTAGCAATACCAGAAACTTGGATGTGTAGTTTAGCTATAACGTAACATTAAAAAACATTTATACATGATATTTTAAGCCTTAAAATGAAATATTTTATCTAATACTCCAGTTTGATGTTTTTAGAACATGTTATGAACAATCAAAATATGAAATTTAGAGGTTTTTTAAGTAAATTACTTCTTATGATATAATGAAGTTGAATAATTATATGATCAATTTTTAATATAATAATTATTGTAAAAAAGTAATTTTATTAATACTTTTATATTAAATAAATTCAATAAATCTTTGTAATTATCAACACACAAAGCTGTTCAATGATCCACTCAATAGAACCTTCATCTAAAAATGATTAGATCATTCTACCATTAATATGATTCAATATTCCATAATCTAAAAATTCATAAGTATTGTATCGATTTCAATCATCATAATGGAAAGAATAGCATGGTTCCTTAGAAAAAGGCCATCATCAATCATATTCACCTTCTAAGGGCTGTAATCAACTCCATCCATCTAATTTGATATATATTAAACTGTTTCTAGGTTAATATATACGTCACCATTTTATGAATAATATATATATCAAACCTTTCATAATAAATAATAATATTCTATATATTTAATGAACAAATTTCCTGTCTAAGCTCTACATCCTATGTCTGGTATTTTTTATCAATAATTTTAAATTTCCTTGAAGCATAAGAGATCACCATATCATTCAACATGACGATGCAACAATGTCCCTTCTTCGATACATAACTATAGATAACAAACACTTCTTCTCTATTTTGTACTGTCATAAGAGGTTCTCTAAACAACCTTCTTTCCATATACTTAAATTTTTCCTCACATTCATTTTTCTAACAGAACTTGGATCCAATCAATTTTATCTACTTTATTGGGTAAGATAACCATAAGAAATCTCTAAAAAATCAATGGTAGTATCTAGATACCCTAAATAAATTATGGATCTAAATCACCATGGTTGGTCCATTCCATTTCTCAATAACTTTTGTCTTTAAAGGATCAACAAATATACCATTGCTTGAGATTATATGACCCAATAATGAAACTTTCTGTAACCAAAATTAACTCTTTATTCATTTGGAATATGAATTATCCTTCCTTAGGGTCATTAACACAACCCTAAAATAATAATATTCCTCTTACATACTATTGAAATATATAACAACATCATATATAAATACTAAAACAAAATAAGCAACATATTCTCTAAATACAGTATTAAAAAGATATATCATGATAAAAGGGGAATTGTTTAGTCCAAATGTTATAAATATAAATTTATAGTATACGTACCAAATACAGAAGTCTATAATGGAAATTTATTTAATTCTAACCCTCAAATTATGATATATACAATTATATCATAGGTTAATCTTGGAAAAGTAGTTATCTCTTATTAACTGATCAAAAAAATCATCAATACAGGGTAAATGATACATGTTAATAATAATATTGTCATGTTCCCGATAATCAATTCAAAAAAACATTAAGCCAAATTTTTTCTTAATATAAATTACATGTTCAAACCATGTGTAACTGGATGAATGAATACCATGCCAATATTTAATTGGACTTTTTTATTTAATTCCCATAACTCAATATGGACCATTCTATAAGAAGTCTTTGAAATTTGTGTAGCACCAAGTATGAGTTATATTAAGAACTCAAAACCAAAATTACAATGAACACTAGAGAAGTATTTAAAAAATAAATTAGAATAAAGCAAAAAATTAGGAATATCATCAATATTGAGTTTGTCCCCAACAATATGAGATAAATACCCCCCATTAAAATTAAGTTGGACCCATATAATGGAAGTGGTTTCCACTATACATTCATCATCCTCACTGTGAGGGACAACCATAGGTTGATTAAAAATAAGACATGTGACATACCCATATAAAAAATTTACATGGGATATATATAGAGAGAATAAATTCATGGCCAAAATCACATAAAATTTAAGTAGTGGAGATTCACAAGATTTATAGGAAGTATATTCCACCAAATTTATATCCTATAGGATCTATAGACATAAGATATTATCATCAAACAATAGAAAGTTTACCTTCATAATTCAACATCTAATCATTGAGGAGGTGATACGATACATGTAGAATAGTCTTCAGATATAAAATATTTGGTAATACTAGAATAAAATAAGGAAGATTCCGTTTTAGAGAGGATGATAAGTGTATCTTTGACCACTTTTTTTCTTAGGACACACATCAACTATTTTGATCATGTGAACATTCACTTTATATCTTGAATTAAGAGGTTATTGATACTGATTGTCATAATTATCCATTAGATTCATGCACTTATTGGCATAACGACTATATTTATTGTTGTTGTAGCATTGGATTGTAATTGGGGAGTTCTCTTGAGATTTCTCTATTTTCATTTCATTGAATATAATCTTCATATTACATCAACATTATTTTTTTCAATTATCTTTTTTAACAAAATTGAAACACTTTCTAGAACAATTTAGGTAATTTCTTTAATGCATCCATCCACACATCTGGCAAGAAAAAATATTAGTATTCCTCGCTCCCTCGGTTTTATTATTGAAATTAAAACATTATCCTCTTATCATAAAAATGAGTTTTATGGGAATCCCCACTCTCAATTTTTACCTTGAGATCAAATAGAATGAATTATTTAAAGATACTTAAGTCCCTTATAGATTTTGTTCGTAGAATTAGAATTAAGACACTGAAGAAAAAGTCAATTACTTTCTATTTACTTTTATTCTTAATAATTTTCCACTATTTATATTCTTCATCTTCAAAATAATAGATTGTAAGTTCAACTTTTTCCTGATCCAATCACTAATGAATGGAAATTATCTTTTCAATTTTATTGATATATTACTCAAGAACTAGTGGATCATATGACCCACAAAAGGAAGTTAAATTTGGAAACATTAATGAATAATATGTAATTGATCCATCCTTTTCTTATTTGGATTCTTATCAAGATTAATGTCACGAGAGAGTTTCATAATATTAAAAATGTATTTTTTCATTCTAGCTCCCATGATTTTTAGTACCTCAAGACGAAATTAATTTACTTTATTCTTCAATAATTTTTAACATTATTACTACAAGTTCAATAAATTGATTAATACCAACCAATATCCAAATAATCCACCCACAATAATCATATTGTGATATATTCATTTAATAAATACTGATATATCCTAAATTATGACACATTTTTATTAGACTATGATGTTTTTTGGTTCACCCTATTTTTCATCCAATTATTCAAATGTTTTTTATGTTCTATCTATATATTATTCAGAACATAATCTCTAAAAATATCTAAACACTACTCTGATACAAAATAATGTGACCTAATCAAAAAACACATTAATATTACATCATTTTAGTTGAAAATATAATATATTACATAATAATTCATACCTAGGAAGCATAAAGATTTTGTGTCTTTAGAAACTAGTTACATAATAAATTAATTTCATTTAATATCTTTAACATATCCTATAAATTTATTTTCTCATTGTACCATACCTATAAATATCATAATTAGAAACTTTCTTCATAACATAGGGAAATGGAAACCTAAAAAGGGTGTGCTTAAATGCCCATTAAGGATGAACATATTAGATATCAATTGAAAATCATATACAAGTATAAGATATGAGTAAGGTTATTAGATCATGATCATAACATATAAATTAAATACGAAATCATTCATAGATCATAAATTATGAGTCATAACATAAATATTTAGTATTTAAAAATACACGAGTAATATGAGTGAAGAATCACCATTAGTGAATCAAGATCCACAAGAGAATATTACAATCATAATAAGACATCATATGAATTATTGAAAAGTAAAAATCATAAAAAAAAATTATTTATCAAGGATGATTACTAAGACCATCATCACATTGTAGATAAAGTCCCATAATGGATGGGGTTTACTCCCAAACCACTTTTATTTATTTGAATGGGTTAACTCCGCATCATCATTTACATTGTATCATGGTATTTCAATTATTACATAGTTAATTAGAGGAATATATAAATGTAGGAACAACTATCACTTAATGGAAAACATACAAATGTTTTCCAGAAGATTATAAAACATTAATCAATTCATTATCATAAACTATAGAAAATAAATGAGTTTCACAAATATTTACTCACCACATAATAATAGGTTGTCCCATGATATAACATGGACGGTATCATTATATAAAATCCCTAATGAATGATAATAACCATAAAAGTATATGGAAATAGATGAATAATACCATTAAGATAGATTTTTTTTCACTTCATTATAAAGGGGGGGAAAATATCACTTTTCGTCAATATTTTTTTAAAAAAACCTCCATAGTATTAAGAGGAAAAAAATAATTTTTATATAATATTAAAAACATGTAAACAAATATTCAATCAAAAAACTTGTCACAACTGCTATAAAATCTATTCATGTCATACACATTGTAGAGAACATTCCTTTCATTATATTTTAAAGAAATTAAAAATTGATTTTCTTTGGAAAACACTTAAAAGATTATTTTTATGAAATTTCAAAATAAATAAAAATATGATAAAAATGATTTTACCAAATAATTTTATAATATAAAATAACATTCTTTAATAACATTGGGAAATATTGAAATGGATAAAAAATACCCAAGACTCAAAAGATGAAATAAGGATAGGTTTTCTTAAAAAACATCATTTTGGTATCTAAGTTACATATAGGATAAAAAATATAATAGAACTTGGAAACCCAAGATATATAGAAATTATAATAAAATATATTAATTTTAATTGATAAGGATCATAAAATTTACTTTAATGTAAATTTAACATAGAAAATTTGAAAAAGAAAATGAGATTATAACATAAGTGTAAAAACCAAAGATTTTATGAGAAATATTATTTTTAATTTATTTGATGTATTGTGTTTCATGATACCCCAATATTATCTTGTGTTATACGCAACACCATATTAGCTTGCAGTATATGCAACACTAATCTTGGATCGTGTTACACACAATTTCAAGTTTGTTTGATAGTAGTTATTCTACGCAACATTGGGTATATATATATATTTAATGTATTAATGAAATATGGCGGGATTTTGTTATATTAAACAAAAAAGGAGTCGTTCACTACACACAACCCTGATTTGGCTTGCATTACACGCAACCACGACCTTCCTCAATAGCGTGTGTTGTACGCAATGCCGGGTTTTACTAAACAACGATATATTATTATAATATTTTTATAAACTAGTCGTTATGAATAGTATTAACTAAATATTTAATTTTATAAATTTATTATTCAGCTTACACATTTTCTAGAACATGGTATAAGAACAAAATATGTTTTTCGGGTAAAATAAGTATTTTTAAAAAAATGTACTTTTGCCGCCTTTTGATGGCGCACCCACTTTAAATCTAGTTTTTGAGATGTTTATAAATTAAATTTTACAAAATAAACTTCTTCTTTTGAATCAGTATATAAAAATTGACATTGGATAAAGTTTTGATATTTTTCTGATAACTTTCATATTTTAATGAAGAGTAAAAACACGCTATATTTTAATTAAAAACAACTTTTTTCATTGTAATAATTTATATGATTAAATTATAATATTGAATGGTTTTAATTATAAATAGAATATATGTTTACCATTTAATATAATTTATGTCATTATCTTTGATTTTACCTTGAATTCGTAGGATAAATTAATTCAATGTTTTGCAATGTTTGAAACAAAAACCCATTTTCTTTCGACAACGGGATTAATTTTAATTTAATTTCATCAACTTTTTTTGTATTTAATTTCAAAAAATGGATTCCATATTTGGATTCAGTGGGTCCAAATTATGTTAATAGGATGCTTTTTATTTTTGAGAATTATGAATAGTAACTACGATAAATTTTATTTACCATAGTTAAAGGTAAATAAGGTAATTAAGGGTAAATATAATATTATAAAATTACTCTAACAAATGAAAAAAATCTATTTGATGGCTAAAAGGAGACCCATATCACCTAAGGGTGGGATTAGATTCATTTTATGGACTTTTTACCATGAAAATAATTTAATTATTATTAAAACTAAAGAAAGTGACAACATGTCACTCTCTTAAATCTTATAAGTATAATAATTTTAATTTAGTGATAAGCTTCATGAAACAGAGAACATGAATTGTATATAGAATGATAATAAAATTATGTACATCAGATGAATTTATTTATAATTTTTAGGGATTAAATAATTATCATTAATTGTGACACAATAGTGATGCAGAAATTGTTTATCTAGTGAAAAATGAAGAATATAGTTTTTATTAAACTAATAGTGACCATAAAATGCACAAAACCCTAAACAAAACTTATTGGTCATGTAAATGTAAACCATAATCATCCAATGGTCGAATATTTGACCATTTGGATCCTTATAAAAGTGATTATGACACTTATATTATTTTATTTTAAATGATGCCAATGATTCCACCTTCATAATTTAATACATATAACAATTTAAATATTGAGATTTTAAGATGATAAATTCGAGTAAAGGTATTATTGTTAAAGATAATAGAATTATCTTCATCATAGGATTTTAGTTTTAATTTTTATGCAAAAAATAAGTATATTAAATAATTATACAAAAATGTTGTAGTAATTATTTTTTTAAGAGATAAACCAAATAAATGGTTTTAACAATAATAAAATAAATATTATATGAACTATTTAATGTTATCCAATAATTTTCTAGAAACATATGGCCTTTTATAAATCTATTATATATTTTATTTCGAATATATATTTTCTGTTTATATTTTATTTAAATTCAAATAAATGAATAGTGTCAAAATTGACACTGTTGCTATTTAATAAAGTTAACATATTATTAAATTGTTTAAAAATCACAAAAATATTTAAAAATTATAAATTTAAATTTATATAGTACAAAATGTCATAAAGTATCCAATTATGGAAAATTAACAACACATAAGTGATTATTTATAACCATTTAAAATTTAGAATTTTATTACCATAAATAAACTTAAATAGATTAAATAAGGATAAATCAAAATGATAAGGTTTAAAATAAGATCAAAACATGTCTAAATTTGATTGATTGACTAGATTACAACCCTATCTCATCTAAAATTCAAATATGAGTCATTGTTGGAGGTTTTTAAGTGGGGTTAGATTTATTATAAATTAATATTTTTAAGAATTCCAAAGGTGCCCCTCTCCTCCCTTATAAAAGGGAACCTCCTCCCTATCCTCCTCACACCACTTTGAGATTTCATGCTCGGCCAGCCAATGCCAAGTTCTCTTCTCCACTTCCCTAGATACATCCTAGAGGTCCTGGTATTCTTCAAAGACAAATTTTAGTGCCCTAAAAGGTGGTTTCAAAGAGGCACTTTAAAGAAGAGGTAATGTCCATTAACGATTCTTTCAACTTTATTTCTTCTTCCACTTATTCTTCTTTATATGTTTAATTATGAAGTAATAACATTAGTATAATTCATATACTGATATGTTATTATAAATATGAAACATTCTTATTTCACCATCTATCAATTCTACGGAAAATGAAATCACCGTGCGTGCGTACGTACGGAATACCGTCTCCACGCCATGGTATAATCTATTTTCTGCCACCACCTTACATGGATGGGTATAATGGTGTAAATAAATAACTATATATGGTTATTGTAAAGTGATATTGATTATTTAATATTATACATACACATAAATACAATTCCATGATCATGGGAATGATATCATTGCTCGTGCGTATGTACGGACTACCATCTCCACGAATGTGATGAGATTCATTTTCTATGATTAACCATTAAAGAATGATTATAATGTATACATAATGAATAATAATGAAAAATATGACATAATGAAGATACTGGATTTATATATATATATATTTCATCTACTTAATTCCATTGAATTCAATAGGGAAACGAAAACAGCGTTCATGCGTACGTACGGACTACCGTCTCCATGAACGGTGTATTTCATTCCTTTTATCGATCTATAATATATATGTATATGATGAATATATATTATATATAAATCATTTTTTACATTCTGGAATTATTTATATCAGGATATAAGTAATAATATCAAGAACGACAAGTCAAAACAGATACGATAAATGAAATGATTTTACCCAAAACGCTGCTTTAACATGGAATTTACAAAAGAACTGGAAATATAAAGTCACATGTGAAACATATATGATATCATAACAATGAATATGATTATTTAATAAGTCAATGAAATTATTTATATTGATATAAAGGAGGTTCGGATCCGTACGAAGCATATCGAACCTAAGGTAAGGGATAATTATTCCAATATCATTCTTATCCGAGATTGTTTATTCGTAAGTATTTTATTAGGGTTATGTTTATCATCCATGTCCATATGATCTAAAAATGTTTTCATAAAATTTTTACATTTCTTCCATGTATTTTAAAAATCATTTATACCATTTTTTTGACTTTTAGCACATTGTATAGAAGGAATATTTCTTTTGTTTACCAAACGAGGTACTTTTTGACTTTTCCGACAAAAGTATGAGAGGAATGTTATTTTTAACTTATACGGCGTGAATGGATTTTTACGGTTTCATAAAGCCTCATTTTCATGAAGCTTAATCTTCAAGACTTTATGAATATTTTCAACAAAATTCTTTTCTTTTAAAATTTCATGGAATTTTGTTAAAAGAAAATGATTTTGAAGTAGAAAGGATATTTTCCTCAAGAATTCATTTCAAGTGTTTTATCAAAATAATTTTCCATCTAATATGAAAGTATTTCAAATGTGTATGTTTCAAGTATAATGTCTCTATGATTTACATGGTTTCACTTTTGTTATTATTAAATTATATCTATTTCTTTTATATGGATTATGTGATGAGGGGATGATGTTTATGAAACCCATTTTATTTGTTGGGTTATTATAAATGATGTATGTTTATTTTGTGGAAAAAGTAAGAATGATTTCATTATGAGATGGGTGGGACCTATATCTCCCTCCAATGCATTGGGTAAATATTTATATCTCATGAGATAGACATGGCTAGAATGGTAAATTAAACCGGTTCAGTAATACAAGACTGGAATGAGGAGTGAACTCGATTCAGAAAAGGAATTTGTCCACTAAGATGGTCTTGGCAGTAATGCCTTGGCTACTATGTAAATCATAACAAGTGATGAATTGTTGCCACAATTACGTGTTTTATTCCCATGCTAAGTTATCATGATTAATGTTTCTTCATGATCTATGCCTTACGTACTGCCATGTTTTATGTCATTGCTCAAGATTTTGATGTTTAGATTTTATGCTCATGTTTTTTACATTGAAATGTCTAAGTATTGTTTTATATTCTCTATGCTTACCCTTAATGAGAATTTGATCTCACCCTTTATATGTTTTATTTTCCCTAGGATTTAAATAAAGGTTTTAGGTAAGAAAACAAAAGGGGAAGATCATTAATAGAGATGTTGAAGATCTTTCACCACGATTAGAAGATTATATTCCATGTTTCCAAAGACAATAAACTATTACGATCCTTGTGTGTCTGTTTTTTATGTATTAAGTATTCCACAAAAGTATGGTAATGTCCATGTATGTCAATCTTCGGGTATCTACAGTTGGTATCAGAGGAAAGGTTTAGTCAACCTTTGGAAACTAGGATCCGAAAACTTTAGTGGGATCCCTAGAGATATTTCTAAGGTCTGTCTAGGGATGTCCCTAAGGATAAGTATACGTATAGGATATAGTCCTAGAACTACGGTAACAATCTTAGAATTTAACCTAAGATGTTAGATATTGAGGGTAATCCCCCTTTACTATGTTGTTTTACCTAGCACGATTTTTTCCTCTTACACTATTCTTTATGGGTTTTAGAAAATGATTAGAAACAGGAAGATTCACAATAATGGAGGATATGACAGACAATGGAATGATATTCTTCATGAGAAACCAAATGAAAAGGGATTTGGAAGTCCAAAAATTTTTATTATTGCTAATCATAAATATCGTAATATGATCAATAATATCAACTTTGGTATGTTTCCCGACACAGATAATAAGAGAAAGATGAAGTTTCCTGATGATCATAGAGGAAATAAAGGTCAATTTCCCATATGTAAATCATGTGGTAAGAGGCATCAGGGAGATTATTTCAGAGGAACTAGAAGATGCTTTGGGTGTGGAAAAGAAGGACACAAAACCAGTAAGTTCAAAGGAAAAGGTCCAGTTAACAGCATGGGAAAAGATAATGGTATTGCTACGACATCAACAATGATTAGATGTTTTGAATGTGGAATGTATGGGCATTATAAAAACCAATTCCCTAAGGGAAAATCTCATGAAGAGAATCAGCATGGTCATATGGGTAGTATTTATGTGGATGATGATGAGGAGACTACAAATGATATATGAGATGAAAGATGTGTTGATGCTCAGTTAGTTGTTTAAGAAGGTAGTGGAATGAATGTTTGTTTAACAAGAGTTATGTTGAATAGTTAATGGTACTATGGAATAAAAAATCATCTAAGGATTGTTACACTATTATTTTACCTAAAGTATTTGAACGTATATGTTGAATGATACCGGTAACCATGAAAGGTTATTCAGATATTTTTGGAAAGTAGATGATATGCACATAATGAAGGGATAAGAAGATAATGAGATGTTTGATTGTATTCATGAGATCATGACTGATATAAGGACTAATTGATATTATGGTTTGATTATATAGATTTTTCGGGATTTTGGTATGTTTAAAGAGTTACCTTTTGACAGTATTCATGTTTTTACTAAGGTTTTATGGTAATTTATGTTTCAAGAGAATATATGACTAAAGTATTCATGTGTTTGGAATGCAACCAACAAGATATATCTTATGATATATGTGAGATAAATTCGTGTATTCACATTCTTGGTAGATAACCTTTCTAGTAATTGTTTTCTTTATACTATGAACTTGGACCAAAGTATTTTAGATAAGCCTAAAGATTGGAATAGATTATGTTGAAAATAAGTTAGTATTGTTTAAGGATGGAACTTTTTTCGATATTATTGATGGGATGTTATAGTAATGTAGTTTTAGAAAAAGGACAACCTGCAGGACGGGCGACAACCCATCGCGTCAGACAAGGCTATGGGAATCGAACCCACAACCGAAGTGCGACTGGCCTTTATCGCCAACCACTAGCCTACAGGAAGTCCGTGGTTACTAGAAACTAGTTTTATTTTATTAAGCGGTTTGATATATGAAGTATAGGTTCATTTCTGGAACTGTATATGATTAACCTCACCATAGATGGACTTATGTATATTTGATAACTTTTTCTAACCTTTTGTTTGAAATAGATGGAATGACTCATCATTTTATCACATGATCTGCTAACACTTCATGAATGGAAAATTCAACTTCATTTCTTTAAGAGATGAAGTGGAAATTGTTCAAGGCATGAACAATGGTTATATTGTACCAAAATCAAGTAAGTATTTATTTTGATTCGAAAATTCTTCAATGTTAGAGAAATGATCCTGAAAAAAATGTTGTCACAGTGCCCTTATATCCGATTAATCAAATGGTACCTTATATCATCACAAATCTATGGCTTTGTGATTGTTAGATTTTTCATAGCCATGTCCTCTACCACTCTCCATCAGAACTTGATGTTTAGATTTCTCTTCTATATACATATTTTCACCTATGTTCTCCCAAGAGGAAACCGAGTGATGAGTTAATTTGGGTAACCGTTATGTTTCACACACCACTTTTTGAAATTAAGTTTTAGTATGTGGGTTTATATTAAGGAAACTTTCAAGTAGTCAACCATTTATAACCCCGATGAATTTCAAGGGGGAAATTCATTTTAAAGGGGGTAAAATGTAACACCCTGAGATTTTGTGAGATATATTATTTTTAATTTATTTTATGTATTGTGTTGTATGATACCCCAAGATTATCTTGCGTTATACGCAACACCGTATTAGCTTGCAGTATATGCAACACTAATTTTGGATTGTCTTACACACAATTTCATGTTTGTTTGATAATTGTTATTCTACGCAACATTGAGTATATATATATATATATATTCAATGTATTAATGAAATATGGTTGGATTTTGTTATATTAAACAACAAAGGAGTCGTGAACTACGCGCAACCCCGACCTGGCTTGCATTACACGCAATCACGACCTTCCTCGATAGCGTGTGTTGTACGTAATACCGGGTTTTAATAAACAATGATATATTATTATAATATTATTATGAACTAGCCGATATGAATAGTATTAACTAAATTTTGAATTTTATAACATTATTATTCACCTTAATCATTTTATAGAACATGGTATAAGAACAAAATAATTTTTTCGGGTAAAATAAGTATTTTTAAAAAAATGCAGTTTTGCCGCCATTTGATGGCGGACCCACTTTAAATCTAATTTTTGAGATGTTTATAAATTAAATTTTACAAAATAAACTTCTTCTTTTGAATCAGGATATAAAAATTTACATTGGTAAAAGTTTGGATATTTTTCTGATAACTTTCATGTTTTAATGAATAGTAAAAACACGCTATATTTTAATTAAAAACAAATTTTTTCATCGTAATAATTTATATGGTTAAATTATAATATTGAATGGTTTTAAAGAATAAATAGAATATATTTTTACAATTTAATATAATGTACGTAATTATCATTGATTTTACCTTGAATTCGTAGGTTAAATCAATTCAATCTTTTGCAATGTTTGAAACAAAAACCCGTTTTCTTTCGACAACGAGATTAATTTTAATTTACTTTCTTCAAATTTTGTGTATTGAATTTCAAAAAATGGATTCCATATTTGGAATCAGTGGGTCCAGATTTTGTTAATGGGCTACTTTTTATTTTAGGGAATTATGAATAGTAACTACGGAAAATTTTATTTACCATAGTTAAAGGTAAATTGGGTAATTAAGGGTACATATAATATTATAAAATTACCCTAGCACATGCTGAAAAATATATTAGATGGATAAAAGTCGACCCATATCATCTTAGGGTCGTATTAGATTCATTTTATGGACTTTTGACCATGAAAATACTTTAATTATTATTAAAACCAAAGAAAGTGACAACATGTCACTCTCTTAAATCTTAAAAGTATAATAATTTTAATTTAGTGATAAAATTCATTAAACATCGAACAGGAATAGTATCCAAAAATCTAATAAAATTATCTACATCATATTAATTTATTTTTAATTTTTAGGGATTAAATAATTATTATTAACTGTGACACAATAGTGATGCAGAAATTGTTTATCTAGGGAAAAATCAAGAATATAGTTTTTATTAAACTAATGGTGACCATAAAATGCACAAAACCCTGAAAAAAACATATCGGTCATGTAAATGTAAACCATAATCATCCAATGGGTGAATATTTGTCCATTTTGAGCCTTATAAAAGTGATTATGACACTTATATTATTTTATTTTAAATGATGCCAAAGTTGTCACCTTCATAATTTAATAAATATAACAATTTAAATATTGTGATTTTAAGAAGATAAATTCGAGTAAAAATATTATTGTAATAGTTAATATATTTATCTTCATTATAGTATTTTATTTTTAATTTTTATGCAACAAATAAGTATATTAAATAATTATACTAATATGTTGTAGTAATTATTTTATAAAGAGATAAACCAAATAAATGGTTTTAAAAATAATAAAATAAATATTATATGAACTATTTAATGTGCTCCACTAATTTTCTAGACAAATATGACCTTTTATTAATCTATTAAATATTTTAGTTCGAATATATATTCTGTTTAGATTTTATTTAAATTCAAATAAATGAATAGTGTCAAAATTGACACTATTGTTATTTTATAAAAATAACATATTATTATATTGTTTAAAAATCACAGAAATATTTAAATATTATAAATTGGAATTTATATAGTCTAAAATGTCATAAATTATCCAATTATGGAAAATTAACAACACATAAGCGATTATTTATAACCATTTGAAATTTAGAATTTTATAACCACAAATAAACTTAAATAGATTAAATAAGGATAAATCAAAATGATAAGGTTTAAAATAAGATCAAAACATGTATAAATTTGATTTATTGATTAGATTACAACCCTATCTCATCTGAACTTCGAAGATGAGTCATTTTTGGAGGTTTTTAAGTGGGTTTAGATTTATTATAATTTAATATTTTTAAGAATTCCAAAGGTTCCCCTATCCTCCCTTATAAAAGGGCACCTCCTCCCTCTCCTCTTCAAACCACTTTGAGATTTCATGATCGGCCAAAACCTGCCTAATTATCTTCTCCACTTCCCTATAAATATCCTAGAGGTCCTGGTCTCTTCAAAGACCAATTTTAGTGCCCTAAAAAGAGGTATCAAAGAGGCTCTTCAAAGAAGAGGGAATGTCCGTTAACGATTATTTATTATTTCTTCTTACACTTCTTCTTATTTAGTTGTTTCATTATTAAGTAATAACATCAGTATCACTCATATATTGATATGTTATTATAAGTATGAAACAACCCTATTTCACCATCTATCCATTCTACGAAAAACGAAATCACCGCGCGTGCGTACGTACAGAATACCGTCTCCACGCCGTGGTATAATCTATTTTCTGCCACCACCTTACATGGATGGGTATAATGGTGTAAATAAATAACTATATATGGTTATTGTAAAGTGATACTGATTCTTTAATATTATACATACACTTAAATACAATTCCATGATCATGGGAATGATATCATCGCTCGTGCGTATGTACGGACTACCGTCTCCACGAATGCGATGAGATTAATTTTCCATGATTAACCATTCAAGAATGATTATAAAGTATATATAATGAATAATAATGAAGTATATGACATAATGAAACTACTGAATTTATGTATACATATATATATATATATATATATTTCATCTACTTAATTCCATTCAATTCAATAAGGAAACGAAAATAGTGTTCATGCGTACGTACGGACTACCGTCTCCATGAACGGTGTATTTCATCCCTTTTATCGATCTATACTATATATGTATATGATGAATATATATTATATATAAATCATGTTTTATATTATGGAATTATGTAAATCAGGATATAAGTAATAATATCATGAACGACAAGTCGAAACACATATGATAAATGAAATGATTTTACCCAAAACGCTGCTTTAACATGGAATTTACAAAAGAACGGGTAATATGAAGTCACAAGTGAAACATATATGATATCTTAACAATGAATATGATTATGTAATAAGTCAATGAAATTATTTAAATAAATATACATGAGGTTTGGATCTATACGAAGCATATCAGACCTATGGTAAGGGATAATTATTCCAATTTCATTCTTATCCGAGATTGTTTATTCGTAAGTATTTACTATGGTTATGTTTATCATCCATGTCTATATGATCTCAAAATGTTTTCATAAATTTTTTACATTTCTTCCATCTATGTTTAAAGTCAATTATACCATTTTTTGACTTTTACCACATCGTATGGAAGGAATCATTATTTGTTTTACCAAACGAGGTACTTTTTGACTTTTCCAACATAAGTATGAGAAGAATGTTTTTTTAACTTATACGGCGTGAACAGATTTTTAAGGTTTCATAACACCTCATTTTCATGAAGTTTACTCTACTATATTTTATGACTATTTTCAACAAAATTATTTTCATTTAAAATTGCATGGAATTTTTTGAAAAGAAAATGATTTTGAAGTAGAAAGGATATTTTCCTCAAGAATTCATTTCAAGTTTTTTATCAAAATAATTTTCCATCTAAGATGAAATTATTTCATATGTGTATGTTTCAAGTATAATGTCTCTATGATTTACATGGTTTCACTTTTCTTATTATGAAATGATATCCATTTTTTTATATGGATTATGTGATGTTGGGATGATGTTTATGAAACCCATTTTATTTGTTGTGTTATTATGAATGATGTATGTTTATTTTGTGGAACAAGTAATAATGATTTCATTATGAGATGGGTGGTACCTATATATCCCTCCAATGCATTGGGTGAAGATTTATATCTCATGATATAGACATGGCTAGAACGGAAAGTTAAACCGATTTAGTAATACAGGACTGGAACGAGGAGTGAACTCGATTCAGAAAGGGACTTTGTCCACTAAGATGGTCTTGGAAGCAATGCCTTGGCTACTATGGAAATCATAACAAGTGCTGAATGGTTTCCAAAATTACATGTTTTATTCCCATGATAATTTTTCATGATTAATGTTTCTTCATGATCTATGCCTTACGTACTACCATGTTTTATGTCATTGTTGAAGATTTTGATGTTTATATTTTATGATCATATTTTTTACATTCAAATGTCTAAGGATTGTTTTATGTTCTCTATGCTTACCCTTACTGAGCATTTGAACTCACCCTTTATATGTTTTCTTTTCTCTAGGATTCAATGAAATGTTTTGGGTAAATAAACAAAAGGGGAAGATCACTAATGGAGATGTTGAAGATCTGTCACCGCAATTAGAAGATTATATTTCGAGTTTCCAAAGACACTAAACTATTACGATCCTTGTGTTTCTGTTTTTGTTATGTATTAAGTATTCTACAAAAGTAATGTAATTTCCATATACGTCATGCTTCGGGTCTCTACAATAACCCTTATATCAGATCTTAACATTCATTTTACATGATCTTATGATCCATTATAATAAATTTAGATTCATTATACACATATAATAAATAGTGTTAATAGTAATATTACAATATATCGTCACCTTAAAATTTCTAATTACTCATTTAATAATAATTATTCATTAAAATGAACATTCATGTGAAACATAGTCTATTTTCCATGTGTTCTTCAGTTTGACGGTTCTAGTCCTTTTATATTTTTCATGTTTTAATAATATGAATAATATTAATCATTTTATAATTATATTATTTATTGATTATTTACAATTTTATAACTATACATAAAATTTAGTGATGATTAACCTCATATATCCCTATGTGGATATGGTAGTCTGTATGTATGCACGAGTGATGTTTCCAATTTTTCGATGGATCAAATGAAATAAAGGTAAATAATAGTTAACATATATATATATATATTAATAAATATATAACCAAAAAACTTATTCATTAAATCTATCCTTATTACCATCAATGTAAATATGAAATAAAAAAATGAATAACATTGCTTCATGGAGGTGGTAGTCTAGAAATACACAAAATCAATATTATCATTTTCCAATGGATGATAATGAGTTATAAAACAACTATAAAATTAAAGAAAAAAATATTAGAATATTGATAACTATAATTCCATCATATTAATTTGGTAATATATCCTTTTTTAGGATGTTTAATGTGAAAGAAACTTGAAAAAATTTGGTAGGAACATATTCCTATTCTTCTAGCATCCTTATTTTAAAAGCATATTAAGGTTCATTGGATATGTATTTGGGGATATAATCATCTCACAGTCATAGGTATGGATTTTTAGAGGTTTTCTAGGTTGACCATGGTTCATTTAAAGAGCTCAAGTGGTGTGGATAAAAGAAGACATGATTTTTTTTATAAGTGAGTGAAGTGGCACCCTTGTAATTTTTATGAATACTTAAATGTAAAAAATTAATTTTCAAGGGAATGTGGGTAAAAATTGGATAAATCTATAATATGGTATGATATATCATAAAACTGAATTCATGTTTTCAAATTTAGACTACTCTATGTGATATTTTAATCCTTATGTATTAGTTTAAGCCCCTCATTAGCCCATTTTAACTTTAACCGAGGTGAGTTTTTCTACAAAAGTTACTATTCATTCTAAATAATAATTAAGGTAGACTCAATAAAAAAAATTTAAATAATGATTTAAAATATAGAAACAATTTTACCAATTTCATTTTTAGAAATATTTTGAAATTAATTTGAAACTATGTGCGCAAAATAGAACCAAAACTATTTTTAGAAAAATTCATTTTTAAAAATAAAACAAGATTATTCCAATTATCTTTCCATTAAAAAATAATATATGATTGTTAAATTATGTTATTCAATATATTGTATTTAAATACCATTAAAAATAATTCTTCAATAGTGATATATTTAAATTATTATGAGAAAAACACATTGAACATATAAAAGATGTTTTTTAGAAAAATATGTCCTTTTACCGTCAAATGATTTTTTTTTTCATTTCCCAAAAATTTATAACCATTTTATTATTTCTGAAAATTGTTAAAATTTAAATTTTTATAATCTGGGTAATTTAAATAAAATTTTAAATTTAAAATATTTTCAAAAAATGATTATATATATTTCTAAATAGTTCTTTAGGAATAATAATATTTCTTAGTTAAATTAAAAATTAATTATTAAAAATTATTATTGATGAAAATAAAATATAACGTGATTAATTATATAACGTATAATATTTTTCACATAATAACATGGTATTGTAATTTATAATCAATCTAACACATCAAATTTATTTAATAGAAAAAGTAATCGCAAATATATAGGTATTGTAGTGAGGGTGTCGTTAGAGCTAATGAGAGGCATGTGATTATCTCAAGGTGTTAGCAGTAATGTGTGCAGATTAGTATGGTTTAACGTAATGATATTTGGGAAATAATAAGAGTTTTACCAATTATATAAATTTTTTATATGGTCATATATCTCAGTTTTGGAGAGTGAAGTTCCCTTGTGAGTGAATTGGAGCTTAGTGAGATTACTAAGAAAGATGAGTCCTTTAAGAAAATAGTGGGTGTGAAAAAAGAATGTTTTCATCTAGATAATGGTTGATGTATCATTTGAGATTTATATTATAGAGTATCTTAGTGGGGGTCATGTGAATTTTTAGGACATGGTATTAGGTTTCCAAGGGGCTTAGAGTAGGATAACATTGGATGGTCCTTGGGTATTGCGTTGAAAAGTGATAAGGGACTATGATGACGCTAGACCAGGCCTTGAGGTTTTACAGAAAGGAGCCTATGGGTAGTGGAATCACTGGTGAATGATGGATGTGAGATTATATCACTAATTAGAGACCATTATTAGTTAGATGGTCTCTAATGGCTACGCCAACGGGTGAGGTGTGATGTGCTCCATGATGGGGGGCTAGATCTCAAGTGTCTAACCCCCATGCGATCTGCTGAGGAGTTGTGTGATAGGTTACATGAAATATGTTCTCCTTAATGTATGTTTTTATATTTTATTATTATAGGGGACATACCCAATTGGGTAGAGGGATCTTGAGGCATATCCATACCATGAGTGAGATAATAACGGATGGACTGACATGGGTGATATGAGGTCCTCATGTGCATGATGTATGACATTGACTTGAGTGGGATTGGGTTAAGATATTGGACCATCCCATTTTATATGGTTGGGTAATAATGTTACAAGAGACTAGGATGACAGAACCTACCTTGACTGATAATGTAGTAGGTTAAGAATTAGATGTAGAAGTATGCCATATTCCTTTAGGTAGTTGGTCAAGGTCTGGGATGACACCCACCCCAATTATTATGGTATGGGTTAGATTGAGGTTCAATATAATTAGGAAAATATGGTATTATAGTATGTAATTAGAGTAGGTATTATTTGGGATCCTGTCAACCTAGTTCATACATGAGGACTCGATGGGTGTGTGTATCTCACTGAGTGTCAGGGTAGGTGTGATTTCACATGAAGAATTCAAAAGATTTTTTATTTTATTTCACTTCCATTAAAATTATTATATATTCATATAAAATCATATACTAGGAGTTCTTAGTGAGACCCTACCAAGTTACTTGTTCACACGATACATGGGAACCATGCAACACAAGAAACTATTGTGTTGTCTTTTAGGATGATGATGAGTGTAATTGTGGATCAGGTTGGGCAGCTTGAGGGTATCAATTGAATGGGAGTGTAATGTAGCCTAGGGATAGTAGTGGAGAATGATATATTTTCCTTATTTTTTAATATTTTATATGTGATTATCCTAGTGAGAGAATAGTGTATTCATGTTGAATGGGCCACACATTTATAATATGTATTACATTATGATGTGGAATTGGTTTTCATTTTATTATGTATACTATACTGCCTTACATGTATGATTATTCTGATATTTTTATATGGCTGTATGAATGTGATTATAGGGAATAGAATATCCATGGAATGGATAAGCTCATCACCATTAGTCTATATCCTCTAACTTATGGGGAAACACACCTAACATCACTCAG
The DNA here is from genome assembly GCA_963277665.1 of Viscum album. Taxonomy (NCBI): domain Eukaryota; kingdom Viridiplantae; phylum Streptophyta; class Magnoliopsida; order Santalales; family Viscaceae; genus Viscum; species Viscum album. The sequence continues at coordinate 1,351,088,057 of OY728147.1, read as the reverse complement.
AACCTCGGCCCGAGGTGCAGTAGAGTGGCGATCAAACAAGGGAATTACATTAACTGATAAATATATACATAAAACTTTTATTGGAATAAAATCATCAGATTTTGCCTATGGACATGGTGGTTCTATCAACAAGGTAATTTCCAGAAATTCAGATCGAGATATGAAAATCATATTGGCTAATGAAACAAGATATTCTACCTTCTTGATGAGAAATCTAGACAAAGGGATTATATTATCCATTGAAAATACTTCTGAGGTTGTTTTTATTGTGATACTTAACTTAATTCTCAATGAAATCCTTAATATTTCACCAGATTATGATCAGGAATATTAGTTTAGTAAGCCTAATACCACTAATAAATATGACTAGAGGGTCAAAAAAAAGTATATCTAGAAGCATAGTTAAATTATATTCTAATTTAATATTAAATAAATATTATTCTTTGGTTTAGAGGAATAATAATTATTTAGGTTTTTTTGGATCAAAAATATTTATTCACCAGTTATTCAAGACAATATATATGTGATTTTAATTTTAAATAAAAAATTATTTATGCTTTAAGAAAATATATTATTCATTTTTTATTAAATTAATAATATAGTGATAGTTATTTATTTATATAATCTCTTCTTTATCATGTTTAAATGAATACCAAGGGGGATAGAAGGATCGAGTTCAGGGTTAGGTGGTAATTATATATTTAACATCATTTAAATAATTTTTAATTAATTTCTTTAAAAAATGATATTTAAATTATTTCATATTTTTTAATCATGCTTAGGAAATAATAATAAAAATATTATCAATATTCAACTTGGGGTTAATTTAAAATTAGGAAGTTGGTTAAGGGACCTTGTACAATAACATATTCTCTAGCCTATGGATTTAAAACTAATTATATCAGTTATAGGATTAGATGATTATTGGGAATAAAATTCCCTATGGAGAATTATCTGAATCCTAGAGTTAAATCTCTCACTAATGCTCTCACAAATAGAGGGCATCAATCCTCCCCCTCCCTATGAAGTATCCAAGTGAACAAGATGAATTCATCAAGATAAAAATGAATTCTTTTTTGAGATAAAAAATGAATGATATATGTAGTGAGAATAATCACTATTATAATATGAATATTCTATGATAAAATATCAAGGTTCATAGAGAATTTGATTGTACCTTTAGAGGGATTCAACACCTTTATCCTTTATCATAGTGATGGTATGAAAAGAAATTTCAAATGATCTAATAATGAATAATTAATTGAAATAAAAAGTAAATGTTATCAATATAAATGACATGTGATGTATACACTATTTCATTCTTATAGTGTTGAGGAATTATATGAAGAAATCAATGAAGAAAAATTAATGGCCTTGACCGAACCCTCTACTACTATACCTCATAATATTAAAGCTGCTGAAATAAACCATGTGTTCTATGATTGTTATTAATTTTATAATAGAATGTTTTTATGTTTTCATACATGGTTATTATATATTGGATACTTAATTACATCTGTTTCTTTGATTAATCATTTAAAAAATCATAGAAACATAGAAAAAAGTGGGATTATGGTGTTTCCCATCATCCCTACCTTCTTCAAACTTCAAGGAATACTGCTAAAGGGAATGGTATTATCACGAACCAATTGAGATTCTATCCAACAAAACCTCTGATCTTGGTCAAAGACATAGGCTGAAGGGAATTCCCAATCCCCACGATCTAGAAACTAGTTCCAGGTATTAATGAAATCACAATGGTATTAAATTACCCAATAAATTAACAAGACCAATATAAAAAAAACTAAATATGACACAAGATCCAACAACTAAACACTAATAATATACAAACCTAATCATGATAAAATAGAGAAAAAAGAAAAACTAAATACACAACTAAAACTGGACCATGCTAAAATATCTCCACGTGGCCTCTTGGTCACTGCCAACCATATGATTGAACCTCTCCAATTGTGAGATCATGAACAAGAAACATGAACCTAGAAAATAGCTCTGGTCTACTGATGTTGAGTGGAAAATGTAAGGCGTGGGATAAAATATCTTAGTATAAAATCACCATATAATCCCTAAATTTACATTACCGAGATTTTATATAATCACTAGTTTGAAAAAATATTCTAAAATAGGTTTTTATTAATTTAATGAAAACAAAACTGACTTTCACATGTTCTCCTTACAAAATATGGCACTCACACTGCTTTTCTTTTTAAAAAAAGTTTCCCTTTTCTGGACCCTTTTTAAAATAAAAGTCCAAGTATAAATTCATACCATGTAATCAAAAGGGAGAAGTAGAAAGTGAAGGATACAAAAGACAACATACATAAACTATGTCATCTAAAATCCAAACAAACAGAATAAAAAATAGAATATATAGGGAGTTATTTATAATAATCTCTAAAAAAATCCCAAGAGGGATCGCTGGACATAATCGGTATGGACTCACATTATAGTGTATAGTGAATCTCCATAGTCAATAACCAACTGGATGCTCTCAACTAGACAATAAAGTGGCATGCCCAACTTTTCCCCATATAGTCAAGGGGGATACCAACACCTATAGTCGAGGTCAACAAGAAACCTTAACTCGACCCTCTAAAAGGAACCAATGAATCCCATGATAGTAATGGTGATACATAGTAGAAAGAGAGGCAATCACATGCTTGGGTCACCTGACCTACAACCAACACACTTGTCTGATCCTACCAACAACAACACCCATGAAATAACCCACATCGAGGAAATCTTCCATAGGTGTTACCATCATGCAATAAACCATACACATGTCCCAATCATCCCACCTGATCATTTGAGTTTCAATAAACACATTTCCAAGGATTTTAAAATATCAAATTTCTCTTCACATCACATAATATCAAAACCATCCATTCCATAATATCAAAAAGTTATAAATGAGCCTTTAACTTTTCAAGTCCAAATACAGTTACAAAACCATTTTCAAACCATTTTTGAACTAACATAAAACACAAATTTCTTGTCTACAATTCTAAAAAGGCATATTCATTTCAAATCCAATTTCATTAGCAGCAAAATTCCAATGCAAAATGAAAACACACAACATACAAAAGGATACCCAAATAGATTTTATACCACATAGAAACCAACCATTTCCAAAGGCACAAAAGAAGCCATAACATTAAACACCAATTTGAAACTACATCTGAGTCACTTGAAACCAAGGTACATTTAGTGAAACACCAATAGTTTTAATAGATCATGAAAAGTTATTAGAAATCTTATTTTATAATAATAAAAATTATTTAATACCATTATCATTTTTGTGACCATCCATGTGTACACCCCATTAACAAATGGATGCGCCCACGTAAAATAGAACCCCACATGTATAAATGAAGTTAACCAAAACCATTTTAAATGTAACAACACATGTTTTACCACCAACAGAACAAGCCACTAATATGCAGGAAAACATAAAATCCACCACAATTCACATATAAGGGTCATATCACAATCAACCCACACCATCAAAAAATAACCAATACAAACACATGATGAAAATATCCAATTTATTTTATAAATACAACAAGGAATATTATCAAACATGTTGAGTGCATATATATAAGTATTTTTAAAGAAACCATTTGAAAATAATTTTTACCCACATTAACCCACATGAGAGCTCCATAATAAACCATGAAAACAAATCACACGCCTTTAAAACCCATTTATAAATTATTTTTCAACACCCAATAATCCAATGGAATATGTTTGAAAGGAAATAGATGAAAACACCAACCTCAATAGAGTAAAGATGTGATGAAACTCTCAAATAACGAAGAAAAAACCCCGAGGAACAATCCAAATATCATAAAACCTAATAAACAAAATAAAATGCATAAAACATATCCTATATGATTTAAACAAACACGAATCCTCCAAGAAAACAACATAAATCAAATGTGGATAAGAATAAGATGATTAAATTAATGAAAAACCATGAAAAACTCACATAGATTTGAAGGAGGAGAATCAGGGATCCAAGGAGTCCAAATAAGAGGAGGGTTTGGGAGCCCTCTATTGTTCCAAAAACAATCCATAGAGACGAATCATGAAATGGGGTTAAAACAGAAGAGGGGAAAAACATAATTTTACACTTTTAATAATCTGGGAGGATTACATGGTTTGGAATCATGGTTTTCCAATCCATATGCAAACCATGCGGTCTCCACAATCCAAATTGACAGAACCTCACACATGGTTTTTATACAGTTTTCAACACCATGGGAAACCTGTGTGCAATATCATCAGAAACCCAAAAAAATTTCCCTATAACCTAGGCAATGCCACATGGTTCCCCTTGAACATGTGCTAACCATTCACCCCTTTTTACTAATCCCAAAACATACACTTTTCAACAAAAACTGACCCATGACTTTCAAAAACACAAAAATTAAAACCAGGAATAAACCCAAACCTCATCAGAAGGATCAAAAGCCAATAAAATAAATAAAATAAATAATTTCAAAGGTCAATGTGTGAGAAGGATAATTTTATTTGGTATGTCAGGTATTTACAGATTAGGAATGTCATGACTCGAGAGATTGGTACGGAAAGGAAATCATGAATCCTTGCTAATTATGGTCTTTGAGTTTCCTCGAGTAGTCATAAATTTGAGTATTTTGTTTTTGTTTTGGATGAGTAATGACAATGAAGGTGAGTTGGTTCCATATTGCGATATCATATGAAGTAGTGACCCATGTGGATCCTGAAATCATGATTCAAGGTCCTCCGAGTGGGTAGTTCTTTCTTAGGTAATGGTCCACTAACCATGTAACTAAGATATGTATAACTACCCTTCTCTTGATTACACACTTAAACATGATTTATTACATAAATTTCACTTAATAAAACTCTAGGGATATATAGGTCTCATGTATTGGGAAATTAAGAACTTTACTTGACAACTTAAGATATAAAATAAAACATCTTTATTGAAAACTTCTTTTACATGACCACAACATTACTGCATACATAACATTGCATGGGACAATCTAAAGACATTCATAAGAAAAGGGTGTGCTATAAATCATATTAAGGGATAAAAATAGTAATATCATGAAGAATAAAATACATGTTATGCGATAATCATATCAATAGAGAATAAGAGAAACATGAACTCAAAGGCATGATATATCATGATTATCACAACATAGAGTTGTGGAAAAAACAATTAACAGGATATTAACATGAGTGAATGCTCATTGAACATGAAGCATGAGTAAACCCTCATTTAATAAGAATTAGCATGAGTAAACCCTCATTGCACAGGGAGTATCATGATATTACTCTTTACCCAATTCATTGGAGTGCTATCACAGTTCACCCTTCTTCATCATTTCTTTTCATGCAAAAGTGTTCCACATAGATCACACAACAAGGATTCATTAAACATAATAATTTATTCCACAAAAAAGTTATGTTAAATACATAAAAGTAAGTCATAAATAAAAAAGTACATGTGAATAATGTTTAATACCCTTCATAGAGAATTGGGTATGGTATTCACTTACACAATGATTTGGCATGGAAATATTTGTGTAACATTGGAAGCATAACGACGTCAAATGGAAAATGAAAAAAATGGGTTAATGAGATAGAAAGGGTATATCATCATTTATACATGAAATGGATATTAAGGGTGCATGGAACATAATATCCAAATATATGTAATGTAATTTGGATAAATAATATAAAATAATTTCTTGAATGTAAATTAAGGGAGAGATACCCCTTACAAAATTTCGGCATGGTAACAAGTGTACATGGGAGGCATTAATGAGAGATAAAGTTGTCTATCATCATTCAAACATAAAGAGGGAATTATAGGAAAGGTGATAAATAATACCCAAAATTTTCAATTTGAAATACTAGGGCATAAAAATATATGTAATCTTTGACATAAATAAGGTATGAAGGAATGTGAGGATCCCTTACATGGAAGTGTGATCCCAAAAGCTTGGGAGAGGCTTAAGAGAGGCTTCTTGGGAGCATAGGGAGCCATGGTAGGATTATAGAGAGATTATTTCAGAGTTTGGTCTAGATACAATGGTTTTCAGTGATGATAAAAGTGAGATTGAGTGGGTTTATATAAGAAAAGAGAGGGAATTCTTTATTATTTAGGTTTTGGACTCTACACAATTAAAAAAGAAAAACCACAAAACATACCATGAGTTTTTCCCATGTTCTCTTACAAATGGGAGTGAAAAAATTATTTTATAAGAAAAATGGATGAACATATAAATATATTAGGCTTGCTTATTTGGAGGCGAGTCACACTCTCAAGGAAATCATTTTAAAATGATAAAATATTTTTTAAGTTTTGGAGGGTCCACTAAGGGACTGTAAAATTAATCAAACAAATATAAAATCACATTATATTAAATATAAAACATATATTGGAAAAAAAACCTTTTTATAATATTTTATTACATCACTATTGGGACATTATGATGTCATAAAACACAATATCTATTTAAACGGTATTTAATTTTTACACAAAAAATCTACTGTTTCAAAAAATTATGAAAAATTCACCCTTAGAAAATTTTGACATCCTTAATAAATAAATGATATTTATTGTATCTAAATAATTTAATGAATATTTTAATTTTCAATTTTATAATAAAAACCAACATCTATTGAAAATTCATGGGTTTTGACAAAAACTTCTTTCAAACCCTAATAAAAATTACAATTGTATTAAAAAAAGATACGATCATTAATATTTAATAAAATGTAATTTAGTAATAGTATATTATTTAAATATTATTTAGTTCAACAGTCAATTAATTGATCAAAATATATTTCTTAATTGAATATAAATTTCAGCTAAAAATACTATTTGTGCTTTAAAAACCATTTACAATGTAAAAATAATAAAATGAATGTATATTCATTATACAAAAAGAATGCACATAATCATAGTGATAGGGTCTTGTTAAATAACCCCTTATAACACCCGCATAAGAGCTAAGGGTAAGTTGTGTGATAGTGACAGACTCTTGGGGTGGTTCGGATAACATCGCTCGGGTGGTAGTCTCAATTAACTTCCACTTCTACCATAGGTAGTTCCATTATAGCTTAACATGTTGATGCTCGAATTGGGTTTGGTCAAGAGTGAGGCCCAGCAATGCTACCTCCCTTCTGAGTTCTATCAAATGGAATTAATATGGACCAATTCAACTGGATGAGGCCATCACTTTCTTTTCCTTAGTAAATTGAATTTGTTAAAGACCTATATTTATGGAAATCATGTGATCACTAATCAACGATGGTATTAGCAACAATAACAATTCATAATGGTAATTTAAAATACAGAAACATAAAAACAAGTAAGTTCATATGTTTTCTATAACCAATTTGCATAATAAGACATTTAATTTGATCATGAGGAATTTTCATCAATAAAAGTTTGGGTCCATAAAATCTTCCCCCATTAAGAAATTTCACCATCGAAATTACCTTTTCGCACACTAAAATAGATGAGGGTAACTCTACTTTTTAACTTCTTCTAATAACCACATTGCCTCTTAAAACATGTGGTTTCGCCACAACACCTTGACAAGGGGTATTGTCTAATTTTTTATAACTTTCTATCTACGATCTAAGATCTTCACCAGCTTTTCTTCATAGGAGATTTCATTCTCTAATGGTACCAACTCTCAATTGTCATCATGCGATGAGTTAGGTATGTATTTTTTCAAGAGTGATACATGGAATACATCATCTTCATGAGATAGGTTTGGTGGTAGTTCTAGTCAATAGGCCACATCTCTAATGCAATCAAGGATCTGAGGGCCGATGTACCTTGGACTAAGCATTCCCTTCTTCCCAAAACTCAAAACTCGCTTCCACGGTGATATATAGAGGAACACCATGTCTCCAACATCAAAATGTAGTTCTTGTCAATGATTGTCAGCATAGCTCTTTTTTCGACTAAGAGTATTATTAATGTGCCACTGGACGGTCTTATCCTTTTCCGACATTTCTTCATCCATTTCTGGACCTAGGAGTTTTCTCTCCCCAAACTCATCCCAATATGAGGGTGTTCTGCACCTCTTCCCATAAAGGGCTTCAAACGGAGCCATTTGGATGCTTGAGTGGAAGCTGTTATTATAAGAGAACTCCACCAGAAGAAGATGTTGATCCCATACTCCTTTGAAATCCATTTACCATGATCTCAACATTTCCTCATGTGTTTGGATATTCCAATAAGATTGTACATTAGTTTGAGGACGATAAGACGCACTAATTTTTAGCTTAGTATTCAGAGCGTGTTGAAGACTCTTCCATAACATAAAGGTGAATCTTGGATCTTGATCAAATACAATTGATAGGGGTACTCCATTCAGTCTTACCAATTCTATGATTTATATTCATGATAATTGATCCAATGAGAAATCATCTTGAATTGAAATAAATTATACAGTCTTTATTAGATGATCCACAAAAACCCAAATAGCATTGTTTCCTTTGGATTCCTTCATAAGTCCAGTGACACTGTTCATGGTGATGTTTTCTCATTTCCATTTTTTATGCATAATTGTTGCATAATCCCCTAATAATTCTTTCTCTTAGCCTTCACTTGCTGATATACCGGGAATATTGATATATACTCAACGATCTAGGTGAATGGAGAAATTTGAACTATGTGCATCATCTAGAAGTTCATTCCTTATCTCTGGTTCTAATATAACATATAGTCTGGACCCAAATCTCACAATTATCTCTTCTTTAAAATTTAACTATAAGGATTTCCATTTCCTGGTAGATTCAAATTTCTTTTGAATTCTCATATCATCCTTTTGATAATCCCTTATCTTTTGAAGAAGAGATGGTTGATCTATCATTTGTGAAATGATTGATTATGTTCCCTTATTTATGATTCCTATGTATATCCTCATCAAATCTAAGAATATTGGATCCTTTTCAATTCTCACCAATGAAAGAATCACTAGGTTCATTCTACGTAGAGTATCCTCCACCTTGTACATTTTATGAGGGTGGTAATGTAATGAGAATTCATAGTCTTTGATGAGCTCTAACCATCTTCATTGGTGCATGTTCAACTCTTTCCATGTGAATATATACTTGTCGACTTTTTGATCTGTATATATTTCAAACATTTTCCCAAATAGGTAATGCTACCAAATTATCAATGGTAAGATTACTACAACCAACTCTATATCATGTGTTGGATAGTTTTGCACAAAAAAATTTAATTTCTTTAAATCATAGGCAATTACTTTGTCATTTTTCATCAACAAATAGCCCAGGACCTTCTTCGAAGCATCACTAAATACCACCAAAAGATCTCCACTTGCAACTAGTGTGAGAATGAGTACAGTGATAAGCCTCCTTTTCATCTCCTTGAAGCTATATTTTCATTCATCACTCCAAGAAAACATGAATATCCTCCAAAATATCTTTGTAAGAGGGTTTGAAAATCATGAGAAATTTCACACAAATCAGCGATAATATCTAGGTAACCCAAGGAAGATATGGATACCCATCACAGATGTCAGCCTTAGCAATCTGTCAATTGCATTTTTCTGGGATGTATCCACTAATATCCCATTTATTGTGATAATATGACCCTAGAATGAAACATACCTCAACCTAAACTCACACATGCTGTACTTTTCATTTAGGTTCTCTTTTTGCATGGTCTCTAGTACAATGCATAGATTCTTTTCATACTCCACCTAGGTTTTAGAGTATATTTTAATATTATCTATAAATACTACCATAAAATTTTCAAAGTAATCTCTAAAGAATATATTCATCAATTCCATGAATATTTTGGGATCATTAGTGAGTCTTAAAGGAATTAATATGAATTCATAGTACCCATAACTTGTACAAAAATCATTCTTGGGGATATCCTCATTATTCACCATTACATGGTAATATCTCGATCGTAGATCCACCTTGGAGAAGTACTGTGATCCACGTAGCTGATCAAAAAAGTCATCAATTAATGCCAGAGGATACTTGCTCTTCATCATGATTTCTTTGAGCTCACGATAATCAATGGAAAGACGCACTGAACCATCATTCTTCTGGACGAAGAGGACGTGTTCCCACCATGGTGAAGCACTTGTTCATATAAATTTATGAGTATTTACCTATCAATTTTACGATCTTCATTTCATGGGTTTTATGGTTCAAATGTTACCAAATCAGTAAATTAATTTTGTCTCAATTTTCATTGATTGAGATACATGCCATGTTATGCAACAATATTTTTCTATGAAGTTTATATACTACAATTTTACATGTTATATAATTATTATAATGATTATAATTATATTTTAAACTTCATGTATTGTTTTAATTCTACGGGGATAATGATTCAAAGTTACAAATGTTGTAATTTTTTTTCTAAAATATCATCATTTAGCAAGATTGTTTATGACTATTCAACTATGGATTAAATTTTATTATCCAAATACCAAGAAATCTCATGAATTCTCTTATACTATTTTTTGTAAATTATATATTCAATTGGGGAAATTTTTTTCCAATATTTGGAATATAAGATAGTTAAGAAATTGTTTTAAAGAAAATGAGACTTTATTTTTCTCTCTCTAGTGTAAAATCTGTGTGCATTTGAAACCATGTATTATAAAAAAATTACTATGTTTTTTGAAAGAAATTTTTACCCATATACTAATTTTTTTTATTTTTTTTAAAAATTAATATTCTTGTCATTTTTGGATCAAGGCATTTTTCTATAAATTTTACAGTGAAAAAGGAATGGTCGAAATGTACAAATTTACCCACCATAATTACCATTATTTAGCTAAATCATAATTTGAATGTTTACAAGGATATTTTGAATTAAATTTGTCTTTCTATTATTCAATAAATTAATCGATTTAAAGTGGTTTTGAAAGAAAAAGGGTTCAAAAAAAAATGTTTCGTTAAAAAGGTGTTTTATATGATTTTCAATGATTGATTTATATGTTTTCAAGGATATATTAAATTAAAACAGGTTTTCAAAAAGAATAATGATTTAAAAATATTTTTTAAATTGGAAAGGATATTTTCATCATGTACTATTTTAAATTATTCTGAAATAATATTTAATATGTTTTCAATTTCATTTTCAATGAAAAGGATTTTGAAGATATTTTATGATCTAAAAACTGATTTTCAAAGAAATTTAATTTTTATTAATAAATGAACAATGTTATATTTTAAAATACATATATATATATAAGATGAAGTAAATTGATATAATTTATGATTTAATGAGCATATGGTCTAAGGAAACATTCTCATTCTATTTATGAATAGTTTTTGTTTCAGATGTGATGTTATTTATGAAACCCATTTCTATTTTATGGGTTATTCTAGGATTACATTACTATGAAACCCCCTTCCTTTCATGAGATAGTATATGATGAAATGATTATGAAACCAGTATATTTTTCACCAGTAATGATGTGATGAAATGTTTATAATACCCATTCAATTTCATGTTTAACAAAATAATGTTAATAAATCCCATAACTTTTATGGGTCATGATATGATGAATGTTTTGTTATATTGTGGCACATGAATGTATTATTTAGTAATATGATGGTTTGGACCTATATCTCTACAAAATTCATTATGTAAAAATAAATGCCTTACAAGCTCAATTGGTACACAAGAGGGCATCCCAAGCCTAAAATAAAAGGGTACAAGGGAAGGCATCCCAAGACTGAAATAATAGGGTACAAAACAGGGTATCCCAAACCCAAAGAAATAGGGTAGACATGAGGGAATATCAAGAAAAAACGACGAGGGTATATGGGAGGATCTCCCAAACCCAAAATAAGAGGGTACATGAGAGGGAATACCAAGCCGAAACAAGAGGGTACATAGGATGGAATCTCATGCCTGAAACAAGAGGGTATATGGGAGGTAATACCATGCCAAAAGGAGGTACTCAAGTGGTTATCCCAAGACAAACATGTTATTAATGTATTAGTAGGTATCCTTAATACAGTAGTTTATATTCTTATGTGCATTCAACAATTCCTTGTCTTATTACTCTATTATGGTCTCATGGATTATGCTATGAATTCCCTTATGCTTTGTGTCTTATGAAATACTAATATTTATGAAGTGAATCTTAATACTGATGTTGATATGTAGTGTATTATCTTATAATATTATGATAATGTTCTCATACTTTTATCCACATGTTATTCATACATATCTCCCTTTTTTACCATTGATTAAAACTTGAGCTCACCCCTTCTTACTTTTACATTCCCTAGGTTATGAAGAAAGCTTTTATGTAGGATTACTAATGTCGAAGATATTTAAGGGACATGTTTAATATCATTCACTAGGATAGAATATTAAGTTCCAATGTTTATTATTACACTAAACTATTATGGTCGTGAGATGTGTATTTTTGTAATTTACTAAATATTCATCTATAATGAGGTAAAATCCAAGTATGTTTTTCTTGGGTTTCTATATGATAATTAATAAATTATTTGTGAAAGTATTGATTATGTTCCATAATTTATGATTCCTATGTTTATAATATTCAAGTATAAGAATAATGGATCTTTCTCAGTTTTAATTAGTGATAATTTATATGATCATTTATATATAGATAATATTCCTATTTTTTTCATTCATTGGATGGTATTAGAGTGAGTTATAATTTTCCTTAATAATATATTAAAATATTCACTAGTACATGTTCAAATCTATTATTGGTAATATATATGTGAGGATCTTAAAATATTTATATATTTCACACTTCTCCATGTTGAGTTAATGCTACGAGATTTTCAATGGAAAGATCACTGCAGCCAACTCTAGATCATGCATATGGGTAGTTCTCTTAAATAATTTTCAACTACATAGAGGCATAAGATATCAATTTTTCGTTTGTAATTGTTACACAACCCAAAACATTTTTAGATTTTTTGTTATAAGTCAAAAATCCTTCCCCACTAGTGAGTAATGTGATCAGAGGTGAAGTGATCAGGCACATCTTTATCTCTTTAAACAATTAGTAAAATTTATCATTCTAGAAGAAATTGATTCCTTTACAAGTTATATTGGTTAATTTGGTGGACTATAATGAGAATTATATCACAAATCAATGATATTACCATTTGATCCCATGGGAACATTTAATTTCCTTCATATATTTTGTTCTATATTCATATCAACTTTTTAAGTATGAAAAAATATCACTTTCCTAGTGATAACATGACCTATGAATGTTAGTGGTTTTATGTATAAGATCAATTGAGAACTTATCCACTAATTTAAATTTGAGACATAAAAATTATTAAGGAAACACATTAGCATATTCCCTAACAATGGGTATGTATTTAATGATGATCTTTTCCTTATTATTGATAATTGTTTCTATACAATTATTCTCATCGGGTAATAATACACATTATTGAGTTGATGATACTAGAAAATATTCACCCTCATCCTTTCAATTTTACTGAATTGAAGGGTGATTTGTGCTATGGAGAGTGAATTCATTATCCCATAATTGTTTTTTGGATTTATAGAAGGAAATTTGTTCTGTAACTAGGATAACATCAAATTCCACTAAAGGGAGACTAATGATATTTTAAAGAATAACATTCCCACAAAAATAAACATTTTCGACAATAATTATAGATTCTTATTTCTTATAATATAAAACTATTTTGGTTAATGACTTTATATTATTATAAAACTTATAAGATACATTAATTTGGAGTCAATTGAAATAATAAATGAAATACACTACTCTAAAGTAGCATTTATATATAATTCATTCTTCATGATCAGTATCAGCAAATTAATAAACTTTTCCATTTTAAATGAATATTATTGTTTCCTAGCATTCTTTTTATCCCTTGGAATAATCAATTGGAATGGATAATGCCCAAATTTTCCATATTTATGAAAAAGAAATATTTATGTTACCTTAGATTAAAACTTATTCCCATCCATCATGGTATTCATTTTTACCTGGAAATTGGATACTTTATATGCTTTTTTCCAGACATAAAACATCTTCTCAATCCATTGTCACATTTCCCTTTGTTCCTCTTTACGCATTTCTTTTAAAAATTAAATATGTTCTTCTTTACATTATCACCTTTATCAGATGAAATTATTTGAGATGTAATCATCCTATTCATTGAGTTATTTTTACATTAAACTATATGATAATAGTTAATCATCATTTTTGATAACTGGTTTGGCATGATCACAAGATATCATACTTGAGGTCTCATCATGTTAGGCAACTCATTTGGTTAGTCATCACATTTACCCATCACATTAGTTGATCATCGAGTTCTCATATTTCACACCAATGATTAGAATAAATAGAAAATTAGGGATGTTTACTTTTAAACTAATAAACACATAAATGGGAAACCATTAAAATTAAAGAAATAACTCAAGATGACATATATTCATTGAATTATGAATCTCTTTGCATGAATCTATGTTATCCATGATCAATTTCCTTACATAGATTCTGATATGTGTTGTTTAATCACTTAATAATGGTTCACAATGAGCCTTTTAATTTTCCAAATCACATGCCTTTGGAGTGTCAAAACATATCTACATCAAGGACTATTTTTTTGAACTATTTCTTGACTCACTCTAGATCAATTTGGTTCTTTCTGGGTTGTTACCCTTTGTTATAACTATGTTAGATACACAAAAACTTATAGTATCTATAAAGGGATGTATTTGATTATAGACATCTTAATATTTACATTAATAAAACATATAGATGTTTTTCTATGTTTACTATTATTCCTAAGGATTTTTGTATTGTTTTAAAATCATAATCTGTAAATAACTAGAATTTCATCTGATATCAACTATGATAACCCTTATCTTTATATAATATTAATTCAATATTTATTACATAAAGTTCCACATAATACAACATGGGATATCAAGATACATAGTGTATTTGCGAGATTAGGTACACAACATACCATAAAAAACATGGATACAACTAATTTACTGAAAACTTCCTTAACATGCTGTTATATTTTCACCGCTCTTCTAAAATTGTGTGTGACATCTTATGGACATACATAGGAATATGGTGATATAAAAATCCATGTAAGGGAATAAAAAAAGAATAAAAAGAATAAAATATTACATGGTAGTCAATATAAATTTCAATTGGACATAAAAGGGGTGATAATCATAATCTTGAGCAACGGGGCATGATACAACATGATAACATAAAGGAAACATGGGAATGTGGAACCAAATTAAACATGAAATCATAAGAACAATTAAAGTCAGAACACCAAAAAATAATAATATAAAATTCATAGGTTAACATCATATTTGATATATATGGTATCTCATGATACTAAAACATTACCCAAGGCATTGAAGTACTGTCTGGGCGCACCCAACATAACCATACGATGTACATACACATAGATCATATAAAATAAGAACATATTTCATCACATTTAATCCCAAGATTAATGATTTGGGGATACATACATGGAAATCACCAATCATATATAGATACACATTTCTAGGTGAAAATGAATTTGTGGAAATAGCAACGGTATTCAGAATAAAAAGGTTTGGCCTCAGAAAAATCACTAGATAATTTCAATTGCACAATGCGGGTACATAATAAATCTTGGAAGGGATTAATGAGAGTTAAAGGGTTATATCATAACATTAAATAATGATCGATGTAATAGGGATATGTTAGAACATGATTGAACATAAAAAATTTGGAACAAAAAGTTATAATATGAAATTGGTGCTTGAATAAAAGTTTAGCACGGTAAAACAACATGATAATTTTGGCAGCATAACAGGGGTACATATTGAATAATTTGAGGGGTTAATGAGATTGAAAGGGGTAAATAATCACATGGAAATAATGAGAAAAGTAATGTTGATGTGGAAAACAAAATCCCATCAATAGGAATTGGAAGAAAAAAAGCATTACATAAAGAAAGATCTTGAATAAAGAGGAGAGGATCCCTTAACTTGAAAGGATTTTTCCCAAATCATGGGACCACCTTATTAAGAGAATGGGGGAACATTGGGAGGGATATATATAGGAAATGGTAAAGTATGTACATGACACAAGGGTTTTTAGTCAACATGAATAAGAGATTGGGTGGGTTTATATATAAAAGAGAGGGATATTATTTATTATTTCCCAAATATTGGTTTTGAACTTTACAGAATACATTAATTACAAACAAAAACCCTTCCACTATTTTGTACATGGTTTCTATATAAGAAAAGTTTATAAAATTATTTTATATTTCCATGAAACAACCACCTTAAAATAAATAGCTTTTTAATGTGGAAGTGAGCCAAGTTTATAAAAGAAGTGATTTTAAAACATTAAAATATAATACGCTAATGCTAATCATTTTTTCAATTTTCAAATGGCTGGTTTAAGGGTTTCCGGTACCCAATACAAAATTCACTATTTCCCCCTCACCATTTCATAAAGGTTTTGGAGGATTAATAATGTCTTTATGAAATTAATAAAATAACCTCCTAAAAAATTATTTTAAAGGGAATGTATATTTTTTTGTCTTTGATACCTTTTATGTCATATATTACATTACTTTTGGTTCATTATTATGTTATAATACATACTATATATTCTTACCATATTTAATTTTTACTCAAAAATTCAACTGTCTAAGAAATTTACGGAAATTTCAAATTTGGATAATTTTGATGTGTTGAATCAAAAAATATTATGTATTTATTTAAATAAATACCTAAATATGATAATTTATATTTTAAAATCACAATCCCCATTTAATAAAGAAATGTTTTTTTGACAATGACACTATTCTAACCCTTATGAAAATAAAATTTTTACTTCATAAAATTATATTATCAAATATATATAATAAATAATATTTAATAATTATATTTTATTAAAATTCCATTTATTATGAATTAAATGAAATTAATTATAAGTAATTTCTTAATTGAAATTGTATATTACACAAAAATATAATTTGTATTTAATCATATAAAAAATATAATTTTTACTAAAATCATTTTTTAATTATTTTTAAAAAATAATTAATAAATATAATAATGATGTTATTGAAAAGAAAATATACATACTCATACTGTTATGGTCAAGATTCATAGACCCTTATTATCCAGCAAAATCCCTAAGGGTATGGTGTGTGATGATGAGATTTTCTCAAGGCGGTTCCCTGAATATGGTTTGGGTCGTGATCTTGATGAGCTTTAAATTAGTATAGAAATATTTTTTTATCATGTTTTAGTTATGAAATCTTGACTTTGGATTTTTTAAGGAAAATTCATAGAGATATTATATTCCTTGTAAGCTCGTATAAATGGGACTGATAGGGTATGATCCTTCTAGTTGAGGCAATCACTTCTTATTTATGTATCGATGTACTTTATCATAACCTTTAAAATACACTAATTATATGACAAATTCTAAAATTCTATATTATCATTTGTTATGATTATTAATTTATTTTAAAAATTTTATAGGAAATACCAAAAAATGTTAATGTTTTTTCATAACTGTATTACATATTTGTTCATTTATTCATTACAAACTGTAATTTCATTTCTAAAAGCGCATGTCATTACAAAAAGGTAGTCAAATAATGGCCTAAACTGACCAACATAAATGAGGTGTATAATTTCTATATATTGGAAGCTTACAATTGGTTATATTTATGAAATTTTTTTCAATTGGATAACACGTATACCAATTTATCATGTAAAGTGGTTAAGATCATATGAATAAATTAGTGTGAATGATTATTTGAAGAATTGAAGAGGAAATTGGTCAAATCTAGGACATTGATTCTTTCATCAGGTAAGGAATTATTTTTTTATATAGAGATATATAAAATATGGTACATTTTCAATACAGATAATGTAAGAGTTATTGAATATTTATTAGGGAAGTGAAAGACACATGAATAGAACTATCCAACACATGATCTGGAGTTGGAAACCATAATAATTTATTTGTTGATATAAATACATTATATCTATAGTGAAAGATGTGAGATATAAATATATACTAATAGAATTAAATAAATCATTTCAAAGAAATCAATCAATATGGATAAATGTTTATGGCTCAAACTACTCCTAGATTATAATGTTTCAATACACTGCCACTCAGGGATGGTAAATAAGGTAGTAGATAGGAAAGATAATTGATAATTGACCAAAATTGAGATTGAAAGGGAACTTATGTTGATGGATTTATTAAATATGCTTATTTTAATTATCAACGATAGAGAAAAATTAAATCCTCTCCAAATTATTTCTATACCATCTGTATTGAAAATAATTAATATTTCTTATCCCGATTATATAAATTATCAAAAGAAAATTCATATCAATAATGATGGGAAATTTTCAAATATTGTTTATGAAGTTGTTGTTTATAAATTTGGAAAGAGGTTTTGTATTCTATCTACACCTATGATAAAATTGTAATTATTAGATTATTTACATAAATCTACCTTATCTCTATACCTTAGTAACTCTAAGATGCATATATATTTAAAGTAACATTTTTGGTGGGAAAATTGGCAGTGTTAAATTTTTTATTATATTATATGATTTTTGGTTTATTAATAGTTTATGTTTTTGAGAGAACATTATTGAGGATTAATGAAACCTCTACCTATTTATATGTAGAAATGGTGTGGGATTCCTATGGAGTTTTCTGTTAAAATACCAATGAATCCTAGAATAAACTATACCATATGAGTTACTGTTTATATCATTAGCAAATACACACATTTCCACACTATATGAGAATATTAACCACTTTAAAAACACAATTGAATTTATATTAATGATCTTTCAATACTTTATTGTACATATATTTCAATTTTATTATGATCATGATATGTGATTTACTTTTAATGTCTATAAATGTATTCATAAGGCTATTGATATAAATTTTATTCAAGAATAACTTATCATCCTCAAACTAATGTATAATCAAAAAGGATTATTCAAGCTTTATAATACATGTTTATATCATTATCTCCTTACTTATAGGTATGTGGGATTAGTATTTATCTTTGGTGGATATTACGTAAATCATTACATTATATTTTAGAATTGAAATAGCATTATATAAAGCATTATATGGAATGATATGTCCTAAAAAACCACATTAGAATGGAATTTTTGAGAGGAATCATGTAGTCCAAAAAAATTTTGAGGAGACAATTAAGATGTTAATGATTATTTATACACATATTAAAGGATCTCAATGAAGGAAAATCTACAATGAAAATACATATTGGAATGATTTTTAATGTCTAGGGAGGGATCACATTTTACTGAATGTATATTTAAAGAAGTGTGTTATAAAGTTAAATAAGAATTGAAAATGAATCCATCCATGCATAAAAAATATTTGAAATTATATAAATAATTGGTTTGGTAGTTTATCATTATTAATAAAACTTAGCTGATATAAAGAGCATTATATGTTACATATCTCATTTTTTATAATGTGTATGCCAAACCTAATGTATGTTCTCACCTATATAAAAAAATAAGTAGAACCCAATATAAATTAATGATAAGAGACTATCAATATTATTGAAACTAGAAAAAAATTTGTTGTGAAATCATATATCTATACTAGAATAGGTATTTTTATGAAATCATAGATAAGTAAAGAAATGTGGAAAAAAATGATGTTATAAATAATAACAACCATCATTTGATTAGAATGAAATATCCTCAAAAAGTTCAGGGGTGAAAATTGAGGTGGGAAGAATATAACACCCATGATTAAATTACAGTTTATGAAAATTTTATTTTCTTTTATCTACAATACAATACACATTTTGATATTTCATGGGAAAAAGTCTAATTTTATAGGATGACAATCGATTTATAACATATTATGTTAACTTAATCATAGAATGGATTTATGATATTTTCCCTTAAAAATAATATTTTTCGAATAATTGAAAATGCATTATTAAATAATAATCATATTAATTAAAAAAAATATTTATTATCATTAGAAATAATGACTCTATGATTTTATGGTAAAATGGATATTTTTTAGAAAACTAGTTTTTATGTGTATAATATTTTTCAATTTAATTAATTAAAATGATCCATAATGATGATTTTTTTTATTTACTACTATTGATTATATACCTACTTATTTGAATTAACATTTATATAATTATTATTACCAATCACGATTTGATGTATGTTCATCTAATGCTTGGAAATGCATTTTCCTAAAAAACTGTTTTGCAACACATTTTACAAGTTTGTCATTAAATTGATTTCCACCACTTAAAAAATATAATTTTGATAAAATGGATTCCAAACATGGAATCATGAAGTTATATTTTCTTAAATAATTACTTTTTATCTGGGGTAATTATAAATAGTAACTATAGGAAATATTTTCCACCTCAGTAAAAGTAAATTAGGTAATTAAGGTTAAAAATAATTTCATAAGGCTTAAAAAATATATTCAACATAATACTTATTTATATTTTATAATATTATTTATCTAATAATAATTAATTTTTATAAAATATGGTAATTTTATTCCATTTTCTTTTGATAATGACATTAATATTATTTTAAGTAAATGAAAATTTCAAAATGTATCTCTCTTGAATTAAATTTCTCTTATATGTTCACAAAAGTATTAAATGTGGTAAAAATTAAATATAAAAGTTTATTCTTAACATAATTAATATATTTTTATAAGGTTAATTTATTTTAATTTTTTTGGAAGGTATAAATACTTTTCATGATTAGCCAACACAGACAAAGTACCTGTGAAAGTAGTAGAAAAAATAAAGTAAATGGTTTTAAAAACATAAAATGTAATATTGTGTTGATGAATTGTGGGGTTACACAAATTGTTTTTCAAATAATACTATATAATTCATTGTGAAAGTGTTTATATTTTAATTCCATTCATATATTGATGTTTGTAGGGTCAAAATATGTTAATAGTTATTAAAATGGCTTGAATGGTATTTTTAGTCAAATAATACTTTATTTAATGATTTAATTATCAAAACAATATTTAAATTAGATAGTAGGGGTTATATAAGATCAAATATTTCATCACTTTATCTATTTTGAGCCAATTTTTACCTTATAAGTACATTTATAACCCTTTACTAAAGAATTGTTTTACCATAGTTAAGGTTAAAATTTGTTAATGAAATGGTTAAACCAAATGTTATGGTTTAAAATATCAAATAAACCTGTTAGAATTTTATTTTATGAAGGTATTTTAAAATTAACATATCTTATCATTTAAAATTTTCCACTTTGTTACACATTTATATGAAATGGAATTTATAATATTCAAATCATTTAATTAATTCCATGTGCATCTTTTCCAAAACTTTAAAAATGGAATCTTCTCCCCACACTTATTCACACCTTTTGAGATATTTATCTCTATCAAAGCCTACCCAAATATCTCTAAAAATTACTTATACACGTTTTTTAGGTTTTTTATTCTCAAAATACCAACCATTGGGTGTTTAAAAGGATATCTAAAAAACTATTTCAAAGAATAGGTAACCATCTCCACCAAACACTTTTATTTATCATATTTTTTAAAAAATTAAATTTTTTCATAAATATTTTAATATATAAAAAATAATATATATAATATAATTATATTTTATTATGTTTATTTTATAATATTTACCAATCTCATTCTCAATCAAAATGGAAACAAAACCATCTCGTGTGTGTATAATGAATTGCTACATAGTGAACAAGAATAATTTTGTTTCCATCACCACCTCAAATGGATATTCATGATGACAGTAATGATCACTATATATTATATTTATGAAATTAATTTATTTTATAATTAAAATATATCATATAAATTTTTATGCTTTATCCCATTAAAAAATAATAACATCACTCTGGTGTATTTGTAGACTGCTAAATCTACCAAGTGGTGTGATAAAGTTGTATTTCCCACATTTAACAAATTATTATAAATATATATAATTAAAATGTATAATTTTTTTTATCATTATTAAAATTTTAGACATGAAATAACCATGATCATGGTAAAATGACCATAATAGTTGAATGAAAACATACATGAAAAATTAATTACGTAACACTCAAAACAATTATAATAATAAATGATTTGTTAACTAATGAATGATATGATGTAATAAGTTTATTATATATCATATTATATGCATTTATTTGATTATGGTATGTAATTATAATAAATATAATTTTATTATATAGGATGTTAAATCAAGTTAAACTAAGTATATGAATGAGGTAAGATATTTTATCTCTACTTCCACTACATTGATATATATTTTGTATTATACACATATTTTGTTTTACATGGTGTATATAATAAGTATTTTATTTATTTATATCAAGAATATATATTTATTAATTGTAATTAATTTCCCAATTCATGTTTACTCTTCATAGGTGTTACAATTTAAAATTTACCGAAGTGGTAATAATTTATTTTACAATTTCATTTTTTAGGAATGCTTATATTTTTGTTGAAGAAATATTATTATATATCAATCATAAACTCCATATATTTTTTATCAAAGATATATTTAATGGTTTTAGAATTTTTATTATAAATTTATATCTATTAATTACATTAATCAAGAAAATAATTATTTCAAATAATCTGATCTTAATTCTCTTCTTTACTGAGTATATTTCTCTTCCATATCCATATTTTTAAAAATTGAATTACTAAAGTCCTTTTTATTTATTCAAATTATTTATTAAGGAAATAATATTTTATACTTAAATTTATACTTGGTTTTAGAGGAATCATTAAAATGCTTTCTGAAGGAGTTATTTTCATCTATTATTTAATAATGACTAAAGGAATGTTTTTTATTAACATATATTGTGTTAACAGAACTTCCCAATTCCATAACCATTACATGTTGTTAAGATTATTCTATAATATTTTAATTATTTTTCAACGAAAGTTATTTTATTAAAATTTATTTCAAATTATTTTTCTTTATTCTCTAGAAAAATGGGTTTTAATACAAAGCATATATTTGAAATTAATTTATGGTCATATTTTAAATCTTATTAAATTTTTATCATCGACTTTCTAATGAAAAAAATCACATTCTTATGATCATATATCACTGTACATATCCTGATTCATTAAATAAAAGGTATTATTATTTCCCAAAATATATATAATTTGTATTTAATATGTTTTACTATGAAATCTATTTGATTGATTAGGGAAATATTAATATTTTATATTCTTTACTCTATAAAAATTTCTGATAAGGAATACTGTTTTTGAATAAAATCGGTCATTAAAGATATGAGGAATGCTTTTGACATAAAATTACTTGTGCGTCCTCATTTTAGATGGACTGTCAATGCATCAATTGGAATTATGAGGAATACTAGATGGATAACCTTATTAAATAGATATTTGGTGTATACATACCCATACATGAATATATAATGGCACAAGGAATTGACAGTGATGATAGCAATTATGAATTCTCTTCATTGAGAAATTTGCTATTATTATCCAAGATATTATTACCTTTATATTTTCCATGTATGAATTTTAATCTTGATTTATTGATTATATAGAATGTGTTTTCATTTATTTACCTAGCCATATTGATTATTATTTATTTAATCATGATAGCTTATGCGATACAAAATCTTTACTAATCATTTTATTTCATTGTTATTTTGTTTTCCTTTCCGTATGTTATGAAGAATAATTTTTTAATGAGCTTTATAGATGAATAATATTAAATTTACTATGTTATATAATTTATAACCAATTTTTAATTAGAACCATGTATGTTTCCTGGTCATCAAAAATAATAAACTAATCAGTCCTTGGTGATGTGATATATTGTATCTTTTTCCAATGTAATAAAATAGATACCATCTATGGGTTATTTTATCTTGGTTCGTTATAATCAACATTGAAAAAAATACTTTTAAAAAAATATGGAGAAAAGAAAATGTGATAATTTTATCTATCGAAATAAATGGAAGGTGTCATTCCAAAATAATGGCAACGTACTAATGAATCAGAAGTTAGAGTTGGTTCATATGTATGTATGGGTGTCAAATCAAATTCATTCTCATGGAGGTTCATTATTCTATATGATGCACATCGATAATGAGACATGATAGGTTTGAGTCCTCTTTCTTAGGCATAGTTTCTCTTTGTTTTAGCCTTTATAAAATGGGGATCTATGGTAGAAAAGGACACTGGTTTTATGATTATATGTCTAATATTGGATAATAGTGGAGAGTGTAGAAAAAAGATTTTTTTATGTTTTACTAGTGGAAGAGAATACGGTTTGAATTAAACGTAGAAGGTAATCCAGAATATAATAGAGTCATAAAGGGGATCAATCATTGATTTTTTAAAAGGAAATGGTTATATGAATTCACATAGTAATCCATATGATATTTCAATAAGAGATAGTGAATTGTGTCTCATAATGGATTAATAATAGTCTCTCTACTCAGTTTGGGCGTGAACTTCTAGAGTTTTGTTAGTATAGAATGAAGTTTAGATTAAACCATATAAATTTTTTTAGATCACTATATTATCTCCTCATTGATTCCAAGGTTATGTGAGGCTTGAATTAATGCTCCAAGGCAATTACATGGTTTGATAGGATGAGGAAATCCAGGTTTTCGACTCTGGGACAATGATTTTGATAATATTATTAGATGTTAAAATGTTGTTTTTCAATGAATACATTCTATGCAATGATCAAAATATAGATGAGGATGTTGATAAGGGAAATTTATCATCATATTTTGAAGTGAAATTTAATAGACTTCAAGAAGTAGTGGATATTTGGGGGAATTTACACAGTACATATGTACCAAAAGACTAGCCAATCTAGAGTATATTATATATAAGTGTTATGTATTGATACAGTTTTCAAGGATTAAAGTACCAAAAATATAAAGCATTTTGGATTCAAAAAGGAATAATTTTTGGGGAAAGATCATCACAATTAATATCTTCAGATGTTTTAGCACTGGAAGAAGATAATCCATATAGGGATAACCAAGTATTCACCAAAGTAAGGTTCCATGTGCATTGGTAAAGAAGTGATCTATGTTAATTTCTTATTATAGATTATGGTGTTAACGAGAGACAATAAATGGATAGAAACATGGAATAATTTAATTATTGTAAGTAATAAATGATGGATTTGATTTATTCTTTCCAGGTGTTTAGAACATGGGAGTGAATAGGAAGGAAAACTAGGAAGAATGTCCTTCAGATTAAATTGGTCTATCAAGTGGAGGAAGTGGACGGAAGGAAAAGGAATAAGTATTAGTTAGTCATAAAGGGTTTATTGTATATGTAACATGTTTATGGTTATACCCACAACTGTACATATAATTTTGAGTATGTTTTCTATGGGGATATTGTATATGGAATAGTTCTACTTGATGAATTTATTCCTTCATGGGGATAGATACGTGGAAATATATATAGAGAATCCATCTAGAATGATAGAGTATCATAGCTAGGACCTCATGTGAAAGAAAATGTAGATCCGTTTTGGCTTTAACGAGTATTTAATGAAGTGAAATAAAATGTTTAATTGCCTGATTGTATCATATATGTTTATTTGAAGATATTACTAATATTTTCATTTCCAGAATGTGCTTTAAGAAGGGTGTAACATCATCATACTTATCTAAATTGATGACATGTTTATTTCCACTCTAGTAAAGTAATGTTTTGTTAAGTTTAAATTTTAATTGTTCAAAAGTATCATGATATAAAATCTCAGAATAATTAAATAGATTTCAGGGATGTGAATTACCAGGGACATAAGATTTGATACATTATACCAAACTTAGTTATATTACATTCGAAAGTTGGTAGTGAGATTTGGAATGGGGAGGAGAGACTAGTGATCTAAACCCTATTAGATTATTTCCAAATGAGTAGTTATAAGGAATCAGGGATAAAATCTGAGATAAAGTACATGTCAGTGATTCTATATGCATTGGTGACGAGAATTCAAATCTCTGCCATGGTTCTTCATTGAAAAGATTTTACACATTCAGTGTGGGTTGTTAATAGATACATTCAAAATTCCAAAATTGAACATTTTGAGTATATAAAGGAGAATATCTAGAATATAATATTTCCTAGAAACACATCACTTTAATTTTGAAATAATGATTCATTGAAAGGGTTTTCTTAATCAAACTTTGGATATTCAGTCACATTTATGAGAACTAAAAGATATGTGTTATCTTCTAGAAGGGTTACTATAACTTTTATTTTGAATCCTAAAGTGTATGTTTCATTTTCAATGATGAAATGGGATTATTTTAGTTTAAGATAACATGGGAAGGAGTTCATTAGGCCGAATAGGTTTTTAAATGATCTTTTAACAAGGAAAGATGATGGGATGATATTTTATAACTCACAAGGTGTGATTCACTTGACTATGAATGAATGGTTTCTATCTATGGAAAGGATCATTCAAATAAACGGTTACTTATTTTTAATCTTATTGGTGGATGGATTTTTGGATTTATGGAAGATGTAAATGGATTGGAATCAGGTTGATATATAGAAAAAAAATTTAATACAGTATGTGACGAGGAGAAGTTGTTCCTTAGTTGGTCTCATATGACTAAATTAGTAGTGGTGAAAGAAAGAAACACTAAAGGAAGATTGAGTGGTGGAAGATGATTGATGGAGATTATGTAATTAGTAGTGAATCTTAAAAAATTATTCTCAAGTGGGTGATTATTATTCATGACTATGAAATCCAATTTCTTGAATGGGTGATATAAATTTTAGATAGAGAAGACCCCGAAGTCTAGCAATTTATTTCTAGATGGAGAGAGTATAATTTTATGTGATAGGTCTCGAAATATAAATGTTACATAGACCATAAGGTACATTTGGAGGGCATGGTTGGATGTATCCCCTTAATATAGTTTGGTGGAAGAAGAGTGGAAATACAAAGAAGGACTAAAGTAAATGTAACTCTAGAAACATAAGAGACTTTTTGGTGAATGTATGGTTCATCACAACTTATATATAATAGTATCCTCATTGGAGTTCCAGAATTCAAATAGTGTACAAGTATAAATAATAGAGGCATTGGGATCCTGTTACCAAACAAAGAGGTAACCATAATGAAAGGACTATGTTGGAAGCACACCCCATATAAATTGGAATATATATATACTATTTTATCCAGTTATACATTAATATAATTAGTAGGGTAGATCTCTTAAGATCAACATAGGGCTTACATTGAAATCTTTTTTCATTTCATAAAATAAATGTAATGAATATTTCAACCACATAGTGGGATGCTTGTCTAAAAAATATAATATTTGTTGTTCCGTTATTTTTAATTCTTTCAATCATGATATTCAGAAATTATTACCTATATAAAATAATGGGTTTCGAATGGAAATGTTTTGGTTTAGTTGTATTTATTCTAAGTTTAAAATGATATATTTTGGGCTCATTCTGCTACATTATTCCACATAGTATGCTTTAGTAGATATCATTCATGAGTTATTTTTGGATGTTTCCATGATCCCAAAAATCTAATATTCAAAATTAATTTCTAACATATATTACTAGAGAGGAGAAAATTAAATATTATTTTTTCTCTCTAAACATAGAATGAGTTTCTGGGGGTTTTATATTTATTAATATGTTTTTATGGTATTTTGGGATCTCATTCCCTCTGATTTCATGCAAGCTATGAAATAATTTTTTGAGGAATAAATTTATACTACTCAAAGCTAATTAAAAATGTTATTCACCTCATTTATATGGATTATAATGGATTGTAAAATTTATTACCCTAGAACTATTGTGTTTGGGAACATACTTCCCTATATTATTTCTAAGATAAATTCCCTTATACAATTACCTTTGACTACCCAAATATCCTTCCCCAATCAACTTGGTAGCATCCCAATGATTAAAATACAATAATTATTTTACAACACATATTATTTTATCTATATTTAAAAGATGAACGATATGAATATTATTAATTCACTTAAGGTGGAAGTATTTTTTCTTTAATACCCTCAAATGGGACATCATGCTTAATCTTCTTAAAAGGTATGGTTTTATTAACAAATTCATGAAGATAATTCAAAATACTTTGAAAATTTAAAGACATTATATCATTTTTAATGATTTCACAAATTTCTATATTATAATATCAAATGGGTTATGAATGTATAACCCCTCTCAGCTGTACTCATTGGTATTATGGAGGACAATAAAAAAATGAATTCACAAGGATGTTAACATTGAATTATCTCATCTTTAATTACCTAT
Source organism: Viscum album (assembly GCA_963277665.1). Classification (NCBI taxonomy): domain Eukaryota; kingdom Viridiplantae; phylum Streptophyta; class Magnoliopsida; order Santalales; family Viscaceae; genus Viscum; species Viscum album. Next base: position 1,351,059,597 of record OY728147.1, on the reverse strand, counting down.
ATGAATTTGATATCACCCACCTACCTTCATTAGGTTGGTGATAATCGTAATTTTTAAAAATTTGACAACTACTCTTTGAATTTACATAAGTAAATATTCCATCACTATGATTTTTTTGTTGAAATTTATTTTATAGAACAAATATAGTATCATATTTAGATAGAAAATGATAACCTAAAGAAGAAATCACATTTACAATATCGTTAGAGTCAAATGAGAGAACTACCATTAAAAAAAATTAAAAATACTCTCCTTATTGGTAGATTGAAATCATCCAACCTTGACGGGGTAACTCATAAACATCTATATAGCTTGAAATCTAAAAATGAAAATATCTTCTCAAGATGATCAAATTTCTCTGTTTAATTCTATAATTTCTTTTATATTTGTTTATCGATTCCAAATATAATAATAACTAAGACACTTAAATATGAGGATTTAAAAAAATAAGAAATTTCCTTTATTTAGGTAGTATCTATGAAAAATATTTTTTCTTCAGAGTTTCTTTACAAAATTTGGTCAATTATACAATTCTTGGTGGTTTATAGAGTACGAATCTTGGTATTTTCAATGACTCCCTCATTTCCAACTTTATCTGAAACCTTAAAAAATAATAAGTTACTATATATAACATCTAAATGGAATTTATCATTTATAGAATTTAGAAGGAATACACCAATTATTTTAGTTTTACAATCTATGTCACGAACCAGCTTAGATACCATAATACCCTGATACCAAAACTGACCAAGACATGGGATGAAGGGAATTCCCAATCCCCATAGGTCAGAAAAAATCAGTTGATATCTTATATGAATCATGAGAGTGTTATTTTTCAAAAACAAATGATGAATATAAAGATACATGTTTGTATGATCAACATATGGAAAGGAGAAATTACCATAAAAAAATAGTTTCATTGGTTATCCATAAAATACATCATCAAAAGACACAAATTCATCAAAGATAAAATACCAATGATAAATCCATATAATAAGGGACCATATCTCCACTGGTCACCTCCATCACTCTGGGTCTTAAGGATTAAGAACATCCACTACCTCAAAGTTTCCATTTTACATTGCTTGGACCTAGAATTAGATAATCTAAAATTGACCGAAGGTGAAGTTAGCATGTGAGCTAACAAACTAGTAGGGTATCACCAAGTGGTCTATAATAAATTTCATAACAATTAATCATGATATGATTTTAATTTAAATAAAAACATTCATTCCATGTAATTTATATATTTAAAAAACAAATATGTTCTCATGTTATAAAGATAGAATTTATATATACACATGATTAAATTAAAATTTAATATATATAAATTTATATAAATGAATTGGAATTAATTAAAAAATTCAAAAAATCAATAAAATATAATAATCAAATCAAGTATATTATAGAACTATATATCATACTATATTCTACATTAGTTTCTAGTAATATGATACTCCCAAAAATCGTCAGTGATATCAGCTCAATGTTTGCACACATCCAATGAATTAGGTCATCAAGACTCAAATCCTCTTTAGTTAATATCATGCCGTAATAAGTTTATGAATTTTTTTCACCATCAATCCAGTGCTAGGGGGTTGGACCCTAGCATGATTTCCCTAATTACTACTAATTACCCATGATACATGTGCTTCAAATGAAGCAATAAATCAAACCTAGGAAAATAAATAATTTTAAATCATTTCATCTTTCAAATTTCAATTCCCTTGTTTTAGTTTCCAACATGACGTTACATTTCAAAAAAAGTCATAGTTTTTCATAATATTCATTCATTTTAAAGTTATATATCATTTAAATCCATTTTTCCCAAATCAAGTCAATTCATTTTACCCAATAATTTTCATCAGAAGACATATTTTCTCAAATCATTCAATATCTATAAACCACCGAAAATGTGGTTCCATTTCACATAAACATGACTTCAGAATCATAAATAACATGAATATTAATTTAATGAATAGAGAATCAATTTTAAATTCATTTTTAATAAATAAATCACACAAGGTTTCAATTGTGTGTAAGAAACATTACAGAACCACCTACCATTAATCACATGATCAAACCACATCAACACCCAAAATGGGATCTTCCAAAGAAGAGTGGACATATAAGAGATCATGGAATTCAACCTTTAAACACCATCAATTAATATATGGTCAAATCCATCATTATCATGAGGATTCGACACTCTCAATTTATGAGAGAATAGAAATAGAGGATTCCAAAGTGAAGAGAGATCAATTAATATAGAGGATTCAAAATCAACCATCTGATGATTGATATGAGAATAATGGAGTTATTAGGATTCTAAATGCCTATTGGGAGAAACCAGGATCCAAAATATTTTAGTTATGTCGAGTGGAAGAGAAAAAAATGCGGTTTACGGATTTGGGGTCTATAAAAATATCCAACCCACATTGCAGCCTCCTCAAACCATGCCACAACCACCCTTAGTCAGTTGCCATCCTAAAAACATGTCACAAGCATATTCTTAATCCACTTCTGCTGGGGTAATGATATGATGAACCAAAAACACCACATAACATAAATGACCAAATAAAGAGTAGCATCAAAATTTACTAACCAGGGCTCCATAGCACTTCCATAACTATATGGTGCATCTATAAATAAATTTGTAGTATCTAAGAAAACAATTCTCAATGTCCCTTACACTGTAGCCTGATGGTCTCTGAAACATATTAGACACTTCAATCTATATCCTATACAAATACATAGTTCCCAATCGATGTATATTTACTTCCAATCTTTCTATATTCAAGAAAAACATGAATCCCATAATATTAGGTAATTTTTAGTGACAAAATATGTCCATCTTCCAGAAGCTCAAAATGTACCCAAAAGGTAAAAAAATGGTTTTAAACAATTCCTAGAATATGGGTACATAACATCACAAACTCCCCACCACAAAAAATTTCTCTCCCCATAAATAATGTAAATGAGATTCTATATTAATGATATGACAGAACTACTCTCTCATGAGTTCGTTCCATGTCACATGTGAATCAAAACCATTATACCATAGAACATGGACCACACTTATCATCAACCCATGAAGAATATTATTATTATAATCATTAATACTAACTGGATAATCAGTCATAGATAAATCAAGATCCACATCAAATTATTTATAGCCCAAGATAGGAGAGGGGTTTAAAAGATACCTTTAAAGATATTATATATGTTACACATAATGGATTGAATCCAACTATGGTGGAAGTAAAAAATTTTAATCAAATTTACCCAACCACCCATTAATCTCAAAAGGGACCATAAAAATTAGAGAAATCATTCTCTATTATCAGATAAATCGATGAAAAAACTAAGGAGAAACTCTAGAAAAAAACTTGGGTACAAATGTAAAACTCCAATGGTCATTGATGATAATCAACATAAGATTATTATGGGTTATGTACTATCACCATTCATTGATGAATCAACTGAATCCTTTCCTTTATCTCTTGGAAAAAACTTATCCAACCCTGGGGATTCCACCAATATCCAACCAACATAATATAGATCTACAAAGACATCCATGAAAGGCCTCAAAAGAATCTATTATGATTTTAGTCCGGTAGCTGTTTTCGTATGAAAACTCACTCAGTCCCAAATTGTCATACAAATCTCCCCCAAAGTCATAATAACAAGAACATATCATCTACCTGTGTATTTAAATATATCTTTTTATTGTCCATCCATTTTCAGATGATAATCCATGCTCAAATGATCCATGAATCTCATTTCCTTATGGAGGCGACTCCAAAAAAGAGATGTGAAATGGGGATCCATATCAGAGACTAAAGTAGATGGAACTGTATAAAATATAAAAAATATCCCATACATAGAGTCATCCCAAGTACTCAACATTGATTATATTTCAATGGGTATAATGTGAACCAATTTGGTTAGCTTATTGATCAAGACCCGTATTTTATTACTCCCCTAAGGGGAACATGGAATCCAAACCACAAAGCCCATAGAAATATCAGCCCACTTCCAAGATGGCGTTGAATGTGACCGAAGAATACCTCACGGTCTTTCGTCCTTGGATTTGACTATTAGGTAGTTATAATAATAAGAAACAAATTTAGTGATTCCTTATCTCAAACATATCCACTATAATCTTTTTCACATATCATATAACACCTTTTTGGTTCTTGGGTGCACCAGCCACTGGGGATTATAGAAACTCACCTTTATAGTTTTCCTTACTGACAACGGTAAAACATACCAATTACAGAAACATAGGATACCCTATGAAGATAATTCAAACTCACCAATTGTCTCCATATTGTAAATATTTTCCTTATTCAATATAATTTAACATCATGACACTTCTCTTAATGAACCATCTTGAGAATAGGGGACGTCAACAATAATAGTTGTAATAAAACATCTAACATATTGTCCTATAAGCCATAATGTAAATGATTTAGGATAGCCATAAGATTCCGCTACATTGATGATTCTTTCATATAATGGCTCAGATGTTTCCTTCTTAAATCATCAGTAATGACATTCCCCTTTCCAAGGGTGTAGACAATATCAATATAAAAAGTCTATATATATATTTTACCCTATTCCTCAATCAAAGATTCAGGTATTTTTAGTGAATATATAGCTTAAGATTTTTTTGTTAGGAATAAACAGTTTACCTACCTCAGAAAAGGTAATACTAACAAATCTTAAGATCATGTAATAATGCTATGATCTTCAGATTATGGGTCAGATAATATTTATAATGTATCCTATGCTGTCTGGAGCCATAGGATTCCATGCGATCATTCTTCATAATGAAACAACCCAAGACCAGACTTGATGTGTTACAAAAGTCCACATAGCCTTGAATTTAATCTATAACTATCAAAATTGGATCATAATTTAAAATACATTTTAGTCCAACAAATCATGTTTAAATTTATTTATCTAAAATGAACTTCACTCCTTTCTGAGTGAGAGTAGTCATTAGAGCATCCAACTTCAAGATACGTCATATGAATTTTGGTAATATCCTTACAAACTAATGAATATCCAAATCTCAGAAATTTTATGTTTTTAATCCTATTTCATAACAACATTAAACATATTATGATAAAATGAAATTCCATTTTTCAAGACCATGTATCCCAATAAATTCACTTCTCGAATCTAGTTTTTAATGTTCGATAACTTATAATAGGATTGATGATTTATCAATATATAAAGATCTTCCATCATATAACTTACATGGTCCTCCTTATTCTGATAGTATATTAGTAGATTATCATCGAATACCACCACGACCGGGTCAAGTTATTCATGAAATATCATATTCATCAAATCTAAAAAAATAGCAAGATCATTGGTTATACAAAATAGTATAAAAAGATACTCCTAATATCCATAACTACCCATAAAGGTTGTCATATGAATGTTATATTCTTTTATTCTCAACTGGTGATAACCAAATCAAATATCAATCTTTGAAAACTAATTTACTCCTTTCTAATGGTCAAACATATCATCAATCCATGGACAGAGATAATTTTTCAACACCATAACTCAAGTGAGATAATAATAATAAACACATATTTATGCAAACTGAACAATTATATTTATTCACAGTGAGAATAGGTTTCATCTAACTAGACACACTCAAGCATTTGAAACCTTTATCCAGTAGATCATCCAACTGATATTTCATATCTTTTATCTTCATTGGATCTATATGTTAATAAAGAATACACACATGTTCCAGACCATGAACTAGATATGTAAATAAATCCACCTCTATTATTATTGGAAACCATATAAAACAGAAGAAAAAACCTCAATAAAGTTAGTGAAAAGTATAGGGAGATCATCACTAAAACACTATCACGCCAAGTCTAATGAAAACACTGATACTTCCTATCCCAACTCTAGAAAAGGTGTTTTGAATTGAATCATTCTTGTGTCTCATTCTTTCTAAAAAACACAGAATACATCATTATGAATAGTAAAGGAGACCCATTGAAGATAACGTTCATTCATGGAATTATGTGAAATCATTAAATCGATATTGAAAAATACATAAAAAGGATTAATATTGAGAAAAAATAAACTTGAGGAAATCTTAATCTATGATAAGTAGAGAACACACATAGGGCACTAAAGACAATACTATCTCCTCATTCTATTGGTCATAGTAATATCCATTAGATAAGAAAAAATAACCATATAATGATTCATAAAAGTCATAATAATAGTGGATATAAGTAAGTGATATTCACTAGTATCGAATAAAAAAGTCACTAAATACGAAGCATTAGTGGTGGTACCTCTCATAGTCACTGGACAGACACCAGCTTCCTCTAGAGACTCTTCCACTATGTAAAGAATATTTGTTTTGGATTCTTATGAAGAAAACTATTTTATGCTTGAAAAATCTAATAGAGGCGTAGTAATTTATTATTTTAGGATCTTTTCAACTGCACATAGTATAATATAAGTGGAAGAACATTTGTAGGTGCCATGAAAAACTGCACAAACAACAATTCTTTGGTGCCTCAGTGAAAACTCATTTTCAATTTCAACATTTTCTCACTAGATGTAATTAAAAGGGATTATTATTGGAATTTTAAGAGTTATGAATGACACATATTATCTAGAACCACTACAAGGATCATCATGATTTCTATTTCATTGAATTTTAGTTACATAATTACCAATATGAGAAAAGGTAAATCCCATCAACCCTAACTTTCAAACCCGATAAATATTAATCCTCAATAATCTATTTAGAAAATGAATATAATAAGTGATATTTAATAAGAAATATAATGAAAAGATAGAAGAAAAAAAGACTCATCTCAAATGTTGGAGGCCATAGTTTATCATTACTCACAACCTTAAGAAAAAATGAAACATTCTGAAAAAATAGACTGAATACTGTGTCAGGGTCCTATCACCTTGATCGTGGTTAATAAAATATATGAATTTAACCAAAACTATTGAATATTGGTGTAACTAATAATTAAAAATGACTATAGAGGCCCTAAACTCTAATATCTTATACTCATTAGACATCACCATCGAATCTCACTATCTCATTCATGGTTCCTAAAGCATGAATTAATCATATTTCACTTTAATAAAATGAGAAATTTCCATGAATTAAAAAATAATCTTAATATTTTTTTATCCAATACATAGCGCATTGAGGATCATTCATGCCATGAAAATTTGGTGGTTTCAAATGAAGAAACTCTGGGGAATGGTATCTAGATTCTCTCTTTTGAGGTTCCACTACCAGATCAATAAATAGAATATGTGAAGACACCTATACCATATCTTGGATACTACGTACCACTATCATAATAGGTTTATGGTTCACTAGATAATTTTATCATTATGGTTCGCCAAAATCTTCCTCTTAGGTCCTATTAAAATTCTTTCTCAGAGGAATAATGTTAAAAAAAATCAAAGGAAAATAATGAAACATCATAAAGGGTACATATATGAATATCTCAGAAAAAATATACACAAATATCAATTCTATCAATGAGAAATCACGATTGGGATATCGATATTATCATATAAAATGTAGGTTAAAGTACACAAAAAGATCAAAACATGTATCGACACGTTCCATAGGGGGCCATCAAGTTGATGAAAGGTTGGGTTGCCATATCCCCAAGCCCACATGAAATCGGATAGGGGTTTGCAACCAGTGATGATAAGGAAAAACTATAATGGGAAGACTTTTCATTATGAAACTTTGTGTACACAATGAATCAAATCCATGAAATGGTAAGGTGGAATATAAATTGAGGATTATAGAAGCTATTGATAAACGTCACAAGAAATAATTTCAAGGGAATACATCAGAGTACAATGTAATACAACGAAAGTCTAAAAAGAAAAATACACACCCAACCAATCCTGAAGTCCAGACCTAGAAATACGTTAAAATAATAAAAGTTGAGAGGGTCATGCCCAAGATCTCTCAGACTACCCACCGTGAATGTTAAATGGACCCGTGTATCACTATTCTCCATCGTAATCACCACCGATCTATCCATTATCTGCATAATACATTAAAATTTTGGGAAATACAATTCAGAGGTATGTATATAATACCAAGTAGGATTCCATGACATGTAAATATAGAGATAGAGAGATAAAATAATATTCATCTCATACAAAAGTATGAGGGAAATGAAAACCCATCATATACACATATATATACTCATAAATAAATCTAAATGATAGATAAAGGTGATCTCTATCTCAAAACCCAACCAAAGTCGATGAATAATATTATACCTCCATAAGTCTATTACCACTATCAAACATCAAACACAACATCACTAGTACATGTGTGTCACCCCCACACTTCTCAAATATGCTTCAAGGTAGAGGGATAACACATCTCTCAGGGATGACCCACACCCTGGTAGAGTTTGATGGTATGGTATTACCACTCCATAGTTAGAGAACCTATGCACTGTAATAAGGGGAGAACATACGTTACCTCTAAAAATAAATCAGGAACTGACACCCATGCATTATAGATAATTATAGACCACAATATATATTTGATTATCTAAGGAACCCATGACCTTGTGTGACAGGTGATTACCGACCCTGAAATCATTTATAGCATGTGGAACCGATGCCCTAGTGGGAAAAAGGAGCAATGAAACCAAAATATCTCAAATAGAATGTATAACCCACACCTTGGTGTAACTAGGGAGTACTAACTCTATAATATATTCGAAGATACCACTTGACCACTTTCGTTGTCAAGTGTCACCTTAATAATTTTCAGGCTCAAAATATCTTTCATCATTTATCAAAATCCACTATGAAGGCCACTATAACATTCTAAATCAAATAAACACTTAGGATTTTATACTCATAGGAATAAAAAAATTTAAATAAAACAAGATATGATAGGTAAATAATTCATATAGGGATACACAACATGTATGGGGTCTACATATTGCATTTCTCCTTTCCTATTTCTAGCTGTGTTCTCCCTAGATACATCTTGGGAAGCCATTTCTCCATACATGTCATGTCCTCTAGGATACATGAAATGTATGACCACTTGATTTTCTAAATGTGAATCTAATCCCATGCCCATGTATTCCTATAGGAGCATTTGTACTCCAGTACATGGGGTGTTGATCAACACATGAATCTGTCCCTATGTGGATTGACATTAGATTTACCACCTAGGAAGGTTAAAATATTATTAAAACCTAACTAAATAGTTTTTGATATTAAAATTTTACAAATAACCAATGAACCCCTTCCATGGGGGCTACTGGTCGTCTGTTCCTCTAGGATGCACAATGTGCAGTCAAGATTTTCACTAAAACTGAGGAATTTTTCATGTGTCTTCTAGATTGATTATCGTTATTGAAGCTATAATTTTTTAACTTCCTAAAATTGTTGGAATATTCCACAAACTATTTATTGGTAGAATCTAGTGGCCAAAAATCAGAATTCTACAAGCCTCTTAAGGATGACAATGCCTCTCATTATTCGCAGTGCATCACGTTTCCACCATTCGCCAATACAGATCTGAGATTCATAAAGGAATGACCAAAACCATTCTATATCGATCCATATATTAAAAATATAGTAATCATTGATACATACATCATGATTCTCTGGGTTTGATCATAATCTTACCCACCATACCATGTCAAAATATGGCTCTATAGGCCAACATAAAAGAATTGGAAGTACAAGAGGGGAAATGACACAATAAAAAAAGATAAAAAATCATTGGATAATATTTAATGGAAAAAAATCATATATTTTTTAAATATAGGTGAGAACATAGAATTATTCAAGAAATAAATGAGTAAACAATTTAATCTATTAGATGGTATCATTCCATGGGAATGATAAAACATATTAAGAATTGTAGAAAAAATCAATTCTCAATATTTTAATCAGAATGGTGGAAATCAACAATTGGAGAACCCTGCCTTGAAATAGGATTATTCGTAGGCGAAGAAAACATTCAACAGTGATATGAGGATCCCACTATGTACAATTCATGCTGATCCACCTTGATCCACTCAACCGTCGTCCTCTGATCATGATCCACCAATGGATAATTTTAGAGATCCTCTCAATTATTTTAGGGTTTTAGAGGCCAAACCTACAGAATCATTTTAAAGAGGTATATATAGATTATTTGATTCTTTAACAAAAGTAATAAAATTAATTATTTAATTTAATTAAATTCAACATTGATGAATGCTGCAAGTGGATGTATGACACTGACCAATATTTGATGATTAATAGGGTAGATCCCACATTCCATACTTAGTGACGGTCTCAAATTTCAGATTTGAGATACAGTTTATGAGATATTACAATAATACTAAAACGCTAAATTTTAATGAATTTAATATATTAAATATTTTTACAATATAATTTCCATACTCATCTGACCTGAAAATCTACAGCTCTATCAGTTCATGGATATGAAAATATTCCTTAAAATATTCCATACTATTATATGAAAAAAAGTATTCTCACTACATTATTACACCATTCAAGGATTTCCATCCCTAAAACAGATAAGATAAAAAAAAATTTGTTGATATTGAGCCAGAATTTGGATCTCTATCTCCCTGGAGCACTATTGTGTGCTCTCATACTTTTAGAACAAACGAACCTAGTGAATGGTCCATCCTCACCTGATCTTCTCCTACCAATCCTTTATCACTACCAAGTACTCTATGAAGGTGGATCCATCCTCATTTTCTTGCTCACCCCAGTTAATAACTTTCATAGGATCATTCACATATCTCTTCAACTATGACACATAGAAAATGTCATGTACTCGCTTCAACTGTAGGGAATGGATAGGAAGTCAGAGACCGATCCAACCATCCATTGGATATCAAATTCCCCAATGAACCTCAATGATAGTCTTCCTCCCCAACCAAATCTCTAAAATCCTCATTATGAGGAGACTATAAGGAAAAAATGGTCTCTCTACTTGCACTCTATGGTCCTATTATTTAAATCAACAATAAATTTTTATTAGCTCTGGGATATCATTATACACTCAGGGTTCAACTGAATTTTATATATCATTTTTATAACAATCTAGTGACTGACTATAGATGCCTCATAAATATCAGTTCAACACAAGGGAGACCTGAAGGGTCACCCAAAAAAGGCCTTGATATTTTTCCATAATGATTATAGAGTGATCACTTTTATTACATGAAATATATACCAATTGATAGTTACCCTTCCATCTCCAACTGATGTCTAAAACACAATCCCTCATCATATCATCCAACACCTGGATAGTGAACGTAGAATTCTTATTTTCCTAGTCGTGAAACACCCTACTCATCTGTAGAAGTGCTCTAAATACCTCAACAGGCTTGTCACCAATAATGGATTAAACAATTCATCTTGACGGGAGATAACAATAAAGGGTACCCCATGGAGCTGGATGATCTTATACATGTAAAACTATCCCATACTGTCCACCAATATCTTCTTTCTAATGGAATTATTTTGAGATGAATTTATAAGTCAGAAATCTATCACATAGATCTCATCATTGCCTCACATTATCTGTGGAATCCCTATCATAGTGTCTAGGGATATGTCCTATTATTTCCAATCTCGAATATCAATAGGTTGTGTCAAACATTCTTGAACCTGGTGCTCATCCAACACCTACTAACATGTGATTCTCAAAAAGAGGAAATCTGAAACAATAGAACATGGACTAGCCCAATAAAACTATCACTGATGGTCACTATACATCTTACCTACAAAAATATGTATAGAAAAAGGATAAATGTGAAACTCCATCATCACCACATGTCTCATCATGAGCATAACCACAATATATCCTTTGAAAAGGATGAAATGTTCCCATCCCTCATAAAACCTATATGGTGAATCTCTTAAAGATATCTGTTCATAGAGAAAATTAAAGTTCAATTAACAATGACTAAGCCCCCATCACATGATATAGAACTAGAGGACTCAACACCATCAAATGAAGACAAGATGTTCCCCTCTCCTCCACTAGCATCATATACAATAAATTCAACATCTCATACACATCCTTCATAAAACGAGAATGGGAATTAATTCTAAGAGAATATAAAACCACGTTTACCTTCATAAAAGAATAGACTATCTCAATGTTATATTCCATCAAGTTCTCTAACTAGATCCTCTACGTAAGTCTCATATCACACTGCATGAAGATATACCTGAGACTCTGAAGGTCTGAGAAAATAACAATGTGTAATCCAAGAAGAATGTGCCTCTACATATTTAGAGATAATAGTACCACTACCAACTCCTGTTTATGAGTTATTAAATTTATCTCATGGTGTATCAACTACCTCTACCCATATATGATCACTTCCTACCACTTCATCAACATTTTTTTGATCCCATATATAGAGATATTATAATACACAATATACTCCACACCCTACTCTCGTAGTCTGAAAATTTTATCAGTAGTCATCCTCACCCTTAAATCCTGAAAGGCTCTTTGACACTACTTAGTCAAGGTGGTCTTCTTCTCTTTCCATGCCAGGGTGGACAAAGGGGATATAATTTAGGAGAAGACTACCATGAACCAAATATTTTACTGTTCCAAGCCAATAAACCTCCATACATATGAAATAATCATTGGTGGATCCCAAGAAAGCACTGAATGTATATTTTTGGGGTCAATAATTATTCCTTGCTCAAAAATGGCATTCCCTAGAAAGTACACCTCATAGATCTTGAACGTGAACATCGAAATAATATCATAAAGTCAGTGCTCGCGGAGCTAGTCAAAGATCATCCTCAAATGTCATGCATGCTACCTTTATAAAACAGAGTAGATGAGTATCTCATCAATGATTAAATCCACTATTTAGTCCATGTATGTAAAGAATATATAGTTCATGAAATACATTAACATATAAGTGGAATTATTCAAACCAAAATGAATCACTTGGAACTCAGAGTGTCCATAGTGAAATTGGAATTCTATCTTTAGAATATCAGCCACATGAACAAAGAATAAATAGTATCTAGACATGATATTGATCATTGATTACTATATCACACTACACAATCAATCAAAGAGCTCTTCAATCCTCGATAATGTGTACTTATTCATATTGTGGTCAATTTCAGGAAATTGTAATCAATAAAAATCCATAAGCTCCCATATAAATTTTTCACAAAAAAACTGATGCTACATAGTGGGACACACTATGTCTGATAAAAACATCTCTGGAAGGTCTATGAACTTCACACTCATCTCCCAGAACTCGTCAAGGGCCATATGATATTCCTTAAAAGATATTGACATAGTCTCAGGGTGAATCTCAATGAAGAAGTCCATCTACCATCTCATAGGTCATCTGATAACATCCTAGAAGAATAAATATAGACCATCCTCCACTACATAAGGAATATAGATGTCCGAAGCACTCATTGATCCTACGGGTAAACTCAAAAACTAATGGTTGATGACCTATATCCTACTAAAGGTGAGGCCAACTCATTATTCTATGATATCTATCTCACCTACAAAGGAGAGTATCTTCGCATCTGTCTAAAGTCATATGAACCATCTATGATGAAAATCAATATTTGCTCGAACCATGGATAGAAAATCCATACCATATATAAAATTATATGGTTTCACCATGATGACCATGATATCCCACATTAAAATCTCCCCACCAAGAGATAACCCACACTACTAGAGGAGAAGTGATATTGAAGAATCACTCCCTCTGAAAATCACTACCTTTTCCTATAAGGATATGGTCTCAACTAGAAGCTCCATATCACATAGTTAGAGTTGGGATACTAAGGATTGAGTCATAGTTGTGTCTACTAGTATAGAAGAAATAGTATAATAAACATATATTGTACCTCATATCATCTAATTTGAATGCATTTGTATCCCTTAATATCTTGAAACTACCCACAAACTCAATAATAATATCCCCAAGACTGACATGGGCCATCTGGTGGTGCTGGTGGATGGAAATTGTAATGTCTCCCTCCACTTATCTGTTCCTCCCTCATGAGCTAATGTTTTTTCAAAACCATTATCACCTCCCTGAGGACTACCCAAGCCACGTCTAGGAGATCCTTTATCATGGTTCTTTCTCTATTATGGAGGTTCGTCCAGATTATATTGGTCTTTACCAGTGCGATGGGTCTAAAAATAATTATCTATGTTACTATACCCATTAAAAATATAAAATATCCCCTCTTTGGAATTTATAGATCCTCTATGTGATCCCAAAGTTAGATACCTAAACATATGTGTCCTATAATTCCTCATATTATAAGATCCATATTCCTAAAACCTAGAAACTTCTGTAAACTACTTTGATACATGATACCCACTTTTAGGGACCACCACGCAAAGCCCCTATAGTATAATTTTCATAGCCACATGATCCCACTATAGAACTAATGCCTAAGTGGGAAGACATAAGGAGTCCAAACTAGTTCTAATATCTCTATAGTGACCCCAATAAAAAATCCTCACTCAGAAGAAACCTCCTTGAACAAAATTTGAGGGAGTACTGTGAAAGGACACTAAACCTCATGGTATACTTAGCTAGTATCATACTACCCTGATGGAAATCAATACACTCATAACTCCAAACAGAGTGAAATGTGATGGGTAATACATCTTATGAAATAGACACTAGAAGTTAGAAAAAGGGATAATTGTATCGTAATGGGTCTGCTTAATAATAATACACCAATACCTAGGTGGTACATGGAATGGACTAGATGAAAACAAAATGATCTGATCTATTATGGTTTGAACATACCTGAAAACTCATACCACCAACATAAGACAATCCTGTATTTCCTATTTATCCACCTATACCTGGAACATCAGTGGTCTCTGACACTGGAACTCACGATGAGAGATATGACTACACACATATTCATCCTAAACTTCCAGAACTAAACATTGATCGATGGGTGGGGGTGCCACTACCATCCTACTTAGAGGAAACACATCATGGGATGACCCCTACACTGATGCCTCATCACTCATCAAATCATTTTCATGTTATGGAATTAATAACCCGAAATTTTTCCTTCACATTGGTATTATGAAAGCTATCAAGATGTACAATGATCATATAAGCTTATATATATGGGGAAATGACTCAAAAAGGATAGTCAAAAGACTCAATTCTTTCTACGTTTACCAATGTTATTCGTAACCAATTTATTAGTATCCCAAGTTGAAAAGTAGGTATTCAGATTTTTGGTGTATGGATATGTAGGTCACCACACCAACAATCGGTTGCTTCACCTAAAATATGTTTTTGAAACACTTTGACACTATTTCTCTATGTTCCCATAGAATCATCATAAGGGGAAATCTCTAAACATCAATCTAAGGATAAAACACCTTTTATACCACTCTGTAATGACCCACCACAATGAGGATCACCTGGATAGAGGAAGGCCAGACCACTAATAACTCCAAGCCCCAAAATATACCAGGGGCTAGCGACAATCATTGACACTACATTACTATAATGGGGGACATTTCCAAGATGAACTTGTATGAATGAAACCGTCCATATTCATGTAATTGAAGAGAATAATATTAAATAAATAATATAACACATAGAGAAAAAAAATTCAACAAAAACAATTGGGAATAAAAAAAGTACAATGGAATACAACCAAAGTGTAATGGGAAAAATACATTCACAATAAGATTTGATGTCCAAAACAAACAACAAATAAAAAACGAAAGATATGAGAAATTTTTTCATAATCTCCCATACCAACAACATATATGGTCAATGAACCCAGGTATCACTATGCCCTATTGTAATCATTAATGATATATCCATTAACTGTATATGACATGAAATGTGTGAGGAAATTCAATGAAGGGGTGAGTATATAAATACCTAATAGGATTCTCCATAACCTAATGGATTTTATTTCGATATATAATATTATTTAAATCAACCCAAATAAATAATAAAATGAAACCCATTACACATAAATATATATAATCATACGAAAACAAAAGAGAGAGAGAAATGTGATCTTCATATCACAACCCGACCAAAGTCGATGAATAATCCGACAACTCTAAAAGTCTTCCACCAATTCCTACTATAAAATGTTGCCTCAATACAATATATGTGGAGGGGCCTATATCTTGCTACTATGCTCCATTGTTGAGGGAGCATAGATATCCCATTCATGGCCCACACCTTGATAGTGCTAAAATATGCAGGAGTACCACTTTGTAGGTAGTTAACCCACATCCTATAGTAAGGGGATTAATGACCCTACCTATAAAATGATATGGGAAAACTATTACCTGGTGTGACATGGGATTATTGGAAATTATATCTATCAGATATCCTTAAGATCCCACGTTATGGTGTGATAGGGGATTATGGACCCTGAAATCTCTAATATAATGGGGAAAAGTGCCCTAGTATGATAGCGGAGTACTCATTTTTACAATTTTCTAATAGAATTGATAGTTCGTGGACTAATGTAATAGGATAGTATAAAACCCATAATTTATCTGATCACCCTACTAAACCACTGTCATTATCAAGCATCCCCTGAATAATCATAATCAACATAAAATCTTTTATTTTATCTCAAAATCCACTATAATTGACACTGTCTTGTTATACATGAAAAAGTCAAAAAATAGACTATTCATGGGACAACATTCAAGTCGATATAAAGGTGATACGATAGGTAGAAGATTCATATTGGAGTACACAACATGTATGGGGTCCACACGGTGTGTGAACCCACTGCTATGCATGGCCTTATTCTCCTTGGACATGGATTTACAAGATATATCTCTATATATGGAATATATTTTAGGTTACATGTTGTGTATAAACACCTGGGTTCCTAGAAGTGAATCTCAACTTGTGCCAATGTATTCCTTCCAGTTCCCATGTACGCTTCTACATGGAATGTATGTATATATGGGCTCATGGATGTATGAATCTAGCACATGGATTTTCCACTAGGGTAGGGTCACAACGTTTGTAGTCCTACTTTCAAAAGATGTTATATTTTACTTTTCCTTGAACCCATGTGTCCTAGCCAGGGGAAACAAGCAGTGAGATATTTCGAGATGAACGATGTGTAGTTGGGATTTTCATGGAAACCAATGAAGGTTTATTGTGTCCTCCATATCAAATCCTGACACTATGGATCTCTAAATTTTAAAACCCAATATAAATGGAATATGACAATGTACAACAATTCTCATCCTATGGTGGTAGTATATAAAATTTTGGTGAGCAGATCAAAGGTCGTGATACCTCCTGTCACCCGTAGCACCTAAAATCACCACCATTTTCCACTCTAAATCTAAGAAGAAAAAAATAGACCCATGAAATACATCAGAATCTAGCAGAAAACAAGTAATACAATTTTCATTCACCCATAAACCATGAATTCTAAGGTTCGATCGTGCTCCGAACCTCCCAGGAATGTCGAACCACAACCCCGTAGGACACAAAAACGAAAATAAAGAACACCTAGGGGAAGGAACAAGAAAAAACATGAAAACATAGTCATCCAATAGTACAAGGAAAATTATCATAGATCATTGAAAATAAGGTGAGAAAAAGGAATAATTCATGAAATAAAAAAAATAAACAATTTAATCTATTAGACATGCTCATGTGAATGGTGCAAGAAATTAAGATCCCAAATAAAAGATAAAACCAGTGATCAATATTTTACACAAGAGGGAATAAATCCATAATAGATGATCTCTAAAATTAAAATGGATTGATTATTGGGGAAAAATTAATTCTCCATCGATGTGGGGATCCCGCTGCATTCACTTCCTACCAATGTACCTCAATTCGATCAACCCTGATTCTCTGATCTCGATCTTCCAAAGAAGGGCATTGGAGATACTCTCAATTACCCAAGGTTATGAGTGTATAAACATGGATAATTATTATAATGTGGTACACATAGATAATTATAGGTCATGGGTGTTTAAAATAAAATAAAAAAGTTAATTATTTATTTTAATTAGACACACTGGTTAAAACAACCTCAACCGAACATCCAACATTCCCCTACCTTAGGTAACCCCTAGGATACAACCTACATTACAGATTCAACATCAGTATCATTCTAATCCAAGAATCTGATTACAGGAATTTATGATAATCCTATGAAACTCCACATAGGTGATATTAATATATTTATTATTTTTTTGAAATCTATTTTGGGCTATCGAGGACTCAAGAATCGCATGTTATCTCAACAATTGGATATAAAAATATTCACTAAAATATTAAAAAGTATTACAAGGAAAAAAACAGTTCAATAAATAAAATTATTAATGAAACATTTCTCATATACCCATGGTGACTTAACGAACATTACGATGATATCTTTCTGGGAACTCACTCTTAACTAATTCATAAGTCCCAGAAATTCAACCAACTATCTTCATAGAAAATCTATTTACATACTTACATCAAGGAAATGTGGACAACATAAAATATATCTATGATACAACATTATCATGAACAATCCTAAATACCTTGTAACCCTAATATCCGATCCAACCCTAACATGAATCGAAGGGAATTCCCAATCCCCATGGGTTTTTGAAAAGAACCTGGAATTATAGAAGAATAAAAAGGGAATGTTTTTTCCTCAAAAATATCAAGGATAAAAGATATAAGTCAGTATGATTAACACTCAAAAGAGAGAATATATAAGAAAAAAAGAGGTAAATCAGTAATCATAGAGTACATCATCAAATTACATAACATCTTCCAAGAAAAAATATCAACGATATACCCATAAATAAGATGATCCCATCTCCATCGATAACATCCCTCAGTCTGGGTCCTAGAGATCTTTATCACCCACCAAATATATGAGCATATTTTTCTTTTATTGGAACTATCACATGATAATAAAAAAATCATAGAAGGAAAAGTTAGGGTGTGAGCTAAAAACCCATTATAGTATCACCAATTTCTTTATAATCAATTAAATAACAAATAACCAACCTATTATTTCAGTTTAAATAAATCTATGAATGGAATGAAATTTATATATTAAAAACAATATTTCTATTCAAAAATATTGAAGTTATATAAAATTATTAAATAACATATTCTGTAATGGAATTAATATTGATCAATTGGAATGAATACAATAATTAAATAAATCAATGGAACATAATAATCAAATCAAGCATTTCCTAGAACCATATTTCATTCCCTATAGTATGATATCTTATGGTAATAGGATACTCCCACTATCCATAAGTGATCTCAGCTCAATGTGTACACATTGCCCACAACACAGGCCGTCGGGACTCAACTCCCCAATAAGAAAAAAATTAGGTCACAATAAGTTTATACTAGTGTTTTTGTAATCAATTCTGTTCTAGGGGTCAGATACTAGTGTGATTTTCTAAACACCACTAACTACATAGGCTGGATTTTCTTCAAATCAAACAATAAAAAAAAATTTGGAAAATAAATCATTTTAAATCATTTCATCTTTCACATTTCAATCACCCAGTTTCTGTTTTCAACTTGAATTTTATTCTCAAAACCAAATAATGGGTTTTATCAAATGCCTATCTTTTAAAATAAACTTTCATTTAAATACATTTCTCTAAAATCAACTAAAATGATTTTACTGAATGATTTAAATTATAATCCATTTTCAAAAATATCATTCCATGTCTCAAAAAGACCTAAAATGTTTTTTTAATTAACAAACCCATGAAATTGAAATTATACACAAATCCAATTTAATTGAAAACATAGAAAATAATTTTTAAAATAACATTGACTAATTCATGAAAAGGGATTATTTTTTTTGGAAAAATAATTATTGAACTATCTAGATTTAATCATATGATCAAATATCCTCAATACACACAACATGATCTAAAAATGAAGAACGAAAGCACATTAGATTAAGAAATAAAACCTAGAAACACAATCCATCGAATAATTGATCCCATCCCACATCAACCTGATAATTCAACACATTCATCGAGGTAGATAATAAAATATAGGGGATTATATATAGAGGAGAGATCACATAATAGAGAGGAGTCAAATGCTTCTACTAGAGATTTCAGCAAAGAGGAATGGAGTTGGGAGGAATCATAACACCTCTTGGTATCATTCATAAGATAATAGTTTGAATTAGAGTAGAGTAGTAGAGAAATATAAAAACAAGGTTAGAGTAATTTGATAATTTAAAAGATAAAATCCACCATATCTCCAATGGCCATGACGTAGAATGGCTAAAAATAGCCAAATCATGACACAACCTCCTTAGATCATTCCACAACCACATTTGGTTTACCAACCTCTAGAAAACATGTTGCTGCCCCCACCAAAATCTTCTACCGCTAGTGTAAAGATATAACGCATGCCAACCACCATGCCACAACTATGCCCAAATAGATAGTAGTACCAAAATGAAACAACTTGGGCTTCATGGTACAATTAGACCTCTGTGGATGAACTATGCTAAAATTGGAGATAGCCATGAAAACTGGTCTCAAGACCCCATACATCACAACATAATGGTCCAAGGTTCTTATATGGATCTGCATGCCATATATCATAAACCTTGGAAGTTATCCTTACTAATAAATATTTATAAATGCATTCCATTAATTCCAAACAAATATATATCCACAAATATTAGGTTATTTTCCATAAAAAATGCATCCATCCTCAAAAATCTCAAAATGTCTCCAGAAATATATGTAAACAAAATGAGAGACAATAATTAAATGAAAGAAGGTAATGGAATGTTTCAATCTATCTTATAATAAGGCATATATATAAATCCATATTTTCTGATTTTAAATAGGCTCCATTAAGGAATCCAATCTTGGATTTATAGACTAATATCTTTATATAATATCTTATTTCTAATATCAATGACACTAATTCATATTTATCTAACTTATCGACTAAATCTATGGTAAATCATAATGACCATATTATAGGTGCACTAATTGAATGAGTTATTCAAAAAATTTACTTATATGTTTCTGTTACTATGGCATATATCATTGAATTCATGCTAGGATTTGCTTCCTCTACCACATGTTTCTCAATTATTTTATATCTTGTAACCAACATATACCTCCATGACTATTAAAATCATTTATTAAAATTAAAATTCATCCTTATTAAACATTAATACTATGGTAAATCTAGAAACATTAGTTTCAAACTAGTGATAATATTTATATGGTTTGACTTTGAATGAACAAAAATTTCATACTTTGTACGAAATGATGAGATAATATCCATAATCTATTCCCCCAATTTAATTTTTTTCTAAATAGAATAGAGATTTATTTAAATCTAGATAATATGTGAATTACACTTGAGAGTATATTTAATTACATTTTTCAATACTTATATTGATCTATATATATGTCAATAACAATATAGTTTTCTTCTTATTGTGGTTGATACATGATTTCGTTACATTTAGAGAGCTTTTAAATTTTTTCCATATTGATGGAAATATGATCACACTTAGAGATATTAATGATTATATTAGTAGGGATAAAATATTTCTTCCAAAATACAAGAATGTTTGATAAATATTTACATAGATGATCAAATTATTTCAATAATTATTCAAATTGTCTAGAGGAATAGGAAAGAGCTATGGTAATAATATGTCAAATGGACCCCACATATTCCATATGAGATGAAGGTGAATGTTAATGGTGATTCCCTTAGTGCACTTGGTCTAGTAGGTTATGGTGTATTTTTTATATAATAAATGTATTCATCAAATGAACCCTTTAACAATTCATTGGTTAATACATTACTTTGGAGTCTGAGATATGGGTGGGAAGTCATTCACGTTTTGTGGTACACATGAAGCTTCACACAGATCATACTCTAGGATAAGAGTTACTCTACTAATAATTTATACATGGTGAATTATTGATATCTCAATGTCATATGAAAACTATTTTTAATGTAGAATGGTTTCTTAGATAGATGAGAGGATAATAATTTCTTATTAAAAAAATCTATATTGAAGCTAAAATGGGTTTGGATGTGATATTGAATAAAGTAGTTTATGATCATATATCTTTTTATTCATCCAATTAATTTTTTATAAAAAATTTATTTAAAAATTTAAAATGTAGGGGTGGGTTTTGTGACCTCATTTACTTGGCATATAATATACTAGAATTGTCTTTTTATTTATATTTTATGGGGATGGGTCCTTTCAATATTTAACCTAGATTGTTCCTAATTTTTTATGTTGTTGTTTTTGTTATGGGGAAGCCCATATCCATGTTTCTATGACTTATTTATTACATCCTAGCTTCGTGGGGATTAAATATAAGATGTAAAATTTTATAATATTGGTTTTTGGTCAGGAATAAATGGGTGTAGGTTAGCCTTCATGTGGAGTAGTGGTCCAACTTAATTTGTCCTTGTAAATATTTGTGCATCTTTCATATTCATAGAATACCTAAAAAGTGATATTTAACATTAAATTTAATTTTGGTTGAAACTGTTTAATTATTTTTTCACTTTATGTTGATGTTATTTTAGGATATAATGTCAAATCTATAAAATATAAGAGGGTATTGGAATTTGAATAATGTTTTGGAAATATTTGTATAATTGGCTATGATGAGGTGAAGTTTCACCTCCGTTGGGGTGGGATTACCTGAATCAATGTGGGGAACCATGAAACACCAAAGGATGTTATAGGAGTGAAAAATGAAAATTTTAATTGACATAGTACTTATTAGTTAATCCTAGAGAATTATTCTCAATTAAGAGAATGTTATGTACAATTTTGAAAACCATTTTCATGATAATATGATTTAATTTCTAGAAGGAAAATATCTAAAATCTTATCCTTTGTGTTTAAAATGGATATGGAAAAATTAGTATTGATATGTTTATAATTATGAAAGATATGTAGACTAGAAAGATATGTTGTACGGAGTGATCGTATGTTACAACTTAACTATGTCTAGTGAAAGAAATATTGAAATGAAAAAACAGACTAGTTTAAATGTAACTTTGTAAAAAATAAGATTATTTTTGGTGAATGTTTAAGGAAAATAAAAGGTGATATGTAAGAATAACATTGTGAGAGTTTTATAATGAACACAATGGTCTTGGTGAATTATTTAAGGTGATTGGAGACTTTGACCAAACTGAGATATATCCATGAAGAGAAGAGATACATAGAATAACTCCCTATGGAAATCAAAATATATAGCGGCTAGTTTCACCGAACAATCTCTACTATAATTATTTGTGTGGATCACTAGTGAATAACGTAGGGAACAAATTGTAATCATATCCATTTCACACAAAAAAATGATATCACTATTCTCCAATGGAGTAGGACTCAAGTCCAAATCGTGTAAATTGTATTTTATTCATTTTATCAATTGTTGATTATGAAATTATTGTATATATTATTTCTAGGGTTTGTAATTGTGGATTAATGGATAATGATAATTTATCATCTATGTCAGAAATAATTTTACACTAGATCATTCTGATACTTTTTTCTACATAGTAAGTTGTATTTGATATATTCTTTGGGTTAATGTGATTATAGATATGATCATAACAATATAATAAGAAAAAGTAATTAAATATCTCCATTTAGATAGATTACTAAATTTATAATTCTCTAGTCTAACTCAATATTAAAAGTATTTCTCATATTTATGTCTTTACTAATATGTTTTATTTTCATTGGGGATATCATTCAGTCTAATTCCATTAAAGCTACATTGGATTTTTTGGTATTGAATTTATAAATCATAATGTTAATTCGTAGTTCCTTAAAATAATTCATAGGGTTGATAATTCCTCATATTTTAAAGAGTTTGGACATATTGTGGTCTTTAACACTCATTAAAAACAGATTGGTAGGACTTTTACTATTAGTTTAGAATCACTAGGTATTCAAATTATCTCCATAAATAATTTCTGTTTCAACCCAAGGATATATATAAAATAATTCCTATAAAGTTCTTTTGAGTGTATCAATATTCTTAAAATAAAATCTTGATGTTGTTATATTTCCATTAAGGTGGTTATCTAAAAGTCCTTTAATGGCCTCAAATGGGACCTCACCCTCAATGTTCTCAAAAGGTATCATTTCTCCAATTGATTCATATAGACCATTTAATATATTTTATATACATTAATCATTTCTTTCATTGTGAATGGTACTCCAAAGGGATACTTTGGATGTTAAAGGGGGTTAGGTTAAGGATACACCCTCCCAGTATTACTCTTTAGCATTATAGAGGGATATCTCAGAAAAATATTTTATAGGGATGTTGAAACTATAATTTTATCACAAAACAAAGACTCTAGGACATTAAAGAACCCATCTTCTTTATCAATGATGATCATATATTTATTTTTTGTGAAGAAGAGGACCAATAATTATAATTACTTAATGAATAATTCTATTACTACAAACTTGTATCAGGGTAATCTTTAGTTAGAACAATAATATAAACTAGTTTATAAATTTATTTATAGCCCTAAAGATCTAACACATTAAATATATCCTTAGAGTCAAATAGGGTGATCTCTTATTCAACTATTTGGGTAATCTAATCTCTATTTGTGTAGTGAAATATACATAACTGGATGATATTTCATGAATTTTTTTTCTAAATCCTGAAATATAAAAAAATATCTTTCTCATTATGGTTGATTTTTTTGTTTAAATCTATGACCACATCCATGTTTTTGGGTTGTTTCTACATCACAAAATAGCCATGATACTTATGTAAGGTGGTTAACAAACAAATCAAAAAAATAATTTTGATAGGATATATATATGAAATGAAATGTTTCATAGTTCCATAGAAAAACTATGTCAATGATACATTACATGGATGGTTTGTCATCAAGAATATTGTTCTTTTAAATTAATCACTCACTTCAAGCTTCTTTTTCAAGTTTCTATAATGATCAATCACTTCATACAAATTATGACGGGAAATAAAAAATTCTAGACTACAAAAGAGAAACCCCATCTATATGGGTTCTGAAATCATTATAACACTAAGTGACACTTATCACTACCTATTTATTATTGTTAAATGGGTTATATTAGGGAATTAAAGATTGAACATTTAGACTACTAAATGGGTATCATGTCTTTTTACTGATATCTATGATATTACTTTAGATTTTGATAACATAAGCATTTAATTTCCTCTAAAAAATATCAAACAGATTATATATGAACTCCATAAGGATATGATTTCACAAATCCACTCTTACAGGTTTATCCAGAGTTACAAAGTTCATTTTATGCATAATGGGATTGGGGATCTCAACCCCTTAATACAATATTCCCTCAATTTGGGTATCACAAACCAATCTATAAGATGGTTAAAATACTCTAGGAAAATTCATAGTCAACGAACTATATATTTTCTTCCATGTGAAGTATAGAAAAACTAGTTTCCAACTGATGGTAATATTTCAATAGTTAGACCTCTCGTCACCTTAGTTTTTCAAAATTTTATGAAAAAGGTTTAATAATTTCCACCATCTCATTATCGAATTATAATTTTAAAAAATATTAAGAAACATAATTTATAGCTTGTTTCTATATGAATTTAATCATGCAATAGATCTAGATATGTTTAATAATTCCATCATTGAACTATCTATAAATCAGAAACTACGTAATTTGATTCTTTTTGTGATGGATGCAAGTTTGAATTAATTATTTAGTGAAATAAACTCTATCCACATAGATGGAAATATTATCAATATTTTTGAGATTTATGCTTCCATTAGTAGGAATATCCAAATTTATTAAATGATATAGGTGGGATCAGAAAGTAATTGAATGATTGATCAAATTATTTCCCAAATTTTTATTATTTTCAATATTTTCAGTAATCTTCCACTCAATAAATATTTATGATGGATCCAATATATTTCACATTGAATCCATGGATCCCATATAGGGTATTATACCACATGTCCTGGAAATTACCCAATATCCAGCTAGCCTGAGTGCACTGGGGAAAACTATAGGATCTTTCAGGTTTGGAGTTATAGATAATTTTGGAACACTATTAAATTACATAGACAACACAAACACAATATTTATATATTTTCTTAAAAAAATTCATAAATTTACATTCTGTTTTCATTAACCACACACTTTCTTTATTCATGGATAGTTTCCTTTATTAAGAGTTTTACTTAATAATTATCTCTACTCATCTTAATTTATTGTGAAAATTAATTAAAAACATGATATGAGAATAAAAGATAAATAAGGGATGTAAAAATAATTGTAATCTAATAGTCTAGTTAAAAAATATATAATTAAATGGAAATGTTACTTTTTGGGAAATTAAATATTAATAACATAAATAAAATAATTACACATTATAAAACTTTTATTTTATTACACAAAAACTGGGAAACCGATTAGAAATCATTATTAAACTATGAAGGTATCATGAGTAACATGATAAATCAATAAAATTTTTATTTAATAAAATATCCATTCACCATTAAAAGTTCATAAAAATTATTTAACTAATAAAATGAAAATATTTTCATTAAAACACGTTTTATCCATAAAATAAGTATCACGTATCATCATTTTCATAACTAATAGTCACTAATTTTAAACCAATGTTATTATAATTAAATCAATGTCAATTCAATAGGTGTACCTCCTATTGTTTCCCTCATTTTTCACATTCGAATAATATTCATTACCTAATACATTAGAGAGATATTTCAGCCTCACATTTAGTCAAAAGCTATATCAGGGTCACTCGCCATCATCTATAATTGTCCAGTTTTTTATATTGAATATATAATTTCTAATATTCCACATTTTCATCATAAAACCATTGAAAAATTAATTTAAATATATAAGTTAATCCCTTTCGTTTCTTAATAAAAATAACAAGAAATATCCCTTTTTTACAACAGTTTAAAATGATAACTTCCACAAAAGGGGAATTAAATATATTTTGTAAAATAATAAAAAATTAAAGTGTATTATAAATAAAAAATAAACTACATTATGGTGTGATATTCCACTACTATTACAAAATTTAAAGATGTATTTGTTTTGAATTTTTTTAAAAAGAGTTAAAATAGGCCAATTCAAAGAATAGTTAAAAAATTTTCTTTTAAAACCTTTTAAAGAAAGTCAAAATCAGTTGAAAATAAAATTTAACATCCTTTTATGAATAAATAAATTTTTTTGAATGATTTTAAGGAACTTTATATAGAGTAAAATTATTAAATAAAGATACTTTAAAATAATGTTTTAATGAAAAATAAATTATTGCTTTTAGAATGTTGTATGAAATTGTATCAAGGAAGAGAATATTGAATTGATTCATTAACATAATAATTTTAGTAAAATAATGATAAAATACATCCATAAGGTAGTTCATTCACCAAAAAATCATTTTGTTAATATTGAATAAGTCTCAATGAAAGTACATTTAGATGATAATTCCCATTACCTTAAATATCTTCTTGAAACATATGTTATTTAGCTTCAGAATAGTTTAATTAATTAATTTATATAAATATTTAAAAACTAATTTTCATTCCAATATCATTATTTTTTTATTTCATTTATTACCTTTATTTATTTGGTAACTAAAATTGTGAAATTTAGTTGGGATGTTTTCGCGTCATTCATTTTATAACATCAAACAAACTATGGGTTGGTTTCCATGATGAGAGGAGTAATGGATACCTTAAAAATATAATATTAAAAATTTAATAATTATAATATTTTTAAATTAAGTATACTTTTAAAACCAACAATATAAGCTATTCATAAAAATTTAATCATATAGTTTCAGGGATACGGTAATTAGTATATACACATGAATGATGTTTTCATTTTTTTCTGAGTGGAAAAGATAAATTAGATTATTTTTATATTATAGATGGATAAATATGTTATAAATATCATATTTATTCATTAGTATCATCTTTATGACCATCCATGTGAGTAAGTAATGAAAAATTAATCACATATCCTCTTTAAGGTGGTATTCTATAGGTACACACATGTGATGTTGTCAATTTACAATAAACAAAATCTGTAAGAAGGTAGGTACTATATTAGCATTAAATATTTATAATAATTTCATTAAAATAATATATATTAAATAATTTCATCTTTATAAACATTCATTTTGGGTGGTGATGTAAAATGAAACACATCGCTTTATGTGGGTTGTAGTCCACACATATGCACCTATGATGTTTTAGTTTTCCATTGAATTGATGAAGAAGATAAAAAGGGTTGTCCATCTATAACAATCAAATTAATTTATATATATTATTTTTATTTTATTACATGATCATGTTTATAGAATATTTGTAAGAGGTGGATGAAAAAATAAAATGAAAACCATAGGTTTAGATCTATACCTATTCTTTTGGAAAAAAAATTGGATTAGAAAATATTAATTATAGGTTGGTATTTAGATGAGAAATTAAACTGTAGGTATTAGATAGTATTTTTGGGAAGGAATTTGGATAGTTATTGGTTGATATAAGTGGATGAATTTGTTTGAATAAGAGATGATAAGTAGTTTCTTTTTATAGGGGATAAGAGTGACACTATTGTAATTATTCAATGTTTTAAAATTTTAAAAGGTCTTATCCATGGTTAAGTGAAAAAAATTAATATATAAGATATTATAGGGTTTCAAAATATTCAAATAGTCACATTTTAACATGTTTTGTAGATATTTTTATAATTATCTCTTAGTAAAATACCTTTATGCACAATTTAACGTTAATTGTGATAACTTAACTTTTCACTATGATAAATTATTTATGTGACCAAAAATAAAAGAGAAATTCTGATAAAATTTGTACACGATGACTCAAAATATGGAACCCATTTTTTAATTTCAATATTTTATATATGTCAGAAATTAATTTTAATATAAGAAACAAACGCATGTATAACCATGTTTCAGAAAACATATGGTTTAAGTGCAAAGATCAATATATTTTGAAAAGGATTAAAAGGTTGATTTAAACATTATTTTGGAAATTTAATAATAATGGATTGTTTTTAGACTTTTTTATAATGAAAAATTATAATTTCCCCTTCCAAAAATACCATTAAGTACAGAGATGAAAAAATCATTTTTAATTTGAATAAAATATAACATATGTTCACAAAACACAATATTAGATTCCAAAATATGAAATATTGTTTTAAAATAAAATATTTAACTATTTAATCACATATTTGATTGATAAAAATGATTTAAAAATTTTAAGTCTTTCTCAAATCAAAATAATGTCATTAAAGTGATTGTATTTTAAAAAAATTGGATGTTTAATATTCACCAAAAAATCAAATATTTCCGATAAATAATAAAGAATTACCCTAATATAAATTTTATATGCTGAAACCATGAAATAATTAATTTTTATCATATAAATATTATCAGATTTTTAAACATACCTTTTAATTTAAAGTATTTAATTCCGAGTTAAATATTTTATGTAAAATATTATCGATTTTATTTTTTAAATTAAAACTATATTTTTGTTCTATACATTGAGTTTTTTTATTAAACACAATTAAATAAATGTACAAAAAAATTTATTTATATAAAATATAAAATAATTACAAAATTCTTCGTATGGATCAAAATATTAACCATGGAATAACAAAATTTATAACCTTTAAATCAAACATATTTTCAGTCATGATTTAGTTATGATAATTTTAAGTATATAATGAGTATATTTCATGATATAATTTATGTAATACATTTAGAAATAGTGAAAATAGGATACCAAATTGGCTAAGGGTATTAATTTTTTCCCTTTCACCTTTCAATAGTGGGTTCAATCTTCGAAGAATTTCTAGGCGTGATAGGTTTTCGTCCTGTCCTCTGAGCATCCCTTTTAATTGAAATAAAAACTATTATAAATAAAATATTATTATGATTGAAAAATGTATTCCTTTTAAATAATATTTTTATGTTATAATTTACCACACTGCAAAAAAAATCCTCATAATTTTATCTTGACATTAGTGAACAACAATTTAAACCATACCCAAAATCAATTTTAATAGGTGAATGAGGACTTTGGATGTATAATTTTGAAAATAAACCAAAAAATAGAAATTTAAAACACATAAATTTTATCCAATGGATACTAATATTAAATGATAAAACATATGATCATGAATGGAAAAATATTTTAAATATTTAGAAATACATTTTTTGAAAACCAATATCAAAAAATGGGATAATAAAACATACTTTTTAAAAGAGGAAAATGTAATTACGAATGTAACATGAAATTGATGATAATAATGTTAAAAAATATGTATAACACTTTAATGAATAAAAAATATGGACATGGAAAATAAATCACCACTAATAAATTAGAATTATTCTCAACAAAGTTATATATTTAAGAAAACGATCTTTATGAGGGGATATGCTTGGAAAAAATAACATTTTTCTCAAATAGAGAAAAGTCCATAAAATCATCATAAATTATGTGTATTAGGATGAAATACTGATTTTAAATATCATTTTTGTTAATTTTAGTTATTTATGTAGAAAAGGTAATGAAAATACAATAAGATATATTTACTTTATTTCATCCAATCCATAAATTTAATCTCATCCTTCTGTTGTGTGATTCATCTTGAATCCATTTTTTTCATACTATATCCCATATGATTAATAATTATTATGATTCATCCTAAAAATATTTAACTCCTAGTACATCATGATATCCAAAAAGAGTGATAACATATTGTTTCTATCATTACTAATACTAAAATGATCAGCACAAGATAATATATTACAGAAAATGTATGATCCTCCATGAATCTCTAAAATTTCAACAATAACACCCAAAGATCAAATTAAATTATTAAAAGAATAAGTAACTATTAAAATATTAAAAAAACTTCCTATCTAACATTAAACCCATATATTATAACAATTTGATACCATATTCTTACGTAATAATATAATCTCTAATGTATTCTAATATTTCCCATTGATAACATAAATTGCCATAAAGTCGTAATAAAATCATAAATGCTTCCAAAGTTTAACTCATCCTCTATCCCAATTAACATACATACCTAAAAATTAATGATCATGTTAAATATAATGTCTATATTTACTTTTTATATATGTTAACCCCAACATAATAACATTATTCCAAACATAACTTTCATTGTAAATTTAATATTTAATCCAAAGGGGTTCATTTACCTCATTCCTATATTAAAAATCAATAAATGTCTCCCAATGTACTCCCATCACATAACAAAAATAAAAAATAGTATCTATTAATTTAAATATGGGACCCTCCTTAGACATATTATCCCAAGATGGTATCCATCACTCTTAAAATATCATCATCATAATCATCCTAAGTTATAATGTTATCTAAAACCATTATCTAATACAAGATATAATGGCATGTATCATAATCAACCCATAATTACAAGATTGATGAGAAATGTTAAACTTTTTAGAATTTCAAGTATTTTATATATTTATATTTTTAGAGAATTTTGAAAAACAATTACATTTAATATGAAAATCTAACACACAATTACCACTTTCTAGATGAAAGAAATATTTTTATGTTTACATTCTTATTTCATTCATGACATACATTCTTCATTCATGGAAAATTTCCTTAATTCAAATCTATAAATCATAATAGTTCCTACTTATATTTAATGTATGTGATAAATATTTCAAAACCCGGGTTAAATATAAAATTATCATTTTGAGATATAACAATAATGGAAACACATTAATCAAGTGAAAAAATAGTGAAACCATGAAAATGTTTTTTTATTTATATTATATTTTTAGAAAATAAATAAATGAAATAAACATTATTAAATCAACCAATCCTTAAATAAAACATATATTACCTTTTAGTAAGTATCATAAAATCATGAATTCATTATTGGGAACATGATATCACTGGAATTTTTTTTTATTAACAGACCTTACACATCTAATAGTTCAATGACATTTTTTACAATATCAAATTAAAATATTTGATTAATTTTATTTGAAAATCAATATGTATCCTGATGAATCATATTCATAACCCATATATAAGAAATTTGAACCCATGTTAGACTTAAAAAATCCAAAATAATTTTATAGGAGTAACTTACCCACTGACCTCCTTTGTTTTTCACAGTCTAATACTATTCAATACTCAATGCATTGGAGATCTATATAAGGCAGACCTATCATCATGAGCTATATAAGGCTCACCATTCTTTAGATATATTTCTCAAGTAACATATCATGAAGAAGAAATTTATAATCATTGAAATATTCTTCATTATCCCTGTAAAAACTCAATTGAAACCATATGTATAGTACTTTACATTCTTATATAAATATAGGTTAATATATTACATTATTTTCAAAATGATTTAAATTGATAAGTTACCCAAAAATGGTAATTGAATATATATTTTAGTAATATGAAAATGTTAAGAGTATTCTTTATAAAAAATACTTTACATTATGGAAGGAGATGCCACTCATTCCGTATACGTTAAAAACAATGTTTTTGATCTTCGGTAAAATGTGTCAAAAGTGACCGATAAAGAAAATGATAAAAATATTTCTATTTAAAACTCTATATATAAATTAAAAATTATTTGAAAGATATATTTAACATACATTGATTCATTAGTAATAATATTCTTTAATCATAATAAATAACATGGATATGGAAGAAAAATATTTTAAAGGAATACTTTAAAACAAGATC
Organism: Viscum album; assembly: GCA_963277665.1. Taxonomy (NCBI): domain Eukaryota; kingdom Viridiplantae; phylum Streptophyta; class Magnoliopsida; order Santalales; family Viscaceae; genus Viscum; species Viscum album. Next base: position 1,351,026,667 of record OY728147.1, on the reverse strand, counting down.
CTAAAGAGAAATATCTTAAGGAATTCATAACTTCTGAAAAAAATGATATTGAGTAAGGGAAACTGAACTAGATTTTAAAAGAAATTAAAATTTTAAAAGTAATGACAAAATATGTCCATAATTAAGCTCTTAAATCCTAAAAATGAAAATATGTGGGGAAAATATCATAATTATCAATGAAAGGAAATTGAGAGACGAAGTAACCATATTATAAATGATTTCTAGCATCATAAATTATATAGATCATAAATGATAAAACTATATTTTTTATTTAATTAATTATAATTTTTCCCATCCAATATTATTATAATTTATTATCATTTATTACCATTACTTATTTAGTTGATAAAATGGTTAAGTTCATGTTGAGTGTTTTTGGGATGCTCGGTTTATAACTTCAAAAAACACATTGGTGTATTTATTGTTGTCAACGAGTTTATGGTTCAAATAACTCCAAAATCTAAATATGGTATAATTATCGTATTTTTACATTAAATAAACTTTTAAAACCAACCATTTATGTTGGCCATGAAAAATTAATCACGTATTTTTAGGGAGGGGTTTTTCATATACATAGATGAACGAAATTGAAAATTTTCTATTGAGTGAAAAAAATAAATTAAATAATATTTCACATTAAAAAATCATAAAAATTTTATAATTTTTTTAATTATTTCCATTATTATAAACAACCATGAGAGAAATTAATGAAAAATTAATCACATCTCTTCCTGGAGGTTGTATTCCACATGTATACAATAATAAAATTATAAATTTCAAATAGTCACAAATGGAAAAAAGGTATCTAATATATTATCATTATAGAATTATTAAAATGTCATAAAAATATTATATATTCATTAACTATATATTTATAACCATCCATTTAAGGAGGTGATGGAAAAAAACACAACACTTCGTGGAGGTGGTGGTCCACCCGTACGCATGATAAATGTTTTTATGTATCGTAGGAAAGAAAAAAAGATGAAAATGTATTTTTCCTATAGAATTATAATATATTAGTTTATGAAAGATATATATGTTATTATATGAACTTGAATATAGAATATTTGAATTAATCGGAAGAAGCAATTAAATAAAGACACTCGGTTATGAGTTATACCGCTTATTCAAAAAACTAACTTTTGATTACACCCTAAGCCTTATAGGTTTGTATTTTATTGAGTGTATATCATATAGATATTTAATTGTATTTATGTAGGTATTATTTTATATAACTGACTAAATTGGTTATAATAATAGATGAGAATATGTTACATTTTAAATGTTTGGGGAGTGACACTCTTGTAATTAATCAATGATTTGAAACATTAGAAGGTATTATTCATAGTAAAGTGGAACTTAGGAAACCTAAAGTAATATAAAATGTATTATAGAGTCTAAAAACAATAAACTAATACCATATATACATGTCCTAGAGAAATTTTAATCATTTTCTTTGGTAAACTCCTTTAAAAAAAATTTAACCTTAACCGTGATAACACAACTTTTTAAAAAAATAACATATTTATGTAACCAACATAAATAATGAATTATAATTTTTTTAATAATTATGATTGAAAATATTATATAACATTTTCCATGTTAATATTCTATAGGTGGAATAAATTAAATTTAATATAAGAACAAAAAATGCATGAAAAAAATATTTTCAGTAAATTAAATGATTTAGTTGTAAAATCAAATATACTTTGAAATAAAGAAAAAATTTAATATAATTTATTTTTTTTATTTTTAATAATATAATAAGTTTTTTAGTCTTCTTGATAAATCAAAAAACAAATTTATTCTTCCAACATCACTACTAAATGTAATGACCCAAATATAGTTTTAAATTTGAATAAAATATAACATGCATCACAAATATAAAGACCAGGTTCCCAAATAAGAAATAATGTTTCGAAAATATATGATTTAGCTTATAACAATGTATTTAGTCTTGGATTTTTTTTATTTATTAATTCATAATTAGATCATAATAATTGCCTAAAAATTTCATTTTTTTAAAAAATCAGTGCTCTCATCATTCACAAAAAAAACAACAAATTTTGGAAAATAAAAAAAATCACCCTAAAAAAAGTCTATATGATGGATATAAAAATTAATTTATATTTATCTAATTCAAAATGTAAAATTTATAAATTTAATTTTAAAAAACATTTAATTAATAGAAATATAACAAATATAAAATTAGGGATATATTTAATAGGAGAAGAGACTATTGGTGAATCAAATCTATCTTGCTTGTTAAGAAAATCCCTGAAGTATAAATTTCTTTTCATATGTTTCAATCCATCATATTTTGAATCAATATTTATAGAAATAAAAACATAAGTAAGGGGTTGGATCTCTTGTTCATCATTCATTATTTTGATTTTAGGCGGATCTTTTCCCATAATAAAATGTTGGATTAAACAAACGATTATCCGAAAAGATAACATCACAAATGTGTTGGATTTTAATGGACCTATTTAAGAAAGTACCTAACTCTATAGGAATTCATTAAACATTCATATCTCCTTATCAAATGGTTCGAAACCTATTAAGGTTTCCAATCTAGTTTCAAGACTATATTTTATTTGGGGGTTTCATGATTTCAAAAACCTGTCAATTAGTTTGGGATATTTTTCATCTTCTTTTTCTCTCTACTGAAAGGAATGTAAATGATTTGGGGTTTGGATAGCTAAACCATAGGCTAGGGAATTTTAAGATACACTATTGGTCTATGAATTTAAATATACATGATTTTTGGAAAATGTTTTTTCAATTCTGGTTCAAGAATCTTGGACTAAATTGGGTCATTTGGCACCTTGATATATTGTATGACATCACCCATTATATTTGAATTCAAAGTAGGATGGATTCATTCTATAAAATTGTTTTCTATGATCATTTTTATTAGGTTCTAGTAAATATTGATAAAATAACTACTCTAATTGAGAATGTAGTTCTCTCAACTCCATAGAATTAAATTTTTTAAAATATTTAATATGAAAGGATTTCATAATTTTGTGATACTAGTGGAATAACTGGTCATATGAAATATTTGTGAATAATGGAGGTATAATTATCAAACAATCATATTGAATGTTATGATTATCTCTATTTTTGTTGAAATAAAATTGATGGACCTACTCATGACCAAATCAAGGATGCTGTTGATAGCACACTTCCTACAATAGAGGAGGACCAACCTCAGTTTGGGCCTTCTCTTATATGAGAATTCATGGGTCCCTGCTGATTCTTCACGTAGTAGGGATGGCTGTGAAATGAATGATAACTCCCAAAATTTTCCCTACACTCATATTGAATCATTTTTTAAAAAATATTATCATCCCTAATTGGTTTGGGATGATGCTATTAATGATGAGAATGTGCCTACTAGAGTGGCATATTTTAAATATTAACTATAAAAGGGAAAAATTGATGGAAATACTAATGATTGTTCCGTTGATATCTAGAATAATGATAAAAAATTAATTCAAAATGAGGGGATTTTGATTTTGGTTTAAATGGGAATAAGATTTACTCCGAAAATAGAAAAGGAAAGTCTAAATTGAATATTTCTACCACAATAAAATCTAGGAAAAAGGGTCTCCTTATATACATATTCATTCCAAACACAATATTCATAGTGGACGTAAGCTGATATTAGGGGATCTATTAGAGTATCATGGTTAGGAGACAACATATAATTTTACACATTTTATAGGGTTTTATTGATACAATTAAATACATAAGGGATGAGAAAGAATCTGAAATTCCTTCCTCTAATAGAGTTAATGATATTGTGGAATATAACCCTCTTCTTGTTCTCACGGAATCCAGAATGAAGAATATAAATAAAATTGATATATCAATTCAGGAAGTGATTTTCAGGAATTCATCAATTCAACTAAATCCTTGAATTACTGTAATGTTTGGGAAGACATAGAATTTAACAATTTAAAGACATTCGATTGGTACAACTACTTCCCTTTTTTCCTTAGTTACTCTCCAATTTTTTCTACTACTACCCATAACGAACCAAAGTTTCATTAATGGAAATCCCACTTGATCTAAGTAAAAGTCTCTTTATGTTTATATAAAATGTCAGCTTCTTTGGTTTTATATTAAGAATTTTGACCGTTGGTAATATAGCCCTTGAACAGTGATCACATGATTAGTATAAATATAGGGCTTTAACAAATCCAATTTACTCAGAAAAAAGAAGCGATGGCCTGATCTAGTAGAATTGATCTATACGAAGACCATTTGTTAGAGCTCGGAAAAGAGGTGGCATACTTGGGCTTCGCTCCTGACCAAGCCCAAGATGAGCTTCACCATGTCAAGCTCGAACGAGACCGTCAACGGGAAAACTATAAGTTGATAGAGATTACCACTCGAGCGATGTTATCTGAGCCACCCCAAGAGTCTGTCACCATCGCACACCTTACCCTTAGGTCTTATGCGACTGTTTTGAGGGTTTATGTAACAAATTGGTATTACTATGTCCATGTAAATTATTTTTTGTATATAATAATGTATATACTTTCTTGTCATTATAGATACATTGTAAATAGTTTTTAAAGTACAAATAGTGTTTTTAGTTATTATTTAATTAATGAATTCTATTTTAATAAATTAAGGGATTTTCGAATTATATAATATTATAATAAATTAATAGTAATATTATTAAATTAATTTTTATTAAATATAAATGATCTTATAATTTTATGAATTCAATTGTAATTTTTTATTAAGGTTTGAAAGCCATTTTTGTCAAAACCCGTGAATCTTTGATAAATGTCAGTTTTTATTTTAAAAGAGAAAATTAACATATTTAGAAAATTATTCAGATAAAATAAATTTTATTTCTTGAATCTGGATGTCGAAGTTATCCAACGGTTAAATTTTCATAATTTTATGAGATAGTCAAATTTTTGGGTAAAAATTAAATACCGTTTAAATATATAAGGTGTTTTATTACATCATAATGACCCAATAGTGATGTAATAAAATACTATAAGATTTATGTTCGGACAATATATGTTTTAACATTAAAATAATGAGATTTTGGGTTTGTTTGACATACTTTTCAAAGCATTAATGGACCCCTCAAACCTATTAAACACCTTGTCTTTTTAAATTATTTTCCATGAAAGTGTGACTCACCTCCACATAATCAAACTTATTATTTTAAGAATATCAGACATTGTCCTTATAAAATATTTTTTTCCTCTTCCCTTTTCCAAAAAAATGGGCAAAAACCATGGGCTGGTTTGTGGTTTGGATTAATTTAATATAAGGGGCCCCAAACCTAAATAATAAAGAATTTCCTCAACTTTCCTATATAAACTCTCCCAAGATCCCACTTCCACCGCACTCAAAGCCTTTGGAGTTCCTCCAACTTCTTCCCTACTCTCTCTATAATACTCCCAAGGTGTCCCAAGCTCCCAAGAGGCCTCTCTCAAGCCTCTCTCTGGCCTTCAGAAGCACACTTTCAAGTAAGGGTTTTTTTCTTCCTTTCTCATTTATTTCCAATTTTCATTAAGTTGTTTTGCACTTTTAACATGAATTAGGAATGTTGGGGTATAGTATTGTACCTCCCTAAAACATCCCTATTTATGTTTGAATGATGGGATACCACTTTCTCTCTCATTAAATGCCTCCCATGTACACCCTTTACTATGTCTAAATTCCGAAAGGAACTTCTCTCTCCTCATTTACATTCAAGCAATACTTTTGTATCATAAATATAAATTCTATTAAAATTATTGAAACATTTATCTATATGACCTCATAAATATAAATTACCTGTAAATATGATGAGGAATCCATTTCTCTCTCATCAACCATTTTTTATGAATTCTTATGTCACGCCTTTACGCTACCGAAATCGCACCGATTTTCTAAGACAACGCCTTTGTGTAGTGAATACCATGCCCATTTTTCCATAAAGGGTATTCAAATTTATGCACATTTACTTATTTATTATAAAGTTTCATGTATGAATTCCACATTCCTTTATCGTGGAATAAATGATTATGTTTTATGAATCCATGTTTTATGATCCATGTGGAACACTTATGCGTGAAATGAAATGTTTAAGAAGGGGGTGCCCTTATAGCGCTCTAATGCATTGGGTAAAGTATAGTATCATGATACATCATGTTCAATGAGTGATGACTCATGCTAATTCAAGTGTAATGAGGGTTAACTTGTACTTTAGGTGCAATGAGGGTTTAGTCATGCTCTATGTGCAATGAGCCTTGGCTCATGCTAATTCCATGTTAAGTGTTGTTTCCACATTTCCTTGTTATGATTATAATGATTTTTCATGCCTTTATGTTAATATTTCTCTTATGATCTATTGATATTCCTATTGTGAAACATGTATTTTATTTCTCATGTTATTTCATGTGTACCCCATTACTGGGCTTTATAGCTCACCCTTTTCTTATGCATGTCCTCTGGTTATCCCATGCAATGCTAAGTACGAGGGAAAGTAGTGGTCATGTAAAGGAAGTTTTCTATAACGATGTTTTATTTCATGTTTTATGTTTTTAGGTAATGATCCTATGCCCCAAAGACACTAAACCTCTCGATATTCTTTTCTGTATCAAGTGATGTTTTATGTAATGAATCATGTTTATGTTTGTAATAAAAGAAGGGTTGTCATAGTTGGTATGAGATGATAGGTTTAGTTATTTTGGGATTAGGATTAGAAAACCTTAGTAAAGACTTAGAGACAAGACTAAGTATAATAAAAACATCCCTATGTTTTGGTAAGTACTGAGTAAGTGGTTTATCAAACAAATACATCCCTGTCTGGATACGAGGAGGTAGAGGCGGCTCTGGCACAGATGTATCCTTGGGGTAAAACCCGAAAACACCGCTTTGAGCTAGACTCGAACAAGAACTGGTGCATGACAATGGGGCTTGCTGCACTCTTGGTTATGACACTCTCGAGGGTTATTTTTTGATAAATTCAAAAGCTTTTTATGAACCCTTATTAAGGGAATTAAAAAAAAATCCACTAAGAATATATGTTAGAAAGTATATCATATAAAGCCTAGATTGAAGCCTATAAACATATGAGTTAAGGAAATAAAAGTTTATTTATAAGTCAACAAATTTTAACTCAAGATTACCCCTTATGTGGTACCCCAATCTTTCCTTTTATTCCAGCCAATGGCCGGTAATAGGAGTACTCGGGCTAACAACCATTGTGAAGATCAGTGTGATGACTGTACTAAAGAGATGCCCAATCCAATGGGAGTAGGAATCAGAAACATTGTCACGCTTCTCTCTCAACTAACTCAAGTTTTGAAGAGAAACATGGGTCAAGTGTAACATTCAACCCCCATAAGAAATAACAAGTCACTATCGAGAGATTCATGAGACCAAGGCCTTCTACTTTTAGTGGATCATCCGATCCCACGATCGCTGAACAATGGATCAACTCCATTGAAATGAACTTCTCTATCCTTCAATTTTCTGAACAAGAGAAGGTTCTACTCAAGGCTTATCGTATGGAGGGTGAAGCTAATCAATGGTTGTTGTTGATAAAAAATATGATTCCTGAGGAGGAGATCAACGCATTGGAATGGAAGGATTTCCGGAAGATGTTTTTTGATAAATATTTTCCGCGCACCCTCCAGATTATGATGGAAAGGGACTTCCTTTCCCTCAAGCAAAAATATGAAGAATCTGTTGGAGAGTAAGAGGAAAAATTCACATGGCTTGAACGATACGCTTCCGTGTTTGTTGATACCCCCAAATGCAAAGCTGACCGCTTCTTTGATGGGCTGAAGCCTAGCCTACAGAAACCATTAGCGATCCGTGACTTCGACAGTTGTGAGGGAATTGTCTGATGTGCCCTAATGTCAAGATGGAGATCGGGGAATCATAGGGGTATCAAGGGGATAAGAAGCATAAGGTGGACTTCAATACTGGTGGTCCGATGGATAAATCCAACGGTGCTAAGAAGATCCAGCACCCCTCTTTCCAAAAGTGCGGAAAGAAGCACCTTGGAAATTGCCTTAGGGGATGAGGAAATGCTTCAAGTGTGGAAGAGAAGTGAACCTAGCGATTGACTATCAGAAAAAAAGACCCGCGACTAAAAAAAGGAGGGGAAAGCTCCATTTGAACCTCAACGTGATGTCCAATGCTAAAAATTCAATGAACTGGGGGATTTTGCAAATCAGTGCCCTAATTTAATGGTTTTAGGAGGCAACCAACAACGTCCAAGGTAGCAAGGAAGATATTTTTCCATCACTTCTGCTGAAGTGAACCCCGACAATGAAGTGGTGAAAGGTACTCTAGTTATTCATTAATGAATAGAGAACATACTTTTTGATTCAGGTTCTATACATTCTTTTATATCTTGAAAGTTTAGTTGAACCATCCCAGCACCACCATAAATCATGGAAGTGACGATGTCGGTGAGTACGACAAATGGGGAAATCATTGCATACCATGAGTATAAGTCCTCCCCTGTTATAATCTGTGTATTGAATTTCCCGGAGAACCTCATCATAATCCCTCTGGTAGAATTTGATACAATTCATGCCATGGATTGGCTTTCATTATATAGAGCCAACATAAATTGTCGGGAGAGGGAAATCAAACTACATATGGAGAATCGCCCCCCGATTCATTACAAGTGTAAGGAGGAAGACGAATCTCCTTTAGCTCCATCATCTCAAGCATGGATATTACTGCCCTATGAGCACATGTATCTAGCTCAGATGATTGAGTCCATGGAAGAAACCATCCTTGAAGAAATGCCTATTGTGAGGGAATTCGCTAAAGTGTTTCCCGAGGAACTTCTTAGTCTTCCTCCAAGAAGAGACGTTGAATTCTCAATTGAACATATACCTTGGGCACCACCAATATCCAAGACTCCATATTGAATGGATGTTTTTGAGCTTGAAGACTTGAAGAAAAAACTATTGGAGAATCTGGATAACGGGTTTATACGCCCAAGTGCTTCACCATGGGGTGCACCATTCCTCTTCGTCAAGAAAAAGGATTGGTTAGTGCTCCTTTGCATCGATTATCATGATCTCAACAAAATCACGATAATGAACAAGTATCATATTCCACGGATCTATGACTTGTTTGATCAGCTACGTGGATCACAATACTTCTCCAAGGTATATTTGCAGTCGAGATATTATCAAGTAAGGGTGAAGAAGGAAGACATCCCCAAGACTACTTTTCGTACAAGATACGGGCACTATGAATTCATAGTAATGCCTTTCGGACTCACTAATGCTCCAGAAATCTTCATATACTTGATGAATAGAGTCTTTAGAGATTACCTCGAAATTTTTTTGGTAGTATTCATAGATGATATTCTAATATACTCCAAAACCAAGGAGGATCATGAGGAGCATTTAAGAACTGTAAAAGAGACTTTGCGCAAGGAGAAGCTCTATGAAAAGTACAACAAGTGTGAGTTCTGGTTGAAGGAGGTCTCATTCTTGGGCCATATCATCACAAGTAATAGGATATCTGTGGATCCATCCAAAAAATATTTAATTGAGGGATTTCCAAGGCCAACATCGATAACAGATATCTATAGCTTTTTGTGGTTATCTGGATATTATCGATGATTTGTGAGAAATTTCTCACGATTGTCCAACCCTATTACCAAGATAACTCGAAAGGGATTAAATTTTTATTTGAGTGATGAATGCAAAGAAAGCTTCAAAGAGTTGAAAAGGAAGCTTATCACTACGCCCGTGCTCACTTTACCCACAAGTGGGGAACTTGTTGTGGTATTCAGTGATGCTTTGAAGAAGGGCTTAGGTTGTGTGATGATGCAGAATGATAAAGTGATATCCTATGCCTCAAGGCAGTTGAAAATCCATGATAGAAACTATACAACACATGATCTGGAGTTAGCGGCGGTGATATTTGCCTTTAAAATCTTGCGGCATTATCTATATGGGGAGAAATGTGAGATATATACTGACCACAAGAGTATTAAATATATATTCACATAGAAAGAGCTTAATATGCACTAGAGAAGATGGATAGATCTCATCAAGTATTATGAATGTTCAATACATTACCACCCTGGGAAAGAGAACAAGGTGGCGGATGGCTTAAGTAAAAAGGATCCAGCGATTCTCTCAATGAAGAGAATTGAGAGGGATCCAACATTCTTAGACTTGATGAAGATGGACATGGGAATCATAAAGAAGGGAACATCATCAATCCTTTCACAAATTATTTCTCAACAGTCTCTTTTGTAAAGGTTAAAGGATGCTCAAAAGGATGATGTGGGAATTCAAGAAAAAGTGGAAGCTATCAAAAATGGGAAATCCTCGGAGATTAATGTTAATGAAGAAGGAATTGTGTGATTTGGGAATTGACTATGTGTTCCATCATGTTCGAAGATGAAGAATGAACTTTTGGATGATGCACATAGTTCAAATTTCTCTATTCACTCAGGGAGCACAATGATGTATCGAGATATCCGAGAAAAATTTTGGTGGGATAATATGAAGAAAAAGATTGCTTAATATACATCAAAGTGCCTGGTGTGTTAGTAAGTGAAGGTAGAGGGGCAGAAGTCTAAGGGGATGATGCAACCATTTCCCATCCCCGAATGGAAATTGGAGAACATCACCATGGACTTTGTCACCGGACTTCCAAGGACATCCAAAGGCAACAATGCAATCTGGGTTGTTGTGGATCGTCTTACAAAGACTGCACACTTCATTGCTATTCAGGAGGATTTATCATTGGATCAACTGGCACATATATATATCAGGGAAGTGGTAAGGTTGCATGGAGTACCACTATCTATTGTGTCTGACCGAGATCCAAGATTCACCTCTATGTTTTGGAAGAGTCTTCAACATGCTTTGAATACTGAACTGAACTTCAGTATGACCTATCATCCTCAATCTGATGGCCAATCTGAGCAGACTATCCAAACACTTGAGGACAAGTTGAGAGAATGCTCAATGGACTTTAAAGTAGGATGCGATCAACATCTTCCTCTGGATGAGTTCTCTTACAACAACAGTTTCCACTCGAGCTTCCAAATGGCACCATATGAAGCCCTTTATGGGAAAAGGTGCAGAACACTGGCGTGTTGGGATGAGGTCAGTGAACGTAAGCTGCTTGGACCAAAAATGGTAGAAGAAATGGTGGAGTTGGTTAAAACCATTCAGCATCATATCACAGAAGCCCAGAGTCTACAGAAGAGTTATGCGGATAACCACCAACGAGACCTTGAGTTTAAAGTTGGAGACATGGTTTTTCTACGCATATCTCTGTGGAAGAAGGTCATGAGGTTTGGAAAGAAAGGGAAGTTAAGTCCAAGGTACATCAGCCCCTTCGAGATTCTTGATTGTGTTGGGGCTGTGGCCTATCGACTAGAACTTCCACCTACCATGTCCAAAGTGCATGATGTCTTTCATGTATCCCTCTTAAGGAATTGCATACCAGACCCTTCACATGTGCTCTCTTCCAAGGTGGTGAAATTAGAAGATGATCTTTTTTATGAGGAGCAACCGGTAAAGATCTTAGATCGTAGAGAAAATGTTCTACGAAATAATACAATGCCCCTCGTCAAGGTGTTCTGGAGAAACCACAAGTTTGAAGAAGTGACTTGGGAATCAGAGGAAAAGATGAAGCTGAGTTACCCACATCTGTTTTAGTGTGGGAAAAGGGAAATTTCGAGGGTGAAATTTATTAAGGGGGGGATATTGTAATGACACAATGTTTCATTAATGGAAATCCCACTTGATCTAATTAAATGTCTCTCTATGTTTATATAAAATTTCAACTTATTTGGTTTTATGTTATGAAATTTGACTGTTGCAAATATAGCCATTGAACATTGATCACATGATTAGTATAAATATAGGGTGTTAACAAATCCAATTTACTCAAAAAAAGAAGTGATGACCTCATATAGTAGAATTGATCCATACAAAGCCCATTTGTCAGAGCTTGGAAAAGAGGTGGCGTCCTTGGGCTTCTCTCTTGACCAAGCCCAAGTTGAGCTTCACCATTTCAAGCTCGAATGAGACTGTCTACGGGAAAATTGGAAGTTAATAAAGATTACCACTCGAGCGATGTTATCCGAGCCACCCCAAGAGTTTGTCACCATCGCACACCTTACCCTTAGGTATTATGCATCTGTTTTAAGGGGTTATGTAACAAATCGATAGTACTATGTTCATGTACATTATTTGTTTGTATATAATAAAGTATATACTTTCTTGTCATTATTGATACATTGCAAATAGTTTTTAAAGTACAAATAGTGTTTTTAGTTATTATTTAATTAAGAATTCTATTTTATTAAATTAAGGAATTTTTTAATTATATAATATTTTTGTAAAATATTAATATTATTATTAAATTAATTTTTAATAAATATATATGATCTTATGATTTTATGAATGTAATTGTAATTTTTTATTAAGGTTGGAAAGCCATTTTGGTCAAAACTCGTGAATTTTCGATAAATGTTAGTTTTTATTTTAAAAGTGAAAATTAACATATTTAAAAAATTATTTACCTAAAATAAATGTTATTTTTGGAATCAGGATGTTGAAATTATCAAACGGTTAATTTCTCATAATTTTTTGAGACAGTAAAATTTTTGGGTAACAATTAAATATCGTTTAAATATATAAGGTGTTTTATGACATCATAATGACCCAAAAGTGATGTAATAAAATACTATAAGATTTATGTTCGGAAAATATATGTTTTACCATTAAAATAATGCGAGTTTGGGTTTTTTTGACTTACTTTTCAAAGCATTAATGGACCCCTCAAGACTTATTAAACACCTTGTCTTTTTAAATTTTATTCCATGGGAGTGTGACTCACCTTCACATAAGCAACCTTATTATTTTAAGAAGTTCAGACTTTGGCCTTATAAAATATTTTTTTCTTCTTCCCTTTTCCAAAAACTATGTGCAATAACCATTGGCTGGTTTGTGGTTTGGATTAATTTAATATAAGGGGCCCCAAACATAAATAATAATGAATTCCCTCGCCTTTCCTATATAAACCCACCCAAGCTCCCATTTCCTCCTAACTCAAAGCCTTTTGAGTTCATCCAACCTCTTCTCTACTATTTCTATAATCCTCCCAAGGTGACCCAAGCTCCCAAGAAGCCTCTCTCAAGCCTCTCTCTAGCCTTTGGAAGCACACTTCCAAGTAAGGGATTTTTTTCTTCCTTTTTCATTTTTTTCCAATTTTATTTAAGTTGTTTTTCCCTTTTAACATCAATTATTAATGTTGGGGTATGGTTTCACACCTCCCTCATACATCCCTTTTCATGTTTGAATGATTGGAGACCCCTTTCTCTCTCATTAAATGCCTCCCATGTACACCCATTACTATGCCAAAATTCCGAAAGAAACTTCTCTCTCTTCATTCACGTTCAAGCAATACATTTGTATCATGAATCTAAATTCTATTAAAATTGTTGGTACATGTATCTATATGACCTTATTACTGTCCATTACATGTAAATATGATGATGAATCCCTTTCTCTATCATCATCCATTTTTTATGAATTCTTATGTCACGCAGTTACACTGTGGAAATCACACCGATTTTCTAATCCAATGCATTTGTGTAGTGAATACCATGCCCATTTCTCCATCAAATGTATTCACCTTTATGAACATTTACTTATTACTTATAAATATTCATGTATGAATTCCACATTACTTTATCGTGGAATAAATTATTATGCTTTTTGACTCCATGTTTTATGATCTATGTGGCACACATATGCATGAAATGAAATGTTGAAGAAGGGTGAACCCTTATAGCGCTCCAATGCATTGGGTAAAGTATAGTGTCATGATATGTCATGTGAAATGAGTGTTGAATCATATTAATTCAAGTGAAATGAGGGTTTACTCGTGCTTTATGTGCAATGAGGGTTTACTCATGCTCCATGTGGAATGATCCTTGGCTCATGCAAATTCCATGTTAAGTGTTGTTGCCACATTTCCATGTTATGATTATCATGCTTTATCATGACTTTATGTTCATGTTTCTCTTATGCTCTATTGATATGATTTTTCTAAAATGTATTTTAATCCTCATGTTATTCCATGTGTACCCCCTTATTGGGCTTTATATCTCACCCTTTTCTTATGCATGATCTCAGGTTATCCCATTCAATGATAAGTACAAGGGAATGTAGTGGTCATGTAAAGGAAGTTTTCAATAAGAATGTTGTATTTCATGTTTTATGTTTTTATGTAATGATCCTAAGCCCCAAAGACAATAAACCTATCGATATTATTTATTTTATCAAGTGATTTTTTATGTAATAAATCATGCTTAAGTTTGTAATAAAAGCAGGGTTGTCATACTACCCATTTGGATAGTGAAAATGTACATACCCATTCAATTGGTGACAATGATGAGGTAGCTTTTAAATACTATAATGGAAAATGGTTCCTTGAAAATATTTATAAACTATAAAAACCTAGGAATCTTAAATATGCAAATGATATGAAACCCCAGGTTATCAGTGATGTGAATATAGAGGGAACTGTAAAATGTTTTATCTCTTCTCAAATCAGAAATACTCATGTAAATCCTATATCAAATATTTGTAGAAAAAACACCATTTTTATTCATTCCTCAGGAATCAGTGAATAGGAAACCTTATACAATGATCATATTATTGTTTCAAAATAAAATATAGTGATCAAAGATGAAAAAGTCCCAGATTATAAAGGCAGACCAAAGACATATGTCAAAACATGGAGAAGAGGAAGACATTCTCTTGGCCAGGGTGGACGTGTAGCTTATCATAGCATGAGTACTAGATCTAGAGCCAAATGATTTATGAGTTCTTTTTTAGACTGTTTTTATTTTTTTCTATATATAGAATTTTTATATGTGCATGTCCCTTCTCATTATGCTTTTTCAATTGATAAAAATGCCTTCTAACCTCAATATTTTAAAAAAAAAAGCAGAAATAAGAACTATTTCATTTTTAAAATTAAAAATATATTTTTTTCCATTCCTTGTTAAAATTATTTATAAAATATAAATCCATAAATGAAACATAAATTTTAATTTACATGAAATATCCAATAATTAAATAAATCCTTATATAGATCAAAATATATTCCATGAGAAGAGGAAACATATAACCTTTAAGTAAATCATATTTTCAGTCAAGAAGTAAGCTTGATGATCTTTTCTATATAATGAGTATATTTTAGGATATAATTCATATATTTCATATAAAAATATTAATATAGGTCATAAAATAGGCTTATATAGGTAATTTCATCCTTTTCACTCATAGTTCATGAATTCAAGCACCATGACCTTGACATATGTAACAGATCATTGCCATGTCCCATAGACAACCCTTTTATTTGGATGAATCATTTTTCTTAACTAAATACTTATATGATAAAAAAATATATTAATTTAAAAAAAATAATGGAATGTTTCAATCATTTTATTCATCAAATGGTTCTCTTCTCAATTCCATGGCTCTTATATTTCATTGGGGCATGAGATATAAGCTATTATTCTTACACTGTGGTACACATGGTATTTCATATAGAATAGAAAATTAATTGAGAGGGACTCCAATAATATTATGAACTTGGTCAATTATATATCTATCAATTTCCCAAGGTGGATAATTTCATCTTGGAATTGGAATATGGATTAGATTATTCGGATGTAGATTTTGATTCCATATGTATACAAAGAAGCTAGTACGGCAGCAAACTCACTCTTAAGGAATGTGGTTTATGATTAGGTATCCTTTTAATATTCTTATATTATTTAATAACATTTATATTTACTTCATTCAAATTTGGAAAGGGGTAGGGGATTTTTGGTGTACCAACATTTCATAGCATTCTCTATTAATAGAAATCCCAATTTTCTTAATATTAAATTTGTTTGGGTCCTTTTAATCAATCACCTAGAAATTCAAAAATTGATGTGAAAAATTGTATATATCTTTGGTATTCTAAGAGGATATTTACATGATAACGTTGATCCCTTTTTATAATATATAACTATTATAAAAATCTCTTTACATTGAAATAATTCTTTTCACTTCACCGGTGATGTATTGGGCACATATGCATATGTAGTTTCCCATCCACTGCACGGGACATCAGGTTGGTAAAAAGGTACTGATTTTAACCCTAATGAGGGATTGTTTTGAGGGATCAATTGGATGTTCTATTAGAGTTTTAATGAGGTTATAAACGAGTGAACGATGGTTATAAGGTCAAATTTCTAGAGGGTTATTCATGTGTCTTAATTGAATGTAGGTTCAAATTTTATGACGAACTTCGAAATCCTAGAGTTCATGTGGAACACACATATCAACTTTAAATCCACATTTTTGAGTTTGATTAAGGTAACCAATCAAATAGTATTTATAGATAAGATAAATATCATCACTCTGGTGCCACTACAGGTAATAAATCAAGTTCCGAATGATGGATTTTTCTTCCATTTTCTTCCAAAGAAATTGAAACCTAAAAATGAATATTCAAATTTGTAAAGAAATAATTAAGATATTAAATTGTATATGATATATAATATATCTTAATTTTTAGATACTATTTTTTCCTTGTAATACTTTGAAATATTTCGAGGAATATTTTTAGATCCATGCACTGCTATAGAATGAGGTTTTTAGGGCCGGTGTTCCCGTAATTAATTTCATTAAAATACTTTATATATATTATATTCCTCACAAATAGTTCTTCATAAATAATGAAATATCATAAAAATTAGCTTAAAAATTGAAAAAATAATAACAAGGTTCAATCTGTAGTGTGGGGTTTTTCCTAGGAATGACCTAAACTTGGTTGGTGTGGGACGTCTGTTAGAGGTGACAGTTTGCGGGTCCAATTAATTATGATAAAAAATAATTTTATTATTTTGAAATAAATAAAAAAACATAATGAATATACATATATATAAAATATTGTGGGGAATATCTTGGGTTAGTGTCATAACCCATGGAAAATTGAGAGGAGGTTCTACCACCCTTCATTGGAGAATTTAAATCAGAAAATCGAACAATAACTAGATCAAGTTGAACAAGTAGAAATGAATGCTACTGTTCATCTATTTCATTAACGAGCACGTTCTTCACCAATTGGGACAACGATTTCATTGTTAGCCTATGTGGACCATTATTTGAAATTTATATGTAGTATTGAGAATAATAAGACCCCTAGATAAAGGTATATTCATATTTGGAACATAGATTGGTGATATTAGGGAGGATCGAGATGATTTGTGGGTTTTATGTGAATGTAAAATATATTTGGAAATCTATTAAGGCAGAAAGAGGAACCATGAGTGATGGTAGTTCATATGTGATTCGAGCGACTCATTGGATTCCTCTCTTGAAACATCGGAGGGCCATAATCGATGAATGGAGGCCTTCTTTATTGATTATGGGTATACATTAGTCATGATTCGAATTGATAGAAGAAGATATATAACGCATGTAGCGGTTCTAACATTCTATGAAAATCCAAACTAACGGTGTGTATTGTGATAAAAACAAATTGTATAGTGACCAGAAGTGGCGACTAGAGTTTCTTGTTGACACAGGTATCACAAGTTGTGTAGGATATGCACATACCTTATAACACTGTGTTTGTTTCCCAGTTTGTACTCCATAATTGCATAGGCACAAACATGGTTAGGAACACGTTGTGTATAAGCAGATGGGAAGTGTACATAGACATGACCATGAGAACATGTATCAACCTCATGTGGTCGAGGCACACAATGTAGTACCCTAAATGTCATGTAGTACCCTACATGTCTTGTATTACTACATGGCTAACAATATGAGTGCTGTTGAGGAAACGACCAGATAACCAAGTGGGTCAGAATTCCTTGTTGGTACCTTACACACAATGTACATACTTTTTGAGGAAAGTTATACCTCTCGTATATCCTTCATTTGGATTATGATTTTGGCCAATGAGTACCCTATCCTGATTGCTTTTCTAAAAATATCACAATGGTTTTCTTTATAGAGGATTTCGAGAAATGATGTGAGATATTCCGAGTGTGAAGAATTTTTAGGTGATGCTCGATGATGACAATGATCACGTTGTTCCTTTAAAGATATTAAAGTGGAACCCTACTATTAGGTCACAACATGGGACCTCTATCTACCATTAGAGTGGTACCCTACTGATGTGATATGGAAAGGATCGTTTAAAATTTTATTATAACACTCATGCTTAGAATAATAATGGTTCCACTATCTACCATTAGTGGGGAAACCACATATTGTGTCAGTTCATGAATCCTCCCCCATTATACTGGCACCCTCATGCTGGGACAAGGCATGGGTTCTCTATCTTCCATAAAAGTGACTACCCCTACAGTGTTAGGGCATGCATCTTCTATCTATTGAGTGCAACCCTCCTACTGAGTCAATTCATGGTTAATAAATCTACTGAATGGAAACCTCCTATTGAGTCAGGGAATGGGTCCTCTATCTTATGAGTGTTACACTTCTACTGGATTAAGGCATTGTTTTTATACCGATGGGGTGACACCCTCTTATTTCCCCAGTATATGGGTCCTCTATTTATTGTTTATTTCTACACGACTATGTTGAACAGTGGTGAGGTGTGGCTCAACACGGATAATTCTTTAGATAGAAACATGAGATGATACAAATCATGATGACCCTCTTGGAACTATTAGAAAACTCTATTCCATGTACAATCTATGAGATGATGATACCATTTCTATCTTATATGGTCTACTTTATAGAATTATACAAATGTTTACTATTTATCACTTCTCTATTTTTATGGGTTTAGATTTTCTAAATATATTGTGTCTCATATTCCCCCTTCAACATTCAAGGAATCATACTAGGTATGAATATAATCTCACATACATGGTATTTCACAACCATTTCAAGTATTATGAAGAAGATGGATACATTAGTGGAGATTTAAAAGGAGAGTAGGGACACATTGGTGTATTTGAAGATGTACAATGGCTGGGTCTTGGATATATGGATCAAGAATCTCTTATCATTTACTCTTCCTATTATAGTCAGGTTAGGAAAGTTAACAGTTTGGCGTTTATTTTTCCCCTTTAATTTTCATATTTCACTATTGTAATCTTGTCTTCCATAGAGATTATTACATGAATAGTTGTTACTATACATGTCATTTTCTTTTTATCAATTCCTCAACAATTATTATTAGAGATGGTGAGGTTCATGAGTACAGGTACATTAGGCAAAGGTCTCCCATATTAGTTTTTTTCAGTGCTTTTACCAACCCCCTAGCCTATAGAGGTGGGTGTCTTAGATCTCCATTGGCCATGTGGGACCTGGTGTGTCAGGTCATGACATATTGGTATAAATCATGGTTTGACATCATGATAATGTTTGTAGTTTGTCCCCTAATGAGGTTTGGTGAGGAATTTCGGGAAATAATTCTCATGTGTCTCGAGTGTGGCTTTTAGGCCAAAGAACAATGTTGTGGTTAGGTGAATGACATATACATTCACGAGGACTCTAACTACAAACTTGTTGACTCAGCATAATAATACATTGGTTGAAGGGAACTTTGGTACATGTAACATATAATATTTAATATTTTGATTGTCCTTCTTGATTTTGGTACGACTATATATATATATGATTGTCTTACCATGGTATTTGTTGATTACATTTAGGATGCCTATTCCAAGACAACTAGCCAGGTTACTAATTTTGGACCATGATGATGATTTTATGAGTGATAAGGCCCTGGTTGTGAGAGCATCACATGAGATATTTTATCTATGAGGGACGATAGTAGCACCACTACCCCTAGAGAAGAACATTATATGATCATAAAAGGTAGAGGATGCAACAGGGATTAGAAAAATCCATGACCTCTGGTGCTCGAAGCTACAAATGTTCCATGGAGATCTAGATCCCCATTTGGCGGAGGATTGGATATATTAGGTGATCAATATTTTCTGGATTATCAGGACACATATTGATCAAATGGCCACAATAGAATATATCCTTTTCCATTGGAGTACAAGGGCGTTGATGGAGTCTAGTCATGCAGATTCATGATGATTCAACAATCACATAGACCAACTTCCAATAGCTATTTTGTGAGTAGTATTACCCCTCATGCTTATATAGAGTTCAGATTCAAGAGATTATGGAGGTAATAGATGGAGGTGTGACAGTTGTTGAGTATTTTGTACGATTCACTGAACATAAACGGTAGTCCCTTGACATGATTTTTGATGCATAATTCTTGGTACAAAAGATTATGTAGGGTCTCTATTGTGACATATATGCAGGTGTGGTACCCATATTCCTTCCCTCTTATGTTTGAGTGTTGGAGTGGGCACTGGTGATATATATATTCCTATTAGTGGGATTCCATGCATTTAGGTCTAGCATTGAGAATTATAGTGCTTAGTCTTAGATAATATCTAGAAGGAAGTAGTAAGAAAGATATTCACATAGGAGATCTTCCAAGGATTAGACTCGTGAACATGGTCATGTTGAAGAGGGATCAAACAGAAAAATAGGGAATCCCAGAGAGAGGATGGTGCTATAAATGTGATGGGAAGGTAATCAAACACATTATTTCATTACCCATGATATTGAGGAGTGAAGATAGATAGTGGATGGAACTCCACTGTAGAGGCAGTGTCACAATCGTGGATATCCCAATTGTCACCAGTGTGGCCTTCATGGAGCTGGTTCTAGTATAGGAGCTAGTGGGGATCCTCAGGGAGGAGATGTAGTTGGTGGAAAATGTTATTATCTACATTCTATACCATCCCTAGGTGGTATACATTAGGCTTAGGGAGTTTTCGGTAATTGTCTCAGACTTCTACAGGCTATGGATCTATATGATATGGTATCTCATGAGATGATTAAGGGTAAAATATGTATTTATTCTTCTATTTCTATAGTACTAGATTATATAGGTGCGATTATTTCCATCATCCAATTACTCCTAGTTTAAGATATGGGATCCCAATTAAAGATTTAGGCCAACATATTTCCAAGAGATTCTTATGGGGAATGCTTCTCGAATATCATTAATATGATGAAAGTGCGATTTATTTCTTCGTGGAGATAGTTTGTTGGGGTACCTTCTGGTCATCGTAGAAGACCTTATGATGTCAATTGTATATAGACTATTTGTCCATGGTTTGAGCCAACATATACTGTTACCAGAGACGATTTAGATTCCTAAATACATATGGGACTTGATTATCATTTTTGAGAGAGAGATATCTCATGATATGAATAGTGCGGTTTGTGATCAGGAGGTTGTAACACATCATCTATCAGTTAGTGGGATTATACCTTAGCACAATGGTCTCATCAAGAATATGGATTCCTTCAATTGTAAGGTATTATATGGATGTATTCCTTGAGGATTTTCTAGGACCACCTATTATTTGGGAGATTTTATTTTTCATGAACATGCACCCCATGAACACTCTGATATCTTCTAAAACATATCATATGGACATTAATAAGAGATAGGAGGTGTAGTTATAGTTGAAAGAATATCTAGGGAAGGGTTTTTTCAGATCATGTGTGTCCTAGGTGCATCTCAACTGTTTTTCATAATAAAATTGGGAGGGACATCACCTAAGCCATGATACGATAAATAATAAGAATCCCTTATTGAGTATTGACAACCTATTTGATTATTTGTGAGGTTTGAAATGATTCTCAGAGATCAATCATTGTTCCAGCTACAACTTTTTGAGAATTCAAGAGGCTCGTATTCCAAATATGAAATTGTGATTCCTCTATATAGATTATGAGTTCCTGGTCATGTATTTTAGTGTGATGAATTCACCCACCGTGTTTAGGGATTTGATGAACTAGATTTCCATCCATACATGGACTGAGATGTGGTTGTCTTCATTGATGTTATACATGTATACTCTACATTAGTGGAGTAGCATGCATATAATTAATGGATGGTATTATAAATTCTTCATGAAAAATGAATTTATGGAAATCACTAAATGTTCAAGTTATTGATTTAGGAGGTTCACATTCTAGTGCATGTCATTTTTATCATGGATTAGCTATTGAACTAGAAAAGATTGATGTAGTGATTTCTTCGAAGCCACATAAGAGTGTTTCAGAGGTGAAGAGTTTTCTTGCCTTGGTGAGATACTATAGAAATTTTATGGAAGACATATCCTAATTTTCAGTCCATTGGACTATCTTGACATGGAAAGGGATGTGGTTTTTCAAGATTGAGTGGTTCTAGAAGGCCTTTTTAAAGCCGAGGATAAGGAAGAATAGTGGTCCTAATTTTAGTATACATGAGGAGGGAGTGTAGAAAATAGTATATTTTTTTCATCTAGAGCTAGGATTTAATGTGTGATGATGCATTTGAAGACAGTGATCACATATGCATAGAGGCAATTGTAAACCATTGTGAAAAACTATGTGAATCATGACATTGAGTTGGGTTTTGTTGTCTTTAGTCTGAGGATGTGGAGGCACTATATTCTAAAGGAGTGCATTTTTCTTCACTCATTCCATCATATCCGTAGGTATGTCTTTGTAATTAATGAAACATTCATTAATGAAAATTACTCTTGATTTAATTAAATGTTCTATTGAGGATATATAAAATGTATTTACTTCGTTGGATTTATGTATTTGGATTTCAAAATACCATTAAGAATTTTTATCATTGCAAATATAGCCATTGAATATTGATCACATGATTAATATAAATACATGGATTTAACAAATACAATTTACTCATAAAAAGGAAGTTATGGCCTCGTCCAGTAGAATTGCTCTATATAAAGCCCTTTATTGGAGCTCAGAAAGGATTTGGCATCATTGGGCTTCTCTTTTGACCAATCCCAAGCCAAACTTCAACACGTTAATCTCGAACAGAACTTCCAACGGGAGAAGTGGAATTCGATAATGATTACCACCAGAGTGATGTTATTCAAGCTACCCAAAGAGTCTCTCACCATTACACACATTACCATTTTGTTTTATGTTGATTTTATAAGGGGTATCTAACAAGACCTTAAAAGTATGATTAGGTGCATTATTTTCGTATATAATATAGAATATACATTATGTTCATTATTCTTACATTGAAAATAGTTTTTAATGTGAAAATAGTATTTTTAGTTAATATTCAAATAAGAAATCAATTATGAGGAATTAATGGATTTTTGAATTAAATAATATTTTAATAAAATATTATTAATAAATTTATTTTTATTATATATAAATGATCGTATAATTATTATGAATACCATTGTAATTTTTTATTAATGTTCGAAAGCCATTTTTGTCAAAACACATGAATTTTCAATGAATGTTGGTTCTTATTTTAAAAGTAAGAATTTTCATTTTTAAAAAATTATTTAGATAAAATTAATATTATTTTTGGTATTATGAGGTCTAAATTATCCAATAGTGAATTTTTCATAAATTTCTGAATTAGTCATATTTTTGGGTAAAAATTGAATACCATTTAATTATACAATGTGTTTCATGATATCATAATGACCCAATAGTGATGTAATAAAATAATATAAATAGTATTTTAGGAAAATATAAGTTTTACCATGAACATAATGTGATTTTAGGTTTGTTTAATTTTTTTTACAAAGCCTTAGTGGACCCTCCAAGACTTATAAAACACTTTGTCATTTTAAAATGATCTCATTGAGAGTGTGAATCACCACCACATTAGAAAGCCTAATATTTTAAGACATTCAGCCATTGTCCTTATTAAATATTATTTTACACTCTATATTTGGAAAAAACCATGGTAAAAATCCTTGGGATGGTTTGTGGTTTTGAATAGTTTAATGTGTAGTGTCCACATCCTAAATAATAAAGATTTATTTCCCTTTTCCTATATAAACCCACCCAAGCTCCCTCTTACTCTTCCACAAATGCTATTGGAGCCCATATAACCTCTAACATCCTCTATCTATAAGCCTCCCAAGGAACCCAAATCTCTCAATAAGCCTTTCTCAAGCCCCTCCCAAACCATTGGGATCACACTTCCATGTAAGAGATTTCTTCCTTTCTCATTTTTGACCAAATTTTGTTAGGTTGATATGCCCTTTTATTTTCAATTATAAATGTTCGGGTATGATTTCAAACGACCACCATATTGCCATATTTATTTTTTAATGATGATAGACCCCTTTATCTCTCATTAATGTCTCCCATGTACACCCATTAACATGCTGAAATTCCGTACGGTTTTTCTCTCTTCTCATTTAAATTCAAGAAATTCTATTGTATTATGATTCTAAATTCTATTAAATTTGTTGGGATATGTATCTATATAACACCCTTAAATTCCATTTGATTTAATATTATGAGACATCCTTTTTTCTCTCATTAAACATTTTTATGAATTCTTTTGTCATGTTGTTATGCTGCCGAAATTGCACCGTGACATTCCAAGCCAAAGTCATTGTGTATTTAATAGCATGCCCATTTATCTATAAAGGGTATGAACCTTTATAAACATTTACATATTTATTATATAGTTTCATGTATGTATTCCACATTATTTTATCATTTAATAAATTACGATGTTGAATGATTCCATGTTATATGATCCATGTGACACACTTATGCATGAAATGAAATGATTAAGAAGGGTGAGCCCTGATAGCGCTCCAATACATAAGGTAAAGATTGGAATCCTGATACATTAAGTACAATGAGGGTTTACACATTCTAATTCTAGTGAAATGAGGTTTTACTCATGCTCCATGTTCAATGAGCATTGTCTCATGCTAATACCTTTTTATGTGTTGTGGTCACATTTCCATGTTATGTTTATCATGCCATATCATGCATTTATGTTCATGTTTATCTTGTTCTCCATTGATATAACTATTTCCTAGCATGTAATTTATTCTTCATGTTATTCCATTTTACTCCCTAACTAGGCTTTATATGTCATCCCTTTTAATGTATATCCTTAGGTTATACCATGCAAAGCTAAGTACAAGGGAATGTAGTGGCCATGTAAAGGAAGTTTTCAATAATGATGTTGTGTTTCATGTTTTAAATCATTATTTAATGTCCCTAAGCTGCAAAAACCTATTCTTATTGACCATATATGCTTTATTAGGTGATTATTTTTTGTAATAAATCATGTTTATGTTCCTAATAAAGAGAAGGTGTGTTATATTAGGTATTAGAGGATATGTTTTTTTATTTTTTGGATTAGGATTAGAAAAACCTAGTGATGCCTTCTAGATAAGAATAGGTGAAAACATTCCTAAATGTTGGTGAGTATTAAGTAAGTGTTTTATGAAGAAAATACATTCCTGTCAGGAAATGAGAAGGTAGAGGTGGCTCTAGAATAGGTGTACCTAGGAGTGAAAACTCTGACAAGGAGTTTCAGGCTTGACCTGGGGTATCCTAGTATAGGAAAATGGGCCTTACTTCACTCTTGGTTACGACACTCTCGGTGGATATGCTTTGGTAAAATTACAATCTTAGTATGATCCATTTCTAGGGGAATAAAAAAAATTATCCTAAGAATATATGTTGTGCAGTAGATCATGGATAACATAGATTTATGCCTATGGATTCATAAGTTAAGGAAACAAAAGTTATCTATATGTCATCCATTTTTTCCTTGTATTACCCTTTATTTGTTAGCCCTAACTTTCCTTTTCTTCCATCCAATGGCCGGTAATATGTGGAATCGAGCTAACAACTGATGCGAATGTCAATGTGATGAATATTCTAAAAGGATGCCCAATCCTATGGGAGTAGGAATCGTGAACTTTGTCACGATACTCTCTCATTTAAATAAATATTTGAATAGAAACATGGGCCAAGTGGAATGATCAACCCCCTCCCCTACAAGAGATAACAAGTCAAAATAGTGAGCTTCTTGAGACAATGGCCTCCCACTTCTAATAGATCATCTAATCCATCAATTGCCGAAAAATGGATCAACTCCATTAAAATGATATTCTCCGTCTTTAAATCTTCTTAACAAGAGAAGTTTTTTATGACTTCTTTTCATAACGAGGGTGATACTGATCAATAGTGGACATTGATAAAAAAATATGATGCCAGAGGAGGAGACCAAGAAATTGTAATGGAATGATTTTCAAAAAATATTATCAAGAAATATTTTCTTTACACCCTTAGACTTAAGATGTAAAGGGACTTCCTTTACCTAACGAAAAAAGATGAAGGATACATCAGAGAATATGAGGTAAAATTCAAAAGGATTGCACAATATGCCTCTATATTTTTCATTACCCTTGAATTCAAGGTTGATCGTATATCTGGTCAGCAGAAACCTAGAATACAGAAAGCTTGGGAGATCTTGGACTTCGATAGCTATGTTGAAATTGTTTGATGTTCCCTCAAGGTCAATATTGAGATTAGTGAATCTAAAGTGTATCATGGGGATAAGACGTGTAATTTGGAATTCAATTATGGTGGTCCAATGGATAAATCCAGTGGTGCTTGGAAAATCCATCACCCTACATGCCAATGGTGCAGGAAGAAGTACCTCAGAATTTGCCTGAAGGGGATGAGTAAATGCTTTAGGTGTGGAATAAAAGGGCACCTAGCCGTTACCATACAACAAGAAAATATACATCTACGATAGAGGATTGGAAAATTATATTTGAATCAAAATGTTCTGTTCATTTCATCAACTAAAAAGAACCAGAAATTATTGAAAATTAGTTCCCTAAGTCATGTGTTTTTGGATGAAAGCAACAACCTCCATGGAAGAAAGGGAATGATTTTTCCATCACTACCTCCTAAGTGAACCCCGACAGCACAATGGTGACAGTTACTCTAGTTATTCATTCAATAAAAGAGTACATAATTTTTGTTTCTAGTTCAATGAATTATTTTGTATCCCGAAATATTAGTATAATAATACCAACACCACCAAAAATCATGGAAGTAAAGATGTTGGTGAGTACGAAAAATGGGGAAATCATTGCAACCCATGAATATAACTCGTCCCCTATCAAAATTTCTGGTATGAAATTCCTAGATAACCTCGTCATACTCCCTCTGTTGGAATTTGATGATATTTTTAGCATGGATTGACATTAATTATATATATCCAACATAAATTTCCATGAGAGGGAAATCACTCTCTATATGGTGAATTGACCCCCGATTCTGTACAAGTACACCAAGTAGGATGAATCTTCCTTAGCACTAAAATATCATGTGTGGATATTTCTACCCCATGATAATGTGTATCTGGCTCACATGATTGAGTCCAAGTAAACAACCATCCTTGAATACATGCCTTTTGTGAGGGAACTCACTGAAGTGTCTCTCGATTACTCACCTAATCTTTCTACTAGAAGAGATTTTGAATTCTCAATTGACCTATACCTTAGGAATTTCCAATATCCAAGACATTGTACAGAATGGCTGTAGTGAAGCTTAAGGAGCTAAAGAAACAACTACAGTTGAATCTGCGTAAAGGGTTTATACGCCCAAGTGCTTCACCATGGGGTTTACAAGTCCTCTTCGTTATGAATAAGGATGGGTCAATGTGCCTTTGAATTGATTATTAAGATCTCAATAAAATCATGATAAAGAACAAGTATCCTCTGCCTCAAATTGATGACTTGTTTGATCAGCTATAAGGAGAACAATAATTTTTCAAGGTGGATTTGCAGTCAGGATATTACCATGTAAGGGTGAAGAAGGAGGATATCCCCAAGACTTCAGTTCGTACAAGGTACGAGCACTATGAATTCATAGTAATCACATTCGGACTCACTAATTCTCCAAATATCTTCATACAATTGATTAATAGATTTATTATAGATTACCTGAACAATTTTTTTATAGTATTTATAGATGATATTCTAATATACCTAGAAACTGAGGAGGTGGATGAGGTGAATCTAAGAGCTATACTAGAGTCCTAGTGAAATTACAAGCTCTATGAAAAGTACAGAAAGTGTTAGTTCGAGTTGAAGGAGGTCTCTTTCTTGGGCCATATCATCACATGCAATGGGATATCTTTGGATCCCTCTAAGATAGCTACAACTGTGGGATGACCTAGGACGTAATCGGTGACAAATATCTGTAGCTTTATAGGGTTAGCAAGATATTTTCACCAATTTTTGAGAAATTTATCATCATTATCCAACCCTCTTACCATGCCGACTCAAAAGGGAGTAATGGTTACATGGAGTGAAAAATGTGAAGAGAGATTCAAGGAGTTGAAAACGAGACTTATCACTGCACCCATGCTCACACAACCCACAATTGAAGAAAATTTTGTGGTATTTTGTGATGCATCAAAGAAGGGCATGGGCTCTGTGTTGAGAAAAAATAACCAAGTTATTTCATATTCTTTAAGTTAATATAATCATAATGAGAAAAACATTCCAACACATGATCTGGAGTTGGATGCAGTAATCATATCTTTGAAATTTTTTTCCATTACCACATTGGGGAGAAGTGTGAAATGTAGATGGACTAAAAAACCCTCAAGTATATATTCACACAGAAGGAGTTGAATATGCTCCAATGAAGATAGTTAAAGATGATCAAAGACGATGAATTCTCAATCCATTTCCATTGTGGGAAAGTGAACAAAGTGGCGAATGATCTAAATAGAAAGGACCCAACAATTTTATAATTTATGAGAATTGAAAAGGATCCAACCATCATAGATTTGATGAAGATGGACATGTGAATCATAAATAAGGGAACATCAGAAATCCTTTCACAATTGATTTCTCAACTGTCTCTTTTGGAATGGTTAATAGATATTCAAAAGGTTGATGTGGGAATTCAGAAGAAAGTGGAAACTATCAGAAAAGGTTAATCCTAAGAGTTAATTTTTAATGAAGAAGGAATTGTGATATATTGGTTAATTCTATGTGTTCCATAAAATATGAAGTTGAAAAAAACTTTTTCATGATGCTCATAGTTTGAATTTCTCCATTCACCCAGGGAACACAAATATGTATCGAGATCTACGAGATCATTATTGGTTGGATAACATGAATAATGAGATTTCTAATTATAAATCAATGTTCCTGGTATGTCATCAAGTGAAGGCTGAGAGACAAAAGTCTAAGGGGATGATAAAACCATTACCCATACTTACATATAAATGGGAGAGCATCACCATGGGCTTTGTCATTGGACATCCAAGTACATCTAAATGAAACAATGATATCTGGGTTGTCGTGGATCGTCTTACAAAGACTACTCACTTCATTGCAATTCAAGAGGATTTTTTACTAGATGAAATAACACTGATACACATTAGAGACCTGGTAAGGCAGAATGGAGTACCACTATTTATTGTATCCGATTGATCTCCATGATTTAACTCAATGTTTTGGAAGAGTCTTCAACATGACATGGATACTATATTCAACTTTAGTATGACTTATCATCCACAAACTAATGTCCAATCTGAGAGGACAATCCAAAAACATGAGTACATGTTGATAGTGTTCATAATAGAGTTCAAAGGAGGATGGGATCACAAACTTACAATAGTTGAGTTATCTAATATTAACAGTTTCCACTGATTCATCTATATGGATCCTTGTGAAGCCATATATGTGAAGAGGTGTAGAACACTAGTATGTTGGGATGATGTTGGGGAGAAAAAACACCTATGTCAAGAAATGGTCGAAGAAATGGTGGAGATGGTTAAGACCATCCAACACCACATTAAAGCTGCTCAGAGTCAAAAAAAGCGCTATGCGGATAATTGTTGAAGAGACTTAGAGTTTTGTGTCTGATACATGGTATTCTTCTCCATATCTCCATGTAAGAGAGTTATGGTATTTGGGAAGAAGGTAACGAATAGTCAAGGTAAATTGGCCCTTTTGAGATCCTTGATTTCGTTGGAGTGGTGGCCTATTGACTAACACTCTCACCAAACCCATCTCATGTACATGATGCATTCCATGTATCACTATTCCGGATGTACATAACTGACCCATCGCGTGTACTCAATCTAGATGTGGTACCATTGGAGAATGAAATCTCTTATGAAGAGATTCCAATGAGGATCTTAGATCATAGGGAAACAATTCAATGAAATAAGAAAATTCCACTCGTGAAATTTATGTGGCGAAACCACAAGTATGAAGAGGAAACATGGGAATCAAAGGAAGTCATGAAGTAGAGATACCCACAGTTGTTTATTATAGGAAAAGTAAATTTTGGTGATGAAATTTATTAAGGGGGAAGATTGTGATGACCCAAACATTCATTAATGAAAATTCCTCTTAATTTAATTAAATATATTATTATAGATATATAAAAAATATACACTTCTTTGGTTTTATGTTTTTGGATTTCAAAATACCATTAAGAATTGTTTCCATTGATAATATAGACATTGAACAGTGATCACATGATTAGTATAAGTATAGGACTTTAACAAATCAAATTTACTCAGAAAAAGGAAGCGATGACCTCATCTACTAGAATTTCCCCTTACAAAGCCCATTTTTCAGAGCTTGGAAAGAAGGTGGCATCATTGGGATTTTCTCTTAACCAAGACCAGGCCATGAATCAACACATAAATCTCAAACGGAACCTCCAACGAGAGAAGTGGATGTCGATAGAGATTACCAGCCGAGCAATGTTATCCGCGCCACCACCAGAGTCTGTCACCATCACACACCAGACCCTTTGGTCTTATGTGGGGTGTTATAATGTGTTAGTTAACAAGAACTTATCACTTTGATTATGTTTATTATTTTTGTATAGAATAAATAATATACATTCATTTAATTATTGTTAATTTGTAAATTGTTTTTAAAGTGAAAATAATATTTTTAGTCAATATTAAATTAAGAAATATATTTTGATAAATTCATGGATTTTTGAATTAAATAACATTTCAATAAAATATTAATAAATAAATATAATTTTATTAAATATAAATGATCTTATAATATTTATGAATAAAATTGTAATTTTTTATTAAGGATTAAAAGTTATTTTCTTTCAAAACCCATGAATTTTCGATAAATGACGGTTTTAATTTTAAATTTATGAATTCACAAATCTAGAAAAATTATTTAAATAAAATAATTATTATTTTAGGAATCAGGATGAAGAATTTTTCCAATGGTAAATGTTTCAGAATTTTCCGATATAGTCAAATTTTTGTGTAAAAATTTAATACCATTTAATTATATAATGTGTTTTATGACATCATAATGAACCAATAGTGATGTAATAAAATTCAATAAATGTGTTTTTCAGCCAAAATATGTTTTGAAATTAATCTAATATGATTTTAGGTTCGTTTTATTTATTTTACAAAGCATTAATGGACCCTCCAAGACTTATAAAACACTTTTTCATTTTAAAATGATTTCCTTGAGAGTGTGACTCACCACCACATAATCAAGCCTAATATTGTAATAAATTTGGACATTAGTGATAGAAAATATTTTTTCCAATATCTTTTAGAAAACACCATTGGAATAATCCATTGGATGGTTTTTGGTTTTGATTAGTTTTATGTGTAGGGGCCAAAACCAAATTAATAATTAATTCCTTCCCTTTTCCAATATAAACCCACACAATATCTCACTTCCACTCCACTAAAATCCATTGGAGCTTGACCAACCTCATCATTCCTTTCTATATAATACTCCCAAGGAACCTCAATCTCTCAATAAGCCTCTATCAAGCCCCTCCCAAGCATTCGGGATCACACTTCAAAGTTAGGGATTTCTTCCTTTGTCATTTTTGTACAAATTTATTTATGTTTCTATCCCATTTTATTTTCAACTAGAAATATTGGGGTATTACTTACAACCTACCCTATACTGACCTCTTTATGTTTTAATGATTATAGATCCCTTTCTCTCTCATTAATTCCTCCCATGTACAACCTTTAGCATGCCAAAATTTCATAATGGATTTCTCATTTCTCATTTACATTTATGAAATTATATTGTATTATTATTATAAATTCCATTAAATTTGTAGGGACATGTATTTATATGACCCCCTTACATTCCATTTCGTGTACATATGAGGAGATATCCATTTCTATCTCATCAACTATTTTTACGAATTCTAATGTTACGCTGTTATGCAACCGAAATTGCACCCCGACTTTCCAATACAAAGTCATTGTTTAGTGAAAAACATGCACATTTCTCTATCAAGGATATTCACCTTTATTCACCTTTACTTATTGATTATAGAGTTTCATGTTTTCATTCTTCATTACTTTATCGTGGAAAAAATTATGATGTTAAATGATTCCATGTTATATGATCCATGTGGCACACTTATGCATGAAAATAAAAGATTAAGAAGGGTTCACCTTGATAGAACTCCAAAGCATTTGGCAAAGATTATTATATTTATTCTTCAAGTTAAATAAGGGTATAATGAAGATAATTCAACTGCAATAAGGGTTTAGTCATTCTCCATGTGCAATGATCATTCGATATTTCTATTACCATGTTAAGCATTGTTTCCACATTTACATGTTATATTTATAATGATATATCATGACTTTATGTTAATGTCTATCTTATGATACATTGATATTTTTATTTCCAAACATGTATTTAATTCTTCATGATATACCTTTTTTACTCTCTTAATGGGCTTTATATCTCACCCCTTTTTATTCATGTACTCAGGTTATCCCATGAAAAACATGGAACGAGGGAATGTAGTTGTGATGTAAAGAATGTTTCCAGTAAAGATGTTCTGTTTCATACTTTAAGTCGTTATGTAATGTCACTTATCCCCAAATACACTAGGCCTCACAATTTTCTATGTTCTATCAAGTGAATATTATATGTAATAAATCATGATAAAGAGTGTAATAATGAGCATTGTTGTTATAGTCTTCACATAGAGAGACCTAAACATAAGACATGACAGAAAGTCAATGTTCCTACAAGACTATGAATTTAAGATAATCTATACTATATGGGAGGGAAACATGAAGGAATATTACCATAGTAGGTAGTGCCATGGTATCTTGGTAGAGGAGGAAATACGAGTAGTTAGGTTCCTTGTATCTGATCCTGGTTGAGTTGGAGGGTGGAAATTTTCTTCAGTCAATGATTTTTACCCACAACTTCTCTAACATGCGAGGAAGTCTTAGTTGGGAGACATAAATTGGGAGGTCATAGGTGACCAGATATCCTAAAGAGATATAGCAGATGAATTTTATGAAGGAGGGAATCATGTCATCATTTTTTAATGGATGGGTAGTGGTCCCATTCTTGATTTAGGAGGATGTTATGGTAGGGTTTCACACAATTCCTTTGTTCATACATCCCAATGTGTGAAATACTTCCAAATACCATCAGTGGTAGTTTTATGGTCTTCATCGGGGAGAGCGTGTCCATATTCATATCTCATTTCCACACATGACTATTGGTAAAGGCTGAGTACAAGGTTCTAGTAGGTTTGTATCAACCTCTTGGGAAGTGAGAGTGGAAATGGGATGGCATATCCGTGGACTTTGTGATAGGGATACCCTAGGGAGTGAGGGGCCATGATTCCAACATGGTGATAGTTGACCAAATTATGATGTTAATACACTTCCATTCTATTAAGGATTAGATTTATGTAGAGGGTCTAGGGAATTTCTATAAGTCGTAGATTATACTCCTTCATGGGGTAACCTTTACAATTGTCTTCGACGGTGAAGTGCATTATATGAAAGGGTTGTGGAGATGTGTGATAGTGGAATTCAGGACCCAAATGAGTATGAGTACAAAAACTCACCCCTCGATAGATAACATAACCAATAAAACATTCTCGGTTCTTAATAATAAGCTGAGGGATTGTATTTTAGTCTTTTTCTAGAGTGTGTGGGATCGTTTGGATTTTTTAACAATAATAGATACCAATATATTATTGAGATGGAACCCATAGAGGTACAGTAGTAGGGACATTGTTAGTCACCCTTTTGGAGGCCTGAAATCGGTGACCCATCTCTTGTTGTGTGATAGACGGTGAAAGAGATGGTGGAGAAGTTCCATGTGATTTGAGAGATAATGAGGATAGATCAGAGTAGAAAGAAATATTATACAGACAAATTTCATTAGACTTTGTAGTTCGTGGAAGTAGACAATTTTTTCTTGAGAGTATACCAATGAAGAAGGTTAAGGGGATTCAGCTTGGGAGGAAAGATTTCCCTGAGGTTCATTTGGCCGTTTGATATCTTATAGAGTGTTAGTTAGGTTTTCTACTTCCTCAACATTCCCCCAAAGTTAGAGTGGGCGAATAAATTCATCCATGTGTCACAATAGAGGGGATACATTCATGATCACACATTCATTGTTGACTAGCAGAAAATGGACATAGAAGATGGGTCCATCTTCACAGAGAACCTTTTTGTGATTGTGGATCAGAAAGAGTGGACCCTATTTGGACAAACCATTCATTTGGCACATGTTATATGTAAACATGGGAGTAGGCAGAGATATATTGGGGATGAGAGAGGTAGATGAATGATTATTATTTCATATTTTTTTATTAGTTTCTTTTTTTGAGGAAAATAATACTAGAGGAGGGAATAATGTAGAGACCCTATGTTTTATTTATTAGACATTTAAATACATCAAGGTATACTTTTTGAGTCACACACTGAGATGATATGCGATTCTGATCCCGGATGTTCTCGTAATTAATTATATGAACATATTAAAAATATTTTATGTCATCCATGTACAAAGTTACATAAATAATGGAATAAATCATAATTAGAGTCTCATATAAAAAATCTAATACCATAATTGAAACCAAAGTTCAGGGTTTACCCTAGAAGTGACCTAAATGTGGTTGGCACGTGATTTCCATATATGGAGACCATTGGTGAGTTTGATTAATTAAAATAAATAAGTATATTAACTATTTTTATTTAAAGGACATAAAATATAAACTAAATTAAATTTTTTATTATAGAGATTTTCTAGGGTTATCCGTATAACCATATGATCATTAATAGTAGGATCCACCACCCTTTCATTGGATATTAATATCGGTCAATCGAACGTCAGCCAGATAAAGGAGAATCGATGCCCAATGAACAAAATGGGTCAGATCCTTAATCAGTGAGTGCATTATTCAAAACATATTGATCAAACATCAAGGTAGGACTCATCATTTGTTGTATTATCCATCCTAGATTAAAATATTTATTCAATAATTATAATTCTTTTTATTTATTTGGGATTAATTGGGCCCTTCACATGAGCTTATAGAAAATAAATTTTCTTATTCAATTTATCTTTATGTTATTCCATGATTACTAAACAAAATATTCCCCTATCTATATTCCTTGTCCAAGAATGAGTGGATAAATATTTTTGAACCTTTTCATTCTTATTCCATTCCCCCATTATTCATTGAGTTATTTAGTATTGGCCTACAGGGACCACTATTAGACATTTATGGGTGGAATCAAGCACGATCAGACCTTAAGATTCATGGAAGATTCAGGAGTGGTAAATGGATCCTATATTAGTTAAATGATTCTAATCACTTTTGGGTTTTTGGGGATCCCACTATGGATTGGAATAGTTGGTGAAGCAGTGGGAGGCTCCACAAGTGATGGCCATGCATATGGGATTTGATCAGGGGATCATATTTTTATTTACGACCACTGGTGGCCTTGAATCAATTAATAAAAGACGTACCCTATAATTTCAGGTGAATATAATGTTTAATTCATCATGATATATGAGTTTCTATAATTCAAAATCATAGCTAAATTGTTGTGATAATATTGACTACACTACGTGTTCTAGAAAAAACGCACAACATGTAGTGACCCATCTACAATGTATTGGGTTTCCAGGTGAATTATGTATCATACACTATGTGGGATGCCAAAATGCTATGGGACGTGGTGCTGGTATCCCTCTCTGTACTCTTGTAGTATATGGACATAGACATGTCTCAGAATACTCAAGGCATTGGCACACAGATAGTGGACACAAACATGGCTAGGATAAAATGGCTCAGCCCTGAGAGACTGAGACACGACGAGTAGTACCATAAACAACATGTAGTACTATATAGATAACTTGTCATGTGATAGAGGTTACCTGGCCAGGAATAAGACCAGGACCACAAACCTTGTGGGTTCCGTACATGTTGCACACCACATTTTTTATAAACCTTCAAAAAATTATCTGCATCATTTGGACTAATATTTTGGACCTTGGATAATGTATCCTGGGTGTTTTTCCACAAGGAGTTCAATGGTGTCCTTTTTAGTGTATTTCAATATATTATGAGAGGTGTTGGAGCATGAAATTTATTTAGGTGATGCTCAATGATGTCATAGATTGGGAAGAGTCATCTGATAGATTTGAGTAACACCATTCTATCCGAATAAGGAATGGGTCCTCTATCTACAATAATAGTGGGACCCTCCCATGGTGTTAGTGAATTGGTCCTCTACCGTTGGATTACAAACCTCCGGTTGGGACATGGAATGATTCCTTTACCTACCCTCAAAGTGGAACCCTCTTATGGTGTCAATTCATGGGTCCTACACCATTAGAACATCAACCTCCTATTGGGGAACATAATGAGTCATCTATCTACCCTCAGAGTGGAACCCTCCATGGGGGTCATGAAATGGGTTCCATATCAATTGAGTGGCACCATCTTATTGAGTCAGTGTATGGGTCTTCTCTCTACTGAGTGAAAACCTCTTTTGAGTCATTTCCTTGGTCCTCAATCTATTGAGTGGAACACTTCTTCTAAATGAGGAAATGATGCCTCTACCTTGGGATTTACACCCACATATTGTACCAAGGACTAGTTGATATACATTGAGATTAAGTACCATTGACATTGCAGCACAATAGAAATGAAATTCTCATCATTTCAACTTCTTTTTAAAAACACATGAGTAGTTTGGAATCATTGATGGACCTCTTGGAATGGTTGCCAAACTCTTTTCTTGGTACATGATATGAGATGCAGATCCCCTTTCTATCTCATATGGGTTAATTATATGTGAGTATACACCTATTCAATGGTATCCATTTATATCTTGATATGGTTTGAGATGTTTACTTATAACATGTCTCATTTCCCACCTTAATATTTTGGGGTGTCTTAATGAGAATTTATTTAATCACACATGCATGGGATTTTCCGTTATCTTTAATTTCTTTTATAGATGACATATATGTTTGAATTTATTTTAGAGGATCATAAAAATAATCTAGTGAATTTGAATATGTATGATGGTCAAGTATTGGAGATCTAGAGTCATAATCTCTCAACATTTACATTACAATTATATTTAGTTTGGGACATATTTCTTGATGGGAATGTATTTTACCATTTACTATTCAGATTTTATTTTCTTACTCTTATATTCTCTAGTGGTTATTAAATGCATGGTTTTTACTCAATATGTCATTGTATTTTATATCTATCCATATTCACTTATATATAGAGATGGATGGTTTTATTTCATAAAGGTACATTATGAAATATCCTCACATATTAGTTATGCATTTAATTGCTTATACCATCCCCTATCCTATAGAGGTGGGACTAGCGTAGTAGAAAATCATCTCTCACCCAACCAGGTGGGCCCTGGTGGGTTGTGTAATGACACTGAGCTATATAGAATATAATATGTTTAGAAATTGGAGGATTATCTTTAATTCAATGATAACTTTTCTTATTATTTTAAAAAAATTATTGAATAAATAGATATGTCCTATTTCAAGATATAAGAATTTGGTAGGATCAAAAAAAATTATTAGCTCCATGTAAAAAAAAACATCTTATATAATATTGGTGATGAGGCATAAAATAATAAACATTTGGTTAATAAAAATAATTATTGAGAATTAGATTTGGTATTTCTAATTGATTCATTAGAATTTTATATGATTTTCTTGTTAGTGTTGGGGTTTAGTTTTATTTTTTGGCCTTTGGTTATTTATACAAGACATGAACATGTAATTTATTATAGATCTATCACTATTGGTTAAATTTTATGTAGTTTGTTTGGTTTTGTTATTTCAACTTGATCAGGATTTTATTTTGATTTTTATTTAGGGTAGGAAATGGAATCATAAAAATCATCTTAAAGTAACACTTAATCATTTTCCTGGAAGAAACAAATAATCAAAAACATTATTGGGTAGATGAATTTTTAATCCTACTATCCTACATTGAAAAAAGTCCCACACTGCTACCATAAATGTTTCGTTCGATAACCTCTTCCATGTATACTAACTATAACTAGGATGAGATCCTACCTAATCACAAAAAATCTCCAAAAACATACTTTACAAAAAAAGGAAAAATATGATTAACATGGTTTAGAAGAAAATCCTATATCCATGGGATAACACTGCAAAAGTATTCATTATAGGGTATTCAATAGAATAAAAAACTTATCACTCTGCTCCACTCAATTTAAAAAGTCCCGAAAAAAGTAGTCATTAACATCCACCATTCATCATTACACACATCATAAGGATGGGACACCACTCCTCTTTATAGAGGATTTTATCAGGGGAATAAGTTTTACTGACCTATAAGAATCAACGTCAACCTGACATTGTCATGTGAAACCCTTGATTCACTATCAAACCATATGATGAAATAAAATAAATTAGTACCCATAAAACTTACTGGTCAAAGAGAAGTAAAACCTAAGGAATCTTCAAATATTGTCTTCTGAGGAATTTGTTCTAAGATATCTATCTAGAATGATCTATTTGGTAAAAGTAATAAATTTCCACAAACCCAATAATCACCAAAATGGGAATTGATTTTCGATTTTAGAATTATTCCACCATCCACCTGAAATCATCCTTATTCTGATGCATGCAATGTTCCCATCCCTTTCTGACCATATGTGTCCAATTGTGGGATAATGATTCCCTAGACATACAAATACTATAACTTTTATAAATATATATACAAGATTATACTTCTTAGAATCCTTTTATAGCATTAACAATTTAACTTTTTTATATTGTGATATTTAATGTCAATATTTTTGGTTCATTCTTGAAAACATATATTTAATGAAAGATGAATAAAAGTCTAACTATCACAGAATAAAACTCATATATATGACACCTTTATAAGATTATTTACTAATAACATCAACAATAAAAAATATTTCCCTTATTCAACAATAGAGACATACTCTTCTTATATTATAGAAAAATTAAAAACTGATTGCAATCGAGACATACACCTAACTATTCTTCCACCAAAATTAAATACAAAACCTTGTGTATTTTTCATGATTCCATGTCTTTATTAAAAAATTCATTAATAAATTCTTTCAACTGATCATCATCATCAAAACAAAAAGCTACATCCTCTAACCCACCAGTTATAAAATGTTATATTTCATGGCTTCCAAATTTTTATTTATTGTATTTTACAAGAATCATCTTGAAAATCCCACTATAAAAAAAATGTCCGGTAATGTAAAAAAATTCATATATCAAAATTCAAACATTTTAATCTTAAAGAACCTTTCTGATTTTAGGATATTCTCTCTCTTTTTATGGTTTCTATGATATATAATGTTATAAATGTTTGTAATGGGGGTTAGATAGTTTTAAAACATTCCATTCAAAATAATTATATGATCTTCCTTATGTATTACTTCATAGATATCCCCAGAGTGTTGGTATTTTCATATCCCTCTTCATTATCATCCCAAAGATCCTCTTATATTGTCTATGTTTCTTTATATCAAACCTTCTTTATAAATTTTTCTTCATTTACCTGTTCC
Source organism: Viscum album (assembly GCA_963277665.1). Taxonomy (NCBI): domain Eukaryota; kingdom Viridiplantae; phylum Streptophyta; class Magnoliopsida; order Santalales; family Viscaceae; genus Viscum; species Viscum album. The sequence continues at coordinate 1,350,986,842 of OY728147.1, read as the reverse complement.
GAAAAAACTATTGACCTGTAATCAATATATAATCAAAATGTAATAAAATTATGATATATATTCCAAAATACAAATACTTTTTATATCAATAATGGGTCTAATCACATCATCTGAAACGTTATTCAAACATAAAAGTGTTAATTTTATAATCCAAATATCTATGATATTGACTGGATACATAAAACCTCATTTAGAATTAAAATAAAGATCGAAATCCAAATGAACTTCTTAACCCTTAGGTTGAATGATGTTAATATCTTGCTCTAATTACCCTATAAGAAAAACCATCTTTAAATCCATCTAGAACATGTGTAAAACGTCAGATGAAACAATGTTGAGAATTTTTCAAATAGTTTTCTCCTTTACCACTAGTGTGAAATTTTTAGAAAACTCAATTCATTTATTTTTTTGAAATACCTTCGCCAACAGACATTATTTATATCTTCCACTTCCATTATCTTACTCTTGTAAATAAAAAAATCATATGTTTTCTAGATCTCACTTCTCTTTAGATAGAATATCCATATCCCATGTATTTTAAATATTTATGAAATCCATTTCCTATTCCACAGATGAATCTCACTTTTTAATTATCTCAGAGTACTTTCCTCTTATAAACATATAGTTCCCCTATATCTGTTAGAAGTAGAAGGTTTATATCATCTCAAAACCTCTAAATTGGTTTTCTGATCTGAGTGGATCTTATTAGGACAATCTTTTGTTTGTTAATTATATTGTTTATTTCTTATAGTCATATATCCAAAAATTCTTTTTTTAGTTACATCATTTCAAAAAAAAATTCTAAATCCAATCGACTACCTATTGATGAAAAATGTTCTGATTCTTCCTATTAAGAATATAGATAATGTTATTCATTGAAAACTATATCTCTAATATGGATGATTTTTTCCTTTCATAATCCTTCATGAGATATCCAAATATATCATTTCCATATCTAATGAGAAATAATAAATTGGATTTCATCTACAACCTATCTCTATATTTTTCATCAATATGATAATATAAAACCCTTTTAATGAATTTCAGATGGTTTACCTCTAGACTCTTACTAGGCTAAAAATCTTCTAGATGTTTTGTCCCATATATGAATCTAGGCACATGTTCCCCAAATATACTATTGTAATTTTATCCTCTGCATAAATTCCCTTAGGAATTCTAAAATAAAGCCTTATAATATGATCTTTCTCTTATTAAGCCCAATTCATTATTTTAGCAAATCAATTAAGTTTTGGAGTTCCTAGAAAAGTCTTATCATTCCTAATTATGTTTCTCGGAAATACATTATAAAATTTTTGTCTGGTGTACTCCCCATAATTTCATATGTAAATACAATTAAATATTAATTCAAACACTTTTCTATCCAAACAAATTCCCTTGAATAAATTCTTAAAATAGATAATATTTAATTTTTATTAAGTAATCCCACAACATTCGACCGGAATCATCAATGAGAATCCCAAATTATAGTTTTCCTTAATTTTAGTGATTAGGGGAAATGCCCCAATCATATAAATGGAAATGTTTTAATTTTTATACCATATATTTTTATCACCATATTTAAAGAAATATCTATTAAGATTTCTATTATTAAAACTGTCACTTCATCCAAACCCCTTATAATAAATTTTAAATATTTCCTTCAACACTAAAACTTTTAGATTCTTTTCTCTTTGTAGAATAGACCAATAGTTCCACACTTTTTGATCTTCTGGTGAAGTTATTCCAATCACCACAACAATATCCTTATATTTGTTATACTATAAGTATCCATTCTTTAATCTATAAGAAATCACCATCTTCCTTTTATTATTATTCTAGTCTCATTTCCAAAACATCATTTTAAATACTCATCCTCATATTTTCCCATAGATAAGAGGTTATTCGAAAGACCTAGATTTTTTCAAACATCTTTTATTCCCATAAAAATTTCATTTTCATTATAATGTTAATATAACCTTTTTTAACTATATATAGATATTATTAACCAACTAGATGTACACTATTCATGTTTCATGTTAAATAATTAATAATGCACCCATGAATTGTAGTTCAAGGAAATGAAACAATAGAGTTAATAACCCATAACTCTTCTTGAACAATCATTCTCATAATCAAACGTGAACCACTTTCCATAGTGTATACTAATTTTTTCAATATAGAATTGAAGACTCTATTTTATTATAATATTTTTTGATATGTAAAAACATTACACAATGAAAATATGTAGGGTCCTTGACTTGTTGATTTTACTTGATTTCCTCTCTATGTATTATCATTTGATGAACTCTTATTTTGATGGTCTATCAGTTAAGGTGAAAATACCAATCAAGTATTATTAAGATCACTTTTGGACAATTTTTGAAATTCCATCCTCCTAATATTCTTATTTAATATGAAGGTTAAAATGTCATCAGACACAATTCATTCCTTCTCATAATAGTTATTCACTATTTTCATTATGGAATACTAGCATTATTGAAGTGGTGAAATAAGAAGAAAAGTCCAGAGATCATTTTTGAATGTTACCTTCTCTGATTTGAGATGCAACTAGGTCATATTGAAATCATTCATGTGATCTTATGTGGGTATTATTCCTTATTACATCATGATGAACTATCTTTACATCATGAGAATCTTGTCATAATATGTTGGATTTTCATACATTTCAGTATGTTCATTTATTAATTATATTGTTTTATAGTTATCTTGAATTCCAAATTCAATATTCTAAGTAGGTGATATCTTAATCTAAGTGAAATAATTCAAGTCAATCTACTCCAATTTCATCTTGTCCTTTGTCTCAAGAAATTTACTAGATAGAGAAGCATACATATCATTTGTTATAAAAATATCATCTTGTTACATTCTCAAAAATGAAATGTACATTCAATAAAATGTTTGCATTCATAACTTCTCTTACTTTTCAATAATAGGGGAAACAACTTAAAAAATTACTTGAAATCCAAGGAGATGGGAAACCAGAAATATTTGAGTGAAGCTAAAAAAATCACATACGATACCACTTGATGGGGGAGGAATCTTAGAAAAGACTATGCCAGTTATACTAGGTGGATGTAAAATGAAAAATGAACTACATATAGAAGTTTTTCAATGACCCCATCCTATGTAGTGGAAATCCCGACAATGATACTAGAAAATGGGTTGTTTGGTAACTACATCCTCAATGTTTTTACACAAGAACTAGGATGATATCACACCTATTCAACATTAATAAAATCCACAAACATAGTTCACACACAGATTTGAATAATAAAAAACTATGTTTATCATGGTTTGGACAAAGGTCCAACATCCATGGGTGAACACTATAAAATTTTCATTATAAAATATAAATGACAATAAAAAAACTCATCATTCTGTTCATCCCCATTTAAAAAATCTAGTATAATGTTTTATGAAACATAAACCATTCGTCATTAAGAAGATAACACAGTAAGGCCACCAATATTCTTTATAGAGGTCTTTATCCTGTGAAAAGGTTGCGCTAAACTACAAGATTCATATGTAGACACCCATTGACATAAGAAATTGATAATTCACTATTGAACCATTTGATGAAACAAATAAAATATGGTACACATAAAATAATCCCATAAAAGAAAACTCAAACCGGAGTACTCTGTTTGTTGATATCATTTGACGGAATCTATCCTATGACTCAGTATGAAGATCCCCATCTAAAATACTCTACAAGTTAGAGAAAAAAATTCCAAAAAGCCGATAATTATAAATTTCATGTTTCTTACTTTTGTAATATTATATTAAAATATCTTCTTTTGAATTGTTTTTAATGGAAATTAGAATTTTTTTTTGTGATGGATCCATGGAATTCATGGGAACAATCCTTACATCGATGGTTATTCTTGATAAATATTGATTAGAAGCATTATGTATCCTACATGTTATAGTTGTTGAAAATTTAATTACATTATCTTGACGTCATGTCATATATATTTTTAGGCGATGGTATTCTATACATTTTTTAGATTGTAGTTCTCTTATTCACAGTTGCAGGATATTGTTACTTTTTTATCATGAGAATTATTTCCCTAGTCATATGTTACTGATATTTTGACTTTTGGTTTGTGGAATTTAATGGTGGTATCATTTGTAACATTATTTTTATGGTATTATTCTTAGATACATTGTTATTTATAGTACGTAATTTTTTTAATTTGTGCATTTTTATTAAACTTCATACCTACATGGATTCAGTTTTCCAAATTCATATATCACATAATTTCATAATAATAATAATAATAATAATAATAAAAGTATTATTATTATTATAACATGATATACTACAACCAAGTGGTTATGACCTATTTCATGCATCCCAAATGTTTTCTTTTCAAGTTTAAACAGTGAAAATTATATTATAGATTATTGCATGGTTCGAAAGGGTGTTAATTAACATTGGTGGCAGATAGTGGCCTGACCCAATTCGGTCTTATAGATGCATGTGGGTCAATATTTTTATTTAATGATCAAATAAGGATATTTTCTATTGAATTAACTTAGTGTACCTATTTCTCGTGGAAGTTTAATTCCCCAAACCTAAATGGTATTTACTTAATGATTACTAACCAACTTTCTTGTTTGAATGGGAAATCTATATTTTTTTTCACTTTTAAATGGTTTCAAACTTTTTTTTAATTAATTTTTTATTTTGTTTTACATTTACATAAGAAATTGAATAATATTTATATTTTTTGTTATATTTAACATTACATTCATCAAATTAATCAAAAAATACTACTTAAAATTCCACCAATACGTTATAAGATTTTTTATTCACATTATTTAATGATTTTTTGATGTGGAATTTAATTTTTACATTTCCAGCATTAGAACAATAATGTATTTTTAATTATAACGCATTAGTAACAATAAAATATTAGTAATTATACATTAATAAGGATAATAAATCATTATAAAAAATGTATTATTAATGATATTATGTTATCAATAATTAATCATAATACATCAATAATTAATAATTTAATTATTTTAAAAATATTTATTTCTACTGTTAAAATTTATAATGACATTTATAATTAATAAATATTATTATTTTGAAAGGAATATAAAGGTGATTATATTAAATCAATGAATAAACTTAAAGTATCTAGAGAGGGAAAATGTCATTCTAATCCAAATTATCCAAATAAGAATATGAGAGAGAAATAGGGTTTTTAAAGCCTATCACGACCTATTTTAGAAAAGTATTACTTAAAAAATTTAATACTTTGACACCTAAGATAAATATAGTACATCATAATCCACATGTAAGTCTAAAATACATATATATTGAATATTAACCCAATCACCAAATGTCAACAACACTCCAAAAGAAAATGGTTCTAACCTTGAGTCCTTGTTTTTCAAATTTTTGAAATAATATAATTATAATCAATAATTGAAGAACTCTTAATATTATTTGAAACAATAATTACATTAAAAAAAACTACACTATTAAAATAACTACAATCCAAAAAAATTATAAAATGAGTCTCAGTCAATATTTCAATTTTAAAATTATGTCAGGAAGTTACAAGGTTTTTCTATCTCAAAGGAAGATATAGAAAATTCTTTCCTCTTACATAATTGTTCATTTTTTCCATTCATTCAAAATTTCATGTGTATGTTGAATAAATAATTAATCAGAAAGAAATTATTTAGAAAAAAATCCATTCTATTTTTTTTTCAAATAATCAATATAAGAAAACAAGAAATATAGAAATTATCTTAATTTATGAACATCTTCTGGTTCCTAACAAGGTAAATATGAGAGGAATACAAAAAACATGGAATAATAAACTTGAATAATAAAATTTAAAAATACAAGTAATAAAAATATATAATTTCATGAATATTTGACTGCACTCCTCTAAGACATATTTGAAAAATTAATGAATCAACATTTAGTATGTGAAAAAGGACCCCCCACTCTTAAATACATTTTTTTTCTAAAAATAAAATTTAAAGTTTAGTGGGAACCAAAAATCAATGGAATCTCCTAAAACCCAATACAATGAAAAATGAAACATCCTCAAATCCATCCCATGTCTATCTCACCACTATAACAAGATTACACAGATAATGAGCTCACAAAAAATAAAACCAATCACCTTTAGCCATGCACACTATGGGAACTCTATTAATACTATAGGTCATATATCCTTAAAACCTATGAGAGTCCCCATATTTTAATGTCATCATCGACTGGATCCATTAACTACTGGAAAACCCACCATTCTTGAAAGAGAAAAAATGAAATTTTATTTATATTTTAAAGACATCATCATCATAATGAATAATATGTTCATAAGCTAGGATCACATGATGTTGACCACCATAAGAAGTTATGAACACAAACAAACTCAACGAAACAAACCACACATGATTGCCAAAATAAATTCCATCTAGTGAATCATTATATATAGTGTGAATCACAACCCATATAAAAAACATACTTATAAAGAACCCACATTTATCATAAATAAATATTACATCCTAGTAGTTGAATATTAATTAAAAAATATAATAATCAACTCCATAATTGTTTTAGTCAAGTGACTTTGGAGACATGGAAGGAAAACATATATTTAATAGATGAACTATATCTTCTCACACTAATTTTTAGCACTATACATATACATATCAAATATGGTACATTTATTTATAACATGGGGAAACAAAACATAATAAAGGGTGAGCTCAAATTCTTAATAAGGGTAAACATGGGAAATAATAAAATAACTTGATATTAAGGGTGTTATAAGATGATAATTAAATTTAAATTATATAACCCTCATAAAATTGATCATGAACATGGGTCATAAAATAAATCATGGCCATTCATAAGACATGAACAATAATGGAATCAAAGAAGATAAGTCTTGATAGATTGGCATTAGCATGAGACATATTTTTTTAGCTATACTTAAATCTTATAACATTTTGATAATGTATAAATAGATACTATTTCACTAATTTAATTAAGGAAAGGAAATCATGCTCCCACATTAACTTATGGACATGCAACCAGGTCCATTCATAACATTATGGAAATGAAATACATAAACAATAATAACATTTTTATCATTTAACCAGGTTTGTGAATAACATTGTAAACATGTAATCATGTACATGCAAAAAATCTTAAACACGTAATTAGGTTCATTCATAACATTGTGATCATGTAATCAGGTTTACACATAACTTATTTACTCATAAGTATTCCTCAATTCCCCAATTAGATGGAGATAAATATAGGGACCACCTTTCTCAAAATATATAAATTGGTGATCCTTAATATTATAAGAGATTTATCAAATCCTAACTAGTAAAAAGAGAACAAGTTTCATAAACATTTCATCATAGTATAACATGTTGAAAGAAATAGGTTTTAAAAAATATTGTCATCATAATTGTAAACCATCCAGAGAAAATATAAAGATGGTATCATTGGATCACATCACAAGTAAATATTAATTAAAATAAATTGATGTTATTTTATATAGAATATTATTTTGAAATAAAATCATTTATAATATTTATTGTGGAAAATAAATTTCATTTGAGATAACCTTTTTCAAATTATTAAATCATAAAATATTTTATAAATCTCTTTCTTTGAATGTAACCTTTTAAACATTGACTGAAAATTGAAATAAAATAATGTTCATGAATGTGGGACATTCTATTCTCTTGTACATGTTATAGAAAATATTCCATTTTCATTTCCAATAAAAGAAAAAAAATCCTTATTTGGAAAATGAAATGAATATACATTTTAAATGAGGTTTTAAAAATGATAACCTAGATATTAAATTATTTAAAAAATCATCTATAAAATTTCAACACATTTTTGATTTTTTAGAAATAATGGATATGGATAAAAAATTCTTTTAGACCGAAAAGTGAAATTAAGTTGATCTTTATTTAAAAAATTATTTTTTAAAATTACGTATATAGAGTGATGTAAATAATGGGGAAATATGTATTCTAAAAATATAAACATCTAAGATGAAAATTAATGATGTTCCAGATAGATAGATCACATTTTTCATCATCAAAACATGAAAATAAATACTCCCGATAAATGGAGAGATCACTTCGTAAAACTCATAACACTTTGGTAAAATTAAATAATTAGTTACATGAAATAATAATATTAAATTAAATTATAATACTATAGGAATAAAAAAATGCTTGATATTACATGTCAAAGTGGTTGTATATAAAACACATTAAAGAAGCTAGGCACATAATAATATTAAAGTCCCAAAGAAGACAAATTGAGGTTGAAATCCCCCACCTAAAGTCTTGACATCATTCTTACACATTCAAACCCATTGTATAATAAATATAAGTATATTTTAAATATATTATATAAACAAAATTATATCTCTCATACCTCAAATAACTTATTTATAGAATTTAATTATAGTTTTGTTAATTTTTAAACAGTTAACCATATTCATTTTCTCTATATATATTTAATAATCACCTAATTTGTCAAAAATATTATTTTTATTACCCATGTCTCTAAATAAATTAATGTTACATAATATGATAATATAATGTTTCTCTTTTTAAACAAAGTATAATTATTTCTCTATTACATCATTTTTTAAATCATTTTAAAAGTAAATTTTATAGAATTTTCTAATATTATCAATATATTATTTAGAAATCATATTTCGTTATTCTTATTCAATGGTAGAATATAATACCTTTATATAAAATCTTATTTAGTTAAAAAATATATCTAGTATCATTTTTTATCTTAGGGTCTAATTAATTACTCTTCATTGGTTAAAAAATTCATATTGGTAAAATAATCACTAAAAGTACACTGTGAAAATATATAATGATTAACTTCATACTCATCAGTATACATAAATAGGAATTAATGATTTTATGTGGCCTTATTATTTTTATATCCAATAGCTTAAATTTTTTATTCCAAAATTTCTTTTTCTCCAGATAAAATAATTATTTTAGTATTTCTTTGTTGAGAATTAATTTTTTTCACAAAATATAATAATTAAATTGTATATTCATGTTCTGTTTTTTCTTAAATGATGAATTTAATTGTGCAATAATTCATTATCCTTTTCTACACAAAGGATGTAAGGGAATTTTTATTATTTATTTATAAAGAATTCAAACTTTTTATTATATTGTAATTATTATTATTCCATTGATTGTTGTTTTGATAATAGGCCAATCATTCCAATGGATCAAAACTTTTACTTTATCTCATAACAATGACACACTAAATAATTTATGTCATCATCCGTCATTAATTATAAAATTAACAATTTCTATTTTATTCCCCTTGATTTAATTTTTTCTTCCATTAAATATTAGGGAGATAAAATTTCCAAAAAATATTAGTAGATCTACAATAATTTCATACTCCATTTAGTATATTATTATTTAATATAATATTTTACAATAAAAAACTAGATATTAACAAAAAAATATTCAATATTATGTTAATTGTAATCAATTTCATCCTTCCTATATTTCTCTTGAAAATTTATATAAATTATATGATATTTTATGTTTTCGTATTTACAACTGGGAATCAATTTTAAGAGAAAGGACATTATCTATAAATATAACACTTATAAAAATAGTATAAGTAATACATTAATCACATGGTTTAATCAATTCATCTCACAATAATTTGGATTATAATTGGATATAATGATTTAGTGTCTTAAAAATTTTGTAAAAAAAAATTTATATTAGAACACTGAATTTTTTTCTACATTTAATCCCATATAGAATAATATGTAACAAGTTATTATTTTATTTTTAAAATGGGGATTGGAAAAAAAATATATGGGTGAGTATGTTACTCATTGTTGAAAAAAATAGTGATATCATGAAGGAAAGGACATGGTAGACATAAATATCATATTAAGTGATATTAATAACATAGATACCAATCATAAATAAAATATGTGTCAGATAATATCTTAAAAATAATTAAACAATCATAAAATATATGACTTGGCTCAAAACGCATCCCAATAGTCATAAAACATGTGATCATTAAAGAAGAGGGTGAAAAAAATATATCATCATCTTGAAAAACATGGGATTTCATTGAAATGAAATGAATTAGGAAAATTTAACATAACCTGGTGAACAAATTGAAATTGTGAAATAGACATAAGAATTGTAAAACTTGTGTTATAAAGCACAGTAGGCCATTTTTATGAGAACAAACTCATTATGTCAATTCCTGAAAAAGTGAGCAGACCCATCACACCCATTCTTGTATAAAAAAACTCATCATCTTCATTCCCAATAATCTAATGAGATATAAGATAAAATCACTTAATTTGAAGGTGATATATGACCCATATCATCATCATCATCATGGAATATGTGTGCCACATTAATTCAATCATCAACATATCCCAATTCTCCTATAGAAAACGAAAGTGTTTATTAATCCATAAAAAATCATCATATATCACGAACTTATGAAATTTTACCATATAAAATATCTAATTATACAAAATTATTCTTTTCAAACTAAAATATACTGTTTGATAAAAACACTTAACTAATAATAAAACATTTACTATAAATAAGTATGAAAATACAATCAGTTTCAAAAATACACTTTAAAACATTAAACTACTAATTACATTAAAAATAACTTTATAAAATGAATTATAATATTATTAAAAAAATTATAAATAGTTCATAATAATTTATCATTCAAGTGGAATAATGGTTTCAAAAAGGTTATGCGAAAATAATTTAAATATGTTAATTTTAAAATGATTATTCATAATAGAGACATGAAAAAGGAATAATGATTTCAAAAAAGGTAGACAATAGGGATTTAAAAAAAATAACAAAATAATATATTATTATCGATAATTTAAAATGAAATAAAAATTATCAAAAAAATTTATGGATATTATTATAAAAAATATTACAATGATATGTAAAAAAATTATGCTTAAAATATTGATATAACCTTATTAAAAAACCACAACATTACATGGATTATGAATGTTTTATTAAAATTAATAAAGGGGAAATGTGATATCTGGTAATAATTTTTTCCCATAAAGACAAATGGAAATATTTTTGGGAATTAAAAATGTGGATACGGAGATAAAACCCATTAAAATATAAGGGAATTATTTTTAATAACAATGCACATTAACAAAACATTAAAATATAAAGGAAGATGAAATTGTTTTAAAAATGATTTAGTTAGAGAATAGGGTTTAAAGACATTAAAAAATAATCATAAGTAAGAATATATCATCCATGATAAAAACTATCAAATAATAGTGATTATGATGCAAGGTAGTGAATTGATCCATTAAAATACCTTACGACCTTAGTAATCATAAAATAAAAACATCTTCGAGACATGAAAATAATATGTTTATATTAATTTAATGAAAAAATAATTAATTATGAAAAAATAAAATCATGGGTATTACATAGAAAATATAAATATAATAAATTAGTTCATAAAATTTAAATATGTATAAATAGATGTATATATAGAAGAAAATCACATAACAAGTTTTAATGTTCATTTGATCACACTCTAACATCAAAAATATATATTTGATAATAACCATTAAAAAAAAGTACTCATATATATAAAACATTAATAATATTAGTCATAATATATTATAAAGATTACATTACATAATTATAACCTAATATAACCAACATGTGTTTATAATATTAAATATATTTCCCATATTAAATAATTTGGATATCATTATCTATAATTTGATACAATTTTTTTATGCAATTACATTTATCATTCATTAATAAATATATTTATCGATCTAAAATCATCTTATTTCATTCAATATGTTTTTTGGTTTAGTTTTCATAAAACCTAATAGATAAAGAAATATTTTTGATATTTTTTGAAATTGACGATGATTTATTAATGATAATTGATATACAATATATAAAATTAAAATATAATAAAATACTCATTATTTTTTATTAATTATTATCAATATCCATATATAGCTTTCAATGGTCATCAATGATTATATTTTAAATCGTCATTCTTATTGTTTGTTTTACCAACCCAGACATGAAAATGATTTATCTCAATTAATGACTATAATTATTTTGGTTTTGATTATTAAATAATAACATATAAAATTGAATAATAATGATATAATTTATAATTATATATTGTTGTGAAACGTAATTGAATATTTTTTAAAAAAATATTGAAAAAATTCAATAAATAAAAATTATATAATTCTTCATGGTTGAGGTAGTCTCAATAGACACATGATTAAAATTTAATTATTTTGAAATTTTGACAGAAATGAATATATATATATTCTAAATTAATATATCAACAAATCATTGTACAAATTATACTAGGGTCATCCTATTAATAGGGTGATATAGTATTTGGAATTATGTTTTTAGGAACAACTTAAGAAGGATATAATAATTAAATTGGGGTAATTATTTTCCATTGGTAATCTTATTGAAATTGAAGGGCATAGGTTAAGTATTAGTGTTGATGGATCTTAATTATGTAATACATGGTTAAAATTAGTGTAAAATGGAAAATTTTTAAGGTTTAATTAATAGGATATGTAAGCCTTTAATTGGTTAATTTGATAATATTTTATAACTGAATAGAATGTTATTTTTGAAAATATCAATTGAATTTTGATAATATAATTTCATTATTAAAGGGATGAGCACTTATGAAAAGGGAAAAATGTGAAAGGGATGAGTTTTGGTAGATACATCATTAACCACATATTTTTAAAATTTTTCTAATTTGTTTATTTCTATCCCATATATTAATAATCTGTTTTTCATTTTTACCTTTTTAGGGACATAAAATAGTTTTTCATAGAAACTTATTTTTTTGAATAAAAACTAAAATTTATAGTATACGTGAATTTATAACTCTGATTTCAAATTTTTATTAATTTTTATCCAATCATGTTTATAAAAGTATGAATTTATAATTAAGGAAACCATAAATGTTTAATTTCATTTAAAAATGTTTCTATAGTTTTATATTCATATATGAAACATTTATAATTTTTCTAATTTTATAAAATTAAATGGATTCATTATGAGTTGAATAAAATCTATGGGGATTCCAATCATTTCCAAAACCAAACCTCAAAATAATTGAACATAATATAAACATAAGGTCAAAAAAAATTTATTAATATTAAAGTAACATTTTTGTTTAGTTATAATAATGTTTATCAAAGGTTTTCAATGTAAAAAATAATTAAACATATAGAATGTTTTTCTTTAATTTAATATTGTATATCATTGATAGATATAAAAACATATAGTTTATTCTTATATTGTGATAATTTATAATAAACTACAATTTTTATAAATGTTGTATTTTTAAACAAAAAATAAACATTTTATAAAATGATGATAAATTTTTGTTATGATAAAATATCAATGATACATCTAGTATTGTTGTTCTTTTTTTTTTCAAATTTATAAGCTAAAATAAAAAAAATATTTAATTTTACAACATAATGAAAAATGAAATCATATTTTATATAGATAGGAATTTTAATATAATATTTTTTCAATTTGAATTCCAATTCAAACTATTTTTGATATACTCTCTTAGTATTAATGAAATCAATTATATTTTATTAATTTAAAATTCAAATGTTTGAAAATCATTTTTATTCTATAATTTAATTTATAAAAATTGACTTTCATGTAGTTTATAAATTCAAGACATATGTATATAATTATTATTACATATACATATTATTTTAATTTTTAATTATATAACCCCTTTTGATATATGCATGTGATCTAAGAATCATATATGTTCTGGATTAGGGTTTGGATGGGAGCACATCCAGGATGGATATTTTCTCTATATCCATGGTGATGAAAATCTATTGTTTATAACTTTACTCAACCCTTAATTTATTCATTTTTCATTTTTATTGGATATGGGTAAACACTAATGAATATAAATCTCTTATGAGTTAAGATAAATGGGATTTTTAATACTGATTTTGGTATCCAGATTCTAATTATTATGACATTATTAATTGTTTTATGATAATGTTACTTCAATATTATTTTGAGGAATTTAAAACCTATATTTTAATGGACATATCATATATTCAGACTATTTCAATATTTTTTTAATTTAGTTCATTTCATGTGACGTGTGCTATGAACAAAATATTTATTTTAGAATAATGTATATTGAAATATCTAGTTGTCATATTCTCACAACATTAAATAAATTGTGCTCCCTAAATTTTTATTAATAGTTACAAATAATTTAATATAATGGAATTTATAATACAAATAAATAATTAACATTGTAATTATGTATCAATGATATATATATATTTATAAATAGATAATTCCCAATATTTAGTTTCCTCAAATCCATTTCAGTCAAATTACTCTGATTTTATTTTAATGTCCTTTTTTATTTTCATTTGAGTTTAATGTTCATACTTATATTAAATAAATATCAACAATTAGTTTGAGTAATGAAATTAGATTCCATATTTTTATAATAGATATATCACACATTCCTATCTTTTGTCTACCATGGTACTCCAATATAGGGGTGTATTTGGAGATTTGAGGGCCAATGATGATTTCAATGAAGATTTATCATCTATATTTTAATTATAATTATTATTAACATATTGGGTTTTCAAAGTCCTTTCCATATAATTTTTCTCAAATGACTCAAAAAATCCTCTTCTATTGGTATTTCTTCTGTCCAAACAGGGCCTTCCATAAACTGAACTATTTCCAAAACATGCCTCATGGTCTCATGTAATATGGGGAATCAAACCCGATTCTTGAATTAATCAAAAAAAAATGATCACACGATGGCCTGTTCTTCTACCTGACCACCATACCATATGTTAATAGTTGTGGTGAAGGGGGAAGGAGTTCTGAATCAACTATTAGCATATTCCGTCCAGCCAATCAAGATACATCATGGCCTACACAAGGTGATTGTTCTATTATAATTGATGATAAATATTACATATTGGGGTCATATGTTTTTTATTGATATTAAGATATATCATTGACATATGTTTGTTTCTATTTCCACACCCATTCAACTTTTATTGTGATATCTATTTTGGTAATAAGTCTATTATCCTTGAATATCATGTTTATTTAGGTGTAGAAAACCTATTATGTGAAAACTATTTTAAGGGCCCAAACTTTTAATGACAATATCAAAAACAAATATTTAAATTTCAATCATCATAATACATGATTTTTTCTTGATAATAAATTGACGGTACATTAGGAATAAAATCATGAAAACATATAGTGGCTAGAATAAATATCCCATATAAACTATTCTAAAGTAGAGGATCTTTTTATTTTAATCCACCTTCTAGGAAGCCATTAAAAATGATCCACAATGTTCCCTTTATTACGGTGGTTGTTTAAGTTAATCACTAATATGATCCTTGTATTTATTACAGTAACATTTATAATGTCAATGACTTCCCCACATAAGGAATCAGATAGTTATTGGTGGATTTCAACCCATTTTTTCCACTCCCACTAAGCTAACTCAGCACATAGTTTTCTAATGATGTTCTGATTTAGGATGAACGCAATGACAATATGTAAATCAACATACTATCCCCTTATATAAATTCCATTAGATATTCGTTATAAAAATTGATATATATGTAAATGAACACATCATCATTAAATATAATCATCAAAATATTTTTGATGAGTCTCCATATTTCTCTTCACTAGACTTTTGGGAACTTCACTATGATAATTTTTTTTAATAATATTCCATAATAGAATATTTTATGTAATAAAAATTCTTTTTGTACCATTTATCATTTCTATGGGATGTATATTAAGTGAATAGATGCATTATCCCTCACATCTATAATTATATCTAGTTCTAACCGTTTCTAAAAGAATATGTTTTGACATTAGTAATGAAAAATTTAGAATATAGACATATAATTATTAATTATAAAATATTTTCAAAATTAAAAAGTTTAGTTCATTTACATTTTCAGGTTGATCAATTATTCCATTATTTCATCATATATAAATCGTCATTTTATCTATTATTCTTTATATTGGATAATCTTAAACTGATCAATGTAACTAAGAAAAGAATCCTTTATAGTTGTTCATATAGATCTTATGATCAATAAAATAAAATCCACATGGAGTGTCAAAATAGGTTTGAAGTTTTTCAAATGAGTCCTACATGAGTTCATTATTGAACCAATTCTCAAGAGACCCTTTTTTGTATAATTACCCCAACGTAGGTATGTTCTATAACATGACTTAATATGTAGTATAGAGACATGGATGTTTTTAATGGAAAAAATTCAATGAAGGACAATACAATAATTCAAGACATCATGTCATTCTTAAAATCAAATGTTGTATTTTTTAAAAAATTATTTAACCATTCTAATATATATGATTAAAAAAATCTAAAAAAGGATACTAAACCAATATTTAAAACAACTAATCAATGCCCAAATATCCAATACAATTAACTATTATAAACATAACTAAATTATAAATTAATCTCATGATTTAAATATTAACTTTTTCAATAGTCAAATAACACATGTTTCATATGATCATCATAACACCATGTGATGTGGATGAAATCCCAAACCAATAAATATCTATACACAAGAATCAATACCGATATAAAATATTAAAATAGATTAAATAGAAAAAAAAAACAATAGAACTATTATAAATCATTAGAAATGGATAATTCATGCTAAAGATCATAATGTAGTGAAAAAACACCCAGTCTTTTATGGGGAACATTAGAAAAAAGAGTTTTTCTTATATCCCGAGGATACCTGAGTGTTAGAGGGGAACTACAACACATGTATCAAACAATAAACAATAGTAAGAGAAGGATATAGAATTTTTGAACCCCAAAATAAGATGAAATCCACATTGGATTTTCCTGAGGCTCCTTACATTATATTTATTTTATAATATTTTCATTATTATTTTAATTAATTTAATTAATTAATATTAATCCATTAAAACATTAATAACGGGTTTTCACTGATAATAAATATTTTTAAGAGATATAAATATATATAGTAATTATATTTAATATACCATATCCTTCATATAATATATATAATATAATATATATTATATTTTATTATATGTAATTGTTGTTTTACATCTAAAAATATCCCACATTTCCTAAAATCCCATAAAGTTTTTCTATGTAACATAATATTATTTTGGAATCAATCTATAATCATTTGGATTTATGTTTCATCAATGACTATTCTTTTTCGACCAAAAAACTATCAAAATATTTATCATTATCCCAAGGACTGAAAGTGTTACCCTACTGTCCATCGAATCATTAAACAGAACTATACAATATTTATTTCGTAGTTGAAAGTAATGATAATCCTATGAAAGGTATTATTTAAACTCAATCTACAAAGCATTCTAATGTGATATCATACAAATGTATTATTATATCTATATAAACATGTAACTAAAATATGTATATATTACAAATCATATTTTTCCTATTTAATACATTTTCACATGTCATTAACTAACCACTATAAATGAATCATGTTAGTCTAGTATTGGCCCATAAATATACCCCAATTCTACAAAAAAGACTAACAATATGGATGAATACATCAAATATCATTCATCTATCAGAAATGAAAATCAAATGTCATTTATCCATGTATATGAATAAATCTTATTTGAAAAAACTACAAATTTAAATTTTATTAACTAGTATAATTATATCATTGGAATAATGTATTTTATTGTCATATTATTTTCCAAATCCCTTCTTGGTTTCACTCCAACACATAACATAATCGACCACATACCCAATCACCAACTAATTATCTATGTTCATATGGTTACATGAATAAATATAGTAACATGTAATAATGTTTGTCATGTTTTTTTATCACTGTCCTCATTTATTAATGAACGATAACAAGATTAATCCCCTAAATATATCCATTTATATATGAAATTTCATTGGAAATACTTTTGTCAATCAGTCAAAATAACAAGTATATACATATTAATTCAATAATCTATTTTGAATATAGAATATAGGAAACTATAAAATATGAATAATAATCAATTAAAGATAAAAATTATATATAATGAGAGACCATTATACTAAAATATGATCATAGTTTAGGGACATCTCAAATTTATACGTTGAGTGGATATTTTTCAATAAAAAACTCATGTAGAAAAACTGTAGCACAAATGAATGAATAATAAATTTATATTTACATTATTATAATATAATTATATATTTAAATTTAATAAAACCAATAAATAATTTTATTAACACCTAGATATTATATTAAGACTTGTCTTATTTCTATATTAACAGTTTTTTAAGAGATGTACTAAATTTTCCTTTGTATCCACCTAACTGATATTTACATCACCCATTTTAATAATCATTAATATCAGATGAGGTTTTGGAAATATTTTTTTGATTATGGGATTATTTTCACATAACATAGTATAAAACACCATTTTTCCATCATATAGGTCAATTTTGACCTTGATTTTAGGAAAAAATGCATAATTTGATTTGAAATTACTGATACAAATAGATTACTTCCCATCATCTAATGCATTTATATATTTTATTCCACTATTTATGAGTGCATTATTATGACATGTTTGGATATTTTCCATCTAGTCACTCAAAAAAACTAACCTAATTATTACCATTTCATATGATATTTTCTGGATCTAATATTTCTGTAACCATTTACCTATAGATCATATAATACTGTAAATATAATTATCATATCAGTAGTCTTTATCATGAACATAATAATGCTACTCAAAACAATCGAATGAATCTCAATAGGATAGTAATAGTACCTACTTGTTATATTCAAAAAATTTGACATATCAGATAATGTCCCTGACATGGTGTACATGATAAATCATATGTGGGATTCATAATTAATTTTCTGTGAAAGTTATAAATATTTAGAAGTATACTAAATTTTCTAAAATTTCATGCCATGGAACAATGTAAAATACCATTTTTTATAGTTCTCTATTCTAATCTAATTTATCACATTACCAATATATTTTTTCTAACACAATCGAATACTCTACTTGAATCTATCTCTAATGATCCTCATAAAGAGAATGAATTCTACTTCATACTTTCATTTCCATGGGAATGGTTTACCCAACCATATATTTATATATTGAGGTTTTTAAAATTAATTTCAACAATGTAGTATGTCATCAACATATACTATTAAAAATTTAATTATTCTCCAACTTTGATGGCTGTAAATATAGGAATCATCTTCATTTTGATGATACCGAACTATTTGGTTACATCATAAAGATGGACATTCCCACTCAAAGATTCATGCTTCTGTCTATAAATATGACATTTTAATATGGAAACCATTATATTCTCATTTAAAACATCCTAACCCTTAGGTTGTATCACATAGAAATACATACATAAATTCCCATTTAAAATTCAAATTTTGATATGCATTTTAAACTTATCTTAATTATAATGTGCTTCTATGACTAGAAAAATTTGAATCGACCTTATCCTCATAACACATTAAATGGTATACTTATATATTATATAAATTTAACAAGGAATTTATTTGAATGTAATATAATTATAATTGATGAACCAATGCATTATTTCTATTAATTGTTCTACGATCCAAATTTTAGTATGAAATGAGTCCTCTTTGATGTAATCTTAACATCATAATTGTTATAGTAATGAAGCATCCCAATTGCAAAAGTTGTTACACATGGATTATTGGGTTGATATGAAATTATCCAAATCTAATATATGTATTTGGTCAACAACATTCATCAATTATATTTTTCATGGTTTCCCAAATATGTGTAGCCCAAGGCTAGTTCTTAGAAAAAAATAAAAAAATTCAATCCACGTTAACTATTCTTTAGATGAAACTACCCAAGGATGATCCAATACTATCCATCGCTTATTTTCCATACTCAAGATAATTCCGGATCAACCTCATTTGGTAAAAACTATCCTTTTTGATCCATCGTATGCATATGGTACATGAATTCAGTATATAATAGAATATTGTTATATGAAAATGAAATAATTCGCATGAATAACATGTAGTGGCATATATTCAACCAAAATCACATACATAGAAAATGAAAGCCTCCAATAATCAATTTTTTCTCACACCATGTCTCCTTATTTGTAATGAATTTTCTCAAGAGATAACTCAATTCATGAAATCTCAAACATCTAATATGTAGAAAAAATTCACAATAAGTAGTCTCAAGCTCAATAATCCAATTAGAAAATGTTTTGAAGGTGGATAAAAACTAAACATTAAAATATCCAACAAAGTATGATATGCATGGTTATATTTTAGATTTAATTTAATGTATAAATTTGAACATAGAATTTTCATATCATATATATAATTAATAAATCTTTAATATCAAGAAAATAAAATAAATATATAATTTAATTATTTTAAAAATCAATGGTAATTGATAAGCTACTCATAAGTAAAATCCAATTCATAACTTGTTGTAAATTATATAGTAGAAAAATTTTATATACTTTTCAATATAAACCTCTACAAATTTTAGATTAATTAATTATATTATATTTCATTAATTATATACATATTATAATTCAATATATATTATATATACATTTATTATATAATTTTTTACATCATATATATTTTAATTTATAAACACATTGAATGTCCACTTTGATGATTTCTAAATAAACCATTTATATATATATCATTTCACATTCCATAAAATCCATGAAAAGTTTCTTTAAAAATATTTATCAATTAACCATAAACATTTTATATCTAATTAAATCGTAAAAAGTATAAAAAATATTAATAAATATATCAAAAAATGTTATTCAATATTTATAAAAAATACAAATAATAGAGTGATTTTCATAACTGAACTATCATGATTTAAACAAATAATTTTTTTATTAAAAATTATAATAAATATGAAATTATCATATATAATTGCTAGCTTGAAATATGACGTTTTTCAATTTTTGAATTATTTTTAATAAAATAACAAACAAACAATTTTGTAAAAGAAGCATATTTTATGATACAACAGATTGGTTTAGTATGATCAACATATTAACATATACATTTCATGATGACACAAGAACAATAATATCATTATTCAATAATCAACAAATAAATGAAAATATAAATTAATGTACCTATAAAACCCCAACATCATCCGAATTATTCTTCTAGAGTAACGAATAATGCTTGAAAAACATCCCAATTAATTGACCAAGATATCCCTTCCTTTAAGTGGTGAAACTGACCAATAGATTCATGCTTAGTTTTTGGGGATTGTTGATGGTTAAAGTGGTGTCAGTTCCATCATCTTAGGTGATGAACTTTAATATTTTCAGAAGATAGAATTGTCTAAAAAGAATAGGCTGTGACACAATATTTTTATATATGTAAAACAAGAGGCTTGTATAATCATATTCATTTTATACTATTATGATTATTCATTGAAAATTTTCAATTCATTAATATAAATAAATTAATACATTATTAATGGATTTAACTGATAATGAAATTGTTCGAGAGAAATAAATACATATTATATTTTCACATCATATAATTCTATTATATATAAACATATATATATAATATTATATATAATATATATTTTGAGAAACATATATCACTGAGAACATAATGGTTTACTTTAATATGAAATAGTTATGCTATCATCTTTTTTCATTAAAATTTTAATCATTTGTCTATTTTCATGATCCTATATTTTTCTAGATATTTCATGTGATAGAATAATCATCATAGCCCTGGGATTAAAAATATACAATGTTTTGATCTCAAATGATTAGTATACGGGAACATATCATAAGTTTAAGGAAAACAAGAGTGAAAAAACGATATCATAATAAAATAGAAAATAACTATATATGATAATCAAAAAACATATAAGATTCACATAATATCATAAAAATATCATTATGGAATCATAAATGATATAAAATAGCTCAAAAAACATCTCAATTGAGATATAACATGTCAAAAAATTACAAAACAATGAAAAAATAGTAATTAATAATGGAAATAACGATTTTTATGGAAATGATATAAAAATTAAAAAATTAAAATACCAAGATGGTAAAATAGAAATATGTTATAATAAAATGAATTCAAAATCCTATAAAACAAATTCATAATTACTATTATTTTTTTGAACATTTTCATTATGTCCATATCTGAAATTATGAGTAATCCTATAATGCACATGAATGTGTTGGAAAAATAATCATATCCATTCATGGAAATCCAATAGGATATATACATGAATAAATTAATTTGAGGATGATATAGAAGAAAACACATTATCATCCTAACATATGTTTGACACCAAAATCAAATTACATCTGAAATAATTGATGCAAAAAATATTGGGTTTATTAAACAAACCAAAATCGTCATATAATGTAGACATAAAAAATCAAAAAATATAAAAAATATTATGTATTAAAAATATTCATATCACAATAACACACACACAGACACACACACACACACATATATATATATATATATATATTTTTGTGTGTGTTGATCGGAACATTACATCATGAATGATAAACCCTGAAAGATAAATAGAAGTGATAATACATATTTTTCGAAACACAATTTTAATGAATATTTTACAAATTGCATAAAACAAATATTTGTAAATGAAATAAAATAAAATTTATAATGATAAATTAGTAATTAAATCTCATAAAATTAATAAAATATGTAAAAAAAATTCAAGAGTTTATAAAACTGTTTATTTTGAATGGATTAAAAAACCGATTGACAATTTTGAATTAAAATTGTTGAAAAACACCATCCTTTAATGTATAATAAATACATTATTTTAAAAGTAATTAAAGGGTAAATGTAAAACTATAGTTATTATTTTTGTTGTTTCTGATATTTAATGGATAAATTTTTTAAGGATTTAAATACATGGATATGAATGAAAAAAATGCACTAAAATGGGAAATATTATTAAAAAATTAATTTCAATGATTCATTAGAATATTAGATGAATAAAATATGATGTTAAATAAGATTCCCCCATAATATAATGTCTAAATATATCCTAAAATTATTACATGGTATAATATATCATCCTTTGAATATATTATACAATGATGATTTATCATGAGACATTGATGAGAATAGAATGATAAAAACAACATAAGGAATTTTTAATTTTTGAATAAAACTCATTGGAAGCATCATAATATAATGGTTTAGTAAATTAAATAAATTAAATAATGTATTGAAAATTAATTATTTTTTGGTTTATAAATTATATGAAAATTAATTGGAAGAATGACATTAAATCCTCAATTAATGAAGAAAAGTTTAGATAAATAATAATTGGCATGTCTCATTACATTGTTGATCATGCTCTATCATTCTATAACAAAACCCTGGCTACATTAATATCATGTATATATAACCTAAATCACCTGTATTACCTATATATAATCCTTATTATAAATTATTAACATGTGTATATTAATTATTTATATTGTATTGCGACCATCAGGAGTTATTACATTTCACTATTTTATTCATGTTTAATTAATATAATAAAATTACCCATCATTAGATATAATATCTAATATTGATATTTCATTTTATTTTATATAATTTATAATATATTTTTATTTTATTTTTTAATAAAATTTCATAAGTGTTTTTGATAACATTATTTGAAAAACGAATTGATAATTACATATTTTTGTATCATTAATGATAAAGGATGACTAAATAATAATAAATTATATACCATATGTAACATTTCCCATATTATGAAATAATGACTATTTTCTTACTAATAGATAATATTATTAGTATCTTGTTTCCCATAGTAATCCATTATCATATAAAAAATAATTGTTCATATAGTTGGTTAAACATACCAAAACATTAACACACTTTAACTCGATTAGTGATTATGGTTATGAAGATGAATATTATTATGTAATGTCATTATAAATGAATAATATTGATATAGATATTATTTTTTATTATCTTGAACCAAGTTTAATGATTTTTTTAAAAATAAATGATAATTTTGATGAATTTTTAAAATATTTTTTTGTAGAGGTGGTAGTCCTCCGACAAACAATAT
Source organism: Viscum album (assembly GCA_963277665.1). Lineage (NCBI taxonomy): Eukaryota > Viridiplantae > Streptophyta > Magnoliopsida > Santalales > Viscaceae > Viscum > Viscum album. The sequence goes on along the minus strand of OY728147.1, from coordinate 1,350,962,500 downwards.
TGACCCTCCTTATTTATGTAGATGAAAATTAACTTACATGGATTATATAATTTAAATAGTTTTTTTGTATATTATTTATTCTGTATTCATCATATTTATACCGGGATTATATATTTGAAAGAGTATCATTATGAAGAAATATTTAAGACAAAGATAATACTTACATTGGATACTTGGTTTTACATTAAAACTCCCCTTGAAATTTATGGAGGTCGGAAAACGATGAGTTACCCGAGGAATCAATTCTTGGTATAGAGTCATAGTTAGTGTTAAATGGTATATATTCTTTTTTTAATTCAATTTATATATGATTCTTGATTTTTTGGAACTATTACAATTTTATGTGTGAAGACAAGTGTTATTTTTAAAAGACCAATCTAAATTCATTATATCAATTTCACAATTGAATGTTTAATATATTCAAAATGGTATTACTAAGGACATTTATTTGAGTTACAATTTATAAACACATGAAATATCAAATTTGGGTAGATGTTTTGTCCATTCAACCGTTGTAAATGAATTCATACCATTTTTATTATCTACAGGGGGAATAATTTGTATCCATCACAATTAAATTCAATGGTAAAATATTAAATAACTCATAATAACATATTTGAACAATATGATTTAAAATTTAAATCATATATTGTCATAAAAATTTATTATGTATGAAAAAAAAATTAAACAAAAAAAATAATCATGTAAACCTTGTAGTTAAAAATATTTTATATAATGCATTTAAATTTTTTTATGATATAGAAATCATGTTATTTATTTATATCCATAAATTGATTTCTTATGATGTTTATAAAAGGTATGAGGCTTCCAAGGATATCCCAAATTGTTAAATCTGTGAAAATAATTTTCTTACTATGAATAACACAAAAATTACACCAAAGTAGATTTTCTATTTATTGAAAAAAATGAGTTACATATATTTTATATGTACAAATAATTTCTAAAAAAGTCATAATTTTATTCTCTATTTTTATATATTTTTTATTTAATTGTTTCCAAATCATCTAGGATTTCCATACATCATGATATATGCATAGAAATTATTCTTTTCTTAAATCCTTCATTCATCGACTAAAAATAAACCTCTTTCGAAAATGCACAAAAATTAATCTTAAAATAATATAGCTATGAATAATTCAAAAAATATAATAATTTCTTTAAAATCAAATCCAAAAAAAATAATGATTAATTAAATTAAAATAAAAAAATTTATTGAGAGCCTATTTAATTGAAATGTGTTTTTTATTACCTATATTTTTAATAATAAACTAATTAATATTTTGAAAAAAAAATCATATTGTTAATAAATAAGTATAAAAATATATTTTTGATATAAAATTCCAATATATAAAATATTTTAAGGAAACTATGAATTTTAAAAAATGAAATTTTGAGAATTATTTACATTCAAGATACATATTTAATTATAATTTTTTAATAAAATTTAATTATATTTATAATTTCATCTTATTAAAACCCATGTGATATTGATAGATGACATAATCCTCAAAAAAATATAGATCCTATTTTTGGTTAAGGATTATAAATAATTGATCTTATTATAATCTAATGATCTTTAACTACTCTCATACACAGTTTTTCTAAAACTGTAATAAGTCAAGAAATTATTGGGCATGATAAAAGGAATACCCTAGAAAATCTACAGCCATTATGTGTTCAGATAAATTGTCTTTATAATGATGATTTATTCCCCAAGATTTGATTCCATATTAAATTTATTGATTGATTTTCGATAATGTTACATTAATTTATATTAGCTAATTTAATTTAAATGTTTTAGAATACTTAGTTATTACTATATAAATGGTTTTCCATTAATTTTGGTATTCATGTGAAAAATTTAATTAGAAATATTTATTTATGGATAATACATTTATAAATATTTTTATGTTATTGTCTGATTCTATTCCAATGGGTGTTGTAATCCATGATCCCACTTTAACAAATATTAATGTCAAAGAGTAATATTTCACAACCCTTTAGATAGTGAGGGGTTCCCATGATTAATGATTATGATACAAGAAAGGTAAGTGGTCAATGAATGTAGCATGGCTGGGATATATTTCCTGGAACAACCCAACCTTGGTAGCACCCTTATTTTAGATATTTATTGGCCTTGGATGCTTCTGATAGGGGTTCGGGTTGAGTCATGAGTAAAATTTTTTGATTTTAAATATTTTGGTTGAGTTTTTAGCCAATGCACGGTTGGCATACATCCTAGAAGACCGTGTGTCCTACTCCGTATCTAAAAATAGAAAAAAGAAATAAATAAAAAAATCGATATGAAAAAAACAGAAATTGGGAATAAGATGATACTAAATGAAGATTTGATATAAATTACATTAATAATCATAATAACAATATTATTATTATTATTATTATGTTTATTAATATTAATATTATTAATATTATTATTAATATTAGAATTTTTATTTTGTTTTATTTTTATCTTATTTTTATTTTGGAAATCACATGTGTCCCTATCATCCCCTTTCCGCTCTCCCATGAGACCCCCAATGCGTGTTCCTCCTTCAAGTTCAACCTAAACCACCTATGCTCCCTCCTTTATAGTGCACCCTCCTACCCCAGATGCCCTATCAGCGGTGCCCTCCCCCTTCTGATGACTTCCTCTCCCCAGATCCCTACTCCTCAAGTCGTACAACCCTCATGGGTTCCCTCTTCGGTTGTCCCTCCTTCTTCGATGCCTACTCCTTCCACCCTTCCCTCACAGGTGGTCCCCTCTCCACTACACGACTCTTCCAGCACCACCCTCTTCCTCTAACAGCATCTCCCTGTCACCGCCTCTCGTTAGTTTTCAATAAAATTTTGTGGTTTTTCTCTCATGGAATGGGGAAAATGGGAAATGTATCTAGGGGTATATATATATATATGTCTAAATGTATATGCATGTATGTGGAAAAGGAGTTTTTTGAGAAGTCGTCTTCAAAAGAGATATGTTTGTGTTAGGATCTCTATTCAATGACATTTAAATTTAATAATCATTTTTTTTCATTTCACATATAGTTTTTATATAAAACAATATTATTAAAATGTTAGTAAAATTTTCTGTCTTGAATTGGAGTGCGTAATTTATTTTAATATATTGTAATAAATGTTTTGATTGAATTTTTTTTACATCACATTCTTGATAAAATTCCATGTTAGGATTTATATATTTTATTGATTGAAAATTTTGGCTTGGGTTTCTTTAATGAGTGTCTATGTGTATTTTTGGAATTAAGACTGGTGTTTGTCAGTTATTTTGAAAATTGGTTGGTGTTAAATAGTTTCTTGTGGTCCGTTCAATGCCTTTGTAAATGAATGTCTTTGAAAACTCTCTTAGGGATACACATTTTTCCTTGTTGTATGTTGATGGGAATGGGGTTTTCTTAAATGGGACTTCCCTCGAATGTTGATGGTTGAAGGAAAGTGGGATAAAATCCCTTGGAGTGATTCAGGGGTGTTTTTGTAGTGTGTGTTGATTGTGTATGATGAAAATGAATTTGTTGGATTAATTGATTTGTATGTTTTGAATCAACCCCTCTGTAGCCTTAACACGAGATCATTGAATAGTGAGTGAATTTTTAGTGAATGATTAATGCATTAGTTTAGATTACACACTAGCTAGTTTCCCGTTACAAAGGCATATTTTGTTTATAATACTATGGGATTGGGACCCTCTGTTAGACCAGGTTGGGAAATGAATGAGTGTCTTGGCATTATTATTTCATTAGGAAAGGGATGCCTTCAGAATGAGTCATAGGTATAATAAAATCTAGATTATATAAAATCTCATTTTTTCTCTCGTGTTGTCTAGTACATAGTTATCTATAGAAGATAATTGATATGCATGTGATGGTTGGTTAATCGTGTGTGGTGTTTCTCTATTTTTGACGTTCTATGATTGTTGGTCTTGTTTCCTTGTTAGTAGTACCTTCTTGATAAAATTGATAAAATTGTTTCATGTGGCTATGGAAAAAGGTTTTGACAATTTTCTAAACTTCCTTCCTCCCTTGGTAGTGTAATCATCACCTCATTTAAAATTATATTGTCAAATTATAAAAAACATGAATCTAGTTTTTTATTAAAAAAGGAAACATACCGTAAATTTCATTAATAATAATATGTGGGAAAACCTAGATTTATATATTGTACTTGAAACATATAATTTATGGATCATTTATTTTAAGGAAATTCATATGTGAATTGATTATCTATGAACACTTATTGAGTTTTAGTACACAATCCTATAGTGTATCTTTGGTTTTTTTTCCTTTGGGTTATTCTAATTTCTTGGATTTCATCATCGTAGTGAAATGTTGGATTGAGGTCAGTGGTGTGTCGTAGGGTTACATTGATGTATGTACAATAATTTTTTATTTTTTCTACTTGGTTTCCTAAACATTGTTGATTTTATATTTATTGATTTACTTATTTTTCTTATATTTATGGTCTAAATAATTCCATCCTATTTAATTTGGATTCCCGACACTAGTTACTAGCCCTTGGGGACCAGGATGGTCCTTTGGGACATTTTGTGGGCTATCTTTGGTGACTGGTTCACGGTTGACCTAGGCTGGTTCATGAAAAAATTAAATAAAAGTAGACCCACATTATTTGTGGTGGCTGGTAATTGGGGATTATGATTGGAAGGGGTCAGTAGATAGTTCAAGGGATGGTGCATGATCACCACAAGTCATGATGAAACTTGAGTTACTAAAGGTAGTCTGGGAGTTGAGTTCTTATGTTAAAATGGGTTATTTTGGGATTTATGAAAGAAAAAGGAGGCAAGTTGTTGTTATGTTGTGATCTCACATGGATAAGTGACCCATGTGGAGTCCAGGTGTATGGTTCAAGTACCTCTTAGTTGTTCACGCTTGATTAGGGAATGACTCGCTACGATATCACTGGGTATGCATGACTACTAGTCCCTTATTCTGATAGTTTGGTGCATGTTTTGGTTTGATTTGGATCTAGTTCGTGTATGTGTGTTTTTTAAAATTAATTGTGTTTTATAAATGAAAATTATTACTTTTGAGTGGTTTTAAAATGGTAAGGGGGGTTATGAAATTTGTAAAATGGGTTTTAAAGAAATTGATTTGGTTTAAAACTATGATACACAATTGGATTTGATATGGAAAAGTTATTTGTGACCCATGATACTCTCTATAGAAGTTCACATGTGTGTAAGGAATGTATGAAAAGTGCACGGGGGACTCATTGATGGATGATGTATGTGGAATTAAATGGACACACATGTGATAGTTGATATGATGCCACATGTGTGTGTTTGAGATTAAAGTATTGTCCTTGTTTTATAAAGTGAAGTTTGAATTGGAAAATGGCTTCATGAACATGGTTTTTATTTTAGAATAGGGGTTGGTTTTGTGATTTTTTTGGTGATTGGGAGGTATTATTAAAATGAAGTGGTCCTGAAAATTAAAATGTAAATGTGATTTTTGAAGTGACGATTTTGGTTTTGTTGATGTGTTTTCAGTTTGCGAGCCTATTGGTTCAGATCTGGATGTCTATTCCCAATTTTTCATTAATTTGATATTGGTTTTTGGATTTTTATCTTCTTGTGTAATTTAGAAAATGAATCCCAAAAAAGTATTCAATGTTTTTGATGATTCATTATATGTTTTTAATTCTTATCATGTGCTTCCTATATTTAAAAATGATCAGGTTCTTTTAGAGGCATTGAGATGGCATGAGGAGATCAAGTGTGTCTTCAGGGCATTAGAAACTCATAATCTATTAGAGTGTGTGTTGTATTGAGTTTGTTCTAAGGTCCATATTTTTATGAATGAGAGTTGTTCGACCTACAAAAATTGAATGTTTGGATGATTTGGGATGATTTTAAGTATGTCTTCCTCTAGTAACTAATGCTTGAGGAGTTGAGGATGAATAAAAGTGAAGAATTATTATGTATTCACCAAGTCCAGCAATTTTTAAATAAATATGTTAACCATTTCATAGATATGGATTAATTTTCTCCTAAGGTAACATCATTGGAATTTATGAACACTTATTTATTTATAGGGGTATTTTTGTAAGATCAGGGTTCATATTCTCTCTCATAAGGACCATTATTTTGAGATGTTGGTATTTGAAGTGTTCCAAACAGAGTTGGTTTTGGGAGAACAGGTTCTTGGAAATCTAGCGTATCATGTTTCTCAGGAAGGTTCCCCATCTGGTGAGTGGTGAAATGAAAAGAATCCTATTCCTAAAGAGTTATCCAAATTAGGTCTGACATAAAATTCATCAGACCACTCTCTAGTGTACCATCATTATTTCCAGTATTGGATTTCAATGAGATCTTGTCACATCCCTCTGAATATGGGCTATTTTTTCTTATTTTTGGGTTATTCGGAGATTTTTTGTAGAAACAGTCACAGGAAGAGGATGTTATCACCGAGGGATGTTATTATATGACTGTAAGGTAGGAAATACTTCATCCATAATAGCTCCATCCATAGGTCTTGTGATGATTCTCACACATAGTTAGGGTTTCCAGGGGTAAGTGAGACATTTTCATGGTTCCATATCATTATCTATAGAAAATAGAAATTAAAATATTCTTTTTCTTATTATTTTTTAGTTTTATGTTAATATTTTTTCATGATAGTGAAATGATCATATTGTTTCATGATCATAGTGGTTGTGTTCTTCTGAAAGTGTCCTCTAGAATCATTTATTTATCATGAATGTGCATTTGTCCCTTGTGTGGGTTTCTCCTAGTTTTATTACTGACTGTTTTGAGAGGTTTGTGCTTAGGGATATCTATTTTTGTAATTGTGTTTGTCTGTACTATTTGGTTGAGCTCATTTAATGGATTGGGTCAAGAGATCCATGTTTTAGTAAAGGTACTGACTCTCTCAAACTAAGGAAATTAGAGGTGTTTTTATGTGAGTTTTAGATCGGCACAAGAGATTAATTCTTATGGAATTGTTTTTATTGGGATTTCCTTCATTTTGGTTCCCTGTTATGCCTTGATACTAGTAATTTTATTTATGTTTATGTCATGGTATTGTGGTTTGTTTGTGTGGTAATGTTAAAGGAGTTCACAATAGGGGTTCTCTAGTTCCTAATTGTGGTAAGGGAATTGTCCAGTTAGGGTGTAATATTTGAGTTAACCCTCACAGTAAAAGGCCCCAGCATTAAACATTACATAATCTTGAGTTACTTTAGGAATACATGTTGAGGATATTTTCAGGTTTATAGTTTTAGAGAATTAGATCATAAAACATGCATTACATTTCACATTTAAACAAAGTGGTTACATAAAAGATAGTACACATTTTTCCCATCAATGGAAACATATTTAAAATAAATCCTGGATTCTTTCTTGACACTTCCTTGACACTATCATCACATCATGTACCTTTCGCTTGACCTGTGAAAAACATTTCAAAAACATGAGATGAGCATAGAAAGCTCAGTAAGGGATATAAAAGTACGAAAAGAATACATTAGTCCATGTATGAAATCATATTTTTCTCATAAAACATAAGCATTTTAACATACCTCATCAAATAATGAATAAATCATAGAAATCATAAGACATAAAGGTAACTTGAGGCATTAATAACATTCTTACATAGGGAGTAACCCTCATGGTTACGTTTGGAATACCCATCATAGTATATTCCCTAAATCTCTTCGGAGAAACCTTATCATTCAACTCCTTCACGTTACCCAATGCATTGGAGAGCTATAACAGGCTCACCCACCCTTATTTTATCACGGAACCACCCGTCTTCATAACAATGCCCAAGAACCATAACATAATCGTATCACATAAAACATGCATAAAGGAAACATAACATTTCCACTTTTCAATAACAAGATATCAATACAACACATTCATATAAAAACATTATGAAACCATTATCCATACAAAAATAAAAGAAAATTAAAACATTATATTTATTTTACATTTAAAAAAATGTTATGGCTAGTTGAGGAAGCTGAAACTCAAATAATTGTCACGGTGGCGAAGAAGTAGTTGTCTTCGCATATGTACGACAAAAACATTCCCTTTTGTCATTTAGTAAAACGATTCATATAAAAAATACTCCTTTTTGATAAATGTAAAAGTCAAAGGGGTTTATACACCGTACAAAGGAAGGTTGTGTATAAAACAAAATATGGATCAATGAAAGGAGATTGAGACGAAGTCCCATACCTCAGATCCGACTTGATTCGATCGTTCTTTAACCTCCGAAATAATAAACTTAAGTTAATTTCTACTTGCTGAAGAACGTTTTTCATGTTCATTATTCATTTTATATCAATTATTACCATGTTATTAACACTATATAATTATTTAAGTTAATAATGGTCATTTTGTCGATCATTAGTACCCTGAGTAAAAAATAAACTCTTTATAATTACAAGTTTTTCATGGGGTAAAATATCCATTATATCCAAAATTATATTCAATATGTAGATATCATATATATAATATATATTCAGTATATACATGCATTTATAATATTTCATAACATTTAGAGGTAATAAATGAAATGCACCATTCATGGAGACGGTAAGCCGTACATATGCATGAACACTACTTTCATTTCTATTTCGTATTTAATGGAATGAAATCCTAAATACATAAAGATATATTATAATTCCAGTATAATATCATATATAATATCATTAACTATATCCTTTATACGTCCCACATACGGCATTAACGAATCAAATCACTTTGAGGGGGCGGTAGTCCGCATTTCCTAAAATGAAGATATCGCATTTACCCATAATGGAAATCATAAAGGTATGAAAAAAATGAAAAATAATGAAGCTTAAGGAAAACATAAACATATTATATATCATATATAAATATAGTGACATCTTAATGGACACCTTTGAATGTGTTAGAGGAATATTGAACAATATCGTTTCGTGAGGCAGAAATTCGACATCCACGGAAACAGTATGCTCTTTAACCATTAAATGAAGGTGTGTGTAAGTGTAAATCGAATCCTTATTATAAAAACATCCTAGTATATTTAATATACTGATTTTGTTACAAAATAAATGAATAAAAAGAGTTTAAGGGGTTGGAGAAGAAAAATAAAACAAAAGAATACAAGTGAAGACATTACCATTAAATCGGGTAACTCCCTTTAGTTTGAACCAAAAGACTTTCTTCAAGATCATACTACACAAGGTAAGGATTCTAGGATGAGTAAAAGGATGTGGAGAGACATGTTGAGTAGATCTTTGACGATCCAAAGGCTTTAGGGTTGTGGGTAAGGAGGTAGAGGTGGGGTCCTTTTATAAGAGGAGAGGAGGGGTACTCTTGGAAAGGTATAAAATGTTACTTTATTTTCAAATGACTTTCGGATTTTAAAGGTCCCAAATTAAAGTATTTCTAGGATAAGGTGATAAGGGTTCGAAATAACCCCATACAATAGGTTTTTGACTTGTGTAGGTCTTATATTTTACATTATCTTTTCATTTTATTTAAATCGTTAAATAATGAGGTAATCGCTTCATCATCCTGGTCTCATATATAATTTAATTTATTTAATGTATAAAAATTATAAACAAAATACTATGTTTTATTAAATCTATTTAGCTTTCCAATGACTACTTATAGTCTTAGAGATCATTTACATAGACAAAATTAAAAATGTTTTACTCAGGTGATACAATCTTTGTTATATTTACTTTCTTTGAAAAATAAAAAGATAAAAAGTCATTATCACACAAAAGTGATTCCATGGGGTCCCCAAGATTGGAACAAGGAATCCCATGGTCGACCATGACACAACCAGTAGTATTAAGACACAATTTGGGGTCATTTTTTATTATTATGATATTATTTTATTATCCTTAACTACCCGATTACTAATTAATCAAGATAATTAACAATAATTATCGTCATTACTATTCACAAAGTCCAAAAACAAATGAGTATTAATTAAATAATTTAAACCTTCTGATTCCAAATATGGAATACATTTTACCAAATTAAAAACACATAAATTACATTAATTATTTTAAAAATAATTCCCATTGTCAAAACAAATTGCAGAATTTTTTTAAACAATATCTATGAAAAGTTTGGCATTAGTTTATGCCCAATTTCAAAGTGAAATTAATTATAATGACCAATATTGGATTAAATGGTAAAAATATATTATATTTACACTTTAAAACCAAATCAAAATATAATATAACCATATAATTTAATTAGATGAAAAAGTAGTTTTGTTGTAAAATGTAGTATTTTTCACTATTCATTAAAAAATGAACATTGTCAGAAAAATACCAAAACTTTATCCAAAGTAAATTTCAATGTCCCAATCATAAAGAATAAGTTTATTTTGAAAAATAGAGCTTATAAAATTTTCAAAAGATATATTTAAAAATGGTTCCCCATCAAAAGGCGGTAAAACAATCTTTTAAAAATATTAGAGAATTCTATGCTTAAGATTGGATTTATTCCCATTTTAAGCCTCTAAAACACTATCTAATTCTCAAATAGACATAGATAAAAATATCAATTATTAATTACTTACTTGGGAGGTTATATCCTTCCCTCTTTATAAAATTTCATCCCCGTAATTTATTTACTTATCGAATAAGTGGGGGTATTTATCCCTCATTGCATTTTCTGATTCCCATGTTGCCTCTTCACTCATGTGGTTCTTACACAAATAATTTACTTGATGAATAACCTTATTACACACAAATTTCTCCCTGTAGTAAATAATCTGGACCGATTGTTCCTGTAGAGACCTGAAGCCTGACGTACATGGACATTACATTACATTTGCGGAATACTTAGTACATAACAAAAGAAAAACACACACAAGGATCGTAATAGTTTAGTGTCTTTGGAAACTCGGAACGTAATCTTCTAATCGTGGTGAAAGATCATCAACATATCCTATAATGATCTTCCTTTTTTTACCTAAAACCTTTCTTTATATCATGGGGAAAATAAAACATAAAAGGGTGAGCTCAAATGCTCAGTAAGGGTAAACAAAAGAAATATCAATCAAATCGTATTCATAAGAACATAACATTTTGGAAATCTTAACCTGCAAAAGAGAGCATAATTTCATAACATGGGATAAATCATGGCAGTGAAATTTAATCACAATAATCATAACTTAAAACATTAAACTTTGTGTCATACATACATAATCATAGAGAATCATTTCTTGTTAGTCAAGACTCATTGCCAATACTATCTTAGTGGACAAAGTCCCTTTCTGAATCGAGTAACCCTCGTTTCAGTCCTGTTTCACTGAACCGGTATAACCTACCATTCCAGACATGTCTATCTCATGAGATATAAAATCTTTACCCAATGAATTGTAGGGAGATATATGTCCCACCCATCTCATAATGATACCATTCTTATGTGTGCCACAAAATCATAAACCATACATCATAGCATAACCCATGTAACAAAAATGGGAATCTTAAACATCGTGACATCATAAAAAAATTCATATAAGATAAAGGGATTCATAAAAATATAATTCCATCACAACATAATAAAATCAATGTAATAATAGGGATAGAAACAGAACCCTTTATTATCTTAGATGGAAAATAATTTTGATAAAACATTTGAACTCCATTATTGAGGAAAATATCCTTTCTACTTCAAAAACACTTTTCCTTTCTTAACATGTCGTACAATTCTAAACTAAAAGAAGTTGATTAAAAATAAACATGGAAACTTGTAAAGGAAGCTTCTGGGAAATAATGTTTTAAAAATCCATTCATTCCGTATAAGTAAAAAAAATTCTTCTCGTACTTTTGTTGGAAAAGTCAAAAAAGTACCTCGTACGAAAAACGACAAAAGATTCCTTTCATATCTTTTACTAAAATCTCACTGAAGGGTAAAATAGGATTTAAAAAATTGTAGGTGAATGGAAATAATATTACATATCAAGGAAACATGGATGTGGATGATAAAATACACCTTAGTAAATTCCAAAGTATAAACAATCTCAGATAAAAATGAGATTGTGATATTTCCCTTACCTTAGGTCCGACTTGCTTTGTAAGTGTCCGAACCTCCTGTATAATGATTTAAATAATGTTATTGACTTATTCCAGAATCATATTCATTTTTATTATATCATATATGGTCCACCTATGACTTTATATTACATGTTCTTTTGTAAATTCATGTTAAAGTGGCGTTTTGGGTAAAATCGTCTCATTTGTCATTAGTGTTTTTAACTTGTAATTATTAATATGATTAATTGGATCATGATTACTTATATCCATAATTTAAAACATGATTTATATATAATATATATTCATAATATATATATATATATAATATCGATAAATGGAATGAAATACACCGTTCATGGAGACGGTAGTCCGTACGTACGCATGAACGCTGTTTTCGTTTCCTTATTGAAGTGAATGGAATTAAGTAGATGACATACATATAAATTTACATAAATCCAGTATCATTATTATGTCATATATTTCATTAGTTCTTATTATTTATACTTTATAATCATTCATGAATGGTTAATCATTGAGAATGAATCTCATCACGTCGTGGAGACGGTATTCCGTAAGTACGCACGCGTGGTGATTTCATTTTTCCGTAGGATGGATATAAGGTGAATTAGGGTTGTTTCATATTTATAATTACATATCAGTATGTAAGTAATACTGATGTTATTACTTTGTCATTAAACAACTAAAGAAGAAGGAGTTGAAGAAGAAACAAATTGAAAAGATCGGTAATGGATATTACCTCTTCTTTGAAACGCCTCTTTGAATCCTCCACTTAGGGAACTAAGATTGGTCTTTGAAGAAGACCAATACCTCTAGGATTATTCTAGGGAAGTGGAGAAGAGATTTTGGCAGGGTTTGGCCGAGATTGAGTGCTCAAATTGGTGTGAGGAGGAGGGGGAGGAGGTGTCCTTTTATAAGGGAGGAGAGGGGCACCTTAGGAATATCTCAAAATATTATTTTATATTAAAGTCAAAATAGGTTTATAATGGTTCCAAAGGGTATTATTTCTAAGCTAAAGTGGGGATGGGTCTAAATCCTATCAACCAATAGTATTTAGACAAGTTTAGGTTATTATTTTAACCTTATCAATTAGATTTAACTTTAAGTTAAATAATTTAACTTTTACCGTGTTTTTTTGTTTTCTTACACTATATGGTTAATACACTTACTATAACATGCCAAACGAACCCCAAATTGTTTATTATTAATATATATATCTATATCTAAGTCATTTGGCCGAACCTTAGATTTTTAGGAATAAATTAACAATTAATAATATAATATTTGATTTAAAAACTATTTTGTGTCAATTTTAACACTATTTGATATATGATTTTTGTGAAAGTCATAACAGAATTATATGTTCGAACCAAGTGGATTAAATCAACAATAATATATCATAGTAACCTATAAAATTAGTGTAATTCATAAAAAGTCTCAAATTCCATTTATTTTGGTGTTTATAACATCAATTAGGTCAATATTTCATTAATAAGATAATTACTGCATCATCATTGTGTCATAAATAAGTTAAATTATTTAATTTCTAAAAATTAAAAATAAAATACCATTATGTAGGAAATTGTTTTATCTTTCTAATGAATATTTATAGTCGAATTTATCTTATGTATAACCCCATAAATAAACTTTGATTTTAACTCTTTTAACCCTTCTTTAAATAAATTAATAATAAATGTTCTAATCTAATCCAAGTGGTCCTAAATGGTCATATTTTATTCCTAATTTTGTTTTTGGTCAAATTACACTTATCCAATAGAATTAGGACATGTGTTAGGGTAATAATAATATCATCTTTACCCTTAATTACCATATTTACTTTTAACCGTGGTAAAAAAAAGTAAAAAGCTACTATTCACCAAAAATTATTTTCATCTCATTGAACCACATTTTAGTCCTTGATATTAACCGTGTCTCTGGGATTTTCGAAATTCCACTCACAGAAGCGGTAAAATTAAGTTTTATGAACAATTCAGTTTTTTTAACTACCACTTAGTGGTTTCACAATTCATCAAAAAATGAAAGTTTTCAGAAAAATACCAAAAATTAGGCCTAAGCTATATTTGATATTATGAACTCAAAAATGATGTCTATTTTACCAAATTAAAAACATATCAGTTGCATTAACTAATTTAAAAATTAATTTCCTTCATTAAAACAAATAGCGTGTTTTTAAGAGATAATAAATATCAAAAGATTGAAACTTGTTTATAAGTGGTTTAAATGTGAAATTACATCCAATGACCATTATTGTATTAAATTGTAAAAATATATTCTAAATATACTTTAAAACCACTAAAATTAATAATTTATCACTATTAATTATTTCGATTGAAAAAGTTGTTTTTAATTAAAATTTAGTAATTTCCACTATTCATCAAAATATGAAAGTTATCCGAAATTTACCAAAATTTCACACTAAGCTAATTTCGATATTCCGAATCCAAAAATGAAATCCACTTTGAAAAATAAAATTTACAAAATTTCAAAAAGTGGTTATTACTATTCATAACGGCTAGTTTTAATAAAATTTTAATAGCATATCGTTGTTTAGTGAAACTTGGTGTTGCGTACAACACACACTATCATGGAAGGTCACGATTGCGTGTAATTCAAGCCAGGTCAGAGATGTGTGTTGTGAAAGCTCCTTTTGGTGTAGCGTATAACACAATACATTAATGAAATCAAAAAGAATATTTTTCATAAAATCTCAGGGTGTTACATTCTACCCCCCATAAAATGAATTTCGCCCTCGAAATTCATCGGGGTTATAAATGGTTTACTATTAGAAAGTTTCATTAATCGAAACACACATCGTAAAAAGGAATACCAAAACCAATCTTTAAAAACAAAAGTATGAAACGTAACGGTTACCCAAATAAACTAATCACTGGGTTTCCACATAGGTGAAAATATGGATATGGAAGAGAAATCTAAACATCATGTTCTGATGGAGAGTGGTAGAGAACATGGCTATGGAAAAGCTAGAAATCACAAAGCCATAAATTTGTGACGATCTAAGTTACCATCTGATTCATCAGATATAAGAGCACTAGGACAATATTTTTGGTTTTCAAGATCATTTCCCTAAATTTGATGAAATTGGAATTAGAAGAAATACTTTCGTGATTTTGATGTAGTCTCACCGTTTGTCGTTCTTTGGACAATTTCCACTTCATCTCTTAAAGAAATGAAGTTGAATTTGTCATTCATGATGTGTTAGCAGATCATGTGATAGAATTATGGGTCATTCCATCTATCTCAAACAAAAGGTTGGAAATGTTATCAAAAAATACATAGGTCCATCTATAGTGAGATTCATCATATAGGGTTCCTAAAATGGACATATACTTCATATATCATACTGCGTAATATAATAAAACTAGTTTCTACAAAATAGGGACTTCCTGTAGGTCAGTGGTAGGCGATAAAGGCCAGTCGCACTTCGGTTGTGGGTTCGATTCCCACAGCCTTGTCCAACGCGATGGGTTGACGCCCGTCCTGCAGGTTGTCCTTTTTCTAAAACTATATTACTATAACATCCCATCAATAATATCGAAAAAAAACTTTTATCCTTAAACAATACTAACTTATGTCCAACATAATCCATTCCAATCTTTAGGCTTATCCATAATACTTTAGTCCACTTTCATAATATAGTGAAAATGATTACCAGAGATTTAATAACATCGTTGATCCCCATATATCATAAAATATGTCTTGTTGGTCACATTCCAAACATTCAAAGGCCATAATCATGTACTCTCTTGTATACCCATTGAACCTTAGTGAAAACATGAATGCAGTTAAAGGTTAACACTTTCCACATACCAAAATCCTCAACATTCTATATACTCAAACCATGATATCACTTAGTCCTTATATCAATAATGAGCTCATGAATACTTTCAAACATTTCATTTTCTCTTTATCCCTTCAATATGCGCATATCATCTGCTTTCCAAAAATATCTGAATAACCTTTCATGGTTACTGGTACCATTAATCATAAACTTTCAAAACTTAAGAAAATACAACAGTGTAACAATCCTTAGATGTCTCTTTATTCCATAGTACCATGAGATTACTTATACAACATTACACATGATAAACATGTAATCATTCCACTACATTCTTAAACCATTGACCGAGCTTCAACAATTCTTTCATCTCACATATCATTTGTAGTCTCTTCATCCTCATCCACATAAATACTACCCATACGACCATACTAAATCTCTTCATGAGACTTTCCCTCAGGGAATTGGTTTGCATAATGCCCGTACATTGCACATTTAAAACATTTAACCATTGTTGATGTCGTAGCAATACCATTATCCTCATCCCTGGTGTTAACTGAACCTTTTCCTTTGCACTTACTGGATTTGTGTCCTTCATTTCCACACCCAAAGAATCTTCCAGTTCCTTTGAAACATTCTCCTTGATGCGTCTTCCCACATGATTTACATAGGGGAAATTGAACTTTCTTTCCTCTGTGATCATCATTAAACTCCATCTTTCTCTTATTATCCAAGTCAGGAATCTTACCAAATTTTACTTTATTGATCATATTATGAGATTGCTGATTCGGCATAATAATGATGTTTGGATTTCCAAATCCCATTTCATTTGGTGGCTCATGAAGAATATCATTCCATTGTCCATCATATCCTCCAATATCATGAATCATCTTGTTTCCAGCCATTTTCTAAAACCCAAAAAGAATAGTGTGAGAGGCAAAAATCATAATAAAGGAGGAGTAACATCAATATCTAACATCTTTGGTTTAATCTAATATCGTTACCATAGTTCTAGGACTATATCCTATACGTATACTTATCCTTAGGGACATCCCTAGACATACCCTAGAAATATCTCTAGGGATCTCACTAACATTTTCGCATCCTAGTTTCCAAAGGTTGACTAAACCTTTCCTATGATACCAATTGTAGAGTCCTGAAGCCTGACGTACATGGACATTACATTACATTTGCGGAATACTTAGTACATAACAAAAAAAACACACACAAGGATCGTAATAGTTTAGTGTCTTTGGAAACTCGGAACGTAATCTTCTAATCGTGGTGAAAGATCTTCAACATCTCCTATAAAGATCTTCCTTTTTTTACCTAAAACCATTCTTTATATCCTGGGGAAAAGAAAACATAAAAGGGTGAGCTCAAATGCTCAGTAAGGATAAACAAAAGAAATATCAATCACATCGTATTCATAAGAACATAACATTTTGGAAATCTTAACCTGCAAAAGAGAGCATAATTTCAAAACATGGGATAAATCATGGCAGTGAAATGTAATCACAATAATCATAACATAATACATGAAACATTGTGGCATACATACATAATCATAGAGAATCATTTCTTGTTAGTCAAGACTCATTGCCAAGAATATCTTAGTGGACAAAGTCCCTTTCTGAATCGAGTAACCCTCGTTTCAGTCCTGTTTCACTGAACCGGTATAACCTACCAATCCAGCCATGTCTATCTCATGAGATATAAAATCTTTACCCAATGCATTGTAGGGAGATATAGGTCCCACCCATCTCATAATGATACCATTCTTATGTGTGCCACAAAATCATAAACCATACATCATAGCATAACCCATGTAACAAAAATGGGAATCTTAAACATCGTGACATCATAAAACAATTCATATATGATAAAGGGATTAATAAAAATATAATTCCATCACAAAAAAATAAAATCAATGTAATAATAGGGATAGAAACAGAACCCTTTATTATCTTAGATGGAAAATAATTTTGATAAAACATTTGAACTCCATTCTTGAGGAAAATATCATTTCTGCTTCAAAAACACTTTTCCTTTCTTAACATGTCGTACAATTCTAAACTAAAATAAGTTGATTAAAAATAAACATGAAAACTTGTAAAGTACGATTCTTGGAAATAATGTTTTAAAAATCCATTCATGCCATATAAGTAAAAAAACATTCTTCTCGTACTTTTGTCGGAAAAGTCAAAAAAGTACCTCGTACGAAAAACGACAAAAGATTCCTTTCATATATTTTACTAAAATCTCACCGAAGGGTAAAATAGGATTTAGAAAATTGTAGGTGAATGGAAATAATATTACATATCAAGGAAACATGGATGTGGATGATAAAATACACCTCAGTAAATGCCAAAGTATAAACAATCTCAGAAAAAAATGAGATTGTGATATTTCCCTTACCTTAGGTCCGACTTGCTTTGTAAGTGTCCGAGCCTCCTGTATAATGATATAAATCATGTTATTGACTTATTACAGATTCATATTCATTGTTATTATATCATATATGGTCCCCTTATGACTTTATATTACCTGTTCTTTTGTAAATTCATGTTAATGTAGCGTTTTGGGTAAAATCGTCTCATTTGTCGTTTGTGTTTTTAACTTGTAATTATTAATATGATTACTTGGATCATGATTACTTATATCCATAATTTAAAACATGATTTATATATAATATATATTCATAATATATATATATAATATCGATAAATGGAATGAAATACACCGTTCATGGAGACGGTAGTCCGTACGTACGCTTGAACGCTGTTTTCGTTTCCTTATTGAAGTGAATGGAATTAAGTAGATGACATACATATAAATTTACATAAATCAAGTATCATTATTATGTCATATATTTCATTATTACTTATTATATATACTTTATAATCATTCATGAATGGGTAATCATTGAGAATGAATCTCATCGCGTCGTGGAGACGGTATTCCGTACGTACGCACGCGCAGTGATTTCATTTTTCCGTAGGATGGATAGAAGGTGAATTAGGGTTGTTTCATATTTATAATAACATATCAGTATGTAAGTAATACTGATGTTATTACTTTGTCATGAAACAACTAAATAAGAAGAAGTTGAAGATGAAAGAAATTGAAAAGATCGGTAATGGATATTACCTCTTCTTTGAAACGCCTCTTTGAATCCTCCAATTAGGGAACTAAGATTGGTCTTTGAAGAAGACAAATACCTCTAGTTTTATTCTAGGGAAGTGGAGAAGGGATTTTGGCAGGGGATGGCCGATCTTGAATGCTCAAATTGGTGTGAGGAGGAGGGGGAGGAGGTGTCCTTTTATAAGGGAGGAGAGGGGCACCTTAGGAATATCTCAAAATATTATTTTATATTAAAGTCAAAATCGGTTTATAATGGTTCCAAAGGGTCTTATTTCAAAGCCAATGTGGGGATGGGTCGGAATTCTATCAACCAATAGGATTTAGACATGTTTAGGTTATTATTTTAACCTTATAAATTAGATTTAACTTTAAGTTAAATAATTTAACTTTTACCGTGTCTTTTTGTTTTCTTACACTATATGGTTAATACACATACTATAACATGCCAAACGAACCCCAAATTGTTTATTATTAATATATATATCCTTATCTAATTCATTTGGCCGAACCTTAGATTTTTAGGAATAAAATAAAAATTAATAATATAATATTTGATTTTAAAACTATTTTGTGTCAATTTTGACACTATTTGATATATGATTTTTTGTGAAAGTCATAACAGAATTATATATTCGAAACAAGTTGATTAAATCAACACTAATATATCATAGTAACCTAGAAAATTAGTGGAATTCATAAAAAGTCTCAAATTACATTTATTTTGGTGTTTATAACATCAATTATGTCAATATTTCATTAATAAGATAATTACTGCATCATCATTGTGTCATAAATAAATTAAATTTTTTAATTTCTAAAAGTTACAAATAAAATACCATTATGTAGGAAATATTTTTATCTTTCTAATGAATATTTATAGTCGAATTTATCTTATGTATAACCCCATAAATAAACTTTGATTTTAACTTTTTTAACCCTTCTTTAAATAAATTAATAATAAATGTCCTAATCTAATCCAAGTGGGCATAAATGGTCATATTTTATTCCTAAGTTTGTTTTTGGTCGAATTAAACTTATCCAATAGAATTAGGACATGTGTTAGGGTAATAATAATATCATCTTTACCGTTAATTACCCTGTTTACTTTTAACCGTGGTAAAAAAAGTAAAAAGTTATTATTCACCAAAAATTATTTTCATCTCATTGAACCACATTTTAGTCCTTGATATTAACCGTGTCTCTCTGATTTTCGAAATTCCACTCACCGAAGCTGTAAAATTATGTTTTATGAACAATTCAGTTTTTTTAACTATCACTTAGTGGTTTCACTATTCATCAAAAATTGAAAGTTTGCAGAAAAATACCAAAAATTAGGCCTAAGCTATATTTGATATTATGAACTCAAAAATGATGTCTATTTTACCAAATTCAAAACATATCAGTTGCATTAACTAATTTAAAAATTAATTCCCGTCGTTAAAACAAATAGCATGTTTTTAAGATATAATAAATATCAAAAGATTGAAACTTGTTTATAAGTGGTTTAAATGTGAAATTACATCCAATGACCATTATTGTATTAAATTGTAAAAATATATTCTAAATATACTTTAAAACCACTAAAATTAATAATTTATCACTATTAATTATTTCGATTGAAAAAGTTGTTTTTAATTAAAATTTAGTAATTTCCACTATTCATCAAAATATGAAAGTTATCCGAAAATTACCAAAATTTCACACTAAGCTAATTTCGATATTCTAAATCCAAAAATGAAATCCACTTTGAAAAATAAAATTTACAAAATTTTAAAAAGTGGTTATTACTATTAATAACGGCTAGTTTTTATAATAATTTAATAGCATATCGTTGTTTAGTGAAACTTGGTGTTGCGTACAACACACACTATCATGGAAGGTCGCTATTGCGTGTAATTCAACCCAGGTCAGAGAAGTGTGTTGTGAAAGCTCCTTTTGGTGTAGCGTATAACACAATACATTAGTGAAATTAAAAAGAATATTTTTCATAAAATCTCAGGGTGTTACATTATACCCCCCATAAAAGGAATTTCGCCCTCGAAATTCGTCGGGGTTATAAATGGTTTACTATTAGAAATTTTCTTTAATCGAAACCCACATCGTAAAAAGGAATACCAAAACCAATCTTTAAAAACAAAAGTATGAAACGTAACGGTTACCCAAATAAACTAATCACTGGGTTTCCACATAGGTGAAAATATGGATATGGAAGAGAAATCTAAACATCATGTTCTGATGGAGAGTGGTAGAGAACATGGCTATGGAAAAGCTAGCAATCAAAAAGCCATAAATTTGTGACGATCTAGGGTACCATCTGATTCGTCAGATATAAGAGCACTAGGACAATATTTTTGGTTTTCAAGATCATTTCCCTAAAGTTGATGAAATTGGAATTAGAAGAAATAATTTCTTGATTTTGGTATAGTCTCACCGTTTGTCGTTATTTGGACAATTTCCACTTCATCTCTTAAAGAAATGAAGTTTAATTTGTCATTCGTGATGTGTTAGCAGATCATGTGATAGAATGATGGGTCATTCCATCTATCTCAAACAAAAGGTTGGAAAAGTTATCAAAAAATACATAAGTTCATCTATAGTGAGATTCATCATATAGGGTTCCTAAAATGGACATATACTTCATATATCATACTGCGTAATATAATCAAACTAGTTTCTACTAAACAGGGACTTCATGTAGGTCAGTGGTAGGCGATAAAGGCCAGTCGCACTTCGGTTGGGGGTTCGATTCCCACAGCCTTGTCTGACGTGATGGGCTGTCGCTCGTCCTATAGGTTGTCCTTTTTCTAAAACTATATTACTATAACATCCCATCAATAATATCGAAAAAAAACTTATATCCTTAAACAATACTAACTTATGTCCAACATAATCCATTCCAATCTTTAGGCTTATCCATAATACTTTAGTCCACTCTCATAATATAGTGAAAACGATTACCAGAGATTTAACACCATCGTTGATCCCCATATATCATAAAATATGTCTTGTTGGTCACATTCCAAACATTTAAAGGCCTTAATCATGTACTATCTTGAATACCCATTGAACCTTAGTGAAAACATGAATGCAGTTAAAGGTTAACACTTTCCACATACCAAAATCCACAAAATTCTATATACTCAAACCATGATATCACTTAGTCCTTATATCAATCATGAGCTCATGAATACTGTCAAACATTTCATTTTCTCCTTATCCCTTCAATATGCACATATCATCTGCTTTCCAAAAATATCTGAATAACCTTTCATCGTTGCTGGTTCCATTAATCACAAACTTTCAAAACATAAGAAAATACAACAGTGTAACAATCCTTAGATGTCTCTTTATTCCATAGTACCATGAGATTACTTATACAACATTACACATGATAAACATGTAATCATTCCACTACATTCTTAAACCATTGACCGAGCTTCAACAATTCTTTCATCTCACATATCATTTGTAGTCACTTCATCATCATCCACATAAATACCACCCATACGATCATACTGATTCTCTTCATGAGACTTTCCCTTAGGGCATTGGTTTGCATAATGCCCGTACATTCCACATTTAAAACATTTAAAAATTGTTGATGTCGTAGCAATACCATTATCCTCATCCCTGGTGTTAACTGAACCTTTTCCTTTGCACTTACCAGCTTTGTGTCCTTCTTTTCCACACCCAAAGCATCTTCCAGTTCCTTTGAAACATTCTCCTTGATGCCTCTTCCCTCATGATTTACATAGGGGAAATTAAACTTTCTTTCCTCTATGATCATCATGAAACTCCATCTTTCTCTTATTAGCCGAGTCAGGAAACTTACCAAATTTTACTTTATTGATCATATTATGAGATTTCTGATTCGGCATAATAATGATGTTTTGATTTCCAAATACCATTTCATTTGGTGGCTCATGAAGAATATCATTCCATTGTCCATCATATCTTCTATTATCATGAATCATCATGTTTCCAGCCATTTTCTAAAACCAAAAAAGAATAGTGTGAGAGGCAAAAATCACAATAAAGGAGAAGTAACATCAATATCTAACATCTTTGGTTTAATCTAATATCGTTACCATAGTTCTAGGACTATATCCTATACGTATACTTATCCTTATGGACATCCCTATATATACCTTAGAAATATCTCTAGGGATCTCACTAACGTTTTCGCATCCTAGTTTCCAAAGGTTGACTAATCCTTTCCTCTGATACCAATTGTAGAGACCTGAAGCCTGACGTACATGGACATTACATTACATTTGCGGAATACTTAGTACATAACAAAAAAACACACACAAGGATCGTAATAGTTTAGTGTCTTTGGAAACTCGGAACGTAATCTTCTAATCGTGGTGAAAGATCATCAACATCTCTTATAAAGATCTTCCTTTTTCACCTAAAACCTTTTTTTATATCCTGGGAAAAGAAAACATAAAAGGGTGAGACAGTAAGGGTAAACAAAAGAAATATCAATCACATCGTATTCATAAGAACATAACATTTTGGAAATCTTAACCTGCAAAAGAGAGCATAATTTCATAACATGGGATAAATCATGGCAGTGAAATGTAATCACAATAATCATAACTTAAAACATGAAAATTTGTGGCATACATACATAATCATAGAGAATCATTTCTTGTTAGTCAAGACTCATTTCCAAGACTATCTTAGTGGACAAAGTCCCTTTCTGAATCGAGTAACCCTCGTTTCAGTCCTGTTTCACTGAACCGGTATAACCTACCATTCTAGCCATGTCTATATCATGAGATATAAAATCTTTACCCAATGCATTGTAGGGAGATATAGGTCCCACCCATCCCATAATGATACCATTCTTATGTGTGCCACAAAACCATAAACTATACATCATAGCATAACCCATGTAACAAAAATGGGAATCTTAAACATCGTGACATCATAAAACAATTCATATAAGATAAAGGGATTCATAAAAATATAATTCCATCACAACATAATAAAATCAATGTAATAATAGGGATAGAAACAGAACCCTTTATTATCTTAGATGGAAAATAAATTTTGATAAAACATTTGAACTCCATTCTTGAGGAAAATATCGTTTCTGCTTCAAAAACACTTTTCCTTACTTAACATGTCGTTCAATTCTAAACTAAAAGAAGTTGATTAAAAATGAACACGAAAACTTGTAAAGGAAGCTTCTTGGAAATAATGTTTTTAAAATCCATTCATGCTGTATATGTAAAAATACATTCTTCTCGTACTTTAGTCGGAAAAGTCAAAAAAGTACCTCGTACGAAAAACGACAAAAGATTCCTTTCATATCTTTTAATAAAATCTCACTGAAGGGTAAAATAGGATTTAAAAAATTGAAGGTGAATGGAAATAATATTACATATCGAGGAAACATGGATGTAGATGATAAAATACACCTCAGTAAATGCCAAAGTATAAACAATCTCAGATAAAAATGAGATTGTGATATTTCCCTTACTTTAGGTCCGACTTGCTTTGTAAGTGTCCGAACCTCCTGTATAATGATTTAAATCATGTTATTGACTTATTCCAGAATCGTATTCATTGTTATTATATCATATATGGTCCACTTATGACTTTATATTACCGGTTCTTTTGTAAATTCATTTTAAAGTGGCGTTTTGGGTAAAATCGTCTCATTTGTCGTTCGTGTTTTTAACTTGTAATTATTAATATGATTACTTGGATCATGATTACTTATATCCAGAATTTAAAACATGATTTATATATAATATATATTCATAATATATATATATATAATATCGATAAATGGAATGAAATACACCTTTCATGGAGACGGTAGTCCGTACGTACGCATGAACGCTGTTTTCGTTTCTTTATTGAAGTGAATGGAATTAAGTAGATGACATACATATAAATTTAATTGAATCCCGTATCATTATTATGTCATATATTTCATTATTACTTATTATATATACTTTATAATCATTCATGAATGGTTAATCATTGAGATTGAATCTCATCGCGTCGTGGAGACGGTATTCCGTACGTACGCACGCGCGGTGATTTCATTTTTCCGTAGGATGGATAGAAGGTGAATTAGGGTTGTTTCATATTTTTAATAACATATCAGTATGTAAGTAATACTGATGTTATTACTTTGTCTTGAAACAACTAAAGAAGAAGAAGTTGAAGAAGAAAGAAATTGAAAAGATCGGTAATGGATATTACCTCTTCTTTGAAACGCCTCTTTGAATCCTCCACTTAGGGAGCTAAGATTGGTCTTTGAAGAAGAGCAAGACCTCTAGGATTATTCTAGGGAAGTTGAGAAGGGATTTTGGCAGGGGTTTCCCGAGCATGAGTGCTCAAATTGGTGTGAGTAGGAGGGGGAGGAGGTGTCCTTTTATAAGGGAGGAGAGGGGCACCTTAGGAATATCTCAAAATATTATTTTAGATTAAAGTCAAAATCGGTTTATAATGGTTCCAAAGGGTCTTATTTCGAAGATAAAGTGGGGATGGGTCGAAATAATATAAACCAATAGGATTTAGATAAGTTTAGGTTATTATTTTAACCTTATCAATTAGATTTAACTTTAAGTTAAATAATTTAACTTTTACCGTGTCTTTTTGTTTTCTTACACTATATGGTTAATACACTTACTATAACATGCCAAACGAACCCAGATTGTTTATTATTAAAATATATATCCTTATCTATGTCATTTGGCCAAAACTTAGATTTTTAGGAATAAAATAACAATTAATAATATAATATTTTATTTAAAAACTATTTTGTGTCAATTTTGACACTATTTGATATATGATTTTTGTGAAAGTCATAACAGAATTATATATTCAAAAAAAGTTGATTAAATCAACAATAATATATCATAGTAACCTATAAAATTAGTGGAATTCATAAAAAGTCTCAAATTACATTTATTTTGGTGTTTATAACATCAATTATGTCGACATTTCATTAATAAGATAATTACTGCATCATAATTGTTTCATAAATAAATTAAATTATTTAAAGTCTAAAAATTACAAATAAAATACCATTATGTAGGAAATCCTTTTATCTTTCTAATGAATATTTATAGTCGAATTTATCTTATGTATAACCCCATAATTAAACTTTGATTTTAACTCTTTTAACCCTTCTTTAAATAAATTAATAATAAATGTCCTAATCTAATCCAAGTGGGCCTAAATGGTCATATTTTATTCCTAAGATTGTATTTGGTCGAATTACACTTATCCAATAGAATTAGGACATGTGTTAGGGTAATAATAATATCATCTTTACCCTTAATTACCCTATTTACTTTTAACCGTGGTAAAAAAAAGTAAAAAGTTACTATTCACCAAAAATTATTTTCATCTCATTGAACCACATTTTAGTCCTTGATATTAACCGTGTCTCTCGGATTTTCGAAATTCCACTCACATAAGCGGTAAAATTATGTTTTATGAACAATTCAGTTTTTTTAACTACCACTTAGTGGTTTCACTATTCATCAAAAATTGAATGTTTTCAGAAAAATACCAAAAATTAGGCTTAAGCTATATTTTATATTATGAACTAAAAAATGATGTCTATTTTACCAAATTCAAAACATATCAGTTGCATTAACTAATTTAAAAATTAATTCCCGTCGTTAAAACAAATAGCGTTTTTTTAAGAGATAATAAATATCAAATGATTGAAACTTGTTTATAAGTGGTTTAAATGTGAAATTACATCCAATGACCATTATTGTATTAAATTGTAAAAATATATTCTAAATATACTTTAAAACCACTAAAATTAATAATTTATCACTATTAATTATTTCGATTGAAAAAGTTGTTTTTAATTAAAATTTAGTAATTTCCACTATTCATCAAAATATGAAAGTTATCTGAAAATTACCAAAATTTCACACTAAGCTAATTTCGATATTCCGAATCCAAAAATGAAATCCACTTGGAATAATAAAATTTACAAAATTTCAAAAAGTGGTTATTACTATTCATAACGGCTAGTTTTAATAATATTTTAATAGCATATCGTTGTTTAGTCAAACTTGGTGTTGCGTACAACACACGCTATCATGGAAGGTCGCGATTGTGTGTAATTCAAGCCAGGTCAAGGATGTGTGTTGTGAAAGCTCCTTTTGGTGTAGCGTATAACACAAGACATTAATGAAATTAAAAAGAATATTTTTCATAAAATCTCAGGGTGTTACAGTTCCTCATAAGATAGATTCTCCTCCAACTGAACAACCTCTGGAGTCAAAACATTTTTTTCCAAAGTAAATTTCAATGTCACAATCATAAAGAATAAGTTTATTTTGACAAATAGATCTAATAAAATTGTCAAAAGATAGATTTAAAAATGGTTCACAATCAAAAGGTTGTAAAACAATCTTTTAAAAATAATAGAGAATTCAATGCTTAAGATTGGATTTATTCCAATTTTAAGCCTCTAAAACACTATCTAATTCCTAAATAGACATAGATAAGAATTTATATTATTCATTACTTACACGGGATGTTATATCCAGCCCCCCTTTAGAAAATTTTGTCCCCAAAATTTATTTACTTATCAAATAAGTGGGGGTATTTATCCATCATTGCATTCTCAGACTCCCATGATGCCTCTTCACTCATGTGGTTCATCCAAAAAACCTTTACTTGATGAATCACCTTATTCTGCAACACTTGCTCCCTGTGGTAAAGAATCTGGACCGGTTGTTCCTGACAAGATAGATTCTCCTCCAGCTGAACTACCTCTGGACTCAAAACATGAGATTGATCTGGCATGTACTTCCTTAACATTGAAACATAAAAAACATTGTGTACCTGAGATAAACTCGGAGGTAAAGCCAGTCGGTATGCAACTGATCCAACTCTCTCCAGAATTTCATATGGTCCAATGAACCTTGGACTCAGCTTTCCTTTCTTACCAAATAAAATCACACTTTTCCATGGAGATACTTTGGGAAAAACATGATCACCTACCTCAAAAGAGATATCCTTCCTCCTGTGGTCCGCATAACTCTTCTACCTACTCTGAGATGTTCTCTTATGTCTCTATATCATGTGAACTTTTTCTGCCAACTCTTCTACCAATTCTGGTCCCATCAACTTCCTTTCACCCACTTCATCCCAGAAAGCTGGAGTTCGACACTGCTTCCCATATAATGCCTCAAATTATGCCATCTGTATACCAAAATTAAAACTTTTATTATAATAAAACTCAACCAAAGAATGATGTTGGTCCAGACATCCCTGATAATTCATCGAACAAGAACGTATCATATACTCCAAAGTCTGAATCTTTCATTTTGACTGCCCATCTGATTGATGATGAAAAGCTGTACTAAAATTTAAATCAGTACCCAACGACTTCTGAAGGCCTTTCCAAAAGTTAGAAGTAAACCTGGGATCATGATAAGATACAATGGAGAGGGGAAATCGATGTGACAAGACTCTATCTTTAAGATACAAATGAGAAAGTTGATCTAGGGAAAAAGTATCTCGTATGGCAAGGAAATGAGAAGATTTATTCAAGTGGTCAACAATAACCCAGATTGAATTATTACCTCGAGGTGTCTTCGATAATCCCAAAATGAAGTCCATGGATATATTCTCACATTTCCACTCTGGAACTGGTAAAGGCTGAAGCATCCCTTTCAGAAACTGTGGCTCTACTTTAACCTGTTGACAAGTCAAACACTTAATAGTAAAGTCATCAATATCTCTTTTCATTCTGTCTCACCAGTAATACTCTCGAAGATCTCTATACATCATAGTACTGCCTGGATGAACTGAAAATGGAGAACTATGAGCTTCACATAATAAATCTCTCTTCCACTGTGAATCACACGGCACAAACAGTCTCTTCTGAACTAGCTCTACCTTTTTCTACAACTCACTGTCTTACTTCTGTGCTTGCTTAATTGTGTCTGATAGAGAAGATTTCACTGATACTAGAAACAAAGCAGAAGGACATCCCGCACCAACAACTTTGATTCCAAATTTCATCAAATCCTTAACCAAAGGATCACGTTCCAAATGAAACATTGTTAATGAAGCATTACTTTTTCGAATCAAAGCATTATCCACTTTATTTGCTTTTCTCGGATGGTAATGAATTGTATAATCACAATCCTTTATTAATTATAGACATCTCCTCTGTCTCATGTTCAATTCTTTCTGAGTGAATATATTCGTTAAACTTTTTATATCGGTATATATTTCACACTTTACTCCATATAAATGATGCCTCAAATTTTTTAAAGCGAAAAAAACAACAGATAATTCTAAATCATGTGTAGGGTAATTTACCTAATGATTTTTCAACTAACGTGAAGCATAAACAATTACCTGATCATTCTTCATTAGAACGCCACCAAGTCCTTTCAATGAAGCATCATTGTAGATAACAAACTCCCCATTCCTGGTAGGTAGTTCCAAAAGTGGAGCATTCACCAATCTTCTTTTCAATTCCTAAAAACAATAATCACATTCTTTTGTCCAAATAAACTTAACACCCTTCGGAGTTTGCTTAGTCATTGGACTAGATAATTGTGAAAAATTTCTAACAAACCTTCAGCAATATCCTGCCAAACCAAGAAAAATACGAATCTCGGTTACATTTATGGGTCTTGGCCGTTCTTCAACAACCTTTGTTTTTGCAGGATCAATAGTTATCCCATCTTTTGAAATAATGTGACCAAGGAAAGAAATTTGTTGTAACAAAAAATCACACTTGTTGAATTTCCCATATAATTTATTTTCTTATAAGGATTGAAAAATAACCCTTAAATGAATTTCATGCTCCTCCTTACTCTTAGAAAACACCAAAATATCATTAATGAAACGAACCAAAAACTTATCCAAGAACTCATGGAAAATTCTATTCATAAGTTCCATGAATACAACAGGTGCATTGGTTAGCCCAAAAGGCATAACTAAAAATTCATAATGGCCATATCTTGTACAAAAAGCGGTCTTTGGATTATCTACTTCCTTTACCTTAAACTAATGGTTCCCCGATCTTAGGTCAATCTTTGAAAAATACTGAGCTCCCTGGAGCTGATTAAACAAATCATCGATATGAGGAAAATGAAATTTGTTCTTAACAGTGATGTTATTCAAGGCTCTATAATCAATGAAAAGTCTCATAGAACCATCTTTATTTTTAACAAATAAAACAGGAGCATCCCATGGTGATGTTCTATGTCGAATGAAACCTTTATCTAATAAATCTTGCAATTTCTCCTTCAACTCTAAAAGTTCAATTTGAGCCATTAGATAAGGGGGTTTTGAAATTGGATTTGCATCAAGAACTATGTCAACAGTAAACTAAACTTCCCAATCTTGTATTATTCTAGGAAAATTATCAGGAAAAACATCAGGATACTCATTTACCACTGGCACATCATTAATTTGAAGAGTTTCCTTGTTTTCAACAATATTTGCTAGGTAACATTAATTTCCATCTTTTACATGTTTCTCGGCCTCTTGATATGTTATCAATAGTAATGGTTCATTCTTGTACACAAACATAAAGTCTTTCTGAAAAGAAACTTCTTTAGCTCTATAGTCAATCTTAGCAAGGTAAATAGAGAGCCATTCCATACCCAGGATAACATCATACTCTACTAGAGGTAAAACAATATGGGTTTCAAGTAGGTTCTTTACATGGATATGGATATGAAGATTATTATAAATTCGTTTTGCCTCAACATTTCCCCCAGGTTTTTTACCACGAGTTCAGGAGTCATTTCTTTAGATGGTATTCCCATTTTACTAGAAAAGTTTTCAGAGATGAAAGAATGTATAGACCCCGAATCAAACAACACACTGGCATAATCTGAAAAAACAAACAAAGTACCAAATACCACTTCATTTGATGGCCCAACATCTGCTGAAGTAGTTGCAAAGGATTTCACCACCCCTTTTTGCTTGTAGTCTAACTGCTTCCCATCACTCGAGCTCTCTGTCGAACACTCTTTTTCATAATGACCCATCTCATTTCACTTAAAACATTTCAGTAACTGTAAATCAAATTTGGTCTTACCATCACCCAGATCTTATTTACTGCAATCACAAGCCTTATGTCCCATCTTACCACATCGGTAGCACTTTCCAGAATTTAGAAGACATTCCCCAGCATTCCTTTTACCACATTTATCACAAACTAGAAACATAGTTTTCTTACCATCAGACCTTTTTGAAGAATTCTTCCCTTTCTCCTACCACCTGAGTCTCTTCTTCTGTTGGTTGTAATAGAACACTTGATCATTAGAAAACTCCATTTCCACCTTCTTATCACCTCTAACAAGCTTTTCATAACTCTTGAACTCATGAGAAGATAAAGCCCTTTGAAATTTTGGCTCTAATCCTGAGTAAAAACGATTGATTTTACTATCATGGTCTCGGTTAAAATTTGGAGCATACCTTGCCAATAGAGTGAACCTTTCTTCATAATAATCCACCGAGTCTTCCTCTTGCATCAATTCCTAGAATTGTTTTTCTATCCTTAGTCGAACAACCTTAGGAAAATACTTCTAAAGAAACATAACTTTGAATTAATCCCAGTAGAGAGCATCAATCTCATCAGCGCCCCTGATATTTTTAACCATCGACCACCACTGATCTACTTCACCCTCCAAACGGTAAATAGAAAGACAAACCTTTTGATTGTATGAACACCCCATGAAATCGAAAATCTTTTCCAGTGCTTTAATCCACCCTTCAGCTAGCACAGGGTAAGATGATCCTATGAATGATGGGGGATGTTGTCTCATGAAATGTTCCACCAATGACATGTTACTCTGCAGTTGATCTGGCTGATCTTCTGCATGGATACTGTCACCATTTATATCTTGAGTCAACTGCGCCATTACTGCAACAAACTGTTCAGTTACAATTTCGACCATCTCAGGATGCTGATTCAGAAGGTTATTTCCTTCTATTTTCCTTCCTAGCACTGCTTCCCAGTTTTCTCTGCGGAAAACCATTCTGAATAAACATGTCTTAGATGAAGCAACATGGTAATCTTCAAATGATATATCATTTTAATTTGACCATAAATAAATATTTTTGGATAATAATTTAGTATAATTATAAATCCTAAAGTTATCTAAACTGACCTTTTATACCAACTATAAGGCCCCAGCCATAAACATTACTTAATCTTGAGTTACTTCAATAATACACATTGAGGATCTTTTCAGGTTTATAGTTTTAGAGAATTAGATCATAAAACATGCATTACATTTCCCATTTAAACTAAGTGGTTACATAATATATAGTAATCATTTTCCCCATCAACAGAAACATATTTAAAATAAAACATGGATTATTTCTTGACACTTTTTTGACACTATCATCACATCATGTACTTTTCCCTTGACCAATGAAATTTTTTTGAAAAACTTGGGATGAGAATAAAAAGTTTAGTAAGGGATATAAAAGTATAAAAAGAAAACATTAGTCTATGTATGAAATCATAATTTACTCATAAAATATAAGAATTTTAACATACCTCATCAAATCATGAATAAATCATAGAAATCATAAGACATAAAGGTAACTTGAGGCATTCATAACATTCTTACGTACGGAGTAACCCTCATTGTTACGTTTGGAATACCCATCATAGTATATTCCATAAATCTCTTCGGAGAAACCTTAACATTTAACTCCTTTGTGTTACCCAATGCATTGGAGATCTATATCGGGCTCACCTTCCCTTAGTTTATCATGGAACCACCCCTCTTCATAACAATGCCAAAGAACCATAACATAATCGTATCACAAAAAACATGCATAAAAGAAACATAACATTTCCACTTTTCAATAACAAGATATCAAAACAACACATTGATATAAAAACATTATGAAAACCATTTTCCCTACCAAAATAAAATAAAATTAAAACATGGTAGTTATTTTTAATTTATAAAAATGTTATGGCTTGTAGAGGAAGCCGAAACTCAAATAATGGTCACGGTGGCAGAGAAGTCGTTGTCACCGCATACGTAAAACAAAAACATTCCCTTTTGTCGTTTAGTAAAATGTTTCATATAAATTTTTTTTTGGATAAACGTAAAATTCAAAGGGTTTATACACCGTATAAAAGAAGGTGGTGTATAAAACAAAATACACCTCAATGAATGGAGATTGAGATGAAGTCCCATACCTCAGGTCCGACTTGATTCGATCGTTCTTTAACCTCCTGAATAATAAAATTGAGTTAATTTCTACTTTCATAAGAACCTTTTTCATGTTAATTATTCCTTTTATATCACTTATTACCATGTTATGAACACTATGTAATTATTTAAGTTAATAATGGTCATCTTGTCGATCTTTGGTACTTGAGTAAAAAATAAACTCTTTATAATTATAAGTTGTTCATGGGGTAAAATATCCATTATATCTAGAATTATATTCATAATATAGATATCATATATATCATATATATCCAGTATATAAATGAATTTATAATATTACATAACATTTGGAGGTAAGAAATGAAATGCACCGTTCATGGAGACGGTAAGACGTACGTACGCATGAACGCTAATTTCATTTCTATTTCGTTTTTAATGGAATGAAATCATAATGTCATAAAGATATATTATAATTATAGTATGATATCATATATAAGATCCTTAACTCTATCGTTTATACATTCCACATAAAGCATTAACGAATCAAATCACTTTGAGGGGGCGGTAGTCGGCACTTCCTAAAATGAAGATATCGCGTTTACCCATTATGGAAACCATAAAGGGATGACATAAATGAAAAATAAAGAAGATTAAGGAAAACATAAACATATTATATATCATATATAAATATAGTGACATCTTAATGGCCACCTTTGAAGGTGTTAGAAAAATATTGATCAATCATCATTTCGTGAGGCAGAAATTCGCCATCCACGGAAACAATATGCTCTTTAACCATTAGATGAAGGTGTGTGTAAGTGTAGCTAGAATAATTATTTTAAATACATCCTAGTATATTTAAGATACTGGTGTTGTTACAAAAGAAATGAATAAAAAGTGTTTAGGGGGTTGGAGAAGCATAATAAAACAAAAGAACACAAGTGAATACATTACCTTTAAATCGGGTAACTCCCTTTGGTTTTGAACCAAAAGGGTTTATTTAAGATCTTCGTGCCTCAGGTAAGGCTTCTAAGATGAGTAGAGGGATGTGGAGAGACAAAATGAGCAGATCTTGGCCGATCCAAAGGCTTGAGAGGTGTGGGTATGGAGGTAGAGTTGGGGGCCTTTTATAAGAGGAGAGGAGGGGCACTCTAGGAAAGGTATAAAATGTTACTTTATTTTCAAATGAGTTTCGGATTTTAAAGGTCCCAAATTTATTTATTTCTAGGATAAGATGATAGGGTTTCTAAATCCACCCATACAATAGGTTTTTTACAAGTTTAGGTCTTAGATTTTACATTATATTTTCATTTTATTTAAATCGTTATATAACGAGGTAATCGCTGCATCATCATGGTCTCATATATAATTTAATTTATTTAATGTCTAAAAATTATAAACAAATAATATGATGTAGGAAATATATATAGATTTCCAATGACTATTTATAGTCCAAGAGCTCATTTATGTAGACAAAACTAAAAATGATTTACTCAGGTGATACATTCTTTGTTATATTTACTTTCTTTAAGAAATAAAAAGATAAAAAGACATTATAACACAAAAGTGATTCCATGGGGTCCCCAAGATTGGCACAAGGAATCCCATGGTCTGTTATGACACAAAAAGTAGAATTAGGGCACATGTTGGTGTCATTTTTTATTATTATGATATTATTTTATTATCCTTAACTACCCGATTACTAATTAATCAAGATAATTAACTATAATTACTGTCGTTACTATTCACAAATTCAAAAAACAAGAGTCTTAATAACATAATTTTGACCTTATCATTCCAAATATGGAATCCATTTTACCAAATTCCAAACACAGAAATTGCAATAATTAATTTAAAAATAATTCATGTTGTCAAAACAAATAGCGAGTTTTTTTAAAAGAAATATCTATGAAATGTTTGGCATTAGTTTATGACCAATTCCAAAGTGAAATTAATTATAATGACCACTATTGGATTAAATGGTAAAAATATATTCTATTTACACTTTAAAACCTAATAAAAAGATAATCTAACCATATAATTAAATTATATGAAAAAGTACTGTTGATGTAAAATCCAGTATTTTTTACTGTTCATTAAAAAATGAACAGAGTCAGAAAAATACAAAAAATTTATCCAAAGTAAATTTCAATGTCCCAATAATAAAGAATATGTTTATTTTGACAAATATATCTTATAAAATTGTCAAAACATAGATTTAAAAATGGTTTTCTATCAAAAGGTGGTAAAACAATCTTTTAAAAATATTAGAGAATTCTATGATTATGATTGTATTTATTCCCATTTTAAGACTCTAAAACACTATCTAATTCATAAATAGACATAGATAAGAATATCTATTATTTAATAGTTACTTGGGATGTTACACACAATCTTATTTTTTGGGTCACTCTATAGTGAGTTTCCTATTTCAATTTTGGAAAATTTGTTTGGGTTTTGGAGTTTCTATGTTATATGAGTTCTTCTAGTGGGGAGAACCCTCATATTCTCCCCTAATCCACTTGTTATGGGTTCTTCTTGATCAGTTGGGTGTTACTTGTGGAATGAAAAGTCACCCAGAGGTCTCTATTTGGTCTCTCGATTTGTTCAGGCATGTACCTGAGATTTGAATATCCTTTTGATTTGTGACATTATTGGGGATTAATGTGTCCTTGGTGGGGATAATTGTCCAACCATAACATTGTAAACATAATTATTTTATTAATATAATTGTCTTGGATCCTTTGAGTTGGGTTTCATATTGAGACCTGGATAATGTTTTTGGATTTTAAAACTTTCGGGTGAGTTTTTGGCATGCGCACGGTAGGTGCATGGCATGACGATCTGTCCAACCTTCTCTGCATCTAAAAATATGAAAAAAATAAATAAAATGTATTATTTAATTAAAAATAAATCAAACCAAGAATCCGAAAGAGTTATAATAATGCATAATAATAATGATAATATTATTTTGATGATGATGATGATAATTATTATTTTTATTAATTTTATTATTATTGATATAATAATTATTATTAGAATGTTTATTGAGTTTTATTTTATTTTTATTATTTATTTTATAAACCTAGGGGTACGTCTCCTCTCCTTTTCCAACTTCAACATGACCCCTCTACCCCTTCCTCCATCCTTTATGTCCCGACCCCTAGGCTCCCTCATTCTCGGTGTGCTATCCTCTTTCAGCGGCTCTCGTAGGAACCCTAACCCTTCGGTCAAACTCCCCTCTATAGAGACCCACCTATAGTTGTGACACCCTTTCCGGTTCCCACTCATACCGCTCCTCCATTGTTGCTTACCTCTTCGACCGCCCCTCCATCACTTCCAGTCCCCTCTCTGACACCCGACCCCATAGACATCTCCCTCTTCCTCCGGTGGCAGATCCCCCCGATGTTTTTTATTTCAATTTTGAGGGTTTTATTCACCTTGGTCGAACACTAATGTATTTTGGGGGGTTTTGATTTTTGTCATTTCATGATGAATATATATTATCGGCATCATTTATAGTCGTTTTGGCTATGGTTTTAAAAGAAAGTTTGGTTTTCATCAAAATTGTATAAGTTTCATTGGTTCATTTAATTTGGAATAATTTAATATCAGGGGATTTGTAGTTTTTTTTTGTTTTTATTAATTTGTTTCTAGAGCGCGTGGACCTTGTTGATGTAGTTTCTAGCCACCACTCGCGAGGATGCCTTACACGCATGTATATTTGTAAAGAATATATATATGTGTGTGTGTGACCTTTATTTATATATTCCCTCATGGAATTGGGAATATGTGAAAGGATTATAGGGTTATTTATATATAATGTATATTCTCATGTGGGTTTAAGTGAATAAACAGATGTTGAGGAGTCATTGTCAAAAGCAGCATGTTTTAGGCATGATCTCTATGCATTGTACTTTAAAATTTAGAATCACTTATTTCTGGAATTTACCACCTATTATTCATATTAATTATTGATATATAAGTGTTATTATAATTTTCTATCTTGAAGTAGAGTAGTTTAGTTCATGGAATATAATTCAATAAATGATTTGATTGGATTTTTTCTCATCAATTTCTTGATAAAATAGCTCTTTGGCCCCTATAAATCTGTTTTATATTTTAAATGGTGACTTGGGCTTACCAAATGAGTGTTTAAGTGGATTTTTGGTTTTGAATGTTTCATGTGTTGGTTCTTTTGGAAATATTTAATATTTAAAAGGTTTCTTGAGGCACATTTCGTACATTTGTAAAATGATTTACATTGAGAACACACTTTGGGATGCCTATATTTACTTGTTTGATGTTAATGGGAAGGGAAATTCCCCAGATGGGACATCCACCTCATGTTGATGGTCGAAGGAAAGAGGAAAAATATCCCATAGATTGATTTGGGGGTGATTTTATTGTGTGTGTTTATTGTGTTTGATGAAAATTAATCTGTTGTATTGCATGGTTGTTATTTTTTCACTCACCCTCTATTTATTGATAGAATGGGAACGTTTATTTGAGAGATAATTTCCTAATAACAATTAATTCATTATTTATATTATGCACTAGCAAGTGGCCCATATACGATGTATATTTTTTATGTCTTCTATGGGATTAAGTCCCTCAGTAAATCCGGGATGGGAGACAACCGGGTGTTTTTCTGTTTTGATGTCATCATGTAGGGAATTCCTTTGGGATGAGTCGTATGCATAATATGTTTTATATTATTCACTTTATCCAAGGTTCTCCCATGTAGTTTTATACTTAGTTATCCACGGAAGAATATAATGATTCATGTGCTAGTTGGTTACTCTTGTGTGTTGTTTTTCAATTGCAATCATTTTATTTTTGATGATATTGTTTCATTCTATAGTGTTGGTTCATGCTAAAAGTGATAAAATAGTTTCAAGTGTTAATGGGAAATGAGTTTGAAAATGATTTACACTTCCTTCCTCTCATTTCACTGTAAACATCACCACTTTTAAAATGGTAATGTATACTTCAATAAAAGGGAATGTTGTTTTAAATTGAAAAAGGAAAATGTACAATGATTAGTTTTAAGAATATAATGTGTGGAAACCTAGTTATATAAATTATATACCAAATCTGATATTTATGGATCTTCTTTAAAGGAATTTCACATTCAAATAGATTGTTTGGGAATTCCTACTGATTTTCAATACTCATGCTGATAGTTAATCATTTTTTTCTTTGAGTGCTACTTCTTGATCAGATTTGGTCATTGTAGTATGACAATGGTTTTAGGTTTGTGGTGAATGATAAGGACACATAAAGATATATAGTGTTTTATTTTAATTATGAAGCTAGTTTTTGTTTTCATTATTTTCTTTTGTATTTTTTTATTTAAGGTCTAAATAATTCCCACCTATTTATATTTAATGTCAAGCACTTGTTTCTAACCCATGGGGATCAAAAACCCTCTTTGTTTAATGCCGTATGCCGGCTCGGTTGACCGGTTTAGGGTCAACCTAGGCTACTTTGGGGAATTTATACACTAATTGGGGGGGGATTTGATGTCTCAGTGGATTGGGTTGTGTGGTCATATAGTGATGGTATGGAGTTGCGTGGTTTATACAGAATCAAACCATAATCTACCTTGGAGTGGGTAGTGGGATGAATGACATGGATGGAAAATCCATGACTCTATCATGTGTAGACATGTAGGTAATGAAATTTTTCTAATGTTAGAGAACAAAAATAATCTAGAAATGGGATGTAGTTCAAGTATTATATGAAAATATGTTGATTAGTTTGATAGGTAGTTATATAAAAACCATGTGGGGTAAACAATCACCGCTAAGGGATAGAGATTATATTCCATTAAGTCCATTTATTGGAGTATATTTCCAAGTAATGGAATTGATCCATAGGACTTTTGGGACTATATGAAAATGAAAAAAATATTCCCAATGAGTGCATTCCAATCATATTTGGGATCAATATGTGTTAAACTAATTTAGTGTACAGATTGAATTTATGTTTGGATTAACATATTAATTCCCAATTATAATTAATAAATAAACTTCTATTCAACTCATGTGATATAGTTTTAATGTAATAATGAGCAATGTGACCATTTTTTCATTCCTTCCAAATATATCTCCAAGTAAATATTTGTTTTTCATATTCACTTCATGATTTATATAATATGTTCATCTATTTATGGTATATTTATATTGTATCCCTCTAGTTGATATCCATTTTGATTTTGATGTAATGATTTATTTTTTAAAAAAACATATATCTTTAGTCCATGCACTAAAGAACTCTATGAACTACCTTTAGAACTACATAATTTTATATACAAATTTTTTTGATCAAAATATTTTTTATTATCATTAAACAATTCAAAATTCATTTAGTGTTCTATATGTGTCTCACCCATGGATGATTTCTCCACTATATAGTATTTTAACTTAAGATAAACATTGAATATCTAATTTTTTCTCCCCCTTTTTAAACGTGATGGCTGTCATGGACTCTTTCTATATCTATGTATGTTATAACATTTCTATTAGAAACCATATATGTAATCCAGTTCTATTAATTACTTCATTTAATTTACCTATAACATTTTATGGATAATATGTGTGAGATACAATATATTAATATTTCTGTGTTGATTTGGAAATTTAAAATATTTTTCACTTGAAGTTATAAAATCATCAACCTTTGAGACTTAATTCATATAACAGAAATGAAAATACATCAAACCATTTTCAGTATCATGTAATGTTGGCTCACATTAGTTATCATTAAAAATTATTTAAATAAGAAAATTAATAATATAATCATGGTCAATATTTTTTAAAAAAATAATGAAATTATTATTATTAATATTTATGAAGAAAAATCATTTCATACCAGTATTAGGTTTTATATTTTATGTGAAATTTTTTATCAATGTGGATTCCACTAGAACATATTTATTAATAATTTTAATACAAATCATATACAACATTATGTGAACATATTCCTACTAAATTTTTTA
The DNA here is from genome assembly GCA_963277665.1 of Viscum album. Classification (NCBI taxonomy): domain Eukaryota; kingdom Viridiplantae; phylum Streptophyta; class Magnoliopsida; order Santalales; family Viscaceae; genus Viscum; species Viscum album. Next base: position 1,350,922,308 of record OY728147.1, on the reverse strand, counting down.
TCATCATTATTTTTCTTACAAATATTTTAATTACTAGAGGATGCATTTGGGATTGTGGATTATTATTCAACAAAATTAATCCCTAATTTTCAATGTATTTAACATCTACATTAATTTTCTGATCATTAAATAAATATTCTTATTTAGATAAAGATTTACTCATTTTATATTAATTAACTAGCCTTTTACATGAAGATAAATATCATTTGTTGTGATCATTTGACACCTTGTTTATAATTTTTATTTATATTTTTGGTTGATCATCCACATCTAAATCATGGTTATTCTTATGAAAATTATCTAATATTATATATTTTACCTAAAATTGAAAATTTCAATTAAAATATTACCCTTGTACATGCCCATGACAATTTTGATGAACTTAGGGACATATAATAAATACAATTTATGATTTACAATATCCTCAAAAAATACAAATTATTATTTGAATATTTTTTTAGAAATCATAATGTCATTGAAAACATTAAAATAAAAATTCCTTTTAGAAAACCCATTGTAAATAATTTTCTTTATATTCACATCTAAAAATAATTCAATATATTATTGTTTTTAGATTATTTACCCATTGAAATATTTATTGTAACGTTTAATGAAATTTTACAACTTATATATGTAATATTATTTTAATTAACTTTCTAATGATTTCCCAATCATATAATGCTATATATGAATATAATAATTCTCTCCACACATGTAAAAAACACATTGATTAAATCAACAACAATTTAATATATGACGTAAAATATAGATGTGGATGATGAATTTTAGGCTGTCACATTTTCATAACACCCTTATAAAGAAATTTATTTATTCTTTATATTATTTATTTTTAAAAACCTATTAAATCTTTTCATAATTTAAATGACAGTGAAAAAATAAATTAATTGTTCTTAATTAAATTTTATTTAATATTCAAATTCCTTGTCAAAATATAATACAATACTTATCAAAGTGAAATAAACATATTTATCTTGATATCGTGCATAATTAATAACAGCTAGTGAATTTATTGAATCATCCTCCCTATGTATAGTTAAAATCACTTTCAATATAACATATGAATTCATTTTATAAATAAGATAGAATCTTTAAATTTCAAAATATATCATTTTTATAGATATGATTAATGATAATATTGTCAAAATACTTGATAGAGGACATATGATATTACACCCATTGATGTCACTACATGAGATTGAGACACATTGATAGGAGTATAGTTGAATAAGTACTTTTGAAAATTTTTCTAACCTGAAACATTTCTAAATTCACTAGATAATGTTTGCGATATTTTGGAATAAATATATAGTACATATAGATAGAAAAATAATAAAAATTTGACCAATATAACTAGAATATTTACCAGTTTCACCCACTTTTTCTGATAAATATTCTTGTTGATCATTATGTGATATCACACATCTCCTAGCCTTCAACATATTATCGGTAATGGTTGAATAATGTATGTTTGGGGAACTAAAATCATTAGAATTAAAACTCTATTTAATGACAACACGCCTAAAAAATTCCATATTTTTTAAAATAAATAAAATATGATAAATGAAATATAGTTGAAATGAAGAGACATTAAAAATTAAATATTCAAATGAAATTATGTAAAATTTACATTATTAAATTTACAAATAAATTTTTTGTTTATAGTTGAAAATATTGAGGTTAAAAAATTATATTAAAAATTATATATATTTTAATGTGGAAGAATTTATTCATTAACTATTTTCAAATTAAATAATATTTAAAAGAAAAAAAATTTATTTCATGAAAAATCCTTCCAATTTATAATATGACATCATGCTTGTCCATATTCATGAAGTTAAAAATAGTATAAAACACATGATGATCACAAAAATCATAGTCAAATACAAAAAAATGATTGGTCTGATGAAATAAATGATAACAAATAAAATACATAACTTTATCAAATTATTCTTTATGATTACTAAATAAATCATCTTCACATGAAAAAGAAAAAATCTTTTATAAAATGAAACTTTTATAACCCATAGAAATCATAGATAAAACTTATAGGAATATTTGGGAATCATTTCAATATCAATATTTATTATAGATAAACACTCATGTTTACACATGAACTACCTATCACATTTATATTTAGAGTAACTATCACAATTACACATGAAATAAAAATCAATTTAATACATGGAATAACCATTACAATATATTCCCATAATCTCTTAAGTGAAACATAATAAGATAACAAAAAACCGTTTCCTATTGTATTAGAGATCTATAATGTCTTGAACACTATCTTTTTATAAGTAAAACACCATTCCATCTAAAAAATTTCAATAAACCACAACCTAATCATAACTGATAATATCATGTAGTTTTCAAAATAATCATTGAGTCCATAAGAAACCATTTTTAGAAATTGATATATCCATTCTATTTGAAACCATTTTTAGACTAAACATAACACATGGATGGAGGTTTTTCCATAGTATAAAATTTGGGTGTTCATAAAGGAATAAAAAAACAAATTAAAATTATTGTGGATTTAAAATCCATTTTTTCGTTTAAGTTAATATAAAACATTAATTTTTCCTTTTATAACGAAAGTAAAAACAATCCATAAAAACAATAATTTTCAAAAGATTTATAATAAATCCAAATGTTAGATAATATTTCCATTATATTTATTTTACATAAATATAAAACTATCCACTATATTAAAAATAAATATATGGAATAAAAATAGTGTTTTAAAAAACTCATTAATAGTGGGTTTTTAATGAAATTCCCCAAACATTAGTGTAACTCATCATGTGTGTTTTTTTTATATTGTAATAGTCATGGGTTACTTAATTACATTATTAAAAACATGTGTAATTATTTATATTCCCTTAATTATATCTATAACCGTGTTATATATTGTTTTTTTATTTATAAAATTCACATCTTGAGTTTTGACGACATTTTGTTCATAATTTGAAAATGACTTAAGTGGGTTATCATCGGTTATAATGGTCATTATTATATCATCCAAAAAATAATAAAAATGACATAATTATCAATTTTATAAAAAAATTATACTTTTAAATCAAAACATTAAATATAAATTTAAAAGATGAACTACATGAGAATCATTGAAACGGTAGACCATAGTAATGCTTGATCAATGTTTATATTTTCCAATGATTATTATGGAAAAAATGTAAGTATAATTTTCACTTTAAAGAATAATAATATTAAAAAAAATATCATTTTAATTAATAAAATGTAAATATATATCATCCATGTTATGTGGTGATGAAAAATCAATTACATCACTTGATGAAGGGCATAGTCCATGCATACCCATGAATGGCACTATCATTTCTCTGTTAATGGGAAGGTAAGAAAGTAAATAATGTATTATATATATAGAGTGATAAATATGTAAAATTTATCATATTTAAACATAAATACAGTCAATATAATAACCTATGATAGATAGTGATGGAAAAAATAAAATAATTATTTGAGGCAATCGTCAACTATACATAGGAAGAACGATTTTCATTTCCAATTTACGAATGTGGAAATGATATAGATTATTAGGTCAACTTAATAAAACATAATTATATGGTCTTTAATTATTATATTATTTTATAATGTTTTATGATATTTTATTATGCTAGATAAAGAGAGAAATATAAAATATGACTTTTAAAGTAAACCTCTTCCACAAAAAATAATAATTTTATAACATAATAAGACCTCTAAAAATAGAATTATTATAAATATAATATCTATAAGACTTGGTTATTAATTTTTTAAAGTATGTTTTGTTGATATTAAAAAAATGGGTTTCAAATACTGATAAAATTATAATAAGTGGTTTTATTTTATAAGATATTGGAGGGTCACTCTCGGGATTTCTAAAAATCTTAAATTAATATAAATTAAATATAATTAAAAATTGTATAGAAATTGATTTTATTATAAAATTTTATAGTTATGAGACAAAATAATATCATATAATAAACCTTTTACATTTTTGGATTACATTTGTATCATAATCATTTTTAACCCATCATTAACCCTTTTGGATGAAACCTTAGTATTAATGGTTGATACACTTTATTATTTAATAGAGTTATAGTAAAAAGAAAAAGGACCAATAATTTAACATTGCATTGTTTTGTTAAGTATGAAACATAAATATTTATTATACTATGAATTTTGTTTTCAAAATCTAATCCTTTAATAAACTATAATTTGTTATAAAATATTATTAATGTTAATATTTGAACTATTCTTTTACTCGAACAATAATAACAGCATAGAAAAAAGTAATTTGGGTCCATGGAATCTAGACCTCTATAATATTTCATTTTTATTAGGTATTTTTTTTAAATCATTCAATATAAACTTCTTTTCATGGTAAAAATATTATTTATTTTTTTCTCCAACAATTGAATAATCACAATATATGATTTGGGTAATAATATAATGTTAATTTTTCTTCACTATAAAATTAAAAATAAATTACCATGATGAATATAAATAATATATTTATATATATAATTACAATTTATAACAAAACATAACATCTATCTATCCCCATCGAAAAAATGTTATATTTATTCAAAACAAGATTTTGACATTATTTAAATTTATTTAGGAAAAAAATTATAAAAAATTATAATCACATACATATGAAAAAAAGTCCACATAAATGAATCTTGGATGGTTTTTTATGATATTTTATCATACACAAAAATTAATCAACAGTGATTATAATGTTATATCATTTAACATTTTATTTTTAGCATTAAATAATTGATTTCTCCTTAGTCATGGTAATGAAAATTACTATTGGTACTACTTATATTGGCTGATAATAAGAGGGATATATTTACAAAATATGAATCCAATTAATCCATATAATATTTTTCTTGAAAATTCAACAAATAAATTTGGAAGAAGTTTATATAAATTTAAACTGGAAGAACATGAAGAAAATTTTTTTTTAGAAAAAATGTAGTTTAATATTAAAATGTTTATATAAATAATTCATCCATAAATATCATTCAAAATATACATTTATTATTTTAATAATTAAGAGGGAACTAATTAAATGTTAAAAACTCTAATATATAATTTTATAAAGAAATTATCTAAATTTTTTGAAAATAAAATCAATATTTATCACTATTATTTGAGAAAAAGAATTTATTTTCTAAAAATACATAAAATTAATTAGGACTATTTTGAAAAAAATTAAAAAATGAAGTTTTTTAATATAATTTTTATAAAAGTTATAGTGATTAATTATTATATTTACTACCAAAATAGTAATAATTTTTTATGAAAAAATTATTTTGGTACATAAAATGACTATTCTAAGAATATAGTTGTTATTTCTAAAGAAATGTTCAATAAAAATTCATTAACATGAATCCTTAAATATATTTCACAATTTTCCAATAAATATTATACCTATAAATTCAAGGTATAGGTTATTAGATTCATATTTAAATAATAATGTTTCACAGTTCCTTTGTTATCATTGTCACATATTTTGTATGCTATTAGACATAGTTATTATTTTAATAAAAATAGATATTAAATAATCGAAACATTAATTAATTAATTCCTTTTAATTTGAAGTTGAGATTGATAATAATTCGATTAAAACATGAAAAACCAATTATAGATATCCCACACCGAAAAACATTTAATTAGAATTTCTCTAACATGGTGGATCATGAATTACAATTGTTATCTAGAAGTAAATATAAGAAGGTTTCTAAAATTTGGAAAATAACAGGGAAATGAAATAAATAAAATTGGAGATAATTTATAATCCCAATGATTGATAATGAGTGATAGAGAACATGGTTTTGAGAATGTTTACAATAAAATAACTGAAAGTATTTGATGGAATTTTGGAACATTTAATTATTTGTATGAAAAGTAATAGATTAAATTTTTTTTCAAAAATAATTTATCAGAGTTGATGAATTCATTTTTAATCTAAAATAAAAAAATAAAATATAGTTATTAGGATGATATAGTTTTATACATTATTTAATTTCCACAAAAATATCAGCTTTTACTCCAAATTATGAGTATTGAAGAAGAATTTTTCATGATTGAATCATTAATGGAAAATAATAAGCTGCAAAATAGAATAAAAAGGGTAAATAAGTTGTTCCTCCTATCATTATAAATTAACAAAAAAAATATACTCAATAATATAATATAATTAAAAATAATAATATACCATTATATGGAGAAATAAAAAATTAATCTCCAACTTTTACTTCTAATACCCAAGGTTCAATATAAATAAATACATAAATAATTATCCATATAACTCATAAAAACAAAGATAACTAATATTCTCACCTATAAATCATAATTAATTGATAACATATTCTTCCATGATAAATTGACCAATTGTTATCAAATAAATTCAATCACATTTAATGTTTTATACCTAAAAATATATTCCACAATCAAATAAATACCAAGATATTCTAATGAATTAAAATGATATATGAATCTACATAAATTTAAATAATATATATCAGCCACAAAAATAAAATTCAAACATTAATCTTCATATAAAATTAAATAATTGTTTTACTACCATAATCATATAGGGTTCCCAAAATTGTGAACTTCTTAAGAAAAAACATCAATCAATTATAACTAAATTAATTTTTTAATCCCAAGGTTATCTTAAAGATAAAAGATATATTTTTTAAAATAATGAACCCTTTATCTACAAAATTGTTTTGGTAAAAAATTTTATAATAACCATGACATCACATTGTTATGTAGAAGGAAATACAACATTGTTTCTAATCAATTTCTGGTTCAGTCCCTACATCCATATCGTATAGGATATGTTTCACCCAACCATTTTATTTTCCATTTCCTATTTAAATATAACAATGGTAACATTATGATAAATATGATAAAGATCTTAAAATTTTAATTAATCCTCCAATTACTTTTTATCCTATATGGGTTTCAAATAATCAAAATTTCAAAAAATAAAATAATATTACATGTATATTGGTTCCCTACCATCATGGAACTATTATCCGAATTATTTATGTATCTCATTAACTTATTTTCTTAAATAATTGACTTTAAAAATATTATCGAATATAGTGCAATTAATTGTTATAAATTTTATCTAATATATTCATCTAAATTTTATAAAATTGATCCTTTCATAAAATAATCTTTTGGTGTTTCATTATCATCAAAATATTTGTTAATATATCAGAATATAATCAATAAAAATAATAAAAATCCTATAAAAATGTTATTGGAATACTCAAGTCATATGACCCATAAATACTAGTGTGGCGGTTTTCTACACAATGTTTATAAAAACAAACTCATAATGCTTGATTATAGTATAAAATAATGTTTTCATTATTTAATTTCTCTTCAAATTCATTTGATGGTAACCTACTGATAGGTCCTTCTTCAAATCATATGAGGTCCTTGGATTTTTTTGATACTTTTTTTGATGGCCCAACATCAGCAGATGTAGTTTCAAAGCGTTTCACCCCACAACTCTACTTATTTTATTTTCATTAATATAATTTATTCCCTTCTTTAGATAGTCATACACATAACGATACATATCACTGTATTAAAAATCACAAATTCTTGATTATTTAAATTACCATCACCACTACCATTATGATTTTCATTAAACTCATGATCATTATACCCCCTTATACCAAATCCAATACACCTTCCAAAAAATATTTAATATTGATTGAAATGTTTTTTACAACACATATAACATTTTATAATATAACCTTTATATATATATGTTGGATTTTTATTTTTTACCCACATGATGAATGTTTCGTAAAGATTTCATTTAAAGGTTCATAAGTGTTGTAAAATTCCACGTCGTGTTTCTCATCAAAATTAACAAAGAATTCATAAATTGAAAATTAGTATATGGAAAATGTTATTTATAAACATGTTTTTAGTCCTTTGATAAATCTATTAATTTTAGAATTTGTTTCCTAGATAAAACATGTCATATACCTTTCCATTTTTTGGACGTATACGTTATATGTGGCTGTAGAATCATCGTCATTCTTTCTCAATTTCATGACAAAATATTCCATTATAAGAGAAATAAGCTTTCCGAAATATATATCTAGAATATGGAAACTGAAATATCTCCATTCCATGGAGGCAGTCTAATCTATCTCTTTAGTATTTGTTACCACACACCACTATAAATCATGTTTACCTTAAAATGATAAATTGAAATATTTAAATTTTCCTTATTCAATTAATCCATTATATATAATATATTTTATAGATCATTACACTAAACCGTAGATACCACTTGGTAAAAATATCCATATAAATCATGACGGTGTTTCCACATAAAATTTTCAACAATCGAGATTTTCCTTTGTGGATGATTTATCTTCTATTAAAAACTCATACAAATATGATTTATATCTTAATTCAAATGATCCATTATAGAAACAAAATACTCAGTTCCAATTCCTAGAATTTTATTTCACTGATTTTGATGTATTAAATTTTAGTTATGGCTTCCTACTACATCATACATGGTTCCTCTATCGAATAACATTATAAACAAACAAATTTTAGTAGAAAAAAATTATAACTTTAGAATGATATATCATTTCATGTTTATATTGATGAAAATATTTTATGGTTATTCCAATAACATTATCCTATCCTCTAAATTTATATTTTACATTCTCTAAAACCAAATATAAGGTCCCATCTGAAAGAAATTATATATTCCAGTTAATTATACTATATTGAACATTCTTAACATCTCAATGAGAATTTTGTTTCAAAAATTTATTGAATTATGTCATAAATCATTAATAAAAAACCAATATATTACCATTATGAAACATTTATTCAGTATCTATTTTCTCGCATATTTTTTTAAATAAAACATTTAATACCATCATTAATCATCTTCGTTATTTTAAACATGACCGTATCCTTATCCATACTCATCCTGTGAAAATAATTTAAAAAAAATTACGATCAAAAAATTCATAGTACAAGGCAGAAAAAAGATATAAATAACCTACTCTAATGGAAAAAACTAAAAAGAAATAAAATACTTATTTATAGAACATTATTTGTGGATATTTTTTATTTGATCATTTACATGTGAATGACACAGATTTTTTCCTTGAAGGATTAATTTAAAATACACATAATGAATATATACAAAAATATAGAAAACATGGGGCCTCATTTTAATATAAACCCTACATATAGAGTAACCCTTATAGATACACATGGAATGTTCACCATAGTTATATCTGGATTAACAATCACATTTAATAATGAAATAACTATGACATTTATACATGAAATAATCATCACAGAATTTATAAAATGTCTCTTTAAAGAATCATACAAGGTTAACACTATTTAATAACCCAATTAATTAGAACTCTATAATGGGATAAACGATTCTATATAATTTACAGATCCACCCTCCCTCATGAAAAATGTCCTACAATAATAAAATAATCATAAAACGTTATTTTTTTAGTTTTTTTAAATAATTTAATCCATAAATAATTTTTTGGGATTTTGTTATATCCTTTAAATTCAAAAAATCAGTTCAAAAATAACTTGAACATAGAGAAGGATGGTTTATCATTGAATAAGAATTAGAATCATGTAAATTAATGAAAACATCATATAATGGTTTCTCTGGTGATAAAATATATTTTGTCCATATACATTAAAATATAATATTCTTTCTATGTTTAGTAATGAATGTCCACACATTCTGTCAAAATATTTATTTTGAAAAACATTTAAAGAAAGAAAAAATTGGAAAAAATATATTTATAAATACTTTAATTCCATATAAGAATATCAATAAATATAAAAAATGGATATGGTGGGAAAATAGATTTTTATGGGAATAATTAAAAGTGGAGTTTTAAAACAAAAACCCATTTCCAAGAGTCTGACTCATCACAAATTATATTTGACATCATGAATAACAAAAATTGGTAAATTATTTATTTTTAATACCCATTTTATTTTTAATTATTCATTTTAAATTATCTCCTACCATGATATATTAATTAGAAAATTCATTACATGCATGTTTGATGTTTAGATGAAATTCTGTTCATAAGTTCAAAATGACACCAGTTGGAATACTATGTTCATGAGGTCATTATTATATCATATCTATATTAATAAATATAAAATACTTATCATTATTATAAATAAAATTCTTCTTAAACCCAACAAGTGATTATTATTATTAAAATTGAAATATATTACAAACCCAGAGACGGTAGGCCATACATATGCATGAGTAATTATTCCATTATTCAACAGTCATTATGAAAATAAGGTGACTATCATTTTATATTTTAAAATTATTAGAATATAATAAATATAATAATAATAATTAATATAATATTATATGTTTCATACTTTTGGTGTGGTGATGAAAAAACATATCACATTGCTTCATGCAGGTGGTGGCCCACACATACGTATGAACGATGTTATCAGTTTTCAGTTAATGAATCACTTAGAAAGTAAAAAATGTTATACATTTTAAGGATAAAAATTATTTTGAGAATATCATATATAATAGTTGATTCCATTACTATAACTCTCTATGAGATATGGTGATAGTAATATAATTACATCATTCAGCAAGGTGGTAGTCCTCCAAACACATAAAAGATGGGTATTCTCCTAATTAGATAGAAGAGGTGATCAATATAATTTATTTCATTATCACAGTATAATTTTTGTTTATAGGGGATAATATTTTTCTAATTTTATCATTGATTAGGTATATATGAAATATGTGCAATAAGAAATATAACTATAATATATAGTTAAAAATATACATCTTCTTTTGAAAATGTATTTTACATGGTACGTTATGAACTCAATGAATTTTATTCTTCTGAAATAAACCATCAAGAATATGGGGTGGAATATATTAAATAGATTTTGGAATATTTTGGGAAAACCAAATGGACTATAAATTGATAATAAATGATTGGATGTGGTCTCCTATAATTTGATGGGGTAAGGGAACTCTAGGGATATATAAAAATATCAAATTAATATCAATTTAGATTTATATAAAAATGGATTAAAATTTATAAAATTATAATCTACGATCATGATTATCATATTATTATATTTTGAAATGATCAGCTTACATATTTTCCCTTTCCTTTTTTAGACATTTGTTAACTATTCTCAAAATTATCATAATATAATAGTTTGAAACATTTTAAGGGTTAATAATGTTACTATAAAATGAAAAAATAACTATAAATTGGAAAATTATTATTTCATTAGCCTTAAACAAACATTTTTTATTAATATATTATTATATAAATTTAAATTATTTAATTAAATAAAATATATTAAATTTTTTCAAAATGTCAATTTTAGAAAAATTGAATTTCATAATCATTAATAAAATAAAATAAGTTACTTTATTATAAATAATCCAAACCCATAAAAAATGTAATATTTTTTTATAATACGAGTGATTAAAATAATCCAATTCAAATAGTAATAGTTTTTATATTATAAATATTTTTTTAATTAATATAATAATTACTATCTTAGTGTTATCTATGAATTTAATGTAATATTTTATTAAATAAATACTAAAAATATATTATAATGATAAAAATAAATAATATATAAAAAATAATATTTATATACATAAATATTGACTATTTATCCCCATGTTAAATACATTAATTTTATTAGAAATAAGAGTGTATCATTTTTAACATTTCATTAGATGAAAAATTAGAAAATTTATGATAACATGCCAATGGAAAAAATCCACACAACCAAATAATGGATGGGAATTTATTAAAATTACATCTAATATAAAACAAATGTAATTTTAGGGGTCATTTTATAGTTTTTTCCATTTTTTATACATTCATTAATTGATTTACTGTTATCTTAGTTTAAAATATTACTAATGTAATAATATACATTAAAAAAACGAATAGGGGAATATTTCTCATGTTTTATTCCCACTAATTAAAAAAATTTAATCCATTATTCAATATTTAGAACACAGAAGTTGTAAAATTTTAATAAAAAATATACTTGGAAAACTCAATGAAAAACATGTTTATAGAAAACAACATATTTGATTTATAATATATTTATATTTTTATTTTTTTTTAAATTTTGTTTAGGAACTATAGTTGGATTATATTTATTAAAAATTAGCTGTTTATTATATAAAAATATTCCAAAATAGAAATTTGTATCCACATATTCCTAAATAAAACCCCATTTTTAAAAAAAAAATCAATTTTCTTAAAAATTAATTGAGAAATGAAATTTTCTGAACAAAATAATAAAATTTTCCATATATAAATTATACATACTGAATTGAAAAATTATTTTTAGTTTATCAAATAGAATTTCTTAATATTTTAAATGTTGGCTATTATATTAATGTAAAAGAAAATATTTTTAGATGAAAACATATTTTTGAAGAATAAAATGAATTTCTTAAAAATTGATGGATTATTTATAAATAATTAATAAATAAATTTTAATTTATTTTTAACATTAAATATATTTCATTATTTATATTAACCATTTCATACCAACCAATTCAATAATATGGTTATAATGGTAATACTTTAATAATAATATTTGGATGTTCATTAATGATCATTGTCGCATACGTTATACGTTATCATTAATAGTCATTATTTTATAATCCTGGGATGTTAAAATAATAATTACAATATAGACATAATATTCTTCATCAATCCTCCTCATATTTCATAATCAATAAATGAAGTATCCACAAATTATTCCTTATAAGCCATCATATTTTATTCAATAAATCTATATGAAGAGGAAGTTGTATATCTCTTATATTCTCTATGTGATACTATATTTTATATATATTTCAACATTCTATGGCTTGAAAAATACACAATGGTGTGTTTTATCTTTTTCAAAATAATATATAAACAATTACGTGATATATTGATCCACATAAAAACTAAAAAACCATGGGATATCTATATAATATTTCTATATCTATATCCATAAATATTTTTATTATAAAATAAACTAATTTTTTTCTTTTAAATACTTATATATTTCATAGAAGCTATTTTCAAAACAGTATAAGTGAATTGGAATAGGATATAGTGTAAGAAATAAAACTATGATATGTTTTTTACACATAGTGAAGAACAAATTCAACAATGTCGTAATTCCCTCTACCCAAAATTTACCTGTCAAGGGTTGATAATGAAAGAAGAGTGAAAATGAGCCTTAATTTTCTAACCTAGTGGGCTATGGGTAAGATATGAGAATCAATTTTATAAATATCTCATGAATGGAAGGTATTAAACACTATAATTATTCTGATTTTAATTATGGATAAACAACCACCCAAAAAAAATATATGATAGAAAATTAAACCCAAATCCATCACATTATCCAAGATCAATATCAATAAATAAACATATATATATTTCCCAATAAATAAAAATAAAATAAAAATTTTATGGTAGTGACTCATCAATAGCTCTAAAAACTATGAAATAAATGTCTATGTGATTTCCTAAATTCTACCTAGAAACCTAATTAACTATTTATATGTATAGGTTGATAATACAATAAAACTAAGAAGAAAAATTATAAATTAAATATTTGAAAAATTAAAAATATAACAGTAATAATTTAGTGAATAAATTGTAGAACAAAAAACATATATCAGGTAAACTATCTAATCCCATCCATACCATTGATTTCTCACAAAATCAAGAATAAAGAATGGTAAAAAAACTAGGGATATAAAACAAATATGATTCCCGAAAAAATCATACCCATTATTGTCTATTCTCATTCCCCAACATAAAACATCATTGTAATGTCCCGACTCAGGTGCCATATATCTGTTCCCGGATCCAGTTAGTGACATGTCCTCAGGAATGCTTCCTCATATGCCACAGTTTACTGAATACTAGAGAAGGTATAATATCCTCCATTGGGAGACTATACTCTCTTTTTCAATGTATTTTAACATCAGAAATAAATAAGAATAAACATATGATATAACGAAAAACCAATCCAAAAAATTATCACTTGATGAATAATATAGGAAATAATAAATCCAACACAAAAAATTAGATATTCCTTGATTTATATGTGTCAAAAATCTATATACACATCCCAAAATGAAAATTATCACTAATTACACTGATATGGGCCCTGATTCACATTTGGTTCCCTTATCTATTCTCCATCCTAACTCATATATCTAATATAGGAATCAGGGTATTTTCTATTCCTATAACCATGAATTATATCTTTGTAATGATTATGCAGCACAAGTATGCTGTGATTACAACATAGTAAGACCCTCCAGGAGGCTTTTCAAATAATATCCTTCTAGTAACATTGCATGTTGTTAAATAAATTATATTTCACAATGCATCTGTAAAAAATTATAACATTTCACCATTCATTAATTAAACACATAATCACTTGGGTTCCCTAGGTCACCCAAACTCTAAATGTCTACTTTTGTCCATGTTGAGGTTTTAATCATAACACAATAACATTTTTATCATTTTCATTTCATTTCAAATCATATAATTACCAATTGGAACCGTAGTCCAATTCTAAACTCGTGGGTGTAGAACGTCGTGTCTAGCACCCCATGGTTATTTGGTGCCACAATCCCTATCACACACCCATATGTCACATGATTTTTATAGTCTCATTCCATGTCCCATACTTCTTATCTCATATGGGTTTCTGGAGCCTCATTCACTATCCCATACTCAATTATCATACATGGCTAATTGGATCCCCATTCCATGTCCCATACAATAATAATCAAAAATTGGTATTTGGCACTACATTCACTCTCCCAAACTCACAAATTAATCAGTAAAATATTATTCACATATATATCAACAATCATGTCTAATCAACAACAAACATTTTTCCACATATAACATCATAAAATACATTTAAAATTAATCAAAACATATATGGTACCCCGATTTAATTACATTTAATAATATCAACAACATCCTATTAAACTATATATCAATATTTAACCATATTAATCATTAACACATTATTTTTAAGCCAAGTATCCATGAATCATAGTTTTAAAATAATTCATTAACTCATTAATTGAATGGTCACATAACTCTAATTTCTCTTCAATTCCACTATCAAACATTATATTATTTAATTCAGCAATTAAATAATCCTATTCTCCAAATTTCAAAATAATTATATTCTTATAACCAATATACAGATTAATTAATCCAATTCCACCAATTTGATAATAATGACATAACATTAATTAATTTTCATGTTAATTAATCCAATTTCATAGCCCTATTAATCAATAAATTCTAAAATTCCTTAATTAATCAATTATAAAACATAATTAATTCAATAAAAGAAATTAAATTTCTAATCACTCAATATCAATTAAAAATATTCACACACCTAATAGAATCAAATAAATTGGTATCTGAATAATAGACCACCATTGTCATGATTAATGATGAATTGACACTAACCAAAATGCTCAATTGAACCAGATTAACCAAGATCGCTGTGAATAATAATATATACATATGTATCCTAAATCCAATTTCAAAATATTCTTGATTTGACAATCCTATATCTAAATTTATCAAAAAAGGTGAAACCCATCTTCTTGTTATCCAGAATGAGATATGGGAGGAAGACAATCCTTGTCATGAAAAAAATTGATACCTAGAGAGGTGATTATCTAACAATACTACATTTGATTTGTCATAAATGTTGTCATAGAGCTGTAGATATTAATCTATAAGCCTCAAGTAATGATTAGAAAATTTTAGGGTTGAATATATTTGGCATTGGGTGAAGTCATCGGGGTTCATAAATTGTAAATCCATATTTCAGATTAATTTAACTAACATGCATGATTTCTATGTTAGGGTTACATTTAGTTCAAAATTGTGCATCTAAACCAAAACCCTATTATAGGGTGGGGCTCTAGGTTACTCTTAAGAGGTCACATGATTTGAAAAACAATTAACTATCCATATAATCCCCCTATGTCAAGGGTTGAATAGTTTACTGGTGTAGGGTGCATTGATTGAGAAAATCATGCGCCAACTATGTGCTTCCCAAATACCCTCCAAAAACATCTAAATTCCACCAAAATACACCCTTGATAATGTAAAAATATATTATTCTAAAAAAATTCAAAAATATTCTTAATAAAGACCAATTCACCTTTAGAAATTATCCATTTTTTATAATATCCAAACCTTATAACAATGTTCCCTCAAGATGTAATCCCAATATTCTCTGTTATTATGAGTAAAAATGATCATTCTAGTGAGATCGCATATTTTCTAATCATTACCATATTACTTCCTGAACACAACCATGTTGTACCAATATAAGAACTATATAAACATTCTTTAGAAAAACAAATTTCACTCTTATCTAATATAAGTATCAAATACTCCTCAATGGACACATTGGTCTCAAGATCAACATCATCTATATTGATCTGATAAGAAGGCTCCGGGTGATACCGTCGAAGCTATGACACCTAAAAAATATCATGTATGCCCTTGCACCTATGTGGAATATCTGATCAGTATTCCATTATCCTAAATCTCTCAACAACCTCAAATGGTATAAAAAACATGGCACCATCTTTCTCTAGCTTTATATAATACAATGAACCAATCTAGTCAACACACAATGTAATACATGATCACTATCTGTAAACTCTAGGGTTTAATGATGTATACTAGCATTGGACATAGTTCTAATCTAATAATTATCTAAATGGTTTCAATTCAGCTAAACATTCTCATATTTCTCCGGCATTAGGCTCAGACATAACAACTATGATTCACCATCCTCTTTCCAACAAATGGGTGATCTGCATGGCCTACCATATATGGCTTCAAATGGATCAAAATGTTTAGTTTCATGATAACTACTATTATATAATAACTCCATAAAATCTAGGCGATTCTCCCATGAACCACCAAAGTACAAAGAACATTCTCACATAATAACCTTATGCTCTTCAATAGTACATTCTGACTACCCATATGTCTTTTGGTGAAAATCAATACTCAGTAAAACATGTGTACCATGAGTCTTCTACAATCCCTTCCCATAAATAGAACTAATTCATGAGTCGTGTCTTTATACAATACTACATGATATTATATTCAGATAGACTATCATTTGAATAGACAAGCCTCCCAAATGTTCCACTAAGAATGTCTCTTGTATCGGTAAAAAATATTTTTCCATTATAAAATGGTCCAAAATCACCCAAATAGTTTCATTAATATGAGGTGTCCTTGGGTGAACCACCACAATTTTTATAGTAATGTAAAACCACTCTCATTCAGGGATCGGAAAATACTTATAATAAACCACCATTTCGTTGATGCTCATCCATAACATATTGACAGGTGTGCATCATGTCACAAACCCTCATATCTCTCTTTTCATTTCAGTCCATAAAAACTATCATTGTAAGTCATGATATATTTTGGTCACACTTGGATTTGTTGTCTACTTTGAGGAATGAAATTACCACATTATCTCCTCATACATACTCATAGGCAGAATATCAAAATTCCTAGCATAAATTATCTCATCATAATATATGGTGCAATTGAAAGGTAACTGCCCAAATTCAATGATTTCCCTTATAGAAAAACACTCTAGATCCTCATACTAACTAACTCTAACCATATCAAAAGTGTAGACTCTACATAAAATGATATGAGATTCATCTTCTCTTGAATATCCTTATCCACTACATGCATTTATTTTAATATGGTCATTATCATCCACTCATAACTACTTTCTTGATTTGATTGAGTCAGTGTATTCCAAAATAAAGTTTAATCCACAATATTTCTCATAAAATACAAATAATATGGATTAGAGTCAATAATATTAAAATAATAAACCTATATCAATTATTCGTGATCCGAGACTCCATGTGAATATATGGACTTCAAGCTATTGTGATACATTGACACAAATTTTTTTCACCCAATTGATAATTCATCTAAAACATCAAATGATAAACACATACTACGAAATTGAGTTCATGAATATGATAGTTCCATTTTTGTAGCCTCAGCTACAGAGACCGATACACGCACACAACATCTCCCTCTATCAACACTACTCTAAGGCTGATCCAAGATGTGTCACAAAACAATGTATACGCCACAAGTAGTCGTCGTGGATTAAGATCAGTGTCATAGTAAAATTACTCTTCATCTCCTAAAAGGAAGTATCACAAGAATTTTAACATTATAACCTTATTCCTTAATTAGTAATTCATTAATATAGTGATTTAAATATGGAATAGACCGTCATTAATCAATAATAATAATCCTCCAACACTAGTAATCTAAAAATATAAAAACAATTTTGGGTTGCATACAACAATCCACTTCCTGAACATTATTTGGGTCCATAGACACAACTTCTGACAAGATGATATGACCCATGAAGAGTACCAGATTAATTCTAAGTCGATACATAAATATCATGTTTTATAGTCTTTTCTCTCTCAGTTTATTGATGACGCTGTCAATATGTTGGGTATGATCATCAATTGTCTTGTAGTACACCACGATCTTATAAAAAGCCAAAAAAATATTGATCTATCATGGTATATATAATTATTGTCATCATGGAAATAAAAACTATGGGTTAATTCATCAAATTTAATGGCATCACAAGAAACTCCTATAAGATGTACCTGCTTATAAAAGCTATACTCTATATATAAGATGGTAGAACACTCAGCTGGTGATACCCTGATTTCTATTAAAAAATTGAGAAAATACATGCTAATCTAAATATTTCTACATGATAGTCATTATGAGGAAGAGGATAACAATTATTCATAGTAATACAGTTCATCTTTTGGAAATAAACACATAACTGTAGAGTATCATCATCCTTCATAAAAAAAACTAGAGAACCCCAAGGAAACATACTCATATGGGTAACCCCTTATTTAAAAACTCTTCCTATTGAATCATGAGGTATATAATATTTTTTGGATCCATTCTATATGGTGGAATAGAAACTCTCTCATTCCCAGGGATGAGCTCAATTGTAAAATCCACGTCTATCTCCGATGGTAGCCCTAATATTTATTCATGAAAAACCCAGAAATCTATCCACTAATCATGGAAAGGAATCCCTATTGACACCTCCATAATCTATGAATAGGCTAGAATACTTGGAGTCGGATCTCTTAATTTTTAAGGAATTGGATTTGCATGGCCACCCATGATATCTAATTCACCATGGTGAGTGTAATTATTACCCTCTAGAGACGTAAAATTTACACTTCTTTGATAAAAATCAATGTGGGATTGATATGGTACTAACCAATCCATAAATAAATTAGTTATATTCCTGACATATATTGAATATAAAAATCTAAAAGGAAATGTTACTCCCCCGACTTAATAGAATTATCTTTTCATAAATTGATGTCCCCTGTTTTTACTCTCAATGGTTTATCAACCATCATAACCCAACCCAAAATTTCCACTATCAAACTCAACCAATTCACAAGGTGTGAAAACAAGAGTTACCAGTATCAATAAGGTAGTATCTAGAATAGAAGAAATAATAATTGATCCAGTAACATTTTATCGTCCACCCTCATTATACACACGTGTATGTTGAACTGCATACAACTATCATGACATCTTCCCTATGAAATAGTTTCTGTTTTTAGAGCTGAATACATCTTCTTATAATGGAACACTTTCCAAGAATCACCATGTCTAATGTATCTAATGCAATGGTAAGTACAACTCTAGCTGCCATACTGATAAGGTTTAGAAGATCCCCTTCCTTTATTCGCATTCTCCCTATCGACTCCATCATTACAGTTTTTTTTGGGTTCCTGCTAAACCAATCAATAATTACCATCTAGACACAATCATGTAACTCCATCCGGGGTAATGGATAGTGCATATAATAATGTCCCTATATACCACACCGGTGGAAATGTAATTTTGTAAGATCTGAAGTAACTGATCCTTCCCCCTTGCCACTCATCCTTCCACTACTCTGGCCAACATTATCATTGCAATTCATCCTTCCCTCGGAATACATACCTCTATATCATCTCATATAAACCACATTTCCTCTACTTTATTCCTCCATTAGGTTCTCCTCAACTATGATATCATGACTAACCACCTTATAAAACTTATTTAACTGAATTATATTAACCTGTGACTTAATCACACATTTATGTCCGTCCAAGAAACTTATAGTCGTAGCCATCTCATCACCTTCTAACATTAGAGCAATTCACTGCAAGTCCATAAAGTTACCACCATAGTCCATCAAAGACATAATCCCCTTAAGAAACCTCATGAACCCAATTTCCCTCTCATATCCTAGTTTATCTAATGAAAAGTTCCCTATAATGTTCCCCCAAAATTCATTTCATAACATACCATCTGGAATCCCGATCTGATCCCGACATATCACAAGTACATCTATAATCTTTATAACATAAATGTAGATAGTTTGAAATTTTTTTTAGGAATAACCAAATAGTAAAATATAGTCTTGATGGACTCAATCTAAATCTCATCATCCTCAGGACCATCTTTTCTAATGAATGCCCTAGGGTGTTTTAGCTAAAACTCTCATGTTAGGTCAGATGTACTCTTCAAAACCAAATATGGGTGTCTCTATATAAACTACATAAATATTGAAAATTTCTCATGGAACATCAATTATAATTAATTCTCAGTAACCATCAGTGCATTAGGTTCCACTATAAGGGTATCATCTATATACATTTACTATTGTCATCATCTCAAAAAGCATCATGATAGAGGAATATCTCTATAATTCCAAGCGCACATATCTTGAAACAAAACTCATCTTCAACACATATATGTATTATAGATTTAAAAACAACCATAATATGTCATCCCCCCTAAACAAAGCCACATGGCCAAAACCAATGCACTATCAATATTCTTATCCATCATACATTTAGGTTCTGGATGAAAAGGGAAAACACCTTATCAATTTTTACTTTTATCATTATACATCCATTTTACACAATTTTCATCATTTTACAATTTAATATTTTCATATCACGCCCCATTTTCATAAAATATTAAAAAAGTAATGAAAAATATTTTAATTTCACCAATTTACCCAGGCCCAAATTTTCATTGAATGCCAAGAATGATACATATCACAAAGGATCCTGATTTTGTACGATGATTCATACTATCTCAACTCTCATTCTATTTGACGACACAAGTCAAATCTCATAAAATATCTAAATCAATAATCACATCATAGAGAATGTTCATCACTCGAGGTAAAATTGCATCAAACCGTAACAAAAAACATAACAAATCAATATCATGTTGGGTACATGGATTTTACCCCCACACATGGTTTATATAATCCCGTGAACAAGATCCTGACCAACACCTAACTAATCGAATTATTTTTTGTACCCTTACCAAATGGAATGTAAAAAAAATGAATGGAAAATCCCTTTGAGACCACATTGTAACATCCCATCCTAGGTGCCACACATAGGTTCCCCTGAACCAGTCAAACACAAAAACTCAGGACCACCTCCCAATACCCTTGAGGATTCCAACAAACATCGATAGTCTAATATCGATCACCTGGAAATAATACCCTCTTTACCAATGTTTCATAATAGTGGAAATAAATAAGAATAACTCAATTATATAAATATTATCCAAGAAATACCAATATAACATGATGATAAAATAGGAAATTCAATATGAAAATACTAAATAGCAGATATTTTATGCCTGATATGTGTCAAGAATTAATATGAAAAACCACAGAATAAAACAGACTAAATAATCCCATGAGGGTCCCAAATCACGCATGGTTCCCTCATCAATGCTCTATATGAACTCATCTATTTAATAAAGGACTATTTCAAATACATTTTCATGCATACGAGTACTCTATTTGGGTTCCACATAGGCAGCCCAAATGGGGTGTGAGTAAAACTAAGTATGCCCCCACCAATGATATCTAAAACAATTTCATTCAATAATAGTTTATATTTATGTATGAATAATAAAGTTAAAGTCATAAGTAAATTCTTATCACATATCACCATTCTTTGACGAACAACATAATCATTTGGGTTCTTGAGGACTCCGGAACCTTAGTACCCACTTCACCATTTTATTATGTATAAAACATTTCATAGTACCAAGATTATAATTATAATTTAATTTCAAATCATATCATGGAAAATTGAAACCATGGTCTAATTCCAGACTCATGGGATTAGAGTATCGTATCTAATAACCATGTGTATTTGGGGCCTCATTCCCTGTCAAACTTATCAATGTCACATGTGTATATTTTTATTCTATCCATGTACTATAAGAATTATCTCATATGGTTATTTAGAATGTTGTCCATGTCCTACACTCATTTATCATATAAGAGTTTTCAGAGACTCAATACCTATCACATACAATAATAAACACATATGGTTATTGGGAGAATTATTCCTTGTCTTAAATTCTTATATCAATAAATAAAAAATATACCGTATAAATTAAGTCTAATCAAACAATAACCCTTTTATCAAAATTTCATGTCATAGTATACAATTATAATTTCTATCAACAAGTATTGATCCCTAATATAATCAAATGGAAGAATATAAACAGCTAACTATTAACCGTCTATCTATATTTAAACATAAAAATCATTTATAATTTAAGGATAAGCCAAGAAACCCTTATTCCCAATAATTAAATAATTCACAAAAGTATTATTTGACCAATAAAACAACCAAATATCTAATAAATGCCACTGTCACGTATTCCTTTAATTAGTTAATCAATTAGTGAATCTAATTTAAAAAAATTCTTAATCATTAATTTATATTAATCAATTAACCAATTAATTAGTATTATTAAACAGATTTAATAGTAAAATCATTTCATTAATTAATTCTACAATTAATTAATCCATTTATACATATTTTATATCATTGATAATAAATTAATTAAAAAAATACATTAGTTAATTAACAAGTTAAATTATTTAATTGCGTTTATAAAATTCAATTTCTAAATGTTCAATTGAATTTATTAAATTATATTCATGTTAATGAAATAGATATATTTATATTTTATTAAAATACAAACTACCTTATGATTATTTTTCACTTCTCACCGATATAAACCCCAAATTGAAGCTGATAAACCATGATCATTCAGACTAACAACATCTTAATAGGAAAACATGATCCTAGAAGAGATGATTCAATATTTTACAAACATATATCTAAAAATACCCCCAACATGATTAAAAAATAACTTTGTTATCTAAAAAAATATATGGTAGGATGAGGAAACCTATCGTGAAGAAAAAAATTCTTAGAGAGGTGAAAATATGATAATTCAGCAATTTGATTCATCAAGAATTGTGATTGAGATCCCTATGGATTCGTAATGAAACTAGAAAAAAAATAATATTAATTGATTATGATAAATTTGGGTCAAATTTTGGAAATGTAAGTGGGGTTTTTTATTTTTAAATAAATTGTTTGGAGTAATTAAAACAATGAACATGGTTTCCTAAGAATCATTGAAATGTTTTAGAATCATTATTCCTAATCCACACCATTCTTATCAGTTGGGGAGAGTGGTTACTCCTAGTGAGAGAAAAACTTGAACAACCAATTTACCACCATGTAATCTATCTCTGTCAGTTGCTTAATGATTTTTTGTGGCATGTGGCACTATTTTTAAGAAACATATGCCAATAATGAACTATCTAGATCATGAAAAAAAATTAATCCATACAAACCCAAGTCAAAAATCTACTAATTAATACCCAAAATAACTAAAAAATAATACTTGAAAACCGGTACTTTACATCTCTATAAATGGATGGGATATTATAATCATGATATCTAGTACCTACAATAAATATCACATCACATAAAAATTCATCTCTTATGTGGGTAGATATGAATATGTAACAACTCCACCGTCCCACGGTCTGGAATCTAGTGATAAGATTAGTCATACTAAAATCCCATCTCACCTGAAGATACATAGCCCATTAATCCATATCTCTCCCAAAGTCACATATGACATCACACAACATCTTATGAAAAAATTTTGGTTTTAGTGTATGATTAACTTGAATGAAATCATCCTCATGTCTTACTCTTACCATGAAAGACCCCCACCGCATATCACAACCTCTTCATTTCTAGGTAGTCTCCAAAAAAACACCTAATATCATTGATAATGAAAGAGTGGGTAAGAAGAGGCATAAAGTCATATATATCAAGAAAATTCCTTTTGTACAGTAAGACACCTAACAACGAAAAAATTTCAGTGCTTTTAATGTTTTAAATCATAGGTTGGGGGAAAAAATAAATAACATTAAATAAATTATATCTATAGGACAATAAATTCTCAACCTAGAGGATTACAAGAATTGAACAAAAACCCAAAAACTCATTGAATACAAAATATTTCAAATATAATAAATAATTCCACAACTAAATAGAACACACAGCCTAACAACCAAATGAAGAATAAAATTCCCAATTTAAAATTCTTGTTTCACCCATTTCTAGAATTAACATTTTTGTACTAATAATAATTTATATAATACAATTAATTTATATTTTACATTATTCATT
This sequence comes from Viscum album, assembly GCA_963277665.1. Classification (NCBI taxonomy): domain Eukaryota; kingdom Viridiplantae; phylum Streptophyta; class Magnoliopsida; order Santalales; family Viscaceae; genus Viscum; species Viscum album. The sequence goes on along the minus strand of OY728147.1, from coordinate 1,350,897,464 downwards.
CATTTCTCATTCAAATATATAAATATAATTACCAAAAATAAAAACTAGATCATTATTATTCATTGTCCAACACATGATATTTTATTTCTATAATAAAATTTATTACATCATTGACCAGGAAACTATCACAAAAAACAAAAACTCACACATCAAGCATCACACATCAACCATAAAAAAATCACAATATCGTTCACTATATCTCACCCTAACAACCACACATCCCATTATTCAAACAACAAAAAAACCACACAATAAAACCACTTCACATTTTCCCACATTACATCCAATTGACACCACAAATTTCATCATTTCTTCCACTTATTTCACAACCTATCCCATCAATAATATCACCAAATGAAATCTCACACTACATATGACCACACCAAAATAACATCCAAAAAATAATCATATACCAACATAAAAAAATTACTACAAAAATAAAAAATTAATTAACATCATTATTTAAAACTTATATTATCACCAAATACATATTTCTATGGGTAACCAATTATTTAGAAATATATATAATCATATAATTTTTTTCACTATTTGATTTAATATATACACATAATGTTTCCCATAATAATATAAAATATAATTCAAGATAGTTTCCAAAAAACTATTATTTTTAGCAATGGAAACAACCTGTGTAAACTCATAGATAATAATATCAATTTAAAAAAATATGTCATTTTTCTGCATGCCTATAAATTTTAAAAAATGCTGAATTATAAGGTTTATTAATTAGTACCTTATGATCGACATAATGTATTTAAAAATCATGGCTTCCTGACATATAAAAAGAAATTTTGGAGAGAATGCTGATCAAATACCTCAAGGAAGTAATATGAATCACTACACAATGTTAGTACTGGTTAATGAAAACCACTAAAAACCACATAAAAGTTATGAACCCGTGATCAACCAATAAATTTATATCAAATATAATTCCCTTACCGTAGAAACACTAACACTAAAAGGACAACTGAATGCAGTATTATTATGATGAACAATATGTAAAACAACAATGAGAATTAATGAATGAAACCTAGTTAGAACCACTCGGGGATTATCTCTCATGGTTGAGTTTGTAATATAATCAAAATGGCCTAAATTAACTACTAGGTATTCACTTGGGTTTACCATGTACCATGTTACAATCTAAAACTGTTATAGTTTTTGAGTGGATTTAGGATTTTATACCTATTTTGAAAAAATTATACCATGACACATCCTACATCAATATAACAATCAACTATTGAAAAAGTGACCATTTTGTGGATCATTGAATAATACCACACCAAATACTAGACAGAAAATTATATTTCTAAGAATCATGGATAGATCCAAGTTATATATAAAAAATACCAAGTAAATGTAAATGAATATGGAGGACACAGTATTCCTAGACATTAACAACCAAGAATGAGAATATTATCTATCACATATATTCAAAAAATACCCCATAAAATAAATATAAGAACACACCAATATGGGAAACAAGGCCATAACTAGGATACCAAACCATGTTTATGCCGGTTTTTGATGAACCACCAATGCACCACATGTGAGCCATATACTATATAAAACACTCCCATGTCACATAACATATAAGTATATGTTGTATCCCTACTATAAAAAGTGTCCATGAAAAAATAGAAAATCCATAAAATCATGTCATATATGCCTCTACTCAGTAGAAAAACTATTCACACTATAGAAACACCATTATAGAATATCCCATCACTTCACAAAAAAAATTTCCCACATCTTATTTTCCCAGAAAACACTCTTCCACTTTCTCATAAAATCCCACAGATCCTCCTCTGAACACATCTTCTAAAAGTATTCATGGAATGTAATTGAAGGTAAGGTACAATTTGTTGTATAATATACTGCTCAATATATTCACATATTTGAAATCAGAAACAAAATCCAAAGGAAACAAGAAAGAGGTTAAAACTACAATCCTATGAGATACCACTCAATGATATTGTTATATAAAAAATGAAATCCAAATATATCACAAAAACATTAATCCATAATTATCCCAAAACTAGACTACCACTTCCCATTTTGACACTATATGAAATCCAATACATGATAACATAATCGTATGTACAAAGATATCATTCTCTTCCCAACAGATGATAATATCTTCCATAACCAACACACAGTGAATCCCTAACCATATAAATCAAGGAATTCAAACTTCCATATCAGGGTATAATCCTATTTGTGTGCTTCTAGCATACCGAAAATATCTCATCACATTTTATTTTATAATGTTTCTTATAGCAATCATTACATTTCATTCATAAATATTGAATATTCTTTCATAGAATATTCAATTCCATTAAACAAAACAAACTCAACGACTGCACAATTTTATTATCTCTAAAAACATGTTTATCCATCAACATTCTTCATGGGTGAACTAAATCATCTAAAATTGAGTTAATAGGAACTTGAACCTGTCAAAGGCATATCTTTCTTAGCATTTTACTTCCTAAAATACTGAGGGAAGACATCAAAAATGGTGGTCGTTGATTTTTAGCAAGCGTATAAAAGGTGTATAACAATGATTAATAAAATATAACATTAGCATATGTGTATGAAAATATTATAATATAATTTTAATACCATGCCATTTATATTGTCGATAATAATAATAAGACATACATTAAATCTTGTAAACTCATAAGGAATGAATAATAATGGAATCAATGAACATGAACCATAATAACAATTAATTAGAATTATAAATTGGTTTTCTAAATAAAAATAAAAATATAAAATAATTTTTTTATTAGTAAAGGATAATTTAAAGAAAAGTTAGTGGGTTGGGTTCATTCAACAAGACATAATTTTAATCAATGTTCACTCCAACTAAAATCATAGTGGATAATATATCTAACTAAACTACATTAACTCCCCATTTTAGTTCTTTTAATCTTATGATATATCTATAATTACCTAATGCATTGAAGGGAGGTATAATTATTGTCCCACCCATAAAATAATGAAAATAATAAATATTCATATCTTAAGATAAAGAAAACATTCATCATATAATACCACATGAAATGAATCATGTTTCATAAACATTTCATTAGAACAAAACCATTGATAAAAAATGGGTTTCATAATCCTATCATTAATTCTTAACGGAACAACACTTATCAACCATACCATAATCCTCATACATATTGATGAGATATGTTAAACATGGATCATACACCTAGTATATCATTTATTTAATTAATGTTAGGTTTTATTGATAAATATAAACAAGATTAAATGAACATAAAAATATTATTGAAGAAAAAAAATCAAATAAAAAATAGGTTTTTGAAACAAAAAAGTATCAAAATATTTTCATTATATATTTTATTGAACATAGCATTAGAATAAAATAATGGAATCATTAAATAATTATTATTTTTATTATATTGTGAAATTCTTATCATTATATATTAGTTAAAATAATAAATTCATTTCCCACCTTTGTAAAAAGAATTAAAAAATAAACTTATTTGAAAGAAACTTATTGATGCATTGTATAACATTTTGAGAAATGGAGTACCATGGGCTAAAAATAATTTTCATAATAATATTATAATATTAAATATATCCTAGAAAACAAATTTATAAACCCTTGATATGGAGGAAAAAAATTCAACCAAATATATATATAATATTAGTTTTTAATATAATGGTTCTTGTATTATTTTGAGAAACTTAAGGGAGGAAAATTGAAAGAAGACATGTATTATTTTAACATGACCAAATTAAAGTAATATTAATTAAATTAAAGACATATAGAATATTATATTTCATCTTTATAAAAATAATCATAAACCACCCTAAATAATAATGAGGTTAAAACAAAAAACATTAACCACATTGGGAACTATTAAATCATAAGAACCATGAAAAAATAATATTATATTAATATGAAAATACTTATAAAATTCATAATATGTATCTTTAAAGAGGTTAATTGGAATTATATACACCAAATTGAAGAAACAAGTGGAGAATGTGGAATTTATCTCATAGAAATAAGATTGAGATGAAAACAACTTTTTTCAGGTCTTTACATTTAACACAGACATTCGAACCAACTTTATAATACATTCATGTTTATCATGAATAAAGTATATAACCAAGAATATTTATATAAATATATATATAAATATATATTAAACCATATATTATTTACTTATAATATTTTATGACCCATTTATTATCATTTCTTTTGTAAAATGATAGTTTGATGTTATAGGTACATTGTTTGACATGTATGGTTTGATTTTGTAATTTTTGTCATTTATATTGATAATGGTTAAACTATTATTATAAAAATAATAAATATTATTTGATATATTTATAGTTATATATATTAGGATTCATCTATAAGATATTTTGATAAATAAATGTATCACATTGTTCGTGGAGATGGTATGTTGTACATACATGTGAATGTTTGTTTTATTTTTTTGATAGTTGAAATAAATGAAAGTTAATAATAAATCAACATTAAATGATAATATTAATATAATTTAGGTTATATATATTCCTAAAATCCATTATTATTAAAAAATATGTAAATATAATGATAAACATAAATCACACCACATCCTGGAGGTGGTATTCCACACATTCATATGAGAGTGGTTATAATTTTATAATGGAAGAGAAAGTAACAAGGTAGAGGTGATATTATAATATTAAAAGAATAATTACCACATAAATATAAAATATAATCATTTAATTCCAATTCATATTCATTTGTGAGTGGAGACAATGAAAACATGAAACACATTTGTTCTTAAGACGGTAGTACGTCATACCAATGGTCGATGGTTTCATTTACTATCAAGAGGAATTTGAGATAAAAATGGTTAATTACATTATTCTAATAAAATATAATAATATGGTATATAATAATTTTTTTATTTCATTATAGTTGTAGAATATTTAATTTTTGTGGATGATAAAAAAATCTCTAGGCTAAGAATGCAACCTCTTCTTCAGAAAAACAATTTTGGAATGCAATAAAATCCATCCTATGAGGGTTTACCAAAAAAATGACTCCAGGAAATGATAATGGATGTAATAAGGATATTTATAAATTTCATGGTCTACCCAATGTGTTTTTTATGTATTAATATAAGATGATATAATGTTCTGTTTTTAGGTGAGAAGGAGTGTCATTTTTGTTAATACAAAAAACTATTCAGTTATAGGAATTCACTCTCAAACCACATAACACTTTAGTTGAAGAATAATATAATAAATGTAATATAGAAACCCAATACAAATACAAAACAAAAAAATGAAATTTTTTATAAATATGGTATTCCCCATTGAAAATTGGTTACACACTTTTACCATTTTTGTGTTCTCTACATTAACCAGTATTTTTACCATGCCAATTTATTCTTTAAAACTAAAATTAAATAGACATTATTATATAATTTTGAACCATAGATAAAAAAATATGGATTATATCACATAAAATTAAAATTATATTTATTTTTAAATATAATTCTAACACAACCACATGTAATGTGCAAAACCGTACATTAACCGTAAGTGAAGAAATTATTTTTTACTATTTTTACTATTAAATATGACAAATTTTTTTAATGAATATTAACTAAAAATATTTACTTGGATTAAATGTATAAAATAATTTATATCAAATTATATTCACATAATAAGATGAATTTAATTTAATAATGAATCCTCGAATACAATGAAAATAAATTTTCCAAAGTTTTATTTTTATTATGTATAAATTTACTTAATTTCAAAAAACATCATAAATTTAATTAATGTTTCCGAAATTTGATTAATAATAATATAATTGAACTAAATTTAATATTAATTCTATCTTGAAACAAAATATTACTTTGTAAATACATTAAATCAAGAGAAAATATTAAATAAAAATCATTAGTTTTCACTAACCAGCAAAAAATATTTATTTTCAAATGAAATTTATAAAATCTCTCCATTAAAATTTTGAAATATTTTTATAAACTATCAATGTATATTTTTTATATATATTCTATAGATTTATTGAATATTAATATTAAAAATGGATGAAAAAAATGTTTAGATACATATTTTTATAATCAATATCGTTTTTAAACAAAGAAATGCATATATTATAATTCCATGAATCGAATAATACTATATGAATTATAAAAAAATAAGAATATAATATATAAATATCAATATAACCATATTCCAGAACATATTAATTTAATTTATTAGGATAAAACAAAAATAGGCTTCTACTAATACTTATTCATATTTTTTTAGATTTCATGTAATTTTTTATTTTCATTTATAATAAATTGATATAAAATGAATTTATTATAAAAATGGTTAAAGTAATTTTTTTATTAATTAATTAACACAATTTCTATGCACCAATGAAATGTATAAATGATATCTTCCACCTTTAAATGTAATAATTTAATACTATATATCGGTTCGTTAAAAATAAGTGGTGTGTGTTACATAAGATATTAAAGACAATAAAATTATTTAAAGAAATATATATTAATTAAAATATTTTTGTGTCAAATTATATAACCCTTAAAAAATTTCTGCATTTAAAATTTATCACTCATATAATAACAATTGTGGACACTTTAGGCTCATTATATCTACATGATCCCATGTAGCTTCCTCGTATTGGGTATTTCACAACAAAAAATTGATCACCTGAGTGGTCTTGTTTTAACAATATTATCAATAAATGAGTAAGAATATACAAATTGTTTAATCATAATATATACCATAGATAATTTTTATGAAATTTGAGTTCACTACATGTGAATTTTTTAGAATGTAAATCCTTAGGATAGATAAATGGAAGACATTATGAACATGAGAGGTTTGGTGGATATACAAATATATATATGATATTGTCCCGAAACAATCATGATTTTTGAAGGGAAAAATTTACATAGGGATATAATTTCATTTAATTATAATTCTCGTAAACTTATTCCATGGATAAATTCATAGAAACACACTATCACCAACATCAAATTCAACATCCCTACAAGAATTTTTAGAATTTCATTTTTCTTGACTTTATAATGACTTCAGGTGTTGTTGAATTATTCATAAATAATTTGAAATTTAATAATATATATAAAATAACAATATATTTATGTCACTAACTTCATCTAGTTAAATTATATTTCAACGCTACTTATTACAAAAGGATTCAAAATAAATCGCCTGAATGCTTGAGTGAATGTTATTAATATAATAAAAAATAACTAGATTAATGTATTTTTAACAAAATTCAATTATATATATAAATAATATAATAAAAAGTCTCTAGGGTTTTAATGGTTCACTCAGAATAAACATCATTATGAGTGTGTTTCACCATACTAAAACATAACTCTATATTGAGAGCCTGCTGATGACTTCTTCCAAACATGATGGTAATCCTCATATGCCAATTAAATTTAGATGAATGTGGAACGTAATGATACCATAAAATGTCATAAATTTATAACCAGGGAATTTAATATGGAGATAAATCCTATGTAATGTAAATAAAGTGTGTTCTATTCGTAATTTTATTGAATAAAAAAATAGGACTATAAAATTTATATTTTTGGGTATTCTAATTACAAAACCCAATGTTATATTTCCAATATTCATTATCATATTTATAAAGGATGTAAAATCATGTTAAAATTACATCTATTATCCATAACTTCTTTAAATTCCACTAACCGATATTTATAAACTAAAATATCACACAATGTTTTCCAAAAAAAACACTATTCATTATCTCAATACATATTTGTACTACTTGGATAAATAGAAAATGATGAACTATGAGCCTCCTCTAATGAAAAATTATTCCAATATGGAATGGAAATAAAATATATATGATTCTATGAATTTATTATTCTATCACAATCACAGATGATCCCATGTGCATTTCCCATCATCTTTTACAACTCTATATCTTCCATCTATGCCTCATTAATCATTACATGTATAGATGATTGAAAATTAATTTGATAAATATATGATTTCTCCCATTTAATAAATATTTCTATATCAATCCCACTCAAATCCCATAATATTGGATAATTTTTTTATCCATATCATAGAGAATATAGTGTAGTACATTCAGTTCAGAGCATCATCTATCTCTTTTTCCTTCCAAGGGTGGTAATTTTTTGATAATTCATAATCTTTAATCAGATCTAACAATCTCATTTGTATAATATTAATTTTCTTATATGAATTTATATTTTATAAATTTGTCATCTATATAAATATTACATCGTTTATTTCATATATGTAATATTTATATTTTTTTAATGAAAAAAAATCACTACAATCTCCAATTCATGAGTTGAGATTACTTTTCCTCATGAATATTCAAATTCTACAAGGCATATGTTATGAAATTATCATTCTATATTTTAAAAAATCCAATTGCCATCAATAATACATCAGTATTGATTAGAAATATTTTTCCACTATTGTGAAATGTAATCATAGGTGTGTTTACTATCCATATCTTTAGATCAATGAAATTATACTCACATAGATTCTTTTGGAGGAACGTGTCACACTTTCGAGTTAAATTGGTTACTGTAATAGATAGTGTTGTAATAATCCCTACAATCCATTTCTAATATCTAAAAAACAAGAAAAAATTTGATCTGAGTCAAATTTTTGGTTTTGGGCCAGTAATCAATAATTTTCATCATTTATGGATACACCAATATACCATATTTTGAGATTATATTACACAAAAAATTCCATTTTCTCTATAAAAAATTCACATTTAAATAAATTTATTTTGTGGATATTCTTTATTAGTTTCATTATTTAAATTATCATGTAATCATTATGTTGTTCCTTTTTCTCTTATTATATATTAATATCGTCTATATTAAATACCAACAACTGTTATATGTAATATCTACAGACTATATTCATTAAATCTTTGAAACTAGTGGCCTCATTAGTAAGATAAAGTAAAATTATTTTACATTCATAGTGTTTATAGCTTATATGTAATTATATCATTTTTTACTAATCCTTATTGACCTTCAATTTATGATATCTTGAATGATGTGGAATCCTAGAAAATTTTTGATCTCTAAAAATTGATCAAACAATAAACAATAAGAGAAACAAGATACTTCTCCCCGATTGGGATTTTTTTAGGTCATGACAATCACTATAGAGCTTCAATGATCAATATTTCTTTTTATCCCCATGGTGATACTCATGGACAAATGATTCCCTTTCCACAATTCTCATTTAGTTTCTTTAGCATGTTATACAACTCCATCAAGAACATTTTAAATGGAGGATTTAAAATAATTGTATCACTCAGGAAATTATTTTATGAAAACATGGAATCTTGATTTAGTGATTGAAAGGAATGAAATCAAGAAAGAAAAATAAAAAAATCTAGCATAATAGGTATATCATAGTTGTTGAGTATCCTCCCAATAAGCTGAGATAAACACAACTTTTGAACTAAAGGTAAGATACATACCATAAATTTGATTTACATTTGATGTCCATATTTTTAATTTCAATAATATTAAAATATAGGTTGGTTTTGAATATAAAACATTAATTCCCTTCCTTTAAAAATTATACGTACTTTATATAGAGAAATGAAATCCACGAGAAACAAAACATTAAATTATATCATAGGGAAAGTAAAATGATTTTTTTGGAAGGAAATGATCTCAATATCAATCTATATAAGAATTATAATATTGAGTTTCAATCATAATAATATTATGTGTTATAACATCTAACTCAATAGACAATCATTGGATATATTTTCATTCCATTAGTAAATTATTCAGATATAAAATAGTTCTTTCATCTAGATTAATCTAGTATATTTTAAGTTCTTGTGTGGATGGTAAGTGTGCCTTTCCCTATATCATTATCCTAACCCTCATCAAAAATAGTTATCACATGATATTAAATGTGGCCTTTAGGCCTAAGATGACCATGATTTCAATCATCATCATTATGATTATGATTTTATTATTGGTTATCAGAATACCCAGAATACATATATTTTCCACTATGGAGTGTGGGTGGTTCATTCAATAGATCTTTCTATCTATTTTCATCATTAGCTAACAAATTCTCATCACATCAGAATTAGATTTCATGACGACATTAATTTTCAAATGTAATTATTTACTCGCCCCCTAATGATAATTTCCACCATGTTTCCTTCAACAAATTTAGTGTAATGTAAGGATCATCTTCTTCTCTCCATTGTTTTTATAATTTCCTATGTATTACACTATTATTTAGATATCAAAATGGTGTGATTGATGGGTAGATATAATATCAACTTCTATGTTGATAGAGCATAAAATGATTTCATTATTTATACTTATTTCTTAAGTATAAAATACCTATATGATTCATGGTTATATGCCTTTCAGAAATAGGTAAACCTTATATTTTGGTTGGAAGACAATTAAATAATGATAAATAAAATGTCTTGTAAATTTTTATTCATATTCTCTACAAAATTACTCATCCATATTCATTAGTTCAAGGAATTAATTATAAATTTCTATATGATCAATACAAGGAATACACATATTAAAAAATAATATCTCGAATTCATCCCACCCTATGGATTCAATTTCTGCACATTACCTCATAATTTTGATATGAATCAATAATTAATCTTCTTCACCATCCAAATGATCGATAATTTAAAAGGATTAATCATGATCAAAATAACGGGGAATGGAAAATATTTTTTCCATAGTATATATTAATTATTTTCATACGGTTGGATCAGTAGACCCACTAAAATAATGTGATGACCATGACCCCAGTACCATAGATCCATATTTTTACATTATTATAGTCACATAGATACACGATGAAGATCCCAAAGGCCTAATCATTTTAGTATTCTTGATGAAATAGATACACAAATTATACCCTTATAACATTTTTAATAAAATATAAAAAATAATAAATCAACGTAATTGAATCATTGTACATTTTTAGTCATTTCATATTCATAACATAGGGAATTGAGAACAAATAAATGGGTGCGATCAAATACCCACTATGGGTTAAATACAATAGTTTTTTTCCTGAATAAAAAATAAATGAAACATAATTTATATATAAAGTTATATATAGCTCAAATAGAAGCCATTAAAATGATAAATTTTTAAACATGACAGGTTACATAATATTTACTACAAAAATGCAATTGATTTTAAACAAACTTTATTTGATCCACTACATGAGAACAGTCCGAATCAAATGATAATATCCTAGTAAAAATATCATGGATAATATAGAATGAAATCATAATCAGGGAAATGTATAATAATTTGGATTCCATGATCATAGGTATTGTGAAATGTTTTTCTTGATGAACTTTTAAAAGATGATTTATTCATTATGGGTAAACCCACATTTAATTTGGACAACTTTTTCACCTCATGAGACAATGGAGGCATTGAAAGGATATCAATAACTAGGCCACACCCATGTTTACATGTCAAAATAAAAATTGAAATATTGAAAATATTTATTTAATTCATGAATCAAAATGTATTATCGAAATATCTTTATTGTGTAGAAGATTCATATATTTCAAAATTATCCCAATTAAAATAACATTCAACGTAAAAAAGTGTATTTTAAAGTATATACATATAGATAATAATAATATACACGATTCAATAAAAATAGATATCTAATTAAATATTTAATGACTGGTTATCATAAATAAAATGGAAACTATATAATGGTAGTAAGCGATGAATATAGAATATGTCCCATAGATATAAATGTGAGATGGGGAACAATTACCATATGTAAACATTCAAATATCATGAAATATAAAATTAATAATCATAATATGAAAAATTTAATTCAATGAAATAATGAGATTTATGGTATTATATATCACAGGGTAGTATATACACACTACACACAAGAAATAACATTTGAATAAGGCATAATTCATAGAAATAAAATTGGGATGAGAAACCACTTAGATTATGTCTAAAAGCATTCTTCATATGTACATAATGTCGTGGATAAAAAAAATATTCATTACTTAATTAATATGCAACCTCTTCAAAAAATATTTGATTTATTAAAAATTATTATGATCATTTATTTAAATTTTCAATGATATCTAATGTTTAATTTGTTCTTCCATGAGTATTTTTTTCATTATTTCATGGTCTGTTCACTTTTGTATAATATGGTTGTTTTTTAAAATTAGATTAATTCTATAGATGTAAAAAAATAAATGGTATTAATATATTATTATAATTTTAATGGTCTCATATATCATTTTATTTATTCACTTGATAATGATTGATCATAGTAAATGTTAATGAAACACTATGATCGTATTTTGGCGGTTTTAATGACCATCGGATACATGTAACATTTTATTTAATATTACATTATATTTAGATTTCATAAAAGTTTATATTTTTTTATACACATATTGTAATATTTTTAACCATATTAAAGGTTTTATGACTAACCTTAGAGGCTGCAAAAAAACACAAAATATCATCATTTATCAAGGTAATGAATCAATACAACATGAATGATGTTTTTATTTTTATAATTAAAAGTGGATGAGAATAGATTTGATTATTTATATTCCACTAACAAAATAAACTTCCCTTATATATATATATATATATATCATATTTTTGATTCCATTCCACATTGTATATTAGAGGAGATGCGAGGATAATGAATGAAAATATATTAACAGAGAAAGAACGGGGATTTTACATCTTGAATGTCGCCTCCATATGAACCTCTCTATGTCACATCGATTCCATCTTCTGGTATGAAAAGTAGATTATGGAAATAGGGAAGTGGTTAGGGGTGTTATTTTGGATGTATTTATAGAAGACTCAGGGATTATATGGTTTTAGTATAATGGGGTATTTATAGAGGGATGAGTGGAGTGTTTTTTAATATTCTATTTATTTTATTATTATTTTTTCAAGTGGAAATAAATAGTTTAGATTCATGTGACTAAGAATAGTAACAATTTGATGTGAGTTTTAACTAATGGTTTCTTACACCTTCTATGTCTCAAAAGTTCATGTATTTGTCTTAAGATGATAAATACCATAAATTGCTAAATTTCACTATTCACAAAAAAATCATCTATTTGAAATAAATCCCTAATAGCCACCCTCACTATTTTTTGATGTGTGGGTTTCAAAATTTAATCCATTTTCTGAAAATAATTTTATAAATATGATAAATTTATCATATAAATAAAATATTTATTTATTTAAGCAGAATTGATTTTAAAATTATAACTTATTTTAAGTCATGTTGATAAATTAATTATGGTCTCATAAATTAAATTTATGATTATATGAAAAATATATATTAATTTATAAAAATATTTTATGAAAATATATATTCTTTTGAATCATTATATTAATTATTATTTTATAAACGAACATCTATTTTTGATAAAATAACTAACTCTTAATTTATAAAAATTGAATCATTTATTTATATATTCTATGATATATAAATATATCATATTTTATTTTATGATATATGAAAATTGTATTAATAGTTTCTTAGGAGAGGATAAAATTAAAATGTCCAGTTTAATAATCATTACAGTCACATTAATATTCCAATGGTTATGATAATATTTAATAGTGTATCTTGTTTTGTTTTAGCTTAATGTTGCATGATAAGTATGATATTAAATAAATTGGATTTCTTCCTATGATACATACTATAAAATCATGGTTTATTATATTCATCACTCCATTAAATATCTCTACCTAAATATTATTCAGGAAAATTTCCTAATAATCAGCTGAGGGTGGTTTTTCATCATAACATACTTAGGTACATACATTCCTTATTCCATTTTATGGTTTCTCTAAATAAAAATTATAACTTGAGTCATATGATTTCTCAATAATTTATCTCTAGTGTAATGATTCTATATATATTCTTCCTAATAAGAAAAATATGATTCTAGTTATATTTTATCTTTGGTGATTTCATGCATTCCATATAACATATATTTATTGAACAACGATATGTGGAACACTTCGTGAACATTATAGAGACTTGGTCAATTTACTCATTATTAAGATACATTTTAAATTCCTTCCATAATATCAAATTTGAAAATGTTTTTGGGGATTATAATCCATTTTACACTGAAATTTATGAAACCCTTCCATATAGACTCTTATAAAGATATGATATCGCACACGAAGATCCATATTATTTCTCAGGTTTTAATAATTAATATTTTACTAATATAGAGATGATTTCAAATGATCTTAAATAGTATTTATCATTTTCATTTTCTCTTAAATATAAATTATACATATATGTTTCCTCTCACCAATATTATCTAAATATGATAGATTACAACATCCATTTCCATGTAATTCTTTATATGGTTCCATTTGAATATTATAATAGAAACTATTACTATGGGAAAAATCTAGCAATGGTAAAATCTGACCAAACATAACACGATAGTCAAGTGATCATGATTTTCACATATCTTCCAAATTCTAAATAATCTTTTTCGATTGTCTACCAGAATGAGATTGATTAGAATTAAGGAAATGAAGCTTATTATCAAAATACAGCCAAAGATTATTGAACAATCTTGATATAAAATGGGCTACTCGATCAGACATAATAAATATTTGTTCACTAGGAATTCTTATGACCTAATTTCATATCTTATTACTAGGTGATCAATAGGAAAATATTCTATTTTACAAAGAAAATTTGATCAATTTGTAAGATGATCAATAATACTCTATATTGCATCATTCCACTTTGGTGTCCCTGGTACTCCTATATAAATGTACATTATAATATCATCCAACTTAAAAATAGGAATAGATTGAGGTTTCATGACCACTATAAAATTCTGAACCTTAGCCTTCCCTTTTAAAAATACTCGGTATCTTGATGCATAGTCAGTAATTTACAGCTTGACATTATCCTACTAAAAAGGTCCATTACATCTCTATAAATATTGATAATACTATGGTTTATAGTTAACATGATATATAACCATAAAATAATAATTCCCGTTTTATCTAAGGTATTTATACAACACATAACCTCCTTTAAAATTTTAGAACTCTATCCTCAAACACAACGTCCTCCAATTTTATACCGTAACAACATTAATTTTATTTTGAATATTTTCTTAAATAGATTGAAAACTAATTATCTTCTCCAGTAAAGCTGGTTTTGAAATCATTTGAATAAGGGGTGATGATTCCGCTTCGCCATAATTTCCCATATCCACATTTGTTGAATCCATGAACATTGGATCTTTGAAAATCTTCATATTGGTAATAATTCCACAAACATTCCTACATAATAAAAATGATAATTGTTTTTATATCATGGGATGTAGTGTCTTCAGAAATCTTAATTTTGATTAACTAAATCAATCTTCATTTCATCATTCAGAGATATTTATATTTAGAGATATATTTCAAAAAAAATTGATCCATATATATAATAAATATTTATATATTGTGATAGTGCCTCCATATAATCATAGAAAATATTATAACTGCTAAAACAAAATTATGAGTTGGAAACAATTTCATGAATCTTCAAATACCTTAACACATAATAAATAACATTATCATTTTCCATAATTATATATCCCATTAATTTTTTTTAAGCATCACTATATATCACAAACAAATAATTTCTAGATGAAAGATTACAAATTATAGAATTGACTAATCTTCTATTAAATTCTCTAAGACATTCTTCACATCATATTGTCCACACAATCTGAACCCCTTTACATGTGATATTTGTTAATATGTTAGCTAGTTAAGAAATATTCAGTATGAAACACTAACATTAACCTACTAAAAAATTAAATATATGTATCTCAGTTGTGTTCATTGGGGTTGGATATTATTGGAAATTACTTATCTTTTCCGGATAAACTGAGATTCAATCATTAGAGGCAATATATCCATTAAAAGAAATGTACAAAATCCATAATTGACAAATAATTAATTTACCAGATAATCTATTCTATAAAGAGTATCATGAATGATCCACAATCCATTCTCATTGTATGCAATGGTTTTAGAATATACCATAATATAAATAATAAATTGTAGTACAACATCATCTATATATTTTATGAATATTCTATTACTAAGGTCAAAGAAACTAAGGGTTAATTAGTCATTCCAAATTGAATTACAATAAAAATGTAATATGATTACATTTTTTAAAAATCTGTCTTCAGAATGTAATCTTTATTATCTCACAATTGATAATTTGCAGAGCAAGGTCCAATCTTTGAAATATCCTAAGATCCCTGATATTAATAAAATAAATCATAAAATCAAGGTTCTATATACTTGTCCTTTGTCATAATTCCACTGATTCATTATAATCAATTAACATCCTCATTGATAAATCTTCATATTTATCAATGATAATAGGAGATCCCAATGGGGAAATAAATGTGTGAATAATTCATTGATCATTTTTTTCATCTCAACCAATTCCATGACATTAATTATATAGAGAGTAGATGATATACACTTTGTAATAGGGATTAAATCAATGGTAAATTCAACCTCACACTCTGGGGGTGTATAGGTAATTCCATTGGAAATACATCAATATGTTGTTGTAAAATAGTTACATAATTAATTTTATGACTACCTTTTTTATTCCTAGATATCATCTTCTATTCCTCCCAAATAATTTCATTTAGTATATCTACTTTTGGTTGATCTAGAAAATATTCATATGATGGTGTTTCTTCTCCTGAGATACCAATTATACATCTTCTTCACAAATTGAATGATCCTTCTTATGGAATAATAGTTTGGAACTATATTTTGAAATTCATTCAATAAAATGGATTATATCTAATTCATCCATAGGTTAGATGATAATTTCATCAAATAATGAGTGTTTATATACAATGATTCCCAGAACATTATTGTTAATAATGGCCACATTATTTTTATTTAAATTTTTGTTTATAATTATTGTGTTTCCAATTTCACTCATGAGACAATTGAACATTTTCCTATCACTTTTAACACAATTTTTTCCCTTCAAACATCAACCCAATTGTTTCATCCAAAATGTTTCACAAGATTGATAATTCTACATTCCCCTATTCGTATTTGGTTCTTTACCATTCTCATGGTTCTCATACAACGTCGTATTCCCTTGATTTACTTTGAATATATGATATCTAGAAAATTCATTTAATACATTGATTCCACATAGTGATATATCTAAATATGATGTAAATGAATCTTAATCCAATTCCCATTGGATAATTTTCTTAAAACCATCCTATAAATGACAAATCATATTTTTAGAATCGTGTAAGTAATTTTTTTTCATACCATTCTAGTCTTATATTGGTAGCATCATACTATGCAACACTATCTTTGTCATTTTTCATTATATAAGTAATTTTCAATTTTTTCATGTTTATTTCCCATATAGAAAATATTTTATGAAGAACATTTCCTTAAAAGATCTCAATTCCATATATTCCATTCCAACATCCCCCTTAGTATTCTGCATCAATGAATACTATTGATCAAAATCACCCTTGATGTAATATACCTATATTACTATATTTTCCATTTAATCACATCGTAATTCCTGAAATATATTTTCATGGGTGAAGATTAATTTCTCTACTTCCACTGGATTAGTACCCCCACTATAAGAAGGTTGATTCTACCACCTGAAATGATCCATATATATATTGTAATGTTATTCATCCTAACATGTGTTTGTTTTCCTAAAATGTTCATGATATAATCAGATCCAAAACTAAATGCATTTAATTTCTTAGTTGGGAAATAATTACACTATCATCAGGTATTGATTCCTTTACATACATGAGGAGCCATCAAAAAATAATGGAACACATTATGTTAGACAATAATCCTCTTGATTATTGATCCGTAGAATAAAAACTCCTCTTATAGTAAAGTTTTTTAAAATATAATAAGGAATTATTATATTTCACAGGTTTTTAATGTTTGCTTTCAAATATTTTTATATTGTTCACTACTAAACATTCTCTGATACCAACTGTGAATGCAAAACCCCAATATATTTGAGATAGAACAATACGTTATTAAATTGTCATTGAAAAAATATTTAAATACAAAGGGAAGATCAGTTTAGAAGTTTTGATGAATTAGATATATACATGGTACACTTATAAAATTTGTAATAAAATATGGAACAAAACAATAGAATTTTTTTCACCCTTGAAGTCATTCAATCGATTCATTTTCACAACCTAGGGAAAAGATAATAAATAAAAGTATGAGCTAAAATTATTAGTATGAGATAAATACAATGGAGTATTTCATGAATCAATAAAAAAAATATATCATATTTAATATAAGAATGTATATAAAACTTTTGTGAATTAAGGATAATCATAAACATTTCAATCATGAGAGAATAAGTCATTGTAGTTTACGTAATATTGGCAATTAGAAACAAAATCTATTTGATCACTAACATGAGTACAATCTGAATCCATATTTAATATCTTATTGAAAATATATTAGATAATCATAACTAAAACATAAATAAAAGAAAATTCATAAAATTTTTGAAACCATGATATCATGAATCATGGTACCTTCACCATTATGACCTTTCATAAGACAATTTAATCATTATGTGTAAAACCCCATTTAATCTGTCCACCATTTTCTTCTCAAGGGACTATCGATGCATCATGAGACTATCAAAAACCGGAACCAATCCATTTTTTATGTACAAAGCATTGACAAAATATTCAATTGATCATAATAATTCGTGACTCAATATTCCTTATCAAAATATCCAAATTGAGTATAGTCTATTGATAAATAAATATTTTTCTTAGGTTAAATATCATTAAAAGTTAACAACATATATAAAAATGGTTTATAAATTAGGCAATAATCATATCTATGATACATGAAATATAGATATTTATGGAAATGTTTGATGAATGATGATAATAAATAAAAGTGGTTGTACACCATGGTAATAATTGATGAATATGTAATATGTCCCACATAAATTAAACTGAGGAGAAAAAAACATCCCAAATGTAATCAATAAAATTGTATGCCACATATAATTATTAATAATAAAATGAAAAATTGAATACCATGAATATAAAGAGATTCATTAAAAGATATATGAAATGTATTTATACATACACAACACAAATGAAATATGTGTTTTATAATGAATATCTCGCAAATATAAAAGTGAGATGAGAAACCCTTACATTATATATTGAAGCATTATGCACATACACATAATGTCCTAGATAATTAAATTAGATTAAATAAATATTAAATTAATTAACTATAAAACCCATATTTTAAAAATTATAATTTTATTATGTCGATTTCTGGATATTTCAATGAGTTATAATATCTAATTTCATTGTTCATGGATCATTCGTTTCATGGTTTCATGATCTTTTATCTTATGAATAATTATGGATGTTCATTTAAAAATAGAATAATTATACAAAAGTTAAATTAATTATTATTAGTGTATATTTATGATTTTAAATGATTTCATATATCCTTTTAAACTGAGGATGATTCGTTAGATAAACTTTTACTAAAAATGATTGGTTTAATTTTCTAGTTTTTACGACTATCACAAACTACTATCAATTTAGTTAATATTATGTTTATATACAATATCCATAACATTAAATATGTTATAATTAATATATAATAAACTGTACTAACTAGGAATATGATTTTATGACCATCCATGAATGAGGTAATTAAAAACAAAAACTCATTATCCACAAATGTAGTGAACTGGAACTTCAAAAATGATGATTTCATTTGTATAATTAAAAGGATAAGAGAAGAGATTTAATGATGGATATTTAATTATGTCAAAAAATCACTATATATATATATATCATATTGGAGTAACCATGCATATTTTTAATGGGGGTGGTGAGGATATGATAACAAAATTAAAGAACATAAAAGAGAACGATGGTGGATTTTACGTCTTGAATATCATATCATTGGGATCCCCATTAACACACATATTTTTCTATTTTGGTAAGAAAAGAAGGTGGTAGAGTTGGGTATTATTATTGGGATGGTACATGGGTATAATTTACCCAATATTCAATTCTTATATGGTTTTAGGAGAAGGGGAGGTATTTATAGTAGGTGGAGATATGATTTTTCAACTTTTTTATTCATTTATATATTGTTTTGGTTCAAGACTATGAATAATGTTGATACATGTGACAATGTACATTAACTAGTGCATGGGAGTTCTAACTAATGTTTTATTACATCATCCATGAATCAAAAAATCATTTATTTGGATTAATTTTATAAATACCATATTTCCTTGTTAAAAAAATTCAACTATTTCGTTAAAATCCCAAAAAATATTTCCTCAGCTACATTTTTCAAGATGAAGGATGGGACATAAAGATGCCGAGAATGTCGTTACCCATGATAAAGTAAGGATATTGGCCCACGATTACTGCCACCAATAGGCCCCATGGTGAAGACTATAACCAAGGGAAGGTAAACATTCACAAAATATGGTTGGCATTACCCTTTGTAAGGTAAACTAGATCGAAGATAACTAGGTAAATACAAAAAAAACTGACAAAACTTTATAGGGAATGAAATTGAAAAACCAACCCCTGTAGGTTTTGAACAAATATACTATATTGTGCCATGTATCCCAAGTGAAATACAAAAAATAAGGCAAAGGAGTAACACACCAACTATCCTGACACCTAAGCTAGAAAACTCTCACACTGTCCTCAAAGTCCTCCTTAAAACCAGAAAAAAAAACTAATGTGGAGGGTGAGTAT
The DNA here is from genome assembly GCA_963277665.1 of Viscum album. NCBI lineage: Eukaryota > Viridiplantae > Streptophyta > Magnoliopsida > Santalales > Viscaceae > Viscum > Viscum album. Next base: position 1,350,876,481 of record OY728147.1, on the reverse strand, counting down.
ACAAGTATACTCAGTTGTAAAACCCAAGTCACTCATGCTCATGTGGGGGAACATACAAATTTCCCATTGAGAAAACAAGAGAACCTCAAAATAACCTAATAAGAAATACTAACCACCCCAATCTCACAAAGGAACAATCACCAAATAAAAGAATTCATGTAAAGTTATTGTATTAGAATCATTATTATAAAGTACCTCACACCACTTACCACTAATTATATTCCCATACCTAATAGAAAATACCTAGGAGCTACCACTATTCAACAATCCTCGCAATCACAACCTGCCCGCACATACTTGGGTCACAAACCACGTCACATCATTCTCGCAGATAGCTGGTCTACAACCACCACAAGTCTCACCCAAAATAAATGGGTACCCATCTTGAGGACATCAAGGAAAAAACCACCTTTCATAGAACTAGTACCAAAAATCAGGTAATAAACATCAAGACATTAATTCCTACCCGATGTGTGTTGGGTGATGAATTCATAGAACATGTTGTAGGGGAGACAATAACCTTCCATTCGTCCACCCACTAAGATGTTTGGAAAGACACCCTCCCCCATAACAAAGGGTGTGTTCAAAACGTAGTGATAAACACATGTGAGGAACATATTGAAACCAAAATGAATATCAGTTTATACATATAGGTAATAAAACACTCAGTCCATCCTCTAGGATTCCAAACAATCAAACAGCCCACAGAAAATAGCCCTTTCTTCTACACAGACATTCAGATCCACACAAATACACATTCACAAAATTTAAGACCACCCCTTTAATTTAACCACTTGTCATTCATTATTAAAAAATTTCACTTATTTCATTAGAACACTACTCAGGAATCTACCATCCACATCCGTACCCAACATATTCAACATCACCACCAGATTTTTGTACCACTACACAACACTATTCCACATTCATAACACAACCAAGATGGAGTCCCAATTATCTACAAGTTCATCCATTTCATAATCAATCAATATCTTAACCTAAGACTCCATCACATGTCTTGAGACACATTATAAAAAAATCCCACAACAACCACTCTAAAACTATATCCCCACTGTATACACATACAACGCCTACTCAGAGATCCAACCCCACTATCCACCCATGAACCCACAACCATGATACCAATATTAGCACCATAAAACACCCATAAGTCCAAAAGACCAAAAAACCCAAAAAACACAAAACCATACAACAATCTAGGTGTAAATAGATTTTATCAACAATATTCATCAATTCTTCATTTATATATTCAGGGGTGATTACCCAATATGTTCAATCCCAAGGTGTTGTTTTCCTTGAACTGGGTATACATGATTAATCAAATTGATATTTACAACAATAATTCATAAGATAGTGTTGGAGTGAAAATAAATACCAACAATGACCATGATTTTTAGAAGCCTTACATGCCATATACATCACATCATGAATCAAATATAATAGATAACATGAAACAATTATCTACACATGCCCATTTTGTTATCATAATAGTCTGGATATCATTGTAAACATCTTATTACCCATTAATTACATTTTTAATGGTTGGATTCATAAGTATACGCAATGAAGGAATCAGTACACCCTACATGTATGATACACATCTAATGATATATGAAGGAAATCCCTACCTAGAATAATAGGCGACCAACAATCCATTATTTCACCAAAACAGAGGGCCACTCGAGTCAAGGATTACACTGAAAAACTAAACTGTATTGTACAACATAGGAAAATTACTTCTTAGGAAGAAAGGTTCTAGGCACACCAATAGAAAACAAAATGGTTCAGGGAAGAGAGGATGTCTTCTTAAGAAAAGGACAGATCCTGAAATTAGGGAGGAAAATTCAAATTACATAAATATAGAATCATGGTTTGACCCTGTATCCTGGCCATTTAATGGTATTTAAGATACAATAATTCTATTCGGAGAAAGTGGAAATGGATTGGTATATGATGAACCAATGATAGGTTCCTCATTAATCATTAATTAAAATGTAAGGGGCAAGACTGGATGAAAAAAGGGGGAGGTTTGAGCCATTTGGTGAGTTTCCATGGGGTGAGTTACTATTAAGTGAGTTACAATTTGACAAGCCACCATTTGGTGAGTCATCATTCTATGAGATACATTTTAGTGATTCAACATTTGTGGATATACCGTTAGGCGAACCACCATTTTGAGAGTCACTATTTTGTAAGTCACTCTTTGGAGAGTCACTATTCAGTGAGTCACCGTTTTGTGACCTATGGTTCAGTGAGTCACCATTTAGTGTGTTACCATTTGGTAATCCATCATTCAGTGACCTAACATCAGATTATCTACCGTTGGAAACATGGATATTTGAAAAACTCATTAAACATTCCATCGTGACCTCCAATAACAAAGAAAACATGCTAGTTTCACATATGAATGGACCGTAGAGGGCTGAGCTGTTAAATTAGATACCTCTCAATCAATTCTCACACTCGAGAATTCAAAACTAACCCCCAAATAAAGAGGGGTCCAAACCACCACTCTATAATATAACACTCAAGTATATACCCCATAGATTCGTTCAAATTCTGATATAAAATCTCAACATCCAAGAACCATTATCCTTAAATATACATCCCCAAAAAACATATAATCACCAAAGGTCACACTGTTCAGACCCATGGATTATGTAATTCCTTCCACCTCGTCAATATAATATCTAATTTGGGAAGCAATTACTCAACAAAACATTATTAATCAAATTTTTATTATTGTTTCTGATTAAGGATAATTTCATACACTTCCCACATGCAAGGAAATTTTTGAATTTTTTTGAACTTTTAAAACAACTCATATTATAAAAAGCATTGTTAAAGTAATACATCATATTGAAAAGAACCCAATAAAAATCAAAACATATTCAGTTGTAAGGAATTAATATATGCCTCTTGATCCCAAGTACTCTCAAAGAGGCCACCATACGTCCACAACACACAAACCATGGGAATGGTCTGTCCACACGTCACCTTCTTTTGATGATCCTGGATTTCTTCTAGCCATTCAACAAATGTTTTTCCATCCTGGATATTTAACTCACATCAGTGAATGACATGGGAGTCATCGTGTAGACACAAACAAATCTCTGAGATACAGAAGATTTCATAGACCATCACAAACTACGGTGGACGTGGTAGTTGGTATGCCACCTCACCAACTAATCCCAATAAGTCTAAATGTTTGATGAACCATGGAGAGAGATTGATCCCCTACCAAGCATATACATCCCAAGTCAAGGGGAAACCTTTAAGGACATGTGGTCTCCTACCTGAAAATATCTGGGGAACCTCCTAGGATTGACATAAGACTTATGTCAGTCCCATGCTGCCTTTATCCCATCATCCATGAGCTGAACCTTCTCCGTCGTGCACCGCACTAACTTAGGACCAGAAACAGTTATATCTCCAACCCCCATCCTGCACAAGGATGAATGACACAACCTCCCCATATAAGGCCTTGAATGGTTTCATGCCAATGGTAGAGTGTAAACTATTGTTGTATGAAAACTCTATCAAGGGAATTTGTTGTACCCATGATCCTATGAAGTCTAGAACACATGCCCATATAATATCTTCCAATTTATGCATGGTTTGTTCCATCTGCCCATTATTATGAGGGTGGAACATAGTGCTAAGGCATAATTGAATGAAAAAAGCATGTTGTAATCCCTTCTAGAATCGCGAGGTAAATAGAGCATCCCAATCTGAAACAATGGAACTCATAACACCATGCAGCCACACCACCTCATTCACATACCACCTTTCCAAGGAATCCACTATGATCAACTCCATAATCTCCAAGAATTGACCTAGTTTCTTCATCCAATCCACCACTTCCATGATAACATCATAGCCTCCCTAATCCCCAGGTATCCCAGTGATGAAATATATAGAGATGTCATCCCACTTCAACTCAGGGACATCCAAGGGTTGCAACAAACCATTCAGAATATGGTTCTCAACCCTCACCTATTAAAACACTATGAAATTTCCCACAAGAAGTGACACACACCATTTCACCCCGACCACCAAAATTCTCCATCATGTTTTGGTACATGTTCAAAACTTTTAGGTGTACCACCAGGGCCAAGATGTGAAACACATGAAGAAGTCCCTCACTCAACACCATTGGGACAAACAATATCCCACATAACATCATCTGATTCAGACCATCCTATGACCATCCCTCTGGGCATCACCCTATTCAAAGCGATCATGCATTACCATATCCTCTTCGTGTCCCCACTAAGACTCATCCACCTATCATATTAGAGAAGACATCACATTCATATGTAATGAAAATCCATTACCACTATACATACTTGCGACAAGGAGAAAGGATCCAACTACTCCATTGCCTTCCATGCATGTGAAAACTCTAAAACAACCATTCTCTATGACTTTATACTCAAGGAATCAGTATCAACATTTCCTTTTCTTGTTGTGTAAGATATTATTAAGTAATATTCCTATAGAAACACCATCTACCTACACAATCTTAAGTTCAATTATCACTGGTAAAAGATGTACCTCACGCTCTCGTGAGCTGTGAAAACCACAAATCACTCCCCAATGAGGTAGTGCCGCAAAAACATTAGTGCAAACACCACTGCTGCATGGTCAAAATCGTGGGTGGTATAGTTTTGTTCATGGGGATGAAACTTCCTATACCCATAATGGATCACTTATTATTATTTAATCAGTACACATCCCATGCCTATTCTAGAAGCAACACATAACACCTCAAACAACACCCATTCCTCCAAAAACCTATGTAATGAATCACCTACCAAATTCAAATTTTTATTTATGAAATTTTCTTTCCACTTCTCACACCATAGAAGGACATACCTGTTCCTAGTAAAAGTCGTCAATGGAGATGATAATTGGGGTAATCGGGGTATGAATCATCGGAAATATCGTACAAAACCATGAAAGCTACAATCCTTGGCCACATTCATGTGTTAATCCCAAGAAATAAACTCCTCATATTTTGAAAGATCCACTGCTGTCCCCTGCTAGGATACCACATGACCAAGGAAGTTCACTTATAATGTATATAACATACACATGGACACTATCTCATAGAGATGGCGGTGTTGAAGAACCTCTAAGATAGTCCTGAGATGCTCACTGTCATCCTCTTATGAATTCAAGTAAATTAGGATATTTTCGATGAACATGATAAAAAACTATTCCATGAACTCCAAGATGATATATTCAATTACTCCCAACAACACATGTGTCATGTTTGTAACACCAAATGGGATGAACAAAAACTCATAGTGCCCATACATACAACTTAAATTAGTCTTTAGGATATGACCCCCATCACCCTTAACCGCTGATACCTGGAATGCTGATCGATCATAGAGAACCAACCTACTCTCCTCAACTATTATAAAAGATCATCTATCCTTGAGAGAGGGTAATTATTCTTGTCCATTTCCTAATTTAGTATATGGTATTATATGTATCGCTTTGGCCACCATTTTGATTTTTCAAAAATAAGACCAGAGAACCCAACACTGACACCCTAAGTCAAAAAAAATCCTTTCTTTTTCAGAACATAGATCAAAATCCATCACTCCTGTAACTTTGAAGGTGCAATATGATAAAGAGGAATCAAAATTGGTTGAGCACTGGGCTGTAAGCCTATCTCAAACTCAACATCACGTCGAGGGGATAGAGTCAAAAAATCCTCATGGAAACCATCAAGAAAATCTTCAACAACTCATGGATCCTCCACTATCTCAACATTGATCCCACTAAAAACATGACCGAAAAAGAAAAAAGTGGCTCCCCACACCGAATACCCTCCATAAAACTATTAGTTCCAATGAATGCTCAATGATCTCAATCCACTTTAGGAAACATGAAAACCCTCCTTTGGTTGACTAGGATAGCCTTCTAATCCTCCACTGCTCGTACAACACACGAGCAATATATTGGATCCACATCTCAATGGAAAACAAGGAACCCCTATGTTTGGGTAGTATTGAATTTCATGAAAGATTATTTTTATTATTTATTTATTTTAAATTCCAAAAAATTCCCAAGGCAAACAATAACACCAGTCATTATGATGCATGTAAAATTCTTAAGCTATCTACCCTTCAAATAGTTTAGTAAAACTTGGTAATCTAGTAGGCTAACAGTGATTTCATAGAATCATGTGGGCCTTAATGTCATATGTCCTAGTTGTTCATCCCTTTCATATGTCACGTACTAAGATCACCTAACAATATTTTCCTACCGTCCCATATAGTCGTCAATGTGCCAAACTCCAAACTCCATCATATCTATCAACCATCAACTCTGATGCCATTCTATAAAAAACCACATTCTTCAAGATGAGGGAAGGGATAGTATGATCCCAATACCTTCCTTCCCTGAGATGAAGAATATATAATGTCCACCGTATCCTTCCTATAATAGGAAATGGGGTAGAAAATGACACAAAAGGTAGGTAAACATTCACCCAAAATGGGGTGAATTGATCTATTTAAGGAAAAATGATCGAGATATAAGATGGTAAATCCCGAACAACTCCAAACAACTTTGAAGGAAAAGAAACTAAAAACCCAACAATCCATGTTAATGAAAAGATTCTATAATGTGAAGTAAAACCCAATTAAAATACCAAAAAAAAGGCTAAGAAGAAACATAACAACTCTCATAATACCTGATATTGTAATGTCTGGCACGATCCTCAATTTCCCCATGAAAACATAAATATATTTTTATATATGTAGGTTGAGAATGAAAGTATACTCAGTAGTAAAACCCACGTCAATCATGATCTATTGGGGGAATATACTAATATAAATGTGAGAAAATAACAGAACATCGAAACCACCTATGAGACAATACTATCCTCCAAACCCACACCATGTCACACTCACCAAATAAAAAAATTCCGATAATGTAATATAACCTGCATTTTGATTATAGGGTACACTTCACTACATAACACTTGTTAACTACTCATCCCTAACATCGAACGTCTTGAAGTTACCTATAACTCCATTATCTTAATTACACATTTAAACATGATTTATTACATAAACATGAACATATCAAGACTCTAAGGATCAAGAGGAATACTTTCTTGGGAATTTAGGAACATTTCATTACATCTTAGAACAAAAAACACAACATTTTTATTGAAAACCTATTTTACATGACCAGATCATTACTTCATGCTTAGCAATGCATGGGATAATCTGAGGACATATATAAAAAAAGTTTGATCTATAAAGCCCGCTAAGGGAGTAAAAAAGGCATAACATGAAGGAAGTAGTACATGTTAGGCAATAAGAATATCAATGGGGAAAAAGAGAAACATGAACATAAAGGCATGATATAGCATGATTATCATAACATGGAAATGTGACAACAAAATTTAACATGATATTAACATGAGCCATGTCTCATTGCACTTGCAGCATGAGTAAACCCTCATTGAACTTGAATTAACATGATTAAACCCTATTTGGAATTGAATTATCAGGAGTAAACACTAATTGAACATGATGTATCATGATATCATTCTTTACCCAATGCATGGGAGGGCTACTAGGGTGCACCTTTATAATCATTTCATTTCATCCATAAGGATTCCACATGGATCATATAACATGAAATATTAAAAATCATAAATAATTACATGATTATGAAATGTGGAATACATACATGAATCTGCATAATCAATAACTATATGTTCAAAAAGGTGAATACCCTTGATAGAGAAATGGGTATGGTATTCATGTACACGATGATTTTGGCATGGGTAATTTTGGCCGCACAATGACGTCAAATAGAAATTGTAAAATGGGTTGATGGGAGAGAATGGGGTCTCTCATAATTTATACATCAAATGGACAGTGAGGGGTTCATGGAACATAATATCCAAACACATGTAATGGAATTTATATGCATAATATAAAAGAATTCCTTTAATGTAAATGAGAAGAGAGAAATTTGTAAGGAATTTCTTCATGGTGATTAGTGTAAATGGGAGGAATTAATGAGAGATAAACTGATCACTTATCATTTATACAGAAGGAGAGAAGTATGGGGGAGGTAAAAAATCATACCCCAACATTTATATTGTAATATAAAAGGGTATATGAACATTTATAAATTTGGAAAAAAATGAGAATGGAAGAAATCCTTTACATGGAAGCGTGATCCCAAAGGCATGAAGGTGGCTTAAAAGAATCCTGAGAAACCAAGGGAGGATTCAAGAGAGAATAGGGAAGGTGTTGGGATATATCCAAATTTTTTTAGTGAAGAGTAATGGACGATTGTGTGGGTTTATATAGAAAATGAGAGGGAATTATTTGTTATTTATGTTTTGAACACAACACACTAAACTAATCAAAACCACAAACCATCGCATGAATTTTTCAATGTGAAGTAGATGAAAAAATATTTTAAATCCAATGGAAGAAAATATTAAAATATTAGTTTTGCTTATGTGGATGTGAGTCACACTCTCATGGAAATCATTTTTAAAACATAAATATTTTTTATAACTATTGGAGGGTCTACAAAGGCATTGTAAAATAAATAAAACAAACCTAAAATCTAATTATTTTAAAGCTGAACATATATTAACCTAATATCAATTTTATTGTATTTTATCACTTCACTATTGGGCCATTATGATGTCATAAAACACATTATATATTTAAACGATATTTAATATTTACCCAAAAATTCAACTATCTCAGAAAAATATGAAGAATTACCTATTAGATAATTTTGAAGTCCTGATTCAAAAATAATTTTTATATAATATAAATAAATTTCTATATATGTGCATTTTTTATTTTAAAATAAAAACTTCTATTTAATTAATATTCATTGGTTTTGTAAAAAACAGTTTTCAAAGTATAATAAAATATATGATGGTATTCATACAAAATAAAAAAATCATTTATATTTAATAAAAAGTAATTTAGTAATAGTATTATATTAAAATATTATTTTATTCAAAAATACATTAATTCATCAAAATTGATTTCTTAATATAATATTAAATAAAAGTATTATTTGTTCATTAAAAACCATTTACAAGGTAATAATAAATAAATGAATATATATTCATTATACAAAAAATAAAGCACAAATGAATTGTTCTAGGGTCTTGTAACATAAGATAGTATAACACCTGCATAATACCTAAGTAAATGGTAAATCTCTATTAACTTCTACTTCTCCCATTGGTGGTTCTGTTCATGATTAACGTGTCGTTGATCATATTGGGATTGGTCAAGATCGAAGCCCATTGACCCTACCATGTTTCTGAGCTCTGACAAATGGGCTTCATTTGGATTATTTCTAATTGATGAGGCTTCCCTTCCATTGTCTGAGTAAATTTGATTTGTTAAAGCTCTATATTTATACTGACCATGTTACCACTGTTGAACGACTATATTTGAAATGGTTACAATTCATATTGTTATTTTAAAATAAAAAAACATAAAACCACCTACTTTTATATGTTTTATATAACCATTTTAAACACTAAGATATTTAATGAGATCAAGATAAATTTCCATTAATAATAGATTGGGTCGTTACAGTTACCTCCCATAAGAAATTTCACCCTCAAAAGTTTCCTTTCCCACACTAATATAGAAGAGGGTAACTCTTCTTCATCACTTCCTCTGATTCCCACATTTCTTCATCAATCATCTTGTTTCTGCACAACACTTTGACGAGGGGAATTGACTTTTTCATAGAACATTTCCCCAAGGATTTGAGATCTTCATCTGACTCATTTAATTGGAGATGTCATTCTCTAATGGTACCACCGATGGATTGAGTACATGTGATGGGTAAGATATGTACTTCCTCTAGACTGATATATGGAATACGGAATTTTAATGACATAGGTTAGGTGTGAGTTATAGTCGATATTCCACTACTCCAATGCGATCAAGGATCTCAAAAGGGATGATGTACATTGGACTATGTTTTCACTTAATCCCAAATATCATAACTCTCTTACATTGTGATATACAATGTAGTAACATGTCTCTAACAATAAAATCTAAGTCTTGTTGACAATTATCAGCATAGATCATCTGTCAACTCCAACAATCCTTAATGTGCTGCTAGATTGTCTTAGCCTCTCCTCCATTTGTTCGACAATTTATAGAATTAGGACATTTCGCTGCCCAACTTCATCCAAACATGACATTGTTCTTTACATATTCTCATAAAGGGTTTCAAAAGAAACCATTTGGATGATTGAGTAGAGACTGTTATTGTAAGAGAACTCAACCAATGTAAGATGTTGATCCCATCCTCCATTAATGTCCATTGATAATACTCCCAACAAGTCCTCATGTGTTTTGATTGGCCGGTCATGTTGGCCATCATTTTGAGGATGATATACATAACAAAGTTGAACTCAATAATCATTGCATGTTTGAGTCTCTTTCAGAACATAGTGATGAATCTTGGATAACAATCAGATATAATCAATAGTGGTAATCCAAGCATCCTAACCACTTATCTAATGTATATCCGGTCTAGTTGATCTAATGATAAGTCCTACTAAATTTCAATGAAGTTTGTAGTATTTTAAGATGATCCATAATAATGTAGATAGAATTGTTCTCCTTGGATGTATTCGAAAGTCCGGTGACAAATTCTATGGTGATTTTCTCCCAATTAAATGATGGAATGGGAAATGGATGCATCATCCCCTTATAATTCTACCTACCAAACATCACATGCAGAAATTATAGGAACCTTGATGTACACTCATAAATCTCCTTATTCATGTTTTCCCACCAATAATGCTCTTGGAGATCTTGAAACATCTTTGTGTTTCTTGGGTGAATGGAGAAATTCAAACTTTGTGAATCATCCAAAAGATCATTCTTTAATTCCAGATTTGATTGAACACATAGTCTTCACCCAAATCTGGAAATTCCTTCTTCATTAATATTGAACTCATGTGATTTAAATTTTTTATATTTTCCAATTTCTTATGAATTCCCACAAAATCCTTTTTGAGCACCCATTAACGTTTCTAAAAGAGATGGGTGTGAAATAATTTGTGAAAATATTGACGGCGTTCCCTTATTTATGATTATTATTTCTATCTTCATCAAGTCTTAGATGATTGGAACATTTTCAATTATCATCAATGAAATAATAACTGGATCCTTTCTTCTTGAAACATCTTCTACCTTGTTTGACATCACATGATGGTAATTGATTGAGCAGTCATATTCATTGATCATCTCCATCCATTTTCATTGGTGAAAATTCAACTATTTCCGTGTGAATATATATACTTGAGGATTTTGTGATATTTATATATTTAACACTTCTCCCCAAAGACGTAATTCCCCAAAATTTTCAAAGTGATGATTACTGCATCATGCTCTAGATCATGTGATGGATAGTTTTTATCAAGAACATCCAATTTTCATAAAGCATAGGAAATGACTTTTTCATTTTCCATCAACATAGAGATCATTCCCATCTTCGATGCCTCACGGAATACTACAAAAAGATCTCCACTTATGGGTAGTGTGAGAACAAGTGTAGTGATAAGCCTTGTTTTCAACTCCTTGAAGCTATCTTTACATAATCCACTCCTTGAAAATATGAATCCATTCTTCGTTAGTGTGGAAAGAGGCTTGGAAAATCTTGAGAAAATTCTCAAAAATCGGCAATAAAATCAAGGTAACCTAAGGAAGTAGCAGATATCCATCATAAATGTTGGCCTCGACCATCCATCCTTTGCATTTTCCTAGGGGGGAACAAAGATATCTCATTTCAACTTATGTTATGACTCCAAAATGATACTTCCTTTAACCACAAGTCATTGTATCTATACGTTAAATAGAGATTCTCCTTTATCAGGGTCTCTAGTACAGTTCTTAGATAATCCTCATGATCATTCTCAGTTTTCGAGTATAGTATAATATCATTTATGTAACGACCCAACCCCAGTTACCCAGAGTCCGTGCATTATTACATATCATTGGGATGATCACAAGAAAGATGATGTCTTGAAAGACCGATTAGTTTAGAAGCCTCGAAATAACTAGATACATTCATAAAGTTTACATTACATCATAAAATGAAAACTACAAAAAAATGGTCTCCATAGTCCACATTCTTATCCCAACATACTATCCCTACAGGTCATTCATAAAATACTTCTTCACATCCTGGGAAAAATAAAACATAGAATGGGGTGTGCTCAAATTCCCGGTAAGGATAACAATATAGCAGAATCTTTCATAAATAACCATAATCATTTAAGGAAATGTATAACTAAAACAAAATCCTTTTAAAAATTGATCTTTAGAATAATATGGCAGAAATAAAATGAAATAATTCCATATACTTATTCACATGGATATTGTACTAGTCGAATAATCACATGCTATATCAATAACCAGTTTCATAATGATGGAATGCATAATTCCTGACTATCATAACCACGTAGCCAAGGCCTCATGCCAAGACTAAAAATAAGATTTTTTCAAGGCCTCATGCCAAGACACTTGTTTGTCTCATTAGACCTACTGATGAATTTTTTTTAGGAGATGCTTACATTTAAAATAGTTCAAATGTACTCCAGTGTTTTTCTGAAAACATTATACATGCTTCTGAAAACAAAATAACTAATTCTAAGACTGCTCAACTAATTACAGGCCATGATAGGTCCACGCCCAATCCCTTCCAATCTACCACACTCAAGAGTTGTGATTTCTGAAAACATTTTTAAGTTTACATTAAATACGTATACATGTGCACTGGATTAGCATATATTTGGGAGAAATGTCTCTCTCTTTTTTTGAAGTAATTTCAAAATCACATAATTATAAAAGAAAACCTTTATTTTGAAAATATCATTAGAAGTGTGTAAGGGAAGCTTCCAAGGTGTAATAATGGTAGAAAATAACCACACCTGCTGTATAAGTTAAAAAAACATTCTTACCTTAGTTTTGTCGAAAAGGTCAAAAAGTAACTTGTTTGGAAAATGACGGAAAGATTCCTTTCAAAAACGTATATGGTCAAATAAGGGTATAAATTTCTTTAACTCATTGTATATTAAATAGTAAAAATGTTTTGAAAGACATTTTTATGAAACATGGATGTGGATGTTAAAGATGTCCCAGTAGATAATTACAAATAAACAACCTCAGATAATAAAGAGATTGTGAAATTAACCCTTACCAATATTGTATCATATGAAACATACACCCCATGAAACAGGTATCATAAAATTAATATGTTAATACACATTAATTAATGTTTATTACACAAGGAATACAATGATGGGCAGTACATACACGACAAAAAAGGTAATAGTGGCAAAATGGCATGAATCTCACGGGAATAAGGAGTGAGATGAAAACCCATTACATTGTACATTTCCTTGGTTGGGGGTAGGTTAACCTCATTTATAATGATGAAATAATTGTTATTAAATTATAAAAGAATCATATACATTAATATGATATCATATATGATCTCTTAATATTGATTTGTTAACAATATCTTAGTATTATCGTTGTTTCGGGTGTTAAATTACTCTTTTATTTTATATGTTTTGTTATGTAAGCCATTTTTTTTATGGATAGTTTGTGTCTTATCCATATCCAGAATTATATCATGTTCATAAACATATTTTTAATCATTAAATGAAAATTAGTCTTGAATGGATACAATGCGGAATGAATCTCATCGCGATTGTGGAGACTGTAGTCCGTACGTACGCACGAGCGACAATATCATCCTTTTGATATTAAGATCATATATAATTGGATGTTATATAATATTTATAGAATAATTATAATGTTATATTTATTATTTAAATTAATTAAAAATCATTATTATACTCATCCAAATAATAATTTATTGAATAACAATTACACCACGACGTGGAGAGGGTAAGCCGTACGTACGCACATATGGTGACATGTCATTAAAATGATGGATATAATACTGAATATGTTTGTACCATATTTATAATAACATCACAGTAAATATAAGATACTGGAGTTATTATTTTTGAATGGGAATAACAAAGAAAGAAGAATTTGAAGAAGAAATGAACTTGAAAAATGGTGGTGAAAACATTACATCTTCTTCAGGTTCTTCATTTTAATTTGATCAAAAGGGCTCATTAGGTTGGCTTTATGATCAAACTAAGGCTTTTAGATTGTATTTAGGGAAGTTGAGATAGTAATTGTGTAGGGTTTGGCCGATCCAAGTGGCTTTGAATGTGTAAATTAGTGAGAAGGGGGAGTTACCTTTTATAAGATGGGTGAGGGTCACCTTTGGAAAAGCTAGAAATATTATTTTATAATAATTTAATATTTGGTTTCTAATGGCTCAAAAGTGAATTATTTAATGGTTTAGGTGGGGATGGGTCGCAAACCACTCAAACAATAGATTTTAGATATGTATGGGTCACGATATTGACCTTATCTTTTAGTTTTAACTCTTAGTTAATTAGTTTGACATTTACCATGTCACTTTTTATTTTTAAATTACATAGTTAATAAACATACTATATACATACAAGAGACCCCAAGTTTTCCATCAATGATACACCTATCATGATACAAGTTCTTTGGCCAAACCTTATATTTTTACGAATAGAATATAAATTAATAATATAACATATTTTTTAAAAACTCTTTTATGTCAATTTTGACACTATTGGGTATTTTGTTTTTGATAATTTCATAAAAGAATTATTACTTCAAAAAAAATTAATATAAACAATAATAATATGTCATATTAAACTAGAAAATTATTGGAATTCATAAAAAGTCTCAGATTACATTTATTTTGATATTTATAATATCAATTATTTTAATATTCCATTAATTATGTAATTACTGCATCATCATTGTGTCATAAATAAATTAAATATTTAATGTATAAAAATTATAAATAAAATATGATTATGTAGGAAATACTTTTATATATCTAAATAATATTTAAAATCTAATTTATCTTATGTATAACCGTATATTAAAAAAAATTTAGTAAAAAACATTGATTTTAACTCTTTTAACTCTTGTTTGAATTAAATATTAATAAATGTCCTAATATAATCCAAGTTGACCTAAATGATAATATTTTATTCCTAAGGTTGTTTTTGGTCGAGAAACACTTGTCCAATAGAATTAGGACACGTGTTAGGGTAATATTTATATCATTTTTACCCATAATTACCCTATTTACTTTTAATCGTGGTAAATAAAAGTAAAAATTTTCTATTCACTGAAAATTATTTTCATCTCATTGAACCACATTTTACCCCTTGATATTTTCCGTGTCTCTTGGATTTTCTTAATTCCACTCACAGGAGCGGTAAAATTAAGTTTTATGTGAATTTTTAAATTCTCCTAGGAGGTGGGTAAAAGACTGTGAAAAGTTCAATAAAATTTTTATATATCTGAAATTATTCTGAACTAAATCTAATGAATTACATTGAAATTATATAGGTATTATGTATCTATTTTGACCTTAAATAAATGTAAACAAAATAAATAATTATTTAAATAAAAATTCAGTTTTAAACTATAACTCAGTGTTTTTTCACTATTCATCAAAAATTGAATTTTTTTAGAAAAATACCAAAATTTTACCCTGGCTAATTTCGATATTACGAATATAAAAATTATGTCCATTTTGAATGATAATATTTATAAAATTTCAAAATGTGGGTATTACTATTCATACCGACTAGTTTGATTGGTTTTGGTGTATGTTAGAACTCGAGGTTGCGTACAACAGATGCTTCTGTATTATTCAAAGAGAAGCGTACCATGGAATCTGGGGGTGTTACATTCTACCCTCCTTCAAATAATTTCATCCTCAAAATTTCTGGAAAATTATTGTATAAAAAGACTCGGGTGATTATTCATCATATGTTCCTCGGGTTCCCACATTGCCTCTTCTTTCTTATGGTTTCTCTATTGAACTTTTACCAAACGAGTCGTTCAGTTTCTCAAAACTTGATCTCTGGTATCTAGAATCCTGATGGTCTCTTCGCGATAAGACATATCAGGTTCCAGTTCTAATTCTTCGTAAGTGAGTACATGTGTTGGTTTAGGCATGTATTTCTTCAACAGTGATATGTGGAACACATCGTGAACATTTGAGAGACTTGTCGACATTTCTAAATGGTACGCTATAACCCCAACTCATTCTAGAATTTCAAAAGGTCCGATGTACCTGGGACTCAATTTTCCCTTCTTACCTAAATGTATAGTTCCCTTCCATGAGATACCTTCAAGAAAACATGATCTCCTAATTGAAATTCTAAATCCATCCTTTAGTTCTCGGCATAGCTCTTCTGCCTACATTGAGCTGCTTTGATGTGATTTTGGATTACCTTCACCTTTTCCATTATTCCCTCCACCAGTTCTAGACCTACAAATTTTCTTTCCCCAACATCATCCCAACAGGTCAGTGTGCAACATCTCTTTCCGTATAACTTTTCATATGGTTCCATCTGAATACTCGAATGGAAGCTATTGTTATAGGAAAATTCTACCAGAGGTAAATATTGATCCCAAATACCCTGAAAGTCATGTGAGCATGATCTAAAGATGTCTTCTAAGGTTTGAATAGTTCATTCTGATTGTCCATCTATTTGAGGGTGGTAAGAAGTGCTCAAATGAAGTTCAGTATCCAAGGCCTTCTGAAGACTTTTCCTGAATCTTGATGTAAAATGGGGTTCATGATCAGAAAAAATCGATAGGGGTACTCCATGAAGTCTCACAACTTCATTAATATATAGCCTTGCTAGACGTTCAAGTGGTAAATACTCCCTTATAGCAAGGAAATGTGCTGACTTGGTAAGACGATCAACAATGACCCATATTGCATCATTCCTTATAAGAGTATTTGGTAGTCCCATGAAAAAGTCCATAGTGATATTATCCCATTTCCACTCAGGTATTGGAATAGGTAGTAATACTCCACCAGGTTGTTGCCTTCTAGCTTTCACTTGTTGACAAACCATACATCTTGACACAAAATCAGCAATATATTTCTTCATTTTTCCCCACCAAAAATGTTCCTTCATGTCTCTATACATTTTGGTGCTCCCATGGTGTATAAAGAAATTGGAAATATGACAATCATCCAACAATTACCTTTTTAGATCAAGTATATTCGGAACACAATGTATCTTCCCAAATTTCAAAATTCCATCATCATACCCAAAGTCGTTCAATATCCCATCATTCACAACTTTAATCTTCTTTTGAAACACTACATCACCCATCTGAGAACTCTTTATCCTTTCTAGTAAATATGGTTTGGAAACAATTTGAAAAATAATTGATGTTTCACCTTCTATGGAAATTCACATATCCATCTTCACTAGATCCATGAAAATAGGATCCCTTTGAATTCTTATCATGTTCAAAACACCATGATCTTTCCTGCTCAAAACATCTGCCACCTTATTTTCCGTCCCTAGGTGGTAGTGTATCTTGAAATCATAATCCGTGAGTAGTTCAAGCCATCTCCTTTGCCTCTTGTTTTGTTATTTTTGTGAGAAAATATACTTCAAACTCTTGTGATTAGTATAAATCTCACATTTTTCACCATAGAGGTAGTGCCTCCATATCTTCAAAGAAAATATCACAGCTGCTAACTTGAGATCATGAGTAGGATAGTTTTGCACATGAATTTTCAACTGTCGTGATGCATAGGCAAAAACCCTATCATTCTGCATGAGGACACAACCAAGTCCTTTCTTCGAAGCATCACTATAAATAACGAACCCATCATTCCCTGATGGTAGAGTAAATATTGGAGCATTGACTAATATTCTCTTCAGTTCTTCAAAATATTCTTCACACTATTTTTTCTAAACAAATTTAACCCCTTTACGTGTGATCTTCGTTAATGGGTTAGCCAATCGGGCAAAATTCTGGATGAAATGTCGATAATAACCGACTAAACCAATAAAACTATGTACCTCAGCTATACTCTTTGGTGCTTTCCATTATTGGATTTCTATTGTCTTAGAAGGATCACTAGAGATTCCATATTTAAAGAAAATATGGCCATGAAAAGAAATATCTTGAATCCAAAATTCACACTTGCTAAACTTCTCATATAATTCATGTCTTCTTAGAGTCTTCAGGATAATGTGCAATTGATTTTCATGATCTTCGTTGCTTTTGGATTATACCAAGATATCCTCAATAAATACCACCAAAACTTCATCGATATTTTCCTTGAAAACACTATTCATTAGATCCATGAATAAAGAGGGTGCATTAGTCAATCTAAAAGGCATTTCTGTAAACTCGTAATTCCCCTACAAGGTTCAAAATGCTGCCTTCAGAATGTCTTCCTTCTTTACACACAACTGATGGTATCCAGACCGATGGTCAATCTTTGAAAAGTATTGAGCTCCATTAAGTTGGTCAAATAAATCATCAATGCGAGGTAGGGGATACATGTTCTTTATTGTTATAGAATTGGTTTCCCTGTAGTCGATACATAACCCCATAGATCCATCGTTCTTCTTAACAAAAAGGACATGGGCTCCCCATAGAGAAGCACTAGGTTGAATAAATCTCTTATTACTCAATTTCCCTAGGTGTTTCTTTTGTTCGACTAATTCCATTGTGGCCATTCTATAAGGGGTCTTCGATATAGGCCTTGATCCAGGAATTAAATCAATGGAAAACTCAACTTATCGTTCTGGAGGATGTCCAGGTAAATCTTCCAGAAACACATCTACATATTATTTCACAACAGGTACATCCTCTATTTGAACATTCCTATCCTCACCCACGATCATTTCATTCTCTTACTCCTTAATAATTGAATTTAGTTGAGATACTGGGGGTGGATCTAGATAAGAATTAGGTGGTGAAGAATCTACTCTAAAGATAAGGTGTTCCTTATCATCATCAAAAATTGTAAACTCTTTATTCTTACAATAAATATTTGAATCATGGTCTGAAAGCCAATCCATACTGAGGATTATATCAAACTCAATCATAGGTATGGCGATGAGATCAGTGAATAAAGAACATTTATGTGCTCTAATGTTGACTGATTCACAAAACTTTGTTGCAATGATACTTCACTTAAGATTTTTAACTGACAACTCCTTTGTTAAATCAAATTGGAAATATCTAATTTTCTTAGAAAACTAGGATGATATGAAACAATGAAATGATCCAGAATCAAATAATGCATTTTCTAAACATGAGGAGACCATTAAATTACCTGCCACCACGTCTTTCGGAGCTTCTACCTCAGCTGTAGTGATAGCATAAGCTTGGATTAATCCCTTTCCTTTTTTGAGGTAAGTTACCCTAACGCTTAGGGAATTCATTGGCATAATTTCCCATCTCTCTGCAGTTGTATCATTGAACATAAATAGCTTCCTTCTTCCCCTTGCAATTATGAGTTTGGTGGCTTTTTCACCACACTTGTAACAGACTCCCATTCATTTTAAGCAAGTACCAGGGTGTTTCTTCCCACATTTTCTATAGGATGGATATTCAACCTTTCAGTTCATCCCATTATTCCAATTCCCAGATCGATCAGAAGATCTCTTCTTCTATTTATTTGCTTTAAAGTCATAAGACTTAGATAATTCCTTTTCTATCTTGATAGCACATGAGATAATGTCTTCGTACGATGATAAGGACTGTGAGACAATTGCTCGACGGAGAAACATTTTTAACCCATCAAAGAAACGATCAATCTTACTTCTTGGGTTATGTATATAATCTCCATCATACCTTGATAACCTTGTAATGTTAGCGTCATACTTTGGGAGATTCTCATCCTGCTTTTGTCTCGGACTCAGAAATTTCGTTTCAATATCTGCTCGATGGTCGCGAGGAAAGTATTTTTCTAAAAAAAAATCTTTGAACTCCCTCCATTATATATTTGATACTTCATTATCTTTCAACGTGTTTTGAATCAATGACCACCATTGATCAGCATCTCCAGTGAAGCGATAAACTGCCATGACATCTTTTTCCCTTTCACTACTGTAACACCCCGACCCCAGTTACCCAGAGTCGGTGCATTACATCGTAACATTGGCATGATCACAAAGATCAAGTCTCGAAAGACCGATTAGTTTAGTAGCCTTAAAACACTAGGTATATTCATATGTTTTACATTAAATCATAAAGTAATAAAAACTACAACAAAATCTTGTCTTCATATCCCCTCATATTATACCTTCAGGTCATTCATAAAATTACTTCTTCATATCCTGGAAAAATTAAAACATTGAAAGGGGTGAGCTCAGATGCTCAGTAAGGATAACAATATAGAGAAATCTTTCATAAATAAACATAAAAATTTAAGTCAATGTATAAATAAAAAAAATCCTTTTATACATGAACTTCAACATAATATGGAAAAATTAAAATGAGATAATTCCATTTACTTATTCACATGGATATTCTACTGGTGGAATAATCACATGCAATATCAATAACCACTTTCATAATGATGGAATGCATAATTCCAGACTATCATAAACACGTAGCCAAGGCCTCGGGCCAAGAATAAAAATAATATTTTGTCAAGGCCTCATGCTGAGACACTAGTTTGTCTCATGAGACCTGTCGATGCAATAAGGAGCTATAGCATGCTCCACCCGTCACTTATTATTTCCAATGGATTTCTCATATGAACAGGTGTAAACACATCATAAACCATAACATAATCATATCACATAAAACATGCATAAAGGAAACATAACATTTCCACATTTCAATCACAAGAAATCAATACAACACATTGATATAATAAAAGCTTTATCAAAAACATTTTCAATACCAATATAAAAGAAAAGTAAAACATGGTATTTTTTTTCATTAAAAAAAGGTATGGCTTGTAGAGGAAGCTGAAAACTAAAATAATGGTCACGGTGGCGGAGAAGTCGTTGTCGCTGCATATGTAAGACAAAAACATTACCTTTTTTAGTTAAGTAAAATGCTTCGTATAAAAAAGATTCCTTTTGAATAAACGTAAAATTGAGAGGGTTTTATACACCGTATAAAAGACAATCTTGTATTAAAAAAAATATGCCTCAATGAAAGTAGATTGAGATGAATTCCCTCACAAAGACAATTTTTTAAATAAAATAGATCTATTATGTGTATTCACTATATGTACACATAAAGAATGTACAAATAAAATATAGGAAATAATAATATCATGACATAACTTGAAAGTAGGAGATTAACCCATGGAATGGAAATTGGGTTAAGAAGTTCCCTTAACTCGTGTCCGACTTGAGTCGACCACTATTTAACCTCCTGAATAATAAACTAGGGTTAATTTGTACTTCCTTAAGAACCTTTTTCAATTTAATTATTCCTTTCCTATCACTTATTACCATGTTATGAACATTATTTAATTAATTTAGTTAATAACGGTCGTTTTTTCGGTCTTTGGTACTTGAGTCAAAAATAAACTCCATATAATTGCAAGTTGTTCATGTGGTGAAATATCAATTATATCCAGAATTATATTTATTATGTAGATATCATATATATCATATATATCCAGTATATATATGCATATATAATATTACATAACATTTAGAGGTAAGAAATGAAATGCACCGTTCATGGAGACGGTAAGTCGTACGTACGCATGAACGCTACTACCATTTCTATTTAATATTTAATGGAATGAAATTAAAAATATATAAAGTTATAAGATAATTCCAGTATAATATAATGTATAATACCATTTACTACATCTTTTATACATCCGACATATGGCATTAACGATTCAAATCACTTTGAGGGGGCGGTAGTCTGCACTTCCTAATATGAAAATATCGCATTTACCCATAATGGAAATCATAAAGATATGCCAAATTGAAAAATACAGAATCATAAGGAAAAAAAACATAATATATATCATATATAAGAATAGTGTCATCATAATGGTCACCATGAGAGGTGGTAGGAGAAGATAGAACAAGCATCGTTTCGTGAGGCAGTAATTTGCCACCGACAGAAACAGTATGTTCTTTAACCATTAGACGAAGGTGTGTGTAAGTTTAAAAAAAATAATTCTCATAAAAACATCCTATTATATTGAATATACTTTCTTTTTTACAAAATAAACGAATAAAAAGAGTTTAGGGGGTTGGAGAAGCAAAATAAAACAAAACAATATTAGAGAAGACATTACCTGAAAATCGGGTAACTCTATTTGATTTGAGCCAAAGCCTTCCTTGGGAAGACTTATACCCAAAGTGAGGCTTCTAGGAGTAATATAGGGAAGTTGGGAGAGTATTTGGGCAGAGGTTGGCCAAGAAAAATGGCTTGAAGGTGTGAATAATGTGGTATAGGTGGGGTCCTTTTATAAGAGGGGAGGAGGGGCACTCTTGGAAAGATTGAAATGTTACTTTATTATGAAATGATTTTCAGATTCTAAAGGTCCCACAATGATATATTTCGAGGCTAAGGTGATAAGGGTTCGAAATATTCTCATAAAATAGGTTGTTAACAAGTTTTCCCCTTAGATTTTACATTTTCTTTTCATATTATTTAAATCGTTAATTAATAAGGGAATCACTGCATCATCATGGTGTCATACATAATTTAATTTATTTAATGTATAAAACTTTTAAAAAAAATTATAATGATGTAGGAAATCATTTTAGATTTAAAATTAATATTTATAGTAAAAAATATGACTTGAATAACCCCACTTAAAAATTATTTTAGTAAAACAACTCATGTTTGTGACATTTTTATTTTAACATTAAATAAAAAGTTTTTAATGTCATTTTCCTACCAAAGTGGATCCATGGGTTCCCCATGTTGACCAATGGATTTTCATGGTCGGACATGACTCATCCAATAGTGGTAGTACATGTTTCAAGGTCATTTAATATTATTATAACATTATCTTTACCTTAAACTTTTCTAATTACCTTTAATCACGATTAATTAAACATAAAAGATACTATTCACCAAAAAATTATTGTAATCCAGTTGAACCAAATTTTACATCCTAATGACAACCATGTACTTCTGATTTTTTAAAATCAAATCACAGAAGTGGTAATGTTTCATTTAAACGAAAAATCATTTTTTAAACTACCACTTAGTGGTTTCACTATTCATCAAAAATTGATGTTTTTCAGAACAGTGCCAAAATTTTACCCTGTGCTATAATTGATATTCTGAATTCAAAAATTATGTCTTTTTTACAAAATTACAAACATATAAGTTGTATTAATTAATTTTATAACTAATTCTCACTGTCACAACAAGTAGCGTGTTTTTAAGATACAATTTATATTAAAAGATTGACAATTGTTTTTGTCCAATTTGAAATTGAAATTAATTATAATTACCACCATTGGATAAAATGGTAAAAATATATTCTAATTAAAATTTAAAACCCCTAAATAGTATAATTTATCACTATAAATTATTTTTATTAAAAAAGTTGTTTTTAAGTATTTTTCACTATTCATAAAAAATTGGAAGTTCTTAGAAAAATACCAAAAATTCAACATAGGCTAATTTCAATATTCTGAATCCAAAAATGAAGTCCATTTTGAAATAACAAATATATATAATTTAAAAAAGTGGGTATTAATATTCATAATGGCCATTTTTATTGGTCGCGGTGTGTTAGAATCACGAACTTGCGTACAATGCAAGCAATTGCATTATTGAAAGAGAAGCGTATCATGGATGCTCGGGGTGTTACATTATACCCTCGTTCAATAAATTGCGTCCCCGCAATTTAAAATTTATCTTTGAATATAAAATTTTGAAAATAGAAAATACCTTTGTGGAAAACCCACATCGGAAATAAGGTTAATAAAAATATAACTTCAAAAGAAAGAAAGATAAGTACAAAGGTCACCTGAGATATCCCATACTAGGATTCTATGAAAATATGGATATGGAAGAAAAAAACCATCAAGGTCTGATGGAGAGTTGTAGAAAATAGGATTAGGAGAAATTTAACCACAAGAAAATCACAAACTTGTGATTGGTTAAAAGGTCATTGAATCCCCAGTTGGAAAAGTTAACCGGAAACATTTTTGTTTTAAGATGCCTTTTATAAAGTTGAGGAATTTATTTAGGATATTTACTAAGAACGCAAAGGAATATACATACTTGTCATGTATACTTTCATTCATTAATAAATTTTTACCACAAACCCATCTTTCACTCTAAAAGGTAATAGAACTCAAAAATATTCTATTTATCATAATCGTACATGGTTCAAAATATTAATACATACCATTTAGATTAGGAAAACTATTTTGTAAAAACCAGGGACTTCCTGTAGGCTAGTGGTTGGTAATAAAGGCCTGTCACACTATGGTTTTGGGTTCGATTCCTGCTGCTTTGTCTGACGCAACGGGTTATCCCCCGAATTGCAGGTTGTCCTTTTCCTAAAAATATAGTATTATAATATTCCAAAATTAATCTTCAGAAATGTTTTAACCTTAAACAATACTATCAAAAGTTCAACTTAATCCATTCCCACCTTTATAGTTATCAAAAATACCTATGTCCAGACTTTCTCTAAAAGGTCTCTAAATTCCAAAATCAATTCATCAGATTCCCCCAACAAAGTAATGTTTATCTTATTGTCACGTGCTAAAAATATTATTACCTTTATCATATTAAAACCTTAATGAAAACAACAAGTACTGTAGTACAATCCTTATATATATCACATTATTCTTATAACCAGAATATAATCCTTGTTTCCCAAAGCACAAATACATTAATTATTCCACTTCAACTGTAGTAATATCATAAGACTGTCCTTGATCCCTTGGACTTTTCTGAGGTAAGGTTTCCTGACGCTTAGAAAATTCATTTGCACAATGCCCCATTTCCCTACAATTGTAGCATTCAACATTGATAGCCTCTTTCTTTCCCTTACAATCACGAGCCTGGTGACCCTTTTCTCCACATTCATAACAAACTCTCATTCCTTTTAGGCAAGTATCCGGGTGATTCTTCCCACAATTATTGCATAATGGAAAATCCTTCTTTCCTTTTTTCCCTTTATCTGTCTCTTGCTCCACCATTCTCTTCTTCTCTTACTTTACTTTATTGTCATAAGATTTACAGACTTCATTATCTATCTTGATAGCTTTATAGCACATGAGACAATGTCTTCGTACGACGAGAAGGTTTGTGAGACTAATGCTCGACAGAGAAATGGTTTTAACCCATCAAAGAAATGATCAATCTTACTTATTGGGGTACGTATATAATCTGCAATATGTCTTGCTAACCTTGTAAAGTTGGCCTCATACTTTGCGACATTCTCATCCTCCTTCTGCCTCAGACTTAGAAATTGCCTTCCCATATCTGCTCGATGGTCATGGGGAAAGTATATTTCTAAGAAAATCTCTTTTAACTCTCTCCATTCCATACTTAATACTTCTTCATCTTCCTTTGTGTTTTGAATCAGCGACCTCCATTGATCGGCATCTTCAGTGAGGCGTTAAACTGCCATGACAACTTTCTCCATTTCGCTACTCCCCAAGGCGTGGAATATATTCTCTAAGGAGTTTATCCATTTCTCAGATACTAATGGATTTTTACGCCCATTAAATATTGGTGGTTTTTTCCTCATGAAGTGGTCTAACATTGATCCTCCATGTTACGAATTAGGGAGCTACATACGAGTAAGGTTATTATTCATAACCTGAGTAAGTTGTACTAGTATGGTAATAAGTTGATCAGAACCAGTTGTATCTCCAGCTCCACAGTAATTATCTTGAGCAGGAGGGAAATCCCTACATGGAGTGCATGCATTGATACAGTTTCTATTCCTCCCACTAGGTGCCATTTCTAAACAATGGCATAAACTAGATTAGTTTATGAATTAAAATACAAAATTCCATACTTGTAAAACAATTAACATAAATTGAACTATTTTTGGATTAATCCATAATCATAAAAATGTTTTATTTGAGGAAGTATGTACTCATAACCCTTCATAATGGTTTGTAAGGAAAATGATAATTATCATTAGAATATCCCTCAGGAGTGTCATAACCAAGAGTGAAGCAAGGCTCATTATCGTGCACCAGTTCTCGTTCGGGTCTAGCTCAATGTGGTGTTTCCGGGTTTTACCCCTAGGTACATCTGTGCTAGAGCCGCCTCTATCTACTCGTATCCAGACTGGGATGTATTTCTCTGAAAACTCACAAAATCGCTATAAAACCAAAATTCTAGGATGTTCTTATATACTAATCCTCAAAGTCTATCTTTGGGCTATGTGCTCTAATCAGAGTTTATCTAAATCTAGCTTCTAAGGTTATTACTAAACTGACTCTGATACCAACTGTAATGCCCCGACCCCAGTTACCCAGAGTCGGTGCATTACTTCGTAACATTGGCATGATCACAAAGATCAAGTCTCGAAATACAGATTAGTTTAGTAGCCTTGAAACACTATATACATTCATAAGTTTTACATTACATCATAAAGTAATACAAAACTACAAAAAAATCTTGTCATCAAATCCCCTCATATTATACCTTCAGGTCATTCATAAAATTACTTCTTCACATCCTTGAAAAATTAAAACATTGAAAGGGGTGAGCTCAGATTCTCATTATGGATAACAATATAGCGAAAGATTTCATAAATAAACATAAACATTTAAGGCAATGTATAAATAAAACAAAATACTTTTAAACATGAACTTCAACATAATATAGAAAAAGTAAAATGAGATAATTCTATTTACATTTTCACATGGATATTCTACTGGTCGAATAATCACATGCAATATCAATAACCACTTTCATAATGATGGAATGCATAATGCCAGACTATCATAACCACGTAGCCAAGGCCTCGTGCAAAGACTACAAATACGATTTTGACAAGGCCTTGTGCCAAGACACTAGTTTGTCTCATGATACATGCCGATGCATCGAGGAACTATAGCCGGATCCACTCTTCACTTATTAAGTCCAATGCATTCCTCATATGAACAGGTTTAAACATATCATAAACCATAACATAATCATATCACATAAAACATGCATAAAGGAAACATAAAATTTCCACATTTCAATCACAAGAAATCAATACAACACATTTATATAATAAACACATTATCAAAAACATTTTCAATACCAAAATAAAAGAAAATTAAAACATGGTATTTTTTTCATTTAAAAAAATGTTATGGCTTGTAGAGGAAGCCGAAAACTCAAATAATGGTCACGGCGACGGAGAAGTAATTGTCGCCGCATACGTAAGACAAAAACATTCCCTTTTGTCTTTTAGTAAAAAACTTCATATAAAAAAGACTCCTTTTGAATAAACGTAAAAGTCAAAGGGTTTTATACACAATATAAAAGAAAGTCTTTTATTAAAACAAAATACGCCTCAATGAAAGAAGATTGAGACGAAGTCCCTCACAAAGATACTTTTTTAAATAAAATAGATCTATTATGTTTATTCACTATATGTACACAAATAGAATGTACAAATACATGATAGGACATAATAATATCATGATATAATTTGAAAGTAGGAGATTAACCCATATAACGGAAATTTGGGTTAGGAAGTTCCCTTACCTCGTGTCCGACTTGACTTGACCACTCTTTAACCTCCCGAATAATAAACTAGAGTTAATTTCTACAATCTTAAGAACCTTTTTCAATTTAATTATTCCTTTCATATCACTTATTACCATGTTGTGAACATTATGTAATTATTTATGTTAATAACGGTCGTTTTGTCGATCTTTGGTACTTGAGTCAAAAATAAACTTCTTATAATTACAAGTTGTTCATGTAGTGAAATATCCATTATATCCAGATTTATATTCATGATGTAGATATCATATATATCATATATATCCTGTATATATATGAATTTATAATATTACATAACATTTAGAGATAAGAAATGAAATGCACCGTTCATGGAGACGGTAAGCCGTACATACGCATGAACGCTACTTTCATTTCTTTTTCGCATTTAATGGAATGAAATTAAAAAAATATAAAGGTATAATATAATTCAAGTATAATATAATGTATAATACCATTTACACCATCCTTTATACATCCTACATATGTCATTAACGATTCAGATCACTTTGAGGGGGTGGTAGTCCTCACTTCCTAAAATGAAAATATCGCGTTTACCCATAATGGAAATCATAAATGTATTCCAAAAATGAAAAATACTGAATCATAAGAAAAAAAAAACATAATATATATCATATAGAAAAATAGTGTCATCATAATGGCCACCATGAGAGGTGGTAGGAGAAGATAGAACAATCATCGTTTCATGAGGTAGTAATTTTCCACCCACAGAAAGAGTGTGTTCTTTAACCATTAGATGAAGGTGTGTGTAAGTTTAAATAAAATACTTCTCATAAAAACATACTATTATGTTTAATATACATGTGTTGTTACAAAATAAAAGAATAAAAAGAGTTTAGGGGGTTGGAGAAGCAAAATAAAACAAAACAACATTAGAGAAGACATTACCTTAAAATTGGGTAACTCTTTTTGATTTGAGCAAATGGCTTACTGGGGAGGAATTCTGCCCAAAGTGAGGCTTCTAGGAGTAAGATACTGAATTTTATAGAGTATTTGGGCAGATTTTGTCCGAGCCAAATGGCTTGACGGTGTGAATAAGGTGGTAGATGTGGGGGGCCTTTTATAAGAGGAGAGGAGGGGCACTCTTGGAAAGATTGAAATGTTACATTACTATGAAATGTTTTTCAGATTATAAAGGTCCCACAATGATATATTTCTAGGATAAGATGATTAGGGTTCGCAATATGCTCATACAATAGGTTTCTGACAAGTGTAAGCCTTAGATGTTACATTTTCTTTTCATTTTATTTAAATAGTTAATTAATGAGGTAATCGCTGCATCATCATGGTGTCATACATAATTTAATTTTTTTATTGTCTAAAAATTATAAAAAAATATCATGATGTAGGAAATATTTTAAGATTTCTAATGAATATTTATATTAAAAAATATGACTTGTATAACCCCATTTAATAATTGTTTTAGTAAAACATCTCATGTTTGTGACATTTTAATTTTAACATTAAATAAAAAGTTTTAAATGTCATTTTCCTACCAAGGTGCCTCCATGGGGTCCCCAAGTTGACCCATGTATTGTATTGGTCGTCCATGAGTCATAAAATAGGGTTAGGACATGTGTCAAGGTCATTTCATACTATTATAACATTATCTTCAACTTAAATTTCACTAATAACCTTTAATCACGATCAATTAAACTAAAAAGTAACTATTCACCAAAAAATTATTTTAATCCCGTTTAACCAAATTTTACTTTTTAATGTAAACCATTTATGTCTTATTTTTGAAAATCAAATCACAGAATTGGTAATATTTCATTTAAATGAAAAATCAGTTTTTTAACTACCACTTAGTGGTTTCACTATTCATCAAAATTGAAGTTTTTCAAAACAATGCAAAAATTTCACCCGAAGCAATAATTTATATTCTGAATTAAAAAATTATTTATTTTTTACAATGTTCAAAACATATATGTTGTATTAATTAATTTTATAAATAATTCCCACTGTCACAACAAATAGCGTGTTTTTAAGAAACAATTTATATCAAAATATTGATAATTGTTTTTGTCCAATTTCAAAGTGAAATGTATTCTAATGACCACCATTGGATAAAATGGTAAAAATATATTCTAATTAAAATTTAAAACCACTCAATAGTATAATTTATCACTACAGATTATCTTGATTAAAAAAGTTGTTTTTAAGTATTTTTCACTATTCATAAAAAATTAGAAGTTCTCAGGAAAATTCCAAAAATTCAACATAGGCTAATTTTGATATTCCGAATCCAAAAATGAATTCAATTTTGAAATATAAAATATATATAATTTAAAAAAGTGGGTATTACTATTTATAATGGCCATTTTGATTGGTCGTGGTGTGTTAGAATCTTGAACTTGCGTACAATGCAAGCTATTGCATTATTGAAAGAGAAGCGTATCGTGGAAGCTCAGGGTGTTACAACTACTCCCCAAAGCCTGAAATATTTTTTCTAGGGAACTTATCCATTGCTTAGCTACTAATGGATTTGTACTCCCATTTAATGTTGGTGGTTGTTTCCTCATGAAGCGATCTAACATTGATCCTCCACATTGTAGATCAGGGGGCTCCATACGGGTAAGGTTATTATTCATAACCTGAGTATGTTGTCCTAGTATGGTGATAAGCTGATCATAACCAGTTGTATCACCTGCTCCACTATAATTATCTTGAGCAGGTGGGAAATCCTTACATGGAGTGTGTGCATTGATACGGTTTCCATTTTTTCCACTAGACATCATTTCTAAACAATGGCACAAACAAGATCAGTTTATGAATCAAAATACATAATTCCATACTTATAAAACACATAACATAAATTGAACTATTTTTTGATATAATCCATAATAATACAAATGTTTTCTTTGAAGAAGTATATACTCATAAACCCTTCATAATGATTTGTAAAAAAATGAGACCTATCCTAAGCATATCCCCCGGGAGTGTTGTAAGAAAGAGTGCAGCAAGGCCCATTGTCGTGCACCAGTTCCAGTTCGAGTATAGCTCAAAGCGGTGTTTTTGAGTTTTACCCCTATGTACATCTGTGCCAGACCGCCTCTACTTGCTCATATCTAGATATGGATGTATTGCTTAGAAAACTCACAAAATCTCTACAAAACCAAAATTCTAGGAACTTCTTTTATATTAATCCTCAAAGTCCATCTTAGGTCTATGTTCTTTAATTAGAGTTTATCTAAATATAGCTTCCAGGGTATGTACTAAACATCCTCTGATACCAACTATAATGCCCCGACCCCAGTTACCCAGAGTCGGGGCATTATTAAATATCATTGGCATGATCACAAGAAAGATCGAGTAGTGAATGACCGATTAGTTTAGTAGCCTTAGAATAACTAGATACATTCTTAAAGATTACATTACATCATAAAATGAAAAATATAACAATATAGTCTCGATAGTCCACACTCTTATCCCCTCATACTATTCCTGAAGGTAATTCATAAAATACTTCTTCACATCCTGGGAAAAATAAAACATAGAAAAGGGTGAGCTCAAATGCCTAGTAAGGATAACAATATAGTGGAAACATTCATCAATAAGAATAAACATTTAAGGCAATGTATAACTAAAACAAAATCCTTTTAAAACTTGAACTTCAGCATAATATGGCTCAAATAAAATAAAATAATGCCATATAATTATTCACATGGATATTCTACTAGTCGAATAATCACATGCAATATCAATAACTAGTTTCATATTGATGGAATTCATAAATCTAGACTATTATAACCACGTAGACAAGGCCTCGTACCAAAACTATAAATAAGATTTTGTCAAGGCCTCGTTCCAAGACACCAGTTTGTCTCATGAGACCAACCGTTGCAATTTTTTTAAGAAGATGCTTACGTTTAAAATTTCTCAAATATACTGTAGTGTTTTATCTGAAAAAATTACACAAGCTTTTGAAAACAAAATAACTAATTCTGAGACTAATCAACTAATTACATGCCATGATGGGTTCACACCCAATCCCTTCCTGTCTACCACACTCGAGAGTTGGGTTTTCGTAAAACATTTTTATGCTTGCGTTAAATACGTATACATTTACACTGGATTTTCATATATTTGAGAAAAATATATCTCCCTTTTTTTAAAATCATTTAAAATCACATATTTATAAAAGAAAACATTTATTTTGAAAATATATTTATAAGTTTGTAAGGGAAGCTTCAAAAGTATAATAACTATGGAGAATAACCGCACCTGTTGCATAAGTTAAAAAACCTTCTTACCTTAGTTTTGTCGCAAAGGTCAAAAAGTAACTTTTTTGGAAAACGACAAAAAGATTCCATTCAAAAATGTATAAGGTCAAATAAGGGTACAAATTTCTTTAACTCATTGTCTATTAAATAGTGAAAATGTTTTGAAAGACATCTTTATGAAACATGGACGTGGATGATAAAGATGTCCCAGTAGATAATTACAAACAAACAACCTCGAAAAATAAAGAGATTGTGAAATTAACCCTTACCAATTTAATATATTTCGAAACATAAAACCCATGAAAGAGGTATCATACAATGAATATGTAAATACAACTAAATTAAAGTGTATTACACAAATAATACAATTATGGGAAGTACATACCCCACACAAAAGGTAATAGTGGCAATTTGGCATGATTCTCATGGGAATAAGGACTGAGATGAAAACCCTTACTTTGTACTTTTCCTTGGTTGGGGGTAGGTTAACCTCCTGAATAATGGTGAAATAATTGTTATCAAATTATATAAGAATCATATACATTTATATGATATCATATATGATCTATTAAAATTGAATTGTTAACAATATCTAAGTATTATCGTGGTTTCGGGTGTTAACTTACTCTTTTTCTTTTATATGTTTTGTTATGTATGTCGTGTTTGTAATTTATAAGTTGTATATTAATCTTATACAGAATTATATCTAGTCCTTAAACATTATTTTTAATCATTAAATGTGAATTAGTCTTGAATGGATATGATGTGGAATGAATCTCATCGCGATTATGGAGACGGTAGTCCGTACGTACGCACGGCCGACAATATCATCCTTTTGATATTAAAATAATATATAATTGGATGTTATATAATATATAAAGAATCATTATCATTTTATATTTATTATTTAAATTAATTACATATCATTATTATACCCATCCAAATTATAATTTATTGAAGAACAATTACACCACGACGTGGAGACAGTAAGCCGTACGTACGCACGTATGGTGACATGTCATTCAAAGGGTTGATATAATACTTAATATGGTTGTAAAATATTTGTAATAACATCACAATATATATAAGATACTGGATTTATTATTTTAGAGTGTGAATAAAAAATAATAATAAGTTGAAGAAGAAATGAACTTGAAAAAGGGTGGTGAAAACATTACCTCTTCTTCGGGTTCTTACTTTTGATTTGATAAAAAGGTATCCTCAGGTTAGCTTTATGATCAAAATAAGGACTATATGTTTTATTGAGGGATGTTTAGAGAGTATTTGGGCAGGTTTTGACCAAGCCAAGAGGCTTCGAAGATGTGAATTTGTGAGAAGGGGGAGTGCCCTTTTATAAGAGGGGTGAGGGGCTTCTTTGGAAAAGCTAGAAGTATTAATTTATAATAAATTAATATTCGGTTTCTAATGGTTACAAAGTAGATTATTTATAGGTTAAGGTGGGGATGGGTTGAAAACCATTAAACCAATAGAATTTAGATAGGTTTGTGTCACTATATTAAACTTATATTTTATTTTTAACTCTTAGTTAATTAGTTTGACATTTACCATGTCACATTGTATTTTTATATTATATAGTTAATAAACTTACTATATACATCCATGAGATCCCCAAGTTTTCCATAAATGATAAAAATATCATGATAAAAGTCCTTTGGCCAAACCTTATATTTTTAGGAATAGAATATAAATTAATAATATAATATTTGTTTTAAAAACTCTTTTATGTCAATTTTGAAACTATTGGGTATTTTTTTTGATAATTTCATAACAGCATTATTACTTAGAAAGAATTTATATAAACAATACTAATATGTCATATTAACCTATTAAATAAGTTTAATTCATAAAAAGTCTCAGATTACATTTAATTTGATATTTATAATATCAATTATTCTAATATTTCATTAATTAGGTAATTACATCATCATCATTGTGTAATAAATAAATTATATTATTTAATGTTTAAAATCTATAAATAAAATACCATTATTTAGGAATTATTTTTATATTTCTAATTAATACTTACAATCCAAATTATCTTATGTATAACACTATATTAAAAATGTTTTATTAAATAAACTTTGATTTTAACACTTTAAACTCTTCTTTGAATTAAATAATAATATATGTCCTAATCTAATCCAAGTAGACCTAAATGATAATATTTTATTCCTAAGGTTGTTTTTGGTCGATATACACTTGTACAATAGAATTAGGACATGTGTTAGGGTAATATTAATATCATTTTTACCCATAATTACCCTATTTACTTTTAACCATTGAAAATAAATGTAAAAAGTTACTATTCACCAAAAATTATTTTCATCTCATTGAACCACATTTTACTCCTTGATATTAACTGTGTCTCTCATATTTTTAAAATTCCACTCACAGAAGAGGTAAAATTACGTTTTCTGTGAATTTGCAAATTCTCCTAGGAAGTGGGTAAAAGACGTTGAAAATTCGATAAAGTTTTTATATATCTAAAATTATTATAAACTAACTCCAATGAATTACATTGAACATATATATGTATTATGTATCTATTTTGACCTTAATTAAATTTAAATAAAATAAATAATTAATTAAATAAAAATACAGTTTTCAACTATAACTAAGTGTTTTCTCACTATTCATCAAAAATTGAATGTTTTCAAGAAATTTCTAAAATTTCACCGAAGGCTAATTTCAATATTACTAATCCAAAAATGAAGTCCATTTTGATAGATAAAATTTATAAAATTTCAAAAAGCAGGTATTACTATTCATAACGGCTAGGTTGATTGGTTGTGGTGTGTGTTTGGACTCGAGGTTGCGTACAACACACGCTACTATATAATTCAAAGAGAAGCTTACAATTGAAGTTTGGGGTGTTACAATATATAAATAGTACCACAAATTTTTTGAGGTAATATCTAAATATTATTTTAATCAATTCCATGAATATTTTTTTCAATATTATTCAGTCCGAAAGGTATTATGATGAATTGATTATGTTGATACCTTGAATGAAAAGCTATCTTGGGGATATCCTCCTTCTTCACCCTTACATGGTAATATCCCGACAACAGATCCACAACAGAAAGTATTGTTCTCCATTTAGATAATAAAACATGTCACCCATTCATTTAATAGGATACCTATTCTTTATCGCGATTTTATTGAGCTCATGATAATCAATGGAAAGGCACATTGACCCATTCTTCTTCTTGATGAAGAGGACTGGTGCACCCCATGGAGAATCACATGGGTGTATAAAACCTTTATCCAGATTTTGAGGTAGTTGTTTCTTTTTCACCTCAAGCTTCACAATATCCATTAAATAAGGAGTTATTGATATTGGAAACACCCCAAGTATATGATCAATCAATAATTCAACATCTCTTCTGAGATGTAGACAAAAAAATTCATCGGGAAACAATTCAACGAATTCCCTCCTAATAAGAATGTATCCAAGGATGGTTTCCTCATTAGACTCAATCATATGAGTAATATAGAAATTCACAGAGGGTTGTAATATCTATGAGTTAGAAGTTGGTGCTAAAGAAGATTCATCCTCCTATTTTTCCTTGTATAGAACAGGGGTTTGATTCGCCATATGGGGAGTGATTTCCCTCTCACGAAAATTTATGATGAAATTATATAGGGAAAGACAATACATGCAAATAATTTCATCAAATTCCACCATAGGGAGTATGATGAGGTTCCAAAATATGTTCAATCTACAAATTGTGATAGAGGTGGAGTAATATTCATGGGATGCAATGATTTCTCTATTTTCCATTCTAACCGACATCTCTACTTCTATGTTTTGTTGTAGTTTTGGGATCGTTCTACTGAACAATAGGGATTGAAAATAATATGCAGAACAATAATCAAATTGTATGCTCTATATTCTTGAATGAATAACTAGTGTACATATCACAACTTAATTCTCTGGGTTTTCTTTGGCAATAATGATGGAAGAAGATCTCCCTAGCAGCCTTGGAGGTAGTTGGTTGCCTCCGAAAACCCAGGACTTATGGAAGTAGTTTGCAACGCGCCTTAGTTCTTTTTAGTTAAAGTAATAAACAATGAATTGAGGGTCGAACAAAGCATTCCTCTCCTCTATCAAGGTAGACGGTTTTTCTTTTCGGCAGTTAATGTCCATGTGCCCCTCTCATCCACCTCTAAAGAATTTCATCGACCCCATTAGGAAATTTTTTTGGGTTCTTCATTACGCACAATTGGAAAGTGGGGTTCTAGAATTGTTTAGCACCATTTGATTTATCCCTTGCACTGCTAGAATTATATTTCACCATACGATTCTTTTCCCCATGATACCCCTGAGATTCTCTTATCTTTATTTTGACTTTGAGGGAACATCATACAATTTTCTCATATCTATCGAGGTCACAAATCAGTTGGGATTTTCATAGGCTAGGTTTTATCCCACCAAAGAAGCAGTCAACCATGCATTCATGGGTAATGAAAAATCAGGTGGAATATCATTCATGCCTCGAATTTTTTATCATACGCTTTGATGATTTCATCGCCAATTTTCTTGAGGGAAAGGAAGTCCCTCTGCAAATTAAATCGGATGGTGTGTGAGATATATTTATCAACATACATTTTATGGAAATCCCCCCATTCCAATGTCTCTATATATTCCTTAGGATTTATATTTTGTATCAATGTCCACCATTGAACATATTCACCCTCCATAAAATATGAATCCAAAAGAACCATATCTTGTTCCGAACATTTAATTATGGAAAAGATATTATTAATGTATTTGGTCCATTGTTTGGTGATTAAGGGATCAGATGATCCATTTAAAGTAGGATGACTTTGTCTCATGAATCTCTTGATTATGTATTGGTCTTTCTGGGGTGGGTGGGGGGTTGATGTTCCTCTAGACCCATGTTTCTATTCAAAATTTGAGTTAACCAAGATAGTATTAGGATAATGTTATAAATTCTAGCTCCCATCGGATTTGGCATCACATTAGAATAGTCATCACATTGATCTTCACATCAGTTGTTATCCCAAGTCCTCATATTACTTTTAATTGGATGGAATAAAAGTAAATTTATGGGTAACACATAAAGTCGAATCCAATGAAAAATTGGTTAGCTTATATATATAATTTATTTCCTTAACTTATGAATTTATGGGCATCAATATATGTTATTCATGATCTACTTCTCAACATATATTCATAGTGACATTTTTTATTCCCTTTATAATGTTTCATACTATTCTTATGAATTAACCAAAGCTTATACTCTATGAGTCTCAAACCAAGAGTTCATAAAGCCTCATTTTCCTGCACCAATTTCTATTTGAGTCCAGCTCAAAGCGGTGTTTTTTGGTTTTACCCATAGATACATATGTGTTAGATCCACCCTTACATGTTCATATCTAGATAGGTATGTATTTCATGAATATCCAACTAATCTATACTCTCTGAAATTTAATGATGTTTTTATTAAACTTAGAAATATCCCTAATGCTTTCACCAGTGTTTTTTAATCCTATTCCCAAAATATAAATAAAACTATACTTTGATACCAACTATTACAACTGTACTCTTTATTACACACTTAAACAAGATTTGTTACATATAAATTCACTTAAAATAACTCTGAGGGTTTAGCGGTCTATTGTATTGGGAAATTAGGAACATTACATAATAACTTAGAACATTAAAAACAACATCTTTATTGATAACTTATTTTACATGAACACAACATTGTTTCGTACTTTTAATTGCATGGGATAACAAGAGGAAATATATAAGAAAAGGGTGAGCTATAAAGAATAATAAGGGAATAAAAAAGGCATAACATGAAGAACACTATACATGTTAGAAAATAGTAATATTAATGGAGAATGAGAGAAAAATGAACATAACGTCATAATATAGAAAGATTATCATAACATGGGAAAGTGGCAATAACATTTCACATGATATAAGCATGATCCAAGGATCATTGCACCAGCACCCATAGTAAAACCCTATTAAACATGAATTAGAATGAGTAAACCCTCATTGAAATTAAATTATAATGAATAAAAACTAATTTTACAAGATGTATCATGATACTATTATTTACCCAATGCTTGGAAGCACTATCTAGGCAAACCCATTATAAACATTTAATTTCATGCATAAGTATTCCACATGGATCATATAACATGGAATCATTCAACATCATCATTTATTCCACAATAAAGAAATGTGGAATAAATATATGATTCAATATAATAAATATTTATATGTGAATAAATGTGAATACCCTTGAAATATAAGTGGGTATGGTATTCACTTACACGATGATTTTTTCATGGGAAATTTTTGCTGTATAACAATGTCAAATTGAAATCATAAAATGGGTTGATGGGAGGGAAAGGGTATCTAAACATTTATACATGAAATTAAATGTATTAAGGTAATGAGACCTTATATCCCTACATATTTAATGGCATTTATATGCATAATATAAAATAATTTCATGAATGTAAATGAGAAGAGAGAAATTCTTTACAGAATTTCAACATGGTAATAGGTGTACATAGGAGAAATTAATCAAGGAAAAAGTGGTATCTAATCATTAATAAATAAGTATGGATTTATGGGGGAGATTATAAATCGTACCCCATCATTTTAATAGAAAATAAAAGGGTATAACAACATAATTAAATTTGGATTAAAATGAGACGAGAAGAAATCCATTATTTGGAAGTGTTATCCCAAAGGCTTGGGAGAGGCTTGAGAGAGGCTTCTAAGGATCTTGGGTCACCTTGGAACTATTTTAGAGATATTATTGCTGGGGTTAATCAAGCTCCAAATGGTATTAGTGAAGATGAATGGGAAATAGGGTAGGTTTGTAAAGGTAAGAAGAGGGAATTCAATATTATTTAGGGTTTGGACACTACACATTAAACTAATCAAAACCACGAGCCATATCATGGTTTTTACCAAAAGTGTTTTTTAATGTGGAGTGGAAGACATTATCATATAAGAACAATGGCCAAACATATTAAATTATTAGTCATTATTATGTAGAGATGAGTCACACTCTCTTTGAAATCATTTTAAAAAATTAAAATATTTTATATGTCTTGGACGATCCATTAAGGAATTGCAAAATAAATAAAACAAATCTAAAATAACATTATTTTAAATTTGAATCATATATTGGATGAATATACCTTTTATATTATTTTATTAATTTATTATTGGGTAATTTTGATGTCATAAATCACACTATATATTTAAATGATATTTAATTTTTACCCAAAATTTTGACTCTATTAGAAAATTATGAAAAATTCCCCAGTGTATTATTTGGACTTCCTAATTCAAAAAATATTATTCATTTTATCTAAATAATTCATTATATCAGGGTTATTTTCATGTTTAAAATAAAAACTGATATTTATTTAAAATTCATGGGTTTTGACAAAAACATCTATGAAAACATAATAAAAATTTCATCTTTTTTCATAAAAAATATACAATCATTTATATACAATAAAAATTATTTTAGAAATAATATTATATGAAAATATTATTTAATTAAAAAATCCATTAAATAAACAAAATATATTTCATAATTGAATATTAACTCAAAATAATATTTGTGATTTATAAACAATTTATAATGTATCCATACTAAAATTAATGTATATTATTTATATAAAAAATAAAGAACATAATCATAGTGGTAGGGTGTTATTACATTACACCACCCACACAAGACCTAATGGTAAGGTGCACGATGGTAAAAAACTCTTGGGCCGGCTCAGATAACATCACTCAAGTGGTAATATCAATTAACCTCCACTTCTCCCATAAGCGGTTTCATTCAAGCATAATGTGTTGAAGATCGACGTTGGATTTTTCAATAGAGAAGCCCAATGATGCTACCTGCTTTCCAATCTCTGAATAATGGGATTCACATGGAGAAATTCTATTGGATAAGGCCATCGCTTCCTTTGTCTAAGTAAATTGTATTTCATAAAGGTTTATATATATACTAATCAATTGATCACTGTTCAACGAATATATTTGCAATGGTAACAATTCATAATGGTATTTTAATATCCAAAAACATAAAACCAAGAAGTGAATATGTTTTATATACCCATTTTACATAATAATAAATTTAATTATTTCAAGCGTAATTTTCATTAATAAATGTACGAGTCCTTACACTGCCATTATTCAACAAGACCCATTTTCATAACATGCTCATACACACCTGAGCCACAAACACTACCACATCCTTCCCGGAGACACCTCAACCATGACCCCCAAATGCCTCACCCAAAAAATGCAAGCGCCCCATCTCTAAGACTTATGGGAAACAAACCAACTCTCACACAACCAGTACCAAAAATCTTATTGTAATCCTCAACCCATTATTGCCTACCCTATGTGTCTTTGGTGATGAATTCCTAGAAGATGGAGCATGGGAGCCAATAATCATCCATCCATCCTCCAACCTGGATGTGGGGAAAGAAACCCTCCCCCATTACAATGGGGGTGTTCAATACATAATTCTCAACACTAGTGCAGTTCATATAGAAATCACTAGGAACTACCGTTTAAAAATATAGGTAAAAACACTCATAACAACCTATGATTTTGAAAAAAAATAACCATCCTACACAAAACATTCCTTCCAGCTACCCCTATAGTCATAGAAACACACAAACAACCACAACCAAAACATTATCACATGTCTTTAATTTATCCATATATATTTATTTTTTTTAAAGATAACATAATTTATTTGAAAACATTTGATGAAACTACTAACCACGTCCATACACATCACATTTCTATGAACCATCAGATTTCAGTCAATCAACATAACACTATTCCACAACCATTACAGAACCGAAATGCATTCCCACTACTCTATAAGTTCATCCATTTTACAATCAATCAATATCTCAAATTGACACTCCATCACACCTCCTACACCACCTCCCACCAAAAGCCTATATGAACCACCACAAAAACCACAACCCTGATACAGACACACACCACACCCTATTCAGAGATCCAAACCCTATGTCCACCCCTATTACCATAACCATGCTACCAATAGTTTCACCATAAAACTATACAATTTACAAAAACAAAAAAAACCCACCCAACACATAACCACACCAACATGCAATCTATATTCCAATTTGATCGACACTATTATTTAATTCCACTTCCATAAATTAAGGAGTGATTTATAATAGGTTCAATACTAGGGAATCCTTTTCATTTAACCAGGTATACCTGATTCTTAAGATTGATATTTACAATAATTATTTACAAGTAATTGTGTGTGTGAAAACAAATACCACTAACTCTAATGATTTTTATAAGGATTAAAACCCATAAATTTCACATAATGAATAACATATATCAGATAAAAATGATTATTAATAGACTGTCATCCTGTTTTCATAATAGTATGATTTTCTTGGTTATCATCGTCCTCTCTATTTCTTACATCATTAAAGAATGGATTCATCCATTTTCAAAAAAGAGACAACATTACACCAACCCCATACAATTCAATAGAAAGGAGAGATGAAGGAAATACCTACCAATAATAACAACCAACCAACAATACTTTATTTTTTAAAAAATTTAGGGTCATGTGAGTAGGAGAATCCATTGGAAAATCGAAAAGGATGGTATAACCTAGGTGCAAGAATCCTCAAGAAGAATGGTTCTGGGTATATGAAGAGAAAATGAATGGTCCAAGGAATGGAGAATTTCCGAATAAGAAATGTCCAAATAATAAAATTAATAAGAACATTTCAATGTACTTAAATTTTGGATTGTGGTTTGACCACATGGCTTGGTCATTACATGATATTTATAATAAAATCACGCTCCTTAGAAAATTTGCAAATGTCTTGATAAACATTCAAATAGTGATTGGTTCCCCATTTGATGTTAATTAAAACGCCAGAGGGATGAAACTAGATGTAAAAACACTAGACATGCCAGTCATTTGGCGAGTTATCGTTCAAGGGGTCACCATTCAGCGAGTCATTGTTCAGTGAGTCACCATTCGGTGAGCTACCATTTTTCAAGCCACCATTCAGTGATTCACTATTCTATGAGCTACCATTTAGAGAGCCAACGTTTATAGAGATACCATTTAGCGAGTCCCTATTCGGCGAGTCTCTATTCAGTGGCCTACTTTTTAGTGATTCACCTTTCGTTGTGTCACCATTCTGCAATTCAGCATTGGGGAAGTCACTGTTTAGTAAAATACAATTCGGTGAGTCACCATTCAGTGAGTTATAGTTCGATGACCTACTCTCACATGAGGTACCATTGAAAATTGAATCTTGGGAACAATCCTGAAACACGCCAACGTGA
This sequence comes from Viscum album, assembly GCA_963277665.1. Classification (NCBI taxonomy): domain Eukaryota; kingdom Viridiplantae; phylum Streptophyta; class Magnoliopsida; order Santalales; family Viscaceae; genus Viscum; species Viscum album. Next base: position 1,350,834,143 of record OY728147.1, on the reverse strand, counting down.
CCACCGTGACCTCCAAGAACACAAAAAACACTCAATTTTATACAAAATAATAAACTAGAGAGATATATTCTAATAAAAATATTGTATAACTGTTTATCTACATGCATATTTTAAAAATGTATCCATTTAATTAAATTTATTTTATAAATATAATAAATTTTACTTCTAATTAAAATCATCATTTAAAAAAATAATGATTTTAATATTATAACTAATTTTATGACACTTTGAGAATATAATTATGGTTTCAAAAAATTATATTATAATTATAAGGAAATAAACTATAATTTTTGAATTTATTTTATTAAAATACAATTACATTAATTTATCATATTAATTATAAAATCTTAAATAATCATTTACATTTCATAGAAGTACAAACACATAATTTTCCATTTTTAAAACATTTATTTTCTTGTTCTATGATATTAATATTTCGTATTTACATTTATGATATAACTATATTTTAAGTATACATTCATAGGTGAGGTTATTATACAAATTTACAGTTTACTATTTCTAATAGTCACATTACAAATCCAATTCTCATGTAGATATTTAATAACATATCAAAGTTAGATTAACCTCAATGTTACAAGATACATAAGCTATTAGATAAATTAAATTTATATTATATGATAAATACGGTAAAATCATTATGTGTTACAAAGAAGGTTGATTATACCTATTATTAGAACCCAATATAATGATTTTACCTTAGTTAATTGTTTGTATGTACATCATGATTAATTGAATTTTAATATTTTGTATGCATATGAATAATACTTTCAATATATCTCCTATAAAATATGGGAATTGGAGAACAATAATTTTGCAGACAGCTATATTCAAAAATATAATGATCCCAGTTGTATGTATAAATTAATTATAATTGAAAAGGATGGAGTGAACGACAATAGTCATTATTGGAAACCATAAAATCATGAAAAATCTTTTATAAGATGTCTATAAAAGGAATGCCTCTTTTTAATCTATTAATCTATTATTTTTACATAGGTAATTTATGATCCTTATCTATTAAAATATTTCATGGTTGTTCATGATGAAAACTTGAATTATCAAAATCATATCCCCAGGGAGTGTAAAACCATGTGTGATGTTAAGAAAAACAAATTTTTCACCAAATATGATTGAAAATATAAAATTGACCTACTATTTTCATGGTTATCAATCATAGCATCATCTGGTCCAGAAACATGTCAAATTATAATTCCTATAAATAAATGATTTTTTGGGAAAACCATAATCCATTATATTATATGAAAAATGATTTTCTCATATAATTTGAATTACCCAAAGAATTTTCATGTATTATTTCTCATCCTTATTTCAAAAGGATAAAAAGTTCCATAGATAAAAATTTTAAGGTTCAATTATTTTCAATCATAAATACGATATATTATTTATGAATAGAGGATAAATTTCATAAACACATGTTGAAGGACCCTAACAGTTTAGTGTCCTCAGAAACAAATAAATATAATCAAGTGTTTCATTAGTGAACAAACTCATATCCCACTAAATTCTTCACATCCACCACCCTTCCAAGACCGTTGATACATAAAACCATTTTACATGACATCAGTAATTGAATCATAAGAATGTGTTAGGACTAATTCCACATATATAATATCATCAGAGATATCAATGATCACTTAATCATAAAAATATCATAAAGGTATTATATTATGAGACTAACATTTGATACCCACTAACAAAATATAATTTACCACAAAAATAATATAAGGAATAAAATTTTTAAAATCATAATAAATTAATCATAATGAAATTAATGAACATGATCCATGATATCATAACATTTTAAAACGATTGATGTTTTTTATAAACACATAATCATAGAAAATCATTTCCATATTTTTCAAGGATCATTTACCAGACAATAAAAGTGAACTGGGGTCACTCCCCGGTCCATAAGAGTAGTCGTGGTTCACAAGAAATACTATGATAGTGGAAATCCCCCGTTACAAAACCTAGTTTACTCCCCATTAGAATCTTATTTATCTCATGAGATTTCCAACATTACCGAATGCATTAGAGGGAAATATATTTCTAGTCCCACCAATACATAGTCAAAATAAAACAAATATATTCCAATGTAAAATAAAATAATCATCTTGTGATAACTTGTTAAAGGAAATGGGTTTCATAAAAATTTCAACAAGACATAGCACATATAAATTTAATGTGTTTGATAATCATTTCCTAAAATAATCATATATTAACCCATGGAAAAGGAACTAAATTTATTGAAAAAATTTCACCATAATCAAAAAATATAGAAAATGAATCACGTTGATATCCATGGATCAAAGACCAGGTATCTTAAAATTATAATCAAGGGTTTCTATAAATATTTCCATTAAATTAAAATTAAAATATTTTTCTAGAAAATAATTAGTCATTGTTGAAAGAATAATTTAAAAAATGAATATTCGTAAAATATTTGTAAAACAATACTCCTTGATAAATTAATTGGAATAGTATAAGGGGTTGCTTAAATAATAAATAATTCATGATGGTTAGAAATTCCATTCATTCTACATACATAAATAGAAGAACATCCATTAACACTATTGTAAAAAAGTATATTGTTCATAAAATAAAAAAATATTCTTATTAAATAGTATATTTTAAAAAATAAAAAATGGGTAATAATATATTTTATCCATCAGTATTTACACTATAATGAGTATTCCTAAAATAACTTTCAGAAATTATAGATATGTAAGAAAAAATATTTTTCGATCGTTGTGTGAGATAATGTATATTTTCCACAAAAATGTTCTTCCCATTTCACAAGAACATATATAAATGAAGATGAATGGAAAACATGTCTTCCAAATAAATAAAAATTGGAAAATAAAATTATTGAGATTCTTGAGATATATATCAAAATAATTTATCTTTATAAACTTAATCTAACTAATCTCGATAAAAATGATATGGAATCCTAAAACCCATAACAAATTAATATCATTTTAATCATAATCGCCCTATGTGATGTAACTTTATATGTATATTTATATCCCAAATTTCCCCACTGTTGGTGGCGTGGTGGTATGAGTTTGTGTGGGGTGAGGGATAGGTCGCGAGATCAAGTCCTCAAATCTGCGATTTACTGTAATTTTCTTCCTTATGTAGTGTTCCGTGGTGGAAGATGTAATTTATCTAGTATATTTATATCCCAAAAAATTAAGTACGAATTTTCAAAAATTCTTTCCAGGATGTATTTACACCCCCAAAAAGTAACAAGTGGAATGTATGAAATTTTCCTCAAATAAATAAGAGTGAAATTAAAATCATTTACCTAATTTCTCGAATTTACTCATAACTTTTCATAATAACAGTATAATAAGAATATTATCTATATTAATATATTAAAAACCATTGTAATATATATATATATAATATGTTATATTATTAAATTATAACCTTTATTACTAGTTTATCAATATTTCTTTGTTAAAATCATGGATTCAGTTATTAACTACTTTCTCAGGTTTGTTTTGGATCAAAAGTTTTCTTCCATATACTATTATCATATTAAAATCGTATAAATGATTTTAATAATGATATAAATATAATATATATGCAATTAATATTTAACTAGATTAAAAAAACAAGTTAATTACCTAATTTAAGGAGATAATAGGCTACATGTACACATGAATATTGTTATCATGTTTGAATCACATGGGAAAAAGGAAACAAAAAAATATTTGAAATTTCAAAAATTAATATCATATCATATCATATCATATATATATATATATTATATTAAACAAATATATCCTTATTACCTTCCATTAAAATTAGAAAATCAAATTTGTTGACATAGTTTTATTGAGCTAGTTGGTCACATGTATTCACAAAGAACATTGTCATTTTCTAATGTATTTTAATTTATGAAGTTAAATATTATTATATAGATATAAAATAAAAAATTCTAAAAAATAAAATATATTTAAATTATTCCATTATTATACCCATATATGTTTGTAGGTAAGGAAAATTTTATGTATATCGGTTCGTGAGGGTGTAATTAGCTGTAAATATAATCAACGGTTCGATTTACCAATTTTTGGAAGAATATATAAATATATAATATTCAATGGAAATATTTATTCACTTTATATATAATATAATAGTATTACTGTTTTATCATAGATGATTTATATTTAAATTATCTTAAATTATAAATAAATAAAAAACAGTCAATTATCGACGATACATGTTCTTTGAACATAGTATTTTTTATTTGTACAGAAATTAAATTAAGGAGGGTTTTATAATAAATAAATTGAATCTTGTTAATGGTAATGTAATTATAGAAGTTATTTGGAATGGTTTTATTTTAGACAGAAGGATTTTTATGTGTAATGAATTGACGGGAAGAGGCTATTGTTTATAAGTCAAAATGTGTGGAATATTTGTAAATACTAAATAAAATTTGATAATGGAAAGTAGCTATCAATCTAAGTGGCTAAAAAATGAAGAAGATTTTAAATTATTGAAAAATTGGTACATAAATATGTCATCCACTAAAATTATAGGCAACATTTTTACATGTTCTTCCCTTTACATCTATGGTTTCTCACTTCTACCATTTTTTGTTTCACCATTATAACATATTTTTTAAAAAAAATTCAATATAAATTTTATGTAAACATATATAATGACCCATATTAGAAAATTTGATAATAATTATCTTTGATATAATAAATTACCTATAATAATATATATTTATTTGGGAAAATAAATTTAACAAAAAACATGTATAAGACAAAACCATATTTTTACCTTAATCATTATAATTAATTTTTTATTTTTTATAAATTAATTATAAAAAAATTAACATTTTTTTATTTGATAATATTAAAAATTTTGATTAAAAATCTATAATCTATATTAACAAATCCAATTCATAGAAGTCGAAGGATTTTATTTAAAATCAGTCATGTAATGATGATTAAAAGGTGTCTTCCAATGAAAACATTTTCGTAAGTATTAAATGTTTTTATATGATAAATAAATATCAAATTAATTACAATGAAATATATTGAATTAATTATAATATAATATAAATAATTTTTCATTTAAAATAAATAAAAAAGGATTGGATTTTATAGATACTTTAAATGGAATGATAATTGTTTATAAAAACATTTTTTCGCTATTCATTAAAAAATAACTATTTACATAAAATTATAAAAAATAACTATAAAATAATTTTTTCATAATGGAATAAAAAATAAATTTAATTATTTAAAATAAATTAAAAAAAAATTATGATTTTTATTTTGATAATAATTTTGAAAAATGAAACAAAACAACTTATTAGACAAATATTTTTTAATAGAACTTGATTCACTCATATCCCATTCCTATAAAATATTAGATTAATTGTAGAAATTTTAGTATAAATTTATTCATAAATATTAATAAAGCAATCAAAATTGTATTAAAGATTTAATTTTATGATTTAAAAAACACATTGTGTGCATAAAATATATTTTTTAGGAATATATTTATTTTACATTAAAATGAATTTTTTGTATTCAATTAATATCATAATTTTATATTTTATACATATGAAAAAAATTATTATTTATATTATATACACTATTTCATCAAATCTAATGTTAGGGTGATAATAGTGATAATAAATAATATTTTTCAATAGTACATCAGAATTCGTTAAAACTCGGTATTATATATAATGCATGTTATTAATAAAAATATATTTATTTGAAAAAAACATTTCATAAAAACATTGTTTGATACATGTATTTATTAAGAACTAATTTTTTTCATCATTATATAATGTGTGCTTTGAGAACTATTACATTACCATATAAATGAAAATTTCATAACCAACAATATTCTAGATTCACATCATCAGGTTAAACAATGCAAGAAAAAACTCTAAACCAATTTTACTACATCACATTCATTTGAATCTTTCTAACCCATTTAATATCATTCATTACACCATTCTATTCTAACATGAAAATAAAGGGGAAGTTTCTCCTCCTAAACCCATTCTCTCAAGGATTATTGATCCCTAATAGTTCCTCTACGAACTCTGTGTCACCCTTGAAAAACAACACTACCTAGTAAATGAAATAAGATTCACTATGGTCATACTGACAATATTAAAACACCTACAAGAAATCATGGATATTTGAAATCCATATTAAAATTTATATTTGTCCCACCACAACATTAACATATGGAAGAACATATAATGATATAGAAAATTAGGGAGAGATCTTACTCACCTAAATAAACCTCTACTTCCTCAATAAAGGACAAATCCTTTGAAACACATGGTCTCTATAAAAACATTATTGGACTATACATTTGGCTAGAATTGTCCTTTATATGGTTGATACACATATTTATCCACTCTGGTACCAACAATATCATAATTGTTTTTCTCTACACCACATCTATTCCGAGAATATCTAACTGCCAAAACATTGTCCAACACAATGGGGAACAACATGATTTCCCACAAAACGACTGAAATTGATCCATGCTAATGAATATGTGATAGGGGTTTCTACTCAATATTTTTCAGTGGTCAATTTCTAAACAATGATCATCAAATTTACTAGACACATGATCATTATTTATCATCTAGCATATATATATGGTCCCCTCCATGAAAGCATCTGTTTGAGGGTGGAAATATGTTTTAAAGTGAAATTTGGTTAAAAACATATTGTGAAACACTCTAGACCCATAGGAAAAAATATTCTTATTATAATATTGTGGAACGCATTACCCCATGATGTATAAATACATATTATACATTCCAACTCTCCATGACATCCAGGACACTAGACTCATAGATCACAAGAAAATGATCTTCTATCATTAGTCAGTCAAATGACACCCAAACTACATCAAAACCTATACAATCATTGTGTATCCAAGTGATGAAGTTAAATAGTATTCCCTACCATTTCCACTCATGAACATTCATGTAGTGTAACAGTCTCCTCTGAACATGGTTCTCTATGTTCACATGTTGGAATACCAAATACTTTTCCCTAAACTATGTCACTAAACACTTTATCCAAGGGAAAAAATTCTTTTGATCATAAAAGGATTTGTTTTAGTCATGTAGGGGTATAACATCTAATATTATCAATTATATTCTCATGGATCTCCTAAATGGATTCCTAAAAAAATAAACATCATCCCTTGAAACACATCATAATATAGACATCCTCCTACCACACCAAAAGAGCATCACTATGGCCTACAAAGTCATTCATCATGTCTAGGTTTCATTCTCTCTGTTCATACTCATACACACTAATCACCAAGGATTAATCTATAGTCATATTCAAAAGAAAATAACATCCAATGCCCTCTACATTATCATGAATCATTAACATAAGATCATTTATCTCCTCCAAAATATCTGTGGACTCCTGAGACAAATCTCATTGGGAATTAAAACTCATAAAAATAATTAACAACATTATCCACCCACATGGTGAATGCTATATCAATATATAAATCCAATATAAAATACATCCACATATTTGTCCATAGATTTAGAACCTACTAAGAAAACTGATATTTTACATACTTTCGCTCTATGAAAACTAAAAATGTGGACATAAATGAGATAATGTATTTAAATCTTCATCACAAACATTACCACTACCATATCTACATCATTGAGGGAATATTCATTCCTTTTGTGATGTAACATCATATTCCCATAAGAGTTCACCAATATTTTTCTCATCAAATTGTATCCAATTCCATGATAGGAATCATGACTAATAACAAAAAACATCACACCCTCCTTTGGAATCTATATTTGAAGAGCATTGATAAACAAGATGTTTTGGTAATTGAATATAAAATAGCACTAATAATTTCAAACATATTCCTAGTCCTTACTATTAAATGTTTTTAGAGGTGTTGCAACCCATTATAAACTGTACAGAAACCTCTTATATTTTTAAACAATACTGAGGAAATTGTGAAATGATTTGATGTTATTGGGTGTTTCCCAAGACCAAAATTCAATGATCCTTAATTGGCCCCCATATCAATCTACTACAACAACACATGTCCATGTAAGTAAACTTATATGGTCCAAAACATACACATTCAAATCATCCAATATATTTTATTGTGTTGAAGAAACTGTAATACATATAGAAGATAATCGACATTCTCCTCCTCTGACATTATGTAGATCATGCCATCACCATTGATCGCGATAATGTACTGGTCTATGTCCCCATGGAATAAATTATCTTTGCAACCCATGAAAATATATAATAAATTTATGGTTCCAAAAATAATTGAAACAATCTTGAAGATCCCATACATACAAATGATGAATATATTTAGGATATACTAATATTTCACACTTGTAGACTAATATCTATACTTCATGTCTGCCTTTAATAACCAACTCTCTCCCCACATCTATATGATGATATCTTATATCCCAATAAGAGGGTATCTATTATTTATCATTACATGATTAAATTTCTATTAAGACATAATCAAAATCCTAATATAATGCACCATTATGGTGAAAAAAGAATAGAACACCCTACAGAGAAAAACTGTGTTGGATGAAACAACACAACATCATATCATACACGATCAACCTAAACACATGAAACATAGTATTCACCATTAAATAAAGATCCATTGAAACCATATCTTCTATTAAAACCATATATTCTTCTAGTTTGAACCTTATCCTAAACATAACATAATGTTAAGAGGGTAGTGTCATAAAAATAACACACAAAACATCCATGAACTCATCAAAAACCTTGGAAACATCCTATACATGAACTTCCTCTTACTGATCGTCTAAAAAATACTAAATTGAGACAACATGACATCCACCAATTTAAAAATTGTGCTCACCAAAAAATGTAGTCACTAACATAACATAATATAAAATGGAACTCTCATATGGAAATATATGATGAATTCATGTATAGAATGAAACAATCTCATTCCATATAAAATGTCATATGGTTGTTTGTAGGTCAATAAGAAGTTCCCCACTGACTACTTCTTCCCCACCACTTGTCTACATCCCATGTACACGTCCAAGAAATCATACTGACCTCCACGAATAATTGATAACATGAGGGGATTTATAATTCTATCGATATTATGTCACATTGAATTGAAAAATTTAGGAGAAATAATATATTGTTACTCTATAAAACATGAAAAATTAAAACAAAGAGTATATTATAAAACGATCATACCTATGGAATCCTACAGTCATGTTGGAGATACTAACTCCAATATGTGCATCTGGCCATGCCTAGCACCTCGAACACATATAAAATATACCTCATGCCCATTATTTATACTAGATATATGAGTATGGGTTTTATAATGATGATAAATGTGTCTGCCACAACTATCCGTCGACTACTAAATAAGTTTCAATTATCCCTATTGCTGAAACAACTTTATAGGAAATTGACGTCACTTCAAAAAAGGGACCTAATGCCCCATGTGAAATAGTCCTTCCTAAGTGACTATACCCTAATCCATCATGTTTATTTTATCCTAAATATATTGAACCAGAACTAAATACTCAATGTTGATTCTCATAATAAACCAAATCCAGAATGATAAGAAATGAAATTTGGCAACTTGTTCCCCACTATTTGAAACCATGAATTCAAAAACCTTTACATCTTATTCCCTAATGATGTACCCCTTGAAATTCCATACAAGCCACTATCACAATTATAAATTCTAAATTATACAATGCGATAGATAAACACTTATTTCTTATACACCAATAGGTTATTAAATTGTGTAAATGGGGTTATTTCAAAACAGATAACATGATTCAAAGAAACATCTTGATACCACGAATTAGACAAATCAACTGAAAAAACATAAGTGGTGAATGGAAAGAGGTAATTTTACAATTCACCAAACTCTATCACACACACACAAACAATAGCCCATATAATAAGTAGAAAATCATTCCACATTACTATTTTTATTGTCATTGAAATGAATTAAGAACTAATGTCATTATAAAATTATGACCACAACACATCGTAATCCCATATACCACCAATGAAAAACATACAACAATGATACAAAGCCCCTTGAACCTGACTAAATTCTTAAATTACTCAAAATATAGCTTCATATATAATTAGAATAATGGTGACCTAGATATCCTCCAACTCTCACTCAATCCCAATATTCTGAATTATACTATCACACATTCCCAATCATTACTTCAAAAAGCCATATAAATCCTTCTTCGATGACCCATCTTCATATTTTTTCCAATCATCTTGTTTTCAACCTTATAATCTTATAGAATATCCCCTAAAGAACATATCATGGATAATGAACATATATTGTTCTTAGATATAAAGGATTAATCCTCTTCCAGGTAGTATTGAATTTTATAAAATCTTATTTTGATAATTGATTTAATTCAATATACCTAGCACATTAACCCAATTTATTCAATAATGTTAAAATTAATGATTCATGTGACTCTCATTGGCCTAATAATTGAAATTATACCCATCAAACATTTCATTTTGATACTCTCATAGTTAGTAAATAATATGGAGGGTTTCTAAAAAATAAAATTTCAATGAATGTATCCTTGGATTGTGCCACACTACGTGTTTAACATGAACCACTTCCTTAAAACCCCATTAAGTCCTCATAGCTCCAAAATAAATATTGCATTATATATATCCACCAGTATCTGAGATACCGCTCTATCATTACACCCATTATAGAATTATACCCCTCCTAGTATAGTCATTAATAGTGATATATAATGATCCTTTATTTCTATATCTTATAGGTCATGGGTAGGTGAAAATCACCAAGGTCCTAAAACTTTTGTGAATACAATTCATTATTCAATAAATAAAATTTGATCAAGATATAAGATAAACAAAAAATTTAAAAAAATATAATATAATTTAAATTTAAACCCATATCTATTACACAATGCATGAATTATGTCCAAATATACATATAAAATTCTCCAAGTAAATACCTAAAATATAAGCCCAATTATAGTGACTCAATAGGAGCTCGCAAACAGATGATAGAAATGCACATCACCATCACTAAAGTCCTCTTGGTGACCTAAAAAATACACATATTTTTCATAAAATTAATCTCAATAGGATCATACAAAAGGTGTCAAGTGTTCATGTTAATACAAAATTATAATGTTCCACTGAAAAAACCCAATAATCACCTCACGGATCATGGAATAAATTCTAACCACCCTACATAATCCTCACCAAATCATGTATAAAATTTGTAACATATTCTCATGAATATATAAAAAATAAAATTTCCCCACATCTCATTCAAGTTTAATTTACCACTATCATTCCCAAACAGTTAATTTCATTTGAAACCATCCCTTCTACACATATAAAATCACATAACCATCCATCGATGTTGTGGTTCCAGATCCACCAATACCTACCAAACCCTCACAAGATCATGAATTGCATGATATAATCAATCGTCATCATATTTTATATTTCTCAAGGATAAATTGGTAATGAAAACACATCTCACTTGAATGAACCACGCTGATCGAAACACATCACATTAAATAAAAAATAATTTAGGGTATAATGAATGTTAAAGAAATCATCAATATTTATTTTCCCTACCACAGACAACCCCCACAACATATAATGTATTTATAACATATAGGTAGCCTCCAAACACAACCCAAATCAGCACCATATGATAAAGAGTTGGGAAGAGGTTGTAACCAAAATTCATTATCAGTATCATGCTAGATGTTGGTGAAGACACCAAAAAAATAAACCATTGTGTGTTAGTAAGGTTATCCAACAGTGGTGGAAAATATATATAAATAACATTAAGTACATCATATTGTTTCCAGAACATAATTCCATCATATGGGTAAACAATAACCGCACTAGTGAACACCACTCTAACATGAATTCATGAAAAATCATTTATCAAAATTTATATGATTAAACAATTAATAACACCATTTAACCACCAAAAGAACGTCACACATTCACAAATTGAAATTTTCATTAAACCATTTTTTAGATTTAACAGGTTTCTAGATTACATTAATTTTACATTCAAATATTTTAATCTAATTATCGTACATCAAAATCAACCCATAATTATTTATTTACAAACCCAAGAAATTTCATTTCTTTATTATGATTTATTTTATCATGAATCAAGAAACTATAAAAAACCCAATACACAACAACTATCCCATCATAAATAAATCATCACCATCAAACAACATCACCAATTATGTCTCAACACTACAACCATCAATATCAACCTATTCATAAGATAACAACATCATTATTCAACAAGTAGATATCTTCCAAAATCATTTCACATTCTATAAAAAAATTGAATTATTGTCCATACTTATTTCACAACCCATATGGTCCCCACCTTAACTTTACAACAACACAAATCACATAAGGAAATAAAAATGGAACAAATATAGAATGTATCACATCCTGATATCCAGAAATTAGATTCAATGTCTTACATTTCATTAAATTATTCTTCAGAAAGTGTGTTATCAATGAAAGATAATTTTCATGGGAATACAGTTCACTATAAATATTTAATTTCTTATCCTTTTGTACTTGGTCTAAAAAAATACACATTATTGAAAGGGTCACATAATCTTATAAACTACAACATAAGAAAGGCTCCGAATAAATGTGATTTTATCTTATAGAGTAAATGTGATTAAACTCATTGGTAATACCATCGATGCAATAGAAATTAATATTTTTTCACAGACCATTAAATTTTAGTATAATAAAATTTATTATCTACCTAATTTTAATTCTTATTATCCACTCAATGGAAGGAAAAAAAATGAAATCACCACGCATGCTTTTTAATAAAGATAAAATGAGGTTCCACTGCTTTAAAGATGATTTCTATACCAATACTGATTATTTGAGTTAGAGGATGACAACCATCAAGTGCCACAATAAATACTGAACAATATGATTTATGAAGAAAACACAATTCCACATCATTGAATTTAAAAAAATCAATATCAAACAGCTCTTCTACTAAAATTCTTTTTAGGATAAACAAAATAAATAAAAAATATGATAAAGAAATTCGGAAAATCACATAGAAAAAACCAAAGCATGATCTACCAATATCATGGTTTATACCGAATGAATAGTTTCTATAATAAATCTTAGGGATGAAATTGAGTCACCCACTATGTGAGAGAAATATCAAGAAGAATTATGGTGATTGAGAGACCATGATATTTTATAACCATACTAAAAAATTAATGAAAACAGTTTACAAACCTCACTATTGTGTAAAAATATTATGTAGGGTCTAAATAATCAAATAAACTATGGAACCATTCTATAGAACTTTTGGAATAAAATTTCATTCATAACATAGTGATCTTCAAATTTTATATATGAAAAACCTGATAAGAGAACATAACACATGATTGAATAATATACCAAAAACCTCAAAAAGTAGAGAATAAGGCTACAATATATTCCATCACCTTTGAATTAATAATCCAAAAATAAAAAAAAACAATAAATCATTTGTAAAGTACCCCAAGTAACAACTGAGAGATCATGTTATAGATATATTTATTTTTTAGAAAAAACAAAACTCCTCCTTAGAGCCTTTAATCTCTAGCCAAATACTCCAAACTGTTGGGCAGAAAACATAATTTCATAGCCATATTCCACTACATTTTCAATCCAAAAATGGATGATAAACCGACAAACCCTCCTCCAACAAATAACAGAATAGATAACCACTCTATTTAACAAATAAAATATTATAAATCATCATATCACCTAATGTATTACAAATCATCTTTTTATAATTTCATAAATATAACTCTACCACTTACCCCCCAACTCCCTCATATCATCCTTTGGACATGACCACAACTTTATTTCTGAAGAACTCATAGTCAAAAATTTTAAAACCATTTTTTAAAAAGACTCTCGATCCATTCTTATCGATCAATATTAATTTTTCCCCTTACATCTATTGGTGTTTCCTCACTTCAAAATAAGTTGGTTTTCAATAAATGACAATTTTATATATCCATAGTATCATATAACTATAGTAAATCATCAGAAAAACTATGTTTTATAACTATAATAGTTTAAGTGGAGTGATGATGTTGTTTTAATATCCAAAATGCGGTATTGTACTTTATAATAAACTATGAGTCCAACTATATATCTCAAATATTGACCATGAAATGATTATAAAATTATGAAGTATTTATAAGAAGAGTGATAATATTAATTTAATTTAGTAGAACATATTCTCCTGTCAATTTTATCAATAATAAACCATGAATCATTTTTTTCCTTCCAAAAAAATGCTTAACATTTATTGAAATACATTAAGATCATTACAATATGATGAAATCCAAAAAATATAAAATAAATTTATTATAATTATAAGGACATGTCCTTAAACATTACATAATATTGAATTTAAAGAATAATTCAAATTGAGGATCTTTTCCGGTATAGAGTCTTAGAGAATCAGTCCATAACTATTATATAACAACTTTAACATTACATGTAGACACTACTACTCAGTATCAATTTTTTTTCATAAATTAAAAACACATAAAAAGAAACATGTCTGGTTCCATGTGTTAAATAGAATTACTTTTACTTGATCACTTATTTAACCATATTCATCTTTATGTACTGTTGAAAACATTTAAAAAACATGGTATGAGCATAAGAAGCTCTACAAGAGTTATAAAATAAGGAAGGAAAATATTATCCAATCAATAAATAAAAATCAATGAAACCATAATTTTCAATCATAACATACATTAAAAAATAAAAAGATTTATGAATAACACACACAAATCATAAACCATAAAGGTTAATAATGGAATCAATATCAAACATACATTGTACCTATCACAACTATATAGGGAGTTAAACTTGGAATACCCATCCTAGTATATTCCATAAATCTCTTAGGAGAAACATCACATTTACATCCATCACATTACCCAATGCTTTAGAGAGCTATCTCGGGCTCACCCTCCCTAGGTTTATCACGGAACCACCCATATACATAAACAATGCCCAATAACCATAACATAAAAAGAACACATAACACATGTATAAAGGAATGATAAAATTTCCACATTACAATATTTCAAATCAAGATATTGAAATAAACAATGATTTATCAAATAATTTTTAAAACTATTTAAAAAGTAATTTTTGAATCATAGTGTACCATACCACTTTGAAGATTTTAAATGAATTATCATTTGAAAACATTAATGTCCATATAAATAAATCCTAAAACACATACATGGACATTAATGAGAAATATTCAGAAGAATAAATCCATAAAACACTTAAAATGATATTTTAGTTAGAGTTACTAACCAAAAGAGAGACACATGAATAAAAATAATTGATATAATAAATACATTATAATATCATGAGAATAAGTGGATTAATGATATACTATGTCAATGTACATTATATACACCATATAAAAGTAAATTGGCGTATTACAACAAAGAAGTCTCAATGGAATGTAAATTGAGATGAAAAATATTATAAAGACAATATCTTTAGGTTAAGGATAACTCAAGGACATAATTATGTGTGGAAAATATAAATACACTCCATATGATTGGATATTCAGTGTAAATCAATCATATTACATTCACAAATATTCTTGTAAAAACAACACCAATGAATTGGATTTTTAACTCAATAAATGTAGATGGAGTTAAAAATTACTCCTATCAAGTTCATATCGATGAATTAAAATTTTTCAATGGATTGATAATGTGTATAAAATGTATATCCCCAAAAAGGGGAGTGGAAATTACTACACAAAAAATAAATAGTAATTCCACACATAATCATGGAGTAAAACAATCAATGAAGTATGCGTAAAGCCCACTGAGTCGAAATTGAAGTTTGAAATTCCCTTACCAATTTGGTAACTTATGAAACATACAACCCATGAAAAAAGGTTAATACAATGAAAATTTAAATACCCATAAATTTTATTATATTTCACAATGAATAAAATCATGGGTAGAACATACACCACACAAAATTAAATAATGGAAAATATAGCATTAATCTCACAAGAGTAAAAAGTGAGATGAAAATCCCTTACCACGTTGTAATCAATCGAGTCGTATGAACAAAAGTTAATAACCACCAAATGATTCATATAATAACATTAATATAAAGAGAATCATGATAATATATATCAATTTTTATTACACAATGCACCACATTCAATAAATTAGTGGCGAAGATTGGAAATCTCACAGAATTAAAAGTGAGATATGAAATCCCTTACCTTGGGTCTGACTTGACCCGTTTGTTCTTTAATATCATGAATAATAAACTAAAGTTATTTTATACCTGCTTAAGAAAATTTCTAAAGATTATTATTCCTTTTATTTTACTTATTACCATTTTATAAACATTACGTAATCATTTAAGTTAATAATGGGTTTTTTGTCGATATTTGGTACTTGAGTAAAAAAAATGAACACCTTATAATTACAAGCTGTTCATGCGGTATGATATCCGTTATCCTAAAAATGATAATAATGATTTATATATCATATATATAAAGTATATTAATGTATTTATAATAGTACATAACATTTAGAGGTAAGAAATGAAATGCACTGTTCATGGAGACGGTAAGTAGTGCATACAAATGAACGCTACTTACATTTATATTTCACATTTTAATGGAATTAAAAATACAATGATACATAGTTATATTATAATAACAGTATTTTATCATATATAGTAAATTAAATCTATCTTTATATATACCACAAATGGTATGAACTAGTCATATCACTTTAAGGGGGTGGTAGTGCGCACTTCTTCAAATCAAATTATCTTGTTTACCCATAATGGAAACCATAATGGTAGGATATAAATGGAAATTACAAAATCATAAAGAAAACATAAAAATAATATATATATCATATATAGATACAGTTCCATCATAATGGCCACCGTGAGAGCTGGTTGGAGATATTTGAATAATCATCATTTCATGAGGCGTTAGTTTTCCATCCACATAAACATTAGATTATTCACCCATTTGATGGAGGTGTGTGTAATTATAATTAGAATACTTCTCATAACAACATCCTAGTATATTTAGGATACTGGTTTTGTTACAAAACAAAGAAATAAAAAGAGTTCAGGGGTTGGAGAAGTAAAATAAAAGAAAATAATTTAAGAGAAACTGTTACCTTTCATTTGGGTAACTCCCATTGGATTGAACCAAATAAATTATTGAAGTTCTTTATTACTAAGGTTAGGCTTCTAAGAGGAGGAGATGGAGGTATAAGGAATAATTGTGCATAGGGTGGGCGAGACAAAAGGCTTGATAGGTGTGAGGAATTGTTTAGAAGTGGTCTCCTTTTATAAGGGGGAGGAGGGGATCTTTAAGAAAGTGTTAAAACATTATTTTATTATAAACATATCTTCGGTTCCATAAGGTCCAAAAAGCTTTAACGTCAAAGATAAGATGGCTGATATTCGAAATAAAATCATCCAATAGGAATTGGATAGGTTTTGGATTTTATTTTAGCCTAAATTATCTTATTTATTTAAATCATTTATTAATGAGGTATACACTGCAACATTATTGTGTTATAAATAATTTAATTCATTTGATGTCTAAAAATTATAACAAAATAATATGATTTAGGAAATAGTTTTATAATTAGAATGAATATTTATAGTCAAAATGATTAATTATATAACACCATATAAAAATTAATTACTAAAAGATTTTTATTTAGGTTAATTTTGCCTTTACTTTAAATTAATTAATCTAAAGTGTCATTATCATTCATAAGTGGTTCCAGGGGGTCCCAAAATCAACCCAAAGATGCCCGTGGTCGGAAATTACTCATTGAATAAGGTTAAGACATGTGTTATGGTAATTTTGTATTATTATAATATTGTTTTAACTTGAATTACCATATTTTACTTTAACAATGGTAAATAATAGTCAAAAGTTACTATTAACCAAAAATTATTTTCATCTTATTGAACCAAATTTTACTTCTTTATATTAACCTTGATTCTTGGATTTTTGAAATTAAACTCATAGAAGTGGTAAAATTTCATTTTAATGAAAAATTCAGTTTTTTAACTAATACTAAGTGGTTTCACTAGTCATAAAAATTTATGTTTTTCAGAAAAATACCAAAAATTCATCCTAAGAATTATTTGATATTCCGAGTTCAAAAATGATTCCCTTTTTACCAAATTCAAAACATATATGTTGAATTAATTAATTTTATAATTAATTACCACTGTCAAAACCAATAACGTGTTTTTAAGAAACAATAACTTTCAAAAGATTGGCATTTGTTTATGTCAAATTTCAAAGTGAAATTAATCCCAATGACCGACATTATATTAAATGGGAAAAATATATTCTGATCACACTTTAAATCTAATTAAAAAGATAATATAGCCATATAAATAAATTATATTAATATTAACTTTTGAATTAAAATATAGTATTTTTCACTATTCGTATGAAATTAACTTTATCAAAAAAAATTCCAAAAAATCAACCAAAGTAAATTTTTTTGTCCCAAATCTAAAGAAGATTTTTATTTCATCATATAAAACATATAAAAGTGACAAAAACTATATTTAAATAGGGTTCACCATCCAATGGTGGTAAATCGACCCTTTAAAGATTATTAGAGTATTTTGTGCTTAAAATTGGATTCATTCAAATTTTAAGCCTCTAAAAATTATTGGATAAATGTAAAAGCTTTTAAAAAATATGTATAATCATATTTTAGTTAGTTTTATTCATTCATTACAATACAAAGTCTAGGCATTAACTACCATTTAAAATAATATTATTATATTATTAGTATGCAACGTAAGATTTCAAAGAAACCCATTGTTGCGTATCAGGTAAGCCATCGAAAATAGCATCCCCATTAAAGTAAAATTTATATTTAAATCAAAAATATTAATAAATATGAAAGTGTATTATTCATTATTTTCCCGAGATGTTACATCTTTCCCTCTTTTGATAATTGCGTGCTTGCAATTTTTAAAATTGTGCTTGGAAACATCATTGAAAGTACCACATCAGAAAAAGAGTCAGTAAAAATATAACTTTAAAATAAAGGAATTGAAGTATAAAGGTCACCTGAGACTACAGATACTAGTATTCCATAAAAACTTGAATATTGAAGAGAAAAAAAAACGTTAAATTAGATGGAGAGTAGTAGAAAACATGATTAGGAGAAAGTTACCCACCCAAAAATCAAAACCTTGTGAGGTGTTAAATGGTCTTTGATTACCTAGTAGGAAAGGTAAACCAAAAACTTTTTTTGATTTATGTTCCTTTTCATAATTTTGAGGATTATATTTATTACATAGAATAAGAACATAAATAATCATACTTTACTTTTCATGAAGACTTTTATACTTTACTAAATTTCTACAAAAAACGCATCGTTTCCCACAATGATGAGTATTTAAACTGACTTCGTTACATTAAAATTACTAGAATAAACTTTTATAGTATCACATAATCCAAAAAAGTTGAACAATATATTTTCCCTGTCTTTATACATCATCCAAAACCAAAACTCTTTGTACAAGATTAGATAATCCCCAAAAAGGATAAACTTTTACAAAAATAAAAACTACTCTTAATATCCAAAATTTTTATAACAATACCCAAAGTTAAAAAAATACCATTCAATAAACAACTGTCCATAAATTATTCAAAATAACCCAAACTATGATTGAGACCCAAAATTTAAAAATTATTTTACCACATAGTCTTCCACAAAAATCTTAACATTTATCTCCAAAAACATTGACTAATCTTAAAGTCTCATACTGATGTGTAATTAACCAAATCACATATTCTCTATGATAAGTTAATCATTTCCATAGATAACCCAAAATCAGCTTATTCTTGATTCATAATATCATATAACTAAGAATAATTAGTCATACTAACCAGAGACTTCATGTAGTCCACTACGAGGCGGTAAATCCCAATTGCACTTTGGTTGTGGGTTCGATTCCCACATCTTTGTCTGACGCGACAGTTTGTCACACGGTTTTCATGTCATTTTTTTTCAAAAAATTTATAACACTCCCCAAAAGAGATAAATTCATAAAAAATGACCATAACATATTTTAACCACAATGTTAATCAAATAACTTTCATTTTTCATCCCAAAATATATAAACCTGTAATTTCCTCAAATTCAAGGATCATATAATCCCAAATGGCTCTTTATATATATATCCATAAAATAAAAGATAATTATCCCTTGATTAAAAGTTTCATATATCAATCTTTAGGGTTACACATACTATAAAATGTCATCTAATGTAATCCTGCCATCAAAAGATCTGTAATACTTTTAAGCATTTCACCATCCTAAAATCTATCATAACACTTAAATCCCTTATATTTTGACTTCTCACTCATTAAACGTTTTTCAATGATCCATTAACCATTCCTTTCCAACTTATTCTGAAATACTTCTTTCCTACAAAAAAATCATGAATCATATCCTATTATTCCATAATGTCAAAACATTTGTTAAGAAATAATCAATACCTTTCATTGGTCATTGTCCGCTTCTTCATCCTCAATTGTAATGGAATTAGGTATTGGTAAACATATATTTGTATGATCTTGGTGATCCCATTCCAAAAACATCTTTTTAGGACATCTATTTGTATAATGACCATGAACACCACATTTAAAACATTCAATTGATCCCATAGAAAGAACTTCTTTCCCTTTTCTAGAGTCAACTGGATGATTTATTTTCCATGTCAGTTTCTTGCTTTATGACCTTCATTCCAACATCTATAGCATCTTCCCACCCCTTTGAATCATTTTCCTAGGTGTTTCACTCCACATACATGACACATAGGTTTTTGAACAATGTTACCTTTATGATTATTACCTGAACTTACGTAGGGATTTGTTTCTCTCGTGTACGATGCCTTATAAAAATCACCATGTATCAGATTTTAAATCATGAGTCTAGATAGTTAGTTGAGAATAACCATAATAGTTCTCATTGCATCTCTCATTTAATTCAGTTTATCATTCATAAAACCATCATGGTTTTCTTTACTTCCACTGTTACTTTGGTTCCTGCTAGATCCAGCCATTTAAAAACACAAAAAACGTCAGTGTGAGTATATCAGTAAAATAACCATATAATATCTTATTATGAGGGTAAAAACGATGATATACTTATTCATGTTATCTTAAAATCATTCAATTTTTTTAAAATAACTAAATAATCTTTCTAAAATAATAACCATTATTGTAATGTCACTTATGCATAAAGAACACCATAACCTTTAAAGTTATCTAAACCGACATCTGATACCAACTATAAGGACCCGACCTTAAACATTACATAATATTGAATTAAATAAATAATACACATTGAGGATATTTTCAGGTTTATAGGTTAAGATAATTATGCCATAACTATTATATAACAACTTGAATATTACAGGTAGACACTACTACTCAATATCCATTTTTTTCATAAAATAAAAACTCTTAAAAAGACACATGTATGGTTACATGTTTTAAATAGCATCAATTATCCTTGATCCCATCCTTTACCCTATTCATCTTTATGTCCTGTGGAAAACATTTAAAAAACATGGGATGAGCATACAAAGCATAGTAAGGGTTATAAAATAAGTATTGAAAAAATTATCCAATCAATAAATAAAAAACTATAAAACCATACATTTCAATCATAACATTCATTAAAAAATCAAAATATTTATTAATAACACACAAAAATAATAAATCATAATGGTTAATTATGGAAACCATAACAATATTACAATATATCTATCATAGCTACATATGGAGTTATACTTGGAATACCCATCATAGTATATTCCCTAAATCTCTTAGGAGAAACATCACATTTACCTCCGTCACGTTACCCAATGCATTGGAGAGCTATCTCGAGCTCACCCGCCCTAGGTTTATCACAGAACCACCCGTATACGTAAATAATTACCAATAACCATAACATAATCATATCAAATAACACATGTATAAAGGAAAGATAACATTTCCACATTACAATATTTCACATTAAGATTTTGAAATAAACAATGCTCTATTAAATCACTTTTAAAACCATTTAAAAAGAGATTTTTGAATCAACGTGTCCCATACCAATTTGAATATTTTAAATGAATTATCTTTTGAAAAAATTCATTTCAATATAAATAAATCCTAAAACTCATTTTGAAAACATTGACATTAATGAGAAATATTTAGAAGAATAAATCATTAAAACATTTAAAAGGATATTTTAGTTAGAGTTCATAACAAAAAAAGAGACACTTGAATACAAATAACTAATATATTCAAAACATTATAATATCATTAGAATAAAGTGATTCATGATATACTATGTCAAAGTACATTATCTACACCATATAAAATTTAATTGGTGTATAACAACAAAGAAGCCTAAATGGAATGTAAATTGAGATGAAATATCTTATAAAGACTGTATCCATAGGTTATGGATAAATCAAGGACATAATTATTTGTGAAAAATATAAATACACTCTATATTATTGGATATTTAGTGTAAATCAATCAGATTACATTCACACATATTCTTGTAAAAACAATACAAATGAATTGGATTTTTAACTAAACAAATGAAGATTGAGTTAAAAATTACACTTATCAATTCCATATCGATGACATGAGAATTTATAAATGGAGCTAGTATGGGTATAAATATAATATCCAAAAAAAGGGGAGTTGAAATTTCTACACAAATAAAAAATATTGATTCCACACATAATCATGGAGTAAAATAATCAATGAAGTATGCGTAAAGCCCATTGAGTGGAAATAGATGTTTGAAATTCCCTTACCGATTTGGTAACATTTGAAACATAAAACCCATGAAAAAAGGATCATAAAATGAAGATGAAAATATCCATAAATTGAAGTATATTACATAATGAATAAAATCATGGGCAGTAAATACATCCACAAATAGAAATAGTGTCAAATATAGCATGATTCTCACGGGAGTATAAAGTGAGATGAAAATACCTTTCCACATTGTAATCAATCGAGTCGTATGACCAGAAGTTAATAACGATCAAATTATTCACATAATAACATGAATATAATGATAATCATGATAATGTATACCAATTGGAAGTTCACAATACAACACATGCAATAAATTAGTGTTGAACATTGGATATATCACAGAATTAAAAGTGAGATAAGAAATCCCTTACCTTGTGTCAAACTTTACCCGTTCGTTCTTTAATCTCTTGAATAATAAACTAAATTTAATTTTTACTTTATTAAGAACCTCTTTAATTTTTATTATTCCTTTTATATTACTTATTACGATGTTATAAACAATATAGAATCCTTTATGTTAATAACAGTTGTTTTGTCGATAATTGGTACTTGAGTAAAATAAATGAACACCTTATAATTACAAGTTGTTCATGTGGTAAGATATAAAATATATTCAGAATGATATTAATGATTTAGATAACATATATATCAAGTATATACAAGTATTTATAATAGTACTTAACATTTAGAGGTAAGAAATGAAATGCACCATTCATGGAGACGGTAAGCCGTACGTATGCATGAACGCTACTTTCATTCCTATTTATTATTTTAATGGAATTAAAAATATAATGATACATAGTTATATTATAATTATAGTATTGTGTTATATAAATTGTTATTAAATCTATCCTTTATAGGTACCACATATGGTATGAACGAGTCATATCACTTTGAGGGGGCGGTAGTCCGCACTTCCTCAAATTAAATTATCGCGTTTGCCCATAATGGGAACCATAAACATATGATATAAGTGGATATTATATGAGAATAAAGAAAACATAAAAATAATATATATCATATAAAAATACAGTTCCATCATAATGTCCACCATGAGAGGCGGTGGGATATATTTGAACAATCATCGTTTCGTGAGGCGTTAGTTAGCCATCCACAGAAAAATTATGTTCTACACCCATTAGATGGAGGTTTGTGGAAGTGTAGTTCAAATACTTCTCATAAAAACATCCTTGTATATTGAGGATAATGGTTTTGTTATAAAATAAAACAATAAAAATATTTTAGGGGTTGGAGAAGTAAAATAAAAGAAAACAATTTAAGAGAAACCATTACCTTTAATTTGGGTAACTCCCTTTGGTTTGAACCAAATGACTTCTTGAAGTGCCTTATTCCTATATTTGAGGCTTCTAGGAGGAGGAGAGGGATGTAGGGACCTTAATTGGGTAGTGTTTGGGCGATCCAAAAGGCTTGAGAGGTGTAAGGAATTGTTTAGAAGTGGTCCTCTTTTATAAGGGGGAGGAGGGGATCTTTAGAAAAGTGTGAAAACATTATTTTATTATAAACTTATATTTGGTTTCAAAATGTCCAGAACATATTAAATTAGAAGATAAGATGACTCATATTTGAAATAAAATCATGAAAATGAATTTTAATAGTTTTGTATATTATTTTAGTCTTAATAATATTATTTATTTAAATCATTTATTAATGAGGTAAACAATGTATCATTATTGTGTCATAAATAATTTAATTCATTTTATATCTACAAATTATAAACAAATAACATGATGTAGGAAATATATTTATCTTCCCAATGAATATTTATAGTCAAAATGATTAATTATATAACGCCATATAAAAATTAATTACTAAAATATATTTGTTTATGTCAATTTTTCATTTACTATAAATTAATTAATTTAAAGTGTCATTATCATTCATAAGTGGATCTATGGGGTCCCAAAATTAACCCAAAGATGCCCATGGCCGGCCAATAATCATAAGATAAGTTTTAGACAAGTGTTAAGATAATTTTGTATTATTATAATATTCTTTTTAACTTGAATTACCCTATTTACCATTAACTGCGATAAATAAAAGTCAAGAGTTACTATTCACCAAAAATTATTTTCATTTTATTGAACCAAATTTTACTTCTTGATATTAACCCTGTCTCTCAGATATTTGAAATTTAACTCACATAAGTGGTAAATTTTCATTTAAATGAAACATTCAGTATTTTAACTACTACTAAGTGGTTTCACTATTCATCAAAAATTGATGTTTTTTAGGAAAATACTAAAAATTCAGCCAAAGGATTATTTGATATTCCATGTTCAAAAATGATATCTATTTTACCAAATTCTGAACATATAATTTCTATTAATTATTTTTATAAATAATTTCTACTGTCAAAACAAATAACATGTTTTTAAGAAACAATATCTATCAAAAGATTGACACTTGTTTATGACTAATTTCAAAGTGAAATTAATTTCAATAACCAACATTGGATTAAATGGTAAAAATATATTCTAATTCAAATTTAAATCCAATTAAAAATATAATATAACCATATAAATATTTTAGATTAAAAGGAACTTTTAATTAAAATACAGTATTTTTCACTATTCATAAAAATTTAACTTTATCAGAAAAATACTAGAAAATTACCCAAAGTAAAATTTGATGTCCCAAATCTCAAAAAAAAATTTATTTTGTCAAATATAACATATAAAAGCGAAAAAACTAGATTTTAATAGGGTTCTCCATCAAAAGGAGGTAAATCGATCCTTTAAAGAATATTATAGTATTTGGTGCTTAAAATTGAATTCATTCACATTTTAAGTCTCTAAAATTTATTAGATAAATTTAAAAACATTTAACAAACATGTATAATCATTTTTTAGTTAGTTCTATTCATTCCTGCCAATACAATGACTAGGCATTAACTACAATTTAAAATAATATTATTATATTATTTGTATGCAAAGTAAGATTTCAAAGAAACGTGTTGTTGCGTATCGGGTAAGCCCTCGAACATAGAATTCCCATTAAATTAAAATTTATATTTAAACAAAAAATATTTTTATATATATAAATGTATTATTCATTATTTACTCAAGATGTTACAAGAATATTTTTATAAAATAAAAAACATGAATATGATTATATCCTATAAAATAATGTCTCATAAAAATAAATCATAATATTTTCAAATATATGAGTTTTATAAATACCATATTTCATGTTAGAGAAATTTTTTTCATTTAACTCAATAAATTGGTTAAAAGAAGGATACTACATTAAAATAATTTAATTACCCTACATAATCATTCAAATATATAAATTTTTAATATTCATATCAAGGGTACTTCAATATCACTCAATGTTTGAAATTTTAGCATCATAAATCCCCATTTATATTTTTTTGAAACTCAAATTGACGGTAAAAATAAATTCTTACAGTGTGTCATCATATCTTCCCCATAATTTATATTCCCACTTTTTTTATTCATACCAGATATCATTTCCCCCACATTAAAATTAATTAATAAAAAAGAATATCTTCATTTATAAAAAAAATAATGTATTAAAATAGGAAACATAAATATAATTATGCTATATGGATTTTTAGACATAATGAACCACTAAAAACAATTATAAGTATTTAAATGAATACTTTATTGTCAGATTCATCAATATATCTTCTACATATTACATTATTAACACATACATATAATTTTTCTCACAACATTGCACTTTTTTATACATGATACAATATTTTTTTAGTATCTTTTGAACAAATAAATAAAAATATATCCAGCGAAATAGTTACTTCACATTCATTTTTACTCTAATTAACCAATGGATATATGACTCCAAATATAATAGTTGTAGGATTTAATTTTGTACATAGTTCAAAAAATTTAGAATGATATTCCACAACATATAGATTTTATTTTATTAATTATTAGAAAATTAAGTGGAGTTCCTCGTAAAATATGTTTCTCAAATAATGAATGATCTTCCAGAATATTACTTTCACTATCAAAATTTACTACATGTTAAATATTTGAAAACTAATAAAGAAACATTTATTAATCTTTATCAAACCCTAATTATATTTTTAAATTATTTTTATATAATTTAATATCATTTTATTGATAATAATACATTATTCATTTTGATTACATTGAAATTATGCACATAATTTTATATTATTATCCATCTATTTTTTTAATGTTAAACAATATAACATATTTCAAATTATTCATTCAAACACCTTTTAATTAAAAATTTTCATTTCAATCATTATAATATTTATAGTTAATAAGTATGTTAGTATATACGTATCTCCAATATTTCATTGAAAACATATTCCACAACATTGGGAAATATATTTATTATGATAAAAAATTCAATTACATGAATACATATCTTGAAGCCGTAGTAAAAATTCACTTTATAAAATAAAATATACTTCAAAGTTCATATTGAGGTCAATGGAAATTCTTCGTAAGTTTCTACATCATTTTTAAAATATTATTACATCATCATATTTGTTAAATATAATTATGATTTTATTTTTTTTTCATTGGTGTGTGGATTTTATCAATTTTCCCTTTCTGAAGTGATATAATATTTTAAGAAAAAGTCTTTAATTAAATACAATAGTCAGGTATATTGCTTAATTCCATGTAGATATTTCATTGTCATATACTGTTCACTATATTAACAATTAAGAAATATGTCTCATAATATTCATTGTATTCCTCCAGACCTTAACCTCTATTAAAAAACATAGAGTATATATTCAATTGGAAAAAATAATTACATTTTAAAAAAATTTCATCAACAAGAGATATAATTTTAATAAATATTGTTGGAGTTTATTTACTGATAATTTTCAATGGGGATACCTAATTTATTAATTAATGTTGTAACATAGTATATTTTACATATTTGTTTACCAAAATAGTGTTTATATGGTTTTATTAGTTTCAAAACATGGTATTTACATTTTGATTATATATTAATTTAATTCTTATATATTTTGATATTATGGGTATATTTAGTATATATTAAATATATATGAATATATATATATACATGCTCTTTTTTGTTGGATTTGTTTTGAAATTAAAACACAGTTAAAAAATTTGGCCATGTAATTATGTCAAAAATGTAGTGGTTTTCATTGGACAGGTTTTTATAACATGATATAATATTGTACAACAGACAAAACAATTCATGTTTTAATCTTAAACACTTATAATTTCTAAACATAAATTATTAAAATAATTTTTTGTTGATATGGAATTGTATTTTTTAAAGGATTTTACCTTATTAGTCATGGGGTTTTAAAATTCATATATTTAATTGGTTAAATGATCATTCATGTGAGGATTTATTAATTTCAATTAATGATGAAAATTATGGTTATATATTAGTAATTTAATTATTCATCTACTATAAATTTTTAGCATCATTTAATTAAGAATACATCCCCTTGTTCCCTCTATTTTTAGAATCCCTAAAAGGTTTATAAATTATTAATGAAATGAAAGGCCATTCTTCATATGTTAGTTGATAATCATGAACCATGGAATGTTTTTTATTATACAAAAAAAAATAATTGAGGAAGGACATTATGTAATTTTAATTTATATCCTTCTCCTCAGATTTGATACTCATATTAATTATCACAATTTATATACTATTTTTATATAAATATGAAAAATGTATTATATAAATTTATTTTAAATATTTTTCAATTAATCAGTCATGATAATAATGTAAAATTTCTAAAATAATGGGTTATATTCTATTTTTTTCAATTAGTTTATTTTATTAAAAATTTATTAACAAATAATGGATACATACAGTTTAAAATGTTTTATTATTTGAAATATTAATTTATGGAGATTTTTTATATAATTACCATATAATAAAGTCATGTTTTCATTTTATGAAAACAGATTATATGATAACAAGGCTTACAAATTCATTAAATGGTGTTTAATTCATTCATGAATTTTTTAACAATATTTTTTTGGTTAATATTATCCTTGATGATTCTGTTATATCCTTTGGATAAATATTTATCATTCAACACTCTATTTCTCATTCACATATTTCTAAATTTTCATCATACCTATAACTTTTTTTTATGTTTTACTTGTTGGACAATAAATCAAAAATAAAACAATGATTTGATTCATCCATTTGAACTATGTGATTGAGTTTTAATGAATATGTTTCATAAATATTATCGATGTATTGGGATTCATACCTCAGGGACTTGGAATCAGTGGCTTCAGTTTTCAAATTATATAGTAATAATCAGTGGTGATTCGAGATGTTAGGAAATAGGTTTAATGTGTATTTACATTAATGGATTATAGAATTCATTATAATGGTTCTTCTAACATATAATTATTGATATGGTGGAGTATCATTTAATTAATTTTAATTCCTACACATAATATATTACATTAAAACATTTTCTGTGCACCATTATCACAACATATAGGGTTTCAAAAATGAAATAATTATCAGATTTTTTGTAGCTATAGATCCCACATCATATACACTAAATAGAATGTCATAGGAATATGCTAATGTACATGTTGATCTCAAAAACAATTATTATAATCCATGTGGGACATATATTACCCAACATAAATTAATAAAAAGACTATAATTAATATAATAAAAAAATGAATGACCCCCATATTTTAACTATTCATAAAAAAATTGAAAAATAAATCGTGACATCATGGAATGACTCTATATGTATAGGATAAATTCCCAAATATCGAACCAATTTAACAGAATAAGTAATCTAAATAAAATTTTCTTCAAAATAGTATTTAAGAAATTAATACAAAAGTGTCTTTAGTATTTTTAATGTCAAAACCTACTATAAAAAATCTCTTTAATCTTTTAATATCAATTTTTTTTATGATTTTTATCATGGTTTCCCACCTCTATGATAGTTTTATATTCATAGGTATTAAATTTTTATCATTATTATGTATATAAAACCATGGTTCAATCTGTTTAGTCATAAATGGTGGATCATGAAGTATTATTTGTAGTTTGATGATTTTATTTCTATGAGGTGAAAATATATATTTGGTGTGATCACTAGATAGGATATGTTGTTTAGGTACCCTAGGTGTTTCAATGAATATTAATTAGGTAGTCCCAAATCACAAATCATATGATATAGAGTGATACCTCATATTAATGATGATATTTATTCTCCATAATAATATATTTAATAGTCCTCAGTCCATTGAGTTAATACTTCATTATGTTTCAATGTTGGTCCTTTATAGGAATCAGCTACTCTGTCAACAGAACTGACAAACCAAAACAATGATCATTACCTCACTATTGTTATTAATGATTCATAAATCATATAAGTGGATGTTCACAATTTATTAATTTTTTATACTTTGGGTTCCTATTACTGATTTGAATCTATGATTTTGAGGTATAATGGTTAATAAACTACATGTATGTGGTGTCCAATTTTCAAAAAAAGAATGTTTTTTATTATTGTCTAGAGATGGCTATTAATATTATTTTTCACATTACATGTAGAATATCTTTCTTATATTTCATGGACATATGTTTTAAATAATCTATTATTATAATATAACATTACATTTTTGGTCCATCGTAGTGTGAATATTTATTTTCCCCAATACATATTATTTAGTCACAGAAATCATATTTCTATAATCATGTGGAACATATTAGAATTTTTGATGGTGTACCTATATGAGTGGACGTGTTAATGATGATAGTGAACATTGGTGGTTGAAAAATTATTGTTGGTGATGATTATAGAGGACCTTAATAATAGTACGTAACTTCATATTTTTTATATGTTGTTTCCCATAGTAGTTATATAATTTGAAATTTTATTTACCCATATGGTGTTTTCAATTTCATATAATTATTAGGGTGTGTTGTTTTTTCATTCCTTAATAACTATATATATATATATATTATATTTTTAGGGTTATTGCATCTTATTGTTTGTTATATATGAATTTTTATATATGATATAATTGGAAGTCGACACATACATTGGTTCATTACATAATGGTTCTTGTTTTTTATGATGAACTAATATATACAATGATTGGGGTGAAACAGTTAGACAAAAATAAAACAAGTAAGGTTTTATGTGTGTCAGGTATTGTTAGAAATATATTAGATTATTTTGAGTCTTCGGAATGTTGTTCCAACTTATATCTAGGTAGGGATATTTTTTTTAGAATATTTTTATTTATTTTAATGGGTCTTAATGTGTTTATTTGACGTTTTTGGCCATTGTAGGAGTGAAAAAATGTATCCATTAGCAAAGACATTGATAACATATTTATGGATTTTTAATAATACAGATTCATTTTTCATCAATTTTTATCTTTTTTAATATATCATATAGAAGATAGTTATGTTATTGACCGATACATGTTGGCCTATATCTACCAAATGGTATATAGTTATCATTAGTAAGGCTGATTAATTACATTATGTTAAAAATAGAAAACCATATCCTATTTAGAGTTGGGTTGGGATGTTCCATTGCCAGGGTTTATACCATACTTGACAGATTAGATTATTTTTGAGGCATTGATCTCAAGAGAATGACTGTGGAATTTTTTCCATTTTATAAGATGGAATATTCTTTAATTCTTTTATTTAAATAATTTTTTTATATTTAGTTGGTTATTGTTAGAAATTAACTAGAAAATATTCATTGTAGATTAAATTTGTTATATGTTTTTTAATGATTGATTCCAAATTGTATTATGAGATGGTATAAGTATTTATATGGGATATTATTTTTTTGAATATGAGATTTCCCATTTTATATGGCTTGTATACTTTTCTAAAAGACAATGTTCTTGTATTTAATTGGACCCATATTTTATAGTGAACAATGATTTATATTTAATTTAATATCATAGTGATATTACATTTCAATGAATAAAGATCATGATTTGTTTAAGAAGACTATTATGATGTCATTGAAATGTGATAGATCTTCTTACATGAATCTTAAATATAACAAATCATGTGTTGAGGGTGGATATTAGGTAGACATTTACCATTATCTTGAGATGATTTTTCATAATATTAAGAGTTTTGAAGATGTCACTGTAGTGTGAACTCTAGATTGATTTGTATTTTTCCCCATTCTAACATATTCTAAAGACCATGATATTTTAATTTTAGATGGATGTTTTTAATTAGATGAAAACCCATCAGGTATATTGGATGAAAATAAGTTATTGATATTCACATGAGAGAACTTGACAATCCTCCATGGACTAAAAGGATTTTTTTCAAATATATTCCTATGATGGAAACTATATGACTTTTTTCGGGAGGTGGTATTGGAATAAATGTCCATGTTTTTGGAGTATTTAGTGATTTATTTATCATGGATGGCACTAAATGAAACCATTTTCGGTAAAATTTGGCTCCTCCACTAACACATGTGACAATATATATTGATTATAGTTATTCAAAATATTTTTTTGATTTTTCATAATGTGTCAAATTTATTGTATGGATACCAACATGAAAATATGGAAAAATACTCCTATTAAAGTTAATTTTTTTCATAACGATTGAGTGATACTACCCCTCCTCTACGGATAAAATTCTATTGGATTTAAGAAAATATGAATGTGGATATGTATTACCATCCCTATTATTGATTACTTTTTTTATAAATATTATGTATGTGTGACTAAGGAATATCCTTCCTGAATTTATGTATCTCTCCCAAGAATTTTAATATAGTCTTATGTGACGTGTCAAAAAAATGATTTCATTACTTATAGTGGTTATTAAAAAGGTTAATTTTATATTGAAAGATATGTTAGAGCTTCCTTTTTTATTGGAAATCATACCAACATCATTTATATGTTTTATTAACATATATTATAGTCATTATATTAGGTAATATACTTACAATAACTGAAAATGTCATTGGTAGACTGAGTGGATAAATGTTTCATTTAGAAAAATGTTACCACATCAACCAAAGGGGTGAGATGTATGAGCCCAGGATCATATAACAAAGTTCTACATGATAATTTAGGATTTATGATTAATATTATACATGGTTAGCATTTATGCCTCTATATTGATTTCATAATATTCATGATAACAGACTATATGTAATAAGTTCACTTCCTAGGTTTTCGTGATCAATGGATTATTTTACCAGACATTATCAACTCCTAACATAATGAATTAAATTGAAATATGATATTACTAAAAATAAAGGGTGTAATATCATTAATTCTAGATAACTAGTATTATGTTGGGATCCTAATGTATGGGATACGTATTTGTAATATTTATTCCTTTAGAATTATATTTGATTAGTATTTGTATTATATTAAATAGGATATTATAATGAATTATAAGAAACATGTGAGCGATCACATGATCAATAGTTATAGGATATATTTGAGTAGTTATCCAATGTTTGTTTCTTTACAATGAAGAAAATGTTTCTGTAATTTTTTAATGATAATAGCTTGTACACCTCAATGATAAAAAGAGGTAAAAAATAGAATCGTTGGTTATGATTTATTGTATGTATAGGTGTGCGATCATTATTCCCATAATGAATTTATTTAAAGGAATAGAATATTTATTTTTTTATTTATGTTTGGATACTGGGGTTTTTAAAGAGGAAAAATCAGAGTATTTATTAATGAAAAATTAAATTGAAGCATTTCATTAAATAAAGGGACAATTTTTATTTAATTGAAACTATTATTTTGATTTCAGTATATATTGAATCAACCAAAGAATTTATGTTCCTTCAATAGGGTTAATAATTCTCCCATCTGATATTCTCTTAAGTATATTCTTTTGTCTAGATCGAATAGATTAGGGTTATCTGTTTAGGATAATAATATCTACATCAAGATTGTTCCAAAATGGGCCACTAATGAGTTCTAGGTTATTTATTGGGGGTGTTTTTTCTATAATATGATGTTTAAATAATATTATATGATCATGTGATGAAAAAAATGTACATTATATTGTTAGGTTAGTTTTATTCTTTTTAGTGTTTGAGGTCTGATTAGTTTGATTGCTGAAAATAATGGTTTTGTATTGGAGACATCTGTATGGTCACCCAAATGGGTGATGATAGGATTGTATTATATTCTATAAGTAATTTAAAACATTGGAACCTTTTAAATTTATATAAAACTATGATTGGAGACATCATGGGGTAGTGTTTTATGTGGGGTGATGTTTTCCATGAGATGGGATCTGGGCTTCACCTCTTGTTGGGAGACGGTAAGGATCCTATTACTAGCGAATCTATCTATGATCCATTTTAATGATAGTGTTTATGTTTCTTTGTTTTCACATTGGGTTTTTATGAAATAATTATACATATATATAAATAAATTATTTAATATGGTAATTTTCTTTCTTTAGTTATATGTTGGAATACCTAAGTAAAATCATTAGACATGAGAAATGTTTATTTTAAAAGATATATTATTTAATTAGATTCTATGATAAAAATTTTATCTTCTTCCATTTATGATGAAAAATGATTACTTGTATGGAGGATGTAATGATACACATTTTTAATTATTAAAAATTAATTTATTTTTTATTAAAGACAATAAATTTTTAAACATAAAATTTCGATCAACCACAAAAAATATTGCAATCATTAATTTCAACTTATTATGTTTTTTGACCATCTACATGAATTTCATTAGTATTGAATCACAATAGCATATTAAGCAGATAATTGTTTTATTAAATAAATAAATAATTATATTGTGAATTATATTATTTTTAGTTTTCATGTGGAGTATCATATTATGATTTTAAACATGTAGATTTTTTGTAATATGGAATTTTAACAGGATGATGTATAAAATCTAGGAATCAGTATTAATAAATAAAAAATAAATATTTGGTTGTCTAAATTACTAACTAATAAATTCCACACATATATTATGTCTAAATATTATTATTTTTATATTGATTTTCAATTGAATTTATTTAGACAAGTTCAAATGTTGACACATATTCTTTTTAAAATAAATATCATTACTGTTTTGGATATAGAATTATGACTGGAGATAATAATGGGAAATAAATTGGAAATAATGGTAATATTTTAAAGAGGGAAAAAATCGTACACTATTAATTTTTTTTGATTTGTTAACAAAATAAACACCTCCCTCTTATTGAATTTTGTGGGATCCCATGAGATCCATTATATTCATTGTCTAATAGAGTATAATTCATACCTTGAAAAAATATTATCTGGGTTTATGAAGATGTCATAAGACAATGGAAATTCACCATCATGGTATAAAATTATGTCATTTTACTACACCTGGTTCTTTATGGTCTCAATATGTAACGCCCTGACCCCAATTACCTAGAGTCGATGCGTTATTACATATCATTGGTATGATCAAAAGAAAGATCAAGTCTCAAAAGACCGATTAGTTTAGTAGATTTGGAATAACTAGATACATTGATAAAGTTTACATTACATCATAAAATGAAAACTACAACAATATAGTCTCCATGGTCCACACTCTAATCCCCTCATACTATCCTTGCAGGTCATTTATAAAACAATTCTTCACAACCTGGGAAAAATAAAACATAGAAAGGGGTGAGCTCAAATGACCAGTACAGATAACAATATAGCGAAAACATTCATAAAAAAGAATAAACATTTAATGCAATGTATAACTAAAACAAAAGCCTTTTAAAACTTGAACTTCAACATAATATGGCAAAAATAAAATGAAAAAAATTCCATATACTTATTTACATGGATATTCTACTAGTGGAATAATCACATGAAATACCAATAACCTGTTTCATAATGATGGAATTCATAATTCCGAACTTTAATTTCTTTGTCAAGGCCTCGTGCCATGACCTAAGGGATAACTGTAACCGGAACCCAACCCAGAGAGCCTCTGTAACCATACTCCATTCTGGAGAGCCTCTATAACTGAACTCTATCACGGAGTGCCTGTAATAACCAGACACCAACCTGGAGGGTCTGCTGTAACTGGACCCCTACCCGGAGGGCTTTCTTTTACCGGTCCACAACCTCGAACATACTAGTTCAACACATTCATCTTAAGAAGAGGATGAAATATAACATAAACATTCGTATTAAAGCTAGCATACAGAATGCCAAAACAATAATCATAAACCATTAATGACATAAAAATAACTCATCCATGGTAAAACATGTCAGAAAACCTTAAATACAATATGGATGATTTGTATCGTAAAAAATCAACTGCAATCAAATTTAAAATTTATCAACGAATGTTGACATAGATGAAATCAAAACAATTTGAGGGAAATATCTCTTTTTTTGAAATCATTTAAAAGTTACATAATTATAGAGAAAACCATTATTTTTAAAACGTTCTTATAAGATTTTATGGTAAGATTCAACGACTTTATAATGGTGAAAGATAGCCACACCCACCATATAAGTTAAAAAAAAGACATTCTTACCTTAATTCTGTCGAAAAGGTTAAAAAGGCCCTTGTTTGGAAAATGATGGAAGAATTCCTTTATAAAATTTTTATAAAAATTCAAACAAGGGTATAAATGACTTTAAATTATATTCTGTAAAATAGAAGGAATGTTTGGAAATACATTTTCAAGAAACATGGATGTGGATGATAGAGAGGTCCCAGTAGATAAATACGTATAAACAACCTCGGATAATGAAGAGATTATGAAATAACACTTACCAATTTAGTAACATACGAAACATACCTCCCATGAAAGAGGAATCATACAATTAATATGTAAATACACATAAATTAAAGTGTACTAAACAAATAATACATTTATGGGAAGTACATACACCACACAAAAGGTAATAGTGGCAATATGGCATGAATCACACGGGAATACGGAGTGGGATGAAAACCCCTTACCTTGTACTTTTACTTGGTTGCGGGTAGGTTAAACTCAGGTATAATGGTGAAATAATTTTTATTAAATTATACAAGAATCATATACATTAATATGATATCATATGTGATCTCTTAATATTGATTTGTTAACAACATCTTGGTATTATCGTTGTTTCAGGTGTTAACTTACTCATTATCTTTTATATGTTTTGTTAAGTAAGATATGTTTATTATGGATATGTTGTATCATATTCATATCCATAATGATATCATGTCCTGAAACATTATTTTTAATCATTAAATGAGAATTCTTCTTGAATGGATACGAGGGGTAATGAATCTCATCGCGATCGTGGAGACGGTAGTCCGTACGTACGCACGAGCGATAATATCATCCTTTTCATATTAAAATAAAATATAATTGGATGTTATATAATATATAAAGAATCATTATCATGTTATATGTATTATTTAAATGAATTAAACATCATTATTATACCCATCCAAGTAATAATTTATTGAATAACAATTACACCACGACGTGGAGACGGTAAGCCGTACGTACGCACGTATGTTGAAATGTCATTAAAAGGATGGATATAATACTGAATATGGTTGTAGCATATTTATAATAACATCAAATTATATAGAATATACTGGATTTATTATTTTATAATGGGAATAACAATTAAATAATAATTTAAAGAAGAAATGAACTTGAAAAAGGGTGGTGAAAACATTACCTCTTCTTCGTGTTCTTCCTTTTGATTTGATCAAAAGGGATATGTAGATTGGATTTATGATCAAAATAAGGCCTCTAGACTGTATTTAATGAAATTGAGAGATTATTTGGGCCGGGTTTGTCCGAGCCAAGTGGCTTTGAACGTGTGAATTAGTGAGAAGGGGGAGTGCCCTTTTATAAGAGGGGTGAGGGGCACCTTTGGAAAAGTTAGAAATATTATATTATAACAAATTAATATTCGGTTTCTAATGGATCAAAAGTGGATTATTAAAAGGTTAAGGTGGGGATGGGTTGAAAACCACTCAACTAATAGAATTTAGATAGATTTGGGTGACTATATTAACATTATCTTTTAGTTTTAACTCTTAGTTAATTAGTTTGACATTTACCATGTCACTTTGTATTTTTATATCATATAGTTAATAAACATAATATATACATCCAAGTGTTCCCGAAGTTGTCCAATAATGATACACATATCATTATAAAAGTCATTTGGCCGAACGTTAGATTTTTAGGAATAGAATATAAATTAATAATATAATATTTGTTTTAAAAACTCTTTTATATAAATTTTGACAGTATTGGGTATATTGTATTTGATAATTTCATAACAACATTATTACGTCGAAAAAAATTTATTAACCATTACTAATATGTCATATTATACTATAAAATTAGTGTAATTCATAAAAAGTCTCAGATTACATATAATTTGAAATTTATAATATCAATTATTTTAATATTTCATTAATTAGGTAAATATTGCATCATCATTGTGTCATAAATATATTAAACTATTTAATGTCTAAAAATTATAAATAACATACCATTATGTAGGAAATCGTTTTATATTTCTAATGAATATTTAGAATCGAATTTATCTTATCTATAACCCTATATTAAAAATGTTTTAATAAATAGACTTTGATTTTAGCTCTTTTAACTCTTCTTTCTTTTAAATAATAATAAATGTCCTAATCTAATCCAAGTGGACCTAAATGATAATATTTTATTCCTAATGTTGTTTTTGGTCGAGATACACTTGTCCAATTGAATTAGGACATGTGTTAGAGTAATATTTATTTCATTTTTACCCATAATTACCCTATATACTTTTAACAGTGGTAAATAAAAGTAAAAAGTTACTATTCACCAAAAATTATTTTCATCTCATTGAACCACATTTTACTCCTTGATATTAACCATGTCTCTCAGATTTTCGAAATTCCATTCACAGAAGTGCTAAAATTATGTTTTATGTGAATTTGCAAATTCTCCTAGGAGGTGGGTAAAAGACGGTGAAATGTTCGATAAAATTTTTAAATATCTAAAATTATTATAAACTAACTCCAATGAATTACATTGAACTTATATAGGTATTATGTATCTATTTTTACATTAATGAAATATAAATAAAATAAATATTTATTTAAATAAAAAGTCAGTTTAAACCAATAACATAGTGTTTTTCACTATTCATCAAAAATTGAATGTTTTCAGAAAAATACAAAAATTCACCCTAGGCTAATTTCGATATTCCAAATCTAAAAATGAAGTTCATTTTGAAAGATAAAATTTATAAAATTTCAAAAAGTGGGTATTGAGTTTTATAACGGCTAGTTTGATTGGTTGTGGTATGTGTTAGAACTCGAGGTTGCATACAACACACGCTACTGTATTATTCAAAGAGAAACGTATCGTGGAAGCTTGGGGTGTTACATTCTCCCCTCCATCAAATAATGTCTTCCTCAAAATTTCTAGAAAATTACTGTATAAAAAGACTCGGGTGATTCCTCATCATAAGATCCTCGGATTCCCTCATTGCCTCTTCCATCTTATGGTTTCTCCATAGAACTTTTACCAAACGGGTCGTTCGTTTTTCCAGCACTTTTCTCTGGTATCAAGAATCTTTATGGGCTCTTCACAAAAAGACGCATGGGGTTCCAGTTCTAATTCCTCATAAGTGAGTACATGCGTTGGGTCAGGCATGTATTTCCTCAACAGTGATACGTGGACCAAATCTAGAACTTTGGAGAGACTTTGCGGCATTGCCAAATGGTAAGCTACAACCCGAACTAGTTCTAGAATTTCGAAAGGTCCACTGTACCTGGGACTCAATTTACCCTTCTTAGTGAAACGTATAATTCCCTTCCATGGAGATAACTTCAAGAAAACAAAATAACCTACTTGAACTTCCAAATACTTCCTTCATTTATCGGTATAGATCTTCTACCTACTTTGAGCTTATTTGATGTGATTTTGGATTACCTTCACATTTTCCATCGTTTCCACTACTAGTTCTAGACCTACATGTTTTCTTTCACCAACGTCATCCCAACAGGTCGGTGTATGAAAACTCTTTCCGTATAACGCTTCATATGGTGCCATCTGAATACTCGAATGGAAGATATTGTTATAGGAAAATTCTACCAGAGGTAAATTTTGATCCCACATACCCTAAAAGTCAAGTGAGCATGAT
The DNA here is from genome assembly GCA_963277665.1 of Viscum album. Lineage (NCBI taxonomy): Eukaryota > Viridiplantae > Streptophyta > Magnoliopsida > Santalales > Viscaceae > Viscum > Viscum album. The sequence goes on along the minus strand of OY728147.1, from coordinate 1,350,793,882 downwards.
CTCAACATGTCTTGTAATGTTTGAATATTTTGTTCTGATTATCCATCTGTTTGAGGGTGGTAAGCAGTGCTCAAACGAAGTTCAGTATCCAAGGACTTCTGAATACTTTTCCAGAATCTTGATGTAAAACGGGGATCACGATCAGAAACAATCGATAGGGGTACTCCATGAAGTCTCACAACGTCATTTATATATAGCTTTTCTAGACATTCAAGTTGTAAATCCTCCCTTATAGAAAGGAAATGTGCTGACTTGGTATGAGGATCAACAATGACCCATATTTCATCGTTCCTTCTAGGAGTCTTTGGTAGTCCCATGACAAAGTCCATAGTGATATTATCCAATTTCCATTCGGGTATGGGAAGAGGTTGCAATACTCCACCAGGCTGTTTCCTGCCAGCTTTCACATGTTGAAAACCCATACATATTGACACAAAATCAGCAATATCTCTCTTTATGTTGTCCCACCAAAAATGTTCCTTCAAGTTTCAACACATTTTGGTGCTCCCAGGGTGTATAGAGAAATTGATACTATGAGAATCGTCCAACAATTCCATTTTTAGATCAGGTTTATTCGGAACACAAAGTCTCTTCCCAAATTTCAAAATTCCATATTCATACCCAATGTCGTTTAATCTCCCATCATTCACAGCTTTAATCTTCATTTGAAACTGTTCATCACCGGTCTGAGAACTCTATATCCTTTCTAGTAAAGATGGTTTGGAAACCATTTGAAAAATAATTAATGTTTCACCTTAAATGGTAATTCCCATATCTATCTTCACTAGATCCATGAAAATATGATCCCTTTCAATTCTCATCATGTTCAATACTCCATGATTGTTTCTTCTCAAAGCATCTTCCACCTTATTCTCCTTCCCCGGGTGGTAGTGTATCTTGCAATAATAATCCTTTAGTAGTTCAAACCATCTCTTTTTCCTCTTATAGAGTTCTTTTTGTGATAAAATATACTTCAAAATCTTGTGATCAGTATAAATCTCCCATTTTTCACCATAGAGGTAGTGCCTCCATATCTTCAAAGCAAATATCACAGCTGCTAACATGAGATCATGAGTAGGATAGTTTTTCCCATGAATTTTCAACTATCGTGAAGCATAGGCAATAACCCTATCATTCTTCATAAGGACACAACCAAGTACTTTCTTCAATGCGTCACTATAAATAACGAACCCATTATTCCCCGATGGTTGAGTCAATATAGAATAAATGACTAATCATTTCTTCAGTTCTTCAAAACATTCTTCACACTCTTTTTTCCAAAAAAATTTAACCCATTTACGTGTGAGCTTCGGTAATGGGTTAGCCAATCGGGAAAAATTCTGGACGAAACGTCGATAATAACCTTCTAAACCAATAAAACGGTGTACCTCAGTTATACTCGTCGGTGCTGGCCATTCTTGGATTTCTCTTGTCTTAGAAGGATCAATAGAGATTCCATATTTAGAGACACTATGGACAAGAAAATAAATCTCTTGAAGCCATAATTCACATATTCTAAACATCCCATATAATTCATGTCTTCTCAGAGGCTTCAGGATAGTGCGCAAGTGATTTTCATGATCTTCATAGATTTTGGAGTATACCAAGATATCTCAATAAATACTACCAACAATTCATCGATATATTACATGAAAACTCTATTCATTAGATCCAAGATTACAGAGGGTGCATTAGTCAATCCCCAAGGCATTACCGTAAACAGGTAATGCCCGTACCGGGTTTGAAATGCGGTCTTTGGAATGTCATCCTTCTTTACACACAACTGATGGTATCCAGACCGAAGGTCAATCTTTGAAAAGTATTGAGCTCCATGCAGTTGGTCAAATAAATCATCAATTCTAGGTAGGGGATACATGTTCTTTATTGTTATAGCATTGATTTACCTGTAGTCGATACGTAACCTCATAGATCCATCTTTCTTATTAACAAAAAGGACAGGGGCTCCCCATGGAGAAACAGTAGGTCGAATAAATCCCTTATTACTCCATTACTTTAGTTGATTCTTTAGTTTAACTAATTCCGCAGTGGCCATTCTATAAGGGGTCTTTGATATAGGCCTTGATCCAGGAATTAAATCAATGGAAAACTCAACTTCTCGTTCTGGAGGATGTCCAGGTAAATCTTCTGGAAACAGATCTACATATACTTTCACAATAGGTACATCCTCTATTTGAACATTCATTTCCTCACCCACAGTAATTTCATTATCTTCCTCCCCAATAATATAATTTAGTTGAGCTACTGGGGGTGGATCTAGATAAGAATTATGTGGTGACAATTCTGCTCAAAAGATAAGTTGTTCCTTATCATCATCATCAAAAATCGTAACCTAATTCTTCTTATAATAAATCGTTGCATCATGTTCTGAAAGCCAATCCATAATGAGGATTATATCAAACATCATCAAAAGTATGACGATGAGATCAATGGATAAAGAACATTTATGTGATCTAATGGGGACAGATTCACAAAACATTGTTCCAATGATACTTCCCTGGGGAGTTTTAACAGACAACTACCTTGTTAATTGAAATTGAAAATATCAAATTTTTGTAGAAAACTAGGAAGATATAAAACAATGCGATGATCCAGAATCAAATAATTCATTTTCTAAACTTGAGGAAACCATTAAATTACATGCCACCATGCCTTTCGGAGCATCTACCTCAGCAGTAGTGATAGCATAAGCTTGGCCTTGATCCCTTGGCCTTTTCTGAGGTATGTTCCCCTGAAGCTTATGGCATTAATTGGAATAATGTCCCATCTCTTTGTAGTTGTATCATTGAACATTAGTAGCTTCCTTCTTCCACATGCAATCACGAGCGTGGTGGGCTTTTTCACCACACTTGAAATAGACTCCCATCCCTTTTAAGGAAGTACCAGGGTGTTTCTTCCCACATTTACCACAGGATGGATATTCAACCTTTCCATTCTTCCGCTTATTTCCATTCCCAGATTGATCATCAGATCTCTTCTTCTCTTGCTTTTCTATAATGTCATAAGACTTAGAAAATTCATTTTCTGTCTTGATAGCACTTGAGACAATGTCTTCGTAGGATGAGAAGGATTGTGAGACTAATGCTCAATGGAGAAATGGTTTTAACCCATCAATGAAATGATCAATATTACTTCTTGGGTTACGTATATAATCTTCAGCATACCTTGCTAACATTGTAAAGTTATCATCATACTTTGTGGCATTCTCATCCTCCTTTTGTCTCAGACTCAGAAATTTCTATTCCATATCTACTCGATGGTCGCAAGGAAATTATTTTTCCAAAAACATATCTTTGAACTACCTTCATTCCATATTTGATACTTCATCACATTCCTTCAGGTTTTTAATCAATGACCACCATTGATCAGTATCTCTAGTGAGGCGATAAACTTCCATGAAAACTTTTTCCCTTTCACTACTCCCCAAAGCCTGAAATATTTTCTCTAGGGAACTTATCCATTGTTCAACTACTAATGGATTCATACTCCCATTGAATGTTGGTGGTTGATTCCTCATGAAGAGATCTAACATTGATCCTCCACACTATGGATCATGGTGCTCCATATGGGTAAGTTTATTATTCATAACCTGAGTGCGTTGTCCCAGTATGGTGATAAATTGATCAACAACAGTTGTATCACCATCTCCCCTATAATTATCTTGAGGAGGTGGGAAATCCCTACATGGAGTGCGTACATTGATACAGTTTCCATTTCTTACACTAGGTTCCATTTCAAACAGTGGAATAAACTAGATGAGTTTATGAATCAAAATACATAATTCTATACTTATAAAATGCTTCACATAAATTGAACTATTTATGGATATAATCCATATAATAAAAATGTTTTCTTTGAGAAAGTATATACTCATAATCCCTTCATAATGATTTTTAAAGAAAATTAAGTTTTTCCTAAGCATATCCCCTGGGAATGTCGCAACCAAGAGTGTAGTAAGGCCCGTTGTCGTGCACCAGTTCTCGTTCGAGTCTAGAACCAAGCGGTGTTTTCAGGTTTTACCCTTAGGTACATCTGTTCAAGATCCGCCTATACCTGCTCGTATCTAGGCAGGGATTTATTTCTCAGAAAACTCACAGAATCTCTACAATACCAAAATTATAGGAAGTTCTTTTATACTAATCCCCAATGTCCATCTTAGGTCTATGTTCTCTAATTAGAGTTTATCTAAATCTAGCTTCCAAGTTTTGTACTAAACATCCTATGATACCAACTGTAATGCCCCGACCCAAGTTACCCAGAGTCAGTGCATTATTACATATCATTGGCATGATCAAAAGAAAGATCATGTCTCAAAAGACCTATTAGTTTAGTATCCTTGTAATAACTAGATACATTCATAAAGTTTACATTACAGAATAAAATAAAAACTACCACAATATAGTCTCCATAGTCCACACTCTTATCCCCTCATACTATCCCTGCAGGTCATTCAAAAAATACTTCTTCACATCATGGGAAAAATAAAACATATAAAGGGGAGAGCTCAAATTCCCAGTAAGGATAACAATATATCGTAAACATTCATAAATATTCATAAACATTTAAGGCATTGTATAATTAAAATAAAATCCTTTTAAAACTCAATGTTCAGCATAATATGGCAGAAATAAATTAAAATAATTCCATACACTTATTCACATGGATATTCTACTAGTCAAATAATCACATGCAATATCAATAACTAGTTTCATAATGATGGAATACATAATTATGAACTTTAATTTCTTTATCAAGGCCTCGTGCCAAGACCTAAGGGATAACTATAACCGAAACCCAACCCAGAGAGCCTATGTAACCGGACTCCATCCCGGAGAGCCTCTGTAACCGGACTCCAACCTAGAGTGCCTCTAATAACCGAACAACAACACAGAGGGTCTGCTATAACCAGAACCCAACCCAGAGGGCTTACTTTTACCGGTCCGCAACCCGGAACATACTAGTCCAACACATTCATCATAAGAAGAGGATGAAATATAACATAAACATTCTTATTAAAACAAGCATACGGAATGCCAGAACATTAATCATAAATCATTAATGACATAAAAATAACTAATACATGGTCAAACATATCACAAAACCTTAAATAAAATATGTATGATTTGCATCATAACAAATCATCTTTGAAAAATTGAAAAATTTATCAAAGGATATTGACATTGATGAAATCAAAACAATTTGAGGGAAATATATCTTTTTTAAATCATTTAAAAGTCACATAATTATAAAAAAAATATTTATTTTGAAAACATTCTTATATGTTTTTAAGGTAAGCTTCAATGACATTATAATGGCAGAAAATAGCCGCACCAACCATATAAGTGAAAAAAAGACATTCTTACCTTAATTCTGTCAAAAAGGTTAAAAAGGACCTTATTTGGAAAACGATGGAAATATTCCTTTATAAAATTCTTATAAAAAGTCAAACAGGGGTATAAATGACTTTAAACCATATTCTATAAAATAGTAAGAATTTTTTGAAATACATTTTTATGAAACATGGATGCGAATAATATAGAGGTCCCATTATATAATTATGTATAAACAACCTTAGATAATGAAGAGATTGTATTATAACCCTTACCAATTTAGTAACTTACGAAAAATACACCCCATAAAAGAGGTATCATAAAATTAATATGTAAATACACATAAATTAAAGTGTATTACACAAGGCATACAATTATGGGAAGTACATACACCACACAAAAGGTAATAGTGGCAATATGGCATTAATCTCACGTGAATAAGGAGTGAGATGAAAAACCCTTACCTTGTACTTTTACATGGTTGAGGGTAGGTTAACCTACTGTATAATGGTGAAATAATTGTTATTAAATTATTCAAGGGTCATATACATTAATATGATAACATATATGATATCTTAATATTGATTTGTTAACAATATCATAGTATTATCGTTCTTTCAAGTATGAACTTACTAATTTTCTTTTATATGTTTTGTTATGTAAGTAGTGTTTGTTATGGATAGGTTGTATATTATTCATATCCAGAATTATATCAAGTCCTTAAACATTATTTTTAATCATTAAATGAGAATTAGTTTTTAATGGATACGATGCGGAATGAATCTCATCGCGATAGTGGAGACGGTAGTCCGTACGTATGCACGAGCAACAATATCATCCTTTTGATAATAAAATAATATATAATTGGATGTTATATAATATATACAGAATCATTATCATGTTATTTTTATTATTTACATTAATTACTCATCATTATTATACCCATCCAAATAATAATTTATTGAATAACAATTACACCACGACGTGGAGACGGTAAGCCGTACGTACACACGTATGGTGACATGTCATTAAAAGATGGATATAATAATGAATATGGTTGTACCGTATTTATAATAACATCACAATTTATATAAGATACTAGAGGTATTATTTTATAATGGTAATAACAAATAAAGAAGAAGTTGAAGAAGAAATGAACTTGAAAACGGTGGAGAAAACATTACCTCTTCTTCGGGTTCTTCATTTTGATTTGATCAAAAGGACTCCTTAGGTTGGAGTTATGTTCCAAATAAGGCCTGTAGGTTGTATTTAGGTACGTTTAGAGAGTATTTGAGCAGGGATTGTTCGATCCAAGAGGCTTTTAATGTGTGAATTAATGAGAAGGGGGAGTGCCCTTTTATAAGAGGGGTGAGGGGCACCTTTGGAAAAGCTAGAAATATTATTTTATAATAATTTCATATTCAGTTTCTAATGGATAAAAAGTGGATTATTTAAAGGTTAAGGTGGGTTTGGGCCAAAAAACACTCATCCAATAGAATATAGACAGGTTTGGGTCACTATATTAACCTAATCTTTTAATTTTAACTCTTAGTTAATTAGTTTGACATTTATCATGTCACTTTGTATTTTTATATTATATAGTTATTAAACATAATATATACATCCCAAAGACCCCCCAAGTTGTCCATAAATGATACACCTATCATGATATAAGTCCTTTGTCTAATCCTTAGATTTTTAGGAATAGAATATAAATTAATAATATAATATTTGTTTTAAAAACTCTTTTATGTCAATTTTGACACTATTAGGTATTTTGTTTTTGATAATTTCATAAAAAATTATTAATTCGAAAAAAATGTATATAACCAATACTAATATGTCATATTAACCTAGGAAATTAGTTGAATTCATTGAAATTCTCAGATTACATTTTTTTTGATATTTATAATATCAATTATTTTAATATTTCATTAATTATGTAATTACTGTATCATCATTATGTCATAAATAAATTAAATAATTTAATGTCTAAAAATTATAAATAAAATACCATTATGTAGGAATTTTTTTTATATTTATAATTAATATTTACAATCAAATTTATCTTATATATAACCCTATATTAAAAATGTTTTACTAAATAAATATTGATTTTAACTCTTTTAACTCTTCTTTGAAATAAATAATAATAAATGTCCTAATCTAATCCATGTGGACATAAATGATAACATTTTATTCCTATGTTTGATTTTGGTCGAGATAAACATGTACAATAGAATTTGGACATGTGTTAGGGTAATATCAATACCATTTTTACCCATAATTACCCTATTTACTTTTAACCGTGGTAAATAAAAGTAAAAAGCTACTATTCACCAAAAATTATTTTCATCTCATTGAACCACATTTAACTCCTTGATATTAACCGTGTCTCTCTGATTTTATATATTACACTCAAAGAAGTGGTAAAATTATGTTTTATGTTAATTTTCAAATTCTCCTAAGTGGTGGGTAAAAGACGATGAAAAGTTCAATAAAATTTTTATATATCTAATTTTATTCTAAACTAACTCCAATTAATTACATTGAACTTATATAGGTATTATATATCTATTTTGACATTAATTTAAATAAAATAAAATAAATAATTATTTAAATAAAAAGTTGGTTTTAACCAATTACTCAGTGTTTTTCACAATTCATCAAAAATTAGATGTTTTTAGAAAAATACCAAAAATTCAACCCTGGCTAATTTCAATATTCCGAATCCAAAAATGAAGTTAATTTTGAAAAAGAAATTTTATTAAATTTCAAAAAGTGGGTATTACTATTCATAACGGCTTGTTTGATTAGTTGTGGTGTGTGTTAGAACTCGAGGTTGCGTGCAACGCATGCTACTGTATTATTCAAAGTGAATCATACCGTAAAGATTGGGGTGTTACACAATACATGTCCCTAAGATAGTTTTTATACATTATTACATATATTAATATGTAATATCTGTCAAATAATCATAGGATAAAAATTTTATAATTAATTTATTTTGTTAAAAATATGTACATTATAAGACATAGGTTGTATTTTGTAAATTGAATTTAAATAAATAATGAATTATTCATCTATAATATGAGTCTTTTAGATTATTATTAATTTATGAAGTGTTATTATAAAATTACAATTTAATGTAAGTAGTTATTATATTTTGATGTATTTTAATACGATTGCTGATGTAATGGATTTTATTTGTTGTGTCGAAATAATTTATGAGAAAATTTAAAATTAGAAAGAGTGGTATTATCATTATTATTATAATTGATATTATTATTAGTGATTCAATTATACCATGTGGCTAAATTTTCATCATCAATTTTTCTCGTTATCATTCTAGAATTTAACTTTATTTAAATGTCCTTAATGAAACACAATATTTGGGAGGTCCTATATTATAATAAATATTAATATTTGCTTTTATTAATAATATAACATAAATTATGGAATTATCATTTTCTTAAATCCATAATGGATCATAAATGTTAGTTGGGAATCATTGGATGTGGAAGTGGTATATTTGATTGTTATAGATGGAATTAACTATTGGAGATTCTAATGTGTGAGAGTAAATGGGGTTTTGATGGGGTGAGGTTTCATATTTGATTGTGTTATACCTGATCAAAAATGACAAGGGGGTCAGGGTGTTTAATTAATTTTTCCTTAGGTGATGATTATGGTGGAAATCAATGAGGTTGTTCCATAATCATATACTAGTGAGGAATATGTTGAATAACATTTATTTTTAATGAATACACCATGTATATTACACAAGTAACATACATTGTATGTCTCTATTATAGAGAATATTGAGTCTTATTATCTACAATTAGAACATACAAATTTACATGAGGTCATATTCCATGTATTTTGAAATGTTTTTCAACATGTCGTACCTTGGTATGTGTCGAGCCAATTGATTAGTCCCACAAGATTCGTGGGATGTGTATTATAGTGTATACCTTGTGTATACATATTTTTTGAATATTATTCAAAAAAATTTGAATATAACTCACTTCTTCAAACATCATTTACTAATTTATTAAGAAGTGTATGATATCATAGATTTAATTTTTATATTGGGGATATATTCCCAATAAAAATTAAAACATGAGATGGAATTTTAAATAAATGTAAATTTGATGTGTGTATTCTTGAAAATATTCTACTAATGGAGGCATGATATTGGAAACAACAAATAACTACATGTTATGTAAACATATATAAATATATGAAACGAGATTATTTATTATGTTTTTATAGATCTCTCACTCTCATGTATATTTTAAAGATCAATGTAGCCATATTTAGTCATTTATATACATATAAGAAAATTGAACTATAGTCTCATCTTTTTTAGTTATACCATGTGTAAAATTATTTATATTAGATAATTTAGAAATAAAATTGATGGAGAAGTATTTAAATGAGGTAACTGGTGGATAAATAGATTTTTGGTACTATAATTTCTATTGTGGTATGGTCCTCAAAAAATAAATTTCTTATATTGAACAAAAGGTATTTAAATTATAGTGTGCTTTCTCTTTTATTAAATGTATAATTTTTTACTCACTCGTGTTAAAGGTATTTATCTTTATCCATTGAGTTAATTCTACACAGTGTGGTGAGGTGTAGTCCTCCACAAATTTAAACTACACCCTCAGTAAATATTGATGCTCCTTGATGTGGAGAAATCCAACTCTATTGAAACAGAGGTGGATTTTATGTTTCTATTGGAGTTGGAAAACTATGAAAAGATTTTTTTTAATTTAATTACATGAATATTTAATGTATATAAATATTAAACATTTTATTACATTTTTTTCATTTTTCTGCATTACTATAATCTAATAATTTCATTGATTATTTTTTGCACTAATAATGTAATAGAATTTCCCCTCTGTGATCAGAACCATGAAGTGTTGTGACAATACTATTCAATATAGTTATATAGTTGGATGACATAGTATTATGATACATATAGTGTATAGACCGTCATGTGTGATTACTTTTAAGTGAATAATATTTCATCTCATGATGTTCGCACTTGGTAATCTCCATGATGAGAAATTATGAGAACATACCGGCGCGTAGAAATTATTTATGTTTTGGTATAATCGAATATTCATACCTGTGAGCACATGTAATCATCCTTAAAAATTAATATTATCTTTAAAAAATTTCATGACTCATGAACTTTGATTTACTAATGAAAATTGTAAAGACATATGTGGGTGGGAGGCACAGTATTTTGGGTGCGTCTGAAATGAAATGTTATTAACGGATAAGATGAGGAAGGATTTGTACCTTCCATTTATGGATATTTATATCTTTCCCATTTGACTAAAATAGATTGGTCACCCTAAATTCCTTGTCCATGGTGTAATGATGATTTTATTTTTAGTAGTAAAATATTGACATATCAAGAATATAGGTTGATGATGGTATCTTGAAACCTTCTTGATTAGATATTATGATAAATGGATTATATTACCCTGTGAGAATTTGTATGTCAATTTCATCATTGCGTATTTAATTTCTATATCTTTAGATACTTTTCTGATTTATAGATGGTAATCTCGGAATCTAGGAAAAATCACCAACTTCTAATAAGAAAGAATCTTTGAGGGTCACACCCTAAGTGTTTTTGGTGGTCTTGATTAAATTCTATTTGAATTTAACTAATGGAATTAATATTATTCTAAAGACTGAGGAATAATTTTAACCATGAGAAAATGATTAAATTAATTAAAGAAATATTTATTCACTGGATTGTGAATAATATATATTTATTTATTTCATTTTTTCTTTAATAACTATATATTTTTTTGTTTTTAAATATAAATATTTATTTAAGAGAATAATATATTGTATTCAGGTGTTCCATAAATAGAAGAGGATTTTGATTAGACCAAGAACTTTTTCATTGATAAATTAATTATTTACAAGTTGGTAATAAATTTTTATCTAGTTTGAAGAATAAATAATAATAATACTATTATCATTATGTGGAAAAATAATTAATTTATGGTTCCATTTTTCCCATGTTGGCATACAAAAAATAATGGTGATGTTGTTGTTAGTATGTGGCATGGGTTTTCTATAATAGTTATAATTTAATTTAATCAATTATTCCCAATTAAATATTGAAACTGAATCCTCAATTCAATTAATATTACGGTCCGTCTATTGTGCAAAATTCTGATGAATTGGGAATTGTTCAGCCTAAATTTTTTTCTATTGACTCTTCTCATCTCTCCCTCTAAATATAAAGATAGGTTCTTTCAGACTTAATAATGAGTGATCAAGAACGATCAACATAATACATTTTCTTCATCGTACTAGTACATGATGAATGAGTGGGATTTTTTGGATACCAATGGAGTATGTGTGGAACACCACTAGAGATATTATACATTTCATCCTCGCAAATTCAACTAAAAAATATGTATGGGTTATTATGGACAATCAGTGAACATCAGTGAAGAATGTTCCAAGGTCTAATGTATTAAATTTCATCCAAAATTAACCAATTAATTATAAACTATTTTTCCAAGATCCTCTATCTTAGACCAAGTTCATTTCTTCTATTTTTCTAAACTATAGATTTTAATTCGTTGATAATGGTGTATATCATTGTGAGATCATAGATTGATCATCAATTATAGAAAAATTATAATTGGGCCCTCTCAAAAGCTACACATCCACTGTGACTGTATCCCTCATGTGGTATCATAATGGGCTCATCATCATTAATTATTACTTAAATAATTCATTTCTAATTTACTCGTTAATAATTTAGTCTTCCAATTCATGATTAATCATTATTGTAATCTAAATTTTGATATTTATTCTACCTACTTTCATTTTTTACAGATCTATCGAAAATGAATAATTTTTTGATTGAAATTAATTCATAGATCTCATCAAGAGGTGTTGAAGATTCTTTCCATGTAACACAATGGTACACTCTCAGTATTTGAAAATACACACCGTGTAATCTTCTATACACATCATGTAATCCTGATTACATGTAGTGTAGTTTTCTTCACCACATAAGGATTAATTCAACAATTAGTTATGCTATTGGCATTTATGACATAATGTGTAGTTAATACTTACAATGGGTGTTGACTAGGTTAGATTGTCACCTGACTATTGGATTACAAGCCATGTGGTCCATTGGACATGGAATTTATTCCATTTGGGTTTGGTACCAACCTGTGTATCTCATACATAGAAAAGCCTACTAGAAACCTTGTAATACGTAGATTACCCTGTGTTTGGACAACTGGACACACCGTGTACTCCGAGATTTCTGATGTACACCTCCCACGCTAAGTCCCTAAGTGTGAACTTCAGATAAGATGGTGAAGGTAGTACAAGTTGTGTAGTCATAGCTATATGTCATTCACTTTTCAAAATTACATAGAATTAAAACATTAATGTTTGTGTAAGGTTTATATATATATATCATGTTTATTCAAAAGAATTTTCACCACGTTTCCTCCAATTTAATGGATGATAATCTCATTGAAATTCCAAAAAAGGCTTAAGATAAAAAGATTTATTAAATAATTATAATAATTAATTGTTTCGATCGCAAATTATATTAATAATAATGATTAATGAATTTAATTTTAGTTTTTATTAATTGCACAGTTCATTTCACCTATGTGGATGATCATGAACTTATAACGGAACTTTTTATGTGATTAATTTCCTTTTAATTTTAAATAAATTATATTTTTTTCATATGTGCCATCTCTCATCATTAATATGTTGGGTATGATAGCATGTGGATTCTTTTTTTAAACCCCCCCTTTACCCCTTGCATATATGTGATTAATAGAATATGTAATGGATGTAGATCCCCTTATTATTATGGCAGTCCCAGTCAGGAGCCTAGGAAAAACCAATCCAAAGATATACAATGGTAGATATGAGGAGAGATGTAAACACAATCCCCAGTTCATGGGGTTTCTCCCACAAGTACGTGATTAGTTAATCAACCACTAGATAAAATATCAATTTTGAAAATCTCATCATCATACCCTGTATTTTATTTCTGTTAGTTTTATGGTTATTTCATTTTGGATGTGTTTTCATGGTTACATAATTAATTAATTAACAAGCATGCAATATGGAACTAAAATAATCTTGTATTAGGTGTCTGTATTATCTATGAAAAATGTATTCACATCATTATGATCCATGTAATATTAACAAACATGGGATAAAGATAGTAAGGCAATTTCCCAAAAAAATATAAAAATAGTTCAATAAAATATTATGTCCGACAATACATTATCTTAATTGATTACGAGAGAGAATCAATAAAAACATGTGTTTGGCCAACACTTGTTGGGACACATAATGTTATACAAGATGATCTTATGAATTTCTCAGGTTGACTAACAAATTTTACATCAATATGATTATCCCTTTCTATACTAGGAGTAAATTTGGTGGCAAGTGTTGAAGAAATCCATGTCACAATTTTTGGATTGGAGATTACACTCAACAGATCAATGATCATCCAACCCACATATAGAAAAGATCTTCCAAACTAAATAACTTCAAATAGATTGGCCAATCCTTGTTAGGATTATGCGAAGGGGAATATAGATTTTTTCAACTAAAATTTCCTAGAATGTAGACATTACATGTTCAATGATGAGGCCCATCAAGAGTTGAAAAAATAGTGGGAGACATAATAAATTTTATTTATTATATCTCATGAAATAGAATCAAGAGATCACTAATTATCTGCTATTGTAATTATAGAATAAAAAATGACAACCTCATCAACCACACTGTCACAATGATCAATAAACTATAAAGGCAACATCCCCACCAACAATAACTTCCAGGAATGTTTTAGATTACCTAGGTTCATTCTACGCCATGGATGGAAATATTTCATGCTGGAGTCCTCATTACCTAATCCTCCTACCCAAAAGCAGAGTGATGATGAGTTCCCAGTCTACGAGAAACATATGTATGACATAGTAAACATTCAATGTTTGATGTTATCATCAATGCCTAGTAAACTCATGAAGTCTTATAAAAAACTAGAATCATATAGCTTGCTTGATCACCTTTGTACTATTTAATATGATTGAGATTGAAAAGAAGGTTTGAGATCCCCCAATACTCTTTCAGAGTAAGCATGGAGAGGGTTCCCCAGCTGGGCCTCACGTAGTAAACCACATTGGCTACATTGAGATCTAGGTGGTTTTGGGGTATAAACTCTATGAAAAACTCGGTATCAATAACAATATTGAAAAACTCACTTAGAGAGTGTATATTATTTTTTGAATTTCAATTCAAACAACATTTAAGAGATTCTCTACAAGATCTTATTTTCCTCCTTCACCAGGTGGAAAAATACATGATGTCTGAAAATCCTTCGGTCCTTATGGTGAATAAGAGGAAATGAAATGTGAAGAGAATTACACCAAAAGATTCTTCACACCCTTCCATGAAAAGGAAGATCATGTGGGGGGGGGGATAGGAAGTTGTTCGTTATGCATGTGGAATGAAGGTCCACTAGAAGAAAACATCATGCCACTAACAAAGTAAGGGGAAGTGTTAGGGGAATTTGTTTTCATGTGAAATTAATCTATATCTGAAAATTAGGTTTTAGACATAGCTTGTGGTTCTCACATATGTATCAAAATATAGGATGCAAATAGATTCACGTAAATTTACCAAGGGGAGGTATATAAATGAGCAGCCAGCTAGACATGTTGTTATAGCTATCGGGGACTACCACCACACATTACTGACTAAGATGATCTTATTGTTAAAAGGACATTATTATGTTCCTTCTATAAGAAAAATGATTATTTCTATACCTAGAAAAGATATATATGGATTTATTATCATGTTCCAAAATGAATGATTCTTATTTTATTAAGATAACATTTTTTTGGTTAGGTGCATTTATATAACATTGTTTACAAGTTGGATTACACAAACCATGTAATGGAAATCGATAACGAAGATACTTCACATGAATCATACCACACCAAACATTTTCACCACAAGATAGGTTTTATAAATGACTACTATTGAAAATTTAACATCAATATGGATAATTATATTCTTTCAATACAAAACCACATGGTGTATGTCATTCATGTTTTCAAGGGAAAATGGCTAAATCCCCATTTAGTTGGAAAGGTGAAAGGGGGAAATAGATTCATTAATTGGTTTATAAATATTTGTGTGTGCCATTTCTAGATAAATCAAGGGGTGGGTACTCATACTTTATAACTCTTACTAATGATTTTAGTAGATATGGATATATATATATATATAATAAGGTATAAGTTAGATTCTTTTGACAAGGTCAAGGAATATCAAAATGATGTTTAGAACCAGCTTGGTAAAAATATTATGAAACTCCACTAAGATACATGTGGAGAATATCATAACAAAGACTTCATGTATTATGTCTGAGATTTTTGAATCATATCCCAACACACACTTCCTTGAACTATGTAGTGGAATAGTTTAACAGAATGTAGTAACAACACAGTGTTGGGAATTTTGTGATCAATGATGACTCATGCAAGTCTTCCATTATCCTTATGGGTTTATGTGTTACAAACATTAACACACATAGAAAAATAAGTAGAAACTAAATTGAAAAATTTTATTATAAAAGATCTTTAGAGTGGATGAAAATCCATTTTATTGAATTTATATGAGTTGAGAAGTTCAGTGTTTATTAATTTCTCTTCATGTAACAAACTATCACCATGAGGCACAATGTGTACCTTTATAGGAATCTATATAGAAATAAAGTTATATTACCTATAAGATCTTTAATACAAAAATGGTTATAGTAGAAATAAAATACATATTCCTTGAAAGGGAAAACATCTTCAAAAATATACAAGAGGAGTGAGGTAGATTATGATGAAGTTGAGGATCAAGGTACACAAGAGTTCTTATAGGAGATGATTCCAAAATTCCCCGTGAAAAAATGAATTGTTCTAGAGACAAATGAACTATGTAGAAGTAAATGAGAGGTCAGAGAACCATAAGGGTATGGTCTTCTAGTTACATAGGATGGTGAGTCATTATTATTTGATGATAACGGTCCTCTAACCTATAAGGAAGAATTATGTAGACAAACATTTCTATGTGGTATGAATCCCTAAAATCTAAAATGGATTTCATGTACCAAAACAATGTTTAGATTTTGGTAGATCATCTAATAGATGTAATTATTTTTGGATACAAATTTGTATTCAAGAAGAAACTATATGGGAATGTAGAAGTCTGTACCTATAAGGGAGGACTTGTTGTAAAAGGGTTTAAATTGCATCAAGTCATTATCTACTATGAATACTTTTCCCCAGTTGCAATGCAGAAATCCATCACAATTAAATTGTCCATTTCTGCACACCATGACAATGAGATTTATAAAATATATGTCAAAATAGAATTTCTTAATGCATACCTTCTGGAAGATGCCTACATGACATAACCTTATGGGGTTGTGACTCTAAATGATGCTAATAAGATATGTAAGTTACAAAAATCCACATATGGATTATTGTAGGCATCCAGGTCATGTAACATTTATATTGAAAAATCCATAATGGTATTTTGTTTATAAATAAAAAATGGGATCCTTAATTCTATAAAAAATTTATTGGGAGTGAATATGTCTTCCTAACTATATATTTTAATGACATAATACTTATTTGAAATGAAATAAAAATCCAACAGTCTATTAAGGCATGGTTGAATAAACGATTATACATTAAGGACATGGGAATAATATATTGTATTCTTGTGATCATTATCCATCATGATAGATCCAATAGATTGATGGGCCTTTTTAAAAGTATATACATTGACAAAATAAATTATAGAATCAGTATGGAGAAATCCCAGAGGGGATTATTGGAAGTATCACACTACATTCTTTTTTTCATGAAAATGTATACTTATATGCATGAGGAACGAAATATAATGGCCTGGACTCCATAAAAATCATTTATTGGGTCAGTAATGTATGATATGATATGTAGTAGGTCAGATGTCACCTATATGTTGAGTGCGGTAAAAACATATCATGTTGATCCAGGTGACCACTATTGGATGGCAGTCTAGACAATCCTTAAGCATATGTGGCATAAAAAATATATGTTCATTGTTTTTAGAGGATATGAGGAACTATCCATTAGATGATATGTAGATTAACGGTTTTTTACTTATTATGATGGAATGATGACCCAAATGGGACCCATCTTTACTTGGAATGAGGTGTTGTGAGCTATATGAGCTTAGTTGAAGGAGTTGTCACAGATTCTACTATAAAGTCCGAGTATATTATAGATTATGAGATAGCTAAATAATTAGTATATATGCAGAGCTTGAACCATGAGATGGATGTGGTTCCTAGTGGTAATGATCCCATAAAAATCAATTTTTGTAACACTACAATGCTGGTTCTCTCAAAAGTGACAAGGTCACATTAACGGAAAAAGTACATACATCATAAGTATCATCTATTGAGGGATTTTTCTCATAGAGGGGATGTTACAGTGAGTAGTATTTACCTTTTATACAATAGGATGAACCCATTGAATAAATCCTATAATGACCAGAAACATGATCATCTTGTGAGGTCTAGCAGACTGAAATTCATTTGAAGTTGGCTCTAGTACAAGTGGGAGATTGATGGAGTTGGTGTCCTAAACCAACTGTTTGAACTAATATTACATGAATATTTAATAAATTTACATATTAACCATATTATTATATATTTTTCATAATTTTTATTAACTATTATATAATAATGTAGTAGTGTCTCTGTCACAATAATAAGTTTATATATGTTTCCCTTTAGGATGTTAACCATGAAGTGCTATGATAGTATTCATAAATATTGTCCTATGGTTGGATGCCATACTATGATGGGAGAAATAGTATAAATACATCAAGTGTGAATACTCGTAAGCGAATGAGACTTATTCTAATAAGGTTCTCACTTGGTAATCTCCATGATGGGATTCTATGAGAATAGACCAGCTAGTAAAAAATCTGCATGTCTTGGTGTCATCTAATATTTATATTTTCAAGCATGTGTAATTTTACTTAGACATTAATATTATGATTAATATGTTTCATGACTCGCCCACATTGATTTACTAATGAAATCAATCACTCAATATGTTTGAGGGAAGTTCGGTATGTTGGGTGTGTCACAAATGACATTTTATTAATTGATTAGTCGAAGAAGGATTTGTTACTTCTATTTATAAAAGTTGGTATATCGAGCCTTTGATTTAAATTGAACTGTGTCCCTAAATTCCATGCCCATGGTGTAACAACATGTTTAATTCAGGTATTTAATAAATTAAATGTCACCCATATATGTTGATGACACTATCATGAAACCTTATTGATGATTTATTATCGAAAATGGATTATATTGCACTATGAGAGATCGTATGGGGATATCATTGTTGTGATGTTAAGTTATTTCTCTTGGGTTTTTAACCCATTATTAGATAGAAATATTGGACGTTAGGAAAGCCTACCTAATACCAATGAGAATGAATCATAGAGGGAATCATAGTAATTGTTTCTGTTTGTATCGATTAATTTTGATTTGAATTTATTTAACGGAATAAATAATATTCCCAAGATTGAGGAATAGTTTTATTCATATTAAAATGATCTCATAAATTAAATAAATACTTATCCACTAGATTGTAAATAAAATATATTTATTTAATTTATTGAACATTTAATAAATATTTATTTACTAGTTTATAAATAAAATGATTTATTTTAGATGATAAAATATTTTATTTGGATGTTCAATAAATTGAAGAGAAGTTTAGATAGACCAAGAATGATTTCGTTGAAAAATTAATTATTTAAAAGTTAGTAAATAATGTGTATCTAGATGGTTCAAGAAATAATAATAATATAGTTATCATTATGTGGCACAAGACTTCATTTACGATTCCATTTTCTGCTTGTTGGCATACTAATAATAATGTTGATGTTACTGTTACTATGCAGAATGGGTTTTCTGTAATAGTTATAATGATATTTTATCATTGTTTCTAAATTAAATATTGTATTAATACCTCATATCAATTAATAGTATTTTACATCTATTGTGCCAAATCTTGGTGAATTAAGAATTTTGGAGCCAATCATTCTCCCTCTCAACTCCTCTCATCTCTCAATCTCAAGAATGTGAGAAGTTATTCATGATGGAAGAACGAGCAATTAAGAACAATCGACACAAGGAATTCACTTTGTCATGATAGAATCTGAAGAAATGAGTGTTGTTGTTCATATACCATTGGTAAATGTGTGGATAACTTCTAGACAGATTCTACATTAGGTCATCCCATGCACAATAAGGTAAATCCAAAAGGGTCATTCTAATTGACTAATGATCATCAATATAGATTATACCAAAGACCCAAGTATTTAATTTTTTCAGACGATAATAAATTAATAATAAACAAGATGTTCATGAACCTCTTTCTCTAATCAAGAGCCTTTAATTTCTATATATAAATAATTGATTTTAATCTTTCGAAACTGGAATTCATCATCATATTGGTCATAGATTGATCATCGATTATTGAAAAAGTAATGTGAGGAATTCCCACCCACAATGCTTCATCTACATCAGGATCCTTCCATTTCTAGAAATGTATTCAATTTTTTTATCATTTTTTAATTTCATATATATATTATTGATTGTATATTATAGAGGAGATATACAAATAATATCAATATACTAGGCCATTGTTACATATTTTCATTAATGATTATATTTTTTATTTATATCAATCTTAATATTTTCCTTGTTTCTATTTTCATAAATTTTTAATTTAGTCATTTATTTTAGAAAAAAAAGATGATATGAATTTAATTTAGTTATAAAGAAATACATCTGAATATATTTCTACTCACCCATATATGGAAATTATTTTTAAACATGGTTTTTAATTGGATACATTTGACACATTATCATTGATTATGGTAGAGCTCGTAGAGCTACTAAAGATGGTTGTATTGAATAATAGTTGATTATTGTTGGAGGTATTTTCCATTTTAAATCAATATATATGAACTTATAGTGATTATGTTTAACCTCTAATACTAGTTTTAATTATACATGATTGATATATATACTACATTAATATATACACATTTTCTGATTTTCTAAAGTGGAATTCTATTATAAAATGGTGGCCTCATCGCTGCATTATAATATAGTTTTCTTGATTATATATTTCTCTAGTATTGTTATAAAATTTAATAAAAGTTTTTTTTAAGATGATTTATTATGAAAAAATGTGTTCAATAATCGTTAGAAATTACATCTATGGAATTTTCCAAAAGGTCATTTATTGTTGAGGTGTCTTCTCATTTCATAGATTCAATTTCACCAGGTGGTTACATTTACAATATTTTTATTTACCTTTTTATTTTTTTCATTTCTCTAATTTTAAATGATATTTATTTTCTCATGTGTGAATTTTCAAAAATTTCAAATGGATATACTTTTAACATTGTTTTATATGTTATTTTTATTTTGATATGAAATAATGGTACAATTATTAAATGGATAATTCCTTCCATGTGTGTTTTTCCAATCCTAGAGCTATTATCAAAATTCATTCCTTTTAGGTGACAACATAGGTTAATATAGTGTGACAAATATCAGTCCTACAAGGGTCCCAAAATGATTATAATTTTCATGTAGACAAAAAAACCACTGTGCATATGCATAAATTATGATAATATCATGGTCAATCATGTCGATCGTTATTTTACTCCAACAAAACATCCTCAATGATATCATTTAAAAAACTACTTTCATATCAATAAAATTTTACTTTATGTTGGGTAAAACAAAATACAATGTCTCATAATGAACCATTAGATTTATTTTATCGTTCATATATGATATCCAATTTTTTTGAAAATTATATATAATATTTTTTTATTAACATGAGAATTTATATAACACCCCAACACTAGTATCTGGATGCTAATGTTTATGTCAATAAATTTGATAAATATATAAGATATCACATTATGAAGTATCAAATAGATCCGAATATTTTGGGGTCTAGAAACATAAATGATTATTTTTCAAATTCATAAAATAATTCATCTTTTAATTTATTGTATTTAATGAAAATAAGTGATTGTTTTTCTGAAATTCATATATTCCACTATTCACTATAAATTCATCAACTTTTCAAAACATCCCTATAATAAATCCAAATCAAAATTAAATTATATAAAAATAAATAATATGTATGTGATAACAATTTCATCTTATAAAATGGTAAAACTCACTTTGAAATATTACTGTAAAATATTTCTATTATAATGGGAAAAAAATAAGTTGAGATCCATGAAATGATCTAAGGATGTATTATTTACATGTCATATTGAGATCATGGGTATAATTTTATTCCCATTGAAAATATTCCCATCCCAAATTTTTTTTATAAAAATATTATCCTAAATAAATGTGTGTGATCCTTCTTCATTTCTCTTTCAAACTCTCAAATTTATTCTTTCATTATTTGATTTCTCCAATAAACTCGCAACAAATAATTTGTAATATGTGACAAAATTTAGCTCTATAATAATTAATTTTTATAGGATCTTCATTGGATGTTAATTCATATTTCAATTTTGTATACATATGTGATCTTATTAATTTTTACTCATTTTTACTTCAACTATAATGATATATAGAACACATCATGAACATTTTGAGTGGGTATGAATCATTTAGAAATTATAATTACCTATTATATTTTTTTGAAAATTTTCCAATATAATGTTGCATATAGTATATAGTTCCAATTTTATTATGAATCTTATAACACCTTTCAACGGACACACCATGTAAAAAACATGGTATCTGCTTGAAAATCTACATCCGTAATTCAATTATCGTCATTGAAATATTGATTAATTTGATAAAATATAATATGAATTTGAATAGTTTTCGTGTTCAATGTTTTATCATAAATATAGAATTTCATTATTATCATTATTTACCCATATTTATCCAATCATGTTTGTTTATGACAGTTTTTTTGTTAATATTCTTCTTATGCTACGATTTATTTTATTTAATGTAAGGAGTTATTATATTTAAATTCCAACAAAAGTAAATACTGATCTAACTTATATTGGATGTTAATTAATACATAGAACAACATAATTTCTACTGTATAATTTTTCCATTAATACTTTACACCGTATTATGGATACCAAATGGATCTCTGATGTAAAAATGTTTCGAGATCCATATGATGAACTGCATATAATTTATAAATAAATTGAATATAGTGATTTGATAGAATTAAAAATGAAGCAACATAAGGTCTCATAATATTATTGATATTTAGTTTTATGATGTACATTTGGGGAAATATCTTCTATTATTATGGGTAAATTTGTATATAGTGTGAGGTGATAAATAATAACCCATACGGCATCATTCTTCATAAGAGTTTTTGGAAATGTATTTATAATTTTCATATTAATATCATCCCATTTTCACATAGGAACATGTTGAGATGTCATGAAACCATTATGGTGTTTCCCATCAACCATTACATGATGAATACCCCGTAATATTGATACATACTATAGAATTTACTATTTCATATTAAACCACTAAAACACCCTTAAAATATAGAAAAACTAATTATTCTACCTCATGGTTTGAAAGAGAAATTTAAGCTATGATACTCTTCTATTAATTGTTTTATCTGCTCAAGATTGTATAAAACACATGGTGTCTATCATAATTTTATTATACTACCTTCATAAATGATGTATATCTTATTACCATCAACAAAAAAAATTATTTTGTATTTAATATTACTATAATCAAGCCAGAATGTTTTTATATTCACCAATATGGATGGTTTGGAAATAATTTTTAGTAGATTATATGGTTCCCATCCAATAATGATTATCATATTATACATTAATAAATTCAAGAATATTATATCTTTTTATAACCCCATATTTCAAAACTCTGAGACCTTTATTAAAAAACGTGTCACCAACATTATTTTAATTCCTAGGGTTGTATTTTATTAAGAAATCACAATCATTGAGTAGTTCCAGATATCATTTTTTTCCCATTGTACATCAATTTCTATCGAAACAATATATTTCAAAAATGACTAATTCATATATAGTTCCCATCATTAACTATATATGTTCGGGGTCCATATCCAAAATGAAATTATTATTGCTTCCAAATAAAGATCATAGTTTCTATAATTATTGTCCTAAATCTTCTACTATTTTGTTTAATATGATAACACTCTCTCATTATATATAAGTACACATCTATGTCCCATAATTGAAGCTAATACGTTTATCATAAATGCTTCCATTCCTGCCGGTAAATATAATATTAATGCATCGACCAGTCTCTTAATTAATTCTTATGTCCATTCCATATATTCAATTATCTATATGATATTAACCTCATTAATTTATGAAATTTTAATGTGTTAACCAATCAAGGTATTCTATTTAGAAAAATTATGTATAATAATATGATAATCCATGGAAGCTATATAACTCTATTATATTCATTTGAATTTCCCAATCCATAAATTCCTTTTCCTTTTATGAATCGACTAATTTAAATCCTTAATGAGAAAATTAACAGAAAAAAATTTGAAAAAATTGGAATTTTCAATGTTTTTATTTTTCCAACATTTCCAAAAATAGTCTTATGATTTATTACAAAATGACTCTTATGAACATAATATATTCTATAATATTAATAGATATCATCACTAAACAATAATGTAAAATTGTAGATATATTTCCGGAATAATATATGTAGCATACCACCCTAGAAGCCTCTTAGAACTACCTTGACACGGTGGGCACAAGACATCATGCGGGCCATCCCATACACCAGGGGGTTCTCTCTAGAAGTAGGTTCTATGTTGTGTCTATGTAATGACTATTAATGAATATAAAAGAGTAGTGAATAATATAATATACATATATATATATTAAATTAAAGAGGAGGTAGACAGTAAAACAACATAAAATGTAACCCTCCATAAAAGAAGTTATATTAAGATAAAGAAAATAAATGATTAGAAATAATAAACCATTCATGTTCAATATTCAATGGATGTTGGACAAAAAAAGATACGAAATAAATATGGTGATCATGGTTTCATGATTATTTAAAAAATAGCGAAAATATGAAACATGGGTGTATGTATATAGAATATTCTAAAATATATATATAAAGAAATAAAAAATAGTTGCTATTGAAATCATGGGAATGGGCTCAATTATATGCTATGATAATCCATCACGTACTAGTAAAAAATATTTAGAAGATGGATGTTTTCCATTATTTATAACTAAATTCAGGAATTATCCATGAGTACTGAGGGAGGCCTAGGAAGAGAGTCATAAATACTCAGTAGGACACCTCTAACAGTGTCTAGATCTAACAGTTTCATAATATATAAAATGATAAACATATAAAAAATTATTTGTTTATATAAAAAATGAATAATATATACCTGAGTATAAAACACTTGGGACACACCTTTAATAAATACATCTTTCTATAAATGGTGGATACCACTAAATTTATGTAACTTTCACGTGTGTGAATGATGGTAAACGATTCTATAAATAACATTTCAAAGGAAGGACCATCACCAGGAATATGATTTGGCTTGGTGGGAACGTCCATGGAGTTTTAATTCCATGTTCATTCACTTTAATGTAATTTTCATATTTGAATATTATTAATATACCTCATGATCCATCCATGGTGATCCTAAGGGAATCCTACAGAGCTTTATGGGAGATCAAAATATGTTTGATGTCGTGGGAGTTCTTCCAAGAATACCCCAGAATGAAATCCCATGGTTCACTCCATATATGTTTTGAATATGACATTGAACATCCACTAGGTATATCCATGGTATCACACATAGGGGTATGAGTCTCTATAGTTGAATGGTACATCCATCTCTCCACTGAGCCTGTCCAGGGGGTCTAAGAAATGGAATTGTTGTAAATATTATTGAGGTAAATTTGAAAACACACAAAGAGACCATCTAAGGAACAACTACTTTCACTGATGGTTTATTTACATGTTATTAATAGAAAATTTATAAGAATTAATGTGCACGTTTGTAACATCACATTATGTATTTAGGTAATTTTGATGTTTCTAAGTACCTCTGTTTTGGAGTAGTGACTTGGGGTGCCTTTTTGTGAACTTTTAAAGAAAACTAAAGGATAATGAGTTGTGCATGGTTTGCGCACTGTTTGACAAACTATGCGACCAAACTGGGCCAACCCTGAAGAACATGACGGAGAGGTACACATAGATGGCGCATGGTTTGACAGACCCTGTGACCAAACCATGCCGACCTTTCAAACCTAGATAGTGGGCTCCGCAGAGTTGGCGCACTATTTGCCTGACTGTGCTCCTCTGTCTAGGTATTTGTGCACACAGATTTTTAATTCCAATAATCCTTCTTAAAACCACATGAACCCCCATGACTTCCACATTTCTGACCTTGTCTTGGGATTGAAACATTATCGGTGTTTCCAAAGCCTCTCGGAAAGATTCAAAGGTGATATTAACTTCTTTCTTCGAGATTGAAGGCTCAGATTGAGGATACACTCTCCTCCTGGTAAGTGGATTTCAACCTGTAACTTCTCATGTTCATTACTCTATCATTCCTTGAGCTTTCCATGGGAGATTTCCACCGTTTTCCAAGGATTTAAACCTATGAGTTGAGATCAGGTTCTAGGATTTGGGATCTAGATCTAATTATACATGATCTTGATGCCATTCATCTTATTTTTTTGGTTTTAAAGATTTAGATCCAGAACATGATCGATGACGTTGTGCCGCTCTGTTTTTGGGGTTTCTCATTAGGCTAACTCCTGTTAATAAATCGAGGTAGGTCATTCCTTCACAACTTCCCAAATTGATCATCCTTGTATTTCATGATTTATTTCAATTGTTGATTTAAATTCATTTTTTGAAATTTTCTTTCAATTAAATAGATAAAAAGTGAATTCTAGTGAATCGAGGTATTTGAAATGGTTTTGGCATGAAAATTGGTAAAACCACCAATTCCATTGATTTGGGTGTGTTTATGGAAATTTTTGGATTTAAATTGATTAATTTAAATTTTGGATTTGATGGAAATGATTTCAATTAAATTGTGGAAATTAAATGTGAAAATAAATTTTGTGATTATTGAATTAGTTTTGATTGGAAATCAAACTAGTCAAAATGGATTAAAATGATTTGATTGAAACCCATTGGGTTTATCTTGTGAAAAAGGAATGTTTTTGAATAATACCTGTTTTGGTTTTAAATAGAATGAAATTCGAACATTTAAAATGGAATAATGGGATTGATCATATTTTTAAGCATACTTAAAATAGTTTGCCTTCCATGTAAGAGCGCATGAAATCCATAGGTAGTTAGTGAGTTATTTGGATATACACTATGCTAAGACAACATTCTATAACATTCATGTGGCGGGTCACATCCCCGATGGGTTGGTGTTGAGTCTCCTTTGGCTAGTGTCATAGGGACATGTGTATACACATTTTGCTGAGTTCACATAGAGAGTCTGGAATCCTATAACTGGTTAATAATATCGTATCTTTTGTCATATGACAATGTTTCTCTCTTGTTTATTTATATTTGAGATATAAATGCATGCCAAAACATTTAACAACTTTACATGACTGCGGAATTTATATCTACTATTTTATATAAATGATTTACATAATCCATTATTTTTGAAATATTCCATCTTTTTTAAAATCATTACATAAAATATTTATTTCCATCATTTGAAAATGTATAGCATGTTTTGTTAAAATATGATTTTGAATTTCCAAACCTGTTTATTTGAAATTTGAAATTTTTTCTTTGGATAATCTATATTTGGCATCTGTTACGAAATCTTTGGTGGTATCCTACTGGGATTAGGATCACGACCTACTTTTTCCTTTGGGTGTTTGTATACTTTCTTCTTCCAGGTTCGAGCAAAGGGAAGGGATCTCTTGGAGGTGCATCTAGTTGTTGAGTTTTGGTCTTGGTGAGTTGTGTCCATAGGTACCTTGGGGTTGTTTTCCCATTTTTAGTAACTGGGTTGTAGTACTTTGGAATTTTTAGGCCTCTTTGTTTTCTGGTACATTAATCCTAGTGGAGTTTCTTTTTGTTATGCATACTCTCTTGTTTATTTTCATTCGCATTGTTGCTGGAAAATTCGTTCTCACTTGCATGTTTTGTGATGCTAGGTGTCAGTCGCCGACCCGTGGGGATCGGGAATGCCCTTCGGGCTATGTCGGGACTGGCTCGTTTATCAGGTTACGAGGTTACCGGAGTTTTGTTTGTGACAAAATGGAATCAAACGGAGGTTGATATTTCTATTGACTTAATGTCGGGTACTCAACTAGTTTCTATTCCCTCTTACATAATTTCTCTAGAAGAACTAAAAGAACTGAATTCTCAGTTAGATGATCTTCTTGAGAAATTTTTTATATGCCTGAGTCTGTCACCTTGGGTAGCACCAGTTCTCTTCACCAAGAAGGCTGATGGTTCTCTTTGCTTATGTGTTGATTATAGAAATATCAATAGAGTTATGATACAGAACAAATATTCGTTACAATGAATTGATTATTTGTTTGATCAATTGAAAGGGGAAAAGTTTTTTTCGAAAATTGAACATCGATCTAGTTTCCATCAGTTGATTATAAATTAATTTGACATTCGTAAGACAACTTTTTGGAGTTGGTGTGGACGTTATGAGAACCTTGTTATGCCCTTCAGCCTAACAAATGCTCTTGCAGAATTCATGGATTTGATGAACAAGGATTCCCATGAGTATCTAGATACTTTTTTTGTAGTCTTTGTGGATGACATTATTTTCTACTCCATGTCTGAGGAGGATCATGTGCATTATCAGAGAATAGTTCTGAGACTACTATGAAATCTCCGACTTTATGAAAAGCATTCAAAGTGTGATTTCTATATTCGAAAAGTAGATATCCAGGGACATGATGTGTTAGAACAAGGAATATCAGTTTATCCTGAGAAGGTGAAGGCTGTTATGACTTGGGAACAACCATGAAATGTTTTCAAGTTTCGGAGAATCTTGGGCTTACCAGGATATTATAGCTGATTTGTTATAGAATTCTCAATGTTTGCTTCTCCAATGACTACACTGACTCGAAAGGGAGTGAATATTTCCTGGATTGATAAATGGAAGAGTTATTTTGTGGAGCTAAAGAATCTTTTGACTACTGCGCCAGTGTTAATTCTTCCTGAGGCTAGGATAGGTTACGTGGTCTTTTGTGATGCATCGGGTTCAGGTTTGGGATGCGTCCTTATGCAAGGTAATAATGTTGTTGCCTATGGATCTCGTTAGCTTAAGCCTCAAGAGAAGAACTATCCTACCCATGTCAATGAACTTGCAGCTATAATGCTGAATCTTATGTTTTGGAAACATTACCATTATGGAGAAAGGTTTACTGTGTACTCAGACCACATGAGCTTGAGTTATGTCTTCTCTCAAAAATATTTGAATCTCTGCCAAAGGCGTTGGGTGGAGTACCTGAAATATTTCGACTTTGACATTGCCTATACCCCCGGGAAAGGGAATGTAGTTTCAGATTCGTTATGCAGGAAACTTCCATCACATGCTGTGAAAGAATCCTCAGAAGAGTAGAGTTTGATGGATCTTTTTTCTCAGTTTCATATTGGAGTTCAGGTGATGGAGAATGAGTTTTATTTAGCCAGTGTCCAATTGACATCTACTCTTCATGAGTTAATTCTTAAAGAACAATAACTGGGTGATGAATTCCATGTCATTAGGGACTCTATTTATGGTGGGGAGATCGACACCCAATGGTCATTCTCTAAAGAGGGTGTTCAATGTTATATAAATTGTTACTTTGTATCGTTATCTCCAAAGAAGGATGTGATGGGGGATTTCCATAACTATCAGTGGGATGTACACCATGGAACCACGAAGATGCTCTATGACATGTAGTGGCAATTCTGGTGGCCAGGTATGATACAAGGCATTGATGAGTTTGTATCTCATTGCTACACATGCCAGAAGGTGAATGTCGAGCAACAGAATCCTTCAGGTTTTCTTCAACAACTTTCAGTCCCTACATGGAAGTGGGATAAAATCTCTATAAGCATTGTTGTTGGGTTACCTCAATCCCAGAGGAAGAAGAATGTGATATGGGTTGTGATCGACAGGCTGACCAAGTTAGACCACATTATACCTATTCGAGATACGACCAAAGTTGAGGAGTCGGGAAATATCTGTGTGAAGGAAATTTTTCGTTTGCACAGATTTACATCTGATATAGTCTCCGATAGGGATCCATGGTTTACATATCTCTTTTACAGAGGACATCATGAGTCATTGGGATCTCAGGTCCATTTGAGAATGACCTACCATCCACAGTCAGATGGCCATATAGAGAGAGATATTCAGATCCTTGAGGATATGCTCCGCGCATGTGTTCTCGACTTTGGTGGGTTTTGGGATGATCATCTGGGGCTATTTGTGTTTTCTTATAAAAACAGTTTTCAGTCTACGGTCAAAATGGATCCTTTTGAGGCATTGCATGACCATCCTTGTAAGTCTTTTTTATGTTGGTCAGAGATTGATGAATGTTCCTTGGTAGGACCGAGTTTGGTCCAAGATATGAAAGATAAGATTCAGTTGATTCATTAGAGAATGTTGAAAGCACAGAGTCAGTACCGGTCTTATTCTCATCATCGCCATAGACCTTCAGAGTTCTCAGTTGGTGACCAGGTGTTCTTGAAATTTTCACCCCGATTAGGTCATCGACTGATTGGGAGGCAAGGGAAGATTTCTCCTCATTTTGTGGGACCTTTTGAGGTTTTTGGTCATGTAGTAAAGGTTTCATGCCTTATAAATCTACCACGACAGATGATGTCGATACATAACATGTTCCATGTATCGCAGTTGTGAAAGTATCTCTCTGATCCATCCCATGTTTTGAGCTGAAGTGATATTGATATTGAACCAGATTAATCTGTGATGGAATGACCGGTCACGGTTGTTGATTCTGAGACCAAGGTAATACGTGGGAGAAAGATACCATTTGTCCGTGTACTATGGAAGCATGGTTTTGAATCACATGAGACGTCAAAAAGGGAGGCACTAATGAGAGAGCAGTGGCCTCATATTTTTGACGTGGAGGTTTCTTCATAAGATTTATGGTGATAGAGAGATCTTATGGTGGTGAGGTTGTAACATCATGTTACATTTTTAGGTAAGTTTGATGTTTCTAAGTACCTCTGTTTAGAGTAGTGACTTGGGGTGCGTTTGGGTAACTTTTAAGGAAATCTAAATGATAGTGAGTTGTGCATGATTTGCGAATGGGTTGACAAACCGTGCGACCAAACCATGGCAAACATGAATAACTGTACAAAAATGTCCGCACGGACTAACAGACTATGCGACCAAACTGTACCAACCTTGCCAACCAGGACACTGGGTTCCGCACAATTGGCACACGGTTTGCCTGACCATGAGCCTCTGTCCAAGTAACCATGCGTGCAGTTTTTTAATTATGAAAATCCTTCATTAAAACACTTGATCCCCCATGAAATCCATATTTCTGACCATGGCATGGGATTGAAACATTATAGGTGTTTCCAAAGCCTCCTAGAGAGATTACAAGGTGATCCGAACTTCTTCCTTTGAGATTGAAGGCTCAGATTGAGGATCTTCTCCCCTCCTGGTAAGTGGATTTCAACCTGTTACTTCTACCATTCCTTCCACTATTTTCCTTGCTCTTTTCATTGGATATTTCCATAGTTTTCCATGGATTTAAACATATGAGTTCAGATCTAGATCTCATATTGCGGATCTAGATCTAGTTTTACAAGATCTTTATGTCATTGATCTTATTTTTTTATGGTTTTAAGGATTTAGATCCAGAACTTGATAGATGGCATTGTGTTTCTTGGTTTTTGGGGTTTCTTGTTGGGATAACTCCTGTAAATAAATAGAGGTAGGTGGTTCCGTCACGACATTCCAAATTGATCATCCTTGTATTTTTTTTGATTTATTTCATTTTTTGATTTAAATTCAATTTCTCAATTTTTCTTTCATTTAAATTGTTAAAATGTCGATTCCAGTGAATCAGGGTTTTTGAAATGGTTTTGGAATGAAAATTTGGAAAACCCCCAATTCCATTGAATTAGGTCAGTTTCGCGAAATTTTCTGATTTAAGTTGTTTAATTTCTGTTGTGGATTTGATGGAAATGATTTCAATGAATCCATTGAATTTAATTGTGGAAATTAATTGTGTGATGAGGGAATTAGTTTGGATTGGATTAAAAACTAGTGAAAATGGATTAAAATTATTTGATATAAACCCATTAGTTTTATCTTGTGAAAAAGGCATGTTTTTGAATAAATGCTGTTGTGGGATTAAATGGAATGAAATTGGAACATTTAAAATGGAAGAATGGGATTGATCGTATTTTTAAGCATTATTAAAATAGTTCACCCATCATGTAAGATAGCATGCAAGAGATAGTTAGTTAGTGATTTATTTGGATACACTCTACGCTATGACAACATTCTAAAACATACTTGCAGCTTGTCAGATCACCGACAGGTTGGTGATGACTCTCCTTTGGCCAGTGTCATATGGACGTGTGTATACACATTTTGGTGAGTTCACATAGAGAATGTGGAATCTTATAACTGGTTAATAATATCATATCTTTTGGCAGATGACAATGTCACTCGGTTGTTTATTTATATTTGAGACATAAATTTATGCCAATACTTTTGAACTGATTTGCATGCCTGATAAATTTATATAAACTATTTTATATAAATGTTTTACTTAATCCATTGTTATAGAAATATTCCATCAACTGTAAAATCGTTACATAAAATATTTATTTCCCTCTTTTGAAAATGGTTAGAATTTTTGGTTAAAATATGATTTTGAATTTCCAAACCTATTTATTTGAAAATTGAATGCTTTTCATTGGATAATCTATATTTGGAATCTGTTACGGAATCATTGGTGGTATCCTATTGGGCTTAGGCTAAGACCCTGCGTTTTCCTTCGGGTATTTGTAGAATTTCTTCTTCCAAATTTGAGTAATGGGAAGGGATCTCTTGGAGGTAGATCCAATTGTTGAGTTTTGGTCTTGGTGATTTCTATCCTTAGGGACCTTGGGACTGTTTTTCCAATTTTTAGTACTTGGTTTGTAGTAATTTTTGATTTTTATGCCTCTTTATATTATTAGTCATTACTCCCAGTGGAGTTTCTTTTTGTTATGCATACTGTCTTGTTTCTTTTCTTCCACGTTGTTGGTGAAAAATCATTTCCTCTAGAACGTTTTGTGATTCCAGGTGCTGGTCGCTGACCCGTGGGGATCAGGAATGCCCTTGGGGATATGTTAGGGTTGGCTCTATTATCGGGTTACCTGGGTGCTCGGGCTGGTTTGTGACATCATCCAATGGTTTCATTAGTTCGAAGAAGTTGTATAATAGTCGATGAAAGGTGAATGTATGATTTTTTTAGAAAAAAACAATATTTAAAAAATATAGAATTATATTTCACTAAACCATCTTTCCATTTTACTTAGTTCACAATTGAAAATTACGCATGTAGTGTAAGGGGAAAACTGATATACTACCACACTAAAAAATGTAAATTTAATTAGTTTAGTGCACTTATTATTGGGTAAGCACACCTAAAGTGGTGTTTATAAATTTAAAAGAGTGCATATTAGGATATCAAGAAAAAGAAAACACCTAATGGGGTTTATCATGAAATGGTGATCAAATAAAGGGTTTATTTTCCACACATTATGAAAGATTTTGGTATTTTAAGGTTATCAATTTAATTTATTTAGAAAATTTCAAGCATCAATATAAGGATCTAGTTTTTAGGAAAATGGATCAAGATATATAATTAAACTAAACATGTTTAATGAATCAATTCCACTTACACTATGTTGGTAGTGCTCTCCATGTACAGTAATAACACTTGAATTGAGATAGAATGAAAGATATTATAGAAAACATAAAATGATATAAAAATGGGGGAAATTAGATCACATATGACTAGAGATATGATGATAGGATAAATTATGAAAAAATTTAAGAGAATTGTAGATAATACCTAAAATGTTTCATCCCATATGATGGTGAAATATATGGACAGAAGATAAAGGATGTATAAATAAATCACTATTCAAGTGGAAATGGGGATCTATTAGTGATGATATTAGAGAGAAAATAAGGGGGATAAGTGAAATATAGATTATAACATTTTTGAGGGAATAATAAGTTTAGAATCATTTATTAGGGTACACAGTTTTTCTACATAGTGGGCTAAACCATGTGCCCTCTATTCACCTCACCTTTCATAAGGTGGCCCCTCATATAAGGACTTTACATTATGTATTACATAATATTCTATTCATGTAATGTATTATTATATCAACATCATTGATTTTCATTTCATGTTTATTGTTTTATTTTATTTGGCCTCAATTTATTCATTGGAAATTGATAGAAATACATTGTAGGAACTTAAAATAAATATCAAATTTTCCAATGATATAAAACTATTAATATAAATACTGAATTATTTTCCGGTAACATATCCACAAATCTCATCCTAAGCTCGCAGTTTCCTTTACCCACCCATATTCAATGTGAAAACATTTAAAAAACATGTGATGATAACAAAACCTCAATAAGTTATATAAAAAAGGAACCAAATAGTTCAGTAAAAATATGTCAATTCATATAATGTATATATTTATATAAAATTTAATTGTGGAATATAAAATAAAAAATCTTAACATGAAAATTATAAACACATTTTTCTAAATCGAAGTCATTAAATATAATATAATGTGATTAAAATCCATAAGTTTTCTCAGATATCCTTATTTTTAAAACCCTTTGAAACCTCATTTAATTCATATTAATATATGTATAACATTGAAAACTATCATTACACAATGAATTAGAGATTTAAAAATGTGATCACCATTCTTTTAAGATTTATCATGCTTACCCATTAGCAATAATGGGGCTCAAACATCATATATTATATATCGGTCTCACCAAGTTTTCATTAGCAATAATGGGGAGCAAACCTTTTTATAAGCTATATCATGATCACCCATAGGCTATAGTAGGTATTAAACCTTCTTGTAATCTATATCAGGATCACCTGCTATATATAATTCTTAATCACCATATCATGAATAAAACACTTTCATCATAAAACACATTGAACTCTCTTTGAATCCCATATTTAAAAGACGGTTAGATAAAAACATCAATTTATTTAAAATACCAATTTTCAAAACCCTAAACACGCTTTTCATGAAAAAAAATCAATTCAAAAATCCAAAAAAAAACTAAATATGTAGTTTTATTTAAGAAAACACGTAAACATTCCACGTAATATATTAATTAAATTATTTTAAGAGTGTATGAAATGTTGTGGTCACTCTGTTATTAAAGAAAAGAATATTTCAATTGTTGTTTTTCAAAATGTTCTATATGGAACACATAAAAATATTACACTTTGAAAATATTGAATAAAATAATATATATATATATATATAATTCCTTTTATAATCATTTGTATCCATATAAATATACGTAAAAATAATATCAATAATTATGACATGTGGGAACATATATTTAACTTAAATATTAAATCACTAAAAATGACACCTTAAAATCAATGATTCCATACCACATTGAAATAATATATTCATAATCTGCATGAATTAAAACTATTTATTATATCATTAAATAACATGATAATAAATAAATTCTTGATATGATATGTTATTTGGGCTATATATAAACCTCACAAATAACTATGGGTGTATAATATCAGGATATGCCTCAATGAAAGGAGATTGAGTTGAAATCCTTTACATTGATTCTACCTGTCTTGTGTCTCTTTATCTTCATGAATAATAAAATGATTTCAATTATTTAATTTATTCATTAACTTTTTCAATTTTATCATTAATTTTATTTTATTTTTTACAATTATCAGAAAAATATGTTAAAAAATTATGTTAAACAATTATGTTTACATGTGGTGTTTTGATAATATTCAATTTATCTATCAAAAACGAAATTAGTTGGTCGACTAAGGTCAAATGGTAAATTATTAAAAAAAATGAATAATAATCAGGAAATTATTATTATATTCATACAAGAATTATTATTAAAAAACTAATCCTAAAATATGGTTAGAAAAATGAACTAGTGTTACAATCATGGAGATGGTTGGTCGTACACACGATTGAGTAATGTTTCCATTTCTCAATGATCATTATGGATGTAAGGTAAGTAACACTTATAATTGATGAATTATAAAAATATCATAAATAAAAGTATATTTATTAATATATTATTATATATAAAAAAATTTGATGTAAAATAATCACATCCCTTTGAGGAGGCAGTAGTCCAAACAATCACGAATGGCGTAAGAAATTTTTATGTGTATGAAAAGTTAATTAAAAAAATATATTATTAATAAATAAATTTAATTATTTCATGGATATAATATATATTTTATATGTATCATGTTTTTCTATTATACTCATCCATTATAAATTCTATGTAATTTGTAAATTTATTACATTGTTTTGACATGGAGGCTTTCTATGCATCCAAAAAAAAATATAATATTATTTTAAAAAATGGACTGTATGACTTTATGTCTTCAAAATAATTTATATAAGTAAAAATAAATCATAAATTTCCTAAATATTATATAAATACAACATTTACATCAAAATATACAAGCATGAGATGAGTTAAAGGAAAAATGAATGACATTATTTCATGAGACGGTAGTGTTTCGTAAACATGAACGATGATTAGATTACCCATTTGTTGGAAGTGTGTTTTTGTGTAGGTATAATTCTTAAAATAAAAATATTTATGTATATTTATGATAATAAGGTTCTTATATAACAATTTTATAAGAATATTTGAATCCGTGGTGAAGGAAATAAAACAAAAGTGCTCATTGAAGAATGTTAAAACTTCCACGAGTAACTCCATTTAGTTGCAACTAACAGGCTTTGTTGGATTTATTTATACCCAATTTAATTAGTATATTATTGTAGTATGGATTATTTTTTATTTTTTATTATTTGTATTTATAAACAATGTGTTTTATTAGTCGTGAAAAAGTGGGAACAGTGAGTGCCTTTTTATTGTGGAGGAGGAGTGGAATTCATGTACATTCTAAAAGGTAAACAGTATTGGGAGATCTCCCTTACTCAATGTGCCCCCAATAAAATAAGAAAACAATTGGGATAATTTCTAAATGATTCCATAAAATCTTTTTTCTATATAATTCTTCAAATTTGGGCCCCTTATGAATAATTTTTATCCATTATGTAAACACATTTTTACATTTATCACTGTAATTAATTTTAATTTGTTTATGTAATATATTTTATAGAAAAATAATTTTATATTAATTAAAAATAGAATTAATCTGAATTATAATATTTATTTAATTTTTAATATTTCCTATTTCTTATGTGGAAGAATTTAATTTAACATTAATCCAACATATGGAAGGTGAATGAGAGTTTTCAATGTAAAAAAGTTCAGATGATTGGAATGTTTTAATATCTTATTTCATTGTAAAAATGATTCCAAAAAACTATATAGGATGAACTGATATAAAATTTCAATCAATATTTCTAAAAACCAATTAAAATTTAATTGACACTATATAATAGTTAGATGAAAATGCAGTTTTCAATTGAAACCAAGTAATATTTAATACTAATGAAAACCTAAAAAATATCATAATAATATAAAAAATTAAATAAATTTAAATATTTATATCAGAATTTAGAAAATTATATTTAAATTTTCAAATTGAAATTTTAAAATCATAAAAAATTAGTTTTCAAACATGTGTCCCATTAAGATGTGGTAAACTTCCTTTTAATTATATATAGATTTTTATTCTTAAAATATTATTTATTCTAATCTAAATCTTATCAAACATGGTGGAAAAATTTAATAAAATTTTAATAAATATATTTCATATATATTTCATAACTCTCGTTTAGTAATGTGGAAGAATCCAAAATATTAATTTAATATTCCATTATGTTAGTTAAAATAGTTTATTCGTAAAAATGATTCCATTATATACAATTGCCATTAATTTTTAATAATAATTCACTAGTGGGAAACGAATTCATTCTATAACAATTATTAAAATATAATATAATAATATAATTAATATAATTAATTATCACCATTCTGTAGGCTATGTTATAACTATCATAATAATATTAAATGTATATTGTTTTCTAGTAATACTCAAGCATTAGTGCAACATATGCAATCAACAAAACTCAATGTTTTGTGAAATAATTTATTAAATTTGTATCTATGTGATGTGATATAAACTATTTATTTCAGGTATATCAATCTTTACATGAATTTAAATTAATTTGGATGAAAATATATTTCATTAAATATTTTGATGTTACATCCTACACCCTTGAAATGAATTTCAGCATCAAAATGAATCATGTTTATCAAAAGAGCATCATTTCTAGAATTACATTATTGAATCCAAAATCCAAGAAAGGGTTACTAAAAAATCCATATAAAATGGGAATCTGTGGAAAATAATGGTCAACTGAAGTTACACATAACATAGATTATTTATAGGAAGAATATTTCTTAGAATTTAAAGGATTGATTTAGAATGGAAATATACTTCGCATGGACTAATATAGAGTGACAGAGAACATCCTAAATCAAATGTAAATGATGTAAAACCCATAACCCAAATAGGTGTTGAAAATGTCATTGATATCATCCTAAATGATGGTAATACAATATCATATTATTTTAAGTCCCATTTAATATATTTGAAGGAATCCTTCAACAACTATATTATTATTAGAAGGAAATATATGTAATTGATGAGAATTATTAACAAATTAGTCAATTTCCATCATCGATTCATCTATTGCTCCAAAAAATGAGTATCCGATATGGATTTTCATGACTAATGATCTATAATTGACTGCTAATGGATCACACAATACTCTAAAGGATAACATAAAATTCCTCCTATCATCACACATTAATCATGAATTAAAAATTCTATCGCATAGTATGATAATATAATCATTCATGAAATGAGATAATACATCAATATAAAATGTTAAATAGTAACTCCTCTAGTCACACATAAATTATTTCATAGATATATAACTCCAATTTTATCCAATACAATTAATCCAATATGAAAAAAAGTATTAGTATTTTTACCTCAAATAACATTTAAACATACACATCATAAACTTTAAAAAACTCAATATATGTATCACATGTAATTTCAATTATTTAAAATAATAACAGAGGTGTTTATTTGAAATTTAGAATATAATAAACCTTATGAAAATATATAGCTCCATAGTGTTATCTCGAGTTCACTAGATGGTAAAAAATCACAAGTAGATGTAGATAATGATTTTCCACCTATTTTTATTCCAATCATGATGATTTCCACCCTGTACATGATTTTTCGAACACAATTTAGAATAATGTCACAACTCAATGAATTTAAATAATATTTCTATTGAAAATGACTATGTTATCATATTATTTGGACTATTCATGACTCTTTTCCTTTCATCCACGAACATTTTCACCAAACATATCACAATGGAAAAACATTCTAGATCATAAATTACATTTCCAAACCAGGATTTTACCACACATTGCAGATGTTTTAGTCTTACCTCTAGAATTTTTGGTTTGATTCTTCTAAATTTCCTTCATCCATGACTATTTGTTACACTTTTTATATCATTGTACATAAGTACCTTCAAACTCCATTTCAACTTTATCAGCATAAAAATTTATTTTTTGATAAATTTAAAATTATCAACTGTCCAATGATCATCATAATATAAGTTTCAATACCATGTAAAATTGATTAATTTTACTATCAATGGATCTAATAAATTCAAGCACATACATGGAAAATCTAGTGATGTGTTCTTGTTATACATCCATTGATTCATAATATATTTTCCTAATCCCATGTTTTTTCTTCATCATAATCTAAAGAACCCTATGTAAATATATCTCACAGAGAACATCATTTAATATTTCCATTTACATGGAATCATGATCATCGTTCTCTCTAGTATTCTCAACCAAATACCACCATCAGTATAATTAACCATTAAAGGGAAAGATGGAAATAGTTATATTTTTATGTTTTAAACATCCCATGAATTAAAATATATTATCCAAGGAATTTATCCATCACTTTGATTCCATTAGGTTAGATGATCCATTAAATCATGGGTTATTTTTCATCATGAAAATTTTCACTGTATTCATTTTATTTTATGGTATATCGGGTTCCTCTATTGCACGAATATCACCACCATTTATATACATTTTCAAATGAGCCATGATTATATAAATTCTTTCTTTTTCTAATTTAAACAATATTGGAATTATGATTTGGAATGATATTTCAACCTTGATGCATCACCACTACAACATTATTTTTTTATTCAATGGAAAACCATAATGAAAAAACATATATTATATAGACCATGTTTAAAATTTTATAATTACATATCATTTCATCATAACAAAAATTAAAATATATTAATTGTATGCATCTTATATTACCCTAACCTCTAATTTTGTCTAAACCCCCCATTGATACCAACTATAAGGAAACTATTGTATTTTTTACATAATATTCCGTTTATGGGATGAATTTTAATCTCTCTGAAATTTATGACATTTTTAAGTTTATTGTATTAGAAAATTACTCCATTATAAAACAAAAATTCAAAGTTGACTCTTTTCATCCGTATTTATTTTTAACAATAATATAAAACCACTTAGATAATGGATGAGTAATTTTTATGGAAAATCCACAAAACCATTAACATGCCTTCTTCCTTTCCCTTACACAATCCAAATCCTTGTGAAAGCATTTTAAAAAAAAGGATGATCAAAAATGATATGTAAGGGATGAAAAAATAGAAACCATTAGTTTAGTAAAAACATAAAAAATCATGTAATATTTAATTTTATCTTCATCATATAAAGAGATTATGAAATAAAATATATTCACATGAGAAATAGACACACAATTTCTAAAATAATGTAATTAAAAATCCTACTAATAAATTAATACTTTTTTACGTGACTTAGATTATAATATTCACAAAACCCTTTCAAAACCCTTTTATGTAGATAAATTGTTTGTTTGGTATAAAACATTATCATTACCTAATTAATTGGATATATTAAATGGGGATCAATATTTTTATAAGCAATATCAGGCTCCCTAGTGAACCATAATGTGGATCAATTCTTCATATATGCTATATCAAGCTCACCATTGAGTAATAAAGGCTCTCAAACCCACAAATAATCTATATCTAGTTAACCCATTTCGTATAAGACTCATGTACTATGTCATTACTAAAATAATTTAATCATATAATCTTTTATAAACATGTTTAACCCCAT
Organism: Viscum album; assembly: GCA_963277665.1. Taxonomy (NCBI): domain Eukaryota; kingdom Viridiplantae; phylum Streptophyta; class Magnoliopsida; order Santalales; family Viscaceae; genus Viscum; species Viscum album. The sequence goes on along the minus strand of OY728147.1, from coordinate 1,350,752,823 downwards.
ATCAAAAAGAAATTTATATAAAAAATAAATTTCTTTTAAAAACCGATGACAAATACGAAAATTCCATTCTATATGGAACCCCATGTATAACTCTTAAATTAAAAAAAGGGAAATATGGATTTTAATTTATTAAATATTTTTTTACTTAAATGGAAGCTAGAAAATAACTATTTTCATGGTGTTTAAAATTTTTTGTCTCTATGAACGTTATGAGTAGAACTTCTTTTTGTGTACCAAAACGTTCTGTAGGGAACACATAAAAATATTACTACTGAGAAACATTTTCTAAAATTCAAAATGGATATCAAATTTCATTTTATATCACTTTATATAAATATAAATTATCATACAAAATAATAACATGAATTTTTCTATGGTGGAAATGACTTTTGAAATTTTATATTTGAACGTTTAAAAACTGATTTTAAAATAAAAGTGATCTATACAACTTTGAAATATTATAATCATTGTCTTTGTGAAGGAATTAAATTTAACATAACAAAAAATAATAAGAGAACAAAAAAATTTGGGATATGATATGTCAGATGTATTTTATATACAATGCATAAAATAATTTCTGTTTAAGACATAAAAAAATGCATCCATGAATATTGATTGAGAATAAGTCATTTACCTTGAGTTTGACTTGTCGCATGTGCCTTTATATTTTTTTAATAATAAACAAATGTTAACTATTTAATTTATTTCAGGGAATGTTTCATATTTATCAATATTTTTATTTCACATATCATAATGATTCATAAAACTACTTAATCAATAATGTTTATGTCGGGTGTTTGGAACTTATTACTATGTCGAAAACGAATTCGGTATGTGGAATGTGGTCAAATGGGACATTATTAAAACAACTATCGAAAAATTATATTGAGATTGTTACTATATTTATAAATAATTTAAACATTTATAACCAATATTTAGTTTTTTTAAATAATGATCCAATAAGACATTTATAGAGATGGTATGCAGTACATATGCATGTGTGGCATTCCGATTATTCAGTGATCATTTTTAAAAGAATGTAAGTAACAATTGTCTTTAAAAAATTATCATTATATCATAGATTCAATATTTTTTATCATATATATTTATATATATAATTATATTTATGTAAATAGAATCATATCACTTTCATGAAGTGGTAGTTACCATGTCATGAAATATGTTATCTCATTTTCAGTGTGTGAAAATATAACAAAGAAAATGTTATATTATATTTTAAAAAATGTAATTTTCTCATGACTATAATTTAGATATAAATTGTAGAAATTATATTTATAAAACTCATCCTTATGATATTCTATTTATAGTGCGACTGTATCACACAGCATTGAGGAGTTGGTAGTCTACAGGTCCAGATATAATGTGATTCTATTCCCACAAAATTGAAAGCAGTCAGGTTTTATTAGGATGAGATATCTATGATGAATACACAAGGGGGTGGGGTGGGGGTGAATTGTGTACTTTTAAACATGTTGTCAAATTTAAAGTGGATCTTTTAAGATGTATCAATTCTTTTCTTCTCTATTAATGTTGAATGATCAGTAGAAATAAGACATTGAATAGAACATAAGGATGTACAGTGGTTCTGAGCACCAAAATACCCCTTTCCACACCTTTAACTCTCAACTCCAAAAGAATAGTAATTTTCAGTAGTATATCCTCTCATAAGAAGACCTTCCAATACAAAACCATGGGATGGAATTTGGCAACCTACAAGGATTTTAAAGGGCCCTCACGTTATTGATCATGGAACCAAAATATTCACAACTTATTTTGAGAAGCTGACACTCCACCATGACTGAGTCTAAGAAGCAGATACTATGAATAATGTAGATTGGATAATGTTTTTTGTGAAATAGTATTATCTCACAGTTGAATCAAAAACTGACATATGAAGATGACCCAAATTATTTCATAATGGCAGCCAAGAAATAATCTTCACTGTCAATTAGATTTATTTTTTATTGAACAATAACAAATAGATTAGAAACTTTTTCATAAGATTATTTCACCTTTAAACCGTTTGTGAATAAGAATTAACAAATAATTAAAAATATCTCTTAAAAAGAGTCAAGATTTAGTATATATATTTTCAGAACCATATATTTAAAATAGTATTAATATCTCTACTTTTTTTCATTGTGTATATTTTTTTCTTACCAAAGAGAGATATATATAAAGAATAAATATCTCATATTTGTAACAACATTCCTCTTCTTTAGGATACTCAAAATAAATAAAGTTAATATCCTTCATAATTATCCCATCAATAACATAGCACCATTTCCTCTTTATTTCAATATAATAAATAAATTAATTCAAAATAATTTGAATCACTCCTCTAAAAATATCTTCATAATAATATCAGTGATGAAAAATATAAAAATCTTATTTAAAACCATTTCAACCTTTTTAAATACAGATGAAATAGTTCCTATAAAATAAATTCACAATTAAGCATGAATATTTGAAATCAAATCGTTCAAGGGTATTCATAACATACCTTATAAACAGGAATTATTTAATCTGTTCCATGCGAGCCATTTAATTGTTCATATAACATTTTTATAATGATATATACTTCAATTGAGAGGGTAGAAAAAATCATAGATAATATATTTAAATAAAAATTTATCCTTGACCATTCAAATGTAGTGTTCATTTGTGCAGTGAAAAAATATCAAATGTAGAGTTTAACTACATTGCGTATGGTGGATTTTTATAGAGTATAATTCATTTGATTCTATATGATTCATTTGTGTAGTATAGGGTTCCATTGCATAGAAAGGGTTCCTTCTATAGTGTAGTCCTATACACATAATTTCATATACATGTAATGTAGAGATAAAATTTTAATTTAGGGATGATGATACCTACATTTATACATTTTATCATAAAAATACCAAACATAACATTGATTAACCATACGTTCTATTTTTTGAATATAGGGTTGCAAACAGTAATTGTAGACTCTAAAGTAGGGTTGATATTCCTTACATTTATCATTCAACAAACATATGGTTTCCAAACCAAATGCAGACATTTAATCATAGGTCTAAAATTCCCAACACATATTTATCAAACATATGGATCATTCCTTATATTATGTTAATCAATATAGTGTATGAATAGTGTATTGAGGAAATGTAAACAACTTAACATCATATTTCACTAAATTTTTTCCCTTTACCATCAGATTAAATCTTAATACCACATAACATATTTTTATTAAATATCAATATATTTCCAATGGTTCAAGAGGAGAATCAATCCAACTTCTACAACTCTTTATATCTTAATAAATTAAATCCATATGATTAGGAAAAAATAATGCTAAAACAGAAATATGGAAACATGGAATATTTATTGACCATCCAAAATACTTTTTTAGATATCAATGTAAACAGATAAAATCAAGATAATCTTATTATATTTCTATGATAGTTGGATTCATGAAATATAAAATATATAGAACATGCAGGAAAATAAATGCAATAGAATATAAATTTTTTTCATTTTATAGTTGCAAAACATATTTTGGCACTTTGTTGATTTTTAGTGTCTCAAAAAAGATTTTTCAGAATTCCACAAAACTAATATTATTAATATAAAATACTTATATATCTAACAGTGTAATGTGCCACCAAATCCATTCAATATAGCTTGAGATATCATCATAATTCTAAATTGACATAATGCTAAAAACTATAATTTCACATGAAAAGCTGGTAATAGTTTCACTGAATTTTTTCCCCATCGAAACAATTGAATTGGAATTTGAGATAAACTGATCAAATGAAGGTAATGTTCAAATATTTACAAATGAATAAACACCATAATGATCCGATTAATATTTATTTATATATTAAAAAAAAATACTTTGACAAAATAAATCTGAAACGCTTAAAGAATTTATTCGAAAACATATATTTCTGGGTTAATGTAATTTTCAAAAATAAATCAAAATGACAATGACAATGAGATACTCAACAGTATCACCTTTTTAGAATATATAAAAACCCTAAATTATTATCAAGTATTCTACACCTTTTTGTAAGGATCATAATGATATTATCTAGTGCAAATTAAATAATACTATATATTTACCAATTTTTATAATGATTTGAAATTTTATATAAGAAATATATAATAAAATTTGAAAAAAATCAATTTTCTCCTCCCTTTTAATAATATTTAAAACTTGAAAAAAATTATTTCAACAAATTTATAATTTTATGAATAATTTTTTTAAAAATATTATCTATTTGAATAATACTTTTTTAAAAGTATATAAAATTTGATAAATAATTGTTTTATTTCTTAATTTTTTGTAAAAAAAATATATTTAAAATTTCAACTTTTTAATATGGATTTTAAATATTGAAAAGTTTATTTATTTAAAAATATGTTTTAAATGCTATCATTAATATAAACTCCCAAAAACATATATTTCCCTTAAAATATAAAAATAGATAATCAAGGAGCCCTGAAAATATATATAATATTTCAAAATGAATAAAACGGGTTTGTAATGAATTATTAAACCATTTAATTTGTGCAACAATAATGAAACATCTAAAAAAGGTTAAATATTTAACATAAATTGCCCCAAGACCAAGAATTAATATTTACGATATTCAATGAATTTAAATAAATGATTGTCATGAAATTTAAATAAATTTTAATAATTCTAAAACAAATATAATAAAAAATTTAATAAAATAATCGATTTTAAAAAAATTAATTAAATGATTTTCAATGAATTTAATTAAAATTTTATTTTTTTCAGAAATGACCAAAAAATTTTAATCTAATAATGGAATAATATATAACAAAAAACAAGTGATTAATTTAACACATGAAAATAATTTAAATTTTCAATCATTAAACACATTCTTACACATATGTTAAACAATTATGTAAAATACTTATAAAATAATTGGTGGTAATCGATAAATAAAATAATTTGATGAATTAATCTATTTGCTAAAATAATAGAGTGCAAAGAATTAATAGTGGAAGTATAAGAATAATTAAATGCTGATGAAAAAAATATAAAGCATAAAATCATTTTTTTCTGCCATGTATAAAATAGTGAGCTCATTTAATTTGAATATGAATGTTTTATAATATAATTCATGGACTAACCATTCCAAATCTAACAAATTTTATATTTAATATAATAATAAATTAAATATAATAATTTCTCATAATTTTCAAGCATCAACATGATGTTATAACAATGACGTTTGGTGGAGAATAGATGAAAAGTATCACATAAAAGTGTCTTTTAATAACCATAAACTTTTTTCTCCGGTAGTGTCAGCAATTCATTATTTTGGAAACAAAATATGTTTATTTCGATCTAACATTTTATAATTAAAGGAAGATAATTATTTTGAATAATAAAGATCCATGACCCAAAAAAGTTAAGGTTTTTTTATATAGATATTCATAAGCATAATTTCCATTAATACCATATTAAAATAATTTAACAGTAGATATTATTTGACAATTTGAACCTGGAAGAAACTAAATTTTATATATTTTTGGTTTTTCATCATTACTACTAATACCGAGTTTTCATTATTTAATTTTATTTTTACGAAGAATTTGATTAAAATAATTCTCTCCCATAATAATAATATATGAATATTTATTTTATTTATCATCTTAATCAAATAATTCATTAATTTTAGTATCATGCGGATCGTATGTAGTTTTAGAAAAAATTGATTAGAAATATGTATTCTATTTTGAAAAAAAATTAATTTTAAATTGAAAAAGAATCATAAGATTATCTGTGATTTTAATTATCTTTGTTTAAAGATGATAATTTATCTTCAATCGTGAATAAAATTTTATTATGTTCATCATATGAAAAAATTATATAATTAGAAACATTAGGGTATGAATATTGTAGCTCCTTAGAAAGAGCTATAAGGTGTAGATTAACCTTTGGATTTTCTTACGCAGCTTCTGAGTTTGTACTAGATTCATCATTTGAATTTGCATATTAATTATTAGTAGCCTTCATGAATTTAATTATTTTTTGTTTATATTTATATTTACATTGATCATTATGAAATGAATAGTCATCTATGAAATGGCCTTTATTTTATACTCAAAGCATCTCACATATTTCTCTTTATTCGAATTCCCTTTCCCTTTCCTCTTTTTATAAAACATGGAATTTTGTTGGAAGGATATGGAATCTCATAACATTAATCTAAATGGATATAATAATTATCTAAAAAATAAACCATTGAATTGTTTTGTGAAGTTATTTCAATTTTTGATAGAAATTTTGTTATCAGATTCTGCTTGTATCTCTACTTTATACATTATATAGGTTCCAATCAATTATTTCATCATTAATTATTTAAACTGGTATGTATTTCTAAATATCTTTTGAAATTCCATCCCACATAGTAGATAAAACACGATATACCATTAATGCATGATATGAATCTGTAATTGGAGTTCCAAATATAACAACACCATTAATAGCTTCTGTTAATATTCCATTCATCAGAGTGATCCTCCCATATTTCCTTTTCCTCAATGTTTAAATTTATGTTTTACATTATTGTACCTTAGTTATCTAACATTATCAGTTCCTTCATATGAAATTGATATAGTCTTCCACATATCATAGGAAGAAGCACATTGAGAAACATTATTAAATTCATCAAGGTCAAGACCACATATAATTGTATACATGGAACAAGAATTAATATCATACTCATTATCCTTAGGTGCATCACCCTTTTCCAGTTCTAGAGGTATTTCTAATGTTTTTACATTAATCATATATAATTAAAAATAATATTCATCAAATAGGTAGTCATTGATGATTTACACTATCCATAATTATTACCATTAGAATAATGATCATGAATTATCGACATACCTTCTCTAAAATTTTCAATGGATAATAGTTTTAATCAGAATAATTAACTCAAGATTGTTATTGAATATAGATGTAAGAAGATCCCTTCCTTTTATACGAAATTTTAAGTCAGTATGTCTATGATTAAGAGAAATTAGGTGGTTGAATTATTCCCATTTACAAATGTTTAAAAATTTGAAATGTCTCTCTCTAAAATGTTGCCATCCTTTTCTTCCCAATTAAAGTTGACTGAGAAGTAGATTTAAATTATGGAAAAGAAAAAATGGTTCTTTAGTAATCATTGGCATCAAAATACCCATGTTTACTCAACCAACTCTTTACTCCATGAGCATGGTTGTTTTTATTAGTTGGCCCTCTTATCAAAAGACCTTCCAATACACAACTGAGAGTTGGTAGTTGAAAATGTACATGGATATTATAGGGAATTATTGTTCTTTTACTAAGAACTAAAATATCCATAGATTATTATATGAAGCTAAAACATAAACAGAACAATTTATGAATAGCCAATTCTGAGAAGAAATAGATTATACAATGGTTGTTGTGATATCGGTTTAACAAAAAGTTGGGGGAGAAACTGACAGATGTAGAAGATCTTAAATATAGCACTAGAGAAGTCAAAAAATAATATATAATGTCAATAAGGATTCATTATATTTAAACTATAGAAAATATATTAGAAAATGATCCCTAAGATTCCTTTATCATTAAACTGTTATAAATTAATAATTAACAATGAATATCAATTCACTCTTCAAAGGAATCAATATTTAGTTTGAATATTTTTAGCACCTTATTCTTAACATATAATTAACATCTCAACTTCTAACTATTATTTATATTTTTTTCATTCCAATGAGTGAGATATGTATATATATATATAGAAGAAATATCCAGCATTGTTAAATATATTCCTATTTTTTCGATACTCAATATAAACAGAGTTAACAACCTTAATAAGGATCACAATAATAGTATAGCACATTTTCCTCATTATTTAGTTAGGGTAAATAAATGCTTTCAAAATAATTTTAATAACTCCTCCAATAATATCTCCATAATAATAGCAGCTTTGACCAATATAAAACTAATGTTTAAATACATTCAATCCAATTTAAACATAGATGAATGAGTTCATGAAATACAAGGGTATATTTAAAACAAGAATATTTGATATCAAATAATTCAAAGATAATAATAACATCCCCTATAAATATGAATACTTTAATCAGTTCTATGTGATCCCTTGAATCATTCATAAAAAACCATGTAATAATATATACATCCCTTAAGACGGCTAGAAAAATCATAGATAATATATTTAAAAAAATCTTCTTGATTAACAGGAAAACTTGGGGTGCCATCATGTAATGAAAAAATATAAAATATAGGGTTCAACTATGAAGTGTGTGGTTTCATTGGGTAGGATAGGGTTCCTCCTCATATCGTAGGGTTCAATCACATAGTATAGAGTTCCTTTAAATTGTGTATAAATTCTCCCAATGTATGATTCTTTATCTATACATTAATATTCATGTAATTTTAAATGAAAAAGTAATGTAGAGGTGATGATCCATATGTTTATACATGTCATTATAAAATCCCATACATCGCATTGGGTAACCATATGTTCAATTTTTTCAATCATAGGGTTGGAAATATTAATTTAAGACACGAATTTATGGTTGATATTGTTATTTTTATCATGACAAAAATGTAGGGTTTCCAATCCATATGAAATGTCTTCAGCATAGGGTTGAAAATCTATACAATCTTATACCAAACACAAATTTCATTCCAAACATTATTTTTATCAATGTAGGGTATATGCAGTTTTTCAAGAAAATGTAAACAACTTAACTTCCAATTTAACTGAATTTTTTTTATCCCTTTACCATCAGATTTAGCCTTAATCATAGAAGACTTATATTTAGTGAATCTCATTATATTTCCAATTTTTCAAGAAGATAATAAATCTAACTTCTACAACTACTAATATCTTCGAAAAATAGAAGCCGTATGATAAAGAAATACTATTCAAAAAAAGCCTAATATTTCAGATAATATATTGACCATCCAAATTAATATTTTATCTATAGTTTTCAACTAATTAAATCAAGTTAAACATATTTAATTTACATCACACTAGTTTTCAAGAAATTACAACATCAATAAATCTTGAAGAAAAATAAATAATATAGAATTTATATAGGTTCAGTGTATAGTTTCAAAACTGATTCAAGAACATCATTGATTTTTATAGTATCCCAAGAACCATTAAAGACATCCATATAAACTAAGTATATTTGGGAGACGCTTTATATATCCAATGGTATATTGCACCAACAAATCAATTCAATATATCTTCAGATATCACAACAATTCAGAATCGATTGTAAGAAAAAAAGTAAAATAGAAATTGAATAACTTGTAAAAGTTTTTGTGATTTTTAAAAAAATAAAATCAATTGTATTGAATTTTTCTATAAACAGATGAAATGAAGATAATGTTGTTATCATTTGAAATGAATAAAATAATTAAATATACATTAAGTATTCCTTTTGATAAATATAAATACCATGATATACAAATTCTGAACACATAAAAAATTTATTAGACGAATAATATTAATGGGTTGTAGTAAATTTCAAATCTAAATCAAATATGTGAACGAAAAGGTTCCCCTCAACAGGTTTGTGTGATATAAAACTTCTATAAATAGGTAGAAATCATAAATATTATATAAAAATAGTATTTTATTCATAATTCTCTACAATTTGTGGTTGTAATGGAAAAAAGGAATGAGATCATTTCATGAAGCTATAGTTTTCCATTTATATGAATGGTGATTTTGTTACCCTTTTCATGAGTTTTCATGTATTTTTTATATAACATAGAATAAAATATATCATATCATTTGTTATATTGAGGTTTTTATTTTACTATGGAAAACGAATAATTTAAGGGGGAATTCTATAAAACAAAATTGTGTTTTAGGATCTCTTATATAGTGTTAGAGAATATAGGAATATTTATTTATTGGTCCACTTTGGTTTTACATAATTATACGTTACTAATAACAATGAAAAGTGATTGAAATATTTTTCAGAAAGAACATGATATGCATATAATTAAGGGAGAAGAAGATAGTGAGATGTTTGATAGTATTAATGATATCATGGAGGATATAAGTACAAGAGGATATCATGGTTTTATTATAGATAATCATTAGTATTGTTGGCCTATGGAAAGATTTAAATTGGATGGAATTTAGGTGTTCACTATGTTTCTAAGGTAATTCAATTCATTACCATGTCTCAACAGAAAACATGAATAAGGTATTCACATGTTTTGAATGTGACAACCATGAAATTCCAAATGAGATATGGGAGAAAAATGTTAATTTGTTTTAGTTCACCTCTTTATGAATTTTTATATTTTCAGTTTTTGGAAGGATTTTAATGTTATCCAATAATGGATATTAAAAGTTATATTATTTTTTTAGTTTGTTATATTAGTTTATTATATCTCTATAGGGTGACTTATGAAAATTTTATAACTTATTGTTTCCTTTTTTGTTGAGATATATGGATAACTTAAAATTCTATCAAATTATCTTCTAACACATCAAGAGTGAATGATTGAGCATAATTTATATAAATAAGAGATGATGTAGATAATTTTTAGTGAACAATAAATGATGGGATAGTACTGAAATCAAGTAAGTATTTCTTACCATGAAAATATTCATCAACTTTTGGAAAAAGTTCTTGAAACCAAAAATGTTATCCTTGTACCTTCTAATCTGATGAACCAGATCTTCCCATAAATCATCACAGATTTATGGATTTTTAGTAGTTTTGTTTCTCCAAAAATTATTCTCTATCACATTTAACAAGAACTTGAGGGTCATATTTCACTTCAATATTCATGTTTTTAGTTCCAACTTATGCTCTCTTATGTCGAAACCTAGTGATGAGTTAATTTGGGTAGCCATTATATTCAAATCTAAAATTTTAAAAATGATGTTTTAGTATTCCATTTTATGATGTGAGTTTCCATGAAAGAAACTTTCAATTAATTGACCATTTATTACCCTAATGAATTTAGAGGGAAAAATTCATTTTAAGGGGAGTAGAATGTGATACCCTGGGATTTTATGAGATAGATTCTTTTAAATTTTCATGTTGTATTTTTTGTATGAAACACAAGTATTAGTTTTCACAATATGAAACACCATATTAGCATTCATCATATGCAAAAAAAAAATTGGTGTCTTGCGTTACACACCAATGTGACCATCCTCGATAGCATGTGTTGTATGCAATTCCGAGTTTCACTAAAAAAAGATATATTTTTAAAATATTATTATTTAATTTGATATAAACTAGATAATGTGAATAGTGTTGAACACATTTTTAATTTTATCTAACATTTACATTGATATTATTTATTTTCTAGACATTATATAAGAACAAATTCAATTTTTCAGATAAAAGAATTATTTTTTGAAAAAAATGGATTTTCCACATTTTGATAGTGTACCCATTTTAAATTGAGATTTTAACAATTTTATAATATTTATTTGAAAAAACATATTTTTTTAATTAGAAAATAAAAATGTTCATTTTTAGAATTTTTGGTATTTATCTGAAAAAATTCAAATTTTAATAAAAAGTGAAAAACGACACATTTTAATTCAAAACTGCCATTTCATCTAAATAATTAAATTAATAGAATATATTTCTAACTAATTTTAATTTATAATTCTATTATGTTTTATCATTAAATCCAATTTTGGTCCTTGTTAGTAATTTATCATTTAAATTGGAAATAAACATATAAAAATCTTTCGATACATTTTTAAATCATAAAAACATGCATCTTGGTTTTAACAATGAGAATTATTTTAAAATAATTTTTTAAAGTTAGCTACTTTGAATTAGGAGAAATTTATTCCATGTTTGGAATTTTTGGGTAAAAATTATATAAATATGTTTCTTTATTTTTGGTAATTTTACATGTATCTTCGGTAAATATTTTTTATTTCCATTTTTAAAGGTATGTTAGATAATTAATGGTTATAATAATGTTATAAAATTAACTAAAAACCTATAAAAATCCTATTGGATGAATAAATTAGAACCTTATCCTATAGTGTTAGAAATGAAAACACATAATGGCCACTTTTCCATGATCATGACAAGAATATAAATCCATTAATTTTTGTTATAAATGTCACTCTATCATTTTATATAACTATATACATTTCAATTTATGGATTAACGAGGAATAAAATCAACTATACGTAGTATATGGAAAGATAATTGAATTACCTACATAAAAAAAGTTATTTTTAATTTTTAGAAATTACGTAATTATCATTAATGATGACTCCATAGTGATGCAAAAATTATTTTATTAATAAGAATATCAAATAAATGATATTAATAATATTAACATAACCACAATATGAGTACATTTATGTCATCCACTAAATTTATGGATTACTTTTACATGTTATTAATGTTTTAATAGGGTTTTTTCTTACATATATCTATGTTATGATATTTATAAAAAGTATACAAATGAATAGCGTCAAAATTGACACTATTGAAATTTTAAATAAATAATATTTCATTTAATATCATAAAATACATAAAAATATAATAATCTAAAAACTAATTGGGATGAAATTAAATATGTCACAAATTTTCTATTTATTACTCCTTTGTAATTTTATAGTGACTATATTAACCCTTAGTAAATAAGAACACATGTTGCCATGGTAAAAGTTAATGGAATTAATTAAGTGTAAATAAAAATTATAAGGTTTAAACTAAAACCAAAACATGTCCAAAAAACATTAGATGAATAATATTAAATAATTATCATAATATGATTGATTTTGATTTTATAATGGACAATTTTACAGGAAAATAAATTATATATTATTCTAATCAATGAACATACAAAATATTACTATCTTGTATTTTAATATCTTTTATGTGTCCACATAGTTCCAAAATCAAGATATGAATGAATAAAAAAGTATATTATGATATAAATGAATTCATTTTCGTTATATAAATTTAATATTAATTTTTATATGTGATATAGTTTCCTTAAAATTATTTCAATTCTAAATCAATATTAATTCAATTTACCTAAAAATTGAATGAATTATTTTAATAGTATTAATTTTGTTATATTTTGGATTAGTTGATGTGTAAAAAAGATTTCAAAGATCTTTAAGATATATTTTAGATATGTTAAAGCATTATATTTGAATTACCACCTTTTCTTATTATATTTCAAGTAAAATTAAATGAATATTAATAAATTTTGTTATAATAATATCTTATTGATTTAATTTAATATTAAATTATTTAAAAATTAAAAAATGTTAAATAATCACAAGGGGATAAGATATAGACTATTTTTTGAATATCATTTATGGCCCATTTTTCTTTATCTTTATCAAGAAGAGTTTTATAGTATTTTAATATTTTCAAGGATTCCTAATGTGAACCTCTCAACTCTTATAAAATTGCATCTCCACCAAAATTTCCTGCCACATCCATGAGCCTTCTAGGATGACCAAACCCTACACAATTCTCATATAAAATTTCTTAGTTAAATTTTTGTGGTCCTGGTTTTCCAAAAAGTCCCTCCCTAGTGTCCCGAAGTATTGATCCAATGGATGTCCAACGAAGAAGAGTTAATTATTTTACCAATTCAATTCAATTTATTTTATTTTTCTACTACATCTAACTTTGTTTATTAAATACTATAGTAATGAATCATGTATATTATATATATTAGATGTTACTATATTTATGGTACAACCATATACCTCTTTTTATCCATCCTACGAATAACATTATCACCATTAGTGCGTAAGTACGACCTACGTCTCCACGTCGTGGTTTAATATGTTATTCAAAAATAATTTATTAAGGTAGGTATAATGATGGGTGTAATGAATTTAAATAATGAATATAACATGAATATGATTCCTTATAATTAATATACCATTCAATTACATACAATTTAACCATCAAGAGAATGATATTGTCGCTTGTGCGTACGTATGACCTATAGTCTCTATGACACGATGTGATTAATTATCCATTATAATAATTCAATAATGATTATAAAAATTATATGATGAGTAAAAATAATAATTATGAACATAATTTCAAGAATAAAATTAATACTATTAAAAATAGACATGAATTACATTGAAAAATAGGAATGGGAAAATGGAGATATTAACACAATAAATAATTGTAATATAGAAATACTATTATCAAAATGATATAATAAGATCATATATGACATAATATATATTTATATGGTCCTGTTATACTTTAATAACATTATTTAAACATTATACAAGAGGTGATCAAACCCAAAACTAACAAAAACTTCAATGTAAGTGATAATTTTACAATATCATTTTAATATGATATTGTTTATACATAAGTTTTTACTCGGGTATATTTACCATCTACATCCATGTATTCTAAATATGTATTAGTATTTCTATTCTTAAAAAAAAATTAAAGTTAATTTTACCCTCTAGTGATTTTTTTAATAAATTTTATGAAAGGGATATTTTTTTCTTTATTCGATTTGAGGTAATTTTGGACTTTTACAGCAAATGTATGAGGAGAATGTTTTTTTAAAACTTATACTAAATGAATGAAATTTTACAGTGTCATGACACCTTATATCCTTGAAAATTTCTTTAAACGATTTCAATTTATTTCAGCTATTTTTTTATTTTAAAATTGGGTGGCATTTTGAGAAAAGAAAACATTTAAAAAAAAAAGATATTTTCCTTAGGAATTAAGTTCAAGTGTTTTATAAACAATATTTCCATATTTGATGACATATGGTTATATTTATATCCATATTATTATTTTTGTTTTATTGTGTTTGTGATGGAATTATTATTAAGAAATACTTTTATTTTATATGGATTGTTATGGAATGATGTTTAAAAAATCCCATTTTATTTCATGGGTTATGATGTGAAGAATGATTAATGTTTCTGTGGAACATTTATGAATTATTTCATTATAAGATCAGTGGGACCTATATCATCCTCCAATGAATTTGGTAGTTATTTATATCTCATGAAATAGACATGGCTGGAATGTCATGTTAATTCGGTTCAGTAATACATTGATGAAATGACTAGTATACCCAGTTCAATAATAGACATCATCACCTATTATGGTCTTGGCAGAAATGCCTTGGCTACTATGGGAATCATATTATGTACAAAATTATCTTCAAAAATTCTATGTTTTAATCCAATTCAATATTATCATGGTTAATGTTCCTTTATGATCTATGCCTTAAGAACTGCCAATATTTATTTCATGGCTGATAATATTGATATTTATACATTTTGTTTAGGTTTTTACATTCTTATATTTACGGTTAGATTTATTTTTTCCTTGTTTACCCACACTAAGCATTTGAGATCATTCTTTTTATGTTTTATTTTCTCCAGCATATAAAGAAATGTTTTAGGTAGGTAAAAAATGGGAAGATTATTATGGGATATGTTAAAGATATTTCACCAAGTTAGATGATTATGTTCCATGTTTCCAAAGTCACCAAACTAATACAGTATTGGGAATCATTATGAGTCATGTATTATGTATTCCTCAAAAGAATTGTAATTCCATGTATCTCAGGCTTGGGTCATTATAGTGTTGTTGGTCTGCAAAGAGATTACGTATAGATGAGTTCTTCTCCTGATGCCTTACCTGTTAGCAGGTGATGGCTCGACATCAGGTTTCCGCAGGTTTGATGAAACCTCTTAGTATCCTAGAATGGAAGCGAGACTGTATATCCATGGACATCATCACCAAGCTTCCACACACAGTGAAGGTTCATGACACTATCTGTGTGATAGTTAAATGGATAACGATGTCAGCACAATCTGTTTCCATTGGGTAGCATAGTTCTATAAATAGTATTGGGAACTATACATGTGAGAGATCATCCATCTTCATGGAGAACCGTTGATAATTGTCTCCAACCGTGATGTGTGGTTTATTTCATGATTAAATAAGGTCCTTCAAGAGTAATTCATGACCCAACTGTGGATGAGTACAACCGTTCACCACCATAGTGATGGGAAGACTGAGCACACTATCATGGTGCTAGAGGACTTGTTGAGAGAATGCATACAAGATGATTGTTGGATATGGGGGGATCACATGCCATTAGTGGAGTTTGCCTACGGTAATTGATTCCACTCCACTATCGGTGTAGAACCTTTGGAGGCACTGTATGGAAGACCCTGAATGTCACCATTATACTTTACAGAGATTTTAGAGTCCTCTCTCCTGGGAACAGAGTTGTAGCAGGTGATGAAAGGGAAGATTTGTGTCATTCTTGAGTGGATTAAGACAGACCATATCAGACAGATGTTCTACATAGATCATCATCGCGGGCCATTAAAGTTTGATTAGGGAGACCACATCCTCATGTGATTCTCCACACAAAGTGGAATGCATAGGTTTGTATTTGGAAGAAATAGATCTCTGAGGTTCATTTGGCCTTTTGAAATAATGCAGAGGATTAGAGAATTTTCCAAATGCCTTGCCTTAACCCTATATATAGGGCATCAATGAGAAATCTTCCACGTGTCACATCTAAAGAGATACGTACATGCTCCATCACACAGTATCAACTTGAGTGAGATGGACATTAAGGATGGCCCCATCTTAGTAGAGTACCTAGTGACGATCGAGGACCGATAAGAGCATGTCATACGAGGACGATCCATCTCTCTTGTGCTTGTTTTGTGGCAGTATGGGAACAAGAAAGAGAGTTCCTGGGAACGCAAGAGCTAGGTATGGGCTCTATAACCCAAGTTGTTTGTTCAGTTTTAAAATCCATGGATGAAATGATTAATGGAGATAATTTTTTAGAGACTTAGTTTTGTCTAATAATAGGTTGAAATATTTATAAATATTACTCAACAGCTGCACACTAATACGGTGTGTGATTCTGATACACGGTGTGGCATAATTAATTTGATAAAATTATTAAATATATTTTATATTATGCGTACATTGTATATTAAATAAACCATGATATCCAATAAATGGTTGATTGGTTTATAAATATAGGGTCATGGAAGGGTTTAGAATATGGCATTTTCCTTACGTAGGATATGACCATTTTGGCATCATGAGATTGGATTATGTGCCATCATGGACAAATAAATAAATAATTTATTATAATTATTTGATTAATTTACGAACCCAAATTTTGAGTATAAATTCATATTTTAGAGGTGTTGGCCTCATAATCACCTTACCTATTATGGATCCCTTCATCTCATTTTTCATTATTCTAATCGACAAACAACGAATGATAATGAACAATGATGAAATCATTGATTGAGGCCAATCAAATTGTGAAAAATGTAAGAGCATCTCCCAATCATGGATCAGGAGTGATCAATGAAAAACTATACCCATATAATCTATGTATTACTCGGTCATGGCGTTCCTATTTCCTCAATTATAATATTGACCATGTTTTCAGTTTATTCTTTGGTACATGCCCCTTTCTCTTAAACAATCCATGATCCTATGAACCAAACTCATTTTTATTCTCAATTTCTCTAACATCATCTTACCTTTATCGATCTCCACCCAAAAAATCTTGGTCAGTGATGAATGAAAACTCATGGTAATAATTCTTTCCCCCCCTAAATTCTTCTTTTTTTTTCACCGCATCATCCTCGTGGATTGAAGTTCAATGATTAATGGGCGACCCATGCTCGTTCAAGCACCCGAAACCCGATAGATTCATGTCATTTTTTCCAAATGGTGATAGAATCTCAAGAAAGGAAAAGTCCTAGAGATGATATGGAATGAGGATTATCAATATAGTGGTTTTATGATAATCTGATGAGGAGAGCAGTCATCGAAGCAATAAAATGTTTCAGCCAAAACCTTGTACCCAAATGAGGTCGAATTATGATGATCAATGAAGAAATACTGTGTTCTTTGGCTGGATATAGTATTCATGGATTTTTTCCATGGAATTGGACCCTGATGGTGAAATATTTAGATGTGGTGTCCTAAGGTTACAAAACCCTCAGGTTTTTACAAATTCTGGACTAGACTCAATATTCTCCAATGAACACATGGGGTGAAACCTCTCTCAGCTGCAACACTAGGGTTTTGGAAGAGTTAAGGGTGAAAAGGAATGTACTACACCGAATGCACAACATACATCCTTCCCATATGATGTGACCAGTGTGAAGGGAATCACAACCATGTATCGACTAGATAGACCTGACCATCAGAAACGATCTCATACCTGGATTAGCAGGGAACACTGTGTATTCCACCCATATAGTGTATTCCTATACATGGTATGGAACCCATATCTCAATTGAGGGATATCCAAGAAATGAATATTGGAGACAAGCTATGTATCTACCTCACACATCGTGTACTTATTGAGCTCAACTATGTGATCTTCAATCATTCGTACCTCCTTCGTTCCAACTCAAATTTTGGCCCACCTGATTGCTATGATGAGTGACATTCCATGTAGAACGTGAAGTTTATCTTTGAAACACCTTTTGGGATATGATATGAATGTTCCAAGTTGGCATACATAGAGACGAAACGTGATGATGAAATTTTATAGAGAGTATCACTAATGTAGTACTGATCTTACCCAGTAGATGGGATGGGTAGTGGTGTTCTGAAATGTTTATCTAATGATTACCCTCCGTATAGGCTCGGAAGTGGAATTTCCTAATGATATTTGTAATTTTACCCTTCAGTAAGGCTGGGTAGTGGTGTTTCCCTACAGTACTTTTGTGTTACCCTGTAGTGGTGTTGGGAAGTGGTGTTCCTCGATGAATACCAATGTAGGACCCTCATCTAAGAAGCACAGTGAGGAGGAATGGTTTGACTTACCTAAAGACTCATAAGAAAAATGGGTGATTTCTCCATTGAGACACATCCTTTTAATGAAAACAAAAACCATATTGGTGAGTTAGTTCCCCCAATAGTGGATTGTATCGTGGTGTGGTGAATTGGCCAGCTTTGACTTTTACCTCGTTGGCATTCACAAGGAGATGTGGGATATCATACGTGGTTGTTACCACAGAATTGATTGCAAGACCCTTTTATTGGGATGACCAATGGGTTGGAGAACCCCTTACTATCTTATTTGAGTTTCTTTGATTGAGCATATATATTGTTGGTTGGAGCAATACTCTTATTTTTACATTCATTGTACCTTGTTCCAACACTATTTCTTTCTAGTTGTCTCACTGACTACTTTCTATTCCCCTTTTCAGGGAATCCTACTGGGTATGGATATACTCACCTCTTCTTGGGCCTTGCCCGCACATGTCGTGTCCTTAATAGATTCCAGATATGTTTATCATGAATACATCGCTGCATAGGGATATGAGATGTGTGGACCTTGTACGGTGGTTGGGGTCGGGATTCATGAGATCATCTCACTCAGTAGATTATTTTACTAGTTGTTTTCAGGTTGGTCATATTTCAGGTTTTGGCATCTATCTTTCCCCTTTTTACCATTAATTATTCTCTATCATACATTCTATTGTCTAGAAAGTCATGCATGTTTACTTTACTTTATAGCAATTTCATTTTTTTATTCTTTTCTTACCTAAATTTTAAAATTTTCATTGGAAACATGTTCTTGTACATGTGATTAGGAAAATAAATCTTTGAGTTGTTATGAATTCGACACTAGTTTCCAACCCCTAGCCTATGGAGGTGGTATTCGTGTAGTTATGGATCGAGCCAGGTGAGGGTTAGGGTCGTGACACAACCATAACTGAAGAAGTGACACATAGGAATGAACCCTATATCAATCTTTATTAATATGGAAATACGGGACATTCAAAGAATGTGTGTTCTATAGCTAACAGATACTGAAAGGAATAATAGAAACAGTGGTAGCCTGAAAAATATCAATATCATTGGACATCGTTTAAGGAACATTTTATTTGGTGTAAATGATTTTGGAACATGGCTAAAAATTGTACATCAATCATGTAGAGAAATATGCTAAGGATGAACCTATGAAGTTACATGCAGAAAATTAGAGAATCATCAAGTGAGTTGAAAATACAAAATTGTTTTTTAGAACTACTGGATGGAGATACACCATGATACTCCTTGGTGGATCAAAAATTTCAAACTACACTTTATCTGATGTCAAATAAAGGGTACGAAATGAAATAGTATGAGATGGTTGTGGTAGTGGAAATTTATCATAATGTGTTAGATTATTCTGTATTATGGATCCTTGACAGAGGTTACACATCCCATATGAGAGGTAACAAGAATAATTCTACAAGAATAAAATATGAAGAAGATGTTTTCATGTTTAGAAACTATGAAGTCCTGAAGATTATTTTCTGGGAATGGATACGATTTGTGGTAAGGAAATAAAATTGGTTGATGTCTTGGTAATAGAAGACCTCAGTCACAATTTCCATAGAATCATGCAACATTTTTCCCCATAGAAATCAATAGGATTTACTAAGAAGACATGTAACGTGAAGGGAATAGATGGTTTAGTGGTTATATATTGAAAATGAACAAAGGTAAATAACTACATTTTATGTGGAGAAGAAGATATGTTCTTTTTTTCTAGAAAAGAAGAAGAATATCACTTGCATAAACAATGTGGTCATCTTTTCCAACCATATATAGAAGATGTGGTGATGTGTGATGTCACTTGAGATCTCCATATAATATCACATGATCATAAAAATACATACGACACAAGTCAATAGGGGAAGATCATCAGAAAGACATAAAAGGAAAAGGAATAGAAGAAAACATCAGTTCATTAATTAGTGGATGGGGATGAATGTGGACCCATCTCACCATGAACCATTGACAAAAATAGGTATTATATTCTGTTCATTGGAAATTATATAATAATTTCATGGGTATTTTTTATTTCCCAGAAGTCAATGAGTTCAATTGTATTAAACAATATCATTGGGAATCCGAAAGGATGCTTTAACATAAAATTCTAAAGTTTCATACTGAAAATGTTACCAAATTCCTAAAGTGTCAAGTAGAGGACTATCTCGGGAAGCACAAGATAAGACATCAAGTTTCATCAGTGAGAAATCCTCAACAAAATGAGGTATTTGAGAGGAGAAAATGGGTCCTCAAAAATATGGAAAAAACAATTCTTATTTAAAAAGGCCTACTAGAGAAATTTTGGAAAGAAGAAATCCTACTAGTGGCCAAAATTTCAAATAGGTAACTATTTTGTCTGAAGGAAGGAATGAATACAAATGAGATGTGGAATAGATTGAATCTGACATTCAAATAATTTGAAATTTTTGGATGTAACTGATTTATAATAAAAATAGAAAAGAAAATGAAATTTGTGTCATGTGGAGATGTGGGGATATTCCTAGGATAATCTAAAAAAACAAAGAATACTAATCTCTCAATAAAATGCTGGGAAAACCAGTTTAAAGAAATGATTTCACTACAATGAAAAATGAAGGGAATATTCAACATTTCAGGGAAAACTTTTTGGATGAAAGATATGAGGAGGCAAGAAACACAAGGAGAGATAATATAAGGTCCCCGCCTTAAAAATTAATTAATATGGAATTAAATTAATAATTCACATTGAGGATATTTTCAGGTTTATATTTTTATAGAGTCAGTCCATGAATATTACATGTCAAAAGATTACAAAGTAGACACTTCTATTCAGTATCCATTTTTTTACAAAACATGAACTCTTGAAAAAAAAGACTCATGTCTAGTTCAATGTTTTATGTGGCATGACATTTCCTTGATCCTATCCTTGAATCTATTCCACTTTATGTCCTGTGAAAAACATTTCAAAAACTTGGGATGAGCATAAAAAGCTCAGTAAGGGATACACAAAGAAGTAAAACTGTTAGTTTATCAAAACAAAAAGTAAACCATGAATACTTTAACATAAGTAATACTTTTCACCATTATGTAGTATTAAATACTCTTCAATGAGTAGAAGATCATTACATAAATTTTTGTAACCAAAAGATTACCATAAAACCCATATAAAGAACACATAACATATAAAGGTAACTTGAGACATAAACATACTTAATGGAATAACCATACGGTCGACTTCCACACATATCACTAAATGGAATAGCCATACGACTGAATTCCATACCCAATGCATTGGAGGTTATAACCTAACCACCCGTCCTAGTATTCATGGCACCGCCCGTCATTTGGTTTATCATGTAACCACCCGTCAAATGTCCTTGTACCAACAAAAATCATAACACATAAAAAAATATAAAGGAAAGAAAACATTTCCACATTTTAATCACAATATATATCATAAATATATTGACATAAAAATCCATTTTCAAAACCATTTTCAATACCAAAAATACATAAAAGAGTATAAGGTATTTATTTTCTTTTAAAAACATTACGGCTTGTTGAGGAAGCCAAAGATAAAATATTACTCACGGTGGCGGAAAAGGTCTTTGTCACCGCGTATGTTAAATGAAACATTCTTTTTTTTCATTTAGTAAAACGTTTTGTAGAAAAATATTCCCTTTGAAAATTCAAGTGTATTTATATAGTGTATAAAATAATGTCGTGTATTAAAACAAAATATGCCTCAATGAAAGGAGATTGAGATGATGTCCCTTACCTTGCGTCCGACTTGACTCGATCATTCTTTAATCTCCTGAATAATAAACAAAATTTAATTTCTACTTTCTTAAGAACCGTTTTAATGTTTATTATTCCTTTTATATAACTTACTACCATTTAACATTATGTAATCATTTATGTTAATATCGTTCATTTTGTCGATATTTTTTACTTGAGTCAAAAATGGGTATCCTATAATTAAATGTTATTCATGTGGTCAAAGTTTCATTATATCCATAATGATATTCAGGATTTAGATATCATTTATATCATATATATCCATCATATACAGGTTTTTTAAAATAGTACATAACATTTAGAGGTAAGAAATGAAATGCACCGTTCACGAAGACAGTAAGCCGTATGTATGCATGAACGCTACTTTAATTTCTATTTTTTATTCTAACGGAATTAAAACATAATGATACATAGGAATATTATAATTCCAGTATAATATCATATATAATATCATTAAATCCATCCAATATACATCCCACATAGGGAATTAACGAATCAAATCACATTGAGGGGGCGGTAGTCCGCACTTCCTCAAATGAGATTATCATATTTACCCACTATGGAAGCCATAAAGGCATGCTATAAAAAGGGAAGTACAGAAGAATAAAGAAATCATAAAAATAATCTATATAATATATAAATACAGTGCCATCATAATGGATACCATGAGAGGTGGTAAGATGTAATTGAACAATCATCGTTTCGTGAGGCCTTAGTTTTCCATCCATAGAAACATTATGTTCTTCATCCATTAGATGGAGGTGTGTGTAAGTGTAGTTCAAATAATTCCCATAACAAAATACTATTATAATTAGGATACTGGTGTTGTTAAAAAAGAAAGGAAATAAAAAGAGTTTAGAGGTTTGGAGAAGTAAAATAAAATAAAACAATTTAAGAGAAATCATTACCTTTAATTTAGGTAACTTCCTTTGGTTTGAACCAAAAGGCCTTCTTGAATTGCTTTCTGCCTAAAGTAAGGCTTCTAGGAGGAGGAGAGGTATGTGGGGAGCTTAGTTGGGTAGAGTTTGGACGATCCATATGGCTTGAGAGGTGTGAGGAATTGCATAGAAGTGGTATCTTTTTATAAGGGAGAGGATGGGCTCTTTAGGAAAGTGTGAAACTATTATTTTATTATATAATGATATTCGGTTTCTAATGGACCAGAAATCATTATAGTCGAATATAAGATGATTCATGGTCGAAATAAAATAATACAATCATAATTGGACATGTTTTGGATAATATTTTAATCATTATAATATTATTTATTTAAATGATTTATTAATGAGGGCAATACTGCATCATTATTTTGTCAATAATAATTTAATATATTCAATGGATAAAAATTAGAAAACAATTACCATGATATAGGAAATATTTTTAGCTTCCCAATGAAAATTTATAGTACAAAATAAGACTTATATATCACCATATAAAAATTAATTACAAAATAATTTTTGTTAATGTCAATTTTACCTTTACATTAAATTAAACAATCTAAATTGTCATTTTCACTCCCAATGGGATCAATGGGGTCCCAAAATCAACCCAAAGATGACCATGGTCGTTAATGACTCAATTAATAAGGTTTGGACAACTGTTAATGTAATTTTGAATTATTATAATATTCTTTTAAACTTAAATTACCTTATTTACCTTTAACCGCGGTAAATAAAAGTCAAAAGTTACTATTCACCAAAAATTATTTTTATCGTATTAAACCACATTGTACTCCTTGATAAAAAACAATGTATTATGGATTTTTGAAATTCAATTCACAGAAGTGGTAAATTTTCATTTAAATGAAAAAGTCAGTTTTTCTAACTACCACTATGTGGTTTCACTATTCATCAAAAATTGAAGTTTTTCAGAAAAATACCAAAAATTCAGCCTAAGCATTTTTTGATATTCCAAATTCAAAATTGATGTCTATTTTTTTCAAATTCAAAACATATAAGTGGTATTAATTAATTTAATAATTAATTGCCGCTATAAAAACAAATAGCGTGTTTTTAAGAAACAATAACTATCAAAAGAATGCTACTTTTTATGTCCAATTTCAAAGTGAAATTAATTCCAATGGACAACATTGAATTAAATGGTAAAAATATATTTTAATTTCACTTTTAAACCAATTAAAATGATAATCTAACCATATAAATAAATTATATTAAAAGGCACCTTAGAATTAAAAAACAATATTTTTCACTATTCATTACAAATGAACTTTATCGGAAAAATACCATAATATTACCCAAAGTAAAATTTGATGTACCCATTCTAAAGAATAATATTATTTTGTCAAATATAACATATAAAAGTGACAAAAACTATATTTAAAGAGGGTTCTCCATCAAAAGGCGGTAAATCGGCCTTTAAATGTAAATTATGCTTAAAATTAGATTAATTCACATTTTAAGCCTCTAACTTTTATTGGATAAATGTAAATACATTTATCAAACATGTATAATCATATTTTAGTTAGTTTTGTTCATTCCCGCCATTACAATGGCTAAGAGTTAACTACCATTTACAATAATAATATTATATTACTAGTGTGCAACGTAAGATTCCAAAGAAACCTGTTGTTGCGTATTGGGTATGCTATCAAACATAGAAACCCCTTTAAAGAAAGATTAATATTTAATTCAAAAATATTAATAAATATGAAATATGTCTTATTCATCATTTACTTGGGATGTTACATCCTTCCACCCTTTTGGGAATTGCGTCCTCACAATTTTTATTTACTTATTAACATAAGTGGGTGTATTTATCAATCATAGCATTTTCAGATTCCCACATTTCCCCTTCAACCATAATATTTTTTCACAAAACCATTACCTGGTGAATTACCATATTCCGCAACACTTGCTCTATACGGTCAAGAATCTAGACTGGTTGTTCTTCATATGATAGATTCTCTTCCAAATGAACTACCTCTGGGATCAAAACATGAGATGGATCAGGCATATACTTTCTCAATATTGAAACATGAAAAACATTGTGTACCTGGGATAATCTAGGAGGTAAATCCACTCTATATTCAACTGATCCAACTTTCTCTAGAATTTCATAAGGTCCAATGATCCTCGGACTCAACTTTCCCTTCTAACCAAAATGCATAACACTTTTCCATGGAGAAACTTTGAGAAAGACATGATCACCTACCTCAAAAGAAAGATCTTTCCTCTGGTTATATGCATAACATTTCTGTCTGCTTTGAGTTGTTCTCATGTGCTTATGAATCTACTAAACTTTCTCTACTATCTATTCTACCAATTCTGGACTCATCAGCTTCCTGTCACCTAATTCATCCCAAAAAGCTAGATTTCGACAACACTATCCATATAATGCCTCAAATGGAGCCATCTGTATACTAGAATTAAAATTGTTATTATATGAAATTTCAAACAAAGAAAGATGTTGGCCCCAACTTCCAAAATAATCCATTGAGAAATGACATAACATATTTTCCAATGTCTGAATAGTTCGTTCTAACTGCCTATTTGATTGAGGATGAAAAGCTTTACTAAAATTTAATTTAGTACCCAATGACTTCTGAAGGCCTTTCCAAATTATAGAAGTTAACCTGGGATCATGATCAAATACAATGAAGATGGTAACTCCATGCAACCTGACTATCTCTTTAACATACAATCGAACAAGTTGATCTAGAGACAAAGTATCTCTAATAGGAAGGAAATGAGTAGATTTAGTCAATCGGTCAACTATAACCCAAATTGCATTATTACCTCGAGATGTCTTTGATAATCCCACCACAAAGTCCATGGATAAATTTTCACATTTCCACTCTGGCACCGGTAGAGGCTAAAGCATTCCTTTTGGTAACTGTCGCTCTGCTTTAACCTTCTGAAAAATCAAACACTTCACAGTAAAATTAGCAATATCTCTTTTCATTCCATCCCACCAGTAATACTCCCAAATATCTCGGTACATCATAGTACTACCAGGATGAACTTAAAACGGATAACAATGAGCTTCACATAAAAAATCATTCTTCAACTGTGAATCACAAGGAACACATAATCTATTTCCAAATCTCAAAACCCAATCATTGTCAACGTTTAAATCATGAAAATTACCCTTCTGAACCAACTCTACCATTTTCTGCAACTCATTGTCTTCTTTCTGCACTTGCTTTATTCTATTTGATAAAGATGATCTCACTGACACCTGAAACAAAACAGATGAATTTCCTGCACCAAAAACTTCTATGCCATAATTCATCAAATCAAATACCAAAGGATCTCGCTCCAAACATAACATGGATAACGAGACATTAGTTTTTAGACTCAAAGCTTTGGTCACTTTATTTTCTTTTCCCAGATGGCAATGGATCGTTCAATCATAATCCTTGATTAATTCCAACCATTGCCTCTTTCTCATTTTCAATTCTTTATGAGTGAATACACACTTCAAACTTTTATGATCAGAATATATTTCACACTTCACTCCATACAAATGATACCTCCAAATTTTTTATTCAAAAACAACATTAGCTAATTCCAAATAATGTGTAGGTTAATTTGACTCATTGGTTTCAACTGACGTGAAGCATAAGCAATTACTTGATCATTCTTCATTTGGACACAACCCATTCCTTTCAACGAAGCATCACTATAGATAACAAACTCACCATCACTAGAAGGTAGTGCCAAAACCGGATCATTCACCAATGTTCTTTTCAATTCTTAAAAACAATCATCACATTCTTTTGTCCATATGAACTTAATACCTTTTCGAGTTAACATAGTCATTAGACTAGATAACTGTGAAAATTGTTCAACAAACCTCCAGTAATAACCTTCCAAACCAAGAAAACTACGGATCTCAGTTATATTTCGGGGTCTGGGCCTTTCTTCAACAACTTTCATTTTAGCAGGATCAACAATTATGACATTTTTTTGAAACAATGTGACCATGGAATGAAATTTTTTGTAACCAAAACCCACACTTGATGAATTTCCCATAAAGTTTCTTTTCTTTCACGGTTTGCAAGCCAACCCTTAAATGACTTTCATGTTCCTTCTTACTTTTATAATAAACCAAAATATCATCAATGAACACAACCTCCATTTATCACCTGTTTCAACTAAGCCATCACTACAGTAAACTGCTCACTTCCGATTTAAACCATCTCATGTTGCTGATTCGGAAGGCCATTTCCCTCTGTATGCCGTCCTAGAAAATCTTCTCTATTTCCTCTACAAAAAACCATTCCTAACACATAAATATCTTAGGCGAAGAAACATGGTAATCTATAAATGCTACATGATCTCGATATAAAAATAAATTACCCTATGGATATTA
Organism: Viscum album; assembly: GCA_963277665.1. Classification (NCBI taxonomy): domain Eukaryota; kingdom Viridiplantae; phylum Streptophyta; class Magnoliopsida; order Santalales; family Viscaceae; genus Viscum; species Viscum album. Next base: position 1,350,724,803 of record OY728147.1, on the reverse strand, counting down.
ATTTAGCAATATAATAACTTCTAAAGTTATCTAAACTGGCCTTTGATACCTACTATAAGGACCCGACCTTAAACATTACTTAATATTGAATTAAATGAATAATTTACATTGAGGATCTTTTCAGGGTTAGAGTTTTAGAGAGTTATTCCATAACTATTACATATCAAAAGATTACAATGTTGACACTTCTACCCAGTATCAATTTTATTTTTACAAAACATGAACTCCTGAAAAAAAGGTTCATGTCTAGTTCCATGTTTTATACTACATGTCTTTTCCTTGATCCCATCCTTGACCCTATTCCACTTTATGTCATGTGAAAAACATTTCAAAATCTTGGGATGAGTATAAAAATCATAGTAAGGGATACACAAAGAAGTAAAACTGTTATTTTTTCAAAACAATAAGTAAACCATGAATACTTTTTCATAAGTAATACTTTTCACCTTTATGAAGTAGTAAATACTCTTCACTGAATAGAAGATCATTACTTACCTTTTTGTTACCAAATGTTTAACATAAAACCCATATAAAGAACACATAACATATAAAAGTAACTTGAGACATAAACATACATAATGGAATAACCATATGGTCGACTTCCACACATATCACTAAATGGAATAGCCATACGGCCGACTTCCATACCCAATTCAAGGGAGTTTATAACGTAACAACCCATCCTAGTATTCACAGAACCACCCGTCATTAGGTTTATCATGAAACCACCCGTCAAATGTCCAAGTACCAACAAATATCATAACACATACAATAAATATAATGGAATGAAAAAATTTCCACATTTCACTCACAATATATCACATAAATAAATTGACATAACAAATCCATTTTCAATACCATTTTCAATACCAAAAATACTTAAAAGAGTATAAGATATTTATTTCCTTTTAAAAACATTACGGCTTTTTGAGGAAACCAAAGATCAAATAATACTCGTGGCGACGGAAAAGGTCGTTTTCACCGCGTACGTTAAAAGAAACCTACTTTTCTGTCATTTACTAAAACACTTTGTAGAAAAATATTCCCTTTGAAAATTCAAGTGTATTTATACAGTGTATAAAATAAAGTCGTGCATTAAAACAAAATATGTCTCAATGAAAGAAGATTGAGATGAAGTCCCTTACCTTGCACCCGACTTGACTCGATCATTCTTTAATCTCCTGAATAATAAACTAAAGTTAATTTCTACAATCTTAAGAACCTTTTTCATGTTTATTATTCCTTTTATATATCTTGTTACCATTTAACATTATGTAATCATTTAAGTTATAACGTTCATTTTGTCGATATTTGGTACTTGAGTCAAAAATGGTCATATTATAATTAAATGTTGTTCATGTGGTAAAAGTTTCATTATATCCAAAATGATATTAATGATTCGTATATCATATATATCATATATATCCAGCATATACATGTTTTTATAATAGTACATAACATTTATAGGTAAGAAATGAAATGCACCGTTATTGGAGACGGTAAGCCGTATGCACGCATGAACGCTACTTTCATTTCTATTTCTTATTTTAATGGAATTATAACAGAATGATACATAGTTATATTTTAATTCTAGTATTATATCATATATAATATCATTAACTCCATACTTTATACATCTCACATAAGGCATTAACGAATCAAATCACTTTGCGGGGGCGGTAGTCCGCACTTCCTCAAATGAGATTATCGTATTTACCCACTATAGAAACCATAAAGGCATGATATAAAAAAGGGATTATAGAATCATAAGGAAATAATAAACATAATATATATCATATATAAATACAGTTCCATCATAATGGCCACCATGAGAGGCGGTAAGATGTAATTGAACAATCATCGTTTCGTGAGGCATTAGTTTACCATCCACAGAAACAATATGTTTTTCAGCCATTAGATGGAGGTGTGTGTAAGTGTAGTTCGAGTACTCATCATAACAACATCCTAATATATTGAGGATATTTTTTTTGTTACAAAATAAAGGAAATAAAAAGAGTTTAGATTTTGGAGAAGTAAAACAAAAGTAAACAATTTAAGAGAAATCATTAACTTTAATTTAGGTAACTTCCTTTGGTTTGAACCAAAAGGACTTCTTGAAGTGCCTTCTGCGTAAGGTAAGGCTTCTAGAAATAAGAGAGTGATTTAGGGAGCTCATTTTGGTAGAGTTTGGACGAGCCAAATGGCTTGAGAGGTGTTATTAATTGCATATAAGTGGTCTCTTTTTTATAATGGAGAGGAGGGGGTCTTTAGGAAAGTGTGAAACTATTATTTTATTATATAATTATATTCGGTTTCTAATGGTCCAAAAATCATTACAGTAAAAGATAATATGAGTCATGGTAGACATAAAATCATCAAATCTGAATTGGAAATGTTTTGGATAATATTTGAATCATTATAATCTTTTTTAGTTAAATGATTTATTAATGACGAAAATACTTCATCATTAATATGTCATTAATAATTTAATTTACTCGATGATTAAAAATTATATAAAAAATATAATGATATAGGAAATAGTTTTAGCTTTCCAATTAAAATTTATAGTCGAAAATAAGACTTATATATCACCATATAAAAATTAATTACTAAACGATTTTTGTTAATGTCAATTTTTCTTTTACATTAAATTAATTAATATGAATTGTCATTTTCACTCCCAAGTGGAACAATGGGGTCCCAAAATCGACCTAAAGATTCCCATGGTCGTTAATGAATCAACCAATAAGGTTTGTTCAAGTGTTAAGGTAATTTTGAATTATTATAATATTCTTTTAACCTTGAATTACCCTATTTACCTTTAACCGCGGTAAATAAAAGTCAAAAGTTACTATTCACCAAAAATTATTTTCATCTTATTGAAACACATTTTACTGCTTTATAACAACCGTTTATATTGGATTTTCAAAATTCAATTCACAGAAGTGGTAAATTTTCATTTAAAAGAAAAAGTCATTTTTTAACTACCACTAAGTGGTTTCACTATTCATCAAAAATTGATGTTTTTCAGAAAAATATAAAAAATTCAGCCTAAGAATTATTTCATATTCCGAAATAAAAATTGATTCATATTTTTCCAAATTAAAAACATATAAGTGGCATTAATTAATTTAAAAATAAATTCCCACTGTTAAAACAAAAAGCGTGTTTTTAAGAAACAATAACTATCAAAAGATTTATACTTGTTTATGTCCAATTTCAAAGTGAAATTAATTCCAATGACCAGCATTGGTTGACATGGTAAAAATATATTTTAATTTCACTTTAAAACCAATTAAAAAGATAATATAACAATATAAATAAATTAGATTAAAAGGCACTGATGAATTAAAATACAATATTTTTCACTATTCATTAAAAATGAACTTTATCAGAAAATACAAAAAACTACCCAAAGTAAAATTGGATGTTCCAATTATAAATAATAATATTATTTTGTTAAATATAACATATATATGTGAAAAAAACAATATTTAAAGAGGGTTCTCCATCAAAAGGCGGTAAATCGGCCTTTAAATGTAAATTATGCTTAAAATTAGATTCATTATAATTTTAAGCCTATAACATTTGTTGGATAAATGTAAATACATTTAAAAAACATGTATAATCATATTGTAGTTTGTTTCATTCATTCCCGCCACTACAACGGCTAGGATTTAACTACCTTTTAAAATAATAATATTATATTACTAGTGTGCAACGTAAGATTCCAAAGAAACCCGTTGTTGCGTATAGGGTACACTATCGAACATATAAACCCCTTTAAAGTAATATTAATATTTAATTAACATATATTAATAAATAATATATATGTATTATTCTTCATTTACCTATTATGTTACATATATAGTGGTAAATGTTGATTTTGAAGAAGATACTAATGATGAGAAATAAGAAGGTATGTTCGTATGAATAAGGAAGCCAGTGAGTTGATCTGAAATTGATAACAAAAATATTATTGGTTATCCAATATAACCTGTTCAAACATAAAGAAAGAATTAATTACAATATAAATCTTTCTTATCATTGGTATAGATGAATTTTTTTTAATGTACCTGGAAATGAGAACTGGGATGAAGCAATGAATGAAGAGCTTAATTATGTTGAAAAAAATTAGACATGAGATATTTTTTTGAGACCAATATATAAGAATTTCAGTGTGACTAAATGGGTCTTCCGCAAAAAGGTGAATGAAGATGGCATAGTTATTCAAGACAATGTATGACTGCAGATAAAAGGGTACTCTCAGATAGAGGGTATCAATGTTGACGAGTCATTTTCACCTATCTTATGTCTTGAGACAATCAGATTATTCTTGGCCATTTCAGTGCAATATAAGATTGAAGTGTTACAGATGGAAATCAAATATGTTTATTTGAATGAGGTTGTGGAAGATAATGTTCATATTGAGAATCCATATGGTTTTTCATTCCTGGATATGAGAATTTTTTTTATGATTTATGAATGATCATTAATGGGATGAAACAAACACTAAGAGCTTGGTATTTGAGGATTGTTCATCATTTCAGGAAGATTGGATTTCAGCATGGTAGAGTTGATTACAATCTATTTTCAACAACAAATGTAATCAATGAGTGATGGAGCTGGTTTATGTTAATGAAATAATATTTGTTGGATCAAATTATGCTCAGTGCATACAATTCTCCAAATTCATGAAAAGTGAGTTTGAAATGTACATGATTGGTGACCTGAAATTTTTCACTTGTTTAGAGGTGACACCAGAAGGATATAAGCATTCATTAATCAATCAATGTACACCAAATAGGTTCTGAGATGATTTGAAATGGAAAATTATGAGGAGATGAATATTTAGATGTCTACCCAGATGAAGTTATCAAAAGATTATTAAGGAAATGAAGTTAATATCACACACTATAGGAAGATTATTATAAGCTTACTATAAATGATAGGGTCATGACCTGATATTGTTTTCTCCACATTCCAAGCAGTGTGGTATAAATTAAATCCCTAGGAAATCCAAATTATCTTAGTGAAAATAATACTTACGTATATCAAAGGAACTGGGGATTTTAGTTTAATGAATAATGAAAAATATTAGATAGAGTTATTGTGTTATACAAATACATATTGGGAAAATTTAAAAGATGATTGAAAATCAACATCTAGAGGATATTTATATCATGGTAGGTTTTTTATTCTTTTTCCATGAAAGAAGAAAGATTTTATTTCATTGAGCATTGCGTAGTATGAGTATGTTGCGTCCACTAAAAAATTCATATGGTTATTATGGATGATACAACATCATGATCATATGGTAGTTGATGTGAAGTCTCTGATCAGAATCTAGTGAGATAATTTGAGTGTTATGTATCATAGAAAAAATATATACCATCAATCTAGGAAAATGACCATTTATTTGAAATATTTTTTTTCAAGGAGATGGTGGAGTAAGGGCTTGTGATGTAGGATTATGTGCCTAAAGAACTACAGTTGGTAGAAATTTTGACGAAGGTCATATCTAAGGATGTTTTTATAGGCATTGACTGGATCTTAGAGTTTATTGAACTCCACCTACATGAAATAGTGTAGATATGGGACTCCCTCCCTGAGGTATGGTGTGTTTTTATCTAATTTACTTATCAATTCACATTCCAATGTAGCAGACCACAATGGAGTGAAATTTGGGTTTGTTGACAAAGGGGGGGGGGAAGTATGACTATTCATGGGATGAAATTATCAGTAAGTCTTTGTAAATAAATAGGGAGAAGCTAATAGGTAGAGTATCAAGATAAGGGGAGCAACGAGGTATGTGGAGAAGTGAGATAAGAGTAGGAGTAATCAATCTGACTATTCTACATGTGATCGATCAAAGATAAGATATCTAGTTAGTTGAGGATTCATGATGATAGTGGGTGAGTGGTGTTTGAATGGTATCCACAATTGGTGATAGGAATGAAGTGATTCATTGTTGAATATTTCATTATACTCATGATTCTCACACCTAGAATTACTCATATGGGCATAGAGTATTTCTTGAGTAAATGTTTGATCTCTATTTTAATCACAAGTGGTGAATGCTGGTAGCATTGAAGAAGCTATAATGAGTTATCAAGGTATAGATAATAGTTTCCAAATTGTTTTTATCAAACCTATTTGGGAATATTTTTGGGTAAATATCTCTCTAGGTAGCATTGCATCATTTTTGGGTTTGTTGTGTTTATTGACAAAGAATGATATTAAGATGTCTTGTCGAGCTTTATAGATATTATTGGAAATCAATGTTCATAAAGAACCATGACAAAGGAATAGAATATTTGGAGGTGGTATAAAAATAATATATACAAGGTGGCGATGTTTCGTAGTGTTTAACAAAATTTTGGGGTACAAAATTTAGGGTTTGGATTTCATAAAAAAGTTGAATTCCACGACGATCTCATCAAAATATTATAATGCATGGAAATTTTCAAATATGGGCTTCTTGAGATGTTTTTTTCAAAGGATCAAAAAATTCTAGAGGAGGTATTCATGAAGTGGAAGACCATTATGATACCGATAAAATGGAGCTTCATGAATGGCGAGAGAGTTCATCATGGTTGTTAACAGAAGGCTCTGTGATTAATATGGGTGCTGCAAAGGGTGTTTTATGGAATACTCTGTGATTAAAATGGGATTCATGAATGAAAAATTATAGTTGATCTTCACGAATGGAGATGTGCCGTGAATGGAATTTTTGACGCATCTGGAAAACATGTTGTAGGCGGTGGTGATTAAAGAAGAGATGATATTATAAATATGAGGCTACACAGTTCACAATTGAGAGGAAGAGAAGAGTGAATCAACCCAAATTCTATGTCTCTGATTTTTAAAGGAGTTCACGAAGGTGGTATGTGAAGTCATTCATGAAGGCTATAAGCCATCCAAATATTCTGAGTATCATGAAATAAATGATTTTGTGAAGGACATAAAAATCAAACCGAATCATGTGAGCTTCACAAAACCTAGTTTGACCTTTTAAAAATAGGTATACATTGCTAAGGGTATGTTTGAATTGAGAAAACTAAAGATATTCTTAAGGGCTAGATATAGATTCAATAATTAAGGAGCTTCACGAAAGAAGGAGCTTCGTGAAAGAAGGAGCTTCATGAAAGAAGGAGCTTCATGAAGGCAAGTTTGTGCATCATGAAAGAAGAACTTTTGGAAGGACTTGTTGTTCTTCATGAAAGTGGGGATTCATGAAGGTAGTGTGCTTTTTGAAAAAATGTAGAAATGTATTTCCCAGAGTTCAGTGTCAAAGAGGTATTTGTCACTGAATGAAAGTGGAATATCAATAGAGCATCCACAAACACTGGTGGAAGCATTCATTAAAGGCAATGAAATGACTTAAAATTATATAAACTGTATGTGGATCATATAAAGAAGAAGTGATCACACATCAGTTGAGAGATCATTGATCTTTTTAATTGTGATTGGATTTAAACTAGGAGGGGCAGTGAGTCCACTTAGAACATGTAAATAGTAGTTCACCTACAATATAATTGGTACATCATCACATTGATGTTGTATGACCCTTGAATATAGACCAATGGTGGTGAACTAATAGAAATTTATTTATTATATTCATGCTTTAAGATATGTTTATACTTTATATTGGGGATGATAGATAATAGTGTTTTCTCTAATAATGAAACAAGATAAAAAAGGGGAAGCTGTTTTAATCTGTCATACCCTGATTGACCCACCTATAAGATTACATTTCCTAGTGGACCTGAAATACAAAAATGCAATCATTGAACTATAACAATGAAGTCCCACCTAGCTTCCATCACTCAATGGTCTCCACACCATTGGGTTTTAATCTCATTGCTAGACATTTTTTATCGTATGTTTTTATGTTCCTTAACCAACATCACCAAATTATGATCCACAAAAAAATAAATGAATATTGAAACACCACTTAGTGTTCACATTCCACAATAATGTCAGATAGTACTGGAATCATATACCATTAATATGAATATTCCTTTTCTAATAGTGCATACGACTATATGTTGAATGCATAAGCCACCAAATTTCCATTACCCAGTGTCTAAATTATTTCAAATTAGAACACATTATGGTCCTCCATCAAGCTCATTTTTATCAAATTCAGATCCATTTGTGATAAAATGTTCTTTAAACTCTTATGAACTATGGAAATATTTATTTACAACCAAAGAGATAATTACACAATGTCTTCAAAGTATGAACAAATAAGGATAACTCCAAATCATGTTTTTTGAGTTATCATCAATCCACCAACACTCTCTTATGCCAAATGCCAATAAATTGTCTCCATGCATGAAAAAACAGCCCAAAATAGATCCCGATGTATTAAAATACACCATGTTCCCATGTACCGATTAGGGAAAATTCATGATTAGTATAGATGAAAGGAAAAAATTTAGTTCTTGAAAAGGATTCTGACATTCATCCATCAATTGTAATGGCATAATATTCTTTTTCACAAGTATTGGTAGTTGTATGATGTAATAAACAATGAATAGGTAATAACGATACATACTAAGAGAACAATGTATCTCAAGTACATTATTTGGAAGGTGGAATGAAATATTATCTTTTATCATATCTGTATCAAACAAAACATCATTTTAGAGAATACAAGTGTTATAAATAATAGTTCCTGTAATAAAAAAATAGTAATAATCTTTCATACAAACGATTCTCTCTAAATATTTATGATACAACACCCAATGTTTCTCATGCTCATTCATTGTCCTTAAATACACCAATATTTCATCCACAACCACCATTATAAAAGAATTCATGTATCGTTTAAATATCCAATCCATCAATGCTATTATGACTCTTGGTGCATTCGTAAGTCCAAAAAGAATTATCACATATTCATAATTGTCATAATTAATTCTGAAAACAATACCTTGAATATATTCTTTCTGAACTGACAATTGGTGATATCGTAATCAAAACAGAATCTTGGGAAACCACTGGGATCCCCATAATTTAATGATTTGGTCATCCATGCATGGAAACAGATATATATTCATTATTTTATCTTGGTTAGGTTTATGATAATCCACACACTACTGTGACTAACCATATGATTTCTTCACCCAAGAATGGGGCCTCCCATGGAGGCATGCTTGATCGAATGATTCCATATATTTTTACATCCTCCAACTCCAGTTTTAGTATCATTAATTCTATTGTTTAAATTATATCATATTGAATTATGATAGGACTGGTTCCTTTAAGGAGAATAATAGTAAAATCCCCTTCTCGCCTGGGAGGAAACCTTGATAATTATTTTGGAAAGGCATCTTGAAAATTATATAAAACAACCAAAAAGAACTTTTCTACCATCATAAATTGATTCCAAGGAAAAATATGAAAACATGTAAGATATCATTCCCACAACTGGTTCTAGTAGTCCCCTTACAACAGTGTTTACATCCCTTTCTTTTATAAGGATATGTTCAATGACATCCTCTATCATGATTCTAACTATTCATTTATAGTAGTTGATTTGAGATTCTAATGTTTTAACCTATTCAATACCCAATATTATATCATATACATCCATCTACAGCACAAATATGTACCATTTTAGCTTAGATCTGTCATCATTTATAGAACATTATTGACATAATAAGGCTCTATAAACTCATTTACCATGTTATGTTTGATGATTTATCATAGAGGGAATCGTTTAATGTATTAAAGTGAAGAAATAAATAGCTGAAGAAGTGATAATGGAATTTGACACAACACTATCAAATAGAACTATTTTATGGGTAGAATTAAACAGAATCATACCTCTCACTGTATATGGTCATGTTTGATCATCCATAATCACATCATCAGCTCCATATATTGACTTAGTAATTTCACTTTTCTCATAGTTTCCCTATTGAGATTAACCTTCTTGAGAAGTCACAATATCCCTATAATCACCTAGCATGCTCTACTCTATTGATGAGATTGGTTCTGCTATCCTCATCCCATAAATGCATACAACAACTATGACACTAAAGAAGATTCATGAGCTCTTGACCTCATAGCACTGCAAAACAATTTCGTATGATTTCCCATCATGTTGAAATTATGGAATGTTCTTACTAGTTTTGTACACTCTCACTTCATGTGTTTGAATGAACCACATTTGAAACGTCATTATTTTTTCATGGGTTATAGAGGTACATTTACTAATCTAGCTGTCTAATTAAAATTCCCACTCCCACCAAGGATGTAGGTGTTCCACTTCATCTTTTTCAAAGAATTTGAGTTCCCACTAGTTCCAATTGGTTTCAACAAAATTACTCCTCCCATATCTCTAAATATGTCATTTTATACAATTTTATCTCTATTTAACATAACTATATTGTTAGTAAAATAGAGCATTTCATTCTATGAGCGAATCTCCTACCTTATCCTCGATTCAAAGATCTATGTCTTCAAGGATGTACTAGCTGCATGCTCAGTTGAAAAGTTTTACAAATTCATTAATTTATCCCCATACATGGTGACATAGACATTTTATTACTTTATACTGAAGAATTATATAATTATTACGATCTTGAATGTGTAAGTATAATATTTGTTAGATTTTTTTTTCAAATCGCCTTAAATAAGGACTTTATCAAACTCAGCCAACACCGCTAGATCCCACTACTAGCATTCGAAATCCTCTACCAGATAAATTTCCATCTTCAATTTCAGCTCTACATTATTGATGATGAAATTGAAATTAGGAGTCATCCATTTTAGCCACACCTATGCCTTTTCTTCTTTAGAATCACCCTAGAAGATTGGAGGATTCTACATCTAGATGTGGGAAAAATAATCCATAAGACTTGACTCATACTTCTAGTTCCCTATGTCCAAAATCAAAAAATTCTTGGAAAATCATCTAATCTAGATATCGGTTGACATATGGATCAAGTGAAATCGTAGTTGCCACAACTTCTTCCAGTTTTTTCTATGATGACTATCTAGTTCCATTTTCTATACAACACAACACACGAGATGTCTCACACTCTAGAATCTAAAGTCACAACAATTTCAAATTATATCACATAATAAATAACCACTTTTCCATCCAAATCAAAATTTTCCAAGGGGAATCATATTTTAGAAATATTTACTAGTTTTTGAATATGAACCCATTTTTAGAATAATATAACCATGCTTGTTTTCAAAATAATTCATTTGAAAATAAATTCTTATTTTTTCAAACAATTAATCAAAACAACGAATAAAAAACTATCTCATTATTTGAAAAGAAATTTTTAATCCTAGTGGGATGTCATTCCATTAATGTATGACTTGATTGTGTCATTGGACAAACCCATGAAAATGACAACATAAATACTATAAGTGTCTCAAAAACACATTTGTGTGTGTCCTCCTGGTAAAATGAATTATAGAATAATAAGATTAGAAACATCTTTTTGATGCCCAAACTTTCATGTCCCAAAAAACCAACTCCTTTATAAGATCCCAACCCAAGTAATAGAAAGCAATGAATTACACTCCAAAACCTATAGAACATTTGATTGTTAGTTCAACAAGGAAGGGAACAAGTAGATACCATTTATCTCAAACATGATTTTGTATAGAAAAAAATGATACCATTTATCTCAACTGACATTTGAACTGAACAAAACTAACAATTACAAACTCATGATAAATCTTATAACGTCCATCCCCATATCCTTGGGTTGAGAGGGCAGTATGAAATTTATATTCCTTATGAAACATCACTAGTACACCAAAGGCTGGAAATAGATACCAAAGAGATTCAATTCATGTGGGATATGATATTATCATTCTAAATAAAAAAATAACCAAATAAATCTAAACCAAACAACCCACTATGTGATGTATGATAATAATGAATGGAAACTAAACATTTTATTAATCAAAATCATACTAAAATCATGTACCACACCAGAAGACTGAAATATAAAAGTAAAGATAGGATGAAAAACTATCAAGACTCGATGAAAAAGATAAGACTCTATTATTAATATGCTCCATGCTCTATCATCATCAAATATCCCTAGCATCATCAATTGTTGATAATGACATGTGATACTATTCCATTTCCCATTTCCCTGTAAATTTCATTAGTAAATGAACCAAAGTCCCAAAGAATGGATGAGTACTAAAACATAGTAGGTTTTCCCAAATTACTTCCCTACTAATTCTACTAGGAATGAGTAGTTAGAAACATTTATATAAAATTGTTTATATTAATTTTTTTTTAAAATATGTACTAACAAAATACAATCACCTTATAAAATTGTTTATAACAAAATATATAAAATTTATATATCAAACAATTTTACAGCAAAATCTATTTTCAAGATAATAACAGAACCATGCTTTAAAACATTTTAAAAGGTCCATTTGGAATTACCAATCCATTCCACATATTCACACTAAAAATAATGCAGTCATTATTATTAATGTTCCTTATTCAAGAGTTCTATCTCATTGATCTAAAAATTCATTATAAGTTAATTATTTCCCATATGCCAATACACATTTTCCACAGAACACATGGTCATATTCTAACCACTCTCCATAAATGGAATATGTACTGTGAGAAAAAAAGTATTCACAAAACCATAGAAAAATAATTTCACTAAATAAACCATTAATTGAAAACCATTTTCAATCAAACTATTTCAATAAAAAACCATATCAATAAACAACCCTTTTTCTAAAAAACATATTCCAAATACTTAATCAAGATATTATTTTAAAATCATCACTTCAAAATCTATTATCAAAGAACATTTCAAAACCAAATACCATAAATCATCCCTAATGATAATTTATCACATAATTTTCACCAAAATTTCTTAATCAATTTCATTAAATTAGATAAATTTTAAACCATAAGAATCTATACTAGGAAGAGAAGTTGAGAGTGAAGCAACATATATCACAAGTTTTGGAAAAAATAAGAAACGACCAGAAAAACATCCCAAAACTAGTGATGAATTTCTACAAACCTTCATTATATATCTATCCATATCATTTAAAAGGCCAAATATAAACATATTTGGAATCCGTTTAATTATATATACCCACACCAAGTGTAGATCTTAGAAAACAAGAGTATAAGAGAAGTAGATATAATAAAATGAATCAAAATCCACAAATAATTAAGCCTTATCGAAAGAATTAGGCATCAATGCACCAAATAAATTCATACAGATCGATTCCAATAAACTTGGGAGACATTATCTAAACATTGAGAGACCAAAATATAATGTGATGTTTGTTTTGGGGTAAAAACAAGAATGTTAGATTTAAAAAATGAGTTAGATCCCCAATTTAAGGATCTAAATTTGACCGTCACATTGTTTAGTTACACTATTAGATAAAACATATGGTAACTGTGCTCCATCTTCTGCCTTATGAGACAACATGCATGGTCTCCTCACATTTTCTATCAACCGTGAGAATAATTCAAAGAAGCCACTTCGTAAAAAATTCAAATTCTAAATTTCAAAGTACACGGTTCAACTAGGAAGTCACATGTTTTTGATAACCCATGAATTGCACGTGCGCCTTATATTTTTCCCCAATCTCAGTATGCATAGTTTCTTTGATTGTTTTGTGATTTCAATAAACTATACATCACTCGTGCAACTATAGAAAATCCCCCAAATAACATAAAATGTTCCCAAAACACTCCCAACATCAAACAACCACATTATATAGTCATAAATAAAAAAGAATGGCTTTCTCTCTAGAAAACAGGGGTTCTACAACAGGGATAGATTTCCGTTAATACATGGAGTGTATTAACGTATGGGTTATTGGGATTTAAACAGAAAACAATTTTTTTGAATGCTTACTGTATGATTCTATGGATTTTACAGTGGGTCCAGATACTAATAATTATCTTGAGAATTCCTTGGGGGTAATTTATCATATGATTTGGTTGTTTCAACAATTGAGAAGTAATAATATGTATATTGGGATTCATCATTCAAGTATTATAAGAATCATTAGGTTTAATGTATCCATAATAATCATAAAAACATTTCGAATTAACCATTTTAGACATAATAACATATTATTATGGGATTAATGGGCCACCTCGACGTTCATACAGTTAAACATTATCAATTTCTGCTTAGATGGATCTAATTTATTGGGAATCATCACTGACCCTACTAAGTTGTTTTATTAAAATATTCCTATTTCAATACTAGGAACATTATTTTTGATCTAAAATAAAAATACAATTCTTAAGTCAACCCCAAATTTTGGCTTCTTAGGATTATTTGTATGGATTTTTTGAGTTCTCTATGGGATCAAATGTTTGATCTATAATGGATGAATATACGATGGATTATGAGGGTAATCATGTATCACCCTGGTGTGACATAATATGATCAAATAAATTCAATTATTGTCAATTGTCTAATCATTTAATCCTATGTCTTCTGATAAATTCTATGGATTGATGATGGATATTTATTTTTTAAAATTATCTTTCCATATAATATATTATTATAATTCCTTTCATTATATAAAATGTATATATCAATAAATATATTGTTCAACTATGAGACCCTATTAGTGTAGTCCTACTAAGTTGTACTCATAGCATGGTTGGTCAGTAATGAATCATGGGTACCTGAGACTGTGTACACTTATTTTCTAATATAGTTTAGGCTAAGGACTGGTACAAGATAATAATTTGTAGAAGCTTATATATAAACAAGATACCGGGACAAGGTAAGGCATGGGTATTGATGGAGGATCGACATGTAATTTATTTCTTTGTTATCCGTTTATATGTGTCTTCTTAAAAGAAAACTTGTTGTATATCACTATAGGTATATTTATTCTTATTTTATATATAATCCTCTAGTTTATTTATTTGATTGATTTGAATATAGTTTCAAATATAAGTTTTTTTTATTTATCTATTAATATTCTCTCTAATAAGAGGTATTGTCTCCCCACTGTACTACCCTAGATCGCTAAATTTAGTTAGTTTTCAATGGGGTATGGGGTGGCCAGCAAACGGTCATGTGGAAAACTAGGTTGGGGCCCTAGTCATCTGTCCTTTTTCCCAAGAGATAATAAGGTGGTATTTGATATTAAGTGATTTATATAATTGGTTTATCAAATATCATTTCTTATTTCTAATTTAGAGATTGTATATTAGATATAGAAATGTGTTGTAGATTTTTGATTAAATGATGACTCATGAATTTTGAACACATTTTATGGTGAATTTCTAGGATAAAAGGATATTGGATATATTTTTTTTGTTCATTAAGTTATAATTCGATTATTTCTCATCATGTTATATACATGTGATTTTTTTGTTCTTGATTACTTAAGGATTAATTCACTTCACTGTAGAAGAAATAGTCTTATAAATTATCATATTAAAAAAATTGGATTCATATTAAATTTATATTTCTATATGTGGTTGAAATTACTATCGACAATATTAACATGCTTAAAATAATAAACAATAATTTATATATAATTTCCTATTTAATTTTATTTCTTAAAATCCAATCATCTCAACCATTATATATATGTGTGTGTGTGTGTGTTAGTTGGTGTATCTCCTTCTGATGGAATTTCATGTTGATATTTATAATGACAATGTTGAGGTTGATTTTAATGGAGTACATCAATAATGAGTTTCATAATAATTCTTGTAGTTTGATATAGAAATTGATTGCATTTAATTCCCCCTTATATGTTATTAATATATGGATATTGTTATCTAGAGTGTCAACAAGAGCCTATAGTTTTTTCTACCATATAACATCAGTGGGGGGATTATACTAAATCAAAACAAGTGAAATTTGGATATTTATCCCACATAATGGTAAGGGTTTTTTATATATAAGTAGATGAAATCATTGTCCTCATGGGGTGAATATTTTTTTGGATTCCATGTGAGGATCATGAACATATTTTTGTTACTTATAAGGAAACATTTTATGATGATTCCCTGAACAAATAATTATCATATATGTTTGATGATTTTCCAATTGATTCTATAAGAGAGTGTATATATTTATTAAAGTAGTGTAGGTGTACAAGGACTTGAGTTATTGTGTTGTAATTGAATTTGGATATTCATTATTACAATAACTATATTATACATGAGATATTATTTATTGACATGGTTGAAGGGACTAGTGCCTTAGGATGTGAATTAGTCACATTGGTAAGGGGTCTTCTGGAATGTGTGAGTGATTTCCAATCTAGAATTTTGGATAGTTTTTTATTATAAGATTTAAGAAAATATAGTGTCGTAGATATTTGATTTATGAATAGTGGTATTTTGAGAATATTTTTATGATTATCGTAAGCCAATGTGAAATGAATTAGATCATGAAAGGGAAGAATTTAGTCTTTGGATACATGAATAGTTTTTTTGGAAATCCTAATTGGATTATTATTTACATTAAACTATTAAAAAGAAAGGGTGATCTTTTCTTTATAGAACTATCATTTCATTGATCATATTATATGACCTGGGTGTCTGAGATAAGTTCTGTTGATGAACAACTCATTATAAAATGTTTTGGGATTATGGTTGATTTACATAAAATTGTGACAATTTTAAGAATCATTAAAATCATTATGGAACGAACATACTAGGATGTGCCATGAATATTTTTATAAAAATTTTGAGCTGTGTATGAATTCATAAAATAATATTATGTAATATCGATGTAAATCAAATGGGATACATATGTATTATCTAATTAATTGGAAATCGGAGTGCGATCATGTGTGGACAGTTTTCTTGGATGATTTTCTTGTATGATGTGAATGGGATATGAATTTACGATTCCAATTGACATTTTCATAGGACCAAAATGGCCATGTATAGTCTTTATGTTTGTGAAAAAATGGTTCTAACAATATTTCTATCCTAATTTTGATTTTTTAGATTAGTTATGGATGAACCCCCTTAGCTGGGAGTGTCATATTTATCAATTTCATATAATCCTCAACTTATATGGATTATAGATGCATGCTACTAGCTGATGGATAGTTGAGAAAGCACTAGGACAAGAGTGGACTGGTGAATCAAACTTATGTAGTCATCTATTATATACTAGTTCCTGAAATTCTATGTGATTTATGTTTGGATTATGAGTATTTGAATTGATATTTGGGTGTAATTTTTTGGAATCATAGTGTGATTTTCATTGTTTGTGTGTTGATGGTAATTATGCAACATGAAATTTGTTTTGGGTTTTTTAATGTTTAAATAATGGAATCAAAATGTGTTTTTTTTCAAACTCAATTAATGTTGTAATTCTATATATATTTATTTGTGTGGCCAATCATGATTTATCATCATGATACATAGAATTGTTATTGAGGAAGTAAATTGAACATTTGTGGCTAAGGAAAAGTGTTTTTGGAGTAGGATTCCTAGAAGATGTGAGACCAGTGGGGTTTTTGTGATAATATATTTTTTGGGATTGAAATTGTATTGGGTATATTTTTTAGAAATTGTATGTGTGTTTTATTGATAATTTAGGTGGGTTAGGAAAAGAATGTGCATCTGTTTAATTACATTTATGAATTAATTGAAACTGATTATGTATTAAATTGAGAATGATGATATGTACCCACATTAGACCAGATTTGTTAATTTATCATTGGTTTGGTCACATGGTACACAAATCACGTGTGTTGATGGAATACAAAGGAAGCATTTTCATTATATTATTTTAATAGGGGGCCATCACAGATCAAAATTTTCTTTTGTGAGGTTAGGCTTATTGTACGAAGCACCATAAAGATAAATAGGTATAACTTAGTGATGTTATGGAACCTATATATGGAGTTTTGTATTCATACATAATAATATATATTTTTTTATTATGGTAGATTTCAGATCATATTTTAATAAGATGGGTTCAATTTTTAGGGGCATGGGATATAGATCTTTTTCACCATTTGGATTGAGAATTATATTATATGATCATGAATTGAAAACCAACAAAGGTCATAATGGTGATGAATTTCAATTATGATTTCTTGGAGTTGAGAAGTTTTTTGGTGGGTATATTGTTTTTAAACATGTTTTTACACATGTGAAAATTCTATATGGATTATAATTTTTTAAAATTAGTTATATGGTCTAATTTGAGAACGTATATTAGGATAAATAATTTGATAAATTGAGAATCCAAATATGATTTATTTGGAAATTTTATGTGCTTAAAGAGATGGATTTAGAGATATACTATGTCTTGGGAGATTTGGGTTATATACTAAATGTTTTTAAAAGGAATTTTAAACGTTTTTTCATTTTGGTGATAATAGAAAAAGTGGAATAGTGTAATACCTATTGTTTCAGTAGATTTCAAATTATTTTATATTGTTTTGAATGATTCATGTTAATTCTCAGTGGATAATTCTGGGAAAACCATATAGATTATGATTAAAATATTGAAGGGTTTCTTCTAACTAAAAAATGGTCCATGGTAACATAAAAACAATGTAAAATGTTATAGATGGTTTGAGATACAATTCACACCATTTTCATGATAGTTAGTAAATAATGAAGACCAAAAATTCATATTGTTACCCCTTATACCTTTTTTTCCTCTAAACTAATATATATCTAGTATAGGTGTGTGTTCTTATTTTTCCAAACCATAGTGAAATATAAAAATATGACGGAACATTATTAGATCCAAATAATCATATCTTCCATAAAAATGTCCCTACATTATTTAATAATTATTTGTTAGAGGTATGTCACCATATAAATTCATTTAGTATTTTTGGATAAAAAAAAATTAATAGTGGAATCTATTCAATGTGTTATGGTGTTGGGATGGGATGATACATGGAGTACAATATGGTCATTTGGCATTATTTTAGTCTAATTTGAGCCCGGTTGAGATGTGACGTGAGTTTTCAATGATCATGGACATTTATATTAAATTACATATCTATTGACTTTTTTAAAAAGTGATTTATATAATTAAATATAATATATTATAATTAGTTATGTTCTCTTTGGGATGTGAACTAGGTTACTAGAGTATGCTGTGCCATATAGAGAATCCCTAACAAAACTATTGGAGTATATATTTAAAGATGAATTTTATTTTCTATTGGTTGGTAATCACTTAAGACAACTATGTGGTTCATGAAATCTATTTTACAAAGTGTGTTATTTATATTATTTATACTATATTGATCAACATTTTAATTTTAAAAAATTATTAAAAACTTATGTGTAATATATAATTAAAATTAAATTACATGGATATTTTTGAAAAAAATGTTTGGGGTACAAATATACCCTGAAAACTAGATGGGATTAAACTTCTATCATTTTATGTGGACATGATATACTTTTTTCATAAACTCTGAGAGTTTTGGATCAAAATTTTGTTTTAATAAAATTAAATATAACCATGGAATTTTTGTTTAGTGGTCATTATCGTTGGTCCCCCTTATGACCTCTAGTAATACTGAATTGATGAATTGAAAATTAATGGCTTGGGTAGGACTTTTGTGAACCATTTAATTTGATTGAGTTATATAGATACTGAGACTGGTCATGGGATGAAAGATCCTTCTCTACTGATATATGATAGAAGAACCCATATGTGGTATTCGATCATGATGTGACATTGGGACCATGGTAGGTACCTCATGAGAGATTTTTACCCTTGATATGGAATGTGTAGTGGTTACGAACATTAATATGGGTGTTGACATAAAAGTTGAACCATGTATTATATTATAAAATATGTTGGGTAGAAAGGATGTGTCATACTCCTAAGAAGCCGACAATGATAATACATTACTTTTTTAGAATTTGTTTAGCCTCATTAAATTTTTTTATTATGATTTAAGTTATGAATAGGCTGATTGATTTTCATCGAGACTTATAGTATAATATCTATAGGTTAATAAGGGATTTAAAAATGTTCCTTTGTTTTATAAATTCGTGATGATAGTTCAAAATGATCAGACCATTGTGTGGTATACTATTACTGATATTGATATTTCCATGGTGTAATTCCCCATATTATAAAGTCATGTTACTCTTTCAGGACGAAATCCCTAAATTCATGAATTTAATATTCATGTCTTATGAGATTCCATGGGAACCAAGTGTCCCTAGTTTTCCTAGGATTCCATGTAATTGATATTTTATTTGTGAGGATGATATTAGTATTGGATTCTTAAATCACAACTAGGTTATGGAATGTGGAGACAAAGGTTATTAAGTTGTGATTTAACATGATTATTTTCAACTATCTGAAATCGTATAATTTATTTTATGTTGATATGCCCAGGTCACCCATATGATCTTCACATTTGAAATATATAAAATGAGTTCTTTCGTTAATCCTAGGATATCCCATTATGGGTTAATGTCTTTGTATTCCCAATGTAACATTTGGGATCATATATTTACACCTTCATAAATGAATATACTTTACATATTGTGTAAGGATATGTATCCCTTGAGTTTATGAATTATTTATAGAGACATTTTAGTACTGTTAGTCGGTCCTTGGTGTCATGTTAGAAATAAATGATTAACAATGTGTTTTGATTAATTATTATTATATCTCCATAATTTATTTTATTATCATTACATGGAGTGTATAACATGATCATATAACTTTATTTTATATTTATCTGTATGATAGTGTGGGCGCGTATATTCCTTGTTGGACTCACACACTGCTACATTTCAATGGAATAGGGGTACCTGAGAAAAACTCCACATGGTTATAGAAAAATATTGGCATAAGGCCTTATATTAGATTATAAATAAGGGTAGAGAAGATTTTATCGACATACTAAGATTATGTGTTGATTGTGGAATTATGTTGGAGCTTATTTTATTTTATTTCACTGTTCATTATTTATATGGTTGGTCCATTTGTTGAACAATTTTATTTTTCAGATTTTATTTTTCATTTATAGAATGTTTTAGTATATTAATTTTTATAACCATTAAGTTAATCATGGATTATTATTGTTTTATTTAAATATTATTAAAACCCTTTATATGAATGTGTAGTGTTCCCCATATATCGTTCTATACCCTTATTACTTCATGAAAGCCTATGGAAGACCATGAAGTTCGCTTGAGGTATTATGTAGAACAAGGTTGGGGCCTTAGTGATGCATCGTAGGACATTGAAAATTTAAAAATTCTATTTATAATATCAAAATGTTTAATGTGGGGTTAAAATATAATATTCATAAAATATTAATTACCTCATTAACAACTAGTAACCAAGCTAAAGAGTAAAAAAGATGAAATAAAACAATTTATTTTGAATGTAACATTAAAAATTATTAAAACATGTGTAATACTAAATGGTATAGTCTTTATTGACCTTTTTTGACGCAAAATTTATTATTTAACACTATTTGACCTATCTAACACAGAATAGTTTCATTAAAATATTGAAAAAAAAATTTGGTATTTGTAATAATTTAACTTCATTCACATATATAATGTGATCAGACCGACCATATTTTTACACCAATTAAATTACGGTATCTTAACCAAAACACAAAACTATTTCTTCTTTAACTCATTCCCAATTACATAGAAACCCTTCCCATTCCAGTATATGGTTTTAATATTCCTTCTGGTGTTACCTAAGGGAGAATATTCAATGGTATGGGTATTGTTACAAACCAACCTCTCTTAATTATTTTTTCTTATACCCACATCAATGATGTTACATCCAGAAAACTAAAAAAATAAAATTATTATTATATTTTTAAATGTTATTATACTAATAAAATATCCCCCATTTTACATTACAGACAAAATGTTTGAAAAATGAATATTTCTTCATGGTTATGTGTATACTACGTCCTCCAGGAACCATATGAATGATTTTTCAACATCACAGTAAATAGATGACTCTAAAATAATTCTTAAATGAGTAATATTGTCTTTAAAAAATTATTAATATATTTAAATTTTAAAGAATTTTTTATATTCCATCTCATATGTAGGGAACCAAAAAACGCTCTATCTGCACATGCCGAGTACTACCTCCATATAAGTGATTTATTTTATTTTAAATGACATCTTTTACTCCACATAAACCTCCCACCAATTATGATTCACCAGCTACAAATATCTATATATTATCATTATCCTCGTTTTGTAATTATATTATGGGAAAATGAGCACTTTCTTATATATATACACCCGTGTATTATAGGTCATCATTGTTTGTGTGAGTTTAACCACCCATAAATGAAATTATAGTTATTTATTTTATAGATTACTCAACATAACTAATTAATGGTTATAGTGTAAAATAATAAGTAATTATTTAGTTTTCTTGGATAATGAATTTTAAAGGTAATATCTAATATATTATTAATATATCTCTACTTGTTCAGGAAAATTACCAAAACACACTCCTTATGGACTTCTTCATTATGGGTTATAAAAACATGCTAGTAAAATTAAATTAAAACATTAGTCATCATTAATTAATCATTATAATAACACTAATAATTATATTGTAATGAAAAAATTGGAGTCTATAAGAAAATTGATATATACAATATATTGCTCATACTAAAGAGAAGAAGTAACTATAATAACCATTTGATGAAAACAAGTATATGAAACTAACTTTTTTGAAATAAAAAAATATTAATTATTTATATATATTTAAAGGTATGAATAAATTTCTTAATTGGTTCATTAAGATAGCTAGTTTTTTATAAATGATGTTACTGAAAATTCGACTAATTTGGATTAAAGGAAATTTTATTGCATCTGAATCTATTGTCATTGATAAATGATATGTATTTAAAACGAGGTTTTTTATTGTATATTATATAAATGACATCAATTTATTTTATGATTAATTTTTAATAAATATATGATATTTAATATTATACTCCATTTTTATCATTTATTGGTTTTTTAATTTGAATGATATCAATGATGAAAGGGTAATTTATTTAAATTTCCTTTCATAAAGACATGTTATAGTTAATCTATTAATTTAATTTAAATATAGTATTTTTTTTACTATAGGAGATATTATATAATGATTTATATTTTATTCATGGTATTTCATGTTTTATTTATATCCCTATATATCATGTATTTTTATATAAACATTTGATTAGGTATAAATGATATTGATAACCTAAAACATATTTATTATTATTGATATTTATTCTTCATCCTCAATATTATATGATTGGGTTCATACATAATAAAATTTAATTATATTATATTTTATCCCTACACGATGTAAAATATTTTTTATTAATATATCCCTTGATGTTTAATTTCATTCTCATAATAATATATTATTCTATATAGTAATACTAATTATTCTTATGTGTAAAATTTTTATCCAATATACATGATTTTATTCCCTATAATCCCTTCATTTATAATGGAAATCCAATTTTTTTTCATCTTCACATCATACTATCATTCTCCTCAATTGAATTGTAATTTTTTTACTCTTTTATGAATCTGAGTTTTCACCCATGATATTTAAAAATATTATAAATATTTCAACCCATTCATGATGAGAGTTTTTGTCTTGATACCCATGTAAATTTTTTTATCCTTATTTACATTCAATACTATATTATTAAATATTGTTTTTGAAAGTAAATGTTATCATTAAAAATTTTCTTGTCCTTTTTAAATACTTTATATCTATTCAAATATCTATTAAAGTGTATTATTTGTCAATTTTTTTTTTCAAATCACTCCACCAGTCTAAAATATTAAAATAAATTTCAATTCATTATTATAGAAATGTGTTTTTAAATACTAATTTTGAAAAGTCATTATTTTAAATTTTAAAAAATTGGACACTTAAAATGTGATGAATTATTCGATAAATTAATGAAAATGTTATGAAATAAGTTATATTTAATCTAATATGTTCCATATCCATTTATACATTTAAATCTAAAAAATTTACACCCATAGTGGTATGAATATTTAATCATATTTTGAATGTCTATTTTGAAATACTCTTTTTCAATGATTCAATTTCAGAATAATCAAATACAAGTATTGAGTTTATTTTATGAGTCACCACTTTGAAACTATAAGAACCCCATTTTTTACTTCTATGGGTTACTTATCTTGTGAATATATATTCTTTTTAACTAGGAAACATGCATTTTGATTCATGATTTGTGGGGTTTAATGACTCCCTCTAAGGAATTGGTTAAAGTTGTTTATCTAATGGGATAATAATGAATGTACATGTTCTTTTAAAAAACAAAATAGGATATCATTATATGATTTTTTTCATAACATATAATAGTAATCTTTATTTTATTATAATAAACACGTTATGGGGGGAACTCCATGAATTTATAACATAATTTAATGTGTGTAAATTCATTTTTTAAGGGGGAAAATAGTTTTTTAGACCTCTGGGATTATTTTTAGAACATAAAGAGTGAAATTTCATGGATTATTCTCACTATAAAATTACTGAAATTTTATGTATTTTAATCTAAACATAATGATTAACCACTATTAAATCTATTCAAAAACATAAATAGTGGTCATTCAAGGATATTCATAGTATATAATGATTCCACATTCTTGTACACCCACATATATATCCTTGTAAGGAAACATTTTCATGACATTTAATTTTATTATTATATATAACTATGATTATTATCCATGGATGAAATTTATTTTATCATGTTTCTATACTATTTTCACCAGGTATATGTTTTTTTATTTTATTTTCCATGTCCTTATATAATAATTGATGGAAAAACTGTGTTGTTCTATATACTTTTTAAAAATATACTCCATCCATGAACTAATTTCCTCATATTTTTATGATATAATCCATGATTAAATGATTATCATTTTTCCATTGATTGATATTATGATCACACTCCATTCAAATTATTCGATTACCAAGGTTTTAATGATAAAATATTATATATGTAGAGTACAGAAAGGATGATAGTGTGGTTTAAATATGGGGGTAATTTTTATAAGTATCATAGAACATGTTAACTATTTAACTGATCTTAAACAACACTAAACTGGTAATCCATGGGAATGTCGGAATATTTGTTAGATATAATGTTTTGAAAAGTAAATAATTTTTAATAAAGAAATAATAATCAAAATATGAATCAATGATGGTGATGAATACATTGGTTTCTAGGAAATGGTATCATAGTATAAGCTATGGGTGCCTTATTTTCGTATCAAATATTAATTTATTTGGGGGATTATTTAATTTTTTGTTTTTGGAAATTCAATATTCATTATTCAAAACATCATTGGGATTTCCATTGATTTTATTTCTCTAACATTGTAAATATTATTATCCAATCCAAAATATGTAGTAACTATGATAATGACTTTAGGAAACTACCTAGTTGAATACACATAGAGTAGAGGTTGTTATGGGTAGTAGACCATTGAGAACTAGGATATGAAAATAATTATCATTTGGGGAGTGATATTTTTTACAAACATTAATTAGTAATTTAATACGGAATATAGTGACCCAATAATTTTACATATATCATAACAATTTTTTAAATATTAATATTCAATAATTATAACCCCAATGACTGTAAGGATTAGATTTTTGATTTCTAGATACATGATACATCAAATGTTTACATAAAAAATACTTATTTTATCCGCCATAATGATCTATTTAAACCATTTTGGATCGAAAAACATAATTGAAAAACATGGGAAATAATTATAAAAATGGGGCGATCTGATCATCACTATACTAGAATAATCATAATAAAGAAACATTATGTTTGAGTCAATGATACAACAACAGAACATAAAATATAAGAATCATGAGTCACCACATGGACAAATAACATAATGATCATTGTGTAATATGATAATTGTATAATTGGATAATTATAAAGGAATAGAAAAAATTACATAAACTTCTGTCAAGGATAACTGAAAAAACCAAATTACATGGTGAAGAAAGTCCCATAATAGATTATGTTTATTTCCTAAACTCATACATAGCATATCATGAGGAAAAATAATTACCCAATGAGATGGATATATATCTAGAAAAACCCATCATAACATGTTTTTAGTATTTTTATCCTCAAAAATTAAATCTATAATAACTCATAAAAATTGGAATTGCACATGGAATGAAAATGGATTACACAATATTTCCAGTTGTCAAATCAAATAAAATTTCATAATGAAGTAATTTTAGAAACTGAAATTAGCCATATCATATCCCATAAATAAAGAGAGAAAAAACTTGTATTTATTTTAGAGATATATTTACATAATTTATGTGAAAAATATAACTATAAATAGTGAGATACAGTGTTTCGGTGGGAGAGTAGTCATAACTCAATGAAAATGTAATTTTTATGATATACATTAACTCAATACTGATTCATCAAATACATTATATATCATAACAAATATTAAAATTATGTAAATTATGTACTTCCATAAGAAAGATTTTCATTTTTATTAATCCTTTTATTTTACTTTATTCATATTTTAATAAATTATATAATCATTTAGGATCATTTAGGGTGGTTTCATACTGTTTAGATCATATATACAAAAATAATATCTAATAATGGATAAGGTAAAATAAATTATTAATTAATTATCACCCTAAAAATAATGAAGACACAATTATCCATTTATTTATTAAATTATTCCTTTAAAAATAATCATTAACGAAGTTTGGGAGAAATTAAATACCTTGATATTTGGTCATAGGTGCACATGCGCAACATTTACATTATTATGTGATCATAATAGAAAGAATTAAAGTGTTATTTTATCAATTCATAATAATAATTATATCATAAATATGATATTTGATCTTACAATAAACATATATATACCATCCACGTTATTTACTAATTACAAATGAATAACATAACTCTATGGAGGCGGTCATAAACAATAACACATGAAAGGCTTTATGATTTTTCTATAGACTAATATTTATGAAATTATATGATATATTACTATTAAATAAAAAAAATTATGTCCCTAATTTTATACATGGACATTAAATCCATCATCGTTGATAGTCGTGATAGGTGATGACGGAAAATGAATTACATCAGTTTGCAAGGTTTTAGTTGGTCGTGTACATGAACATTAGTTTTGTTTCAGATTTTATATTAGGGGAGAGATATACAGACTAACGACTGAGCCTTGAAATACATGGACATTACATTTATTTTGAGGAGTAATTAATACATAAATAAAATTTATTATAAAAGATCATATTATATTATTGTCATTGGAAACGTGAACCATAATATTCAAACATGGTGAATGATAATAAGTTTCTCACATAAAGATCTTCCTATGACAACCCATCTCTTTATTACACACTTAAAATAATTTATTATACAAAATCTTCACATGATACAACATAGAATATTGAGTGGTCTAGTGTCTTTAGGGATTAAGAACAATACATAACAACATAAAACATACAATGTATAGAACCAAAAATTTCAAGGAGATTTTTTTCCTTAATTTTCTTTGGAATTTTACAAGAATGCAGTTTTTGACGGCACGTGATTCCGAGGCCCTGTGTGCCCAGAATCATTTTCCGAAGTTTGGCTCGGGTACGTTCAGTGAATGAACGAGCGAGTTTTTCTAACTTTTGAACCGGTGCTCGGAATCGAATTTCGAGGGCACCGATGGAATCGCAACGCCGGTATTTGCTTAGAAACAGCTCTTCCGGAGTTATGTTTTATCGGGTGTGGTTTTAAATTTTTGGGGTTAAGTGACGAAAATAAAATAAAGTGGTCCAACAACTTTATTTTATTTCACTTAAGGCCACTTAAAGCCACTTAAAATCCACTTAGCTAAGTTGAAATGGATAGGGTGGAACCCAAAATGTTCTACCCACCTGGTAGGATTTTTGTGAGGTGGGGCCTGCACGAGCCCCACCATTTCTTTACCCCTATGAAACGCACCCGCGAAAACTCCTCTTTAATGAAAGTCAACTGACGCGTTTTCTAAATTCTTAATGCCCCTATTAATTGGGCTGTTAATTCATTGCAATTAATTCTATGAATTAATTTTTTCTTTACTTATCTTTGAAATCAATTGTTGTCATGAGATTAAAAATAAAACCAACACTTGTCTTTAGAGGGGTGTCTTGTTTAGAGGATTTGGAGAAATCTATGAAGCTAGAATATCTTCATCATTCTTCGTGAAGAACGTGAAGAACCCGAAGAATGATGGCCATCGACGAAAGGCAATGAAGAATGCCGACGATTCTCCTTCCATGACGCTTCTTCCGCGACGATTCTTTCCCCGCGACAAATCTTTGATCAACTACTTGAGGTATGAGATTTCAAATCTTTTAAATTCCATTGTGGATTTTATCCTTAACATGGATTTAATTCGTGAAATTAAATCTGTGTGTCTTCTTTACACTTGGAGATCATCGACGCGACACCGTATACCGCGACGACACGACGCCCCTTCCGCAACGCGACGATCCTCTTCTTCCGTGACGGTCAATCCCGCGAAAAATGCACGTTCGAAGACTATGACGAGGTAGAAATTGTTCCTTTTAAATATTTGTGATTTATATCCCTGGTTTTTAAATACGATTGTTGTGAGACATTAAAAATTGCTAACGCGGTGGGTGTGGACCAACGAACAAGTCCGAACCCACTGCCCTTTTTTTTGTTATGAGCGGATTGGTGGGCGACGACAAACGGGGCCGCATGTTAATTTTGAAGGCTTTGTAGTGAAGAACGAGTCCCGGGTCAAGCACTGGCGAAGACCACACGAAAATCGGACCACCGGAGCATGTCCGGTGGTCCACAGAAGCCCCCGCCGACACGCCATGCCGGCATGGCGGCGCCGGCGGCCGGTGGCGGCGGCCGACCGCCAGGATGCGGCGGCGCCCGGCGCGCCCCCGGGAATACCCGCCGTGGCTGAAGCCACAACAGCATTTGCTGGTCCCGCGGACGTGCGGGACCGCAGAGGAGGGATGGGGCTTAAGCCGCATCCAGTGACACAGAGCGGCCCCCACGCGGGGCCGCGACTCTCCTTCACGCGGGGGCAGCACACCCCCGCGCCGCTTAGCCGTAACCGGCCGAGCCGCCCACTGGCGGCCTGGCCGCGCCCGCGCGGGCCAGGCCATGTCATTCCCAGGTCGGGCTGGGAGACCCTGGCCATGTCGGGTCGTGCCCAGCCGGGTCCGACCCGGACCCAGGGTCGGGTCGACCTGGTTCCGGCCGACCCAGGGGGGATTGGGCCGGGTCGGTCCGGGCCCAGACCCCCCATTTTTGGACTTTTTCAGTCTTTTTCTCATAACTTGAGCTAAGGGCCTCTGATCGATGCACCATCATTGGAGATGCGATCCATGGATCGAGGCGGTCGTTTTGGTATATCATACTCATGGTTTCGGGGTAGTTTGGGTTCGGGCGGGTCGGTTCGTACACGAAACCCACCGGGCCCTCGGAACAGAAACGCTCATATCTTGAGCTCCGGACGTCCGATTGACGTGCCGTCAACTTTGATGGATTCCCATTAGTGAGGCGGATCTTTTGGATTACTTCGCCCGATGTTTGGATGCAGGTGGATTATGGTCGGGTTGGTTTTTTCTTAAAAACCAACCAGGCCCCTGGGACGAAAAAACCAATAACTCTCATACCAGGCATCCGATTGACGTGCCGTCTGCGAAGTTGAGTTCCTGTTGACAATACAAAACATTTGGATACACCAACTCTGGTCTATGTTTCATTTGATGTATCAGTCTCTCGGTTCGTGGAGCAGACCCTATCGAATGAGCTTGCTGTGTGCGGGAACCCTAGAGCTGGCTGCGACTCCTATTGTGACGACGACGACTATATATAGATCCTCAGTGGATTCGACAGCGACGACTACAACACTCAGAGATCCTTTGTGGGTTAGTGCTACCGATCCTGTGTGGGTCCGATCATGTGTGGATCAGCGCTCAGTGGTCCTGTGTGGGTCAGCGCCAACATATCCTGTCTGGGTCCGATCCTGTGTGGGTCTTTGCGGGGGTTAGTTACCTATCGATCCTTTGTGGGTCAGATCCTTTGTGGGTCATTGCGGGGGTTATTACCTACCGATCCTTTGTGGGTCCGATGGCTTAGATGAATCAGTGGAAATATTGGGTCATCTTTATCATCATATGAAGAAGTATACCTGTGTGAGCTGAATCCTGTTTTTCATTCCTTTGTTGATTGTGTTGTGCTATCCTGTGTGGATTTACGTTTTGCTTTCCTGTGTGGACTGAGTTGTACTTGGGCTCGGATGTTGGAGCCGAACGAGAATTGATGACTTAAGTATATGTATGGGCATATACCTAAGCAGTGTCGGATGTTACTTCGTGATTATATCCTTCCTTTGTGGATTCTAGGATTCCTTCGGGGGTCTCGGGGTCCATACTGGGTAGCTTATACTCACCCCTGCACGGGCTATGCCCGCACTACGTTGTGTTGGTTGCAGACGATGGACAGTGTTGATCGTGGTTGAGGCTTGCGGAGCAGGACGGTACCTGGAGGTGGACCACTAGGTGGGACGTACTCGGAGCGGTCGACTGGACCCGAGGAGCAGTGGAGGCTATCTGTACCCACCCTTCAGGTGGAATTTCCAGTGGACATCTCGGCGTTGCAGATTTACATTTCAGTTGTTGTTTTCCCTTCCCGTTTTACTTTACTTTTAGTTTGGGCTGGTATACTGGCCCACTTACTTTCTGCACTTACTGTTGTACTCAGTTTTAATTAGTGTTTACTTCTACTGCTTTCTTGCTCTGTAGTTTTTTATGGTTTACTTACAAAGGAAATGCCTTCCCTTTACCAGGATTTATGCCTTGGTGCTAGTCGCCAGCCCCTGGCCTATGGAAGTCGGGTTTGGGATAGTCACGGCACGGGCCCCGAGGGCGTGTCATGACAAATTGGTATCAGAGGAGTTCGGTTCTATCGCAGAACTTGGGACTCTGATATTTTTCTTTGTGAAGTAATAGTGTTAATTGTATTGGGTGTGGTTATCAGTTCAAGGAGTCCAGTGTTGGTGCGGCAGCCGACGTATCCGTACACCAGAAACCTGACATCTGATTTCCGACATAATGCATGAAAAAATTTATTGCATGTGTGTTTCATGTTTTCTTTGTGATTACTTTATTTCAGCTCACCAGGTATACTGTTCTGACCGTGGCACACCTGTTTCATTTCAGGATGGCCCCATGATGGCAGCCAGCTAGGGTTCCAAGAGTTGAGCGTGACGACAGCCCGCCGAGCGACGAGGACTCGGTACAGGGCCCTTTGACAGAAGAGGCACCGATGATACCACTACCCTCCGAGCGACCAATGCTTCCAGCCCCAGCCGCTGACGATGCACGTCTCTTTAGTGCACTGCATGAGTTCCAGCTCCAGCGACCGCCCAGGTTCCGCAGGGAGACAGACCCCCATGCATCCGAGGACTACCTAGAGGCAGTTGTACAAGTTTTCTGGTTAGTGAGGACACCAGCAGACCTCATGGTGATCCTCACTGCGAGCCTAATGCATGCGGCAGCGGGCCGATGGTGGAGCTTGATGCTCCAGGTGCACGATGAGGCATCTCACCTCTAGACAGACTTTGAGAGCCTCTTCTACTCAGAGTTCGTCCCGACCACCCTCTGTGCGGTGCGCATCCAGGAGCTTCTTCAGCTGCGGCAGGGCAGCTTGACGGTCGCCCAGTACTCGACGGGATTTACAGACCTCTTGTGCTACTCGACAGACATGGTACGTGACCCGTTCATCCGGGGCCAGACCTTTGAGCAGGGATTGAGACATGAGATCAGGGTATCGCTGATCTACCTCAGCATTCCGACTCAGACAGGGGTACTGGAGCGATCCCTTTTGATCAATAACTTCCTTGCCGATCCTTCGTCAGTAGCGAGACCTACCGAGGGGCGGCATGTAGCATAGTCTTCTGCAGCAGGTAGTCGACGGATGACTCATCGGTCCAAGCAGACCAGAACCTCAAGCAGACGACCTCAGGACATTGGCTCAGTTGTGTGGGGCACACAGCGTGGAGCCAGTCTTTTGAGAGGCAGGCAGTTCTACACATGCAGCGGGCAGGGCCACATGGCTCGTGACTGCCCGACCCACCGTGCCGAGGAGCAGAAGATGGTTGAGGGGCCACCAAGGCAGAGGCAGAGGGTCAACCGTGGTGGTCCGCAGGGAGGAAGCGGATGAGGTAGAGGAGCTGGCTGAGTAGTAGGTGGTGGGAGACGCTTTGAGGCTCTACCACGACCACCACCAGGAGGTTCACCCCGGCCACAGGGAGATGGTGGGCAGAGACAGGCACAGCTCCAGGCAGCGGAGGCCTACGACCACGGCGCGCCCGAGATGATTCGAGATACTATCTATGTCTATTGAACCCTTGATTCAGTTCTTATAGACACAGGAGTGAGTCACTCTTTCATAACCGCTTCCCTTGTTTGGAGCTCGGAGATTCCGACATAGCCGTTGGCTCGATCCTTACAGCTAGAGACTCCTACGGGAGCATACTCGACGATTAAACACTGGTACCGGCAGTGTGAGCTTACTCTAGGAGGCGAGAGCTTCAGCTGGGATCTTCTTGTAGCGGCGTCGAGGCCTTAAGATGTCATCTTGGGCATGGATTGGTTATCTACAGTCCATGCTCATATCGACTGTATTAGGCGCAAGGTGCGATGTGTACGCACCAATGGGAGCAGGTTCACCTTCACCGGCGAGAAGGGAGCCTTCACAGCACAGGATGGACATCCGCAGAGGAGAGGACAGCCCATCACTCATCAGTTGGATAGCCTCATCCTAGGAGCAGTTGACGTGCGGAGTCCTAGTTTTCCTGTAGTGGTGGATCAATATGCGGACGTCTTTTCCGACGACATTATAGGACTACCTCCTTGCAGATAGGTAGACATTTATATTGACTTGTACCCCGAGACAGCCCCGATATCGACTCCAGCATATCGGATGGCCCCCGCTGAGCTTCGAGAGCTACGGGTACAGTTGGAGGACTTGCAGGGAAAGGGATTCATCCGACCTAGTGTTTCACCCTGGGCTTCCACGATATTGTTCGCCAGGATGGCGGACGAGAGATTGCGAATTTGTGTCGACTATCGTCGCCTGAACCAGGTGACAGTGAGGAACAAGTATCTGCGACCATGGATTGATGACCTCTTCGATCATCTCAAGGGAGCACGGTGGTTCTTGAAGATAGACCTCAAGCCAGGATATCATCAGCTCAGTGTTCGGGACGAGGACGTGCAGAAGACGGCCTTCATATGTCGGCATGGCCACTATGAGTTCTTGGTTATGCATTTTGGCATAACCAATGCTCCAACGGTGTTCATGGGCCTCCTGAAAAAGATATTTCAGCCATATCTCGATCGATTTGTCATAGTCTTCATCGACGACATTTTGATTTACTCGACGACTGAGGAGGAGCACGCCTACCACTTGCGATTTGTACTGGACACACTCCGAGAGCACCAGCTTTATGGAAAGCTCTCGAAGTGTCATTTTTGGATACGTGAGGTCCACTTCTTGGGACATGTCATCTCTGAGGCCAGAGTTGCAGTGGATCCTGCGAAGATCGAGGCAGTGCTAGCTTTGGAGCCACCCAAGAGCGTGACGGAGTTGCAGAGTTTCTTAGGACTAGCTAGATACTATTGAAGATTTGTGCCAGACTTCTCCAGAGTTGTGGCACCACTCTCAGCTCTTACAAAGAATGGGAAACCCTTTTTTTGGTTAGACAGATGTCATCAGAGCTTTCAGGAGCTGAGATATAGATTGACCAGCGCCCCTATCTTGAGGTTGCCTGAGGAGGGAGTAGGGTACGTAGTCTACTACGATGAATCAGGGACCGAACTCGGATGTGTCCTGATGCAGGAGCGGGTCGTGATCGTTATGGATCACGTCGGTTGAGGCTGCATGAGCATAAAAATGCTACCCACAACCTGTAGTTAGCAGCAGTAGTCTTCGCTCTGAAGACATGGTGACACTACCTGATGGGCGAGCACTTTACAGTCTTTTCTGACCATCAGAGTCTCATGTACATCTTTTATCAAAAGGATCTGAACCTGAGACTGCGGTGATGGCTCGAGTTCCTCTAGGACTATGAATTTGAGATAGTCTATACTCCTGGGAAGGGGAACGTGGTAGCTGATGCTCTCAGTAGGAGGACGTGCATTCAGTTACTTGAGGAGGCGACAGAGAAGCTAGCCGCCTTGCAGATATCCTTCATGGATAGAGATGGAACAGCCTTCCTTCAGTGTCTCATAGTCTCTCCTCCACTACTACAACGGGTCATAGAGGCATAGTGTGGGGATACTGATTGTGAGATGCGGTGTGCACAGATATCCTCAGGACATGCACCTGATGGTTTCTCCTTTGGAGCAGAGCACGACATCCTTTTCAGAGGGTGTACCTTAGTACCAGTCGCTTTACGAGAGGAGGTGCTGAGAGTGTTTCACACTTCTCCTTTGGCGGTACATCCTGGAGTGGCGAAGAAGTACCAAGACCTTAGACTACAACACTAGTGGCTGGGCATGAATAAGGCTGTGGCAGAGTACGTTTCACGATGCCTCACCTGCCAGCAGGTGAAGGCAGAGTATCAGGTACCAGCAGGCTTGGTACAACCCTTGGAGGTCTTGGAGTGGAAGTGGAACATGATATATATGGACTTTGTGACTACACTTCTACGCACTTCTAGAGGTCACAACTCCATTTGGGTGGTTGTCGACCGACTCACCAAGTCGGTTCACTTCTTACCAATCAGAGAGCAGGGATCAGTGGAGAGCTTTAGGCATCTCTATGTTCAGGAGATTGTACGGCTTCACGGTGTGCCATCATCTATCGTCTCCGATCGAGATGCTCGATTTACTTCCCGGCTTTGGAAGGGGTTTCAGGAGGCATTTGGGACGCATCTATGTCTGAGCACCGCCATTCACCCTCAGACAGATTGTCAGATGGAGAGGACCATTCAGACTCTCGAGGACATGCTTCGCGCATTTGTCATTGACTTTGGCCGCAGTTGGGAGGACCAACTACCCTTGGTGGAGTTTGCGTACAACAACAACTACCACTCCACCATCAGGATGGGACCATACGAGGCATTGTACGACAGACCTTACAGATCTCCTTTGTGTTGGATAGACCCTGGGGAGTCAGGACTTGTGGGACCAGATATGGTCCGAGCCATGACAGAGAAGGTCCAGGTCATCCAGGAGCGGATGAGGACAGTTCAGAGCCAAAAAAAGTCTTATGCTGACAAGAGGCGGAGGCCACTAGAGTTCAAGGATGGAGACCACATCTTCTTGCGTGTCTCACCTCAATGTGGATTACAGAGATTTTTCCAAGGCAGCAAGTTGTCTCTATGCTTAATCGAACTATTCCAGGTCCTCAGCAGGATCAGCGAGGTGGCTTATTTCCTGGCTCTACCACCTCAGTTGGTCCGGCTGTATGACGTCTTCCATGTATCTCAGCTGAGGAGATACGTGCATGACCCGATGCATATCATTGACCATGGGGAGCTGGACGTTGATGATGGGATGACTTTTTCGGATTTCCAGGTGGAGATCGAGGATAGACAAGAGCGGGTCCTATGTGGACGATCGATTCCTCTAGTGCGCATCAGATGGCAGCACGAGAACCTCCAGGAGAGCACTTGGGAGTGGGAGGCTCAGATGCATGCTCAGTACCCACATTTGTTTCCCTATATTATGATGTATCTTTATGGGGACATAAAGACCTGAGGTGGGAGTGATGTAAAGACCTATATATTTCAAGGAAATATTTTTTCTTAATTTTTTTTTTGAATTTTACAAGAACGCAGTTTCTAACGACACATGATTCTGAGGCCCGGTGTGCCCAGAATCATTTTCGGAAGTTTGTCTTGGGTACGTTCAGTGAATGAACGAGCGGGTTTTTTCTAACTTTTGAACCAGTGCTCAGAATCTAATATTGAGGGCACCGATGGAATCACAATGCTGGTATTTTCTTAGAAACACCTCTTCCGGAGTTGCGTTTTCTTGAGTGTGGTTTTAAATTTTTGGGGTTAAGTGATGAAAATAAAATAAAGTGGTGCGACAAAAATACTTTATTTCACTTAAAGCCACATAAAGACACTTAAAATCCATTTATGCTAAGTTAAAGCAGATAGGGTGGAACCCAAAATATCCTACCCACCTGGTAGGATTTTTGTGAGGTGGGGCCCGCACGAGCCCCACCGTTTCTTTACCCCTTTGAAACGCACCTGCGAAAACTCCTCTTTAATGAAAGTCAACTGACGCGTTTTCTAAATTCATAACGCCGCTATTAATTGGGCGGTTAATTCATTGTAATTAATTCTATGGATTAATTTGTTCGTTACTTGTCTTGGAAATCAATTGTTTCCATGAGATTAAAAATAAGGCCAACACTTGTCTTTTGAGGGGTGTCTTATTTAGAGGATTTGGAGAAATCTCTGAAGCTAGAAGATCTTCATATTTCTTCGTGAAGAATGCGAAGAACACGAAGAATGAAAAGAACGACGGCCTTCGACGAAAGGCGATGAAGAATGCTGATGATTCTCCTTCTGTGACGCTTCTTCTACGACGATTCTTTCCCCGTGAAAAATCTTCGATCAACTTCTTGAGGTAGGAGATTTCAAATATTTTAAATTCCTTTGTGGATTTTACCCTTAACATGGATTTAATTCGTGAAATTAAATATGTGTGTCTTCTTATCCCTTGGAGATCATCGACGCGATGCCGTATACCGCGACGACGCGACGCCGCTTCCGCGACGCGACGATCCTCTTCCTCCGCGATGGTCAATCCCGCGAAGAACGCACGTTCGATGACTACGATGAGGTAGGGGTGGTTCATTTTAAATCATTGTGATTTAAATCCCTGATTGTTAAATATGATTGTTGTGAGACTTTAAAAAATACTAACGTGGTGGGTGCGGACCAACGAACAAGTCCGAACCCACCACCCTTTTTGTTTGTTATGCGCAGATTGGCGGGCGATGACAAACGGGGCCGCAAGTAAATTTTGAAGGCTTTTCAATGAAGAATGTGTCCCGGGACGAGCACTGGCGAAGACCGCGCGCAAATCGGACCACCAGAGGACGTCCGATGGTCTGTGGATGCCACCACCGACGCGCCACGCCGGCACGGCGGCGCCGGTGGCCAGTGGCGGCGGCCGGCCGCCAGGATGCGGCGGCACCCAGCACACAGCCGGGAAGCCCCGCCGCGGCTGAAGCCGCGGCGGCGTTTGCTGGTCCCGCGGCTGCGCGGGACCGTGGAGGAGCGACGTGGCTTATGCCGCGTCCGGTGACACAGAGCGGCCCCCACGCGGGGCCGCGACTCTCCTTCACGAGGGGGAAACGCACCCCCGCGCCGCTCGGCCGTAACCGGCCGAGCCGACCGATGGCGGCCGGGCCGGGTCGTGCCCAGGTCAGGCCGGGACACCCCGGCCGGGCCAGGTCGCGCCCAGGTCAGGACAGGACACCCTGGCCGGGCTGGGGTGCGCCCAGCCGGGTCGGACCTGGACGCAGGTCGGGTCGACTCGTGGGGGGGGGGGGATTGGGCCGGGTCGGTCCGGGCCCAGACCCCCCGTTTTCGGACTTTTTCGGTCTTTTGATCATAACATAAGATACATGCCTCCGATCGACGCACCGTTAGCGGCGATGCGATCCATGGATCGAGACGGTCATTTTGGTATATCGCACTCAAGGTTTCAAGTACTTTGGGTTCGGCCGGGTTGGTTCGTACACAAAACCAACCGGGCCCTCAGAACAGAAACACTCATATCTTGAGCTCTGGATGTCCGATTGATGTGTCGTCGACTTTGATGGATTCCCCTTAGTGAGGAAGATCTTTTGGCTTACTCCACCCCAGGATTGGACGCAGGTGGAGTATGGTCGGGTTGGTTTTTCCTTAAAAACCAACTGGGCCCCTAGGACGAAAAAGCCAATAACTCTCAGACCGAGCGTCCGATTGACGCGCCGTCTACGACTTTGAGTTCCTGTTGAAAATACAGAACTTTTGGATACATCAACTCTGGACTATGTTTCAGTTGATGTATCAGACTCTCGGCTCGTGGAGGGGACCCTATCGAATGAGCTTGCTATGTGCAGGAACCCTAGAGCTGGCTGCGACTGCTACTGTGATGATGACGACTGTACAGAGATCCTCAGTGGATTCGACGGCGACGACTACACCACTTAGCGATCCTTTGTGGGTCAGTGCTACCGATCATGTGTGTGTCCGATCCTATGTGGGTCAGCGCTCAGCGGTCCTGTGTGGGCCAATGCCTACAGATCCTGTGTGGGTCCGATCCTGTGCGGGTCTTTGCGGGGGTTAATTAGCTATCGATCCTTTGTGGGTCATTGCGGGGGTTAGTACCTATCGATCCTTTGTGGGTATGATGGCTTAGATGAATCAGTGGAAATATCTGGTCATCATTATCGTCATATGAATAAGTATACCTGTGTGAGCTGAATCCTGTTTTTCTTTCCTTTGTGGATTGTGTTGTGCTATCCTGTGTGGATTTACGTTTTTCTTTCCTGTGTGGACTGGGTTGTACATGGGCTCGGATGATGGAGCCGAACGAGAATTGATGACATAGGTATATGTATGGGCATATACCTAAGTAGTGTCGGATGTTACTTCGTGATTGTATCTTTTCTTTTTGGACTATCCTTTGCGGATTCTGGGAGACCATCGGGGGTCTCGGGGTCCCTACTGAGTAGCTTATAGTCACCGCTGCACGGGCTATGCCCACACTACGTTGTGTTGGTTGCAGACGATGGATAGTGATGATCGTGGTTGAGGCTTGCGGAGCAGGACGATACCTGGAGGTGGACCACTGGGCGGGACGTACTCGGAGCGGTCGGCTGGACCCGAGGAGTAGTGGAGGCTATCTGTACCCACCCTTCAGGTGGAATTTCCAGTGTACAGCTTGGCGTTGCAGATTTACTTTTCAGTTGCAGTTTTCCCTTCTAGTTGTACTGTACATTCAGTTTGGGCTTGTATACTAGCCCACTTTTTTTTCTGCACTTACTGTTGTAATCAGTTTTACTTAGTGTTTACTTCTACTACATACTTGCTCTGTGGTGTTTGTGGTTTACTTAAAAAGGAAATGCCTTTCCTTTATCGGGATTTACGCCTTGGTGCTAGTCGCCAGCCCCTGGCCTATGGAAGGCGGGATTGGGGTAGTCACGGAATGGGCCCCGTGGACGGGTCATGACATACAACACAACAACTTATTGAAAACATCCGTTACATGACAACTACATTCCCTCATTTTAGAATTGCATGGGATAACATGAGGACATGCTAAAGAAAAGGGTGATTTGTTAATCCCAGTAATTTAGTAAATAATGAATTTAGATTAAAATAAATGTTATTATATAAGTATATCTATAGAGATCAAGAGAAATATAAAAATAAAGTCATGATAAAGAATGAAAATCATAACATGGAGATGTGAAAACAACATTCAACATGATATTAGCATGAGCCAAGGCTCATTTCACATGGAGCTTGAGTAAACCCTCATTACTCATGAAACATAACTAAACCTTCATTTCACTTGAACTTGAATTATTTAACACTCATTGCACATGCTGTATCACTATACTATACTTTACCCAATGCATTGGAGTGCTATTAGGGTGCACCTTTCTTAAATATTTCATTTCATGCACAAGTATGCCACATAGATCATATAACATGGAATCAATCCACAATTTAATTTTCACCACAATTAATTAATTTTGAATAAATTAAATGAATTTCCATTCAATATTTATATGTTATTAATGATGAATACCCTTGATAGAGACATAGGTATGGTATTCACTAGATGTTGATCATGGCTTGAAAATATGTTGTGCAATTTTGGTAGCATAATGGCCTGACATAAGAATTAATACAAATGGTTGATGATAGAGAAATAGGTGTCTGATAATATGTAAATTAAATTCACAATAATTGGGGTCATATACATACATGACCCAAAAAATGTAATAGAATTTATATATGTAATATAATAGAATTTCCTGAATGTAAATGACGAGAGAGAAATTCCTTACGAAATTTCGGCATGGTAACAGGTGTACATGGGACACATTAATGAGAGAGACATGGGATATATCATTATTAAAAAATTAAGAGGTAATTATGGGAGATGTTTTAAATCATAACCCATAATTTATAATTGAAAATAAATGGATGTAAAAATATAAGGAATCTTGGACATAAATAAGGAATGTGAGAATCCTTTACTTGGAAGAGTGATACCAAAGGCTTGGGAGGGGATTGAGAGAGACTTATTGAGAGCATGGGGCACCTTGGGAGAATTATAGTGAGAGGATTATAGAGGTTAAATGAACTTTAAAGGAATTTAGTGAAGGGGTAGTGGGAGATTGGTTATGTTTATATGGGGAAAGAGAGGGAATTCTTTATTATTTAGGTTTGTGACACCACACATTAAACTAATCAAAACCACAAACCATCCCATGGTTTTGGACCATGGTTTTTTATAAAGAGTCCTGGAAAAAATATTTTATAAGGCCAATGGATAACTTCTTATAATAATAGGTTTTAGCTTGTGGAGGTGAGTCACACTGTCAAGGAAATCAATTAAAAAACTAAAATGATTTGTAAGTCTTGAAGGGTCCACAAAAGTTTTGTTAAATAAATCATACAAACCTAAAATCACATTACTATAATTTTAAAACATATATTTGCCTAAAATAATGTTTATAGTATTTTATTACATCACTATTGGGCATTATGATGTCATAAAACACATTATATATTTAAACGACATTTAATTTTTAGCCAAAAATTTGACTTTCTTAGGAAATTATGAAAAATTACCCAATTGATAATTTTGATGTTCGGATTCCAAAAAATTATTCAATTTATAAAATTAATTTTCTATATATGTTAATATACACTTTTTAAATAAAAAATCCCATTTATTGAAAATTCATTGGTTTTGAAAAACATAGCTTTCAAACCTTAATAAAATTTACAATTGTATTCCTAGAATTATATGATCATTTATACATAATAGAATGTAATTTAATAATAATAATATTTTATTAAAATATTCTTTAATTAAAAAATCCATTAATTTATCAAAATAGATTCTGTAGTAGAACAGTAACTAAAAACAATTTGTGTTTAAAGAACTATTTACAAAGTAACAATAATAAAATGAAAGTATATTATTTATTATACCAAAAAATAATTTATATAATCATAATTATAGTGTCTTGTTACATAACCCTTTAAAACACCTATATAAGTCCGTTGGGTAAGGTGCATGATGGTGAAAAACTCTTGAGGTGGCTCAAATAACATCGCTCAAATGGTAATCCCTATCCACTTCCACTTCTCCTGTAGGTAGTTCTGCTCAATGTTAAAGTATTTAAGCACAGATTGGGACTGGTGAAGGAAAAATCCCATTGATGCCAACTCATTTCCAAGATCCGACAAACGGGCTTCGTATGGCGTAAGTCTACTGGATGAGGCCATCACTTCCTTTTTTGGAGTAAATTGCATCTATTAAAGCCCTATAATTATACTAATCATGTGATCACTGTTCAATATCTATATTATCAATGGTCACAATTTTTAATAGTATTTTGAAATCCAAAACATAAAACCAAATAAGTGAATACATTTTACATAATCATATGAAGACATTTTAATAGATGAAGTGGAATTTTCATTAATTATTTTTTGGGACATTACAATATTCCCCCCTTAAGAAATTTCTCCCTCGATATTTCATTTTCCCATAATAAAACAGTTGTGGGTAACTCATCTTCATAACTTCTTCCAATTGCCACGTCGCTTCTTCAAACAGTGGGCTTTCTCACAACACCTTGACGAGGGGCATTATCTTATTTTGTAAAACTTTTTCTCTATGATATGATATCCTCACTTGTTTCTCCTCATAAGAAAGATCATCCTATACCTATACTACTTCTGAAGAGAGTACATATGAAGGGTCTGCTATGTACTTATTTAATAGGGATACATGAAATACATCATGTACTTTGGCCATGGTGGGTGGAAGTTCTAGTAGATAGTCCACAACCCCAACACGATAAAGAATCTCTAACATGCCGATTTACCTAGGACATAACTTCCCTTTCTTTCCTGAAATCCGAAACTTCTTCCATGGAGATATGCATATAAATACCATGTATCCAACTTTGAACTCAAGGTTTCGTTGATAGTTATCTGCATAAATTTTATGTCATATTTGGGCTCCCTTGATATGATACTATATTTTTTTCACCATCTCCACCATTTATTTGACTATTTCTAGTCCTAGAATCTTAATCTCACTAACAGCATCCCATCATGTCGGTGTTCAAAACTTTTTCCCATAAAGGGCTTCATATGGTGCCATTCAGATGATCAAGTAGAAACTATTAGTGTAGGAGAATTAAACCAATATAATATGTTGGTCCCATACACCTTTTAGGTTCATCGAACATGATCTTAACATTTCATCCAATGTCTTAATAGCTTGCTTAGATTGGCCATCAGTTTGAGGATGACAAGCCATATTGAAGTCCATTTCAGTTCTTATAACATGTGGGAGACTTTTCTAGAACATCGAGGTGAATCTCAGATCATGATCAGACATAATAGATTGTGGTACACTATGAAGCCTTAAAACTCCTTTGATGTTAATCCGTTCATGTTTATTCAATGGTACCTCCTCTCGTATCATGACAAAGTGAGTTGTCTTCATAAGGTGATCCACAACAACCCATATAGCATTTTTTCCTCTGGATGTCCTTTAAAGACCAGTTACAAAGACCAGGGTAATGTTGTCCCACATCCCTTTTGGTATGGGTAGTGCTTGAATCATCAACATAGATATTTTCCTCTCAGACTTCAATTTCTGACATACATAGAACTTTGATATTTATTCAGCAATCTCCCTGTTCATATTTTCCCACCAAAAGTTTTCTCGGAGACCTCGATACATCTTTGTGCTCCCCAGGTGAATAGAGAAGGTGGAGATATGTGTGTTATTCAGAAGCTTCTTATTTATATCTGGATAGGATAGTACACATAATCAAGACAACGTATCACAATTCCATCCTTTTCAACCATAATCTGTGAGGATTTCCCATTTCTGAGAGAATTCACCCTTTCAGAATTTCCACATCCTTTATTTTACCATCCATTATATTCTCCATGAGAGATGGTTGAGAAATAATTTGAGAAAGGATTGATGATGATCCTATATTAATGATTCCCATGTCCATCCTCAAAAAATATATGAATTTGGATGCTTTTCCATTCTCATACTTGATAAAGATACATGATCCTTTCAACTTAGAGCACCTTCCAACTTGTTTGCCTCATCGGGATGGTAGTTGATTGAGAAGTCATAATACATGATGAGTTCAATCCATATTTATTAGTGCATATTAAGGAA
Source organism: Viscum album (assembly GCA_963277665.1). Classification (NCBI taxonomy): domain Eukaryota; kingdom Viridiplantae; phylum Streptophyta; class Magnoliopsida; order Santalales; family Viscaceae; genus Viscum; species Viscum album. Next base: position 1,350,681,265 of record OY728147.1, on the reverse strand, counting down.
TTTTTTTGTGAATATATATTTGAGTCTCTTGTGATCAGTATATATCTCACACTTCTCCCCATAGAGATAATGCCTCCATATTTTCAATGAAATGATCACAACCCCTAACTCCATGTTATGCATGGGATAGTTTTTCTCATGGATTTTCATTTGACTTGACTTCTAGGCTATCACTTTATCAATATGCATCAACACACAACCCATTAACTTCTTCTAAGGATCACTTAATACCAAAAAATGTTCTCCACTTGTGGCTAAAGTGAGAACGAGTGCAGTTATTATCGTCCTTTCCAACATCTGGATGCTCCCTTCACATTCATCCCTCCAAGAAAACATTACTCCCTTCTAAGTTAGTTTAGTATGAAGGATGGACAATTGTGAGGAATTTCTCACAAATTAGCGATAATATCCCGCTAACTCCAAAAAGCTACATATATTCGTTACTGGTTTTTACCTCGCCCATCCCTGAATTGTAGTTGTTTTTGGAGGGTTCAACAGATATTCCAATTTTTGTGATGATATGACCAATGAATGTGAAATCCTTCATCTATAACCCACAGTTGTTGTACATTGCATAGAGAATCTCATTCCACAATGTCTATCGTATAGTTTTTAGATACTCCTCATGATCCTCCTTCATTTTGGAGTATATTAGAATATCATTTATAAATTCTACCACATATTAGTCAAGGTAATATCTAATGACTCTATTCATAATGTTCGTGAAGATTTATGGAGAATTATTGATCCCGAAAGGCATTACTATGAATCCATAGTGCCCATATCTTGTACAAAAAGTAGTGTTTGTGATATCATCATTCCTTACCGTTAATTTATAATATCCTAAATGAAAATCCACCTTGGAGAATTTTTGTGCTCTACACATATTGTCGAACCAGTCATCAATTCGTGGTAGAGGATACTTGTTCATTATTGTGATTTTCTAAGCTCATGATAATCAATGAAAAGGCACATTGAACCATCCTTCTTCTTGATGAAGAGGACTAGTGAACCACCTTCTGAAGCGCATTGTCATATAAACCCTTTGTCCAGATTCACATGTAGTTGTTTCTTCAGCTCCTCAAACTCCAAAACATCTATTCTCTATTGAGTCTTGGAAATTGGAAACACCCCAGGTATATGATCTATTGAGAATTCAACATCTCTTCTATGAGGAAGACCAAATAATTCCACAAGAAACACTTCTTCGAACTCCCTCACAATAGGCATGCCTTCAAGGATAGGGACTCTTTATAATCAATCATCTGAGCCAAACATGTGTGCTCAAAGATTTGTAAAATCCCCATATGAGATGATGGATCTAAAAACGATTTATCTTTTTCCGAGCACTTGTACAGAATCGGGGGTCGATTCCCCACCTGGAGAGTGATTTCCCACTCACGAAATTTAATGTTGGATGAATATAGAGAAACCCAATGAATTCAAATAATTTCATCAAATTATACCAGAGAGAGTATGATGAGGCTCTCCAGGATGTTTAATCCACCAATTATGAATGAAGATGAGTTAAATTCATGGGTTTCAATGATTTCCCCATTTTTCATACTCACTGACATCTTCACACCCATGATATGTGGTATTGTTGGAATTGATCTACAAAACATTCGGGATATAAAAGAATAAGTAGAACCAGAATAAAATAGTATGTTTTTTTATTCATGAATGAATAAATAGTGTACCAGTCACCATTTCATTGTCAGGGTTCACTTCAGATATAGTGAAAGACAAAGCTCTCACTTTCTACCTTGGAGGTTGTTGGTTGCCTATGAAAACCCGTAGAAAATGAGTCAATAAGGTTTTCCTTATTACTTTTCGATTCCTTCTTGTTTTGAAAATCACAAACACCTTATCTTTAAGGAAAATTGACTTTATAAGGAAAACTGATTTTATAAGGAAAATCACTTTTATAAGGAAAATTATCCTTATCATATTTTCATTATCTATATCCATATATTTATTAAGTATAAGAATTGGATTCATTTCTATATTCTCAGAATCGTTTAAAACATTGATATTAAGCATTCTGTTTTAGGCTCCGAATTCTAGATGAGAACTATAATGAAGTTCCACTCTGAATTCTAAATACGAACTCTAATAAAGTTCTACTCTGAATTCTGGATATGAACTCTCATGAAGTTCGACACTGAAATCTAATGACGAATCCTGATTACGAATTCTGATTACGAATTCTGATGACGAATTCTCATTCCGAATTCTCATTCCGAATTCACCTATTAAACAAAATCTGATCATCTTTGCTTTATACATTATGAATTTATTTAGACTCTGAATATTATTTTCGGTTATACTCCGAACTTTCATTTTGCTTACACTTTTATAATTTGTCTCCTCTTTGAAATTTTGATTACACTCTGAATCTTCACTCCAAAATTTTTAACTAATCTTGAAACGATGTTGTACTTTTTGTTACACTCATTTTTTTATAAAACGATGTCGTCTATTCTGTTATAAACTAACCGTTGGTTAAGTGACACGTGTACAGGTCCATCCTAATTTTAAGGAAGATATGACCGTTGGAAAGGAGGCCGACCAAGACTATAAATAGGAGCTCATCTGAAAGAGCTCGATATACAATGAAGTTGATCGATCTAGAGACCAAACGCTCCTAAGATGATTTCTAGAGAGAGAAAGATTTTCATGCTTTGTGTGTACTAAAACACCTGTTCAGTTTCTACTTCGTGCAACTCCGAATGATGTTGATAACATTCGAGGTCTTCCGAGGATAGGAAGACAGAGGTGTCGACTAACTTAATGTTCAAGGGCTTCCCTCCTGAGGAAGACAGAGGATCCAACTACCTTGAAGATGAGGGCTTGCAGGGATAGCAAGACAGAGATTCTGATCATCGTATCGAGGGTTTACCCTGGTGTGGGTAAGACAGACTTTCTTGAAAGTATAAATCAAGGGACCTTTATCCAATGTTGTTGGATACCCTTCTCTTTGAGTTAAAATACTTATATTTTGTTATGTGTATTTTTACTACCTGTATGTTTCCGCTGCATATTGTATTGTAAGGAAAGTATACCTTTCTTATACTTCCCTACTTGTATTTTGTTTCATTTAGTTTCTATACGCTTTAAGGTAGAATCTCATATTGTAATATTTGGTTATGTTTCAATTTCTGGATCCATATTTCCTAAACCTACTTTCGGAATCTCTTTCTAGTTTTAAGCAAGTACATAGAACTTGAAGTTTATAACATCATTACTTATTCCAATTTTTCAATTGGTGTTAGAGGTGTTGTGAATTTTCTCAGTTTAACTTTGTTAAACATAGAACATTACTTATCTAAGGAAAACATAGTTATTCGTAATCAACTATAATGGTTCCAAAGGAAATTTTTAAAGTGTAGAATTCACCCCCCCTCTTGTATATTGAGCATCTACATCATTATTTCGATCCTACAATTGGAATCAGAGGAGGTCTCTGAAATACTTATACTCACGTTTATGTTTTTCATGTTCATTTTCCTTTATTATTCATACTTTCTTAGAAAGTTCTTTGTCATTACAAACATTTTCATTCCGAACATTGTCATTATAAATTATCATTCCGAACATTGGGATTAAATTTTTTTTCTACTAACAAGTTTGTGTGCTGAATGTTATTTTAAGTATTGCAGGAGTCAATGTTGGTTCCATTGATAATATAAATCCTACAAGACCATCAATCTTTGTTGGTAATGACAATGAGTACTAGAGATATCGAATGAAGTCTTTTGTTATCAATACTTGAGTGGAAAACTTTGTTATGCTTACTGGAGATTATAAAATTTTTGATAAGGAAGTTAGAACTTTCACTAACCAAGAAAAGAAACAGAATAAACTCAATTATAAGGTACACAATACCTTACTTTGTTCAATGACTAGAAATATATATAGCCAAATTTCTTCTTGTGAAGCAGCTAGTTGTATCTGGAAGAAGTTAGAGGTTACACACTTTGGAACTTCTAAAGTGATTGAGACTATGAGATCTATGCTTAGAGCTAAATACCATGGCCTCAATTTTACTTATATTGAACCAATTTGTAACGTTCAATAGAGATTTATGACTATAGTCAACAGTTTACAGTCTATGGGAGAGAAAGGGTTAGATGACAAAGCACTTGTGGATAAGATAATTGATATTATGCCCAATGAGTGGGAATCCAAAAGAATAACTATAGGTGATAATAGAAAGGTCACTCAAATTTCTCTTGATGAGCTATTTGGAACTATTCATCAACATGAAACAAGAATGATGAGAGATGCTGAAAATATCAAGAAGAAAAATGGAAATGGTACTGTTTCTTTCACAACAACATCAAATAAAATGAAACCTAAGACTCCTGAGAGTGTAACCAGATCCATGTCTATGAATGTTATTTTCCAATCCGAATCTAGTGAGAGTGAAGTCTCTGAAAATGAGTTAGCAAATCTTGCTCGAGGGATGAACAAGATAGCTGGCCAAAGAAGTTTCCAATCCAAGTATAAGAAAAAGGAAAGGAAAGGTAGGAAAGATGGAGAAGTCATGTGTTATGAATGCAAGAGAACTGGACATATTAGACTAGATTGCCCATTTTTCAAAAAGAAAGAAAGGAAAGAAAGGAATTCAGACAGGAAAAAAAATAAGTATTATGAAGCCAAAGCTAAGAATTTTCTGAAAGGAAGAGATACCGGGAGTTCCAGTCGTGGTGACTCTTTAGATGAATCTTCTGATTATGAATCATCAGGATAGAAGAATCTTTGTCTTGTAGCCAGACTACCTATTAAAAATCATTGTTTTATGGCTAAGGTACGAAATGCTGAATCATTGACAAATGTTTCTTTAAATTCTAATAATAGAGAATATTATAACTCTTTTGATGAAGAATCCTCTTCTGATGAAGAAAACACTTTACCTACATATGAAGAAGTTTCTAGGTTTACTGAAATTCTTGAAATTGAGAATTCCAAACTCAATAAAAAACATTATAAGGAAAACTCTAGGAATAATATTCTTACGAAAGAAATATCAGATCTTTCTAAAGATACTGATAGAAAAAATGATGATTTTGAATGTATTTCAAAAAATCTTGAGGAAGTATGTTCTGAGAAGAACAAACTTTATAAAGAATCAGAAAAAGTAATTTCTAAGAAAAGCATCTTAGAACCCAGCTCTAGTTTTAAAACTAATGATTTTGAAGATAAAAAAATGGTTATAAAACTCATGTATAAAATTTTTTCCTTATAGATTTTTTTATCAAACATTACCCATGGTAAGGAAAATTTTGATAAAATGTATTCCCAAATAAGACCTTTAAGAAAAAAATCCAGATTCAGTTATACCCATGCAAAACCAATATTTAGTAATAATTATTTTATTCCTCAAAGTTCCCCATTTTATACCAAGTGTCAATGTGGTGGTCACTTGGCAAAGAATTGTTCATTAATCAAAATCCAATCTCTAGGATTTCACAAATCTTATTTATCTAAGAAGATGAGGGTACCTAAAATTTGGTTATGTGGAAATCTCAGATCCAAACAAGTTTGGATTCAGAAAGTCTAATTATTTTCTTGATTTCAGGAAAATAAATAGAGTAACAACAATAACACATGGTGCATGGATAGTGGATGTTCTCGGCACATGACTGGTAACAAAATCTATTTTGAAAAGATTATCAAAACGAAAGGAGGAAAGGTAACATTCAAAGATAATGCTAAGAGAGAAATTGTTGGTATAGGTAATATTGTTCTTCTTGGTAAAACCTTGATTTCAAATGTTCTTTTTATTCAGGGTCTTACGCACAACCTCATTAACATAAGTCAGTTATGTGATGATGGATACCTTGTGAATTTTAGGAATGATAAGTGCTTAGTTCACAATTCCAAGGAAGAATTTATTCTCTCATCCAATAGGCAAGAGAATGTTTACACCTTAAATTTAGAAGACCTCAGGAGCCAAGATTTACCTTTCCTAAGTGCAGTGGAAGATCATTCCTTGTTATGGAATAGAAGAATAGGTCACTGTAACCTTTGGAACTTATGCAAACTCTCTATGAAGAAACTATTTAATAATCTACCGGAGCATAGATTTGATTCTTCTAAATTTTTTTATCCTTCTCAATATGGAAAGAAACATAAATCTAGTTTTAAATCCAGCAGTGAAGTCTCAACAACTTATGCATTACAGTTAGTGCACATGGATCTTTTTGGTCCAAAACAAACAGGAAGTATTGGAGGCAAATACTATGTGTTTGTTCTAGTTGATGATTACATTAGATTTACTTGGGATTATTTTCTAGCAGAGAAGTATGAACCTTTTTATTATTTCAAATGTTTTAGATCTCAAGTGAAAAATGAGAAAAACCTTCCATTGAAAACTATTCATAGTTATCATGGAGGAGAATTTGAAAATTCTGATTTTGGAACTTTTTGTAGTAGAAAAGTTATTACTCATAATTTTTCAGCACCTAGAACTCCTCAGCAGAATGGTGTAGTTGAAGGAAGAAATAGAATTATTCAATAGATAACTAGAACCAGGTTGAGTGAATATTCTATAGCTAGACATTTCTGGGATGAAGCTGTAAGTACAACTTTCTATACTATAAATCGAGTTTTTATTAGACCTTTTCTTATTAAAACTCCTTATGAGTTATGGAATGGTATAAAACCAAGACTTTACTACTTCATGGTTTTTGGTTGCAATTTATTCATTTTGAATACTAAAGATAATCTACATAAATTTTCACCAAAATATGATGAAGGAATTTTCATAGGCTACTCCACAACTTCTAAGGCATAGAGAGTTTTCAATAAAAATACTTGTACTGTTGAAGAAACAGTACATGTAAAATTTATTGAGTCAGATCCTTTTGTTTTTAAATCATCCAAATCTTCGTCCTCAGATGTGTTTTCAAAAACTGATTGTCAACATTTGATAGAAGATCCTTTTGATAAAGAAAATGTTCAAGAAGATACTTCTGAAACATTTACCCTAGAATATTTTCTACCCAATGTTGATGAACATGATTTTCCAAACCCAAATCAGGTGTTTCATAAGAATCATCCTAGTGATAGTATCATTGGTGGTGTAAATCAACCATTAAGAACTAGAAGATCCTAAAGAAATGAAATAGAACATCTAGCATTTCTTTCCCAATTAGAACAAAAAATAACTGATGAAGCTTTAGGTGATGATGATTGGATCAAATCTATGCAAGATGAACTAAATGAATTCGAAAGGAACAAAGTCTGGATCTTTTTTGAAAGTCCTAAGGAAACTTCTGTTATTGGAGTTAAGTGGGTCTTTAGGAACAAATGTGATGAAAATGGAGTCATAGTGAGAAATAAAGCTAGACTTGTTGTTATAGGCTATAATCAGCAAGAGGGGATAGACTATGAATAATCCTATGCTCCAGTAGATAGACTTGAATCTATCTCTATTCTACTTGCCTTTGCAGCATTCTGTAATTTTAATGTTTTTCAAATGGATGTGAAATGTGCTTTTCTTAATGGTTATGTTCAAGAGGAAGTTTTTTTGAACAACCTCTTGGATTGGAAGATACAAAACATCCTGATCATGTCTTTAGACTTACCAAAGCTTTGTATGGTCTTAAACAAGCCTCACGAGCCTGGTATGATAGACTCACTGTATTTTTGATTCAAAATAACTATGTAAATGGAAATGCAGATCCAACCCTTTTTATAAATAAAGATAAGAAAAATGTTTTGATTGTTCAAATTTATATTGATGACATCATATTTGGTTCAACTCAGCAATCTTTAACAGACTCTTTTGCAAGTCTAATGAAATCTGAGTTTGAAATGTGTATGATGGGTGAGTTAACTTATTTCCTTGGTTTTCAAATTTCCCAAAAACCAGAAGGAACCTATATATCTCAACATAAGAATATTAAAGATCTTTTCAAAAAGTATTGTTATGACAATACTAAAAGTATAAGTAATTTTATTATTACATCAACCTCTCTAGATTTTGATGAATCTGGGAAACCAGTAGATCAAGCATCTTTTAGAGGTATGATAGGAAGTTTACTTTACTTAATAGCTAGTCGACCAGACATAATGCTCTCAGTATGCTTATGTGCAATATATCAATCCAGTCTTAAGGAATCTCACTTTAAGGTAGTAAAAATAATTTTTCGCTACCTTAAGGGAACCATGGATCTAGGATTATTTTATACTTCTGTAAATGATTTTGTTCTAAAAAGATTTTCTGATGCTGACTTTGGTGGATGTAGAATGGATAGAAAAAGTACATCCATAACTTGTCATTTCTTATGAGATTCACTAGTTTCTTGGTCTTGCAAGATGCAACATTCTGTAGCACTCTCCACTGCGGAAGCCGAATATGTAGCAGCTGGAAGTTGTTGTGCTCAAGTATTGTGGATGGAACACACACTCACAGACTATGGCTTGAGTTTTACAAAAACTCAGATTTTGTGTGATAACACAAGTGCTATTGCCCTATGTAAGAAACCTGCACATCACTCACGTACAAAACACATTGAAATTAGGCATCACTTTCTTAGGGATCACAAAATAAAAGAAGATATTATTCTTCAGTTTATCAGAACACAAGATCAACGTGCTGATATTTTCACAAAATCATTGTCTTCTGATAGATTTGAATACATTAAACAGAAGTTAGGAATTATAACCATAATGTAATCTTTATTAATTAACTTTCGGTTGAAAAAGTCTCCTTAGAGTAATAAACTCATTTTCATAGGAAAAGTACATTTGTTTGTTAGTGTTATTAAATTTTACTTTTCGTAATTTGTTTTTCAAATGTTTTTTTCTAGTGTTATAATTTCTGGAATAGAAGTTATCAAAATGGAAATTTTCTGAAACTAAAATTTATGGAATGGTAATTTCTGGAACTAAAATTTTTCAAGATTGAAATTCTCGACATAGTAACTTTCGGAATGGAGATTTTCGGACTAGGGTTTTCGTAACGAGACATTCGTACTGAGACTTTCATAGTAAGACTTTTGTATTGCGACATTTGTAATGACATTCTCATACTGAAATTCTTATAATGATTTTTGTATTATTCTTTTCACATCGGGTCTTTTGCTCTGATTTTTTCATAGTGTGTTTTGCGATCTATGTTTTTTTTCTTAGTGAAAAAGGATGTTACCCATTACGAATAATCCTCCGAAGCCAATCCGAAGGGTATGATTTCCTTACTCATGTTTTCGTAATCAAACTTTACTAGCTGGTATTTTATTATATTTTGTTTTTGGATTATAGTTTTCTTAAATATTTGTTTTAATAAAATCCTCAAAAGATCAAATTCAAATTTTCTTGAGAATTGGTTTTCATCCTTCAGATCTCATCTCATTTTATTTTACAACCATTCGATCAACCAAGGATGATGAACTGTTATATCATTGCCTATTTAAAGGGGACCCCAAAAGGTCATCCCACATCAGTTTTTCAAGCTCCAGCATCCCGAAGCTCTGCCTCTCCATTTTAAACCCATTCCGATCTTCAATACTCTTCATTCCAAACTTCCTAGAAGTATTCAGATCTGAATGTCTATGGAAGTAGCTTCTCAAGACATGTCAACCTCTAAGCCGATTTCTCAGTGGTTAGTATAAAGAGAAAGGTTGGTTCATCCTGATTTCTTCAATAGTTATGATTCTATTATATCCAAGAACAGAAAGTGTAATGGTTGGGAAGATGTTGTTGTGTCTAAGCCAGATAATCAAGATGATGTATATTCAGAGTTTCATTTAGAGTTCAATGATACTGTTTCCCTTTTTAAGGAAGTTGTTAGGGAGAAATTGACGTTTAAGTCTTATGGAATGACTTATAACCTTTCTTATGCCAAGGCATCCATCTTGGTATGGATGAACTATGTAGGAGAAGCCGAGTTCATCACTAATGTTTTTCGGATTCAATGGGAAGTTTCAACAAGGAAAAGGCTTTGAAGCCTCTCGAACTGTTAGATGACAAGGCTCCGAATATTTCTAGTCAGTCTACGAATTTTCAGATTCTAGAATTATGGGTACAAGGCATTATCGTATAGAGAATGTGTGACAAAGACAGTTTGAAGAAGAGAAAGATCTTTATTCTAGATTTTCTGATAAATCATAGGAAGTTTAATCTGATGAGACACATTCTTATTACCAATGAAAATGTTAAGAAAGTGAATCTGAGAGTTCAGATCGTAATGTATCCAGCAGTAATCTCAATATTAATAGTTTGGTGCCTACAGTCTTTCAAGGAGTCCTGCAAGTCTAATCCAAGGGTTTGAAAAATTATATTGGTGAGTGATGATACCCTTAAATGGATGACCGTTGCTTTTGACAAGATGATTGGGGAGTTCATTGATTTTCCAGTTCAAGAAGAAGCGGTTCCGAAAGTTGCTGAAAATGAATCTTTTAAGCTAGTGAAGAAGAGAAAGTTGAAAGAAGTTTAAGTTGAAGAGGAGAATCTTAAATCTAAGAAAGTTCATTCCGCACCTCCAAAATTGAAAAAGAAGAAATCATACCCTAATGAGTTAGTTGCTAAGTGGAGGGAAGTCAAAGAGAAGAGAGTGAAAGGGGAGCCTCAGTTTTGCTTGGACCCTGCGGAGGCTAAGGCCTTGATGGAAAAGACTGTGGTTGAACTATAAAAACAAGTGAAACAAAAGAATCTTAAGAAGAAGATGTCTGAAGCTACGGTGGTTCAGACATTATTGAAGTTTAATGAGATGGCCTCCGAAAACATTCCATTCCCGTGATCTTTCTCTTTGGAATCTCTACCTGAGACTCCAGGAAGAAACTATGTTACTCCGGAGAAGGTAAAAGCTAAGCATGTTAAGGAAGTTGAGCAGTTTGAGCAAGAGGAAGAGGATGAAGAATTTTCTGAAGATAGTGGTGAGACCGGAGATCTATTGATGCAAGTACAAGTATATAAGGAGACACTTTCAGAACATTTGTTGCTACGAACTTCAGAAGTTGAGTCCTCTAAGATAGTCACTCCAGGGAAGGATGATGAAAAAGGAGAACAAGAAGTAGCTTATCATGCAGAGGAAGAACATCTTCTACATGATATTGCTCAAATGGAAAATGTAGAGGATGGTGCTCAAAAAGATATTGATGATGAAGAAAATGTTGTTCAAGTGTCTGATAGTGAATAGAAAACCCCGGAACATGAATCCATTCTGAAAAAGGACAAGGGAAAGAAACTTTTTTTTGATACCCCGAGCTTAGTGGCCGTAAAGAGAAGGGATGTTGGTGATTCTTCTAAGAAGAAGGATGAGCAATTTGAAGAAGAAAATTCTCCCTGAAAAGTCTCGGATTCAGAGTCATCTTCATTGGGACATGACTTTGTTGTTCAGTCTTTAAAAAAGTTGGTAGGTTCTATTTTGACCTTCTCAAGTATTGATTCAAGATGCCAGATGCTCCAACATTCATTGAATCATAAAACAGACTCTGTATCCACGATTATGGATAAATGTGTTCAGACGGAGGCTCAGTTCAAAAAAATTTTTGTCGGCTATGAAGCCCACAAAAGGTCTTGTTAGAAAATGTCTAGTTGGTCGAGGAACACTATAGAAGAGATGAGGCTTTGGGATGAATTCCAAGATAATGCTAAAGATGCATTTGAGACAGAATACAGGAAGCTGAATGATCTTACATCTTCCTTTGAAAAAAAGTTTACAGCTGAAAAGAATTTCCGGATTCAAGAAGACAGAGATCTGAATGGGAATCTGAATTCTGTTGCTCAAAGCTGTAGGAATGAAAGGATCGTCGGATTGAGATTGAGGAGAAGTTGTTAAAGCAAGAACAAGTTTTTAAAACATAGGAATAAAATCTTGAAGCCCAGGAAGAAAATATTGAAGATCAATGTGCAAGAATAGTTGTGTTAGAGAAGCAAGTCGAAAAGACCATAAAGACTTGAAGAAAATAAAGACTTTTATAAAGGGTCTTATGTCGAAGGTAAAAGATCCAAAATTGACAAATCCGATCTTTTTGTTGTATCCTAGCGTCTTTGTTTTTGATCTTTCAAACCTAATGAAAATCTTGCTTGCTCATCTCTTTTGTTGTTATTAATAAATTTTTAGGTACTTAGATATATTTTCCATTCCCTTGAATCCTTTCTGAAAATCACAAAGGGGGAGAAAGGAAAAGAACTCTAATAGAGTATATCTAAGGGGGAGTTTTTCATTAAAGAAGACATTCTTATTCTTAATGGAATACCATTCCGGAAATATTGAATATGATCATTAGTGTTTCAAAGACTAAGGGGGAGTTAGTCATATTCATCAACATCCATAAGCAAAGGGTGATAATCCTTAAATGTTTTTTTCCTTAGTCTTTATTTTTTGTAAGGATTTTTGTGCCTTCCAAAAAGGGAGAGATTGTTGAGTCAATAAGGTTTTCCTTATGACAATTCCATTCCCTCTTGTTTTGAAAATCACAAACACCTTATCTTTAAGGAAAATTCCTTTTATAAGGAAAATTGAATTTATAAGGAAAATCGGTTTTATAAGGAAAATTATCCTTATCATATTTTCATTATCTATATCCATATATTTCGTAAGTATAAGAATAAGATTCATTTTTATATTCTCGAAATCGTTTAAAACTTTGATATGAAGCATTCTGTTTTAGACTCTGAATTATGGATGAGAACTGTAATGAAGTTCAACTCCGAATTCTGGATACGAACTCTAATAAAGTTCTACTCCGAAGTCTGGATACGAACTCTCATGAAGTTCAACATCGAAATCTAATGACGAATCCTGATTACGAATTCTCATTACAAATTCCGATGACGAATTCTCATTCCGAATTATCATTCTGAATTCACCTATTAAACAGAATCTGGTCATATTTTCTTTATACACTACAAATTTGTTTAGACTTCGAATATTATTTTTGGTAATACTCCAAACATTCATTTTTCTTACACTTTTATAATTTTTCTAATCTTTGAAATTTGGTTTACACTCCGAATCTTCACACCAAACTTTTTAACTAATCTTTAAACGATGTTGTACTTTCTGTTACACTTGTTTTGTTATAAAACGATGGTGTCTATTCTGTTATAAACAGACCATTGGTTAAGTGACACGTGTACAGGTCCCTCCGAATTTTAAGGAAGATTTGACCATTGGAAAGGAGGCCTACAGAGCCTATAAATAGGAGCTCATATGAAAGAGCTCGATATATAATTAAGTTGATCGATCTAGAGACCAGACGCTGCAAAGGTGATTTCTAGAAAGAGAATGTTTTTCATGCTTTGTGCGTACAGAACCGCTCATTCAGTTTTTTCTTCATGCGACTCAGAATGTTGGTGATTACATTCGAGGACATCAGAGGATAGGAAGACAGAGGTGCCGACTACCTTAATGTTCGAGGGCTTCCTCGCTGAGGAAGACAGAGGTTCCAACTACCTTGAAGTTGAGGGCTTGCGGGGATAGCAAGACAGATATTCCGATCTCTGTATCGAGGGCTTACCCAGGAGTGGGTAAGACAGACTTTCTTGAAAGTATAAATCAAGGGACCTTTATCCAATGTTTTTGGACACCCTTCTCTTTGGGTTAAAAGACATATATTTTGTTATTTGTAGTTTTACTAACTGTTTGTTTCCGCTGCATATTGTATTTTATGGTAAGTATAACATTCCTATACTTCCCTACTTGTACTCTATTTCATTTAGATTCTATATCCTTTAAGGTATAATCTCATATTGTAATCTTTAGTTATTTTTGAATTTCCGGATCCATATTTCCAGAACCTACTTTAAGAATCTCTTTCTAGTTTTAAGAAAGTACATAGAACATGAAGTTTATAACTTTATTCATTATTCCAATTTTTCAATTGGTGTTAGAGGTGTTGTGAATTTTGTTAGTTTAACTTTGTTAAACATAGAACATTCCTTATCTAAGGAAAACATAGTTATTCTTACTAAACTTTAAAGGTTCCAAAGAAAATTTTTAAAGTGTACAATTCCTCCCACCCTCTTGTATATTGAGCATCTACATCATTATTTCGATCCTACAGTAGCTTCAAGAACCGATTTGCAAGACACACAAATTATTTTCAGTTGAAGAAAAAAAAAATGCATTGAGAGTTGAACAGAGTGTTCTTCTCCCCTATCGCAATAGCAGGTTATTCTTGTCAGCAGTTAAAGGTTAGGTGCCTTTATCTTCCACACCTAAAGCATTTCATCATCCCCTTCATGAATTTATAAGGTTCTTTTTTTGGCACTTTTGGCAAGTGGGGTGCTAGATTTTATTAGCACTGTTTGATTTATCCATCAGACATCCAGAATTGAAGTCCACCATACACTTCATATCCCCATTATACCCTTGATATTCTCTAATCTCCATTTCAACCTTGAGGGTAAATCATAAAATTTCCTCATATCTGTCGAAGTCACAGATCACTAAGGATTTCTACCAGCTTTGATTCATCCCACCAAATAAGTGGTCAACATTGCATTCATGGGTAATGACTTAGACAGAGGCATATCATGCAATCCTTGTGATGTTTTCCTCATATGTTCCAATGGATTTGTCTTTGTTTTTCTTAAGGTCAAGGAAGTCACTTTCTATCTTAAGCAAGATTGTGCACAAAAAATATTTATCTAAAAAAATATTCTGGAAATCCTTCCTTTCCAATGCCTCGATCTCCTCGTCAAGCTTCATATTTTTTATCAATTTCCACCCTTTATTGGATTCACACCCATATGATAAGAAGAGAAAATAAACTTTTGTTGTTCAGAAGATTTAAGGATGGAGAAGATCTTTTCAATGGATTTGATCTATTGTGTGGCGATAGAGGGATCAGATGATCCATTAAAAGTAGGAGGCCATTGTCTCATGAAGCTCTTGATAACGACTAGTTATTTTTTAGGGGGGTTGAATGTTCCCATTCACCCATGTTTCATTTCAAATATTGAGTTAATTGAGAGAGTATCGTGACAAAATTCCTGATTCCCTCTCCCATCATATTGGGCATCTCATTTGAATAGTCATCCCATTGGTCTTTGCATCAGTTGTTAACCTGAGTCCTCCTATTACTGTCCATCGGATGGAAGAAAATGAATGTTAGGGGTAACACATAAAGTGTAATCCAAGGGAAAATTGGATGACTTATAAATAACATTTACTTCTTTAACTTATGAATATCAAGACTTCAATCTATGTTATAAAAGATATAATTTCAAACATATATTCTTATGGGAATTTTTTTATTCCCTTAATAATGGTACGTACTATGAATATGAATACTACAAAGAATATCCCCTGAGAGTGTCATAACCAAGAGTGAAAAAAGGACCGTGGTCATGTACCAAGATACCCTGGGTCAATCCTGAAGTATCCAGGTTTGAGTTTTCACTCCAAGGTACATTTGGGCCAGAGCCACCTCTAACTGGTCATATCTAGACAAGATGATTTTTCTTGAAAAACCAATTAATCAATACTCACCAAAACATAGGGATGTTTATTATTATATTTATTCTAGTCTCTAATGATTCACTAGGGTTCTCTAGTCCTAATCCTAAAAATTTCTAAACCTATCTGCTAATACCAACTATGACAACCCTGAACATTATTACACACTAAAAATAATTTATTACATAAAATGTTCACTTGACACAAAATAGATGATCAAGAGGTCTAGTGTATTTTGGACATAGGAACATTACATAACAACTATAAACATAAAATGAAACATCTTATTGAAATAATCCTTTACATGACTACTAAATTACTTTTTACATAGCATTTCAGGGGATAACCTGAGGACATGCATAAGAAAAGGGTGAGCTATAAACCCTATTAAGGAAGTAAACAAAGAATGAATATTTCAAAACATGTTATTCAATAGGAATATAAATGGAGCGTAAGTGAAACATAAACATAATTTCAGGATAATGAATGATAATCATAACATGGATATGTGGAAACATTATTTAACATGATATTTTTCCCAAACTATCCCCCTGGGCCCGTGTCGTGACTACTGAAGCCTGCCGTCCATAGCCCAGGGGCTGGATACTAGCACTAGAATGGCGTATCACTAAAACGAGAAGGCATTTCATTTAAACCTATACAATGAAACATTGTAGAACAAAACAAGATACAACCACGAAGTAAACTAATGTAGTAAAATAGTTCTGAATGTAATGGGGCCATAATACAAGACCAGTTGTAAAAGTAGAAGAACAACATAAAGGTACAATACAAATGAAAAAGGGAAAACAGCTCATGGGTCTTTCTATGAGGATCCTACCTAAAGGTTAGGTACAGATCGCATCCACAACACTCCACATCTGATCGTCTCCTTCATGTACCGCCTGGTCCCGACTCCCTCAAATCACGATCAATGTTGTACGTCATCTGTACAGGACACAACAAGTTGTGGGCGAAGCCCATGCATGGGTGAGTATAATGATACTCAGTGGGGACCCTGAGACCCCATATGTCTCTTAATGTTTGAAGAAGGAAAAACAACAAAGAAAGGCTCAATCATAAATCATGAATGGTCATCAACTCTAATTAGGCATACGCCCATGCATATACCAAATTTATCAAGATATTTTCATCACATACATGAGGGAATAATACCACAAAGTTAACACCATGAATGTGACACCACAGAGGTAAAAGTACCACATAGGTAGCAAAATGAAGATAGCTCCATGAAGATATCACCCTGAAAGTAACAATACCGCATAGGTATCACTACGAAGATTCCACCACATAGGTAAATGTACCACACGTGTATCACCATAGAGATATCACCACAAAGATAAAAGTACCACACATGTAAAAGACATAGTTCAAACAGAGTCTCAACTCAAACTAGGTTTTCAGTGAAGTATATAAGTACAAATATTTAGTTGTGAAGCTATATCATCTTATTCTATCAAAAGGCACTGCTTTGGACCATAGAGAGTCTGACCCACACAAGATCAATATGTACTAACCCCCGTAATGATCCAAACAAGATCTGACCCACCCATAGTCAATAGGTATTAACCCCTGCATTAACCCCCACCAGATCTGAACCACACATGATAGGTATACGCTGAACTAGATAGGATCGTTGAGAATTGACACACACAGCATATGTCCAACACATGATTGGTATGCACTGACCCAGACATGATCTCTCAGTGATGACCTCCGTATAATCTATCTCTAACCTCCACCTCACTGCTAGCCACTTGATTCCTCGAACCTGGTGCGCTTGAGTTCTGTAGAATCTGCCCTTGACATGTCGGTCATACTTCTACCGCCACTAAGCTCTACAAAGGAGTAACCCAAAAAACTGCAATATCTAAAGGGTTCCAATGCAAGAGTAGGGCGTCAATCAGACACACGGTTAGTGAGTTATAAGAATTCTTGTACTGGGGGCCCGGTTAGATTCTAGTTAATCCAATCTAGCTATACTCCAACTGTCTCCAAAACTGAAGAGATTATTCAAAAAAGTACTTTATTGATCTAAGTATCCCAACATTGAAGATGTTTCATCAAACAGACGTCAGGTTCCTAGGATATGTCCCTTTAAGTGTTTCTGGTCCCGGTTGGACTAGTTCCAATCTGACTTGGTCGAATCGACCCGACCCGACCCAGTATGGCATGGGCCATAATAGGCATAGCCCTCCAAGAAGAGGCCTAGCCCATCCCGCAAGGGGGACGACCTTCAAAGGAAGCCTGCAAGGGGTTATCTGTGAAGGGAAACCTGCAAAGGGCGGCTCGGCTGTGTGCAGCGCGACCCGCAAGGGGGTCTGCCCAAGCCGCCGCATGGGGAGCGACAACCTATTTTCTTGAATGGTTGAAGGCCATTTTGACCTTTTCATTGCAGTGGTGCCACATGTAATTTCCAGGTGGCACCCAGGACCCACGTGAGTGGTCCCAACCAATTCCATCATCTCCTTTCATTGTGCATGCTGACTTCCCCAACAGTTCCCGACATCACGCCGATCCGCCACCCTCAGCCTACCGGGGTGCCAGCTGCCTTCCTATGGTCGTCACCTCTGACTAGATGTCGATCCTTCTTCTCAACAGCGGCGTGCCATGCCTCCTCTACAGTTGGCCGGTGTCGGATGCTCTGATGATTGTAGCGACTTATTGTCACAACCTCCTCTTGTGGATTGCGTCGACATGTTATACCCAATGTAGCCTATGGTTGTCATCGTGCTGGAGGTCTCCCATGGAGGCCCAAAGATAGAAAGAGAGTTGAGGGTTTAGGTCGGGTGAGTTAGGACCACACCCTTCGCGATAACTCATAATCGCAGGGGGATTAAGGGTTTAAAAATCAATAGAAATAAACAAAAATCAAAACCCTACAAAGATACCATGCAACAACCTCCAACAAAAATGAATGAATCACAGATCAACACATTAGTCAGTTGGTCCATGATATTTTTAATTTTCATGAACGGGGAAGAGGAAAACAATTAAAATGCATAAAAGAATAATCCCCTTACATCCTAAACCTGTTAGTGAGAACCCACACTTGAAGGTGGATCATGTTCTTCGTTCCCGCAACCAATTCTCAAACGATGCCACACATAGGTCATTCTTTGATTCATGATTCGGTATCACCCATCACCTCTCGATGGGATAGACTCTGTACTCTATGTTTTTGGTGTCTCGACAGTCCTTCAGCACTTCATTTCATGGCGTAACAGTTCCTACACCCCTCCCCATATCCATATAAATAAGAGAGGGGGAAGGTCAGTAACGACGTTGGGAATTAATGGTGGATCATTAATCAGGAAGCTTCCTAATTCCCCAACAATTTCATTTGTTATATTTAAGGGTCAAGGCATTTAATTGTTTGACACATCGCTGGCCCCATACTCTAGTTGTCCGTTAGAGGATAATAATGAAAATAAAATAATGAAATAATTTTTTTTAAAATAAAATTTCACAATACATAACTTTTTTTCCAGACCTATTGCGGTCAATGTGAATCCTCCCTTAAGAGCATCTCGATGTTGTAGATTCAATGGTGCCCTATAATATTTAATCAGATCACGAGTTAAATTTTTTTAAAATACTGCTAACGCATTTACTGAACAGACATTTAAAAAGATAAATAAATTAAAAACATTCTCCTTCAACTTGCGCCAGTCAAGGTTAGGCTCCGCCTAAGGAGAAACCTATCAAAAAAAAAACACAATTACACTCATGGATTTTTAATTCTATCTACCCTTTAGATGTTATGGATTTTATAATGAAATAATTATAACTTAATTATTTTATTTACCGCCAAAAACTAACATTCACTAGTGTCCCGCACCGACCAAGGCTAGTATCTTCCTAAAGAAATAATACCATCATGAGTTCAGCGGTGACCTTATATTTTTATTTAGAGTCACCATTATTATTTAATAAGAATATAAAATATAAAATAACTCTATTTAATTATTTTATTTACGGTTATTCCATTTTCGGGGTTTCTCACCAGAATCCTGCATCGACTAATCTTAAGTAATTCATAGTATAAAGATGCCATCATGAACACAACAGTGCCATCATATTTCTGATAAGGAGAACCATTTAGGAGTAATTCCACATTTTCAGGAAAACTACTTATGCATTCTAATTAAATCTTAAAAAACTTTGACAGATCATTCTGGCCACTCCAGTCTTCAGAATCATGTGCCGTCAGATTTCACAATCTGAAAATAATTACATATAAATAAAAAAATTGTACGGAAATTCCAGGACATGAAATTCTCCCCAACTTAGGGCTTTACATCCCTGACATCCAAAATAAAGAAAAATCAAAAAAATGAGGGTATTGAGCATAAATCTATGCCTCATACTCCCATGTTCTCTCTCGGAGGTCCTCGTGCTACCACATAACCTGCACCAGAGGGATCGAATTTCCACATAGAACTTGCTCCTGTCAATCCTCTTTCTCCATCGGTAACTCTGCAAAAGTCACCCCCTCGTCAAAGTTCATCTTACCCTTAGTCGATAACATTCAATGGATCATGCAATAATCTCTTTATCTGTGACACATAGAAAACATTATACACCTAGTGAATCTGTGGGGAAAGAGATAGATGTTATGCCACCTCTCCCACATTACTGAAAATCTAGAATGGTCTGATGAACCTTGGAGAAAGTTTTACACCCCAGCCAAACCTTCATAATCCTCAATGGGGCGAGACCCGTAGGAAGACATGGTCTCCCTCCGCGGTCCAAAGGGTCTCTGTATGATGTCATCATAAGACTTCATCCACTACTTTCATCATTCTGGGCCACAAGTATTGACACTAGAAGTCTCGGTACACCACCACCACTCCAGGATGTACCTCTAAAGGGGATGTATGGATCTCCCTCAACACCTCCTCCCAAAATGTTAGTGGTACCATGGTGCGTCCATTGTAGATGATGATGTGCTCCCCAACATTAGATAATCCTTCATGAGACTGTCATAATGATATCTGAGCTTTTCGGCCATGCACTCAATGACTCAAGCTGTGCCACCCAAATTTGATGAAGAATTGGGGGAGTGACATCCATATACTAGGGGTAAACTGCTCTATCTTTATCCACTATGGTATTCCACAGTGCGACTAGCTGCTCTAACACCTCACTCAGCAGTTTTTGATCAGCACGTCTGTTGAGTGTGTCTTCTACCTCATTACCTTCCCATGATTAATCAATTTATCAAAGTCATAGTCCTAGAGGAATTCAAGCCATTGTCACTTTCTCAACTTCTAAATTTTCTACCAACACTTCTCTGTCCACGGGAAAGTATCCCCCTTCATTGACAAAGCTAAAAAGTGTGATACTACCCTAGAAAAGTCTGGTTAACTACTATGGTAGTACCCATCGAAAGAAGAAGTCCCACCCTCTTCAGTGGGTTAATCCTAGAAAGATATTTGGAAAAGATTTCCCCACACTCTACCACTCCTGTTGGGAGCTGAAAACCAAAACTCCTGCTGCCACGAGGGTAAGGCTAGTCGGCAGAAGACTGATAAGCTGCACCCTCTTATGAATGAGTTTATCCTGTGCTGCTAGGGTTTCCTTTTTCATTAACCAAGGAAAACCACATTCAAATGCTTTAGGTAAACCACACCCATTATACAAAATACACTCAATCTGAGTATGAACTGTGGATGTACATTCTATACCCAAACTAACATCGTAAGGCCTCGAATATGGCACTAAGAGGTTCCAACTGAAACTCTTACCTCAATGGTCAGGTCACACCATTTCCATTAGTGTTATTTTTGAGTCACCTCCCAATGGTATCTCCAAAAGTAAGGGTCATGTCAATGGTTTAACCAAAAACTCTAGGTCTTTCATGAGATTCGTAGAAAGAAGGAATGATTAGTTCCTATGTTAATTAATACAAAAGCATGTAGTAGACCCAAAACATACCACTAATCACTTATAGATCCCCTGGGTCACCCTCCATGACCGAATACAACTACCATTTTCCCTTGTAATCTCGCCCCCAAAGCCTTGTGGGGATCACATTGAGGTGGTGGTTGTAACATGTCGTAATGTAAACCACCTCATGCTGCTCTCCTAGCTCTACTTCCACATCTACTGCCCTGCAGATTCATCTGTCCCAATCACTTCCTCTTCCGAAAACATTTTACACACCCATGTTATTGAGACTGGCATTAGTTTTATGCTTTCCCAATATTAAAATTCACTGGATACATCCGCTTAGCGAAATAAAATAAAATCACAATGGTTATCTCTAGAATGCTAGCATAAGTAGTATGAATATAGGTAAATTGCTAGCTCGGATGTCCCTAAATTCACTTTGTTTAGAAGTCCAAGCCCCGAAGCACTGACCATACTGTATTCATCGAGTACCTGGTATGGTCGGTACGTCTCGATGAATACCTAGATACCAACAAGTCTTCCTACAAAAGCTATAGAATCTCTAGGGAACACTCACCCCTTAAAATTTTATGGAAAGAGGTCCGCCTACTCTAATAAAGGCTTCCAAGCTTGTCCACTGAAAAGTCACCTCATTGCAAGATCAAGGTAATCCAAACCCTGTCATCGTCCAGCTATGCCACATAGAAGGCTCTCTACTAGGACCGACATATGATCGAATGGTTCCCCGGCTAGACGGAAAATTGGCCACCTCCTCTAGTCAGTCTGTTGTCGCCTGTGAGTCGGGCTCACCTCATATCCTTAGAGGCCTCTACCGATGGAACTTGTTCAACATGCTCATTCGTCCCACCATCCGCTAGTGCGGCTGGTGGTATGTACTGCCCATGGGTGGTGGTGCTGCTGGTACACCACTTGAAGGTGACAACACAGTAAGAGGTTGATAAAACATTGTTTTATTGAATATTTTATTGATAATAAATGATATAATTTCCTCAAATTGTGTTAAATATGTTTAATTGGAAAGTATTTGGGATTAGATCATTCATTTGAATATTTGATGAAAATTCCATTTTTACCCTTTTAAAATAACTCAAGTATATCAATTATAAATATATTTATTTGAATTATTTGAACATAATATTTTGTTACTATGTTCCTTACATCATGGGATACAACTTTTATTCCAGACACTAGATAAAAAAGAATGCATTTGGATGGAGTAATTGGGCCATAAAGTCAAAGGTGGGATAGACACGTCGGAATGTAGAAACTCTTGTATTTTGGCCATAACTTCTACTTCTGGGATTGGATTGAGCCCAAAATTTTAGAGGAGATAGGGGAACTATATCCGCACATATGATAATTCTGTAAGGCAGGACAATTCACATGTTTTTGTCGTAAAATGGGCGGTGAATATTGGCATAAAAAATTTGGCCGAGATTCCCCCTTTCACACTTGAAACCACTTTTAACCTAGCCTCCCCACCACTCTATAAATTGCAGTTTTTCTCATTTGGTGGGGTTGGGACGTGAATTTGGAAGCTTAGGGAAGAGGAGAAGTGGATCCACTCCAATTATCCAACCATTTCAATAAGGGTAGCTCTTGAAGCAAGGATCTCTTCGACGAAGGCTTCTTCTTCTCCTTCATGTTGTAATGATTTTGTTTGTGTAATAAACTTCTTTGTTCCTCATTTATTTCTTATATTTTCTTGTATTTTGTTTAAATTTATTCTTCTCTTAATCTTCCTATTTGGGCTGTAATTCTTGAGTAGAAGCGTTATTGGATTATACTCAAAATAAACCTTTGCACATGCAAAACGCTTCTACGATGATTACGCCACCAATGGAAGAGTAGTTATTTTTAGTAATCGATCGACCTCTATCATTCTTCATTAATTTATTTTGAATCAATGAGATAATTTAATTCAAATAATATGATCCATGAATTGTGTTTTTAAATTACTTGAAAATAAGAAAGAAATTGAACAATAAATACAAAACATGTGAGGTTGAGATTTTGTGTAAATTGTGAGAGCGCGATCTTAATCGATAATACAAGACCACACAGGATAAATTTGTAGAGTTAAAATATAATCCCTAAACACAATTCATCCCCATTTCCAGAATGGTTATGTGCAATAATTAACCACTGACCCTAAGCTATCCTTAGAACAACAAACAAACCAGGGTGCTACGATTGCGTGTTCCGAAGCTAGCCCCGGGTTTAAGTAATTTCATCTTTGTGGTTAAGTTAAATCTCGTAGGGTTAGAGGGATACCAAATTAAGGGATCATAATTAAGTGGATATTGATTTAAATGATAATTATTAATATGTGAATGAAGATGTATAGTTATATAGTTTACGCCTTTTAAAATAGATTTCTAAAAAAAGATCTTTTTGTTGTGTCATTTGAATTGAAATTCATTTCAAAAATAAAATAAAAAAATATACAATCTTCTTCTAGAAAACTTCTTCTAGATTCATAAACTATAACAAACCCCAATCCTTTAATGTAGTGTTTTTATTCTATTCTATTTTATTTTTTAGAATACCTTTAATATGTTGTTAAATTCACTTCCCCCTTTGAGAGACGACCCTGGTCAGCCACTCTACTGCACCTAAGTACCCCCAAATCACACTAATCATTTGAGGGCGCCCACGATAGCACTCTTTTAGAGGTCCCTGCACCGTATCCTCTTTTCTCTATTTTACGTCATCATGTACATTTTACGGAATCCTAGATGGATATCTACATGGAGGCATTATGATAAGGAATAGGTGCACCATGATCATTATGTTATACATGGTGAACTGACTCCAATGAAACCAAAGAAAAACATTTTCAAAACACGCACATTATGCGTGGTCGGGCACTGAGTCAGAAATTAGAAGTCTAGGTCCTGGTGTATGGATACATTAGCTGTCACACCAACACTAGATTACCTAAACTGAAAACCACACCCATACACATAAAAATGTTTCCATATAGAAAATATCAAAGTCCAGGTTCTTCATTATAACTGACTCCTCTGATACCACTTTGTCACGACCCATGCCGTGACTACCCCAAGACCACCATCCATATGCCAGGTGCTGGTGACTAGTACTGGAAAGGAGTATCCCTAAAATGGGAAGGTATTATTTTTAAACTTGTATGAAAACACACAGACGAATTCTACAAGATGAAACCACAAAGTAAACAATTTTTGTAAAAAGAGTGCTGAAAGTGAAGGGGCTAGAATACAATCACAACTATAAGAGTACAAGTACAACTGAAAGGTTCAATACAACTGTAAAAGGGAAAAAAACTCTTGATACATCCACCAAGGATCCTACTAAAATGGTATGTACAGATTTCCTCCACAACACTCCATGTATGCCCAGTTCCTCCACGTACCGCTTGGTCCCGAGTTCCTCAAATATTGATCAATGTTGTACGTTGTATACAAAAGAACAATATGTTGTGGGTGATGCCCATGTAGGGGTGAGAATAACAATACTCAGTAGGGACCCCAAGATCTCATAGGTCTTCCAATGTTCAAAGAAGGAAAAACCACAAAGAAAGGTTCAATCAAAAAGCATGAAGTAGTCAACAAATCTACTTAGGTAAATGACCATATATATACCTATGTTATCAAGATAAACTTTTCTCATACATGAGGGTAGAATATCACAAAGGTAACACAACAAAGGAAACACAATTAAGGTAAATGTATGACACAGATTACACCACGAAGATAAAACCACGATGATATCACCGTGAAGGTAACAATACCACATATTTATCACTACGAAGATATCACCGCGAAGGTAAAAGTACCGCACATGTATCACCATGAAGATATCAATAGGAAGATAAAAGTACCACACATGTAAAAGACTTAGTTCAAAAAGAGTCTCAGATCAAACCGGGTTTTTAGTGAAGTATAGAAGTACAAATGATTAGTCGCAAATCTATATAATCTTATTCTATCAAGAGGAACTTCTTCTGACCATACGGAGTCTGACTCACACAAGATCAAGAGGTTCTAACTACCGCAATTATATACATAGGATCCAACCCACCCAGATCCAATAGCACTAACCCCTACAATGACCCACTAAGGATCTGACCCACACAGGATCGCTATGCATTGACCCCCATTAGAACACTGAGTACTTACCTCTATGTGATTTGTCTCTATCCTCTTCCTCACAGCCAGCCACTGGATTCCTTGTAGTCAGTGCACTCGAGTTCTGTATAATATTCACTCGAGATATCGGTCATACCTCAAAAACCACTTAGATCATCATAGGAGTAACCCAAAGAACTTCCATGTTGTATGGGTTCCAATGTGATAGACGGTGCCTCAATCAGATGCTTAGTCTGTGAGTTATATGTGTTTTAGTTCCGGGGTCGGTTGTATTTGGGTTCGATCCAACCCAACCATACCCCAACTATCTCCAAAACTCAAGAGGTGTATACCAAAAAGGATCTTCTTGATCCAAAGATCAACAAACCATAGATGGTTCCTCAAACAGACATATTGTTCTTATGATATGTCCTTTTATGTATTTTTTCGGGCCAGTTGGCCCGGGTCCTATCCGACCTGGTCATACTGACCCAGCCCGACCCGATCTGGGCTGGGCCCGGACAGGCTCGACTTGCAAAGGCTTCCCTCAAGAGTGGCCATGTATGCAATGGGGCATCACACGAAGTGCTTCCCACTAGGGGGAGGCTTGGCCAGCATAGGGAGCAACTCACAACAGGGTGGCCCTACCCGTGTAGGGGGAGCCCGCAAGGGTGAAGCCCGACCTACGTAGGGTGTGGCCCTTAAGGGGGTGGCCCACTGGGTGGTGGCCGAGCCATGTACAACACGACCCGCAAGGGGTGTCCACCCTAGCCCCAATCGAGGGTGCGACCCCCTATTTTACGGAATGGTTGGAGGTCGTTCGGTCTACTTCGTAGTGGCAGAACCACATAGGACCTCTAGGTGGCATGCGAGAACCGATGGACTGGGTCCTTCTGATTTCATTGTGGCCGACCAGTTTTCTGCCCGACTTCTCTAAAGGCACACGATGGCGCACTGATGTACCACCCACGGTTGGCCCGTGTGTCGGCCGCCTTCCTCCGGTCGTCGCAGGTGACAAGCTGCGGGCCTCTTATCTCACCAACGGTGCATGATAGTACGTCACACCTCCTCCACTGCCTATCAGTGTTGGACACTTCGATGACCACTATTGATTTGTGATGCAGTCTCCCCTTGCGGCATGCATCGACACACTATCCCCAACATAGCCGGTTGGTGCTGCCGCGCTGCCAGTCATCCATGGAGGCACAAAGATAGCAAGATAGCGGAGGGTTCATGGTGGGTTCATTAGGCTTGTTCCCTCCACATTATCTCATAAACATGAGGGGATTAATGGTTAAATAATCAATTCAAATAAACAATAATCAAACCCCTACAATGATACCCCACAATAACCTCCCGCAAAAATGAATGAATCGCGGATCAACCAATTAGTCAGTTGGTCTTCGTTCTTCATATTATTCAAGAATGGGGAAGATGAAAACTTTTAAAATGAATAAAATAATAAACCCCCTACCTAGTAAAACTGTTGAAGAATGCCCACACTTGAAGGTGGATCGTGTTCTTTGTTCCTGAAAATGGTTCTCATTCCACTCATACTTCATTAGTCGATTTTTGGTTCGGTGTCAGCCGTCACATATTGCTTATATCGGCTCTGTCCACTAAGGGGTTGGTATCTTGGAACTCCTTCGGCACTTCGTTTCTTAGTGAAGTAATGTTGATACCCCTCTCTAAGTTCCATATAAATAGGAGAGGGGGAGGGTAAGTAACGACGTTGGGAATTAAAAGTGACTCATTAATTAAGAAGCTCCAAAATTTACCACTATTGTTGTTTAGTTGTATTGTAGGTTCATTCCATTTAATGACTTGAAACATCGCTAGACCCACCCTCCACTGACCCATTAGAGCATTAAAATAAATATTTAATTATAAAATTATTTTATTTTATTTCTTTTAAAATTCACAAAACATAACTTTTTCTCAAGACCAACTACGGTTAATGTAAAGCCTCCCTAAGAGAATTTTGGAACTGTAGATTCAACAGTGCCCCTTGATTTTTAATCCATGAACCACTTCCAATGTTACAAAACACTGCTAGTGAATTTACGTAACATAGCTTAATAAAGATCAATAAATTAATAATGTCCATCCTCGACCCGTTCTGGTCAAGTTTAGGCTCTGCCTAAGCAGAACATGCCCGAACGATCTCAACGAAACACTCAGATTTTAAATCCGAGTTACGGTTTACATGTTATATATTTTACAATAAAATAATTGTGACTTAATTATTTTATTTACTACTAAAACATAAATTTCACTGGTGGCCCGCTCCGGCCAAGAATAGTATCTACCTAAAGAAAGCATACCCTCATGAGTTTAGGAGTGGCCTCAAATTTGTAATCTGAGTCACCATTTGTGTGATATAATCATTTGAAAAATAAAATAACTTATTTAATTATTTTATTTATGGTTATTCTATTTTCAGGTTTTCTCACTAGAAGCCTACACCAACTAAACTTTAGTCTCACTTAGGGTAAACACACCATCATGGATGCAATGGTGCCATTGATTTCTGATTTGCAAAAATGTTTAATAGTTATCCCACTTTTTGAGGAAAACTACTTATGCGCACTAATTAAAGCCTAAAAATACATCGACCGAACATTCCGGGAACATCTGGCATTGGAATCACACGCCATCAGATTTCATGGTCTTGAAATAATTCTTTTTTAAAAAATTATATTGAAATTATGGACATTACAATATTATCATGAGACAAGGATCATTGCACATGGAGCATGAGTAAAACCTCATTGCACATGATGCATGAGTAAACCCTTGTTTCACATGAATTAGATTTAGTTAGCAGTCATCGCACATGTTGTATAATGGTACAATACTTTACACAATGCTTTGGAGATCTATTAGGGCACACCATTCTTAAATATTCTATTACATGCATTAGTGTGCCACATGGATCATATTACATGGAATCAATCAACATCATAAGTTATTCCATGACTATGGAATGTGGAATAAATAAATGAATGTACCATTTAGTATGTATATGTTCATAAAGGTGAATACCCTTGATTGAGACATTGGCATGGTATTCACTACACACTTATCATGGCTTTTAAAAATGTGGTGTAATTTCGACAGCATAACGGTGTGAAATAAGAATTCATATAAATGATTTATGAATGATAAATGGGTGTCTCATCATATCTCCATGAAATGGACAGTAAGGGGGTCATATAGATACATGTCATATCAAATTTATTGATATTTAGATTTTTAATAACATGAATTTCTTGAATGAAAATGAGGAGTGAGAGATTTCTTACAGAATTTCGGCATGGTAACAGGTGTACATGGGAGGCATTATTGAGATAGAAAGGGGACATCTCATTACTAAAACATTAATAGGTAAGTACAGGGGAGGTGAGAAATCATACCACAACATTTATAATTAAAAATAAAAGGGAATAACAATATAAGGAAACATGGACATAAATAGGGAAAATGTGAATCCCTTCCGTGGAAGTGTGATCCCAAAATATTGGGAGGGGATTTAGAGATACTTTTTCATAGAATGGGGAACCTTCGGAGGTTTATAGGGAGAGGATATCCGAGGTTGTAATAACTCCGAAGGCTTTGAGTGTAGAGGAAGTGGGAGCTTGGGTGGGATTATATAGGAAAAGAATTGGAATTCATTATTATTTGGGAGCTTGGGTGGGATTATATAGGAAAAGAATGGGAATTCATTATTATTTAGGTTTGAGAGATCATCATTAATCTAATAAATCACTATAAACCAACAAATGGTTTTTTTCCAAATGGGACCCAAAAACAATATTTTATATGGATAGTGGCCTAATATTTTAAAATAACAGGGTTGCTTATCTGGAGGTGAGTCTCACTCTTAAGAAAATCAATTAAAAAACTAAAATGTTTTAATAAGACTTAAAGGGTACAAAATGCTTTGTAAAATAAATCAAACAAACCTAAAATCACATTAAATTAATTTTAAAACATATATTGTCTGAAAATAATATTTATTGTCTTTTATTACATCACTATTGGGTCCTTATTATGTCAAAAAACTCATTATATATTTTAACGGTATTTAATTTTTACCCAAAAAAATTGATTTTCTTAGAAAATTATGAAAAATTCACCATTGGATAGATTCAACGTCCTGATTCCAAAAATAATATTAATTCTATCATAATAATTTTCTAAATATGTGAATATTTACTTTTAACATAAAAACCATCATTTATCCAAAATTTAGTGGTTTTGACAAAAATAGATTTCAAACCTTAATAAAAATTATAATTGTATTAGTAAAAATTATATGATCGTTTATACTTAATAAAAATTAATTCACTAATAATGTTATTTTATTAAAATATTATTTAATTCAAATATCCATTATTTTTTCAAAATAGAATATTTAGTAGAACTTTAACTAAAAAATAATAATTTTTCTTTAAAATCTATTTAGAATTTAACAATAATAAAAAAAGAAGTATATTATTTATTATATACAAAAATAATGTATATAATCATAATACAATGGTATTTTTATAAAAACACTTAAAACCCTGCTTAAGACCTTTGGGTGAGGTGCTCGATGGTGACCGACTTTTGGGGTGGATCGAATAACATCACTCAAGTGGTAATCTCTATCAACTTCCACTTCACCCATAGGTTATTCTGCTCAAGCTTAACTTATTCGAGCTCAACTTGCACTTGGTCAAGAGCGAATCCCAATGATTCCAACTCCTTTCTAGGATCTGAAAAATCATATTTTTAGGGGTAATATCTATTGGATGAGGCCATCTCTTCCTTTTTCAGAATTTTAACACAAGCACATGTAATGCACAAAAAACATTTGAACCATATCCATGTAAATTCATTTTTACAAATAATTAATATAAAATATTAATTTAAAATTATTAAAAAATTACAATAGATATCATTCCATTTATGTAATAAATTGTTTAATATTCAGTACAAAAACGAGGATGAATTTCATTTAAAAGTAAACCCACTAAACAAGTCAAAAAATTTATTTTCATGATATTAATTTTTAAATCATGTGGTATTATTATATTAATAAGTTGACTACTAATAATCATTATATGAATTTAAATTCATATAAATATATATATATATATAGACAATAAATATCATGAAAACAATTATTTATTATGTGGTTTTAATAAAAAAAATTGATACACTTTATGATTTTACAAACAGATTGCATAAAACCATGTTTTAAGAACAAAAGTATTTTTTTAAGAAATAATAAAAATTAAAGATTAAAAATAAATTAATAAAAATATTATAATTATAAATTTTCATATTACATTTTAATAAAATATTACAAACATAATGGTACCTTTAAATTACCTGATTTAATTAAGTAATATCACAATATTTGAAAAATCAATAATTTTTTGTATTCAGTTCAATATTATTTATTTTATAATAGTAATCCAAAAATCTAACCCTAAATCATTTTTGATAAGAATATTTAAAAATTAAAATTCACATTATAAAATAAATAATTAAAGAAATAATAAGTTATGTTTTTTTATCAAAAGGAAACAACAATAATTTTTCAAGAAAATATATTTACATTTGAAAAATAATACATCTACCTTAAGTATAGTGAGATTATATCTATGGAATTTCTCTTTAAATTTCATTATATTTCAATATATATATATTATAATTTGATTAATATAATCAAAACCCTATAATTTATCTTTTCGGTTATAATGATGAAATATAATATTGGATCATTTAGGATTAGTGTTATGCTTTGTATAATCTATTGATTATCATTTTTTATGAACATAAATATTCATTATATGGTGTTTTTTATAGAATAACCATGATTTTTATAATTTCATCATTTTATTTTATTTTTCTTTTTTTTCTATATTCCTTAACATTTAATTATAACAAACTAAGGTAATTTTGAGTAATAAATTTGAATGAATATTTTAGGACCTGTTAATTTTATAAAAAAGACATCCTTGTTTTATATAACAACGTATGAATTTTTTTATTTCTATTTGTTTTTCTAATTAAAAACCAAATATCATTGGAAAGTATTTAAAATTATCTAGAAAAAACATATTCGGAACTATGATTTCATCTAAACAAAATCAATTACACTTAATAGATTAAGCTTCCATGTATATTACAATACATTTAGATATATCATTATTTCAACATAACGTTTTTTAGCAACACTCATTAATGTAGATCAAGGATTCCTTAATAAAAGATCTATACACAGTAAAAACTATAACTCTATATGAATTGAAATAATTTTTTTGATAGATATTGTATGAAATAATTATATTTAATTTGATTTATATATAATTCATGTGTGATTATTCAATTTTATTATATATTAGATATAGTATTATAGTGTCTCAATTTGATCATTTATTATCAATGAAATTACACAGTAAAAGTATTTATCACAAGCCACTATGAAAAATCAAAGATGAAATATGTGTCAAAGAAACTTATGTAAACATTGATCAAAGGGCATTAGGGTCTAAACATATATATACTTGTTATCTGTTATATAGATGATGTTCATGGTATTGTACCGTGAATTCTACGAAATTGTATAAGGATACTCATATAAATTTTGTGTAAGGATAAATAATTTCTCTATTTGAATTTTTTATTATATTTTTTATTATGTTTTTAAAGGTATTTTAATATTTTTTTTAAAAATAAATTACATTATTTTCACATTTTGTAGTTCTTATTATATTTGTTAAGAGTTCTTGTTTTTGTTTTAACTATTAAATATTTTAGTTTTCATTAGGTTTTTTATTCATTATAGTTTAATAT
Source organism: Viscum album (assembly GCA_963277665.1). Taxonomy (NCBI): domain Eukaryota; kingdom Viridiplantae; phylum Streptophyta; class Magnoliopsida; order Santalales; family Viscaceae; genus Viscum; species Viscum album. Next base: position 1,350,648,952 of record OY728147.1, on the reverse strand, counting down.
ATTTAGATGTAATAACATACATACAGTTTAATGACTTGAGTGTGGAGAATTTTATGATGTCTTTAGATTTTAATTAACCTACCACTTATAGATGCCATATCTTAGAGAACTCTTTGTTCCTCTATTTCATAGAATTTTTTTTATATTTTATTATATATATATATATTGAAATAAAATTAAATGATAAAATATTATTTGAAAGATTGATGTATAATTAAATCAAATATGATTTAAATCTATTTTTTAAATATTATTAAATGTTAATTAGTCATTGATTTTGTTTTTTTGGTATAATAATCATATTATATGTTTTATTATATATTATGTTGTATGGTTTTTTTGTAGTATGTGATTGTATATATATATCTAATTGATTAATAATTGTATGAAAAATAAATTCATCAAGTTATTAAATTGAATTATATAATTCTAGTGATTGTATGATGTTAAATGGTATTACAAGATGGTTAGATTTGCATGAGTTATAATTAATTTTATGTGCGTAATTAAATTATTTATTCAAGGATATGATTTGATTTATCTTACATACATTTTTTATTTATATGTGATGTCTTGTTTAGATTCATTTTAGTTTTGCTCAATTGAGATAAAAATGGATGTTTTCTTCTTTTCCAAGTATTGAATTTGAGGATAAAACTATTTTTATCAATATCTATATATATTAGTTTATATAAAATGATTATATATTTTTATTTTATGGAGAATATAATTTTTTTTTTACGTTTTATATAAGATTGAATTTTCCAATGATTAAAAATTTTCACCATTTAAGAATATTTTATTTATTAACATTCATTTTTAGTGAAAAAAATTATTTCTGTTCTTCTACTGAAATTAAATAGGAATTTTTAATGTTTATATTACATATTGATGATAGAGGGTACATTTATATTTTTAACCTTACCAATGAGTAAATACATAAAATTGATTTATTCAATTAGTATAATATATAGTGTGTCCATTAGGTTGGAATTTTTAGGATTTTTAGATAATGTTTTAATATTTCATTTGTTAATAGTGAGATTTGAACTTTTCTATTAGTGTATAATATAAAAAATAAATTTAATATAATTATACATATATATGAATATTTCAGTTTCATCTTTATTATATTACTTGAATTACTTGTACATTGGACATCATGGAAGTAAGATGATTCAGTGTAGAAAGAGATAAAAATTTTGGTGATGGATTTCAAAAACGTAATACATATAAATAATGGGTATCAATTTAAAGGATATTATTTAAACAGAATTGAAATGTAATATAGTTATTATAATATGTAGTGTAATTAAAAATAAGACAAAAGTAATGTAATTTTATTACCTATATAATATTTAATTTTTTACTAAATATCTGTAAAGGCCCGACCATAGTTTCCTGGAACCAGTGCCATATTAGATTACATTGGAATGATTACAAGAAATTAGTATCCCAATGGAACTAATATTTTAGTAGATTTGAAAAGCCAGATATATTCAAAAGTTCAACATTACAATGATAAATGAAATAATACATTAACGTTACATTTGGACCATCCACCACTCTACGATTATCCATATAAGTAATTCATAATATTCATCTTCATGTTTTTGGAAAACATGAAACATAAGAAGGGGTTAGCTCATATACTCATTAAGTGTCAAAAAATACATTATAAGATATTATAAACCTAAAAATTAAACAAAGTGAACAACTGAAAACACATGCCTTTAAAAATAAACTTGAACATAATATGGAAGGAATATTAGTTGAGATAATATTCCCACAATAAAAAATAATAATTTGTGTTATACTAGTATAATAAAATCATGAACATTGAATTAATATATTCATAATTAGGTAAATGAATATGGAAGAAATTCTGAAACATATCATCAAAGCCTCAGTCAAGACATCTAAAAATGACTAAGGCCTTGGCAAAAACCATATCTAAAAAAGGAATGGCCTTGGCCATGTCCATATCTATTTATGACATTAGACCTACTGATGCATCGAGGTAATATACTGGGCCCCACCCATCGTATAATACTTCTAATACATTCCTTGAATGAATAAGGATAAAAATAAACAACATATACACATGATATGTAAATAACATTCCCCAATCTGTAACATAATCACTAACCATTTTGAGAAGTTAGATGAATAATATCAAAATAGAACATCAATAGTCAAATTGATCATAAAACATTAAATATAATATGGTAAATGATATCATAAAATATTTGTTCAAATAATTCAGAAGAACCAATAAAAGTATTGACATAGATTAAAAATACTCTTATAAAATCATCGAGTATTCTTGAGATAAATACACATTTACTTTGAAAAGAAGAGTTATTTTGGAAAACTATTTTTAAAAAAACAATAGTTATGTATAATATTAATTTCATAATAAAATTATTTATTTTATAAAAAAATGTTTTATTAAAAATATTATAGAGTGCCCATAAAAATATGTAAGAAATTGAGAAATTCCCTGGAATCAGGTTTGTATTTCAGAAGGAATTTTGAATGTTACATTTTAAACATGTAACTCCTATAAAAGAAAGAAGGTTTATATTTTGTACACATAAAAAGAAAATTCACCCATAATATTTTGGCAGTACATAATAATTATTAATATATTAATTATGATAAAGTGTGGAAAAGTGTAACCCAAATGAAAATGGAGGTTCGGGTAGGAAACCATTACGTTAAGTCAGAAGGTGTTCCTCAATTCATCATAGTGACCTCAATAATCAAATAAATCGTCATAAAATAATAACTACAGAACATCCTCTACATTTAATTGATATAGTATAATTAAATGAGTTTCATTAATGGCCTTTTAGTGGGTTAAGTGAATCATTTTTATAGTTTGGGGGAGTTTTCTTCCTCGTTTTTCATGCTAATTTTACATATATTCAAATATGGATAAACATGTAGAAGGAGAATGGTTTTCTATAATAAAAGTCTTATTATATTAGTAAAAATATAGAATATTACATGGTTATAAAATTCATTTGTTTATTATGTGTGAAGGTGAATCATTATATAAAACATTAATGTCAATAGTTTAGGTTAATTGGAGGTTTTTTTTATCACAAAAAAAACTCAGTTTGATTTATAAATTAATATCATTTTTAAAAAAATATTCCATATAATTACATAAGTTATAATAAGAATATTATTGTCTGGTTTAACTATCAAAATGGTTACCTGACCAGAATTGAATATTGTAATAGATATTAAAAACAAGTTTCCCTTGAATGTGATAAATTAACATATCTTGAATAATGCTTTCATTCCTTGTATAAAATATCTAGAAAGGAATGATTTTGAAGAAGAATTACAATATAATAATAATCTACATGTATATTTATCTTACTTGAGTCATCATATCATTCTCATGAATGTAGGTGTGGAAGGAAAATCAAAAGAAAGAAACATGAAAGAAAAGAAATGTAAAGATGGATTTACCTCTTGAAGTAATCTCCTTTGAAAGGCTCTTTAGGGGATAGATTTTTGCCTTTTTATGAGACCATGAAATTCTAGAAGTAGAAGAGGATCTTGGGAGGATATTGGAGTAAAATTTAGACAAGACACAATTCTTGATAGGAGTTATGTGAAGAGGGAGTAGGGGGGGTTATAGTGGACGAGAGGATGTGTTTTCGAATATTTTAATCATTAATTTATTATTTTGTGTAAATATTATGAATTGACTTGTTTCTTGTGAGTCAAAATTGTATTATGTGCAAATGATTTTGAACTGACAATAATTTATATCATCCATGTCTGATCCATGATGCAGAAATTCATTTATTTAGAATATGTCATAAATTATCAAAATTAACTATTCACAATAATTCATGTACATTGGAAGATGAAAAAAATCACCCTAACCTTTTCTTGATATGTATAATTCAAAAATGAACTCCATTTTATCAAAATACGTTTCTAAATAAATGAAATTTAATTTTTAAATAAAATCAATTGATACATTAAATATACATATTATTAATTTAAATTTGAACTTATAACACTTCTGGAAATTAACAAAGGTCCCATAAAATTATCCTAAATATATTAAAAAACAAAATCTTCATTGAGGAATCAATTTTATGAAAATGAATCTTATTTTAAATCAATTTGTTAATTCAAAATTTTAATTATATATTTATTAATCACAAAAATATGGACTCTTTCTTATTAATATTAAAATATTCACCCTCATTTATATGGTTCCTAGATTTTATTTATACACACATGGGTGAGGTTACTATTCGAAAGGGTACATTACTATTCATAAGGGTATGATACTATTCATAAGGGTATTGTCACGACCCGTCCTCGGGACCCGTGTCGTGACTACCCCAAGCCCGCCTCCCATAGGCCAGGGGCTGGCGACTAGCACCAAGGTGTAAATCCCGACAAAAAGAGGAAGGCTTTGCCTTTTATAAGTAAACAAACACCACAGAGTAAGCAAGAAGAAGTTAACACTATGTAAAACTGGGTACAAAATGTAGTGCGGAAAAGTATGTGGGCAAGAATACAAACCCAAACTGAATTTAAAGTACAAATGGAAATAAAGTACAACAACTAAAAGTTAAGAAACAACGTTGAGTTGTCCACCAGAAGTCCCACCTGAAGGGTGGGTACAGATAGCCTCCTCAGCCCCTCGAGTCCAGTCGTCCGCTCCATGTATGTTCCACCTAGTGGTCCACCTCTAGGTATCGACTTGCTCCACAAGCCTCAAACACGATCAGCGTTGTTTGTCGTTTGTATCCAACACAACTTAGTGCGGGCATAGCCCGTGCAGGGGTGAGTATACGCTACTCACTAGGGACCCCGAGACCCCCGAAGGTCTCCCAGAATCCACAAAGGATAATCCACAAAGTAAAGATACTATCACTATGTAACATCCAACACTAATTAGGTATACGCCCATAAATACACCTAAGTCATCAATACCAGTTCGGATCCAACACTCGAGCCCAAGTTTGATCATGTCCACATATGATAGTACAACCCAAACCACACAGGATAACACAAATCAATCCAAATAGGAATGACAATTAATCATATCGAAGATATTGATTTAAAGGCAAGACTCTGCTCACATAGGTATACTACTTCGTAAGGTGATAGAGATGATCAGATGGAGCCACTGTTTCATCTATCTGGGACCCAAGTAGGATACAAGTACTAGATTAGTCGCCGCCGAACCCACGGAGGATTCCAGTACGGTAGTCGTCGTCGTCGAACCCACATAGGATTCTAGTATGATAGTCTTCACCATAGAACCCACAGAGGATTCCATTACGGTTGTCGTCACTGTCGAACCCACGGAGGATTTTAGTGAAGTCGTAGTCATCGAACCCATGAAGGATTCCAGTACGAAAGTCTTCATCATCGAACCCACGGAGGATTCCAGTCCAAAAGTCTTCATTGTCGAACCCACAGAGGATTCTAGAACAAAAGTCTTCACCATCAAACCAACATAGGATTTCAGTATGGTAGTCTTCATCGTCAAACCCACGGAGGATTCCAATACGAAATTATTCATCGTCAAACCCACAGAGGATTCCAGTAGGAAAGTCTTCATCGTCGAACCCACAGAGGATTGCAGTATGAAAGTCTTCATCGTCGAACCCACATAATATTTCAGTATGGTAGTCTTCATCATCGAACCCACAGAGTATTCCAGTATTAAAGTCTCCATCGTCGATCCCATAGATGATTCCAGTACGAAAGTCTTCATCGTCGAACCCACAGAGGATTCCAGTACGAAAGTCTTCATCGTCGTCGCAGCCAGCTCTTGGGTTCCCGCATATAGCACGCTCAATTCCGAGAGGGTCTAATCCTCGATCCAAGTGGGTATCTACATAAACTAACATGTAGTCCAGAGTTGATGTACCCCAATGTTCCGCCTCGTCGATAGGAACTCAATGTGACAGACGACGCGTCAATCAGACGCCCGGTATGAGAGTTAATGGCTTTTTCGTCCCAGGGTCACGGTTGGTTTATAAGTCAAAACCAAACTGACCATACTCCAACTGCATCCAAATCTTGAGCGGAGTAAGACAAAATGTCAGTCTGACTAAGAGGAACACAAAAAAGACAATGGCACGTCAATCAGACGTTCGGAGCTCAAGTTATAAGCGTTTTCGCTCCAAGGGCCTGGTTGGTTTCATGTTCGAACCAAATCAGTTTACCGCAAGCTCTCCGAAACCTTGAGTGTAATATTCTAAAACAACCATCTCGATCCAAGGATCCCAAAGCAACTAACGGTGCGTCAATCAGACGTCTGAATCCCACTATATGGGCAAATGACTGAAAAGAGTCCAAAATGGGGGGTCTAGGCCCGGCCCTGCCCAACCCAACCCCCACTGGGTCGGCCCGAACCGGGTTGACCTGACCCGGGTCTGGGTCCGGCCCATCCGAGCGCGGCCTGGCCTGGCCTGGGTAGCATGGCCCGGTGCAGCCAGTCCGGCTCAGCGGTGCCACATGCTTAGCGGACGTGGGGGGAGGGGGGCGCGCTGCCCCCCCCCCCCCCTTGCTAACGGATGCGGCGCTGGTCACCGTGTCTCCCCCAGATCTCACGTGGCTGTGGGATCCAATCTTCCTACCGCCGCCCCGCCTGAGGCCGCGGCGGCTGCTACCGGCAGCGTGCCGGGGCACCGGTGGGGCCCTCCGGCAGCGCCTTCTGCGGAACACCGGACGTGCTCTGGTGGTTCGTTTTGCTGGCCGTCTGCGCCTGCTGCTCTCCCGGGACCCATAGATTACTATGAAGGATTCAGAACGCCTTTGAGTCCCACTTCGTTGTCTCCCGTTGATCCACACACCAATAAACAAACTGCGGAGGGTTGTTGGGCCGTGTTCGTTTGGCCCGCACCCTCCGCGTTAGGTGTTTTTAAAAAGGCAATCTTTAAAAGACATGCTCTAAACGAGGGTATAATTTATTCAAGGTAAAATTATTAAATCACCATGATATTAAATACTCATGCACGAGGGGATAATTCACAACTAAAATTTATTCGAAAACCTCCTACCTCGATGAAGTCGTTGAACAATTTTTGTCATGGGAAAGGGACATCGCGGAAGAGGATAATCGACGTCACGGTACACGGCGTCGCGAGGAAGAGGATCGTCAGTGTCGCGATACATGGCGTCGCGTCGTCGATCTCTGAGGAACTCGTGTTCTTCGTCGTCTTTCATCGGAGGCTGGCATTCTTCATCGTTCTTCGTGTTCTTCAATGAGGAAGGACGTTCTTCAAGACTGGAGTAATTCCTCCTCAAATCTTCTCGCACAACACAACAACAATAATAAAATAAGGCCTTGACTTATTTTATTACTCATGCCATCTGTTTTTGAAATTCAAAATTAAATCATGATTTATTTATCGAGCGTTGACCAATTAATGAGGTGTTTAATAGTCCAATTAAACACGAGAGTTGACTTGGAATTAAAGAAAAGGGGGTGTGGGTGAGTTACCAAATTAAATGCATGTGGGAGGTAAAAAGGAAAAAAGGGGGGTGTGGCTCGTTTGGGCCCCACCTCACTAATATCCTACCTAGGAGTTAGGATATCAGTGGTTCCCACCCCAACTACCATTCCTAGGTTATCACTACTTAGAATAATAATAAAATCAGTTGCACAATATTTTATTTCATTATTTAGTTAACCCAATTAATTAATAACCTCGTCTGAGAAAACGCAACTCTGGAAAAGGCGTTCTTAAGAAATTATCGGTGCTGCGATTCCATCGGTGCCCTCAAAATTCGATTCTGAGTACCGATTAAAATGTTAGGTAAACCCGCTCGTTCGTTCACTGAACGTACCTGAGCTAAACATTGGAAAATGATTTCGGGCACACCGGGCCTTAGAATCTAGTGTTGTCATAAACTGCGTTCTTGTAATTTCCCAAAGAAAATTAAGAAAAAATTTACCTTGAATATTACGGGTCATTACATTACTCCCACCTCAGGGATTTACGTCCCTGTAATGATACATTATAAACTAGGGGAAAAATGTGGGTACTGAGCACGCATCTGAGCCTTCCGCTCCCAAGTGCTCTCCTGGAGGTTCCCGTGCTGCCATCTGATACGCACTAGAGGAATCGACCGCCCATGTAAGACCCACTCCTGTCGATCCTCAATCTTCACCAGGATCTCCGCAAAATATTGCCCATCTTCAAGGCTTATCTCTCCATAGTCAATGATATGCGTCGGGTCGTGCACGTATCTCCTCAGCTGAGATATGTGGAAGACGCCGTGCACCCGGTGCTACTAAGGTGGTAGAGCCAGGCGATAAGCTACCTCTCCTATCCTGCTGAGTACCTGAAAAGGTCTGATGAAGAACAGAGACCACATGCCCCCCCGGCCAAAACCACGTTACTCACGTCGAGGTGAGACCCATTTGAAAATGTGGTTGCCATCCTCGAACTCTAGTGGTCTCCACCTCCTGTCAGCATAAGTCTATTGTTGGCTCTGAGCTGTCCTCATCCACTCCTGGGTGACTTGGACCCTTTCATGTCCTACAGGAGCTGTTAAGATTTCTTTGTTGCTGAGAAAGGAAATCTGGTCTCATCCCATGGATGAACAATGTTTTCTACCTAATACAGTCAATCTCGACATGGATGATACTAATCCATACCAAGGATTATGTCGTAAGGCCTCGACGCTACTACCAAGAGATCCAACCATTACTCTCGCCTCCAAGGGTTGAGTCACACTGTCGGCATCAGTGTTTGGTAACTGGTTCTCCTCCAGTAGGTATCTCAAATGTGAGGGTCAAGTCAATGATTTTTAAACCGGATCCTCTTATTAACAACAAAAAGAGAGGACAGGAATTTAAATGCCACAAAGAAAGGTGTCTTTTATTACTGCAGCTCAAAGTACAAAGACACAAAGCATCTACAAACAAACATCAACAAAGCTATAAGACACATGAACAGAAGTCTCCATGTCTGGATCTAGTCCCACTCCTGTCCATCTGCTCCTGGAGCTCTATGATCGTAGGTCTCAACTTTATGAAGTTGAGATCTTCCCTGTCCACCCATTCCTTGCGGTCGGGGTGGTCTCCCAGGTGGTTGTGGTGGTAGGGATCAAAGTGTCGTCCACCACCCGCTGATCGGCAAGTTCCTCTGCCTCACCCGCATGCTCCCTGTAGACAGCCATGGTCGACTCTCTGCTTGCGAGGTCCCTCTACCGCCTGTTACTCATCTACAGGACGAGTCGAGCAGTCTCAAGCCATGTGACTGTACCCGCTGCATGCGTAGCATTGCCTGCTCCTCGTGTACCTGACACTCCTTCATGTGCACCACACAACTGAATCATCACCCTGAGATTTCCCATCTGATGGACTAGCCCGTTTGGACCTCTGCATCACCTGTCTACTGCCAGCTGTACAAGACTCCGCTATGGGTCGTCCTGCGGAGGGTCCTGCCGGTGGTGCCTGCTCGGCGAGAAAACTCTCCACTAGAAGGGCTCTCTCCAACACCTCTGCCTACGTCGGAATGTTAAGGGAGATCATCGAAGCCCTGATCTCATGCCTTAGTCCCTGCTCGAAGGTCCGGGTCGGGAAGAATAGGTCTCGTACCATATCTATGGAGTAGCCTGAGAGATCAGTATACCTCGCCGAGTACTAGGCCACGGTCATGCTGCCCTGCCACGGCTGCAGTAGCTCATGGATGTGCACCACACGTAGGGTGGCTGGGATGAACTCTGAGCGGAAGATTCTCTCAATGTCAATCTAGAGGAGAGATGCCTCATCGTGCACCTGGAGCATCATGCCGCACCATCTGCCTTATGCCGCGTGTAGGAGGCTTGCAGCGAGGATCACCATGAGGTCAGCTGGTGTCCCCACTAACCTGAAAACTCGCACAACCGCCTCCATCCAATCCTCAACTGCCTGAGGGTTCGTCTCACCACAGAACCTGGGTGGTCTCTGACACTAAAACTCATGCAGTTCACTAAGGTGACATGCACTCTCAACGGCCGGGGCTGGTGGCATCGGTGGCTCGGCGGGTAGAGGTATCTCCGGTGCATCCGCTGTCAAAGGGCCATGTACCGAGGCCTCGTCGTTCGGTGGGCTGTCATCTCGCTCAAAGCTCGGAATCCTAGCTGGCTGCCATCATGGGGCCATCCTAGAAAGAAAGAGGTGTGCCATGGTCAAAACAGTATACATGGTGAGATGACACAATGTAATCACAAAGAAAACTTTTGAAACATGAATTCAATCAATGTTTTCGTGCACTCAGTCAGAAATCAGAAGACAGGGTCCTTGTGTACGGATACGTCGGCTGCCGCACCAACACTGGACTCCCTGGACTGATAAACACACTCAATACCCTTAACACTATTGCTTTACATATAAGAAAGATCAGAGTCCTGAGTTCTACGGTAGAACCGAACCCCTCTGATACCAATTTGTCATGACCCGTCCTCAGGACCTGTGTCGTGACTACCCCAAGCCTGCCTCCCATAGGCCAGGGGATGGAGAGTAGAACCAAGGCGTAAATCCCGACAAAATGGGATGTCGTTGCCTTTTATATGTAAACAAACACCACAGAGTAAGCAAGCAGAAGTAAACACTATGTAAAACTGGGTACAAAAAATAGTGAGGAAAAGTAAGTGGGCTAGAATACAAACCCAAACTGAAAGTAAAGTACAACTGGAAAGAAACTACAACAATTGAAAGTAAATCAGAAATGTCGAGCCGTCCACCGGAAGTCCCACATGAAGGGTGGGTATAGATAGCCTCCTTAGCCCCTCGGGTCCAGCCATCCGCTCTCTGTACGTTCCGCCAAGTGGTCCACCTCCGGGTGCTGATTTGCTCCACATGCCTCAACCACGATCAACGATGTCCGTCGTCTGCATCCAACACAACATAGTGAGGGCATAGCCCGTACAGGGGTGAGTATACGCCACTAAGTAGGGACCCCGAGACCCCCGAAGGTCTCCCAAAATCCACAAAGGATAATCCACAATGGAAAGATACAATCACGAAGTAACATCCAACACTACTTAGGTATATGCCCATTCATATACCTAAGTCATCAATACCAGTTCGGCTCCAAAACCTGAGCCCAAGTTCGATCACGTCCACATAGGATAGTACAACCCAAACCACACAGGATAACACAACTCAATCCAAATAGGAATGAAAGTCAATCATATTGAAGATATTGATTTAAATTCATGACTCAGCTCACATAGGTATACTCCATCGTAAGGTGATCGAGATGAACATATGTAGCCACTGATTCATATAGCTGGGTCCCACACAGGATAAAAGTACTATTGTCGTCGCTGATGAACCCACAGAGGATTCCAGTATGGTTGTCGTTGTCATCGAACCCACGGAGGATTCCAGTACAATAGTCTTCACCATCAATCCCACAGATGATTCTAGTACGGTTGTCGTCACTACCGAACCCACGGAGGATTTCAGTGCAGTCGTAATCATCGAACCCACAGAGGATTCCAGTATGAAATTCTTCTTCATCGAACCCATGGAGGATTCCAGTACGAAAGTCTTCACCGTCAAACCCATAGAGGATTCCAGTACAAAAGTCTTCACCATCGAACCCACATAAGATTTTAGTACGTTAGTCTTCATTGTCGAACCCACGGAGGATTCCAGTACTAAAGTCTTCATCGTTGAACCCACGGAGGATTCCAGTACGAATGTCTTTATCCTCGAAACCATGGAGGATTCCAGTACGAAAGTCTTCATCGTTGAACCCACATAGGATTTCAGTACGGTAGCCTTCATCATCGAACCCACAGAGGATTCTAGTATGAAAGTCTTCATCGTCGAACCCACGGAGGATTACTGTACGAAATTATTCACCGTCAAACCCTCAGAGGATTCCAGTACGAAAGTCTTCATCGTCGTCGCAACCAGCTCTAGGGTTCCCGCACACAGCATACTCGATTCCAGGAGGGTCCGGTCCTCAAGCCAAGTGGGTCGATACATCAACTGACACGTTGTCCAGATTTTATGTACCCCAATGTTCCACCTTGTAGATAGGGACACAATGTGATGGACGGCGTGTCAATCGGACGCCCAGTCTGAGAGTTAATGACTTTTTCGTCCTAGGGGCCCGATTTGTTTTTAAGTCAAAACCAACCCGACCATACTCCAACTACATCCAAATCTCAATAGGAGTTATCCAAATGGTATGTATCACTAAGATGAATCCAACAAAGTCGACGTCACATCAATTGGACGTCCAGAGCTCAAGTTATAAGTGTTTCTGCTCCGAGGGCCCGACTGGTTTCGTGTTCGAACCAACCCGGACGTACCCCATGTTCTCTGAAACAATGAGTGTAATATAAAGAAATGACCGTCTCGATCCAAGGTTCCCAATGCAACTAACGGTGCATTGATCGGAGGTCTGAAGCCCAAGATATGGGAAAATGACTGAAAACAGGGTCGACCCGACCCGGGTCCGGGTCCGGCCCATCAAGGAGTGGCCCAACCCGGCATGTGCGGCCCGACCCGGTGTGGCCAGTCCGGGTCAGTGGTTCTGCACGCTGAGAGGACATGGGGGGGTGCGCTGCGCCCCCTTGCTAACGGATACGGAACTGGTCGCTGCATCTCCCCCGGATCCCACAAGGCCATAGGATCCGGTCTTCCCACCACCGTCGCGGCTTCAGCCTCAGTGGCTCCTACTAGCAGCACTTTCTGCGGACCACCATACGTGCTCCAGTGGTTCGTTTCGCCCGCCGTCTGCGCCTGCGGCTCTCCCGGGACCCATAGATTACTGCGAAGGGTTCAAAAAGCCTTTGGGCCCCGCTTCTTCATCATCTGTCGATCCGAAAACCAATAAACAAACTACGGAGGGTTATCAGGCCATGTTTGTTCGACATGCACCCTCCGTGTTAGGTGTTTTTTAAAATACAGTCTTTAAAAAACATGCTCTAAACGAGGGCATAATTTATTCAAGGTAAAATTATTCAATCACCCTGAAATTAAAATACTCATGCATGAGGGGATAATTCACAGATAAACATTATTCGAAAACCCCCTACCTCGATGAAGTCATCGAATGAGGTTTGTCGCGGGAAAAGGGACATCGCGAAAGAGGATCATCGACGTCGTGGTACACCGCGTCGTGAGTAAAAGGATCGTCAGCGTCGCAGTACACGACGTCACATCGTCGATCACTGAGGAACTTGTGTTCTTCGTCATCTTTCATTAGAGGCCGGCGTTCTTCGTTTTTTTTCATGTTCTTCAACGAGGAAGGACATTCTTCAAGACTGGATTAATTCCTCCCCAAATTTTTTCTCACAACACAACAACAATAATAAAATAAGGCATTGCCTTATTTTATTACTCATGCCATCTGTTTTTGAAATTAAAAATTAAATCACGATTTAATTTTCGACCGTTGACCAATTAATGAGGCGTTTAATAATCCAATTAAACGTGAGAGTTGACTTGGAATTTAAGAAGGGGGGGGGGGGGTGCGGGTGAGTTACCAAATTAAATGCACGTGGGAGTTAAAAAGGAAAAAAAGGGGGTGGAGCTCGTGTGGGCCCCACCTCACTAATATGCTACCTAGGAGTTAGGATATCAGTGGGTCCCACTCCAACCACCAAGCCTAGGTTAACACTACTTAGAATAAAAATAAAATCTATTTCACAATATTTTATTTTATTCTTTAGTTAACCCAATTAATTAATAACCTCACCCGAGCAAACAAAACTCCAGAAAATGTGTTCGTAAGCAATTACCGGCACTGCGATTCCATCAGTGCCCTCATAATTTGATTCTGAGAACCAGTTCAACAGATAGAAAAACCCGCTTATTCGTTCACTAAACGTACCCGAGTTACACTGTGGAAAGTGATTCTGGTCACACCGAGCCTCGGAATCAGGTGCCGTAAGAAACTGCGTTCTTGTAAAATCCCAAAGAAAATTAGGAAAAAATTTACTGTTAATTTAACGGGTCTTTACAGGTATGTTAGTAATCATCAAATATGTATAATGATCCAATAAGACTCTAAAATTCTTTTTTTATCGCAATTGTTTATGTCATTTTTTTTAAAAATAAAATCACAAAGGTGGAAAAATTATGTTCAATGGATAGGACATATAAAAGTAATTTTTTGTAGATACTCAGGGTTCCATGAATCCTATATTAAATTTCTTTATATATCCTAGTGGTGTTACATCCCCCCCCCACCCATAGAAAATTTTTTCCATGAAATTCCCAAAATGTTGACTCATAAAATGATTTGGGTAGGTCTCCATCATACATTCCTAAGGATCCCTTGTTGCCTATTCAATTTTATGATTTTTCAAAAGTTTCATTACAATTTGTGTTGTTTGATTCATCAAAACCTGTTCATTAGTGTGTAAAATATTGATAGGATATTCACATTATGATAATTCAGTTTCCAATTCTATACCTTCCGAAGTGAGGAAATGTATTGGTTCTGGCATGTATATTCTCAACAATGAGACATGGAAGAAATTGTGTAATTTAGATAAGCGAGGAAGCTTTTCCAAATGATAAGAAAAATCTGAAATTATCTATAGGATTTCCAGAGGTCCCATGTAAATATGGATCAGTTTCCCCTTCTTCCCAAATCTTAAAACTCCCTTCCATTGAGATACTTTCATGAAAACATGATCTCCAACATGAAATTCTGAATCCTTCATTAAATTATAGTTAAAGCTCTTTTTACTACATTAAGATTATTTTATATTTTTTTTAAACGCCTTTACCTTTGTTTTTGTTTCCTTTATATGATCTGGGCCCAAAATATTTTATTATTTTACTTTTCCCCAACAAGTTGGTGTACGACATCTCTTTCTATAGAACGCTTCATATAGATCCATTTGAATATTTGAATTCAAATTATAATAGTTTTTATGCTCCAATAAAGTTAAATATTTATCCCACATACATTTAATTTCATGTTGACATGATATCCACAAGTCCTCTACAATTTTTATAGTCCTATCTGATTTCACTTCAGTTTAAGGGTCATAAGAGGAACCCAATCCATGCTCGGTATCAAAATATTTCTGATGACTATTCTATAATGTAGATTTAAATAATGGATCATGATAAAACACTTTTAAAAGAGGTTCCTCGTGAAGTCTCACAAATTGTTTGATATAGAGTCGTTCTAGGAGCTCTAGTGGAAATTCCTCCCTTATAGCTTTGAAATGTGCATATTTTATATGTCTGTCAATAATTTTATATATCATATTATTCATCCTTGGAATTTTTGGAAATCTATGGACAAAATACATGGTGATGTCATCCCATATCCATATAAGAATTTCTATAGGATGCAAGGATCTTCTTGGATGTTTTCTTTCAGCCTTCATTTGTTGATAGACTAAACATCTTGGTACATAATCAGTAATTTCACACATCATGTCGTCCCACTAGAAATGTTCATTCAAATATCCGTACATTTTAGTGATATCAAGGTGAATAGGGAAATTCAACCAATGGGAATCAACCAATAACTCCCTTTTTAGCTCAGGTATAGAGGGAACACATATCCTCTTTTAATATTTTAGAATACCATTTTCGCATATGATGTAAGTAGACATCCCATTATTCACACCTTTAATTTTCATTTCAAAATTCTCATCATCAGATAGAGAAGTTTTAATCTATTCTAGCAAAGATTGTTATTAAACCAAATGAAAATTTTGTGATGTTTCACCTTCTTTGAAAATTCTCATATCCAAATTTACTAGATCTATAAACATAAGATACCCTTCAATCCCTATTTTGTTTTGTACTCCAAGATCCTTACAACACAATGCATAATCTACTTTATTTTCCATTCCTGGGTGTTATTTTATTGAACAAAAAAAATTCATTAGTAGTTCAATGCATATCCTTTTATCAGGTTGAGTACATCATGTGAGAAGATATACTTCAATCTTTTATGGTCCATATATATCTCACAACTTTTACCATAGGGATAATATCATTGTATCATCATAGCTAAGAATACTACTACTAATTAAAGATCATGAGTAGAAAAGTCTGTTTAATGAATTATTAACTACATAGATTCATAGGAAATAACTATATGATTTCAACTAAGGACAAAACCATTCCCATTCATTGATTAATCACTATATATCACAAATCTAAAATTCCTCATTGGTATAGTTGGGATCAAAGAATTCATTAATCTCCGATTCAATTCTTCAAAACATTTCTCACATTATTTTGTTCATAATAACTTAACCATTTTATGTGGATGATTGGTCTTTGGATTGAAAAAATGGGTGATGTTTGAAAAAAAACAATGATAATTACCTTCTAAACTAATATAACCATGCACCACAATTATATTCATTAGAGTTGGCCATTCTTGCACAACCTTTTTCTTCATAAGTTTAATAGATATTCCATCTTTAGAGAAAATATTTCCAGAAAAAAACTCATAAAATCCAAAATTCAAAATTTATAAACTTACCATATAATTCATTTATTCTATGAGTCTTCAAAATAATAAAATGAATTTTTCATTGTCCTTGTATATTTTGTAGTATACCATGTTATCATCTATAAATACCACCACAAAGGCATCAAAATATTTTTGAGGACCCGACCATAAAAAGTTACATAATATTGAATTGTAAAGGACAAAATACATTATTACACATTGAGGATATTTTTTGGTTTACATTTTTAAAGAATTCAGATAACTTACATACATAACATTCAGTATTCATTCCAAGAGGACCCTATTAAAAATAGTTTCCATTTTTTTCAAAATATAAGACATTGAAACATAAAGCTTGAATTATTTGACCACACTCCATATCAAAAATCGCGAATAAATTTTTCTCTTGCCCATCCTTATATCATGTGAATATTTTATTAAAAACATGGTATGAGTAAAAAAATCAGTAAGGGATACAATGATATAAAACATTAGTCAAGTGATAACATAAAAACCCATAAAACCCATATCATAATAACTCGAATGCATAGTATACTCATGTTTTTTCCTTGGGATATATTTACCATATCACTGTTCAATTCACCCTTATATATATATATTAAACTTCTGGTCAACTTACATCTCTAGATTATCCAATACATTAGTGAGCTATATTTGGTCTCAACCCTCATATCATGAGCTATAATGGGATCAACCCAACATATATTGAGCCATAAGGGGGATCAACCCAACATATAATGTGCTATAATGGGCTAAAACCTACATAAATAAATTCCAAGGAACATATCATGGTAATAACATATCTTTATATAAGGAGAAACTACTCATTCAATAAAAATAAAACAACAATCCTTTTGAAATTTATTAAATAGAGTTTTAAAAAGATTTAAAAAGGAAATTCCAATAAAATATAATTGTTATGTGAATTAATAGAATTAATTGGATATGTGTATAAACTGTAAATATTCATAATAAATATAATATAAATACTAATTCATCCCACCAATAATCTAACAACCACATAATGAATAAAGATGATTGTTAACCAAAAGAATGGAAATTGGGTTTATAATTCCCTTAAATCAGGTTCTTCTTACCTCGAATGTGTTTAAAAATATATTATAATGGTTAAAAAGTGTTTTAATCTCTTAAAAAACATATCCTTCTATATAAATACTTAAATGATCATTTCATTACATCATTTCACCCTTTATTTTCCAGTATTTTGTTCCTTGCGTTGTTTGGAGTGTTTTCTTTATATGTTTTCAATGATTGGTTAATAATGGATATTATTGTCGATTGAAAGTGAGACCCCAGAATTGGATATGAAAGGAATTAAAATATTTCTAGTAACTTAATTTATACCACTTATCATTTTGAAGTTTGATATAAGGATGATTCATTAATTAAAAAATTAATGATGTTCGTTTATATTATTTTAGTTTTACTTTAATAATAATGAACTTATTTTGTCTTATGAATTAAAACCATGAGTACAAAAGAATTACAAAACCATGGATGAAAAATAACTCATATATTATAACATTTTTCAACAAAAAACGGTTTCATGGAGATCATTTAAATAATTAAATCACATTAAAATTACATCGTCTATGATGTCGGTAATTCGACATGTCACAGACTATGTTTCTAATCATTGAATAAGCAAGAGACGAGAAGAATAATGATGATGAATTTTCCATGAACATGAGAACATCCAGAAAATAAATTATTCTCAAATATATAATTCCTCTAGGGTAAGATGAGAGGATGAATGAATAAATAAAGAAAGGAACTCAAAAAAAAGAATAATTCAGAAATACCTTACAAAAATTCTGTAGCCTAACGGCTATGCAACAAGATTTTATAAAAAATTAAAAAGAGAGTGGTCATGGGTCACCCATCCAGAAATGATTCATAATATAAAATGGATCATGAATTATAAGGAAGTAAGAACATGGAATGGAAACATGAAAGTTGTTCCACATAAAATATAACTTGAATTGAAAAAGAAATAAATTGCGAATTTACTTACCTTGTAGTGTAACTCCTAAAACATGATGGTCGGGACATTGGGGACTTGAGGATGCCTTGTTCAGACTACTAGGGAGATAAGGAGGCCAGATATTTATTAAGGAAGAAATTGGATAGAACGTAATGAAGGAATGGGATGGAATTTAAAGGAAAAGTGAGGGAATATTTTAATAACTTTCATGAGACATCTCATTAGTAGTATTTGAAAAGCCATGGGATTGCACAGGGTTTTTGCCCATGATATTAGCCACTTGGGTCACCTAACATATTATTTTACTGTATACAAGTCGATCAGATTTATTCCATCATTATTAGATCAATAATGATGTCATTAACACACCGAAACTGAAAACTGTACTTTTAATATTCACCAAAAAAATCAAATTTTTCATAAAAATCACAAAATTTACCCAATTTTTTTTTACATGTAGAATTAAAAAAATCATTTCCATTTTTTGAAAATAATTTTCTACGTATTATTAATATAATTTTTAAATAAAATCATATTTAATTAAAAAATTAACAATTTCAAAATTATAATGGCTTTTATATCACGTTGATAAATTTACCAAGATGTTATTATCTTAAAGCATTAATAACAAATAATAATAATAAAATTTACTATTTATTAGAATCATATTACTATTCATAAGGTCATGTTGCTCTTTAATTGAAAAAAATGTTTGTTCTATTAGACTCTAAACAACCTAATAAACTCAATTGTAGATGACTGTTTTTATTATTTTCAAAACATAGTGGAAGGAATATTATGTTTAATGGATAGTTATAAATACCAACATACATCAAAGTTTCAAGGATTCACTTTATTTTTAATAACATGTGGTGTTACATTATCCCCACTTTCATGAAATTGCATCTTCACAATTTTATTTACTCATTAAACAAGTGAGGGTAGCTTTCCATCAGAGCATTTTCAGACTCACTTGATTCTTCTTCTACAAAGTGGTTTCTCCACAAAACCTTTACCTAGTGGATTAACTTATTTTGTAATACCGGATCCTGTCGATCATGTATATGAACTAGGTTCTCTTCATTATAAATGTTGTCATCTAGGTGAACTACTTTTGGTTTCATGACATGCAATGAATCTAGCACATACATCTTCAATATCGAAACATGGAAAAAATTATGTACCTGAGACTAACTTGGAGGAAAACTACTCAGTATGAAACTGGTCCAAATATCTCCAAGTTTTTTAGAAGACCAATTAATTGTAGACATTTATTTCCTTTATTACCAATACACATCAATCTTTTCCAAGGGGAGATGTTAAGGGAAACATGGTCACCTACATCGATATAGAAGACTTTCGTTCGGTTATATGCATAACTTTTCTCCCTGCTCTAACCTGTTCCCATGTACCGCTGAATCATATTCACTTTCTCAGCCACATCCTATAATAATTATGGTCCCATCAACATTATTTCATTTACTTTATCCCAAAAATCTGGAGTTCTACACTACTTCCCGTACAATGCTTCAAAAGGTTCCATCTGAATACTGGAATGAATACTATTATTATAAAAAAGTATATATAAATAAGGATTATGATCCCCACTTCCCTGATCATCCATTGGAATAGCTCGAAGAATATTTTACAAAGTATGAATCATTCATTCTGACTGGCCATCTGATTGGGGATGAAATGTTGTATTGAAATTTAATTCTGTGCCCAACGACTTTTGAATACCCTTCAAAAAGATAGAAGTGAACTTGGGATCCCGACCAGACACAATATAAAGAGGGACTCTATGTAGTCTGACAACCTCTTACATGTATTTTCATGAACGATGATCCAAAGTCATTGTATCTCGAAATGAAATAATATGTGTATATTTTTTTAGCTGATAAAAAATAACCCATATTTCATTGTTACATCAAGATGTCTTTGGTAGACCCACCACGTAGTTCATGGATACATTCTACAATTTCCACTATGAAACTGAAAAAGGCTAAATCATCCTATTTATTACCTACCGCTCTGCTTTAACCTATTGACATGTCAATCATTTCAGGGTAACTTTTACAATATACATTTCCATTCCATCCAGAAAATAATACTTTTGACGTTCTCTGTACATCATAATACTACTTGGATGACCTGAAAATGGAGATCTATGAGTTTCACACTACATGTCATTCTTCAAATGGCAGTCACAAGGAACACACAACATTATTAAAAATAATAAATACAATCATTATCATGGTCAAATTCTAGAAGCTTACCCAATTTTACCAATTTTACCTTTTTCTGTAACTCATTGTCTTCCTTCTACGTTTACTTAATTCTGTATGATAATGACGACAGCATTAAAACCTGAAACAAAATAGATGTATTCCCAATACCAAAAACATCTAACGCAAAATTCATCAAATCAATAATCGAGGGTTCATTTTCCAAAAAAAACATGGTTAACGATGCACGAGGTTTCTGACTCAAGGGATATTCCACATTTTTGGATTTTCATGGATTGTAATTGATCATTCAATCAAAATTATTTAACATTTCATGCCATCATCACTACCTCATATTTAATTTTTTCTTGAGTGAATATATATACATCACACTTTTATGGTCAGTATAAATTTGACATTTGGCAC
Organism: Viscum album; assembly: GCA_963277665.1. Classification (NCBI taxonomy): domain Eukaryota; kingdom Viridiplantae; phylum Streptophyta; class Magnoliopsida; order Santalales; family Viscaceae; genus Viscum; species Viscum album. Next base: position 1,350,627,830 of record OY728147.1, on the reverse strand, counting down.
CATATAAATGATGTCTCAAAATTTTCAAATAAAAACCAAAATTTCCCATTCAAAATCATGTGTGGTATAATTTAACTCTTGAGGTTGAATTTTTCATTAAGCATAAGAAATTACCTGATCGTTCTACATCAAAACACAACCAACTCCCTTCAACAAATCATCACTTAGATGACAGACTCACCATATCAGGAAGGCTGGAAAAAATGTGAGCATTCACCAATCTCTTGTTCAGTCCCTGAAAACAACAATCACATTCTTCTGTCCAAATTTAATTGACCCCATTTATGTCAATGTTTTTAGCGGTGTAGATAACTATGGAATTTTTTTTAAAAAACATCGATAATAACCTTCTAATATATGAATACTATGAATTTCTGTAAAATTTATAGGTCTTGTCCATTAAAAGACCTCTTTTTTTGGAAGGATAAACTGTTATTTGATCCTTATTTATAATGTGCCCAAGAAAAGAAAAAAATTGCAACCAAAAATCAAACATTCTGAATTTTCCATACAGATTCTTTTCTTTTATGGTTTTTAAAACAACCCTTAGATGTTTTCCATGCTCATCTTTACTTCTATAATATATGAGTCTGTCATATATAAATACAACCACAAAACATATCCATGAATTAATGAAATATTCCATTCATATGATCCATGAATATTACAGGTGAATTAGTTAACACAATATGCATACCTCCAAACTCTTAATGACTATATCTAGTATGAATCACAATCTTCAGGATGTCTTAATCCCTTACATTCAACGGATGGTTCCCCGACCACAAGTAAACCTTCAAAAAATACTGCACCCCCTAGAGCTGATCAAATAAATCATTAGTGAAGGAAATGATACTTCTTTTAAATAGTAATGTTATTCAAGTATCTGTAATCGATGAAAATTATCATTGAACCATCTTGTTTCATAACAAACAATATAGGAGCGCCCCATGGTGATGTACTGGGTCGAATGAATCCTTTATATAATAATTCTTGAAACTGTTTTTTAATTACATTTGTTCTATTTGGGACATTTGATAAGGTGTTTTTGAAATTGTATTATCACCATGAACTAAGTCAACAGTAAACTCAACATATCGATTAATAATAACACCAGACATATCATCAAGAAAAACATCATTGTATTCATTTTTCACTGGTACATCATTAATCTGGAAAGATACTTTATATTAAAAATTATGACAAAGAAAACATTAATTTCTATCCATTATTAGTTTTTATTATCCTGATATGTTATTAATGGTTTGGGTTTGTTCTTGGATAGAAACTAAAATTTTTTCTGAAAAACATCTTCTTTTTCTCTGCAATCTATTATAGGATGATAAAAATGAAAGCCAGTACATACCCAAAATAACATCTAACACTAGTAGAGGAAAAAAAACAAGGTTTGTAGGTAGATTATTTTCATAGACAATGATATAAAGATTGTTAAATTTTTTCCCAAAATATTTTATCCAGGTGTTTTTACCGTGAGACCTGACTTCATTTCCTGAGGTTGAATTCGAAATGTTTCTGAAAATTGCTCAGAAATAAAGGAACCTGTAGACCATCAATCAAACAACACATTTCTGAAATATGTATAAAACAGAAATGTACCTGATACCACCTCATTTTATGGATCAACATCAGCTGAAGGGGTTGAAAAAGATTTTACAAAAACCTTCTACTTCTAATCATATTGATTCTCTACTTGAGTAACTAGCTTCAGAAAAACAATATAAAAATTTACAAATTCTTTAAAGGTAAAGAATATCACCATTATCTTATCATTAGTTTTGGGAACATTTTCCTTTCACTCACGAGACATGTGTTGAAACTTTCCACATTGGTAGAATTTCACTGAATTTAAAAGATTCACAAGGATTCCTTCTACTAGACTTTTCACAAGAAGGGAAATTAATTTTCTTACATTTATACTTATTTGATGAGTTATTCCCCATATCCTAACAACCTAATCACTTCATATTCCAGTCATAACAATGCACATATGTTTCAGAAAACATCACCTCAACTTTTTCAGCACAACCAACAAGCTTCTCAATGATTTTAAACTCTCATGAGGCCAAATATCTTTGCAAAATGGATTCAAACTAGCGTAAAATATATTAATTTTACTTTCAAAATCCTTAGTAATATCCAGTACATACCTAGATAGTCTTGTAAAATTTGATTCATATGCTACCATAAAATCATCATCTTTCTACTTCAGTTCCACGAATTGTTTCTCCATTATGAGTCGAACAGTTTTGGGATTGTTTTTTTCCATAAAAGAACTCTCAAAATCATCAGATTCAAGACTATCAAGATCATATCATTCTATCAGATTATTAAGCAGAGAATACCATAGTTCAGCTTCAACTGCCAAATGATAAATGTAATGTAATACCTTTTAACATTCAGGACATCCCATGACATCAAATACCTTTTCTGGAGCATTGATACATCATTCAGTTATCACTGGATATGCGGTTCCACTGAATGTTGGAGGATGTTGCCTTAAAAAATGTTCCACAAAAGGAATTTCTCTTCCTATTAGATCATGTTCCTCTATAACATGATACCAACACAATTTATCTCTTGATTCAAATTACCCATTTCCATCACAAACTGATTGGTTCTTATTCCCATCCTTTCGGGTTGCAGATTCAGATGGACATAAGCCTGTTAATTCCTTCCTACTTTGGATTACCTATTTCTTCTGTACAAAAACATTATTTAAAAACATTATTTATATGATGTAACAAGGTAATATTTAAATTTTATGACATTTCAAATTACCATAGAGTAAAAATCCTTTATGTTATTCTTTAATATCATCCGAACACCTAATGTTCTCTAATCCATCCTCTGATACCAACTATAAGGACCCTGCCATAAAACAGTACTTAATCTTGAATTTTCAACAAGAATATATATTATAAAAAACTGATAATTTTTTCATGTTTAGTGTTTTAGATAATTAAAATAGCACACATTCATAACAAGCCACATTTATAAAAAGAGAACACTATAAAAAATAGTTTCCATTTTATTCAAAATATATGACATTAAAACATAATGCATGATTTCTATGACAACACACCAAATCAAAAATCTTGAATAAATTATTTCTCTTAACCATCCTTATATCTTGTGATTTTTTTAAATACATGGGATTAGTATAATAATTAGTGAGGGTTATAAAGATAGAATGTGTTAGTTAAGTGATAAGAAAAAAACCAAATCATAAAAACTCAAATGCATAGTATATTAATGTTTTTTCCTTAGGAAATATTTACCATAACAATCCCACATAAACCCTTATATATGGAATAAACTTTTGATCAACATCCATATCCAGAGTACCTAATTAATTTGAGATCTATAATGGGGATCACTAGTTATATATTGTGCTATAATAGGCTCAACCCATCATATCTTTTGAAATAATGGTTCACAATCAAACATATATTGAGCTATAATGGGATCAAACCAACCTAAATAATTTCCAAGGAATATCTCATGTAATAAAGAATCTTGAAATCTGGAGAAACTACTCATTTCATACAGATAAAAAATAATCTTATTCAAATTTCATAAAGTTATATTTAAAAAAAATTAAAAGGAAAGACCCTTATAATATAATTGTAAAGTGAATTAATTGAATGGATTGGATATGTGTAAACTAGGTAAATAAACATAACACAACATTATTTAAATAGAAATATTTCAAAACAATAATCATATAACAACATAATAAATAAAGAAGAAGGTTGACACAAAGAATTGAAATTGGGTTAAGAATTCCCTCACCTTAGGGTCTTCACAATTCAAATGTGATTAAACTACTTGTATAATTGTTAAATGAGTGATATTAATATCTTAAAAAAATATAAATCTTTATAATATCTTTATTATTCATTTAATTACATCCTTTCACGCTTTATTTGTTAGTATTTTGTTCCTTGCATTGTTTTTGGGTGTTTTCATTACATGTTTTCCATAATTGGTTAATGATGGACATTCTTGTCGATTGGGAGTGAAACTCAAGAATTAGAATGGGAATGTATTTAAATATTTCTCGTACCATAATTTATTCTATTAATCATTTTTATTTTTGATATGGGGATGATAAATATGTTAAAACATTAATGATGTTCATTTAGATCATTTTAGTGGTTCTTTGATAATAACGGTCTCATTTTGTCTTATAAATTAAAACCATGAGTGAAAAATAATTCCCTAATAATGGATGTAAGATAATAAATATATTATATCATGGTTCAACCATAAATATTATTTCTTGACTAGACATGAAATAATTAATGAAAATATAAATTACATCATCCACGATGTTGGTAATTCAACACATCACAGACAATGTTTTTATTCCTTGAATAAGTGGGAGAGTAGAAGAAAAATGATGATGAATTTTCCATGAACATGAGAAAATAAAAAATATAAATTATTTATATATATTTAATTCTTATTGGGTAATAGGATAGTTGGAATGAATAAGGAATGAAATGAACTCAAAATAACAGAATAACTGAGAAATCCCTTACAAAACTTCAGCAGCCTAATGACTATGAAACATGGTTTTAGAAAATATTAAAAAGAGATGGGGAAAGGGTCATCCATATGGAAATTAATCATACTACAGAATAGATCTATAATAATAAAGAAATAAGAACTTGTTATGGAAACCTGAATGTTATACCACATAAAATTGAACTTGAAGTGTAAAAAAGAACGAAATTGAGAATTTTCATACCTTGTAGTGTAACTCCAAGAAATTTAATGTCAAGACCTTGGGGACTTAAGGAAACCTTTGGAGGACTACTATGGAGGGATGGACGCCAGATATTTGTTGATGAAGAATTTGGAATAATTTTAATGAAGGAATGGGTTGGAAATTATAGCAAAAGTGAGGGAATATTTTAATAATTTCAAGGGACACTTCATTAGTGGTATTTTCAAATCCATGGGTATGCCCGGTGTTCTAGTCTAAGGTATTAGCCACTTGGGAAACCTACATATTTTTTAATGTACAAAATTCGACAAGATTTATTACCTCATTAATGGTGTTATTAACACAGTGAAGCTCAAAACAATATTAATAATATTCACTGAAAAATCAACACTTTCAGAAAAATCCCAAAAATTTTCCTTAACCATTTTTAGATGTGTATAATTGAAAAATTAATTTCATTGTTTAAAAAAATTTCTATATTATATTAATTTAATTTGTAAATTAAATCATTCATAATTCAAAAAATAACAATTTTAAAACAATAACTGGTTTTATATCACACTGAAAAATTAACCAAGATGTTATTATCCTAAGGTCTTAATAAAATAATATAATAATACTATTTACAATTTATTTGGGTCATATTAATATTGATCTTAATATTCATAAGGGTATGTTACTATTCAATAGAAAAACTAGTTGTTACCATCAGACTATAAATATCATACTGAAAAAAATTGTAGATGACTGTTTTTCAAAATTAAGAACAAAGAATTTGAAAAAATATGTTTAAAGGATACTTATAAATATATATAAAAAATGATTCAAGGGTTAAATTTATTTTTAAAACCATTGGGTGTTACAATATTCTTCAAAACAATAATAATTATAACCATGACAATAGAGGGTGCATTAGTCAGTCCAAAAAACAGTACTGTAAACTCATAATGCCCATAACTAGTTTGGAATGTTGTCTTTGGAATAACTTCCTTCTTCACTCACAAATGATGATATCCATATAGACAGTCTATCTTTGAAAAATATTTGTTTTTATAAAGATGACCAAATAAATCATCAATGAAAATATATAGAGACTTGTTCTTTATTTTTATAACATTGATCTCTCTATAGTAAATGAAAACTCGTATAGATACATATTTATTCTTAACATAAGGATTGGGGGATCCCCATTAAGAAACACTAGGGTGAATAAATACTTTATCACTAAATTACTCTAGTTTTTATTTCAGTTCCTCTGACTTCCAATGTCCTTTCAATAAGGAGTAGTTGATATAGGTCTTGAATTAGGAATTACATTGATAGAGAACTAAACATTCCACTCTAGAGGTTGTTCACGTATATCATTTGGAAACACATCAACATATTATTTCACAATAGGTAAATCATCTATTGGAGAATTCATTTCCTCACCCATATATATTGTGTTCTCTTCATCCACCATAATTTAATTCAGTGGATCTATTGGGGGTAGATCTAGATCAGAATCAGATGGTGACGATTCATCTCTAAATATAAGTGATTCTACACCATTCTAAAAAATGCAACATGATTTTTCTTAAAATATATTTCTACATCATATATTGAAATCCAATCCATACCATTTATTATATCATAGTCGATCATGGGTGTGATGAAGAGGATTTGAACTAAGGGAAATTTATGTGTGACAAATGGAATTTATCGAAACATATTTGTTGGAATGTTACTTCCCTTAAGAGTTTTTACTGAAAACTAACGTATTAAATCAAATTGGAAATGTCTAATTTTCTTTTCATATTGGAAGGATATGAAATAATTCAATAATATAGAATCAAATAATGAATATGATGTGTTTTAAGAAATGATTAAATTACCTAATGCCAACTCAATGGGAACATCAATATCAGCAGTTGTGATCATATAATCTTATCCATGCTCCCTTGTCATTTTTTGAGAAACATTTCCTTAACACTTTAGTTAATCAGTAGTATAGTTCCCCAAATACCTAAAATTATATAATTTAATATTAATAGATTATATATTTCCCGTAAAATCAAAAACATGATCACCTTTCTTTCGACACTTGTAGAACACCCGTTTTCCTTTTTAGTTGTCACCATGATGTTTCCTTCCAGAATTTTCAGAGGATGTAAAGTAAAATATTCCCTTATTCTGCATTTCCATATTAAATTTTTTCAGATTATACACCCACCTAATTCTCATATTTTTTGTTATAAATACATAAGACCTATATATCTACTTTTCTATCTTAATAGTATACGAGACTATGTATTCATATGATAAGAATGTCTGGAAGACCAGTGATCGTCAGATGAATTTCATTATGACATCAAATACATAATCAAGATTTCGCATTGGATTATGAATATAGTTTACATCATGAATTACTAAACATTTTAAGATAGCTTCGAACTTTTCAACATTCTCATGTTCCTTTTCCCCCAAATTCTGAAGCTGCCTTTCCCTATTCAGTCACTATTGAAGAGGAAAGTATTTATCTATGAGAATTTCATCAAATTCACACCATTCCATGTTCTATATTTTTTTATCCTTCTTTGTGTTTTTAATTAGTGAACATCATTGATAAGAATCTCTCGACAGATGATAAACTACAAGGATAACCTTCTATCTTTCATTATATTCCAAAGAGAGAAATATCTTCTCTATGAATCTTATCCAATTCTCTACTATGAATGGGTTTGTATACCGTATTAAATGAGGGATAATATTTTCCCATAAAAATATCAGAGATAGATCCTCTATGATGTGGATCCGGATTTTCTATATGGGTCAGTTTATTGTTCATAACCGGAGTAATATGTACTTTATAGTTATAAGTTCCTCCGCACCAGTTGATGATCTATAATTCACATCATTATCTTTCATAGGATGGAAATCCCTACATGGAATATATACATTTATGTTTTTTCCATTCCTTTCACTATGCACCATTTCTAAATAATGAAATATACGATATTTGGTTATGAATCACAATGTACAATATCAATTTAGAAAACTAATTAACATAAATTGAAATCATATTCTTACTTAATATCATAATCATAAACATGGGTTCTTTGAAGAAAATTTTACATTTAATTCCATCATAATGGTTTCTAAAAAATTTGAATTATACTAAGAATATCTCCATGAGGGTCAAATAAGGAATGTATCAAGGCTTGTTGTCATGTACCAGGATTCTTTGAGTCAAGCCCAAACTCATTATCAGAGTTGTTACTCATAGGTACATATGTGCTAGAACGACATCCAGTTGTAGTAACTAGACATGGATTTAAATTATAGGAATATCCACAAAATATATTCCTTAAAAAATATCAATTATGATATTTTATTTTCATCCTCAATGTCTATATTATAGGTTTTTTATAAATCTAGTTTCTAGGTTTTCTACTAAACTTCATTTGATACAAATAGTAAATACACAACCCTAGTTTCTTGGATATGATTCTTTGTTACATTACATTTTCATGATTCCATAAAAATAATACCCCAAAGGAATAAATAGATTCATATATTTAGAAATTCATATTCATAGATATGTTCAACCTTACAACTTGAAATGAAAAAAAATATAATAATTTATTTGGGAACATTTACCACACTAAGATTATCCCTGAATGTTAATCAGAATATTCCACATCATGTCATGGGAATGTGAAACATAATAATGGGTGATCTCATATACTCAGAAAGGGTAAAAAATACCATGTATGATATTATAAACATAAACATTAGGCATGGTTAATAACTAAAAACACATGTTTTTAAAAATAAACATGAAAATAATATGGCAAGAATATATGCTAAAAAAATTCCATAATAAAATCATGGGTATTCTAATAGTAAAATATCATCATGATCATTGAATTTATAGCTTCTTAAAGATGGAAATTCATATACCAAACATTCTAAAACATATTTTCATGACCTCAACCAGTACATCTAAAAATGATTAAGGCCTCAGCCAAAACCGTGTATAAAATGGGAAAGTCCTCAGCCAAGTCCATATCATTTTGTTTAATGGGACATACTGAATCATAAAGGGCTTATATCGAGATCTAACCATCACATGATATGTATAATGCATTCCACTTATGAACATGGATAAACATAAACCTCAAATACACATGATATGTAAATAACATTCCCAAATTTGTATCATTATCACTAACAATTCTGATATGTAATATGAATGTTATCAAAATATTACATCCACAATAAAATTGAACATAAACCATTAAATATAATATTTCATATGATATCATAATTATTATTCCCAATAATACACATGAATTAACAATACTATAGTAATGGATGAAAATACTCTTTTAAAATCATCGAGTAATTGTCGAGAGAAATACACTTTTCGTTTGAAAAGAAGAGTTCTTTTGGAAAAGTATTTGTATAAAACAAGAAGTGAATTATGATGGTATTTTAATATTAAATTGAATGTTTTTAAAAAAATAATGGTTTCTAAAAAATGATTATATATTTACCTTTAAAATATGTAATATTCTTAGTAATTCCCATTAACAAGGCTTTTATTTAAGAAATTTTTTTGGAATATTGTTTTAAAAAATATATCTCCCATAAAATAAAGAATTATTATTGTTTTTAAATAGACATATAACATTACAAATTACAGTTTGGGTGATAAATAATAATATCTAATTAATTAATATAGATTAATTGAGACAAAGAGTAAGCTAGAAGAAATTGTTGGTTTGGGTTGGAAGCCCTTGCAATAAGTTTAAAGGTGTTTATCACTTGAACATAATGACTGGTAAAATAAAATTTTGGTTTGTAAATTAATAATTATATAACCGATCCTATATGTAGTTGTATTATTATAACCTTTTTTGGGTCAATGATGGACTTTTCATGGGTGAAGATATTCAATTACATTGTTTGGTAGTGTTTAATTCATTGGTTTTCATGATCGGTTTACTTATATACATGTACGGAGAAACATGTAGAATGAGAATGGTTGTCCAGAATAGATGATGTATGTTATTAGTGAACAAAAAAATATTTCATGGTTGTAATATTATTTTGGTTATTGGTATTGAAGATGAATCATTATATAAAACCCAAATCACAATTTTTTGGGTTAATTGTTTTTTTATCACAATGAACTAATTCTGATTTTAAAATTTATATCATGTGAAAAAAAAGACTCCAGAACCTCACATAAGTTATAGTACATATATTATTGTCTGGTTCAACCATAAAAATGGTTTCGTAAAGATAATTGAAAATGGTAATAGTGATTAAAAACCCATCTTCCTTGATTATGACAAATTACCACATCTCTAATGGTATTTTTATTTCTAGTATAGAAGAAGTAGAATTGAGATATGATAAAGAATTATTCCTTCATAATAAAAAACATTATTACATGTTTTTTGATAGAGTCTTCATAAATTTTTCATGAAAGAAGGTGAGGAAAGAAAAATAAATGACATGATCTTGTAATAAATGAAATGAAAAAAAGGAATTTACCTATTGAAGTAATAATCATTGGGAGCCTCTATAAGGGAGAGGTTTTGGACTTTTAGGATACCAAGGGAATATATAAGCGTGGGAGGAGACTGGGAGAAAATTTTATCAGATTTTTTAACAGTAACAAGGATTTATTGGAGTGAAGATATGTTAGGGGGTTTTATGGTGGTATAAAGGAAGGTTAATCTATTATTTTAATAATTATTTTAATCATTAATTTAATCACTATTTTAATCATTATTTTATTATTTTGGCTGAATACATTTATTAGTCTTTATTATTAGGACTTGAAATAGTAATAATTGCACATTATATAGGAACAATGGTCATTTACATCATCAATGTCTCAATCAGTATTCATAATTTTATATAGTTACCATATTTTGTAAATTATCGAATTTCAATATTCACAAAAAATTCACGTATTTTAGAATCATACCAAAAACTAAACCAAACCATTGAGTTATGTGTACAACTCAAAAATGGACTCCCTTTTCTGTAAATAATTTTCAAAATAATAGAAATTTAATTTCTAAATAAAATCAGTATTTATATAAAAAATACATATTTCAAATTTATAGATGATTTTACAATACATTCAAAAATTAACTAAGGTCTCATAATGTTATCCAAAATTTATAGAAAAAAGAATTATCTTCCGAGGAATAAATTTTATGAAAATTAATTTTATTTTAAAGAAATTTATTTATTTAAAATTTTAATTAAGTATTTATTAGTCACAAATATATTAAAACATAATTTTACTTTTTAAAATATTCACTCCTATTATATAGTGCCTAAATTATATTTATACTCACATAGGTGTGGTTAATATTAGAAATGGTGCATTAATATTAATAAGGGAATGTTACTTTTCATAAGGATAAGTTACTATTCTTCGTAAATGTTAGTAGATCCTATGAGACTCTAAATATCATACTGGATGCAACTATGACTGTCGATTTTTTGAAATTCAAATCACATAGGTAAAAAACTTAGGGTTACATGCTTGGTCATAACAAAGTGGCATTTTTAGTGACTCACTGTTTCATGTATTCAATATGAAATATATTTATAAATTTGTGGGTTGTTACAATGTTACTTCATATTTATTATAGTTTTTTGGTTAACAAACATCTATGATGGAATAATTTATATATATAAAAATATAATTTTTATTTTATGAAATTTAATTACTTCGTTTTTAGAATAATAATTTTTTAAAATCTATCTAATAAACTAAAAATCATGATTATAAATTTTAAATAATATGTTATTATTAATTTGAATATTATAAAATAAATATATTTGGTTTTCCCATTATGACAATATAGAGATATAATAATTTCCTTCTAAATCATTTGAAAATGATATGGAATGACATTATGGCAGTAACTAAATAATGTGGCGAAATTCAATCTTAATGGTTGTAAACATGATAAAATGTCTTTTAGTTATTTATAATTTTATTATATGATTATGACATATAATTATTCATATATATATATATATATATTGTGGTGATATTTTAAACATAATAACCCAAAAAGTAATTGTAAATGTATATTTATTATGTTGAGAATCAAATGTGGATGTTTATGGGGATATATATAAAATTGTTTTAGTTATTTATTCGTAATTATCGCTATTATTATCAAAGGGTTTATTTATTATGGGTTTGATTCTATTGTATATTTCCCTTGCATAGATGTGGGATCCATCTGGGGGATGATATTATATTATGATCATATTTTTTAATGAGATTACAATAATACAAAATAAAAATATTATGGTCATGTTCGATGATAACATTTTAGTTATAATCATCTCAACCACTATTATATGTAGGAGACAATGATGTATTATACATGAGTCATTTAATAACCCCAAATTATTAATGCTTACTATATATTTATGATACATGAAAATGGGATAAATGATCATTAGGCTATGTTTTTACCCTCATTATCTCACACTAATCTATTATTGTGGTGAATGATGATGTACTAAGTAGGGAAATATGTTTACCCATAACTCATTGTTCTATGTATAACAAATATACAATAGTTTCATGGGAATTATATGGATATAGTAGATGTAAATAAATTATGCATCCATGAATAGAGTATTATATTCTTATATTTGTATTCTCTAAAATATCATGATCTAATGTGTAGGCAAGATCGTTGTTCAGAAAACAATGAAGTATTGTTATGATATTAGACATTTTAGAAATTAATTTTATTAAATAACTAAAATAAATATGTGTGATGGATCACTTTGAAAATAAATGATATGACAAAAGTGGATGGATAGATATTTCTGACATTTATCAAATATCTAATGATATGGATTCTAGAAAATGTAATTCATTTATTATGGTTCACATTCAAAACACAAACAATCAGAAAACTATTCTTAATATTTTATGATGAATTGTGTGTGTATATATAAATATATATATTGATATTTACACTATGATCATGGATATTGAGTGTTACGAGTAACTGGATAATATACAACCAATAATATTTTTATGACTCATGTTGTGGGTTTGATGAGGAGGTTTATTTTTAATGTTTTTTTATTAATGACACCCATATTCACTACATATAATTAGGGGAACCTCACTATGTGAGATAATGATATGATGTGTTGTATCTTAATAATACATATGCATTCATGCATTGTTTCCACTTTCAATCAAACACATTAGCTAATATAACTAGGGGATGAATTTAAAAGTATGTTAGAATATATAATATTAGTAGCTGATGTAATGATGTTTTCATTTTTATCACTATATAAATTCCATCCATATCCATAAATACAAATATTTATCATGTGTTACTTATATGTGGTTATTCATATATTTTTTATATTTATTATTGTATATATGTTTGTAATATATCCATTTTTTTGATATATGTATTATTTAATATATATTATTGTGGGTGGTATTAGAAAATGTAAAGTGATAGAGAATTTTTTTTAAGACATTCAAAATAAATTTTTCTACAACAGACCCCTTTTGGAATAAAACAATACCATTTTATACAACTCATGTCATTCCTACACTCATGCATGACCTCATTAATGTTTCAACCTCTCATGGTTAATTTGGTCATGAATAAGAATACAATATAGTCATCATTATCCAATATATCACTTAAAATTTTGATTAACATAATGTTCATTATAAACATGATTTATATTCATTTATAGGTATATTATGTGAACCATTAATATTATTTTACATGGTTACTATTAATATGAATACTTCATTCAAAAACTATATTTTGATACCATTTTTTAAGACAGAAACCATTTCTCATAGACATAAGACAAGATCTATTGCATCACATGACCATTTGAATACTCCCAACCAAATTTTTAATTTCGATCATTCAAATAATGGGGTTCCTTTCCACTGATTAATTACATTTAGAATCATTAATAGAGTAATAATAGACATTATAATATAATCCTTATATCTCCATGATTTGACAACATTTTATTTTCTCATACATTTCCAATCAAAAATAATATTCCCTAACACACATCCATGTTAATTAAAACTATGTAATGAAACATAGTGAAAAATATCCTTTCCTACACAACCATATCCAATCACTTTATATAATGATGTAAAATTTATGTCTAATGGAATGATTTATCTTAACTCCAAATCATTTAATCCATTATAAAAGAATTTTTAGAGTGTTAATTCATCTCCATCATTCAACATTGTAATACTTAACTACCTTTTACACAATTATATTTTATTAATACTTGTTCACAGATAATTAAAAACATATTCATCCACTGAAATAAATCATCATATATTATGTATTGATTATTCATGTTATATAGATATTTCCACAATCCTTGAAATTATTATTATTTTCTATAAAATTCATAAAACATAATAAATGATTGATCATATATATAATATATACATTTTGACACAATAAAACTAAATATAAAAAATGGTGATAGGGGTCAACAATATATTATTTTTAATAACCATAATTCCATTGAATAATATAGATTCTTGCATTATCAATGTTTATAATATTATTTTTTTGTGGTCAAATCCAATGTTTCAAGGGATTTATAATATCATTATAGATTTTATGTGATATTTTTTAAAGAATATTTTTTAATAGTTGTTTCTATTGAATTAATTAACATTATATTAAAATAAATTATATTATATATATACATGATTAAATTTCCATAATATTAAACAATGTAATGGTTAGTAGGATGATGTATAATATTAAATATTATCATCAAATGGCTATTTAAAAGAAACATTTGACATTTGCATCATTACATAATTCTTCCCAATCATTATAATCTAAATCCAATATTAATTTTATTGTAAAATTGATGTTTTATTAATTTTATAAACATACCCACCATAATTAGATGCCATAGAAAATAAATGATAGTATAGTTTCAAAAACATATATAGGATGTTATTGAATTTGGTTTATATTAAGAGATAAATACAATCATGAATCATTATATATTTGACACAATAGAACACATAAAAATAATTTAATTATATTTTTTTTAATTATACGATATTGGAATAATAAGAGGGAAATATAAATTAAAATTTTTTCCCATTTAGGTGACGAATGGACTATTTTTTTATGATGAGATCAAAAATATTAACAAAACTAAATAATGTTTTTCATAATAAGTAGAGTTGAAAAAATATCTCATCATGTATCTATTACACTATTATTTTGAATATTGAAAATTTATGTGCTAATATATAACTAGATTTATATCCATTATGGATTTGTTGAAAATATATCAAGTTGAGAAAAATTCACATTGCTAATTTCACGGATAAATATAATATATCCAAATTCACAAAATTATTTTAGTGTATTTTGTATATATGGATCGTTGATGTAATTTAAATGATTAAAATGAAATTAACTACCATTTAAATGATATTTTATTCTTTTATTTTCAAAACCGATAAAAGTAAACACTATTTTATTTTATGTAATATAATTATGAAAATTAGACATTTTTGGTCAATAAAATTTTGAAGCTAACAACATAAAAAATAATGAAAAAAATATCCCCTACTAGAATATCTCATATGCTAATAGTGAATCTGTGTGTTACCATCTAATACTTCATCTGATAGGATGTTGGTTAGAGTAAAAAAAGGGTATAAAACACACATAATTGGTGAAATTGAATATAAAATCTCAGAAAATAATAAAAGAATAAAAAACTAATTTTATAATATAAAATAATACTGTAATAAAAAAAATATTTACCTTCATACATATTGAAGAAAACCCAAAATATAGAACCAATTACTATAAAGTTGGTCCTAAAATAATAATCACCATGAGAATGTAAATTTAAACTTATTCAATTACATAATCCTATAAATAAAAAATTGATATGAATGGTAAAGGTTAAAATACATAAATATTTAGTAGGTTCCTCCACAAACGTTTATTTGTAAATTTGGATGAAGCATACTAATGTATCAATGAAAAATATAAAATGAAACCAACTCATCACCAATAATATTTAAACTATAACCTTATATAACCAAGGCTCACTAACCAAATATATTTACAAGTATAGTATAAAATTGATAAAATCATTTTAAATGGAAATGTATACCAAATGATCATTCTGTTACGACAAAAAAATTCATTAATGAGAATTACTCTTGATCTAATTACATGTATTATTATGTTAAATGGTTATATAACATATGAAAAACCTCCGTTTTATGTGTTTGTCTTTAAAAATATCATTATGAATTTTGATAATTTCTAATACAACAATTGAAACAAAGTGGCATAATTAGTTTAAATATAGGGCTTTTACAAATAAAATTTACTCAAACAAAGGAAGTGATGGCTTCATTCAGTAGACTTTCCTATTACGAAGCCCATTTATCGAATCTCAAAGTGGATTTAGTGTCACTAGGCTACACACTTGACCAAGCCCAAGAAGAGATTGAAAACATTAAGATTAATCATAACCTCCTACAAGTGAAGTGAAAGTTGATAGAGATTACCACCTGAGGAATTTTATCTGAGCCACCCGAGGAGTCTGTCACTATCTCACACCTTAACCTAAGGTCATATTCGGGTGTTTGAAGTAGATATATAATAGAACCCTATAACAATGATTACATACAATATTTTTTATAGATAATATACATTCATTTTATTATTGTTACTTTTTATTTAGTTTTTTAAGCACAAATAGTATTTTTAGATAATATTCAACTAATACATATATTTTTATGAATTCATAGATGATTAAAATAATTAATATTTTAATATAAAATTATAATTATTATAAAAGTAGTTTTTATTTAATATAAATTATTCTATAATTTTATGAATGCAACTATAATTTTTATTATAGTGTGAAAGCTGTTTTTGTCAAAACCTATGATTTTTTTATATATGTCAACTGTTATTTTAAAAGTGAAAATTATCATATTTAGAAAATTATTTAGATGAAATGATTATTATTTTTTGAATCAGGATGTCGAAATTATCCAATGGGTAATTTTAATAATTTTCTGAGAGAATAGAATTGTTGGGTAAAAATTAAATACCGTTTAATTATATAATGTCTTTTATGACATCATAATGACCTAATAGGGATGTAATAAAATAAAATATACACTTTATTTTAAAATTATATGTTTTACTATTACAATAATTTTATTTTACGTTTATTTGATTTTTTTACAATGCTGTAGTGGACCATTCAATACTTATGAAACCGTTTAGCTTTTTATGTTGATTCACTTGAGAGTGTGACTCACCTCCACATTAGCAACCATATTATTTTAAGAAGTTAGGCCAATTGACTTATATAATATTTTTTCCACTCACATTTTGAAAAAACCATGGGAAAAACCTTTGGATTGTCTATGGTTTTAATTTGTTTAATGCGTGGTGTCCCAAATCTAAATAATAATGAATTCCCACTCAATTTCTATATAAATCCACCAAAGATCCCACTTGCCCTTCACTCAATGCCTTTAGAGTTTATAAACCCTCTACCCTCCTCTCTCTATAATCCTACCATGGTTCCCTAAGCTCACTAGAATCCTCTCTCAAGCCTCTCCCAAGCTTTTGAGACCACATTTCCTAATAAGTGATTCCTCCCCTTCTCATTTTATCCAAGTTTCTTAATATTTTTTGTCTTTTTATTTTCAATTTTAAAATATGCGGTATGATTTATAACCACCCCTATACTAAAATCTTTATTTTTTAATGACTATATGAAAATTTACCTCTCATATATGCCTTCCATTTATAGCCGTAACCGTGCCGAAATTTCACAAGGGATTTCTCTCTCCTCATTTAGATTCTTGCAATTTTTGTATTATGAATCCAAATTCCATTACTTATGTTGGGAAATGAATCTATCATACACCCATACATTCCTTTTCATTTACATATGTTTATACACCCATTTATCTCTCATCAAACATTTTGATGTATTATTATGTCACGCAGTCATGCTGTCGAAACTAGACTGTGATTTTTTCAAGACAAAGCCATTGCGCTGTGAATACAATACCGATTTCTATATCAAGGTTATTTACTATTATACACATTAACATATTGTTTAAAGAGATTAATGTATGAATTACACAATCCATTATCATGTAATAAATGATTATTTTTATTGAATCCATGTTTTATGATCCATGTGTCACACTTATGCATGAAATGAAATTATTAAGAAGGGTACTCCATAATAGCGCTCAAATGCATTGTGTAAAATAATGTATCCTAACACATCATGGGAAATGAGTTTTGACTCATGATAATTCAAGTGCAACTAGGTTTTACTCGTGCTTCATGTGCAATGAGGGTTTACTCATACTCCATGTGTAAACCTCCTTGGCTCATGCTAATTTCATGTTAACTGTTATTTCCACATTTCCATGTTATGATAATCATGTTATAACATGAATTTGTGTTCATGTTCTTTTATGATCCATTGATATTCATATTTCATAACATGTATTGTATTCTTTAATTTATGCCTTCATTACTCCCTTAATGGTCATTATAGATCACCCATTTTTTGTATAGGTCCTCAGGTTCTCCCATGTAATGTTATGTATGAGGGAATGTTGTGGTCGTGTAAAGGAAGTTCAAATAATGATGTTTTATTTCCTATTTTAAGTTGTTATGTGATGATCCTAATTCCCATAGAAAATATACCTCTTTATATTATATGATGTATTAAGTGATGTTTTATGTAATAAATATGATTTTAGTGGGTAATAAAAAGCAGAGTTCTCATTCATTCCAACAAAACAAGTCACCCTCCATGAAAATGGAATATGTATTATAACCATACAACACTTCCATAACCTCATATTTTCCCCGCTATAACACATTTCTATTACCAAAACCCCACACCATACACCATATTCCCATAGCTTAGGCTACAACCATATACCACATACTACTAAAAAATACTATATACAATAACCACATACCACTTACCATACCCAAACAGAATATTCCATAACCACAGATCATATACCACATTGTTACTAAGATACATTAAGAGAAAAAAACATCATTAACACTTCACCATGAAGATCACAACCATGTAATCATATAAATTCCAAATGAACAATAATTTCCACATTACTATACATAATAACATGAATCCATAACCACATATAATATATCTGTAATAGATAAGGGTAGAGGTATTAGTCATATATCTCTTCCACTGACATGAATATCTATTATGGGTAGACCTAATTAGAAAATAACCATTCTATAATAATTAATGAGCTTTACATAAGTAGGTTTGTGTATGAAATAATAAAATTAAAATGAATATAATTCCATAAAAATATCATCTAATGGGTTAACTCAAAAATGAGAAAGACTTACATGCACAACCATAAATACATCATGAATAAAACACCTCAATATCATTTGTAATATCATGAAAATACAACAAAACACTATAAAATAATTCACCACCCAATTGTAAAAAATATTTAACACTTTTCATAACTAATTGTTATTTCTTAATTATGCATCATGATATTACATTTCACAATACATTCATAAACCAAAATTAAATTTCTTAACAAATTATTTTATTTAAAAAACTAATCCCAAAAAACATTGATCCACCATCTCATATAATTTCATTAAATATAATAATTATTTTACTAAATCTTAATGTATCCACTTTATCCATATTAATTTTCCATCCACATTCAAATAATTATCTTGTGTATTACTTGATATTTTATTAATTGGCATTCCCCACATTATATATTATGTATAACATATCATTAGAAAAATAAAAATAAATTCTGATTAATATATTCATTTATTTTATCATCATTCCATATTTACAGGAAAGTAAATAAAAATTCCATAATAACCACACTAGGATACCAATAAAATAATCAAACCATCATAAACATGAAAACAAAATAGATGCAGTATAAAGTTCAATACCACTAAAATATTTTCAAAATAAATAAAAAAATATAAATTCAATACTAAAATATGAGTCCCACATTTTCTCCTTTAAAAATTATTTATTAGGATTAATATAAATATTGAACAAATAAAAAACAATTTATAGCTTTCATAACCATTATAAAAATACTATGGAACTTAAATTATTTATATATAAACATGTGGTGACATATTAAAAAGTTATGTTAGTGTAAGCATGATAATCGTTCAATATATTAAATTGAAATAATATCAAAGAAGAAATAATGAACCATGTAAATTATATTCATTACAATTTTTTTATTTTATTAATATATAGTTTATTATATTTTTCATGTCTATATCAACTATTTAACCAATGTAAACAAAGAAAACAACAATTCCATGATTTATATTTTATGTAAAAAATGATAATATCTCCATCCCCAAATAAAAACTAAATTTTCAAAGAACTAACCTCAATGAAAATAATTCAAATGATAATGAATAATGAATTATTTGGGTTCTTCAATGAAACATTAAAAATAAAAGGAATGGTTAAATATTAGATGATGATAAAGAAAATGTAATGAAAAAAATACTGAGTTTCTAGATATTTGTAAATATGGTTTCATTGTTAGTTAATAGTAAAAAAACAGTATCTCAGGAATTCAACTTCAATTATGATAGTTTTATTTTGGAATATATTTGATGTATAATCCATTAAATTGATTTAATTTTAATTACATACATTAATTTTGATTAAAATATTAGATGAATAACATCATGGTGTGATGATTGTCATGATGAAAAAAAAACAGTCTCAACTGAATAATACAACACCATATCGACCAATATAATGATAAATGACCATTAAATTGATAACAATTAACTAAATATTCATGATTTAATTGATTTTATCATATATCAAAGAACCAAAACAAAAAATTTATGTTTTAGGACTTATAAAAATCCATCATTGAATATCTCACGGAAATAATAACTATACGAACATGAAGTTTATCAAGATATTAGAAAAAAATATAATGTCTATGTCATACTGATGCTGTTAAAACAACCATCACATATTATAAAAAATACTTTTCTATGAAATACAATATATCACTAACATCGATATACATGGTGATATTTGTTTTTGACAAAGACATCATTGTTTTTCGGTGACATCATAACTTTTATATTACTAATAGTGGGATGAATCTCTGGTTTTTAATTGTGGGATTTCATTTCAAGGAATGGTTTCAGTGTTTATGAATCTTGTGGTAGTATACATTCTCTCCTAGTAGGAGTTCATGATAGGTAATTATGTGATTTTTTTGTATAGTTCCCTATACTAACGTTTTATATAGATTTTATTTTAACAGGGTTTGTTTGGACCTACCTTGTAGTCTTGGTCTGTGGGTACATCATTCTGTGGGATTATGGGAATTTAAATCTTGTATACTCGTTGTATTATATATTTAAGGTCCATTGTTTCTATCATTATATATATATATGGTAATTATGGTTTTTTACTATTTTGGTTTGGGTTGAGGGTGGTGAGATTTTAAGAATTCATGTGTTTTTTTCTTTGTATCAAAACAATTATTGTTTATTATTATTTCCAAAAGAATAATTATTTAGTTTTTTTAAAATAAAATGTATAGAAAAACTGTATCATGTCCTAATTTGAATAATATATGAAATTTCATTGCATTTACACTAAGATTTAATCAACATAGTTAAACATGCAATAAAACACCATGAAGTATTCCACGACACTCTATATATGAAAAATAAAATTTGTGCCTCAATAATCCTATAAAATTATTTTCATCATCAAGAATAAAGAAAATCATTGAGAATAACATGATTCAATAAATTCCACCTCTATAAAAGATACTGATCACATAGGAATATCATTCTATTAATGATTATAATAAACTATATGGTAAAAGAACATCAATAATATTTGGATAAAACCAATATCATCAACATGGAATGAAATATGTAAAAAAATGATGAAATTAAGGATTATATAATAACACTCTACCCCACATATAATTATCTAAAAAAATATAACTTTATGTGTCACAAGCTAATAGATTTGAATTCTCACTTAAAAGGTTCTTTTAGTTTTCCAGGATCATAGTTGTATACTCTAAAAATGTTATATCCTTATTAATATACAATTCCTAATAATCAATGATCACTGGGTAACCATGAGGATATTTTAAATGATATGAAACAATGATGACATCACATATACGATCCATCTTCTATGTATAATCTAACCAATGCAACACAACACTAAAACACTATAACATGTTAAATATCCAAGTAAATTGAATAGATGTATTTTCAATGATCTTTCATATGCTATCAAGGCTGAGGATAAAACTCTAAAAACATATAATAATTGAAACCAAAATCATGTGGTATCCCCATTTTACAATCATAATAAATTTGATAGTGTATAAAATCCTTATCCACTTATATATCCCATGGAAATTCTCAATTTTGATTAGTATAAAATTTTCATAAAACACCATTGACTATAAAATGCCAGTCTTTCACAATGATGATATACAAGGTACCCAAAGAGGGATCACAAAATAAACATTTAAAATTTATGAAAAGATGTTATTGTAATAAGAAGACTCTATCAAGTTCAAATTTATCTCCCAAAAACCAAGAAAATTAATAACATGTCTTCAAGAATCTAGATCAATATCTCTATAGATATATCGATCTAAGGAAGAAGAACAATTATAATGTATAACTGAGTCACAATACCATGTTTCATTACACACAATTTCTTCAACCAATAACCCACCTCACTAGACGATATTAAGTTAATCAATATGTGATATTCTGGATGGTTATGGACATAATAGAAATTCTAATTTTGCATATTGTTAAGAAAATGTTCATAATAACCAATGTATTATTCAAAATATAAAAAAATTAAACAACCATGGACAGTGAATTAATTTAAATTAATCTATCACTGATTGTTTGAACCTTTATATAGGATTATTTCTTGTTTAAATTTATTACTAATTTAATATTAAAATTAACTTATTCTTGATAATTCATTCATCAGGATTTTTTAGCATTATATATAGTATGAGTATTGATGTTATTTCACCATGGGGAACCCATATATTTCCCCTCTTATAAAAATCATCATGTTATATTTTGATCACAGAACATCACTATAGGATATCAGTGGGCTATCATGGATGAACCAATCACACTGTTTCATTCACGTTCATTGCAATAGAATCCTTCAAATTAGTATTGATCTGACAAATTACTATAAATGAAATATAATTCCCGGATTATATCCTTAGTTTATCATTCTTTGGATGATGGTGGAAGAAGTTGTATAACTCACATTGGCCTAATATAAATATTTATATTTTTCATCATGGATTTTATGCTCTAATTAAAAGAATCATTAGGAATAAAAACATTTAACTAACCTTAGAAATTATATATGTGAATAGTATAAGGATAATGGGTAATAATTATAATAATTACACATATGGACCTTATAAAATATTAATCTAATTATATTTCATGTAAATCCATATCACTATGTACCTAGAGTCGGTGCATTATTACATAACAACGACATGATCACAAGGGATCAAATACTAAAATACCGATTAGTTTAGTAGCCTTGGAATTAATAGACACATAAATAAGTTTAAAATTACATTATGATATAAAAAACAATAACATTGCGTCTCTATTGAACACACTCATATCCCTTATCTTATCCATACATGTCATTTATAATATACTTCTTCACATCTTTGGAAAATTAAAACACAGAAAAGGGTGAGATCATATGCTCAGTGAGGATAACAATATATAAGAAACATTCATAAATAATAATAGATATTTAAGGAAATGTATAAGACTAAAAAAAGCATTTTAAACATTACCTACATTATAATATGGAAAATATAAATCAAATAATTCCATTTACTTACTCACATGGATAATATACTAGTCAAATTATCACATGTAATATCAATATAAAATTTCATAATGATGAAATTCATAATGCCGGACATCATAACCCCAAAGTCAGGGCCTCATGCCAAGACTGCAAATAATATTGTATCAAGGCCTTGTGTCGAGACAATAGTTTGTCTCATGAGACCTAACGATGCATCGAGAAGCTATAGTGGGCTCCACCCATCACTTACTAAGTCCAATGCATCCTCATATGAAAAGGTTGAACCATAACATAGCCATTCGTATTAAAACTAGCATAGAAAATGTTAATACATTAACCATAAACCATGAATACTATTAAAATAACAAATCCACATTAAAAAATATCATGAAACCATTTATATAATATGGATGATTTTATCATAATAAATCAACTTCAAACACAGGTAAAATATATCAAAGGATGTTCACAAAGATGAAATCAAAAATATTTAATATAAATATATCTTTCTATTTTGAAATAAGTTAAAAGTAAAATAATTATAAAATCAAACATTTACTTTGAAAATATTGTTCTAATCTTGTATGGGAAGCTTCAAATGTGTTATAATGGAGGAAAAGAGTCTCACCCTTCGTATAAGTTAAAAAACATTCTTACCTTAATTGGTTGAAAATGACATAAAGTACCATGTTTGGAAAAAGATGGAAAGATTACTTCCAAAAAAATTTATTAAAAAAACAAATACAATATAAATTAATTAAACCCATATTCAAGAATATATTAAAAATTGTTCGAAATAAATATTTAGGAATCACAGATGAGGATGATATATAATTCCCAGTAGATACTTACATGTAACAAACCTCGGATAATAAAAAGATTGTAAAATTAATCATTACCTTGTACTTTTCCTTAGTCGAGGGTATGTTAAGATCAAGTATAATAGATAAATAAATTGTATTAAATTATTCATGAACCACAAACATTAGTATGAATTCATTTATGATCATCTAATATTTCATTTTTAATAATATTTTAGTAGTATTATTATTTCTGTAGTTAACTAATTCATTTTATATTATAAGTTTTTTATGTAAGTGATGTTTTTTATGTATAGAATGTATTTCATCCATATCTAGAATAATATTAATTTCATAAACATTATTTTCAATCATAAAATTAAAATTATTCTTGAATTGTTATGATGGGGAATGAATCTTACCACGTTCATGTAGTTGGTATTCTGTACGTACGCACAAGCGACAATATCATTATATTGATGGTAGAATCGTATATAATTGGATGGTATATCATATATACAGAATAATTAAAATTTTATATTTATTATTTACATCAATTATACATATTATTATACCCATCCAAATAATGAAGTGTTGAATAACAAACTACACCCTGACGTGGATATGGTAAGTCGTAGATACGAACGTATGGTGACTTTGTCATTCATAGAATAAATATAATAATTAATGTGGTGGTACCATAATTATAAAAAAATAATACTATATATAAGATACTATACTTATTATTTTTTATGTTAAAAAAAAAGAAAGAGGATGTGGAAGAAGAAAAGAACATTGAAGGAGGTGATGAAATTGTTACCTCTTCTTCGAGTGCTTCCTTTTGATTTGATCTAAAGGGATCCTTTGGTTGGATTTATGAAAAAATTAATCCCTCTTGTATGAAGTGAGGGTATTTGGGAAATTATTTGATCATGGGTTGGCAAAGAAAAATGGATTTGGAGGTGTTATTTTGAGAGAAGGGGAAGTACCCTTTTATAAGAGAGGTGAGGGTCACCTTAGAAAACGCTTGAAATATTATTTTATTATAAAATCATTTTTGGTTTATAATAGCTGAAAATGGATTTATTTAGAGGATTTTGTGGGTATGAGTCTAAATAATATCAATAAATAGGGTATATACATGTTTAGGTCACCATATTAACATTATCTTTTAGATTTAACTCTTAGTTAAATAGTTTAACTTTTATAATGTCTTCTTGTATTATTTTATTATATGGTTAATAAACATACTATAAAATGAAAAGAGAACCAAAATTTGTTCATTAATGAAATATATATATTTATATATGTCCATTGGCCAATCCTTGGATTTTTAATAATATTTTATCATTTAACAAAATAGTATTTTTGAAAACCCATTTTTGTAAATATTGACAATATTTAGTATTTGATTTTTGTGAAAGTAAACATAAATTTATTAATTTAAAAAAATACATTAAAAACTCATAACATGTCAAATTAAACTATAAAATTAGTTTGATGCGTGAAAAGTCTCAATTCACTTTTATTGGGATATTTATGATATCAATTATTTTAATCATTTAGTAATAAGGTAATTACTGTATTATCATTTTGTCCAAAATAAATTTAATTATATAATTTATAAAAATTATCAATAAAATTTAATTATTTATGAAATATATTTATATTTTTAATGAATATTTATAGTTGAATTTATCTTATATAAAACCCTATATTAAAAATGGTTTGGTTATTAAAATTTGAATTTAAAACTTTTAACATTTCTATAAATAATATAATAATAAATGTTCTAATCTAATCTATGATGATCAAAGAGGATCATATTTTATTCATATGGATGATTTTTGTCAAAATACACTTATGTTATAGAATTAGGGCACTTGTTAGGGTAATTATAATATCTTTTTTACCTTTAATTAAGCTATTTACTTTTAACAAGGAAAAATAAAATTGAAATGTTACTATTCCAAAAAATTATTTTAATCCCAATGAACCACATTTTACATACTGATGTAAACCATGCCTCTTGGATTTTTGAAATTCAATTCAGAAAAGCAAAAAATTTACATAATATGCAAATTTGAAATGTGCATAGAAGGTGGGTAAAAGACGTTAAGAGTTCAATAAAATATTATGCATCAAATCTTGTTATAAAATTACTCCAATGAATTACATTGGACTAATATAGTAATTATTTATCTATTTTGACAATAAAATAAATTTTAAAAAAATCATTATTTAAATAAAAGTTTGTTTTTAAATAATAATGCAATGTTTTTTACTACCCATCATAAATTAAAAGTTATTAGAAAATTACAATAAATTCACCCAAATATAATTTTGATATTCCTTAAAAAAATGATGTCCATTTTAAAAAATACAATTTATAAAATATAAAAAAGTGGGTATTACTATTCAAAACTATTTTTTACGGTTACTTTGATTGGTCGTTTTGTGTTAGAAATCAATGTCGAGTACAACACAAGATATTGTACTATTCAAAGAGCATGGTACCATAGAATCTTGAGGTGTTAAATTTATTCCAACTTTAAAAGAAAAAGATTCAGGGGGTTCTTCATCATAAATTTCTTAGGTTCACATATTGCCTCTTACATTTTATGGTTTCTCCAAGGAAATTTTACTAGATGAGTCATTCAGTTTATCAACACTTGTTCTCTAGTATCATAGATTTTGAAAAGATCTTATCAATGAGATAGATCAGGTTCCAATTCTATTTTTTCCTAGGTAAGTACTTATGCCACACCAGGCATATATTTTCTCAACAGTGATACGTGGAAAAACATCATGAACATTAGAGATATATAGACACATTACAAATAAATAAACTAATTATCTAAATTGTTATATAATTTTGAATGTTCTGATGTACCTGGGACATAATTTAACTTTCTAATAAAATATTATAACACCCTTCCATGAAGATACCTTTAAGAAAACATGATCTCCTACTTGAAATTCCTATTTCTTCCTTCTGTTATTGGCATATCTCTTCTACCTACATTGAGCTTATTTTGTGTGGGTTTGGATAATCATCACCTTTTTAATTGTTTCATGAACAAGTTTTAGGCCTACGAGTTTTCTCTCACCAATATCATCACAAAAAGTTAGTGTGTGAAATCCTTTTCCATAAAAACTTCATATAGTTCCATATGAATACTTGAATATAAGATAGTTTTATAGGGAAATAATACCATAGGTAAATAATGATCCCACAAACATTTAATGTCATGTGAGATAGATCTCAATATATCTTTTATGTTTTTAATAGCCCATTCAGTTTTTACAGTAGTTTGAGGGTGGTAGGTAGTGCATAAATGAATTTTATTGTCTAGGGATTTCTAAAGACACTTCCAGAATCCGGATGTGAAACAAATATCATGATCAAAATCAATTGATATGGTTACTCCATGAATTATTAAAACTTAATTAATATATAGTCTTGATAAGTCTTAATGTGGTAAATCTCCTCTTATAGCATGAAAATGTGTTGTCTTTCTTCGAAGATCAATAGTGAACCATATTATATCACTCATTCTAAGAGTCATTGGTAGCCCCATGACAAAGTCCATCGCATTCTCATCCCATTTCCACTCAGTTATGGGAAGAGGATTCATGACTCCTCCAAGATGTTATCTTTTAGCATTAACCTGTTGACAAACCATACATATTAACACATAATTAGGAATCTCCCTTTTCATGTTGACTCACAAAAAATGTTCCTTCAAATCACTGTACATCTTACTACTACCAGGGTGTATAGAGAAATTGGATATATGAGAATTACCCAACACTTCCCATTTTTAGATTAGGTAAACCATGAACACAAATTATCATCCCATGTTTAAAAATTCCCTTTTCATATATGAAAGTCTATCAATATCCTCTCATTCGTAGCATTATTTTTCTTTTGAAACTCGTCATCACCAGTCTAAGAACATTTTATCCTTTCTAGTAATAATGGATTGGAATCTATTTGAAAAAGTATCGATGTTTCATCATCCCTGATTATTCCCATATCAATAATTACAAGATCCATGAATATAGGATCCTGCTCAACTCTCATCAGGTTCAAAACTCCATGATCCTTTCTGCTCAAATCATCTACAACCTGATTTTTCTTCCCCAGGAGGTAGTTTATAGTGAAATCATATCCATGAGTTGTTCAAGCTATCTTTTTTTCTCATGTTGTGTACATTTTGGGAGAAAATATATTATAAACATTTTTAAATAGTATATATCATACATTTTTAACATTAATATAGTGTCTATATATTTTTAGAGAAAAAATATTACAACCGCTAACTCAAGATCATGAGTAGGATAGTTTTTTTGTGAATGTTTAGTTGTCGTGATGGATAGGAAAAAACTCTTTCATTCTTCATAAGGACATAACCGAGTACTTTCTTTGAAGAATTAATATAAATAGCAAACCAACCATTCCATGATGGTAGAGTCCAGACAGTATCATTGAATAATCATCTATTAAATTATTCAAAACATTCTTCACACTCTTTTTTTCCAAACAAATTGAACCCCTTTACATGAGATGTTGGTCAATGGTGTACCTCAGTTATACTCGTTATTCCTAGCCATTCATATATTTCCCATGTATTTGATGGATCAATATATATTACATGCATAGAGACAATATGGGCAAGAAAAAAATCTCTTAAATCCAGAATTCACACATGCTAAACATCCCATATAATTCATTTCATCTAAGAGATGTTTGAATAGTGAAAAAATGATTTTCATTATCATCGTAGCTTTTGGAATATAAAAAGTTACCATCAATAAATACTACTACAATTTCATCAAGATATTCCATGAAAACTCTATTCATTCGATCCATGAAAATAGAGGGAACATTAGTTAGTCCAAAATGCGTTACTATAAACTCATAAGGCTTGTACCTAGTTTGAAATGCTTTATTTGAAATGTCTTCCTTTTTCATGCACAACTGATGGTATCCAGATTGAAGGTCAATCATTGAAAAAAGTTTCCTCTTGATGTTTGTCAAATATTTCATCAATTTGAGGTTGGGGATACTTGTTATTTATTTTTATAGCACTAATCTCCCAGTAGTAAATGCAGAACCTCATAGACCCATCTTTATTCTTATAAAAAAGAACAGGATCTCCCCATTGAGAAACATTAGGGTGAATAATTTTTTTATTACTCAATTCGTTTAGTTGTTTCTTTAGTTCCACTAATTCCATAGTTGACATTCATTTAAGAATATTCTATATATGCCTTGAACCAGGAATTAAGTCAATGAAAAAGTCAATTTCCCATTCTGGAGGATTTCAAGGAAAATAATATGGAAACACATCAACGTATTATTGAACAGTATGTACATTCACTATTTGAACATTATTTTTCCAACCCATTTTTGTTTCACTATCTTCATCCATAGCAATTTATTTTAATTGAGATAATGGGGGTGGATCTTATTGAGAATAATATGGTGACGTATATTCTGTAAAGATAAGGTATTCCTTATCATTATAAATTTTTTTAACCCCCTTATTCTTATAAAAAATGTCCACATCATGGTCAGAAAGAAAATCCATACCAAGGATTATATAACACTAAATCCTAGATATGATGATGATTTTAGAAGATAATGCACGTTTATATTCTCTAATGGGAACTGAAAAACAAGATATTGTTTCAATGATACTTCCCTTATGAGTTTTGACTAACAACTTCCTTGTTAACTCAAATTGGAAATATCTAATTTTCCTAGAAAACTGGGAAGATATGAATCAATGTGATGACCCAAAATCAAATAACTAAATGGATAAATTTGATGAAACAATTAATGTTCATGCTGCCACATTATAATAACTTCAACCATAGCAGTAGTGATCACATTAGCTTGGCCTTCCTCCCTTTTCCTTTTTTGAGGTAGGTTTCTTTTCCTCTTAGGAAATTAATTTTCATAATGCCCCATTTCTCTACATTTGTATCATTAAATAATGAAAAACTCTTTGTTTCCCTTGAAATCATGATCTTGGTCGAATTTTTATCCACACTTGTAACAAACTCCCATCTCTTTTAGGAATGTACTAGGGTGTTTCTTCCCACCTTTACTATAGGGTGGAATGTCAACATTTTCTTTATTCTCCTTATTTCCATTTCCAAAGTGTTCAACATATCTCTTCTTCTCTCTCTTCACTTTAAAGTCTTATTACATAGAGTATTCATTTTCTTTCATGACAACACATGAGACTATATCATCATATGAAGAGATGGATTTTGAGACTAATGATCTATGGAGATATGGTTTAAACCCATCAATGAATCCATCAATATTACTCCTTGGGTAACATATATAATCTGAAGCATGCCTTTCCATTGTTGTAAAGTTAGCCACTACTTAGAGACATTCTGATCCACTTTTTTCATTAGACTCATAAATTATCTTTCCATATACGCTTGATGGTCACAAGGAATGTATTTTTCTAAGAAAATATCTTTGCACTCCCTCCATTCCATATTCGATACCTCTTCATACTCTTTTGTGTTTTAAAGTAATTACCACTATTGATATGCATCTCCTGTGAGGCGATAAACAACCATGACGACATTTTCCCTTTTAGTAATCCCAAAATCCTAAAGTAATTTCTTATATAAAACTTATATATTTCTCAACTACAAATGGATTTGTAGTCCCAATGAATTTTGGTGGGTTTTGCCTCATGATTTGGTCTATCATTGATCCTCCATGTTTTGGATTAGGGTTCTTTATTAGGGTAATGTCATTATTCATATCCTGAGTGAGTTATGCAAGTATGGTTATGACCTATTCAACCCATGTTGCAACGCCAACTCCACTATAATTATATTGAGTACGAGTTAAATCCATACATAGATTACGTGCATTGACATGGATTCTATTCCTTCCAAACGGGACCATTTCTAAACAATGTAACACACTATGTTTGTTTATGAATCACAATGAATAATTTTTAGTAATATACCTATAATAAATTGAACATTTTACGAATATAATGTATATTCATAAATATGTTTTATATGATTAAGTATTTATTAATAAATAATTCATATTGGCTTGTAAATAATATGTGAATTATCCTAAGAATATCCTCGGGTAGTGTTTTCATGCACTATGTCCCATTAGAGTCTAGCTCAAAGTTTTGTTTTTGGGTTTTACCCCTAGATGAATCAGTTAAAGAGCCACCTCTACATACTCATATCTAGATAGGGATGCATTACTTAGAAAAAACACAAAATCTATACATAACCAAAATTCCTGGAAGTTCTTCTATATGAATCCTCAAAGTTTATCTTGAGATAATTTATTATAATTAGTTTTTTTCTAAATCTAGTTTCCATGGTTTGTACTAAACATCATCTGATACCAACTGTAACACCTCGATTGTAGTTACCCAGAGACATTTAAATATTACATAACATTGGTATGATCACAATGGATCCAATCCCGAAAGACTGATCAGTTTAGTAGCCTTAGAAGTACTACATAGATATATATGTTTTACATTACATTATGAAATAAAAAAATGTGTATACTTTGATCACAATCATATAACTTTGCTTATCCTTGTAAGTCAGTCATAATATTCTTCTACAAATATTGATAAAATATAACATAGAAAGGGGCAAGCTTAGATGCTCAGTATGGATAACAATATGGAAGAAACATTCATTATTAAGCATAAACATTTAAGGAAATGTATAAGACTAAAAGAAAATACTTTCAAACATAAAATTCAGTATAATTTGGAAAATATAAATCACTTAATTCCATTTACTTATTAACATGGAAACTGTATTAGTCAAATAATCGCATGAAATATCAACAACTAATTTCATGATGACTGAATGCATGATGTAGGGTATCCTAACCACATAGTAAAGGCCTCGTGCCAGGACTGAAATTAATATTTTATTAAGGAATTGTTCCAAGACACTAGTTAGTCTCGTGAGACCTACCGATGGCTCAAGGTTCTATAGCGAGCCTCACTGATCGCTTACTAAGTCCAATGCATTCCTCATTTGAAAAGGTTGAAACATAACACAAACAATTGTATTAAAACTATCATATGAAATGTTAATACATTAACCATATACCATGAATGGTATAAAAATAACACATCCATAGTAAAACATAACACAGAACCTGATATACAATATAGAAGGTTTTATCGTAATAAATCAACTTAAAATTGCTGTAAAATTCAACAACGGATGTTGACATATATGAAATCAAAACTATTTAAAAGAAATATTCATTTTCTATTTTGAAATAATTTAAAAGTCACATAATTATAAATGAAAAAATTTAGTTGAAAATATTCTTATATGATTTTAAGGGATGCTTCGAAGGTGTTATAAGGTGGGAAAATAGTTGCATCCACTCTTTAAGTTGAAAAAACCTTCTTACCTTATATTGTCAAAAAGGAAAAAAAGTATCGTGTTTGGAAAACGACGAAAATATTTGTTTCAAAACATTTTATAAAAAAATTAAAACATGGGTATTAATGAGGTTAACCCATATTATAGGATATAGTAAAAATGTTTTGAAATACATATTTAAGAAACACAGATGTGATGATGATAAAGAATTCCTAATAGATGTTTACGCATAAACAACTTGAGATACTAAAGAGATTTTATACTGTACCCTTAACTTGTACCATTCCTTAGACAATGGTAAATTTACCTTCTGTATAATAGTTAAATAATATTAATTAAATTATAAATGAACCACATACATTATCATGATATCATATATGATCTTATAATATTTATTTGGTAATAACATTTTAGTAGTATCATTGTTTTGGGAGTTAACTGATTCTGTTTCCTTTATATTTTTTTATGTTATTCATATTTTCTAGGGATAGGATATATTCACATCCATAATGATATTAAGTTCCTTAATATAATTTTTAATAATAAAATGAAAATTATTCATGAATGGTTATGATGGGGAATGAATCTTATCACGTCCAGGGAGACAGTATTCCGTACGTACGCTAGAGGACCTATATCATTCTATTGATAGAAAAATAGTATGTAATTGGATGGTATATCCTATAAAATTATATTTAACATGTTATATTTATTATTTACATCAATTATAATCCTTATTATACCCATCAAAATAATGTGGGGTTTAATATCCAACTACACCACGATGTGGAGATGGTAAACTGTACATACACACATATAGTGTCTTTGTCATTCACTTCATGTATAGAATAATTCATATGGTTGTACCATATTTATAATAACATCATAGTATTTTTAAGGCACCGAAGATATTATTTTGTTCTGGAAACAACAAACATATAGGAAGTAGAATAAAAAAACATTAAAAAAGGTGATGAAATAATTACCTATTTTTCGGGTGCCTCCATTTGATTTAATCAAAAGGGCTCCGTAGGATGGATTTCTGACAAATTTAAGGAATCTAGGTTGATTTGAGGGTCGTTGGGAAGATATTTTTTCAGGTTTTTTTGATTAAAATGGATTTGGAGATGTTATTTTTAGAGAAGGTGATGTTCCCTTTTATAAGAGAGGTGAGGGTCACTTTAGGAAAAGCATGAAATATTAATTTATTATAAAATAACATTCAATTTATAATGGCTCCAAATGGATATATTTATAGGATAAAATTGTTTTGGGTCTAAATCCTCTCAACTGGTATGATTTACACATGTTTAAGTCACCATATTAACCTTATCTTTTAGATTTAACTCTTAGAAAAATAGTTTAACATTTACAATGTCTTCATTTATTTTTATATTTCATGCGTAAAAAACATACAATAAAATTCCATGTGAACATAATATGGTTCATTAATAAAATATATATCATTATATAATTCATTTGTCCAATCCTTATATTTTTAGTAATATTATATCATTTAATAAAATAGTATTTTTTATAAAATGCATTTATGTCAATTTTGACATTATTTATTATTTGGTTTTTGTAAAAGGTACATTAAGATTATTACTTAGAAAAAAATACATTAAATTAACAAAAACATATCATATTAACCATGAAAATTAGTGTAATGAATCAAAAGTCCCAATTTACATTTATTTTGATTTTAGTAATACAAATTATTTTAATCCTTCATAAATTATGTAATAACTGCGTCCACATTCTGTCATAAATAACATTAATTATTTAATTCCTAAAAATTTTAAATAAAATACCATGATGTAGGAAATATTTTTAAATTTATAATTAATATTTATAGTCAAATTTATATTATTTATAGATCTATATTAAAAATTGATATGTTGACAAAATTTGAAATTAACACTTTTAACTCTTCCTTAAACAAAATAATAATAAATGTATTAATATAATCCATGTTGATCAAAGAGAACAATATTTCATTTCTAATGATGATATTTATCTATATAAAATTATCCAAAAGAATTATCACATGTGTTAGGGTAATTATAATATCATTTTTACTATAAATTTCAATATTTACTTTTAATTGTGGTTAATAAAATTCAAAAGTTACTATTCACAAAAATTTATTTTCATTCCACTGAAAAAAATTTTACTTACTAATGTCAATTGTGTATCTTGAATATTTGATATTATATTCAAATATGTGGTAAAATTACATTTTATTCAAATTTTTAAATGTTTCAAGGAGGATAAAAGACAATAAAAGTTCAATAAAATTTTATATATATATCATCTTACTATAAAACTTCTCCAATGAATTAAGTTGGACTAATACAGGTATTATGTATCTATTTTGAAAATAAAAAAATTAAATAAAAGTAATTCTTATTTAAATAAAATTCTATTTTTAAACAAAAACACAGTGTTTTCACTATTCATTAAAAATTTAATGTTTGTAGAAAAAACATAAAATTCATCCTAAACTATTTTTGATATTTAGAATCCAAAAATGAAGTCCACTTTGAAAAATAAAATTTATAATATTTTTGAATGTGGGTATTACTATTCATAACTATTTTTTTAAATGGCCAGTTTGATTGGTCGTGGTGTGCCAGAACTCAAAGTTTCGTAAATCACAAGCTATTGTATTATTTAAAGATAAGCGTACCATGGAAGCATGGGGTGTTACATTCCAAATATATAATACCAAATTATTATTATTATTATTATTATCATTACATATAATACACTAAAATTTTTTGGTAAATATATTAATCATCATTTCTATATAAATTTATATTGGTTGGACCATTTAATATATATCAGTTTGAAAATAAAATTAAAATCAAAGGTATGATATCTAATCACTAGTAAATATAAATGTAGATGATCATTTCATAATATATTAATTAATAAAATACCACCGATGATACAACCAATGTACCACAAGTATTTAGGAAAATATATCACCCTGATTAGGGTAATACCACTAATTACGTGACTCATGGTATGTGTTAATACCAATCTCAAGACTTTGGTTCATTACACATACTCGAATATTAGAATATTTAATGAAAAATAACATTTTTAATTATATCACTCCCATAAATTCTACTAATGTCACATCATTATGATTAAAATGTGGGAAACCCATTATAACATGTATCGCCCACATATGACAATCAATCAAAAGAATGTAATTCTAATATTTGTTCATTCAGTGAATGCAATTTTATATTTGAACATTATTTATTAACATTTATATATAAATTTAATTTTATTATCATAATGGGGAACCTATGAAATGTTATAAATTCAATATATTAGTATATAGATAATCAAATTAAAGAAATGTAAATGAAAAATGAATAACTAATAAGAAAAAAATTATTATTCAATTATGTGAATATACCAGAAAAAATGTGATTAATGTAATTTTTTATATAACACCAACACCAACTGAATACTAATGAGGTTATATCAGACCAATAATGACATTTTTTATGTTATTTCTCAAAATATATTGATTCATCTTCTGAGAAAGACATTAATTCATTAGGTTTTATGTATTTCCTTTTTTGGAAATGTGGATCATTGTTACCCCACCCCTTATAGAGAAATTCCTCATTATAGGATATATTATGAGTATCATATTCAATCAATTTTCTCACCTTGGATTCTTCATATGAGCCACCACTGTGATATTACGCTTCTAATATGTAATAAAATCTATACTGTTTGAAACCACACCATGTTACAATATTATGTTATATATCTCGAGCATTTCAGTATCTAAATTAGAAGCTATACTATAGTAATAATATATTACAGGATTTTTCAAATTTTATTTTTCCATCCCTTATGCCTCACATCAAGGCTGATGAGGGTGGAATGATATCCCAAAAAGGATATCGAATCATATCGATCTGTATTGTTATAATCATATAGAAATCCCATGATGACTATATACTCATATCCTCTATAAGTAGGTAAAATATGGTTAGTATTACTTATGTATTTTTGTATTTTTTAAATTACCATTCGTTTTAAATCGTCTTGATAATCAGAATATCATCCCACCACACTAACAAAATATTTAATATCTATTTTCTCAAATATCGGGGAATATATCTTCCTACCGGGATCTATATGACTTCATTGTTACAAAATTGATATTTTAAACATGGAACCCATATCTTTTATGTCCACTAACCATGACATTTCCCATATATAATGCTTTTGACTCTAAAATTTATTCTTCTATAGGCCTTTCTGAAATATATTTCATAAAAAATTAATCTATATCTTGAACCGTAACATTAATAATGTCTACAACACCCCCACTATCTATATTAGTGAAATGATCCATCTCAAGAAATTTTTGATAGATATTTATCACAATCATCAAATTTGGGAGTCATATAGGTAATATTACATTATTTCCCTATGATATATAAATATATAAACAAATATTTTGGTTCTTCATGTTTTTTACCTTAGGAGGACCTAATAAATTATTTGTTATTCTAAAATTCAAAATTGAATAATTTTGATTTACATCCCCACAACATTTCATACATGATTGTATTTGTTAATTTGTTTTTTGTTGATTTGGTTTGTGAAACTCTATTTTTGGATGAATATTCCCAAAATGATAAATTAATAATGGCATGAATCACAATTGGAAATTTAATTTCATGAAATGTGTGGTACTAACATTCTCTAACAAATTTTACATTGTTGCATATAAGGAGGATTAATTAATGAAAATAATCCCAATTATTATTATTAATCAAGGAAATTGTGGTTATGTTGTCTTCGACTATAAATTATGTGATGTATCATTATATTGGTACCACTATGGTTCCAAAAATAATTATTATATCCTTAAACATATAAATGAATTCTTCATTTTACCATGTTATATAAATATATCGACTTCTACTAGTGTTACAGGTTATTAATACGTTTTTTGAGTTTCCACCCCATGATTCAGTGGAAAAGTGTCCAAACACATCAGTATGAAACTATCCAATAACGATTTTGGTTCATTTTCATTTTCATATGTTTATTGATTTGTCTATTTCTCTTTGAAAACATGTATTTCATAGGCCATGTGGCTATATATCAAAACAATCTAATTATAAAAAGTGATATTATTTATTGTTGTTCTTTTTCTCAATGAACTATATATTGATTTCATTGTTTAATTTGATATGTGTCCTGAAAACTAGTTTTGTAATCAATTTCTATTATATGTTTCATGTATCGAACATATCAAAACCATTATTCATACAATCCAAACAATGTCATTGTTTGGAATGTGTAAAAAAGTAATATCCTATGTGATAATATATACATAGAAATATATATTAATATGTTAGGAAGAGAACATATAAATAACAAAAATGATACCAGATTATTACATTCATGTGATTGATATAATGTGTGTATACAAGATATAATAATTTGAAGAATGTCACCCAAAATTACATATATAATAAAAAAATTTCATGAATCTTGATCAACATGATTCACCTCCCATTATTGAATATGTATTAAATGGATTTATATGATAAAAATTGATTAGTATTAAAGATTATTAATGTCACACATTGTAAAAAAATTATTTGAAATTACTTTAGTATTACAAATTCATACATAATTTTGGAACAATGGTAAAAAAAAGTCTCAAAAATGTTAAATATTTTATCATTTTTAAGTGAGGATTTTATATTAATCATTAAAAATAATAGTTGGTAATTAATTATTTTCAAATAATATCAAATATATCACCTAAAAACAATCTATTTATCACCAATGTTGTGGGCTCTATCACACCTTCAGAAATAGTGTATTTTTCTTTCTGATAATAGGATTGAGATGTTGGTGTTTAACCTTAGAGGTATGAATTATATGTCAACTGATCTAGTTATAAACATCAAATATTTTCCTTCTATCAAAAAATAGTAATACATGACTTCACATATAATACATGTTATGTATTCAACACATTTTTGGGATACTTTTTGTAAGATGATTTTATGAAGATATATCTCCCATGATTGGGTTTCTTCTACTAGATGACCATGAGTGGATCATTAAAAAATAAAAATTTAATATATTATAGCATGTGTATTTTATATTATATTACCATGTTGAGGAAATATTATAATAAATCTGTTGCTTCATGCTTAGAACAAGTTTGGTAGAGTTCACACTATTAGTGAGGTCAAAAAATAATAAAGAAACAAGTTTTTTAAGGGACCAAACTAGAAATTTGTGATGTAATTTTCTTGAATACAAAATAGTTCATAAGGATAATATATCTGTTTCTCTAATCTAGTTATGAATGATTAATAATTTAATCCAAATATTCATAATGGAATTTTATAATAAAGGAATGTTTTTATTTTTTTGAAAATATATAGAATATTAGAATCATAGAGCATGAATTGAATAATAGAGAATGAACAAATATTAAAAAGGGGGGAATCATGGATAAATTAGATGAATTTCATATTATAGAATTATTTTAATGGTATTGTGTTTCATTATCTCATTTTAAATTTATTAAAAATTATTGATTTAATTAAATATGAATAAATGTTGGATGATTACTTGATTCAAATAGATTCAATATTTATTTATTAAAGTATAAAATAGATTACAGTTTCTTAATCCATGATAAAAGGATCAGTTAATTATTTAAAACATGAGATTTGTTGTTCTAATCACTCACTAGTGAACCATTTTTTACAGATAATGATTTTTTTAAATAATGTTTTCTTAAAAAAATAAATTCCATATATTATATTAGAACCATATTTTATTAGTTAAATACGCTAAATATAAGAAAATACATTTAGTATTCCAACCCAATAATTTTTTTTCGAATTTTAGAAACATTTTATGTGAAAAAAATGAATATCTCTGAGTTTATTAGTATTATTTTTGATCTTTGATAAGATCAAATATAAGAAATAAATTATTATACCTATATATAGTTAAATTGAATTTGATGAGTAGCCTAATTTTTGTATTGATTGTAATAAAAAATTTGTTATAATATTTTCAATAAAAATGTAAATTCTCACATTAATTTTTATATAGAACACTAAATTAGTAATAATCCATGGATGATGATGATTGAATCATAAAGTGTTTTATGTGGAATCCTAAAATACACTTTTCTAAATACAGATTCCATGGAGTTAAGTATTATTAATATGTCTATATTAGTTAACATTAATAATATGATTCCTATGACACACCATTATTTATGAAATATGGATATCACTAAAGAGTTTAATGGGAGTGTTTTACCAGGTGGTGGCTCAGTGTTGTTAACAAACTATATTTAGTTGTAATAAATTTAAAAAACATTTGTGCATCATATATACGTTATAAATATAAAATATATAGATATAACACACTATATTTTTGATTAAATCGTTATAAATACTTCATACTAAAAAGATAAAATTAATCTCAATTTATCATTATTTCTTAGGGGTTGTAATTTACATTACATAAATGGTCAAATGGTTGCTTTACCAATAATTAAAACATTGAAATATCTATAACTAAATATTATGAGGGAGTGTAAATGGTTATAATGATATTTAATTGTTAGAATGATTAAATTATTATAATAATTGTAATGGGTTGAATGAGAGATATTAAAAAAATAATTATTTTATGAGTAAAGACTTTTCACATGGATTATGTTGATAATGTATATATCATTGAATTTCATAGTATAATTTTTATATTTAGTGTTTAATATTATTATAAATTAGTTTTAAATATATAAGATGATATCCTAGTATTGGAAAATTCATACATTGAAACTGTACATATAAAATTCAATATATAAACATATGTAAACTTGTGTGGTTGGGTATTCTGATGATCATGTCATCAGTCGCAGTGGAACAAATATGGGATTTATTTTGTATTATTTCAACTAAATACATATTGTTGTTTATTGAACTATAATGTGGAAATTAATTTCATGATTAGTTAACTCACATATATTGTGTTAGGGTATTGCGATGATATGAATGTGATACAGTCATTTTATATATGAATTTCATTCGATCTTCTCATTGACTTGGTAAGTTTATTTCAAATTAAAAATAAATAATGTTTTTGGTTGTACTAAATTGACATGTTCCATGTCTTTTAGTCACTAAATGTTATAGAAAAAATTAATATATTGGAATAAATATGATTAACATGATACAATTGGTTGTTATAATAGTGTATCTTTTTCTTAAGATGAAGTCGGGCCAACTGTTAGTTTCCCATAAAATAAATGTACTTCAATCAAGATATATGTATATATATATAGTAATGATTATGCATTATTGAATAGATTCCCAGTGACACTGATAAGGTAATATAAATTTTTGGACTTGGACAACATTGATATTTAGAAACATGGACTTTGGGGACAATGGTAATTTAGAAATCTAGACTTTCTACCACTAGTTACATTATCATTGTCAAAATATTATGTGGTTAGTGGAATTGTTTTTCCATCTACATAATGAAACTATTTTGAGATATGGTTTATGGATTCTCTAAATTTCAATAACATTCCTTTCACATATAATTAGTTAATTGATTCATAATCTCCATATATATATTGAGATTATTATCAAACCGTGTGAATCATTGTGGCCTTTATTTGTGTTCATATTTATTATTTAACATTTTCATCATTTAGCTATAACTCCTAAATGTGATCATATATGTTTCTACACTAATTATGCAAAAGTTGGTATCCAATCCTCAATAGGGGAAATAATTTTCCATTTTATAAAATTATTTCATGGATTTATAAGATTTTATAGTAAATATACATCACTTGGATAGAACATACATCAGTTACAAGCAGATATACCAATTATAATCTTACTTATAATTTTTTTTCCACTTATAGGTGATTTAAAAAATATAAAAAGAGTATATATATTTTTAGATTCTTGATTGATGGGTTTTTTTGGGAATTTTCCTAATGAAATGGAAAAATAGTTGGTCTTCAACGTCATATAAGAGAATTATACAGCTATGATGATGAAAGCGATCATTTATTTTAATGTGAAACTTTATATGTAAAAGAAGTGTACATGATGTGATGATTATTCAATATAATGAACAATAA
This sequence comes from Viscum album, assembly GCA_963277665.1. Lineage (NCBI taxonomy): Eukaryota > Viridiplantae > Streptophyta > Magnoliopsida > Santalales > Viscaceae > Viscum > Viscum album. The sequence goes on along the minus strand of OY728147.1, from coordinate 1,350,585,628 downwards.
AGGTTATATTCTTATAGATGGGATATATTATTTGAAAACCATCATATGTATGATCTCATCATTGAGAATTATTTTAAATGATAAGTTTTGTGTTGTAGTTTAAATACTTTTATTACCTCATTATTGGGAAGACATTGTAACATCCATCAGTTATTCTTCTTTGAATAATTTTTTTTCATAATTATGTAAGATAACTGATCATTAGTGATAAATTAAAAAAAATAGAATCATTTAGATACTCTAGTTGTTCTCTAAAATTGGAAGGAAGAGGCATATTCATGTAGTGAGGTAATCATAGATGATAAAATATATCATGGGTCATGAGTCATGGAATATAAAAGTGGAACAACCCAATCTTATATATTTGTGTAGATATAGAAAACATAAACCATGACTACCTAGAAAAAAATATTTCCCATGTACCCAATATGGAAAAATTGATAGCTAAAAGAATCAACTATGTTTTACTAGTATAAAAGCATAACCCTATGTAGTCATGTATTTTAAATATTTGGGTATCATTTTATTCCACATTGGAGAATCCATTCATGAAAAATATAAAATTTTAAATTATATTATGGTAAAAATTATAATAATGATCCTTGTAGATTATAACATAGGTGGATATATGGAGTATACCCAACAATGGAACTATTCTTATTCTGGAGAATTTATGTTATATCCAATTATTGAGAAGAAATTAAATTCCAATGAATTAGCATAATGATGTAGGTTATAGAACCACATTTAGTATTGGTTCATGGAATATTAAAATGGGTGATATATTTATATACCATGCATTAAAATTGAACCCATTAAAATACAGTAAATAATTTCTTAGTCATTTATGAAGTAATTAATTTCCCCAGGGATTCCCGTTTTTTCATTACTTCCTTGTAATAATGTGTCAGAAGGGGTTGACTATACTACCAAATTATACTGGAGACAATTTTGGGAAAAATTTTCTTCTTTAAAGACTGTATCATTGGAAATCAGAAAGGTTTTACCATTATATAGGTTTGTTTAACACTAACTGTTGACAATTTATAGATTGAGCACATTGATATCGGTTGGCCTTCACATGTAAATAACTTTAACGGTCTTATTTTTAAAAAAATTATTAGTTATTTCAATTATTTTTTTTCTTGATTAATTTCTAAAATGAAACGTGGATTTTCTTTCTTCTAGAAGGGTAAATCCATAGAGGATAATGATTAAATATCAAATATCAAATTCTTAAGGTGAGAAAATAGTGATGTGTGCATTAAAAATTATTTCATTAAATAATATAGAAAAAAGGAAATTTTGTTTGAGAATACTCCTCTAGGTATACTATAATATAATTTTGTTTCTTAAAGTATGAAAATTATTATAAATAAATGTTCAAGGAAATTGAGACTACACATAGGACTTCCCATGAAATTTCTGGTAGAGGATGTGATCATTAATGCACATCATATCCACATGAATCAATTTATGCTTGTTGTATAATGTCTAACCAAGATATACTGGTTAGGAAATGAATTTACACTCACTAATTTATATGTATCTAGATTTCTTGAGTAAATAAATATGATGATAGAAGGGACACTCTTGATGAAATGTCGATATCCTTTTTAATTATCATGTATTGTGTTTTGGAGTTTGGTAATTAGTATAGGGTTGATAGGAAAAATGAAATCATAATAATATAGATTCTTAAATTTTCTAATAACTATGTTCATTGGCCATCAAGTAGATGATTTTGATAGTGGGATGAAAAAACCAGAGTTCTCTGAGAAAATGGATCGTGATTGTGTATATGAGAGTGTTATATATAAACTAGTTTACCCTACTCCCCATGTCAACTTGATGATTTGTACAAGGGTATGAATGTTATTTTTGAGGTCTTTAACATCCTTAAATTATCTAATATTGACTAAATTAATAGAACCATAATTTTATCATGAGGTGATGTAGATGATAGATATGACCATGTGTGATTTAAATATTATGAATAAAATTTATTAATTAAATAATATAAATACATAGGAAATGTCTCCATTTCTATAATAAAAGATGTAATTATTGAACAAATGTGAATTCTGAGTTCGGGAAGATCATGGATGCCAGAGGAGATACAATGAAAAGATGGTGGCTAATGGTTTTCATTATAAGGTAAGTGTGGAATTTATTTAAATTTTATCAAACAAAGTGAATCTTACAACCATCTAGGTGGTTCTTAATGTTGTTTCATCACGTGATTAGTATCTTATGAAATATAATGTAAAGAAAATTTACCTTTAGGGAGATATAGAAGAGTATATTTCAATTGATCAAAAATATTTATATAATGTTTTATGAAATGAATAAATACTAGGAAAAATCATCAAGTGAATAGATGTGATAAAATTGGAACCCAAAAAATTGAAAAGGATGTTATTTTCATCCATGATAGGAAAAGTAATAAAAAAATGTTCTATGGATAAATGATGATATCATAAGTCCTTTGATGATGGATCGGTTAAATTTAATCACAATTTGGATGAAATTCACATTATATGAACATGTATAAAGAGAATTTGTGTTCTAAAGGGCAGAAATAATAAGAGTTTGAGATGAAAGATAATAAACATGGACTCTTGTTTTTATGCATGAAGATAAAGAGAGAACTAATACAATAATCCTTAATGTTATCACAAGAATATTACATTAGAATTTATTTTTATATTTAGTAGGATGGATGTAAATAATGTTTCTATACCCATTGGAATATATTTCGAAATGTTAATGGATCAAGGGTCAAATATGGAGGAAGATGTTGTGTATATGGGAATGGTTCTATGTACATTAATTGTTGGAATCTGGATATGTTTCATTGTTTTTAATAATCGATATATGATTGAGATTGTGTATTTTTGATGTATACATATGGAAAACTACAGGATACAACATTGGGAAGCTGTGAAGTGGATACATAGTTACCTAATTATAGAAATGAAGTATCTTTGTGATTTAGGAAAGAAAATTCATTTCAGGGGTATGAGGATACAAACATTTGAGTCGATATTAATTTCTATGGGATTGCTATAGATTATTTATTTTTTCAATAGGATCTATAGTGATATCAATATCATAGCTACATAAGGTGGTGGATTTATCCACTATAAAATAGGAATACATTATTGGTATAGAAGCCGAAAAGGATATGTTTTGGCTGTGGATCGTCGTAGAGGATTTGGATGGAATGATATAAAACAACTACAATACAATGTTCAAAGTGATATACATTTTAAAATGATCCTATTAATTCATTACCAAATGAATGACATTCATTTAATAGAAAATTTTATAATATTATCAAAATATAATGGATTGTATTCATTGTAGAAGATTCATAGGACAAAAAATCCAATGGTCATATTTTCAGATATAATGGTGAAAAAGATGTTATGTAGTTATTGATATTTTTTATTGTCATCATTGTAAAGTGGAGGATGATATGAAGATTATTAGATAACATTATGGGTGTATTGAAGGGGAAAAATATTTTAGGAATTTTCATATGAAAAAATATTACATGAATGGATAACATGAGATGTGGATTAAAAAGGAAAGGAGATCAAAGTTATTGTGAATTTTATGTTTGTATCATTGATGTTGTTAAAAATGATAGATTAGTCTCCACGTGGGAGATTTTTAGAATAATGTAGAAAAATATTTGTATGAATTTGGGACAACTAATGGAACTCGATACTTCATATTTGATCCGATAAGGAACCAACTAAAGAAATTATAATACCTATAGTAGTGATTATCATCTCCACCAACAAAGGTCCTATTACAAATTAGTCCTAGCTAACATGGAGCTATATCTTCTTGGAAAATGGTGATTAATGTATTTTATATCTTAATTATTCATTTAATATGTTATTATAATGTAGTGAACTTATTTTATTGTTAGTGGAATTGCTTCTCCTTCTTCTATATGAAATGATTTCGTTCATGGGTTTATATATTCTCTAAAATTTTCCAACAATCTTCATACTTGATTTTAGTGAATATATTCTACCCATCCATCGATAAAGAGATTATTCAATAAAAAACATTGAATAATATCTATTTGTTATTTTCCAACAAGGTCATAATTTTTTGAGAAAGAATATTTTTTATTAGTAATGAGTTATAATAGAAGTATTCCCCTATTAGTTAAATGTTTATATAAACTCTATCCCCTCAAATTATCTGAAGGCTTAATTTTTTTTGATTTTGGATAACCCCCCATTCACGGGATGAGGGAGAACACTTACAGGTCTCATAGGCTTATAGATTATATGACCCGTAGGTATTAGAAAATACATAGACTATACATGGAACTCCTCCTAGCTTCATTATCATGATATCATACCTCCCCCTTCTCATGGTTATTCGTCTAGGCTTCTCATGAATGAATAGGATGGTCCCAATGGAAATGTTATAACCAGTATTTCGGAAAAATCCACTTAGCTTCTTCCCTGGTGAATGTGCCTGCTCTAAATCCCCATAAAGATTCTACTCCTTGTAGAATCTGTTTGATAATTTGAGCACAATTTCAGGTGGCCCGAGGGCCTTGAGGTTACCCAAAGGCCTTAAAGGACCCAAGGACCAAATTGGTGGCTCGAAAGCACGAACGGATGAATAGATTCATCTTCTATAGTACATTCTATAGAACCTGCTATAATATCATATCTAATACTGCTATAGTAACCTAGAAATATGTCTCCGCTAGGTGTTTAGCTCGGGTCTCTTGGATGCACTTGTCGAGTCCTCACCAACTGTGCTGAGGCTCTTGTGCAATATAAACTCTACTCGAAAAAAATAAGATTGATAAAATTGACCTGATATAGTAATAATGATCCCAATAGAAAATATATATTTTCATATAATTTTTCACCAATATATTTATCTTATAATAATATTATTAGACAAATAATTTTTTTTCAAAAATATCATAAAACATAACATGTTATATGACATTTTATGAAATACTGACAATTATATATATTTGATATATATTATTTTAAAAAACTATATTTATTATAATATATGTTGTTATAACATTATATTATATCTATTAATATATTATATAAATTACATCCAATATAATTATTATAAATTAATAATTAAAATTATTTTCAAGAAAACAAAATAAATACTACCTTCATTTGTAATCATTTTCTATAAAAATATTTCAATTATTTTTTTCTAGGGGAAAATAGACAAGGGTTAAAAATAAACATACAGATATATCGAAAATAAAATATTCACATCCCACAACCTAACACATGTTCTAGCTAAATATATACAAGGTGATGTTCAAAGTCTTTCACACAACACGCCATAGTTATGGATCATGGAAAACACACATTAGGGAGGACGAATGCTTGTACAATACAAGGTATACCAAAATTAATAGGATTTGAAATCATAGAACACATCATTTCCCTTCGATTAACGGCTACAACAAAATTAGTTATTTGACCCAGAAAATAAGAGGGTTTTATTTTCTAATATAACACATATTAGAAATAAAGATAATAATAATATTCCCTGCAATGAAAGGTTATCCGAAAAAAATAGAATAAGTATTTATAATTTCTTCTAAAACTACATTGAAACCCCTAATATATATATATATACATATTAATAGTCATTCCAATTTTCAAAGTTAAATAAAGACATTGAAACATGAAAAATATAATTAGTTAACGAAACATTAGAATTCTTTTATAGATGATTAATAATGTTAATGAAATGTATGAAGTCCAATATTCACAATGAAATAAAGATAATGAAGCATATATAATCCAATTGTCAATTAAATTTTTTTTATTGTAACTTCTTTATTCCTATATGAAATATAGAATACATTGTGATAAAATGATATCATTGAAAAGGTAAATAATTCTAAGTAAAAATTACCCAGCATATTATATTGAAATTTCCTTTATATTACATAAATTTGAAAATGATGTATCTTATGTTTTTAACAATTTTTTTCTCACCTAAAAGAATAAATGATAAAATTTATAAGATCCTACAAAATCACTAGCTAAAATTTTCATAATGTCTTGGATTTTCTATATATTATATTGAAATATTATATGAAATTATTTCGAGACCGGGCGCGAAGACGGAACATCATTTTGAGGTCCAGTGAGCCCGGAATGGTGGTTTGAACTTTTTTTAGTTAAGTGAGTCGGCACTTGTGCACGGTTGTGGCAGTTTCCAAACGAATGCCTGGATTAAAAATCTGAGTGCACTGTTGCATCTAGGGTGACGACTTTACCTAAGAATGAGGCTAATCTCGACCGGTGTGGGTCGAGGGAAAAATTTAATTTTCGGATGTTTTAAGTAAAATAAAATAAATTACATTAACCAGTTTATTTTATTTCATTTAAGGAAACATCCACTGCAGTGCTGTAACGGCGCAACTATTTCCTAAATTAATAGCATGTCATAATAACTTTAAAATGGTGAGTCAATGTCATTAATGCTGCCGCGTAAATTTAATGTTAACTTGTTTCCCCTTTTTAATGGGCTAAGAAATTGTACGTCCTAGGAAACGTAGAGAGTTGAACATCTACAGAATCCATGGCGCGTTGGAGCAAATTATCGACGATGAACGTCAACGGATCGAAACCTAGGATCGTTCTGCCAACGTTGAATTATTTCGACGGAAAAAGAAGCATGACGCCTTCGTAAACCATTGATCCCTTAGAATAGTAGGGTTTGTTATTTCAATTTATTTTTCCCCGTATTTGAGTTTAAAAGACGAACGCGGATCAACCACGAACAAGTTGATCCGCGGATTCATGCATTCTTGCGGGAGGGTTTTCATTGGGATAATATTGGGGAATTGATTCATGCATTATTTTTTTTGATTCTTTCTCTTTTTAAGCCTATTAATGGGAGCGAATGACCTCCGTGAAGAACAACGGAGGAGGTTCGTTCCTTAATTTTTTTATTTAGATTTCTTCCCCCTTTTTTCATCGTGAGTTCTTCGCGTTCTTCACAGGGTGAAGAACAACAGATTGTTGTGAATCCGTTCTGCGATGTAACGATCCCAAATCGAAGGTTCGACACCGCAACGACCTTGTGGAAGTGAGAAGATGATGACGGACGAAAAATCGGACCAGATCAGAAAGAGCGTTCTTCGAGCGTTCTTCGTGCGTAATGATCAGAACTCTTTTTCGGAGCCGACCGGAGGCTCGAAAATGACGGAAGCGGCTTCGTGGTGTCAAAGATACTAGAACTTGGATGTTTTACGATGATTGGATGGCCGGATCAATGATTGGAGCCCCACGGGAGGCGCGCCGGCGAAGGGCGCCGTTTCTGGAAATTTCCAGAATACACGCTGCGTACTTTCAAAGAACAGACAGTGCAGTTCTGGCAGTGGCGGCTAGGGTTTTGGGGTCAGAGAAGAATAACACGGCGTGTGACCCTAGTCACACGGCGTGTTGAACCTTCCCCGAAGCTCGGCGTGTACCTTGGGTAGTACAAAGACACGGGATGATCTACACGTCTTCAGGTGGCACGATGTGTATAGCTCGACAGAGTAGGCTACGCGGAGCTCGGCGTGTATCCCAGGGATACAAGGACACAGGATGGAGTACACGAATATTTACTCCATCACCTGGCCAGGTGAGGACCACTGCGCGGGTCACCCCGTGTGCAGATTTCACGGGTTGGAGTACACGGGTTGGTGACCGTGTACGGGCACATGGACAGAGTACACGGGGCCAACCCCAGTGACCCAGAAACGATGTGTACTCCGTACTACATGCCGTGTTTAAATGTTTCTACACGACCCGCCTCACGACATGAGTTGTTGTACATGGGCAGTACCTAGGGTCAGAAAACATAGCATGTATCATTTCTACACACCGTGTACTTTTTGGAAAACGGATTGGCCCTTTTGTTCACCATGCCTTGAACATCATTCGTTTGGGTTAGTGCCCCTTATTCCTATTCCCCTGATTGATAGGCATCATTCCCTCACATATGATTATGATCCCTTCAGCATGACTCTCTATGATAGCGTCAGACATCCATCCGAGAGGCCCGAATCGAGATCCTCTATCCATTCCAGACCATAGGTAGAGTCTGGCATCGACGTGACCAACTCTACTGGGCATTGATACTCTACCTAGCATGTGAATTTCGGATGAGTAGTGGTGTCTACCATGGCCCTGGCAGTGATCCACATCTGTGTATTGAGAACTTTCCCACTCAAGAGTGTGTCTCCCGTAATGAGTGTAGCCATCACTCGTTATGGTTCCCGACGAACAGCTCTCCCGGACAGACGTTATCATATCAATAAGACTCATGGAGTGTTCTCTCCCAGAACGAGCTCATCATGGAATCTTCGGATGGAATCCCTTGTGGGAGTATGATGTCGTGTGACTTGTTTCTAGACTACAGTCTGGGTTTTGAGTTTATCGGGTTTGTTTTATATGCTCTATAAACAAATACTATACATAGATGACTGTACCTTTACTTTGTTTGCTGCTTTGTGGTTTTCGGGGTCCTCTACTAAGCATTGTTATAATCACCCCTGCACGGGCTTTGCCCACACATCTGGTGTATTGTGTAGACGATAAGTCTTTTGACAGAGTCCAGGGCAGACCAGGACATGACCGATATTTCTGAGTTCCCTATGGGGTGAGGCGTTCCTACGGCTATGAGCGGCAGTCCCAATACCTTTGTTCTTACAGGTTGGAATTTTCAGTTTTTTTTTCAGACTCCTGTTTTTTGTGGCCTTGTATTCTGGCCCAGTTTACTTTTACAGTACTCTACCTTTCGTCATACTCTGTTGGTTGGGTTTAGTGGTATGCATGCATTTTTGTTCCTTAGTGTTTTAGTTCATTCTAGCATCTGTGGGATTGGAGACGTGTGCATGTTTACATGTACATAGGAAGTTCCTCCCATGTTAGTTATATGCCTACTCGGTTCTAGTCAGTATCCCCTGGCCTATTAGAGGTGGGCTTGGGGAGTCACATCGCGGGCCCCACTAGGACGGGTCGTGACATAGTGGTATTAGAGGAGGCCAGTTCTACCTTAGGACCAAGAGTCTGTGAGTTTGGTTTGGGGAAACAGTGTTGTGTGTTTCGGGTTCGGCTTTCAGGCCAGAGACTCTAGTGTTGGTGCGGCGACCGGCATATCCTTACATCAACGCTCTGATAACCTGATTTTTGATTCGGTACATGAAAACACTGGTTGTGGGGGGAAATAAAGGGTACATGCATCATATAATAATGGGTTTTGTTTTCCATATCCTTGGTGTCAGCAATCCAAATATACTCATTTACTGTGACACATCTTGTTTCTTTACAGGATGCCTCCGTGACGCGTACCCTCTAGGATTCAGCCGCACGATCGTGAGGATGACCCCCTATGTGACGAGGCTTCGATATAAGGACCATCTCCCTAGGCGTTTCCAACAGGAGGTGCACCTTCTATACCACTAGTGGCGCAGCCAGTAGTACCTGTAGTACCGACCGACAAGGAGCTCAGGCTTGGCGCACTCCACGATTTTCAGAGATAGAGACCCCTCAGGTTCTGAGGTGAGCCAGACCCTTAGGAGGCTGAGGAATAGTTTGAGGCGGTGACCAGAGTTTTCCGTCTAGTGTGGACACCGACATACTAGATGGTTATCCTAGTAGTGAGCTTTCTTTAGGGTTCAGCAGGACGATGGTGGAGTCTGACCATGCAGACTCGTGATGAGGAGACTCTATAATGGACAGAGTTTGAGCGACTCTTCAGGGAGGAGTTCTCTCCGGTTACGCTGAGATCTGTGTGCATCCAGGAGATTCTTCAGCTATAGCAGGGCAGTATGACGGTGGCTGACTATTCATCGAGGTTCACCAACCTCGCCAGGTACTCGATGGATATGGTCAGGGATCATTACATTAGAGGTCGAACCTTTGAGAGAGGTCTACGCCGTGACATCTGAGCTAGTTTCGTGACTATATGCATTTTGACTTATGCTGGAGTGCTCGAATGGACCTTGGTGATCGAGATCTTCTTGGCAGAGCAGAGACAACCACCAGCAGTCAGCAATAGGCAGACAGGTGCAGAGACACCGACAACAGGGAGCCGACGTCAGGCACAAGGATCTGGACGTGGGAGACATCATAGGAGGTCCTAGGACATGGGATCGACATTCCAGGGCTCTCAGGCTGGATCCAGTCAGCCTAGGGAGAATTGATGCTACACATGCGACGGTAGGGGGCATCTCGCTAGAGATTGCCCGACATATCGAGCTGTTGACAGGGAAGTGGTGGATGGACCACTGAGGTAGAGGCCGAGAATGGAGCAGGCAGATCCGCCAGGTGGAGGATGTGGCAGAGGAGTAGGGAGAGCTGCGGGTGGTGGTAGATGCTTCGACTTACTTCCACCACCACCCCCAGGAGGTCCGCACCAGAATCAGGGAGCTAGGGACAGGGACATGGACAGCTGCATGCGGTCAAGGTGTACGACCCAGGGACTCCAGGGATTATTTGAGGTACGATATGTGTCTTTTCTACCTAAGCTGCCATACTCATAGATATAGGTGCCAACAATTCCCTTATATCCACATTTCTTGTACAAAATCTCGAGATTCTGGTAGAACCGTTGACCTGATCCTTACGTTTTGAGACACCTATGGGAGGAGACTCGACGATCACACACCTTTGCAGATAGTGTGATCTTACCCTTGGTGGTGAGAGTTTTGGTTGTAACCTCTTGGTGGTAGCGTCGAGGCCTTATGACGTCATTCTCGGTAAGGATTGGTTATCTTTGGCCCATGCCCAGATTGACTATTTTAGTAGAAGAGTGTGGTGTGTCCGCCGTGATGGAATGAGGTTTTCCTTTATCGGAGAAAAGGAAACCCAGGAAGCACAAAATGGGCTCATGCATAGGAGGGTGCAGTCGATCACTCGCGAGTTTTCTAGACTTACCCTCAGAGAAGAAGATGTTTTGAGCTCTCAGTTCCCAGTAGTGGTGGTGGAGTATGAGGATGTCTTTCCTGAAGATGTTCCAGGACTACCTCCCCGCCGAGAAATCGACTTCTGCATCGACTTACACCCTGAGAAGACATAGATTTCCACATCAGATTACCAAATGGCTCCCACAGAGCATCGCGATCTGAGGGTGCAGTTGGAGGATTTGTAGAGAAAGGGTTTCATAAGACCCAGCGTCTCACCCTGGGCGGCCCCAGTCTTGTTTTCCAAGAAGGCATATGGGAGTCTGAGGTTGTTTGTGGATTACCGGCGCTTGAACCAGGTGACGATAAAGAACAAATATCCACTGCCAAGGATCTTTGACCTCTTCGATCAGCTAAGTGGGGTACACTCGTTCTTGAAGGTTGACCTTCGATTAGGCAATCACCAGTTATGAGTACAGGAATAGGATATACCGAAAACGACTTTCTGATGTCCCTATGGTCACTTTGAGTACTTGGTGATGCCCTTTGGCGTGACGAACACCCCTACCGTGTTCATGGGACTAATGAACCGGATCTTCCAGCCGTACTTGGACCAGTTTGTAGTGGTCTTCATCATCGACATACTTGTGTACTTAGCGTTAGAGGAGGATCATGCAATACACCCGTGGATGGTTCTGGACTTACATCAGGAGCACCATCTTTATGGGAAGCTCTTGATGTGTCAGTTCTGGATTTAGGATGTCCACTTTCTGGGACATGTCATATCAACTGATGGAGTGGCTGTGGACCCATCCAAGGTGGAGGTTGTGTTTGGATGGGAGCCACCTCGGAGTGTAACGGAGGTACGAAGCTTATTTGTCTTGGCAGGATATTACCGGAGGTTCATTTCTGACCTCTCGTGGATATCAACACCGATGAAGTCCTTGACTAGAAAGGGGAAACCCTTCGTATGGATAGAAAAGTGCCAGCTGGCTTTTGAGCAGCTGAGACAGAGTTTGATGAGCACCCCAGTCTTGAGATTGTATGAGGAGGGTGTCAGGTATGTAGTTTTCTGCGACGCAATAGGGGTCAGGCTTGGTTGTGCCCTGATGCAGTAGCATGCAGTGATTGGTTATGTTTCTTACCAGCTTAGGCCACATGAGACGAACTATCCGACCCTTGATCTCGAGTTGGCAGCGGTAGACTTTGAATTTAAAATGTGGTGACACTACCTTTTGGGAGAGCGGTTCATTGTCTACTCTAACCACAAGAGCCTCAAGTACATCTTCTCACCGAAGGATCTGAATCTGAGGCATAGGCGTTGGCTAGAGTTCCTCTAGGACGATGATTCTAGATCATCTAAACTCCTGGGAAGGGGAACAAGGTGCTGGGTGCTCTTAGAAGAAGGTCGAGCTCACAACTGTTGAGTGAGGCGACACAACAGTTAGTCGCGTTATAGTTATCCTTCATGGATGGAGAGGATACAGCTTACCTACAGTCGATGGTTGTCACCCCTCCACTCTTACAGTGAGTTAGGGAGGCACACCTTGGGGATGTTGACTGTGTTTCCTTACGTGCTCAGTTATCTACAGAACCTTCTCTTGAGGGATATTCGCAAGGTGGGGAGCACATACTTATTTTTAGAGGACACACTGTTGTACCAGTGTCGTTGCAGGAGGAGGTCCGGAGGGAGTTCCCTACATCCCCTTTGGTGGTAAATCCTAGAGTGGAAATGATGTACTAGGACCTCCAACGTCAGTTCTGGTGGTCATCCATGATGAAGGCAGCAGCAGAGTTTGTTTCTCGAGGCCTCACATGCCAGCAGGTGAAGGTTGACCAACAGGTTCCAGCAAGGTTAGCTCACCCCCAGGAATTTCCAGAGTGGAAGTGGGATGGAATATCGATGGGCTTCGTGACGGTCTTTCCCCCGACGTCCAAGTGGCACGATTCCATCTGGGTGATCGTTGACCGACTCACCAAGTCGGCCCACTTCCTAGCTATCAAGGAGTAGAGTTCTGTAGAGAGCATGGGACGCCTCTAAGTACAGGAGATAGTTCAGCTTCATGGATTCCCCTCGACTATAGTCTCAGGCCAAGATTCCCACTTCACATCCCAGTTTTGGAAGGGATTGGAGGAGGCTTCTGGGACTCAGCTATGCTTGAGCACAACATTTCATTCCCAAACAGATGGTCAGATGGAGAGGACCATTCAGGTTTTGGAGGATATGTTGCGAGCCTATATCATGGACTTGGGTCATAGCTGGGAGTACCACCTACCACTGGTGGAGTTTGTGTACAATAACAACTACCACACCACCATCAGTATGGCACCGTTCGAGGCCTTGTACAGGAGACCTTTCCGGTCACCGATTTCCTGGAACAACCCCGGAGAGTCAGCACTCATGGGTCTAGAGTTAGTGAATGCTACCACAGAGAAGGTGAAGATCATACGGGAGTGGATGAAGACTGCACAGAGCTGGAAAAAGTCTTATACTGATATACGACGGAGACCTCTTGAGTTGAAGGAGGGAGACCACGTCTTTCTTCAGGTCTCACCTCGACGAGGATTGAGGGGATTTGGCCGAGGTGGAAAGCTATCTCCAAGGATCATCAGACCATTCCAGATCCTGGTTAGAGTTGGAGAGGTGGCATAACTCATGGATCTACCTCCACAGTTGCATCGGGTACATGATGTCTTCCACGTGTCGCAGATGAGGAGGAATGTGCATGGCCCATCGCACGTCATCGACTGGGGCGAGCTGGACATCAAGGATGGAGTGACCTTTTCTAAGTAACCAGTGGAGATCGTGGATTGGCAGGAGAGGATCCTTCTTGGGAAATTGATTCCCTTAGTGAGCGTTCAGTGGTAGTATGGGAATCTTCTGGAGAGCACGTGGGAGCGGGAGGCCCAGATCCATGCCCAATACCCTCATCTTTTTCAGTAGCATTTGTTTTGGCATCTCGGTGACATAAAGCCCCAAGGTGGGGAGAATGTAATGGCTCAGATATTCCGTTTATTATTTTTAAATATTATATGGATTTATTTCGAGACCGGGCGCAAAGACGTCACACCATTATGAGGTCCAGTGAGACCGGAATGGTGGTTAGAACTTTTTTTAGTTAAGTGAGTCGGAACTTGTGCATAGTTGTGGATGTTTCCAAACGGATGCCCGAATTAAAAATCTGAGCACACCGTTGCGTCCGAGACAACGAATTTACCTAAGAATGAGGCTAACCTCGACCGGTGCAGGTTGAGAGAAAAAGTTAATTTTCAGACGTTTTAGGCAAAATAAAATAAGATTAATTAACCAGTTTATTTTATTTCATTTAAGGAAACATCCGCTGCAGCGCGGTAACGGTGCAACTATTTCCATAATTAATGGCACAACATAATAATTTTAAAATGGAAAGTCAACGTCATTAATGTTGCCGCGTAAATTAAATCCCATCTTCTTTCCACTTTTTAATGGGCTAAGCAATTGTATGTCCTGGGCAACGTAGAGAGAGGAACCTCTGCAGAATCCATGGAATGTTGGAGAAAATTCTCAACGACGAACGACAACGGATCGAAACATATGATCATTGCGCCGACGTTGAAGGATCTTGATGGCAACGTCAGCACGGCGCCTTCATCCACGATCGATCCCTTCGAAAGGTAGGGGTTGTTATTTCAATTTATTTTTCCCCGTATTTAAGTTTAAACGATGAACACGAATCAACCACGAACAAGTTGATCCGCAGATTCGTGCGTTCTTATGGGAGGGTATTCTTTAGCATAATTTTGTGGAATTGATTCATGCATTATGTTGTTGTTGATTCTTTCTCCATTTAATCCTATTAACGGGAGCGAATCAACACTCTGACGAACGACGGTGGAGGTTCGTTCCTCATTTTTTTTATTTAGATTTCTTCGCCCTTCTTTCCTCACACGTCCTTCGCGTTCTTCGTGGGGCAATGAACAATGGATTGTTGTGCTTCTATTCTGTGATGAAATGATCCAAAATCGAAGGATTGACACTGCAACGACCATGTGGAAGTGCGGCGATGATGGAAGACGACAAATCAGACCAGATTAGAAATAGCATTCTTTGAGTGTTCTTCATGCGGAATGATCGGAACACTTTTTCATAGCCGACCGGAGGCCCAAAAATGACAGAAGCGGTATCGTGGTGTCGGGGCGACTAGAACCTAGAAGTTTTTCGGCGGTCAGATGGCCGGATCGATGATCGAAGCACCACGGGAGGCGCGCCGGTGAAGGGTGCCATTTCTTGAAATTTCAAGAATACACGGTGTGTACTTCCGAAGAACACGCCGTGTAGTTCTGGAGGTGGCGGCTAGGGTTTCAGGGTCAGAGAAGAATCACAAGGTGTGTGACCCTGGTCACACGACGTGTAGACCTTTCTCGAAACACGGCGTGTACCTTGGGTAGTACACAGACATGGGATGATATACACGGCTTCAGGCAGCATGGCGTGTACAGCTCAGCAGTGGAGGCTATGCGGAGCTCGGCGTGTATCACAGGGATACATGGACACGGGATGGAGGACACAACCGTGTACTCGATAACCCGGCCAGGCGAGGTCAACAGCGCGGGTCACCCCGTGTGCAGATTACACGGGTTGGAGTACACGGGTTGGTGACCACGTAAGGGCACATGGCCAGAGTACACAGTGCCAACCCCAATGACCCAGACACAGCGTGTACTCCGTACTACACACCGTGTATAAAGTTTCCTACACGACCTGCCTCACGACACGGGCCGTTGTACACGGGAAGTACCCGGGGTCGGACAAAACAGAGTGTATCATTTCTATACACCGTGTAATTTTTGGAAAATGGCATCGTCCTTTTGTTCACCATTACCTGAACATCTTTCATTTGGGTTAGTGCCCCTTCTTCTTGATCCCCTGAAGGTCATACATCATTCCCTCACGCAGGATTATGAACCCTTAAGCAGGACTTTCTCTGATAGTGTTAGACATCAATCCGGGAGGCCCAAATCGAGATCCTCTATCCATTCCAGACCCTAGGTAGAGTCAGGCATCGACATGACCAACTCTACCAAGCGTTGATCCTCTACCTAGCAGGTGAATTCTGGATGAGTCACAATATCCTCCATGGCCCTGGCAGTGATCCCCATCTGTGTATCGAGATCTTTCCTACTCAAGAGTGTGTCTCCTGTAATGAGTACTTCTATCTATCGTAACCCTTCCACTCAAGAGTGTGTCTCCCATAATGAGTGTAGCCATCTCTTGTGACGGTTCCCGATGAACAGCTCTCCCGGACGGACGTCATCAGAGCTATAAGACTCGTGGAGTGTGTTCTCCCAAAACGAGTGCATCATAGAATCTTTGGACGGAATCCCTTGCGGGGGTATGTGGTCATGTGACTTGTTTCTAGACCACGTGTCTGGGTTTTGAGCATATCTGGTTTGTTTTATATGTTCTGTAAACATATACTACACATATATTACTGTACCTTTACTTTGTGTACTGCTTTGTGGTTTTTGAGGTCCTCTATTGAGTATTGTTATACTCACCCCTACACGGGCTTTTCCCGCACGTCTGGTGTCTTGTGCAGACGAGCAGCCTTTTGACAGAGTCCAGGGTGGACCAGGATAGGACCAAGATTTTTGAGTTCCCTACAGGCTGAGGCGTTCCAACGGCTACGAGCGGCAGTCCTAGTACCTTTGTGAAAACTGGTTGGACTTTGCAGTTTTTTTCAGACTCTTGTTTTTTGTGGGCTTTTATTCTGGCCCAGTTTACATTTAGAGTACTCTACCTTTTGTCGTACTCCATTGTTTTGGTTTAGTTGTATTCATGAATTTTTGTTCCTTAGTGTTTTTCTTCATTATAGCATTTTTAGTCTTGGAGATGTGTGCATGTGTACAAGTACTTAGGCAATGCCTCCCATGTTAGTGATATGCCTACTCGGTGCTAGTCACTGGCCCGTGGCCTATTGGAGGCGGGCTTGAGGAGTCACGGTGCGGGACCCACTAGGACGGGTTGTGATAATTTTTTATCAAAGGAATCATTATACGTGTAGTAGTGCATAAGTCATAAAATTAACACAACTAAATTATAACATAAAAAATGATGTGAATAAATAAAATGGGGAATTTTTGTTAAAAACACTTTATATTTTCATTTTATAGTGTGAATTATTAAATCAAGGGGTGATGATATAGAATACACCTATTAAAAACCAAAAGGCCATGAAATAAGTTTATTAATATAAATAATATTACAACTATATAGGATACTCAATTCCTGATGAAAATGGATAAAAAAGAAATATTTCACAGTTTACAAATGAAATTAAAATTAAATAAAAAATTAAAAATTCATGAATATAAAACAAATAACTAATATAAAATCATATGGGAAACCAATACCTAAGAATTAAATAAAGTTATATTTTTTCAAATGTTTCATGTTTTATAAATAGTTTTTAGAGTGTTGTCAACACCTATGATTCTTGCAAAACAATTGAATAGAAAAATAGTTTTCAATAAATAATTATGGAAGAAATAAAGCACCATTATCTTATTTATAATATCCCAATAAACCATGAAGTGTTTAATACTAAAAAATAACTAGAAATTTAGTGTAATATAAAGTTAATTATTTCTATAAAATAAAATAACTACATAAAATCTCATATTTGAGTTTAAAACAAATTTCAAAAACTGCATACAATGGAAAATTATTAAAAAACGTTAATTAGTATCCATACATGTTTTCAATTATGATATAATTTCAATATGATGGTTGTTATTGATTAAAAAATTTGTAATTAATCTAATTATCTAATTTAGAATAGACCAAACTTCAATATGTACTGTCAGATCAAGGTCACTTGTTTTGTAATATTATGTCAATTTATGCATTCTATGCAATAGAGGAAGCCTTATAAACAGATATAATAATACTATAACCAATGAATGGAGTAGTAGGAAAGAAATACACGATGAAATTAAATATAAACATTGCAACATATTAGTGTTGTTTTTTTTCTGGACACATGGTACCTAAATAAATGGAAATTAGTGATAAAATATCATAGAGAATAATTAGAGGGATAAAGCACAAAATAGAATTTAATACCACAATCATTGATTAATTTATTTTGTATTAAACCCAAAAGTCATGGGTGAGTTGGTGAGTAGAGGTGGCATCTTTACCCCAAGGATCCAGTTTTGATTCCTTAAAGGAAACACACACTGTATGACATTTTCACCTTTTATAGAACCCTCTACCCCGTTGGGAAGTCAACTGAAGGCCCTTGTGTCGTTACACCTAGGCCTATGTATGGGGGAGTACATAATGGTTCTTAGTGGTCGGTGATGGCCCACATATACCGTGTAACCCCATAGGCCTAAAAACCATAGTGTACTTCTACACACAAGGCATGGGTGAGTTAGTGAGCGATGTTGGCATTCGGACCTTGTGGTTCTATGATCAATTCCTTACAAGGCAACACACAATATATACCATTATAACCTCTTGTGGGAAACTCAACACCATGTGGAACTGGGATGAAAGCCCAGGTTCTGTTACACATGTGCCTGTGACTGGGGGAGTACATAAAGAAGCTCTGTGGTGGGTAGTGACTCACCTATATCATTTAACCCCTTTGGCCTGAAAAACCATGTGTACTTTTTCCTCAAAGATATGTCCTAGTAAGGTTTACTCTACTTTTCCATAGACTATATCTACTAGGTCCATATCAAAGATGGAGCATAAAGGGATTCAAGAAATGTACTCTATGATATTCAAGTATCAATATGATCACAACATTAATGGGGATTGATGGATGCTGGTACGACTTCGTATTACTGGTATGGAAATGAAGTTGATTTTTGTGGCTTGTAGTTCTTTTGGGTGTGACATTGTTTAATGTTCTTTTATTGTACTTATTTGACTTTTTTATGTTTTTAACAATGTTTTGGGGGAGGATTTATTTGTCTCAAACCATTGTAGTATTTTTTTCTGAAAAAAAACTTATTTGTGCCCTCATATAAATTCCAAAACTGGACACAAAAACATTAGATGTTCAACAGAACAATTTCGACCAATAATAATTTGACAGAATTTTCATCATTATTTTTATTCACTCTATGATAATAAAAGATGAAATGGAATGAAAGTATTAATCAAGTAAATGAATATATATATTCCTTGATGGTTTCTAAAATTATTACATGATAAAATAATAGAATTACGAAATTAAAAAAGTTTTCTAGATTCATTGAAATAATAATAATGGCATTATAGTTAGTCATTTCCTTTACTTGGACATAAATTAAACAATACAATTAAGATTAAAGGGATGATATGAATTAATGAAACATGATATTGAATGTAGAGAATTTATACATTTGGAACTGTTAACTTAACCATATCACCTTCAATTATTCTACCCACGATACACATTTCAGGAGGATTGGTCAAAATTTAAATGAATATAAAAATAAAATGAATCAAAAAGTTACAGTTTTTAGTTTAGGATATTTGATCAGAAAAAATCATCCAATGTTCTAATTTATGATATTTTTGGGAAATTTCAATAAGAATATGTACATTATAGTATTTTGTTAAATTAAAAGTTAAACATGTCACCCTCTTGTTTTTAGTAAGTCTAATTTTTTAATAACATGTTATATAGAAAATATGTTAAATAATAAATAGTGTTATTGATGATAATATATTTATCTTAATCATGGAAATTCATTTTATTATTTATTAAATAAATATGTACTGTAAATTAAGAATTTGTTTGATGTAATTAATTATAGATGAATTTGAAATTTTGTCATCCAAAAAAAATTTATAGATGAAATTGAAATGTTGTCATCAAATAAATATCTACCGTAAATTAGGAAATTTTTATGATGGAATTAATTATAGATGAAATTGAAATTTGTGGACACTATTAAATAATTGGTGCTAACTATAATTTTATCTTTATTTTATTGATCATAATACAATTAATATTCTAAAAAAATGAAATTATTGAAATTTTAAAATAAATAATATTTTTTTGAAGATATTAATTTTATAAAAAAATTAAATTCATACAATTGATTATTTTATTGTTAAAAATACATCCATGTTCCAATTATGTATTTTTTTTCATTTTATAGATAATATATTTACACTCAATGAGTAATGATACAAGTTGTCATGGTAAGAGTTCAATGGGATAAATAGTGGTTAAAACGAAAATAAAAAGGTTATAATATAGTTAAAATTATTTTACATTTAATGGATGAAGATATTTACACCAATAATCACAATATATTTAGTATTAAATATTTTGGATCTATTTTTATTATATAAAATTTCATATTAATTTATTATTTTGAGAAGTTCAAAGAGTTCCCCTCCCCTCCCTTGTTAGGGGGAACCTTTCCCTCTCGTTTATTCACAAATGAAAAACACTTTTTCATCTAATATATATGATTATATCTTCATCAAATCATTTAAAATTTATTTTACCATTTGTATTCATTATAAATATTTCTAATGAATGCTTTGGTTCTAACAAAATCTTTTTGTCTGAGGAATAAGTATAATGATTATTTGAGAATTTTTATATTATTTTTTCTTACTCCTCTTAATAATACTAGTTGATTATGAATACATAAAAAATCTCGTATTTACCATATATTATTATTTCATTTTGTGAAAGTAATCACCTAAATCTGTATCATGATCCATACAATGTGATATTAAGTCATTTTATTTGTATACAATAGGTAACCCCCTCATTAACAGATGTCATTTTATTTCCATTATCACCACACATGGATTGATATAATTATTTATTTAATGTAAATATATTGTATGTTTTAACAAATTTATATTTTTTTATGATAACACATAATGCATATTACATTACATTCTATGGGTGCTATGATAACGTCGCTCATATTTATGGTGGACTACCTCCTAGCGAAGTAATGTCATGCATTTTTCACTAAATTTTAAAATTGAAGGAAATACAGATAATATTTATGAATATATATTATATAAACGAAATATTTATGAAATTAAATTTGTATTTATCAAACATAAAATTATATATATAATTTTCTTATACTGTTCCACTCAATAACAAATTATAACATTATTTATGAGTAAATGTAGAATACCTCCTCCACGAAGTGATGTGATTATTTTGACATCACGAAAACCCATGGATGATATATATAGGTTTTTTAAATTAAATATATTTCATCATTATTATTCTATACATTATGAAATAATTTCCACTTTTTGGGTTTTCATCCTACTATGTAATTTTGTACTTATAAAATGATAATGATAAATACTATTATGGTGAACATAAATGATTAAGTAAAATGGTATTGAATGATAAAATGAATAAGAAATGTGAAGAAGGTTCCTATAAATGTAATGAAAATTTGTTTATTTTTCAAATGATACATAATGTATGTTTCATATCTGACTCACAGTAAGTAATAATATTTTAAAAACCCACTTATAAAGAACCACTTTCGACACATATGAAAATATTAAATAAAAAATGTTTTTATAACTTTTATGAAATGAGAATATTTTTCATAATTAAATATTTATTAATAATTTGGAGTTTCATTTATATGTTTTCATAGTTCTTATCAACGAATGTAGTGTGATTATAATGAGTTCATTTCTAATATTTTAAATTAAATTTTCAATAAAATTTTAGTTTAATACTATAAAGTGTTTTCTTATAAGGTTTTAAAAGGGTTTTCAAGGGTTTGGTTAATTATATTTTCCATTTACATTGATTATAAAAAATTTATCACATTATTGATAAATTTATATTTGGTTGTGACCTATTATACACTACGATATGAATGTTCATGCCCCTTTAGAGCTCAAGATATTTTGGGAATTACAAATTCTTTCTCACAAATGCATTGGGGACTCTAGAGATGGAAGTAGACCATATCATTATTCCACTTTTTGGGTTATTATAATAATCATATGATAATAACTTCTTCAGACACATCCATGTCTATTAGAAGATTTAAAATTAGTATTCAAAGAAGTAAATTGATTTTAAAATGGTATGATAATGAACTTATTGAAATTAAGAAACCCCTTTCTCAATTAAAACCATTGTTTAAAAAATTTATTTCATATAATTTTATGTTTTTAATTGGACTAATTTTCTTATATAATATATTTTCAGAATTGATATTTTTTCTCAATGAATTTTTAAACTATAATTAACATGTTTTGTGGGTGGTTAAGAGAAAATAACTTGTCTAGTTGATATTTGAGATGGTTTTCTAGGATATATGTCATGTTTTATTTTAAATATTTATCAATGGCAATTGGATAAAATGTATAATTTTTAACATTTATGGAATGATATTACTTTGTATTAGTTTTTTTGTAATTCATATAAGACTCTAAATCTAAAAAGATCATCAAACTTAAGAGAATATATTGTTGACTTAAATATAGATTTTATTTAACGTTCAAGGATATGTATTTATAGGTGGTGTCATATATTTTTTAGATGGCATTGGATGTTAGGATAACATAAATAAATAAAAACAGAAATTTTTATTATTATATAATTTCAAAATTATCATGTTCCATTTTCAAACTACGTCTGTTCCAAATATATTCCAACATATTAAAGAAGGGAATTGTAGTATAATTTAATCAAGAAGAAAAAAACCTTATGATATATCATCTAATTTTTTTTAAAATAGATCAAATAATTTTTTAACGAAAATGGGAGAATTTTCAAAAGCCACAAATGCTGTTGGTATCCTTCTTATAGACAATATTGATTTACCATATCATAATTTCACTATAGTAGAGAATTTTTTGATTAAAATTCCACCACACTTCAATGGAATCACAGATCTAGTGGAAAAAAGGATTGATCAACAATCTAGAAAAGATATCATAAGTCATGTGCATTTTTGGAACACCAAATGATAAACCTAAATTTTTTTGAGGTGAATCCAATCAATAGTGTTCCCCATTAAAGAATAAAAATGAATGAAAAGATAATGAAATTTGGAAACAAGATGAATTAAAGAGTGATTTTTTTGAAGAACAATTCCCTAAGATTGTTTAACTCTATATAGAGAAACAATTCCTATTACTTGGGATGAATGATGAGTATTTTTTGGCTCAATATGGAGGAATGGTTACTTGACTATCCATGTACCTACAATATTTTGATTTCAAAATTGATATTAAAATTAATATTTTTTACTATGGAATGAAAAAAAAGTATGAATAGTGTTGTATTCCTAAAATTTTAAAATATATCAGAAAATTGTTATTTTTCAGAAGAGGTTGAGATGGAGTTTTCTATCCTGTTTTTACATCATGAGTAAAACTATAATAATTGATTTGGTTTTCTAGGAATAACTTTAAAAATGAAATTTGATGGTATGAAAATAATATTCTCATCTTTTGATAAGTGTAGAGAAGAAAACCAATGACAATTTATTGTAAATTCTCAAAATCATTACTAATGTGGAATGTCTAGAAAAATGGATCGTGTGTTCATGGAAGAAGGTAAAAAAATTTATTTTTAAAGGTAAAAATTATTAATTATATATAGTTGGGTCATTTAGTGAATGTGTCTCCATATATAGTCATCTAGGGGGGAAATATACAATATTATTAACATAATTTTTCTCAAAAACATTTTTATTACACTATGTTTGATATTGGGTGGTCAAATTAATTGGTGATATGTTTTTCACTTGTGTATTTGAATTTTTCCAATACCCTATTGTATTCTGGATCTTTGTATAATGAAAATTAAAATAAATTTTTAATAATTATAATATTATAACATTAATAATATATGATAGAACGTTTTTTGAAAAAAACTGGTTGATAATAATAATTTAACCAATATACATATAAGATTATTTAAATGATTGAATGGATACATATTAATGACATTATAATAGTGAATAATTAAATGGATTTTTTGATAAATTTATAGATGTTAATCGTGATCAAGTGGTTGATATTACTATCGAATTAGTAACCATTTCTACTACTAATTCAAAAATCAATTATCAAATTTATCTTGATGAACATTTGAGAATAAATTTCCATGTTATTAAAAAAATGAATTATTTGACCTGCCACATAACCATGGGGTTTCCCTATTTTGTATATTAAAAATAAATAAGGTTCCATATAACCTTTATTTTATTATATAACACATGATAAAATCACATTTATGAATAAGAATACATTGAGTCATATTGATTATTTTTTTTATTATCTCCTAAGATAAAAATACTTTTTAATGATTGATCACAGTTTGGGGTAAGTTAATTTGATTGTGATGGTGTAAGATATTCCAAATACCTATTTTCAGACTCGATATGGGCATCATGAGTTTTTAGTAATTCCCTATAGGTTAAAAAATTTACTTTAAATATATACCGAACATATAAATAGCCTATTCCATGAATATTTGGATAATCTTGTCGAACTCTTCATTGATTAGTTATTGGTTTATTAATTTTTTTTAAGGATTAGAAGAAATTCTATGTATTCTCCTTAAGCTCTCGGTAAATTGAAGTTATATGTTGTATCTATCAAATGAAATTTTGGGTCATGATATAATTCATTCTGTTGGAACACTGTAAATAAGGTTGGTATATTAGTTGATCATCTCATAACAAAAGTGGTTGATAAATGTCGAAGACCAAAAAATTATACTAATATTCCAATTATTCATGGATTAATATGATTTTATCAAAATTTTGTTGAAAACAATGGACATTTATGAAGATCAGTATCTATGTTAACACAAAATTTGATAAATTAATCGAGAAAAAAAGTAATATAATAAATATTTTTAGGTATTAAAATAGATATTGGTTAATGATATAGTTAGGACACTAACCTTGAGAAATATTGATTTTTTATCTATAGTGATCCTTCATTGAAGGGACATGGTAGCATTATGATGAAGAATGGATATGTAATTTCTTATAAATCATGGTAACTAAAACATCCTTTAGTAAATTATCCTATAAATGATATTGAATTACCATCATGAATTTTTGTAACATTCCCGACCAAGAAACCACTGAATTGGGTCCCCGAGCCGAGTCATATCATGACCTCAAGAACACCTCCTTGTATGGAAGTGGTTTCTGATTTTTGGTGAGGGTCTAATAAGTCACATGGGGAGAGTATATGTGATTTTCCATAGTATGTCACAATGAAACATAATATAAATAATAGAAACAGTATAGAAAAATAGAAAACATGAAGAGCCAAAATCTCCCAAAACATAGTATTAACCACATTTCAACATTAACCATGTAATGACATGCTAATAGTACCAATGTGAATGAAACCTATAGTAAAAAAATTGTTTAATACCCAAAACTGGTTCTGACTCGAATTCTGGATCCCTAATCATGCATGTTGGTAACCATTGGAAGACTGGGAAGGGTGTGGGTACAACTCAGTAGGACACCACCAGTGGGGTCTCCAAAATATCTTGTCTAATATATAATCCATATAAATCCTATATAAAATATCGAAAGTAAATACAACTCACATGAAAATTGATAACAATCATTACATTAATTATTTCCCAGATTAGTACCATTCATATTATGTGTCGCATGGGCATGGTAAATACATCATCTACAAATGAGTCTATGGAAATAAATAATAATACATATGGTAATAAATCAAGTCCATATCTCACTAGGAATAAAAAAATCATATAAAAACATTATGCTCACTACAATGTCTCAGTCTAGGTGGACTGAAACCATTAACGGAATAGTTCCTTTGTACATTTCTCTAATCCATGTATTTTGAGTTCGAGTTTAAAGATGAAGTATTTGGACGAAACCTAACCTGGGGCCCGTTCAATGACTACCCCAAACCCGCCTACCATATACCAGGGGCTGGTGACTAGCACTGAAAGTTGTAATCCCAAAAACTGGGAAGGCATTGCCTTTACAACCCGTAAACACACGAAACCAGGCACACATCAAGATAAAAACATAAGTAAACTAAATAGTAAATAGAGTGAGTATAGATTGTAAAAGGGTCTAGAATAACAACCCAAATGGAAAGTACAAGAAACTAAAAGTATAAGTAAATTGTAGAAAAAAGGAAGACATCTGTTGGGTCATCCTTCGAGGTTCCTACTTGAAGGGTAGGTATAGATAGCCTCCTCAGCACTCCACGTCCATCTGTCTACTCCGAGTACTGACTCATCATAAGGTCCTCCTCCAGGCACTGTCCAGTATTGGCACCCTCAGTCTCTATCAATGTTGTCTGTCATCTGCACTATACACAACAAGGTAAGTGCATAGCCCATGCTGGGGTGAGTATAACGATACTCAGTTGGGACCCCGAGACCCTCAAGGTCTCACAAAATCCAAAAAGGATGATCCTCAAAGCATGAAGTCAACAGTCAACCCTACTTAGGTATATGCCCATACATATACCTAATTTATGAGGTATACCATTATCAATCATGGGGAAACACATGGTCCAGCCCAAAAGCCCAAAGCTCAACTGTTCCACAAGTAGGAAAACCAAAAAGGCATGTACCAAACTTGTACAACAAATAGAATAATACCATACTAGTATTACCACAAATGAGAGTACCACACAGGTAAAAACTCATCTCACACCAGGTATAACTTAAGTACAATAGTAGAGATGATTAAATCTAACTACTGAATAGTCTTACTCTGTAAAGAAGCTGACACACTCAAGATTGCTAGGAGCTGACCCACACAGGATCACTAGGAGTTTAACCACACAGGATCTATAGAAGTTAAACCACACACGGTCACTAGGAGATGACCCACACAGGATCTCTATAGGCTCACCCACAAATGATCGCTAGGAGATGACCCACAAATGATCGCTCTTCATTCCTCTCGTCACAACCAGCTATTGGGTTATTGCACTAAGCCTACTTGTCTCTAGGTGGATCCACTACACAATTCAATAGTCTAAACTCCAAATACTATGAAGTCCCACAAAGAAGTATCTCAAAGGGCCACCATGTCATAGGGGCCTCAACGCAACAGACGCCGCGTTAATCAGACGCCCGGTCTATGAGTTATTAGCCTTTTAGTCCTGGGGGCCCGGTTGGATTCATGCTCGATCCAACCCGACTGTACCCCAACATTACCCAAAACTCATGTGGGGTATAATGAATGGGACCGTCTCACTCCATGATTTACAGTGCTGCTGACAGTTCGTCAAATGGACGTTCGGTGCCACAGTTATGGCCCATGTAAAGTATAGGTTTGTATCAGGTCCGTATCCAGCCCGACCTAGTCGGACCGACCCGACCAGAGCTGGACTGGGATGACCCGGTTCGGGTCGACCAGGCCCGACCTACGGGGTCATGCCCGACCCATAGTGAGGTCCAGCCAGTTGTGTGGTCCACCAGGCTGCTAGGGCCGCGAGAGGCTGTGGAGGCTGCAGGTGTCACGAGGCAGCGGAGGCCATTGGTTGGGTCGGCCGCGGGGGTTCCGCGAGGGCGCGGGGTGGGTCGGACAGGGGTGCCGTGAGGGCGCGGGGTGGCTCAGCCTAACCATGGGTGGCTCTGCTGGGGAGGCTGGGCCTGGAAGACGAAGGCCGTGGGATGGCTCGGCAGGGGAGGCGGAGGCCATGAGGTGGATCACAGAGGCCGATAACGGCCTGGCCGTGGGGCGGTTCAGCAGTGGAAGGCGGCTTGGCCATGGGGTGGTACTACAATGGATGGCGGCCCAGTCGTGGGGAAGTTCGGCCGCAGGGTGGTGGATCGTCCGCGAGGTTCGGCCACGGACGACGGCTCAGCCGTAGAGGGTGGTCGCTCGGCCATGGGTCAGCGGCTCGGTCGCGGATGGTGCAGAAGCCGCATGCGGTGGTTCCAGGAGTAGGTTACGGCCGCAGGGCGGTGCCGTTGCGCCGTCACCTTCGACGAGGCCAAGGATGGGTCCGACCACTGTTCTTGTGCCCCACTGTGGTTTGTAGCCATTTATCCACCACGATCAACAATTAATCACAAGGATTGCGGAGAGGACGGGCCATGTTTGTTTCGCCTGCACTCTCTGCATTATAGCGGTAGCAAGCAGCTATAATTCCTTCATGAATAATGAAGAATTATCAATAATGGAATGAGGGATGAATTTCAAACAACCACCCTTACTCATATTGTTTGTTGATGTTTTCTTAAGAAAGAAGTCAATGAAAGCGAAGAGAGTGCTTATGAATGGCACATATGATACCTTGCTTTGAGGACGGGCTCATTAGTCGTCCTCTTCCTTGATTTTTGAAGAATGCTTTTCAATGACATTCTTTGTTGGAGGATGTTTTGAAGAAGGAGTTGAAGTCGGGCATCGACATTATTAATGGGAAGTAGTGTAAGCCTCCATGAGCTCTCCCCTTTTCCAATACTTTCCCCCAAAATGAAAATTAGCCAATTATTGTGTTTCTCCCATTTTAATTGTTGGAACAATTTCAAATTGGATTAATTAATTAAATAGGATGGAATAATTAATTAATGGGGGTGCACCATTTTTGTGGGGGAATTTTAAGAGGCTTCCCCAAACTTATGAGGGAGTTCAAGGGGTTGAAGGGGCTTTAACCCTTGGGTTGTCCCCATAACCATAACCTCTCTTGGTAAGTTAGGATCGGTGGTCCCCATCTCCATAACCTCTAATTGGAGGTTTTAGTTTATGTGGTCACCACCTATGAAATATTGACATGGGTGGTTTGAAAATAAAATAAAAATAAAATGCTACTCCATTTTATATTATTTTATTACTTCATTAAAAACCGAAATTCTATCATTCACTCTTGACCCACTATAGTCGAGGTGAAGGTCCTCTAAAGTGAATACCGGCACTGTGTGTTCAATGGTGTCCTACGATTTCAATTTAATAGTTAAAAAAACCCACTCGCACGTTTACTGAATGTACCTGAATAAAAGTTCATAAATTCATTCCTCGAACTCCGTGCCTCGGAATCACGCGCCGTCAATTTTCATGGACTCGTGAAATTACCTTATATTTAAAAACAATACATGAAATTCTGGTTCATTACAAGTCTAACTCGGCTCATGGGCATAGAGCCCCATGTCAATAACTAACTATCTCTAGATATTTGAACTTTTTTATATCTCTAATCCCCACATACATGTATATAACAACCATACACAACCAATCAATTAAAAATCACATTACATAACTATAAATAATGGTAATTAATAGTATTCTATAACCTATTATAACATTTTAATTATACTTTTCATAGCTATAAGCCATATTCCCCTTCGCATGCCTTTACAAATAATGTATACATAAAATCTCATACAGTAGACAATTGTCACAAATTACCATACATTTTCCCATTTTCCCATTTTTCGTTCAACAATAATTTTCTTACATTTTTCTTTCATGTACAATTCCTATAACATATAGCCCAACCTCATTATCACATTCAACCAATTAGACAATTCCCATAATTCCCATATAATATCACATTAAACATATTCATCAATATCCTTCAGTAACCCATTTACATGTTCTCAAATACTAATCCATTTCCAACATAACATGTCTATCATTTCATATGAACTAATAAATTAATAATTCCAATATAATTAAAAACCCGTTTGATATAGACCCAATTATCAAAAACTAAATCAATGGAAAACATCCCCTTATTCCATTATCAAAAAAAGGTACAAAAATAATATTATATTTTAACACATGTAAACCTATTAAAATGTTCAATAATAGATCTACATTGTCTCATGTAAACTCTATAGTTACTTTACCATTCCATAGCTCTAAGGATGTTGGCGCACCCCATGGGTTGCTCTAAATAGGTCAAATAATTCTTAATGCATCCCAAGGGGGCCATGAGGGTTTTGATTAATCAATTGGACTCCCATCTTACCCAAACCCACCAAGGAAATCAAAATCACAACAATAGGTGACCAAGATCAGTACCCAGCAGGATAAAATATAAAACAAAGCTATTGGGTATAACTTAAAGAGAATCGACCTCTAATCTAACGATGAGAACAATATTAATCATTTCATTAGATCTAGATTAAATATGTTCTTGAATCAACCAACAATATTCCACTAGAAAATATGGTTTTAGGGATTATGAAAATGATGTGAGAAACTAAAGACCCTTATCCTGAAAATGTATAAAGGGATGTAATAGACTTTCCCAGAGCATTGATCTACAACTGAAAACTCTCTCAATTTCTTAGAAACAAAGATATAGAACCTTTGGATTCGTAGGTTGAAATTCCCATATTTAGGGATGGAGGAGGAAGAAATGAGGGATAAATTAGATCGAAACCATAAAATCCCATAATCAAATTGTTTTTAATTTTTTCTCAACATTATAGAGGCAAACAATTTACTCACACATCATAAGAAACAGTGTGAAAACCACGAAATACCCAATATGAAATAAAAATTGGTTCACATGGTTACATGGGAAGGCTACATGGATTGATAGAATATGAGTTGTTCATGGGATAAGCCTTTATCCAATTCCACCTGGTTACCTATTAATTTTCATGGTTTTCTTAACTGTGCACCAAATATGTGCCATGCATAGATGTCCACGGTTCTCCCCTTTTACATGTCTTGAATAATTAAAACACCCCAAGTAATGAAATAAATTTCTAATCCATATTATTTTCCAAAAAAAATTGTTATTTATACCAAAAAAATAAATAGGTAAATTTCTCCCTGCTTCTTAGAATCATAAAGGTTTCCATACAAAATTTAAATGTACAATTTATAATGATCCAACTGAAAATTATATACTTTTATTTATAGATTGAAGTAAATATTCATGGAGAATTACTTCATCATGAGGAAAAGAATATGAATGAAACCGATTAATATTTAATATTATAGGATACATTACCAACATTAAAAGTAAAATATGGTACCTTATTTATTGATTTGGCCAAATAATGTTATATTTAAAACATTCCAATTGGAACATGACCATTTGGTTGGAATTTTAATGATTTTTTAATAAAATGTTTGGGATCATGAATATCCTCTATTTTTTCGGTTTTAGGACAATAAAATATATCATACAGAATTAAAAAAGATCTGAATGAAGAACACGAGTTACAGATGTTGATAATATTGGTTTAAAAGTGTATATTTTAAAAATATAATGTTGTTAAAGATGTTTATTTTATATTTGGAACAATATTATACATTCCTAATGATTTCCAATTGAAAAGTGAGTTTTTAAATCAATATCATTTTCTTAATTTTCTATTTATCTAGGTGGCACAATGATATACAAAGGTGATTAGTAGTATTGAATTTGGATTGAATGAAAAGTGATATTGCTGACGTTACTGCGAAATTCATTAAATTTAAAGAGGTTAAAATATAATTTAAATTTATGAATAGGTGATTCATCCTTTTCTAATGCCATAATAGAAATCGTGAAATATATCCATGTAATTCATGTTCGGACTATCAAATATGTATTGAAGTAATAATGTAATATGGTTTATTGTTATTCTATTGAAAAAAACTCCACATTTCCATCCCATTTGAGATACTGTTTTCATTATACCAACTTTTTAGATATATCATAATATGATATTTTGTTTATATTAGTTCCTCAATCTATGGTAATAGACAATTTTCCTGGGAAAAGAACTAATTATTAGAATAGACATCATATTTTATTTGGTAATGAATTAAATTTCATATCAACATTTCATCCACATTATCTGGGATAGTGGAAAAAAATCAGACCTTGTAAGACATAACTATATGTTGTTCAATGGATTAAAAATAATTTGGGACTTGTATCATTATTTAGTAATTTTTTTATTTTAATAATAGTTTTTATTCAGGTATAAGGACCTTACTATTTTAAAAGATTATATTGAAACATCTGTCGACTCCAATATTTTTTTAATTAGGTGAATGGAAGATGTTTGTACAATATGTTAGTGAAAATTTGGATATGAAGGTAATGGTGATTCTTTAAACATATGATTACATATTATTAGAGGAATTGTTTTTCACATAACTGGAGAAATGTTCTTTCTTTTACGGTAGTTGATCATGATTTTCATAAAATATTAATATGGAATGTTGTTATTTGTTTTGGTAATAAGGTAATTTTATGTCCATGGTTCATTAAAATAAATGAAATTTAATAGAATGTCTGATTAGTAGACTACCAAGTGTCCTTGCCTACGATTTGTTTTCATGGTACATAATGTTTCTAATGTTTTGATATTAAATAAGTATGTTCTAGATTTATTAAATGTTTTTAATGTGGTGGAATCTCAATTGAAATACAACCTTTCATATGATGAAAAGCATGTTCATATTTCTGGTCAAAGAGAGAATGAATGTCATAGAAATGTAGATCACCATGTTATGGTTTTGTGAAGAAAATATATGGTCAAAGAAGTAACATGATAATATGACAATGATATTAGGGAATGATGTTACAACATATTTAACATGTAAATAAAATTTTGAGGATACAATTTCCAAAATGGGGTAGAATGATACAACTCATGTACCAGAAGAATAATTTGTTTTCATATTTATTAGAATTCTTTGGTCAAATTAATATATTTCTTATAAATATTTTATGTAATTTTTAATATAAAATTTAAATTGTTTTATTGAAACCATATTATATAATATTTTATTTATAAGACTAATTTTTAAATAATATAAATTAAAATTCATAAAATTATTTCCATTTTGTAATTTTTCATTACAAAAATTATCCTAAAAATAATCCATGAGAAATTTATAAAAAAACTAATTTCAGAAAATCATTAAAAATACCAGTTTTATGGAAAACAATAATTTTTTACATGTTTATGTTGTGTTTTGAAATATTTTTAAATTAATATTAGTTTATGTAATTAGTAATTTTGGATTTAAAATATTATTTTTTAAATTAATTAAATACTTGAATTTAGTATAAAAATTTTATAATTTAGAAGGTCATTTTCCAAATTAATTTTTTTATTATTCAATTTAATTTCAAATTAAATTATGTAAATTATTTGTTTTGAATTATGAATAAAAATCAATATTAAAAATTTGGTTGTAAATATTTTTCTAATATGCCTATTTTGTATTAGGATAATATGAATAATAAATTTAGATGTTATGGTTACCATGGTAAAGGGTATATTATATAATTTTCATTAATTTAAAATGATAATAACCATAAAATGACTCATAATAAGAAAACCAATACAACATTGATCAAGCCAAATATACCCCATGAACAAATTTGTACTATAGGTTCTAGTTACATGTGTTGAAAGAAAAATCTAATATGAAAGGCCTTTGCCTAATGTACCTGTACAAAGACACCTAACCATCCCCATATATCATTGTAGAAGAATATTAATAAAATAAGAAAAAACTATATTATAATCCATGAATTCAAAAAATCATGAGAGTAGAAGAGTATAAAAATAGAAACTAAAATGTAATGTGGGGAAAATAAATGAAATACCTGAAATATGTCTCAATTCAAAAAAAAAATGAAAGTTGATATCCTGAGAGAGCTTGACTCCAGACCCCAAAGCCCCAACAAATGTGTATGGTCTAATTCCCCATGTATAACTATTCAACTCTATAATCATTGAAATTTTTTCATTTATCTGCATAACACATGACACATTTAAGAAAAATCCATTATGGGTGAATATATATAAACCATGTAGGATGCCAAAAAATATGAATGGGGGATGTATGAGATATTGTAGAAAATAGGTAGCTCGACACAATGATATAGAGTGAAAAAATCCAATGACATGGATATAGATACATATATTCTCAACAATATTATATTAAACAATAGAGAAAAGGGATCTGCATCTCACACCACATCCCATGAAATTGGATCATCAGTTCCATGTTGTCCATCAATGATTAGTAGTTCTTCACTACTCTATATAGATGAAAAAACCATGTAAAGTCACACCATTTTACTATCTTAGAGAGTCTAGGGGAACAATAACTTGGAAGATGGACCATGTCTTGGTACAAAAGGACTGTAAAAACCGAGTAGTTCTTAGAGGACCTACCACCTTACCCTAAATGAGGTTTCCACTCTAGTGGGTGAGGTCCCATTCCCTGACTCCAGAAGAGGTTTCTAACTAGTTTATGGGTAGATGAATAATTTATTGACTTGATAAGAGGTTTACACTCTAATAGTTAATGAAGGAACTATTCCTTTCTTAGGAGAGGGTGCCACTCCAATGGTATATAAGGGACCCATGTCTTGCCCTGAAGTAAGGTTTCACTCTAATATTCGATTGAGGACCCATTCCCTAACCAGTAAGAGGGTGCCACTCTGATCACTCTTATGATCATTCCTGATTAGTACCATTTTAAGTGTCACTTAATGAATATTCACAATCATATGATATCATGTCATAACTTATAAATCACTAGGAATACTATAATAACATTATAAATGAAACAAAATTAATGATCTGCAAGTCACGGGCCAAAATATTCATCCAAATGGAAGATATATGAGAGGCCATAGTTTCCTCAAAAAGGAAATTTGGGTACAGTATGAGTAAGGATAACAAGACCAGTTATAGTCTCTGTATTCTTTATGGAAATTTCCTTACAGGTTCATGGATCATTGACCATGTATCCCTATATTGTAAATAAGAAGAATTCACAATGTGCCTCAGCCATGTAAGATTCTGTCGGTTCCCCTGGATGTGTTTGTGTGTCTTTTACCATGTTAGTGTACTGTATTGTATGAACCCCCCTCGAATGTGGTACATCCTAGGTTCTCTGCCACATGGAATATCTACCAGGGGAGGGTAACATGGTGCATTACCTAGTCACATGTTCTATGATCCTTATATTTTACCAAACCTCTATCACAACTACCAAAGTGGTACTATATAACATTTTCTCATCCCATTGAAATCCCAATGTATGGTTCTTCATATAAATTTCTAATGTGATTTATCATTCATTATACATGCATGTTTTAACAAATCACTCTTTAAGGATCCGAAAATCGAATGGGAATCCATCATTGATCCTTTTTAGATGTCTGTTTGCCGAGAAATAGATTTCAAGCACATTCAAATTGATGTCATATTTTACCCTATAAATCATGTCCTCTGTTGTCTTCTCACTAGTTTCTTTGATTTATATTAGAATCCACTGTTTCCTATAAATCCTATGAATCTATCCTTAATTCATCAATCCATTTCTCACACATGAATTCTCCCTGAATATAGGTGTCTTACAAGGATCCATATGGACTGACAATGTTGAATGAAGACCAAATAGTAAAATAAGTGAATAATCATAATAATAGATGTTGAAAATATAAATAAATAGTTTCAAAAAATGGTTGTAAAACATTTCTAGTCCAACTAATACCAATTTGGATTCTTATGGGTGATAAAACTGAATAAAAAATATAAAATCACATAATGGGCACACAAAAATAATCCATTTGAACACAGAGCTCCGTGAGACACATTTTTGACTTTTTATAACTCTACCTTTATATGGGACACCATTCCATCAAATAGTAGATCTAAGATCACAGAGCTGTCTGTAACATGGTGGTTGGTCCTCAGTGTTCGTCCCCTCCTCAATAAATTCATTATGAAAACCATGAACTAGGAGCCCTCATCTAAATTCATATCTCCTCTAGACTCATGGATACTTTTGTCCAATATGTTTTATCTAATCACATGACTGAGTTTTTAAATGTTACGGTCTCATTCATTGAGATCTGGAAGTTTGGTACCTCCAAGATTCTATAGAAAACTCATCCTTATAACACCCACTAGAAGCTCCAACAACCTTGAATCCATATGATATGAATATCTCTATCAACT
This sequence comes from Viscum album, assembly GCA_963277665.1. Lineage (NCBI taxonomy): Eukaryota > Viridiplantae > Streptophyta > Magnoliopsida > Santalales > Viscaceae > Viscum > Viscum album. Next base: position 1,350,549,784 of record OY728147.1, on the reverse strand, counting down.
ATTTCTACTATATCAACATTAAATGTGTTTCAATCCATTTGGAAAAAAATATAGATTAAATATCTCTACATATATCCTTCTCAAATATCCATTCCCTGAAGTACCCATATCGAATCATGTCGAGGGAGAAAAACATAAGGTTTTTTGAAACTTGAATCATACTCTAAAATAATAATGCATTACAATTGAATCAGCAGCAGCTCCTAAATCCAAACTGATCATAATCATTAGGGGTAGTAATCATCTAAAATAGCTTATGGATTTCAATCCACACAACTGTCAACTCATCATGCATATTCGTAACATTACACCACCAGTTCCTAGTTTCTCTATAGAAAAGATTGTCTTCTAATGAATCCACATGATCATGAAGTGTTCTGATAAGCCTAAAAATCATAGATCAGTAACTTTATCTAAACCTTTTCGGCTTGTGGATCAGGATAATTGTCAATCCTCAGTGGACTATGGTGCTGGAACGCACATAGTGATTTAATCCTACATGCTTCCTTAGCCTGCATTGTTGTTATGATCATCATTTTGATAGACGGTGATGTTGTAACAAACTCATAATGATGATGAATCTATAAATATTGACCCTTTTATGAGGAATCATAACTTGTCGAGTCATTATCAAGATCTAGGATTAATAGCATTGTTGGGAGTCATTATGGAGGCTTCATGAAAAAATAATCAAGTCATATCATGGTCATATGATCATATATATATATATATATAAGGTAATTCACTAAAAATGGACAGTCAAAATACTCAATCCTATATGATTAATGTACTATGAATCTATGAAACTAATTTCTCAGTATGCGGAGTTGAAAAACATTTAGTTAGAGTCAGGGTGAAGGGATACATCAGCCACTATACCAACATTGGAGATTGTGGCATGAAAGGTTCACTTGACAAACATTGATTCTGATTCCCTAAATTTATACCAAATTTTCATAAGGGGACTAATCCCATCGCTATCACATATAATGAACCACATGTGAAATTATTCATTTATAGAATGGCCCAATGGGGCCCAATCCTCAACTAACCCATTCCCACTTACATAGGTGAGGGGATTTTGATATGCCATGATAGGAATATCTAATAGGGAAGTCCAATTCATAATTTACCTGTACAAAAACATAAAAACATTTTAAAGGTGAATTATAGATAAATAATAAAAAAATATTGAACATCAGGAGTATAATCCAGTCATTTGAAACATATAGAGAGTAAAATAGTATGATAATATAAACTGAAAGGTAAAAATGAAAAAATAATCATCCAATAACTATGATTTCCCAAATTAAAAAGACTAGAAACTTCATATGATGGGAGATCTCGACCCCATATATACATGTATTGATAACGGACTATAGTATAATGCACAGGGCATGCCTATGCTCATCTCCAATCACTATTGACATTTCCTTGGTCTTCAAGAAATATGAAAACTTCGGGAAATGACCACATTTTTTTGATTGTATACATACCCATCATGACTCAACAAATGATTATGGGGGTCATTAAGTTACATGATATGAAATTTATTGTTAAACCCATTGTTATAGGGTATAAAAATCTAATGAAAGGGATACATATACATATTTTATCATAAAAATTATCCCAAGTGAGAGAGAAAAGGAATCTTTATCTCTTAGCACATCCCATGAATGAGTGACATCAGCTCCAAAGTGTCTACCATTAATACCCATCATCTCAGATATCTTCCGAAATATACATCCATGTGAAGCCTATTTTTCATCATTGTGTAACAAGGTCAAGGGGCACAATATCTATGGTGAAGAAAAACTCCCCCATACCATAATAGTGTACCACTGGGGTTGTTAAAAGAATTCCCATCCCTGACTCCATAATAGGTTGTAACTCTAGTATATAGGGACACATACCCAGACTCTATATGATAGAGACACATTGTACAAAGGTAGATAATCCACACCCTATCGCAGTCAGAGGGTGAAAATATATTAGTCTAATGAGGACCCATGCCTTGCCCAAATAAGGGCATTAACGAAATGAGGGGATAATGGAACCGTTAAATTTATAGTAGGAGGGTTCCACAGAAGTATTCAATTGAGGTCCTATGCTAGGCTAAGTAGGATGGTTCCACTATGATCACACTAATGATCATGATTGATCATTACACTAATTGAGAAACACCTAATGTAGCGTCACACACAAAACATCTCAAATTATTATTAAAATACCACCATGATAGATACTGTGATGTTTTACATTGAAAAAATCATTATAGGTTACTCTGATGCAAAAACCTACATCCAAATGAATGAGAAATGAGTCTTATAAGTTTACTAAAAAAGGAAATTGTGGTACATTACATGTATGGGTACACACATGGTTTTTGATCACTATCATCTTCCTAGTCATTTATATTCCAAATAAACGATCATTGATCATGTGGACCTACATTATATGTATGTGAGCTACATCATGTGAATCATCAACCAACGACCCTACCCAATCTTCAGGTCATTTCTATTAACATTTTTCGTGTCTGTGTACTCTAGTGTAAGGACTATCCTCTCGCATGAGGTTCTCTACATGGGCTCTTCCACCAATACTATCTACCTGGGTAGTGTCACACAAAATTTCCCCATGGAACACAAAATATGATATTTTTTTTTAAAACCCCCAACACCTCATCCATAGTGGTAAAACATGGAATGTGTTCATCCTAATACATGTTATATAGTATGTGTGTTCATTGAAATTACAAATCTGACCCATCATTCATTACCCATTCACTCTAAATAAAATATGACTTTTGGGCTATATAAATTGAAGGAAATATTTTATTATTTATTTTTGATAACCTCTTTGATGAAAAATTTATTTCCACACACCAATACCTGAATTTGTGAATTATAATTTAGAATATAGAACCTATAGTTGACTCACTGGTATTATTATCCTTGGCAAAATCTCTTATATCGCTTAACTAATTTTAATACATCCATAATTTCATAATTGTTTTCATTGTACCTTAATCCACTATAATTCTGGGGTAGATCAGGAAAGATCCCACTAGGAAATGACAAACAAAGAACTTGTAGTCAATTAATTGATTAATGTGATGAAATATTGGTATTAAACGACATAAAAAATATGTGAAGAAATATTTTTCTAGGATTTCTTGATCAAAAATTTGAAATTGGGATGCTTGGGGGTGAGAAAACTGAATAAAATGTTTTTAATGGGCACATAGACTAATGAAAAGGCTCTATTTGAACACTGATCAAAGAAGCATTATGATCATACTCAAAACCGTAATAAATTTGCGTCCAGTCCAAAAATTGATGAGTACAATCATGAGTTGGATCATTCTCCAATGAATAAAAAGATTTCCAATGAATAAAAGATGTCATTGTGTTTGTTGTGACTTGATTCACCCATATTTAGATGTTCATTGTCATCTCATATCGATTCAATAATAGAGGGTGGAAGGAAACTCCCCTCTATAGTCTATGGGTTATGTGTCTAACCAAGGTGACCCTCACTAATGGGGTACTTATAGGGGATTTTTATGTTGAAAATAAAGATAAATTTATTTTAATATTTAAAAAACCCACTGAATATATATACAATGATATCTTTATTTGGATTCTCCACATCAAACATCTTTAGGTCACACGGAGGGTGAATCATTCATTCCATACCCATCCATGGTATCATATTTTCCATCCTATACACCATTTATTTGATATAAAATTTTATTTTAGAAACCATTGTTCTAATATAATATATATAAAATATTTTTACAGAATTTAATTATAGGCACATTAGACCTCAAAATCGCTCATTGTCTCAGTGCGTGGATCCCATAATATTATTATATATATTATAAATTCATAAAAAAAGGTATGTAAATAAAAACATACCAAAATAATATTGTACTATTTTACCTAAATCATAATCACCCTAGGGTCGAATATATGAACTATTGGGGTCACATGGATATGACCATGACCATAATAGTATTTAGATAAGAAAAATCAGTCAGTTCACACTCTAATATTTAAGAAGTGCTAATTTGTTAAATAGGTTTTATCATTATGATAATTTCATCTATAAATATTATTTCAAATGATATTAGAATTTTCTTCGTCATTATAATTTATTTATAATTTTTAGTAATGAAACGTATAACTTAAATGATTTCACAACTATGATGGAGTAATTATTTAATTAGTTAAAAAATAATATAAGTTATATTAAAAATATTAAAATTATAATAATTTTAGATAATATTTGAAATCCCGAAAAATTATAGATGAAAATTAAATTTTTTGTTTATATATTAAAATTATTAAATCAAAGCATAGTTATTTTCCTATTATTATTAACTTAAATTTAATGAATAGTTATAAAATTTTAATTTATTGATATTTAATATTAAATAATTTCTTCGTAATATAAAAAAATTCATAAAAATAAAAAATTACGCCAATTGAATAAGAAATAGTTTAAAATATCAACTCTGAAAAAAGATTTGTTCTTTGTTTATAGTATCAACATTAACCAAAATGAATTAATAATATATGTCAATATCGTAAGAGTTAAAGGAGTAAAATAATGGTTAAAATAAAATTATATGAGGATAAATATAATAACTATTTTTCATATATTTGTTTTTTAAGTGTAAATAGGCCCATAATCAATTTATCATCAAAATTAATATGATTGGATCCATTAATAATTTTTTATATTAATTTATTATTTTGAATAGTTTCATGTGTGCCCCTCTCCTCTCTTTTAATTGGGAACCTATCCTTATCTCTTAATCACAAATCAAAAACTATTTTTTTCCAATACCTAGAAAAATATCTTCCTCATTTATCTCTAAAAAATCCGTTGCCACTAGTTTTTTCATTCATTTTTCCATGTATGGATTTTTTTGAAAACTAAAGGAATATATCCTAGGAAGATGTGCCATGTTTACTTGACAATTTTTGTTTAATTTCATCCTTCACCTCATTCAAGTAATATAATTTTATGATAATGTAATGAATATAATGTCTAAAATATAATAATATTTTTTTTGTTAATCTAATAACCTAAATCCATACCATCTTCCATCAAATGGGATACAGAATCATCGTTCTTGTATATAGAGAACTACAACGTCGTGAAACTATGTCATTTGTTTTTTGTATTCAATACACATGTATTTATATTATGATGTATTTAATATATATATATATATATAATATTTCTCACATAATTATTCATATAGAGTTATTATATCACATATAACATCTTGCATTATATTCTGTGGGTGGTACTGTAACACCGCTTTTCTGTATGGAAGACTGTTGACCCAGGAAATAATGTGATTCATTTTTCAAAAACACTATACATGGAGGATAATAAATACAGAGTTTATGAATATATTTGATATAAGAGACATTTTAATGATATTATTTACATATTTTTCTTTGTTAGATTAAAATATATCATCTTCATTTATCCCTTACAAATCAATAAAAAATGATAATTTTGTTCATGCGTATGTGTGGACTACCAACTCCACAAAGCGATGTGATTCTTTTTAAATCACCAAAACACATCGATGATATATCTATTTTTTAATAATATATATATATATATATATATTAATGTAATGATTATTATTATAGAGATGATTTTATAACTTCTTATTTGACCTATGTTAAACAATTGAATTCATATTGAACATTTGAAATGAATGTCATCCAAAATGTTGAGGCTAACAAAAACGATTAACTAAACTGTTATAAAAAAAATAAAATGTACAAAAAACATTAAAAATATTCATAATTATAAAATTAATATGTTTTTATTATTTCATAATATAATTAACATACATAAAAAATTCAAAATCAAGGTACGAAACATTCATTTAAAAACCGTCTTTTAATGTTCATATTTTAACTCTTTTAATAGATGTCAAAATGAAAATTTTCTATATTATATGATATAATAACTTGTACTACAATCATGAATCGTCAATTGAGTTTACATAAAAAAATTATATATTTTTTTTCTTAATTTTTTCTTTTATGTCCATAGTTTTGACAATTTAAAATTGTTTTTTAATATTATTCGTATTTTGCAATCCAAAATGTTTTGCACATGTTTTTAAATGATTTTCAATGGTTTTATTCATGATATGGACCGTCGTGATTAATTATTAGGTATTCTGACCAAAATACCTCATTATATGACACATTGATTCACACAGTAGATTAAGACCTTATGGGTTGATCCCCATTATAAGTCAAAATAAGATAGATAATCCCCAAAAAATCTATCTATTACTTTTGTTACTTCAGAGATGGTAGTAGAACATAAGATGATTCAATTTGTATGTTAAAGTATAATTTTGATATCATAATAATTTTCCAATTCACATAGAAGTATCTCATATTCCAATTAATTATTACTCATGTAAATAGTTTGATTTTCAAAAGGTAATATAACAATATTTTTTAATGGACAATCAATTTTTGTGGTAAAAGTTAGGTTTCAAAAAAATCATGGGGTTTTAATTTTTAACAAAACTAATGGTTTTCATTTATTTAAGTATTTTAATAATTTTGATTTCACACACCTTGTATTTATTATGATTTACAAAGTGTTCTTGAATGGGTTAGAGAAAAAATGAAGTCAAGCTGAATGTTGTGAAGATTTTACGTATAAATAAACAATTTATTTTTTAAATATTTTTTAATAAACAAATAAATACTCTATTGATGTGTTAACTTATAATGTATAAGTTTATTATTTATGATTTTTTTCATATTTTTCAACAAATCTAAACCAGAAGAAAATTTCCAAAGTAAGTTAATGGAATCATGATTTAAAACCCCTGATTATGTAATGTTTTGGGATGGAATTTAGAAAAATATTTGGGATGTTGATACATTTTAATTTATAATATCATTGTATTCCCTATAAAAATTACACTACCTTGTTAATCCCATATTCTTCATAACAATTATTGTATGGTCTCCAAATGTGAAACACTAGGGTGTATGGATCCATTATTAATAAAATATTATATTTTTTTCTTAAATACAATAATTTATTTGTGGTCATTTTATAAGGATACAAAGATATATGTTTTGGACAAGAGATTAAATCAATTGAAAACTAAATATAATTATCTATTGGATTTCCATATAATTATTTATTAAATACGTCAATTTTTTTCTTTTACAACATGTTCATATTCAATTAAAAGATGTCCTTTTACAAATATCGAATGTATATTCTCTTCTTTCACATGAATTTTATTCAGCATTGAAAATAGAATCTGATATCTAAAGGAAATAGATGATTATTTCTTCTATATAAATATAATATATTATATATCTTCAATAAGATTCATAATTTCATTCTCTTGATAAAAAACTGTTGTATCATATTTTTAATGTAAGACCATAAAAATTATTACATGAATGTAAAAAATTTCAATAATTATAACGTTATCCAATATGGTAGATTTAGGATCGATATTGGTATATTCTTAATTATTAAATTTTTACTAACATTTATGGTATCAATTTTGACTAGAAACTATCGTTTTTGGTGCTAGTGAAATATATAATTTTCATTGTAGACATGAGTGACATAAAAGTGTGATAATTTCAAGAAAAAATATGTTATTAGATAAATATTAATATATTTTTAACTTAAATACCACCAAAACATCATGAAATATAATCTCATCCACAATGACCAGATATGCATGGCCTTCTCCTATTAACAACATTTGTGTTAGCATTCACTAATAATTGGTTTAATTGTTTTAATAATGACCAATTTCATTATAGTTGATGAAATAAAAACAATTGGTAACTTAATTTAAATTATATTTATCATATTTATTGAAACACAATGTTATTTTAAAATAGAACAATCCTCAAAATCAAATTCAACACACACCACATAGATTAAATGAATAGTGCTATAATATTGAAATATTATTATTTAAACATGACAGATGAAACATAGAGATTAAATTAGTGAGTATGAATAGTATTTAGTTTTCAATGAAATATATATATTTTTCATAATCAATATATTATGTTCAAAAATCATAATAAATAAGCACTCAACATTAATAATGAAATTTTATTCTACAAAAAAACATGTCCCCTTCAAAAATTGTTTATTTTATTTTGAGAGAAAATATTATAATTAATTTTATTAATATAGAAATGTTATTTCATAAATCAAACATAGGTCATTAAATTATAATTTGTATACTAACATAGGATGAAATTATGGGATTTTTTATAAAATATTGTTTTCTCTCTGAATAGTGAAAATTTCCAAATTTTTTAAGAATTTATTTTATTATAATAAGTAAAAAAATAAATGTCCCATTATTCTTCTATGTACATTTAAATATAACATTAGTATTATAAATCTAGATAAAATAAAATTAATTATATTAAAATCACTTTATATTTTATTTTTTAATGTTTATTTTTAGGTATAAAAATAAATTCCTCTAGAATCAATTTTAATGTTCATAATTTTTTAAATTTTAATTAATTAATATAAAACAAAATGAATAATTTTTTAGATAAAAATAATATATTATATTTCTATATTTTTGAATTTTAGTTCATAAAATAATTATTTCTATTCTTATATTTCATATAAGATCATAATTCCATTCATAAATGAATGTTTGGGAAAACCACTTTTCATCATGCATACTTGTATTATTAAAAATTAAATTCCACTAAATTTTTGAAATGAATTTTATAAAATGGATTCCATATTTTGAATTAGAATAATTTATTTTTTACATTAAGTTCATCTTTATTTTTCTCTATCATATATAGTACAAATAAAATTGTTACCAAGGTATGAAAAGTAAAATGCTAAAAGTGAGTCACCTTAGAGAAAAGGAGGGTTACATGATTAACACATATTTATATAAAATTTTAGATGTACGAAAAGGAAGTATATCTCTTCCAAAAAATTTATTAAATAATGGAGGCCCATGGATTCAGAGTGACTTCTTATTATACAATATTTTTAGGTATATATATATTACCCACTTCCCATCGATTATTTGGTTAAGATGGGTGCCTGATAGAAAACTAGTATCCTTTATTAATAAAAAAATGACTGTTCAAACAAGTCAAATAAAAAAATTATCTCTCTAATAAAATATGATCTAAATCAAATAGAATATGATCAATGTAACACCCCAATATTTCATAGTACATTATATCATTAATGTAATTCAATAGCCTGCGTTACACGCACTACCGAGTTCAAGCTCCCCACTACCAATTAAACTACCCATTCCGAAAGCGGGTAAGAATAGAATTAACTAAATTTTGAATCTTATATATTCTATATAATTTTAACATCCATATTATGTGTTTAAATGAAATAATATAAGAACAAAATCATTTTTTCCAAAAAAATGTATTTTTCAAAAAACCATTCATTTTTACCACCTTTTAGGGGCGTACCCTTTTTAAAACCAATATTTGAAAATTTTTTATATTAAATTTAATTAAATTAAATTCTAAATTATAATTTGGAAATAAAAATTTAGTTTGGATAAATTTATGGTACTTTTTTGATAACATATTTTTTTGATGAATAGTGAAAACTACTATGTTTTAATTAGAAGCAATTTTTTATCGAAGTAATTCATATTGATAAATTAACATTTTAATGTATTTTAAGTATAATTAGATTATATTTTTATCATTTAATACAATTTTGGTCATTATAAGTAATATAACATTGAAATTCGACATAAACACATGTGAATATTTTGATAGTTTTTAATTTTTAAGAAACCCGCTTTATTGTTTTGAGAATGAGAATTAACATTAAATTAAAAAACGCTACTTATATGTTTTTAATTTGGTAAAATAGACTTCATTTTTGAATTTTATATATCAAAATTAGCTTCAGGTAACTTTTTGTAATTTTTCTAAAAACATCCAATTTTTGATGTATAGTTAAAAATCACTGTGTTATTGGTTAAAGCCGAATTTTTTTTTAAATAATTAGTTATTTTACTTTATTTTATTTTAGGATTAAATAGATACATAATAACAATATATTTTCAACTTAATTCATTGGATTCATTTTATAATAATTTTACATATATAAAATTTTATCGTACATTTTACTATCTTTTACCCACCTCCTAGGAGCATTTGAAAATTTGAATAAAACATAAATTTACACTTCTGTTAGTGGAATTTAAAAAATAAATGATACATAATATATATCAGTAAGTAAAATGTGTTTCAATAATATTAAAATAATTTTTTTATGAATAGTAATTTTTACTTTTATTTACCACAATTAAAAGTAAATAATGTAATTAAGGGTAAAAATGATATTATTATTACCCTTACAGATTCTTAATTATATTGGATAAGTATAATTCGACCAAAAAAAGCATAGTAATATAATATAATTCTCTTTGGACCACTTGGATTATATTAGTACATTTATTATTATTTTATTTATAGAAGAGTTAAACGATTTAAATTCAATGTTTAAAAACTAAACCAATTTTAATATCAGGTTATACATAATATAAATTATAGTATAAATATTTATTATAAATCTAAAACTATTTCCTATATAATGATATTTTATTTATAAATTTTAGACCTTATATGATTTAATTTATTTATGACACCATGATGACACCGTAATTACCTTAATAATGAAATATTAAAATAATTGATATTATAAATATCCCAATAAATTTAATTTGGGACTTTTTATGAATTAAACTAATTTTATAGGAAAATATGACATTTTAGGATTTAACATATGAATTTATTTTGAAGTAATAATTTTTTCAATTCATTAAAAAATATCATTTAATAAATAATGTCAAAATTGACATAATTGAGTTTCTAAAAAAAATACTATATTATTGGTTGATGTAATATTCTTAAAAATCTAAGGCTTGGCCAAAGGGCCTTATTAATATTATATATGTCATTGATGGACCTATTGGGGTCCCCTTGGATGGTTATAGTAAGTTTATTAACCGTATAATATAAAAATTCAAAGAGACATTGTAAATGTGAAACTATTTAACTAAGAGTGAAATCTAAAAGATAAGGTTAATATGATGATCTAAACATGTCTAAAACCTATTGGTTGAGAGGTTGTCATACCATACCCACCTTATCCTTTGAATTATTCATTTTTGATCCATTAGAAACCGAAAATTATTTTATTGTAAAATAATATTTCAAGCTTTCCTAATGTGACCCATACCTCTCTTATAAAAGGGAACTTCCCATTCCCTTAATTTCGCACCTACAAAGATTTTTAGCTTAGAAAACCCCTACCCAAATATCCTCCCAAATTTCGTCCCTTCAATCTAGAGGCCATCGTTTGGTCATAAATCCAACCTATGGACCTCTTTTGATCAAATAAAAAGGAAGAACCCGAAGAAGTGGTAAATATTTAATCACCTATTTCAAGTTCTTTTCTTCTTCCACTTACTCGTTCTTTGTTGTTTCCATTCCAAAAAATTAACTCCTATATCATCTATATACTATTATGTTATTTTAAAATTTTATAACCATATTCATTATTATATCCATCCTATAAATGTCAAAGTCACCAAACCTGAGTACATACGGATAACCGTCTCCACGGCATGGTGTAGTTTGTTATTCAAACACAACATTATTTGAATGGGTATAATAATGAGTATAACTGATGTAAATAATAAATATAACATATTAATGATTCTTTATATATGATATAACATCCTATTAAATACTATTTATCCATCAATATATTGATATCTTCGCTTTTATGTACGTACGGATTACCGTCTCCATGACGAGATGAGATTGATTTCCACGTTTACCATTCAATGATAATTATAAAATATATATCATTAATAAGTATGTAATATATGAAATAATAATGTTACTAAAGATATACATATACAAATATATATATCTGTGTGTGTGTACTTACATATATCTTATTCACTTAGTTCAATTCAATATGATATGAAACCAGAAACAATGTTTATGCGTACGTACGACCTACCGTCTCCATAAACGGCTTTTTTTCCATTTCATATATATATGTCTATTATTCATATTTATATTATAAATATATATTATATATAAATCATTTTTTATATTCTGGAATTATTTAAATCATGATCTATGAGACAAAATCTAGAGTAACAAGTTAAAACACGTACGATAGAGAAAGCGATTATTACCCGAAATGTTAATTAAACATGTAAATTATTATTAAATGGGTAGTATAAAGTAATAAATGAATCATGTATGATATCATAAATATTAATATTTTTCTTGTATAATTTAATAATATAATTTTTTCTTTATATAAGATGAAAATCATACCCCCGACAAAAGGAAAGTCCATGGTAATGGTTAATTTTACAATCTCTTTATTATCAGAGGTTGTTTTTACGTAAGAATATACTGTGACATATTTATTATCCATGACCATGTTTAATAAAAGAGTTTCCAAATGGATTATTTTTAAGGGACATTTTTACCATAATAACATTTTAAATGTTTTAAATATCTATTCTTGTAAATCATTCTCAATTAATGCCCATGTTTTGAAAATGGTTTTTAAGGATTTATTTATAGGAACCTGGCTGTTTTTAAATTGTTAATTCCATTCAAATGATTCAAAGTGGTATGGGACACTTTGAATCAAAAATTTATATAAATGTGTTACTTTCTAACACGTGTTACTTTTAAATGATTTCATGTAAAATGGATATTTCACTCAAAGAGTTTTACAAATCATTTTCATCTATGTCAGCATCCTTTGATGGATTTTAAAATATTTTGATGTTGATTTATTGGAATACAGAACATCCATATTTTATTGAAGGTTTTTTTGATATGTTTGAAAATATATTTTTTATTTATATACCATTTATGGTTGATGGAAAAAGTATTGACATTTAGTATGCTAGTTTTAACACGAAGGTTTATGTTATGGTTAAAACATTTCAAATGAGGAATGCATTGGACTTAGTAAGTGACGGGTGGAGCCCGCTATACCTCCTCAATGCATCGGTAGGTATCATGAGACAAAATAGTGTCATGGAACAAGGCCTTGAAAAAAAATAATATTTTCAGTCTTGGCACAAGGACTTGACTATGTGGTTATGAAGTCTGGAATTATGCATTCCATAATTCTAAAAGTGAATATTGATATTTCATGTGATTATTCGACTAGTAGAATATCAATGTGAATAAGTAAATGGAATTATTTTATTTTATCTTTCCCATATTATGCTAATGTTTATGTTTAAAAGGATTTTGTTTTAGTCTTATACATTGCATTAAATGTTTATACTTATTTATGAATGTTTCCACTATATTGTTATCCTTACTGAGCATCTGAGCTCACACTATTATATGTTTTAATTTTACTAGGATTCAAAGAAGTGTATTATGATTGATAAGTAGGGATAAGCAAGGGGATTAATGGAATTTTCAATGGATCATTTATGTTGTGTTTTATTTTCAAATTTGTAATGTAACATTTACGTATATAATATATTTTCCAAGACTACTAAATTGATAGGTCCTTTAGGAATTGATCCCTTCTAATCTTGTCAATGTTTTAAGATAATTCACCGACACTGGTCTTTTGGTGTCGAGGCATTACAATAAAACCATGTGAGGGTTTTCCCATCAAAACCTTTCATGGAAAGACAATCGACCAAGGAATTTCCCTCTCTGAAATCATGAGTAATTATATAATCATTGGATGAGATAAACACCAAAATATTGATCCATCTATTAACAAGTCTCCAAAAGATATGTATAGATCCAGTTCCTATATCATGAAGAAAAATGGGAGATTTACATTCCAACCATTAATTTTTCCAAACCCTTTTTTTATCATGATTATATGTAGTGATAACCCCAATCATGACTGCATCGAAGGAGGAAACAATGCCACAAGCACCATTTATAAAACATAGAACATCTCCAAAACTATTCCTAAAAATATCCCCATAACACGATGGATCCAGGTTACCTATTGATGATCCACTTTTATTTATTTTTTTCTAACAAAGAAAATTGATTTACCAAGATTCTACATCATACCCAAAGGATAATGGAAGTTACCATTAATTCAAAAGATCCAGAGAACATAAATATCATGAGATGAATTGTGAAAGTATCTATTATGTGGAGTTTTCAAATTCTTGATAACAATGATGAAACTAGCCATAGTGTCTTGCGGATTGAAATAATCTCCCTTGTGAATTCATCTATTTCTCTCATGTTGGAGGGTATTTAATAGTTCAGATATAATGACATGAAGAGGTAGAAAAATATGAGTAGATGGTGGAATACATAACAAAACTTCCAGGAAAAATATAATATAAATAGTGATAGTAATTAAAACATTGATGATAAGAATGATAGAATTCTATATGGTGGAACCTGTAATGTATCTCTGGAACATGTGTTACATGTCCTCCCAATGTTGGTGATAGAGAGCACATATTCAGAATAAACAGATCATGCACAACAGTACGTAGCTATAAGTAGGGATAATGTAGAAGTTGAGCCCCAAAACCGTATTAAACCTAGAGAGGGGGGGGGGGGGGTTAAATTCTTATTAAACATTCCAATCCAGTTTCAACCTATAGTAGAAATAGTGGAATTAATTAAAAATATTTTAATGTCATAATCACATTTGTATTAGGCTCCCAAATACATAAATTTCTATGATAATAGAAACAATAAGCAATAAAAATATTTTTAATGTGTGTAGGAAGGAGATGAATGTCATTAATGTGGTTCTTTATTATAATATCCAAATCAGTGATAGGATCATCATAGGTGACATAATCCAACTACATAGTACCATTATGGTTTGTTTTCTAGATCTTTATAATTGAATCATTATATACTGACCATCGTTCATTGGAATTAATAAGATAATAAGTGGACTTTAGAGAAGGCCAAACCAAGGAGTGAATGTGGAATAATTTCCCATATCTTTACCCTCATAAGAGCATAAAAATCCTAAACTAAGTTATTTAGAATTTCTATTAACCAGATTCTATAAAAATGAATCATTCATGGATTGTTTACAAAAATGATATTTTTTATTCCCAACCCCCCTTCACAAATGGTTTGCAACATGTTTTCCCAAAAATAGTGACCAATATTCTTTCCATGTAGGTATCACTCAAGATTTAATTTTTAATTGAATCATTAATGGATTTAATAAGGGAGGCTATCTATTTGTACACAATAAATGAATAAATTAATTTGGATATGATGAATACATTAACCAAACAAATATGACCAGCCATATAGAGGGATTTTACATTCCAATAGGATAGTTTTTTTCTAACATAACCAAGAATTCCTAGGACATGGCATGCTATTGGGTGACACCAAAATATAGGAAAAGAAAGATAATTCAAAGGGAATATTCCCACTCTAATACCCATGCAGCATATAATTTAAAATTTATAGAAAGAGGACATGATTCATCCATAATAAATAGAATATTTTTTCTAAGTAACCTTCTGACCTGATACCTTTTTATATTGAAATAGATATTTCATGATGTTTTTTATCTTATGATTAACCCATTGTGTAAATAGATTGAGATGGTAAGCATTGAAATGGTGAGTGGGAACAGAACAACATCTACAACACCTATAGAATAAAATTTTCCATTACTATCCATAATGATAATTTTTTATTTTTTATATTTAAAGAAAGAACATAACATATGAAATGAAAAAACAAAATAGAGACATGAGAATTTTGGGCCTTTAAGTGATGAAGCCCAAGGGCGTCCAATCTAATGACATTATTCTCTTCCTTTAAGAGTGAATTCAAGTATTATGGTAAGAAGATACAAAGTCCATGTGAGGACAGAGAGGCAAGATGATCTAAAACTATATTTCCCTCCCTCCAAGTATAGAGGATGTCAATATTGTCACAAAAAAGTGTTCTGTACATTCTCATAAAATATGATATTGACCATTGAGTATTGCATCTTCTAAGCATGGAATCATGAATAATGATAGAACCTATTTCCACTACAGCCAATCTAAGTATCCTATTCATGAAAAGTTCAAGTCCATTCAGAAAAGCTAGATCCTCAGCCATTAGTGAGTGCCCTCAGCCAAAGTGGTAATTGAATTCCAGAACAAGACATCCCCTTGTTTCCTTTACCCCACTCCCATATTTCATGACATTCGAGAAGTAAGAACCATAAATATTTAACATTTGGCCCTAGCGGTGCGGGAACCATATTATCCAATTACCAGCATTCCACATTCTTTTTTTAGGGACCCCTGAACTTGAAAGGTCTGATATAGAGAGCATCGAGACAATTTTTACAGGATCAAACCATATCAATCAGAAAGAACATAGAACATTCCACCACCGCTTGACCCAAGAATTGAATTCCTTCATGCTCTTTATTTTTACTTCTGCAAAAAAATCTATACTACCCCAAGGAAACAATGGTCCATGAAAGGAGAATCCCTTAATGATAGAATAGAATGCCCCATGAAATCCGCAACGGTTCACTACACCAGAAGAGCCCAGTCACTATTGAAGAATAAATGCTCTAAACTCTCATACATTAAACCCCAACAACTCATGCACATTAAGACCAAGGAAACACCATTATTATTTACATTATTGTTCGTGGTAAGGTCATGATTCTTGATACTCCACACAAGAAAATTGAGCTTATCTAGGATTTCATTGATCCACAATGTCATGAACTAGGCACCCTGTTCAGTTTCTATACTAATCACCCTCCGATAGTCCCTTGTTATGAAATAACCTGAGGAAGAACTAGTGAAAAATCATTTATCTAGTTTATTTGTGAGATAAATGGAATCAATGATCATTTGTTGGTCCTTTTCAATCACTACACTAATATTACTATCCACATTGGAAATCAATATAATATGGTAATCTTCAAAAATAGAGAAAATAATATAAGATAGGGGATCACCCTATCTGACACCTCTAGAAAAAAACATATGTAGAACCATTAAAAACCACATAAATATGATTAGATGAAAAAGTAGTATTATTCTAATAGAAAAAAACCTCAACAAATCCAAACAGGATAAAGATATTATAAATAATCTCTCAATCCATCATGTAAAAAGTGTTTTTAAAATCTTGTTTAAGAGCATTGATACCTCCCAAAACATTCTTTTTGAGAAGGATATCACATTCTCAAGTTGTGTGATGAATATATTCAATATAATTATCTTTGATAGAGAAAAAATTATTATGTGAAACAATTTTTTGGGAAATGGGATCTAGTTTTGTTGCAATAATATTCATAATAAGTCTATTAATAGTTTTGATCAATGAAATATGCCTGAAAATTTCAATCTCATTGGAATTATCTACCGTAGCTATTAAAGCAATTAATTAAAAATTTATTCCCTCAAAAGGGGTCCACCTTTACAAAAATGAATGACAATCTAAAAAAATATCATAAAAAATGATCCACTAATAAGTCTGAATGAAATAGTTTATGAAACCATCATGAATTGGGGATCTATAAAGCATGAGTATAAAAATATCTTAAATACTCTCTGGCACCAATGAGACAGAGATGGAACTTGAATTATCATCCTGATTATCATGATATTGAATTATAACCTCAACAAGAGTATAAGTGGTGGATGAACCATCAAAGAGACCCAGGTATTAAGAAATAGTGTGGTCTAATAGATCATGTATGTTATCTTGGATTTGGTCCACATTTTTTAGTAATGATAAATGATGGGATATTCTTCTGACCCATTGAAGGGATTGAAAAATCATAGTGTTCCTATCAAAATATATGATTCTATTGGACTTCAATATTGATTTTTTTTCGCTGCCATATTTAAATTGAGATGATTTTTGAGTTTATGTGTCAACATGGATTCCATGAAATTACTAAAAAAATAATCTTCAGTGAAATTATCCATGATACAATGGAGAGAGGCCTCGGTAGTGGAAATATATTGGGTATGAATTCTAAATCAATAATTAATCCAAAGCATGAGATTCAAGTTGTGTATCATTAATTAGATAATGCAAGATATATAATTACTCTTGCAATCCAAAACCCCCCAAATATCAAGAACACATTGTTCAAATTCTATGTGATTCACAAAAGTTTTATTGAATATAAAAGGAATAGAGAATAAATCTGTTTACCAAGAGATCAATAATGATGGGATGATGATAATAATTAATACATGATAAATTCATGCAAGATATGGATTCCAAATAATTTAAATTTGGGAAATTGATAAAACTAAAATCAATTTTACAAAAATCCATGCAATTTTGGGAAATAGATTCCATGTGAACATTTCACCAACAAGATTTTGCTTTATAAAATCATTCTGTTCAATTCCTCTATTGAATTCCCAAGAAGAAAAACGATCACACAATGAAAAAAAAATTTCATCAATATTCGTTGATGAGTTGATGTAAAAAATGATGATCCATAGAACACTAATAACATTAATATGGAAATTGATATCTGAATAAAGGTCCCGTCAATCCTGATATATGTTATCTACATAAATGGAGGAAAAATATTGCATGATTTCCAAATCATTAAAAAAAATACTATGAAAATTTTAACCAACTAAAATAGGATCAATTATATTTTAAGGTCCCAAAATCCAAAATATTTTAACTTATAATAATATTGTGTTAGTTCCCAAGAGAAAACAACCCACATTTTTTAGAAAAGAAACCTAAATAGAGAAAAATATTTGGGTGCCTATACCGAATACAATTTGTTCTATGAATCTAAATATAGAGCCTATGAGACCTAAAACTGCATTTATTATTGCAATCCTACAAATTCAAGAAGATACATCTCATTTGGGACCTGATTTGGGATAACCCCACCACCCCCTTTTATTCTCATTAACATCAATATGTTCAATGAGTTTTGGAGGCTACCATGCTTTCTTTTTTGGAATTATCAAAGATTGGATTAAACTGTTGATTTCCTTAGTTTCAATAATTTTATTTTCATTCTCTTGGGGAAAATTCTTCTTGTAATCAGCCCAATATGGATTAACAAGAGTTTCATCCAAGTCATGGTTTTTATAGGTAAAAGGGTGACTACCTACAGTTACAGGATTACTAATTTTTTCTTAAAAACTTTACTACATATGATGTTGATCATTATAGGGAGAAATTGCCTTAAATCATAAAATTCCCATATACTAGAAGGATTAATCACATTTTATCCTTTAAGATATTCCAGAATGTATGAGGGTATATATTAATTATGAAAATTATATTGTGTCCCTAAATTGATATTCATTTGGGATGTTCCATAAAGCCTATCCCAGTGTTTCTTAGTGTAAGGACTGATCCCCAGAGATTGATTATTTGTCATATCGAGAGGATAAATCCTGCATATCAAACTATTCATCTTACTAACAACATCACTTATGTTCAAGAGGGTAACAACCTTATGTAACTGAATTACAAAATCAGAGATATCATGTGCACTATTAATGTATAGAGACTAACCCTGCAGATCTAGTTTCATCATATACACCAACTCATTAATATAATAAGAAATTTTAAATGGCGTGATATGTCGGTCCTCATAATCCCCTCCAATTAGCAATTGAAGAATTGTGTCAATGGGTTGGAAGGGAAAAAAGAATTATTTCATCATCCTCTACAACATCAACCCATGGATTAGTCAAAATAACTTATATAGAATGGGTAATAACCTGATGATCTCCCACCATAGGTTGATTGGTGATCTTTTTGAAAAGATCCACCACTTTGTTCTCGTGATTTTTAATAAGATCCTTCAAATTATTATTTTAGGGGACTCTATAACCTTATCTTGAATAAATATTTGAATGTATTAATAATGTGGACCGCGATCATACTAAAGTCACAAGAAGGATTGACGTGTTCAGACTAAAACATGACCTCAATATTTTGATCACGGGAAAGTAAAAAAATATAATCAAGATGTTCAGAAACCAAAATGGTATCTAATTGGATTCTAGAAAAAAAAATATCTACTTATTGTGTATGTTTATCCTTATTAATTGGTGTAATGAAACAAGGTACATGATCATTAAGGATTTTAGGATGCTAATACCTCTAATATAATCTATCTAGAATAATCCATATTTGAGGATTGGATTTGTTTTATTGAATGGATTGAAATCGCATTCCCATTTTGAGATTATGTTTAATCATAACATGAGATGAAAGTTTTAGTATTCCTAGCGATCTAGAAATACTCACCATTTTAAGAAGTTATATGACAAAAACCCCTTCTAATCAATATATCTTCCCATACATGAATTCCACCAACAGATATATATTATATTTTTAATGTCAGAATTAGAATAGGGTTTATCCCCTTTAAAAAAATTCACTCATCTCAAGAGCGAGAATATGAAAATATGAAATATTTATTATAATGATTCTGGATCCACCACCACTAAGAAACTAACATCATCATTTTTTTATTAGAATAAGGTTTTAGGCATCAATTTTAAATTTATCTTGTAGACTATATACTTATTCTACAAAGGAAACCCTTACTTTTCTTTGATGATGATCACTAGAGTTATCATTAATAAATATAAGAGAGTCACCTTTGATTGAAAAATCCCATTAAGGATTTAACGAGATAATTATCAATCCAAGATAATGGATCATAGATCATTATCATGGTAAAAATCAAAATATCTGATTCTCGCTTCTCGTTCCCCCATTCTCTATCTCTATAGCTATATATCATGTATAACCTAAGTTCTCCTCAATTATAAAAACGCACCACTCCCATTAATTATTACCAAAACATATTACATTTATCATCAAAAAAACAATACAAAATATATCATCAACATCATTACCCACATTCTTGATATATTTGTATTCAAAAAATACAAACCCCGGGGGTTCTTAATAAGATATCCAAAAGTTGTTTTTTCTAATAGTAGGTAATTCACTAACAACCTTAATTTTAATTATTATTTTTAGAAAATCATATATTTCATTATATTTATGATATAATAGAAAAATTATCTCATATATTTATATATGATTTATGTTTTTTAAAAATATTCATTCTTCTCATATTCCATAAAATGGGAATAAACCATCAATCGTGTGTATGGAATTATACTTCCTCGAAAATCAATGCAATTATATTTCCATCATCTCATCACATTGATGTTTGATATGATGGATTTAATGAATATATATGATATTCATTTCAAAATTATCATTCCTTAAAATTTATAATTTACCATCTTACCTTTTCCTGCCCTGGAAAAATAATAACATTGTTCATTTCCATCATGGAACACCGTCTTACGAGGTGTTTTTATTTTTTTTATTATTAAAAAACATGGAAGATATATTTTAATTTTATTTAAATAAATTAATTTAAAATTTTAATATTATGATCATTATAGGAATATATAATTTCCCTTAAAATCTTTCTGACATGATCATAGAAAAATGGAAATGTAACTGATGCATACATACAACCTACAATCTTCATGATTGTAACATAATACAATTCACATAAAAATATTTCATGGTAGTTTTTTGAATTTATAATTGATGTATATAAATAATATTTATAGAATTATTAATATTATTTATATGAAAAAATATTTACCACATTAACCACAATCAACACACTGATACTTTGTGGAATTATGAACAAAGAAACCTCAAAACACCTTATGTGGAAATAAATAATTATTTAATAAAATTTAACATTAAAATTAATAATGTAAATGGATTTATAATAATTAATGAAAACTATAAAATACTCTTCATAAAATAATAAATTATATAATTTAATTTTATAGGATGTAAATGATATTCGGGATAAAGCCTTGACTGGTGTTAAGAGTTTCTTCTGAAAACAACCTTTTTGAGACAGAAGTGTTTTCATTCACATATATTATTTCTAATTATTTAAATATTTTATAATGAATCCTTCATAAATGATTATATTCTATGTAATAGTTAATATAATTCATTCTTTGGACATTATGATACAAAAGTATAGAATGTGGTAGTGTTTAATTTTCCAATATCATTTTAATTGGGATTAAATGTACACGAATTTACATCAAAGGAAATTATTTATTAATTTTTAAATTAAACCACTTCCATTAATTATCATATGTGTATTCATGATATATATACATAATATAACCATTTCCCACTCAATTGGATATAAATGTGTAGACAAAGTTTAAAAAAAGATAACATCATTTCCCACTTCAGATAAATATCATTTTTAGTACATGTCAATGGATTCTACAAACAATTCCATGAATATATTTAACAATAACTATATGAATTATTAAATTTTTTTTTAATGAATATTAATAAAATTGTCTCAATGGAATATAGATATTTTTTATTGAATGAAGAACATTGTAAATTTTATACAATAGAGTGAACATATTATTTCTTTTCACTTATACTACTTGTTGATTATTTATATTCATCCTAAACACTCAACCCATTGATTCGTAATTAATAATTTTCTATAGTTCATAGCAAATAAAATTATTCCACAAAATTTTTAAATTTTATATATATTCAAAATTAATTTTACATGTGAAATTGTTATTTAACTCATTAATGATTTCATTATTTCATTATGTATTTATATTCATTAATGAAATCATCTAATAATTTTATAGAATTATTCTAAATCCATTATATATGTCTCTTATAAATATACGTAGCTCATTATTCATAAATTTTAATAGATATTAAATTTTCCCATATCAATACACAATGTTTAATATTACGAAATCTCTATTGATTTTTATAAGTGTTATGATTATGAAACCTAATTTCATTCCATTTTTCGTTATTATTCTTATGAGTTTTTATTTTTTTCATTATGTAGAACATAGATTCATCTACCTGATATAAATTTGATGTGGGGTCCTATAATTATATATCCCTCACATGCATTGGAAACTATTTTAGTCTCATGAGACATCATGTATTGGTTTTGGTAGTGATCAAAATCCATTACAGGACTTTGTCCACCTTATTATGTTTAATAATTGGTTAGTCATGACAAATTTAAATGTGATTTTTTATATGTCTACCACATTTTATATGATTCCATGATCTTATGATACCATTTTTATTTTGTGATGACCTGACATTATGACTCATAGTCCTTCTCTATTATGAAATTTGATTATACATTTATCTTTAAGTTATGCTTTCGTATCTTTGGTATTCAATTATTTGGATTGTTAGCTAAAATATTTTAATATGTACTCTCTACGAAATCCTATATTTATTTGTAAATGAAAATCATTTATTATTACACTGTGAATAAAAAAATAAATAATATTTATATTACTCTTACATTGATGTAATGTGAATCTTTTATTCTAAAGGCAATATACCTCTTGATAATTGAGATGAAATTAATATATTTTTCTGTTTTAAAATATTATAATTCTATGTGTAAAATACACGAGTAACTAATAATTTGTATCTATTAATTATCTAGTCATTTTTCATGATTTAGAATAGGATAATATTGAACAAACCCTCAGGACAATCACAAGGAAATGACTAATTATATAAAAATATATTCTATTTTTTGTGATGTATATACTGATTGGATTACCAAAAATTAAATCTATACCTAGATATTACAAGTAGATTTTGACATGGATCATTTTTACATACTAGTAATAATAGGAAAGAGTTATCAATGAGATATAAATAATCATCACTTTGTATGTGATAAATGGCCTCACAACACACCTAGTTTGACACAGTAGGTGTATATTCTTTAAAAAGTTACAGATCTCATTAATATTATTAGGAAAGACCTTATCACAATGTTATGATATAAAACTTGTTAAGAATAACTTCCACGGAACTAGTAGATTGAGACAAATAGGGTTATACATGATAACATATATAATATTTATAAGTTATTCCTTATATGGTTACATGATTCTTTTTCATATGGTAATATATATACTCTATTTTTATCTCTTTAGTTAATGAGGGGAAATAGAAGAAAAAATTAATATAACTTAATTGATGGGAAACTAAATGATATTCCTAATGAGAATTACAGATAGCCATATTTTCATTCTTCTAAATGAGCTATCTTATATTATAATTAATTAATAGAATAAAGTTGAATTTCTGAATACATCATAAAATAAATGGATGTTGTATCATAGAAACCCAATAATTAAATATTATAATGGAAAATAGATTTAATATCCCTCATTTGAAAAATTTGGAAAGAGACATTATAGATAATTTAAAAATTTCACTTAAATATGATTAATATATTGAAAAAAACCCCAAAAATTATGTTTTTGATGAAAAATGTTGAATTAGTTTTACAACATAGAGGGAAATAACGTTCAATAAAATGAACCTCTAATAGTTCATGTTAATATATGTAGGGAACATGGTCATTTTCCAATTCAATTCTACAACCCAAGGTTTAGTGACTAATTTTTTATGTTATTTCAATCATTGAAGTGAAATGACTTGTATTTTAAGGTTTTGGAACCCAATAATCATGTCATTGAGGTATATTTATCTCAAAATGATATTATAGAAAAAATAATCATGATTTATCAAAGGATTATTTTTCAGTAATTTTTCTTTAATAATATGAAAATTATTTTGAATGGTATTAGCAAATTTTAATTGTGATAAAATTGTTAGGTGATTTTTTTTAAAAAAAACACATGATTTAAGGAATGATAATCTTCAGGATGTTATTGATATTAATGTAAATATTTTAAATTAAACTGATTATATCATGGTAGAATGAATGAGAAATATAGACAATAATGGTTGATAAGGTGTTATTTTATGATATAATTCAATATGATTCTATTTATAACAATAGTCGACCAATGTTGAATCAGAATATGATTATCAAATATTAATTCATAGTATTATTAAATAGAAAACTTCAATACTAGTGATAATCATGTAAAATCTATGAAGAGAAAGAGGCTTGAACCCACAACCGAAAGAGGAAGGTTGTAGTGTCAACCACTGGGCAATTAATTCTAAATGTTAAAATTAAGTTTTTATTAGTTAAATTATTTAAGGGATTAATAATATGTTTTTTTGATAGAAATCCATTTTAGGATCATAAATATATTTATTCTTTGAATCTTTTGGTGATTAATTATATTTTTTTGGAAATGATTCATTAGTTTGAGTTATATGGTACTCTTAGGCCCAATATTTTATTTGATATTAAATATTGATTGGGACGAAGAAAATTAAATCCTTCAATGTTGTGGTTATTTGGGATGAACTATTATTTACTTATGGAGTGATTTTATTAGAAAATATAATATCATGCTTAGTATGATGGTGTTTTAATTTCGAGAATTATCAAACATTTTTTATCCATTTATAGTATTTTTCATTTATAAATATATGAGGAAGAGCATATTATTATTATGATTTATAATGTCTTCTATTAGAAGTTATGTTTAGTTTTTTTCAAAACAAATTAACATTAATATTATTAATTTGGAGGAAAAATTGATATTCTAGTGTAATTTATTTAATGTGTGAAAGTAATAAAGTAATGTAAGTATATTTTATTATGCCTTTATTCTAAATACTAATCGGATCCCTCAATAAAAGGAAATAATTTCATGAAATAAACATGATATTAATTTTCAATATATTGATAATCATTTATATTTTTAAAAAAGTTTCTGATAATTAGACATAAATATATATATTCATTTTAAAGACTTGATTTCATATCAATCCAATGTTATCTGATCTAAAACCGTAGTTATGTGATGAACTTCGTGTTTCCCTTTTCTCACTTCTGATGAGGATGTTTTATTGACCCATGTTTCAATGTTGGTTTTCCACAAAAGAATTTTCAAGTGTCAGCCCCTTCATTAATTAATTTATGTTCATATTTAGATGGAACATTTTATTTAATATGGTATTATATAAAAATATTATATTTTAAAAATATTATGCTAGCTATCAAATCGAACATGAAATACTGAGTTTAAATGATCAACAGTACAGTATTAAATAATAGTATTTACATGAGTCAATATATCCTAAAAATTAAATTTAAATACCTAAATAATAAATATTATGTCTTGAAATATGTATAAATTTATCTAATTAATATAGATTTATTATAATACCCTTAATATATATTAACACAATTTTTATAATAATATTTTATTGTACAAAAAAGTATTTTTTATTCAAAATTAAATTTTATTTGATTTTTGGTAAAATATTTTAGTCCATTTATTAATATTTTATAGAATTTACGTAATGAAATTTGATTCTTTTTAGGAAACATAATATGAATACTAATCTATGGATAAATTTTTGGTCTTTTCATGATATATAATTTTCACTGTGAATTGTGAAAAAATAATTTTTTAATTAAATTGTAATTTTATTTTATAAATGAATTCATTCACATGTTCAATTATTCATTTAATTTTATTTAAACATATAATATTTATTATATATTTCTATGTTAAAAAACTATTTATATCTAAATAACTTTATATTATATTTGAATCCATATTTTTTAAGGATTAAAAATTCTTCTTCTGAAAGTTATCTTATAATGAAAAATCATCCAAAATATTAATTAATTAAAATTTATCCCAAATTATGATTTAATTGAATATATATATATATAAATATATTTATTGTTTGAAATCAAACAGTTATTATAAGATCACCATTTCCATTAAAAAATTACATTTTTCTCAAATCCCGTTTTTATCGCACTTCTAGGATTTATTTAAAATTATAATTATAGAAATTTGTTGAAAATAATTTGATAATATATAATCCATAATTGTAATATAATTATATTTATTATATTATAAGTTCAAATAAATTTATTTTCAACCAAAATAATAAAATTAGTTAAAAAATAGGTACTATGGTCAAAAATATTAAATGGAAGATGTGAGTAAACTAAAAGGTAATGAGGGTCAAAATTTAAAAGTTTTTTTGTGGTAGTGGATTATATTAATAATATATATCCATAAAAAATTTATTCTTATATTTTTTAGTAACGTTTTTTTGTGACTTCACGATATTAATATTTTTTAGAGAATTATAAGAATGACACTCCACCTTAATTATAAAAGGGAACCCCCTTTCCCCACAATGTAAAACTGAAAAATCAACTTAGAATGAATTAACCCACTCAAATAAATCATCATCAAACATAACTGCATTGTAGAGCTTTCATATTCATTAATTACTGAACCTAGGTCCCCCTATAAGATATCCAATTGAGGTCATTCCATTCAATGAAAATAGTCTTCATCGTGCTCTTTTATAGATCTTCCTTTTACACCATCAGTTATTTATTAACAATGCAAATATAATAAATTAATTAAATATTATATAATAATATTTTAATAATTTTATTTTTAATATTATTCCATATCCACTTCAATAAAATATGAAATGAAACCAACAAATCATTTGTACGACAGACAACAACCTTATAAAATGATTTAATTTATTTCCATTTATCTCCTCACAATGATAATATATATGATATATTAAATGTCTATATATTATATTCATTAAAAATTAATCATTATTTAACATTATCATATCATGTACCTTCCGACCGTACCATCATGTAAAAATTATATAATCATTCTTGTTTATTGTGATCTATCATATCATAAATTAATGTGATTTGTTTTTTTAAATCAACTTCACATTGGTCCTATATATAACTGTATTTAAAAAATTTATATGTTATTTATCAAATTATTATGATTATAGAGTGAAAAAATATTTCATACCTTCTTTTAGTTATAATATATGGTAAATTGAAACGTAACTCATGCGTACATCTAGCCTACCATGTCAATGATTTTAATGTACAATATTTTTTGTAATTACATTTTACTGTTTATTATGAAAATATATAATTGATGAAAAAATGGAAGAAATATCATAATTATTATTTTGGAGATGATTGAATAACGACTCCTTTCACCATGGTTAGTACACTGATTCCATTTCCAATTTAAGATTTGAGAGTGTTTAAAATACCGGACATGGAAAAAAGTGATTGTATAATTAAATGTGTCACTAAAATAAAAGATGTAAAACAATTTGTATAAGGGAATAAATGTGAAAGTGCTTAAAATTTTAATAAAAAATTTATATAATATGATTATACAGGAAATAGAAATATATATGACAAATCATGGACTTGAGATAAGGGTATCACCTCAAAAATTCATTTGTTGAGACACATGTTTTTTTATAAATGTAATTTATATTATATGATGTACAAACATCCCCTTTTCTTATTTTATCATAAATCCTCAATTAATCATAATATCATAAGATAAAAAAAGTCTACATCATTTATGGGAGGTTATGATAATGTGTCAAAACAATTGATATATTTTATTAATTAATCAAATTTTTATCATGATTTTTTATGGTGGGATTTATGATCTATAAATGTTTTTTATTATTTTTTAATAAAACACCTCATTTTTATATCCTATATTTATTCATTATATTAAAATGTAATGGTAATATTTTCAAATCTTTATTAATATATTATTGTGAAATTACATTTGTGAAATTATAATATCATTTTTCTAAATAGATAAAAATAAATTTTCTTCCATATATATTTTCTCTAAAAATATTTTCAAGAATAATTTAAAAATTCCCAGTAAAATTTATTAAATAATTTATTACCCATGATGAAAACTTTTTAAAACTATTTTAAATGAACCATCTATTAATTTTTTGAATGGTAATATTTTTAACATTTTACATAAGTGTGAAGTCAATATCAATTTTATCATACATTCAATTAAAAGTATTACCCAGTATTACACCAACCATGTATTAGAAAAATTATTCATATAGATCCATTATTATTTTTCATGAATTTTTTTTCAATATTATCTAGATAATTTTCATTTTAAAGTTATTTTAAAACATGATATTTTATTATCATCAATAATTGTTTTTAATTTTCGTCAAGTTATTTTAATTAATCAATGAAAACAAAATATAATTTTATGAAATGCTACTAAATTCGGTATTTATGTTTCTGAAATATGTACCAATGTCAATATTCATTTCGTTTTTAGGGAATAACTTCTTTATTATCATTTCTCAATGTTAATATTTTAGAAATATCTTTTCATTATTTTAAATCTTAATATTATGCTACCCATTTTCATTAAATGGGTAAATTTTTTGATTAATCCTTATGATTGATATCAATATGTGTCACACATATACATGTAGATTATATTTATATATATAGTTGATCTAGAAAAATTTATCGCCCTAAAAAATATGGTTGTGTTTTAGTCTCATGAGACATCATGTATAGGATTAGAGAGTGAAGTCCATTTATTATGGGGCTCTAACAACAATTTGATTTTATCCAGGCGGTTACCATTTACTTATGATAATGTTAGGATTTATTTTAAGACTAGATATTCTATGATTCCAAGATAATTTGATACTATTATTTTAAAGTTAGGATCCCATGTGGCTACTCTTAAGAATTCTAATTTATGATATTATGTTATACTTTTTACACACAATTTATTTTTCAATATCGTGTTTTTCCCTTAGTTGAATTTATATATCAAGAATTTTGACTATTTATTCCCAATTATTATACACGAGGATTAAGATATATGTAGGATTTATGATCTCATTATGGAGAATAAAATAAATAAGTGTTATTTTACTCAGACATTGATATATTTTGAACCCATTCATCCAAAGACACTAAGCCTCATAATCAGTGGGATGTAATCAATTGATATTTATATTAAAAAATCATGTTATAATAAGTTTAAATTTTATTGGGTTATATGATGATGGAAATTACCTCCTCACTTGTTTTAAAATCCCATGTCCTTAAATCATTTTCCGAGATGTTTCTTTCTGAATTCTCTCATGATGAAAATTGATTAATTTTATTTTTTGTTTTTGATTCATTTAATTTTTAATTATTTTAAATAGTATTATTATTAACTTTATTTTCCGTTAATAAATTGTATGTATAATATTATCTATATATTGATTGTATGAAAAACAATTTCTTCATAATATGAAATTTATTGATAAAGTAGGGCCCATCAGAGTCATGTAATAAGACCCCAAATGAAATTGATAATGGGGAATTTTGTATTACATATGAAATATGTAGAAGACCTTGATCTTCGTATAATGGTATCTATATAATCATCTCGAATTTATTCTATTATTTTCATTAAGATGATGAAATTTACCTTAATTTTAGTATGATTATCAAAAGGGAATCATTTATCAGATAATTTTTCATTTTAATCAGAACATTACATGTGTTTTATTTCTAATTCCACAAAAATATTCTAGATTGAATACCAAACATTATTATAATTACATTTAAGAATATAAACTATATGTATACTGATATCCATTTCATCATACCCCATGGCCAGAAATATCTTATCAAGGGACAAAAACAGTTTCATAGCTACCATAGGATCAGTAGTCCATCAAATGGAATGGTGAATTTATTAGATGAAAAAATACAATATGGGTGTATGAGGGTATGGGACATGATGAAACCCTATAATTTAAATAATACTAATCCTAACA
This sequence comes from Viscum album, assembly GCA_963277665.1. Lineage (NCBI taxonomy): Eukaryota > Viridiplantae > Streptophyta > Magnoliopsida > Santalales > Viscaceae > Viscum > Viscum album. The sequence goes on along the minus strand of OY728147.1, from coordinate 1,350,519,005 downwards.
TATGTCTCGAAAACAAATATAGTCATGATTATCATTGTGACACACTAGTTGTATTAGAATTCTCAATTGCGAAATAACAATTTTGAACAAAAGTATTGATAATATCCATTTTCTAAAGATAAATTTTTAACAATAGAACATTAATATTTTTTTCATAACATTAGTAATTTTAAATAATTATATATAATATTATCTATTATGTAACACTTAACATAAATTGAAAATTCATTTATTATTAATCATAGAATCATATATTTTTTCTAGGAGTATATTATTCAAATATTTCATAATAGATTCTAAATAAAATTTCATTTAATGCATGTATATCCAATTGAAGTGGAAAATTTGGATTGTATTAAGGGAAAACTCAACATGTAATCAACCAATGGTTTTGATAAACTAAGTATACAATTATCAGTGTTATTTCCCTAATATTCTTTTAGGAAAAAACCATGTCTATTATTTGAATCTAGAAAGTTGAATATTACTATGAAAATAAAAAATACCACAAACTTAACAAAATATTTATAACATTATCATAAAATTAGAAATATATTCAAAGTCTAACATATTATTATGTATCAAAATCTATGTCATCATGATTATAATTCACATGGGTTATACTAAATGTTTTCTAATAACAACTACAATAACATAAAATACATTAACCTATATATCGTGTGAACATTATTAAAATGGAATTAGTAAAAGAGGGAATATATTGAAGGATCAATTATCTTTGCAGTCATAGAGAGATAGATATATATATGTTAAAAATTTTATAATATGAATAAAATATAATAAATAATAAATTTAATTTATTAAAATCCACATATCCCATTCAAATATTTTATCATAATTTCTATGTGAGGGGAAACTAAATATGGGTGAGTTTTAATTATTTTTAAGGGTTTTATACAGTTGAATGTATATTTTGTAAATAATATATAATTATTATGGAAAAGAAAATAACTAAAGCTCCATGTGATTTTATAAATATCATGAGTAATATAAATCATTCATGGATAGATTAGATGAAATAACAGCATGTATAATAATAATATGATTATCAGTAAATGAAATTCATAATATTGGACATCATGATCTCAGACATCCTAAAAACATTATCATCATGACCCTACAACAAGATACTTTAATTGATTTGTATTAAATAAAAAAACTATTTAATTAGGCTAAAAAATTTGTCTCATTATACCAGTCAATGCATCCATGGGATATCAATAACCATGACCCATGCATAAATTCATGTTAGTGTTTTCCCCATATATGTAATGATAAATTCAAGTCATACACTATATTACATATCAATAAATAAAATGAGAAAATAGAAGAACTTTTTTCAATAAATTTGAAAAATATGTAGATGGACGAAAAATACGTTCTATTAAAAGATAGATACAAATAGATTTCTCTCCTCAATATTTTTTTCATTCCAGTATTCAAGAGGGGATATGATTAAATAAAACATGATAAATGATTATATATACTATAGATAATAAAATATGTGTATTTTTTATGAATAAATTATAATTTTCATTTGGTGAAAATAAAAACAATCCAAATAATGTGAATACAAAAAATACGTACCTTTTTATTACAATTTTATTCACAAATCGTTAAAAAAATTAATTGAGAAATTAATAATTATAAAAAATTCACTATTCATTTTATATTTATAAAATGGATGGTATATACATCACATAAATGCATATAGGTTAATAATATAAAATATGTATCAATAGAATGGAAATTGATTTGAAATCCTTTACCATAGACATCGTCTTTGTTGAAAATTATTAACCTCAGGTATAATTATTTTAAAAAAGTAATTAATATAAAATAAATTAATATTATTATTTATAATATCAAATATGAGCCTATTAGAAAAAAATTCACTCGTTTGTTGACAATCATTAAATATTACCATTGTTTCTGGTTTTTACTGTATTATTTTCTCATGCAGACCAATCATGGTTGTTTTAGTAAATAACCATCGGATATCGTTTCAGCATATCAATAATTATATCAATTATTAAAATATATTTTTCATTTATTATATATATTTTTATAATCATTATGGAAATCTGTTCATGGAAGATGAATCACTACACTTTATTGTGATTATAGGTCATACTCACACAGAGTGACATTATCATATTCTAAATGAATAAAAGTGTACTGGATTTTATGATATATAAATTTTTGTGAATCAATATTAATTTTTTATTTTCATTTGTTTCATTAATTCCATAATTTTCACTATCGAAAAAATTCATTGAAGGAAATCATATTACATTATCTCATGAGAATATAGTCCGCCATACACAAGAGGGATAATTATATTTCTACTTTCATAGATAAGGGGAATGATAGATATTTTAAAATCAATATAATTATATATTTGTATATGGGAGATAATATTTTAATACTTTTATTTTTGTATACTAATGAGAGGTTGTAGATGAATATTTAATAAATAAATAGATTTGTTAAGATGATTACTTCATCTTAGGGGAACACCCATTAGATCTCATCTAATGAACCTTATGGTTTTAAATATGGAAACACAATGATACCTTGATCATGTATAAGAATATTGGGTAGATATTTTTGTTGGTTTTTGGTTATGAAAAATTACATTCATGGTCTAGTAAACTGAGATATGGTGTTAGCCACTTATAATTGATATTAGTGGCACAATTGTAATTTTCAAATGATTTAGAATAATTTCAAGTGACATTAATGGAAATATAGAACTAAAATGACCAATAATGTAATATTATCAGGTTAATATCTACATAAATTCTTAAAATCTAGTTTCTTCAGGTTCTTATTTCACTTTATCATGTATCCATTTTTATAAACCAACTGAAAAAATAATTTTTTACTTTTCCATGGTAATTAAATTTTTTTATTTTTTCTATACATTATGAACATAATTTATATTGATTTTATTCAATAATATTAATTTTTATGATTCCAAATAGGGAATCCATTTTATCAAATCCAATACCCTTCAATGCTAAGTATTATTTCAAACTATTATATTCCATTAGACATAAAATCACAAACCATCACATGAAAAATTGTTTACAGAACTTTATGTCCATACAGACATACTATGTTTTTAGAAAGCATTATATTCCACCATATATAGAAATTATTATAATGTAATTACAAAAATAAAATAAAAAATACTCAATAAGATCCATTGGATTGAAGGTGATTCTTATCCATCAGAATGACCTTGGTTCAGTCAAGTTTTTAGACTTATGTCATGTATATTAAACTAAAAAATATAATGAAAATTGGATTTAACTTAATACATATACATAATCCTTACCCTCATTTATTTCAATACCATTGATAATCACTACGGATGTACTTTAGATATACAAATTTTTATAATAATATTACAACACTAGTAGAATACTAACCTATACCAACGGTTTGGAACCGTTGGTATAGGCCTCCAAACCGTTGGTATAGCCTATACCAACGGTTTGGAGAACCGTTGCGAAGTAAGCCGTTGGGATAGGTCTATACCAACGGTTTTCCCAAAACCGTTGGTATAGACCTATCCCAACGGTTTACAAAACCGTTGGTATACGTAATATGAAAATCTATTCCAACAGATATAAAACCGTTGGTAAATGTATTTCAAAAAAAAACATGCGCTGGGATTTGATCCCACGACCCCTTGTTTATAATCGAACGACTTAACCACTAAGCTAACATCACTTTTGTAAACATAATTTCATAAATATATATATGTATTATCATAATTATTTAAAATTTAGATTTATATAATGTTCTCGGGTAGCAGACCTGGAAGAAATGAAAGAATCTATCCCAACGGTTCTCAAAACCGTTGGGATAGACCTATCCCAACGGTTCTCAAAACTGTTGGGATAGGTTGAAATTTCCAGGGGGAGAATGTTGGATTTGGGGTGACCTTTCCCAACGGTTCTCCCAAACCGTTGGGAAAGGGGGGGTCTTTCCCAACGGTTTGGGAGAACCGTTGGGAAAGGGGCCTCAAAACACCCCTTTCCCAACGGTTCTCCCAAACCGTTGGGAAAGGGGGGGTCTTTCCCAAAGGTTTGAGAGAACCGTTGGGAAAGGGGTGGGAGAACCGTTGGGAAAGGGTGTATATAAGTGTTGGGAAAGATCCGATTTCCAGTAGTGCAAAATAATTGTTTCTATTATAATGAATACTTTTAGAATTTTAATTTGACTAAACAAAAATGAAATTGAACATTATCTTACAAATGATTTTTCAATACCATCTATTCTATTCAATTTAAAAAACACAATAATATAACTTCCTAATCATTACTTATAATAATGAGTTCTTTTGAATAGTTTTTATATTATACATTTCTCAACTCATGTACATTGAAGATTCGTCTTTTTGAGGTTGTCTTTATTCTTAATTATTATTATTTATGGAATTTTAATTCCAAAAAATATTTTTCATGGTTATTTTCATTATAAAAGAATATTATTTTTTACTATGTCTGATCATTGTAATAAACAAGTGGTTCGTGGAATTGGAAGATAGTGAATCTCATCCATCTAATCAGGGGCTTCCAGTGATAGGAAGAGAGATGTCAATTAACAAATTGATGTCTTCTATGGATATGAAGACATATCTTGTTATGGTCATCATATTGAGGAAATAGTTTATTGGAAGAGGCATACATTATAGTTTGTATAACTCCATGGATACCATTAATATTGGTCATTTTAAACCATTACTCATAATGTTAAACAAGTGTATTGTTTTAAAATAATTTATAAGTCATTCATAATTATACTATTTATCGTAATAATTGTTTTAACATGTCTTTATCACTGTGAATGTAATTTTAAGTTAATCTTCATACATATATTTCTATACTATTTTGTTTATCATTTTATTTGTGATAATGATAAAAAAATACTCTAATTTAATAAGATCATTTTTATTATGATTCAAACATTCAAATAATTATATATAATATGTGTTAAATATTTTTAATTTAATATGTATTTTGTTTTGATTATATTAAAAGTTTGAAGAATAATTCCCTAGAAACATATTTTTAATCTGTCTAAGGCACTCTTACAATCCAACAATTGGAATCAGATCATATTTATACCGCTGTAGTTTATTGATACCAATTGTTAGATACAGTGGTATCGAATTAGGGAATACTGGTGGTGAATAGTTCTTCTTTATTTGTTATTACAATTAAAAAAATTATTATATTAATAATAATGTGAATAGTTTATACATAAATAAAATAGACAACACAATATGTTTTTATAGATTTGTATGTCACCATGATTTTTGTCCTCTCAACAATCTCCTCTACTGCTCAATGAGATTGGTATGTAGTTAATCCTCACTTTTGAATGGGAGTGATGACTAGATTATATAAAAATACCAATATACCATTTTTACAACTAGTGGAATCACCCATGACTATTGAAGTATTCATATCATACCCGCATTTTTTCAAGATGGAACAACCCAATTTTCATTCTGGATTGGAGGAATAACCCAATGTAATATTTTTTAATAGAAAATCATAAATTAAAAATCTAGAGAAAAAAGGTCGTCTGAATTATTACAGATGAAAACAATTTAAAAACGGTCTGGGAAGATAATGTAGAAATTTGTTTGAATCTCATGTTCATTGATCACATCAGTGGAAGAAGTTGAAGATAATGAAGATCTATAGTGATCAAAACATTAGAATAGATCTCAAAGATCTTTCTAGTTCAATTTTGGCAACTCAATAAAAGTATTATCATGTTGTTTTTCAAATAATTCATCTACAGATTTACATGAAATTCATCCTTTAATAAATCTTAATAACAATAAAACAATTATCTATAGCATAATTTCAGTGTTTAATTGATTCAAAAAACATTCTAGTGTTTAATAATAAATTAATCATATTTTTACCTACTTTTTTGGAATCCTTACTGAATAAAATATTTTATTGGACAAATATTTATTCAGGAAATATTAAATGGAATTTTTAATTTATTGGGAGTAATAAATCATTAAAAACTATTGAACCAATAATATAGTTATTCATATTATATATGAAGGATATAGTTAAGAAAAATTGAACAACATATGAAAAATAATCAAGATGTGGAAATGTCACTATAATGATTATGAAATTATTTTTAAAAAACAATTATATAATTTTAATGTCAAAAAAATTAAAAAAACAATTTTATTTTAAAATAATATTAACTAAAATAAAGAGAATAAAAAATATGTAATGTTATTTAACTATTATGGAGACATTAACTACCCTTGAAAAAAGAGATATGTGAGACATTACTAACTATTAGAAAATTTCAATGGTGGAAAAACATAGTATTACCTAGTATTTCATTTTTACACAAAAATTGAATGAATTAAAAAAAATTAAATAATAATAATCATATCACAAAATGTATCTATTTTAAAAAATTAAAAATACATACCATTGGATCTCTAATAGTGATTAATTTTCTTAATTATGGATGTCCAACTATGTATAAATTTCTAACCATTGGGTTCTGATGTTGTATTATAAAAATATCTTTAAAAATAAGAATGATGTTGTAGATGAATAAAACCAAAACGATTTTGCTAACAGAATCATTGAGTAATAAGATCCATCAAGAATAAATTAATGGAAAGATATTTCCATTTTCCTAATCAAATAAAAAATCATGGAATATAAATACTAAAGAGAATAAAAATCTTTTGATAAAAATAACAACAGAAAACCAAAATAAATATAAATAAATAGTACAAAATCATAAATAAACATGTTATCATGAAAGATCTTGGTTATAGATGTTGTGTGGAAAACAAAAAAAATTAGTGAAAAAATAACCCACAAAAAATGTTCAATAGTTTGTAAATTTAGCAACCATTGAGATGCAACAAGGAATAAATTTAGTCCTAGTTATTCTCTTGGTAGTGAGTCAATTACTCACCATTGTGTTCTAGTGATGAGTAAAAATAAAAATAATTGGAAAATTCAAAATAGTGACAACAATGACTCACTCATCATTGGTTAATTCAAACACTAAAAAAATGAATCATTATTTATACAAACCAATGAAGACTCAAAAAAATAAAAAAATGAGATTTGGTACATAGATATTAACAAACAAAATAATGAAAACATAAAAGAACAAATAACACCAAAGGATACTATAGTGAACCATGATTAGCACGAATAAGAGATTCATCATGGAAAATAGGATGATATCTTATAATAGCAATGAGAAAAGAACAATATATTGAAAAGTATGAACAATAATCACACTATGTCATTCAGAGAAGATATATAGTTTCAATGAACGGATTTTGGAGACAATGAACATTAAAATATAGGAAATCTACCAGAGAGGAATGGAAACTAAAAAACTGAAGCATGCGGGATAATAGAAGGGCTCATAATTCTATTGAAGAAGAGATCGAATGGTGGATGAGAATTAATAAAGTGAATCGATGGCACAAATTAACTCTAATTGTAAAATATGCATCCCATAACAAATCCAATAGTTTGGGAGACATTGGTATATAATCTAAGATGTGGTGTAGATCATTTAGAACCAAACAACATTGCACAGATACAAGGCCTATGGGCCATATATGTGACCAATTCCCATCCAATGTGGGTACACTACCCATGCCTTATACACGGGCTTGCAGACTCAAAACATTCACAATTCCGATGTGAAATCATTCTCTTTGAAAGACTCTTGTGAGGGTCAACCCATGAGGAAGATCCACGGGTCCCGTTAACTATGGTTTAGGTTCACCTTGGATGATTTTACAAAGAAAAATATTGTCTTTAAAAAATGTATAAATACAATTCCAACCAAAATTCATGACAATGTAATAAACCATCTTATTTTAAAAAATATTTTTGAAACAAAAATTTTATGTAATTAAATTTTATGATGTATAATTTATTAAATAAATATATCATCTTTTTAATACCCTATTACAAACATATCAATGCAAAATACTATTAAGAACCAAAAAATTAATTGGCTTTGTTGAATTTATTTTGATAATGAACCTATAAAATATGTTAGAAAGGACTTTTTTAAGAAACATTTGTTTCAAGAATAAGATAAGATTAAATTAACTATACAACTAGTAATAATAATAAAATGGATTTATATTAATATAGGGAGAAAAAATATATACATATTTCATTTAAAACATTAAACATTCAATATTATTTTATTAAATTAAAAATGAATGACATTATTACTTAGGAAATAAGATTTTAACAAAATATCTACATTATCCTCCATATAATCATATAATTATTACTATCAACGTGATTTTCAAAATAATTAATTCTTAAAGTTATTGAAAATTATTATAAAAAATAATAAATTTTTAAATATTATATTTTTATATCTTCAAAATTGATTATTTTAATGGAAGATATAAAAATTATTTCATTGCTATTTTTTAGTCTGGTACGTAAAAAAATAATATTAATACTATAAATTTATTATTTTTCTACCATGAAATATTAAAATTTTAATTTTTTCATAGTTATATTATAATAATATTTTCACATAATATAATTGAATCATTGGAATTGTATTCTATTCATGAGATTCCATTTATAATCAAGGTGATTTAAATCCATTTGAGGATATATGAAAATCCATATTCAGTTTTGGTATGTTGAAACCATTATAAATTTAATTGAATCCTAAATATAGTGAAATGTAAACAGTATAATACTTCTATGAATGTCATATGATCATTATTATCTAAAATTAATGGCCCACCACACTCATTGATTATAAACCTGTTTCATTTTTGTTCTATATGATCTAATATTATTCTATGCTATAATTTTTTCATAGGATCGTCATAATCCATTTAGATACATGTGATTTTTTATGTACCTACTCATTTATTTCATGAAAAAAGATCTCAAAAAATTAATTCACAATCCCTTTATAAAATTTAGATATATGGACACTCTAATAGAAATTTGGACGACTTCCAAACAAACCCATCTTAGTCAAGGGGCATATAAGTACTAACCACAAAAATCCTTAGGGTTTCATATAATGAAATTTTTCATTCATTAGGATTAATGTTTATTACATGAGGATTCCCTAGAAATCTTTTCACTACCCCACACTATGAAAATAAGAAATTAATATTTCATTATATAAAAACACACAACATGAATACCATTTTTCACTAGAGTTATAATTTTTTTAGTATATCTTCTACTATCGATAATATGTTTCCTCTACTGGATAATGGAATACTTGAAAGGATCTTCATTGGTATTATAATGAAATGTAATGTTTTCATCCAGATTCATTTGATGACATTACATTATTTCATATATGTATGTTAGATATGATAATCTTCCAATCTCTTATAAAAATATACTAAATCCAATTAAATATTTTACCTATCATGGTCTATGTAAACATTCTTTATCCTACAGAAAATCTGATTATTATGAAAATAAATTAAATTATTAAATTTATCCATGGAATATGAAATATACCTAATTAATTATATATATACATATATAATAGATTCATCAATAGATTTATTGATTTTTGAGTATCCACCAACTACATTAAATTTAAATGTTCACAAATATTGGTATGTACTAATTAGATATCCGATTTCAATTCAAAGATTCCAATTAATTTATATTTGGAAATTTTTCAAATAAAAATATTTATGAAAATAATAATTATTTTGGTTTAAAATAATCTAAATTACAATATTGTTATCATTATATTATGTTAGGTACATTTTGATAAACTAAGTTATTTTTCTATAACATGGCCTAATATGACTAAGAAGAACTATATTCATTACCAATAGAAATTACGTAGTTCAAGAAATCTTATACATAAGGGCCACTCATTAATGTTGCATAACATTACCTATTTTATCACTATAAAAGATGTAAATTTTTTTCCTAGTCATTTATATAATCATGTCCATATCAATATAGCAATAATAAATGGTTTTTTTGTAGTATAAGGAATAAAATAACATTTTTATTCAAAAATAAATGGAGATAAAACGATAGGTGTTAGTCTCTAATAGAATCCCAATAATTTTTACCTATATTGGAAACTGAATTATGTACTTAATATCATTGAATTATTCTAAATATTAATGGATCCTTTAGTTGGAATCAAATTTGTAAAATAAAATACATATCTTCTAACCAATTTATATAAATAGACAAATTCCACTAAACAAAAAATATACACAAATCATCCCCATGCATTGTCATTATGGAACAATTCTTCTTTAAGTGGAAATTATTTCCATATGAAAATTAAATATAATCTTATTTCCTTTGTTGACCCGTGATATTCCATTTTTTGGAATGATTGTTTGAGGAAGCCTTGGAATTAATCTCAGTCTAGGTAATTTTTACATTACCATTCATCATTTTCATTATACGAACATTAATATTTTATTTTCTTCATCCATATAAACCTGGATAAAGATATTTGATTAAATAAGAGAATGTATAATTAATGTTTTGTTATTAAAATTAAGAATAAATTTGGGGTAAGAGCTAATTTATTGATTCAATATTGATACGGTTTCGTAATTCATTAGGTTGTTTTTATTCTAGAATCTAAAGTACCATAATATAACTAATAAAATGAATATGTGAGGCCAATATAGAATAACCTGTAAATTATTCATAATAAAGAGTTATGTGTGTATCTTAAACCATTCCTATATAAATATATCAAAATAAAAATCACATATATTCTTGAGTATTATACAGGTATCCATGTTCACATATAACTAAAAATGTTATCATAAATATATAATATTATATAACACGTAACATATATTTATTCATTCACCTATTTTCCATTGAAAATGAAAACTTTGTCATATTCTCCCTGGGAAGAGTGTTTAGAATTGGTGATTCATCCGTCTAATGACATCATTCAGTGTGTAACATAGGTCATAGGTGTTGTGCTATTCTTGGAAGTTAATGCTAATGAGGTTATTATTTTCGTCAGTGTTGGACATGGGGACATCGTGGTTGATGGACATTCAATTCTATAACATAATTATAATAGTGGATTATTGTTATATTGCATGATTATTAAAATATTTGATACATTTATATATAGTTAGAGTTATTAATATCAAACTATTACTTCATGACTCAACATCCATCACTATCAACTCATAATATTTATCGTGTTAGAATCCACTGAATTGGATCCATCATTAGATTATTCATTGATTTTGATATAACATTAATTTTTCTTATTTTATATATTATTATGTGTATATTACTTTTTTTATTTATAAACTTACTTTTAATATTGAATAGCTATTAAAAACTGATTCAATATGTCATTATATAACATTAATTCGTAACCTATTTATTTTATTTCTAGTGTAAATTCAGGAAACTTAATTCCCATAAGAGATTGGAAATAATTAATCAATAAATTTAAGAATTCATTTATTAAAATAAAATTAATAAATTAAATAATAATGATAATTATAATGTTTGATTTATTTATTAGAAAATAAATCAATCTATAATTTTTAGGGAAATAAAAACATCATTTAGATCTATCTTTATTATTATCATTCTGTCATTGACATGTGCATCGTCATTATTGATTTCACCTTATATTGTGTTCTAACCCACCCCCACTTTATAAGGCTCAATTGGCTCCATACATTGTTTCTCACATTTATGTGAGACATAATAAAAGAATGGTTAATGGGGGATTACAATAATGATATAATTGATGGATAAGTCTAACATATTAGACATAATGGATTACCTGTAACTATTGATATGTAATTAGAAAAAATGTTATAAATATAAACATACAAAACAAAATGAAACTATACAAAAAACCTATTATACATAGGTTATTCAAAAGTCATGATTATTAACAAACATTAAAAAAATAAATACATAAATAATGATTAATCTAAATGTGTCATTTCATACAAAAAATCACACCAAAATTTAGTTTGGAATTAATTTATTAATAAATTAATTTACATAAATTTGACCATCAAAATTCTCCTTCAAATACCTACCATATTTAATTATGAATTGGTAAAGTTAATAATTTCCACATAACATATTGTTAGTAAACAAAAAAATTTACCATCCTAACTATGTGCCACTATTTACTGTTTTTTAGTCTTGATTAAATATTGAATGTAACATACATAAATATTCATGTATTAATTCAAATGTTTTATTTCAATATGAATATGGTTGGCATGTTAAGTAAACAGTTCATATTTTATATATAAGAATGTTTTAGGTTTAATTGTCCTATTAAACAGTGTTTAAGTGAAATCAATACATATTATTGGATTAATATTATAAGATGTAGTTAATTTTGAAATTAATATTCTACAAGATTATCTACATGACATTTGAAACCACTACATGTCGTGTAAGGTAATGTAATTCTATATTTAATTTTATCCTATGTAAATGAATCTCACAGCCCAACATGGATTTATCATCCATGTATATATTGGTCTATTTTAAAATGATTATATAAATATGTGCACACCATGTATGGACATCCGAGACACATGCCTTGGGATATTCTGTTTTTGTTGATTATAGATGTAAATGCGGAACAAATTATGAGCTATGTAAATACATCATTAAGAATCAGTGTTGAAAAAATATAAGTCATATGAACCATATATTATAAACATTATTCATATTTAACAAAATGGTTTAATGAATTTCACTATATAATCATTTAAACTGTAATGTGTGTACACTAGGAAGATTCCATGTAATCTATCATTACATGTTCTTATATAGCTGGTAATACATGTTACAATCTATCTTGTCAATTAATGTAGTAAAAAATAAAAAAACTATACTCTATGACATGACCCATGTATCCTAAAGACCATCCTAATTCATTGATCCTCTTCATAATATATGTCCATATTTTTAAGCACTTTTGCAATATGTCATGCGACCTAAAAATATGTCCCCTTCTAATGGAATACCCCATAAATATTCATGTGATATTAACCTATATAAGATCAATAATTTGTAAAAAAAAATTAACTATAATAGTATGAATGAGTTAAACAAGAATTGAATCCAATAACATATATATAAAGTAATCATTTGTCGGATTAATAATTAAATATATAGGTTGAACACTTTGATGCCATTTGATAGTTCCAGAACCAATAAATGTATTTATTGGGGTTATATAAATATAATATTATATTTTAATCAATGAATTAATGAAAAGGTATATCAATGTAACATCCATGACTATAAATATTTTATATTTTAATGTATGTACATTGCTTTCGATTGAATATGATACACGCAACACTGAACCATATTAACACTTGATTATTTAAATAATAATGTTAAAACATATCCATTAAATTGGGTAGTATGAAAATTATATAATTTATTTTGAAATTTATATAAATTTAATAATCAATATAAATGTATTTATAAAATTATATAGAGACAAACACTTCTTAAATTAATAGTAGTTGGGGTTTGGCTTAGTGGTAAGCACCCCGTAATACTACATGGAAAATGGGGGTTCAAAACCGATGGGGCGCAAGTACTGTAGCAGTACTGTAGCGCCACTGTAGCAGCGGCGGCACTGTTCATCATCGGGTACTGTAGCGGCGGCAGGGCACTGTAGCGGCGACGATACTGTGCGGTACTGTAGCAGCAGGTTACTATTCACAGAATGTGAATTGGCCTTATAATTTGGGCCTACGTGCTATGTAATGGTCTACAAGCCCACTGGGCCTTCGGGCTATGTAATGGGTTTCCCTCTACCCAGTTAAAAAGAGGACTTTGCTTTGATTTAATAATAAAAATGAGGCTTCGGCCCCAACCTTAAAAAAAACTTCTTAAATTAATACATTCCATTCAAAAATGAGTTTGTATCATTTTTTGTGATAATATTATAATAAATATTTTACCATTAATAAATACTATTTCTATAAAATGAACATTATTTTTTAAATCATCCAATAAATATTATATTTGGTTAAATATTTTCAATTTTCTGAAAATATTGACTATTTACTGAATTGATAAAATAACAATTTTAGTAATATTGTAAATTTTTAATAAATTATATTCCATTATTATTTTATTTTCATTTAAATTTAAATAATTATTATTATATTATATAATGTTTTTTCATTACATTTAAATAATATTTATAATGCCTATTTTAATAATTTTTTCATAGGATTACAAACACATTTTTTCTAAAAAAAGTTTTAAAGAGAATAATTATTATCAATTATAGTTAACTAAAATAATCCCTAAGGAGGAACTAAGTATATTAAATATAAATATATATATATATATATACACTAATTAAAATTAATTTAATTATGACTAATTTTCATATAGTTATAATAATATAACCTTATTCTTCAAAAAAGTTCATTTCTTGAAAATCATTTTTCTTACACGTCTATGGGTATAACTTTTAAATTAATATCCAAAACAGTTGTGAGTATAATTGGAAAAAATTGGTTCCATAATAGGAGTCAGTGTAATTTATATTATCCAATGAGTTTAAAATAATTTTTTACAATTATGAATAGAAAAAATAGTCAATATTATATATAGTTGTGAAGGTAAAACCATGTATTTATCGGTTCAAACTAAAAATATAAAGGTTAAAAATTTAGACAAAACATTTCCAATTTTTATCTGATTCTCATATTTATAAATTATCTCTTATAAGGTTTAAAAATTGGTCATTTTTTTAATTTTGGAAAGTAAAAAATAGGGGTTAAATTATTTCATCAAAAAAATCCTAAATGTTTCCTCTCCAACATTTATTATAGGACTACCATCTTCAATCTACATCACAATTCCAAATCCCATTGTTTCAACCTTGAAATGATGAAATAAATTCTTTCATTAAATAACATTATCATATATTCCTTGTATTTCTCTTAACTCAATCATATACAGGTTATTTCTTCAATATTAAAGAATATTTCTCAATAAGAGGTAATGTCCTTAACTGAGAAGATTATTTTATTTGAATCTTAACCATTTTAAAGTCAATTTAAACCGATATTGTATAATAATTTTATTATCTTCCATATAAGGAGATGATTTTATGTTAAATTAATTACCAACAACCATCTCTTCCTCCCTTGAATATTAATCAAATCCATTGATCATGTGCACAAAAGACTATCAACTCATGAACTGATGTATTTTGTTTCTGATAACCAATTATCATAGAATAATATTTATTATTTGTAGGATGTAGCTACAACTGCTTAATTATAATTACATTTACTTATTACTTTCCTTTATTATGGGAATTCAACATTGCCACTTTTGTGGGCGGAAGGCTATCGCCTCATGAAGTGAAGTTAGTTTTTTCACTTACATTTATCATGGATGGGAATACATAATAATTTTATGTTTACGTTTTAAATTCCATAAATTATAATAATTATTTAAATTAAATATATCATATAATTTATTAAATCTCAATCTATTTAATAAATGTCAACGTTTTGTATGTGTATGGAGGAATACCACCTTGTGAAGTGATGGGTCTCATTTCATACTACTAATTAGGAAGGAAATAATTTTTAATTTTATTTAATTAAAAATATTATATTTTTTATATAATTATCATTAATGAAATATAAAATAACACATACCATCATTCCATCCCAATTATTCAAAAATGGGAATGTTACTTATCTGTAAGTACGTCCAACCATCTCTTGGATTATTTCATTGTTCATTTTCATAAAATTATATAATTGATGGTTTTAAAAGTATAATTTATTAATTTAAATGAAAATTATTTAAACATTAACATTATATATATGATAAAAAAATAACCTTCATACAATTAGAATCTTACAGAATATGTTTTGTACATATGACTTTTCAAAGGTTAAAATGCATTATGTGTAATGAATTATCTATTTAATTAAATATAAAATGTTAAAAAAATAAAATAAAATGAATAATATACATGAAATGGTTTATATATAATTTTAATTATTATGATATTTTTATAATTAATGATGTTAAGGAACACATATGACTATTCAGGCTAAAGGTAAGGATTTCGTCTGAATTTTTCATTCTTTTAAATACACTTATATTATGAATATAATTTCATTTATATGGTGTATATACTCCCCCAATTATATTCTATAAAATTAAATCGTCATGCTTTATTTTTTTTTATTACAACTAATTTAATTCAGTCAATGTCATTATTATTCCATAAATACCAATGTAGTATGTTTTTATTCATTGTATCATATTAATCTAGAATTATTATTCTTGAATTAATATTGAAAACATTTAAATGATAATTTTATAATAAACACATTTCAATTAATTCTCCATTGGTTATTCATAAAATTTCAATGTAATATTACTATATTTTCTATCATAGTTATTTATAACTATTCATAATTTTAATGGAAAATAAAAATTTATACACTATTTAATAAAAACCCATTCCCCTTCTATGCATATGTTCTTGTTAATGTGACTAATAATATTCTTAATATTATATAATTATTTAATATTTATTTATATGAATATTTTCATTTTAATGAAATGGTATAAAAATGTATCTTATTTTCTTTTTCTAAATGATGTAGTTTTTAATTTTTTACCAATGTGTGATCAAAATTTTTATATATGTTATACAAAATTAATGGAATTACCTACCATCCTATGAATTATTTTATTAAAATATTCATTAAATGTTTTTTAAAATTTATATTCCAACACCATGATTTCCACAGTTCTTGGTGAAGCATTTTATTCTAGAAAAGTGGTTTTTAGTATATAATGTTTATTTTCCTCATAAATGGTTTTAATATTTTTAATTTTATTATTATCTTCAACTTAAAAAAATATTGAAATTAAATATTTTTTCTATATTTTATATATATGAAACTTTAGTATATGAAAATATGATTATCTTGTGTATTAATGGGTTAATACACTCCTAGTTTTTTTCTCTTAAATGTATTAATTTTGTAATTTATTTTTATTGTGATATGAAATTTAATTATGTTGTCTATTTTATTTCCAAGTTCAATTATTTTTTTAGGCCTTATTATTGACTTCCATTATGTGTCACACATAAATAATTAACATCTTTTGACGAGTGTATCTTGATTTTACTCATATGAATTTGGTAATTCTTTCATTACTATGATATACCATGTATTTGATTAGAGAATAAACCAAATCCATTATAAGCCTTTTGAATAAATGTGTTATTATAACAGTAGTAAGATATGACTCTTATTTATGTTGTGTTATATGTTTTCATATAATCTCAAATAATTATATAAGCTATCGATACAATGTTTTTTATTTTATAATAATATTTTATTACACATATTCAATCTCTCTCTTGATATTATATTATATTATAAACACATAAGTTATAATTTTATATCATGTTATCCCCTCTGTCTGATATTTAGAAGATCCTTTTTCTATGTATTACCCATTTTATCTCATGATGTTTAGGATATATATACGATTAAAGTGGTAAATATATACTATAAACTAAATAGTTATAATTTTATTGTCACATTTATGTATTATGAAACAATCCATCAATGGAAACTATGCCTCTTTATCAATGGACTGTAACTAATAGTTGTTTATGTTAAAATAGTAAAATTGTATGTGTAAATGGTTTTCATCTCCATATCTGTATTCAAAAAATAGATTACTTAACCTCTGTACACTGGGACGTGAATGCATTTATGAGAACCCTAAGATTATAGCTAATGATATGACTACGTAAAAACTAGTTCCCTAGATCATAGTGAATAATAGAGTGAGTGGTTTACAAATAATGATATTCATATCTTGATACCACAATGGAAGTGTTTCTGAAATAGATGTACCTATTGGTATTACCCCAAAAAATGTTTTGATAAACTTAACTCGAGTGTTTCCTGTTATATGATAACATGACTTACTATTCACCTACTTTGACACTCATGATGGATATGTTGTAAAAAAACACTTTATGATTCATTCTGAAGGAGTATAATGAATTTTTATGTTATAAAACATAATAGTAATCATTGACATGGATTATGAAGATTGAAACCTTTAGGTCGATATGAAATTAGATAATAATAATTTATATGTATACCATTTAGGTTTATAAGATTCATTTTTGTATGTTGATTCAAATATCATCTTATTTGTTTTGATATATTAAGTAGATGATAGTAAATATGAGAAATAATGTAGTCAATCAATGTAATGGGAAAATTAATGATTTACCAATTGATATTTATTACATAATTTGAATGGATGATAGGCATCTACTAATCCTAAAGAATTATTAATATCAAATTATGATGAAAACATATAAAATAATTTAATTACCAAACACATTAAATTGGATAATTATGTATTTTTATGGAATTTCAATTGTAAAATATGATAAGGAATAGATTATTATACATCATACATTTCAGTAATGTTGAAAGAAGAACCTAAAATATTATCTCATCAATAGGGGAGGATGTTATGAATAGTGAAATAATGGACACATAATAATTAATATCCAAGGAATTAAATGTTTTATTTATGGGAAACATGAGAACTAACTGATTAAAATCCATAAACAATTGGGATTACCCTATACAAATGACTGAACTATGTTATACCAATCTTTTAGCTGATGTATTTAATTACGAGGATCCTAGAATTACATTGTGGAATTATTTTTTTCAAATATATTTTATTTATAATAATGTTGAAAGATCAATGGATTATTGTCTTTTAGTTAATAAGTACTGATTTCGAAGAATATATTCAATGGTAATAAAGACCAGGACCGATGATTTAATGGTAACATGATATTTTGAGTAAAAAATATGTTTTATTGAAAAAAGAGTGTTAAAAAAATTAAATATTAATTCCATTTTGAGAATTATGATCATTTTTTTGTAAATTTATTGGAATTTTATTCACAATGATTTTGAAAATGGGAATATATAATGTCGAGTGGGAACTCATAATATTAGATCATTCTATGTAGAATGAACCATCAAATAAAGATTGAAGGGGGTCGTTCCGACCAATATCTTGTGTGATTTCATGGTTAGTATGAAATTATAATTACATAATGTTTTTAATGGAATAATATTATATTGATAATGAGAAAAATATTTTGGGATCAAATCTTTTTTGAATTTTTGTGAATTTTGTTGCGATTAGGGATATATTTGGAAAATTTTAATATTTTTTAGATATATATATATATATAAACTCTTGATTTAAAGTAAATTTTTTTAGAGGAATTCTGTTAATATTCAGGAGATTTAATTTTAATGGGTGTGAGGTTACCTTTTACGTTTATGCATTATTTCATACTGACCATATTTAGGTTATTTGGATTAGATAATTATTTATTTAATGAATAATCTATGTTCTTCCATTTGATTTGTTGTTTAATTTTTTAGATTAATATATTAATATTAAAATTATATATTTTCATAATTCTATATAACCATTTATGTTGTGTTAATTATTTTTGGAATATTTTTTTATTTTCTTGTAGATTATTGGATTTTTTAGATATTTATTTTAGTGATTCAATAATGAAAATTTCAACTTTAATACTCATCGTTTGGAGAAAAAAATTAAATTATGGTGGAAATTGATTACATAATTAAATTTAAATTTTCATGTCTATATATTTCCTTCACTACTAACATATAGATTAAACTAATCCATAAAATTTATGAAAAGTATATTGAAACAAATAATTATCCAATTTCATTCATAACAGATGACTCAATGCCTTTAAAACTCATCAAAATTTATTGATATGGTGGGTGTCAAAATTCTCTTAAAAATTTGTTAAATTGAAATAAATGAACTCCATATATCTCCCTTATTATTGAATTTTTTACATGTCCATGTCATTACATTCACTAATTATATCCTACATAGAAATATTATTATGTGATGAACATTATATTTCCCTTTCCATGTTTTAAGGTAATTCATAATTAACACATTTTAGGATCTAGGATTTCAACAAATAATTTATTAAATTTATAACCTTGACTACAAAAGGAAATATTATATTTCTAGGACATAATCCATTAATGATTCTACAATGGAACACTTTGAGATTTTAAATGATTAAAATTACATTTGATAGATTATTTGAAAACCAAAAACTAACCTAAAAACCCAATTATTATTTAAATAATACAATTATAACCTGGCCAATAAATTGGTGTGTTTGAGTAGGATTAAGTAAATTACTGAATGTAGGTAAAATTAACACCCATAATTAACATATTTATAAACTCTTATAAAATAATAACTAAATTTTTAATAAAAACATTTATATCAAAAAATATGTGTATTTTTTTAACGAAAATATATATATAATTAATTGCATAATATTTTTTAATTTTTTTAGAAAATTAAAATCTTTTTCAAAAATATAATATTGATATAAACTTATTTTGAAATTGTATGATTTTTTGTAAAATATTAATTTTTAAGTAAATCATTTGAAATAACAATTTCTATGAAATTTATTTTTCTTTTTAATAAATAATGTCCTATGATTCTATAAATAACATTTATAATTAATATAAGTAATATTTAATTATAATATATCCAATTAATTGCATTCAAATTATCCTTATACTATATTATAGTTGAGGTTTATTCTAATTCTTCAAAACATGTTTTCATATAATTGTTTTAATGTGCACAATGAATACAAATATATATTAATTAAAAAACAGAATGTGTAATGATTTAAATAAAATTAATATAATATATATCTATATATATTAATTTATATTAAACTAGTTTTAATAAATTTTCCCATCGTTATTATGAGATCATCATGTGGTGAAGAGAGATCATTTCAAGAAAAATATTTTTTTCGGCCTCTCAACTTCATTAGTTATTAAATTAAAGTCTGATAGTTACATTACATGAATTTGAAAAATTGATTTAAAAGTCGGAATAATCATAACTTCTAATATTAAATTTGTTAAAATCAATATTTTACTATAATGAATAGTCAAAGCACTAAAAATTATTTACCACAGTTATGGTAAAAAAAATTTTACTTAGGGGTTAACTATAAAAGAGAAGGGTTTAAAATTAACATAAACATATATATTTCATATTTTATTTCAATTTATATATCATATAATTTATATGCTATTAAATAGTCCAATTTTCATCATTTCATCATTTTAATAATGTATATATAATTACATCTTTTAAAAAATTCTATATATGTCCTCTCCCTAACATATAAAAGGGAACCCCCTCCCATTTTCCCTCAACACATTCAAATCCCATTGGGGTTTCCAATACATTACCAAATAACTTCTTCAATTGTATCACCTAATTATATAATACTTGGTTTTTTGAAAAATAATCCTCAAAACGAATTTTTTGGAAACCTAATGATGTTTTCCGATGATGTTGTCACATTCTTAACTGAGAATTACATTTTATTTCTTCTTACACCTATATAAAATACTATTAAAAAACTTATGAAATAATTTCCTAATTATAATGAACAAAATAATTTATTTTTATTATATGTTTATGAAAACTACTTGTCTTCTCGTCCAATAAATGAGAAAACACATTATTAATTATGTGTACAACAGACTACCACCCCACAATGAGATGTAATCTATTTTCCATCACCTCATGTCATGGATATATATAAGGATGTCTATAATTATTGTATATTATATTTATGATATAAATATACTATTATATTTATATAATAACATTCACATTATTACATTTTATTCCTTAGTGAATATGATAACATTTCTCGTGTGTACGACGAACTATCTCCTTGCATATTGATGTGAGTAGTTTTTACAATTACGCTTTACATGGATGGTAATAAGGATTAATTTTATGAATAAATGTGAACTATATTAAATATTAGAAATTACTTAAAATAAATATATCATATAATTTTTACCTTAACATCCATTGAATATATGACAATGTTGTTTGTGTACTCGACATATAACCTCCTCGTGTAGCGATCTATTTTATTATCATAATGACATCAAATCTATTAAATATGTTATTGTATTTAAAGAAACAATTTGATATTTTTTATATATTTATCAGTAGTTAAAGATAAAATAACCCTTACATTTATCCATCATGATCATAAAAATTTGGAGATGTTACCTACACATATATACAGTCTTCCATCACCATGATTGTTACATTTTTCATTTTTAATAACCTTGTTTAATGATTTGCTTAAAGAGAAGAGTCGACTTATGAAATTATCATTATTTAATTATTTCCACTTAGAGTTTATTAAATAATAATATCATGGACCATATTAGACATACCAAAGTGATTCTCAATATATAATTAGATTTTCCTTAAATATTCTGACAATTAATTAATTCTTTATGTAATTTAATATGAATTGGTAAAAAATAAAATATATATAAAAATAATATTGAAAAACATTCTTATTAAAATAAATAATTAATATATGTTCAATATTTCAAAATATATGGAACGTTCATGATGATCCACGTTCGAGGTAAGGGTTTCGTCTCAAAATTTACCTTCTTTGAGACTCACATTCATTTATACAACTAACATAATTTCTAAGATATATATACAACTCCAATAAATTTTTATTCATGACTCATTCAGACTAATGTTATTTTAGGTTATAATTAAATTAATTCATTAATGGGTATTATTATTCATATATTATCGATGTTTTACTACATAAACTTTTACCCATGTGTGAAGATAATGGGTTTTTATCATAAATGGAATGTATGAAATTTCTCTTAATCATAACCAATATATATTAATGGTTTCATTAAAATATTCTATCACAAACAGAATGTGGTCTCCACTAATAATGACAATAAATCTTGCCCATGAAAAGGCCTGAATGGTGTTATCTATCCCAACAGCCTAGCAAAATATATCGGGTATCAATAAATTTGGTTAGGGAATGATTTAACCGAGTATGAAATCATAAAACATTATGAACAATCAAAAATAGTAATATGAATTTTTCAGGCCAAACTATCCTTAACAGAGACGATATCTGAATACCTGGATTTAAATAATGTACAAGAGTTATAATAATAAAAATAAAATAGAATCAAATCATCTACAATGAATCCACATGTCAAGGGGTCATCACCCTAGAGCCATCTCTACAATACTACACCATATGAGGGGACTAACAACCCGAATCACCTTCACACGAGGTTTTTCATTATCTTCAGTAAAAAATAATCATTTATACATAAACTCAAGGGGTTTAAGTATGGTTTGAACATAATACCAACAGGATACCACAAAATATTACATATAGTATTCAATAAAATGTGAAAAGAAAATAGTTTTAATATATAAATAAAATCTCCAATAAATTACAAGTACTGAAAGATTTAATTATAAAAAGTTTTCAATGTAAAAAATTCAATAGCTTAACATATTTAAATATCACATGTAATATATTGTAATATATAGACAAAAAACCATTTGAAAAGGTTAAATACCAAAAATCAAATGATCACCAAAACCATGAACACCCGTAAGCACTAGATAGTCTCGGGGACTATGTATGTTGTAATTCTATAAAAAATATCCAGGTCACAATTTTTTCCCATGAATGAGCCACTTTTAGGGAACATTACTATAACCTTGTGGTCCCCAATCATCATCCACATAGTTTAGTTATAGTTTTTGATATCAAAAATTCTATGTGAAAGAGGGACAAAGCCCATCCGGATCACTAGCGTACTAGAACATATCAGCCCTTCTATGTACATGGGCTTACCCTTTTTTGCGCAAACAATTTAAGAATAATAAATACATACCATTTCATATAAGAACTACACTATATGTCACATAAATGCAATACAATAGCTATACCCACATTACACCACTTAAAACACACAACAAAACTTCTTTATTTTTTATAAAACAACTTCACAAATGCCAATAATGTTTTTCAAACAAAAAAACCTTCAAAACCCACTTTGAACACTATGTGTATACTCACATTCACCAAAATAGAGTTTTAAGCACCAACAACATTTCAATAATCCTATTAGATGAGTTATAAAATAACCCCAATAGGCATAACATAAAATAGCCATGTAAAACACCCAGTTTAATAACAAATTGGTACCCAAAAAGCATTTACATAACAAAAGTATCCAAAAATAGATTTCGTAGAAAATAAAAGAAGAGGAAAAATCAAAAAAGGATTTGTAACCTGAATACATTTCAATAAAACCAACTAAGAATTTATAGGGAAACCACATATGAACTTATAAATTTTCTCTATGAAAAAAACCAAAATTTCACATAAAATTGGGACTTAAACTTCATTTTCATTAAAAATACAACTAAAACCAATTTATTCACCGATAATCAAATGAGATAATAATTAAAATATAATAATGACATAAATATAAATCACAAGGTTTTCATACCTTTGGAGTCACCAACCAAAAATGAATATCCTTTGATTCCTTTGTGAGAAAATTCAATTGCACCACCGCTGCACCTCATTTTAGGTAGATCAAGCCTAAAATGAAAAGATTAGTCCAAGAAAACCAAATGTGAAAGCCTATATTCAGAACCCTAACATATGGTTATTTGGTACATCAATGAAATTGGTATAATCTTCCTAAAAAAGGGAGGAAATAAGAGGTAGAGACACATACTTGAGATTGTGTGATGTTCCTCCAAAAACCCCCACTTCAAAATGAAGTTCCAATAATGGTTTTATATGCGTGGAAGGCTAAAATGGATGAAAGGGTCGAATGGGGGATGAAAGTGGTGATTTTTAATAAATCTAGGGATGGTAATGGGGTCATTTTACACATTTTTTATGACTTGAACTTGGGATCACGGTTTTCCTGTACGGTTTTGCCAACCATGAACCTAAATATTTTAGCCTCTTTTATCCCCTCAAAACATATCAAAAATCCACCAAAACATGTTGGGATTATGGGGGACATAATGGGGGGTGTTAGGATAAAAATAAAATAAATATACGTACCTTTAATGAAGAACATGGATGTGGGAATTCTCCCAACCAAGAAAAAATTACATCCGAGAAAGTCTAGTGGAGGCATGATCAGAAAACAAGAATGGGAACTTGTCCTCAACCCATGAAATCCACTCCAAAGGATCATGCGTATCACTAACATGCTATAAATGAACCTGGACCAGAGGAAGAGACTTCCATCGAAGAACCTTCTATTGGGAATCAACTATTTGCAATGGCCGCTCAAAAACTGACTAGTTATGCTCCATCTCTAGTTCTTCCCAACTCAGCACATGGGACGGATCAAGGATATATTTCTTCAAATTGTATAAATGTAAGAAATCGTGAATGGATGTAAACTAAGAAGGTAAGTCCAACATATAATCCACCTTTCCTATATGCTCGGTGATCTCAAAAGGGCCGACATATCGCGGAGTCAGCTTCCCTTGCTTACCCAATTGACAATGGCCCAGATGAGGGGCCACATTCAAGAATACCTGATCACCCATAGAAAACTATACATATTGATGCCTCCGATCATCATAAGATTTATGAAGGATATACGCCGTCAAAAAGAACTGTATTTTTAGTTTGACCTTCTTAGAAGTCTCCTACACAATGTTCTTCCCCATCAGTGAAGTCTCACCTACCTCATCCCAACATAATGGGATCGACAAGGCCAACAATAGAGCTCCTCAGAAGGGGCCATTCAAAATGAGTATTTTTAATTGTTATTATATGAAAACTCAACCAATCCAAAATGGCTATCACAAAAAACACTAAAGTCCAAAACACATGCACGAAGAATGTCCTCCAGAATCTAGTTCACTAGTTCTTTGTGACCATCTATTTGAGGATTGAATGCCAGGATCATTGTAATATGAGACCCCAAGGACTTACCAAAATCAAGATGTGAAATGGGGGTCTCTATCTTCGATAGCTGATGAGAGTACGCTTTGGAGCATCACCACCTCTTGATGATACAAATGACCCAACTCATCCTCTTAAGTGGTATCATTGATTGAGATGAAGTGAGCTGATTTGGTCAGAATATCAATCACCATACAAATGGAATTCTTAACCGAAGGGGAACAATGTAAACCAAAAATGAAGTACATCGAAACATCATCCCACTTCAAGGTATGAATGGGTAGTGGATGGAGAAAACCGGAGGGCCATTGGTGCTCTGCCTTCACCTACTGACATGTGTACCATCTCAACACAAATTTCTTTATGAATCATCTAATACTAGTACACTAGAACTACTGATAGACATCATAATACATATTGGTGGAACCTGGATGGTCTTCCTATTGAGACTAGTGGCAATCCTCCATCACTACATTCTGTAGAGAAAACAACACTACTGAACAGCCTATGAAGCACAAGATTCCATCGAGAGACAACGACCATTCAGAGGATGTCTGACCACCATGGAGAAACTGTTTCGACCGATAAGAAATATAATAATTGGGTTGTTCATAATGAACAAACTCCAATATAAAAGGATAAAATAGAATTCTTTCCACGAACACACCTCCATTTTTCTCCCTTGTCTCCACATGCATCTGAGAAAAGAGCGCCATCAAAGTTCACAAATCCCTGGACTTCTTCAAGGCTTACACTAGTACCTTTATTCTGATGGAATCTGCCACTACATTTTCATTTCCTATGGTATAAATAATGTCTTATTCAAACCCATACATGTACTCTATGAAACGGTGTTGCCTCAGATTTTGGTCCTTCTACGAGAAGATATTGGCCAATATTTTGTGATTAGAGTAGACCAAAAACTTCTCTCGAAATAGTTAGTGACACCATGTCTTCAATGCATGCATCACCACATCTATCTCCATTTCTTTCGTTGGGTAAATCTATTCATGTGGTCAGAGTTGGAGAGATCCATATTCCATGATGTGATCATCCTGCATATGCACAGACCCAAGACCAATACATGAAGTGTCGAAATAGACCACATACCACTTCCCGGATTCCAAAATAAATTGTCTTGGGGGAGGTAATCAAAAACAGATTCAGAGCCATGGAGGATTACTGACATTCCAAGGCCCATTAAAACATAACCCCTTTCTGGGTGAGTACATTAATTCAGATCTATGTTCTTATAAACTACACCTTATTGAATTTTTTTTTCCTGAATTTACCTTCTATGGTGGTGAATAAGAAACACAAGACAACTCTGGCCACTACAATCATACATCGGTGTCCCACGCCCATGTCTCGTCTTGTACTTGCACGTGTTGTCATATCACACATAATAAAGGAATTGACCATCTATAGAGAACCTTCATAATATGATCCACAATTTGAATATGGTTCTCCTCATAGGATGAATCCACCTCAAACTGAACCTCCTTGGGTTTAAAAACGTCAGACATTTTAGAAAAGTAGCATCATAGATGAGAGACATGGAAGGAATCATGAGTTTCCTGATACCTTTGAGGTAACTGAAACCAATAGAAAACCAGACTAACTCTCTCCAAAACCTCTAACATCTGTACGTATCTCAGTAAAATTTTCTCTTGTATCTGAATACTACTATTTCCCAACCTCGGTGTGACATGCCAGAAAACCGGATCACCGACCTCAAACCCCAGTGGTTGTCTCTGTTGTTCATCATAATATTTCTGGTGAGACTGTGTAGTAGTCAGCCACTTTTGAAAGAACTCCACCTGTTTTGTTGTCTCCTCAAAAAGAAATGGTCCCTGCATAGCTTTTTCTCCTTCCACTAGCCATCATTGGGGTGATCGGCATGGCCTACCATACAAAGCCACATAATATGACATCAAAATCATTGCCTAAAAACATTATTGTATGAAAACTACACTAGGTGTATATGTATTTACCATGAAACCATAAAACCCATGATGCATGCTCTAAGAATATACTGAAACACATGAATCGGGCACTCGGTTTAGCCATCTATCTTGGTCTGGTAAGTTGTACTCAAAAATACCGTTGAATCCAAGTCCCTCTATAGTCTCTACCAGACATGAGAAGTAAACTAGGAATCCTTATCTGAAATGAAAGAGTAAGGAACCCCATTAAATTATACAATCACTCGGAGGTACAACCTTCTAGGTTCATCAACATGAAAGTTTCCTTAATCATCAAGAAATGTGAAACCCCTCATATATATGTGTCAATGTGTTTGTCCCATATTGTATAGGATCTTGAAATTATTTGTGATCACATTATATAGAATAAACTAAAAATATATTTTTTGAGACTCACATTTATTTATTATGAAATTAATCTCTTAAATAGAATAGTCCTCTAAATCATTTGGCCATAATTAATGATTTTTATTATAAATAACTACTAATAATATTTGTAACTTTATGGTTCCCTATAATGACCAGTGAATAAACCAAAATGAAATTTAAAAAAATATATTGAACTGTAGATGAAATTA
The DNA here is from genome assembly GCA_963277665.1 of Viscum album. Taxonomy (NCBI): domain Eukaryota; kingdom Viridiplantae; phylum Streptophyta; class Magnoliopsida; order Santalales; family Viscaceae; genus Viscum; species Viscum album. The sequence continues at coordinate 1,350,490,393 of OY728147.1, read as the reverse complement.
TTTTAATAATTAACTTTATAATTATATTATTTATAAAATTACTATAATCATAATAATTCATTATTTTTGGATATTTTTTATCATTTCACCACATTTTTGGATTTTCACCATTTCTAATATGGGAAATAAAGGAATAACCCTCTAGTGCAAAACCACATGTGATCTTTTGGTGTTTAAATTCTTCCATCCAATACAAGGGAGATCGTGGAGAGGCCCAAACCTCATTGTATTGATATAAATTATTTAAAAAATCATTAAAAAATTATTTAACCATAAATGGAAATTAAATACAATTGTATTAAACGATTAAATATAAATTATCATTGTTCTTAGAGGATAAAGGAAAAGGATTTGAACTCTCTAGGGCTTGAGAGAAAATCTATAGAAATTTATAGATTGAGAGAATGTTGTTGGAATCGGAATTATTTTACACTACAAAAATATATATAACTTGGAAATTTTAATGTTATGTGTCCTCCCAATCGATTATTTGTGAGATTTGTTTGTCGTTGGATGTTCTTAGAAGAATATCAAAGGAAGATTGTAATATTTTGGAGAATAATAGACGTAGAAGGTGGGATTTCACCTTGTGTAACTATATTACCATATTATAAACATTGCTTAATGATTTTTCTTCTAGTTTTTATAATGTACAGATATTTATCATTGAATAAAGAAGTGTATAACATCATGTATTTTTTATGGATTAAAAAATAAAATAAAATCTAGAGGTGATGTGTTTTAAATGGAATCAGAACCCCGAGAATTACATGATTTTAAACAGTATTATATGTCATCTAATAACTTAATCATTTGATGATTTAATAATTCTTCTCTGTAGAACCATTATTAATTCAGCTACTAATTTATTTTCCTCTAGTTTTTGACGAACCCTAGGTTCCCTAATGAGCCCTTCGACCCAAACTCCTCCTTCCATTATTTATAAATCATGGTGGTTGCACATTGGCAATTTGTGATCAATCCTAGTTGAGTTCTCTATACTTTCTTATCAGTTCCCCCTATTCATTCCCCAGGATTCGATTTCATTGTATGTGTTTTCTTGATTTGGAATTTTTTGGAAGATTTTTATAATCTTGTGGTGTTGAATATGTTCATCCATGTTTTTGGTGGTCTGTTTCACTTCTGTGAGAAACCTTATTTACCCTATAGTACACAAACGAGTTCAAAAACTTATTCAAGGAGGGGATATTCATTCATTTTTCTTTGATTTCCAATAATGTCTGAGATATCTAATTTTTTCTCATGAAGATCATAGTTTTTAAAATGTAGTCAATGATAAGAATCTTTTAAATGAAATGAAATGGGTAGAATGATATGATGTGCATGATTTTCTAGATTTGGTGTAATTGTGAGGTTATAAACATTATGTTCTAAAAGATGCACTGAAAATCGTGGTCATTGGTGGTACTTTATTGTGCACTCAGAAAGTTTCATTTTGGTTTATTCCTGTTGAAAACTTGTATATGTAAATTTGAATATTCTATACACTTTGATAATAAATGGATACCCCATAAAACCCAGTTTCTATAAAATCACATGAATTAACAAGTATAATTAAATATGGGATGCCCCCACTAAATCTGAAATTATATTAGTAATTGGTATTTGTGGTGATGTGTTGTGTGGGATTATTTTGGTTGTGAGTGCGAGACAGATAGAATGTGAAGTGGATGTGGTGCCCTGGATGGATATGCTTTGGTTTGTGTTGTGTAACTTTGGTGAGGAATGAGTATTTGTGGTGGGTTGGTTTGGGCAGTGTGGTGGATGAACATATACACAATTCACAAACCAAAACATGTAATAGAATATCTTTTTGATATTTTTATTGATTGTGGAATGTATTAGAGATGTTACATAGTAGGGTTATGATTGGGTTGTCCGGTTATGTGTTGTTGTGTTTTATGTGTTGTGTTTTTCTTGGTAGTTTCCCTGATACTAGTGCAATAAAGGAATAAATAATTGTTTGATAATGTTTGTAACATGATTAGGTTTGTTTTTTTTAATAAAATGAAAAAAATATTTTGAAAATCATTTATCGCACTGGTTAATTTAGTGGAATGGAAATTGAATGGAGGTAGTGGATTAATGTGTGGTATTATGCATTTAGAGGTAACAACAATGTTGGTAGTGTTGTGAGCTAGTTTTTTGTTGAGAATACAATAGACAAGCTTCTATATTTTAGTATCATATATGTATACACTTGTATTTTTATCCCTTTTTATTTCTCTATGCATCCCATACTAGTTGATCACTATGTGCTGAAAACCCCCCATCATCATGGGAGATGGTGTCTTTCCCAATCATCTTGGTTGGAGGATGGATAATTGGATAACCTCTCTTCACTGTTCCATTTTACACATAGTGATAGCTCAATATTCTTTGAGCAAGTTTTTGTTTGTGAAACTGAGGTGTGTGCGGGTGAGTTGTGTGGTCCCAGGTGTCTCTAGGATTAGATGAGTTGTGAATTATTAGGTTTCCATTGGTTAATATGTCTTGTACTTTCCCAGGCTTCTTCGAGATGTGATGTGGTTTTTGGACAAGGTGTTTGTGGGTGGGATTTGATATGGTTTGTGGCATAGGTGTCTACGGGTGGTATGTGATTATATTTGTGAACCATGTGTATGTGAGTGGGATGGGATGTGCTTTGTGGCCCATATTCTTTTCGGTGGAATGTGATATGGTTTGTGGCCCATGTGTCTGTTAGTGGTATGTGATGTTGTTTGTGGCCTAGGATTCTATGGGTGGGATGTGATGTGGCTCGTGAACAAGGTGATAGGATGTGGTGTGGTTGTGGGTCCCATGTGTGCGTGGTTGGGTTTGGATTGGTTCATTCATATGAGTTGGTAGATCGAGGATGGATTCTGTCAGGAAATAGTTGATAAACTAATGGGAAGTTTTGCAGGTCTCCAAAATCATTAATTTTATTAATACAATACTTTACATGACATTGGTTCGATATTGAGTGTGCCTTGGTGAGTATGCGATGGATATAATACACAATTAATTGTTGTTTGGTTCTATAGTTTTATCATAGGGTAATTAGTACGATCTCTTTAACTTGTTCATGAGAGATTTTTTAGTATACATGTATTCTCATCCTACGTTTGTAAAATTGTTTTCATATCTCTAGTTGTATTTTTTGTACCATGATGGGTTCTACTAGCTTGGGCTTTCGGATATTATTTGAGTAGCTATTTTAGATTTCAATTGGTACATAATTTGTAGTTTATATTTCTCTTGTATTATTTTTATTTTAAACATGAAAGTGCGATGGATTTGGGTTTTTTTAAATAAATTTATCTTGGAGTTCTTTTTGATGTACCATCTAATCTCCAAATCACGATTTCATAAAAATGGTAGTGCCTCCCAATTTTTTTGAGATTATTACCCTTGGTTCTAGTTGCCACTCATAGGCCTATGGGAGGTGGGCCTCAAATTTCATTGTCTCCCATTCTTCATTGTTATCCTAGGTGGGGTATCTAATTAGGGAGGGGGTTTGGACAGAATGGTACCAAATCTGACTACTGAGAGATAGGATGGAGTTTGAAGTTAGGCACCCGAAGGATTTCATAGATTGGTAGTGATTTAGTGTCAGGCGATCATGGTGCAAGACATTGTAACGGGAAGACCAGCTATGAAATAGGATTTTTTGGTCCCCCACCATGCAACACAAGGACACTAATCCTACAAAAAGAGAATGTGAGAAAAAATATGTTGTAGTGTAGACAACCTATGAATGGTACATGTTTTATAATGACTTGTTTTCGTATATGAATTGGTTGATTTGGGAAATTTGAATTTAATGAGAATAAATTAGTTAAAATGAGTTGAAATTAATCATAAATAAACTCCAAATCTCTTTGGTATTATGAATTCCTTGTTTAAATTTAATTTATGGTACATCGTTTTTGTTCGCATATAGATCAGGTGGTTGAGGCTCAGCAAGATGATATGTTTGATCAGTGGAGGGTTGATCCAATGGTGGATGACAACTTGTGGTAGAGAACATTCTGTGACTTCATGAGTCATGATTTGGGAATGTATGAGGGTAGTGTTTTGGATAGTGAGACATAGAGAAGGCTCGAGGAGCCGGAGACCACCTTCAACTTGATCTGGGCCCCGAGGGAGTATGGGGATCCATCAGTGGTTAGATATATGAACGGTTTTACATGTCATTAGTTGACAACATACCTAGAGGAGGGGTAGGAGGCTAATATTATGTGGGTCAAGTTTGAGAAGGAGTTTTGAGAATACTTCATTTCATTGACCTTGAACCTTGAGAAGGGGAATGAGTTAAAACGCCTATTGCTAATGATTCTGTTAATATGAGAGCTGGGAATCAAGATTAATGATCTCATACATTTTTACCCATACATATTTTCAGTTGAGGAGTTGTGTGAGACTTCTAGAGGAGGCTCCCCATTCTTCTGTCTAACATGATGTGAATAACTTTATTTCTACAACATATATGGTGGTTTATGAAAAGGTGAAGGTCATCAAGCTTATGCACTCATGTGGAGGATTTTCCCGATATGGTAGATGGTTGGGTTCTTCAAGAGGAAGGGTTACCACTGGCAGGTATTAGGCACCTGATCCTTTCTGGTTATGACTGAATGGGATTTGACCTCAACAACTTCGTTTTCAAAGTGTTTATCCATGTGTGTTTCCTATGAACTTGTGAAGGGATTGTTTATTTTGTGGAGTTTTCAATCATATTCATAATTAATGCCCTGTGGCTGTTCAGTCTCAGTATTTTAGAGGTGGACAAGTTCAACACAATCCTATGCACTAGTTACCTGTTATGTCATTTCCAAAATAGGAACAAAAGGCTCATGCTCTACTGAGGGAACATGGAGGAGATAGGGGTCGACCATAGGATGCCTTTTAGGGACCTCGACCTGGTATTGTCATAGAGACAGTCATCATCCAAAGAGAATTGGAGCTAGGCATGCTCATTTTTACATAGTATAGGCATTAGTTCTAGAAGAAAAATATATCATTAGAGTTAAGATCAGTTTTTTTAGTACACATTCTTGTGATTTGTATGATTCGAGTGCTTCAGACTCCTTTTTTTTTCACCCTCTCTTTCTCATGCTATACGTATAAACATAAATAGTATTTTCATTTCCATAATGTTGAGTATTCTAACCGGAGGTCATACCAACTTTTTTGATGTGTGTTGTGGATGTAGACTACTAATGGTGCGACATTAGTCCCATGGGGATGTTTTTTTTCTATATATGTAGCAATATGATGTCATTATTGAAATTGACTAGTTTAATTCCAAAACTGATGTATCAACTACCTTTCGAGGAGAATTATGTTTTCAGATATAGATGGATGACATATAATTTCTATTGGTGAATGGAGCTATTATTTTTGAAGTTGACATGTAATGTCTCTTCATTACTTGTTAGCTAATATGTCACTTGAATTAATATATGTTGGGATGGTGGAGGTTCCCAAACCGGTTGTGGGATATCCTAGATGTTTTTTTGAAGATGTTTTGATGCTACCCCCTCAATGTGATATTGATTTCGGGATAGACCTGCATCCCGACGCTTCCACAATTTTTATGGAACCATATCGTAATGCAGCTTATTAGTTTCATATATTACAAATTAAGATATATTATATGATGAATAAGGGATTTATATATCCTAGTGTGTCTCAATGGGGGTGTTGTATGATAGAAGGAAGATGGTGGTCTGATGTCGGCACCGGCTACCAGAGGTTCACTTTTGTGATGCTAATTTTTTACCCTCCTCAGTTTATGTATTATCTATTTGTCTAGTTGAGAGGGTAATTTTGGTTTTCTAAAATCTATCTATTGTATGGATACATAAAATTGAGGGTGAATGAGGGAGATATCATGAATACCTCTATTAGGTTATACATTGTTAACTTTGAGTTCATAGTTAGGTTGGTTGGTGTTATGAACACAGAATATGTGTCCATCCGGCAGATGAACTTCATTTTTCACGAGTTCATAGACTTGTTCACTCTTGTACTCATCGATGTAATATTGAGCTATTTTAATTCATATAAGGAACATTTACAACATCTATGGACTATCTTCTAGGTTCTTTGATGCCACCAGATCTATTAAATGTTGTCCAAGTGTTTGTCCAGGACAGAATAAGAGGATTTCATTAGGAATGATGTGTCACAATAAGGCATGGAATTTGACCCAATAAAGGTTGAAGTAGTTGTTTCTTGGGAAGAACAAAAAACTATGGATGATGATTGCTGTTTTCTTGGTCTTGGAGGCTATTATCAGATATTTGTACACAATGTATCTAGAGCTCTAGCTCAATTGACATCCCTGACTAGAAAGTACCATTATTTTGTGTTGAGTGAGTTGTTCTAGACAATGTTTGACTATCGGAATGGAATGTTGGATTGTTCCCAAGTGATCTAATTTCATGAGGAAGGGGTGATGTTTGAGGTATTTTGCGATGTTTGACATCCCTATTTTAGAAAAATTTGGATGTAGAATCGAGTAGTAATCTCTTATGGGTACGAGTAGTTATTTCCCCATTAACATAACTATATGACACATGATATATATATTGGATAAATTTTTTCATGCTGGATTTGTGGGGATATTACCACATCAAGGAGTGATTTTTGGGCTTTAAAGATCGCAAGATCTGAAGATATATCCATTCCTAGTGATATTTTATCTTTTAGAAGTTATTAGGGAAAAATATTCTTCTAGAATATGATTTCAGGATATCATATACATCAGGAAAGGGGAATGTTGGGGTCGATAGATTTAGAAGAACATTGCTGAATAAGGTTTTTAGGGAATCTGTGGATTCACAGAGTGTAATGGGGGAGTTGGAAGCCTTACAATTATATGTAGTAACAAATAGAGGTAGAGGATATTTGTTCTATATGATAGTGAAATCATATTTGATGCATCTGGTGGAGGAGTCTCAATGGGGAGAATCGGAGTTAGAGGTGTTGTGTGATCGTGTTATCCATGGCGATGCTCTAGAGGGATGGTTAGAGGAGTGTCAATATCAGATTTTTTACCAAGTAAATATGTTTTTATGGTACTAGTGAATGATGGGGTACCTCATGAGTTTTGTAGATCTCCAATATTTGTATAACCAGAATTTTCTAAGATGTACTGTGGCTTGAGGATTCAATATCAGTATCCTAGGATGAAATGATAGTGTAAATGTCTATGGAATAGATCATAGTTTTCAAGGTGGTGAAGGCAGAGAACCATGTTCCCAATAGTTTTTTTCATCCAATGGATTTCATTGAGTGGAAGCGTGATGACATCTCAATGGTCTTCTTCGAAGGGTTACCACGAGCTCAGGGAGATTACAATGATATCTAGGTACCAGTGGATAAGTTAAAGAAATTGGACCACTTCATAGAATTTAAGGTGTTGGGAATAGTGGATGCATTTTATTAGAGTTAAATAGATGAGTTGGTGTAGATGCATGGAGTTTCTATAGTCCACTATCTTAGACCAAGAAACAGTTTTTACCTTGTGAGACTACAGTGGATTGATGAAATATTTTAAAACCATGATATGCCTCATCACTTCCTTCCACATTTAGATAGATGGACAACTAAAAACGACTATCTAGACACTAGAAGATATGATTCGATCATGTATCATGAACTATTGAGGATATTGGGTTTGACACATATCCATGGCAGAGTTTTTTTATAATAATAACTACCGATATTAGTTTGGAAAATACCGATTTGAATCTTTGTATATAAGACAATTTAATTCTCCATTATGCTAGATAGAGGATTGGAAGATAGTTTTTATTTTTCATGAGGTAGTGCAGAGCATGGTAGAGAAGGTTTAACTCATTCCTTAGAGAATGAAAGAAGCATAGGACTGGTCGAAGTCATATGTCAATCGCAGAAGGAGTTCATTCGAATTCTAAGTTGGGGACCACATGTTTTTTTATGATTTCCCCTGAACATTTGAATAACAGGATTGGAATAAGGATTAAACATTCTCCTAGGTATTTTTGTCCTATTGAAGTGTGGGACGATTTGGAGATATGATATACAAGTTGGTGTTGCCACTATACCTGGAGAGGATCCATGACGTCTTCCACATCTCTCAAATTTTTTACAATCTCCCTGATAACTCTAATGTCATTAACATGGGAGAGTTGAAAATTATGGGAGATAAAAAATATATGGATATTCCATTACAAATTCAGGATCATCCGGGGAAGGTGGTTCATGGACGGGCATTTCATTTAGTTCATGTTTTGTAGAGGAATGGTGGCATGGAAGAGAGTACATGGGAATCAGAAGGGTAGATGTGATCCCTATACATAGAGTTATTTGGAGTTTTTGTGTTCTATTTTGTCTCAAAATTTAATTTTTGATCCTTTTTCTCATTGATATATCATTTTTTCACTCAGAAGTATAATTTATGGGGTGTTATGTGATAAATTCCTAACATGTGAAAAGGAGAATACAAGATTTTAAATCCAGATAGATTATCTATGAAGTGATTAAACACTTGTGAGTGAGCTAGTGCCTCATAGAGTAGATAGTATCTGGACACGGAGGAAAGAATTCCATGATTTTGATAAATAAAAATTTGTTTTTTCCCTTGTGTGGTGGGCCTTGTTGTCATTGGGTAGTAGCTATGATAGGAGTTGTTCTTGGATATGAAATTTTCCTATCCATATTTTAAACAATACATGGAGGTTTATTGTTAATCATTAATTAGTTTGTTGTTAGTGGTGTTTTAATCCTAGTATGTTCTTTGAGATAAATCTAATGATGTTATTGTTCATACCCCTATATCTGCACGGAATTTTTTTGGATTATCGAGTGAAAGAATCATTTGAGATGTATCTAATGTAATGGTCGGTGTCCCCTTCGTCAATTATGTTGTGAGTTTTTCTAGTCGTTGGATGTTTTTAGAGGAGGATTGGTGGGATTGTATAGGTGTTTGGTTTCAAAACGGTTGAAAAAGGATATTTAACACCTTGTAACTTTATTACACACTATTAACCATAACATCATGAGTTATCAGGGAGTTTTCACAACGTGAAGATATTTTACACTCTGTAATGAATAGTTTCATGACATATAATATTATCAGGGTTTGAAAATTAAATGAAAATAGAGAGGTGATACATTTTTGAGCCGAAAATGAACCCCGGGTACAACACAACATCATCAGTTATTACACATCATGTAAATCCTAGATCTTGTGCAGTTGTAAAAAATAATTTTGTTCAAAAAATTATTATTTCGGTTTTTTATCATTTCCTTTTATACCAAAAAAACCCAAGGTTACCTAATATGTTCTTTAATACCTATTACTCCCTCCATAATATATGAATCCCAATGGTTGTTCATTGGTGATCTATGAGCGATTAATGGTGTGATTTTCCCTTTCTCTATGTTTCATCTTCTCCTTTTGTAAGGATTTTCTACCATGGATGGGTTGGATTGAATTGGGTGTTTGAGTAGCATTATATAATCTTCGAGCACAGAACATGTTGATTTACATTTTTATTGGTGCAGTTGCTTCTTGTGGGAATCCATTATTTCTTTTTGGTGCACAGATGATTTTAAAAGAATATTCTAAGATGGGGTTTTCATCTTTACTCATTGATTGTGCATCATGTTGGAGGGATCTACATTTTTCATGAATATCATATTTTGTGCCCCACTAATCAATGGTATGAACTAGATTAATGAATTGAAAATCATGGAGGTATCTTTGGGTTATGTTTTTTGGGATTTGATGTTATTATGAGGTTGTGAACTATACTTGATAAACTGCATACTAAAAATCATGGTCATTGGTGGTACATGTATAGCCACTAAACAGGTTTCATGTTTCTTTATTCTAGTTGAACAACTGTATATAGAAATTTAAAAATCATGTACACTTGGATAATGAAGTCATTCCACGATATTACCCAATTTCAGTGAAACCTCCTGAATTAATAAGAGGAATTAAATAAGGGATACCACATTAAATCTAGATTGATATAGGAATTCATATGTAGGGGTGATTTTTGTGTGGGATTGATTTGTTAGTGTCTGAAGGACATATGGAATCTGATGTTGCTATATTATGATGTGTGGATATGTTCTGGTTTGTTCCATTGTACATATTTAGAACACATGTGTGTGTGGTGGGTTGGTTTGGGCAGTGCGGTTGACGAACTTGTAGATGATACATCAACACAACCATGTATTAGAATATCAGGTTCATTGTTTGACTGATTGAGGAATTTATTATAATTTTTGAACATTGGGGCTATGATTGAGATGTGCAGTGATGTGTTATTGTGTTTCTTGCTGTGTGTTACGCTTAGAAGATTCTCACATTGTATAGGAATAAACAAATAAATAGATTGTTATTTTTGTTTGGAGCAGGAATAGGATTGTTTTGTTATAGGATTTAATAAAGGTGTTGTGAATATTGAATGTTAGTGGTTTATTTAGTTGGATGGAATGTGAAATGAGGTTGTGACTAGATGTGTGGAATTGTAAATTTAGAGGTAGATTAACTTTTGGAAATGTTGTGATATGGTTGATAGTTGAGGAACAATAGTTTGGGATTGAATTTTTTTATCATAAATGGATAAAACATTATTTTTTATCTTGTGATTTTTTACGCCACACACCCTAATTGAGAACTATGTGTCAAACACTCCCATTCTCATGGTGGAGGGTGTATATCCCAACATCTAGGTGGGAGGATTGATTTATGGCCACTATATCTTCCCTACTTTATCTTCTAGGTGGTGATAGCCCTTGAATATTTGGGCAGGCTGTGGTTTGTGAGGCCCATGTGTGTGCAGGAAGTTGTTCTTTCCCATGTGTCTTTGGGATGAGATGTGTTGTGCTTTCCTAGTTGACTTTAAGATGAGATGTGTTTTTCTTTCCAAGTTCCTTTGGGATGTCATGTGGTTTTAGACTAGGTGTCTATTGGTATGATGTGATGTGTCTTTTGGCCCAGGTTTCTATGGGAAGTATGTGATGTGGCTAGGGGCCTAGGTGTTTGAGGGTCAAATGTGATGTGGTTTTTAGACCTTGTTTCTGTGGAAGGGATGTGACATAGTTTCTGGACATGGTGTCTGCAGGTGGTATGTGATTTGGTTTGCGGAAGAGTATTGTAGAGATGAATGGTGATGTGGCTCATCGACTAGGTGATGAGATGACATGTGATTGTGGTTCCAATATGTGTGTTGGTGAGTTGTGAAGTGGTTCTTTTGAAATATGTGGGAGTGTGATGACATTTTCCACTCGGAAAGATCTCCTAGACAAGAGGGAACTTGTGTGGGGTACCCAAATCATCGATGTTCTTACCAAAATATATTATATTACATACATTAATTGGTGAGTGTTCCTTGGTGAGGATTGGATGGATAACATACCCTTTTAGATTTTGTTTGGTCTTAATGTTCTCTCAAAAGGGGATTAGTATTTTCCTATCACTTCTTCATGAGAGACAGATGTTTTTTCTACTGAGTATATTTTTATGCTCACCCTATGTATATAAAACTATTTTTTGGTTTCTAGGAGGATTATGTGGACCGTGATTGGAATTACTATATCAGTTTTTGGGACAGATTCTATGCCACATATTAAGATTAATTTTGGTACTTACATTAGATTTTTTGTTTCATTTTTACCAATTTTATTTACAATATAAATAAGGTATGGATTTTAGTTTTTTATTTGTTTATCTTGGAGTTGTTTTTGGAGGAACCATCTTTTCTCTCGATCTTGTTGTCATGAATAATGAAATGCCCTTATTTGTTGAGAGATTTTAATACCCTCCCAACTAATCGCAACCCTGGGACCAACTAGATGTTGGACTGAAGGTTCATTATCCCCCATTCTATATTTCAAACCCAAGAGGGTCATATTTGGTTGGAGGGGGTCATGATTGAAATAATGTCCGTGTCTCACATAGGTATTATATAATATAATATTTATAATTACACAGGATACTCATATCAAATATTGAAATAAAAAAATATTTCTCATGTAAATAATAATATTAATATAATTCTATTACTAGAATGGATTTTTATAAGACACAACTTTTTTATATATACTTAATTAAATAATCAACTCATATTTCATTAATGATATTTAAACCTCAACTAATAATCATCACTAGACCCAGCCTTGTTGCTCCACCATCATTGATATTTAATGGAAATTTAAAAAATAAATATAATATTGATTAGTTAAATAGATAAATATAATATTTTCATCATTATGAATAAATTTATTATTTAATAATCTTATAACTAAATTAATATTTATCAAATATTAATTTTTATTTATTAATTGTGGAATAAATATATCTTAATTTTTATAACTAAAAGAATTATATTTTATATGTAAAATAAATAAACACGCCTTATATCATATATTATTAATATTTATCTATGATCATAGTGAACATTATTTGTATGACACTCGAGGATTTTTCCTAGTATTAATTAAGATGTAATTACAATAAAAAAATATTATCATCTACTAACATAATATGAATCCCAAGTGGATGAACACATTGTTTCGATAGTAACAAAGACATATAAAGTATAAATGGAAAATATAATTTTATTTTCTTGATATCTCATCATAATGTTTTCAAACTTGTGTCAACTAATTATTTTCTTGATATTCCTTTTTATCACTACATCAAATGAACTCCTTAATACTCCTTATCCAGGGATATCAATTTAGAATTTACATTCGATTAAATCTATTGGTATATCGACATAAAAAATATTTGTGGGAAAAATAATCTCATGAATTTCACATTGGTAACATGAAATTTATGATTCAACCTATCTAACAATAGTCACCATAAACATAAGGCATACTTTTTTTAGTAATAAATAATAGTACATGACTCTTAAAATTTAACAAAACTATATTCATTTTAAATGATAATGAAAAATTCTCAGATATTGGAATATGAACTCACATATATCATGTATTATTGATATTTTATTCACTATTCATAAAATCTAATAAGTTGGAAATTAATTGCTTACATCTTCAAGAAATTAAATCTCATCCACTTCTGCATATCAAGCACATGAAAATAAATATTGTATGATCCTTTTCATAGATTATTATCAAATTTTAGAACTATATTTAATATTATTGTCTTAGTATTTAATGTCATGATTATATCTAAAAACTCTTATGATCATATCAATGTGAATGGTATTCAATGACACTATCAAGATATAGAAAAAAAAACAAAAAACTGTGGAAAAATATATAATAATATACAAATCCATATATATATATATATTTGTACTAACTATATTTATAGTTATAGGACAACAAATATAACAATCCATATATATAATATCCATTAATTCATGTACACTCAATTCCCATATATGTAATAAATTAGATATTTTTTAAAATAAAAAAAACTCAACATGATAGCATCTCATCCAACCCATGTTTGTAGAAATTATTTACCAAAATACATTGATATATCTTAAAATTTCCACTAATGAATATATAACATCAATAGATGACTAAAAATAACATGATATGTGGAATTCATAATCAAATATATGAAATAGAAAAATAAATACTCTATCAAATAACATTAAATCTTTGAGAACGTTAATTGTTTCTATAAGGCATGATTTATCATATATATATATATATTGATGATGTACCAAATTAGTGATATAAAACAAGTGAATAACCACTCCACTGATCACTAAATTATGAAATGGATTTCTATGATGTACTTATTATTTGAAATAATGACAATATAATTCCATATGATAATATCTACCAAACTCAGGATCTTCAGAATCATCCTCTTTTAGATCCCATATCAATGACTATTCCACCTATATATATGAATTCTCAAGGATAGGATTCCTTTATAATATAATGTAATGAAAAATGATCTTCCATCATCTTTTAATATTCCTTATACTCTTGGGAAATATCATATAAGAGCCCATATCTTCATTATAGTTATAGATCATGATTTTGGGAGTTTTTGTGAAAATAAAAGAAATTGAAATTTTCTATGTACATGCCGTATACACTTTTGTACACACTGTGTTCCTGGATTCCATAGGTAGCTGTGTACTAGCTATGTAATGACCAAGTACATAGCTGTGTGGTCGGCCTAATGCGGGGACCGATTGAGGCGTGTACACGAAATGTACATTAAATGAACATGCTATTTAATTTTCTTTTTATTGGATTAATAGGACCAGGGTCACATCTAATATCTAGAACGATCTTCTTCTAACCTCATTTAGTCCAGGAGTTATCGTGAGCAATGATCAATGACCTAGAAACCATTTCTATATCTATGTTCTGATTTGAACACTGTTGGGTGCATTGGAATCCCACCGGTGATTCCCTCATTCTATAACCTCTCGTACTAGGTTCTCTTCTTTCCTATGTTATACAAGGATGGCCGTTCTTTGACCTTTTTGTATATATATATGATATTTTTGGATGATTCATGGGGAGATGTTCAAGAATGTTTCTCATAGGACATCGATGTTGGTGGTTTGTTTCCTTTCAGAGTTTTTTTGAGTTATATATGCCTACGTACCGATTACCCATGATTCAAGTATTTCATGTTATGTAATTTAACCATATTTTCATTTTCCTTATATTAATTGATATATAAATGTTTTTATGATGATATATTATTATAAATTTCATGTTTAGTGGTCACCATATGGGTGGATTTACGTATTTTAATGTTTATGGGTGTTTAGTGTAGGTTTCCTAAGAGGATGACCATGTTTTATTTACTTCATTGTTAGGATTTCATTTATTGCTTATTTTCTACTTTTTAAATGACTATGATATGCATTTTAGATTCTTATCCTTGTAGTATTTGTGATTTTTGGGATGTGTGATATCATTTTTGAACAAGTGTATTACACAAGGCTGTGAGAACCATGTGTAGATACACCATACGGGGATTTTACATTGAGGACTTCCCTAGAGTGTTTGTTATATTTTACATTACGAGACCATATTGGGGATTGACAGTGAGTTCTCATGTAGAGAGTGTATAATGTACCATTACAAGACCACATGGGGAATGCACATCGAGTGCTTCCTCAGAGATTCTGTTGTTATCACTAAAATACCATAGGGGGAATTAACGGTGAGTACTTACTCAAAGGGAATTTGTTTTCATTGCATGTCATGATCATAGGGGTTAGACTATATGTTCCACACAGAGGGTTAGTGTGATATTTTGAATATTTATTATGACGCGTCTGTGAAGCCAACGCATAAGCTTGGACTCAGTCTCACTTGATTGATAGATGGCTTTATATGTCATCTATTTTTCATATACACAGAGGATACATAGCATAGTCTAGATCCCAAGGTATCATTATTCAAGTGTTTAAATAATTAATTAGAGAAAATAAATGTTATAGGAAACTTTAACAATGTTTACTTTGGAGTACCTCTTTGTTTATTTCTTCCTTTTTCATATTACCTGGTATATATATTCACTGATAGTTATGCATAAATATTTTGCTGGTTTCCTACTGGGATTCATCTCGCAGCCAATTTGGGTCATGTTTTCTGAACCAAAAATATTATATGGTTTCTAAAATAGAGATGTTCAAATTCCCTTCTTCATTAGGTACTTGATTGCTGTAGGAACATGAGAGCATGGGACCATGCTGAGGCTTCTGATGTAGTTGGAGTTTACTATTTGCTATAATATGGTTTTAGTATTTTATTTCTAGATTTATGAGTTGATTTGTTTATTTATTAGTCACATGTGACATGAATCAATTATTTATATATGTTGTAATTTTTATACTATTAGTCTTCTACTATTAGCTTCTATTGCTTGGTATTACTGCATATTCTACTATTTACTATTTGTTTCTGTAGTGTTACTCTACCAATGAGGGAATATTTTACCCACTATCACAACCAAGGCCCTTATTTCTAGTTATTTTCCTTTGTAGTTTGGGGAAATATAGTGTAGGACATGTGAAAAACTGTGTACGGGGCACCGTTGGGTGACACCTAGATCTGGGATGTTACATAGTGGTTTCTAAATAGGATCATTTCATCATTATCATTCTATTTGGAGACTATAGTTGGGTATATGAATGAATAGGTAGTTTTTTATAATCTATGTTACAGATTAGCTAAATCGTGTACATGTAAATAGAAAATTTACCTCTTATATTGAAATTTTAATGGTTTTTGAAATTTTTACATTTGAATTGATTTCACTATTGGGTGACTCACTTGTATTGGTCAGTTATCATTGATATTTGTGAGGTTATATTTCTATTTCATCCTAATGAGATGAGGGTATTCCAGCTCATGCATCATATACAAACTTGGTAGTGATCACATATCAGGCATTCTTTCCATTCCATTTAGGGTGCATTAAAAATTTCATGATGTTGTCATATGCATAGTTCTAGATATGCATGATGAAATGATATATGTCATGATAAAATACCCTATATTTTGATAAGGTCTATGAATTTGTAATGTTTCATTTATATAGACACCAAACTTTGGTCCCTGAGGTGCTCTTCTCCCACTTAGATCAGAATTTGGTGGAACTGGTTCGATCATTAATTGAAATTTGTGTATTTATGTTGTGAATAAAGATATAAAGCATGTATTCAGGGGTGTATGCGATCTCTTGTGTTATTATATTTCATTAAATAGACAGAATTTTATGTTTTCAATGGTTTTGGATGAGTTTCTGAGGCCTACTATCCAGAAAACCATACCACGCGGCGTGTGGTTTTATAAACACACTACATGTGTTCCTCTGTTCTAGAAGAAAAAATTTTCATATGTATACTCCATGTTCTATTTTTACACGCCATGTAGTCTTTAATAGTGTGACTAACTGTGTGATCAGAAACATGGGGTTGGGGTACTTGGTTTGAACACGTCGTGTACCAGATGTACATGGCGGGCCAATGGGGCCATGTATCCGGTTGCGTGACCAACGACATAGGTGGATGATTCTCGGGTTGTACACACTCAGTAAGATTCATTCATGATGTATAGAGTCTTCTATTTCTTAGACTGTTTGACTAATGACACTGGTGGATAGAACATAAGTGGTACATGCCATATATAGGGTTAACACGCATGGTAGTGTTACCTAGGGGGGAACCTTGTGGTTTAGCCATGTATAAGAACTCGCGACGAAGGGAAAATTCATGTACATGCCATGTCATGAGAGAAACACGCCCTGTGTATGGGGTGTTAAACGACCATTATTAGAAGAGTTACACTCCCATGTTGAATCCTAAGGGGACATATCGTGTTGAGGGTATACATAATGTGTAACCCTATTTTGAAAAGCATGAATGATTTATTCTCTTGTTCCCTTACTGAAATTATATGTTTTGTTCCATGATAATCATAAACTAAGGTATGTTCTTGACCTTGAAGAGTAATGAAAATGATACATCCTCTGGTTGTACTCTAATTGAAGGGCAATGATCTGACACCAAAAATTGTAGATCAAGGAATACCAGTAGATCCTCCCACCATGCATGCATTAGCACTTACTATTATACTAGATATGGGTGCTTATGCACTGATCTGTGAAGGAATCATGGGGTTTATGTATACATTCTAGGATAATCACATCATGCACCATCTATTAAAGAGATAACACGTGTTTTTTAGTTGTATCATCCTCCTACATTCTTAGGGGGTAGAGGATCCCATCATGCAGGGTCAGGGATAAATGCCATGTTGTCTATCACTGAGCATCTGGAGACGCCTTTGGAGAGGACTTTAGAGATTTATTTGTACATACTATGTGATTATTCACAGATATGGTGGGATGTTTTCTCACAACTGGTGCACCAACAATTTATATGTTGGACTGAGTTATAGCAGATCGTATATGACTATTTCTACCAGGAGACCATGAGGTTCATCCAAGATCGATAGTTCATGGGTCTAAAATAGGGTATTATATGTCTCACGAAGTAATCTTCTCTCTTCATAGAGCTGCAACACATCACACCAATTTCACTGGGTGATGAGTTTTTTATCACCATGAAGATTGATGATGGGGTCAGACATGAAATCCATTATCAAGTTAACATTTTTAGGATGACTTCTATATCTTAAATAGTGATCTATGTGTTGATCAACGAGCATAATTTGAGGGAGACTAGAGGTACGAGATATAGAGGTTCATCATCCAGAGTTGGTACTCCTCAGACTAGTAACAGGAAGCCCCGTAGAGAGTTTGCCCATGTAGATCTAAGTAGAAGTGACACTTCTTGTGGTATCTAGGTGGTATGCTACTAGGGTGGGAAGAGTGTTTATACCAGACCTCAGTGCACGATTGACCCATTCATGTGCCTATATTGTGGTATGATGGTCCATATCCTTCTTTTTCGTAGGTTTTATCACCATTATATAGAGATATGAGTTCTTCTATGGCATCATGTTCAGGAGAAGAACCACCAGTTTCTCATTAGATTGGAAACCAGAGTTTGTTTGGCCCTTTAGGTTGGGGGAGTCTATGGATGTGTTATCCAGATGGCAAGATTCAAGCAATATTACGGTAGATTAGCTCACGATAGACTGGAAGGGTTACAAGTCCATGGTAAAGGTCATAATTTTGTAGTGGAGGCGACCCAGTAAGAGTAGGATTCTAGACCCTCTACAGTTAGAGGTACCATTATAGTTTACTCTGTTTTAGCTTTAACACTATTTGATACAGTTTCATCCCATTGTTTTACATTTTTTGATATTGTGAAGATACTTGGGAAATGTATCTTTACAAATTAGGATGTTATGATGCCAGAAACGTTGTTGTGGATTAAGATGACTAATGTATGTCAGTGCAAGGAGTGACCTCTTGATGTAGGCGAGTGACACTTCTTGTGAGACCTTTATGTATTAGAGATTACATGTTTTGATGTAATTCTCTGAATGGTCTGGTTAGTATCTTTACATTCATTTGTTTACCGCTATCAGTGCAGGTTGAGTTTCACATCACTAGAGGTTGCGTCATTTGTATACAAGGTCGAATGGGGTGTCTAGAAGAGTAGAGTTGAACCCATGCAACCTGGGTTGGGAGGATTATAACCCAAATTTCTAGTTTATATCTGGATGAATAGAGGACATCACATATGGACATTCCTCTAGTGGTTGGTCATTTCAGAGATTCCTTTCTAGATGATTTTTTAGGTTTAAATCCAATTAATGAGGTATATATCTCTATTGAGATTATTATAGTACTATAACTAGCATCCATTCCTCCTTATAGGATGGCTACATGAGATTTAAGGGATCTCATAAAGAAATTAGAGGAGTTTCATGAAAAGGGTTTTTTATGACCCAATACATGTCCTTGGTCTTCCAGTATCCTTTTTGAGAATAAGATGGATGGTACATTCAAACCATGTGTGGATTATTAAATTTAAACTAGTGGATGGTTATGAACCGATATTCTATTTGGAATATTGGTTATCAATTTGATCAACTTTGAGGAGCCTGGGTGTTATCAAAGAATGAATTGTGATCCAGATATTAATAGTTTCATATTTGACCATCAGATGTACCACTTATATTCTTCCATATAAGGTATGGTCTATACGTGTATGTGGTAATGTCAATCGATCGAACGAAAATGCTAGCAGTTTTCATGGAACTGATGAACCGAGTTGTCCATCTATTCTTGGATTATTTTTTGGTAGTCATTGTGGATGACATCTTGGTGTACTAACATAGTTTTAATGACTATTACACCGATAGTTATATCATTTTGTGTACACTGATACAACATCTGTTATATGATATTCTCACAAAATGTCAATTTTTCATAGACTAGATTCATTATATGTGTCATGTTTTCTCAGTGACTGGATTTTCAGTAGAATTGGAGAAAGTGAGTGCAGTAGTTTTTTGGAAGTATCCAAAGAATGTCTTTAAGGAATAGTGTTTTTTGGGTCTGGATGGGTACTAGAAAAAATTTATGTTGGACTTTCAACACTTATCATCACCACTGATGGGCCTAGATAAGAAGGGTTTGAAGTACTTGTGGATAGAATCCTATGATTCACCCTTGTTGGACCTGATGTGGAGGTTCACATCAGCAATGATACTGATTATTCCTAAGTCGGGAACAAGATACATTGTTTACTATTATGCCTCTGGTATCTCGCTCGGGTTAGTGCTTATGCAAGTGAAAGGATTCGTTACATATATGTATTCGCAACAGAGACAAAAATAGAGGAATTACCTGTCACATGATCTCGAGTAAGTTGCAGTTGTACTTTCTTTACACTATCTGAAACATTCTGTTTTTGGAGAGAATTTTCTAGCAGGAACTGACCCCAGATTTCTCATTTAAATCATTACTCAGTGTGATTTGAGTTTTAGACATTGAAGGTGGGTTCAGTACCTTAAATATTTTGACTTTGAACATTCCTACATGCCTCAAAAAGAAAACACAGTGGCATATGCATTGAGTAGGAGGACTCAGATACAATAAGATAAAGAGGACATTAGTGACTGGAATCATATGGATCATTTATTTGAGAGGAATCTGGAGGCGAATTACAGACATGGGATATGTTTCTATCTTTCTTAGCTGTCACCACTACTATTCTTGATCGAGTAAGAATAAGGTAGCTATCAGATTCTGAAGGGCTAGTCCTATGGGAGAGTGTGTTAGGCAAGGATCCTAATCCTATATAGAGAGTTGGTGATGATGAGATCTTGCACTTTCAGGGATTTTTATAGGTGTCAGTAGACATATGAGACGATATAATGCCTGATTTTCATTCTTCAGTACGGTCAGTTCATATTGGTTTCAATTTGATCTATCATTATTTACATTGTCAGTATTTGATGACACGTATGAAGAGAGAGGTTGATGATTTTGTGTTGAGATGTTCCACCTATCAGTAGGTGATATAAGACCATTAGGTACCAGCAGGGCTATTATATCAATTACCCATTCTTAATTGTATGTGAAAGGATGTTGTGGTGGAATTAATAATGGGTTTACCAAGGTATCCTCAAGGGAATGATGCATATCGGTTGTTTTTTACATAATCAGAATGGTTTCACATTTCTTGATGATTAAGGAAACTTTCATGTTGATGAACCTAGAAGGTTGTACATCCGAGTGATTGTATAATTTAATGGGGTTCCTTACTCTTTCATTTCAAATAAGGATTCCTAGTTTACTTCTCATGTCTAGTAGAGACTATAGAGGGACTTGGATTCAACGGTATTTTTGAGTACAACTTACCAGACCAAGATAGATGGCTAAACCGAACGCCCGATTCATGTGTTGCAGTATATTCCTAGAGCATGCATCATGGATTTTATGGTTTCATGGTAAATACATATACACCTAGTGTAGTTTTCATACAATAATGGTTTTAGGCAATGATTCTGATGTCATATTATGTGGCTTTGTATGGTAGGCCATGCCGATCACCCCAATGATGGCTAGTGGAAAGAGAAAAAGCTATGCAGGCACCATTTCTTTTTGAGGAGACAACAAAACAGGTGGAGTTCTTTCGAAAGTGGCTGACTACTACACAGTCTCACCAGAAATATTATGCTGAACAACAAAAACAACCACTGGGGTTTGAGGTCGGTGATCCGGTTTTCTGGCATGTCACACCGAGGTTGAGAAATAGTAATATTCAGAGACAAGAGAAAATTTTACTGAGATACGTACAGATGTTAGAGGTTTTGGAGAGTGTTATTCTGGTTTTCTATTGGTTTCAGTTACCTCAGAGGTATCAGGAAACTCATGATTCCTGCCATGTCTCTCATCTATGATGCTACTTTTCTGAAATGTCTGACATTTTTAAACCCAAGGAGGTTCAGTTTGAGGTGGATTCAACCTATGAGGAGACCCATATTCAAATTGTGGATCATATTATGAAGGTTCTCTATAGATGGTCAATTCCTTTATTATGTGTGATATGACAACACGTGCAAGTACAAGACGAGACATGGGAGTGGGACACCGATGTATGATTGTAGTGGCCAGAGTTGTCTTCTGTTTCTTATTCACCACCATAGAAGGTAAATTCAGGAAAAAAAAATTCAATAAGGTGTAGTTTATAAGAACATAGATCTTTATTTCAACAATAGATATTGATTTCATTAGTTTTAGAGGAAAAAAGAAGAAATAGAAATATTCTAAGTACATGTCATGTACTCTGGAGTACACGCTGTGTACTTGATTGTCCGGGGTACTAGTGTATTGGGCATGTAATGGTTGAGTACATGGCCAGGTGGACCGCCCAAAGAGGGGGAAGTTTGAGTCATGTACACAGAATGTAAATTATATGAACATTACATGTATAATTTTTATTAGATTAATTAGTTCAAGGTCACATATAATCTCCAGAATAATATTCTTCTAACCTCATTTTGTCCAAGAGAATCCTGGATCGATGATCAATGTCTGCGCCACCATTTATCCATCCAATGTCTAATTCAAACTCTGTCATGTGTGTTGGAGTCCCACCGATGAGTCCTTCCTTCTTCTATAGCTTATCTTTCAGATTTCTTTTATTTTATGATTTTTACACGGATGGATGTTTTTGACATTTTTGAGGATCTACAACATTCATGGCCAATTCCAGGGCCATCTTTCAAGACTGTTCCACGATGGACATCAACGTAGGTGGTTCGTTTCCTTTAAGAGTTTGTCTGTGAGTTATATGTGCCTAAGTACTGATTCACCATTATTATGGTATTTCGTGTTATGGAATTTAACCCTATTATCATATTCCTTGTATTAATTGATAGATTATAGGGTTTTATTGGTATATAAATCTAAATTTCATGTTTATGGGACACCCAGTGGATGTGTTCTCATGTCTGAATGTTTATGTCCTTTTAGTCCTAGTTTCCTAAGAGACAGACCTTGTTTCCTTGCCTTTGTTGTTAGGTTGGAATTGATTGGTTATTTGGTACTTGTTAAATGCCTATTATATGCATTGTTATTTCTTAGCCTTGTAGATGATGAGATTATATGGGTTGCTTGGTATCATTTTTGTATGATTGTATTACATAAGGTTGTGAGAACATAGAGTAGTTATACCATAGGGGGAATTGATGTTGTGGGATTCGTAGGAGTTTCTATTATATATTATATTAGGATACCATGGGAGGATTGGCGGTGAGTACTCCCTCAGAGTGTCTATCATATACTAGTGTGAGACCACAAAGGGAATCGACATTTAGTGCTTCCTCTAAGAGTATATAGATATCATTAAAAGACCACATGGGAAATTAATTTTGAGTGCTTACTTAGAGAGTCTTTGTTTCGGTTAGAACACAGGGTCATAGTTGTTAGAATGTTTGACCCACCCATTGGGTTAGGGTTATATTTTGAATGTTGATTGTGAAGAGTCCCTCAAGACAAATAAAAATAATAGACTCGGTCTTACATGATTATTTGATGGTCTTCTGAGAGATCTGTATTTCTATTACACAGGGGACACAGAGCTTTGGCTAGATCATAGGGTTTTATTATTTAATAGTTTTTAAAAAAAATGAAAATGAATTTAATAATAAACTGTATGAATGATTAATTTTGAGTATAACCTTTTTTATTTCTTCAATTTTCATATTTCTTACTATATATATTCATTGAGAGTTAGGAACAGATCAATTGATCATTGCCTACTAGGATTCATCTCTATCCATATTTGCATCATGTTCTTATACCCAAATATATTATATTTTTGAATTTATATGTTATGGAAAATGAACATATCCGTTAAGTACATGACTGCTATTGGATCTCGAGAGCATGGGAATAAGCTACGTCTTTCAATGTTGTTGTAGTTTACTACTTTTGGTACATTGGTATTAGTATTGTATTTCCAGTATTGTTACTTTTTTTGATGATTTCTTAGATACATGTGACATGAATAATTTATTTATATATACAACTATTGTTATTCTATCAGTCTTCTATAGTTTAATTTCGTTTTATGGTATTACAACATTTTCTAATTCTTATTTTTTTGTTTCCGTTGTGTTACTCTTCTAATGAGGGCATAGTTTCCCAACAATCACACCGAAGGACCGCCCTGCTTGTTGGCAGCCTCTATCATTTGTGGAAATGGTATTGCGGTGATGTGACCTAATGGGTTTTTGGAACCTTTGGGTGGCACCTAGATTCAGGATGTTACCCGTCACTTTGTTTATTTTTTCACAGTGCATCTCCAAAAATAGTCACTTTCCCTAGGGTGTTGGATGTGCATAATTGATAAACCGTTAAGAACAACATCCAATACAATGATTGAAAATTAAAATATAGTTTAGATATTACATTTATTCAGATTTTGAAACCATTGATGACTATAAGTCCACTGTTTCTAGGATAATACCCCAATATATTTAGTGAAAACACCACTATGAAATTATCATAAACATGAGAAGAGTAGTTATTATCATGTCAATATAAATTAAAAGAACTATATGATTTAATTTCACCCTAATACATCAAAATATAACCCATAATGAGATGAAAAACATCAGTGGAGACCTCTAATATGACCCCTCTTACTAAACGTGTTGATGATGTGTACTAGTTATCTTTATCTTTATGAATAGTAACATCGTTGAACTAATTTTTCTGTAAGAAGTAATTATCATTTATGTAAGAATATTCAACGAATATTAAATCATTATGATATCAAACAGAAACATCATATAATAAAATACATGGAAATCAATGAAGTTAAAATAAAAAATTTATTAATTGAAACCACCTAAGAATCATCTTAATCAACAATCAATGGTTAAATTATTAAACATTGGAAAGAAACAAAAAATTAAGTGAAATTCATTTCAAACCTCAAGAACATATAGTTTGTAAATTTTTTATACAGAATATTATATAAAATTAATTTTAAACCTAACCTTAAATAATATTCATTTTCCATAAATTAAAATGAGTATATGGGAATCAAATCAATGAACACAACCAAAAAATGTTCTACAATGTCACAAGAATAATGAATTCATAATTCATATGAAAATAAAAATAATGTATATGTATACACATTCTATAGAATATTTTGTGATATTGAACTCCACCAATAATTTTGGGCAATTTCAACATAGTTATTGAATCATGAAGATGTATTTTTACCCCATTTAACTGATAAAAATAATCATAGCCTCTATGAATGATAATAACGATTCTTCATCATCATCATTAGACTCACATATATATAGTATATAAATATGATCAAACTACAATCCACCTTGTGTGGGATATGTACTTGATAATTCTGAAGATAAATTCTACATATGATGAAAATCCTCTATAATTTATCATATTTGTAAATCCATTATTCCCACATATTAGAATAAGTTTTCAAATATCATGATATGTATATTGAAGATACACTATTCTATTAATATATCTTAAAAATTGTATCATGTAGAGGGAATAATAATGAATTATCTACATAAAAATTCTCTAAAATCCTTAATAACCATCAAAAAACTCCGTTTTGAACATATAATTATATAAAAATTGTCCATTCTAGATGAAATGGGATATGATTTTTTTTGTATTTGATCCATAAGATTATATTTATCTCAAATATAAAAAACATCATTTCCATACATATAAAATAAAAAATTTATCTCTTGGTGGCATTCATTAACATCACGTCTATAAAAGGTTACTTGTTAATGTAAAATTTTTCTAAATTTATATTCCAAGAAAAAGAATTAAAAAAAAGTCATAAAAAATCATATTTTTTGATTTTTTTCATATAGATCCTTTTATTGTATTTCATTTCACAAAGAACAAAAACCCTTTATGTTAACTCTAATTAGGATTTATTTTATTAATGTATTCCTAATTATTACTCTATATAGTTTACTATTTATTTGTCCAATGATAGTATTCACATTCACTTCTTGGAAT
Source organism: Viscum album (assembly GCA_963277665.1). Taxonomy (NCBI): domain Eukaryota; kingdom Viridiplantae; phylum Streptophyta; class Magnoliopsida; order Santalales; family Viscaceae; genus Viscum; species Viscum album. The sequence continues at coordinate 1,350,464,412 of OY728147.1, read as the reverse complement.
TAATTTTTATTCCCCTTTAAATATTAAATATAAAATTATCCTTCAATGTGGAATTTCCCCAGAATAATCAATTTCATTCAACATCGATATAAATATTTCCTAAATGTTATACCTATTTACATATAGTTTCAACTTATACAATTACTTTATTATTTGGGGAAATATTGAAAAATATGTATTCATTTATCAAAATGGATATTTTATATGACATATTTTTTAGTAATTAAATGAATTTCTCAATATCAAGAATGAACTGGACATGAAATGAAGTGTGAATTCTAGACATTATATAGCTCCTTGATGCATATATTCGTTCTCACGAGACAAATAAATTGTTCAAAATAAATGGGTTTCTATATGTTATTTTAAACTATATGGGGAATGGTTCTTGATTGTAATGGTTTTAATATTCCTAAGACCTAATATCCATTAAGAAACAAATTCTCTCACATTAGTTCATTTTATTCTTTAGTAATGATATTTTCATATTCATATAGATAGATACATTACATTTCTAGGTCATTTATTAAATGTAATGTGTTTCAGTTTCTTATATTTCCATAATTATTTTTCCCAATCTAGTTATTTGAATGGAATATTTCTAGTTTAAATAATGACATATAGTTTATTCACTTCTCTATCAGATTATTGATCATATGGAATGTGAGTTAAGTTATTTTCTATTACATAATTATTATTATAATTGGATAATTATATCTTCCTCTATATTTTTATGTTATTTATAATTACATCTCACCATTATTGTGATTCTTTCTGAAGGAAAAAATTATGAGTACTATGAAATATATGTAGGGATTTATTAGTTCAATTGGAGTCCTTCTTAATGATATTTATTTATAATAAAGAAAAAAATATGTGGTAATTAGTTTTTTTATTACTCATTTATGCATCTTGTTTAAAAATACAACAAATTAATCAGTCAATCAGGATTTCATTAATTGTAATCAAGCCAATGTTATGGCAGCATGACCAAATGTTGATCAATCTGGGCTTCGATCCCTATCCTAGTAGCTCAGAGTTTATGACATAAATTATTAAATTTCCATAGATATATGATGTGAAATATCAAAGGATGGATCAATTTATTATATTACTAGAAGTATATATATACATGAAAAACATTTTTCAATATGAAATTAAAAAATAACTCCTACATATCAACATATTATAATCTAGGACCATGAAAAATCATTCTATGATATTTTTGTGATATCGTGGGGAATGAAAAAAAGACGGGTATGTTAAATGATCAATAATGGTTATGTATAGAGAATTAATTGATTAGTTGTTAATGAATATTCAATGTTGAATTGTAAATTATTGAACACAAATTCAATTTACAAAACCTGACTAATTGAATTAATAAGGCAGAATAAATATGGAAAGTTAAATAACTGAAACATGTGTTATCTAATCAATCAACTTTTAATGAAACAAATAGAAATATAATATAATTATGAAAATATGATGGGTAAAAATAGATGAATTGTGAAAGAATTAATTTCTTAATAATATTTTGTCATTATATTAGGAGTCATGATACAACTATTTTCAATATCATTCTTATATGATATTTTATACTATAGGTAGATACCCGTTTAATTTGGACAAATTCTTTCTTCCCAGGTGACCTACAAAAGAAATGAGGGGATATATTATTCCAAGACTCACCTATCACTATAGGTCAATATAATTTCTCAAATATCAAATAATCATTTTAATTCAGGATTTAATAATCCTTATCATCAAACATATGTTTTGAGTAAACGATACTGGTTTTTCAATATCATTATAGTTAATAAAATTATATTGAAGGTAAACATTGTAAATTGAAATTGTATTCATTTGAGCAAAATTTCATATCCATTATAATTTAATATGGATATTAAATAAAAATTTAAATATTGATAAACATTTATCAAAAGAAAGTAATTATTTTAGGATAATGTTAAGAATCACAAACTAATGTGTGATTGTACAATATCATTGTAAACTTATAAATTATAATTTCAAAACCCCTTGGATGAGACAATTTAAATTCAAATATAAATCACTATGAATTATAAATTAATCATGATATTAAAAGTAATAGAGGGTTATTATACATCATAGAAGTGTGAATTGGTGTATCATATCATATAATTATCAATAAAATAACAATTGAGAAAATTTCTCTAACCTCACAATTAATTTTTTTAGAAATCCATTGAATTCATATATAATTTTTGTAATAACGTCCTATATTTATAATATAGCAACATAAATATTTATAAAATTTTATATTATCCATTTATAACATCTAATCAACAATTTTTTAAATAATATTTCTTTATTTTTATAGTATTTATGTTAATTACCTGGGTTTATTATGTTTTTTTGTCATTAAAAATCTATTTAACTCAAATATTACATAGTTTCATATTCTCAACAATAACAATAATTAAATAATTATAATATTTTTACAAAAAAATAAATTTAAAATCAGATATTAAGGATGGTTATGAAAAATGGAGTATGTTATGATCATGATGATGGTAGGCTATATATACCTAGGAGCAATGTTTAAATATTACATTGGTCTTAATGGAAATAAGTTAAGTAATATATAATATTTGAATGATGATTGAAAAATAATTTTTACCATATTATATAATTTTATATGTCTTCCAAGTTGTGTGGCAATAAAATGAGAGTCACTCCGCTTGATGAATGTAGTATTCACATGAACACGTACAATACTATCATCATTAAGTGACTGAATTGGAATGAATTTAAGTTATATATCATAACTTAGTAATAATAAATATTTCATTAATATAAAAATTATTTCATCTACCTCATATATTATCATTAAATTAATCCATATCAACATCAATGTGACGTTTTGGTGAATACAGAATTAAATAATTGGGAGAGGCAGTAGTCCACCCTACACAAGATCAACCTTATTTTAAGGACAAGACCCTAGTATCCTGGAGCTGGTGCCTTATAAATTACATTATATTGATTACAAGAATGTTGTATCTGGATGGAATGTATTATTTGGTAAAATGTAATATCCAGATACATACATTAGTTCAATATTACAACTTGAAATAAAAAACATCATAAAAGTTCCATTTGGAACATCATCCATTGTAAGATTATCCCTACATGTCATTTCTAATATACCTTATAATGCCCTCATAAAAAAAATTAAACATAATAAAGGGTGATATCAGATTCATAGTAAGGGTAAACAGTACATTGGATGATATTATAAATATAAACATTAAGCCGGGAGAATAACTGAAAACACATGCCTTTAAAAATAAACTTTAACATAATATAGTATGATTATGAGTTGACAAAATATTTACATAATAAAACATAATCATGTGTATTATTCTAGTCCAACAGCCTCATGAAATTTGAATTTATATCTTCATAATGGGTGAAATTCAGATGCCTAATATTCTAGAACATATCATCAAGGCCACCACCAAGACATCAAAATATTATTAAGGCATCATTCAAAACCATATCTAAAAATGGGCATGGCCTCGGCTAAACCCATATATATTTGTCTCCTGAGATCTAATGACACAAAAAGTTGTTATAGTGGGCCCTAACAATGACATAATATGTCAAATGATTTCCTTTTATGAATATGAATAAACATAAATAATATTTACACATGAGATGTAAATAACATTCCCTAATCTATAACATAATCACTAATAATTCTGATTAGTAAGATAAATTGTATCAAAATATCACATTCATAATCCAATTTATCTTAATGCATTAAATATAACATGGTATATTATATCATAAAATATTATCCCAAATAATACATAAGAAACATCAAGACTGTATAAATTGATTAATTCACTCTTATAAAACCATCGTGTAATTCTTGATATAAATTCTTTTTTACTTTGAAAAGAATAGTTATTTTTTAAAAATCATAGTATAATACTTGATGTGAAGTATGATATTATTTTAATATTAAAAATATTTATTTCATAATTTTTTTCTCCAAAAATATATTATATAGTGCCCTTGAAAATATGTAAGAATTCGGGAAATTCCCCTGAATCAGGTTTGAATTTCAAAAAGAATTTTCAATGTTCATTTTATAACATGTGACTCCCAAAGAATAAATATGGATTATTATTTTCAAACACAAATAGATAATTCGCACAGTATAAATGGGGAGTAAATATTTATAATTATGAAATTAATTGGGATAAATAGAGACAAAGAATATCCTAAAATAAAATGGTGGTTCGTGTGGAAAACCCATACCTTAAGTCCGATGGTGTTCCTCACATGTTCTTAATGACATGAATAATAGAATATAGGTTTATAAACTAATAAATACTGAACCCAATTTATATTTATTTAATTTATTATAAATTTATTATGTTCATTCCTACCATATTTATGGGTTATGTTATTAAATTTCATTGTTTGGGAGCGATTTGTTCAATGGTTTTCATGATTATTTTATTTATATTCATGTATGGATAAACATGATGAATTAGAATGGTTTTCCAGAATATATTTTCTACATTATTATTGAACAAACATAATTTTACCTGATTATGTAATTTATTTGTTTATTGGGAGGGATTTTTACATATTATATAAAACATTAATTACTATTGTTTGGGTTAAATGGTGGGTTTTTATCACAACAAACTCATTTTGATTTGTAAATTAATATCATATGTAATAAAATAATCCATAATCATACATATGTAATAATACATTTATTATAATTTGTTTGAACCCTAAAAATGGTCTATCTACAAAAATTGGAAATGGTAATAGAGATTGAAAACTTGTCGTCCTTGAATGTGATAAATTAACAAATCTCTTATTGTGTTTTCATTTCTAGTATCAAGTAATGGGAAAGGAGAGATGATGAATAATTATTCCTTTATCATAACAAAATTACATTTCATGTAACGTACTAGAGTCATTATATCATTTGAATGAAAGGATGTTTCGAATGAAAAAGAAAAGAAAAGAATATGAAATAAATGAAATGAAAATATGAATTTACCTCTTCAAGTAATCTTTCATGAGATCCTCTTTAGGGGATAGGATTTGGACTTTTAATGAGACCAATGGATGATGAATGTGGGGGAGGATCTAGGGAGATATTTATTCTGAACATAAACAATGGAAAAGGCTTGAGACAAGTGAAGATAAGTGGGATTTAGGGATGTTTATAATGGAGGAGAGGAGGTTTTTCCATTATTTTAATCATAATTTTAGTAATTTTTCTAAATACTACGAATTTTATTTAGTTGTGTCAGTCAAAACAATAATATGTTCTTGTGAGTACTAACAAATTATCATTTAAATCGTCCACGACACAATAATTATGCATAAATTCATTTATTAAGAATATTTTGTAAATTATCGAATTTTTCTATTCACCAAGAATTCATGTTTTTCAGTAAAATCCAAAAATATCACCCTAACAAATTTTTGAATTATAGAATTATAAATTGAACTCCATATTATCAAAATAAATATCTAAATATGAGTAATTTCATTTTAATATAAAATCATTATTTAATTTAAAGAAACATATTTTAATATTAAAACTTATTTTATAATACGTTAAAAATGAAAGCATGGTCTCATAAAATAATCTTTTATTCATAAGGAAAAATCCTTATTCTGGAATAAATTTTATAAAAAAGAATTTTATTTTAAAAAAAATTTAATTTTTTAAATCATAATCAAATATTTATTAATCAGAAAAATATTAACACTTAATTTTTAATTACTAAAATATTAACTCTCATTTATATGGTCCATGATTTTACATAAACTCACATGGGTGAGGTTCGTATTCAAAAGGATAAATTACTATTCATAAGAGTAAGTTACTATTCATAAGGGGATGTTACTATTCACCGAAAATTTATGTTTATTCTATCAAACTCAAAATATCATATTAATTGGAACCATATATGTTGGGTTTTTGAAATTCCAATCACATAGGTGGAAATATCATGTTTACTGGCTAGGTATTTAAAAATTGGAGTTTTGTAGATACACATTGTTTCATGAATTCAATATTATATGTGTTTGTTAATTATTTGGTTGTTATATTCTCTTCCTCCCCATATTAAATTTTGATCCTTGAAATTCATAAAATGTTACCTCATAAACCAATTTGGGTGGGTATTCATCATATGTTCCTCAATATCCCATGTTTCCTCTTGGATTTTATGATTTTTCCAACGTTTCTTTACTAGTTAAGTTGTCCAATTCATCAACAATTTATTTTTAGTGTCCAGAATTTGGATTGGCTCTCCAGTGTATGATATGTTAGGTTACAATTATATACATTCAGAAGTGAGTAAATGTGTTGGGTCTGGCATGTACATTCTCAACTATGAGACATGGAAAATGTTTTGTACATTAGAGAGGCTGGGCATCATAGGAAAATGATATGCAATAGATCAAATTATCTTTAGGATTTCAATAGGTCCAATGTACCCCAGTTTCAGTTTACCTTACTTCCCAAATCATATAACTTCCATACATGGAGATACATTCTTGAATATGTGATCTCCCACATGAAATTACAAATCAATTATTCAATTATCTTCATAGATCATAAAATGTGAGATTCTTTGATATATATTTTAATAGTCCTTATCTTTTTTGTTGTTTCCCCCCACAATCTTGGGTCCACAACCTTCCCTTCACCTACATCATCCCAACTAATTTTTGTATGAGGTCTCTTTCCATACTACGATTCATATGGTGCCCCTTGAATACATAAATAGAAACAATTATTGTATAAAAACATTAGTATTGTTAAATATTGATCCCAAATACGTTGAAATTCTTGTGAAAATGATCTCAACATTCCCCTTAAGGTTCGTATCATCCTCCCTGATATACTATTAGTTTGAGTGTGATAAGAAGTAATCAATTGAAACTCAGTATCAAAAAGTTTCCGAAGGCTTTTCCATAAGTTCAATGTAAATCATATATCACGATCAAGAACATTTGAGAGAGGTGTTTCATGAATTCTCACAACATCATTGATATAGAGTCTATCTAGGGGATTTATTAGGAAATCCTTTCATATAACGTGGTAATGTGTAGTCTTCATAATTCTATCAACAGTTATCCATTTTTCATAATTCATCATTGTTTTTTTGGGTAATCCAATATCAAAATCCATGGTGATGTCATCCCATTCACATGTAGGTATTAGTTGATGTTTTATTACTCATAATGAATGTTGTGTTTAACCTTTAATTTTTGATAGAATAAATATCTTGATTCATGATCAGTAGTATCCTGCTTCATGTTGTCCAACAAGAAAAGTACAATCAAATATTTATTCATTTTTTCTACTATTAAGTATAGAGAAATTCTATCTTTGAGAATCATCCAATGACTCCCTTTTCAGCATGGTTATAGAGAGAACACATATCCAATCCCAAAATTTCAGAATTCCATCTTCACATTCAATATCAACCATCTTCTAATCATTCACACCATTAAATGTGTACTGAAGATTCTAATAATCAGACTGGGAAGTTATAATACTTTACAAAAAAGACAGTTGGGAAACAAAATGGATTTTTTGTGATATTTCACCTTCTTTGATAATTTTCATATCCCTATTTACAAGATCCATCAAAACAATATCCCTTTCAATCCAAATTTATTAAATACTCCAGGATCATTCCTACTCAAAGCACCAAATATCTTATTTTCCTTTTCTGAGTGGTTGTGTGTGGAACAATCACAATCCTTGAGTAGTTCAAGCCATCACCATTGCCTCATGATGAGTTTGTTCTATGAGAAGATATATTTCATTGTATAATGATTTTTATATATCTCAAATATTTCTCCGTAGAGACAGTTTTGATAAATATTCATATAATAGATTATAGTTTCTTACTGAAGATCATTAGTGGGATAATTTTGTTCAGGACGTTTAAACATCCTTGATTCATAGGCAATAACTCTGTCATTGTGCTTAGTGAACCAAACAAGTCCATTATTTAATGCACCACCATAAATCCAAAATCCTACATTCCTTAATAGTAGATTCAGGATCAGATCATTCACTAATATCCTCTTCAATTCTTCAGAACATCCCTTTATTTTTTCCATATAAACATTACCACTTGACATGTATGCTTTGTAATTGGATTTGTTAAACAGGAAATGTCATGAAAAAAAAACACTGATAATAACATGTCAAAATAATAAAAATATTCACCACAATTATGTTCATTAGATTAGGCCATTATTTCTGAGCCATTGACTTCACATGTCTGTCATATATTCCATCCTTGGAGACAATGTGGCTACGAAAGGAAACTGACAGAATCCAATATTCACACTTGCTAAGAATCCCATTTAATTCATTTTATTTAATAGTCTTCATATGATTATATCAAATCCAATCATGGGTATGATGATAAGGATTGAATCTAATAAATTTTCATGTGTCACAAAGGGGATTGATCAACACATCTTTGTTGAAATGATACTTCCCTTATGAGTGGAGGCTGACAACCACCTTATTTATTCAAATTGGAAATATCTAATTTTCATGGAAAACTGGGATGATAGGAATGAATGTGATGATATGGAATTAAATAATACATTAAATATGACTTAGGAAATTATTAATGTACCTGATACAATTTCATTAACAACATCAATATCAGCAGTTGTGATCAGATAAACTTATCCCGGTCCCTTGGCCTTTTCTGAGTCATGTTTCCTTAACGCTTTGTCCAATAATTAAAATAGTGTCCTCTATCCATACAATTATATAATGGAACATTAATTGATTCTTTAATTTCATTAGAATCAACAATATGATTGCCTTTCTTTCCACACTTGTTATACACCCCCTTTTCATTTTATCACGAACCAGGGTGCTTCATAAAAAATTTATCACAGGGTTGAAAGTCAACTCTTCCCTTCAACCACTTTCCTTATTTTCACTTCTGGAGTATTCAACATCCATATTCTTCTATTTATCTCTTTTAAATTCATAAGACTTATAGAACTCTTTGCCTATCTTGAGACACATGAGTCTATGCATTTATATGATTGGAATGTTTGGAAAACCTGTTCCCATCATTAGAATGGATTTAGAACATATAATAATTGAAAAAACATTTTCCTAGGATTGTGTATATATTTTACAAAAACAATTTCTATACTTGGGAAGTTATCTTCATACATTGAGACTTTCCAATATTTGTTTTTCCTCAAATTCAGAAACTATATTTCTATATATTCTCGTTATTCATGTGAAATGTATATCACTATGAAAAGTTCATTAAATACAATGATTTAATTATTTTTAGTTACAACCTTATAATTAGTGTTTTTAATTAGTGACAACTATTTATCAGCATATACCTACAGACGATAAACATCCATGACAATGTTATTCGTTTCATTCCATCTAAAAGAGATACATTTATTCTATAAGGAACTTATCCACTGATCTACCATGAAATTGATTTTAGTCGCATTAAATTATGGAGTTTGTTGTTGTATAAAGAGATATATCATTACTTCTCCAAATTGTGGATTTGGATGCTCCACATAGGTATGGTTATTGTACATAACCTGATTAAGATGTCCAATTATAGTAATAAGTTTCACTGCACCGTTCATAGCTCTAGATCCATCATCATTTTCATGCATAGGAGGGAAATTCCTACATGGGATACAAGTGTTCATGTTTTTTTCCATCTGTACACTAAGTTCCATTTCTAAATAATGGCATACACTATATTAGGTTATGAATAATTATGTAAAATCTCAACATAAAAAAAATTCAAAAAGTAAAATCCTTTTCTTAGCTATTATCATAATCATAAACATGGTTTATTTGAAGAAAAAATTATATTTTTATCCATTATAATGTTTTTTATAGAAAATTTGAATTATACTATGCATAAAACATAGGAGGGTCAAAACCATTGTGCAGTAAGGCTCGTTTTCATGTACAATGATACATTGAGCCATGCACAAAAATCCTTGTCGGAGTTGATACTTTAAGGTACATCGCTGCTAGAACAACGTCCACATATTATATCTATATAGGGTTGTATTTTCTAGAAATATCCACACAATATATTCTAAACCAATACTCCAAGATGTTATTGTATGTTTATCCTCAATTTATATCATATGGTTTTGTTTTCAAAATCTACTTTCCATGTTTTCTACTAAACATAATCTGATACCAACTGTAAAGACCCAACCGTAGTTACTGTGAGCTGGATACTTATTAAATTACATTTAAATGATTACAATAAATTCATATATCGAATTAAAAAATATTTTATTGCATTTGGAAACCAACAGATATATATATATCTGTTCAACATTACAACATCAAATGAATATCAACCTAAAACATACATTGGGGACATCCACCACTAGAAAAATATCTCTGAAATTCAAAAATAATATAACTTTTTATTTCATATAAAAAATGAAAAATAATAAGGGTGAGCTTAAATTCTCAGTAAGGGTAAACAATAAAGTGGAAGATAATATAAACATAATAATTACACATGGTGAATAACTGAAAACAAATTCCTTTATAAATAAATATTAATATAATATGGAATGAATAGGAGATGAGAAAATACTTCCATAATAAATCACAATCATAGGTATTATACTAATCAAATAACATAATGAAATTTGAATTTATAGCTTCATAAAGAGTTAAATTCTTTTGTCGGACATTCTAAAACACTATGTCACGTCCTTGTCTAAGACATCCAAAAATGAATAAGGCCTAATCCAAAACTATATCATAAAATGCTCAAGGCCACATCAAAGACAACCTATATTTTTTTATAAGAAATACAGATTATTAGAGGGGCTATAGTGAGGCCCACACATAACATAATAATCCCAATTAATTTCTCTTATTAATGGAGATTTACATAAACTACATATTCACGTGAGATGGAAATAACATTCCCCAATTCATAACATAATCTTTAACCATTCTGGGTAGTAAGATGAATGTTTTTGAAATAGAACCTAAATATTAAATATAATAATAAACCTAAAAATATAATATGGTATATAATTTGAAAAATTTAATTCCCTATAATACATATGAATCAACATTATTTTCAATGTATAAGAAAATACTCTTATAAAATCCTGGAGTAATTCTTGAGACAAATAATCTATTAATTGAAAATAGAGTTCTTTGGAAAAAATATTTGTATAATATAAGAAGTGAAGTAATATATTATTTTCATATTATATTATTATATTTGAGAAATAAATTTTCCTAAAAAATTATAGATTACCCTTGAAAATAGGTATGAATTTGAGAAATTCCCTTGAATCGTGATTGTATTTCAGAATTAAATTTGAATGTTCCTTTTACAAAAATTAACTCACCAAAAATAAAGATAGATTATGGTTCATATATAAAAAATTAACCTTCTTTTATAATTCATGGGGCGTACATAATAATAATTATGAAATTAATTAGGATAAACAGCGAAACAATGTAACCCAAATGAAAATGGAGGTTCGGATAGAAAACCCTTACATTAAGTCTGAAGGTGTTCATAATTTAATCAGAATGACCTGAATAATCAAAATTTGGTTTATAATTTAATAAATCTAGAACATATTGTATATGAAAAAGTTTTTAGAATCATATTAGTTTCATTAATATCCTTTTATGGGTTAATTGATTCAATTTCATTGTTTTTATGTGTTTTAATCCTTGGTTTTCATGAACAATTTACTTATATTCGGGTAGAGATAAACATGTAGAATGATAATGGTTGTCTAGAATAGAATTTGTATGATAGTTTTGAACAATAAAAAGATTAAATGGTTATAAAATTATAAATGTTATTGGGGTAAAGATTAATCATTATATAAAACCATGATAACATTTATTTGGCTTAATTGGCGGTTTTTTATTACAATGTAATCATTTTCATTTATAAACAATTATCATACGCAAAAAAAGATTTCAAAACCATAAAAAAGTTATAATATATATATTATTGTTTGTTTCAACCATCAAAATTGTTTAATGAGCATAATTATAGACAATAATAGAGATTGAAAACCCACCAACCTGGAATGTTATAAATTAACACATCTCGAATAGCGTTTTCATTTCTCATATAAAAGAAGGGAAAATGAGTGTCGATAACGAATTATTGATTTTTCATAAAAAATTCATGTTTTTTAAGGTTCTAGAGTCATCATATAATTTTTATGAATGTTTTTGAGGAATGAAATAGAACAGTAATGAACTTGAAATAAAAGAAATGAAAAGAGGAATTTACCTCTTGATGTAATCTTTCTTGAGAGTCTCTTTAGGGAAGAGGTTTTTGTATTTTCATTATACCAATGGCTACTAGATTTGGGTAAGAGTTTGGGAGATGATTTTAGAAAAATTTGGACAAGGTGGAAGGCCTGATATGAGTGAATATTAGAGGGAGTGATTGTTTTTTTACAGTGGATAAGGGGAGGTGTTTCGATTAAATTAATCATTATTTGATTATTTTTGCTCATGACTACAAATATTATTGATTTGTGTGACTAAATATAGTAATAAGTTATTGTGAATAAGAAACAATGGTCATTTACATCATCCATGACTCAAGGATGATGAAAAAATTCATTTATTTACAATATTTGGTAAATTATCAAATTTTTATATTCACCAAATATTCAACTATTTCAAAAAAATACAAAAAACTTCCCCAAAAATATATATATATATATATATATATTTGAAAAATGACCACCCTTTTATTAGAATAATTTTATAATTTTGAGAAATTAAATTTTTAAATAACATGATTATGTACATGAAAAATACATATTTTAATGTTAAAATAGATTTTATAAAAATTATAAAAATTATATAATCTCTTATAAAATTATCATAAAATCATAAAAAACAAAATATAATTTGAGGAATATATTTTATGAAAATTAGATTTATCTTAAATATGTTTATTAATTTAAAATTTCAATTGAATGTTTATTACTCCTAACAATTTCAACACTTAATTATAAATTTTTGAAACAATATCTCTCATTTATATAGATACTAGATAGTATTTATACTCACATGTGGGATGACAATATTTTAATTGGAACATTAATATTCAAGCAGGTAAGTTAATATTCACAAGGGTGTGTTACTATTCACCAAAAATATTGGTTGACCCTATCAAACTATAAATATTGTATTGATCGCAACCATGTATTTTAGTTTTCCTATATTCAAATAACATTAGTGTAAAAATTATGTTCACTAGATATGTCATATCAATAGGGTGTTTTTTAGGGAATCAATGTTTTGTAATTCAAAATTAAATTTATTTCTATTTCCTTAGGTTGTTACATTTATCATTTATCCAACATAATTAAATGTAAGAAAATATAATATTACTAACCCATATGTCTAAATATTTTATAAAAAATTTATATATATATATATTATCATTCATCATACTCAGCCATGAAAGGTGGTAATGGGAGAGTGAACTTCATCGGTTTGCAAGATGGTTATCCACCGTACAAAAAAACACAGATTTTATAACCCATTTGTTGAAATAGGATATGGTTATATGTCATTAATATTTTATAAAACCATTATAGCATATGAAATAAATTGACATTATCATTTCGTAATTATATTATACCAATTTAAGGTGGTTGAGAAAGAATTAAAATATAGATTCTTGTTGAATAACATTGCACCTTCTTCAGGTATCACCATTAGTTTTTCACGAAAACCTTCTTAAATTATATTTAATCCCAATATGGCATCAATGATGAAGTTAGAGAAGTTGGTATGTGATTTAGGAAGGTATTGGAAAATGTTAAGTGGTTTAATCTGTGAATAAAAGTCGATTTGGGGTGGACTTTTATATATGGGGGAGAGGACACAGATGGACATTTTGAATATAATCGAGTACTCCAAAATTTTTCATTTGTGAAAAAGAAAAAATGGTCCATTATTGAACCATATAGGAGTAGTTAATGAAATAATTCTAGAGTTGTTTCATTATAATAGTATATATGTAAATTTTACCCGTATCATTTTCGTTTCACCCAGTATGAATCTGTTTTTACCATAACCATGATATTTTTTTGAATTACATATAAATTTAGGTCTGAAAATAGGGTAAACTTAGAATAAATTATAATATATTCTGATTAAAAAAATTTATTCCAATTTTCCAAATTTATTTCATTGATATGGAAAATTTTAATTTTTATTTAATCCCCTGCACACGATGAGATATAATATATTTAAATAAATAATATTCAAAACGGTACTATGTTGTTATATCAAAATTAAATATATAATTAATTACAATGATATAAAAATAATTAATTTAAACAAAATTATACTAATTATAATATAAATATCAAAATATAATTTATCATTTTAATTTACATTAAATAAAAAAGAAAGATTTTAATTATATTTTAGTATTATTCTCTCATTATTAATAAATTAAAAAATATAGAACAATACAGAACAATTTCATTATGATTATTTTGATATTATTATCTGAAAAATTATTTTTATTTATGAAAATTAAATTTCAAAATGTGGTATGTATAAATTTTAAATATTTTTTTGCAAAGAATGACTAAATAGTAACATAGAAAAAATAATAATATTCACCAAACATTTTTATTTATTCCATGTGATTCATATTTTAACTTATAATCCAAATATTACTTATGTATTGTTTCAATATATAAATTTTATATAATATTATTTTTTTCATACACGCTAAATCTATAACTAACTTATAATGGCTATGAATAAAAAAAATATTTGAGTATTTTCTGTTAAAACCACTATAATGTCTATCACACATTATTGATGAAATAAAATTTATTATAAAGAAAAGTCATTATAAATTATTATACTGTTATAATGTTTGAATAATTAATATATAAGTAAATAAATTTTGAAGGATACATTAAATAATAATGAAATCATTTCTATTAAATTCATTATTTCTAAAGTCTATATTACAATTTAAAACTAAAATTATATGTTATTAATTAATATCATTTTAAAAATATTTATTTTTTTAGAAAATAGTTGATTCGAAGAAGGGAAACACATTTAACAATTATAACATTGCTTATATAATTCATCAATATACTTTTTAGATAATATTTATTGGGACGTGTATCATTTATTTTCTTATTAAATGAAATATATGAATTAATGTGATATAATTATATATTAAACCAAAACATCAGGATTTAAATATTAATATTTAAAGTTAATCACTTGAATAATTGATGATGAAATATTAAATAAAAGGAAATTATATATATTTTTTGTTTTTTTTATTTTGATAGATTGTATGAATTTTGGTAAAATAATTATTAACATCTTGCATTTTTTTACTTGAATGAAAAATTATTATAAGATTCGATACTTTTTGAATAATTTATTTTCTGTTTAATTCTATAAAATAAAAGTTAGAATCAAAATTTTTAATAATTATTATTTTTATGGAAGTAAATTAAAAATTAAAAATAATTAAAAATAATTATTTATGTTTGAAATTTTATTAGAGTAGTCAATCATTTATTTTTGGGAATTTTTTGTATAATAAATAAAATTGAAGATAAATTTTTTTTATTTGAGTTTATTATTACTTGTATTAACATGATTAACATAATATTGAAGGGGGACTCATGTTAGAAATCATCCACTCAATATTCCAATGTTTGTAATTAAGCTCTGTATCTAAATAGCTATGTGTGTATAATTTTCAATCCTATTTTGATAACATTATATCGTTAGTGGAATATAGTATATTAAACACTAAAATACAGTAACAATATAGTATTATATATCCATAGTCCCATATATTTTCGATTATCCAATGGATATGGAAGACATAATCAAAAGTTTGATGGGGTATTTGTGATTAAAGTTGGTTGTACAATATTAAAATAATAATTTAACATAAAGTGAACCAAATTAATTTTACAAAGAAAAATTCAAAAAATGGGAAATCATGGAATCAAAATATATATCCATGAATCATACAGATGTTTTTTGAACATTTATTATCAATACCCAACATACAAAACAACAGATTCTAGAGACCAAATGTCTTTGAAAAAGAACGTTCATAATAAATCAACATGAAACTAATAAATAAAAATATTTATTTTCATTTCTAAAATATTATTGTAGAATAATTCTCAATTCAAAATCCTCATAGAATATCCTAGGTAATATGAAAACAAAATTTATGAGCTATAAATTCCGTAATGTGAATAATCATGATAATATAGTATATCATTAGAGAAAAATTATATAATATTATATCATAAAAGGAAATGATCCAGAATAATGAAATTAAATAATAAAATATGGAAGATGCAATAATAACATCATGGAATATAATTAATTATCTACAAAAATTAATCCTGACATAAAACTACAATAAGGTTCACTAAAAAGACAACATAACACAGTGGGAATAGTCCAATCATTGATTTGGATTACACAATAATAACATACAAATCATTTCACAAAATACAAAAAATTCCGAATTAATTGTAACACTATCTTTTTTTATACATAACAATATGTACATGAAATTGTGTTCCACATAAAGGAATACATCCTATTAAATAAGAATATGAAATTTCCATCAATTTAATGGGTTACAAAATCTTCCCAGAAATCATATTGAAAAGATATTTCATAATGATTGAAAAGATAATATGTAATCAAATAATGTGGATTTTCAAATTTTTATAAATTATCAAAGGTCTAAATTATGGATTTCATCTAAACACAAAGTAATGAGTAATGGTAAATATATGAATATAGGTATTAACTATTAATTTGTGTATTATGGAATGTATAAAATGAATTTAAATAAGAAATGACTATTAATATATTATATGAAAGTATAGTGAAACCAAAACTTATATCCCTAAATTAGATCATTTTTTTGAAAACAAGAAACGAGGAATGTAATTTTAATGTTTTTTTACATGAAGTATTATTGGATGTAATAATTCCCCTTATTTGGGATTTATTTAAATGAATCTATTATCAAATTGATGATAGTAATATATAAACCCTACAAGGAAAGCGAAACAAATATGATATTACATGTAATGGAAAACTATATTGAATTTAGATGAATTTAATTATGTTTAATAAAAATATAATATAAGGTATATGTAATATGGTAAAACCCATAGAATGGTTGGTATTTCAAAGAGTTATCTTACCTCAGGTGAAAATTCTCTATATAATTTCACTTCAAACATAAGTAATAAAATTTTATTATTTAATAAAATATAGAGAACCTTTTTCTTCTATATTTAATTTATTATAGGGATTATATTTTAATTTAGATTAATTTCGATGAGATATCTTTTCAATTTCTTCTATCCCAAGGCCATTCATGTCATTGTTGAAATCGTTCAGGAAGTATTGATAATGCAGATGTTTTTTTGTGAAATGGATCCATAACTCCAAAATATTGATCAAAATATATTCATCTATTTAATTATATTAAAATTTTCAGTAACATAAAATTGAATTATTAATAACCAGAGATCATAGAGTTTGATTATTATTATTATATGACTAATTCTATTAGGTGGATTTTCTTAACATTATTAAATTAAATGGTTATATTTAACCATATGACCATATATCCAAGGAGTAAAATCAATCTACATATTTTATTCTATGTTAGATAATTTTTTAGTAAGATAAATTTACTACACCCAACCACGAAGGATATTGTTAAAAAAGAAACACCTTTTTCATAGATGGGGTAGACATACAATAATGTGGAGAAAAAATAAATTTGGAATGAAATGAAGAAATACTAGATAATGGATATTCCATTAATATAATTATTATATAGTTTCACTATTGTATTAGTGTCATAATTTTGTCATTTATGGAGGAGGTACAGTAGAGGTTTAATAATAATGTATTTAGAAGATATAGAGAGATAATATTAACTCAATGAATGCTTTCTCATAGAATAAAACTTATGGAATCATGGATTTTCCTTTTGGAGTGACCATAAATATAAAGTCATGTAGGAGAGGGTTTGGTTGATAATTTGGATGAAATTTTAAATCCACTATGGCTATGAATTTTGGTGTAGAAGGGTGTTGATTTGTTGAAATTGAATGGTCACGAGAGAGGAGTTTCAAAATATAATATATATTAGTATGTCATATTATATCAAAACTAACAATATGGAAGAATATTGTGACTAAATATTGTTGTTTTTAAATGTGAGTCTAGGAAAATGGTTTTATACATCATACCCTATGTAATTAAATATGTATTTGACTTATAATGTAATAAATCCTATTTTGTAATAAATGAATATTCACAAAACAATAAAATATTTTTTAACAATATAATATTTTAAATCATACAATTTTTGAAAATGTGGATTCAAAAAAATTATTTTTTATTAATATAATTTTATTTATTTAATAAATTTCATTTCAAATAAAATACATATTTTTATGAAAATTGAAAAATTTAATATTATTCCCATTTTTTGTTTGAAAAAAAGAGACTATTGTTTAATAATATTATATTATTATTATAATAATACCTAATATTATTTTTTTGAATATATTTTTTGAGAAAAATTAATCTTTTAATTTCTTATGGTTATCATTTAAATGAAAAGATACTTGTTCTGTTTTAAAAAATAAAAAACATTTACTTTTTTTATTTTGGGAACAATAATTAATTTCTTTTATTATATAAATTAGTTATAGTTTTATTTTTTTGATATACATATGTCATTAGAAAAATAAATAGTATATTTTGATATTCCAATAGACATGTTACTAATCATAATGGTTATATTACTATTAAAATAGACGGATTAAATTTTAAATGGTCAATTTAGAAACTACCATATGGGTTCCCTATATAGTATAAATTAATAATATTTCATTCATTGTAAGTTAAAATTTATTTTTCATCAGGGTTATATATAATATATATTTTAATATTAACATTTCATTAATAATATTCTATTTCATTACTAATATTCTATTTCATTTCAATAGTGTTGTAAGTGAGTGAG
Source organism: Viscum album (assembly GCA_963277665.1). Lineage (NCBI taxonomy): Eukaryota > Viridiplantae > Streptophyta > Magnoliopsida > Santalales > Viscaceae > Viscum > Viscum album. Next base: position 1,350,445,231 of record OY728147.1, on the reverse strand, counting down.
ATCATTCAAGGGGACCTAGAAGATCCAATCATTCCTATAATAATTTTCATATATACTATTTATTTAACCATTGTAAACATAAAATTCTTAAAAATATAATTGATATGTAAATTATAGGTTTATTTTGATATAATAAAATCATTTAGGTTCTATCATGTTTTTATCGAGTTGCATCCCGGACCTGGGTACCACTGAGTTGGTGCCCTGAGCCTTGTTATCACATGACCTCAACCATGCCTCCCCATATGCTAGATGTTGCTGATTAGAACCGATGGTCCAATATCATACAGGGAGAGAATATACACAATTTACCATATAAAGAAACGTCGTATCATAGTATAAATAGTTGAAACAATAGGAAACAACCAACAACAAGCATATCCAAACATCTCTCAAACTGGGTACAATCATTAGGAAATAGTAAATATGTCATGTCTTGATAGAATTCCAAGTGAAAGAAACTCAAAATAAAGTAAAATAGAAACCCCCCCAAAATTTTCCTGACTACATGGAAGGAACATCATACACAAATCTACAATGCTGAACATAACCCCCTAGAATATGGCCATATCCCTTTTCCTAAACTACAAGCATGAAATATTCCCAAGTTCCAAATGATGGCCCAAGTAGGGATTGAGTGCAACTAAGTAAGCCACCATCAATGTGGTCTACAAAATATCTACTATAAATAGACATTTAATACAGATAAAAATTATTAAAAAGCATGAGAATGAAAATATAAGGTCCCCTTTTCAAAAATATATACATTTCTTTTACTATTATTATTATTGTTCCAAGTTCATTATATACATTATAACACCTCGATATTTTGAAATTGTTTATTGATTTAATTTATCTTTTTCATATTTTTCATTTCACGTGAATCTAGAAATAGTTCATTATAAATATTTATTAATGTAAGAACCCGGATCTTCGTTTCAGGTACGCCTTTCCTTTTTCTGTAGTTTTTGAGAAAAAGAAACTTTTTGGATATTTTTGAAGTACACGCCGTGTACTTTCAGAGTACACGTCATGTACTCTTTTCCTGCTCAATGCTTTGTGCTGGCCGTGTCCAAGCCACACACATGGTGTGTAGGGGTGACGTGGAGGCCGATTTTGGCAGAGTACGAAAAAACCTAGAACATGCTGTGTACTCTAAAATTACACACTATGTACTTTTATTTTTTTCATCAAACAGACCGAGGTCACTCCTGAAAAACAGAAACGTCTTTTTCTAGGTTCTGTTCGTCCAAGAGCACTGAGGATCCCCGAATCTTCGACGAGCCCCCACCTCTCCATTCATGCTCCGATTTGAGCTCTGTCGATTGAGTTGAAAGCGCAGTGGGGAGTTCTTCATTCTTGTTGACCATTGTTTTCAAATTCTTCTTTCTTCTCATGTTATCTAAGGTTGAAAGTTTTGTGCATTTTCTCAGATCTATGAAGTTCTAGGGAGAATCAGTCTTCCTGGTTCAATTATATCCATCCCCTAGAATCATGGTAGGTGGTTTGTGCCTTTCTGTTGAAAGTCGATGAGTATTTTGTGAAAATTACACCAATACCATTGAACATGGTATTGCGTGTTCCTTTCTGTCCCTTGTTGTATTTCCATCTTTGCATAATTGCTATTGTATATGTTTTGCTTGTGATTATGGTAGTTTTTACTGTACTCTGGATGTTTTCTATGTTTGTTCTTCCGGTTCTGTTTTTTTCCAGTTTCCATGTCTAGTTTTAGGATAGGGGATGTGTTGCTTTGTTATGCTGTTGAGCCTTAGATTAATATCCAATTAGTCTTTGAGGTTTAAATGTCTGATTCATGCATGATGATCATGTTTTATTTACACATAGGACTGTGAGAACCTAGTGTAGTAGACCATAGGGATAATGGACATAAGGGATTCTCCAGAGTGTCTTTTAATATGACGCGAGACCACAGGGGGCAATGACGATGACAAATTCCTCATAGTGTATGTAGTTCCTCGGCGTGGGCCACATGGGGAATGAGACGTTGAGTTCTTCCCTAGAGAGCTTTTCGAAAAATACGAGACTATAGGGGGAATTGACGGTGAGTGCTTCCTCTGAGAGTCTACTCTTAGCCGAACCAGAGGGGTGAGACTGTGTGTGCCTCCTAGAGGGTTGCTAGTACTTGAAGGTTGAACCTTATTGGATAGGCTATGAGAGCTACCCAGAGGGTTGCGGGTTTTCTCCTTGATTCTGGTATTTTACTTGTGTACTTTATATATTAGAACTATGTATTGTAGTTGTTGTGTGCTTTGTTCTTTACTACTTCCTGTTCTCTTACTTGCCTTATATTCATTGACTGTTAGGCACAAATATTTGGGTGATTGCCTACTAGGATTGTATTTCACACCCTTTTGGGCCATAATTTTGGGCCCAAGTGGACTATGTTGTTGTAGGTATTGATAACAGCAAGCACCCTTCTACCTCACGTGTTTGACTTGCTGGGAGCTGGAGAGCATTGGACCGAGCCGAGGCTTGCGATGCTGAGGAGTTGATCACCTGTTTTTCTTTTACTGTTGCTTTAGTAATTTCGTTCACTTGTATTTCAGAATGTTGGTTTTTTTACTACTTTACATAGACATATGTACCATTTTACATCATTATTATTGTATTCATTGCTTCCGCTGTTCAGTTTAGTTGTTGTATGCTGTTTATTGTTTCCGGTATTGTGTCTGGTTGTTCTTCCACTGTATACTTTACCAAATAAAGGCATAGTTTCTCCATCGACTCACCAAGTCCCTTGCTGCTAGTCGGCAGCCTCTGGCGTTTGGGGAAACATGCTTGAGGTCTTGTGGCGAACCGGGTACGGGGCACCAGTGGAGGGGCTTCAGATTCTGGTCAATACAATGTGGTATTAGAGGAGTTCTTTTATCTTTCCTTACTATTTGGAGACTTTATCTAGGGATAAGACAGATATGGTACTTGGTATTAAGCTTTGCTCAGGTGTAGCTATCCCGTGTACAGGGAAAAGCCATACTACCTCGTTAATTGCAGTTAGCTAGAATTGAGATTTTACAGTTGATAAGATTTCACCCAGAGTGATTCACATTCTTTGTGTTGTTATTTTCTTGATGAGTGCGGTTCTATTTCTGTCACAACCCAATGAGATGAGGGTATTCCATCTCATGCATCATATAGGCACATGTAGAAATAAAATTCCATGCATTCTTGCCATGCCATATAGGTTGTATCAGTGATTGCATGTTGTTGTGAGAGACGTTGTTTAGATTATGCATGTTGTTGTGATAGATGTTTGATAGAATCTCTTATGCTTTGTTAGAGGATTTTTGGTTTCCTACTTTTCTTCAATGAATGCAAAATTTTGATTCTTAAGGTGTTATGGGCCCTCTCGAATCTGAAATTGGTGGATCATGATCTTGTTTTCTCTTATCAATGACTATAGGAGATGCCAAACGTTGATTCACGGGGAGTATGGGCCCTCAAAAATCAGAAATTGGCACCTCCTTGCCCTGTTTTCTGTGTTTTCTGGGATTTTATGCAGTTTCTGAGCTACTGCCCAAAAAAACACAGAATACATGGCGTGTACTTTTTGACTACACATTGTGTAGTTTTTAGACCGTTTCACTGAATGTGTGAGTAGGGACACACAATTGTAGAAATAACTTCAGGAACACACTGTGTACAGTTGGTACACGCCGTGTAGTTCATAGCTGTGTACCCGGCCGTTTCACTAACAACATGGATCGTGGAAGCTTGAGTAGAACACACGGAGTTGTAAAAGAACATGCCATATAGTCCTGAATAGGTACCCGACCATGTCACGAACAACACGGGTCGACATTACATTCTTATCGACACACCGTGTTGTTTTGAGAACACGCCGTGTAGTCTTGTTCAAGTACCCAGCCATGTCACGAAAAACACGAGATAGTGTCACCTTCCCATATACACGCCATGTTAGTTCGGAACATGCCGTGTAAGGTTCATCCATGTAGATAGTCGTGCGTTTAACTAAACGGGCCGCCGAAGCCTTATCCAGTACACGCCCTGTTTGTTTAGAACACGCCATGTAGTCGCGGGTGATGTCGAACCGTGTGGGTTAGCCGTGTAAGGAGACTCGGGTAAGGGAATAGTTTTCAAGTACATGTCGTGTGTAGTGTCAAAACGCCGTGTAGTTTGAGGTGTTACATGACTTGCATGGAAATAGTAAACACCCATGTAAGTGGCTTAAGAAGACATGCCGTGTAGTTTTTATACACGCCGTGTAGTCGTGTTTTGTGAACTTGTGTGTTTTCCTTCCCCTATTCCCATTCTGTACTCTTTTCATCTTTGTCTTTGTTTTTCTGGTCTAAGGATTACTTTGATCTTTCATAGTTATGCCCATAAGATGTCCTCTAGTTGTACGTCTGTCGTCAGGTAGTGATCAGACGCCAGATATGGCTGATCACGGACTTCCGACCGATCCTCCTGTCAGGAGAGCCTTGGCACTGGCTGTCATACCAGTTGCAGATGCTGATGCACTATTCAGAGAAGGTTTTATGAGGATTATGCAGACCATTCAGGGAGGACCACCTATTTCCACGACTATGGCAGACGTGAAGAGGGTTTTCCAGTAACATCATCCTCCTAATTTCTCAGGGGAAGGAGGACCATTGGATGTAGAGTCATGGATGGAAGTCGTGCTGATTATCTTCGAGCATCTGAAGACACCTCCAGAGAGGCGGGTCAAGCTTTCTACCTACATGTTTCGAGACTCTTCCAAGAGGTGGTGGGATCTGATCTCACAGGTGGGTCATCAGTAGGTTATGGATTGGGAGGAGTTCCAGCACGTGTTCTACGACTACTTCTACCCGGAGACCCTAAGGGCCGATCGAGCCCGGGAGTTCATGAACATAGAGCAGGGTAATCTTTTTTTCAATGAGTATTCCTCTCATTTCACTGAGCTGCAGCATTTCGTACCCCTCTTAGATGGGAGTGGGGTGTTCTTAGCAAGGAATTTTGAGGATGGTCTCAGGTGGGAGATCCGCTCGCAGGTGAATCTATTCCACATGACTTCCATCACATCCATCGTCAACCAGGCGCTGATTGCGGAGCACAATCTGAGAGACTCTGGATCTTCGAGCCGGGGCAGTTATACTTCTAGAGCTAGTTTTCCTCCAGATAACAGCAAGAAGCGCCGTAGAGATTCTACGCACGATGATCTGAGAAAGCGAGATGCATCGTCCGGAAGCCATGTGATATGGTACCAGTGTGGCTGGTCAGGGCACACGAGGCCTCAGTGCCAGAGAGACCACATGGAGTGCTGATCTTGTGGTAAGATGGGTCACCTTCAGCATTTCTTCCAGGTTTTCACACCAACAACTGGTGAACAGCGTTCTTCCATGACTGCTAATTTAGGAGTAGAACCACCATTTTCTCACCAGCCAGGGAATTGGAGTTATTCCGGTTGTTCGGACCGAGGTGGAGGTTGAGTCTGTGGCGGTCATCCACCAGTCCCTCAGCACCAGCAGGGAGGTTCAGCTCAGAGTGGTCATCCAGGGGTGCAGTGCCGCGGTGCTGGCCAGTATTTCTCCATGGAGGAGACCTATCAGAAGCAGGATCCCGTCCCTTCTATAGTTTGAGGTACAATTTTAGTATCCTCAGTTTTATCTTCAGCTCTTTTCGATACTGTTTCTACACATAGCTTTATCTCTGTTACTTTCATGTAGAGCCTTGGGCTCTGCATCTTTTCTTCTGCTGACTCATTGACACTAGACACACATTTGGAGTCCAGGAAATCTAGTGTACGTCAGTGTAGAGAGTTCCCTCTCGAGGTTGCAGTGTATCGTTTCATATGGGATATCTACATCCTTAAAATGACAAGATATGATGCCATTCTCAGGATGGACTAGTTGGATCCCTTCCAGGTAGTCTTCAATGGTTATCGTCACCGAGTGAGTTTTGTTTCACCAGAGGGTGAATCATTTCTTCATAGAGTCAAAAGGAACGTTCAGGCGAGTCATGCAGGACTCGAGAATCATGGGCTGGGAAGGGTGACAGCCCAGACTACTAGTCTTTATCTGGATGATCCGGGGACTTCGCAGTTGGACTTTCCTCTAGGGGGGGATCATTTCAGGGACGTCTTTACAGAAGACTTTTCATGTTTTCCTCCAGAGCGTGAGGTAGACATTTCTATTGAGCTCATTCCAGGAGCAGCACCAGTGTCCATTCCTCCTTTTAGGATGGCTACAACAGAGTTGTAGGAGCTGAAGATGAAGATGGAGGAGTTGCAGGCAAAGGGTTTCATCAAAACCAGGAATTCTCTTTGGATATCACCTATCCTATTTGCGAAGAAGATAGATGGTACCCTTCGGCTTTGTTTGAATTGTTGGAAGCTGAACCAGTTGACAGTCAAGAACCGATATCCCTTGCCGAGGATCGATGACCTCTTTGATCAGATTTGAGGATCCAGGGTGTTCTCAAAGATCTACTTGAGGTCCGATTATCATTAGATGCACGTTAGATCATCAAATATACCTCTGATAGCCTTAAGGAGCAGGTATAGTCTATACAAGTATACAGTCATGTCGTTCGGTCTCATGAACGCGCTTATAGTTTTCATGGCACTGATGAACCGAGTGTTCCATCCTTACTTAGACTCCTTCGTCGTGGTCTTCTTGGATGATATATTGGTGTACTCTCACACTCTACAACCCCATTCCACACATCTTGAGATCTTTTTGAGTACACTGAGAGAGCATTAGATTTACGCTAAACTATTGAAGTGCCACTTTTGGATGGAACCGATTCACTTGTTGGGTCATGTAATCTCAGAGGCAGGAGTATCTGTGTACCCATAGAAAGTGAGATTTGTAGTCTTCTGGGAGAATCTGAAGAACATTATTGAGGTATCTAGTTTTTCTAGGCTGGCTGGACACAACAGACGCTTCTTTCAGGACTTCTTGCACCTAGAAGCACCTTTGACAGGTCTGACCAAGAATTGGGAAAAGTTCTTATGGTCAGATTTTTGTGAGTAAGCCTTTCAGGAGATGAATGGAAGGTTGACGTCAGCACTGATACTAGTATTTCTAGAGCCAGGAAAGATCTATACAGTCTATTGTGATGCTTCAGGTATCGGGCTAGGAGATGTGCTTATGCAGGAAGATGGAGTCGTTGCGTATGAGTCTCGGCAGTTGAGGCCACATGAGATGAACTTCCCGATGCACGATCTGGAGTTGGTAGCTATTGTTCATGCCTTACGTTGTTGGAGACACTGTATTCTATGAGAGTACTTTTTGGTCTTCACTGACCACAAGAGTCTCAATTATATCTTCACTCATCGTTATCTGAATCTGAGTCAGTGCAGGTGGGTCAATTATTTTCAGTCTTTTGATTTCGAGCTTGCCTATATGCCAAGAAAGGGAAACGAAGTGGCAGATGCATTGAGAAAGAGAACTCAAATTCATGCAGTTCAAGAGTCCAGGATTGATTGGTAGCTTATGGATGTGTTCTTTGAGATGCATCTGGAGGTGCATGACAGATAGGGACATACCATCCTATCTTCTGTAGTTGCTACCTCTATACTACTTGATCAGGTACGGATGAGGCAAATATCAGACTCAGAAGGCTGAGTTCTATGAGAGAGTGTGTCAGGAGAGGACCCTCTTCTTGGATGGACAGTGGGCGAGGAAGAGATTTTGCATTTTTTGGGACGTGTATGGGTGCCAGCAGACATACACGAGGAGCTGATGCAGGATTTTCATTCCTCATTTTGGGCAGTTCATCCTGGCATCACCAAGATGTATCGAGATCTTCATTGCCATTACTGGTGGCCAGGTATGAAGAAATATATTGTTGGCTTTGTCATGAGATGTTATACTTGTCATCAGGTGAAATAATAGCATCAGCGACCAGTGGGGATTTTGTAGCAGTTACGCATTCCAGAGTGGAAATGGAATGATGTTGCGATGGACTTCGTGACCAGGTTGTTGAGGTCGCCTTGGGGGAACGACGATGTTTGGGTTGTCATCGACAGGCCCACGAAGGTTTCTCACTTCTTGCTGATCAAGGAGACCATCAGTGTTGATGATTTGGGACAACATTACATCAGAGAGATTGTTCTTCATCATGGAGTCCCACGCTGTATTGTTTCATAGAGGGATGCACACATTACATATCGGTTCTAGCAGGGACTTCATAAGGCTTTGGGTACCCAGGTACTCTTGAGTACAACATACCATCCCCAGACTGATGTCCAGTATGAGCGGACGATCCAGGTTCTTGAGGATATTCTCCAAGCTTGCATCCTAGACTATGGAGGTTCTTGGGAGAATCATATTCCTCTGGTGGAGTTTTCCTACAACAACAGTTTCTAGGATACCATTCAGATGGCACCATACAAGGATTTTTATAGTAGGCCGCGCCGATCACCCTTATGTCGACTGGAGGTAGAAGAGGCAGCTTTTCTGGGACCTGGTCTTGTTCAAGAGAATTCAGAGCAGATAGAGCTGATTAAGAAGAGGATTTCTACAACACAGTCTAGGCAGAAGTCTTATGTTGATCAGTGGAGACGACCTCTAGAGTTCGCGGTCGGGGATCAGGTTTTCCTGTGTGTCGCACTGAGGCTGGGACACAAGAGGATTCGGAGGAAGGGTATGCTTTCACCGCGGTATGTCAGGCCATTTGAGGTTTTGGAGAGAGTTGGGTCGGCCGCCTATTGGTTGTAGCTACCCCAGAGGTACCGGGCCCTGCACGACGTCTTCCACTCCTCACAGCTCTGACGTTACTTTTCAGACATGTCGCATGTCATTCAGCCCGAGGAAGTTGAGCTCGAAGCAGATGCTTAGTTTGAAGAGTATCTCATCTGGATTGTCGATCACAGTACAAAGGTTCTATGTGGGTAGTCTGTTCCTCTGGTATGTGTGTTATGGAAACACGGGTGAGTATAAGACGAGACCTGGAAGAGTGAGGCCGATGTACGATCACAGTGGCTGGATCTGTTCAGTGTTTCTTCTTCTATGCCTCGCTAGGAAAATTCGGGGATGAATTTCATTAAGGGGGAAAGTTTGTAAGAACCCAGATTTTCGTTTCAGGTATGCTTTTCCTTTTTCTGGAGTTTTTGACAAAAATAAACTTTCTGGAAATTTTTGATGTACACACCGTGTACTCTGTTCCCACTCGAAGCCGTGTTCTGGCTGTGTCCGGGCCACACACACGGTGTGTAGGGGTGACGTGGAGGCCGATTTTGGAAGAGTACGGAAAAACCTAGTACACGCTGTGTACTCTAAAAGTACACACCGTGTACTTTTCTTTAATTCATTAAATGGACTGGGGTCGCGCCTGACACAGATAAACGTATTCTTCTAGGTTCCGTTCATCCAAGAGTACCAAGGATCCGTGATTCTTCGACAAGCCCCTGCCTCTCCCTCAGTGCTCTGATTCGAGCACTATAGATTGCGTTGGAAGCACAACGGTGATTTATTCATTCTACTTGAGCCTTGTTTTCCAATTCTTTTTCTTTCTCATGTTATCTAAGGTTGAACGTATTGGGAATTTTCTCAGATCTACGACGTTATAAGGAGAATCAGTCACCATGGTTAATGTATATGTATCCTTTACATCAAGGTAGGTGGTTTGTGCCTTTCTGCAGAATGTCATTGAGTATTTTGTGCAAATTCCACCAATACCCTTGAATGAGGTATTGCGTGTTATTTTTTTCCCTTGTTGTATTGGCTTCTTTGCTTAATTTCTAGAGTATATGTTTTTCTTGTGATTATGGTAGTTTTTACCATATTATGGATCTTTGATATGCTTTTTCTACTTGTTTGGCGCATTTCCAGTTTCCATACCTAGTTGTAGGATAGAGGAACTATTGCTTTGTTATTCTGTAGAGCATTAGATTTATAGCCATGTAGTCCATGAGGTTTACTTGGATGATGCACGTGCGCTGAGCATGTTTTATTTACACATAGGACTATGAGAACCTAGTTTAGTAGACCCTAGAGAGAATGGATGTATGGGTTTCTCGAGAGTGACTTTTAATACTATTCGAGACAATAGGGGGAATTTATGATTAGTGCTTCTTCGGAGAGTCTGTAGTTCGTCGACACGGGCCACAGGTGGAATGAGACGTTGAGTGCTTCCCCAGAGAGCCTTTCACATGATATAGGACTATATGGGAAATTTACGGTGAGTTCTTCCTTAGTGAGTCTACTATTAGCTGAACCAGAGGGGTGAGGTTGTGTGTGCCTCCTAGAGGGTTGATAGTACTTTTAGGTTGAACCATAGGGGTTAGGCTGTGAGAGAAACCCAGAGGGTTACCTTTTTTCTTCTTATTTCCGTTTGTTTACTTGTGTACATTATATGTTAGAATTGTGGATTTTAGCTGTTGTGTGCTTTGCTGTTTACTGCTTCTTGTACTCTTCCATTCCTTGTATTTATTGACTATTAGGAAAAAGTCTTTGGGTGATTTCCTATTGGGATTGTATCTGACAACCTGATTGGGCCATGCTTTTGGGCCCAAGTATACTATGTTGTTGTAGGTATAGATAAGGGAAAGGGCCCTTTTACCTCAGGTGTTTGACATTCCGGGAGTTGGAGTGCATGGGACCGAGCCGAGGCTTGCGATGTTGAGGAGTTTATCACCTGTTTTTTTATTGTTTCATTAGTACTTGGGTTCAGTTGTATTTAAGCACCTTGGTTTGTTTACTTCATTCCATAGAAATATGGAACATGTAGAATCATTATTATTTTATACATTGCTTCCGATGTTCAGTTCATTTGTTGTTTAATGTTTATTATTTCTGGTATTGTTTCTGGTTGTTATTCTGCTGTATACTTTACCGAATGAGGGAATAGTTTCACCACCGACTCACCAAAGCCCTCGCTACTAGTCAGCAGCCTCTGACATTCAGGGAAACGCACTTGAGTTCATGTGGTGAACTGGGTATGGGGCACCAGTGGGGGGGGGGGGGCCTCAGGATTCGTGTCATTAAAATTAATACACTATAAAAACTGTCCTCTAACACACAATTCTGAATTTTCTTTCTCTACCTGCAATACTAACATAACTTACGCTATATAGAACACTGACCTGGTGTATGATACATGCATCATTGTGTTTCTATGAAAAGTATTTTTATTGTCATAATATGAAAAATAAAATTATAAAATTTATATAAAACATATTTATATGAATATTAATATTGTCTACAATTTTTTAAATAAATGAAACATTTTGATATTGGAAAAAATTTTATTTGGTATAGCCCATCTATGATTAAAAACATTATTTTCTCAAATGAACTTCTTCTAATTATAAATATTATTTTAGAAACATTTATAAATTTAATTTTATAAAATAAAATTCAATTGTTAATTCATAAGGTCGAAAATAGAAATGGGTGATGTTTTTGCGTTTTTTTCTGAGAAACATCATTATTTGATGAATAGAAAACAAATTAGTTAAAAACACTCTTTTATCAAATTATTTATTAATGATAAATGATATTATAAATATTTTTTAATGTTAAATTATATAAATAATTCCTATATTAATAAAATTCAATTAATTAGAATCAATTTAACATTGAAACTGAATATAAAATACTAATAATTTTTTGATCTTTTTTACTTATTAAAACCCCACTTTTTCATCACATCTACGAGATTGACAATAATTTTAACATTTCCTCTTCTATTAATTGAATTTATAAAAGAATAAATCCACAATTTTATTCCGTATAATATTTATATGCCCATAAATCAGGCATCAAAATTAATATATTTATGTTTTTTGTTATTTAGTGACTTTTCTTCGGTAAGAACATGTGCACATCTAACATGTTTCTAAAAATTCTATGTGATTATTTTTACTTCCCTAAAAAAGAGCACCACCTATACCCATTGCTCAGAACTATAAAAAAAATTAATTTTTCCATTCATTACACAATTATCCTCTAAACAATAGTCCCTTATAACTAGATGTTTCCATTTGGGATGAATTATTCTTCAATAATCCTTTTAGAACAATCTAAAGGGATTTACCTGATTTTGAGGTAACATCTTTTCACAAGATCGTTTCCATTATTTACCTTGTTCACCGATCCACAATATTTATTCCATTATTGTGTATAAATATATGTATCCACTTTATAATATGATGTTTTTATTCATAGTCTTCTTCCTACACATAAACAAACTTCCATCTAATTGATATCGAACTTACTATTTATGTGTTTGGTGAAATACTATCTCACAAAACGATGATTGTTGATTTTTCATTTACCACCAATAATAGTGTCCATTATGATAGAAAAACTATTTCTATATGTCATATATTATTTTAATTATGTATTTATATTTCTTTTATCATTTTATAACAAAAATATTTTTTCTTTTCCATTTGTTGTTAATTTGATAATATCATTTGAGGAAGTGTGGACTACAACCCCTTCAAAGTGATGTCATTCATTCACACACCACATAGAAGTATTAAGGATTTTTAATGAAATTATATGATATATATTATATTTTAATGAAATTTTAATTATATATATATATATATTTAACTATTTAATTTACATAATTTCAATCAATACGACAAAAAAAATAGAAACAACATTCATCCATACCTACGACTTACTTGTCTCCATGAATTGAATATTAAATTTCATACTCATTTGTAATATATATTATTATAATAAAAATATACTATATATTACATATATTTATAACATGGATTATATTCAGGATTCATGATATAAGTATAAGGTCAAATTATGTAAAAAATTAAGACACATGCAATAAATAAAGTGAATATTACCTGAAATGAAACATTAAAATTGAATCATTAAATGGTTGGTAATATAAGGTCCTAAAAACCCTATAATGTATTATTTATAAATATTTTTTTATAAAATATGTATAATTAACATGAATTTATTATAGTGTGAGATTGTATGTGTTTGGAGAGAGATAAGAGACAAGGTAATGGGATTTCATCTCACTTGTAATTTCTGTGAGAGACATGTTATGTTCACCGTCCACACATTTTGTGTTGAATTGATATTGAACATGATTTTATTTTATATAACTTATACATAAATTTATGGTTATTAAAATTTCAATATAATTATCTTTCTTTCATGGGGTTCTAGATTCAAATAGTACCCAATCTGTTTTATGTTTTGACTCAATTTTCCATCTTGGTGACTCATGTTTTTCTAAAAACCTCAAGTCTTTTTCGTGGATTATATACATATATTTAACATGTTATATCATTAATATCCTTATTTTTGTGATATTTTATCTTTCATTTTATTTTATTTTCTTAAATGGATTTTATGATCCCATGTTACAATGTTATAAGATTCCATTGAAACAATAAAATCTCTTTTATTGATTGTTAATGTTTATGCTTCCATTTATTAAATATTATTATCCATAACTCCATAACAGACATGATTTTTCGTATCCTCTATTATTTCATTATATATTTATGCATTGGTATCAATTTATACAAATTGGTACGTAATATAGTTTTAACTGGTTTTTAGAAAGATCGACTTTATCCTCTCTTTGGTCAAAAATATTTGTTTCATTAAAAATGGTTTCCAAAAATATTATAAAAATATTATATAATATATAATAGGAATTTTTCCATTATTTAATTTTACCATTCTCTTAAAAGTGATATTCTTATCAGTGTCTGAACAAGTCATTTTTTGATAACAATATAACTGTAAAAATTGAATGATCTTTTTACCTCATTAGACTTGTAATCATTTACCCACCGCCATTCCATTAAAGCTAAAATTTAATTTTTAAAATATTTTCTTTGTCATAAATTTTTATATAAGTATTTTTCTATAATTTTTCTATCGAAATATTTTCAAACTTCATTTATACAATTTCACGTAATTGTTTTTCCAATATTATTCCAAGACTTATTTAGAAGTTTTCAATGTGTATTCAATGAAATGGGTTTGAAAACCTTTCAATATTCCATTATTAATATTCATGGAAGATGGATTTAAAAAAATGAATATCTATTTGTATGTTTTAAATGTATTTCCGATGAAATGGGTTTCAATATGTTTTTATGCTTTATTTATAGGTTTTCAAAATGTTTTCGGTGGAAACAGTTTTTAAAATGTTTGAAAGCATAATTTATATGTTTTCATGGAATAAAATTTACAAAATGATTTAATAATTTCACAGTATTTTCAATGAATATTATTTTGAAATGTTTTTATATATTAAAAATCCTTTTTTTTAGAAAATAGATGAAATTTTCCTCAAGAAAAGTTCTTATAGGTTATTTCAAAATTACTTTCAATCTAAATTGACATTTATTAATGTTACTCAGGTCTTTATTATAAATGATCAAAAAGTTATATTCATATACTATATATAAATGAATTATTATTAATTTCACTATAATAATGAAACTCATATATCCTTCATTGGTTATATGTATATGAAATATGTTTGCTTTTTAGGGTTATTCATTTCGAGAAATGATTATGAAACTTGAATCTTTTTTAAATTGATAAGGTATGTTTACATGTTTGTGATACCCATTTCATTCTTTAGGTTATGATATATTTATTTATGGTCTTGTGGCTTATGTTTTTATGGTTTCCTAATGTGACGGGTGGAACCTATATCTCCCTCAAACACATTGGGTAAAGTTTTATATCTTAGGAGATATAAAATATAGTCCAGGGAGTGAACTGTGACTACTATAATGGACATTTGAGTAATCCATCAATACTAAAATGTAATTTGGAGTGGAATAATTCTACTATGATGTCCCTAGGAGTAATCCATGACCACAATGTTTTTATAGGGAATTAACCTATACTAATAAGATGGTCTTGGTAGTGATTCCTTGGATACTATGGAAATCATTATATTTTTATGTGTTTGAAACAACTCCACGTATATTTGTTATGTTTTAAGTTCATGGATTATGCTCTTAATTTCATATTATTCATGTCTTATGATCTCTGAATAATTATTTAATGATTTCGAATATGATCTTTTAGATGAATGGTATGATCTTCTATTTACATGATCACATTCCCATTTTCATACCCTTATACTCATGTTTATTTTTACATTCCCACTTGCTTTCCCACATGGAGAATTTTATCTCACCCCTATTATGATTCTTTCCCCCATGTTATGTGGATATGTACTATGATTGATACATCTATATGGGGTACTAGTCCTGAAGAACAATGTGGGAGGTGATATAGCTGACATATGAACATGTGATTATGTTTCCATGTTTTCAAAGGCACTATATAGACTAAAATCGTTGTGAGTTTATTTGTATAATAATTAAGTAATCCAAAAAAGATATTTAATGTTAATGTTTTGAAAAGAGATGGTCACTATAGTTAGTATCAGAATAAAGATATAGTTATCCATTAAAAACTAAGATAAGAAAATGTTATGGATATCTTGAGGAATATTTATAAGGATATGTCATGAGTTTTATCTAAGTATGAGTATAAGGATGAGTTAACATTTAGGAAATTGCGCAGGAATTTTGGTAAAGAATTGAGAGATTAGTTTCTAGGTAAAAATATTTATTTAGAGACTACAAGTGGATGTCAATTTGTATATAATGTACCTAGGGGTGACAACTCTGACAACATGTTTCGGGCTTGACATTAGGGTAATCCGGTACATGACACTGGTCAATTCTACAAACTATGTTGGAATCTCTTAGGAGAGATGATTTGGAAATTCAAAATATGTTTACAATTCATCATGACAGTCTTAGATATAAGTTAGCTATGAATAACCTAATATAATCCCAACGTTTAATAGATTATATAAGGATTCATTATTCATAAATCATATAAGTAATTATTTTATAGGTAATATGGTTTTCTTCAATGATAATCAATGCTCACTCAATACCTCTTGAATTTTTCTATGGTGGGAACCTGAAAGAACAAGATTATAGTTGATTTTGATAGATGATTTATTGATGGAAAAAAAGTACGATTACTATTGGTGTGATAGAAGTCGTTATCATTCCTAATGAGTTTTCATGCAACATGATTAAATTTTTTTAACGTAACAAACTCTTTGACTCTAAACATAAAAGAAAGAATGATTCCACTAAGAGTTTGGGTAATAGAGAACATGGAATATAGAAGATTAGGTTTTCTTTATGTTTGAATGTGTAAAGAATCACCTTAGTGATATAATTAAGGGAACAAGGTAGTGTTTTGACTATGGAAATGTGTGACACCATGAAGTTGACATCAATGGAAATATGATGTGTTCTGTTAATGAAACAGATGGCAATTTTGGCCTTCCAAATTCTTCAACAATGGTTATGTGATTTATGTGTGGGGAAAGTATTCATTATGAAACAGAATTACTCATGAGGAATGTTCTTGAAGAGATTTTTCAAGGTGGTGTGAGTAATGGTTACATTTTGGATGATGAAGAGACTACATAAGAAATGCGAATGGAAAGTGTTATTATTCTTAATGGGTAAATTATTATGTAATTTAATTATTTATGTAATTGGATTTAATCGTTATGAATGATTAAATATGATAGTATTGTTCTACATATGATGTTCACATAGTATTTATAATTTTTTTGTTAAATGATCCCTATATACTTGTGAGGTGATTTAATTAAAATATGATATTTTAACTAAGGGAAGGTAACTCTTAATATGTTCTTTATGATAAGATCGTGTTGTACAGATAAAGAAACATGGGAAATGAAAAAGTAAATTGGATAGTATTGATTACATTGGAACTAGGTGAATACTTGTTTATAGGTGGTTTATGATATCACTGATGAATATTACAACATTTTTTTGATATATGGAATAAATCCAATACAAATTAGAATAAGTAAGAATGCATGAATTTTAATTTTTTTTGGTAATTCAAGATGATAACATGTTTGAAGAGAATATATATAGAGTGTATTCACATGTTTTGAATGTAAAAACTAAGCGATACTTTGTGACAAACAAGGGTATACATGTTTATCAAATTTTTGACTCTCTAATGTTTTGAATTTTCACCGTTAAGAAGAGTTATAATCAATGTAGTCATGAAAATATTAAGTTAGACTTCAGAAAAAGTTTTAATGCTTGGAGTTTGTGTTGAATAACATTGTTAAACGGCTAATAATTGGTTAAGAATATTTCATGGACTTCCATTTTATATATTCAATTAGAATTGTTTTATAAAAAATAACATCATGTATGACGGGTTAAAACCAATCATGTACGTCAAGGTTGTGTGTACCAATCACATGATTGAAGACCGATAAGGTATTTACATCTACCACTATCCTATGTGGTTTTCATGTTAATGTATAACTATTACTGTTGAATAAATATTTATGATGAACTATTAGTTTTATATTTTATTTTTTATAGATTATGTTACGTTAATTTTTTATTTTCTTATAATTAGGCTTTACATTATTTTATAGGATTCAATATTATTTCGAAGTGTATTTAATTCATTATGATTTATATTTAATTTTTGGAAACTCATTCCTTGATGTAATTTTTATCTTATAAATTGTTTAAATCAAAACCGAGGAATGTTAATTTATTTATATTAATATATCTATAATCACTCACCATTCTGAAAGTGATGAAAAAAATATTGTCTTAATAACTTAAATTTCGTAAATCCAATGGCCACAAGAATCATCATAGTTGAATGAATTATAGTCCCTAATTAATCATATATTATTTTAACATTTTGTGATTGATGACCTAAATCACTCCATATAAATATTTATGCTTTCCCTCCATGACTAATGTTCACAACCAATATATGTTATATTTTGAAACCCAATTATATGTTAACATGGGTAACTGTTATGTTTCCAAATTTCCAATTTAATGGATGTTTTATTGTCAATTATTATGATATGGATTCCTATGACTAAAAATTTCAATTATTAATCCTTGGATAAAATAAAATAATTTATAGGGAGAAATTACTTTTAAGGGGGGTAGAGTGTAACTCCCAGAGATTTTGTCAGTTACTTTTTGATGAAATTAATTTTTCATTATGATGTTTTTCATTTTACATGACACTGTAAATAGATATATATATTTATATATTAAAACACTAATTAAATAATTAATTTCACACAAAATACCTACATGGATTGTGATACATGTAATGCCAACACAACTTATGATATAAGAAACACTGACTTGGTGTACGATACACACAACTGTGAGTTTCTACAAAACATTCATTTTTATTAATATAATTTAAGGAGGTAATTATAAACTATACATTAAAAACTCTTATATAAATACTATTATTGTTTAGAATTTTTTATATTAATATAACATATTGATAATGGAATATATGATTTTTGGTAATGTCCTTTTATGTTTAAAATATTTTTCCCTTGAATGAACTGAATATAGTTATGAAATTAATTTTAGAAACATTTCAGAATTAAATTTTAGAAAATAATTATTATTTTTAAATTGATAATGTCGAAATTATCCAATGTCACACCCCAACTGCAGATGTCATTATTTCACTTCTTTCTTGGTCCTGATTTAAAATTCTCAAGGTTTAATTGTGATTGTTGGTTTCACACCGGTGCGCGGTCACCACATCGTTAGCGGTGACCGTGTGTTCAGCCCGGGTGACCGTGCGTTCACTCGGCGTTTTAAAATTTAAATTTTTATGGTGGTATTTTATTTTTATTTCCAGTTAATTTGTATTATAATTGTTGTTGTATTTTTATATATGTTATTATATATGTGTATAATAATGTATATATAATATATGACTATATATGTATATATATATGTATGTTTATGTATGTTATGTCTATATATGTTTATATATATTTATATTTATATGTATAAATATATATATATATATGTGTATTATATTTTTTTAATTACTTTATTATTTTAAATATTTGATCATACCGATTAATATTAGAATTAACTAATATTTTATATATTATCATTATCATATTAATATTATTTTTTTATATTATTATTACTAATTTATTATTTATTATTTATTATAAGTTTTATTATCATTAATATTAAAAGTTTTATTATTATTATTCTATTTGTTTATTTATTCAATTATTATTATTATCAAATTTTATTATTATTATTATTATTAATACCTATATATATATAGAGACTACCCTAACCCAAACTCCCTCTCTCTCCTGCAGCCGCAGCTCTACCCTCTTCTCTCCTCCCTCTCCTTTCACCCTCTCTCCCCATTTCTCCCCTCCTGGTTCGGCCGACCTGCACCTCACGCCCCCCCCCCCCCTCCGGTGCGGCTCCCTCTGCCTCGCCGGCCGCCCGATCACCGGCCTCCCGACGACCTCCTGCACTCACGGCCTGCACCACCTCTTCGTCCTCCCTGTCTTGCATCACCGAGCCCGCTCCCTCCTCCCGTCCTGGCCCTGCTCCCGCCACCTCCGGCGACTCCAGCCGCCGTCCCGGCCCCGACCTCCCGGCCTGCCGACCTCCTTCAGCCTTCTGACACCCCCCATCCGGCATCCGCGCGCCCCCGGCTCCGCTCACCCAGCTCTGTGCGGCTCCCTGCAGCGCCCGCATACCCTCCGGCGTCCCCCTTCGCTGTGCCCTACCTCTGGCTGCCACACCACCTGCGCGTTCCCCCCCCCCCCTCCGCTCCTTGTGAGTTCTTTTTTATTTTTTTATTATGTTAATGTTATTATATTAATATTTTTATCATATTATAATTATTGTTGTTATTATTATTATTATTATTATCATATTATTATTATTATTATTATCATTATTATAATTACCATCATATTATTATTTTTTTATTATTATTATAATTACTATCATATTATTAATATTAATAATATTAATATTATTATTATTCTTATTAGTATGTGAATATTATTATTATTATTATTATTATGCTTATTAGTATTATGTTATTATGACTATTATTAGATTGTGTTTTTATTATATTATTATTATTATTATTTTTAATATATTATTATTATTATTATTATTATGTTGTATTATTACTACATTATTATTATTATTATTATTATTAGTATTATGTTATTATTATTATATTATTATCATTATATTATTATTGTTATTATTATTATATTATTATTGTTATCATATTACTATTGTTATTATTTTTATACTATTATTTTGTTAATATTTTTAATATATTATTATTATCATTATTGTTATATTATTATTATGATTACTATATTTATATTAATATTATTATTATATTATGGTTATGTTATGATTATTATTATATTATATTTTTGTTATCAATATATTATTAATATAATTATTATTATTATTATGATGTTGTTATTATTATTATTACATTATTATTGTTATTATTATTACTATATTATTATAACTATGCCATATTATTATTGTTATTATTATTATATTATTATTTCTATTATTATGTTGTGTTATTATTATTATGGTGTTATTGTTATCACCATGATTATTTTCACATTTATTAATATTATTATTATTATGTTATTAATATCGTTGAACCCGTTTAATGGTCTGTTGTTTTAGGACCTGTTTGACGGCGCAATACGGTGCGACCATTACACAACGCGAGTTTTGCGCCGTGTCGTTCTTCGTTCCGATTCAAGGTAGGTCTCCCTTTGCACTTGCCTTTAAATTAATAATTTATTTATTCCTTGTCTTTTTATTGATTTTCAGTAAATTTAAAAGTAGTACTAAGTAGTTTTTATAGTGTGGCGATTTGCTGATAATGCAAACAGTTTAATTCTAGCATTTCATTGAAAGTGTTTTCTTGGTTTCAATTGTGGGCTTCCATGGTAATATTGCTAAATGGTTCTTTATGAAATGTGAAATTGTGTTTTGAAATGTTTTTGGTGTGTATAAATTAGTAGGTGTATTGTTTAGCGAAAATGGTGTTTTTCTTAGAACCTTGATTAGAGGAATTGTCGTATGACATTTAAACTTGTTTTTGGAAACATTATGTGTGGTTCTTGGTGGTTGAAAAATTTTTTTTATGCGTGATTAAAAGTTTCGATTTCATTTGAGAAATAGTATTCCTTAAAAAGATGATTAAAGGCCCGTTTGGCTCTTGATAAATGTGGGGTCTATTTTGAAATTGGAAAATAACTCTACTTGTGAAACAATTGTGTTCCAGGTTTGATATGATGATTTGGGTTTCTTAAATAAGGTTCTATGTGTGTTTCTAGGTTTCAATGAAATGGCGTGTGTCATATCCCTTGAGAAATGCTTTATTATTAAATGGTCAAAATGTAAATGATATGACAACCCGATTTGCACTTTATTAAATGTGAAGTGATTTTACAAATATATCTATATATTTACGTACTTATGAGGGCATCTCTACAGGGGGACTTCCCTTCGAGGGTTGTCATCTAGCGATGTCCGTGTATGGGGTCGGCGAGTGCGGTGAGATGAGTCATGCGTGCAAGGGTCTCCCACTTACACAGTGTTACTAAAACCACCATGGGTTCCTGGGCGTCTTGTAGATTATCGAGTGACTGTTGCTTGCTAACCCTGATTAGACGGGTTAGTACCCCCTGGAGTTGTGGACATGCCAGGAGGGATGTTCCACTGGTTGGCTATTAGGGCGGCCAATTGGTTATTGAATATGGAGTACCATGCCGGAAGATAGTCTGAACCCGAGTACGTCCAGGGGTTTTCTGAGGATGTTTAGGATCAGCCATGGATATTGCTGATAACTTATGGTTTATTTTTACTTGCACTTGGTTTTCCCTGCTTGTTTACTTTCAGTCATCCTTCACAGACTATACTGTTAGACATTGGGAAAATGGTTTTCAAATGAAAATACTTTATTTTCTTTGTGTAAGATTTGAAAATGTAACACTTCACTTTTTAGAATGAGTTTAAAACTAATGAAAGGGAACCAACTTTCGAAAAAGAATAAGGGAAATGTCTCGTGTTCGATTTTCATGTAAAACATTATGAAAGCGTACTTTTATACACTGTAGTTCAAACCTGGAATTTGTAGATTCTTTATTTACAGTATGTGCTTTGGGATTTGTTGTTGGGCTCACCTACTGAGTACTTTTGTGCTCACACCTATCTTTTACCTTTTCAGTTGTAGGTTCCTTGTGTTCTGGTTTTTCCTGGTTTGAGTCGCTCAGTGATAGGGTGATGCTGGTGTTTAGTTGGGTGGTGACCGTGAGGTCACGTGGAGGTACGTTTGTGACGTAGTTTGGTTTCTGTTGTTAGTTTTTTCCATTTTGTTTCGTTATATTATTTCTTTTGATCTAGTTTTTGGTTTGTTCTGAAATCGTTCCCAACGATTAAAAATTCAATGCCCGGCACTAGTTGCCATCCCGGGGGGATCGGGAATGCCCCTCGGGACTTTCCGCGGACCGGCTCGGGTGACCGGTTCTGGGTCGACCTGGGCTGGTTCGTGAAAAAATTGTATCAGAGGTGGTTCTTGTTATTTCAGTTGTCTAGTAGGTGGAGATTAGGACTGTCAGGACTCGAGAGGTAGGTACGGGAAGGACGTCATGAACCCTCGCCGGTCCCGCACCTCGAGTCGCCAGGGGTAGTCCGAGAATTGTTTTGTTGTCTCTTTATGGTTTGTCTTGGATTGAGAGATGACAACGGAGGAAAGCCGACAGTACATTGTGATTTTACATAGAGTAGTGACCCATGTGGAGTCTGAGTACACGGTTTGAATTCCTCCTACTGGTCGACACTGACTTGGTACATGGACCACTACCATGTCGCCAGGTTGAGCGTGACTACTAGTCCCTCACTCCAGTGGTTGATGCAAATTTGGATCCTACTTTTGTTTTGGTTTGTGTAGGTACGTTGTTGGAAATGAAAAAGGTTTTTGAAAAATTGGACTGGTTTCTTTTAAAATACTTTAAATGTATGAAACGAGTTTTAAAACTGAAATCTCATGATTTGGAAAATCTGTTGTTTTCTTGGAATTGGTTAAAAATGATTTGGGGTGAAACCTCAGGTCCTCTTTATGAATGTTTCCACATGTGTGAGAATGCATGAAAATAATGTGAGTTGGTGCGAGTATTATTGGACAGTTGATGAAGACATGTGCAATTCTTCATGAGAATACCTGGGTGTGTATTTGAAATTAAATATTTGACCTTGTTTTCTAAATTGGTTTTAAAGGAGAAACAGTTTTGGAAAGATTTTGGTTTGAAAGTGAATTGGATTTGGAAAGTAGTCTTGTAAGAGGGTGGTTTTAAAGTCTAAAATAAAAAGGGGATTTTAAAAGAGAAATTTTATTTTGGGTTGTGTTCGTGTTTGTTTGGTCCTTGTGCTGACTGTTTTTTATGAAGGCGCTTTTATTGATGTTGCTTCAGTTTGATGTTGGTTTTGGATTTTTGTTTTATATGTCTCTCATGAAATGCCGCCCAGAAAGGTCTCTAAGGATTCAGATAAGTCATGCCCAGTTTTTGATCCTCCTCTGACTTTGCCTAATCTCCATGGTGATCAGGGTCCGTTAGAAGCAGTGAAATGGCTCGAGGAAGTGGTGTGTATCATTAGGACATTGGGAACTCCCGATAATGTTAAGGTTCATGAAATTATGGGGTTATTTGAGGGTCCAGCTCTGGACCAGTGGAAGATGGTTACCCCACCATTAACACAAGGTGAAATGACGTGGGATGTTTTTAAAATCGTTTTCATCCAATGGTTTGTACCTGAGGATGTGAAGCTGGAGAAAAAGACAGAGCTTGTGCATTTTCAACAAGGCCGATGGACGGTGAAGGCATATGTTGACCATTTTAAGGAACTGATTTCCTTTTCTCTAGAGGTGGCATCGCATGATCTCATGAAGGTCTCTCTTTTCACTGGGGGTCTTCATCCAGAGATCAAGGAGCGAGTCCTCCCTTCTGAAGACCATTGCTTCGAGAAGTTGGTGGAGAAAGCATTCATGGCTGAGTTGGTTTCTGGTGTGCGGGTGGTTAATACTTCATTGTCCCCTGTTTTTTGTAAGAGTTCCACCTCTGGTGAGGAAAAGGCTCCAGAGATACCTGTTCCTAAGGAGTTATCCCCTTTGTTCCCACCTTCCAGTTCATCAGATTGTTCGATGGTATGCTTTCAGTGTGGTCGTTTCGGGCATTTAAAGTCGTCTTGTCGCAACCCTCTGAAGACGTGTCATCGATGCGGCTGTCTGGGTCATCTGGAGAAGTTTTGTACGAAGTATCGCTTGAAGAGGACACTGTGATGGGAGAATGTCAGTACCTGACTATGAGGCAGAAGATGCTTCAGCCATCAGAGCCCCAGCCACAAGTCTCGGGGTGAAGCTCGCGCACAGTCAGGAGTTCCCAGGGTTGTGAAGCCTTGGTCCAGGTTCGGTTTTCCGTATTGATGGTGAAACAATTAAAAACTTTTTCATATTCTTTTTACTGCTATTAAAGTTTCAACAGTGTTGTAAATGCGTTGTTTTTCTATGAAGTAATGATGAACTTGTTCATTTATAGTCCAATAAATTTTGCCTGTGTGATGTGATCTTGTAAATCGGGTGTCTTTTGTAGAGTGTGTTTGACCCTTGAGTGGGTTGGACCTCGTTTTAGTTATGTATGTTGGATGTGGTTAAGTTTCGTGGATCTCGATGGGTCATGTTCCGATTCGATTTCCGGTTAAGTATTTTCCGTGGGTTCTCCCTGGTGTTCACGTTTGATGACTCTAGTCGTGAGTTCAATGTTTCAACGGAGGTGTTAATTTTATGGTGTTATAAGAGTCGGTTTGGATCGGTTAGGAGTTCCCGCACTAGACCTGCCTCCTTGTGGTAGTATGTTTTTAGTGTTAAATTTTCGAACTAGTTAAGTCTTGTGGTGGGGAGAACCCTTCGTGTTCTCCTCTCAACCTCGGACTTCAGTTTTCTCTTGAATCGGTTGGGTGTGACCTATGTGGAGTAAGGTCATCCTGAGAATCTCAATTCTCTTCAGTTCCTTTAGTTCTGTTTGGGCATAGACTTGAATTTTGGCTGAGTTTTGGCATGGTGACTTTCTGGGGGAAGAATGTGTCTGTGGTGGGGAACATTGTCACACCCCGACCGCAGATGTCATTATTTTACTTATTTCTTGGTCCCGATTTAAAATTTTCGAGGTTTAATTGCGATTGGTGGTTTCGCGCCGGTGCACGGTCACCGCATCCTTAGCGGTGACCGTGCTTTCAGCCCGGGTGACCGTGATTTCTGCCCCGGTGACCGTGCGTTCACACGGCATTTTAAATTTTAAATTTTTATGTTGGTATTTTATTATTATTTCCAGTTAATTTGTATTATCATTGTTGTTGTATTTTGATATATGTTTTTATATATGTGTATAATAATGTATATATAATATATGTCTATATATGTATATATATATGTTTGTTTATGTTTGTTATGTCTATATATGTTTATATATATATATATATCTATATACGTATAAATATATATATATATATATATATATATGGGTATTATATATTTTTAAATTACTTTATTATTTTAAATATTTGATCATAACGATTAATATTAGAATTAACTAATTTTTTATTTATTATCATTATCATATTAATATTATTTTTTTTATATTATTATTACTAATTTATTATTTATTTATATTATATTCTTTATTATCATTAATATTAAAATTTTTATTATTATTATTCTATTTGTTTATTTATTCTATTATTATTATTATTATCATATTTTATTATTATTATTATTAATACCTATATATATATAGACTACCCTAACCCTAACTCCCTCTCTCTCCCGCAGCCGCTGCTCTCCCCTCTTCTCTCCTCCCTCTCCTTTCTCTCCCTCTCCTCGTTTCTCCCCTCCTGGTTCGGCCGACCTGCACCACACGCCCCCCCCCCCCCCACTCCGGTGCAGCTCCCTCTGCCTCGCCGGCCGCCTGATTGCCGGCCTCCCGACGACCTCCTGCGCTCGCGGCCTGCACCACATCTTCCTCCTTCCTGTCTGGAATCCCCGAGCCTACACCCTCCTCCCGTCCCGGCCATGCTCTCGCCGCCTCCGGTGACTCCGGCCGCCGTCCCGGCCCCGACCTCCCGGCCTGCCGACCTCCTTCAGCCTTCCGACACTCCCCATCCGGCATCCATGCGCCCCCGGCTCCGCTCACCCATCTCCACGCAGCTCCCTGCAGCACCCGCACACCCTCCGGCATCCCCCTTCGCCGCGCCCCACCTCCGGCCGCCGCACCACCTACGTGTCCCCCCCCCTCCGCTCCTTGTGAGTTCTTTTCTGTTTTTTTATTATGTTAATGTTATTATATTAATATTATTATCATATTATAATTATTGTTATTATTATTATTATCATATTATTATTATTATTATTATTATTATCATTATAATTACCATCATATTATTATTATTATTATTATAATTACTATAATATTATTAATATTAAAAATATTAGTATTTTTATTATTTTTATTAGTATGTGAATATGATGATGATGATGATTATTATTATTATTATGCTTATTAGTATTATGCTATTATGACTATTATTAGATTATGTTTTTATTATATTATTATTATTATTATTATTATTATTATATTATTATTATTATTATTATTATTATTATGTTTTATTATTACTACATTATTATTATTATTATTAGTATTATGTTATTATTATTATATTATTATCATTATATTATTATTGTTATTATTATTATATTATTATTATTATCATATTATTATTGTTATTATTATTATTCTATTATTTTGTTAATATTTTTAATATATTATTATTATCATTATTGTTATATTATTATTATGCTTACTATATTAATATTATTATTATTATTATTATATTATGGTTATGTTATGATTGTTATTATATTATATTTTTATTATCAATATATTATTAATAGAATTATTATTATTATTCTTATGTTGTTATTATTATTATTACATTATTATTATTATTATTACTATATTATTATAACTATGCCATATTATTATTGTTATTAATATTATATTATTATTTCTATTATTATGTTGTGTTATTATTATTATGGTGTTATTGTTATCACCATGATTATTTTCACATTAATTATTATTATTATTATTATGTTATTAATATCGTTGAACCCGTTTAACGGTCTGTTGTTTTAGGACCTGTTTGACGACGCAATACAGTGCGACCATTACGCAACGAGAGTTTTGCACCGTGTCGTTCTTCGTTCCGATTCGAGGTAGGTCTCCCTTTGCACTTGCCTTTAAATTAAGAATTTATTTATTCCTTGTCTTTTTATTGAATTTCAGTAAATTTAAAAGTAGTATTAAGAAGTTTTTATAGTGTGGTGAATTGATGATAATGCAAATTGTTTAATTCTAGCGTTTCATTGAAAGTGTTTTCTTGGTTTCAATTGTGGGCTTCCATGGTAATATTGCTAAATGGTTCTTTATGAAATGTGAAACTGTGTTTTGAAATGTTTTTGGTGTGTATAAATTAGTAGGTGTATTGTTTAGAGATAATGGTGTTTTTCTTAGAACCTTGATTAGAGGAATTGTCGTATGACCTTTAATCTTGTTTTTGTAAACATTATGTGTGGTTATTAGTGGTTGAATTTTTTTTCTATTGACGCATGATTAAAAGTTTGGATTTCATTTGTGAAATAGTATTCCTTAAAAATGTGATTAAAGGCCCGTTCGGCTCTTGGTAAATGTGGGGTGCGTTTTGATATTGGAAAATAATTCTACTTGTGAAACAATTGTGTTCCAGGTTTGATATGATGATTTGGGTTTCTAAAATAAGGTTCTAAGTGTGTTTCTGGTTTTAAATGAAATGGGGTGTGTCATATCCCTTTAGAAATGCTTTAGTATTAAATGGTCAAAATGTAAATGATATGACGGCCCAGTTGGCACTTTATTAAATGTGAAGTGATTGTACATATATAGCTATATATATATACGTACTTATGAGGGCATCTCTACAGGGGGACTTCCCTTCAAGGGTTGTCATGTAGCGATGTCTGTGTAAGGGGTTGGCAAGTGCGGTGAGATGAGTCACGCGTGTGAGGGTCTCCCACTTACACAGTGTTACTAAAACCACCATGGGTTCCTGGGCGTCTTGTAGATTATCGAGTGACGGCTGGTTGCTAACCCTGATTAGACGGGTTAGTACCCCCTAGAGTTGTGGACAGGCCAGGAGGGATGTGCCACTGGTTGGCTATTAGGGCGTCCAATTGGTTATTGATTATGGAGTACCATTCCGACAGGTATTCTGAACCCGAGTACGTCCAGAGGTTTTCTAGGGTTGTTTAGGATCGCCCATGGATATTGATGATAACTTATGGTTTATTTTTACTTGCACTTGGTTTTCCCTGCTTTTTTACTTTCAGTCATCCTTCACAGCCTATACTGTTAGACTTTGGGGAAATGCTTTTCAGATGAAAATACTTTATTTTCATTGTGTAAGATTTGAAAATGTAACACTTTGCTTTTTAGAATGAGTTTAAAACTAATGAAAGGGAACCAACTTTCGAAAAAGAATAAGGGAAATGTCTCATGTTTGATTTTCAAGTAAAACATTTTGAAAACTTACTTTTATACACCGTAGTTCAAACCTGGAATTTGTAGATTCTTTATTTACTGGCAGTGCTTTGGGATTTGTTGTTGGGCTCACCTACTGATTACTTTTGTGCTCATGCCTATCTTTTACCTTTTCAGTTGAAGGTTCCTTGTGTTCAGGTTTTTCCTGGTTTGAGTCACTCAGTGATAAAGCGACGCTAGTGTTTAGATGGGTGGTGACCGTGATGTCACGTGTAGGTACGTTTGTGATGTAGTATTGTTTCTGTTGTTAGTGTTGTACGTTTTGTTTTGTTATATTATTTCTTTCGATCCTGTTTTTGGTTTGGGCTGAAATCGTTCCCAACGAATAAAATTTCAATGCCCGACACTAGTTGCCATCCCAGGGGGATCGGGAACGCCCCTCGGGACTTGCCGTGGACCGGCTCGGGTGACCGGTTCAGGGTCGACTTGGGCTTTTTCGTGACATCCAAGGCTGAATTTTTGGGATTTTATAGAGAATCGTCATTTTTGATGAATATCGAAAATTAATGTGTTATAGTTAAAAACTGCTTTTTTGTATAATTATTTATTAAAGATAAATGAAATAATAAATATTTTTTCAGGATAAATTATATTAATTTTTAATATATTTAGACAAGTTAATTTCTTATAATCAATTTCACAATGAAACTGAAAATAATATCATAACAAACTATGGAACTTTTTCCTTCTTTAAAACCCCATTATTTCGTATTATTTGCAGGATTAAGAGTAATCTTAATTTTTCTGATTATGTGAATTGAATTTAAAAAATACAATATAATCCATTTTATTTAGTATAATATTTATATTCAAATAATGAAATGTAAATTTTTGACAAAAAATGTTTAGTAAAAGTGATTAAAAACCATCACATTAGTTAAGGTCAAATTAAGCTTAATTAGGGGAAAACCATAAAATTAAGGTCCCAAATGACCAAGAATCATTTAAAATTCCCAATTTATGGGAATATTTCTTCTATAAACCTTATATTATTTATCTTTTATGTCTTGGAATGAATTTTTAGGTAATAACATGTGAAAACATAACTAGTTTCTACAAAATCTATTTGACTCATTTCCTTTCCCTATAAAAGGCCACCATCACTATTCATTCCTCACACCTTTCAGAAGTTTTATGTTTGGAAAATATATAACAATTTAATTTTTCAAGGATCTTAAAATCTATCATGATGTATCCTATTGTACATAAGCCTCTAAAGGATTCCTTTTTGCAGAAACTACAAGGATTTACCCGATTTTGAGATTACATATTCTCTTAATCTCCTAAACATTATTTCCCTTCTTCAACCCTCCAAATCATTATTACATTTTTGTAAAAATTCCAATATCCTCAATATAACTGGAATATTTTATTCTATGGGTTATACCTACATTTATACTCACCTCCATGTAATGGATATCGAACTTATGTTTTCCACGTGTGAAGAAATATTTCCTCACGAAATGATGATTGTTCATTTTCCATTTACCACCAATAATGGTAGACATTATAATAGAAACTCTATTTATATAGGTAATATATTATATTTATTATGTATTTATGCTTATTTATTCATTTTAATGCCCATATATTTGTTCTTCCTATTTGGTTTAAATACGATAATCTAATTTGTGGATGTGTGCACAACCACCCATCAAAACGTTGTGATTCGTTCACACACCACATGGAATGTATTAAGGATTGGTTTGAAGATCATATATAATATATATGATATATTAATTATAATTTAATGATCATATACACACATATATAAATTTATATACTTATTTAATTTACATACTTTCATTCAATATGACAAACAAAAAACAGAAACATTGTTCATGCGTACGTACGACTTACCATCTCCGTGAACGGTGTATTCCATTGTGTACTCTTATATTATATAGATTATTATAAAAAATATACTAGATATACGTGATATTTATATCATGTTTAAAATTCTGGAATCATTATATATGTATATGGACAATTGATATAATAAATTAAGACACATGTGAACAATATAGGCAATATTACCTGAAGTGTAACATTAACGTAGGAATGTTAACAAGATGGTAATATAAAGTCATTATAAAACCATATACAGTTTTATGAATAGTAATATTGTTATTATAAGATATATAATATAATTATATTTATTATATAAATTTCTTGTAAGAGTATGGATAGATTCAGGATACAAGGTAAGGAGATTTTAGCTCACTTTAAATTTTTGTGGCATACATGTTATGTTTTCCACACACACTTTTCTTATTTTTTTGTGTATAAATTGAACAAGATTATATTCTATGTACCATATAAATAAATTTTTTCATATTATAATTTCAATATTATGATCCATCTTTAATGGGAATTTTTTATAAAAAGTTACCAAAACACTAATCTTATTATTCTCTCAGTTTTCCATCATTGATTCTCTTATTTTTCGAAGGACCTAAAATCTTTTTCAAGGTTTATATACATAAAATTTACATGTTATATCATTAATATCCATATTTTTATGATACTATATGTTTCATGAAATTTCTATTTCTTATTTAGAGAGTATGAAACCATGTTAGTATGTGATAAGAGTTTATTGAGACAATCCCATTGATTTTTGAGATTATTTATGTTTTTGCAATGTTTGATTAAATCGTAAGATATATATCTGTGGAGAAATCACGATTTTATTTATCCAATGTTATTTTATGATATATTCAAGTATTGGTACAATTTTATACTCTTTTTTATTTAATATAGTTATGAAATTGTTTTTTAGAAATCCCCACTTTAACTTTTATTGGGTCAGAAATATAAGTTTTCTAAAGTGGGGTTCCATGAATATTGTACCATTATCCTATATATATATATATATTTAATCCTTTTTTACCATTTTTTAATCTTACCAATATCTTCAAGAAAATATTCTTGTCACTATTCAATAGGGTATTTTTTATCATTTTTACCACACAAAATGTATGTTCATTTTAACTAGTATGACATGTACATGTTTACATGCCATCATTCTATTGAAGATTCCTTTAGATTTATAAAAATTTAGTATTTTTGAAAAAAAATTAAATATTTATTTTCATGGAATTTTTTATAAAATAAAATCATACTTATTTTATATGTTTTCAAAGTAAAAAACACTCAAAATGTTTTCAAGCATAATTTACATGTTTTCAAAAATATTTCAATGAAATGGTTCCCAATATTATTTCAATATTATTTTATAAGTATTCAAGGAAAATTGTTTATAAATGTTTTTCAATCTATATTTATATTTTTTTTATTTTTTTTGAATGAAATGGATTTCTAAACGTTTCATACAGTTCTTTATATGTTTTCAATGTCTCTTAGATGAAAAATGTTTTAAAAATGTTTTGACACTTATTTAAGTAATTTCCATGGAAATTAGTTTTGAAAATTATATTATAATTTTCATGTTATCTTATTTGAAAATTATTTTCAAAGGGTTTCATTTTTTAAGAATTATTTTTCAATGAAAAATTCATATTTTCATTAAGAAATATTTTTAGACGATATTTCAAAATAATTTTCAATATTAGACGACATCTATTGATGTAACTCAAGTCTTTCTAGGAACTGATCTAATGGTTTCATTTAAATCCTTTCTTTAAATGAGTTAATATTAATCTCATGGTCTTTATGAAACCAATTTTTCATTAATTGGTTATACATATAAGAAATATATTTCTCTTTTTTGGGTTATGAATTTTATTAAAAAATTATGATACCTGTATCATTTTCGATGTGTTATGATATGTTTAAATGTTTATTGAACAAATTTCATTTTTTGGGTTATGATATGTTTATTTATTATCTTGTGGAACATGTTTGTATGATTTAATTATGTTATGGGGGGACCATTATCCTCTTAAAATTAATTGGATAATGTTTTATATCTAATGATATAAACTGAGATAGTCTTGGGAGGGATCCTTGACTACTATGATGGCCAGGGGAGTGAACCATAACTACTAAGGCAGAATGAGGAGTGAAATCATGCTACTATGATGTTCATGGGAGTAAACCATGACTAATCAGATGGTATGGGTGTTGAAACCATACTACTAAGATGGTTTGGAAGTGATGCCTTGAATGATATGTTAATAATCATATGGTTATGTGTTTTCCACCATTCCATGTCTTATAATTCTGTTATACTTTCATGGGGATTTTTCATATTATTCAATATGATTCATGTCATATGAATATACCATCTTTATTCAATTAAATAAGTTATGATCATTAATATGTAGGATATGATTTAAAATTAACAGGACCACATACACATACCCTTATACTCATATTTGTGATTACATTTCTCCCTTGTTTACCCTTACATATCATTTTAGCCCACCCATTTATGTTTCCTTTCCCCCAGGTTAGGATGAAAAATACTATGTTTATTATGTATAATAATGGTTCTTATTAAGAAGAAACTAGTGGGAGATGATGTAGGTCCAATATATACCAGTATTTATTTTTCATTGTTTCCAAAGGCACTATACCAACAACGGTCTTTCGAAATATTCTTTTATAATGATTTAGTATTCTGAAGAAGTTATTTAATTTAAATTTTTTAGATGAAATCATATATATATGCATCATATCATCTCATAGTTCCTCATTAACATGTAATCCATGTGTCGTGCATTTATCTAATTCATACAATATTCATTTCATTTATAATTCCACATAAGAGAAAAATTCATATTCCAATATCATTAGGGATGACCATATCAAGTGATAACCACACAATCATTGGAGGATCAGTATAGGTATGTTCATTTAAAACAACCATTTGGGGGTATAGTGCATCAGCCCGACACCCAAACCCATGCATTCTAGTGTAGGTTAGAGCATCATTCAAACCCTTCTTATGGGAGGAGCATAATCCCTTTATCCCACCACTATGATATGTGCCCATGTTTATTTATCCATTCTCCAAATTTATCCATATCAAAACAAATAAATATAACAATGATGATCTATATCATTAAACAAGGGATTCAATTTTATGCCACTCCTCACTCAAAAATTCATTTTACTATACGTAACCCATTATCCCAATTATCATTTCAATATATCATCCCATTAACCATATTAATCAATTCATGAGACATTTCCAATACCATATATTATACATTTAATATTCCCCAATCCTCATATGGTTTTCAATAAAATTCATTAGACATAAATCCACAATCCCCATTTAACATATTTAAACAATTCTTATTAGCATGACAAGAAATCCCTTAATACATTACTAAGCATAGTTACATGAAAATAATTTACATTAACTCCCATTAAACATGTCATAATTCTTATCAAGGTCTCTATATTGTCACATGACAGGATTACACATACTTAGCTACCATTTATGATTGAAAAGTATCGGTGTACCCATCGGTGGCCCTAAAAAGGTAAATTCACCATTGATGTGTCCCATGATAACCATGAGAGTTTAAATTCATCATTTAGGAATTAATTATAACAAATATAACAAAAGTATCAAAATAAAAAAAATTAACTAATAAATAAACCCAATCATGAAAAAATGTCAAACGAAGCTGTGGGATATAACCTGTAGACAACCTACCTTGAATACATTGACAAATGTCCCCTCAATTAAAACCTTAGAACCTAATTCAAGCATCCATTGGTGCCTCAAACTGGATATCACCCAAAATAGAGGGCATCATAACATCATAAGGATATTTTATAAAGATGAAAACCTTGATCTAAATGAGGAATCATGGAGGGGAGTTGACAGACCCATATATTTTATTCACAACAAAAAACAACCCAAACTACCTAGAGATGAGGAAAATCACCATGGGAAGCTCTTGGGAGCTCTTCCTCATCACTATGGATATAATGGGGAAGAAATTAGGAAATAATTATTTGGGGTTAAAAATCCCATAAATGCAATTTTTTTAAATTTCTCAAATTTATTTTTTATCAAGGACTACCTGAAAGGATTGAAAAAGTGTGTGAAAACCATGGGTGAGATACTATCCCAAAATGACGCCTTTATACGGATTGCTGGGAATTTCAAACGATATTCATAACAACTCAATAACTATACATAAAACTCTTTCCTAGGAAAAATTGACAACTTGGATGCTATGCACAGTTTTCACTAACCATGAGCCAATCGATCAACATGCTTAGAAAACTTAGTTTCCTCTTATTTAGTGCTCTGGTCCCCTGGAACACCCCTAAGCCTTCCCCATGACGTGAGGGAAACATATATTTGACCAAAATAAGGTACATAAACTAAAACTTAATAAAAAAAATACCATAAAAAACGTAGATATTACAACCACCCCACCTTATGAATGCTCATACATGAGCCGCTCATCCTGATATTCATTTTGATTTTAAAAAAAAGAGAATGAAAAACATAATATATATATATATATATGATTATTTTTCCCATGTTTCATCCTAGACATTTCAATGCTTCAATAAAACTCGAGCCAAAGGCACAACCCCCACCACCAGGGCTTGTCCCTATGATCCATAATAGGAACCAAATGATCCTCACATGACACATCTTTCTGAAGCTCGACATCATCAAAATTTATCAAATGTGAAAGATAAGGTTGATAATTCCAGTGTTAAGAGACATGAAAATCCTCATACATTCCACTATACCATAGTGAAGGATATAATCGGTTTTCCATCCATCCTATCCTCTCCATAATCTCAAATATCCCTACATACATGGGTCCCAACATTCTATATTTCTTGATTTGATGGAGACCCAACTCTGGTGTACCACCCCAACCCCAGATACCCAGAGTCTGTGCATTATTACATAACATTGACATGATTACAGGGAAATCATTTCTCGAATGATCGATCAGTTTAGTATTATTGGAAACAAGATTCATGCATATGATCCACTATACATCTTGAAGAGAAATACAACAATAATATATTTCATTAGAAGCATCCAAGCCTCCTAGATTATGCCTACAAGTTACTCGTAACTAACTTCTTCATATCCTGGGAAAATGAATCCTTAGAACGGGGTGACCTCAAATGCTCAGTAAGGGTATGTAATACTGCGGAAAATGACATAAATATTAAGCATGGTAAATAATTGAAAAACACATGCCTTTACCAATAATAAACATGAATAATTTTATGGAAAGATTATGAGCTGAGTAAATAATACCATAATAAAACTTAATCATGGGTATTATACTTTTCAAATAACCAAATGAATCATAAATATTATTTTAATAATGAGGGAATGTATAATGTCGGACATTCGGAAACATTTTATTAAGGCATCGACCAAGACATCTAAAATGATTAAGGCCTTGGCCAAAACAATAAATAAAATTGGGAAAGGGCCTTGGCCAATTCCATGTCATGTTGTCTCATGAGACTTACCGATGCATTGAGGAGCTATAGCGAGCTCCACCCGTCACTTACTATGTCTAATACATTCCTCATATGAAAAGGTTTAAATATATCATAAACATTCGTATTAAAAATAGCCTACGAAATGTCAATAAATTAACAATATGAAATGAATGGTATAAAAATATTCCATCCATAGTCAACCATATCACAGAAACTTCAATACAATATGGATGTTTTGTATCATAAAAAAACAACTTCAAATAAAATTAAAATCCATCAAAGGATGTTGACATTGATGAAATCAAAACCTTTTTGAGAGACATATTTATTTATATTTTGAAATCATTTAAGATTCACATAAAGAAAATATATATTTTTACTATATTCATATAATCTTTTAAGGGAAGCTTCGACGATGTTATAAAGGCGGAAAATAGACGCACCCTCCGTATAAGATAAAAAAAGACATTCTTACCTTAATTTTGTCGAAAAGGTTAAATTGGACCTTGTTTGGAAAACGACGGAAATATTCATTTATAAACTTCTTATAAAAAGTCCAAATAGGGTATAAATGACTTTAACACATATTATGTAAAATAGTATGAATTTTTTGACATACATTTTTAAGAAACATTGATGTGGATGATAAAGAGGTCCCAGTAGATAATTACGTATAAACAACCTCAGATAATGAAGAGATTATGAAATAGCCCTTACCTTTTACTTTTACTTGGTTAATGGTAGGTTAACCTCATTTATAATGGGGAAATAATTGTTATTAAATTATAAAAGAATCATATACATTAATATTACATCATATATGATCTTTTAACATTGCTTTGTTAATAATATCTTAGTATTATCGTCATTTCGGGTGTTAACTTACTTGTTTTATTTTACATGTTTTGTTACATAAGAAATGTTTGTTATGGATAGTTTTTATCTTATTAATATCCAAAATTATATCAAGTCCTTAAACATTATTTTTAATCATCCAATAAAATTTATTCTTGAATGGATACGATGCGGAATGAATCTCATCGCGTTCGTGGAGACGGTAATCCGTACGTACGCACGAGCGACAATATCATTCTTTTGATATTAAAATAATATATGAATGGATGGAATATCATATATATAGAATCATTATCATGTTATATTTATTATTTACATGAATTAAACATCATTATTATACCCATCTAAATAATAATGTTTTGAATAACAATTACACCACGACGTGGAGACGGTAAGCCGTACATACGCACGTATGTTGACATGTCATTCATAGGATGGATAGAACACTGAATATGGTTCTAACATATTTATAATAATATCAAAGTATATATAAGATACAAGAGTTATTATTTTAGAATGGTAATAACAAATAATGAAGAAGTTGAAGAAGAAATGAACTTGAAAAAAGGTAGTGGAAACATTACCTCTTCTTCGGGTTCTTCCTTTTGATTTGATCAAAAGGGCTCCTTAGGTTGGATTTATGATCAAACTATGGCCTCTATGTTGACTTGAGGGATGTTGAGAGAGTATTGGGGTAGGGTTTGGCCGAACAAAAATGCTTTGAAGGTGTGAAGAATTGGTTATAAGTGGTGTCATTTTATAAGGGACAGGATGGGCACCTTAGGAAAATATAGAAATATTATTTTATAATAAATTAATATTCATATTATAATGGCTCAAAAGTGAATTATTTAAAGTTTATGGTGGGTATGGGTTGAAAACCGCTAAACCAATAGAATTTAGACCAGTTTGGGTTATTATATTAACCTTATATTTTAGTTTTGACTCTTAGTTAATTAGTTTGACACTTACCATGTCACTTTGTATTTTTTTATTATATAGTTAATAAACATACTATATACCTCCTAGAGACCCCCAAGTGGTCCATTAATGATACAAATACAATGGTATAAGTCTCTTGGAAGAACCTTATATTTTTAGGAATTGAATATCAATTAATAATATAATAATTGTTTTAAAAACTATTTTATGTCAATTTTGACACTATTGGGTATTTGGTTTTTGATAAATTCATAATAATAATATTAATTCAAAAAAATTTTATATAAATAATACTAACATGTTATATTAACCTAGAAACTTATTGGGATTTATAAAAAGTCTCAAATTACATTTATTTGGGTATTTATAATATCATTTATCTTAATCTTTCAATAACACCGTAATTACTGCATCATCATTGTGTCATAAATAAATTAAATTATTTAATGTCTAAAAATTATAATTAAAATACAATTATGTAGTAAATATTTTTATATTTATAATTAATAGTTATAGTCAAAATTTCAACATATATAACCCTATGTAAAAATTGTTTTTCAAAAAGATATATGCTTATGTTTTTTTATTATTTATTTTAACATAATTAATATAGAGTGTCCTTATCACAAAAAAGTGGCTCCATTGGGTCCCAAAATCGACCCAAAGATGCACATGGTCGGACATGTATCAACAAATAAGGATAGGAAACGTTTTAGGGTAATTTATTATTATTATAATATTATTTCTTTACCCTTATTTACCCGATTTACCCATTAACCATGGTAAATAAAATATTTACCGAAATAATTATTCAAAATGTTTAAAAATGAA
This sequence comes from Viscum album, assembly GCA_963277665.1. NCBI lineage: Eukaryota > Viridiplantae > Streptophyta > Magnoliopsida > Santalales > Viscaceae > Viscum > Viscum album. The sequence continues at coordinate 1,350,406,624 of OY728147.1, read as the reverse complement.
AGTTACCTATTTAAACAATTTATACATTCTAATTCCAAATATGGAATCCATTTTTCCAAATTCAAAACACGGAAGTTGCAGAAATTAATTTAAAATTAATTTCCATCGTTAAAACAAAAAGTGTGTTTTTAAGAGATCATAACTATCAAAAGATTGATGTTTGTTTTTGTCCGGTTTAATTGTGAAATTATGTCTAATGACCAACATCATATTAAATGGTAATAATTTATTATAAATATAAATTAAAACCACTCAAATTAATAATTTATCACTATTAATTATTTCGATTATAAAAATTTAATAAAAATTGTGTAATTTTCACAATTCATCAAAATATAAAAATTATCTGAAAAGTACCAAAATTTCATCCAAGGATAATTTCGATATTCCAAATCCAAAAATGAAGTCCATTTTGAAAGATAAAATGTAAAAAAAATCAAAAAGTGGGTATTACTATTCATAACGGCTACTTTGCTTGGTCACGGCGTGTTAGAATCTTGAGGTTGCGTACAACACACGCTACTGTATTATTCAAAGTGAAGCGTACCATGGAAGCTTGGGATGATACATTCTCCCATCATTCAAATAATTTCATCCTCAAAATTTATAGAATATTACTGCATAAAAAGTCTCTGGTGGATCTTCTTCATAAGTTCCTCGGGTTCCCACGTTGCCTCTTCAATTTTATTGTTTCTCCATAAAACTTTTACTAGACTATTCATCCGGTTTCTGAGCACTTGTTCTCTCATATCAAGAATACCGATGTGCACTTTGCAATAAGAGAGATCGGGTTCCAGTTCTAATTCTTCATAGTTGAGTACATGCATTGGGTCAGGCATGTATTTTATCAACAGTGATATGTGGAACACATCATGAACTTTGGAGAGATGTGGCGGCATTTCCAAACGGTAAGCTACAACCCCAATTCAATCTAGAATTTTGAAAGGTCCAATGTACCTGGGACTCAATTTACCTTTCTTAATGAAATGTATGACTCCCTTCCATGGATATACCTTCAAGAAAACATGATCTCCTACATGAAATTCCAAATCCTTCTTTCAATTATCGGCATAGCTCTTCTTCCTACGTTGAGCTACATTGATGTGGTTTTGGATAACCATTACATTTTCCATCGTTTATTCCACTAGTTCCGGGCCAACATGTTTTCTTTAACCAGCATCATCCCAACAGGTTGGTGTGCGACATCTCTTTCCATAAAACGCTTCATATAGTGCCATTCAAATACTTGAATGGAAGCTATTGTTATAGGAAAATTCCACCATAGGTAAATATTGATCCCACGTACCCTGAAAGTCAAGTAAGCATGATCTCAACATGTCTTCTAAGGTTTGAATAGTCTATTCTGATTGTCCATCTATTTGAGGGTGGTATGTAGTGCTCAAACAAAGTTCAGTATCCAAGGCCTTTTGAAGACTTTTCCAGAATCTTGATGTAAAACAGGGATCCTGATCTGAGACAATCGATAGAGGAACTCCATAAAGTATCACAACTTCATTAATATATAGTCTTGATACAAGTTCAAGTGGTAGATAATCTCTTATAGCAAGAAAATGTGCTGACATGGTAAGGCGATCAACAATGACCCATATTGCATCGTTCCTTCTAGGAGTCTTTGGTAGCCTGATGATGAAGTCCATCATAATGTTATCCCATTTCCACTCAGGTATGCGAAGAGGTTGCATGACTCCTACAGGCTATTGCCTTCCAGCTTTCACTTGATGACAAAAAATACATCTTGACACAAAATCAAAAATCTCCCCTTTCATGTTTTCCCACAAAAAATGTTCCTTTAAATCCTTATACATTTTGGTTCTCCTAGGGTGTATAGAGAAATTGGAACTATGAGAATCTTCCAACAATTCCCTTTTTAAATCAGGTACATTGGGAACACAAAGTCTCCTCCCAAATTTAAAAATTCCATCACCATACACAATTTCATTCAATCTCCCATTATTCATAGCTTTAATAATATTTTTAAATGATTCGTCATTGGCTTGAGAACTCTTTATACTTTCTAGTAAATATGCTTGGAAACCGTTCAAAAAAGTGTCGACGTTTCAACTTCCATGGTTATTCCCATATCCATCTTTATTAGATCCAGGTATATAGGATCCTTTTCAACTCTCATCTTATTCCAAACTCCATGATCCTTTCTGGTCAAAGCTTCTGCCACCTTATTTGCCTTCCCGTGGTGGTAGTGTATTGTACAATCATAATCTTTGAGTAGTTCAAGCCATCTTATTTGCCTCATGTTGAATTCTTTCTCTGAGAAAATATACTTCAAACTCTTGTGATCAGTATAAATCTCAAATTTTTCACCATAGATATAGTGTCTCCAAAACTTCAGAGAAAATATTACAGCTGCTAACTCAAGATCATGAGTAGGATAGTTTTAATCTAGAATTTTCAGCCATCATGATTCATAAGCAATAACTCTATCATTCTGCATAAGGACATAACCAAGACCTTTCTTCGATGCATCACTATAAATAACGAACACATCATTCCCCTGTGGTAGAGTCAATATAGGATCATTGACTAATCTTCTCTTCAGTTCTTCAAAACATTATTGAAACTCTTTTGTACAGAAAAATTTAACCTCTTTATTTGTGAGCTTTGTTAATGGGTTAGCCAACCGGGAAAAGTTCAGGATGAAACGTCGATAATGACCTACTAAACCAATAAAATTGCGTACCTCGGTTATACTCTTTGGTGCTATCCATTCTTGGATTTCCTTGGTCTTAGAAGGATAAATAGATATTCCATCCTTAGAGACAGTATGTCCCAGAAAAGAAATCTCCTGAAGCCAGAATTGACACTTGATAAACGTCCCATATAATTCATGCCTTCTCAGAGTCTTCAATATAATGCGCAAGTGATTTTCATGATCTTTGTAGCTTTTGGAGTATACCAAGACATCATCAATAAATACCACTATAAATTCATCAAGATATTCCTTGAAAACTCTGTTCATTAGATCCATGAATACAGAGGGTGCATTAGTCATCCCAAGAGGCATAACTGTAAACTCTGTTCATTGGCGATTCTGTGCATTTTCTGTACCAATTTTGGTTTGGAAGATTTTAGTGTTTTTGGTAAGTCAGATGATATGGTGTTCTCCATTTCGAGAGTTATTCCAAGAGGTTCTCATTACTCATTGGTCCGCATTCCGGAATCATCCGCCAAGAGTGAGGCTAATGGGATCATTTCACATTGATGTCGTTAGATTGGGTAATCCTCTAAACCCATTGTTTTGTTTTTCACCTATTTAATTTTGGGCTTTCAATGTTTTTTACTCCCTATAAATTAATTTTTCAGTTGTAACGTTGTTTCATGTGGATTTAGAATGATTCAGTTTGTCAATCTGGATTTGGAGGTATGGTTTATTTTTTGTTGTTTTTTTTCACCATCTAAATTAGATTATGATATTTTATCTCACTCCATATATATATACATGAATATATATATCAGTAATATGTAATTTGGAAACATTTTATGGGACCTAATAAACCTCCTCATATTTCCTTTTATTCTCAATATTTGAATTTTTTTAGCATCAACGAATAACCACGTCCCAAGGATGTTGTGTTTTTTTAATTCAACAAATCAATACGATTGATTAATCTCTTAATGTTTGTATATATTCTGTTGACAATAATGTATTCCCTATATTTTATGGATGATGATTTAATCTATAGAGAAATTATAATGTTCTACAACTAAATACATTATGATTTTGAATTCATCAAATCAAAATAAATGGTATTAATATATCATTTTTACTTTTATCATTTGAATTTGTATATATAAATAATATAGATGCTGATTCCTAAAATCACTATTTATTGGTTTCATTTCTTTATAAGAGAGAAAATTCCAATTTAATATGGCCTTGATTTAATGAAACATTACAAAAAAAATTACATTATATTTATAAATATCATATTATGATTATATAGTAATTAATTAATATATTTCATCCTCAATATATGGAAATGAAATACGCTGAATATTATTTTTATGAAGAAGAAAGTTAAATCTATAACAAAATACTGTTGTATAATTTAGTTACGCTGTGAATAATTACTAGGACTATGATTAATATGAAATAAAAATGGGTTTAAACTAACCGCCTGGATATAATTGTAAACAAATAAACAAATAAATACTTCAGAAAAAGAATTCAAAATTATATAAGATCTTAAACTTATGAAATACATATACCAACATTTCTAGGGAATGATAATTCATTTGGAGGATTATCATTATATGTTAAACTAATACTTGAATTGATTATATTCATGATGATATAGAAATAAAATATAATTTAAATTCAATCTTATACTTAATAACAATATTCAAAGTTCCATGAATATGAAAATTCATTAACTGAAATTTATTATATTTACATTAAATATATAGAAAAATAGATGAATCAAAAATCAATTGTGATGGTTTTAAAACCCATTTGGTATCATGTTACATTATCAAGTAATTACTTTACCATCAATTTATGAAAACCTTTAAATTTCATATATAGTTCAAGCGATGACTAGATAGGGATGCAAATTATAAATTCTCTATAAAACCAGAACAAAAAATTGAAACATTAAAAAAATATTTTCAAAACCAAGAATAATATTTGTTTGGAGATATAATTTTTATGTTCCTATAAGAATATAAAATATATAACACAAATATTCTATCAAAATATGATAATGATATTACAATTAAGGGTAATGAAAATTAATTTTTTTTAGAAAGTGTATTATGATAAATAAAATATTTATTTTACACATAGAGATTGATATTTGTAAGGATATATTATTTCTTATAGTATATTTTCATATGTTATATACAACATGAAATAATATATATTACTAAAATCAATTTGGTTATTTGGATTATGTATTTTCATATTGACATTCAATGAATATTCCAAAATAATAATCCAAAAAAGATATAAACTTGTAAAACAACATTGATATATCTATGGATACATGTGATAGGAGACACGAATAGGGAAATAAAAAATGAGTGGCTAAAAATATATTAAATTATATGGCTAAATATTTAAACATTAAATGTAATGTAAAAGTTGTGTAGTTTTCTAGAACATGTACTCATTGTTGAGCATTCATATTTGGCATTAATGATTTAACTGAATTCAATTTTGAATTGTTTTTTCTCATCACACATGATAGGTTTGAATTCATTTTCAAATGAATTACATAATATTATATGTATTATATTACACTATAGGATGATGGACCACAAATTATAAAAAGAATAAGGATGACAAAAATCTATGAAAGGAAAATAAATTCAAAAGATGTTATCTTTTTTTGATAGATTATGATATAATATTTGGTTTTAATATTAACTATATAGAAACTATAATGCTGTAATATTCATGAAGAATGATTTTTTTTGTTATAATATAAAATTATAAAACCATAATGGTGTACTGTATTTTGATAACAGAATCTTGTTTATCAATAAAAGAAATATGTTAATGGAATATTCTATATTGAAAACCCATTGGAGGAAAATGATAATAATGAATATCTAAATGAAAATAAAGGGTTGTATTTGAATAAATATTATAAACACATCTTATTATATGTTTTCCAGAAATATACATCATTTATGATTTTTTTAGTTTTTTGAATCCATGTTTAACTAAGATCAATAGAAAATATTTGAGAACCTTTATTGATCATGTTGATGATTTTTTTTATTTTTCATTACCCCCAGGCTGGAAGGTTCAATGATAGTTAAAAAAGTAATATTAATAATTTTTTATACAATAATTATGATTTTTTGGAGGAACATTTTATTTTATGAATATAATTAATTTTTTATAGTGATAATAATGTTCCTATTAGATGAATTCAAGTTCATCATGTTATAATTTAGTTGATATAATTATTTCCTTAGGCATATAGGTTGATTAAATGGATATAAGTGATATGGAAGAAAATAAAAGATGACATATACTATCATGACATAAAATGAAAAAGGATAAAATATATATATTTGTAGGTCGATGTGATAGAGTTCAAAACAAATAATTATTGCGTGGTTCAGATCATTGATGATTACTTTCACAAAGAAAAATTAGATGTCTTGAATTAGATGTATAATACATTGATTTAATGGATTCAATGGGAAAAAGAATATTTTTGATTGTTAATAATTACCCATGGAAATATTTTTATTTCATAAAAAGATTAGTATGATATGGAAAATTGGTCTCTTTGAATAAGATCAACAATATAAGAGAATTAACATAAAAAATCATTCCTGTATTGTAATGTGAAATTTAAAATTTATGGAATTGATTTCAATGTGTTTTTCTTAATATTAATGGATTTAAAAGTTATATATAATTATATAAATTTTTTTCTTAATCTAAATATAATTTATTCGGATAAATTACAAATTTATATTGCAATTCATGATAAAGGGGTGTGCATCGAATAACCAGATGAATTTATTTTTGGTGATGAATGATTATTATGATGTATTGTAATGAATGATATTTATAGTCTTAAACATGGTCAATGATCAAGGTGATAAACAATTGAAATTTACATTATGTTCATAAATTTTATAATGTTTTCGTGAAAATGACAAATTTATCAACAAAAAACACTAACTCATACAAATTTATAGGGAGTGTAGAGAACATATTTTTTCTATGAATTAAAAAGAATATTCTAATTGTTTTTCATGGAAAAAAATTGAAAACCTAAAATTTAAATGACTTTTGAAATGAAAATTATAATGGGATTTTATTGATATATTAATTGAGAATATTTTTTAATGGGATGATTATGGAAAAAGTGTTTCTCTTATGGAGTTTAAAAAACATAATTCTATATATCAATATTTATCTAGATTAAGATAAAAAAATCATGTTTATTATTATACTATTATATAATTAATATGTAATGAAATGGAGTATCATCATATGGAAGATAAGATAGTCATGTGTTATATCAAATAAAATATTGAGTTTGGATTCTATAATGAAAAATAAAATTTTTTTCAATGTAATGCTTTCTCATATACTAATTATGTATGGAATTATAAAATATCAATGTCTTCTTTTGGATGGTAATTTTTTATAACATGAAGATGTGTTTTTTATCAATCCAAGATTAAATGAAATAAATAAATTTAATGAATTATTTGCCCAAACATTATTGATTATTTCCAATGGAATATTAATATAAAAACTAATAATAGATTTACAATAATGTTAACACAACATCACAGTGTTATTTGAGACATGAAATATCAGAAAATAAATTACATTTAGAAATCTAAAATTTAACAACCATGATGAAATAATCCTAAATAAAATGTTGTGGAAAAATTCAATAAATTATTTAATGTAAATAACTATATTATCATTATAGTAACATGAAAAATACATATAATTAATAAATCTTATATGTTCTTGGTGAAACAGAAATAAATAAAACTTGGTTTTACCATACCAATATTTATAGTTATTACATTATCATTAAGAGTAATGTAGCCCTAAATGGATTCCACTAGATAGAGTGGAATCATGTAGTGGTGTATTACTCATGCCTATGTTCCCAAACTAAACTACTTTTTGTTACAAATGACATAATATTTTGCTAATAAATAGATAAGTGAGATGTATAATAATTTAAAAACATGCATCCCAATACACCCACAAATAAAAAGACCCTGAATAATGGATACCCCTTTTCCCATCATATATAAAAATATAATAAAAATGTACGAAAAATACAAAAGTCAAATACACATTCAATAGTATCAATATCAATATGGATTTTACACAATTATATGAATAGGCTCAATTTGTGGATTAATTAAATTTATAAACCACTTTAAAGTAGGTACCAATAAATCCTTTGGAACATATTTAGCGAAACAAACTTAAAAAATCATAAATTAAATAAAAATCAGGGAAATACCATTAAATTATTTTATGAAATCAATTAAAAAAATTAGTATAAATAGTCTTTCTCAAAATTTTACTTTTCCTCGTTTAAAACGTTTTCAGAATCAGAACACACAATAATTTATTAAATTGCATTTAAAATTACTTTAAATTATCTTAATGAATCTATTATAATGTATTTTAAATTTAATTATAAATAAATATGATGTAAATCATAACAAAACATGTATTTTAAGTGATATTTATAGCACAAAAATCATTTGATAAAATATTTGATAAATATAGATATAAAGGACAGGGAAACAAATTCATGGGTTAGAAGAAATTATTAAATCATGGTTTTAAACATAATAGACTATTTATTCTCATTTTTTGATTCCTTTTTCATATATTTTATTCTATTATATGAGGAATGGAATAGATTCATAATGTTGTTATTATATGTAAATAATTATTACTCCAAAACCTATTACGCGCCTCCAAATTCTAGAAAATCATGACCATGATAGTAGAAAAATAAATGAATATATGGATGATGAAAAATTTAAAATAATTGTTTATAACATTATAACTATAATATTAATCATCGAATCATAAATGTAACTAATAGAGTAGCTAGGAGGAGGAGGTGACCGTGATAGAAAAAATACATTGATGTTTGGAAATTAACTAGGAGGAATGATTGAACACATCCATTTTAATTTGTATTGGAGAAATATAATAATTTAAATATATATATAACAAGACAATATAGGTCATGGTGTAACCTCCCCATGTCACACAATTTCAGTCCTCGATAAGTGATCAGTTTAATCATGACTTCACTATATAGTTTTGTGTAATAGTTTTTAAAAAAACTGATGAAATTACTTCCATCTCTAGAAATTTTTTCTATTTTTGAAAACATATGAATCATTATATATAACCCAAAACATTTACTGGAAACTTAAAATCACGACATCACCTTTATAATTTATAATTTTATTCCTCTATACCTTCATAACCAACTTTTTAATATGTTTGAAATCTAGATTCATGTGTACCCAATAATTATTGAAAAGACATTTCTTATAGAGAACATTCAGATAAGGGTACCTCCTTATATAAGAGATACTATTTCATAGGGTCTATCATTACATATATAGAATTTATTATTTTTTACACACTAGGAACATATTACATTGTGATAGCCCTTGGACATGGTGTGATCCTTAATATTCCCAACCTAATAATCTTACTACAAAGCACAAAACCATGATTCACCTTTGGCAGATCATAGAAATTTGGCTCACACTGAACCCATGTAATGCATTCATTATGTCCTAAACCCCCATGTCATGAAATTGTAATATTCCTAATGAAGGATTCAATCCATTTTCTTAGTATAAATCCCATAACCAATTCGATGCATACACGTACTCCCAAACACTACACCTGTATGAATAAAAAACATTTTGACCCAACATCTAACCCAAAGCATCATTTTTAATTAAAATAAAAAAATAGTATATTTTAAACAAGAATATTTCATTTTGGGGGTCACTAATACACACAATATATCGATTTATTCACAAAAAAATATTTCATTTGATCAATTAAATGATTAGATTTAAATTATCATTGTTTATACAATTTTAATATCTATGAATGTCAAATACATACCATTTAATTTATTTAATCATTAACCTAATAGAATAATTAAATAATATTAGTTGATATAGTTAAAATCGAGACACATTTTCAATAATAAATTTTTCATTTGTGGATGAATAACTCATATCTATCATACATGGGTGACTCAACACTCAAATAAATAACGAGGTAAATCAAAAAAGGAAATTTTCTTCTTTGGGGGTCTCAAAGCCCAATTAAGAGACATTATTGTATGATTATTATATAATAAAATAATTTATTAATACAAAAAATAATTCAGAGATAAATGTCTCATAAAAAAATTCTTCTTAAAATATCCATTATAATATTCCCAAATAACATAACGGAATTTTTTTATTAATAATAAAAATTAATATATGTTATCAATAGTGATTTAAAAAAAACTGTAGTGTGGTAAAATTACCAATAGGTTGTGAAAATTTTAAAAAATTAAATGGAATAATAATTATATTTTCTTAATAAAAATATTTCAACAATAAAATGAATAGAGGTAGAAAAATAAATATATATGGTACCTCATGTGACTATTCATTAAATATAGAGTTTGTTACCCAAATCCATGGGATCCTATAAGCATGTATATCAATCACAACATCATTTCTTCATATATTAATCAATATATAACTTAATATTAATTAAGCATATTCATATATAGTATAACATAGGGGATTCATGACACAATGGTATCCAATTTTCCATACACAATTAACATAAACCATGATTGGTACTTTCTCTAAGAATAAGTCATGGTGAATAAATAGGATTGTGCCCTGATACCACCACCAACCATGTTAGACTCAAAAAAACCTCAATCACATTACATAAATTCCAAACATCACTCATGGAAGTAGAGGATGGGTCAACAACTAGAATAATTTTATCATGGTAGGACTCAAAAATTTTATATAGATGCTTAGTCTAAATAAAAACACATTCAACTAATGTTAAAAAAATAAAATTTCTTTAAAAAAATTATTTTTTATTATTTATGGATACCTATATCATATAATGTAAAAATGAAATGAATAACATATCCATCACAAGTATCATTTATTAAATATTATTTATGAATAAAATTATATTATCATATATATATATATATTAATGATTTCAAATAAATATTTCCAAATGAATTTTAAATCAAGGGAAGCGTGTTGTCATATGATTGGGGGGGGGGGGGGAATCACGTGTAATTAAATTTTAAAATGATATTATCCATTAAAAATTTACACCAAATATTTTTTTATATTATTTATTAATTATTTTATATAGTTTAATATCATATTTGTTTTATGTTTCACACAGAACACACATATTACACATTTACATATAAAAATATATCTATGAACCAAAAATTTTATTTTATAAGGTTTTCTAAGATGACGTAAATATACTCCATGAAGATATTCTGTTGTCTATGTCACATATTATACAAATAAAAATATTTCTATTTTTTATGAGTTGTTCAGGTATGGATTATCCTTCAATTTATATAATCGAACTCTTACACAACATAACATTTTTCTCCTCATTTTCACCATATATACAAGTGATTCTGTCAAAATATTGGAATCAAAATGTCATATAACCTTTTGAAATACATCCATAATTTTAAATTTATGTATCTACAACAATATAATTTAATAATATTAATAATTTGAGTATTATTTTCATTTATATGATCACGAATAATAACATCTAACTTTGTATATTTCTAAAGAATTTCTTTTTTATCATTCTCAAAAGAATCATCCAGCTTCTCTAAAGATATCCTCTAGAATCATGACCATATATAAGTATTAGGTGAACATTTAATTAGGTTTAAATTCCTCAATTATTCTTCTTATTCATTTTATTTCAATACAATATACAATATTGGGCATCACATGATTATATCATCCTGTTATTCTTCTTTAATATACCTAAACAAATTTGATCATCATTTACATTCTAATAACCTTATTATTATCCATGAAAAAAAATTACATATATAGAGAAGTATTGGTTTCCATTATCTTCACTAACATAGTCAACTAACAATTTTCATTATTCTTGATTTTTATATGTTTGAAAATTAAATGATTTTATATTGTAAATATTTTATATTCAAATTCATTATAAAAAAATATGGTTATTCTTAAAAAAAATTTAATGTGGGATAATGTTTGTGTGATCACTCAATATCTATTTCATTCTTAAATATTTTGAAATCAATGTTTCTCAAAATTTATATTATATTCAATTTTTATCAATATTTTATCTCTTGTGAAATACCAAGATTACCAATCACAAGGTTTTCTAGTATTTTTATCCTAATAAATTAAATTATTTTTTATGAATCATGTAATCTTGTGAAGATTTTTATCTATATTTTTACACAAATATATCCAAATAAAAAATCTAATTTTTTATAAAACTCATAATGCAATGATTTTCTTTGTTTCTCCCATATATACTGTGAGTGAATATCAAATAGCAGTTCGTAAAGAATATAATATATTAAATTCTCAAATTTCATATCAAAATTACCATATTCTTCTCAATGTTATGATTCTCAAACCATTCTTTCATTATTATTCATAACATAAAATTTCATTTTTAAAACAATTCTGTTCAAAATTGAGAATTGGTTAATTTAATTTCCCTAGTTATATCCATCCTCATTAACTATTGATTTTCTAAATAAATGTATTTGAAGCCATCATATAATTTGATCAATGGTATCCCATTTAATTTCTCATAAAAATAAACTTCAATCAAAATTAATAAATGATGGTATAATACAATTAAATTTATACCATAATGAAAATATTTTCTTATATTTAGAATATTTAATTATTGAAATATCATATGATAGAAACTCATAACATTAACTTAGTGATGACTCATATAAATCCCTTTTATATTCAAAATCAAAAATATAAAATAACTCATATGAAATAACTCATATTGAATTAGTCTAAAGAAATTACTCTAACATTTTCTTCCAAATAGTTAGGAGACAACCCATAAAGAATTAACTATTATTATTTATGAATGAATCATTCATGTTCATTATAACTCTTATTTGGCCCCTTGGTGGTATATGGATTCAATCATATGGAATTCATCCTTTTTAATGTTTTCAATATGTTGGTAAAAATATTAATAAAAATTGAATCATATGTTGTCAAAAATATTAATTCATTTTCAAAAATTATCTAAATATAGATCATATAGAGATAAAAATAATCATTAATGAAATTGAATGCCTCTTATGATATTATCATTCCTTCATATATTTCACATTTATTAAATTAATGACTATGAAAAAATTTATTATACTAATGGAATCATTACTCTACAATCTTTTTTGAATAAATTATTGTATTTAGAAATTTCATCAAATCCCTAATGAAAAATTACAATCCATTTTAAGGCATAATTAATCACAACAGATCACGTAATGATAGTTTCAAATAATAATTTGAGATAACCTAATATTTCCAAAACACTTGAGCTTGAATCTAATGTAATTTAAAAGTTATTAAATAATAATTTTTGATTATTTAAATATATTACCACTTAATCAATATATTAGCATCAATCTAATTCACCCTGGCCTTCAATATTAAGATTTTCATCATCGAAATTATAAACCATAATACTAGTAATCATATATATTATTTCAACAGAATTCCATTTATCGTGCCAAACATTAAAAATACATAAATTTAATTTGTAATAATAGATTTACATCTTTTTCATTGTACCATTTTCCATATATCATTAAAGATCCATAAAAAAATTTTATATAGTACCACTACATCCAAAATATTTATTGAAACGAATAAAAGTTCATCAATAATCATATTTAAAAATTCCTTTCTTGAATATGTCTATCAAGTTATTGTAAGAAAAAATATCTACAACTATTTACCCATAAATATAAAAAAACCATATTCATTATTAATGCATCCTTCTTCCATTAACCATGATTATCACACATTAAAATTCTATATTTATAAAAGACATTGATGTATATTTAGATAATATGGCATCACATTCACTGTTAAATATTGTTTCATAAGTCTCTCAAATTGATTAGGTTATAATAACCCAATTCACACCTAATGCTAGTGTCATTATTTTTTACCATCATAGAGAATACATAAGTAGGTTAATATAATAGAAACCTATACTCTTCTATACCTCAATTTATCTTCATCTCCACATTTTCATCCTTAATTTATTTATCCCATTAAAAGAGAGAATTATTCAATTCACGTGAAATAGGGTTTAGAAAACATATTTATTAGAAAAATTCATTTTACAAGAAAATCTCGTTCTACGTGATATGTGATAATTGTAATGAAAAATAGTTATTAATAAGGATAATAATTTTAACTTTGTCCATTAACATTTTCATAATAATTATAATTTCATTTCTTAAATGTGTAATTTTTTTTAATAAATTAATAAAATAAACAAATCATCTACAAACATATCAAAATCATTGAAGCTAAAAATGTAATTCTACTCTTCTAAATAATTTTTAATAATCACTCTCCCTTATTTAATAGATTTAGTTTATGAAAAAATATATGTGCAATAAGTGAACATTATATCTCATATTTTCCACCACCTTCCTAGAAATCAAGATATAATAAAGGAAGAAAATAATTACTATTTGACATTGAATTCTACATCTAAATATATGAATACAAATATTAATTATCATGAATGGATTTTATTAAATAATGACCTCTATGAGTTTAGTATATAATTTTTTGTTTAATACTAATGGATTTTTATAAGTATGTAACATGATGTCATTTAATATTATCCATGATATATTGTTTATCATATTATATAACCATAAAAACATTATATTGTTTCATCAAATATTATGTCCATAAAAATTAAATACACATAGAATGAAAAATATAAATGAACAAGAATCATGAGAGTTTCAATCATCAATGTAAATATATAAATTTTGATTAGACGTGGATTTCATTGAATAAATTCTTTTAATTTCATCACTAAAATATTGAGAACATTTTATTGAAACACATCCACTAATTTTCAAAATTTAAACACTTTTTATGCTTCATATTCTTATTCATTTTGTTAATAATTTTTTCTAGAATAACAATAATTTATCTAACAATAAAATAATTTAACATTATTCTTCTTGATAAATATTATGTAGATTTACATTTGGTCTTGGAATAGTATTATACACCATATAACACTATTTTCAAACTACATATTGTTTAATGACTCCACATTTGTTACATAAATCATATTTACTAGAATCAATGACTATATAGATAATTCTTCCAATGATTTCATCTATCTAGCCATCCAACTAAAAAATATAACATTTGTGTTCAAATATATTTTTCTCCATACACAAAAAATATTAATCTATTTATAGTTTCTATAATTTGATAAAATTTCATGTTATTCATCAATGATGTCAACCCCTAATGTAATATTTTAATCCCCTTATTTGATTGATTAACTTTTTGAATTCACATAGATTTCATCAGATTTGTTGTTCATGTCCTATATAAAAAGGTTCAAGATATGGCCCATTCTACCAAAGTAGAAGTGTAATTTCTTTGAGTTGACATCCTTATTGATAAACATCATTTTTGCACTTTGTTAAAAAATATTATTTTATTTTCCAAAAAAAGATGACTTTTCTTGTTTCCATGCCAACATCTGTTTCTCTTATGGTCTTATATTCACATTATAATACGAGTTATGATATATTTATGTGTACTATATAAATTATTTTATGATTCCACATCTATTAATGTTTTCATAAAAATAATCAAGAAAATAAATTCATTTTTTAAATTATAAATTATAATTATTCTATGCGGTCTTCATTTATAAATTAGATTCATTTTTTACATCATCTTTGTCAATATATCTAGTACATTTATGAGTATATATTATTAAATAATGTACTACAACTATATTACATGGTTTCTGAAAATTGAAAATAATCAACATTGGCCAATAAATTTTCTCCAATTTTTTTCTAATGTTACATTTCTAATAATAAATACTAACAGTTTAAGGGTAGTAACACTGCTATTTTTCCCATTTATGGAGATAAGCTCCTTGTAAATGAAAATATAAAACATGTTTAAAGTTCTTGATCTATTTTAACTTTTAACTAATTTTTTCAATTTTTTTTTTACTTCAATACTATATTATTAATAGAGATAAGATCAGAGCATACAAAATTATCTAGGGAATCAGTTACATACTTTTATACATTTTTATTGATTTATCTCTAGATTAAATCATGATATTTTCAGAACTAAGGAGGGTATTTTTATTTGCGTGAATATGATTGTAAAAAATTGATGGAATAATTATTATTCTATTACTATTTTAATATTCCTATTTTCCTTTTTCCAACTTTATTAACATAACAATCATCTATAGAAATTTAGATTATGAAATTTTCCATTTTATACAAGTTATTTAGACATTTCATCAAATTTTCCATTTTCAAATTGAGTATGACATTAATCAAGTGGATTAATTTCTAGTAAAAAATTATTAACACCCCTTGTTGTTATTTATTTCACTTATTGTTTAAAAACCTTGAAAATCATTGAGAATTTGAGTAGTTTTTTAAAGACGTGGATCACTTCAATATAAAATTTCTCACTTTAAATATTAATAATTAAATTGTACCAAATTATTCTTCAATAATATAAATTATTTCACTTAAATATGAAATAGATTCCTCTGTATCTTCAATAAGTATTTTCAGAGTGTTACAACTTCTCACAATCGTAATCAATATATAATATATTCCATCAACATCCAACTGTTGTTGGGATTTTTAGCTCTATATTTCTTTAATATATTCAAATATTTGAGAGAGTTTAATAATATACACACTACTAAAATTAAAAAAATATGTTTAATAAAATTCCCTAAATGAATCATTAAATACATTTTTTAACATGAAGCATCATTGGACTGCACTTAACTATGAACCCGAGCGGGTCTATCAAAAATACCACATGACACTTATAATCCCTCCACGATGAAAACTAATTTATTATCATTAATAAAATACATTTAATTTATTTTCAAAATGAAAACATTTAATTGAATCCACCAGGTGGAATTTTCATGGACTTTACATATCGTTAATGTCATATGACCAAGGGATGGAACATTGCTAATAAATAAAGCCAACTAAAATTGATATTAAAATCTCAATTAGGTGAAAAAATAATTACAGGATATATAACAATTATGAATGTTATAACAAATACATATATTCAACAATGCATATAAAAAAATAAGTGTTGTGAAGTTGATGTGGATATATATAAATGTGATAAAAAAACTGAAACCAACAAAACCATATTATTTTATCTATATGAACCTGATATAAGTTCTTCATCCAGCCATGTTCCCATTTACATACCATGTGAAACTAAAAATGATACATATAGCAACCAAATTGAAACAAAAGTATATAAAAATTAACCAAAACACTGTATACAAAGGCATGTAGGGTGTATAAATGATGTGAGAACAATTATCACAATATTATCCCACCACATACATGTTAAGCATCCATTATTATATAAAACATGCTATGATTTTTAGAAATAAATAATAAAAACTAGTCTTTTATAACTTTTTTTCACAAGTTTATGATAACACCTTAAATTATAAAAATAAATTCAATTTAGTCAACTATTTTAGAAGTGGTACTCTAGTAATGCAATATGTTATATATGGACAGAGCCATCATGGTACCATACACAACTCCATGATCTATGAAATCATAATCATGTTTTAAAATACCCCATGTGAAAATAATATCTATGACTAATGTAAAGGGGACTCCGTATAATGATACTCACAATCATAACCTGAGAGTGTTGAAATAGGATTCAACAGTCAATGTAGAAAATGTGTAGGAATATAATGCCCAATGATCCATGTCCTACTTTTATCTTCCTAAATACTATGTCTCCTAAGTGTTTTTATCAATAATAGAAGGATCCCATTTTTATTAATTGTTATTATTTTCTATTATAAAGGGGAATTTCATTAATAAAAACATTAAATCATGTACATAATTACAAAACTAATTCCTTATAGATACATATCATTGAAAATATAGGGGGAAATAATTTTTAAAAATTATAACATATGCTATTGATTATGAAAACAATATTTTAACATTTTTTTAAAACATTTAAAATAAAATTTAGAAATAAGAAATAGTTTAGTGGGTGGAAGACACAAATTTATGAATCCACATACCTCTATCATGCTAAATGAAAAATAACCAATTGGAATACTATATTTAAAAATAGAAAATAAAATAAATAGGAAATGATAAAACCTTAACATTAATACTCATATCAAAAAATATGGTGAAAAATAACTCTATGATCCAACTAAATTATGATTAATGAAAAACAAAATAATTAATGGAAATGGTATGAATGATTAACAGAGAATTAAATTACATTGGCTTCTCTTTTAGATTCAATGAAAACCCCCCACTTGATTTATACATATGGTAACTGGATGGAAGGTGTTTTGTGACGGTTGGGCTTGAGGGTAAGAATGATAGAGAAAAATGTGTGGGAGGTTTTCTATAATCAATATGCAAATCATTAGTTTCTATATATTTTATATACACTATTACAATATTAATTGCTGTACATCCAGGGATTCTTAATGAGTAACCTTTCTATTGTGGGGCCTATAAGGCTACGACAAATGAGGTCTCAAGAAAGAATAGTTTGAATGATTCCTACTATAATGTATCCCTAATTCTTATGGCATGGTAACCCTATATTATATATAGAATCATCCCCACCACATCCTATTATGTTAGTGTACTTAAAATGGTAGACTATAATTATTTCACCTAATGAATCCAGGGTAAATACACTAGGGAAAAAATCATAGTACCTCCCCTATCATTATCATAATAACACATCATATAATTCCAAAAACTAATTATCATTATTTTGATCCAAAACCAATAAAATTATAACCACTCTTATGATACCCAAATAAGACTACTTAGGAATAAAAATAATGATGAAAAAATATATAGAAATGTTGCACCTATAAATTTAATGGTTGTGTAAAAAATATACACACTATATAAATTTATACTTATAAAGATATTGTAGTTATGGTTGAAATAAATCTAATTTGTCAACTACCCTCTGATAAATGATTTTTTATACCAAGTTATTTGATAATTGTAACAGCCCGAGATTTTATGAAAAATATTCTTTTTTATTTCACTAATGTCTTGTGTTGTACGCTACACTAAAAGGAGCTTGCACAACACGCATCCTTGACTTGCCTTGCATTACACGCAATCGCAACCTTCCTCGATAGCGTGTGTGGTACGTAATACTGAGTTTCACGAAACAATGATATGCTATTAAAATATTATTGAAACTAGCCGTTATGAATAGTAATAACTACTTTTTAAATTTTAGAAATTTTAACTCTCAAAATGGACTTCATTTTTGGATTCGGAGTATCGAATTTAGCCTAAGGTGAAATTTTGGTACTTTTCGGATAACTTTCATATTCTGATGAATAGTGAAAATTACTAAATTATAATTAAAAACAATTTTTTTTAATCGAAATAATTAATAGTGATAAATCATTAATTTGAGTGGTTTTAAAGTATATTTAGAATATATTTTTACAATTTAATACAATGTTGGTCATTGGATGTAATTTCACATTTAAACTAGACATAAACAAGTGTCAATCTTTTGATAGATTTTGTTTCTTAAAAACACGCTATTTTTTTTAACAGCGGGATTTAATTATAAAATTAATTAATGCAACTTATATGTTGGGAGTTTTGTAAAATAGAAATAATTTTTGAATTCGGAATATCAATTATAGCTTAGGGTGAAATTTTGGCATTTTTCTGAAAAACTTCAATTTTTGATGAATAGTGAAACTACTAAGTGGTAGTTAAAAAACTGATTTTTTCATAAAACCTAATTTTTCCGCTTCTGTGAATGGAATTTCGAAAATCCGAGAGACACGGTTAATATCAAGGACTAAAATGTGGTTCAATGAGATGAAAATAATTTTTTGGTGAATAGTAACTTTTTACTTTTTTTTACCGCGGTTAATAGTAAATAGGGTATCTAAGGGTAAATATGATATTAATATTACCCTAACACATGTCCTAATTCTATTGGAAAAGTGTAATTCGACCAAAAACAAACTTAGGAATAAAATATGACCATTTAGGCCCACTTGGATTAGATTAGGACATTTATTATTAATTTATTTAAAGAAGGGTTAAAATAGTTAAAATCAAAGTTTAATAAGTAAATCATTTTTAATATGGGGTTATACATAAGATAAATTCGATTGTAAATATTCATTAGAAAGAAAAAAAGATTTACTACATGATGGTATTTTATTTGTAATTTTTAGACATCAAATAAATTAATTTATTTATGACCCAAAGATGATGCAGTAATTATCTTGTTAATGAAATATTGACATAATTGATGTTATAAACACCAAAATAAATGTAATTTGAGACTTTTTATGAATTAAACTAATTTTCTAGGTTACTATGATATATTAGTGTTGATTTAACCAACTTGGTTCGAACATATAATTTTGTTATGACTTTCACAAAAATCATGTATCAAATAGTGTCAAAATTGACACAAAATAGTTTTTAAATCAAATATTATATTATTAATTGTTATTTTATTCCTAAAAATCTAAGGTTCGGCCAAATGACTTAGATAAGGATATATGTATTAATAATATACAATTTGGGGTTCGTTTGGCATGTTATAGTAAGTGTATTTACCATATAGTGAAAGAAAACAAAAAGACACGGTAAAAGTTAAATTATTTAACTTAGAGTTAAATCTAATTGATAAGGTTAAAATAATACCCTAAACTTGTCTAAATCTTATTGGTTGATAGGATTTCGACCCATCCCCACTTTAGCTTCGAAATAAGACCCTTTGGAACCATTATAACCCGATTTTGACTTTAATATAAAATAATATTTTGAGGTATTCCTAAGGTGCCCCTCTCCTCCCTTATAAAAGGACACCTCCTCCCCCTCCTCCTCACACCAATTTGAGCACTCAAGCTCGGCCAACCCCTGACACAATCTCTTCTCCACTTCCCTAGCAACATCCTAGAGGTTCTGGTCTTACTCAAAGACCAATTTTAGTTCCCTAAGAGGAGGTCTCCAAAAGGCGCTTCAAAGAAGAGGTAATTACCGTTACCAATTCGTTCATCTTTATTTCTTCTTCCACTTCTTCTTCTTAGGTTGTTTCATTATGAAGTAATAACATCAGTATCACTCATATACTGATATGTTATTATAAGTATTTAACAACCCTATTTCACCATCTATCCATCCTACGGAAAAAGAAATCACCGCGCGTGCGTACGTACGGAATACCGTCTCCACGCCGTGGTGTAATCTATTTTCCACCACCACCTTACATGGATGGGTATAATGGTGTAAAGAATAACTATACAGAGTTATTACAACATCATATTGATTCTGATATATTTTATAATCCACTCCAATTCAATTCGATATTTATAGAAATGATATCATCGCTCGTGCGTACGTACGGACTACCGTCTCCACGACGCGATGAGATTCATTCTCCATGTTAACCATTTAAGAATGATTATAATGTATATATAAGAAATAATAATGAAATATATGACATTATAAAGCTACTGGATTTATGTATATATATACATATGTATGTCATCTACTTACTTCCATTTCAAGACAATAAGGAAAGAAAAACAGCGTTCATCCGTACGTACGGACTACCGTCTCCATGAACGGTGTTTTTCATTTTATTTATCTATCTATTATATATATATATATACTAAATATATATGATATATAAATCATATTTTATATTCTGGAAGTAAGTAAATCATGATATAAGTAATAATGATGTCAAGAACAACAAGTCAAAACACCTACGATAAATGAAACGATTTTACCCAAAACGCTTCTTTAACATGGAATTTACAAAGGAACGGGTAATATAATGTCATAAGTGAACCATATATGATATCATAACAATGAATATGATTCTGTAATAAGTCAATGACATTATTTAAATCATTATACAGGAGGTTCGGACACATACGAAGCAAATTGGACCTAAGGTAAGGGAAATATCACAATCTCATTTTTATCCGAGATTGTTTATTTGCAAGTATTTACTGGGGTGTATTTTATCATCCACATCCATGTTCACTCAATATGTAATATTATTTCCATCCACCTACAATTGTTTAAATCCAATTTTACCCTTCTATGAGTTTTTAGTAAAGGATATGAAAGGAATCTTTTTTCGTTTTTCGTACGAGGTACTTTTTGACTTTTCCGACAAAAGTACGAAGAAGGTTTTTTTTAACTTATACGGCACGAACGGATTTATACTAATTTATAAAGCCTTATTTTCATGAAGATTCCTCTAAAATATTTCATGACTATTTTTAATAAAATCTCTTTCTTTTAAAATTGCATGATGTTTTGTGAAAAGAAATTGATTTTGAAGAAGAAAGGATATTTTCCTCAAGAATTCAATTCAAGTGTTTTATCAAAATTATTTTCCATATAAGATAATAAAGGGTTCTGTTTCTATCCATATTTTTACATTGATTTGACTATGTTGTGATGGAATTATGTTTATGAATTCCTTTATCTTATATGAATGGTTTTATGATGTCATGTTGTTTAAGAATCCCATTTTTATTACATGGGTTATGCAATGATGTATGATTTATGATTTTGTGGCACACATAAGAAAGGATTCATTAAGAGATGGGTGGGAACTATATCTCCCTCCAATTCATTGGGTAAAGATTTTATATCTCATGAGATAGACATGGCTGGAATGGTAGGTTATACCGGTTCAGTGAAACAGGACTGAAACGAGGGTTACTCGATTCAGAAAGGGACTTTGTCCACTAAGATAGTCTTGGAAATGAGTCTTGACTAACAAGAAATGATTATCTATGATTATGTGTGTATGCCACAAAGTTTCATGTTTTATGTTATGATTATTGGGATTTCATTTCCCAACTATGATTTATCCCATGTTATGAAATTATGCTCTCTTTTGCAGGTTAAGATTTCCAAAAGTTATGTTCTTATGAATATGATGTGATTGATTTTTCTTTTGTATACCCTTACTGAGCATTTGAGCTCACCCTTTTATGTTTTCTTTTCCCTAGGATATAAAGAAAGGTTTTTAGGTAAAAAAAGGGAAGATATTTATGGGAGATGTTGAAAATCTTTCCCCAAGATTAGAAGATTTTATTCCGAGTTTCCAAAGACAGTAAACTATTACGATCCTTGTGTGTGTGTTTTTGTTATGTACTAAGTATTCCACAAAAGTAATGTAATGTCAATGTATGATAAGCTTCGGGTCTCTACAGTTGGTATCAGAGGAAAGGTTTAGTCAACCTTTGGAAACTAGGATGCGAAAACGTTAGTGATATCCCTAGAGATATTTCTAAGGTATGTCTAGGGATGTCCCTAGGGATAAGTATACGTATAGGTTATAGTAATAGAATTACGCTAACGATCATAGAATTAAACCTAAGATGTTGGATATTGAAGGTACTCCCCCTTTATTATGTTGTTTTCCCTAGCATGATTTTTGCCTCTAACACTATTCTTTTTGGGTTTTAGACGATGGCTGGAACCCGAAGGAACCGTGTTGATCAATGCAATGGACAATGCAATGATTGCCCTCTTGAACAAACAAATGTTATGGGAGATGGAGTGCAAAATCTTATTGCTATACTTACACAAGCTATGAATCATTCTGGACTTCCAAATGAGCAGAGAAGGGAACAATATTCTATTGAGTCCTTCATGAGGCAACGTCCACCTTCTTTCAGTGGGTCTACTGATCCATTAGTTGCTGAACAATGGATTAGTACTACTGAAAAGATATTTTCAGTTTTTCAATGTTCTGAACATGATAAAGTCATCTTAGCAGTATATCGTTTGGAAGGTGAAGCTGATCAATGGTGGAATCTTATCAAGAATACGAGGCCAAGAGATGAAATTGAGTCCATGGAATGGGACGAGTTCAAGAACCTGTTTTTCAGTAAGTACTTCCCTCGTATTCTTCGAACAAAGATGGAGAAAGAGTTTCTTGAACTGAAGCAAAGGGACGATGAATCTGTTGGTACCTATGAAGCAAATTTTACAAGACTTGCAAGGTATGCTTCTGGAATTATCATTCAACCTGAAAGTAAAGTTGATCGATTTTTCAGTGGCTTAAAACCAAGTCTTCGAAGGGAATTAGCTATAAGAGACTTCAGTAGCTATGAAGAAATTGTGCGTTGTGCTATCAAGGTAGAAATGGAAGTTGGTGTTACATATCCATCTCATGGTTTTGACAAGAAACGAAAGATGGAGTTCAAGGAGAAATCTCAGAATAATGATGAAAAGAAGATGAATGTTTCCTTATGCACAAAGTGTGGGAAGAAGCATGGTGGAAATTGTCTTAAAGGGACTAGAAAATGTTTTAAGTGTGGAAAAGAAGGTCATCGAGCAGCTGAGTGTAGAAGAAATGGAAAAAGGGTTTCTAATGATGTGAATAAAGCAAACACTGCAGAGAACGCACCGCCAACACTTCAATGCTTCAAGTGCAAGGAAATGGGGCATTATGCTAATAATTTCCCTAATCCAAGGGTTAGTGATGATCAACATGAGCAACCACTGAAGGCAAAGGACAAAGGGAAATCACATGCGATCACTATTGGCAATGTTGAATATGACAACGATGTGGTGGAATGATTAAGTGTTTATGTAATGGGATTCCAAAATAATGTTGTATCATTGAGTATTGCAATATTTATTGATGTGGTATTCAAAGTGATTGAGATATTTTTTTTGAAATAAGATGATATGCGAGAAAATGAAATGTTTAATAGTATTCATGAGCTCATGATTAATATAAGGACTAAGTGATATCATGGTTTGAGTATATAGAATTTTGAGGATTTTGGTATGTCGAAAGTGTAAACTTTTATCTGCACTCATGTTTTCACTAAGGTATTCAAGAGAATACACGATTAAGGACTTTGAGTGTTTGGAATGTGACCAACAAGACATATCTTATGATATGTGGGGATCAACGACAGTATTAAATCTCTGGTAATCATTGTCACTATATTATGAGAGTGGACTGCAGTATTATGTATAAGCCTGAAGATTAGACTGGATTATGTTGGACATAAGTTAGTATTGTTTAAGGATAGAAGATTTTCGATATAATTGATGGGATGTTATAGTAACGTAGTTTTAGAAAAAGGGACAACCTGCAGGATGGGCGACAACCCATCGCTTCGGACAAGGCTGTAGGAATCGAACCCACAACCGAAGTTCGACTGGCCTTTATCGCCTACCACTAGCCTACAGGAAGTCCCTGTTTAGTAGAAACTAGTTTTATTATATTAAGCAGTATGATATATGAAGTATAAGTCCATTTTAGGAACCATATGTGATTAATCTCACTATAGAATGACTTATGTATATTTAATAACTTTTTCTAACCTTTTGTTTGAGACAGATGGAATGACCCATCATTCTATCACATAATCTGCTAACACTTCACAAATAACAAATTCAACTTCATTTATTTAAGAGATGAAGTAGAAATTGTTCAAGGCACGAACAAAAGTGAGATTGTACCAAAATAAAGTAAGTATTTTTTTTAAGCAAATTTTCAACTTTAGGGAAATGATCTTGAAAACCAAAAATGTTGTCCTAGTGATCTTATACCTAATGAATCAGATGGTACCTTATATCATCACAAATCTATGGATTTTTGATTACTGGCTTTTCCATAGCCATGTTCTCTACCACTCTCCATCAGAACATGATGGTTAGATTTCTCTTCCATATCCATATTTTCACCTATGTGGAAACCCAGTGATTAGTTTATTTGGGTAATCGTTACATTTCATACTTTAGTTTTTAAAGCCAAGTTTTGGTATTCCCTTTTACGATGTGGGTTTCTATTAAAGAAACTTTCGAATAGTAAACCATTTATAACCCCGACGAATTTCGAGGGCGAAATTCATTTTAAGGGGGGTAGAATGTAACAGCCCGAGATTTTATGAAAAATATTCTTTTTTATTTCACTAATGTCTTGTGTTGTACGCTACACCAAAAGGAGCTTGCACAACACGCATCCTTGACTTGCCTTGCATTACACGCAATCGCAACCTTCCTCGATAGCGTGTGTGGTACGTAATACTGAGTTTCACGAAACAATGATATGCTATTAAAATATTATTGAAACTAGCCGTTATGAATAGTAATAACTTCTTTTTAAATTTTAGAAATTTTAACTCTCAAAATGGACTTCATTTTTGGATTCGGAGTGTCGAATTTAGCCTAAGGTGAAATTTTGGTACTTTTCGGATAACTTTCATATTCTGATGAATAGTGAAAATTACTAAATTATAATTAAAAACAATTTTTTTAATCGAAATAATTAATAGTGATAAATCATTAATTTGAGTGGTTTTAAAGTATATTTAGAATATATTTTTACAATTTAATACAATGTTGGTCATTGGATGTAATTTCACATTTAAACTAGACATAAACAAGTGTCAATCTTTTGATAGATTTTGTTTCTTAAAAACACGCTATTTGTTTTAACAGCGGGATTTAATTATAAAATTAATTAATGCAACTTATATGTTGGGAATTTTGTAAAATAGTAATCATTTTTGAATTCGGAATATCAATTATAGCTTAGGGTGAAATTTTGGCATTTTTCTGAAAAACTTCAATTTTTGATGAATAGTGAAACTACTAAGTGGTAGTTAAAAAACTGAATTTTTCATAAAACCTAATTTTGCCGCTTCTGTGAATGGAATTTCGAAAATCCGAGAGACACGTTTAATATCAAGGACTAAAATGTGGTTCAATGAGATGAAAATAATTTTTTGGTGAATAGTAACTTTTTACTTTTTTTTTACCGCGGTTAATAGTAAATAGGGTAACTAAGGGTAAATATGATATTAATATTACCCTAAAACATGTCCTAATTCTATTGGACAAGTGTAATTCGACCGAAAACAAACTTAGGAATAAAATATGACCATTTAGGCCCACTTGGATTAGATTAGGACATTTATTATTAATTTATTTAAAGAAGGGTTAAAATAGTTAAAATCAAAGTTTAATAAGTAAATCATTTTTAATATGGGGTTATACATAAGATACATTCTATTGTAAATATTCATTAGAAAGATAAATAGATATACTACATGATGGTATTTTATTTGTAATTTTTAGACATCAAATAAATTAATTTATTTATGACACAAAGATGATGCAGTAATTATCTTGTTAATGAAATATTGACATAATTGATGTTATAAACACCAAAATAAATGTAATTTGAGACTTTTTATGAATTAAACTAATTTTATAGGTTACTATGATATATTAGTGTTGATTTAACCAACTTGGTTCGAACATATAATTTTGTTATGACTTTCACAAAAATCATGTATCAAATAGTGTCAAAATTGACACAAAATAGTTTTTAAATCAAATATTATATTATTAATTGTTATTTTATTCCTAAAAATCTAAGGTTCGGCCAAATGACTTAGATAAGGATATATGTATTAATAATATACAATTTGGGGTTCCTTTGGCATGTTATAGTAAGTGTATTTACCATATAGTGAAAGAAAACAAAAAGACACGGTAAAAGTTAAATTATTTAACTTAGAGTTAAATCTAATTTATAAGGTTAAAATAATACCCTAAACTTGTCTAAATCTTATTGGTTGATAGGATTTCGACCCATACCCATTTTAGCTTCGAAATAAGACCCTTTGGAACCATTATAAACCGATTTTTACTTTAATATAAAATAATATTTTGAGGTATTCCTAAGGTGCCCCTCTCCTCCCTTATAAAAGGACACCTCCTCCCCCTCCTCCTCACACCAATTTGAGCACTCAATCTCGGCCAACCCCTGCCAAAATCTCTTCTCCACTTCCCTAGCAACATCCTAGAGGTTCTGGTCTTACTCAAAGACCAATTTTAGTTCCCTAAGAGGAGGTCTCCAAAAGGCGCTTCAAAGAAGAGGTAATTACCGTTACCAATTCTTTCATCTTTATTTCTTCTTCCACTTCTTCTTCTTAGGTTGTTTCATTATGAAGTAATAACATCAGTATCACTCATATACTGATATGTTATTATAAGTATGAAACAACCCTATTTCACCATCTATCCATCCTACGGAAAAAGAAATCACCGCGCGTGCGTACGTACGGAATACCGTCTCCACGCCGTGGTGTAATCTATTTTCCACCACCACCTTACATGGATGGGTATAATGGTGTAAAGAATAACTATACATAGTTATTACAACATCATATTGATTATGATATATTCTATAATCCACTCCAATTCAATTCAATATTTATAGAAACGATATCATCGCTCGTGCGTACGTACGGACTACCGTCTCCACGACGCGATGAGATTCATTCTCCATGTTAACCATTTAAGAATGATTATAATGTATATATAAGAAATAATAATGAAATATATGACATTATAAAGCTACTGGATTTATGTATATATATACATATGTATGTCATCTACTTACTTCCTTTTCAAGACAATAAGGAAAGAAAAACAACGTTCATGCGTACGTACGGACTACCGTCTCCATGAACGGTGTTTTTCAATTTATTTATCTATCTATTATATATATATATATACTAAATATATATGATATATAAATCATATTTTATATTCTGGAAGTAAGTAAATCATGATATAAGTAATAATGATGTCAAGAACAACAAGTCAAAACACCTACGATAAATGAAACGATTTTACCCAAAACGCTTCTTTAACATGGAATTTACAAAGGAACGGGTAATATAATGTCATAAGTGAACCATATATGATATCATAACAATGAAAATGATTCTGTAATAAGTCAATGACATTATTTAAATCATTATACAGGAGGTTCGGTCACATACGAAGCAAATTGGACCTAAGGTAAGGGAAATATCACAATCTCATTTTTATCCGAGATTGTTTATTTGTAAGTATTTACTGGGGTGTATTTTATCATCCACATCCATGTTCACTCAATATGTAATATTATTTCCATCAACCTACAATTGTTTAAATCCAATTTTACCCTTCTATGAGTTTTTAGTAAAGGATATGAAAGGAATCTTTTTTCGTTTTTCGTACGAGGTACTTTTTGACTTTTCCGACAAAAGTACGAAGAATGTTTTTTTTAACTTATACGGCACGAACGGATTTATACTGTTTTATAAAGCCTTATTTTCATGAATATTCCTCTAAAAGATTTCATGACTATTTTCAATAAAATCTCTTTCTTTTAAAATTGCATGATGTTTTGTGAAAAGAAATTGATTTTGAAGAAGAAAGGATATTTTCCTCAAGAATTCAATTCAAGTGTTTTATCAAAATTATTTTCCATATAAGATAATAAAGGGTTCTGTTTCTATCCATATTTTTACATTGATTTGACTATGTTGTGATGGAATTATGTTTATCAATTCCTTTATCTTATATGAATGGTTTTATGATGTCATGTTGTTTAAGAATCCCATTTTTACTACATGGGTTATGTAATGATGTATGATTTATGATTTTGTGGCACACATAAGAAAGGATTCATTAAGAGATGGGTGGGACCTATATCTCCCTCCAATGCATTGGGTAAAGATTTTATATCTCATGAGATAGACATGGCTGGAATGGTAGGTTATACCGGTTCAGTGAAACAGGACTGAAATGAGGGTTACTCGATTCAGAAAGGGACTTTGTCCACTATGATAGTCTTGGCAATGAGTCTTGACTAACAAGAAATGATTCTCTATGATTATGTGTGTATGCCACAAAGTTTCATGTTTTATGTTATGATTATTGGGATTTCATTTCACTACTATGATTTATCCCATGTTATGAAATTATGCTCTCTTTGGCAGGTTAAGATTTCCAAAAGTTATGTTCTTATGAATATGATGTGATTGATTTTTCTTTTGTATACCCTTACTGAGCATTTGAGCTCACCCTTTTATGTTTTCTTTTCCCCAGGATATAAAGAAAGGTTTTTAGGTAAAAAAAAGGGAAGATATTTATGGGATATGTTGAAGATCTTTCCCCACGATTAGAAGATTTTATTCCGAGTTTCCAAAGACACTAAACTATTACGATCCTTGTGTGTGTGTTTTTGTTATGTACTAAGTATTCCGCAAAAGTAATGTAATGTCAATGTACGATAAGCTTCGGGTCTCTACAATAATCCATCTTCTGTTTTAAGAGGACGTGAAATAAATATTATATATTTCTCATGAATGACATTATCCTCAAAATCAAGAACCATAATCAAATACTCATCCATAGAAAAATTTGACCCAAATTCATCCTCCTCCTAATTATGTATATGGAATGAATTAGTTTGATTCATATTTATTGATGAGTAATGGAAATTATTGTCAATAAATGTCCACATCGGAGGTTGTGAGAACAATTAATATAAATTCCCAATTATGTAATTAATCTATAATTAGTTGGAATAACTCAATGAAATATACCAAACATATGTAGATGTAAATGAACTAACTGAGAAGACAATATTATAAAAATGAGTTCATCAACAGAAAAAATTAAATAGGGTAAAATATGAAATAATAATAAAGTATCTGTATATTTTTTTATTTCACTATTCAATGGGGAATAATCATAAATATACCTATTTCTTATCACATGATCATCAAATATAAAAAATAATTCTCATATACATTGGATAAATTTATATAATACTAAAAGGGTTGACTATTGAATAATTCAAAATGATCAATTCATATCATGAATCGGTACCCACTATTATTAAAAAACATAAAATATATGATATAAAGTAATTTTGTTCCTCTAAATTCAATTATATAAGAATTTTGTATATCCACCAAATTCTATTTTTCCATCTCTGTATGGTTATCCAAATGGGGATGATTTACTGTGATCAGCAATACCTATGTTCAC
The DNA here is from genome assembly GCA_963277665.1 of Viscum album. NCBI lineage: Eukaryota > Viridiplantae > Streptophyta > Magnoliopsida > Santalales > Viscaceae > Viscum > Viscum album. The sequence continues at coordinate 1,350,375,821 of OY728147.1, read as the reverse complement.
ATTATAACATAGATTGTGTTTTAGAAAATTGAATTAATCTAGGTGCCTCGCTAAAAAATTATAGATGTTGTAACTTCATTAAAAATTAGAATTTCTATGATGCATAGATTCATATGATAGAACACCATTGTGGAAACATATATTGCAATTAAATGGCCATACACCACAATTGATCAATTAGGGACAAAAAATATATATTTATCAACTAGTTTTAACAAAATAAACTAATTGAATAAATATACATCTCATCCCACATCCATGTGGTCATAGGAATAGAATAAAACATAAAATGGGAATTTAATTTCTTCACCATAACTTGTTGATCGATATAATATTTAAAAGAAATCAAAAATATAAAAAATCATAATGGAAACCAAATACTTTGTCTTATATCCTAATAAATCATAGTTTAACAAGGGTGGATGGTCGAATGAGAGTGGTGTAATAAATAAATGACACCATTCTATATAGGTAATGGAACAACATAGTATCTTAAAATATAATGTGTAAATACTCAAGCAGGGATAACCACAAAGAGGGAGGGAAATAATTATTTTTTCCTTTTTATGAAATAATTTTCATTCCAATTAACTTCTATAAAATATTTATGTTTGCAATCCAATTATTATTATCTCACAATACCACATTACGTATAGTTTTTAAAATTTTAAGAGCAACATAGAGTGTAAAAATGGTTCTATTAAATCATAATAATTTCTGAATCCCATTACTCTCCCTGGGTAAAGGCTCTCAACTAAAAACTAATTAATTATACTACTCATTTATCCAATTGAATGAAATTTGACATTCATATAAAACAGATAATCTATTCATGTTCCTAAAACTACATGAGGTACTTCTCCTACTTTAAACTCCAACCAAAAGTATTCCTTCTTCAAAATTCAAATAAAACACTACACCGTTTACCTTATCTAACCAAGTGACATCTCCTACATATGTATACAACAGAAACTGTTATTAACGTCTTCATGTCCTAATCCACAACAGTATGTAATTTTTATCTTTCTTAATGATCTTATTGAAACACAAATTCTCATGTTCAATTCATATACCTTCAATAAAAACTTATTATATCCATTGAACTTTATCATTAATAATATCAAACTATATTTGATATGTTTTCTCAATGTAAAAAAATTCATGGGATATTATTCATTTGGATAATATCCTGATCGAACGTAATATGTTCAAGTATAATACAATTTTCTTCACATGATACTTTATATAGGAAATGAACATGAAAAACACATTTTTTTTCTATTCACGAATCCTTGAATATAATGTTTATTAAATTATTATTTAATATTATATTGATCACATTATTACTCAATGTTTATTTTTTTATAGAGAAATAGGTTTAGCTATCTGAATGGATTATTAATTCATTAGTGCATTTATGCATACACCACCTTTTCCACATTCTTTATTATTTATTTTTGGACAAATTTATTTACAAAAACACTCCATTTATGTTCACTTACACAAGGATCAAGTGGTAAATATTATATGTGAATTGTCTAGGATAATCACATAATAGATTCAATGAAATATAATTCACTATATCTAGTATTCAACATCCTTCAAAAAATTATAATAATGTGGTAATTCAAAACCTATTGAAAACCATTAATATATTATGCAGGGGTTTTACAGAAGATGGAATAGATTCATATGATATGTTATTAATGAATATGTTTTAGTGTATTAAAAAAGATGATTTTTCATGGGATTTCTAACTTACCCAGGACTTAAGAGGCCAAAAATCCTCACTTAAATAAATAGTGGCATTCGTGGTTCAATTTTTTCATCAGAAAATTGAAAATATTGGTATAGAATCAATAATATATTGAATGGTTTTTCTCCATTTATATGTGATTATCAATGTCATTTAACCTCCACTGATCTCAATAATTCATGAATGTAAAGGATATTAATATCATCAAATTATTATTCCAAATCAATATAATTTAATAACATATGATGTGTGTGTTTATCTAATATGATAAACCATATATTATTATACAATTAGGATATATTATTTTCAAGTTCATGTGATACAGATTGTTCACTTCTCCACATTTTTTATCATTGATACCATTCACATATTTGAATCCATTATATGAGATCATATTTTTTATTCTAATTTCATCTTATCTAAATAAAAAAAGTATTTAATGATGCATATTTTATTCATAGAATGAGATTGATCATGAATGTGTCATCCCTTTTGAATCACTGTCAAAGAAGGACAGTTGCCTCTATTTTATCATGTTTCGATCACGAAGATATACACAAGTGTATGAATAAAAAAATCAAGTTGATTATTTTGAATATAAATTCAAAAACAAGATCAAATAACCCCCCATCATATGGAATATATAGTTTATATATGTTCTAAATGTTTTAATAGGAATAAATATTACATTGGATCCCATGAACCGTGCTGACTATCCAATTTACTAAGCACAACATTTTATTAAAATTCATTCCTAGGATATTTGAAGTCAATAGTGGGTTTCAGTAACTATAACATATTCACACAATAGATTACATAGGCCACTCCTCACATTTATTGTCCCACCATGACACCTCTAACAATAAAGACAACATTTCATTTCCATGTGGGTCATTGGCATCCCATTAGTAATTCGATGCCCCTATGGATACTATTGCACAATCCTCCATAATTAGGTCCTTTATGGGATAAAATTCCCATGTGGTTGAGCACTCCTCCCATATTTGGTATTGAGAATTTCCCTTTAGTTAATGTGCTTCAATATGTATTTTTTATCAAACCACAAAAAATTATTATCCCATTTCATATAATCTCAATACATTTTCGGTTTCATTCCTGAGGAAAATATATATTTAAATGGAATCTTCCACATATAGCAATTTTTATTTTTTATGGATGTATTTAAAACTTATTATTGTTCACATAAACTATGTGTCATACATATCAGATGGATATGAATTTTCAGATCCTTCCAAAAATCATCTCTATTTGAAGGTGAACTGTTAAATAATGAAATATAATTCCTTTAGGATAATCCCTAAAAAATTTACAAGTGCCAAAAAATCTCACCATTAACTCACCAAACACATGTGGTCATGTCATTAAAACCAAATTCAATATTGGGAAAAACAATCCCTCGCTTTTTTGTCAATATCTATGACGATAATGAAATTAAATGTGCGTGATAAAATCATTTCTCCCCCATGTTATCAAGAAATGAAAAGTCTTTGTTCAGTAATTTTCATCCCATATCTTTTTATTTTAAATAAGATTATATCCCTTAAATGATTATTCTGACAAGACATCAATGATTGTGTAATATCTCCTCGTTATCATCAAAAATAAACATTATTTAATCAGTAATAATTCAATGTCAGATAATCCATTACAGATAATAATAGACATGAATACAAGGTTTTCAATGTTGTGCATAAACTAGATTCATGTTAAATATGAATATAAAATACATTGTTCACATTTTAGGTGTAATATGTCGTCATATTTATCGATAAAATTCTAAATCCAATATATAAATCAAAAAACCAATATAAAGATACAGTGATAAAATATATCTCCCCTTATGTATAATCATTTCATTAACCATGAAATATCACTTTAACTAATATAATTAATAATATTAATAATTATGGATGAATGTGTGATTGACATACCTCTATTTCAAATTTTATAAATCTATTACTATGTTCTATAGTAACATTATAGTGTTGATATAACAGTTCATCTCATCAACTCACCCCTCAAGGGATTTCTGTACATCATTAAATTCAATGTATGTTAGTAAAAAATTATATATATATATATACATACATATATGGAAATTATTAGTAACATTATTTTTCTTCAAGAGGTAAATTTAGGTTCAGAACAACCCCTCAATATGAGATATCCTTTTCCTCCAATCCCAAATTCAAAAATTATCAACTATGTTGGGAATACTTATTTCACATCAGTTAATATAGAAACATACTTTCTTTTATCTATAGAAATACTTCTACCTTCAACCATTTCTATGCCTATTGTTTGTTGATTTTAACAAACAACTAGGAACTAGTAATGTATATTCTATTTCTTATCAGAATCATCAATTAATTAAAAACAATTTATATATTAAATACTAATTCCCTTAAATAAATTGGAAAATGTCTTCTTATTCATTAAATTAATCTCCATACTCTGTGACCCTTCCATATTAATGTGCCATTAAATATTTTGATGAATTAAAATCTATTCTCTATTGGAATATTTTTGTTTATTTTAAAAACATTCATCATTCTTTGTTAACATATTCTAAAATATTTACCATTACAACCCTTTATAAATTTATGTTTACTAGGTATTTAATCTTCATAGGAAAATTTGTTTTTTATATCTTCTACATTATTCTTTCCCCCACAAGGGATAATTATTTTCAATACATGTTTCATTACCCCTTTGATTCAAGAGTTGATATCTATCATTTATTCTCTTGTCTTATTTCATTAGATTTGATGCCCTTGTATTGTGGAATATGATGATTTCCATTAATTTACATATCATTCCATCATTCCAGAAAACAGTTTATGAACATCCAATAACACCAATAATATCCTATGAATTTATTTTTCTGTTTTTCTCATACAATAGTTCTATATTTTAAAAATTGTGAATATTTCAATTTTTTAGGTGAACTGGAACTCCTTTTCACACATCATAGGGGAATAAACTATATACATATTTTCACAAGCATCATTGATACTATGGGGAAGTTAATATTCTTAAACACCATTATTTTATCATAGATTTAATTGAATCCAGAAATAGTACTTAAAACATCGTTATAATGTAAGATTGTTTCTAGGTTATAGGATACATTATTATTATAGGTGTATTATATTGTTTATCTAATGATCTGATGCTCTTTTTCTATAAATAAGACTCAATAATAACTAATGTGGTGGTATTAATTTTTGTAGTACTATGGGGTGTTTTAACATGTGGTGATTCCAAATATTTTAGTATCACATTTAGATCTAAACATATCATGGGAAAAATATTGAATTTCTTAACTTCATGAATGGTTCTAAAAATGATCTCATTAATAAAATTATCATAGAAATACTATTTTAATTATTCATTTGAATAATTAATGTATTTCAACAACTCATCAACCATGTTTTTGGGAGTGATGAAAAATCTAAATTTATTCCCTAGTGAATCATCCACTCTTTTACTTCTTCATATATATATTCTTTATCACATAGAATCCCAATTAAAAATTATCTATAATATTTAAAAATTCATTGGGATCAATATTCCTACATTCATTTCATTCAAAAACTCAATCAAAATGTTTTCTATCATCATATAATCATTAATGATATTTATAAAAAGAATCACAATATGTATAAATACAACCACACATTTTTATTTGGAAACATTCATTTGGTTTTGTATATTCATTTAATATAAGATTATCCAATAGCATCATTAGTCATATATGAAATATCAATATTATAATCCCCTATAGAAACATCATTTTTTAATTATTGTTAGATCACTCATTTTAGAAATAATTCATTTCAAAAAAAACATGTCTGGATATATAGTGGGACCCTATGATCCAATGAAAAAAACTGATCCTTGATAATAATTCATCATTGAAGGGGGATGGGTAGGTCAGATGTTTCATATTAATAATCCCATTTATTTTAAATTCAACCACTTGAACATGATAATTTTTTATATATCCTAAATAATATCTATCATTCAAAAATTATGTGTGGTTGTAATAGTGTATAGATCTTCTCACAGTATTTACAACATTTGGATAAATAATTATCCATACTACAACTATTCATTCCCTTTAGATATTGAATATTTACTATCAATCATGTGATTTCACATCTCCCAAGACTAAGTGGGAGAATTCATGCATTCATTGAAAAATAATATACATCCAATATTCCATACTCCAACTAGGATACATCTCTAACAAATTCTTCCAATTGAAATACATCTTTCCATCTACCCCAACTAAATGACTTCACCTACACCCTACTCTAGCACAAACATTTATTTTTATTGAGATGAAACTACAATACACCTTCCCTCAGCTAAGGAATTACTGATGATTGAATAATCATTATATATTCATCTATATTATTTCTTAGTCAAACATTCTCATATACACATCATGTAGCTTCAACATAATGTAAATTTATCAATCAATCTTGATCAATAATTTTGATCACTTGCATTACATGAGATTCTTATGTGAAAAAAATGACTTCGAAATTCTATCTTATATTAATGATTTTATAGCTTTAATTAATTTGTGAAATTGGATCACACAATATTTTCAATATTATTTTATATAGTAATTATACTTTCTCAAATCAATGTTCATATATTCTTGAAAACCTCGAACATATTGATTATTTAATTATTTTTTATGTGATATTTTTCACTATATAACACCATGTTTTGTGATACCTTTTATTGAATAATGACTATGCATCTGAGTAGGTTATTTGTTCAGGATTTAATGCAAGCATTAAATTATTTTTTCACCATCATATTTTTTTCTTCATGAAATGATGAATATATAGAAACTGTATTTTTATGTACAATTCCACTTGGATTATTTGGAAAAAAATGTATATTAATCCTTATAGTTTCTCAAATAAGATCATCACACTGACATAATACTCATTCATATTTTTTATTGTTTAATCATAAGATAATAGGTATGCAATATATCATTGAGATTATGAAAACCATTAATTTTATTCATAGTGGCTTCACTCAATCCATATTAGATTCTTGGATCAAATTCTTAATGATGTATTCACGAGTGTTTAACCAAATTAAAATTCACCCATGATCCCCATCTTCTTTGTGAATTCTGAGAATCATGTTTTCCTCGAATCAAGAAAAAATGTAATTCATCATGAAATTCGTCTCCTCAAAAATCAAGAGCCTCATAGTATTAAAGAACATCTGTCTCTTATGGTGCATCACATTTTATAAGGAAAAATAACAACCATTCCACCCACATTGAATCCGGATAAATCATTCACATCAAGATTTTTTATACCATCTAATTATTATTCCCAAATGAGATTATTTAAAAACTAAATATATTTAAATTTCTCAAACAAATTATGAATAAAATCAAAGAGTCTTCACAATAATTTCATTTCACATTATTGTGATATATATTTCATTCTTCTCATCTTCATTTTATTTTTTAACCATTTCATATATCTATATTCACTTTTATATAATCAACTTATATTATCCAATTCATCCTCATGAAATAATTTAGTGAATGGAAGACATTAATTTCATGAATAGATACATAATGATATCAAATTTGTCACCCATTCAAAATATTCATGGAATATTTATGGTTGTCTAAATTTTATACTATTTTGATTTCAATGAAAAACTGTGGACGCCCCATAAACCCTTAGACGGTTGTGCATGAAGATAAATTCATGGTCTTGGTCGAATATATATCATTAGTTGGATTTTGTGGTTTTTATAGGTCTATATATATTTAACAAAGGGGAACCGTTTAGTGGTTCATGTTTCCCACACCAATTGTCCACTCACTATATAACAACTTTTCATTACAATGAATTCTAAAGAGGACTTGGGCTAACACCATAGTTCATGGTGCCCCGATATAGTGGCCATAATATCATAAGCATGCATCCCCAAACGAATGTGGATGACGACTATTAGTAAAGTCCTATGGTGTGTCTATAGGGAGACTACTCCCTAATCTATACGAGTAGAGATAATATATATATATATATATATATATATATATGAAATTAGAAAAATGAGAATAAAAAACACGATAGATAGAAGTAGATAAATTAAAAAAATACTTGCAATATTGTAAGCATCCAGATGAAGCAGGATAATAATGAAATGAAATTGGATTATCATTATAGTGTAGCTATAAAATAATGAATAATAATGGTGTATGGGATACATGAATATACTATATGACAGAAAATAAAAAAGGGATTAAACCTGCTACAAGTACAATCTTTAGCTAAGCCTCGGTCCTCTACTCCTAACCCCGTCCTAGAACTGATAATCAAGCATTGGAATCTGGTTCATACCTTTTTCTATACATCTATCCACAATTTCTTCTTTAGTATCAATGAAATACCAAGAATGTGGAGACATACATTCTCATTTGTCTACAACCCATGGTTTATTGGATAATAAATTTCATACAATATAAAATGATCAGTGTCCCATCAATGACAAATAAAAACTCAAATGTATAAATAAATACATTGGACTATGTTTCACAAGGAAAGTCATCCAATTTATTTTCTTCTTCCTAAGATGATTATTATGAACCATGGGATCCAACAGATTTAATGTTAGTGGGAAAATCTATGAGAAGGTGTACTATCCCCATGATTGTGATGGGGTAGGAGGAAAATCCCCAAACAGTTCAAATAACATGGGATCATTTCATATTTAAAATCACGAATTTACTTTTTAATTCCACTGTGACCTATTGATATGTAATTAGAGTAAATTTGTCCCCATAAACGGAACATCAGAGAGAATTTAATGTATCTATAGAGGATCTCGGTATACATCCAATTCCTAATCAGTCAATCTAAGGGGACCTAGTAAAGAATTTGAAAGTTTCACTATAGTAATGGGGTGAAAAAATCATACACTAACCTATAAGTATATCCTAGGTGTCCTAAGTATGTCTTGAGTCTCTCTATTGTCATGGTAAAACCATTATTCAATCAATAACATACAAGTGTTCTTGTATAAGGAACCAATGTCACAAATGTTTCGGGAAAATAAGAAATGCACAGTAATCCCACCCTAGGCCTTGCCAGTGTCTCTCAAGGACTGATTGCTAGGAATAAAAAATTTTATCATGAAATATGTACAATAATGTTCTCGGGGTCAAAGAAAAAGATACCTTTTATACTGATTCAAATAATCAAACATGGTGTTTGAAACATTTCTATCAAAACAAATATTTAATTTATTTCGTTCATTTATATCATAAAAGGCATAATGTTCATGGATTCCAATTAAAAAATCTATTTATTCAATAAATGAAATGTTTAAGGACGTAACAAATTAAGTTGGTAAAACAAATTCATTTTTGGAATAGAATGTATGGAATCAACCCAAGGGTGATCACCCTACTCAACTTAGTTAATAATAAAAGGAATTTATCAAGAGGAAAAACCACTCCACCAGAAATTAGGGAAAAATATATGGAAAAAAATAAGGCACATCATACCCAGTGGTTGGATATAGTCATGGTGATCAACCCAATATACTGAAACTCCACTATCTGGGACCCTGATGGCATGTTAAATATATGAATTAAATTTAATATTAAAAAGTGGAGGTGTCGTAGGTAGGGTATAGATCACATCCCAACTATGAATATTATCACATGAAAATATGTGAAGGGAATGAACATATACCCCACCATCATAGCATTGTAGAGCTTCCCTTATCCAGGATCAATGATTGATTTGAGCTTGGTTGGAAAGAATGGAAGAAGCCATTTATTCCCTAAAAATGCAGCAAATGACCTTCCACCGAGATAGCTCATGATATGGGAAAGGGAAACTTAAATAAAATGTAGAGTATTTGACTGGTTGCATCTCTAATCCCAATGGAATTTATGGACATTGATTTAGATTCCATATGGATTAGTTTCCACAAATTTACTTAACAAGGGGGGCAACATTTTTGGGAGGATAGAGATCAACTGATAGGTAAAATAGGGGGAGGAAGAAGAAATATGTTGAAATAATTTGTTAGGGAAAATGTAATATCACCCTCAAAATAAATAGAGCATGGATTCTCATAATGGACAACCAATCCATGTGCAGATCATATGAAATTATCTTCTTAAAATGTTCTCAACATATGGATGGATAACATTTTTTATCACCATGTAAAAATCTAACTGAAACTTCTCTATCCCAACCCTGTATAGCACTATAAGTTCATGTTCCTATGTATGAATTGTTTCAAAAAAAATTCATGGCCCCAACACTCCAATGTATGCTACCACATAGTGTAGGAATACTATGTAGGCTAGGTGGATTGATTTCTACTGAACATGCTTCTAAGACTAAATCCTTAATAATTGTTCTCTATGATACAACCAAGTTCTAGAAATACCCAAGACCTCCTTAACATCATTAATAAACATTATTTGGTAAAATAAATAAATGGAACTAAAAAAATTGTATATAACATTAGAAAATGTTGATATGTTACATCCTCCCCTCATTTAGAAAACGCATCCCCATGTATCCCTTTTAATGGTGGTAGGCGTCATCTGGGAATAGTAGTAGCCACTGCACATGTACATATTCCCCTCGAATGGTGGTCACATCATGTACATGTCTATGCTTCCATATGTCCTATACCAGAGGAACTAACATAAATCTATGATAATACATTCTCTGATCAATTATGTGTATTAAATGCTCCTCTAAGGACACATACACTTCTATCTCGATCAGCTCTAGGGCAAAAATATGATATTGGTTATCATGATATTGTTGAATATGTTATGCATGGAAGATTTCAGGCATGGAATGGTACCTATATGATAATATAAATTGATATATTATAGTCATGACTCTATCCACTATATCAAATGTCTTGACATATTGAGGAAATAACATTCTATGATGTGGATTCTTCTAGGTCCAATTTATAAAATACACGCATAAAGTCATAATGCTACACCTCGAACTCCCGATGTATTTTGGGACTGTTGATATAATAATTTTTCATATATGGAGCTATATCCATAATCTTATGAATATTAATAAATTTCTCTAAAGTCAACTGGATGATATGAGGACCCAGTAGAGCTTCCTCATCTACCTCAAGCCAACATATTGTAGAATGGAATGGTCTACTATACATGCCTTATACATATCCATCTGAATTATTTCCTAAATATTTATTTTTGAAAAAATCTTTCTTAGGCATATCAATTTCCAATGAACCTATAAAATCATGGATGAATTCCAGAAGCATATCCTCTAAAAATCATGTCGTCCACTAAGACTACCTGTAAATCTTAAAGAGATATGTTTTACCCAAGTGAATCATTGACATGATATCTTTTTCCACCCTTTCCCTGACCATGATGTAAAGACGAAATCTCATTATTAAATATTTGAATGCGGAACACCATGACGTCTCAATATATAATAAATATAAACAATTCCTATAACGTCAACATATATGGTATGTTGGATCGGTATGAACTTGGAAACCATGGTCATACTATCTATGATAACACAAATTTCATAGTTTATTTGAGGTGATCATGGAATTCCTATAATTAAATCCATTGTGACATCCTTCCATTTCCAATTTGTAGTTGATATAGGATATGGAATTTCTATTGGATACTGGTTCTTTTCCATCCCTCATTGATAGGTGGAGCATAAAGTGCAAAATCCAGCATTCTGCCTCTTCATAACTGGCCACCAATACTGACGTGTGAGAGCTCTATACATCGTAGTAATTTAAAAAGTCATGAGATTCTAGCATCAGACCATATTATATATCTGATGTCACCCAAACAAAAAAATGTAAGACTAATTCATAATTAAAATCAAAGAACAAACCAGTAGGTATTTTCTCTCGTACAATTCCCTCCATCAAAACAAGGCCCTTGGAATCAGATAATGTCATCATCTTCACCCACTTCAGACGGGTGGAAGTCACTATAGGAGTTACTAAGACTAGTTTATCATGATGTTCATAATACTCAATGTATAATAAGATAAAATTTCCATCAACATCCACTCATTATTGTCCCCCTTTATTTCTTTCATCTGAGTCTTATAGTTCCAAGGGTGGCTATGACACTTCCATTTCAGGGTGTGTATTCACACTCAAAGTTGATTGATAACAAGTATTTCACCCACATGTCATTCTTTATATTCATATACTTTTGAGTGGAACTATATTTGATACATTAAGGGTCATTTTATACTACTAAACCATCCCCCAATAAATAGTTTCACTAACAACATCGATCATGAATCATTGTTTGTAGCTTGAGTTCATCTGTAAAACAGTTCCACACATGAGGCCATAGTATGATGGACCTGTATACAACAACCCAACAAACCTGCATCATAATTATAGTCAACCCAATTAATGAGTCATCATAGAAAACATTATAGCTTCTCATCAACATAGATATACTCCGGATCAGCACTAATGTGAGTCTTTACATTAAATCATAAAAAGATATCTCACAAGATTTTTTCCAGATAAATTTTACAACCTTCTTCGTCCAAAATGTAACAGGTGCTTCCTTATGATGGATGTCATTTATGATTCTCTTGTATTATATAACTATCCCAAAAATAATTATACATGAAAATCATTTTTGGTATGCTCCCATGAAACCATGGTTCTCACCATATCTAGTGAACTAATCTTTTTTATTCCATTATGACAGGACCCAATAAGTGAATATTGAGGACCTAAATGTTTCATTTAAACGGATTCACGTGTAATAGGTTCAATATCAGTGAATTCATCATGAAATTAAAATGTTTTTTATTACACTATCTAGTTCCCAAATACAATAAGGTATCGTCTATTAGTACTACCATAAAAGAACTGAGTTACTGGTGGTGAACTAGATTCATCAAACCCATGAAGACTATCGACAAATTCATCATATTGAACTACATGAATAGATACTCATACAAGATGTACCTTCTTGGGAATGATGTATTTGGTATTATTGGTGGTCTCACACATAACTGATGGTATCCTCACCTCAAATAGATATGAGAGAAAATGGTCTCTCCATTGAGTTGGTCAAATAGTCAGTCTATCCAAGGAAGTGGATATTAGTTCTTTACAATGAGCTAGATTATTCAGTAGGTAAACCATACAAAATATGAAGGTACCATCCACCTTCATGGATAAATAGAATTATAAACCCTATGGAGATGTTTTGGTTCAGATAAAACAATTTTCTTATATGAATTCATGCTGCTTCTTCAGTTCCTTTTGCACTATTGGTTCCATTCTAAAGAGAGTAATGGAAACTATTTTCATACCTAGAACAGTATAAATCATTAACATTTATACAATCTCATGATGTATGTTAGAGAAACCATCAGAAAAGACATCTCTAAATAATTCTACAATAGGCGTAAATTCTAAGAGATTCATTTAAAGATCACTTAAAATGATACTTGCAATTTGGGTTGTGACTTCACATAGACAATTACACCTGATTCCTTGTAAAATAGCTTGGATATCCAATTCCCACTTATGTATATAGATACTACACTATTGTGATGTGAATTATACTCGATGGTGATAGCAACCCACCACGTCTCGATAAGGCATGATTGAGTCCATATAAAGAATGATGTACAAACTGGTAATCTTGAGGATGATGAAACTCCACAAAAAATTGTAATCACATATTTATAAGTTTAACTAAAATCAATACCATATACCCTCAGATGAAAATAATAAATACATTCCACCATTCATAAAACCTTGTGATTAATCTATCACTTGGGCTGGACTTCCCATATTTGAAATGAATAGAAAGGTGTGTGATGAACACATATAAAAACAAGATGAAACTAGAGTAGTGGATACCAAAAAAGTACCTCTAACTATATTGGTCCATACACTCTGCTTATCTAGGGAAGGAATCATATATTAAATATTCTATAGAATGTTTCCCTAATGTACTACCTGATTAGACTGACTAGGTCCACTCTACTGATGCTATAACTTTGACTCCTGAATGACTCGGTTGTGAATACCTTGTTAGGTAAAACATTCAATAGAAGACCAACTACATCTGTAAAAAAAATTCAAGGATCTTACAACTGAATGAGGTTCTATAAAAGATCCATTATCAAATGAAACTAGAGGAAAGGATCTACATAAAAGATTGAGGATACCATGATTACCTCAATCACGACACATGATCAGGCACCATGTACACTAGGAATTTTTGTTTCTTGGTCGGCTGCACTGGTGACACGCCAAAATTTTGTCAGTGAGTTCCACGTGGCTGGTAATTACCATGTTTGTACCCTCAAATTATCAAATAATTCTACCGAAAACCTCATTACATACCTAAAATATGATCTTCCATGTTTCAAATTTCATGATTACCCCAAGAACTACGTAGTGATTAGGGATTGGTTCACTATCTATGAAATTGAAGTCTTTCAAATGACATACAACTCTTTGTAGAAAAAATATAAAATCTAATCTTCAAAGTGTCTTGCAGTAGTTATCTCATCACTTTACATGGTCAGTGTGATATGATTTTATTATGGAAGCATAATGAGTAATATTTTCTTGACATTTCAACTTTTTGAAACTATATTAATTCTTAATAAAGAACCATTTTCATGGTCTATAAGAATACATTGTCGAATAAGGTTGTATGAAATTCTCTAGGACTATACCCTTATGTAGACTAGTCTATGTACGGTCACCCACACCAATGCTTGGTTGAGTAAAGTAGAATGGAAGTTGATAGATTTATTATACTTTATTAGAGCATATAATTAAGGTGAATGATCAATTTCATGGCTTTGAGCCAATCCATTGTAGTTGGAGGTCCTCAATCACCCAAGGAGAAGGCAAGATGAAGCTGTTAGAAATATTGAGTTAGCTCTATCATAGAAGTGGTAGCTCAATGAGCACCATACACTATTTTCATGAATGAGAAGAGGCTATCATGGTACCATCCATCAACAACCATTGTAATGTCTATATGTGGTTCGTAGGTGAGACTATAATAGATATCATGTGTAACAAAGTTCCCAAAAGCGCTGGAGTATGTTCACGTCCACTCTCCTGGCATACAACAGAAGGAAATCATAGCATCATAGCTCTACAATTTACGAGAACATACAATCGATAAGATTTATTATAGATATTGAAAGTGAGAAAGAAACGACAGTTGGAATTTCACATGATAATTGAAACAAACCCCTTTACCTTATCATGGAGTCTTGTCTAGTCAATAAGAATTCCTGATAGAAATGACATATGATTCAAAACCTAATCCTCAATACTAATGTCTATTCAGTTTAAGGTCTAATATTACATACATAATGGGGGCGATATCATTTTAAAGGTCACAATAATCTGAAATAATTAATATATTTAAATATTTCATTATGGATTTGAATTAGATGAATTTACATATCCAATTAATAAAATACAATCAATTTATAAATATCTATCTTAAAGCATCTCTATAGCCGGTGAGAGAAAAAATTGTTAGGTTAAGTCTGATGCTTCATGTTGATGTTATTTTTCATCGTTATATAATTAAATATATGTATATATATATATATGTATATATATAATAGTTATGCCCTAAATGTCACAAAAAAGCAGGGAATAATGAACAATCACACGTAAAATAAGAAATGCACATGGAATGTAAATATGTCATGAAATAATGTAGGAAAATTTATCCTCATAGATCGAAGGATAATGCATGTATCAATGTTCCCTTATATCAACAAACTGATACTAAACAACCAATATAAATAATAACAATGATTGAAACTGAAAAAATCAATTGTGTCATGGAATGGTGAAATCCTATGATACTATAACAAATGCAATTAATAACATCAAATACACATCAAAGGTCATTTGGGTTTCCCCTGTATGTGGGTTCTCTACACATAGTTATAGGATCATGACCACTTTACTATATGATACATGTTTAACCAGATATTCCTTGAGGGAATATTTAAATTGGTCAGCCACCTTGTCCCACACCCATAGAAACACTTCCATTGTTATCTTCTTAGAATTGAGTCCTTTGGTCAAGATGAAATTTTTCATGATGATCCAATCTTCATGGATACATCGTTAACAACACTTGAAATAGTCTCCCATTTATCCTCTTTGCATTATCGATAGATGCTTGAATTATAATGGTCTTCTTTAACACCTCTTCCAGGTAGGGGATACAAGAATTTACCACATTCTAAAAAAATATAAAAATGGAAAATGCAATTATATGTATCATATCAAACATAGGATCGATCTTCTGATCTCAATTCAATCAATGAAAAAATAATATAGCATTGGAAAAATGATGTTTCAATTTATCAATACATGAAACCATAATGTCTTCTTGGGTACCAATGGTACCTAATGTAGGGTGTGATATTAAATATAATTAGGCTTCCCCCTTTTTGTTTTTTCCAGTACAATTTATGCAATATAAAATGATTAGTGTGACATAATAATCAAATCTCTAGTATAAATAAATAAATTAATCCATTAGACTGGTTTCTCCTTGTACAGCCTCCCAATTTACATTCATTGGCCTATGTTCCCTACTGTAAACCCTAGGATCAAACAATAGTAATGATAATGGGATTATATGTGAGAAGGTGGACAATCCCCATACATTTGATTTTTCATGGAGGACATGTACCTATATTTCAAAAAATAAGGGATTATTTCTTATTTGAAAATGATCATTTAATTTTTAATTCAATTTACAAACACATTAATAATATTTAGAGTCCCCCCAATCTAATCTATGGTAAAATTGATATAATTTCCATGTATCCCTCAAAGAGATTAGTATATGTCCATTTCCTAGGGATTATATCCAATGTTGAACAATAATTAAGTCTCATGTGTCATTATATGCATGGGGTGGAAATAGCCCAAACTATTCATTGAGTCAATCCCTGGTGTCTCACATTGGGGACTCGGTATCTGATGTCGTATGTTACAACCTTTGGGCCTTCAAACCCCTCATGTGGTCTCACCTTGGGAATTTTTGTAACCCATATGGTGGTAAATCATGAAATTCATGGAGAGTCCATCTATGGAATATGTATTGTTTATTCATAAATGATGAAAAGGAATAAATAATTGTAACAATAAGGATTGAAGAGTACTTATATGAGGTCCTTTATTAGGATACCCTTGTATCACCCATTGCACTAATGTGAAGAATCTAATCAAAAAAAGCATTTAAAACATGTCTAGAATGATCAACATTACATTTAGTTCAATAATATGTAATAAAATATTTCTATTGGTCCAGGAATCCAATTAGACAATCCATTTAAGTACCAAAAGTAATGTATAGTAAGTTAACAAATTTATATGGGTCAACTAATTAATTTATGGAGCATGGTTTAAGGTATCAAATCAATGGACATCCCCTAATAAATTCAATTAATAATTCAAGGAATTTATCTTGAGGAAACACCCTTTGTGGTGTTTTATGAAAAATAGAACATATAGATATAAAGACACCAAATCATAAAACACCCTTTGGTGTGTGTATAGTCAGGTTGATCAACCTATGGTGTTTATTATCCACTAGGTTTCTTTACCAATGTCATGGAAACCTACGAATTTAATTTAAAATATTAAATTATAGGCAATGATGGAAGTGTTCAGAACATAGAAAAATAACATGTATTATTAGAAGCAGTGAATAGAATTGAAAGTACCTAGAACACCTACCTTATCTATCTAATGATTCCATCATCTAGTGTCAGCCTTTTCTTTGATCTTGGATTGAAGAAATTAAATAAACTATCAAATTAATTGAAAAAAAATATTTCACAAATATAGAACAATAGATGCGAAGAATAACTTTAAATAGATGTTAGGGGATTTAAGATATCACTTATATATTCTTGATGTATCCAATGAAGAGTGATTCATATTCAATATGAATAGAGGTTCAAAAAACCTACGAAAGAGTAGGAGGTTCTTCGTTCATGGGTGGAGATAGCTCAGGTGATGAAAAAAATATATGGGGAATATGATGTATGATTAAATAATTTTAGTAAGGGGTAATTTTATTTCATCATCAATAAAGGGTTCATATATTGGCCACATTGTCATCCAAAACATGAACCAACTATGCTCTATGATATGATTCAATGGGGAACTCTGCGTGATTTTGAATAATTTTTTCATGTCAAACAAAATATTTCTGAATCTATTATTTCTCAAACCTATGAATCAATTCATTTCCTTGTTTCTATGGTCAAATGGTTTCAAAAACAATGTACGGGACGAACCACCCATATTTATACAAATTTACAATCTAGTGAAACAGTGTAGGATGTGTAGCATGGTTTCTAATAACCATGTAGTCCAGTCAGCGTCTTTAAATTTTCATTTTCTACGCTCAAAAAGAAACATAAACACACCTAATACCTCCTTTAATTCATTAGAAATTATCATGAGGAAAAAACTATATAAATTGAAAAAAAACCAAATTCTTTGAACAATTTGGTAACAAAGGATGTTAGAAGGATGTTTGGATCCCATTATGCTCACAAATAACCTTGTGGGAATTAGGCAGCCTCATACAACCATATAGGG
This sequence comes from Viscum album, assembly GCA_963277665.1. Lineage (NCBI taxonomy): Eukaryota > Viridiplantae > Streptophyta > Magnoliopsida > Santalales > Viscaceae > Viscum > Viscum album. The sequence continues at coordinate 1,350,357,340 of OY728147.1, read as the reverse complement.
CCTTGTGGGTTGGCTCTCCTACATGGTGAAGTAAACCATTCAAATGCGGGATGGTGCTAGGAAACATGGCTCATTTGGTTTAAAATGGTGTTTAGTAAAGACCCATTTAGAGAGTTAGACAATACGATATAATTCTAATCCATTTGAAATATTATACTTGAAAACAACATATATCATTATGATCTTACATGTATTAAATAATTTCTATATATCATGGACTTATTTAATTATTATTATTCTTATTTTAATAAAATTTTCCTTCATATAACTTACCATAAATATTTATTATCTATCCAAATATTATCATAATTTCAAGGATTTGTTTTCATCCAAGACATCCAATGAAATTATGGAAATGAAAAAAACTTCTCTTTGAATCACCAATTATCACTGTCAAATCACAAAACCCATATTCAAAATTAATTGAAAATAAATTTAAAAAATTTAATAATATTAATAACACCTACAAATGACCAAAAAAATCTCAATGGGTTTCCGAAAGATTTATGATTTCCCAGATTTACTAGAATACCATGTCCTCTACCTATTAATAGAGAATTAGATAAACTATAATTGAAATTAAATAAATTAATTTCAAGATAACATAAATATTTTTCCCTTCTACCTATATATTCATCTTGGAATATAATCCCAGTAGGTTCCACTCATCAATATAACCTTCAAATATAGAGAATCAAATTTATAGTTAAGAGCATTGGAAACCACATTATCCTTAACTATTTTATATTCAATGTAAAAATAAAATAAAATTATGTTTTACACCTACTTACACTTTATATAATACATGTTATTTAAATAAAACATATAGCTTAGATACTTATTTTAAAATAGATTGGAGTTCATTAACTATGTTGGTAGTGTTTCTGATTCAAATGATCACACATTAAAACATTGATATTAAGGTGTTGGTTTATTCCTTTAAGGATGTTTATAAAGGAGATAATCATATTACACATGATAAAAATTCCAAATTAGAAAAAAACCCAAAGCCATTACTAATTTTTTTTGATCCTTGGTTTTATTTATTATCAATAAGTCACTATGTGATTGTGTTTAATGTTCATGATTTTTTTTATGTAATATTAGTTTGTAAAAAATCATTCATTTAGACAGTTTTTCTTATACAAAATTATGAATAATATTACGTTATAAAATAATTGTAATTACTTAAATGATAAGTTTGAATAAGGGAAAAATTTATTTTGAGTTTCTTTTTTGTTTAGATAAAAAATTAAATAAGGATTATAAAAAATATATAGCCACAAAATGTAACCCACCAATGATTAGCTATAAAAGACACTTAGGGTGGAAAATAGGTCAAACATCATGGGAATGCAAGCTGATGAAGGCCTAGAATAGTGGTTTTGGTTTGTGTGGAACTGTGTATAAGGACCATAGTATCGTGTACTAAGAGGAATTTATTGTTTCTATATGGGACTACAATGGAGGTGGGTGGGTGGATTGAATACATGTTTGTGTCAGCCAAACATCACATGTCATTGTTTCCCTTGAGGTGTGTGTGTGTGCGGAGAATGGGAAATGATCACCCAACATCTTCTCGAAGATTAGCTACAAAAATTGATTTTTATGGAGTTTATTTACAACCACATAGACTCTCTTATAAAATTCAATTATAGACATTATTCACATACCATAAAAAAGATGAAAAAAACCATTACCTCAACCTTAAACTAATCTAGATCGGTTGATCAAAATTAACAATGTGTTATTCCACCGGCTTCATTTGGATTCTTCACTCGTCTATCCGATTCCATTGATGAGACATGTAGTTTAGGTTGAGACATTCACATATCAAATTTATTACCACCTCAATCACCTATGATCTAGGATATTAAGTGATATAGGATTCACATGGTTACCATGAAAATTATCCTGTATGAACCAGAGATCCCGATCAATGTCAACTCCACTGAGGGAGAGCATTGATTAAAAATAGAAAATAGACACCAATTAATTGTTAGGTATTTTGGTAATAAGTGTTCATGAATTCAGTTACACATTCATTAATGTTTACCATATATAACAAGGCTTTCACTTGTATGATTTATTAGAGAAGGATAATTAAACATTGTTGTTAAAAATTAATATCTCATGTGAAAAATGTATGAGTTATCGAAATTAACCTGTAGAGGTTAATAAGCCATAAATTGATATTAATTAATGATGAGGATATTCACCATGAATGAAAGGGGAAGATCATGATCATGAGAATATATCATGAAAATACACGATTATTCTATCCACACATAAAGAAGATAAAATAATATTCATTACATAAGATCCCCAGATCCCAATATCGTATATATTTTATGATCCCTCCAAACCTTTTCATAGCATGAGTTATGGGGTGATGAACTTCCAATATGAAAATACCCTCAGTGAAAGTAACGGTATTCAAATTTATTGACTATATAGAGATATGCAACACCTAAAATAGAGTCACTGTAACACCCGATACTTTTATGTTATATAAATCATCAAAGGAATCTTTTTCTATACAACACTTGCTTGGCTTTCTTTACACGCAATCGCGACCTTCCTCGATAGCTTGCGTCGTACGCAATACCGAGTTTCACTAAACAACATTATGCTATTATAACTAGCCATTATGAATAGTAATAACCACTTTTTGGAATTTTATAAATTTTATTTTTCAAAATGGACTTCATTTTTGGACTCAGAATATCGAAATTAGCCTAGGGTGAAATTTTGGTATTTTTCTGAAAACATTAAATTTTTGATGAATAGTGAAACCACTAAGTGGTAGGTTAAAAACTGAATTTTGCATAAAACATAATTTTACCGCTTCTGTGATTGGAATTTCGAAAATCCGAGAGACACGGTTAATATCAAGGACTAAAATGTGGTTCAATGAGATGAAAATAATTTTTTTGGTGAATAGTAACTTTTTACTTTTTTTTACCGCGGTTAATAGTAAATAGGGTAACTAAGGGTAAATATGATATCAATATTACCCTAACACATGTCCTAATTCTATTGGACAAGTGTAATTCGACCAAAAACAAACTTAGGAATAAAATATGACCATTTAGGCCCACTTGGATTAGATTAGGACATTTATTATTAATTTATTTAAAGAAGGGTTAAAATAGTTAAAATCAAAGTTTAATAAGTAGGTCATTTTTAATATGGGGTTATACATAAGATAAATTCGATTGTAAATATTCATTAGAAAGCTAAAAAGATTTCCTACATGATTATTTTTTATTTGTAATTTTTAGACATCAAATAATTTAATTTATTTATGACACAAAGATGATGCAGTAATTATCTTATTAATGAAATATTGACATAATTGATGTTATAAACACCAAAATAAATTTAATTTGAGACTTTTTATGAATTCCACTAATTTTCTAGGTTACTATGATATATTAATGTTGATTTAATCAACTTGGTTCGAACATTTAATTCTGTTATGACTTTCACAAAAATCATATATCAAATAGTGTCAAAATTGACACAAAATAGTTTTTAAATCAAATATTATATTATTAATTGTTATTGTATTCCTAAAAATCTAAGGTCCGGCCAAATGACTTAGATAAGGATATATATATTAATAATAAACAATTTGGGGTTCGTTTGGCATGTTATAGTAAGTTTATTAACCATATAGTGAAAGAAAACAAAAATACATGGTAAAAGTTAAATTATTTAACTTAGAGTTAAATCTAATTGATAAGGTTAAAATAATATCCTAAACTTGTCTAAATTGTATTGGTTGATAGGATTTCGACCCATCCCCACTTTAGCTTCGAAATAAGACCCTTTGGAACCATTATAAACCGATTTTGACTTTAATATAAAATAATATTTTGAGATATTCCTAAGGTGCCCCTCTCCTCCCCTATAAAAGGACACCTCCTCCCCCTCCTCCTCACACCAATTTGAGCACTCAAGCTCGGCCAAACCCTGCCAAAATCTCTTCTCCACTTCCCTAGCAACATCCTAGAGGTTCTGGTCTTCCTCAAAGACCAATTATAGTGCCCTAAGAGGAGGTCTGAAAGAGGCACTTCAAAGAAGAGGTAATTACCGTTACCAATTCTTTCATCTTTATTTCTTCTTCCACTTCTTCTTCTTAGGTTGTTTCATTATGAAGTAATAACATCAGTATCACTCATATAATGATATGTTATTATAAGTATGAAACAACCCTATTTCACCATCTATCCATCCTACGGAAAAAGAAATCACCGCGCGTGCGTACGTACGGAATACCGTCTCCACGCCGTGGTGTAATCTATTTTCCACCATCACCTTACAAGGATGGTTATAATGGTGTAATGAGTAACTAAATATGATTATTATGAAGTAATATTGATACTGAAATAATATATATATACTCCAATACAATTCCACGATCATAGGAATGATATCATCACTCGTGTGTACGTACGGAATACCGTCTCCACGATGTGATGCGACTCGTTCTACATGATCTTCATTTAATAATGATTATATAAATGAATTGAATGAATGAATATGGTATATAATACAGTAATACCATTCTGGAAATGAATTATCTATAACCTAAAGATAAGAATAAGAATTTATTCGACAAAACACGCATAAGAACAAAAAGTTATAAAGACCCGAGTAACAAGTAACAATGAAATATTACTAACAAGAAGCTAATAATATGACCATATATGATATCATATAAATATGTATGATTCTGGAATAATTCAATAACATTATTTAAACCATTAGTACTACTGATAAGATATTTTCAGTTCTTCAATGTTCTGAACATGATAAAGTCATCCTAACAGTGTATCGTTTGGAAGGAGATGCTGATCAATGGTGGAATCTTGTTAAGAATACGAGGCAAAGGGATGAAATTGAGTCTATGGAATGGGACGAGTTCAAGAACTTATTTTTCAATAAGTACTTCCCTCGTATTCTCCGAACAAAGATGGAGAAAGAGTTTCTTGAACTGAAGCAAAGGGATGATGAATCTGTTGGTACCTATGAAGCAAATTTTACAAGACTGGCAAGGTACGCTTCTGGTATTATTATCCAACCTGAGAGTAAGATCGATCGATTCTTTAGTGGCTTAAAACCAAGTCTTCGAAGGGCGTTAGCCATAAGGGACTTCAATAGCTACGAGGAAATCATTCGATGTGCTCTCAAAGTTGAGATGGAGATTGGAGTAACCCATCAGTCACATGGGTTTGATAAGAAGAGGAAGATGGAATTCAATGAAAAATCTAAAGAGCACACGGAAAAGAAGATGAGCTTTTCCTTATGCTCAAAGTGTGGAAAGAAACATGGATGGAGTTGTCTTAAAGGGACAAGTAAATGTTTTAAATGTGGAAAGGAAGGTCATCGGGCATTTGAATGCCGTGATAATGGGAAGAAGATGTCTAATGATGCAAACTAAGGAAGGGATACACAGAATGAACCTGCTACACTTCAATGTTTCAAGTGCAAGGAGATGGGGCATTATGCCAATCAATGCCCAAATCCAAGGGTTGATGATGATGGTCGACGTCAACAAAATCTTAAGGCTAAAGACAAAGGAAAGTCACATGCAATTTCTATCAGCGATGTGGAGTACGATAACGAAGTGGTGAAAGGTACACTTACCATCCACTCTAAAGTAGCAAATGTTTTATTTGATTCTGGATCCACCCACTCTTTTATTTCTGAAGACTTTTCTAAGGGTATCACCGTATTACCTCAACAATTAGATGTTGAGTTAGCTGTGACAACACCTAATGGCACATCAATAGCATCAAAAGTTTATAATTCATCTCCGATCGAAGTTTGTGGGAAAGTGCTTCCTGCAAATCTTGTGATCCTTCCTTTAGTGAAATATGATGTGATTCTTGGCATGGATTGGCTTTCTCTACATGGAGCTCATATCAATTGCCAAAGAAGGGAAGTCACATTTCATACTCCAGATCAATCTACGATCGTATACCAATGCAAGGATGAACATAACCTTCCAGTGGAAATTTCTTCCATCTTATGGGTATTGATCCCACTAAATGAAGGTTATTTATCTCAAATGGTTGGTGAGAAACTCACGATTAAGAATATGCCCATGGTACGGGAGTTTGATGATGTCTTTCCGGAGGAATTACCGGGTCTTCCACCAAATCGTGAAGTTGAGTTTTCAATAGAACTCGTACCGGGTGCTTTGCCTATTTCAAAGACACCTTATAGAATGGCCCCAATTGAGTTGCAGGAATTGAAGAAGCAACTCCAAGAGAATCATGATAAGGGATTCATACGCCCTAGTGCGTCACCTTGGGGAGCACCTGTTCTATTTGTTAAGAAGAAAGATGGATCAATGAGACTCTGCATTGATTATCGAGAACTTAACAAGATCACTATCAAGAACAAATATCCTCTCCCACGCATTGATGACTTATTTGACCAACTACGCGGATCTCAATACTTTTCCAAGATTGATCTTCGTTAAGGGTATCATCAATTAAGGGTCAAAAGGGAGGATATACCAAAGACGGCTTTCCGTACAAGGTTTGGACACTATGAATTTATAGTGATGCCATTTGGTCTTACTAATGCCCCTGCTATCTTCATGGATCTAATGAATAGAGTCTTTAGAGACTATCTTGATCAATTTGTGGTAGTCTTTATAGACGATATTCTTGTCTATTCAAAGAGCAAGGAAGAACATGAAGATCACTTGAGAATTATATTGAAGACCCAGAGAAAGGAGAAGCTTTATGCCAAATTTACCAAGTGTGAATTTTGGCTTCAAAAAGTTGCATTTTTGGGTCATATAATCTCAAAAGAGGGGATATCTGTGGATCCAGCAAAAACAGAGGTTATCGAAAGATGGTCGAGACCAACAACAGTAACTGAGATCCGAAGTTTTCTTGGTTTGGCTGGATATTATCGACGTTTTGTAAAAGATTTTTCACGATTATCTAATCCACTCACCAAGTTGACTCGGAAAGGAGTTAAGAATTTCAAGGAGTTGAAAAGAAGGTTATCCAGTGCACCTGTGCTCACACTGCCTTGTAGTGGAGAAAGGTTTGTGATCTACAATGATTCATCCAAGAAGGGATTGGGGTGTGTTCTTATGCAAAATGATATGGTGATAGCTTATGCCTCACGATAGTTGAAAATCCATGAACAAAATTACCCAACACATGATTTGGAGTTGGCTGCGGTAATCTTTGCATTAAAGATTTGGAGGCATTACCTTTATGGTGAAAGGTGTGATATTTAAACTGATCATAAAAGTTTAAAGTATATTTTCACACAAAAGGAGTTGAATATGCGTCAAAGAAGATGGTTGGAGCTGATTAAGGATTATGACTGCTCAATCCATTACCACCCTGGGAAAGCAAACAAGGTGGCAGATGCATTAAGTCGACAAGACCATGCTAGTTTATCCATGATGAGGATCACAAAAGATCCAATATTTATGGATTTACAAAGGATGGATCTTGGAATTATAATGGAAGGGGAAAAATCTTATCTTTCTCAAATGAATGTTCAACCATCTATACATGTGAAGATTAAAGAGGCACAGAAAGAAGATGTCGAGTTACAAAAGAAGGTGTGAAATGTTCCTGAATTCAACCTTGATTGTGATGGGATAATAAAGTTCAGGAATCGGGTTTGTGTTCCTCCCATCCCCGAATTAAAGAAAGAGCTGCTGGATGAGGCTCATAGTTCTTCATTCTCTATTCATCCTGGAAGCACGAAGATGTATAGGGACCTGAAAGAGTACTTCTGGTGGGATGGCATGAAAAGAGATGTTGCTGAATATGTCTCTCGATGCTTGGTTTGTCAACAAGTTAAAGCTGAGAGACAGAAGTCTAAGGGGATGTTACAACCATTACTCATACCCGAATGGAAATGGGAAAACATCACTATGGACTTTGTCACAGGACTTCCTAAAACATCCAAAGGCAATAATGCTATCTGGGTCATAGTTGATCGTCTCACAAAGTCTGCACACTTCATTCCTATTAGAGAGGATTTCTCTCTAGATCAGCTTGCCAGGATATATGTAAAGGAAGTGGTAAGATTGCATGGAGTACCACTTTCTATTATATCTGATAGAGATCCGAGATTTACCTCGAAGTTCTGGCGAAGTCTTCAGCATACTCTGGATACAGAGTTGAGTTTCAGTACTGCTTATCATCCCCAGACAGACGGTCAGTCTGAGAGAACAATTCAAACCCTAGAAGATATGTTGAGAGCTTGCTCTATGGATTTCAAAGGAGGTTGGGATCAACACCTACCTTTGGTAGAATTTTCTTATAATAATAGCTTTCACTCCAGTATTCAAATGGCTCCTTATGAAGCTCTCTATGGAAAGAAATGCAGGACTCCAACTTGCTGGGATGAAGTTGGGGAAAGAAAGCTATTAGGACCTGATCTCGTTGATGAAATGGCAGAAAAGGTCAGATCTATTCAAAAACACATAAGAGCAGCTCAGAGTCGACAGAAAAGCTATGCCGACAACTGAAGAAAAGACCTAGAGTTTGAAGTGGGTGATAAAGTGTTCTTACGAATATCTCCCTGGAAGAGGGTTATGAGATTTGGAAAGAAGGGGAAGTTGAGCCCTAGATATATTGGTCCTTTCGAAATATTGGATCGTGTTGGGAAGGTAGCTTACCGATTGGCGATTCCACCGAATCTCTCTCAAGTTCACGATGTGTTCCATGTATCTCTCCTGAGAAAGTACATACCAGATCCTTCACATGTACTCAGCTCAGAAGTTGTACCGCTGGAGCAAGATCTTTCTTATGAAGAACAGCCGATAGAGATTCTGGATCGTAGCGAAAAAGTCCTACGAAACAAGACCACTCGCTTGGTGAAAGTTTTATGGAGAAACCACCAACTTGAAGAAGCTACATGGGAGCTTGAGGATATGATGAGGGAGAAGTATCCTCATCTGTTTGTTGCAAAGTGACGAATTTCGTGGGCGAAATTTTTTTTAAGGGGGGTAGAATGTAACACCCGAGACTTTTATGTTATATAAATCATCAAAGGAATCTTTTTCTATACAACACTTGCTTGGCTTGCTTTACACGCAATCGCGACCTTCCTCGATAGCTTGCGTCGTACGCAATACCGAGTTTCACTAAACAACATTATGCTATTAAAACTAGCCGTTATGAATAGTAATAACCACTTTTTGGAATTTTATAAATTTTATTTTTCAAAATGGACTTCATTTTTGGACTCAGAATATCGAAATTAGCCTAGGGTGAAATTTTGGTATTTTTCTGAAAACTTTCAATTTTTGATGAATAGTGAAACCACTAAGTGGTTGGTTAAAAACTGAATTTTGCATAAAACTTAATTTTACCGCTTCTGTGATTGGAATTTCGAAAATCCGAGAGAAACGGTTAATATCAAGGACTAAAATGTGGTTCAATGAGATGAAAATAATTTTTTGGTGAATAGTGACTTTTTACTTTTTTTTACCGTGGTTAATAGTAAATAGGGTAACTAAGGGTAAATATGATATCAATATTACCCTAACACATGTCCTAATTCTATTGGACAAGTGTAATTCGACCAAAAACAAACTTAGGAATAAAATATGACCATTTAGGACCACTTGGATTAGATTAGGACATTTATTATTAATTTATTTAAAGAAGGGTTAAAATAGTTAAAATCAAAGTTTAATAAGTAGATCATTTTTAATATGGGGTTATACATAAGATATATTCGATTGTAAATATTCATTAGAAATCTAAAAAGATCTCCTACATGATGGTATTTTATTTGTAATTTTTAGACATCAAATAAGTTAATTTATTTATGACACAAAGATGATGTAGTAATTATCTTATTAATGAAATATTGACATAATTGATGTTATAAACACCAAAATAAATTTAATTTGAGACTTTTTATGAATTCCACTAATTTTATAGGTTACTATGATATATTAATGTTGATTTAATCAACTTGGTTCGAACATTTAATTCTGTTATGACTTTCACAAAAATCATATATCAAATAGTGTCAAAATTGACACAAAATAGTTTTTAAATCAAATATTATATTATTAATTGTTATTGTATTCCTAAAAATCTAAGGTTCGGCCAAATGACTTAGATAAGGATATATATATTAATAATAAACAATTTGGGGTTCTTTTGGCATGTTATAGTAAGTTTATTAACCATATAGTGAAAGAAAACAAAAAGACATGGTAAAAGTTAAATTATTTAACTTAGAGTTAAATCTAATTGATAAGGTTAAAATAATATCCTAAACTTGTCTAAATTCTATTGGTTGATAGGATTTCGACCCATCCCCACTTTAGCTTCGAAATAAGACCCATTGGAACCATTATAAACCGATTTTGACTTTAATATAAAATAATATTTTGAGATATTCCTAAGGTGCCCCTCTCCTCCCCTATAAAAGGACACCTCCTCCCCCTCCTCCTCACACCAATTTGAGCACTCATGCTCGGCCAAACCCTGCCAAAATCTCTTCTCCACTTCCCTAGAAACATCCTAGAGGTTCTGGTCTTCCTCAAAGACCAATTATAGTGCCTTAAGAGGAGGTCTCAAAGAGGCACTTCAAAGAAGAGGTAATTACCGTTACCAATTCTTTCATCTTTATTTCTTCTTCCACTTCTTCTTCTTAGGTTGTTTCATTATGAAGTAATAACATCAGTATCACTCATATAATGATATGTTATTATAAGTATGAAACAACCCTATTTCACCATCTATCCATCCTACGGAAAAAGAAATCACCGCGCGTGCGTACGTACGGAATACCGTCTCCACGCCGTGGTGTAATCTATTTTCCACCATCACCATACAAGGATGGTTATAATGGTGTAATGAGTAACTAAATATGATTATTATGAAGTAATATTGATACTGAAATAATATATATATACTCCAATACAATTCCACGATCATAGGAATGATATCATCACTCGTGCGTACGTACGGAATACCGTCTCCACGATGTGATGCGACTCGTTCTACATGATCTTCATTTCATAATGATTATATAAATGAATTGAATGAATGAATATGGTATATAATACACTAATACCATTCTGGAAATGAATTATCTATAACCTAAAGATAAGAATAAGAATTTATTCGACAAAACACGCATAAGAACAAAAAGTTATAAAGACCCGAGTAACAAGTAACAATGAAATATTACTAACAAGAAGCTAATAATATGACCATATATGATATCATATAAATATGTATGATTCTGGAATAAGTCAATAACATTATTTAAACCATTATACAGGAGCTTCGGACACGTACAAAGCTAATCGGACCTAAGGTAAGGGAAATATCACAATCTCATTTTTATCCGAGATTGTTTATTCGTAAGTATTTACTGGGGTGTATTTTATCATCCACATCTATATTCCCTCGATATGTAATATTATTTCCTTCCTTATACAATATTTTATATCCAATTTTACCCTTCGGTAAGTTTTTTGTAAAAGATATGAAAGGAATCTTTTGTCGTTTTTCGTACGAGGTGCTTTTTGACTTTTCCGACAAAAGTACGAAGAATGTTTTTTTTAACTTATACGGCATGAATGGATTTTTAAAACATTGTTTCCAAGAAGATTCCTTTACAAGTTTTCAAGTTTATTTTTAATCAACATCTTTTATTTTAAAGTTGTATGACATGTTATGAAAGGAAAAATGTTTTTGAAGAAGAAATGATATTTTCCTCAAGAATGGAGTTCAAGTGATTTTCAAAATTATTTTCCATCTAAGATAATAAAGGGTTCTGTTTTTATCCCTATTATTACATTGATTTGATCATGTTGTGATGGAATTATTTTTATGAATTCCTTTATCTTATATGAATTGATTTATGATGTCATGATGTTTCAAGAATCCCATTTTTGTTTCTTGTGTTATGCGATGATGTATGTTTTATGATTATGTGGCACACATAAGAAAGGATTCATTATAAGATGGGTGGGACCTATATCTCCCTCCAATGCATTGGGTAATGATTTTATATCTCATGAGATAGACATGGCTGAAATGGTAGGTTATACCGGTTCAGTGAAACAGGACTGAAACGAGGGTTACTCGATTCAGAAAGGGACTTTGTCCACTAAGATAGTCTTGGCAATGAGTCATGACTAACAAGAACTGATTTTCCATGATTATGTGTGCATGCCACAAAGTTTCAAGTTTCATGTTATGATTATGGTGATCTTATTTTCACTTCTATGATTTGTTCCATGTTAAGATATTATGATCTCTTTTGCAGGTTATGATTTTCAAAAAGATATGATATGATTTTTATTTCTTTTGTTTACCCTTACTGAGAATTTGCGCTCACCCTTTTATGTTTTCTTTTCCCCAGGATATAAAGAAAAAGGTTTTAGGTATAAAAAAAAGAAGATCTTTATGGGAGATGTTGAAGATCTTTCACCACGATTAGAAGATTATAGTCCGAGTTTCCAAAGACACTAAACTATTACGATCCTTTAGTGTGTGTTTTTGTTATGTACTAAGTATTCCGCAAAAGTAATGTAATGTCCATGTACGTCAGGCTACGAGTCTCTACAGTCACCTGAGTGAATAAACTGACAGAGAACCCCATTTTCACACAAATAATATACCAAACTGATTGAAATCATCTTTTGACGACTTTATTACCTAGAGGAGTAGATATTCCAATCCTTATTTGGATTTTTCAATGATGGTTGAAGAGAAATTGTAACACCATTATCCAATGAAAAAAGAGAATCCTTCATTAATGACTTCACTCATTCATGTGAAGAATATCATGAAAATTTTAGGATGAGTTAAATGATATTTATCAAATAAAAAAGAAATGATTCTTTTTTAAAAATGAAATCACCCCTATAAAAAATTCAATCAATTCTTTACAGGGTGTGGATTTTACAAGTCTAAATTATTGTGAAAATAATTCATCACATTTATTCAATACAATTTATTATTATAAAAAAAATCCATCGAAAAAATTATGTTGGTCATGATATGGAGTATTCCTTTTACATTTTAAATGACCATTGTTTTATATTACTAATTTCATTATTTTAGATATGAAAAAATTGAATTCATAATAATGAGGGAACAATGATTTAACTAGCTACATATGTTAAATTAAAATGTGAATCCATAAATAGTAACCATTAATTCAGCCCCCAGTGGATTTGACATGGGGTACTACAAGCTATATAATATTTAAAAAGGTCCCATATTCTTATCTATTTTGAATTCCAATACTGATATTGAAAATTACATTAATATTTTATCCATTTTATATTTTAATGGAAGTGATTTTTATGGGTGGAATAATTGAATGTTTCCATATCAAATATCACAAGGGATGGATGTAAGCGATTTTGGCACTGTTGGCTATCTACCAATTTCAAGAGATGGTTCTATTTCGTTTGAATACAATAAAATTTTGGAGGTGTATTGAAATGAAATAAATTCTATAAGATCATATTTATCAAAAAAAAGTCTATAAAATGTATTGGGAATGTAGGTATAAAAGGAAATTTTGGACAGCATATATAATATGTATGAACGAAATATAATAACGAAATAATTAAAATTTAAAACATAGTGGTCCAAATTTATAGATTTAATAATGATTTAATATGAAATTATTTTGAAAAATTCACAAGGGTGAATTTAATTATTATCCATATCAATAGTTTTGATCACATAATCAATGACTCTTATATAGTCAAATAATTAACAAGAAACATTGAAGATATATTTGTTGGGAAGATTTATGTTTTATACAAAATCGAAGAGTTATCACATCCTGAATTTTACCATATTATTCTAAATCATAAGATAAGAAATTATAAAATTTTCAAGAAAATTGAAATTGAAAAAATTGAGTCAATATCTACGAAAAAACATAATATCATATTGGATTGATTGATTAATCAATAAACTGATCAATACAAGGATGATTAGAGTGATGAGAATCACAGTAGAATATTATCTATCTTATCCAAAAATATTAAATGAGGAAAAGTGAGGTACAATGTAAAGCTACCAATTTAGAATTTTCTTTGTTATGGTATTTGACAATGTACTAAATATTTCCCAAAAATAAGAAAGATATAAAATAATATGAAGTTCAAAAAAAATATGGTGGAATTCATATAGAAAATAAACTAAAACCTATATAAATTTTAATGAAATAAAAAAATATGTATTTTGGATAGAGAAAGAGATGTATTCCATACAAAGAGGTTAAATACAATTCTTCCACATGTGATGATTCTTAGGTTGAATTACCTATAATGGAAATTATTCTTTTAGATGATATTGAATGAAAAATTATTATTTCAAAATGTGAATAAAAATAATGGAATAAATTGAATAGGATTGACATGATAAAATCAGAACTAAATTTATGTTTAGGAATATTCACTAGGTTTAAAAAAATAAAAATATCTAATAATGATGTCAAATGATTGAAGAATGTTAAATATTAGTATCACTACAAGGAATATGTGTATTTTGAGGAGATTAGACCTTATAAGGTAAACGTTTCTGAGAATGAAAGAATTATAAGATAATCAAAGAAGAAGATGGATAATCAAGAAAATTATATTATTAAATTTTTGTCAAGTTTCATAAAAAATTAAAATAATCAATGAAAAATAAAAAATGAATATGTAAAATATAATAATGAAAACGATGAATAATATAAAAATTCAAATAGTAGATGTATTAATTATCTAGTGAATTATCAACCTCAAAAAAATGAATATATTGTGTATTTACATAATCATAGTGCATGTTTCAAGAGTAATTCTGGTGAAAATTAAGATGTGAAAACATTAATATGTTTTCATGCGTAGTTGGGGTAGAAGAGGAAAACCATAAAATGGATGGCCATATTTCAAAATTTCAAATTTACTATTAATGAAAAACTCATCAAATTTTTTGCAGAAAAAAAATCCAGGCGCTACAATAGGTTTTGTGGAACTTAGGAACACAAATATCATATTTGATGGTAAGACATATCTCTTCCAAAAAATGATATATGATCACAAAATAGGGGGATCCTCTCAAATATAAGTACAAATAGACTTATGAGAAGTAAAAAATGAAATAAAAAAGAATATTTTGTGTCTTATCCAACTATTTTTAATGTAGATTAGAAAATGTCTGTAAAATGTATATATTGACGTCACTATTCTAAAAAATATAATACTATTCATCATCATCAACATCAAAAAAATCAATAAATATTTGAAAATATAACATAAACGAAATAATGAAAAATAATTGTTTGTGGAAGTTTCACTAGATTCTATCACAAGTTGAATAACATGTATTCTTAATAGATTGTTTTCTTTACATAATATTTGATATTCCAAAATTATTAAAAATATTTCTGAACCTGATGGATGTTCTTTAACAATTGAAAATGACATAACTCTAAAACATTTGGGTATTGGTACATTTTAAAATTGAATCATGGAGATTTAATTCAAAGATAGATTTATTTTTTGATGGGATCAATCATATCCAATTTAAATTTAGTCAGTTATTTGAAGAATTTAAGGAAGTCACATTCAATAAAACAATTTTTCATATTAAGATAATTGTTTATAGATAAATTTTTATATTAGAATAATGAACATGTGAATTTGTTTTAGATTAGGGACCTATAAAATTCCTGTTATCTACGTGAATAATAAGAATTTTTTTTCAAAAATAAGATTCCCTTCAATTCAAAATAATTTGAGTAATATAACATACAAATATATGGTTAATAATATTCCTCATTTATGTCGAGATAATAATCCATTTTACAAAACGTGAAAAAAAGGAACAAAATTGATGGCAAACATAAAATATTATACTAACAATAATCAAGGCCAGTAGAATTAATTAACTCTAATATGTGTGGACTTATGTGAATAAAAAATCATAAAAATGACTTCTGTTTTATTAAAGTTATTTAAGATTTTAGTGGAATGAAAAAATATTTAATTATTATACACACGTCATGGGATGTTGATATGTTCATGATATATATGAAATATTTTATAATCGAAAATGGTATTCTTATAATGAAATTGAAATTTTAAATTGGAAAAAAATAAATGTTATTATGAAACTAATATTTATATATTTTGAATAATATCTCAATATAGATCCTCCTACACACCCTAATAGAATTGATTTGCAGAAATAATGACCAAAATGATTCTGGCAATGGGCAGAACTATGCTCGTGGAGTTTATAAGATCAGAATAATATTCAAATAATGTAGGGTGCAATGATGTACATATTTAAAACCATTGTTTCTTATAATAAATTAAAATAATACTACAAAGGAAATTTTTTATAAGGAAATTAACACAGATTGATACGTTTTAGTGTTTTGGAGTCCTTTCATCATAAAAATAAATAAATCAAATTTTGAAATTTTATTGAATACTATTCAGAATGTATATTCAATAGAGATTTATCGAATGGGAAAGGGTATATATGCTGGAATAAGAAACACCACTAAAAAATTTATTTTTATGACGTCAAAATCTTTGAAAACTAATTCATGAAGAGTGGATTATTTGTAACAAAAGACGAAGAGGATGATTTAATCAAAATGATGGCTCCAAAACAGGATACGAGAAAACAATATATTGTTGAAAACTAGATAGTAATTTTTAATTAAAACTAAAATTATGATAATCATGGGATTTCATAAAAAACAAATGTACCAACAGTTAAATAAGCATGCGGAAAAAAGACAACATCATTGGAGAACATCCTACACATGTGATGACTAGAAGAAAGCAACGTTATAATGATCACATAGAGGATTCAACTAGATGAATAACGATGATTTAAAATATGGCATATAATATCTCTTAAATTGTGACGAAAAGATTTAAAAGAATTATTTCTAAATGAAGAGTGGATTGAGGATATGAATGAATAGAAAAGTCAAATTGAAAATAATTCCACAAAGGATCTTCTTCTAAGACCTATTAAAACAATATCATTATAGAATGGAGTAACACCCCAAGATTTAATAGTAAGTTATTTTCTTTATATTCAATAGCTTTCATTACATACAACACTGAGTTCAAGTGCACCACGACTTACCAAACTAGCTGTTCAAAAGCGTTTATGAATAGTATTAATTGAATTTTTAATTTAATACACTCCATATAATTTAAACTTATGTATCATGTGTTTCCTAGACATATTATAAGAACAAATTCAATTTTTCAGATAAAAAATATATTTTTAATAAATTCAATTTTACCACATTTTAATGGACAACCCTTTTTAAACTCAATATTTGAATGTTTTAAATATTCAAATTGACAAAATAAAATTCTTCTTTATAATTGGGACATCAAAATTTAATTTTGATGAAATTTTGTTATTTTTCTAATAATATTCATTTTTTAGGAATATTGGGAAATAATTTTTTTTATTTAAACTACCTTTTAATATAATTTATATAAATGGTTAAGTTAAATTTTAAATTGTTTTAGAAGTGTAATTAAACTAAATTTTTACCTTTAATCAAATGTTGGTCATTGGAATTAATTTCACTTTAAATTTATGCATAAACAAGTTTCAATCTTTTAATAGTTATTGTTTCTTAAAAACACGCTATTTATTTTGACAATGGGAATTAATTTTAAATTAATTAATCCAAATTCAATTTTTTTTATTTGTTAAAATAGACATCATTTTGGAATATGGAATATGAAATTTAGCTTAGGCTGAAATCTTGGTATTTTTCTGAAAAACATAAATTTTTGATGAATAGTGAAACCACTAAGTAGTAGTTAAAAATCCGACGTTTTCATTTAAATGAAATTTTATCATTTTTGTGAATTGAATTTCAAACATCCGAGATAAAACGTAGTTATTAGTAATTAAATCAAGATTTAATAAGATGAAAATAATTTTTGATGCTTAGTAACTTTTGACTTTTATTTACAGCGGTTAATGGTAAATAGGGTAATTTCAGGTAAAAAGAATACTATAATAATACATAATTACATTGAAACGTGTCCTAACAATATTGGATGACTCATGGAAGACTATGTGCACCCTTGGGTTGATTTTGGGGCCACATGGAGCCACTTATGATGGATAGTGACACTTAATTTATTTAACTAAAAGTAAAGGCAAAAATGATATAAACAAATATCTTTCAGTAAATAAATTTTCACATGTTTATATATAAGTCATATTTTCTACTATAAATATTCCATGAAAATAAAAAAATATTTCATACATTATGGTATTTTTTTATAATTTGTAGATATCAAATAAATTAAATTATTTAGGACACAATAATGATATAGTATTTACCTCATTAATAAATAATTTAAATAATTATGATTATTAACATTAAAAAATATCCAAAACCTTATCAATTATTATTTGAAGATTTTATTTCAACCATTAGTCATCTTATATTCAACTTTAATTAGTGTTGGACCCTTATAAACGAAATATAATTATATAATAAAATAATATTTTTAAACTTTCCTAAAGAGTCCCCCCTCAATATTATAAATGGACAACACTTTTAGCCCATTACACACACCTCTCAATCCCCTTGGCCCTCCCAACCCCAGCCCAAATAATATCTCAAGATCCCTATATTACAAAATAAAGTATTAATTTTGGAATAATTCAATTAAATAAGTCCATTTGGTTCACACCAAAGAAAGTTACTGAAATTAATGGTAACGATTTCTCTTAAATTCTTTTGTTTTATTTTTTTATATTTTACTTCTAAAACACCCTACACTCTTCTTCTTATTATTTTTATAGAAAAACTAGTATACTAAATATACTAGGATCTTATTATGAGAAGGATCCAAACAACACTTATACACACCTACATCTAATGTGTGAAGAACATACTGTTTCTATGGTTGGCAAACTAACGCCACATGAAATGATTATTGTTCCATTATCTCATATCGCCACTCATGGTGGCCATTAAGATGGACCATTATTAATATATGAGATATTATATGTTTATTTTTCCTTTTTTCTTCTGTATTTTCCATTGATATCATACCTTTATGGTTTCCATTATGGGTAAAACACGATAATTTCATTTGAGGAAGTGCGGACTACCACCCCCTAAAAGTTATATGACATGTTAATGATTTATGTGTGACATATAAAGTATGTAGTTAATGATATTATATATGATATTATACTGTAATTATAATATACCTATGTATCATTATTTTTTAATTCCATTAAAATACAAAATAGAAATGAATGTAGCGTTCATGTGTATGTACGACTTACGGTCTACATGAGAGGTGCATTTAATTTCTTATCTCCAAATTTTAGTTAATGTTATAAATATATATATATATATATATTAGATATATAATATATATATATGATATATAAATCATTATATCATTCTTGATATAATGGACTTTTCACCACATTAAAAAATTGTAATTATAACAAGTTCATTTTTTACTGAAGTTCTAAACATCGATAAAATATCTAATATGACCTCAAACAATTTACAAATTGTAATAGCAAGGTAATAAGTGATATAAATGGAATAATAATATTTAAAAATATTCTTAATCAAGTATAAATTATCTTTATTTTATTATTCAGAAAGAACAATGAACATACAAGACAAGTCAGACTTGAGGTAATGGGTATCTTATTTCACTTTTAATTCTGTGAGATTTCCATTGTTCACCACTTATTTATTGCACATGGGGTGTTGTGTACATCCATTTGATATATATTATCATGATTTTTTATATATTCATGGTATTATTTGGTTCATTTTGTGGTTATTGACTTTTGTTCATACCACTCGATTGATTACAATGAAGTAAGCGTTTTCCATCTCACTTTTTATTCAAGTGAGATTCATGCTATATTGGCCACTATTTCATTTTCTATAGATTATTTACTTCTTATGATGGTATTCATTTTGTAATATATTTTAATTTATTTTTATTTACATTATAATTATATGATACATCTTTCATGGGGTGTATGTTTTGTACGTTACCAAATCGGTAAGGGAATTTCAAATTTTAATTTCCACTAATTCGAATTTTCGCATACTTCATTGATTGTTTTACACCATGATTATATGGGGAATCACTATTTAATAT
This sequence comes from Viscum album, assembly GCA_963277665.1. Classification (NCBI taxonomy): domain Eukaryota; kingdom Viridiplantae; phylum Streptophyta; class Magnoliopsida; order Santalales; family Viscaceae; genus Viscum; species Viscum album. The sequence goes on along the minus strand of OY728147.1, from coordinate 1,350,337,155 downwards.
TTATGTAGTAATTTCCACTCCCCTTTATTTTTATAAACATTTTATAGACATAATCACTCCATTGATAAATTCTCAACTCATCGATATGAACATGATAAGAGTAATTTTAACTGAATCTCCATTCATTGAGTTAAACATCCAATTCATTGGTGTTGTTTTTAGAAGAATATGTGCAAATATCCTCTGATTGATTCACAATAATTGTCCAATCATATTGAGTATATTTATATTTCTCACACATAATTATGTCATTGATTTATCTTATATCGATGGATATGATCTTTATAAGGGATTTCATCTCAATTTACATTCGATTGAGAATTCTTTGTTGTTATATTCCAATTAACATTTATATGGTTTATATATTATCCTTTGACATAGTATATAATGAATCCAATTATTATGATGATATTATAATGTTTTTATTGCCTCAATTATTTTTATTCAAGCGTCTCTCTTTTGGTTAGGAACTGTAACTAAAATATCATTTTTAAATCTTTTAATGATATATTCTTCTAAATATTTCTCATTAATGTCCATGTTTTAAAAATGGTTTTCAAGGATTTATTTATATGGAAATTATTTTTTTAAAATTAAAATTACTTTTATAAGATTCAAATTATTATCAGACATTTAGATCCAAAAATATGTTTTAAAATACTTCTTGATAAATAGAGAGACTTTGAAATGTTTTCAAGAAATGGGGGGACATTTCCCTAATTTAGTTTTGATGATTATTTTCATCCATGTCAATATCCCTCATTATTCTCTATTGATGTTAATATATTATAAAACAGTCATCCATATTGTATTGAATGAGTTATGTTTGACTATGGATGTTCTTTTTTTATACCTTCCATTGTTTATGGATAAAATATTGAAATTTCGTATACTAGTTGTAATACAAATGTTTTTGTTATGTTTTAATGTTTTCATATGTTGAATGCATTTGACCTAGTAAGTTGCGGGTGGAGCTTGATTTAGCTCTTTGATGCATCGGTATGTCTAATGAGACAATTATACATGGAATTGGCTAAGGCCTTTCTAAATTTTTGATATATGGTTTTGGACGAGGCCTTAATCATTTTTAGACATCTTGGTCGAGGCATTGACAAAAATTTTCAGATTGTCTGGCATTATGCATTCCATCATTTTGAGATTATCTATTGATATTTCATTAGTTATTCGACTAGTAGAACACCCATGACTATGTTATATTATAGCATTGTTTACTCAGCTCATATTCCTTCCATAATGTGCTCATGTTTATTATTCGTTAAGGTATGTGTTTTCTATTATTAACCATTCCTAATGATAATGTTTCCTCCTCTGTATTTCTTAATTTTATGGAGCATCTGAGCTCACCCATTTCTCATGATTCATTTATCTAGGATATGAATAATTTAGTTTTGAGTGACTTTCCAGATTAATCTTGGAAGCTTGGATGTTTCTAAAGGAATAAATTATTGTGGGTTTTCTTTTCATGTTGTAATGTTGAACATAAGTATTCATATTGTTTCCAAGACTACTAAATTAATCGGTCCATTGGGACCTAATTCCATTTACTCATACAAATGTACTAAAATAATGTATCGGCTATTGAATTCTAGGGTCTGGGTGTTACAGATGGTATTAGAGGAATTTTAGTAAAATCCCTAGAAACTAGATTTAGATAAAATTTGATTAGAGCACATTACCCCAAGATATACTTTGCGGACTAGTATAAAATAACTTCATAGAATTTTGGTAATGTATATATTTTTTGTATTTTCTAAGAAATACATCCTTATTTGGATACAAGTAGGTAGAGATGGATCTGGCACAGATTAACCTAGGAGTGAAAACACCAAAAAAGAGTTTCGAGCTTGACCCAGGGTATCCTAGTACATGAAAAAGAGCCTTGTTTTACTCATGGTTATGACACTCCAGGGGATATGCTTAGGATAATTCCCATTTTCATTACAAACCAATTTAATGGATTTTAATTTATGATGATAATAAATATCATGGGTTAGTCCTATGGTGTTTTAGATTAAAAATACGATGTTATGATATTATCTAAATGTTATTAGGACTCACACTATGCTTTCATGAGATTGTCAATGGCTAGATTCCAAGGAAGGCATACTAACAGTGTAGATGACGTACAATGTGGGAACATCGGTGGAAATGAGAGACAAAATAGAATGTTGATAGGTGTAACAGATATCGTGTTCATGAGAAATCAGTTTTCCAAAAATATTATCAACAACATATATATTAACCAACTCCAGGATTCATCAAATAAGAGAAAATAGGTGAATTATAAGAGCTCCAGTTGTGAAGACCATGGAGAAAAAAAAGCTCAATTTACGTCATGAAAGAAATGTGGAAGGAGACACCTAGGAAGGTTTCTTAATGGAACAAAAAAAAATTAATGTGTGGGAATGAAGGGCATAAATTAAAGAATATCCGAGGAAAATTGAAGAGTACTATGGTAGAAAATAAAAATGATCCCAAGAATACAACTACAAGAATTTTTTGTAATTGTTGGGGTCCTGGCCATTAACCAAATGAGTGCCATATTCTATAGGATATCCTCTTAGTCATGGAATAAGCTATGTCGATATAAATGTATGGAGAAATGTTTAACAAATATTAGTGTTATTTCTTGATGGGATTAATTTGGAAGACTTTTTTGTTTTCTTAATAACCCTGCACTTTGTCATGTGAAAATTATATTTCAAGAAGAATTAACATTTCTATTTTGGATATAGTTTTAAATAACCATTTGATTTTATATGATCATTGGGTTTGAGAAATTACATGTTATTAGACATTGGGATGAAAATGTGAGGTATGATATAACATTTGTGTTGAAATTATGTTATAGTTACTTAGAGTAATCTATCTCTTTTATGGGAATATTATAAAATTATATTGTTTTTGAAAAATCACAACACGCAGACCGTGTGACAACCCATCGTGTTGGAAAAATCTATAGGAATTGAACCCACAACCATAGTGCGATTGGGATTAATCTCCTAACACTAGAATACGTGAAGTCCCTGGTTAGTGTGACTAATTATTTTTCATTAAATTAAGTTATTGATCAATAATAATTTGATTTTGGATCTTATGTATTATCAAATGGATATCCTTAGTATAAGAAAACTATTTGGTGATTAAGTGATAAATGTAATTCTGGAAGACATTCTCTCTATTGGGAATACTATATGCATAAGGAAAATAGAATTATATGGGATTTCATTTGAAGAGTAATGGGGTTTTTTACCTATGTTTATATTGTGGATTAAAAATGATTTTGGTTAATTATCGAAATGACTGACCCATCATAGAGAATATGTGATTAGGTTAATTACTTTAAAGTATGTGACTTTAAGAGTAGTTGATATTATTTGGAGATACCATTTAACATGGAAGACTATGTAATCGAATTCTTCTACGTTATGGCTTTAAATAATTTTTTGGATTTTATTGAATTATTTTTTGGAAAATTCTTTTTTTAATGGTATTTATTGAACTTTGGGTATTGTTGGTTTCTTTTTAGAAATCAAGATTAGTATTTATTTTTCTAAAGTATTATCATTTTGTGGTCATCTGTTCTTTTATTAACCATTTTGGTTTCGTTTAATCTCTATAAGAAAGGTAAATATATAGTTCATCCATTGTGGATTATGGGACTCTCTATAAGTGGATTCTAGCGCTTAAGGTGTGATGAAATCATCTTTAATACTGATCATTTAGAGTGAAAGATGATTTTGTTGTAAGAATTAGATGAATGATGAAACTCTACTTGTCATGTTACATTTGTTTTCTTATTCTACGAATAAATTAATTATTAAACTTTAGGGATAGAATTTAAAACCAAAAATGTGTTATCCTAATGCTCTATGTTTTGTTGAACTAATGATATTTTAAATCATCATTGATTTATGGTTTTAAGGCCCTCAATTTTACACTTGTTTGTTATTGATGACCTCAATCACTCCCTATAAATATTTACGTTTTACCTTAAATTAGGTGTCTCTAATTTCAACTAATGTTATTCTAATCGAGATCATAATTCGGTGGTGACATTGTCATCTCCTTTTCCATCATATTAAGACTGAATTTCATGAACCAAATTCTGATGTGGGTTTTCCACAAAGGTATTTTTTTAATTTTTATTTTTTATTTATGAAGAACAAAATCTCAATTGCAGGGAAAATATTTATTGATGCATGGGATAATGTAACACCACAAGACTTCATAGTAAGTTATTTTCTTTATATTCAATAGCATGTGCTACACGCAACACCGAGTTCAAGCACACCACAACTTATAAACTAGTTGTTCAAAAGCAGTTATGAATAGTATTTACTACATTTTAAATTTTATATACTCCATATAATTTTGACTTATGTATTATGTTTTTCTTATACATATTATAAGATCAAATTGAATTTTTTCAAATAAAATATTTATTTATTTAAAAATTCAATTTTACTACATTTTAATAGTGAACCCTTTTTAAACCCAATATTTAACCCTTTTAAATATTTTATTTTAGTAAATACAATAATTTTTTCGAATCATGACATCAAAATTAGCTTTGGTTGAAAATTTTGTATATTTGTAATAATATTCATTTTTTATGAATAGTGAGAAATACAGTATTTTAATTCAAAACTGAATTTTAATCAAATTTATTTATAAGGTTGGATTATTTTTTAAATTGGTTTTGAAGTGTAATTAGATTAAAAATTTTCCCTTTAATAAAATGTGGGTCATTTGAATTAATTTCACTTTGAAATTATATATAAACAAGTTTCAATTTTTTTATTGTAATTGTTTCTTAAAAACACGCTTGTTGTTTTGACAATGGGAATTAATTTTTAAATAATTAATAAAATATCGATGTTTTAAATTTTTTATAATAGAAATCATTTCGGAATTCAGAATATCAAATAAATATTAGGATGAATATTTTTTATTTTTTGGAAAATCATAAATTTTTAATGAATAGTGAAACCACTAAGTAGTAGTTAAAAATCCGACTTTTTCATTTATATGATATTCTACCACTTCCATGAATTGAATTTCAAAAATCTGAGATACATGGTTGTTATTAGTATGTATAATTTGGTACAATAAGATAAAAATATTTGTGGGTGAATAGTAACTTTTTATTATTATTTATTGTGGTTAAAGGTAAATAGTGTAATTCAAGGTAAAAAGAATATTATAATAACACAATATTACAATAACACGTGTCTTAACCTTATTGGAAGAGTCATGTAAATCCACCGGCATCCTTAGGTCGATTTGGGGACCTGATGGAGCCACTTATGAATGATAATGACACTTTATTTTAATTAATTTAATGTAAAGGTAATATGACATGAACAAATATCTTTTAGTATATCAATTTTTTACTTGGGGTCATATAGATCATATTTTCGACTATAAATATTCATTAGAATGATTAAAAAATTTACTAAATTATTGTATTATATTTATAATATTTATATATCAAATAAATTAAAATATTTATGACACAATAATTATGTAGTATATACCTCATTAATAAATAATTTATATAAATAAGATTATTAATATTAAAACAATATCCAAAACCTATCGAATTTTTTTTGGATGATTTTATTTAGACCCTGATTCATCTTATCTTCAACTGTAATAAGTTTTGGACCTTTAGAAACTGAGTATCACTATATAATAAAATAATATTTTCACACATTCCTAAAGAGCCCCCACACGTTATAAGAGGACACCACTTCTAACCCATTCCGCACACCTATCAAGCCCTTGGCCCATCCAACCCCTGCTCAAATAATCTCAAAATATCCCTCTCATACACCTATATTCCTTACCATAGGTAGAAGGCACTTCAAGAAGTCCTTTTGGTTCACACCAAAGGGAGTTACACAAATTATAGGTAAATATTTCTCTTAAATTCTTTTGTTTTATTTTGTTTTATTTGTTATTATTTTACTTCTACAACCCCCTAAAATATTTTTATTTCTTTATTTTATGGCAACAAAAGTATCTTCAATATACTATGATGTTTTAATGAGAAGGATTAAAACTACACTTACACACACATCCATCTAATGGGTGATGAACATACTATTTCTGTGGTTGGAAAACTAACGCCTCATGAAATGATGATTTTTCGATTATCTCCTACCAACTCTTTTGGTGGAAATTAATAGGTCACTAAGTTTATATATGATTTATAATATTTTTTTTGGTTCTATATTTTCTAGTGATATCATACCTTTACGGTTTCCATTATGGGTAAAACATGATAATTTCATTTGAGGAAGTGCAGACTACCACCCCCTCAATGTGATATGACTCGTTTATGACTTGGGTGGGACGTATATAGTATGGAGTTAATTATATTATATATTATATTATACTAGAATTATAATATATTAATGTATCATATATTTTAAGTCCATTAAAATAAAAAATAGAAATGAAAGTAGTATTCATGTGTACGTACAACTTACCGTCTCCATGAACAGTGCATTTTGTTTCTTATCTCCAAATGTTATATACTGTTATAAATACATATATATACTAGATATAATATATATATATATATATATATGATATATCTAAATCATTTATATCATTCTGGAGGTAATGGAATTTTTACCACATGGAAAAATTTTAATTATATCAAGTTAATTTTTGACTCAAGTTTTGAACATCGATAAAATATCCAATATGATCTGAACTAATTAAATAATTTTTATAGAAATAAAATAAGTGATATAAAAGGAATAATAAACATAAAAAATGTTATTAATAAATTATAAATTAACATATGTTTATTTTTCAGGAAAAACAAGGATCATTCATGACAAGTCAGACTTGCGGTAAGGGGTTTCTTTTCTCCCTTTTAATTCTATGGGATTTCAATTGTTCGCCACTTATTTATTGCACGTGGTGTATTTTTTACTTCCATTTGATATATATTATCATGATTATATTTATATTCATGTTATTTTGTGAATCATTTGGAGGTTATTAACTTTTGGTCATATGACTTGATTGATTACAATGAAGTAACGGTTTTTCAGCTCACTTTTTATTTAAGTGAGATTCATGCTATAATGGTCACAATTTCCTTTTTTGAGGCATATGTATTTTCCATGATTGTATTTATTGTTTAATATATTTTAATTTAGTGGTATTTAAATCATCATTGTATGAGATTTCATTCATGGGGTGTTTGTTTTGTAAGTTACCAAATCGGAAAGGGAATTTCAAATTTCAATTTCCACTCATTTGGATTTATGCATACATCATGGTTTATTTTACTCTATGGTAATAAGGGGAATCACAATTTATTTTTTATATAGAAATTTAAACTCCCATTTGTGTGGATATAATTTTGATACACATAGTCAGTCCATTTATAAATTCTCAAGTCATCGATATGAAACTGATAAGAGTAATTTTAACTCAATCTCCATTCATTGAGTGGAACATCCAATTCATTGGTGTTGTTTTTAATATAATATTTGTGAATGTCCTCTAATTGATTTAAAATGAATATACAATCACATTTACTATATTTATATTTGTCACACATAATTCTTTCACTGATTTATCCTCTACCTAAGGCTACGATCTTTATAAGGTATTTCATCCGAATTTACATTCCATTGAGAATTCCTAGTTGTTATATGTCAATTTACATTAATTTGTTGTATATAATATCCTTTGACATATTATATCATGAATCCCTTTATTCTCATGATATTATAATTTTTTTATTACCTCAATTATTTGTATTCAAGAGTCTCTATTTTGGTTAGGAACTCTAACTAAAATATCATTTTTAAATGTATTAATGATTTAATCTTCTGAATATTTCTCATTAATGTCCATATTTTAAAAATAGTTTTATGGATTTATTTATATGGAAATTAATGTTTTAAAACTGATATTCCTTTTAAAAGGTCTAAAGTAGTATGGGACACTTTGATTCAAAAATATTTTCTAAACAACTTCTTGATAAATAGTGAGTCTTTTAAATGTTTTCAAGAAAGGGGGACATTTTTTCCAAAAGGTTTGGATGATTATTTTAATCTATGTCAATATCCATCATTATTCTCTATTGAGGATAATCTATTATAATAAAATCTTACATATTGTTTTTAATGAGTGATGTTTGACTGTGGATTTTTTATTTTTATACCATTCTAGGTTTATGGATGAAGTATTGACATTTCTTATGCTACTTTTAATAGAAATAATTATGTTATGTTTTATCCTTTTCATATGAGGAATTCATTGGACTTGGTATGTTACATATGGAGCCCGATATAGCTCCTCAATGCATCGGTTGGTCTTATGAGACAATTAGACGTGGAATTGGCTGAGGCCTTTACCAATTTTTTAAATATAGATTTGGCATTGACCTTAATCATTTTTAGATATATTGGTCAAGGCCTTGGAAAAATGTTTCATAATTTCAATCCTTATGCATTCCATCATTATGAGATTGGAAATTGATATTTCATGTGGTTATTTGACTAATAGAACACCCATGACTAGGTTTAATTATTTCATTATTTATTCATATCATATTCCTACCAAAAAGTGATCATCTATATTATTAATTAAGACATATGTTTTCAATTATTAACCATGGCTAAGGGTTATGTTATCTTCTTCAATGTTTTTTACTCTTACTAAGCATCTGAGCTCACAAATTTCTCCTGTTTCATTTTCCCAGGATAAGAAGAAGTTAGTTGTGAGCGACTTGCTCGAATAATCATGGAAGCTTGAATGTTTGTAATGAAATAAATTAGTGTTTTTTTCAAGATGTAATGTAAAACTTATGATTGAATATTTTTTCCAAGAGTACTAAACTAATCCTTACTTTTGGACTTCATTCTTTGTAATCATGAAAACGTATTAAAATAATTCATCAGCTCATGGATTCTGGGGTTGGGGTGTTACAAATGGTGTTCCAATATGTAAATTTTAATGACTATGGAAAGGTTGTGATGAATAAATTGATAATTTTATACAAGGGATACTCACAGGTACATGGTGATTATTTTAATGAAACCATTTCTCTTGTCATGTGGTTAGAAGCTTTAAGAATTTTCTTTTTAGTTTAATAATATATAAAATATGACATGTATGAAATGGATTTTCAATATTCCTACTTGAAAGATGAGAATGTAGATGACGATTATATTATAGTATGATATGGGTTTTGCTTGGAAATAATGACACAATAGTATGAAAATTGAATAAGGTTCTTTAAAGAATACAATTTCTATATGGCACTACTTATCAATGCAATAAAATTTCATGAATGATATAAATTTTTCAATAAGATCGTGGATAGATACATCTAAATAATTGACATAATGATAGGTATGTAGTTATTAATTGTATATTTTGGTGATATGAATTTTGTAGTCATCATGATAAATATTTTCCCCTTTTTTAAAACCAAATGAAATAGTAGTTTGAGATGACTATGATTGGAGGGCTGATAAAAATCATGGGATTAAAATTTTTATAAAATTTAAATTTTATTCTCTTATTTCAATAATATACTCCTTTTAATTGTTGAATAAATTTGAAGAGGAATAATCAAAAATTATGTTTACACACATTTAGATTGGTTTCATGATGTATAGGGATAAAAATTTAGATAATTCTAATCATAGATAATTCTGAATATATATTATGATTCTACTATTAATCATAGTGTCCATACGAGATCATGTATATTTTGTCAATCTATATATTGAGGAAAAGTGTGATCCAAAAGATTTTCAATTTATGGATGATACATAAATTCTTACATATATCTAATTGACAAGGAATTATGTTATTATTTACAAGAAAGGAAATTGATTAAATCATTTTTGGTTTATATATGGTACTTGGTTAGGTGACTATGATGATAGTAGCTAAACGTAGGGTGTAGGTTTACTTTTGAGATATAGTTATGATCTTTGGAACTTCATGAAACAAAACATAGATTAATGAGTACTGTGTATGCTGAATATGTTTCTCCAACTAGTCCCTTCACACAAATGAATAGGATTAAAAAACAATTAAATAGAATATGATTCAAAATTAAAAGACCTATCAGTATTAAATTTTATATTAAATTTTAAATTGATATTTTTAAAAATATTTTACAATTTTTAGGATGTATGAATATTAATATCAGATTTCATTTCATCATGGAGAATTTTTCAAATGTATATAATTTATAAATTTCTTCCAACATGAGATCAATAGGAATGTATCATCCAAAAGGTGTTTCTTAATGATATATTTGTGGGAGTATGGGAGAAAATTTGTGTTTAACACCTTCAAACTTATTAGAAACAATTTTTCAAAACCCCACTTGGATATGGATGATATTGAAAAATGTGGAGGAATGTGATCATATAGGGGGTGGTTGAGATTGATTAACTGAAATATGAGATAACATTAGCAGGATTTTACATGAAGAATATTTATAAAAATAGATTAAAAATATTGGGTTATATATCCCTTGTCTTCTACCATGATACACCCCATTCAACGTAGAGTTGATTTAATATAGGATATTTTATAGACAAATTCATGTGGTATAATTCTAATCTTTTTTTATAAATAAATAATCTTCATGGGGAATATAAAATTTATATTACATGACACCACTTACATTTTACATTTGACATAAAATAATTGGAGAAGGATTTCCCCACATATTTAAATCAATATTAGAAATTGATATTAAATACAAATTGAAAAGGGGAGAATGTTGATCCTTGGTTTCTTTTTTTGAATATGTTTCTATGTTTTTATAGATACTATTAATTATTTTTATGTGATCTTAACTTAAAAAGACATGTGTCATTAATTACAAATTATTTATAACAAAATGAAGAAGAATGTTTCTATTCAAAATGAATAAAATTATATGATGGACATGATAAAAGAGTACATGAAATTGTTTTTTCTGTGGTATTTTTTAGTTTGATAACTATTTGGATCTGCATTTCATAAAAATATGGCCATTCATTTATTCAATTATGGGATACCCCTCAACAAATATTAGGTCCTTAAAGGTCCACCTCCATGAGATTTCCATTTAATGCCGACCAATCATCAAATATATGGTTAGGTAGTTCCCATGTATAAGGCCCATTGGATAGTGTTCTATGTGGCATGGATGGACCGTGAAGAGGACAAAATATGAGGTGGGTGGGAACATTGTATGCCAACATCTGTCGCTAGGCCTGGAGGTTTCAGTAAAAACTATTAGAGGTGTGTGAATATTATTGGTGTCGATCTCATAACTCTAGATCAAAGTGAATGTGAAAACCTGAAATTTAATAATAATATACATTTTGACCACATGACTAATGTGGGATATATGAATTTTGATCATTATTCATCTTACATAAATGATATGATCATAAAAATTAATAAAGGACGCACCTAATATTGATCATTCGAGGTAGTGGAGAATTCTCATCTCCCTCCTTCTTCATTAGGGGGTATATCATGAGAACGTTACACCATTGATGATCTATAGATATCATTGAAAAACATGTCTGAATAAAACTGATGGTCATGTTGATTACCAATTTCAAATGTGAGTTTACTATATATATTTAACATGGTTATAATGAAAATTATAACGTATAAAATAGAAATCCCAATATATATTGACGACATTGGGGGTTTGATGTTCATCAGATGAAAAAACAAATACAGATAATCACAAGGTATGTTCAATATGAAAGTACATTAATATAGGCACATTTTCATTCATGTCTATATATTTTGAAAAAGGTGATAGTGAAATAATGATGTTGAATGCTTCAAAAAAGGTGAGAAAACATGGTTTATAGATACCCATGATACTCTTAACAGATATTTCATAATTCAATCTAAATATTAATTACATTAAAAAAACACTCACCTAAGGAATGTAATATTATAGTGTCATTGGAAACAATGATAAAAATAATTAGAATTGTTTAATAGTGTTAAATTTATCCCTTAATGAACTTCCCCTTTATTACATGTAATGATAAACATTTATTCATAACCATAGTAAAGGAAATTGATGAAAGGGTGATCTGAAATTATCAATATGGGTAAACAAGGTAGATACATAATATTAAATTTTCATACGGGTATATGAACATGGGAATAACATTTGAAAACTATACAATACATATAAAATATTATAATATTATGTTATGGAATATATATTAATTGTTCAAAACACATCTATCATAAGGAAATTAAGAAACATGAGGAATTAGATCATAGGATTAGGATAAGACATATAATTGTGGAATAGGCATAAGAATAAAAGATCTTATGTCCTTGAAAACCACCATGATTTTCATACCTTGTTAGGAATGGAAAAATCAAAACTGTATTAGCTTAATCCATGTACTTACAATTCATGTACCCATAATTTTTGTGTAAACACCACGTGGTTATGAAAAACCACCATCACAAGTGGAAGTACATTCCAAATAATTTAATATGGTCACTCCCCCAAAACATTAATTTTTGGGGGTAAACTCACAAAACAATCATTGTGAATAATTTCCCTTATTGAACTATGTTCAATACCTATTACAATTCTATCTGTGTCATGAGATATAAATATATAACCAATGCATTGGAGGGAGATATAATTTCCATCCATATTTCGTTATAATTTTACTACCTTCCTTTTGTACAATGTGACCAACATAATTTGTTAAAATTTAAGAACCATTACATAATTATGATCATACATATTTGTTCCAAAATATAACGAAATATCCACCATATCATAACCCCTGAAATTAAAAGGGTTTCATTACATTTTCATCATATCATATCCTATGGAAAATAGATTGGTTAAATAATAATTTAATCATTTGGTAATATAATTATTTTAATTGAAATGGTTTTAATTTCTGTTATATCATATTATAACCCATAGAAGAGAATGTTTTTTATAAATTACATTTCATAAAAAAAACATTCATCGAAATATAATGAATGGTATTCATGTTTAGATCTATAGTAAAACACATATTTTTTCAAAGGATGACATCTATATAATTAATGATTTTGATAGTCCACATAGACCATTTATTTAAGAATATAAACATTCATTAAAAATAAAATTTTAAACCATGAACTATTTTCAGAAGCATCTTATTATAAAATTACATTGAAAAACTAAAAAATGAATCCATGAAAATCATTTAAAAGATTTCATGAACAAAATATCTCTTACGGTTTGAAAGATAGTTTTTAAATCAAAGTATTTTATTTAAAAAAATTATTTATTTAAATTAATGGTTAATATAATGGGATGTGTCAATCATTTCGTATATGTTAAAATAAATATACATTTCACAAAGTTGGTAAACTTGTATGTTTTTAAAAAATGAATGAAGAATCATATTTAAACATTATCATTAAATTAAAACAAGGATAAAAGTTTCTTTAATAAATTATTATAATTAAACATTATGAAAATTATGAATCGATATTTTTGAAACATAGTTTTTTATATAAATGGATTTCTGACCGAAAAGGTGATTTCTCTAAATACTATTCTTTTGATCCTGTGAATATATAAGGAGAGGATAAACATGGAAAAATTAATTCTCTCCGAATAACAATATGGGAAGATAATTAATGATTAATAATGGGTGGTATACCATGATATGCTAACATTTTAAATATAATCATATAAAAACCCAATAAATGATGAGATTCTACCATAAAACCCCTATAATATTGGTCGCCTTGAACCATATTCAACATGAATTACATAACATAAAACGGTACATAAAATATCATGAGTGTAAAATTTTTATTTTATTAAATTTAATTTGTGTTTAATACACACCTACTAAATGTTAATATTGGGACAACATAACCTATATTTGAAAGAAAGCAAATTAAAACAAAAAATCTGTTATATTTTTGTTAACGTTGAATCATAAATCCAATGAATGATAGATACTAAAATGTATATGCATACACCAAATATTTTCAGTATTAGAAAAATATTATAAATTAATGGGTAGTATATAATCCACATCAATGAAATAAGTAGTAAATTTTTCATGTTTCTCGGAGAAGTAAAAAATTTCACGATAATCACGTAACATAAGTCATGACTTCAATCACCATCATTCAATAATCCTGTATAATAAATATATATTTATTATATTTTTTAATAAAATTCATAATTATATATATCATTCCACATTTTATTTAGAGATTTTTATTTAATAACCTTTTATTAACAATTATATGTTAATGTCACATTTTAGTTAATAACAACTTTCCATTTCCTATATATTTTGGATTTTTTATTTTGGTCCCTCTTACATAAATTATTTTTTATTCCCTTAAAGATTAATAATAATGAAATTATTATCATACTTATACATAAAATATTCTATTATCTATAATAATAAACAATTTCTTGAGAAAAGATGTATGTTACGATCGTGGAGATGACATGCATTATGTACACGTGAGTATCTATTCCATTTTTAAATTATAATTTCATAAAAGAGGTAGTAAATATATTATATTTATAAAATGATCATAATATCACAATAAAATATATTATTTCATTAGAAATATTTATACATATCTTACATGTAGTTTGGTGTTGAAAATATAGTCATAGTGCTCCATGAAGGTGGTAGTCCACACCTATAAGAGTGATATTATCATGATACATTGAGTGAAAAGGAATGAAAAACGTAAAATATTTTCTGTTTTATTAATTATAAATAGATAATTAATGTCACGTTTAGTAATTTTATAAAATAAAAAAAATTTACATTACCCATATAACCATCTATTTAAAGCGTGAACAAATCACAATGTTTTGCGAGGTCATAATCCACTATACACACGAGGACATCATCATATTCCCACAAATTAGAAATAATGAAGAAACGTGTGATATAATATTTTCCTAACAATAATTATATCATTAATATGATATAAAAATAATAAATAGAACATTTTTTTCAACTATCAATGGTGGTGATCGATAAAATAATAACATTGGTTGGTGAGGTAGTAGTCGACCTTACACACAAATAGTGATTACTTATATCATTTGATAGATGGGAAGAATGATGTAGGTAAAAACATAGTAAAAAAATAAAATTACATTAAATATACAATTTATATTATATTGTGATGTTTTAATAATATTTTAAGGAGGTGGAAAATGAAATAATATAACAAATCTTCTTGAAGAACATTTCCTATCCTTCATGTAATAACATTATGTTTTCTATAAATCCTTCTTGGGTATGATTTATATTAATAAAAAATCCATCTAGAATGATATGTCATAATTTTGAATATTATTTTTAGAGGTTATTCCCAATCCAATATGATTAAATATGAAAATAAGGGAGTAAATGGGACCTTTTATGAATGTGGGAAAAGACACAAATGTTATTTTCGAAAATAAATATGTTCTCCAACACATTTCTTAAGTAAAAATTGTATATATAAGGAAATTATAAATACATATGGTTTCAATGGTCTATATATTCCCATAAAATAGTTTTTAGAAAATTTAATAGGTTAGTTTTACCCTTATCATTTTGGTTTCAACACCAAATAAACCCTATATAACCTCAACCACAGTAATTACATTTAACTACATTAACAATACATTTTTATTCAAAATTTATTTTAAACTTATTATAAATTGTTAGTTATGATTATTCCAAATAATGAATTATTTTGTACAAGTTTCATTAATAAATTTATAAAATTTAAATTAAAAATTAATCTTCCATACATGATGAGAAAAATGGTTTTTAAATAGAAAAAGTTCAAAACGATGAAATTTTATATATCAATATTTATATGGAATCTACTATAATGAACAAAATTTATGTAATACATTTAATTTTAAAATTGTTTTAGATTAAAACCCATTTTTAATTTAATTTATTAATACATATAATTTAAATTAAATATATTTTTTCAAAGAAAATTTAGTATTTTTTAGTATTCATAAAAAAAATGTATCTTTTCAGAAAAGTCTATAAAATCCAAATGACGATAATTTTGAAATTATGATTTTAAAATTGATTTTTATTTTAAATTATTTATTATATTAATCTTTAACTAATTAATTTTATTATTATTTCAAAAAAATTGATACAAAACATATTTTAAGGACAATATAATTTTGAATATTAAAATTGGAATTATTCTTATTTCATGTCTAAATATTTCATAAATTTAATTTCAATAATTTTTTTGAAAATATACTTTATAAATTTCAATAAAAAATACAAAAAAGTGAATCAGTTAATTTTTTTCTATAAGGAACATAATATCTGAATACAGATAAGGCTAAAAAACCTATGTCTATACACCTATGTGGTGTGGAAAAGTTAATTCATATCATTAAAAATGATGACAATATGCCAATATTTTATTTCATATGTTTTCATTGGATTATATACTTTAGTTATTTAATTCAATTCTATAAGAACAATCTCAATTATATTGTTGTTCCTTGATTAATTTATACTTCATATCACACTACATTAAATGAAGGTGAATCTATTATGGATGAAACAAAAAATGATCACATGATACATTATATAATGATACATTATTACTTCTATCTATAGTTAATAAAATTTCACACTATTAATATTGTTTGGATAAATCTTCATTTGGTGATGTAATATATTAATAACTAAAACATCATCTAAAAATAAACTTAAAAAATTAATAAATGACTATCCTTATGATCGTTTGAAATTATTAGATTGAAAACATTATAAATAGTGTCCTAAATTTCAAAAATAATGTTTTCATTAATCCACCATATTTAATAATGTGTATCTAGATTATCACATAAGAATCATTTTAATACATTTATAATGTATTCTCATCAAAAATTATAATTACTTGAATTACCACAATACAATATTGAAGTCATATATGAATCATCAGTCCATGAATAAATCCACTGATCATTGAATTTTATTCATATATCCAATAATTTTGTAATCATAATCAATGAAATATCTAAACAATTTTAAAAAAACTATTAGTTTTGAGGTCGAAAATACTATTAAATTAATTTAATCCATTACATTCATATAATTATCCACGATATAGTCCATTTTCTCAATATTTGGAAAATATTAACTGTTCTATTCCGAGAATAATTTTTTTTCAAAAAATATCAACAATAAAATAAATAACATTTCTAATTTTTCAGTACCGATAGACATATTAGTGAAAAGATGTGATGAAATAATTATAATGGACATTTCATATGTATATCTAAATTAATGAATTCAAATAAATTAAAAATCAATTATTCCACCACATATATAATACTTGTACAAGGCTTCCCCATCATATTCCCCAATACCTATTTTCTTTTACACATCATTTTTAGTCTTTCAATTTTAATAATTGTAATCAGTACTCATACCACCATTCTAGTTCTATTAACAAGTTTTCCCTTAGGAAATCTATTTGAATAATATCTATAATTTCAACATTTAAAGGATTTAAAAGTCTATGATATTAAATGCATACAAACATTTGGATAAATTAAATTGACTATACTGTGTAGTTTTATTTTTTAGTCACTTTTTGTCCACACTTTTCAATAGTCAAGACATCATCTCATTCATCTAATAAATTTAGTTTGGTGATACATTCCAAAATATCAGCATATAAGAATAATAATCTTATTTTATCAGTGGATACCATCACATAAAATCTTTAAAAACTATTTACATCTCTTATTTGGTGAGTTTTACAATTGGTTAAGGTAAAATTTGTTGATAATGTTTAGTAAAAACTGTTTCAGAATAATCAAAACATCATTTATTCTAGTCATCATCCCATATGGCTGGTAGTTTAAAATCCATATGTCACATTAAAAGTTATTCAAGTTTATTCGTCTTCCATTTGTAGGATATAATTAGAATAAATAGAGTGAGAAGAAATATTCATAAGGTAAAATCACTTAGGCTAAAAATTAATTTAATAGGTCTAAATTATGACACCTTATATTTAAGATATAACCCTTAGGTATATACAAGGTCATTAATAGTAATCATATATTTACTTACTTCATTAGGGTTGATTAAAAGTGTTTGAATATACAAATAATATCCCTTGGGACTGTCAAAACATGTGTGTATTAATGCATATTTTCATGCACAAGTTCCTGATTGGGTCTAAATTAATATTGTGTTTCCACAGTTTTTATCACAATGTAAATTCTTTCCAAATCCACATCCACATGTAGAATCTATATTTGGATTTAATTTCATGGAAACCACTAACTCATCCCATGAACAATAATAACATACATTTTTGTATAAATTAAATAATATTTAGTCTTACCCTCAATGATGACCAAAGAATTATAATCATAAATATCACAAGGGATTTTACTAAACAATTATCAACCTTGATTCCAATGGTTTACAAAACTCTTCCTAGAATACCAATTATAGATACCCGAGATTCTCAAACACGGACATTACATATTTTTAGGTGAATATGCATTAAATTACACTATCAAACACTTGAAGAAAATATTATTTTAGTTCCATTGAAAACATAGAAAATAAATATACATTGTTTTTTAAATATCATAAATGTATCCCAAAAAAACATCCCATTTAGTACACGTGCATAAAAACCATTCATCATAACCCTAGGAATGGAAACATATGAATGAGTGAACATATATGATAAATAAAATTAATAAGGTATATATATATATATAATAAAATGATTATATTTATACGAGACAATGAACATAACATTTGGGAACCATTATATGCATATCAAATATTTTAATCGTGATTCAAAGACTAATGAATCATGTTTTACAATTCAAGAATCAATATGGAACAAAATAACATGATTATTGGTGGATACACATTTTTATAACAAATAGAATATTTGATTACACATATGTATATAAAGTATTGTATCAACGCCAACCACTAGTACATTCATAACATGATATGACTGATGAAGCCACCAATCAACCAACATCAGGATTTAGATAACCACCCTAATACACTTTTTTGTTGTTACAGATCATAATAAAGAATTATAAGCTTCCCTAATGACATCCCTTACCTCACAAAAGAATTGGTTCACTCCCCAATCCATCACGTTAGTTATGTTTCACTCCCATGAACTTTATAGTGGATAGAGTCCCTTTATGGAATTGATTTCACTATCCATTATTTCCCGTTCTATCTCATGATATATAAATCATTACCCAATGCTTTGGAGGGATGTATAGGTCAAACCCATATTTCATTATAGCATAACAACATTACTTTTTTATAATGTAACAAATGACATTTGATATAACATAACAATAGTTACATAATGAAAATCGTACATATGTGATCCATAAGATCACAAAAACTAAATCATATCATAAATCATGATATTAAATGGGTTTCATAATCATATCATAATATTATAACCCATGGAAAATTTTCATATTTCAAAATCATTTAATCATTTTATGGTACCATCCCCCATGAAAATTATCGGGTTTTTAGAGTATTTATATCATGGTATAACACATGTTAGAGAAATGAAATTAATAAAAAAATTCTTCATAAATATAAACCATTCAAAGAAATCAATAGATTTGTATCCTTAGTACATACGCACAACAATTAAGAAATTCTATTTAAGGATTCCATCATAGATGGATATGTATTTTCAAAATTATTTGGAATAATTATTATGATAATTAATATTCATTTTAAAATTACTTTTTAAAAGATAAAACATTGTATATGTCATTTTATTTTAAGAGAACATTCTAAACAAATAATCAAAGCCTTGAAATTCATTCCAAATAATTATTTAAAAAATATCATAAAACAGAAATTAATTTGATAATAATATTCTTTAATTATATAATTGAAATAATATAATGTATTCTTCAAGGAAAATAATGGTAATTTATTGGATAAGTTTTTTTCATTTTATATTAGTTAAAACAATGATTCAAATCACATATTGGGTAAAAATCATACAAGGATTGATTTTTAAGAATATATGACGATTCTATTTAATGATTAAATAAAAATTAAAAAATGGCTAAAAATTAATATAATAAATCATTTTAGTGAAATTTAAATGAAAACCAAAATCATTTTTGTAGTAATAGTTTTGAGAGAAAAGGGGGTTTCGGCCGAAAATTTGATTTTTCCTAAAAAACAAATTTTGAACTCCTGAGTACATATATTGAAGAAAAGTAAGGAAAATTTTATTCTCATGTAATAATAATAGGAGAGGAAGATTCAAGATATTTCGTGAGAGTTAGATCATAAGATATAAACAAAACATACATAATCATAAACAATCATGATAAATGATGTGATTTGATCATAAAACCCTTAAAAATATTTAAAATTGAATCATAATCCCCATGAAAGGAAAATAGAAAAATTTAATAGAAAATATGTCAATAATAAATAAATTCATTCTATAACATATTAAAGGTTCTATATATACAACTCATTAATGAATATAACAACATAACATAACGTGTGTTTCAAAGAAGGAAAATTGAAGAAGAAAAATGTCACGACCCATCCCAGTGAGGCCCATGATGAAACTCCACAAGCCCACCTCCAATAGGCCAGCGGCTGGTGACTTGCACCGATCAGGCATGCTACTAACATGGGAGGCATTGCCTATAAACCTGTACACATGGGCACACATCTCCAAGACCACAAAGTTGAAAATCAAAACTAAAAAAATGGAAATATGCATGCATACACTGAAACCCAACAAACAGAGTACGACAGGAAAGTAAAGTACACGAAAGTAAAACCCTGGGCCAAAAGTACAAGCCCACCAAAAGAGAGTCTGTAACAAAGTCCAGCCTATAATGAAAGGTGCTGGGAATGCAGTCTGTAGCCGTTGGAACACACCTCATCCTGTCTAATTTCACTGAGTACCATCTGGTCCTATTCCATCTAGAATACTTTCAAAGGCTCAATCGTCTGCACAAGACACGACACGTGGGGGAAAATCTCGTGCAGGGGTGAGTATAACAATACCCAGTAGGACACCCCAAAACCACCGAAGAAATAAACAAAAAAGAAATACAAAAAATGATAGTTACAATCAGCTCTATAGAGTATCTGTTTATGGAACATATAACAAGATTTTCTAGATATACTCATTCACGATCAACTATCACGAGTACCACCACTGGAATCCAGCTTGAAGGTTCCACTAAGCATGAAACCGGGAGAAAAAACTCCTAGGTCTGAATAGAGAGATACGAAGTACTCACTCCAAGAGAATACACTCCACATGTACTTTGAGAACATGATGCTCATATGAGGATAAAAACCAAGTCATGGAGTGATTCTGACAACTCAGTTTGAGCTAATCCACTAAGCAGAGGATCACCGCCTGGGTTAAAGGTGGTCATGTCGATACCATGAACTCTACATAGTGTTCCAAGAATGAATAAAGGATCTGGCTCCGAGTCTCGTAGAGGGGATTTCAACAACTCTATTCAAGAATTCAAGCAGAAGGGATCATACTCCAGTATATAGGAAATGATGCCATAACCTTCAGGAAGAAGACCAAGGGTACGAACCCTAAGATAACTAGTCCAAGTCACATTAGACAAGTGTCCCAAGCAATGAATAATTGGTTATACGGCATGTAATATGGTTAAACGTTGTGTTCCTTGACCCTGGGTACTACATGTGTAAACGGCCCGTGTCATCCAATCAAGCTATGAAAAACTCAACTACAAAGCATCTAGAAGAATCACACATCATGTTCCTTGAATCCGGGTGCTACCCATGTAAATGACTCATACCATCTGTCTTGTTGGATAAAAAAGTAACTACACGGCATGTTGAAGAATCACACGCCGTGTCCGAGCATCTAGGGCTTTCTCCGTGTACGCTGGCTAGGGGCCCGTACATGGTCTCTGTCCGTGTTTGTGTCGCCTGCCCGTGTACCATCACATGGGGTATCCCGTGTATCTGGCCGAGTCTAGCAAGGGAGTGGTATACATGCCGTGTCATTGGTCGTGTACCCAAACCATGTCCGTGTACTCCCGGAGTACACGCCAGAACGCCCGCCGATGAACACATGACTTGTATCCCATACTACACGCCGTGTAGTCGGGAAATTTCCAGAAGCTTCATCTTTCTCCTCACACCTTGGTAGATTCTCTAGATCATGTTTCTCTGTTCTGTTGTCCACAAATCTCAAAATCATGGGTTGCTTTGTCGTCATGATATTGAATCTGTGTGTTTCGGGCCCTCGATTGGCACCAAAATCCGATTCCGGCCATCCATGCTGAAATCGTTCAAAGAACGATATCTTCCGATCCGCTTCGATCAGTTCGTTTTTACAACAGTCGCACCTCCGTAGGGTTGTACCAACGCTATATCTTCAATTTTGGATCGTTGTGTCGCACTATGGATGCGCAACGATTTGTCATTAATATCCTCGTGAAGAACACGTAGAACGCGAATGAAGAACGCGAGAAATCAGAGAAGAAAGGAACCACAAATCTAGAGGGATCAACCTCGATCGATGTTTGTGTCGATCTTTGTTTTTTCTCCGTTAGAAGATTAATGAAACAAAATAACTCAAGAATCAAAATCCCCAAAATACCAACAAAAGCCCGTCCCACAAATACGATCGATCCACAGGCTAATCTGTTTGTGGAATATTCCACATTCATCATAGGAACCAAGAACGAGAAGGAATTTACCTGGAGACCAAACGACCTACCTAGATTCGATGAATTTGTTGGCGAAGATTGGGTCGCCGCGTCGTCGGTGGCGGCGAAGCTCATCAAGAACACCGTCGCCGCGTTGGGAGGTTTTCTCTAGAGCTTTCCTGATCCTCCAGGGAAATTAAGCGTTATGTGAATTGTAACCCTGATCCCCTATGAAAATATCTATTTGATAGATAAGAGATATTTGTCATAACATGATTTACTAAAACATTTTAATTAAATATTTTATTACAGTTATGTCCAAAAACTGGTTTTCACCACTGACCTGTGTCAGATGATGTTAAGCCTCCCCTATGGTAAACTCACAATTCCAAACAAAACAGTGCCCTCAGATTTCTAATCCGAGTACCCATCCATTATTATTATACTTTTTCAGGTAAACCACATGAGCACATAATTTAATTATTAAATTAAATTCAATCATTTGTTCCGGGCTCACCAGGCCTCAGAACTGCACGCCGTCCCAGATCTTGTTCTCGAATTAATTCCCATATAATATTAAAATAATACATGAAAAAATCTGGGACATTACATAACACCCACCCTAGGGTTTTTACAACCCAGAAAAGACAAAACAAGGGCTACTCAAAAAGATGTGGGTACTGAATGCGAATTTGAGCCTCCCTCCCCCACGTGCTCTCTTGGAGATTCCTGTGCTGCAACCGAACATGCACTAAGGGAATAACTCATCCACGAAGAATCTTCTCATGTCGGTCCTCGTTCTCCACTGTGTACTCAGCAATGGTCGCGCCATCATCGATGTCCAGCTCGCCCTAGTCGATAACGTGTGATGGATCATTCACGTACCTCAGCAGCTGCGACACATGGAAGACGTTGTGCACCTAGTCCATCTGAGGATGTAGAGCCAAGTGATATGCCACCTCACCAACTCTAATCAGAATCTAAAAAGGGCCAACAAACATTGGAGATATCTTGTCACCTCATCCAAATCTCTCCAATCTCCATCGAGGTGAGACCCAATGGAATACATGGTCTCCTTCTTCGAACTCCAGGTGCCTCCACCTCCTGTCTGCATAAGACTTTTTCCGACTCTGCATTGTCTTCATCTACTCTTCGATGACCTACACCTTCTCAGTAGTAGCTCTCACCATCTCTGGGCCCATGAGTGTTGACTCTCCTGGGTCAGTCCAGCAATGTGGTGACTTGCAAGGTCGCCCGTACAGATCCTCGAATGGTGTCATAGTGCAATGATGACTGTTGTTATAAGGAAATTCTACCAGTGGTAGGTGATCCTCCCATCTACGACCGAAGTCATGTATGCAAGATCGTAGCATATCCTTCAGGACATGGATGGTCCACTCTGTTTGACCATTAGTCTGGGGATGAAACACTATGCTCAAGTGTAAGAGAGTCCCAAAAGCTTCCTTCAATCCCTTCCACATCCGGGATGTGAAATGAGAAACATGATCTGAGATAATCATGGATTTCACAACATGATGTTGAACTATCTACAGCATGTAGAGGCGTCCCAAGCTCTTTACTAAACTCTACTCCCTGATGGCTAGGAAGTTGGCCGACATGGGGAGTCATTCAACGATCACCCAGATGGCATCGTGTCCCCTGGACATACGTGGTAAACCTGTCACCAAGTCCATGGATATCCCATCCCACTTCCACTCAGGAACCTCAAGGGGCTGAGTCAAACATGCTGGCACCCGGTGCTCAGCCTTTACTTACTGAAAAGTAAGCCATTGAGAAACAAACTCTACCACACTCTTCTTTATTCCTAGACACCAGAACTAATATCGTAGGTCCTTGTACATATTTTCCATGCCTAGATGCACCGCCAAAGGAGATGTATGGAACTCCATAAGATCCTCTTCCTGCAACATCATAGTTACAATAGTATACCCCCTAAAAATAACAACGTTCTCACCACCTTATGAATATCCATCCGCAGCATCACCTGTGGATATCTGAGCATGTAGAGTCTCACTTCTAGAATTTTAAATCTATGCTTCCCTGACTCGCTGTAAGAGTGGAGGGGTAAAAACCGTCGATTGAAGGTAATCTCCCTCATCTATATCAACAAAGGATAACTTTAAAAATTCCAACAGCCTCATCACCTCATCTAGCAACTGGGAAAACGATTTCCTGCTAAGAGCATCTTCCACAACATTCCCCATCCTAGGAGTGTAAACGATCACAAAGTTGTAATCCTGGAAGAACTCATGCCATCACCTCTGTCTCAAATTCATATATTTCTGCGAACAGATATATCTAAGACTCTTGTTATTAGAGTAGATGGAAAACTGCTCGCCCATCTGCTAGTGCCACCACATCTTCAACGCGAAGACTACTACTGTCAACTCAAGATCATGGGTCACGTAGTTCTGCTCGTGGGGTATCAACTGGAGTGAGGAATATGCAATCAACACTGGCCTCCGCATCAGGACACAACCAAGCCCGGTTCCTGATGCGTCGTATAACACTACTTACTCGACACCCTCCTCCGGTAATATCATGATCGGGGTGCTCTTCAAACTCTGTCTCAACTGCTGGAAAGCCTACAGGCATAGCTCGGTCCACACGAAAGGCTTCCCCTTTCAGGTCAAAGCTGTCATTGGTGCTGCAATCATGGAGAAATCAAGGATGAATCTCCAATAGTATCCTTCAAATCCATGGAAAATCCGCACCTCTGTCGCACTCTAGGGTGGCTCCCATGCTTGTACTACCTCCACCTTGGCTGGGTCCACCGCTACACCATCTACCAAGATAATGTGTCCCAAAAAGTGGACTTATTGTAACCAGAACAGACACTTATGGAGTTTCCCATACAATAGGTGCTCTCAAAGAGTGTCCCAAAACATCCTTAAGTGTCTCGCGTGCTCCTCCTTAGACGCAGAGTACATAAGGATATCTTCGATGAAGACCACTACAAACTGGCCTAGATAGGGATGAATGATCCGGTTCATGAGTCCGATGAACACTTTCTGGGTGTTCGTCACATCGAAGAGAATCCCCAAGTACTCATAGTGATCGAAGCGACATCTGAATGTTGTATTCTGTACATCCTCATCCCGTACTCACAACTGATGATAGCCTGATCGTAGATCAAACTTCGAGATCCATCGTTCCCATATCAACTGGTCGAAGAGGTCATCGATCCTCGGTAGTGGATACCGGTTCTTCACGATCACCTGATTCAAGATTTGGTAATACACACAAAGACTAAAGCTCATGTTTGCCTTCATGAAAAACAATACTGGGGCCGCCTGGGGTGAAACGCTGCGTCTCACAAATCCCTTCTTCTGCAAGCCTTCTAGCTGCACCCTCATCTCACGAAGCTCTGCAAGAGACATCCGATATGATGGTGCAGATATAAGTGTTGTCCCGGGATGAAAATCAATGCAGAAATCTATCTCCCAATGGGGAGTTAGTCCGGGGACATCCTTCGGAAAGACGTCTTTGTACTCATCCACTAATGCTGGGAAATGGAAACTCATAACATTTGTTGTTCCAAGGGATAGGATAGCCAACTGATGTAAAATTGGTTGGGCCTTCATATGCATGAGTCCATCCTGCACTTCCTGGGTCTCTCTTTCATTGACAAAAGAGAACCTCATTCCATCACTACGGACACACTAAACCCTTCACATATAATAGTCAATCTGGGCATGAACTGTGGATAGCCAATCTATACCAAGGATGACATCGTAAGGGCTCGACGCTACCACCAAGAGGTTCCAACTGAAACTCTCGCCTCCAAGGGTCAGTTCACACTCTCTACAGACGTGTGTGATATTTGAATCTTCTCCAGTCAGTGTTTCTATGCGTAAGGGTCGAGTCAATGGATCAATTGGAATCTCAAGGTCTCGACCAAGATAAGAAGCCAGAATGGAATGACTAGCACCTGTGTCTATCAGTATGAAAACCAATATAGAAAAGACACAGATTGTACCTCTAATCATTCCGGGAGTACCTGGTTCATAAGCCTCTGCCGCCTGCAGCTTTCCCTGCCTCTGTCCACCGGCTCCCAAAACCTGTAGTGGACCTCCTAGGGGTGATGGTGGTAAATGTTCAAAATGAAGACCACATCCAGATACTCTCCTAGATCCTCTACCACATCCGCCTCCCCACGGATCTGTCTTCGCCACATGTTTTCTCTGCCTCGGTGGCCCATACACTGCTCCCATGTCAGTTGTACAGCAGGTCGAACAATCTCGAGGGATATGACCGCTACCGTCAGATGAGTTGCATCGCCTCGCTTGAGGCAGGTTGGATGCACCCTGTGAATGGTGTACGACAGATCCCCTATCCTGGTATCTCCTATGGAAACGTCTCGCACGCCTGGGTCCCTGGCGTTGGCTCCCTACTATCGAGGTCTCTGCTCTAGCTCACCCAGTATTCACCACTGCCGGTTGTCCCTGCTCTGCCAAGAAGCTCTCGACCACTAAATCCTGCTCGAGCATCCTAGCATAAGTAGTAATTCTCATTGGGATGATGCTAGCTCAGATATCTCTGTGCAAGCCCCGCTCAAAAGTCTGAGCTCTGAAGTACT
This sequence comes from Viscum album, assembly GCA_963277665.1. Lineage (NCBI taxonomy): Eukaryota > Viridiplantae > Streptophyta > Magnoliopsida > Santalales > Viscaceae > Viscum > Viscum album. Next base: position 1,350,309,769 of record OY728147.1, on the reverse strand, counting down.
AATCTCTGAACATATCCATCGAGTAGCTCGAGAGGTCGGTGAACCTCGACCAGTAGTCAACCACCGTCATGGTTCCCTGCTGGAGCTGAAGAAGCTCTTGTATATGTACTCCTCTTAGGGTAACTGGTGAAAACTCCTCTCTATAGAGATTCTCATACATCGACCATGTAAGAGTCGCCTCGTCGTGAGTATGAATAACCAAACTACACCATCGCCCTGTCGAGCCCTACTGATGGCTCGCTTCCAGAATCACCATCTGGTCTGTTGGTGTCCTGACCAAATGGAAGACTCTGGTCGCTGCCTCAAGCCAGTCCTCTGCTGCCTGAGGGTCAGGTTTTCCTTGGATCCTGAGGGGTCTCTGTCTCTGAAACCCGTGTTGTGTACTCAGTCTGTGCTTCTCCTCCACTAGTACAACATGCACTAAACACTGCTCCACAGGTGGCATGATAACTAGAAAACCACCCTATGGTAAAACTGAGGGATCTGGTCCCTGAATCGAAGCATCATCACTGAGCGGGTCATCCTCGTGATTGATCTTCTGTATCCTAGCTGGTGCACGTCGCGGATGCATCCTGTAAAGAAAAAAGATATATCTCAGTTAGTGAGTATATCTGGAGAGCTGATTCAAGAAGGACATTGAAACCACAACCCATTCCAATATGATGCATGTACCATCATTTTACACTGAAACTAGTGTTCTCATGCTTCGAGTCAAAAATCAAGTAATCCGAGTCCTTGTGTATGGATAGGTCGGCTACCCGCACCAACACTCGGGTCCCTGGCCTGAAAGCATAACTCGAAACACTTACCACTATTTCCCATAACCAACTCACAGACTCTCGGTCCAAAGGTAGAACCGACCACCTCTGATACCACTCTGTCACGACCCATCCTAGTGGGGCTCGAGCTGCAACTCCCCAAGCCCACCTCCAATAGGCCTGGGGCTGGTGACTAGCACCGAGCAGGCATGCTGCTAACATGGGTAGGCATTGCCTATAAACCTATACACACACACACACACACACACACATCTCCAATCCCACAAAGATGAAATGTAAAAACTTCAAAAAGTGAAAGATGCATGCATACACTAAAACCCAAGCAACAGAATACGACAGGAATGTAAAGTACAATAATGTAAAACCCCGAGAGAAAAGTACAATCCCACCAAAAGAGAGTCTGTAACAAAGTCCAACCTATAAGGAAAAGTGCTGGGAATGCAGTCTGTAGCCATAGGAACACACCTCGGCCTATCAGATTTCAGTGAGTACCATCCGGTCTTGGTCTGTCTAGAATCCTGTCAATGGCTCGCTAGTCTGCACAAGACATGACCTATGCAGGCAAAGCCTGTACAGGGGTGAGTATAACAATACCCAGTAGGACACCCCAAAACAACAAAGGAAATACAATAAGGGAAATACCCCAAAATAAAGGTACAGTCAAATCTACATAGTATATGTTTACAAAACATATAACAAGAATATCTAGATATACTCATGCACGAACAAATATAGAGAATACCACCACTAGAATCCAGCTCGATGTTTCCACTAAGAATGCAACCAGGAGAACACACTCATAGTTCTGAAGAGACATATATGAAGTACTCACTCTGGGAGAACACACTCCACAAGTACTTTGAGAACATAATGCTCAAATGAGAATCACAACCAAGTCATGGGGTGATTCCGACAACTCAGTCTGAGCTAATCCGATAAGCATAGGATCGACACCCAGGTTAATATTTGTCACGTCGATACAATGAAATCTACATAGCATTCTTGGAATGAATAGAGGATCTGAATCCAAGTCTCATAGAGGTGATTCCAAAAACTCTATTTAGGAAGTCCTGCTGAAGGGATCATACTCATGTATATAGGAAATGATGCCAGAACTTTCAGGGAGATGACCAAGGGTACAAACCCTAAGAGAACTAGTCCAAGTCACAGAAGAGAAGTGGTTCAAGCCATGAATAATTGGTTACATGGCATGTATTTTGGTTACACGCCGTATTCCTTGACCCTGGGTAATGCCCGTGTAAACGGCACGGGTCATCTGTTCAAGCGATGCAAAACTCAACTACACAGCATGTAGAAGAATCACACACCGCGTTCCTTGACTCTAGGTGCTGCCCATGTAAATGGCCCGTGTCATCCGGATTATCATATAGAATGTAACTACACAGCGTGTAGAAGAATCACAAGTTGTGTCCGAGCACCTCGGGCTCGCTCCTGTAAGATTGGTATAGAGTAAGAGGTTTCCAACCTCTGATACCAATTGTAGGATCGAAATATAGTATGAGATACTCAATATACAAGAGGGGGGTGAATTGTATACTTTAAAAATTCCTTTGGAACCTTTAAAGTTAGTTATGAATAACTAATGTTTCCTTAAGAAAAGGAAAGGGCTATGTTTAACAAAGTTTAAACTAAGCAAATTCACAACACCTCTAACACCAAACTAACCTTTAAAAAAGATTCTAAAAGTAGGTTCCGAAAATATGGTTCTGGAGATTGAAACATAACGAACAATTACAATATGAGATTCTACCTTAAAGCGTATAGAATCTAAATTAATCAGAGTACAAATAAGGAAGTATAAGAAAGTTATACTTTCCTTATAATACAAAATGCAGCGGAAAAGAAACAAGTAGTAAAACTACAAGTAACAAGATAATAGTATTTTAACCCAAAGAGAAGGGTATCCAACAACCATGGATAAAGGTCTCTTGATTTATACTTTCAAGCAAGTCTGTCTTACCCACACCAGGGTAAGCCCTCGATACGAAGGTTGGAGTCTCTGTCTTGCTATCCCCGCAAGCCCTCAACTTCAAGGTAGTTGGAAACCTCTGTCTTCCTCAGAAAGAAAGCCCTCGAACTTTAAGGTAGTCGGCACCTCTGTCTTCCTATCCCCGGAAGCCCTAGAATGTAATCACCAACATTCGGAGTCGCATGAAGGTTTTGAGAATTAATAAGAGCCTCTCCCTCTAGAATTCACTTCAAGCAAATTAGTCAGCCTTTTAGCACTTTCATCAGCCATCAGCTACAACAACAGCACCGAGCTCTTTCAAATGAGCTCCTATTTATAGGTAAGGTCGTCTCCTTCTCCAACGGTCATATTTTTCTTAAAGATCGGAGGGACCTGTACACGTGTCACTTAGACAACGGTTAGTTTATAACAAAACAGACGAAATCGTTTTATAACAAAACAAGTGTAACAGAATGTACGACATTGTTTTAATTCTAGCATAAAAGTTCAGAATGAAAACTTCGGAGTGAAGGTTCGGAGTGTAATAAAGATATTTTTCAGAGTCTGAATTAATTCAGAGTGTATAAAACAAAGATACTCAAATTCTGTTTAATAGGTGAATTCGGAATGAGAATTCAGAATAGGAATTCGTCATCAGAAATCGTAATGAGAATTCTTCATCAGAATTCGTAATGGGAATTCGGAATAAGATTTCTTCATTATAATTCGTAATGAGAATTTGTCATCAGAATTCATAATGAGAATTCTTCATCAGAATTCGTAATGATAATTCGTAATGAGATTTCTTCATTAGAGTTCATAATGGAAATTCTTCATTGGAATTCGTAATGAGAATTCTTCTTCAGAATTCGTATCCTGAATCTGGAATAGAACTTAGTCAGAGTTCATATCCGGAATTCGGAATGAAACTTCCTTATAGTTCTTATCCAGAATCTGAACCCTTAAAATAGAATGCTTTATATCAAAGTTTCAATGGTTCTGAGAAAATGAATCTGAATCTCATACTTAAGAAAAATATGGATGAAAACGTGATAAGGATAATTTTTCTTATAAAAGTGATTTTCAATAAGAAAGCAATTTTCCTTATAAAATCAATTTTCCTTATAAAATCAAATTTCCTTATGAAAGAAATATTCTTAAAGATAAGGTGTTTGTGATTTTCAAAACAAGAAGGAATTGAAAAGTTATAAGGAAAACCTTATTGACTCAACAATCTCCCCCTTTTTGGAAAGCACAAACATCCTTATGAAAAAAATGTAAGAAGAAAGAAACATATTAATGCTTATCTCCCTTGTTTTAAGGATATAGATGAATACGACTAACTCCCCCTTAGGCTTTGAAACTCTAAGGGTCGTATTCATATTTCCAGAGTGATATTTCATAAGAAGGTCTTCTCTAAGAAAAAAATCTCCCCCTTAAACAAACTCTTATTAGAGTTCTTTTTCCTTGGGTATTTTTTCTTTCTCCCCCTTTGATAAACTCTTACTAGAGTTCCTCTTTTTCTTAAGGATATTTTCCTTCTCACCCTTTGTGATTTTCAAAAAGAATTGGAGGGAATGGAAAGAAAAAAAAATAACAATGTACCTGAAAGATTAGTAATGACAACAATGGAAATGAGATACACAATTTTCATTAGATTTGGAATGTCAGTAACAAAAAGATTACAACAAAAAGATCAGATTAGGTTATTTCGGATCTTTTTACTTTGACATGAGCCCTTTTAGAATAGTCTTGATCTTCTTCAGGTCTTTATGATCTTCTTCAGCTTGCTTCTCTAAGGCAACTATTCTTTCGGATTGAGCTTCAATTTTTTCTTCCTGAGCCTTCAGCTTCTCTTCCTGGGCTTTGATTTTCTCTTCCTGAGCCTTCATCCTTTCTTCAAAATCGATCTGATGATCCCTTTCAAATTTCCAATTTTGAGAAATGGAATTGAGCTTCCCATTCAGATCTCTCACTTCTTGAATCCGAAAGTTCTTTTCCTCTGTCAGCTTTTCTTCAAAGGATGAAGTCAGCTCGTTTATCTTCTTGTCCTCGGTCTCAAAGGCATCTTTATCATTGTGTTGAATCTCGTCAAAAAACCTCATCTCTTCCACAGTCTTCTTCGACCATCTTGTCATCATCTTGCAAGATCTTTTATTAGCTTCGTAACCAACAAAGAATGTTTTGAACTGAGCCTAAATCTCAATGAACTTATCCATAACCATAGATACGGAGTCGGTTTTCTGATTCAATGCATGTTGGAGCATCTGGCATCTTGAGTCAATACTAGAAAAGGTTGGAATGGTTCCCACCAACTTCTTTAAAGACTGAACAACAAAGTCATGCCCCAACGAAGATGACTCCGAATCTGAAATCTTGCTTGGAGAGTTTTCTTCCTCAATAAGATCCTACTTTCTCTTCGAAGAACTACCAGCTTCCTTTCTCATCCTCTTTTCTGATCTCGGAGTATCAGCAAGAATTTGTTTCCCCTTATCTTTTTTCGGAATAGAGTCATGTTCCGGAGTTCTCTTCTCACTATCAGAAACCTGAATGACATTATCTTCATCAGAAACTTCCGGAACCCCTGCGATTTCCTTCTGAGTAACATCAAGTAAAAGATGTTCTTAATCTCCATGATAAGAAACTTATTCTTCTCCTTTCTCTTCTTCCATTTCTGGAGTAACTAGCTTCGAAGATTCTGCTTTAGAAGTTCGGAGTGATAAGTGTTCTGAAGGTGTTCCCTTGTAATCATCTACTTCTTTCAGCACATCTCCGGTTTCACCACTTCCTTCAGCACCCTCTTCAATTTGTTCCACTTGCTCAACTTCCTCAGAATTCTTAGCAACAGCCTCTTCCAGAGCAGCGAAATTCCTTCCTGGAGTCTCAGGTAGAGATTCCAGGGGGAAAGATCTCGGAACTGGAATAGTTGCTGAATCCATTTCATTGAATTTTAACAAGGCCTGAGCTACCTCAGCCTCGGGCATCTTCTTCTTGAGCTTCTTCTCCTTTACTTGTCTTTCATGCTCATCATCAGTTTTCTCCTTCAAGGCCTTATCCTCCGCAGGGTCTAATCCGAACTGTGGATCCCCTTCTTTCCTTTTCTCTTTATCAGCTCTCCACTTTGTAACAACCTCATCAGGATAGGCTTTTTTCTTCTTAGGCTTTGGAGGTGCGGAATGGACTTCCTTAGACTTGATATTCTTTGCTTGTACTTCCACTTCTTTCAGCTTTCTCTTCCTTACTGGCTTAGATGATTCCGGTTCAGCAGCTTTCGGAGCTGTTTCTTCTTGAATTGCTAAATTGATGAATTCACCAGTTTCCTTGTTGAAAGCCACATTCATCCTTTTCAGAGTACCATTGCTGACCAGCATGATCTTGCAAACTCTTGGCTTAGATTTGCAAGCCTCCTTGAAAGACTCAAGGCACCGAACAATCAACTTGGAGGGGATTGCTGGATACATAATAATCTGAGCTCTCATATTCTCCTTCTTCAAATTTTCAATATTAAGAAGAATATGCTTCATCAAGTTGAACTTCTTTAGATTTATCAGGAAATCTAAGATATAGATCTCACTCTTTTTCAAGCTATCTTTATCACCTTTCCTCGGTACGATAATTCCTTTCACCCATAATTCAAGAATCCGGAAATTTGTAGATAGACTTGAAATCTTCGGAGCCTTGTCATCAGCCAGTCCGAGAGTTTCTAAGGCCTTTTCCTTGTTGAAGCTACCCTTAGAGTCTGGAAACACATTCGAAATAAACTCGTCTTCTCCTTCATAAGACAGCCCTACCAATCTTGCAGCATTGGTGTGAGAAAGCTTGTAAGTCTTGCCATAAGACTTAAAAGAGAAATTCTCTCTATTATCTTCCTTGAAGAAAGAAACTGACTCATAAAACTCGACAAGTAAATCTGAATATACTTCATCTTGGTTCCCGGTTTTTGACACCGCAACATCTTCTCAGCCATTTAAATTAATATTCTTTGAAATGATAGAATCGTAGTTGCTGAAGAAAACCGGATGGACAAACCTTTCTCTGTAATCTAACCACTGAGAAATAGGCTTAGTGGATGACATTTCTTGAGATGCTAACTCCGCAGACATTCGGATCTGAAGTTCTCTGAGAAGTTCGGAACGGAGAAGACTGAAGTTCGGAATGGCCTTAAATCAGAGAGTCAGAGATTCGGGATGCGAGAGCTTGAGATCAACGTGGGACGAGAATTTGGGTCCCCTTTATATAGGCAACGAGATGACGGTTTACCTTCCACGATTGATCTAACTATTTAGAATGAACTGGGATCAAATCTGATGGTTGAAAACTTGAATCCGATCTTTTTGAGGTTTTTATTAAAGTAAAGAATTAAGAAAACTAAAAACCGAAAACAAAATATAAGAACCTGCCAGCAAGTAAAATACGACTACGAAAACTTGAGTAAGGAAATAATACCTTTCATATTAGCTTAGGAAAGTTATTCATAATGGGTAATATAAAGATGACTATGAAAAAAAACATTATTATGAAAAGACAAAGTTTGCAAAAATTTACTACGAGAAACTCACTACGGAAAACTTAGTACGAAAAACGCAGTACGAAAAACATAGTACGAAAAAGAAACTAAGAAGGTTCGGTATGAAAATCTGGTTATGAAAGTACCAGTACGAAATCTTCCATTCCGGATGTTTTCAACATGAGTAATTCCATTCCAGAAGTATTCTGTACGAAAATATCCAATCTGGAAAATTTTTGTTTCGGAAGTTCCATTCCGAAAATCTTCATTCCGAAAAGTTTGAAAACAAATTTTGAATAACTTTGCTAATCAAACAATCAAATGTACTCCCCCTATGAAAAGGAGTTTATTACTGTAAGGAGATTTTTTTCAACAGAAAGTTAATTAAGAAAGATTACCTTACGGTTATCATTCCTAACTTCTGTTTAATATAGTTAAATCTATCAGAAGGCAAATATTTTGTGAAAATATCAGCAAGTTGATCTTGCGTTCCGAGAAACTGAAGAATAATATATCTTTTTAGTGTGTGATCCCTAAGAATGTGATGCCTAATATCTATGTGTTTTGCACGAGAGTGATGTGCAGGGTTTTTACTTAGGGCAATGTCACTTGTGTTATCACACAAAAATTGAGTTTTAGTAAAACTCAAGCCATAGTCTGTGAGTGTGTGTTTCATCCACAACACTTGTGCACAACAACTTCCAACTGCTACATATTCAGCTTCAGCAGTGGAGACTGCTACAGAATGTTGCTTTTTGCAGGACCAAGAAACTAAAGAATCTCCTAAGAAATGACAAGTTCCGGATGTACTTTTTCTATCCATTCTACATCCATCAAAGTCAGCATCAGAAAAGCTTTTTAGAACAAAATCATTTCTAGAAGTATAAAATAATCTTAGATCCATGGTTCCCTTAAGGTAGTGAAAAATTCTTTTTACTGCCTTTAAGTGAGATTCCTTAGGATTGGATTGATATCTTGCACATAAGCATACTAAAAACATTAAGTATGGTCGACTAGCTATTAAGTAAAGTAGACTTACTATCATACCTCTAAAAGATGTTTGATCTACTGGTTTCCCAGCTTCATCAAGATCTAAAGAGTTTGAGGTACCAATGGGAGTACTTATACTCTTAGTGTTGTCATAACCATACTTTTTAAGAAGATCTTTAATATACTTATATTGAGATATGTAGGATCCTTCTGGTTTTTGAGAAATTTGAAAACCAAGTAAAAATGTTAACTCACCCATCATACTCATTTCAAACACAGATTTCATTAGACTAGCAAAAGAGTCAGTCAAAGATTGCTGAGTTGAACCAAATATAATTTCATCAACATAAATTTTAACAATCAAAACATTTTTCTTATCTTTATTTATAAAAAGGGTTGGATCTGCATTTCCTTTAACATAGTAATTTTGAATCAAAAATCTAGTGAGTCTATCATACCATGCTCGTGGGGCTTGTTTAAGGCCATACAAAGCTTTGGTAAGTCTAAAAACATGATCTGGATGTTTTGTATCTTCAAATCCAAGAGGTTGTTAAAAAAACATCCTCTTGAATATAACCGTTAAGAAAAGCACATTTCACATCCATTTGGAAAAGTTTGAAATTAAAGAATGCTGCAAAAGCAAGTAGAATACGAATAGATTCAAGTCTAGCTACTAGAGCATAGGTTTCTTCATAGTCTATTCCTTCTTTCTTATTATAGCCATTAGCAACAAGTCTAGATTTATTTCTTACAATGACTCCATTTTCATCACATTTATTTCTGAAAACCCATTTTACTCCAATAACAGAATTTTCCGTAGGTCTTTCAACCAAGGTCTAGACTTTATTCCTTTCGAATTCATTTAGTTCATCTTGCATTGCTTTGATCCAATCATCATCACCTAAAGCTTCATCAGTGCTTTTAGGTTCTAATTGGGAAAGAAATTCTAGATGTTATACTTCATTTCTTAAGGAACTTCTAGTCCTTACAGGTTGATTTACATCTCCGATGATACTATCACTGGGATGATTCTTATGAAACACCTGATTTGGGTTTTGGAAAACCTGTTCATCAACATAGGGTAGAAAGTCTTCTGGGGTAAAAGTTTCAGAAGTATCTTCTAGAACAATTTCTTTATCAGAAGGTTCTTCTATCAAAGGTTGACAATCAGTTTTTGAAAACACATCCAAAGATGTAAGTTGAGATGGTTTAAAAACAAAAGGATCTGACTCATCAAATTTTTGATGTACTGTTTCCTCAACAGTACAAGTATTTTTATTAAAAACTCTATAAGCCTTAGAGGTTGTGGAATATCCTATGAAAATTCCTTCATCAGACTTTGGTGCGAATTTATGTAAGTTATCTTTAGTATTCAAAATGAATACTTTGCAACCAAAAACCTTGAAGTAGGAAAGTCTTGGTTTTCTACCATTCCATAACTCATAAGCAGTTTTATTAAGAAAATGTCTAATCAAAACTCGATTTATAGTATAACAAGCATTACTTACAGCTTCATCCTAGAAATGTCTAGAAATAGAATATTCACTCAACATGGTTCTAGTTATTTCTTGAAGAATTCTATTTCTTCTTTTAACTACACAATTCTGTTGAGGAGTTCTAGGTGATGAAAAATTGTGAGTAATACCTTTCTTACTACAAAAAGTTTCAAAATCAGAATTTTGAAATTCTCCTCCATGATCACTATGAATAGTTTTCAATGGAAGGTTTTTCTCATTTTTAACTTGAGCTCTAAAAATTTTGAAATAGGAAAAAGCTTCAGATTTCTTTGCTAGAAAATAGACCCAAGTAAATCTACTGTAATCATAAATTAGAACAAACACATAGTATTTGCCTCCAATACTTCCAGTTTGTGTTGGACAAAAAAGATCCATGTGCACTAACTGTAATACATCAGTTGTTGAGACTTCACTGATTGACTTAAAACTAGATTTATGTTTCTTGCCATATTGACAAGGATCACAAACTTTAGAAGAATCAAATCTAAGCTCTGGTAGATCCTTAACTAGTTTCTTCTTAGAGAGTTTACATAGGTTTCTCATATTACAGTGTCCTAATCATCTATGCCACAACCAGGAATGATCTTCCATTGCACTTAGGCAAGGTAAATCTTGACTCCTGAGGTCTTCTAGGTTCAATGTGTAGACATTCTCTTGCCTGTTGGCTAAGAGAATAAATTCTTCTTTGGAATTGTTAATTAAGCATTTATCATTCCTAAAATTCACAAGGTAACCTTCATCACATAATTGACATATGCTAATGAGGATGTGCTTAAGACCTTTAACAAAAAGAACATTTGAAATCAAGGTTTTACCTAAAAGAACAATATTACCAATACCAACAATCTCTCCCTTAGCATTGTCTCCGAAAGTTACTTTTCCTCCTTTCGTTTTGATAATCTTTTCAAAAATGATTTTGTTACCAATCATGTACCGGGAACATCCACTATCCATGTACCATATATTGTTGCTGGTAATTTCCTTATTTTCCTGAAATTAAGAAGAAAATTAGACTTTCGGAAACCAAACTTGTTTGGATCCGAGATTTTCAGACAATACAATTTTAGGTACCCACATCTTCTTGGAAAAGTAAGCTTTGTGAAATCCTAGAGATTGGATTTTTTTTAAGAAACAATTCTTTGCCCAGTGACCACCACATTGACACTTGGTACAAAATGGGGCACTTTGAGGAACAGAATAATTGTTACTGAAAATAGGTTTTGCATGAGAATAACCAAATCCGGATTTATTTCTTAAAGGTCGTATTTGGGAATACATCTTATCAAAATTTTCCTTACCATGGGTAATGTTTGATAAACACTTCTTTAAGGAAAAAATTTCGGACTTCAGTTTTACAAACAAGTTTTTATCCTCAATATCATTAGTTTTTGAACTAGAGTTAGGCCCGAAAACATTTTTCCTAGAAATTACTTTTTCTAACTCTTTAGAATTTTTATTCTTCTCAAAACATACTTCCTCAAGATTTTTTGAAATATTTTCAAAATAGGCATTTTTCTTATCAAGATCTTTAGAAAGATCTGATATCTCTTTTGTAAGTGTAGAATTCCTAGAGTTTGCCTTATCAAGTTTCTTGTTGAGTTTCGAATTCTCAATCTCAAGAAGTTCAGCAAACCTAGAGACTTCTTCATAAGTAGGTGAAGTATTTTCTTCATCAGAAGATGATTCTTCATCAGAAGAGTTATAATACTTACTATCATTAGAATTTAAAGAAACATTGGTCAATGATTCAGCATTTCATACCTTAGCCATAAGACAATGATTATCAATAGGTAATGTAGCTATAAGACCAAGATTCTTCTATCCTGAAGATTCATAATCAGAAGATTCATCTGAAGAGTCACCACCACTGGCACTCCAGGTGTCATTAGCTTTCATAACATTCTTAGCTTTAGCTTTATAAAACTTCTTTCTATTCCTATCTGAATGTCTTTCCTTCCTTTCATTCTTTTTTAGCATAGGGCAATCTGGTCTAATATGTCCAGCTCTTTTGCATTCATAAAAAGTAAATTCTCCATCTTTCTTATCTTTCCATTACTTTTTCTTAAACTTAGATTGAAAATTTCTCTGTCCAGCTATCTTGTTCATCCTTCGAGCAAGATTGGATAATTCATTTTCTGAGACTTCACTATCATTAGATTCGGATTGGAAAATAACTTTCTTAGACTTGGATCTGGTTACTATTTCAGGAGTCTTATCTTTCATCTGATTTGAAGTTGTAGTAAAAGAAACAGTACCATTTCCATTCTTTTTCTTGATGTTTTCTGCATCTCTCTTCATTCTGTTTTCATGTTGTAGAAGAGTTCCAAATAACTCATCAAGAGTAATTTGAGTGACCTTCCTGTTCTCATCTATAGCTTTTCTCTTGGATTCCCACTCATTGGGCATAATGTCAATTATCTTGTCCAGAAGAGCTTCATCATCTAAACCATTCTCTCCCATATATTGTAGACTGTTGACAATGGTCATAAATCGTTGTTGAACTTTATAGATAGGTTCTCCATAAGGAAAATTGAAGCCATGATATTCAACTCTAAGCATAGCTCTTCTAGTCTCAATCACCTTGGAAGTCCCAAAGTGTGTAACCTCAAACTTCCTCCATATACAGTTAGCTGCTTCACAAGAAGAAATTTGGCTATATATATTTCTAGTCATTGAACATAGTAAAGTGTTGCGTACCTTATATTTTAGTTGATATTCTTGCTTTTCCTGGTTAGTAAAGGTTCAGACTTCCTTGTCAGGAATTTTATAATCACCAGTAAGCATAACAAAGTTTTCTACTCCAGTATTGATAACAAAAGTCTTCATACGATCTCTCCAGTATTCAAAGTCATTACCATCAAATATAAGTGGTCTTGTAGGATTTAGATTGTCAATTGATCCAACATTGATTCCTGCCATACTTAAAATAACTTTGCACACAAACTTGTTAGTAGCACAGAATCGTAATAACAAAGTTCGGAATGAGAAATTTTTCGGAATGGACAGATTCAGAATGACAAAGTTCGGAAGGATAGAGTGAACAAGAAAAACTTATTCGTGAGTATAAGTATTTCATAGACCTCCTCTGATACCAAATGTAAGATTGGTATAGAGTAAGAGGTTTCCAACCTCTGATACCAATTGTAGGATCGAAATATAGTATGAGATGCTCAATATACAAGAGTGGGGGTGAATTGTATACTTTAAAAATTCCTTTGGAACCATTAAAGTTAGTTATGAATAACTAGAGTTTCCTTAAGAAAAGGAAAGGGCTAAGTTTAACAAAGTTTAAACTAAGCAAATTCACAACACCTCTAACACCGAACTAAACTTGGAAAGAGATTCCGAAAGTAGGTTCCGGAAATATGGTTCCGGAGATTGAAACATAACAAAAAATTAAAATATGAGATTCTACCTTAAAGCGTATAGAATCTAAATTAATCAGAGTACAAATAAGGAAGTATAAAATAGTTATACTTTCCTTATAATACAAAATGCAGCGGAATAGAAACAAGTAGTTAAACTACAATTAACAAGATAATAGTCTTTTAACCCAAAGAGAAGGGTATCCAACAACCTTGGATAAAGGTCCCTTGATTTATACTTTCAGCAAGTCTGTCTTACCCACACCAGGGTAAGCCCTCGATACGATGATCGGAGTCTCTGTCTTGCTATCCCCGCAAGCCCTCAACTTTAAGGTAGTTGGAAACCTCTGTCTTCCTCAGCAAGAAAGCCCTCGAACTTTAAGGTAGTTGGCACCTCTGTCTTCCTATCCCCGGAAGCCCTCGAATGTAATCACCAACATTCGGAGTCGCACGAAGCTTTTGAGATTTAATAAGAGCCTCTCTCTCTCTAGAAATCACTTCAAGCAAATTAGTCAGCCTTTCAGCACTTTCATCAGCCATCAGCTATAGCAACATCACCGAGCTCTTTCAAATGAGCTCCTATTTATAGGTAAGGTCGGCTCCTTATCCAATGGTCATATTTTCCTTAAAGATCGGTGGGACCTGTACATGTGTCACTTAGACAAAGGTCAGTTTATAACAAAACAGATGACATAGTTTTATAACAAAACAAGTGTAACAGAATGTACAACATCATTTTAATTCTAGCATAAAAGTTCGGAATGAAAAATTCGGAGTGAAGGTTCGGAGTGTAATAAAGATATTTTTCGGAGTCTGAATTAATTCAGAGTGTATAAAACAAAGATACTCAAATTCTGTTTAATAGGTGAATTCAGAATGAGAATTCGGAATAGGAATTCGTCATCAGAAATCGTAATGAGAATTCTTCATCAGAATTCGTAATGGGAATTCGGAATGAGATTTCTTCATTAGAATTCGTAATGAGAATTTGTCATCCGAATTCGTAATGACAATTCTTCATCAGAATTCGTAATGAGATTTCTTAATGAGATTTCTTCATTAGAGTTCGTAATGGAAATTCTTCATTGGAATTCGTAATGATAATTCTTCTTCGGAATTCGTATCCTGAATCTGGAATAGAACATAGTCAGAGTTCATATCCGGAATTCGGAATGAAACTTCCTTATAGTTCTTATCCAGAATCCGAACCCTTAAAACAGAATGCTTTATATCAAAGTTTCAATGGTTCCGAGAAAATGAATCTGAATCTCATACTTAAGAAAAATATGGATGAAAATGTGATAAGGATAATTTTTCTTATAAAAGTGATTTTCCTTAAGACATCAATTTTCCTTATAAAAGCAATTTTCCTTATTAAATCAAATTTCCTTAAGAAAGAAATTTTCTTAAAGATAAGGTGTTTGTGATTTTCAAAACAAGAAGGAATAGAAAAGTTATAAGGAAAACCTTATTGACTCAACAGCTCCGTGTACACTGGCCATGTGCCCGTACGCGGTCCTTGTCCGTGTCCGTGTCGCCTGCCCGTGTACCAGCACACGGGGTATCCCATGTATCTTGTTGTGTCTAGCCGGGGAGGGGTATACAACCCATGTCCTTGGCCGTGTACCCAAACCATGTCTGTGTACACCCGTAGTACAAGAGAGTTGGTCTGCCGATGAACACACGCCATGTAGCCCATAATACATGCCGTGTAGTCGAGGAATTTACAGAAGTGTCATCTTCCACCTCACGCCTCGGATGATTCTTCAGATCGCATCTCTCTGGTACATTTTCCACAAAACTCAAGATCACGGGTCGCTTCATCGTAGTGATGCCCAATCTGTGGGTTCCATGCCTTCGATCGGCTCCAATATCTGATTCTGGACATCCGTGCAGAAGTTGTTCGAAGAATGATATCTTCTGATCTGCATCGATCCGTTTGTCTCCATAACAGCTGCACCTCCGTAGGGTTGTACCGACGCCAGATCTTCAATTTGGGATCGTTGTGTCGCACAACGGATGTGAAACGATCCGCCGTTCATATCGTCATGATGAACGCGTATAACACGCATGAAGAACATGAGAAATCGTGGAAGAAAGACACCACAAATCGAGAGGGATGATCCTCAATCGATGTTCGTGTCTATATTGGTTCATCTCCGTTAGATGATTAACGAACCAAAATAACTCAAGAATCAAAATCCTCCAAATCCATGCAAAATCCCATCCCACAAATAAAATCAATATGTAGGGTAATCTGTTTGTGGATTAGTCCGTGTTCTTCATAGGAATCAAGAACGGGAAGGAATTCACATGGAGACCAAACACCCTACCTAGATTCGTGGGGCTTGTTGGTGAAGATCTGGTCATCGCGTCGTCATCGAAGGCGAAGCTCATCAAGAACATCGTCGCCACGTTGGGATTTTTCTCCAGATATTTATAGAGACTCCAGGGAAATTCGAGGTTATGGGAATTTTAACCCTGATCCCCTGCGAAAATTACTATTTGAAAGATAAGTGATATTTTCCGTAACAAGATTTAATGAAACATTTTAATTAAATATTTTATTACAGTTACGTCCAAAAACTGGATTTCACCACCGACCAGAGCTGGCAGATGTTATGCCTCACCTAAGGTAAAATAGTTGTTCCAAATGCAACGATGCCCTTGGATTTCTGATCCGAGCACCCTTTCAGGAGTTTATCCACTTTTTCAGGAAAACCACATGCGCACATAATTTAATTATTAAATTAATATAAATTTTTTTTTCTGGGCTCACCAAGCCTCGGAACTGCATGCCGTCCCAGAGCCTGGTCTCAAATTAATTCCCATATAATATTAAAATAATACTTTAAAAAATCCGGGACAATAAAAAAGATATTTTAATTATATGTTAATTTTGGAACTGTAAAACTCATGAAATTGATTTCCTCAAATGGAATTAAAAAAATATTTTTATGTTATGAATTATAATATATATTCATGATAATTATATATAAAACCAAAACAAAATAGTTGGTGAATATGATATATATCCCACAAATGTAAAATGTGTTACATAAATCACTTTCCATATGGATTGATTTTTTTCATAATCTTTCTAACTTATTTAAAAAACTATAATTTTAGTATACTTTTTTCAAAAATAAAATAAATATATATCATAATATTTATGATTTACTAAAGTCATTTTATTACCCACATATTGACATTTATATATGAAAGTTGTGTTCCGGGTAATAACATCATTGTTTTCATATATGTTTTGATTTATTATTTCTGGTTCTATAAGACTTATTATTTCTCCATCACATAAATAATAATAATCATCACATAATAATAATAATAATAAGTCATATATAATTTTAATTCCAATATAAAAAATAAAATTTTGAGAAATGATGTATGTTACGATCATTGAGACTGTAGGTCGTATGTATACATGAGGACCCATTACATTTATTACCGATCATTATGTAAAGGATTCAAGTAATATATTATCATTAAATAATTATCATAGTATCATAATAACTGAATATTTCGTTAAATATAGATATTAAAATAAAAAATGCATACTTTTTTTAATAGAGATTGGCATCACTTTGTGAATGCAGTAGTACATACCTACACAAGAATTGTTACCATTATTCATTCAGTGAAAAGATATAGAAGAAATTGATATATATTATGTTGTATTTATTAAAAATATTTTTTGAATAAAAATACTACTTCATTAATATAAAATATAATAATTAATATTTCCCTTCTAAATTTCTACTCGAAGTGTGAATGAATCACATCACCTCGTGGGGCAGTAATTGGTCATACACATTAGTGACATTATCATATTCCAAAACGTCAGAAATATTAATTTTATGCATGAAATAATAATTAAAAAAGATAAATAATATCATTAATAAAATATATATAAAATTAATCCATCAATATATTCAACTTTTTCAGTTGGTAAAGGAAAAATGAATGAAATCATTTTTTGAGGTGGAAGTTTAGTATTAAAATTAATTATGATTTCATAAACCATTTGATTGATGTGGATAACATTTTGGGAAAATAACAAGAATATAAAAAAATATGATTATATAGTATATTTTGAGTTTATTCTATCATCATTTATTAAAAATAATTAATTGAGGTGAAAAAAATAGTTTCCTTGAATAAAAATAACTCTTCTTTAGTTATCCTATTTAGGTATTCACAAAATTCTTACTAGTTTGGATTTATTTACAAAATAATATTTTTTTGATTATTGGAGGGAATATTTGAATTTATTTATGTATTTAATGGATAAAACAAAAGGGTTCATTTTTTTATGAAGATAAGGGATTGGGTGGCCTTTATAAGGTGTAGAATAAACATAAGATATTTTTTAAAAGAAATAAGTGCTTTAGTGTTTTTAATATGTCAAAAGAGTAAAAATCAGGTTATTAAAAATCCATAGATGTATATTGATCTAAATATTTCCCAAAAGTAGTTTTATACAAGAGTATAGGATATTTATAACGTTATCATTTTAGTTTATCCTCAGGAAAAACCATTTTTATCTTTTCCACTATAATAATTTTCTACATCATTCACTATTGATCTTTTTGAATATTATGATGAACATATAGAAAATAAAATTTTTTCTTGATTTAAAATATAGATTAAATATTTACGAATTCAATACACATAAGTGGGAAAATTCAATTTCATATTAATCCAGGATACATCATGAGAAAATAGGTTATTGAAAAGAATATTTTTAAAAAATTTAAATGTTTTTTTATAAAAATTGCTTATGGAATTGATTACAGTTACCTATAATAGAATAAATGATTTAAAATTTATCTATTTATTCATTTAAACCAATTAGAAATATAATTTATCTATATAAATAATTTAAATTAAATGTTTGTTTTTAACAAAAAATAATTAATTCAAAATAATTGTCAAAAAATGATTCTTTTCAAAACAAAAATACCAAAATAAACTATAAAATGTTTTATACACTAATTTTTAAAAAAATTACATTAAAAAACTAAATCTATTATATTTTCAAAAATTAATTTTATTATAAGTGATGAAAAATACAATATTTTTTCGTAAATTGATGTTTTTTCGCATGAATTTGATTTTAATCTTCTTTATTGTCTACAAACCAAATAAGATAAATTTTAATATTCTATATAAATATTCAATATTTAAATTTCCAAAAAAAATTAGCCAGTACTTATTTGGTTAATTATTTGAGATAAATCAAATATGTTTGTATAAAATTTGTTCCTTAAAGAAATATTATCATTTACTTTAAAAAGGGTTTTATTTTCATTTATATTTAGTTAGACAACGTAGATTTAATTTTATAATCATGTATAATCCAAATATTCATAATTTAGTTAATATTATTGCAAACATTCAATCAGAAATACTATAAAAACTATTATAATTATATCTAAAAAACATGTCACATTTAATTTAAATTTTGTTTTTTATTTCGTTGATGAAAAATATATTTTTACGTGTAACGAAAATTATTAAAAAATAATAATAATAAACACTATAGGTTTCAATTGAAATAAAAAAATGAACAACTCATGTATAATTGAATTAGAATAATGGGTAGACACAAAATAAGTAAATGATCTTTTTAAAAATCATGAATTATTCTAGAATATAATCATCAATCAATGAACATCCATCACATGATCATGATAAGAGATCAAAATAACACAAAATTATTCCATACAATTTTTATATATCAAAAATATTTTTAATTCAATGAGATACGATGATCTAGGTTATTAATAATTCCTTGATAGCGCTGCATACCAGGAGGTAAGTGCTAATTAACATTATATATAAATAAATACTCAAATGAAGAACATAGATATCGATATATTGAGTACACCGAGAAAGGAAACTACCAAACCAGCGTCTCTCCAGTGAAGGAAGAATAATACAGAAATATTTTTACAAAAATCTTATTCCTGAAGGTTTTGGCACATCATGTGATCACATCACATGATAGAGAAGGTGATCATGAAATCCTTATTTGAATTCTATTAGTGATGTTTGATCACAAAGTTTAACACCAATACATAATGAAGGATGTGAGTGAATCATGAATTTTTTTCCTATTTATTCTGTAGGAAATGATGAAATTTTTAGGAGGAGTCCAATTATCATTACAATACTGTTGAAGTATTAATTTTACAAACTGAGTGTCATGATATAAAAAATATAATCTATTTTTTATTGGTTTTGGTTTTTAACAGTCAAAATTTTTGTTATAATTGTTTAGAACATGTAATAACTATAATTTATAGTGATAAAAAACAATGAAACAATCACAATCCACCAATATAATGTAGTAGGTTTTTTCTGAACAATGTAAATGATCCTTATGTTAATTCATTGCATTTATTTATTTTCATATAGGAAAAGTGGGACTTTATATGAATGAGAGAATATGATTTAATGGCCATATATGTTGGATTAAAAAGAGAATTATTATAAGGTAACCATTGATTCACCGCCACCCTCCTCTTTATAACCTTACTATGACTCCACATAATCATTGAAATAGTCAAAAAAATACCAGAATATATTTATGTAGGATGTGAATAGGGTTTGAGGTCATCATCCACTTCAATCCATGACAATATTATTGAAATTTATATCTACCTAATAAATTACCCCTTTCATATAATGTTACAAAAACAATGATTAAATGTGAGAAAAATATTTAATTAATAAATTTGTATTTCTTATCATATATAAAAATTAACTAAATAAATTATTTTATCTTGATCCTTTGAGGAAATAAAATCCCCAATAAATTTTTGATCTTCCAAAATTCTGTGTTTGGATTCCATTTTCCACAAGTACAATCCCTCTTGAATCAAAAACTCGAACATTGATATTGTGGATTTTTGGTGATGTTCATGTGTGGTACATAAATAACACTCAAGGTATTCCCCTTAACATCAATTCCCATCGAATATACTTATATTTCATCTATAAATACCATGATAATGATTCACGGTGTCTATCAAATAAATTTTTCATGTGTCTCATAAATACGAAATTATCATCGAATAACCCAAAGGTCATAGAAAATACTCATAATGACCAAACATGCTTTTAATATTAATCTTGGGAATACTTCACATAGTCAGAATATGCTGGTGATATCAAATATTAAAATTTTTTGTGGATAACAATAATTCAATAATTATTATATCAATTATTTCAATGAAATCGGGAAATGTGTACTTGTTCTTAATTGCCTACCACGTCCAACTTTAGATAGTCATTCTACAATATGAGATAACTATCAATTTTCTTGAAGAAGTTTTTTGATGTATAAGAAAGAGACATGATGAGATATATAATATTTGTCAAATAAATCATCAAGTTAAATAAATAATTATTTTATCTCTACATGTTATATATGGTGTTATGTCACTAAAATCGATTTCATTTTAGGTACTAGATCTATTATGCACAACATTTCCCACCGTAAGGTTGTCCATGAAATGTCGTCAACAAATTCCATTTAAAATTATGATAAAAATATATTATTATCCTTGTGGATACATTCTTTATAAAAATAAATGATCATGGATGAGTTCATATAAATTATTCTACAACATGCATTTAGGTGATTTCCTTTCTTGTGGGAATGTGAGACATACCCCCCTTTAAAAAATGAGAGATCTCGTTGAGGGTAGAGAAAGTTATCCTCTATTAATAGAAATTAAAATGGAAAATTACGGAATTCATTCATTCTATTATAATGATAATATAAAAAGATCCATTTCTAATACTGTGAAATCCAATAATAGTTCCACATATGATATAGATATAAACAAGAAAGGAAATGTGATCCTTTATCCATATTATTCCCAATGACTTCCAAATATATCCATATTATAATTATTTTCATAAAACAGTGGTTTTATAGATTAATATCTTCTGAGGGGATATATTAATCATATTCACTTTTATCATATATATAAAAAATATTAATTAATGTAATAATAATATTACCTCTCATAGTTGTAGAACCCACATAGGATACCCCATGAATAACATCTACTACAGAATTTCCATTGTATATGGGTGAGTCTAAGGTCTATTATTTGTCAGTGAATCATTGATCTACTAGATTTACCCATATGTTGAACCATTCATGCCGCCTTTCCATTGATTTTATCGATTTCCTAATGTAAAATCATTATAAAACACAACAGATCCCATTGGAGAAAAATATTATTAAGCAGTTCATTCTAAGGAGAAAATGAGGTTAACATATTTATAGAAAACCCATGAACCCAAATGTCTTCTATGTCACTGGACTTATTGAGTCTGAGGGCTGTTTTTGACCCATATTTCAATATAGGGAATGGGATTGAGACACACTAATGTTGATGATGTTGTTGAAGAGTTGAATGTTGAAATAGAAAGACCACTAGATCTTTTTATTGTCCCATCTCTCGTTTTCATTTTATCTAAGATAACTTGGACACATATACTAGTCATGGACTATATTTTAGTAATATTGGATAGTCCAACCCTCTTATAATTTTCTATTAGGTCATGTTTATCCACCATTGTTAGATAAATATCCTAAATATAAAGGATCATACCAAATGAATTCACTATCTCAACCAATGTTGATATTTAAATCTACTTATTTTTTGGAATAGGGATGTAAACATATTGTTTTTAAATATCACATAACCTTTAGGAAACTACAGTAATAAAATTTTAATCTATTTTATGCATAAAATATAAAATATATCAACAAAAACCATATGAACATTTAAAAAATGTTCTTTATGGCTGTGTCACACTATATAAAATCTTATGAATGGATAAAATGATAAATGAAAAATATATCTAAAATAAAAATAATTATAATCGTTAAATATCGTAGTATTCACATGAATATAATAAAATCCTATGCCACCCTTAAATAATTCATAACACAATGTCATGGTCTTCATCCTAGACATTATTCTCAAAGTGAATGGTAAATATAAATCTAAAAACAATCCCATTCCCAACACCCTTAAATAAATTAGGTTTGGTTCTATAATATTTATCTATGTAGATATGTATACATTACATATAATACCTAATAATTTAATCACATGCCTACCTGAAATCATAAACAATATAAATTAAAAAATGTATCTAATTGAGTATTTACACCCAAAAAACCATGATTATCCATGGACTAGGCATCTATGTTGGTCTAAGGAAACTCATGAATTGTGTTCAAAATATCTATTGGAGGGAAACTAGTGCTTAATTAATGATAATATATTTTGGGGATATTTTCACAAATGAAAATAAATAATCAAATATAATCTAAATATTCCACATGAATTTTCCATTACATGACCATTATAGGTGACAAATAATGGAACAAAAGAATTAAATGACTAGAAAATATAGTCATGTATAATATCTAAAGAAAGTGATATAAATTATTATTAGAAATTAAAATAATAATTATATAATAAATATACTATCAACCATACACCTAAAAAATAATTATGGGATGGGAAGATAATGTAAGGCTACATAAATGAGATAAGAAACCAAATCCATGAGACAAAAAATGATTCCAACAATTTTTGTGTGACTAGGTGGATAGGTTATAGATATCACCATCTTTATCCCATGTTCCAGAAACATGATTATATTCCACCATTTTCTTATAGTATACATTACATAAATATTGGAAAATAAGCTCTACATACTGACATTGGGTAAACATAGCGTGTGAAAATGAAATATAGTCATTTTTATAATGAAAACACTATTTGATATTATTTTATGAATATTTCTATGTGATAATACAAAATTTCAATAAAAATAACTTACTAATTAATTTAATTTATTTATGAATGTGTAAAATCCTAGTAAAAAATATTCAATGGAATATTTATGGAGTTAGGAACTGAGTGAGAATGGGATTCCATGGACAATAGAGCCTCAACATTGATAGAATAAAAATACACAATATATTATACAATTCACACATTAATTTCTTAATATTAGAAAATATCACCCACATTGGGTCTCATATGGGACATCTAAGACATAAATTAGCTATAGGTTGAAGGGTTTAGTCTAGGTGTGACATAACATTTGTTCACATATGGGGTGTAGTTAAATCATGTCTGATAGTTATATACATATTTTATTAATATAATTTTTACTAAAAGTTAATTATCTCATGAAGGGTGACTCATATGAGAAATTTGAGACCATAACGAGGCCTAGAATATATATTTTACTATAGTTGGGAGAAGAAATTTATCTTTTATGGTGTTTAAAATAAAACATATATATGGGTAATAATAATTGGTATTTGGATATTTTTTTGCATAGTAATTATAGTGGTATTATTATTATTATTTTCATCAGGGAAAATATTTGAAAATTTTCATGAATAATTAATTCTTATTATTATGGTGAAAATATTGTTTGTTGGAATTATTATTGGTGATAAATGTTATAAATATGATATTATTACTTTTTTTAATTAATTGAAATTGTGAGGATAAAAAAATTTATTTACTATTATCCAAATTTATTGTACGTTGTTTTTTAAATTTCTATGGTTTTAATGATAACATAGATAATTAATTAAAAAAATATTTTTTCTATTATTATTATTATTATTAATTTGTTCAAATACTTTTTCCTTGTGGTAAAATTTATTTTATATAAGGGTGTGTGTATATATATATTTTGAATATATTTGTGTTATATATATGAGTAATATATACATGTTTCGACTTATATATGCATATACAGCTATGTATATATTTTATGTGAATATATAAGAGTTTTATACATATGTCTATATATATGTATATGAATGTGTTTAGATATATGGATATAATGGGCATATATATTCACAAAAGGATTTCAGATAATGTATATTTTATGAATGGTGAAATGGATTTAGAATGATGGAAAAAATTAATATTATTTGATGGTGTCATGGAGGAATTATTCAAGGTGACCTAGTGGATTTAAAGGACCATTTGAAACAAATGGAGGAATATGAAAACCCATAATGATTAAAAATGTAATAATGAGTAAGTTAATGAAAATCATAAAATAATGGGTTAAAACAATAGTCATAAAATAAGGAATTTTGATCTGTAACTAGTTATTCTTTGAACACCTACATTCACATTACTCTATCCCTTATCTATTGTATTCATTTTTAAAAAAAATTTATCATTAAACACATATCTTTTATATATGATGTTATCCTAATTGGGTAGATTCAATTTCAGTGCTCTTGGATTCATCTTGATGAGTAAGAATTTAAACCTTATTTTTTATGAAGGATTGGAGGATTCAATGGTGCCATTTTGCTCATACATCATCCCACACCATCAATCTATTTTTTTACCTAAAAATGGATGTTACTAACCACATGGTATCATGTTTAATCATGTTTTGATAATATGTTTTATGTGTTTTCTTTTCAGATATTGTTCATTATTGTAATCACATGTGGGTCTGTCTTTTTCTCATGAGACACGTTGATATATTATGATTTCAGGACTGAGATTACTATATTATATTACCATTATTGATCATTATATAAAGATGTTATATATGCTTAAATATACTAATTATGACACGATTGGCCTACATTTGTGTATAACATAATTGTGTGTTATCATTCCATAGTAGTTGTAAGTGGAACATAGTATTGGTGAACCGTCATTATATATTAATCATTTATATGGAGAGTATATGTATTTGGGAAAATGGTGTTGAGTGACATGATAACATGGTTGAGTTATGGTGTATTATTTATCTCCAATTGGGTAAGCATCGAAGGCAATATTTATTTTTACTTGTCATTCAAAACGAGGTAGCAACATCGATATGGGTACCAAATATACTCTTCTAGATGATACTGGCTTCCATGTTTCTTTTGATGGAAAGGCAATTCTAGGTTAAATTTTCCCACGAAATCGTGAAAATATTGAATATGATATAATTTAATTTCTGCTAACATATTTCATTATTTTAATTCATGGAGATAATTTAGAATCATATGGGGGTCTGTGGATTCATGGTCAGTGCACAAACACTATATTTTTTCTTGTATGTTTATTTTTATTTGAATTATTTATTATTATAACATACACAAGATATATATTATAATATTATGTTGAGGATACATTGTTTATGTCATACTAAACATTGTACTCATGTCATAAATTGGAATTTTAGTAAAATTGACTATTTATGGAAGTATCCATTGAAAGAAAATGGAATAACCATGGAAACATTATATGGGATTGTGGAGATAGTAGTAGATAGAGATAGAATCCAACTTACTCCACAGTTCATTTATTTATTTAGTTTAATACTCTAGTTTGGTATGGCACATTGCGATCCCTTATTATATAATAAATTATATTTCACCCTTTTCCATTTTAGCATATACAGTTGTTTTTATTTTATGTACTATGATTTTATATTGATCCTGTGACATATGTAAAAGGGTTTAGTCACCCTATTTGTCGAATAAAGCCCACGATGTAGGTCAGAAGACTATTTTGTATGTGGAGGAATATATGACATCATGTGTGACTCTCGTTCAGACCTGATGGTTTGGTGCAAGCAATTACATCGAATATATTTCTCATTATGATACCATAGAGAGATTAATAATCAACTTTTATTAGATACATAATGGAATCATTATTTTTAAATAAATATATTTAAAATAATATTATTAATTTTTAATCATAACCAAAATATGATATATAATAATAGTAAATCAAAATTCAACGATATAATCTATTTTAAAATAATATTTTTTTGAAATAGCCTATGGAATCAATGGCCTCGTCAATAATTTATAATTAGAATGTAGACGATGAAACCAATCCTAATTGGTTACATGAACACCCATATGGTCATAAATCTAAAATCCTATCACGAATAAGTCACAATATAAAATTAATCTATATAATATAATGAGGGTGCTTAGAAAGGGATTTAACTTGAATATATAGAAAGGTTGAAAAAATCAATCTGAAAGTGATTTTAATATAATTCCCATGAAATGTTTCATATTTTACATTTATAGTTTTTGGATATTATAAGTATTGTATTCATGATATTTATATAATATGGAATGTGATTCTAAGGCATGATGTCCAGCAAATAAATGTTCGAAATATGTAAAATATATTAAATATAATGTCAGTGTAGTTATTATGAATACGTTTAACAAATCATAAATGATTAAATAGATCATAAATATGATAGAACCATTGAGTTTATAATGAGATATAATCCCAAGGAGGAATATAACATTTTCCAACACATGTAATTTTTGAAAAAACTGCTATGGGTGTGGAAATTTATTAAATAATTTAAATAATTTAATTTATTTTTATTTATTGTAAAAATACTATTATAGTCATAAAAAAGTATATTCTTTCAAAATTGATGCGATACTCGCATAACCTTATAAACACATGAGATCCCTTGGAGATACTATTTGTGAATTCCCTCATATGAAAGCTGGTTGGATTGTGGATCTAGGATTGATGAACATCAGATTCGAAGGATTTCACCAAAAAACACTACAAAATTTCTCTCTTTATCAAAAATCGATCAAAAATGAGGTAGCAATTATTTTTATAATTCTTTTATCCCTATTCCTGAACAATATAATGAACATAAATCAATAAATGAACATATTAATCTGTGGTTTATCATCTTGTTTGATGGGAATACATTAGGGGGTTTTGGCTGGAGAATAATATTTGGGATTTGATTAATTATATTGTTATTGTAATGGTGATAGATCAATATTTTAGAGAACATTGATCATGGTTTTTTACTCTACCCTATTTGTGTTTTTTTCTCCCTATATTCATCATTTATCACATGTGTACTTCAAGTATTCTGCAGCCTCAAATAACCATGTTTACAGATATTATCTCATAAATATGATGGTGTAATGATATGAAATCATAGATTGAGGATTTTCGTGACATGATAGGGAATTTGATGAAAGATACCAAGTTATCATGACGATTGTGACTACATAATATTTTATTCTCTTGTGTGGAATGGACAATGAACTAAAGTTCTGTTTTTGGAATGTATTTTAGGCTGGAATCAGTTGTTTGAGGGACAACGAGGATTGATTGATGTATATCCATGATTACCAGTTTCAATGGAACTGGTATTTGAGATGTTGGGGGCATGGTGGCATGGGGGTGGAAGGACAAGGATTTCTAGATAACTGCAGTCCACACGGCGTGTAATCTAGGATTACACGGTGTGTGGCCCCCCTGAGTTGCAGCTAGGGTTTCTATAGGATGTTCAGTATCACACATTGTGTGACCCCTACGACATGGTGTAGGGTCCCTCCTAGGTGACTATGGGTGTACTCAGAAGGAATATAGACGTGAGGTAGATTATATGATCTAACTACATGGCATGCACAACCTTATACAGACATTTTTTGGATTGAGTACACTAAAAAATTCATGTAAGCACACATGTGAAAGCATATAATTGTCTATGCTTTGTAATGGAATATATGTTAACTATATGGGAAGCCTAAATTCCTTATAGTACTAAAAACACATGGATTGATGTCATGGGTGTAACTCCCCAACCCTAGTTACCCAGAGTCGGTGCATTATTTTAATTCATTGTCATGATTACAAGTAATCAAGTCCTGAAGGACCAATTGGTTTAGCAGTATTGGAAAATAGATTACATACATGAATTTTACATTACACTTTTTAACATACAACACAACATAAATAATCCTATATGAACACCATCATCCCTTAGCTTAACTATGCATATAAATCAAAATACACTTCTTGGAATCCTCGGAAAAAATAAATCATAGAAAGGGGTGAGATTAAATGCTCAGTAAGGGTAAGAAATACAACAGAAGATAACATAAATATTAATCATGGTGAATAATTTAAACCACATGACCTTACCAATAATAAACATGAATACCTTTATGGTATGAATATGAGCTGAGTAAAAAATACCTAAATAAAACAAAATCATTGGTATTCTACTAGTCGAATGAGAACATGAACCGTCAAAATTATTTTCTTAATGAGGGAATGTATAATGGCAGAAATTCTGAAACATTTTGTCAAGGCCTCGGACAAGACATCTAAAAATTATTAAGGCCTCGTCCAAAACCATATATCAAATTGGGAATGGGACTCGGCCAATTCCTCGTCTCGTTGTCTCGTGAGACTTACCGATGCATCGAGGAGCTATAGAGGGCTCCACCCATCGCACACTAAGTCCAATACATTCCTCAAATGAAAAGGATGAAACATAACATAAACATTCATATTAAAACTAGCATACAAAATATCAATATCATAACAATAAACAATTAATGGAATAATAATAACACATCCATAGTCAAACATATCACACAACCTTTAATAAAATATGTATGATTTGTATCATATTAAATCAACTTCAAACATGTTTAAAATCTATCAAAGGATGTTGACATAAATGAAAATGATTTGTAAAACTAATTCTGAGAAATATACCTTTTTCAAGAAAACATTTAGAAGTTAAAAAAATTATAATGGAAGAAATTTAAAGACATTTTCAAATAAAAGTGTCCCATACCACTTTGAAACTTTTTAAAGTAATTATCATTTTAAAATATTCATGGAAATTTAAATAAATCCTTAAAAACCATTTTTGGAAACATGGACATTAATGAGAATGATTTAGAAGAATAAATAATTAAAACATTTAGAATGATGTTTCACTAAAAATTCCTTTAAAAATAATCCCTTTGAAAACATTTTCATGAAACATGGACAAGTATAATAAATATATCCCAGTAGATACTTACGTAAAAACAACCTCGGATAATAATGAGATTGTGAAACTAACCCTTACCAATTTGGTAACTTATGAAAAATACAACCCATTAAAGAAGTATCATACAATTAATATGTAAATACACATAAATTAATTTGTATTACACATAGAATAAAATTATGGGCAGTACATGCACCAGACAAAATGAAATAGTGGCAATATGTGAGGTATCTCATGGGAATAAGGCGTGAGATGAAAACCCCTTAACTTTCACTTTTTTTAGACAAAGGCACGTTTAACCTCTTGTATAATGATATTAGAATGTTATTAAAGTATACCAGAATGATATTGATATTTATTATATCATCCATGATTCATTAATGACTTTATACTACCCATTTAATAATAATTTCCATGTTAAATTAACATTTTTGGTAATAATTGCTTTGTTTATCGTACAAGATTTAACATGTTACTCTTGATTGTATCACTTAGATAATGATTTAGATACGTCCAAAATTAAAAAAATTATTTATATATCATATATATTTAGAATATAAATATGTATAATATACATATATATTAAATAAAAACATCGTTTATGGAGGCAGTAGTCTGTACGTACGCATAAACACTGTTTCTATTTTCATATCGTATTGAACGAAACTAAGTGAATAAGATATATGTAAGTACACATACACACACACACACACATATATATATATATATATCTCCAGTAGAATTATTATTTCATATATTACATACTTATAAATAATATATATTTTTGTAATCATCGTTGAATGGTGAACAAGGAAATGACTCTCATCGCATCATAGAGACGGTAATCTATACGTACACATGAGCAAAAATATCATTCCTTTGATTTAAAATAGTATGTAAATAGATAATACATTATAAATACATAATAATTAACATGTTATATTTATTATTTACATCAATTATAAATCATTATTATACCAATCCAAAAATTAATGTATTGAATAACAACTACACCACGATGTGGAGACGGTAAGCCATGCGTACGTACCTATGATGACATGTCATTCACATGATGGGTAAAATAATGCATACAGTTTTACCATATTTATAATAACATCATTGTATATAGAAGAAACTGGATTCACTGTTTAATAATGGAAAAAAATAAAGGGGATGTGGAAGGAGGATACAACTTGAAAGAGGTGATGAAATATTTATCTGTTCTTCGGGTTCTTCCTTTTGATTTGATCAAAAGGGCACCATATTTTATCTTTCTGATAAAACTAAGTCCTATAAGATCATTATAGGGAATATGGGAGGATATTTGGGTATGGTTTGGCAGAGAAAAAGGGCTTTGGAGGTGTGATTGGGAGATAACAGGAAGTGCCCTTTTATAAGGGGGTGGGGGCCACTTTAGGAAAAGATTAAAGTATTAATTTATTATACAATCATATTAGTTTTATAATGGTTCCTAATAAATTTATTTCGAGTCATAGGTGGTTATGGGTCAAAATCCATTCATCCAATCAGTTTTATTCACGTTTAGGTTACCATTTTAACCTTATGTTTTAGATTTAACTCTTAGATAAATAGTTTAACTTTTACCGTGTCTTCTTAAATTTTTACACTATATGGTTTATAAAATTACTTTAAAATTTTTAGATAACCTCAAGTGGCTCATTAATGACATATATAATATTATTTAAGAAATTTTTAAGAACCTTACATTTTTAGAAATATTATATCAACCAATAATAAAGTATTTGTTTTAAATATTAATTTATGTCAATTTTGACACTATTTGGTATTTTGTTTTTCTGATTGTCATCTAAAATTTATTACTTCGAAAAAATACATTTAATCCTCTCTAACATGTTATATTAACATAAAAAATTCGTGGATTTCATAAAAAAATTTAAATAATATTTATTTTAATATTTATAATTCCATTTATTTGATTCATTCAAGAATAAGGTAATTACTAAATCATCATTGTTTCATAAATAAATTTAATTATTCATTGTAAAAAAATTACAAATAAACTACAATGATGTTGGAAATCTTTTTATCTTTCTAATGAATATTTATAGTCGAATTTATCTTATGTATAACCCTATATTAAAAAATTTTAATTAATAATCATTGAATTTACTAATTTTAACTATTCTTTAAATTAAATAATAATAAATTCCTTAATCTAATAAAAGTTGACCTAGAGGATCATATTTTATTTATAAGGTTGTTTTTGTTCGAATTAAGATTATACATCAAAATTAGGACATGTGTTAGGGTAATAATAATTTCATTTTTATCCATAAGTACCGTATTTACTTTTAATCGTGGTAAATAAAAGTAAAAAGTTGCGATTCACCAGATATTATTTTTATCTTATTGAACCACATTTTACTCCTTATATTTACCATGTCTCTTGGATTTTGGAAATTCTTCAAATAGAAGCGGTAAACTGATGTTTTATGTAAATTTGTAAATGCTCGTAGGAGGTGGGTAAAATACGCTAAAAAGATAGATAAAATTTTTATATATATAAATTTATTATAAACTAAATCAAATGAATTACATTGAATTTATATAGGTATTATTTATCTATATCGAACTAAAATAAATTTATGTAAAATAAATAAATATTTAAATAAAAAGTAGGTTTTAAACAATAACTCAGT
The DNA here is from genome assembly GCA_963277665.1 of Viscum album. Lineage (NCBI taxonomy): Eukaryota > Viridiplantae > Streptophyta > Magnoliopsida > Santalales > Viscaceae > Viscum > Viscum album. Next base: position 1,350,278,061 of record OY728147.1, on the reverse strand, counting down.
ATTTTTCATTGTTCATAAAAAATTGAATTTTTTCAGAAAAAAAAACAAAAATTCACCCTAAGCTAATTTTGAAATTCTGAATTCTGAAATGAAGTCTATTTTATGAAAATCAAAACATATTAATTGCATTACTAGTTTAAAATTAATTCCCATTGTCAAAAACATGAACCGTATCTTTATGAAATAATAACTACAAAAGATTGACATCTGTTTATGTTCTATTTCAAAGTGAAATTACTTCCAATGACCATAATTGGATTAAAAGGTCAAATTATAATCTATTTATACATCTAAACAATCTATATATATATTTGAAGACTATAAATTAATTTGATTAAAAATGTTGTTTTCAGTTAAAATATATTAATTTTTACTATTCACCCAAATATGAAAGTTACCAGAAAAACACCAAAAATTCATTAAAAGTAAATTATTATGTCCCGATAGAAAATAAAATTTGTATTTTGTCAAATTGAATATATAAAATTTTTAAATATTGGATTTAAAATTGGTTCGCCATTAAAAGGCGGTAAAATTTCATTTTTTATAAATACTTCTTTTATCTTAAAAAATGAATTTCTACTTTCATTATGTATAAGAATCTCATAATATGGATTCTAAAATTATAAGGGATATATAATGTTAAAAATTCTGTTAATACTATTCATAACCTCTTTTGAATGGCTAGTTTGGTAAGTCATGGTGCGCTTGAACATGATGTAGCATGTAGTGTACGTTATTAAATTACTATGAAAAAATTACGTAATATGAAATCTTGGGGCGTTACATTCTCCCCTCATTCAACAAATTGCTTCCTCAAAATTTGAAATTATTTTTCAAAAATAAAAGGTCTAAAATAGAGAAATGGCTTATTGAAAAAACCCACATTAGAAATTGGTTTAATAAAATTTAGTCTTATTAAGATGGAAAGGGAAATGAATAAGTTACCACCAAATTAGGACCCCAATTAGAAGAACGTTGGTGGAAATTAGAGACGCAGAATTTGAGGGAAAACATAAATATTTATCGATAGTGATTGAGGTCATCAATAAAAATATATCATTTAAATATGTTGACATAAAAAATCCATTATCAAAACATTTTGAATTCCAAAATACGTAAAATGAGTATATGGTATTTATTTTAATTTTGTTTTAAAAAAAAACATGTTTGCTCTTCAAGGAAGCCAAAGATCAAATAAAACTCACGGTGGTGGAAAGGTCGTTGTCACCGTTTACTTATTTTTTTTATTTAGTAAAATGATTCGTAGAAAAAGATTCCCCTTGAAATGAAATGTCAAAAGGTTCTATAAACTGTATAAAATAAAGTCATTTGGAAATAAAAGGATGCCTTAATGAAAAGATATTGTGACGAAGTACCGTAACTAATGATTAAGAATTAATTTAATCGTAGAATAAGAGGGATATATATATATATATATATACATGACATGTATAGTTACATCCTTTAACTAATTCATACCTCAAACTATTCTTTCGCTCCAAATGATTTACAAAAAAATATATTTATCCAAATCATATAAGGTTCCAAAAATAATGAATTTATAATTCCTTTTTAAGACTTTAAAAAAACTAAATTATACAAACCAGTACATCACGTAGTCCAGTCATAGGTGATGAATCGTTGTCACTCTTCGGTTGATGGTTCAAGTACTATGACATTGCTGGACACGAGAGGTTGTCCCCTGACCTCTGGGCTATCCTTTTCATGACAATCAAAAAATAACCTTAACAATTGTATCTAATTTCTAATATAATCCATTCCAACCATTAAAATTATCCGAACTTCTTCTATCTAAAATCAAAATCCAAAATTTAGAAGGAATTTAATCACAATGAAGATACATTTTGCCACATAATAACATGTGAACACCATTATCATGTATTCTTTTAAAACATGGTAATAAACTGAATTGCCATAAAACCTTATTGATTACATTCATGCTCCCTTTTTTTATTGAATAATTGATATATTACTTATATAAAAAAAATTGAATATTCCAACAGTGATGAAATAAACAAACTATTAACCAGTTCCCAGGAAGTCATGAATATCCGATATAATTTATCCAAAATCAACCATCTATTATTCCAAAATCACTTAATCTATATCAGAACCATATTATGGTTTATATTTCTCTCAACCATATATTTTCCAAAAACATAACCTGCAATTGAGTCACTTTTCTTTGTTCCACTCAATCTCAAGTCCTTAATGAAATAGTACTGCAGTAAAGTACTTATATAGTCTATATTTCTTATAACATGTATATCATTAATACATTACTTAAATGACATATTAATTTAATAACAACTAATGAAATATAATCATTACTTATCATATTTGGTAGTATCACAACATTATTTTTATCCAATAACAGCATTTATGGTATACTCTGATAATTTTGACATTGATTTGTGTAGTGTCCAAAATCATTGCAGATGAAGCATTGAACATTGGAAAATTTTTCCGTACCCTTACAATCACATACATGGTGTCCATTTTCTCTACACTTATAAAAAACTACCATTCCCTTCAATCATTTACCAAGGTGATTCACTCCACATTTATCACAAATGGGAAAATCCTTCTTTTCACTCTTCCCATTATCCATCTTTCTCCCTTCCATCCTTTTCTTCTCTTTCTTCCCTTCAAAGCTAAATGACTCAGATAATTTTTGACATATATTATTAACACATGATACTATTTATTCATATGGTGAGAATACATGGGATACTATTTACCTTCTAAATTTTAGCTTAATACCATGAATGATATGATCCTTCTTACACTTTGGATCTTACGTATTGCTGGTGTTCACATTCCTTCTACTGGGTTCCATTTCAATACAATGGCATACACTATGTCGGTTTATGAATTTCAATGAATAATTACAAACTTGAAAAATACCTAACATAAATTGAACATTTTATGGATATAATACTTGAATTTTTTTTTTGAGGAGGCATATACTCATAAATCCTTTATAATGATTTGTAAATAAACTGTGAATTATCCTATGCATATCTCTAGAGAGTGTCACAACCAATAGTGAAGCATGGCCCATTGTCATGCACCATATCCTATTCAAGTCTAGATCAAAGCGGTCTTTTCATGTTTTACCCCTATGTATATCCATGCCAGAGCCTCCCTTACCTACTCGTATCTAGACTGGGATGTATTTTCTTGGAAAACTCACAAAATCTTTACATTACAAAAATTTTAGGAAGTTATTCTATACTAATCTGAAAAGTCTATCTTATAGTAATGTGCTCTAATTAGAGTTTATCTAAATCTAGTTTTCATGGTTATTTCTAAGCATCCTCTGATACAAACCATAATGCCCCAACCCATGTTACCGAGTGTCGGTGCATTATTTCAATACATTGGCATGATTACAAGAAATCAAGTCCCGAAGGACCGATCCGTTTAGAAGTCTTGGAAAATATATTACATATATGAATGTTAGATTACACTTTATAACATTCAACACAACATAAATAATCCTTTATGAATTCCAATATTACTTTAGCTAAACCCTGTATATCAATCACAATACACTTCATGGAATCCTATGAATACATAAAAAATAGAAAGGGGTGAGCTCCAATGCTTAGTATTGGTAAGCAATACAGCTGAAGATAACATAAATATTAATCATGGTGAATAATTAAAACCAAATGCCTTTACCAATTATAAACATGAATACTTTTATGGTAAGAATATGAGCTGAGTAAATAATGCCATAATAAAACATAATCATGGGTATTCTACTAGTCGAATGACCACATGAGCCATCAATATTATATTCATAATGATGGAATATATAATGTATGACATTCAAAAAAAAATCACGGCCTCGACCAAGATGAATAAAATTTATTAAGGCCTTGGCCAAAACCATATATCAAATTGGGAAAGGGCCTCGGACAATTCCAAGTGTAGTTATCTCATTAGACCTACCGATGCATCGAGGAGCTGTAGCGGGCTCCACCCATCACATAATAAGTCCAATACATTCCTCATACAGAAATTTTGATACATAAAATAAAAATTCGTATTAAAACTAGCATACAAAATTTCAATACCTTTACCATAAACCATGAATGGTATAAAAATAACACATACATATTCAAACAAATTACAAAACCTTCAATAATATATGGAATATTTTTATCATTGTAAATCGACTTCAACCATGTTTTAAATCCATCAAAGGATGTTGACATTGATGAAAATGATTTATAAAACTTTTTGAGAGAAATATCCTTTATTCTTGAAAAATTTTAAAAGATAAAAAATTTAGAAAGGAATAAACTTAAAGACATTTTTTAATCAAAGTGTCCCATATCACGTTTAAACTTTTCAATGTATCTATCATTTTAAAATATTCATGTCTGTTTAAATAAATTCTTAAAACCATTTTTGAAAACATGGAAATTAATGAAAATGATTTAGATGAATAAATAATTAAAACATAAAAAATGAAATTTTAGTACAAATTACCTTAAAATTATATTTTAGTACAAATTCCCTTAAAAATAATCCATTTGAAAACATTTTTATGAATCATGGACATGGATAAAAAATATTTCCCAGTAGATACTTATGTAAAAACAACCTCAGACAATAATGAGATTGTGAAATTAACCCTTACCAATTTGGTAATTTATGAAACATACACCCAATGAAAAATGTATCATACAATGAATATGTAAATACATATAAAATAAAGTTTATTACACAAACAATAAAAATATGGGTAGTACATAAACCACACAAAATGTAATAGTGGCAATACGGTATGAATCTGACGGGAATAAGGAGTGAGATTAAAACCCTTTACCTTGCACTTTCCTTTAGTTGAGGGTATGTTTAACCTCTTGTATGAAGACCATAATATGTTATTAAAGTATACATAAACCATATTATCATTTATGGTATCATACATGATTCATTAATGTCTTTATACTACCCATTTAAAAATAATTTCCATGTTAAATTAACATTTTGGGTAATAATTGATTTCTTTATCATACGTGTTTTAACTTGTTATTCTTGATTGTATCACATAGATCAAGATTTAATACTTCCAGAATATAAAAAATTATTTATATATCATATATATTTATAATATAAATATTTATAATAGACATATAATTGAAATGTAAAACACCATTTATGGAGACGGTAGTCTGTACGTACGCATAAACAATGTTTCCGTTTTCATATCGTATTGAATGAAACGATGTGAATAAGATATATGTAAGTAAATACATACATACATATATATATATATATATCCAGTAGAATTATTATGTCATATATTAAATAATTTTTAATAATATCTATTTTTATCATCATCGTTGAATGGTGGACAAGGAAATGACTCTAATTGTGTCGTGGAGACGGTAATCCGTACGTACACATGAGTGATAATATCATTCTTTTGTTTTAAAATAGTATGTAAATAGATTTTATATCATAAATAAAAATAAATTAACATATTATATTTATTATTTATATCAATTATAAATCATTATTATACTCATCCAAATAATAATGTATTGAATAACTACTACACCGCGACGTGGAGACGGTAAGTCGTACGTAAGTACATATGGGGACATGTCATTCATATGATGGATAATATAATGAATATGGTTGTACCATATTTATAATAACATCACAGTATATAGAATATTCTGGACTTATTTTTTTAGAATGGTAACAATAATGAAAGAGGAAGTGGAAGAAGAAATTAACATGAAAGAGATGATGAAATATTTACCTCTTTTTCGTGTTATTCCTTTGGATTTGATCATAAGGGCTCCTTTGGTTGGATTTATGATCAAAAAAAGCCTCTAGGATCGAGTAAGGTAAGTTAAGAGGATATTTGGGTGAGGGTTGGCCGATCCAAATGGCTTTGGAGGTTTGATTTTGAGAGAAGGGGAAGTGCCCTTATATAAGAGGGGTGAGGGTCACTTTAGGAAAAGATTAAAGTATTAATTTATTATACAAATATATTCGGTTTATAATGGTTACCAATGAATTTATTTTGAGCCCTATCTGGTTATTGGTCAAAATCCACTCAACCAATGGGTTTTAGACATGTTTAGGTTACCATTTTAAACGTATCTTTTAGATTTAACTCTTAGTTAAATAGTTTAACTTTTACTATGTCTTCTTGTATTTTTACTCTATATGGTTAATAAACATACTCTAAACATACAAGAGAACCTAATTTGGCTCATTAATGACATAAATAATATTATTTAATCTCTTTTTACTAACCTTACATCTTTAGGAATATTATATCATCCAGTAATATAGTATTTGTTTTAAATATTAATTTATGTAAAATTTGTCAATATTTGGTATTTTGTTTTTTTGAAAGTGATCACAACTTTATTACTCTGAACAAGATACATTGAATCATCCCTAACATGTTATATTCCACTATAAAATTTGTGGATGTCATAAAAACATTGAAATTATATTTATTTTAATATTTATAATACAATTTTTTTTATTCCATCATGAATAAGGTAATTACTACATCATCATTGTGTCATAAATAAATTTAATTATTTAATGTATAAAAATAAAAAATAAAATACCATGATGTATGAAATCATTTTATCTTTATAATTAAAATTTATAGTCAGATTTATCTTATGTATAACCCTATATTAAAAATAGTTTAGTTAATAAACGTTGAATTTAACACTTTTAACTATTATTTAAATTAAATATTAATAAATGTCCTAATCTTATCCAAATGGACCTAAAGGATAATATTTAATTCCTAAGGTTTTTTTCTGTCTAATTAAATTTATCTAATAGAATTAGGACCCGTGTTAGGTTAATAATAATATCATTTTTACCATTAATTACCTTATTTACTTTTAACCGTGGTAAATAAAAGTAAAAAGTTACTATTCACCAAAAATTATTTTTATCTTATTGAACCACATTATATACGTTGATATTAACCATGTCTATCAGACTTAAAAAATTGAACTCACAGAAGCAGTAAAATTATGTTTTATGTAAATTTATAAATGCTCCTATGAGGTGGGTAAAAGATGGTAAAAAGCTCGATAAAATTTTTATATATATGAAATTATAATAAACTGAATTCAATGAATAAAATCGAATTTATATAGGTATTATGTATCAACATTGATGTAAAATATATTTAAATAAATTATTTAAATAAAAAGATTGTTTTAAACAATAAATCAGTATTTTTCACTAATCATCAAAAATTGAATGTTTTTAGAAAAATATCAAAAATTCACCCAAAGATAATTTTGATATTCTAAATTCTAAAATGAAGTATGTTTTAAAAAATTCAAAACGTATTAATTGAATTTTTTATTTTAAAATAAATTCCCATTTCCAAAATCAAAAAGCGTATTTTTATAAAATAACAACTACCAAATGATTGGCATTTGTTTATATCCAATTTCACTGTGAAATTACATTCAATAACCAACATTGGATTAAATGGTAAATATATAATCTAATTATACATCGAAACCATTTATATGAATAGTTTAACTCTATAAATTATTTTGATTAAAAATTTTGTTTTCAATTAAAATATATTATTTTTCAATATTCACCCAAATATGAAATTTACCAGAAAAACTTGAAAAATTTATTGAAACTAAATTATTATGTCATAATCCCAAATAATAAGTTTATTTTGTCAAATTGAATATATAAGTGTTTCAAATATTGGATTTAAAAACGGTTCTCCATTAAAAGGAGGTAAAATTTCATTTTTTGAAAAATACTTTTTTTATTTGAAAAAAATGAATTTGTCCTTTCATTATTTCTAAGAAACTCATAATATTTATTCTAATATTATAAGGGTTATATAATGTTCAAAATTCAGTTAATAATATTCATAACCGCTTTTGAATGACTATTTTGGTAAGTCATGGTGCTCTTGAACTCGATTTTCATGTAGTGTAAGTTATTGAATTACATTGAAAAAATAACGTACTCTGAAATCTTAGTGTGTTAAAATGGGACATTTACACAAGAATGAAATGAGGGAAATGGACATAACATGTGACCCAAAATACATTCCATGTACTATTTTATGCAATTATTGGATCTCTTGTATGCTGTAATATGGACAAGATTCGTGAAAAGACATTAACCATACCCTTTCCTTGATATTTTTTATTGAATATGTTCCTTCGCCTTAGACTATGATCATTTCAGAAGGAAATCTTTGAAAGATTTGTTGGAATCCCTCCAATAGGCCGTGAGTGAGATACTCTAGTCATCTTCATTACCTAGGGGGTGTTTTGGGTATCATAGTAAACAAATATGCATCAGCTTCAATACACAACATAAGAGGTTCGTCCATATTGAGATGTGGGTATAACCTCATTTCCCTCGTAGTGATCTTTATCTATGTACCATATTCTCTTTAGACTATAAGAATGTTTTTTCTAGTGTTGAGACCTGATGAGCAGTTCCTGTTGGACATACATTATCAGTGTAATGGAACACAATAGAGAGTTCTCCAAGATGAGTTCATTGTTGAATCTCTGAGTTATAATCCTAGGATGTTAGACTATGATTGGGATATAAGTCTAGATGAAGGATTTTTTTAGTGTATCTAGATATTCATGGTATATTTGTTGTTGACATATAACTCTGTAGATATTACTACAATTTCTCTATTACATGCTTTCTATTTTTGGGGGGTCCTGCTATGTTTTATTATACTCAACCATGAAATGGAATTTCCACATGTGTCATGTATTTTTCATTTGATCTACCTTTTGATAGAGTCATATGAAGAATAATATGTGACATTTCATAGTGAGTCTAGACAAACTGATGTGTTTTTCTACATCTTTCTAATATAGGTCTTAGTACATACATCCGGGTTAGACATGTGTATCCAAATCTTTTGCAGTGGGATTTTATTTTAAATTTTTTAATTTCTTTTAAATCCATTCGTACTCTTGTCAGATGATTATTTGTATGTATGAATGTTGGTATAGTTATTTTTATGTTTTAGCATTATATAGGCTTATTTATGTGAGTCTAGTTATTGGAACATAGCCTATGGCCCGCAATGGTTGTGATATTCCTTATCTGAGCAATTTCTGAACCCCTGGAAAATCGGAGGTATGCTTGGGGAGTCATGGAATAGACCCCTTTGGCATGGGTCATGAATGAGTGGGATAAGATGATTTTGGTTCTACTATAGGACTAATAGTCTGTGACATGGGTATAAAAAATAGTTTTAAGTGTTTTTAGTTTGGAATTTAGGCCTGGGTCTTCAGTGTTAGTGTGGTAGCCACCATATCCATATACTTGGAATATAATCACCTAATTTTCATCTTGGTTCATGAGAACACCAGTTTGAGGAAAATTAGTTGTACATGCATCATATTGGAATCAGTATTTTGTTCTATATTATTCTTGAGTCATATCTCTTGATATTATCATAAAACATGGTATATCTCGGTTATTTTGGGATGCCTCTATGACATATTTCATAGAGGATTCAGCATGAAGATCATAAGGATGATTTCCTGAATGATGAGGAGTTGATACATGGATCAGTATAATAGATGGTACCTATGGGTGGTGGTCCTACCAAAATTCCACTTATAGAGATCCACATGGTACATGTAGTATATGTAGATGAGATGTGCATAATGATAATGCTTCACATGATTAAATGAATTATTCCCCTCAGGTATAGAGGCAAGCCTAGCATTAATGTAACTAGGGACAATCATGAGGTGGTGACCCGAGTTTTTTTCTAGTTCGGGCACTGGAAGATCAAATGGTGGTCCTTACAATGTGCCTTTTACATGGATCATAGGGATATGCTTGGTTGTTGTTACCCATTATAAAGATTAGGTGATTCTTTGGTGGATAGTGTTCAAGTGTAATTTGAAAATAAGAGTTGTCAATATATGGGATGAGGTTTGTATTTATCCAAGTGATTCTATATATCATATTAAATAGCATGAAAATATCAAATTATTCATTGAGGATTACCAATATCTCGTGGTACTCGATTCATAAGGTTTAGGAATAATTATTCAATGTTAAAAAATTCAAGTGAGGTATGTGTTAAAATAGTTAAGCCAATGTTATCTCTTTTTTGATTCCATCATATTGTGGGGTTCTAGAGGAAATTTTTTTAGGTGTTTTTTAACGGATAAGTTTTAGGTGGTGGTAGTAAGAAGTGGGAACGATGGAGTAGAGACCACAATACTATAGAGAAGGCATCGATCATCTGATGGAAAAAAATTACTTTTTTATTATCTAATCAATTTGGTAGAAAATGTGAGAAACCCTAGTAACTAGAACTACAACAGACACTACATAACAAAAAATGATTGAAAATAAAAGGGCTTTCCCATCCCTAGTAATAATTCAAAATGTCCAACCTTCACCAATGCATGAACACCCGGAAAGAAGTCCCATGCAACATGCATTGGCAAGGAACTGATGGCATAAAAATACCATCTCAGACAATGGAGTCCAAACGTTATGTGCTAGTGGAGGAAAGATTCTTTGAATCCCATCTAATGAAAACCCATGGAACGAGTACCCAAATTGTTCAATATCCTCCACTACATTAACTGGAATTATTTAAAAGTAATTGGATCTTACCTGTGGTAGAATCCCTACACAATTTCCAAGAAATAAATTTTACCTCAATGCTATGATTACTCACCATAATATTTTCAAATTCAGAATACATTTAATCCTAGTACTCAATGTACTCTTCATGGTTGATCCTCCCTTTATTGAAGCCCCCCCCCCGTACATGGATAATATACAGCTTGCCAGTCCATGATTACTATTTATTGGTTAGCATAACACTTATTGATATACCCATCATCTTTGTTGTGTTATTTATAGTTCAGGGCTCGTAGATTTGATTTATTCATCCTAGAAAATGGAATTTATACTCATGGTATGGGAGGGGGCATCTCACTTGATATTTTAATTCCTATTTTACAAAATACAATGAAATTGTGGATGTGTCATCAGGGTATAGAAAGAGGTAGGAGAATGATGGTTTTCATGATGGATGATGTGACTGTGGATATGGGTGTTCAGTATGAGGTGGTAGTAATTTTCACTTCTTAACACCAAAACTACAAGGTGGTCCACATTGGGATCATGAAGATAGAGGATAAGGGTGGGGATAACTGTGGTTAGTGAAATATTTTAATGCAACGTCTCCAAGAATGATACAATGCATGATCTAGGACTTTTCTACCCTTGTTTCAGTACTGATAAAAATATGTTATATCCATTCCATTCATTCTAAATTCCTTGTACGAGACATAGATATTCTAGTTGAACATTTTCATAGACCATAATCCGTTGGAAATCTTATTGTAGAGTCGTTGTGGTCACACACTTATATTGATCATGAGACCTGACTCTTAAGATTTTATCATCGATTCTATTATTATAAACATTAATTCATTATCATATAATTATCCATATAGATTGTTTAACAATATTCCATTCCTAGAATTAATATTTTATGTGAGGGGTGTAGTGTGTCCACAATGAGGGAACAATGCTATCCTTTATCGGTGAACCCTTACATCATTGGATAGACTCATGAATCAGAGAGTCCAGCAGATTACTCACTAGTTGGTAAGCCAAAACCATTCTACATTAGATGATGCGAGTTCATAGTTTCCTATAGTGTAGGCGGTGTTCGAGGATGTATTCCCTAAAGAAGATCCATGTCTACGGCCCCACCGATAAAAATACTACTAAATTGATCTACACCATGGTATGTCACTGTTATCTATATAAACATATCATATGTCTCCCACATAGTGTTCTGAGATAATGGTGAAGCTGTAGGAATTGTAAAAGAATCTATTTTTTCGACCTACTGTTTCACCTTGGGCAGCCCCAGTTTTGTTTTCTATCAAGGAAAAATAGTGATTGAGGTTATATGTAGACTACTAAAACTTGAACTAGACAGAACTGCAGAATAAGTATCAACTACCACATATCTATGAAATCTTTGATCAGCTATGAGGGGTGTGATGGTTCTTGAAGGATGACCTTAGGCCAAGAAGTCAAAAGTTTTTTAGTATGGGAGGAGGATATACTGAAGATAATATTAAGATGTTTCTATGGCCACTATAAGCACTTTGTGATACGCTTTTTCATGAAAGACATCTCATCAGTGTTCACATGATTAATTAATTGGATTACTCAACCTTGTGTGTATTTTTTAGGTAGTATTCTTAGAATATGGCTTTTTTCACTATATGTTTGAGGAGGACAACATGATACACATGATTATGTTTTTAGAAATACTTGAAGAGATCCATATTTATGGAAACCTCACAGTTTTCCAATTCTATATTTTCATTTTCCATATTATAGCGCATGTTATCATATCAATGGAGTGGTAATTGACTTGTCTAATGGAGAGGTATTGTTTTCATGGGATCCACATAAGAGCATGAAAGAGGTGTAGAGATTAAAAGTGTTGGCATTCTATTACCAGAGGGTCATTCCCAATTTCTCAATAATATCATCACACATGGAATCTTTGACACTAAAGGGTAAAATATTAATGTGGAATGATATTTTTCATCATGTCATTCCACAATTGTAATAGAGTCTAAGGATCCATACCATATTGATATTCCTAGAGAAAGGTGCTGAGTATGTAGTGTTTTATGATGCATTAGGAAGCATGCATGGTTTTGTTCTGATGTAGAGGTAAGAGTTGATTTCATACAGTTCACATCAGTTGATACCACCAGAGAATAACTATGAGGAAAATAATAATGAGTAAGATGTAGTAGAATTCTCCTAGATGGTGTGATAAAACTACCTGATGGGTGATCATTTTATCATCCACACTAATCAAAATAGTATCATGTATATATAATTTAATAAATAAATTCAACATGAGGTAGATTCTATGGATAGTGATCCTCAAGGAATATGAATTAGATATTTTTTATAATCATGGGAAGGGGAACATGGGCTAAGACTCTCTTAGTAGGGGATCTTTCCCACAGTACTGAATGAGGCATTAAATCTGTTGGCCTCGATGAAGTAACCTTTTGGGATAGAAATAGTGTATAGTACCTCCATTTGAAGGTTGTTAACCCTCAAATCTTACAATGAGTTAAATGCACAACATGTTGATATTTAAATCAAAACCCTACATGATCATTTATCCACATGTCATGATCTTAATAGATATGTTAAAGGGGGATCAAGATAATATTTTCAGAGAATGTATGATAGTACCCGTGATTTTGTTGGAATTTTTATTTATATAGTTTAATATTTACCATTTAGTAGTATATCCAGGTGTGTAAAAGATATACTTGGACCTCCAACAATAGTTTTTCTGGTATCAGGTGAAGAATGGAGTTGTACAATTTTTGTCTCAGTGCTTTACATTTCATCAAGTGAAAGCTGATCACCATGTTATAGTAGGTTTTGGGAAACCTCGTGAGATTCTATAATGGGACTGGGATGGTATATCTATGGACATCGTTAATGTAATACCACATAAATCTAGAGTACATGTTCTATTTCGTGTGATCAATAACCAACTCATAGTGTCTCCCTCATTTATTTATATATGAAACGAGTGTTTGGTATAGATATTGGGATGGCTCAACACATAATAGATTGTCAAAATATATAGAGTCCCATCGATGATCATATCTTATTAAGATTGTCATATTACATCCTGGTTGTGGAAGGGGTTACATAAGATGTATGGGACCCAGTTATGCTTGTTTATATCATTTCATCTATATACTGCCAACCAGACTAGGAAAACCACTCACATTTTGGAAGGCATGCTGGAGGATTGCATGTTGGAATTTTCCCGTAGTTGATAGGATCACCTACCAATTTTATAGTTTTCATACAATAATTTCTACCACTCCACCATAATTATGACACAATTTCGGGGTTTTGTATAGTATACTATGTAGGTAACCACATTTTTGGTCTAAACTGGTATATTTTGTAGTCATTGGCATGTCGATGGTAAGAGATACAACAAAGATGGTGAAAATCCTACAAGCGTAGATGAAGAATGAAAACATCCATCATATGTCATTTTTTATAAAAGGAGAAGTCCCATTGAGTTATATGATATATACAATGTGTTTTTATTATTTTCACCTCAATGTGCATTATGGAAAAATTGGTGGGTAGGATATCTATCATCAAGGTTTGCTGTCCCTTTTTGGTTATTGCGTATAATTGTCAATCTGCTATTGAACATTGCTCTACCTTCGTATTTAGACCTGATACAAACATCTTCCATGTGTTGCATCTGAAAAGGTACATGAAAAAACTATCAAGCATTATCATCTTGAGAGAGTGAGGAACATTAGTGGTACAATTCGCTTTTCTACGTACCCAAAAGTGATTGAGGATTGGTAGGAGAGGATCATTTTTGGGAGATAGATTACATTGGTATGTGTTTGGTGGTATCATTTAAATCTTTAATAGATAGTAGGATAGTAGAATACTTATGTTCATACTAAGGGTGTTACATTCTACCCCCATTAAATGAATTTATATATCATAATTCAGATAGTTTGTAAATTTTTTAGTAATTCAATATTTCATTCCAAGAAACGGACAATATAAAATTAAATACTAAAACATCCTCTATATGACCACAGATGATACCAAAATCGTGACCCAAAAAAATATCGTAACTAGAGTTTTGTATATGAGAAAATAGGATGTGGGAGAAGAATAATCATGGATGGAAAGTAAAAAATAAGTCCATATAGTGATAATTAGTATTGATCGCCATCAATTTAATGAGAAATGGAAAATAGAGGGCCTCGTAATCATAAATCTTGAATAATTTATAAGACCATCGGTTGAAAGACATCAAAGTTATCTGTATAAATATTTCTCAATGTCCTTTTACAATATTTGATTAATTATATTACTACTTAGGATCATATGGAAATATAATATCATTATTTCATTCTATTTCATATGCACAATCTCACACATCAGTTTTTTCAGTACCAATCACTACATCATCATTTACTCTACCAAAATTGACGCTCCAATTTTTATACATGTAGCACTAACCGGTCATAAGATCTACATATAGAATGATATGAAATTTCATCTGTGTTTTGTTATAATTAATGTATAATGGTTAGCACATGTCATCAAACATGCATAATTATTCATATAATATGATAATTCATTAATCACTTATGCATCATCCCAACATTATCGTAAACTAGTCTATAAATGTTTTTACTTAAATCCCTTCTAAGAGATAAAAATATAATGAATTTGAAAACATGTCACTAAATTTGATTAAAATTCATCCACCATACATTATAATGAACCACTTGGTTTTGAAATTCCAAATATTGGAATAACCTTATCATATATTCTCTTAAAAGTTGTAGATAACATGAATTTCCATTAATCCATTGGGAAAATATGCATGATTCATTATTCCAATGAATACTGGATATATTCCTTAAAAATATAAATTTTTATACTTTATCCATGATAAAATATACCACTTTTCAAAAATTCTTTTATTGGTTCTATTGTCAATCGATACTATCTAATTTTTTATATCGAAATAATTCATCACATTATCCAACATAAGATCATTTTGAATTCCACAATAAGTGTCACCTTACCTTATTCAAAATGCCAAACTTATGATAAATCACATTTCTATGTTATCTACATCGTTTAACATATCCATTCAAATCCTTGATGAATAAAATATACTGAAAATAAATATACAATTTATTATTCTGATAACATAATATTTGAATTCCAAAACCTAATTACTTATTTTATAAATATTAAGTCATAAAAAATTACTCGGTATTTATCATCTCATTCCATAATATCACTTTTCAATAATATTATATTTGAATCATTTATTAATTATCCTCACTATAAAATTTATCATGTTTGGTATTTTTATTGTAACAATAATGTTAAAAGCTCTCATACACTTCACCTGGCTTCACGATATCATTTCCTTCAACAGTATAACAAATACCGAACTAAATTTTTAATTCACTTTGTGATATTTCCCCTTACGAAATATTTTTTATTCAGGCCCATACAATCCAATTTTGAATCATTTCATTTTAACCCACAAACATCAGGTTCCTACCATTGAATAAAACCAAAAATCACCATTTAAAAATATTGATCATAATTGAAAACTACATAATCATGAAAATTTACATATAGGATTCCTAAATAAAGATACATACACCTTTAATCTATAACACCTTATGTTTATCCATGGTTATTCATATTAATATTATATTTAAATTCTTTATGAAAGTTTTAAATTATTTTTAAATTCCTAAATCATATCAATCAGAATTGTCAAACAATGTGTTAAGTAAGGCCCATTATCTTGAACTACTTCCGCATCAAGTCAAGATTAGTACATTTTTTCAGGGTTATTACCCCTATGTATATATATACCAGATCAACCTTCAGTTATAGTTTACAATCATGGACTTATTTATAGGAAACCAATCACAATAACCTTTACCAAAATTTCAATACATTTTAATAAAAAGTAAGTCATTGTTATTCTTACCCATAGAGACAAACCAAGATATATCCTACAAAATATTAACAGGGATCAGACTAATGATTTAAATTCCTATTTTAAAAAAGGATGACTAATCTATTAATTTGTTACCAAATATAGAGACCCATTTTTAAAAAATGTGTATATTAAATAAATTTATATGAATACACAATAAATTACAAAAATACATGCATGAGGTCAATAATATATTAGTGTATTATGAAAAAATGGAAACATAATATTCTAAATGAGTGAAATATAATTAATATCTCTTTAAATATATTCCCCTTTAAGACTCATGCTTAATACAATTTTTCATAACCCTTGTTAAGGTAATATAAGACAGACATGAGCTCTGATGCCCTGTAAGGGTAAAAAAGTGATAGTTATTAGAATAAGATAAAAAAAGGGTGTGATAAAAAGGCCATAAAATTAGAAGATCATATCAGGCAAATGAAAGATCCTAATCAAGAGTAATGGAATAAGGATTTGAAGTTCATAATACATGAATCATAATGAGAATGAATTATCATAAATGAATCACAAAATACTATCTCATGTTATAAAAGTGTCTTTGAATCATAAATATACCAAAAAAATTCAAATATCAAAGTTAATATCTGTGATCAGTAACATTGTGGATTAGTACAAACCCATTTCCCATAGTGGATAAAGTTTTAACTATTTCCCATTCTGGATCAGGACACACCTTTTTACCATTGTAAATTAAACCCCACCTATTTACTATAGTGGACCAAGACACACATGTTTCTCATTGTGTTACCTCCCTTATTATTGTTTCCCATTATTATCTATCGATATAAAATTATTTACCCAATTAATTGGAGTGAGATATTGGTCCCACCCAGCATATTATAAAATCAAACATACGTGTGCAACTTGATCACAATCATTAATCATATCATAACCCAATAACTTAAATGGGAATCATTAAAATTAAATTTCATAATAACCTATGTAATATAGTTATGTTTCATAATAATTTCATCAATAAATATTCAATGAATTGAAGTATCAATCAGAATAATATATCGTGACATAACCTATTGAAGAGAAATTGGTTTCATAATATCAATCCATCAAAACATTAACCATTAGGAACACTATTACGAATGATATCCTAGACTAACATCCTTAATAAATAATAGTATATAACAACTTATTTAATCCAAAATAAAGAAGATTTTTAAAATATAACTTAGAAAATCAGATTTTTAAACATGTAAGATTTTCAAAATCCTTTTCATTGAAACCACATTGAAAATATATATGGGACACATAGAAAATATATTATAATATATATTCAATAAAATAACATTTCTAATTTGAAAATTTTCATTAAAACATAATGTATTTTGGAAAAAAATTTAATTGAAAATATATTTGGAATAATATAAAATAATCTTAAAGGAATTTTGAAAACCAATTTTATTGAAAACATATAAATGAATAATGAAAACATTTTTAATAACTTTTTTACATAAAAAACTATAAAAGAATCATGAAAATCAATTTGAATTCATCTTTCTATGAATATATTTGATTGAAGTATGAAAATATTTTTTTAAACCATTTCCATTGAAAATTATTTGATAAAATATAATTAAATTTGAAAAAAAATTAAAACATTCCCTAAATATAAATAATTTTATGAAACATTTTTAAAAAACATGTTTTTTAATCATTATATACTTCCATTCGAAGAGAGAGACAAATTGATATTTTCTATAAACTCTCTATTAATTTACTTATGTAACAAAGATTGGGAAATTTATCCAATATATGAAGATTTCCCAAAAAACAATATGATAAGGAAACTCATGAATTTTCTTCTGATATGGATCATAAAATCTCAATAATGGAAAAATACTAAAAAACAATCCTCATAAATGATGAATTATTTTAATAAATGTAAACCACATTGGTAAGTATGAATCATGATACCCATAGTAAAAAAGAGTAAAATAAGGTTTAAAATATCTTTAATTGAAAAAACCGCGATTTTACTTGATTATAAATCCATATACACCTAAAAACATTATGTGCATTACCTGACATATGTATCAAAGAAATAAAAGAGAGAAAACTACTTTACTAATTTCAAAATATTCATAAAAATAAACCACATAAAATAGAGAACTTTAAATAGATATATAAATGAAAATAAATTAAAATTTATGTGTGATTTTATAAATTCATGTTATGTATATAAATTTCCTAAAAGAAACTGGTTGTGAACATGGCATATATCCCCCGATTACTAAAATTTGAGAATAGAAAATCCATTGCATTAGTCTTTACATTTATTATACACATTAAAAAATCCTATATAATAATCATATGATTATTATACATGAAAAATTAATCCATTTATCTTATTTAGTACCATAAATTATTTTATTATGATGTTATATTACCTATTTATTAAAAAATTATTAACGATACTTTTCAGGTATTGTCTTATTTTTTGTATACGTTTTGACATGTAAATATTGGTCAACATACATGGATCCTGATTTAATTTATTACAGAATGTGAATAATGATATAATTATAACATATATTTATTTTATAATTACTTATAAAAATATATTAATGATAGATGTACTAAATGGAATACACCATTCATACTATTGTTAGGCCTTTCGTATGCAATAATGTTTTTTTGTTTTAGTTTGGTATTGAACAAAATAAAGTAATTGGAATAAATTTATATATATATAATCACTCCATTTGAATAAATATTTTTTATATATCATTTATTATCTTTATACTCATATTTAATTCATTCCATGATTAGTGGGAATGAATCACATCACTTGGTTGAGCCGTTAGTTACCATGTCCACAAATAACGTTATCATATTGACACAAATTTTAAAGCACGGATGTATGTTTTATATAGTGATTATAGAAGAATAAATACATCATAAATATATTATATATAATATAATGATATGTTTTAAATCATAATTTTAAATTGTGATAGGTGTCAATGTAAAAATTAACAATATCGTTTCTTGAGGGTGTAATACTCTGTATATAGGAGCATCATGTTCATTACCCCTTAAATGGAAGAGTGTGTATGTGTAAACTTAATCCATATAATAACAATATATCAGTATATTTTTGATATAGATGATATTTTATAATATTTTAAAAATAATAATTGTGTTAGTTGATAATTAAAAAAATAGAATATCTTGTGGACTGATATTACCTCATCTTTGAGTAAATCCTTTTGGTTTATCCCAAGGGGATTCAATGGATTGATTTATTCCAAAATAGAGGCTTCTATGATCAATTTAGGGATGTTGGGAGGAGTTTTTTTTAGGTTTTTTATGATCTAATGTTTTTTGAGAGGTTTGAGGAAGTTAGGGGTGAGTGTCCTTTTATGGAGGAGGAATAGTAGCAATGTTGAAAATATAAAAAGAAATACGCTTTTGAGAGGTGTTACATACATCATTTTCCCCAATTAATTGTTAATATTAGATCCAAAATGGAAAAGGTTCTATATAGTTCAATAATATGGCTTTTGGACATGTGTGAGATCATTTGGCCTTAAATTAATAAAATCTAGCAATTAAATGATCTTATTTTTTCGTATACGGCTATTATTAATATTAATTGTTTTAAATATTTTTTTAAAAATATCTTACCTTATTATTAATTATAATTTATTCTTACTTCAAATATGAAATTCATTACTCTATATTATAATCACAAATTTGGAAATGTTTAATTTAATGTTAATCAGAAAAATAAGGTAACAATTGTAATTTTTAACGTAAAAATGTTCAAAAGATTGAAATATATATATATATATATTGGAATTTTTTGTAAGTGAAATAAATTGGTTTATATGATTGATATTTTATCTAATTATATATATAAACTAATTAAAAACGTTATTTTACTACATAATTAAATTGGATGAAAATTCCACATTGAACAAAATTTCAGGGTTATTCAATTTTCATCAAAATATGAAAGACCATTAAAATTTCAAAATACTCCAATGTAAATATTAATATTTAAATTTTAAAACAATTTTTTATTTTATGAAATAGAAAGTAAATAAATATAAAAACTTATATTTAAAATGGGTTCCCATTATAATATTGTAAAATTACATTTTTGAAAAAATGAATCATTTTATTCCGAAAATATAATTTAATCCTATATAATATTAATAAAATCAATAATATTATAGTAATATTTATTTAAAAATTATAAAATATCGAAATATTATTGAAAAAATTAATCATAATTGGGATTTTAATATTATTGAGATAACAATTTTTTACATCAAAAATCAGTTTTCCTAGAAAAATAATTTCATTATTTTCAAATATATGTTTCACTATATTAATTTAATTGATAAAAATTATAAATTTTATATTCTTATATATATCATATCATCACATATTTTATAATATAATTCGCGACATCCATTCCAATGGCTTGGTGGTAGATATATTGATATTTTAATAGTATTATTTATAATGAAATGTACTTCTATAAAAACAATGACACACATGTAACACAAGTTATCGAAGAGACTAGGTATTTCTTAGAAAAAAATTCAAACTAAGTTTAGTTTGTATTGAAATGTAATTTATGTGTTCTATTTTGTGATATATTAACTTTGTTTTGGGGAGAAAAACTTAGTTTATTTATATAAAAAAAATATATTTAGTGTTGCGTGAAATGATATTGTCAAAAAGATTTAATTAATTTGAATAAATACATATACTTTAGAAAATTATTATATTTTATCATCATGATATTATTTCCATAATGTATTTATTCCATGATAAATTAATTATTGGGCTGGTATACACTAAAAATGTATTTCAAAAGTATATCTAACTGATTTATCTCACAGGAACATTCAATGTATCAAGGTGCTATCTATAACAACTCCCCACTTGTAGTAGTGTTTATAATGCATTCCTTGTATATTTTGTTTATAAATTTTATTTAAAAAATAATATACCTTATACATAAATTTATATATTGATTAATTAATATTTAATATAAAAAATACAATTGTAAATTAAATAACATTGACCAAAACCCACCATTTGTATAAATTGTATATGTTTTTATAAATAATATTTTCTATGTAAAAAATATGATGAATATTTAATATAAAAATATTATTTAATTAAAATTATCAAAATATATTTATTGTTTCAACAGAATAATAATGACTATAAAATTAATAAAATATAAAATATGACCATTACTTAATTGATAATATTTGTTTATTAATAGAATAAATTTCTTTGAAGACTATTGTTAAATTAATTAACTAAATTAATATATTTTTGAAATAAATAGTCCATTTATAAAAAATATAAAACATATAAGAGAATACGGTTCATAATATGGTTGTCCTAGTGTGGAAATCTGTTATAGTCATTTATGTTAAAAAAAATTCCTCATGACTTTTTATAAACAATGACAAAAATAAACCATTAAGAAAACATAAATACAATTACTATTGAAATTTAAAAATTTCTAGTTAAAATTATATTTCTTTAATATATCATTTTAGTAAATGAAACATGCTTATGTTAAAAAAATTAATAAATATACATTGAAGAATAATATTCTAGATAAAAATAGAAATAAGAATGGATTTTCTACCAAACACTTTTCTTCTTGATCCAATTTCCATATATAAAATATGATGTGTAAAAAATAGAATTTATAAAATATGCAAAAAAAATAAGAATAAATGGTTTTTATGATGTTTTGATTAAAATATTTTTTCAACGAAATATAATGAAATACCAAAAAATGATATTGAAAAATAAATTATTACCTCTTGTGTAAGTTTCAAATTAGAATCCTATGATAGAGTAAAAATGAATTTTGACATTAATAATCTTGGAAAACAAGATATTAATGAAAAATAAATAAAATGTGTGCTATATACGACACACACACACACATATATATATATATGTTCATAAAATTGAGTATTCCTCAACAGAGTGAAAATAGAGATTTTCCCCTTACTACATGTGGGTATTTCCAAAATTGTTCTTCTAACCACATATATCATAAATTTTTAACTATTATTATTATATAATAGTTCTGTATACCTATATATAAAAACATAAATTATCCATCTAGAGCATCTTATGCTCTGTTTGTTGAAAATCATTTATTATTCTCACTGTTATGGGCGTTAACTGCTTCATTTTTAATGTTAATTATGGTTAATAATTTTTATTTCTATTAAAAAGATTATGGTTAGATTAATTTCAGAATATTAATAGTTATATTAATATCAAATATTTAAATTGAATGTATATTAAGATTCATCAGTTATAGTTAGAGATTGAAAATTGAGATACTCCATTCTTAGATACATCATATTTTACATATGCATGAATGTTTATTCCAATTTTTGATTGATGTAATGACTTAATGGTAATTATTAATTGACTATCCAAAAATTAATAATATAATCATGTATATTATATATCATAATAAAATATATCATTATTATAAATATCATTAAATATAATTATTAATTAGAAATTCAATCATTTTTTAAAAAACCAAATTTTCAACCTTGGCTATTATTGACATGGTGAAATAAAAAATGACATTTTTTCCACAAATAATATGTCAATAAGTTTCAATGGTTCATCTACTGATAAATGTTTTTTTATATAAAAATATCATAAAAATTAAGATAAATATAATTATATTATAAAATCATGGGCTATTACGATAACCCTCCTGTTGTTTCTGTTATAAATGAAATGATACTTTTTGATTGATGATCGCGATGAAATGAAGATACAATTGAAGAGGAAGATCAAAAATATTTTGGTTCTTATGTGCATACTATATTTTTATTCAGGTGTGATTTTGGAAGAATTTTGGGCATTGGCATTAGCTATGCTATGAAACTCTGATGTTTTGTGGGTAAGTAAGAATCTAGGTATATCTATACAAATGGTTAGATTGTTACGATATATTTTGATTGTTGTAGATAAAACTATTTAATATTCACTAAGTGTCATGTATGAAAATTTGTGTGAGTGTGTGTATGACCTATTGTTGAAATGAACAATTAAAACATCACAATCAATATAATTATTAGGTTTTTTATGGCTATAATTTATTTTTTGGGGGAGGATGGATAGAGGAGGGATGACTAGTGTTATTTCGTGATATTGGTGCAGTGAAGGGGAAATCAAATTGATCATGTTGATAGACTAATGAATGTTTATTTTATAATAATATTACTAGAGTGGTGTGAACCATTGTTAGGAATTAGCATGTATATAATTATTCTATTATCATAAAGAAATATAAAAACATTGTTAAAATAATTGATGATGCTTTAGTATCTTAGGATAGATTAGTGTAGATGAGATCATTCTTGGTACCAAAAGATAGCGGCGAGCATGTTGCATGGATTTTTGTGGATATAGTACCCAAATGTTGGGTGTCATAAAACCAAATATCATTTAAAATTTCAAGTAATAATGTGGATCATCAGTTATTTATTCAATAACATGGTTGGATAAGAATGAATGTTATAGGGAAATAAAATCATATCACAGTTTTCAATTTTTATAGGGAGGATATTTCAAAATTATGCAACACTAAATTTCATGAAATTTATATGGAATATGGGTTATTTTTTATATAGATGGGGGAATAACTTTACATGTAATTTTTATAACAAAATATCAGATTTTGGGAATCATGATAAGATATTTTTTGATATGCCTTGATGTAGTAGAGTTCACTGTGATCTTTATTGAATATCAGTGTGGGGTAATGAGGCCTTATTTTTAAATTTTCTATTGAATATTTCTATTGTATGATGATGTGTAATAGTTATTCCATAATTATATTTTAGTATAATAATATTCCATCATAGAATATAGTGTCATATAGTGTATGTTTTATGGGATTTTTCTATAGGAAGTCCTTATCAAGAGTATTTTTTCATATCCCATTTTCCACACCAATATAGTGTGCTAGTTTATGACCCTTATACATTTTGAAAAATAAAAAAATTCATATGCATTATTATGTAGAGGGATATATTCTCTCTATTTCATTAAGGTCATATATTGATGGTGTTTTTAATGGTATAGCCCACTAAATGGGGTAGCATCATCATTCCCCATAAGATCATTCCATAATTAAGAATGGTAGGACTGTCAAACCCTCTTGGTATGGGTGGACACACACTAATCAACTAGGGTTAATTTGTGGTACAAATTTTTAAAAATTTATTTTTAATATGGGTAAGTTGGTCTTATAATATAAAAAACATGTTAATTTTTGGCTATATAGGTAAAAATGGAGGTCCATTCTTAGTGGGACCCCACCCCTAATATTCTGTCATTAATTCACCCCTATATGTGGGGGTTTTATCTGTGGTTCCTTCAATTTTCTCTTTCATGTCCTTTCATTTTTTAAAAACCAATATATGGTTTTTCTAATAATTCCACTTGATCATGGTTGAATTATATACGATCACGAGATATTTTTATGGATCACTTAGAGGATATCCAAGGAAAATTTTCATTCACAATTAATCACTAATTCATTCATGGTTTGTCACAAACCGTTATAATTTTTATTTTTTAATATATTTATGGAATTTATTGATTTAATAGATGTTATGTTATATGTTTTCTCTTATGGATGTTCTAGTATAATTCCATCAAATTAATGTATGTATTAGATTGTGGCTTTGATAAGTTGATTCCCCTCAGTGAATATTTTAGAAATTTTTAAATTTTGAAATTAAAAAAATGTTCGCATATAAACAAAATCTGCATGTGATTTCCTATGATTGAATAATTCATTTAACATGATAATGGTTGTGGATGCAGAGTTTTTGTGTGAATGTTTATGGGGTATTCTTAATGGTAATAATAGTGGAAATGGTCAGTTTTAAAAAAATATTCCCCTAATTTATAAGAATTTCATTCTATGTATAATGCTGTGTTGTGTCTATACATTTAGTGATTTGATGTAAGTGTAATATGAATTTTTTCCATGAACAACTTAATGTAAGAACACATTCAAGGTCCATTATGGACTCTTGAGAACTAGACTACTACCTCATTTGTTGATGGATGTAGGATTGATTATAAATACACTCTAAGAGTTATATTCACCATGTAGGGATGATATTGTAGTGATTTTTCATAGTGTAATTTATTATAGGTCCATTTTATCAACTTCATATGGGAGAGAGTCAATGAAGAAAATATTTGACCTCAAAATAAGACGGATATCCCCATTAGTTTCCTTTTAGACTTTGGGATATATAGCTTGAAATTTGGGTGGATGTTCATTCTGTACGAGTATGTTAGTATCATGGTGGATATTAAATGTATAGTACTGTGGTAATGTTTGGTGAGAGGATAGAAACAAATATTTTATCAATATGGGATTTTAGATACATGAAATTGATATATTATGATGATGATATTGAGTAAACTACGAATATCATTATCCTATGATTGGTTATCAATCATATTAAGATATGATATCCCCACCGAGCAGTAAGATTATACCCTTGTGTTATTGATACGTGGTAATAGAACCATGTGGGGTGTTTTGGAAGTGTTATATATTAAAGGAACATAGTGGATGTCATTATGTAATTCCAACTATAGAGATGGATAATTTATTTAGGCTACTATTGTAGTGTCATAGTTTAGATGAGGTAATGAGTCTTGGATATGCACTTTAGATGATATCATATGGAGTATATGTTTTGATTGGGCACATGTCCGTCTCATATGTATAACATATGTGTTTACGAGGTATGATATTCCCCAATGTATAATATATGTGGTTATTAGATGGGGATATTTCCATGGTACGTGGGATGCATATATATTTTTGATATAAGAAATATGATGTTCTCTGATACCTGAGGTCCTCAGATGATTGAGTTATCATACATTGGGATGTGATAAAGCCCACTAAGTAACTATGGCATGGTAACTATTTTTCTATTGAAAATTATACATATGTTCTAGTTAAGGGTTGATACCCCTCATGAAAATATAATATAATGGTTCCAATAGGTTATTTCCACCCTTGGGTGTATGATATGTGATGGTTCTAATATGGGATAATACTACTTGTTATTATGATATATGATGGTTCCATGTTGGAGAATGGACCCTCATGTATTTGTGTTATCAGGCACTATATTGTGTTAAATACCTCGATAAATTATAGACTTGTGATTATTCCATGTAGGTTTTCTGACCTAGAAGGTGTATTATATATAGTAATATAATGAAATTCTTCCATTAGTTGTATAAAATATTATGTTTTATGATTTACATGATTCCACATGGGTGATTGTAATTTTTTATCCATTGTACCATATGGTTACCCAAGAGTGACAATACTTCATATTTAAGGGTATAATGTTGTGCTCTATAGGTGCGTTGAATTATTATTAGAGACCCATTAAATTGGATAATGATTTCATAGTTGACCTCTTTTGGCACATTATAACCCATGTCTTAAAATAATTATTTTATCACACATCATCATTTTTATATTATTATAATATAATATGTTTATACACTGATTAATGTTAATGAGAGGTTCACCATTAGTAATACCCTACTAAGGATCACTCACATTCTTTTTTGTTATCGATGGAACATTGAAACCTGATAATATTTTATAGTTTAAAATTCAGATAGGGTTTATGCCAAATGTCATATGATCAAACTGGATATCATTGACAGATATATGAGATGTGTCTATGGGGAAGAATAAAATCTACCATGTTTATTTTTTCATCATTTTTTATATATGATTTGATTAGTTATTATTAGTTTATATTTTTTGTATTCATGACTATATATTAATGTTTTTGTACCAGGACGCGTCTCCAACTAACCCAACACCTATCCGGGTTTGTGGCTAGGCCTGAAGGTCATTCCTGATCCCCATGGGCTGGAACAATTGCTAGGGTAGAAAATAAACATGTTGGAATGATTTAACAAAATATACCATGTTAATATGACCAAAAAATTTAATAACACATATCTGAAAAATTCAAACCAAACACTCTCTGAACAATGTTTATATTTAAGGATGTTTGATTTCAACAAAAATTAAGGCTACACAAAAAAAAGACAAAAAACACCAACTCATTAAACCACAATGCAAGGGGGTCCAACACCATCAAGACATCCCCACAATGCGACACCATGGGAGATGAGTAATGATCCAATCCAAGATCACCAAACCATAATACCTTTATCCAGGGACAAAAAAACAGGGTATACATACACCAAATTTCATATAAAGGGTGTGATCAAAATCCTAGTAGGATGCCACTGAGAAATATATGTTTCATGATATAATTTCTAAAGACAACTAACATGAACATTTAAGTAATGTTCTAGAAAACAAAACATTTAAGGAAATGTTTACAGAGAAAAAATATTCAAGGGGGAGATTATAATAGAAAATAATTATTCAAGAAAATAATTTCATGACGCACACTTTTAATGGTGTATTACTAGAGGAAAAACTTTTTACAAAACAATAATATTAAAATTAAAACACATTCATGGTCCACCATATGCTGATGTATGACACCTTTCCATATAATCTGCATGTCACTGGAGATCCCCATTAGTGAATCCCTAGAGTTAATGTAGCATGAGTGGGACACTAGAACTACTTACATCATAACAATGTGGGATATAAACCATGACCATCGTCATTATCTTGCATGAAACACTATTAAGGGAATCCTCTAAAAACTAGTGGTCTCCAAAAATCATAGTTTAGATAGTGTTATAATCAGCAATCCTGGTAAGTGAAAATTGGCCAAGGCCACTTCTAATTAACTAACACACTAGAACTGTCCATCCCACCAAAATACCTAGGATGCTAACAAGACCATTTTAATGATAATATTTCCAACATAGAATCACTTTTAGTCAAAAAATACAAAATCTTCAATGAAATCACCCTTATTCCATTTTACAAACCATCCACCATTTTACTAAAATAAAAAAACAATTTCTAATGTTTTTATTAACACATACCCAATCCCCAAAACTACCTTTTAATAGAACAATAAATATTGTACCATTAATCACCAAATTCCATGGGCCAAGCTATATTTTAGAAATCTATACTGAAACATGATGCAATTTCATGACATTAATTTCAATATTTAAATCATTTAAAACTCACATTTAAAAATTAATTAAAACCCACAAAATGCCAAATTCTACATTTCCCATGGAAAATGTTCACCCAAACCCATCCAAAATAAATGTTCCCTTGAAATAATCATTTGTGTTCTTTAAACAAAACATTAGACCTTTTTTACGAAAACATTACCTAACCACATACACAAAACGACCTCTTTTGTTTAATGAAAATCCATTTCTAACACATAAGCCTACCAATCATTAAAAACACATTTCACACCACATAATTTATTAATAAAATGACTATAAATTAATAAAAAAGGATATTAGAAAAATCCAAAATTGAAAAAGCATGGAACCACCTACCTCAGGTGGAGATAATCATTAAATTCACTGTGAGTCACCCACCACACCATAGTTGCACACCGGTAAACCAATATTGAACACTCGAAAGGAATTCCTTATAGAAAACAATAATATAATATCAATAAACCTAATTTAATATGATAAATGAGTAAGAATCCCCTAGAAAGAAGTAGGGGTTTACCTAGAGGGATAGCAGCTGGAGGGAGGGGTTGTGCATAGGGGAGACATCAAAAGTGAGCTCACTGGAAGAAGGGTCAGCTAGTGGAGAGGCATGCCAGAAAGAG
The DNA here is from genome assembly GCA_963277665.1 of Viscum album. Classification (NCBI taxonomy): domain Eukaryota; kingdom Viridiplantae; phylum Streptophyta; class Magnoliopsida; order Santalales; family Viscaceae; genus Viscum; species Viscum album. The sequence continues at coordinate 1,350,248,532 of OY728147.1, read as the reverse complement.
GGTCGGATAGTAGGGGTCACACCAAGGAAGAACCATCTATAAGGGGTCTTTACAAAGAAGATCATTGTTTTGATATATAGGAGGTTTCCTGGCCGGGGAAGCATTGTCTGGGAGGATAGAGGCATGATTCTGGAGGATGGAAGTGTGTAGAGTAGTGGGTTTGATATGGGTAGAGGGATAGGTATAACAATTTGTTTGGAGGAGGGGGAAATGGGAGGAAAGGGAACTCTATCGAATAAAAATTAATCTCCTAATAATAATTATTATAATTTCATTAATAATAATAATAATATCTATAATGTTAATTGACAACATAATGATAATAATAATAACAACAACAACATAATTATAAAAATAATAACAACCTCATAATAATAATAATGATAATTATAATAAAAATAATATTATTATTATTAGGAATCATAATAATAATAATAATAATATAAATATTTTTAAATAATTTTCTTTTTATTTTAAGTTTTTCATTTTTATTTTAATTTAAAAAATATAAACATCAAAATCTAAAATAAAGGTAAAATAGAAAAAACTACAAGATTCTAGGCCAGGATGTGAATATTATATCCACCATAACACTTTCTTCCCCCCGAAATCCACAACATGGCTTAACCTAGACAAATTAATCAATACCACTTCATTGTCCAAGGTAATTATTAATTGAAAACAAACAAGAAAATAACATATCACAATAAACAAAGGAAGAGACTTCCAAATAAATATTATGAGACACAAAATGGACTCCTCACCATGTTCCACACACCACAAAAAGTAAAAACATGTCCCATTAATCGATCAATGGAATATAGTTCCCCATTTTCCACAATACAACCCCTTAAGTCAAATCACAACAAACTTTAATAAAAATAATCCACACCACATTCCTGAAAGAAAACTGTAACTGATGAACACTCCTATAATTTCAATACAAAAAACCTATTGGTTTCACTCCAATCCCAACATTTACTAAAGATAAGACCATGTGGTTAGATAGCTCTAAATAAGACCACCCACCACAAGGCCAATCACTATGAAAAAAAACCAAATGTTTTAAATGGGGCTTCCCTTGTAGACTTCCCACCAAAAGAAATAACTTAATCCCCAGGAAATAACTGGGGAACCACTGGGGGAGGCATGCATAGACTCCCCATCAAAAGGGTTAGACTAACATCACTTCACTCTAGAGTAATTCCAGCGAGATCCATAGTAGGTCTCCCTACAAGAAAAACCAACTTATCGAACAAACACGTGAATTACTATAAGGGACTGTGGAAATCACCTAATTGAGAACATCCCATACACCAATTTCCTCACCATAAGAGACAAGACTAATAAAACTCAAAACAATCCAGAAGAAACTGCACAGTTCAGAACTCCCACGATATTACCAATATAAATTGAGAAAAAATCATAAATGAAATAAAGATGGACTTTTTTGGTTGATCATACATAGATAAAAACATGGAAAGTCACATCCACAAGGGTGAAAGTGTAGAGTTTCAAGATAATGATAAAAATACAACTATATATAAACAAAGAGCAATTCTTCAACCAACAAGAGTCAAGGAATAGAGATAGAGTCCCCATGTCTCATTCCAATAATGAAACCACTAAAATAGAGCTGCCACATAGAAACCTCAAACTGTATCCACCCACCATAATGGAGACAGAATATATACAGGGATCCCTGAAACACCTAGGAGTTCATGTCTATAAGTCATCTTAGATCTAGGACATACGGCTGGAGATCAGATGGTTGAAGCGTATCCTTCTTCATAGATAGCCACTATAACCATCCAAACAAAACTTCTTCTTCAACTGACTAATGTAACCACGTCACAATCCATATAGCACCACTAATCACAACACATACCACCAACACTTGTTTCACAATACGGAATTTCACAATGAACATGACCTAGTAGATACCCATGCATCATACCATACACATTGAGCAAGGATATGAAAAAATAAGAACATAATGAAAATGTTTCCATCATAATGTAGGAAAATATAGAATTTCATAAATAGAACAAGTTTATATTAAAACCAAAGTTCTCATATATTTTCACAACCTTCAAAAATGTCAACTAACATGACCATGACAACATAAGAGAACATATAATGGTTAGATCACAAAAACGGAGTACAAAACAACACAAGAATCCTTAAAATAGTCATAACATCCTCTTATGACATGATTTTCCACATTGGTGGCCTAACATGATCATTTCAATAAAATGAATCTGATGAAAGATTCAATGACCTTTTACAGATAGCGTCCAACACCAACAACCAAAACATCTTTCCATTTTACCCTCTATATTTCCCTTCCCCTCTTCAAGGAGGTAAATTCAGATATATCGATGCCAAACATCACCATAGTCAATCAGATGACTCAAGGAAACCAAATTTTTGTTCAAATCTTCAATCATATGCTCTATTGCTATGAGAGGATCTACCGATCTGGAAAATAGTAGGTGGGATCAATTCTAAAACCCAAGAAGAAATACTTTTCATTGATCAACCAGTGGGTCTCTTATCAGTGGATCACATGTGGACCAACATCAAATATACATCAATTCATTATGGGGACACTAGCTAGTAATAAAATCCTAGAAACTTTAAAGATGGTTCTATTTGCCAAAACATACCTCAATAAACAGAAAATAGACAAAATGGTAACCCAGAAAAATGTATCACAAAATTTTGTTCATAAAAAACCATTAACCATTATCCCACAACTATCTAAAATAAGAACTCAATTCCAACACATGATTCGTCTTGAATGGATTTTAAAAATTGAAATTCCTCGCAAAAACATTACCAGAACACAATAAGTCATACCATGCACTATTGTTTTTCAAACTATATTTTTAGGCTGAAAATTTACAAATGGTACTTCATGGGCCTCACACATGCATGTTTTTGTGCAAACTGGACACCAATTCACCACCCACATATAACCAATCCATATGGTCATCCATGAAAATACCAATGTTTAGAACTCTTTTTTATCAATTCTTAAAATAAGCATTCAATCAAAATCATAAACATTCCGATTTCAATGAAAACATATTTCCAAACCCCACAATGTGATTTCCCGAACACATCTCCCAGATAAAAACACATTTAGTTTCACAAAAACACAAATTTTATCAAAAAAAAATTATTTAGAACTCATTATATTCTTATTTTAAACATGTTTCCCAAACCATTCTAAATAATTACTATATTTTTTGAATACCCAAATTTTCAAAAACCCTGAAAATTATTTATAAAGTCCTCCTATTAATGGGTTTACTCAATAATATTTAGAAAACCCAACTTCCAATTTTTTAAAATCAACTATATTTTCCTTAAATTCGTGTTTTTTTCAGTTTTGAAATTCAAAAAACTACATTGAGAAAACAAGAATACAAAAAACAACATATAAGAATAGTAGTGTCAATGGGAAAAATTGAAATATGGTTAGTATCCATATTCCATGTAAACCACCATCACAAATACTATTTTTAGATAATGTCTCTAGCTCAACCTCATAATACAGTCCCTTAGAGATCACAATGACCATTAAACCAACTCCAATTTCATTCCCCCAATAATCTACGAACCAGAACAACTAAATGAGTCCAACGAAACCCACCTTCCCCTTGTTACATGAGTCCCTTCATGAGGTTTTATTTCCAAGAACCCTACTCATAATAGGTGTGTCAAGTCCCAATATTCCAAAATCCCGCATACTGTGACTTATCCCGAACGAAAATGTCCCAAAAGTGAAAACATAGCTTTTATTCAATTTTCTCATTAACCAAGTGATGTCTCTATCCTACATTGCACTTGAACCAGTCTGTAGTAAAGACTGAAAGTCATTTCTATTCCCCATGGGATAGCACAAGTGACCATGTATCAAATAAATGTGTGGGAATGACTTTCACAAATTTACCATGTTAAAATAACCAAGAAAACTAATAAACAAGATCTGATATATCCAAACCAAATGTTCCCCTAAAAGTTTTAAGATTTAAGAATACAAACTGTAAACAAAATCCAATGATAGAACCAAAATGTGATACCAATGAAAAAATCAATCCACCATATGCTTAGGAGGTGAATCACCCTAAATCCATCCCCATAACACCACACCAAGGCAGAAAACTAATCATCCAAACCAGAATAACCAAAGCATGTTTCCTTTAACATGGGTCAAAAACAAAAAAAAGACTATATTCACCAAAAGGTGCATGCAGTGTTTGAGACAAAATACAATTGGATTCAACCTAGATATAATGATTCTATGCTAAAATATTTAAATACAAAAAAAATATATAAGGTACGAGAAAAAAAACATTAAAGGAAATATTTAAATAGAAACCATATTCATGGGGGGACCTTTTAATAGAAATCATTTTGATAGAAAAAATTTTTTAAACCACACTAATAAAATGGTGACTTATCAAAAGAAATAATTTTTTGAAACCACTGAAAATAAAATTAAAAAACACATTAGGACCACATTATGTCGATAGATGGAACCTTACTATATATTATACATGTCACAAGAGAGCCCTATTAGTGAATCCCTAGCGTTAATCTATCATGAGTAGGACACCAGAACCTCATACCTCGGTGCAATGTTTCTTAGTAACAATGCAAATCATCATTCTCATGCATGAGCTACTATTAAGGGACACCCCATTACCCATTGGTCTACATGATCAGATTTTAGCTAGTATTAGAATTGTCAATCATGCTAACTAAAACCGGGCCATAACCACTTCTGAATAACTAGTGTTCTCTAACTAGTCATCCCACATGGACACCAAGATTTTATTTTCAAAAAATTTTCATTTTCAAATTTCCCACATGACATCACATTCACACAAAAAAATCCATGAACATCAAATAAATCAACATTTTTCTATAAAACAAATCATCCTTATTTTTTCTAACAGTAAAAAATCCATTTTCAATATTTTTATCAACACATTCTTGATTTCCAAAAAACCCTTTTACATGCACAATAAATATTATACAATTTATTACCCAATTCCATAGGGTAATCATTTTTAATAAATCCACACATAAATAAGAACCATTGTGGAAACATTCATTTCATCATTTAACCAATATATTATTCAAATTTAGAAACTAAAAACCTACGAAACATTATCAATACAACTTTTCCCTCTAAAATAAATCACCTAAACCCATATTCACTATCTATTCCCTTGAAAAAAATGTTTATATACCTTTGAACAACTCATAAGACATGTTTAATGAAAATTCTACCTCACTGTTGAAAAAATGCACCCCCTTTTCTTTAATTAAAATCCATTTCTAACACACAATCCTTAAAAAAATTAAAAGAAAATAAAAAAACAAATTTTATTTATATAATGAAGATAAATTAATAAACAAGAATATTGAAAACACTAAAAATTGAAAAATCATGGAAACATCTAACTTGGGTGGAGAAAAACCATACAGTGAATATGAATCAACAACTGATCCTGAGAAACACCTCGATATTCCAATATTAGACACTAACAAGGAATGAATTACCCAAAATCATAAGATCAAATCAATATATCTAACTGAAACCCATGAAAATGGATGAAAACCCTCATAAAAAAGAGGGGATTACCCAGAGAGGCGGCTTCCGGAGGGAGGGCATGTGCACTAGGGAGGCACTAGTGTGGAGCTCTCTTAAAAAAGGGATGGTCCACAGGGAGGCATGCTGAAAAGAGATACAACCAATATGGGGTCATGCCAGAGAAGAATCTTACTTCTTGGGGTTACTGAACAGATGATAAGGTCGCCTATTTGGAGGAGGTAGGTCGATCTAGGAAGCACCAGAAGGTAGGATGGGGTTCAGCCGATGTAGGACGGTTCCACATAGGGGAGTAGTAGGGAGATGGGTAAAGGGAAGGGGAAGATGAGTTCATGAGGCATATGGGGGAAATGGATGGAAATGGAACCCTGGAAAAAAATAAAAAAAAATAATTATTATATTTATAATTATAATAATAATACCCAAAATTTTAACAGATAACATAATAATAGTAATAATAATAACAACATTAACCAAATTAAAATTATATTAATAACCTCATAATAATAATAATAATAATAATAATAAACATTATGACAATAATCATAAAAATAATAATATTGTTAATAATAATAATAATAATATAATCAATATTATTATATTTAAATCATTTTATTTTTATTTTACTTTATATGAGTTTGATATTAATATAATCAATTTTGAATAATAAAAAGACTCAAATATAAGTAATCTAACTCCTAATTTAAGGTTTCGGACATGGGGAGACACATTTGACATAGCATGGACATGTTTTATACTTTCCACAAACTCTGATTTATTTTCATGGAAATTTATTTATAATATATGATTTTAACTATTGTATGACTCTAAATGGGGGTTTAGTAACCCCATAACATCACCATAACCTATCAATATTTTTCATTATGGGGTACTTATTAACTATATTTCATTAAAATTAAATAGAATTATTTTATAATTTATGTAGTAATAAAATGTATTGGGTTACAACATATTTACATTAACTACACACTTTGTAAAAAAGTCAACATTTGTTTCAGATGTATGTCAATATTAAATATGTACCTAAACACACCATTTACTAACAGTCACATGGTTTGTAAATATTATAATCGATCTCCCATATCGGTTTGAGAATGGGAAAATGATAATGATTTTTGTTTATAGTTCATGTAATCATGTCTTTTGACCCACATCATTGAGAAATTTTTATGTGATATTCAAGATTTATTCATATTTTCATATCCTATTTACGGTCATATGAAACCACACCATCACATCATCCTTAAATATATATTAATTAACCATGAAAAAATTTAAAACATAACATTATATTTTTATAAAAATAATAACTATTAAATAATTATAAATTTATATGTGTACTCTTTGATTCTCCTGGAATTTTAGAAGTGACATATGATGTGGTAGGAAACATTCCTGACACTATTAGTGATTTATTTCTATGGATAAGGCCTCAATTAATTGGACAAACACAATCATGAAATATTCATTAAGAAAATAATTTCACATATAATATATATTAAATTTATTATAATATGTTCCATATACTGAAAATGGATTTCTCATTGATTACTATTTCGGTTCAAATTCAAGATTATTTTTCCTATAAGATTAATACTAATGAAAAATTAATCTAGTACAATTTACATATCCTCCATTAATTATGAAGCTACATAGATGAAAATGCAAGTGCTAGTTTTCTAAGATCGATCATCTCATGTCATTCTCCCTTGATCACTCCAAGAATTATATCACGCTAGAAGAATTATTTCTTATTCTTGTAGTCTAGAGAGGGAGGGTGATAATGATAATATTTTATTATTATTTTTTTGCCATGATATTATTAATTATAGGTATTTGAAGGAGTTATATATAGAAAATATCATTCTATAAAAAAATTGTCACATTAATGTTTAAAAAGATATATGATTGGTTATTGAGATATGAGTAGGATTTTAATAATATTAAAGAGGACCTTATTAATTAATTAACTAAAAATAAACCCCATATGAAATAATTATTATTATTGCTGTTATTTTGATTATAACTATTATAAAAATATTTTTATAATCCCTGACATGAACTAACTAAAACAAAATTAAATATCATTCCCATTAATAAATCATCAATGTTTTTTCTACTTTATAAATTAATAATATAAATTTCTATAATGATTTTAATACTACCATCAATCCTTATCAGCATTTATCAAGCATAGATTTATAAATATTTATTTTTAACATATTTCATTATATTACTCATTCACTAAATAATTGTATTAAATTTCTAATCAGTAACTATTGAATTTTTATTTAGTTATATTAAACTCATATATATTCTCAACTCAAATACCATGTATTAAATTTATGAGATCAATAGAAGTAGAATAATAATTATTCCATGATCATGTGATGGGTATTTATTCCCATAAAAATATTAAATATAATTAATCTAATATTTTAGAGGAACATATTTTGTCACCATCTCAAGCTCATTCGTTAGAGGAATATGTCATCTTGTCAATATAAAAATATAATAACACACCATTGAACCTATATAGTATGATGTTAATAACACAATTAAAACATCATCATTTGAATGTCTATTTTGTAATATATTCCCATTTTCATGATATCCCTTCATGCAGGTTACATACATCTGTCATCATGGTAAATGCCTGATATAGCTTTCACTGATAAAAATACATCAACTAATTGGTAATCCTCAATATTCATGAAATTAATTAGATAGTTCCAATATTATCAATATCATATCCATTTATTTTAATTGAATAATCCATTCGTGTTTTATTAAACCAATCTAGTATCACTTATTACACACTCAACATATCATACTTCGCCGTATATATATTGACATAGTTTGTTATAATAAATCTAGGTAAATGATTCATGATATACATATATAATGATATAAAATATATAAATATTACATCCATATATAAGAATATCCGATTATGAAAAAAAACATGTTCAATTCATATGGGTAGTAATTTCCTAGCAATATCCTCTCTTGGATATTACCAATGGTGAGACTTAACAAGCTGAAGACTCATCTGCATAAAACAATATTGACCAAGATAGTCAAAAAAATTATATCCTTCAAATTGATGTCAACTAGAATATATTATAAAAAATTAGACTAGTGTCCTTCCCCTTTAATGTTCCCATTATATCAATGAAATAGTGAATGATTCCATTTATATCAATGTTCTCAGGTTTTTTTAAATTAAGGAAAGATATAAATACACTCATTATGTTACAATATATTTATTAATATTTAGGCCTTTCAATATATATATATATATATAATAAAACTTACATAGTTAGTGGGTTAAAGGAAACTAACTCCAACAAAAAAAATACTAAATCCATTTATTTATCAATTTATCTTATTAGAATACCTAAAACACTATTTAACCCTATATGAATTAAATTAGAGGTAAACCCCTATAATGTGAAATATATAATTATACTAGGGATAATAACCTAAGAATAAAAATGTATCTATGTTGTACTCAATCCTAGTTTACATTCCAAAATATTTTTTCTTTTATATGAAAATAAAATGAGTTCATATAAAGATAAATTACATTTATAAACATTACTCAACAACGAATCATAACAGAACCTCACATCCAAACATATTTAACTAATTTAGAATATTTTTCTATCATAAATAAATATGAAATTAAAATGAACCATAACTGGGTAAATTTAATACTATTTATAATATTTCAATTTTACTTTGGATTTTACTCAAGAAAATTAATGGATTTTCTTCATTTGAAGACATACTTTTATAAATGAATTTTTATAAAGGTCCATCCATTAAATTTGAAAATGTTCATTGAAACTATATTATAAATTCATATTTTATATCCAAATAAAGGGAAAATAATTTATTAATTCAATGAAATCAAATGATGGAACATATAATAACATTATTATGGATAAAACATTCAAAAAACATTTGTCTCCATCAAAAGAAATCATTTAATAATAAAACCAACTAGATAAAAAGTATAGAATTCAGGAAGATTTTTTATTTATGATTGATATTTAAGGTCAATGAAGATTCCTTAGATTAGGAGTATTTATATATATATATATATATTATATGACTTTAATGAAATTTAAATTTGGGTTTGGAATCAAGAATGTATTAATATTTAAAAAAAATAATGGATAAAAATATCATAATTTATTAGATATAAAATAAATGTTGTCAATACCGCATAACGAAAATGAAATTACTTTTGGAATCAAAAAATGAGAACCCAATCTAGAAATAACCCAGGAGAGAATCTAAATCACTAAATCAATTTTACTATATCTTCCATAGTTAATGAAAACTGAGGGAAAAAAGTAATATTAATATAAATTATTGTTCATCAACTAATTTTACTACAATATTCATTATAAAATAAATAATGAATCCCTTGAGATTTGATTAGAATGAGGGTAACAATAAGGGTGATAGAATGTCTGGGTCGAGAAATCAAATTATATGAAAGTTTGAATCAAATATTTTTAATTATAATATGGAAAATATGGATATTATATAAATTTGATAACCATACATTATAGTTCATGAAATTTCATTCATTTATTATAGTGTGGAATGAAAACCAAAAAGGTAATACTAATTAAAATATGACTACCCAATGTATCCTTATGGAATTTACTATATTATTCATAATGTTATTGCATGAATTGTTCTATCTTATTAATGGAATGAGTTTCAATCACACGACCATCACACAGAAATTTACAAATGAATGGAACAGTTTCATAAGGGAAACCCCTTTTGTATGTAAATAGAGTGCATTGGTTATGCCCTTATATATAGATATTTTGTCATTTAGGAACCCTTCATACACATATAATATGTTTCCATCCATGATTTGATTCCCTTTGTCCCAGATTCTCCCTCCTCGACCATAATTAACTCATGAAACCACATCAACACAACTTAATCCCTATCATCACAACCTAGTATTATTACTACAGTAAAATTATCAAAATTATCCTAGTAGAACACTAGGAAATTAATATTTGATTATGAAAACAAGAAAAACACTGTATCCTATCCAAAACACATAGTGCCCACCCAAAATCACGCTAAATTAATGAATGACAGTTAATAGAAAATAAAAATATATTCCATAGTTTAAAATTATTCAATGTGAATTATAATCATTCATCCTAATGGATTCAGGTATTTAAATCTTTTTTTGGACTCAATGGTAATATCCTTATACATTTATATATTCAATAATAATAAGATAATTAAATTATTAGATTGGATATTTCCATCCAATCACTATTGATTAAACACTCATAATGTGTAACAAAACCATGTTAAAGTATATTTCTTTTGTTTCTTTATTATTTATCCCTTTTTTCAAATATAATAATCTATATTTTCCAATAGATAAAATATGTACAATCAAAAATGGTACCATTATTTGACTATGGGAATTTTGTTGAACACTAATTCACCCTTAAAAAAGTTCATATTTTTTCTCCTGGAAGGTCATTGATTTTTTTGAATGAATATATGTTAATATAAGATATAATATTAAAAATGTATAGTTTTTTTAATTGAAATAAAATCCCAACCAAAAGGTAAAAAAATAGAATGTCATGATATAAATATGAAAAATGAACAATATATTTTAGAAAGAGATTTAACATTTATTGATTTTTTTTCTTTTGGAAGCATTGTGTATATTGAAATGATATACTGGTTTTAATCTACTTAATGTAAAATGATTATAATATAATGAATGTTGTGGTCTTTTTGGAGTTAAATTTCTAATTGTATAACAATTCAATCATATGCTAAATTTTTAAAAAACTATTGGTGAAAAAAACTAAATTATTTATTTTTTTTATAAAATATACGATCGTAGAAATAAACTTTATGAATATATACAACACAATTTAAAATCGATATATATTGTAAAATGAAAAATGTATTTATATATTAATATATAGAATAAATAACCCAACCTTCATCAAAGTTACATTGGTAGATTCACAAATGTTGTGTCATTATACCTTGTACACATTGTTTTCAGACCTTAATTCATTTGATTAAATAATGATCGAATTTAAATAGTTAAATAAATATTCAATGCAGTTTGATTCTGGGTAATGACTATATATGATAATTATTTGTTTGAAAATCATTTTTCAATAATAATAAATAATAAAAACACATTGATTTGTAATGTTTTTCTATAAAACAAACTCGGCTATATTAAAACATTATAACGTGTGAAATTATATTAATTTAAGAAATTTTTTATTTCAAGTGAAGATTTCGAAAATAGTTTTTTTATAATGAAAAACCAACTATCAATCCTTTTTTTGACGATTATAAAAAAAATAATGGTTACTAGACCATGACCGATGAGAATAAAAAATTTTATAGGTGACATGCCCACATCTCTCAAATGAAAAATAACAAAATAACTTTTAAATATGTTTTTCCTTATGATTTAAATATGAAAAGATAGAAAAATTTCTATAATATATAGGTTAAACAGGTAATAATATTATTTATTTATATAGACCATAGAGATTAAAACATTTAAACCAGTAATGATTTTTCATCAAAAAAATATATGGTCCCATGATGAAAATGTCTACAAATAATTATTCATAAAATATCTTATTGATTAGTTAATATTAAAAAAAATAGATGCTTTATATATATATAAGTCAATATTAGTGTTCACAAAATGATAAAATGACATTCATCGAGGAAATAAAAAATAAATTATTTATTTTATGTAGATTTTTATAATAGATATTGTAGTGAATTTACATGTAAAAAATGGATTCTAATTTTAGAAATTATATAATAAATCCTGAATATAGTGCATTTTACATTTTAAATTTGATATTTTCACAAAAACTAAGTACAAATGTGTTTGTATCTAGATTTTGTGATTATATCACCCTATTTTATTATATTATATTTCTATAAATTGTTCTATTATTTTAGTAAAAGTGATGAATAAGAGATGTTTTAATGGCTATGTGTGTTTGTATTTTTCTGAAATTAATATAATAGATTTTTCCCCATTATTTTAACAGTGAATAAGGGTATACTTTTTAAACATTAGATGTATTAATGAACTAAAATACCTATTATGAGATATAAATAATGGGATAGTTCAAAAATATGATTATGATGAGGTTAATATTATTTAACAATGAGTAGTTTATAATAAAAATATCTAACATGTTCTAAAAAACATGGTAGAAGTGAGTATATTACCATTTAAGGAAATATAGATTATCATCATAAAATTTATCACACATTAATAAATGATATATTATATCAATGTATTATAAGACAACATGAATTATCAATTTAATATTTAGGGTAAAAACAATCACTTCATTATTTTCATAAGATAAAAAATGTATTATTTAAAACTAAGTCCATTTATATTTTTATGAAAATTATTTAGAATGATGTATTTTAAAGAAATAAATTATTTATTTCTATTCTAGATCGTATGAATCCTAATTTTCAGATATCCTATTTAATTGGATTTTTTAAATTGTTAAGTAATATCATATATAAAAATTTTAAAATATAGTTTCATAAGGGCGATCTATAATTTAAAAGGGAAAAATAAATGAATTATTTTTGAATTAAATATATTATTTGTATATATCATTATTTGGTTGGATAAGAATATAAAAATTACCATATAACACATATATAGATGAATATTTCTAATAGAATTCAATTATCTTATTATATATTAAGGTTCTCCTAAATATTATTAATAATTAAAAGAAAAAAATGTTATTTAAAAATTTGGATGGGTTAATAGATTGAGATCGAGATACCATTACATATTTTAGAAAAAAATATAAGTATCTATATATAATAATTTTTTTTAGAAAACAAAATAAATAGATATTATTTTATTATTTTTAATAACCTATCTTAGACTCCAATGTATACCGATGTTGGGTTTTAATAATAATTTAGGATAACATATTCATTACTAATTGGTATAGAGTTTTCACCCTTGTTTTGATGTTCACAATGTAATGTTTATTATATTATTAAGGCATTTTATGTTTTATGGTTGTATTTTATACAAGATTGTTTTTTGCAAAGGTATTGGAATGACCCACTTCCAAAAAGGAATTTTGTATAGGTATTAGAAAGACCCATAGTGAAGACAAGTCATCATCCGGATAGAAATATTGCTATGTATTGAAAAGTGATATATCCCGAATGGTGTCCCTGTTGATGATGAGTCAACACCAGATGATCAATAATTATGATTATTTAAAAAAGGGTTGAAATGGCATACCATTGAGATTTGTCAAAACTGGGCATGAACTACATTCATCCTAGCGAACCATTGTTGTGACTCACTGCCATGTTTTGTCACTTATATGATGAATCACCTCTAATTTAGTCTGACCTTTAAAATATTCATCATAGTTGTACTAATAAATTTAAATTAGGTATTTTAAGTAGATCTATTATCATGTTTAATGTTGAAAATTATTTAAGGGGTTTTAATAAAAGAAATTGTTGGAAATATTAAAAGAGGATGTCAGATATCGTCACAAGGTGTACAAGATATGGATTAATGTGCCCCAAATGAGGACTCCTACACATTTTTATTAAAAACTAAAAATAATACTCCCCTATGAATACATATATACATGTGAATTTAGTTGAAACTATATTGAATGAAATAGAATATTGTTGTAGTTTGTAAAATTTTCAATAAAGCATACATAATACATCATATCATACAAAAAATACGAGAAATTGTATCATAATAAACATTAAAAACCATTTCTCTTGATAGGGTCAGAGAAAATACAATTCCTAGTTTATCAATAATTTTCAGGAATTTAACACGACTTCCTATCCAAGATACATCCTGGGGTTCTCGAGCTTTAGATAACCTATGACCATGAAACACCATCCATTATTTATATTTACACATTATAATTCACTTTTATCATGTACATTTTGAGTAGTGTACAGACATCCAGATATATTAACCACACCCTGACTCATGAGCATCAACTGGATGATACAACATATCTTCTTAATCCCACATTACATTTTTGACCTATAGTGTCGTGGAAGTGGTCTTTGGGTTGCATGTGCTTTTTTTATTTTATATGTTAATTGAGGAAGATGTTTATGAATGGGAAGGTAGTAAGAACCCAGTTTTTTCTGCGATAGACTTTGTAATATATATTGATGTTATTCAAGAGCAGCCCCTTCAAACGGCGTGCGATTCTGAGCCCCGGTGTGGCCTGAATTAAATTTTCTGTGCGTTCACACTGGAAACACCAAATAAGTGGGATAACATCTAAATGGTGTTTCAGATCAAAGATCTGAGTGTAGGGATGTGTCCAGAATGGGGTGTTTACCCTAGGAACGACATAAAATAAGTCGGCACGGGACGTTTGGACCCCTCACTAGCATTAGGAACGTTAAATGGATAAATTAATTAATTAATTTATTCGTTTAATGGCTTAACTAAAATATCTCTTAAATGGTGGCTCGAATTGGAAAACGAAGGGATCCATTGAGTTCAGAGCGTGACATTTTGCCTAGGAGGGGTATACGTTCTGCGGGTGAGGGTCGTCCGTGGAAAATGGCCCTAGGGGCATTTTTGTAATTTGGAATCCTCGGGCGTGGGCATCGTAACTTTTCAACAGGGTCCCCCCTGGCCTGTCTTTTAAGCTATGAGCAGCGTTTCACGACTTTCTCATCGGGCATCCGTTCAGGGTGTGCGAGCAGTCAATTCTGGATGTTTTTCAGTGGCGATTGCAATGGTGCAATCTGCCCGCTCTAATCCGGCACGATGGTGCGGGCCCCACGAGGCTCGTTTGGGAGTTGACGGTGATTTTCCATCTCTGTCACTGAGCGACTGTTTTGGACAAGTGAATAGTCCATTGCGTTTACTTTTTTGAGAGGATCGCAATGGTGCGATCCGTTCGTTGTCTTTCGGGACCGAGATGTGGGTCCCACGAAGCGCCGCTCTTGTGGGGTGTGCCAGAATGCATCTTTTTTTAGGATATCTGTTGCGCTCATGTGGGTAGTCTTTTTTACGTGTTTTCACGAGGGGATCGCAATTGTGCGATGCACCTGACTACTTTGGGGCCGAGGCTTGGGATCACAGGACGTCATTCGGGCATGAGGCGGTGTTGGTGACTTTTCTGTTGGATATCAATTTGTGTTGAGAATGTAGTCTATCTCATGTGTTTTTCTGTGAGGATTACAACGGTGTAATCTATTTAGGCGATCATATCCTTATACGTGATCTTATCAAATGTGGAAAGATGAAGGTGCCCTAGTGGTGGTTCTTCTACCGTGTTCGTAGTAGACCCACTGCGTGTGATCGCGTGCACTCTCGTGTGAGTGGAGTAATGATTAATGACATGTGGTTGGTCATTCCTAGGACGATGAGGTGGCAATTTGGAAAAGTTACATTTACGCCCTTTTCGTTGAAGTTGGGGTGCCCTGTGCACAATAGCCTTAGGGCTGGAGACGTGGTATACTCTGGGAGTATACGGGAGTGTTGGGAGGTACATTTGGACGTTGGTACCTGAGAATGTTTGTGCACTTGGTTGGGGTTGACTTGGGGCCACACGTCGTGTGGGTCCCATGTGCGTGTCGTGCTCCACTTTGCTTACTTTTACCTCTCGCGATGTAGAGGGTCCCTCTGTGCTCATTTGATTGGCCAATAGGGTGGAGTTTTCCCCTTACTATATGCTTTCTTGTTTGACCAGCAGGGTTGAGTGGTCTCCCCTTAGTTGCTTTCTTGATGGATCAGCCGGTAGCGGTGCTAGTGGCACCCAACGATGGAACAATCGTTGAACCTATTTTGGGTGAGTTATTCTGGACTTGGGTGGTTGCGCGGTACCCACTTAGTGCTTGGTTGGCTAGTGTTATACCATCCTGTAGGGATGGCTAGAGTAGATCCGGGTTTACCCTCCAGCAGGGTTGGGCAGTGGGCTGCTAATTGACTTCTCAGGGTTTACCCTCTAGTAGAGACTAGGCAGTGGGTGACCCGACGACTCATTAGAGTCTACCCTCCAGCAGGGCTGGGAAGTGGGTCACTTTTCATCTTAATTCAGTTCTACCCTCCAGCAGGGCTGGGAAGTGGGTCGCCTATCAGATTGTTCTAGGTCTACCCTCAAGCAGAGATGGGGTAGTGGGTCACCCGACGACTCTTGTGGTTCTACCCTCTATCAGGGCTGGGCAGTGGGACGCCCATCGTATTGTTCCAGGTTTACCCTCCAGTAGAGCTAGGTAGGGGGTCGCATGTCGACTTATTCAAAGTTTACCCTCCAACAGGGCTGTACAATGGGTCGCCTGATGACGTATTTGGTATTACCCTCCATCAGGCCAGGGAAGTGGATCTCCCAATATCTTATTATGGTTTAGCCTCTAGTAGGGCGGGGCAGTGGGTCACCCGATATCATATTATGAATTACCCTCCAACAGGGCTGGGTAGTGGGACTCCCATGGAATTCCATACTCAGTCCTTTCTACTAGGCTAGTCTCTGGATTTCCTCTGTGATTACCGGATCCTGACCCTTGGTAGTACGGGTCAGTGATGGAACGACTTTGACTTTGAGGATACCTCTCGACTGTGGTGCAGTGACGAGTGTGGTTTTCCTTAACTCGGAACTCTCAAGTAGAAGGGCACATTCCCCCACCGAGACCTGTCCTTGTGACGCGACCTAAAACCATGCGGGCGAGTTAGTTCCTCATAATGTGGATAGTGTCATGGTGCGGTGTTTTGAGCTCCATCTCATATAGTTCGGGGCAGACGTGCGGGGTGCTGGGCATCGATGGTGTTTACTACTGGGACTTTTGACGACTCATTTTTCTTGGTCTGAGGTACGGGATGGAGATCCCCATACGGTCTTGTATGGGCTTCTTGAAAGAGAATATGGTTTTGTATATACATTGTTCTGGTACCCACTGATTGAGTTTGGTTACTGTTCTTCCAGGATAGACGAAGATGCGCGAATTATGTCACGTGCTTTCTTCGTCTAGCATCTCGTGGTTGGACGAGTCTACTCTCCTACTATAAGTAGCAAAATCTCGACGAGAAGATCATGTTTTCACTATTCCTAGCTCCTTGTCTTAGGATGAGTCTTCTAAATTTCTATAATTGGGTTGAGCTGGACTCTCTATTGTTACACAACTACACTCTTTGTTGTAATCCTTTCCTCTCCCCAGTTCAATCTACTGCTCACCATTCAGTACCTTCATTGTTTCTCCCTCGAGCCTTCGAGGTATCATACTGAGTATTTTTATACTCACCCCTGCTTGGGATTTCCCCGCACTTGGTGTGCCCTTGTAGACGACAGACAGGTTGGTCGTGACTTCAGTGGAGCTTAGGAGTTTGGGAGCTTGGACCACGTGCGGTCATCGTAGTCAGGTTCTATGTGGGGGACCCTTCTAGCTGTTTGATTTTGTTTACCTTTTGCTGGGTTGTGGAAGTTCTCTGGTTGGGCACGTGTTTTTCTTCTTTTCTTTTTCAGTTTACCTTCAGCAATTGCTTGTACTGTTTAGAGGTCGATGCACTTTTGTGGGATATATATATAGCCGCTACACTTTACTCTTCTTGCATTTTCTTTTACTCTGCACTTTTTCATTGAGTGTGTTGCATGTATGTGTATGGGTACTTAGGCAAAGGCCTCCCCAAGTTTTTGTGCCTTCATCACTGTTCGCCATCCCCTGGCCTATGGAGGCAGGCTTGGGGTAGTTTCGGCTCGAGCCCGGGTAGGGCCGGGTCATGAGAAAGTGGTATCATGGGTCGTTTGTTCCTTGGGACGTTATTCGGACATCCCTAATAGAGGAATATGTTGGGATTTAGGGCAACATTGTTAACGTGTCTCAAGAGTGGCTCTCCGGCCAGGGAGTCTAGTGATGGTGTGGCTGCCGACGTATCCATTCACAAGGACCCTGATAACCCGCTTTTCGACTTGGCATGCTGAGACACTTGTTGCAGGGAAATGTTTTTTGTGAATCACATAGGATTGAATCTTTGACATTCCGTATTGAGTCATCTCCCCATCATTGTTATCAGTATATACATATATGCTCATTTGTCCATGGCACTCCTTGATAATATTCAGGATGTATCCCCAAAGACATCCATCCATGAAACCAGCTTTGGTGTTTAACGACGACCCTTTGAGCTACGAGGCCACAGTCCAGGACCCGTCATGTGAGCCCTTTTCTCGTGGTGGGCTAGTAGCAACACCCCCACTTATTGAGTAGCAGACAACTTCATCAGAGCTGACGGGGATTGAGCGCAGGTTGAGCGCGATCCGTGAGTTCCAGAGGCAGAGACCATTGAGTTTCAGTGGTGAACCAGACACTCAGGCAGCATAATTTTGTCTTGAGACAGTGGTTTGCCTTTTCAGACTTGGGCAGATACCGACATATTGGAGAGTGTCTTTGGCATCCAACCTTTTTCATGGAGCAGCTTGGCGTTGGTGGAGTCTGGTGACTCAGTTTCTTGATGAGCTGTCGCTTTCATGGGGAGAATTCCAGTTGTTGTTTCGTGAGGAGTTTTTACCCTCCTGCTAATGCTCCATTCGGATTCAAGAGCTCCTGCAGATTTAGCCGGGAGGGATTACGGTGGCCGAGTATGCAGCTAGTTTTGCAGACTGTGCACACTTTTACACGAAATTCTTCCATGACGACAACATCCGAGCGTAGAAGATTGATCAGGGTTTCCACCAAGAGATTTGTGCTTTCATAGTTCCCTTGTGCATTTCCAATTATGTCGAAGTCCTAGAGTAGGCATTGGTGATAGAGAGCTTAATGTCACGTTTTGGGGTTGGTAGTGGCAGTGGGCATGATAGAGCCGAGACGTCTGACGTGGCTAGTTGGCACTAGAGGATAGGTCCTTGACACAAGTTGCCTTCCCACTGTCGGTTTTGGAGACGTGGTCGTATAACACTATGCCGGAAAAGTGCAGGGCCTCAGCCGAGGGTGCCCTTCTGTGAGTGGGATCTAGGCCATGGTCGTACACCACAATTTCGCCGGAGGGCACCAGTATAGCTGAAGGAGCGGTGGTGTTATGCTTGTAATGGGAGAGATCACTTGGAATGAGACTGCCCGACCAGAGATGCTGAAAACTTCGGGCAGGCAGCAGGTGCACCACCAAGGAAGGGGCAGTGCCGTGATCTGTGTAGTACCCAGGTAGGTGGTTCTAGCAGAGGATCAGGAGGAGCTGGAAGTGGAGGATGACCTTACGAGGTTTTCTGATCACCACTAGGTGGTCCACACCAGGCTTTGGGAGCTGACAGTTGGGACCGCAGACAACCGCGTTCTTTGGATGTTAATGTTCCTGTAGAGCATGAGGTGATAAGAGGTACGCTCTATAACTCCTCTACTATTTGGAGTAGAATTTTTAGTCTCTGTCTGTGAAATGCTTTTCTCCATGATCCTTTCTTGGGTTATTACAAGGGTGACACAGGGTGTCAGGTTTAACCCTGTGTTGGTAAAGTAAAAGGTGTGTAACCTTCCTCTTTATTCGATGGCGTCGACTCCATCACTCCCCGAACGTGTAAGAGAGCCTTGGTTGAGAGACATCGACTATGGAACCTTGCATTACCAGATATCTTTGGGTGTTTCACCATATTTATGTTCTGAAGGTGGGAATCATCGAGCCTTGTTCAAGGTCTGTGCAGTGATTCGAGTCGCGGTGTGCGATGTAAGGGTTCGGTCGGGGAGGTGAGATACCCCCGAGAGCCTACGGGCTGTTTGAGACCGTGCAAAGGGATGGAGAGGTTCCCTAACACCTTTCCCTAACCCCGAAGGATGTTTTTGTTCATAGCATCTCCCGTGTGGCTCACATGAGAATAAGTGTGTGTGCTCCCATGCATGTCATCAACGAGGGCAGAATTCATGTGAACAGATCAAATCCTTTGGTCTTTGTGCGGTGGCATAGAGCTGTGCGAGAGTTCCTCTGGGTACGGGGGAGCCAGGTGTGGCCTTTGTACCCTGAGTTGTTCACTGGTTTTTCTTTTCAGGAATGGAAATATTGAAGGAGGGAATAATGTAAGAACCTAGTTTTTGCTGCCATAGACTTTGAAATATTTCTTCATGTTATTCCAGAGCAGATCCTTCAAACGAAGTGCGATTACAAGCCCCGGTGTGGCCAGAATTAAATTTTCAGTGCATTCACACTAGAAACACCAAATAAATTGGATGACACCTAAACGGTGTTTTGGATCAAAGATCTGAGTGTATGGTTGGGTCCGGAATGGGATTTTTACCCTAGGAACGACAGAAAACAAGTCGGCACGGGACGTTTGGACCCCTCACTCGCTTTCGGAACGTTAAACAGATAAATTAATTTATTTATTTATTCGTTTAATGGCTTAACTGATGTATCTATTAAACGGTGGCTGGGAATGGAAATCCTAGGGCACCGTTGAGTTTGGAGCGAGCCGTTTACCATAGGAGGGGTATATGTTCTGTGGGCACGGGCCGTCAGTGGAAAATGGCCCTAGAATCATTTTTTAATTTGGCAGCCTCGGGAGTGGGTATTGTAACTTTTGAACGGGGCCTTGGATTAATATTCTGAGGCTTCTGTTGTGCTCGGAGCATGGTGTTTAGCCTAGGGGAGGGTTAACCCCGACCCCGCCGAAATTTTGGGTTCGGGGTTGTCGGGCGGGTGTTTAAGAGATTTGTACTTAAACGCCCCCACCCCTTCTTCTTCTTCGTCTTCTTCTTCCTCAAACCCTCCCCTATTTTCCAGCAATGGTGAAGCAGCTCCGGTGAGGTGATCTTCGGTGAGACCCAGCGGTTTCGATGCACCGTACACGAAGCGTCGGGCTACGCCCTTCGAGGTAGGGGTTTATCGTTTTCATTTTCAATTTTCCACAATCATTGAATTCAATTTATACTGTACAATTGTTTTCTGATCATTGATCGAATCCCGTAGATGTGTAGTATATGTTGTAAGGTTTTTTACGCTCTTCTCGGGTCGAATATCTGAGTCCCGGGGTGGCCGGGGCAGCCCTTGGATGTTCCGGCCGAATACCTGGTTTTCTGGCGGTTCCAAGCAGCGGATGGTGGTTCCGGGATAGTGGCGCAGCAGCGGGGGCGACGGAAGGGCGTCCGGCCATCCGGCCGGCCAACCGACTCCTCGCCGGTGCGGGGCGGTGTAGGCGGACTGGCCGAGGGTGGCAGCGAGGGGCAACTAGGGTCGCAGGCGCACGACCCCACATGGAGACCAGGACCCACCGTCGGCGGGTCTCCGTGGAAAATGGGGACCGACCGTGTCGGCCAGTCGATGGTGGAGGCGCCTGCGCGGCGCGCGGGTGTGGGGGCCACGCAGAAGGTGGCGGGCCATGGTGCGGCAACCCAATGGTTCAGCGGGACCGGGCCCAGGGGTAAACCCCCTTAAAAATTTGCAAGCCCGTAAATTTTGCTTCGGGAGTCCGTTTTGCGCGCTGTATACGGCGGCGCAGAACTGACATCAAGAAGGACTCATTTAGGTTGTTCCAATAGTTTTATCTTCCGAGATAAGGGGCTCTGGAGCCCGGCACGTGCGTATAGCAGCTAAGCGGGCTTCCCAAAAATTCTTGTTTTGCACGGCGTGGACGCGTCTGACGTCCGTTTTAAGCACCGTCAGTGGAATTTGGACCCTGGCACAAATAAGGAACATACCAGGGTTGTTTTAGGTATTGAGGCTGAAGTTGGGGCCTGGGCCCCACGGCCCGTCTTTGGAGCTGCGAGCAGCATTTAGCGACTTTCTCATCGGGCGTCCGTTCGGGGGGTGCGATGAGTTGATTCTGGATGTTTTTCCGAGAGGATTGCAATGGTGAAATCTTCCCGCTCTAATTCATTACAATGGTGCAGGCCCCATGAGGGTCGTTTGGATGTTGACGATGATTTTCCATATCTATCCTCAGGCGACCATTTCGGACAAGTGAATAGTCCATTTTGTGTAATTTTTTGAGAGGATCGCAATGGTGTGATCCGTTCGTTATGTTTCGGGACTGGGATGCAGGTCCCAAGAAGCGATGCTCATGTGTGGTGCGTCGGAATGCATCTTTTTCTCCTGATATTAATTGTGCTCAAGTGAGTAGTATTTTTGACGTGTTTTCCCAAAGGGATCGCAATGGTGTGATGCACCCGACAGTTTTTCGGGGCCATGTCTTGGGATCACGGGACATCGTTCGGGTGTGAGGCGGTGTTCGTGACTTTCCCATTGGATATCCATTTGAGGTGAGTATGTAGTCTATCTCACATGTTTTTCTGTGAGGATTACAATGGTGTAATCTATTCTGCTAAGAGGAGCATCATACGTGATCTTATCAAATGTAGAAAGATGAATGAGCCCTGGTGGCAGTTCTTCTACCGTGTTCATAGCAGAACCACAGTGTGTGACTACGTGTACTCTTGTGTGAGTGGATTAATGCTTCATGAGATGTGGTTGGCTGTTCCTGGGCCGATGAGGTAGCCTGTTGGAGAAGTTACATTTATGCCCTTCGTGTTGACGTTGTGGTGCCATGTGCATGATAGCCTTATGGCTGGAGACCTGGTATACTCTAGGAGAATACGGGAGCACTAAGAGCTACATGTGGATATTGGTACCTTAGAATGTTTGTGCGCTTGGTTGGGGTTGACTTGGGGCCACACGTCGTATGGTCCCCATGTGCGTGTCGTGCTCTGATTTGTGTACTTTGAACTCTCGCGACGTAAAGGGCCCCTCTATGCTCATTTGTTTGACCAATAGGGTAGAGTTTTGCACTAGATATGTGCTTGTTTCTTTAACCAGAAGGGTTTAGTGGTCTCTCCTAGTTCCGTTCTCGATGGATCAGCTGGTAGCGGTGCTAGTGGAACCCAGTGATGGAATGGCTGTTGAACCTCTTTTGGGTGAGTTGTTCTGGAGTTGGGGGGTTGTGTGGTACCCACTCAATCGCTCGGTTGGCCAGTGTTATACCATCCATTAGGGATGGCCAGAGAAGATTCGGGTTTACCCACTAGAAGGGCTGGGCAGTGGGTTGCTCATTGACATCATAGGGTTCACCCTCTAGCAGAGACTAGGCTGTGGGTCACCCGATGACTCTATAGGGTATACCCTCCAGCAGGGCTAGGCAGTGGGTCCCTCGTCGTCTTAATTCAGGTCTACCCTCCAGCAGGGCTGAGCAGTGGGTCGCCTGTCAGCTTGTTCTGGGTCTAACCTCCAACAGAGACTGGTAAGTGGGTCACCGACTACTCTTGTGGGACTACCCTCCAGCAGGGCTAGGCAGTGGGTTGCCCGTCGTATTGTTCCAGGTCTACCCTCCAGTAGAGCTGGGCAGTGGGTCACCTGTCGACTAATTCAAGGTTTACCCTCCAGCAGGGCTGGGTAGTGGGTCACCATATATCTTATTATGGTTTACCCTCCAGAAGGGCTGGGCAGTGGGTCACCCGATATCTTATTATGAATTACCCTCCAGCAGGGCTGGGCAGTGGGACACCCCTTGAAATTCCAGACTCAGTCCTTTCTACTAGGATAGTATGTCGCTTTCTTCCATGATTACTGGAGTGGGACCCTTGGTTTTACAGGTTATTTATGGAATGACTTTACCTTTGACGAGACATCTCGACTGCGGTGCAGTGACCAGGTGTGGTTTGCCTTAACCCGGAACTCTCAAGTATAGGGGAGCTTTCCCACACCGAGATGCATCCTTGTGACACGACCTAAAACCGGGTGAGCGAGTCTGTGCCGCCCAAAGCAGATACCGTTGAGGTGCGGTGGTTTGAGCCCCTTGACTTGTAGTTTGGGGCAGACGTGCGGGTTGCTGGGCATCGATGGGGTTTACTTCTAGGACTGTTGGTGACTCACTTTTCCTGGGCTAATATATAGGATGAAGATCCACTTATGGTCTTATACGTGCTTCTTAAGAGAGAATATGGTTTTGTATATACCTTCTTCTAGTACCCACTTCTTGTGACTGGTTACACTCTTTCCAAGAGAGAGGAAGACACATGGGGTATGCCACTTGCTTTCCACATGTAGCTTCTTGTGGTTGGACGAGTCTACTCTCCTGTTATAGTTAGTGAAAGATTGACGGGAAGTTCATCTTCTCACCATTCCTAGCTCCTTGTCTTAGGATGAGTCTTATACCTTTCTCTTGTTGGGTTGATCTGGACTCTCTACTGTTACTCTACTGCACTCTTTGTTGTACTCCTTTCCTATCCCATGTTTGATCAACTACTCACGCTTCGGTACCTCCTTTGGTGATCCCTCGAGCCATCTGGGTATCCTACTGATAATTTTTATACTCACCCCTACTTGGGATTTTCCCGCACTTGATGAGCCCTTGCTGATGATAGACAGGTTGGTTGTGACTTCAGTGGAGCTTAGGAGTTCAGGAGCTTGGACTACGTGCGGTGGTCGTTGTCATGTTCCAGGTGGGGGACCGTTCCAGCTATTAGCTTTTTTTTAGCTGTTGCCGGGATGTGGCACTTTTCTTATTGGGTGTGTGTTTTACCCCTTTTCTTTTTGATTTTACCTTCAACACTTTCTTGTAATGTTTAGAGATCGATGCACTTTTGTGGGAAATATATATATAACAGTTTCACATTACTCTGCTTGCCTTTTCTTTTACTCTACACTTTTGCATTGAGTGTGCTGCGTGTGTGTGTGTACAGGTACATAGGAAAAGGCCTCCTCGAGTATTTGTGCCTTCGGCACTGGTCGCCAGCCCCTGGACTATGGAGGCGGGCTTGGGGTATTTGTGGCTCGAGCCCAGGTAGGGTCGGGTCATGACAAAGATAGTTTGATAGATGTTTTATAAACCATATCTTGGTTGGCTATCAGGATTATATTTATATAATTGTCAAGCAAATATGTGATTTCCAAAGATAGGGGATTATGTCTCAGCATGAGACTGAGAATCTTGTGTTTTTTCAATTATGTGTATTTTTTATTTCAAATCATTGAAATGTTTTATAAACTAGAAAATTACAGTAATTTGATAGTTAATTTTAATTAATTTTTATATACGATTTTGATTAAGTAAATCAATATTTAAATGAAAATCATTTTTCTTATTGTTTAAACTCGGACTATATAAATCATTTAGAAATATTTTGAATTATTAGAACTTATATCAATAATCTATTTTCATTAAATGGGTTGTTTTAAGTATTTGGTGGATTTTATTTAAACTTTTTTTGAAATAAATAATTATTGGGTACACAATTCTCCACCTTTTGAGATACTCAGCCAAGCCGAAAATGTTTATCAATGGGTTTTAAAAAAAATTCAACTATGATTTTATATTTTATTTAAAATATAATAAATTTCAGCCAATTCTAAATTTAGTTCCATAAATATATAATTGTACTGATTTTTTACAACTAATAGATCACTTTTCGTTAATAGAAATAATTATGATCATTGGAAAATAAAAATGAAAATTCATATTGAAAGCATGGGTTTCGAAATATTGTATGCTAAAGACTAATTATTAATTACCTTAGACTGATAAAAATTTGTGGGATGATCCTACTATACATTCATATTAAAACATTTGTATATTTATGAATTCTCCATAATAATCCTTAAGAGATGAATAATTTTATAGCACCCATGCTACTAAAATGAATTTTGAATTATGGAATGAATTATTTATTTCTCATTATGAAACAAGTGTTGTTAAATAAATGATATTGAATACTTATAAAATTAAACATGATAATTTCACATTGAAACATGATATGCTGATCTTTAATATGTATCTCAGGTTTAATGAGATACTGAACATATTGATCTCATTAGGGAGTCCATTTTTAGGAAAATATCAACTCATGTGACTAGAGAGTTGTATTCTAGATATATCACTACTATAAAATTGGTCATTAACAGTGTTTTTATTTATCTTTCATAGAAAAAATTTCTAATAAAGGATCACCTTATTAATTATAAATCATGCACTGATAATGGGTAAAATTCTTGAACACTATTCTTTAGCACTGATAAAATGTACCCATTATCAATGCTTTATTTTTAGTTCTGATTATAATTACCTGTTATCGTTAATTTATTTTATGTACTGATAAAGGTCCCGAATAGTTGTAATAATTAAATAAATAAAAATTACAAATAAATTTTTTAATACATAATTTAAAAAATTATATCTTATATTATTATTTTTAAACGTTATTTAATTTATTATACTATAAATAAATTATAAATACTGAAAAACTATATATATTAAATATATAGATATGTAAAATTAAATATTCAAACAAATAAAAATAAAAAATAACTAAATGATGAAAAATATTAAACATCATATTAATTAAATAATTATGGATACAAATTTATAAATATAATATAAATGTATATAGATTGTAAATATTCATAGATATTATATATTATATATTGATATAAATGAATTTATATAATATTTCTAAAATATTATTTATATAGTGAAAAATTTTTATTCATTACATTAAACGTTTCATTTAACTAGTGAGGAATGGTTTATAAATAAAATTTAGTATGAATAAAAAATAATGACTAATTAAATACAGTAATGGACATAATTAATTTTCATCCATTTTTTCTATATATCATATATCAAACATGGGTTATATTGATTTCACATACATATTCATAATTAATCTAGTTCTATATAAAACCCATCAAAAAAATATTTATGTAATGAATGAAATAATTTATATAATCACATACACATAATATTTAAATACTTTATTGAAATATCAGTTGTATATCCACGAAATAGATCTTCTATACTCAGTACTAAATCATTTTGTGTGTTTTTTATATAATTGATAACTTAAAAGAATACAGTTCATTAGTCAAATGAGTACCTTTTCTGTTCTAGGTTCTAGAGAACTAGACAAAAAATTACAAATATTGAAACAGAGTTTATAAAAATATTTATAATATAACTAATTGGATTCATTTATAGTATCACATTAATTATCCTTTTTAAATATATTTAATCCTGTGAATTGCATTTCAAAAACATGGGATGATCCCAAAAATCTCAATAAGGTACATAAAGAATGAAAAATTGTTAGTCTAGTGGAAACATGAAAACGCTTTGAAGCTCTTTACTTTAAAACACATAATCATTCATAAAATAATAATGAAGTTTCCTTGGGAAATATTTACCATATAACTCTTACAATCTCCCTTACACAATGAATAATAAATCGGTAAACGTAAATCATTAGAGTACCCATTGCTTTGGGGAGCTAGAATGGGGATCACCAGTCATATCTTGAGGTATAATGGGATCAAGCTAACACATCATGAGCTATACTGTGCTCAACCCAACATATCATGAGCTATAATGGGCTCAAAAAACATGACTTGAGATATTTTGGCTCATCCCAACATCTCTTGATCTATAATGGTCCCAAAACAACATATCATGAGCTATAATGGGCTCAACACAATATATCTGGAGCTATAATGGGCCCAACCCATTATATCATGAGCTAAAATGGGACCAACACAAAATTTATTATGCTATAATGGTCTAAAACCAACATAACTATGTCCAAGGGTCATATTATGTATAAAACACTTGGTAACTCAGTTCAACCCTGGTTCAAAAAACATTAATGTTTTAAAATTTTCTTTTTCATAAAACAAATCAATTTTAAAATTTAAAAACCATGCACACAATAATGTAATCATATTCATCATAAAAAACCATGAAAACAGATAATGGAGTCATAATATAATTAATAAATAATTAAATTAGAAAAACTACTCATGCCATATAATCCATCTTTTTGAATACTTGTAAAGAGACTTTAAAATTTATTTTAAAAAGAATTTCACATAAAAATATAATTGGAATGAGAATTTAATGTATGGAGTGGATATGTATTTTCATTCCAAATACACATTATATAAACATAATATAAACAGAAATTCATCAATGAAATAATCTCAATGCCATATAATGAATAAATGATAAGTTTAACCCAATGGATGAAAATAGGGTTAAGAATTATCTTATGATATTTTGACATTGTAATGGATGCACATGGTGGGAATAATTATTTAGAAATTGGGTATTTCATCATTAATATATGATAAGGGATTTATGGGAAATGTTTAATGACATAAAAAATCATTAAGAATTAGAAATTAAAGAGCATAACACATGGGGGATTCTTGAAAAAAATTGAGAAAGAGGGGATCCCTTAACTTGGGTTCGACATCCCTCAAACATGTTTATACCTCTTTTTTCTCTCTTTTCCATGAGATGCTCCTTAACTCCATTGGTTTTAATCTATTGGTGAGACCAGTTTGTCTTGGACGTGGGTAAGGGGCGTGGGAGAAGTAATTGTAAAAACAAAGGCAAGGCTCAAGGCATGTGATTTGTGGGAAGAAAAGGGGGTAAATCAGTGGTGTTTATATCGGACGAGAAGATCTTTCCATATTTTAATCATTATTATATTATTTTTCCACAATAAAATAGATGGTTATGATTACAAGATAAAAATAATAGTAAGTGCATGTTAGTTTGAAGAATGTGTGATTACATCAGCACCACATCACCCATGACACTATAATTCATGTATATAACTTAATATTTAAATTGTAACATTTCACTCTTCATAAAACATTTATGTATTATATAAATTTTCTAAAAATATATCAAAAATATATATTGACATGTAGAATTCAAAAAGAATAACCATTGTTTGAAAATAATTTTCTAAACATGATTAATTTAATTTTAAATAAAATCATAATATATAGAAAAAATAATATTTTAATATTAAAATTAAATTTTTAACACTTGGAAAATTTACTTATGATCTATTAAAATAATATTATAATCATAAGTCATAAAAATAATTATTTAAAAATTAAATTTATGAATATATATTTTCATTTAAATTATTAAATTAACCATAAATTTGTACTTAAATATATATTACATACAAATTCACCCACTAATGATCAATAATTTTTAAAATATTTATTTACTTATAATAAAATAATTTAAAAATCATAAGATAAATAAATTAAATTTATAATTTTATTGATAGATTTACCATTCCTAAGGGTATATTATTATTCATAAGGTTCAAATTAAAATTCATAATGTTACATTACAATTCATTAGGGTAATGTTACTCTTCATAATGTTGCATTACTATTCATACGGGTCATTTTTCTATTCATAAGGGTAAATTACAATTCTTAAGGGCCATGTACTATTAATAATGGTATGTTAACATTAATAAGGGTATATATGTAGTTGCTAAAAAGTCTTTCTCTCATGAGAGTTCAAATAACATACTGATCACAACCAAGTATGTCCAATTTTCATTTTTCAAAACACAGAAATGGTGAAAATATGTTTAATGATTAGTTTATAAAGGTAATATAGTATTTAGTTGTTTATTTAAGCACCTAGTGTTTCCTTTTAAAATAACATGATGTTACATTCCCCCCACCCCTTAAATTATTTTTCCCCTTCAATTCGTTCATTGTAATTATATTTTTGAATTTACATATCGATAGTAATGAACAACTATTTTCTTATGTCTAATTTATTATCTATAACTTTAACATTAAACAATATCACATAAATTTTTCTAATAAAAATACAACATCTAATCTCAAAAGTTGTCTACATTGTTCCTCTGATACCGACTGTATATCCCCGAACCTGTACTTTTGGATCCATTACAAAAAGATATTGTATTTTTTTGTATAACTAATAACTGAAAATATACTGTAAATTATATAAATGCAGACCCTTTAAGGTCAATGTTCTAGCGAATTCGACAACTACATACATATATTAAATCAGATTTTAAAAAAATAATTATAATATAATTAATTGGATTCATCTTAAGTAGCACCATATCATTCATTTGAACATATAAGGAACCTGGTAGAAAACATTTTCAAAACATGGGATGAGAACAAAAATCTATGCAAGGTACCGTAATTAGGAAAAACCACCAGGCCAATGGAATTATGAAAACCCGTTAAAAACCATTGCATGAAAACTCATAAGCACACATAGAAATATCATGTAGTTTCTTTGGGACATATTTACGATATCACTATTAAAATTTCCCTTACACATGGAATAACCATTCTGTAAACATCCATATCTGGAGTACCGAATGCATTAAAGAGCTATAATGGGGATGACTCGTCATATCATGACCTATAATGGGCTCAATCCAACATATCATGATCTATAATGGGATCATACGAACATTTCATGAGCTGTAGTGGGATCATCCAAACATCTATTGAGCTATAATGGTCCCAAACCAACATATCATGAGCCATAATGGGATCAACCCAACATATCTTGGGCTATAATGGGCTCATCCAAACATATCTTGAGCTATAATGTGATCAACCCAATATATCTTGAGATATAATATTCTCAAAACAAAATATAATCAGCTATAATAGGCTCAAATAAATATAACTATGTTCAATGAACATATCATGAATAAAACACTTGATAACTCATTTGATCCATTGAGAAAAACACGTTAATGTTTTCAAAATTCCATTTTCATAAAACAAATCTGTTTTAAAATACAAAAATCATGCACATAATAATGATATCATATTCATAAAAAACCACCATGCTAGCATATAATAGAAACATCATAGTAATAATTCATCATGAAATTAGTTGAACTACTCATGCAATATAAACAATCTTTTTGAATTTCATTAAAATGACTTTTATAAGGATTTTAATGGGAATTTCCCTTTACATATAATCTAAGTGAGATTTAATTGAATAGAATATATATGTTTATAAACTATAAATATACATAATAAAAAATAATATAAAAAAATAACCACACAAATAATCTTAGTACCACACAATAAATGAAATAGAAGCTTAACCCAAAGAATAGAAATTTGGTTAATAATTCATTTAAGATATTTCAGAAAGACAATGGATGTACATTGGAGGATTAATGAGATTGAAACGGAATATCTCATCATTAATATATCATACGAGAATTATCAGTGAGGTTCCAAAAAATACACATGCATTATGAATTTAAAATTAAAGATCATACCATATGGGTGATTCTTGAATAAAAGTGAGGAAGAGAGGATCCCATACCTTGGGTTTGACTTCCATCAAACGTGTTTAAACATCCTCTTGATATCATATCATTGAGATTATCCTTAAGGCCATTGGTTTTGGGTATTTGTTGAGACCAGTAGGTCTTGGAAGTTAGGAAGGGGCTTGAGAAGAGTATTTGAGAAAACATAGGCATTGATCAAGGCTCGAGAGGTGTATGAGGAAGATGGGGAAAATGATTGGTATTTATATTGGAGGAGAGGAGTTTTCTCTTACATAAATCATTATTTTATTATATTTCTACAAGACAAGTAATTGTTCTGATACCATGACAAAAAAAAGTAATAAGTGAATGTGATTACGTGATAATCGTTCTTTTTTAAACAGAACATCATCTATGACTCCGTAATTCATGTATTTAGATAATTTTTTAAATTATCATATTTCACTATTTATCCAAAAATCATGTACTTCGGAAAATTACCGTAAATTCAACCCAAATATTTTTTGACGTGTAGAATTCAAAAAATGAACTCCATTTTTGAAAATAATTTGATAGACATGATTAATTTATTTTCTATAAAAAAATAAAATTTCCTTGAAAAAATAAAATTCTAAAATTTAAAATTAATTTCTAACACTTTATAAAATTACATAAGGTCACATAATATTATTTTCTAATCATAAGTAGAAGACATTCATATTTATGAATACATTATGTGAAAATAAATTTTAATTTAAATTATTAAATTAATAAAAAAAAATTAATTAAATTTATATAATTTACAAAAATACCAACAAATCTTCAATAATTTTTAAAATATTTATTTACATATAATTATATATTATTCACACTTATAAGATAAGTAAATTTTTTTAATTTTTTTTATGGATTTACTATTCATAAGGGTACATTAATATTTTGAATGTTACTATTACTAAACATAAGGGTACATTAGTATTCATTAAGGCCATGTTACTATTCATAATGGTACATTACTATTCATAAGGGTTATTTTACTATATATAAACTTACGTTACTATTATTAAAGGTTAAATTACTATTCATATGTGTATATTACTATTCATAATGGCATGTTACTATTAACCAAAAATATTATTTTGTTCTATCACACTGAAAAAACATACTCATCGTAACCATGTATGTTTGTTTTTTTTAAATTCAATACATATAAGTGGAAAAATTATGCTTAATGTTAACTTAATAATGGAAATATAATATTTAGTAATTCATTCAATGACATAGTGTTAGCATTCTAAAGATCTTGATGTTATAATATAGATAGGTTTTATTTATTTATTTATAATTTTGTTACATTTTTGTAATAACTAATTTTTAATTTTTAATTATTAAATTTTTTTGTTATTTATACCATTTTATTTAATTAATTTATGTATATTTATATTTATATTTAATATGTTTTAGTATTTTCTTTAAATATTCATATTAATTTCAATATATATATATATATAAATTTTATAATTATTTCTATTTTATTAATAAACAATATCTATCTTTTCAATATTGTAATTTTCTAGTAGTTATTAATTATTAAATTTCACTGATTTTCAGCATCATGTAGTTAATATTAAATTTTCCATGATAATGTTAAAATTAGATTTTTAAATATATAGTTACAAATAGATTTATTTAGAAATGTATATTTTCTATATTTATACATTTATATATTTGTAATTATATATAAGTAAATATTATTATCATAAAATGTATTTATATAATAATAAATATATAATTATACGTACCTAAAAAAAAAATTATAAAAAATATATTTAAATATGTAATATGTAGACAATATTTATATATATATATATATATTATATATATATAATTATATAAATGTATATAAAAATAGAAATATGAATATTTTTAAATCTTATTTTTATTAAATTATTATATAAATAAATTTAAATATTTCTATATTTAAATAATTGTAAAATTACAATAAATTTATTTAAATAATGTTTAGATTTAATATATTTATATTTTTGTATATTTATTAATTATATTTACAATTATATTAATTTTTAACCAAAAAATATATCAAAATTTATTTCTATACCTTTTATTAGTGATATTGTTTCACCAATGATAAAGAAGGATTTAATTAGAACTATTATAATTATGATTAAATGATACATTAAGTGAACTTATTAATTTATTATTGATAAAATGGAGCAATATCATCACTTTTTTAAGCATTGGTGAATGTTTCCAAAATCTTTTTAATGAACCAAAACCAGTCACGAACCTATTGTGATGTTCAAATCATTCTGTGGAAGCCACCTTCTTATAGTAATCCCTAATGAATCGAAACTAAAATCAAGGAATAAATGAAGGATCAAAATATTATAATTCTTGAATCCATGGATTCAATGATTCATGGGACGAATGAATAAAAGGATCGATTGAATCAACGGTTTGGAAATATCACTGGTTTCTGTCAAACGATTCCATGTATCAATCTAAGGTATGTTGTATTCTTATCTTCTCACATGTTGATTCCTTGTTTGATGATAATTTTTTTTGTTTTTTGTTCATTATCTATTTCTATTTTGAATCCATCCCTTATTTTCCTTATTGAATGAATTTTATATTCTGTATTTATATGATTATTAGGTATTATTGACCCGTTAAGGTATTTTTACGATGCCTTGTAGCATATTTAGAATTCCACGCACCAGTTTGTTCCTTGTAGACTATTATCTTTAAATTTTTTAAAATTCCATCCATGGAAATAATGCACATTCAATGTTTGTTAAAATTAAATCAATAATTATTTACTTAATAAATCAAAATTTATTTCATGTAATTATTTTACTATGATGGGGTGTGGTTTTTTGTGTTTTTTCTATTTTGTTGCTCAGTGATTTTAGATTTAGAATTTTATTTTATGTTATATGTACTGAATTTTATATCATTTTTTCTTGATATCCAATATGAACATCAATATATTTATACATTTTTAAATAAATATATATATATATATATATATATATATATATATATATATGAACACATTATTCCATGTATATATCTATGTATTTAGTCATATGATATATTGATATGATTCATACAATAATTAAAATACTAATTTTTCTCATGGATTCAAAAAATAATTCAAAGAGAGACTCTATATGTGAGTTTTTTTAAAATTATGACTTTATGGCATGTTTGGAAATTTTTAAAATTTAATTGTCTCTCGCTTTTGTTATTTTTAATAAGACTGATAGAAAGAATTTTTTTGTTGAAAACATGAAGTAGTATCAAGTGTTATGGCATTTTTGGAGACATGAACTGATTTTTATAAAATGTTATACCCATATATGTTAGGGGTTTATATTACTTTTGATTTGGTATGAATTTTTCAATTTAAATACATAGATTTTATTTATGGGGATTTGAAGGTTTTTTTAATAGACCTGATTGGGTTATATTTTGTTTCAATTGATATGATTCATGAAAAAATAGAATATACCTCCCATTACTATCATAATAAAGATCATATGCATCTTAGTGAGGGATGAGATATAGCTGCAAAGTAGTCCTAATTAGATTTTATGGAACACCACTTGTATCAATGTCCATATGCGATCCTATAAATGTATGGTAGTTGTAGGTTTCTAGTAGGTTATAAACATTGGATTTCATCATTGTGCATAAAAGATGTTATAGCCCTTGTACATCCATAGTCTCTTCATGAGATTTTTTAGAATATACCTATATTATAGATGATTCATTTAATACTATTTACATATATATTATTTTTTAATTTCTCTACAATTAAAATTTATCTATTATAATGTGACTTATTATTTATATTTTTCTGTTGTGTTGATTTATTAATTTTTCAGATTAATGTTTCATTTTTTTATTATATATAATTCTTCATGAGTATGATTATAAAGTTGAATATTTAAGAACCCTAAAATATTTTCTGAGTCTTTAGGTATATTGATACAATAAAATATCTGTTATTAATGTAAAAATAATTTCCTAGAGATGTTATGGATATTTTTGATATTTGATATACCATTATAATTAAACGACATAATTCCATAGTTTGTTACATTACTTTTTCCTAGAAATAGGAAAGTGGTTATCAAATTCTATATATGATGGAATAATTTTTTAATTTTTTTTTCTTATTCATCATTTTAGTATATTTTTATTTTTCACACCTCTATAAATCTTTGATGACCATACATGTATATTAAATAACACTTTATTAATTAAAATATTTTATTAGTAAATTAATATATCTTATAGATTGTGGAATATCTGTTTATTATTATTTTTTGTCATATTTGGGTTTATTATTAATTATTAGCTTCCTATATTATATTTTATTTTTTTAAGGTTACTCTATAAAGACATAGTGATTCATTATAAAAGAGGTAGTAGTATCCTTAGCTTGAGGATTGAAATCATTAAAAGTGATATTTATTTAATAAATATAGAGTTCATAGATGCCGCATGGATAAATATATTTTAACATGTCCACATAGAGATCCATTAAATCAAAGAAACGAACATGTATACACCCCGCCAAATATCTCCTTAAATATGCCACAAGTTCATATCTAGTGTAAATTATTCTATTATAAAAAATTGGTGAAATTACCCCTCCTAGATAGTACAATTGAGTAAAACAATCAACCTCATTATCTTTATCTACTGAACAATTATTATTGAATTTTATTTCTTGAGACTCATACCCCATATCTTTTATGTTTCCTGAACTATTATTTGAAGTATTTATCTTATTGATGACTAATGATGATATTTTTTCAATAAAAATATCTTTATCTCCACTACATATGGTTGATGAGCCTCAAAAAAACTGCAATAATATCTATTGGGGAGATGGAGATGATGACGATGAAAGATATCTTCAACTTTCACATGTTAATTAATTTAGTGGGTAGAACCTACCAGAGAGGATTAAGTCGTTTCTCATATTTAATTTCCCATTTCCATAAAATCATAATGAAATTATTTGTAACCATAAAATGATGTTTTCTTTTATTTGAATTTCTAAATTTTTTACCTTTTATAATGAATATCTTATGTGTATTTATTTATCTATTTTAAAAAATAAAATTTATATTAACCTATAGGAATCAAATGTATATAAAATGGATGCATGAAAATCATTTTAAAAAAGAGCATGAAGATGGATCTAAAGAGTTCATAATTTTTCCAGTAAAAAATATATATGACCCTTCTCAAATTCGTTTTCCTATGTTTAAATTTATGTTATTCATTAAAAAATTTTAATATGAGACTTGGAAAAACATTTAATTTTTCACCGAATAGATGAGAGCTATAAATTTTGGAATAAGATGGGGAAAACTGAGATTTGAATACTAATTGAGATTATACTATGGTTTATTGATCATATAATATGAATACAAATTTACAAGATAATAGAGGATTCATGGAAAAATGAAAATTTCAATTGAAAATTGCATTCATTATTGTAATAATTTCTTTAATAAGATAAATCAATTTTCTAGGGAAACTTAATATACCATTTTTACTAAATACAATACAATTTCAACTATATCATAATTATATAATTCTAAAGCGAGTGGAATATGGATTGAATCTAGATTTACAGATCTAAACGGTCATCAAAATGATATGTATCTAAAAAAATGAAATACCATGTATGAAATATGATTCCAATTGAATGTTATGTTCAAAAGGTTTGATGTCGAAAAAATACATTCATATCTAAATGACTTATTGTTTTTTCTCATTGGCCATGGTAAACTCATAAAATTTCATTGTGTGAGGAGTGAATGGTTATAAGAAAAATAAATCATGTCCATTGAAATATTTATGGATCTTTCTTATAATACAATATAGATATATTAAAACCACGAGAATATTAACATGGAATAAAGATATAG
Organism: Viscum album; assembly: GCA_963277665.1. Lineage (NCBI taxonomy): Eukaryota > Viridiplantae > Streptophyta > Magnoliopsida > Santalales > Viscaceae > Viscum > Viscum album. The sequence continues at coordinate 1,350,210,801 of OY728147.1, read as the reverse complement.
AAATAAGTATGTGAACCTATATCATCCAATAGATTATATTCGTGGGAAGAAAATTTATTACTGTTATCCAAAAGATGGAAATGATCTATGATGTATTCTTCTTATATTATTTATAGATGGAACAAATAATTTTGTCTTATAGATTAGAACTCCCAGAACAAGAGCTATCATATTGGTAAATTATATCATTCATCCATGGATATTCATGAAGCAGAAATACAATTTTTCACTAACTATTCATGAACAAACAAACCTATTAATAATATTAATTTGTATTGGGATCGATTGATATAATATCTGAAATTGATGTGGGATACAAGTGTTACAGTATATTATTCTCATAAAAGTGATGAATTCACATTTAGGTCCCTCTAGTTTTTGGTGAAAAATTACATTATTTCTTATGAAAATTATTAATAATATAGAATAACAGTAGTTTTACAGGAGTCCCAATATTGAATAATGTGCACACATAGTTTGGTTGAAGCATTAATCGATGATTTTTTAGGTCAAGGGATCATTTTTAATTATATGAAATAACATGTGTTACCAGAAGATTTAATTTGATGGGAATATCGAAAAATGTAAAATATATTCTCCACTATGGGGTGAAAAACTATTATATAATGTAAAATATTGTGAAACTATTTTTAGAAAACAATTTTGTAAAAAATGTTTGAAATCATGTAGGAATTAGAGATCAATTTTCACTAAATTACTATTTAGAAATGTTCTTAATTAAAAATATTTATTGATGTCATGCATATATGATAAATATTTTTGATATTATCATTTCAATGTTACTGAATGTTATTTGTAAAATTTTTAATTAAATAAATTCAATTTACGATATGATTGATGTGAGGATAATTGAAGAGTTGGATCTGGAGAAGGGTAAAGTGTGTATATTTCATCCTCTACTAGCTTACACTCTATGATGCTGTGAAAAATTGAAAAATATACTATTACTTATTACTGTAAATTTTTTATAGGGTTATATATAAAATATTATAAATGTATTTTAAAATACGGATTTGAAGTTACATGGACTAATATCACACGAATGTTAGGGTTTGATTCATTATTTTATACCTACTTCTTTCCATTGAATTATTCATATAACATTACAGCATACAATAACCACTTGCTATTTTTTCCAATTCTATATAAAATAATGTAATAGAACTGAAAATCATTACATTCTTCAATAAGGAAATTTCAAACATATTATGTGAATTATATATGTACTTCACCCCATTATTATTTTATATAATGGTCCACCTGATTGATCATTTAGTTAGATAGGTTAAACTATGAGGTCATTTACACTTAATATATCATAACCCATTCAATGGTATATGAATATTTTTAATGGGTATGCCAATATATATTCTATAATGAATTTTGTATTATAGAATGATATATTTTAGATGCTATTGTTGACTTTTTTACCAATTACCTAACAAATGTTGAAAGCATCCACATCCCAAAGTTTGATAATAGTGTAAAAATTATGGGAGAATACATTTTTTGGAGATATTTTGTTAAAATTTAATTAATAGAATGATAGTAGTAACAACTTTACACTATACATAATAGTTAAAATGTTGAACCCTATGTGAAAAAACAAAAATAAATTCATAGGGATCTTAATCCATTAAAGGACAAAGGGAGAATATAAAATACACATAATCAACAAATTATTAGGTGGTTATGAGAACCAAATTTTCATGGTGTTATATGAGATCCCTAATTAAATCATTGATTTTAAAAAATGGATAGTTAGGGAACCAAATTAAAATGTTATATCTTACACACGTTATGTTATCAATGGTTATTCGTTCTTTATAAAAGAAAATGATGGTTGGAGTGGGATGAAAAATAGATTTAAACTTATGGAATAACTAATTCAAATATATTTTTCCATGGAAAGAAATTCAATTTTATAGAATATGTCATATGTTGTCCTTATCAAGATGATATACATATTGTATTATTTAAAATATTAACTGTTAATTTTCCACTTAAAATTGGATGACAATAGGACTTAGGTGAAAATATATTCAATGGTTTTTATAATAGTGAATTTAAATAAGAATGGGAAAAACAATGAGATGTGTAGATTAGAATCACAAGAATTACATGATTTTTTTTTCTCAATTTTATCTAACAATATATGGTCGATTTTCCATCTGGGGACTAAAACAGCTTTTGAGTCAGATGAAAATTCAAAAGATGATGACACTTTTATTTTGGGTTCACAATAAGTTAATATCTATTCCAATGTATAAAATTTATTGTTTGTTATAAGAGGAAACAAAGAGGGGATTCACATTCTTTGTAGAGGATGAAAATAATTAAAACCATTAAAAATAAAGTGATTTAAATGAGATATTAATGGTTATATTTAATATAATATGTTTATCTTAATAATATTATACGTTCCTACTACATTAAAATAATATAAATTAATGGTTTTACTACTTATGTAGTAAATTTATTCATTATTTTGTGATGTTGCCAATCCTGTGTAATAATAGACTATAATGTAGGAATCCCTTGTCGAATATTTAACGGTATTGTTACAACATACAATCTCTAATTTAAAAAAATATATTTAGGAAAATGTTTATTTAATTTTCATTATTACATAAAGACTTAAATTATTTATGAATATTTCTGTGCATTTTTCATTCTGTTATGTACCTCAAAGTTTCAAACTTCTTCTCCCTCAAATTCATTTCAACCCTGTAGTGTAGGAATTTACCATATTCTTTCAAGCTCCCTCTATGAACTTTGTAGGAAGGGAAATGAAGCTACCTATGCTCTAGGACATAAGTAGTCATTATGATGGTACATTAAACATTATATTATACTGGTGGATTCATTTTTCCATGGTGCAATGGTTTGTTCTAGGATCCTCACGCTCATGAGATATTCGACATCAAGGATGTAAATGAGATAATGAAAACCTAGAAATGGGTAAAGAATGTATACAACCATCATTAGAAGGTTAATTAACACAACATATTTAATTATGTTTTCATCAATTAGTATTCTATTTTTGGTTAATTTTTGTATCATATTAATATAATACTAATTTAAGGGTTTTCGAAAGTCTTTTTGGGAGTCATGTTTTTATTATTTTTCAATTTTTGAAGATTTAATCTCATACTTGATGCCTTTCTGCACTAAAACTTCCACAATCAATTTCTAACTCAAAACTGATTCACTCATGTAGTGTTAGAATATATCAGTTTCTTTTAAGATCCATCCATTGTATTTATGGGATGATAAATAATGCTTCCTCCACTCCATCATAGAGGTAATATATATTTTTTTCCAAGTAAAATAATTTTCCTTATAATTAATTTATTGTTTCTTATTTAGTATTGTGTTATTTTTATATCTTATTACTCTCATAATTATTTATTTATAAAGGTGGATTATTTTTTTAATTATCATTAGTTTTTTAGATGTTCCAGATGCTCATGAGTGAATAGACATCGAGAGAGAAAGTGATATATTGAAAATAATGAAATCGCTCAGGTGGGTATACAATGTAACACCCCTAGATTTTATGGAAAATATTCCTTTTAATTCCATTAATGTCTGGTGTTGTACGCTACACCAAAAAAAGATTACACAACACACATCCTTGACTTGCCTTTCATTACACTCAAGCGCGACCTTTTGCGATAGTGTGTGTTGTACGTAATACCAAGTTTCGCTAAACAATGATATGCTATTAAAATATTATTAAAATTAGCCGTTATGAATAGTAATAACCACTTTTTGAATTTTTTGTAAATTTTATTTTTTCAAAATGGACTTCATTTTTGGATTTGAAATATCGAAATTAGCTTAGGGTGAAATTTAGGTACTTTTCGGATAACTTTCATTTTCTGATGAACAGTGAAAATTGCTAAATTTTAATTAAAAACCACCTTTTTAATCGAAATAATTAATAGTGATAAATTATTAATTTGAGTGGTTTTAAAGTATATTTAGAATATATTTTTACAATTTAATACAATGTTGTTCGTTGGATGTAATTTCACTTTTAAACCAGACATAAACAAATGTCAATCTTTTGATAGTTATTATCTTTTAAGAACACGCTATTTGTTTTGACGATGGAAATTAATTTTTAAATTGAGTAATGCAACTAATATGTTTTGAATTTGTTAAAATTGAAATCATTTTTTGAATTCATAATATTAAATATATCTTAGGCCTAATTTTTGGTATTTTTCTAGAAATTTCATTTTTTGATGAATAGTGAAACTGCTAAGTGGTAGTTAAAAAAAATGAATTTTTCATAAAACATAATTTTACCACTTCTGTGAGTGGAATTTCAAAAATCCAAGAGACACGGTTGATGTAAGTAAGCAAAATTTGGTTCAATGAGATGAAATATTTTTTGGTGAATAGTAACTTTTTACATTTTTTTACCACGGTTAAAAGTAAATATGGTAATTAAGGGCAAAAATGATATTATTATTACCCTAACACATGTACTAATTCTATTGGATAAGTGTAATTCGACCAAAAATAACCATAGGTATAAAATATTACCATTTAGCCCCACTTGGATTAGATTAGGACATTTATTATTAATTTATTTAAAGAAAGGTTAAAATAGTTAAAATCAAAGTTTAATAAGAAAATCATTTTTAATATAGGGTTATACATAAGATAAATTCAACTATAAATATTAATTATAAATATAAACAGATTTCCTATATAATTAAATTAATTTTTTTATTTTTAGACTTTAGATAAGTTAATTTATTTATGACACAAAGATGATGCTGTAATTATCTTATTAATGAAATATTGACATAATTGATGTTATAAATACCCAAATAAATTTAATTTGAGAGTTTTTATAAATTACCTTAATTTTTTAGGTTAATATGACATGTTATTATTGATTTAATTAACTTTTTTCGAACTAATCATTCTGTTATGATTTTCACAAAAATCAATTACTAAATAGTGTCAAAATTGACATAAAATAGTTTTTAAAACAAATATTATATTATTAATTGTTATTTTATTCTCAAAAATATAAGGTTCAGGAAAATGAATTAGATAAGGTTAAATATATAAATTATAAACAACTTTTGGTTCTTTTTGCTTTTTATAGTAAGTTTATTAATCGTATAGTATAAGAACATAAGAAGACACGATGAAAGTACAATTATTTAACTTAATGATAAATATAAAAGATAAGTTTAAAATAGGAACCTAAACTTGTATAAATTATATTGTATGAGAGGATTTAGACCCATCCCTACCATATCCTCGAAATAAATCAATTTGGAGCTATTTAAAACCGAACATGACTTTATAATAAAATAATATTTTTAGTTTTTCCAAAGGAGCCCCTCTCCTCCCTAATAAAAGGGCACCTCCTTCCCCTCTTCCTCACACCACTTTGAGCCTTCAAGCTCGGCCAAACCCTGACAAATTCTCTTCTACACTTCCCTAAAAACATCTTAGAGGACCTTCTCTTCTTCAAAGACCAATTTTAGTGCCCTAAGAGGAGGAATTAAAGTTGCGTTTCAAAGAAGAGGTAATGTCCGTTACTGATTTTTTTTACTTTATTTCTTCTTCCACTTCTTCTTCTTTATTTGTTTCATTATGAAGTAATAACATCAGTATAACTCATATAATGATATGTTATTATATGTATTAAACAACACTATTTCACCATCTATCCATCCTATGGAAAACGAAATCACCACACGTGGGTACGTACGAAATATCGTCTCCATGCCGTGGTGAAATCTGTTTTTCCACCAACACCTTACATGGATGGGTATAATGGTGTTATGAATAAATATATATGGTTATTATAACATCATTATGATTCTGATATATTATACCATCCACACCAATTATATTCAATAATTATGGGAATGATATCATCGCTCGTGCGTACGTACGGACTACCGTCTCCATGACGCGATGAGATTCATTCTCCATATTAACCATACATGAATGATCATAAAGTATATATAATGAATAATTATAAAATATATGACATAATAATGATACTGGATTTATGTATATATATATTTATGTTGTCTACTTAATTCCACTCAATTCAATAAAGAAACGAAAACAACGTTCATGCGTACGTACGGCCTACCGTCTCCATGAGCGGTGCATTTCTTTCCATTTATCGATCCATTATATATATGTATATTCTGAATATATATTATATATAAATCATGTTTTACATTCTGGATTTAAGTAACCATTATCTAAGTAATCATATGAATATTTACAAGTTAAAACACGAACGACAAATGAGGCGATTTTACCCAAAACGCTACTTTAACATGAATTTACGAAATAACGGGAAATATAAAGTCATAAGTGAACCATATATGATATAATAACAATTAATATAATTCTTAAATATGTCAATGAAATTATTTAAATCAATATACAAGAGGTTCGGACACTTACGAAGCGAATCGGACCTAAGGTAATGGAAAATATCACAATCTCATTTGTATCCGAGATTGTTTACACATTGGTATTTACTAGGGTGTATTTTATCATCCACATCCATGTTTTCCTCAATATGTAATAATATTTCCATCCACCTAAAATTGTTTAAATCCAATTTTACCCTTCGGTGAGTTTTTAGTAAAAGATATGAAAGAAATCTTTTGTCGTTTTTCGTACGAGGTACTTTTTGACTTTTCCGACAAAAGTACGAGAAGAATGTTTTTTTAACTTATACAGCATGAATGTATTTTTAAAACATTATTTCCAATAATCTTCCTTTAAATGTTTTAAATTTTATTTTTAATCAAATTCTTTTAGTTTAAAATTGTATGACATGTTAAGAAAGGAAAATGTTTTTGAAGTAGAAAGGATATTTTCCTCAAGAATGGAATTCAAGTGTTTTATCAAAATTATTTTCCATCTAAGATAATAAAGGGTTCTGTTTCTATCCCTATCATTACAATGATTTGATTATGTCATGATGGAATTATTTCTATGAATTCCTTAATATTATATGAATTGTTTTATGATGTCACAATGTTTATGATTCCCATTTTTATTACATGGGTTATGTTATGATGTATGGTTTATGATTTTGTGGCACACATAAGAATGGTATCATTATGAGATGTGTGGGACCTATATCTCCCTCCAATGCATTGGGTAAAGATTTTATATCTTAGGAGATAGACATGGCTGGAACGGTAGGTTATACCAGTTCAGTGAAACCGGACTGAAACGTGGAGTGAACTCGATTCAGAAATGGACTTTGTCCACTAAGATAGTCTTGGCAATGAGTCTTGACTAATAAGAAATGATTCTCTATTATTATGTGTGTATGCCACAAAGATTCATGTTTTAAGTTATGATTATTTGGATTTCATTTCACTACTATGGTTTATCCCATGTTATGAAATTATGCTCTCTTTTTCATGTTAAGATTTCTAAAATGTTATGTTCTTATGAATATGATGTGATTGATATTTCTTTTGTTTACCCTTACTGATCGTTTCAGATCACCCTTTTATGTTTTATTTTCCCCAGGATATGAAGAAAGGTTTTAGGTAAAAAAAAGTAAGATCATTATGGGAGATGTTGAAGATCTCTCAACACGATTAGAAGATTATATTCTGAGTTTCCAAAGACACTAAACTATTACGATCCTTGTGTGTGTGTTTTTGTTATGTACTAAGTATTCTGAAAAGGTAATGTAATTTCCATGTACGTTAAGCTTAGTGTCTCTATAGTTGGTATCAGAGGAAAGGTTTAGTCAACTTTTGGAAACTAGGATGCGAGAACTTTAGTGAGATCCGTAGAGATATTTCTAAGGTATGTCTAGGGATGTCCCTAAGGATAAGTATACGTATAGGATATAGTCCTAGAACTATGGTAACGATATTAGATTAAAAAAAAGATGTTAGATATTGATGTTACTCCCCTTTTATTATGATTTTTACCTCTCACACTATTCTTTTTCGGTTTTAGACGATTGCTAGAACCCGAAGGAACCGTGTTGATCAATGTAATGGACAATGCAATGATTGTCCTCCTAAACAAACAAATGTTATGGATGATGGAGTGCAAAATCTTATTGCTATACTTCCACAAGCTATGAATCATTCTGGACATCCAAATGGGTAGAGAAGGGAACAATATTCTATTTAGTCCTTCATGAGGCAACGTCCACCTTCTTTCAGTGGGTCTTCTGATCCACTTGTTGCTGAAAAATGGATCAGTACTACTGAAAAGATATTTTCAGTTCTTCAATGTTCTGAACATGATAAAGTCATCTTAGCAGTGTATCGTTTGGAAGGTGATTCTGATCAATGGTGGAATCTTATCAATATTACGAGGCCAAGAGATGAAATTGAGTCCATGGAATGGGAAGAGTTCAAGAACTTATTTTTCAATAAGTACTTCCCTCGTATTCTTCGAACAAAGATAGAGAAGGAGTTTCTTGAACTAAAGAAAATGGATGATGAATCTGTTTTTATATACGATGAGAATTTTACAAGGCTTGCATGGTATGCATCGGTATTTATCTTCCAACCTCAAAGTAAAGTTGATCGATTCTTCAGTGGCTTCAAACCAAATCGTCGAAGGGCATTAGCTATAAGAGACTTTAGTAGATATGAAGAATTTGTGCGTTGTTCTATCAAGGTAGAAATGGAAGTTGGTGTTACTTATCCATATCATAGTTTTGACAAGAATTGAAAGATGGAGTTCAAGGAGAAATCTCAAAATAATGGTGAAAAAAAGATGAATTTTTCCTTTATGCTCAATGTGTGGAAAGAAGCATGGTGGAGATTGTCTTAAAGGGACCAGAATATGTTTTAAGTGTGGAAAAGAAAGTCATCGAGCAGCTGAGTGTCGAAGTAATGGAAAAAGGGTTGATAATGGTGTGAATAAAGAAATGACTGCAGATAACGCACCAACAACACTTCAATGCTTCAAGTGCAATGAAATGGAGCATTTTGCTAATAAATTCCCTAATCCAAGGGATAGTGATGACCGACATGAGAAGACACTTAAGGCAAAGGACAAAGGGAAGTCACATGCGATCACCATTGGCGATGTTGAATATGACAACGATGTGGTGGAATGATTAAGTGGCTATGTATTGGGATTCCAAAATATTGTAGTATATAGTATTGTGGAAGATTGGAATATTTATGTATTGATCTATTGTGGTTTTCAATAATTTTATGGTGCCGGTAACCATGGAATGTGATTGAGATATTTTTGGAAAAAAGATGATATGCACATAATGAAGGGATAAGGAAAAAATGAAATGTTTGACAGAATTCATGAGCTCATGACTGATATAAGGAGAAGGTTATATCATGGTTTGAGTATATAGAATTTTTGGGTTTTGGTATGTGGAAAGAGTTAACTTTTGACTGCATTCAATGGGTATTAATTTTTCAAGAGAATACATGATTAAGGTATTCACATAACTGGAATGTGACCAACAAGTTATATGGGGGATAAATGATGGCATTCATGTGATCATTTTTTTTATACTATGATCATGGACGAAAGTATTTTAGATAATCATAAAGATTGGAATGGATTTTTTTGGGCATAAGTTAGGATAGAACGTTTTTCGATATTATTGATGTGATGTTATAGTAATATAGCTTTAGAAAAAGGACATCCTGGAGGAGGGGCGACAGCCCATAACATCGGACAAGGCTGTGGGAATCGAACCCACAACCGAAATGCGACTGGCCTTTATCGCCTACCACTGGCCTACAAGAAGTCCCTGGTTAGTAAAAACTAGTTTCATTTTATTAAGCTGTATGATATATGAAGTTTCAGTTCATTTTTGGAAAAATATACGATTAATCTAACCATAAGATGGACTTATAACTTTTGCTAACCTTTTGTTTGAAAGAGATGGAATGACCCATCATTCTATCACATGATCTATTAACACTTCATGAATAAAAAATTCAAATTCATTTCATTAAGAGATGATGTGGAAATTGTTCAAAGTACGAACAACAGTGAAATTGTACCAAAATCATGTAAGTATTTCTTTTAATTCACCAAATTTAGGGAAATGATCTTGAATTACAGAAATGTTGTCCTAGTACCCTTATATCTGATGAATCAGATGGTACCTTAGATCATCAAAAATCTATGGCTTTGAGATTGTTGGCTATTTCATATCCATGTTCTCTACCACTCTCCATCAGAGCATGATGGTTAGATTTTTCTTCCATATCCATATTTTCACCTATGTTCTCCTACGTGGAAACCCAGTGATGAGTTAATTTGGGTAACCGTTACATTTAATACTTTAGTTTTTAATGCCAGGTTTGGGTATTCCTTTTTACGATGTGGGTTTCTATTAAACAACCTTTCGAGTAGTAAACCATTTATAACCCCGACGAATTTCGAGGGTGAAATTCATTTTAAGGGGGGTAGAATGTAACACCCCGAGATTTTATGAAAAATATTAATTTTAATTTCATTAATGTCTTCTGTTGTACGCTACACCAAAAGAATCTTGCACAACATGAATCCTTGACTTGTGTTGCATTACATGCAAGCGCGACCTTCCGCGATAGCATGTGTTGTATGCAATACCGAGTTTCGCTAAACAATGATATGCTATTAAATTATTATTAAAACTACTCGTTATGAATAGTAATAACCACTTTATGAAATTTTGTAAATTTTATATTTTCAATATGGATGTCATTTTTGGATTCAAAATATCGAAATTAGCTTAGGATGAAATTTTGGTACTTTTCGGATAACTTTAATTTTCTAATGAATAGTGAAAATTACTAAATTTTAAATAAAAACAACCATTTTAATCGAAATAATTAATAGTGATAAATTATTAATTTGTGTGGTTTTAAAGAATATTTAGAATATATTTTTACAACTTAATACAATGTTGGTCATTGGATGTAATTTTACATTTAAACCAGACATAAACAAATGTCAATCTTTTGATAGTTATTATCTCTTAAGAACACATTATTTGTTTTGACGACGGGAATTAATTTTTAAATTAATAAATTCAACTGATATGTTTTGAATTTGGTAAAATAGACATTATTTTTGAATTCATAATATCAAATATATCTTGGGCCTAATTTTTGGTATTTTTCTGGAAACTTTCATTTTTTGATGAATAGTGAAACCGCTAAGTGGTAGTTAAAAAAATGAATTTTTCTTAAAACATAACTTTACAGCTTCTGTGAGTGGAATTTCACAAATCTGAGAGACACGGTTGATGTCAGTAAGTAAAATTTTGTTCAATTAGATGAAAATAATTTTTGTTGAATAGTAACTTTTTACTTTTTTTACCACGGTTAAAAGTAAATAGGGTAATTAATGGTAAAAATGAAATTATTATTACCCTAACACATGTCCTAATTATTTTGGATAAGGTTAATTTGACCAAAAACAACCTTAGGTATAAAATATGACCATTTAGGCCCACATGGATTAGATTAGGACATTTATTATTAATTTATTTAAAGAAGGGTTAAAATAGTTAAAATCAAAGTTTAATAAAAAAAATTATTTTTAATATAGTGTTATACATAAGATAAATTTGACTATAAATATTCATTATAAATCTAAAAAGATTTCCTACATAATTATATTTTATCATTAATTTTTAGACTTTAAATAAGTTAATTTATATTTGACACAAAGATGATGCAGTAATTATGTTATTAATGAAATATTGACATAATTGATGTTATAAATACCCGAATAAATGTAATTTGAGACTTTTTATGAATTAAACTAATTTTATAGGTTAATATGACATGTTATTATTTATGTAATTAACTTTTTTCGAAACTAATAATTCTCTTATGATTTTCACAAAAATCAATTACTAAATAGTGTCAAAATTGACAGAAAATAGTTTTTAAAACAAATATTATATTATTAATTGTTATTTTATTCTTAAAAATATAAGGATCTAGAAAATGACTTATATAAGGATATATATATTAATAATAAACAACTTGGGGTTCGTTTTGCTTGTTATAGTAAGTTTATTAACCTTATAGTATAAGAACACAAGAAGACACGGTGAAAGTAAACTTTTTTAACTTAATGAAAAATCTAAATGATATGGTTAAAATAGAAACCTAAACTTGTCTAAATTCTATTGTATGAGATTATTTCGACCCATCCCCACCATATATTCGAAATAAATCAATTTTTATCTATTTAAAACCGAACTTGACTTTATAATAAAATAATATTTTTAGTTTTTTCAAAGGAGATCCTCTCCTCCCTTATAAAAGGGCACCTCCTCCCCCTCTTCCTCACACCACTTTGAGCCTTCAAGCTCGTCCAAACCCTAAAAAAATCTCTTATACACTTCCCTAAAAACATCCTAGAGGTTCTTGTATTCTTAAAACACCAATTTTAGTACCCTAATAGGAGGACTCAAAGAGGTGTTTCAAAGAAGAGGTAATGTCTGTTACCGATTCTTTTAACTTTATTTCTTCTTCCAATTCTTATTCATTAGTTGTTTAATTATGAAGTAATAACATCAGTATAAATCATATACGGATATTTAATTATAAGTATGAAACAACCCTATTTCACCATCTATCCATCCTACGGAAAATGAAATCACCACGCGTGCGTACGTACGGAATACCGTCTCCACACCGTGGTGAAATCTGTTTTCCACCAACACCTTACATGGATGGGTATAATGGTGTAAAGAATAACTATATATGGTTATTATAACATCATACTGATTGTGATATATTATACCATCCACTCCAATTCTATTCAATAATTATGGGAATGATATCCTCTCTTGTGTGTACGTACGGACTACCATATCCACGACGCGATGAGATTCATTCTCCATGTTAACCATACATGAATGATCATAAAGTATATATAATGAATAATAATGAAATATATGACATAATAATGATACTGGATTTATGTATATATATATTTATGTCATCTACTTAATTCCACTCAATTCAATAAAGAAACGAAAACAACGTTCATGCGTACGTGCGGCCTACCGTCTCCATGAATGGAGTATTTATTTCCATTTATCGATCCATTATATATATGTACATTCTGAATATATATTATATATAAATCATGTTTTAAATTCTTGATTTAAGTAATCATGATCTATGTAATCATATGAATAATTACATGTTAAAACATGAACAACAAATGAGACGAATTTACCCAAAACACTACTTTAACATGAATCTACAAAAGAACGGGTAATATAATATCATAAGTGAACGAAATATGATATAATAAAAATTAATATGATTCTGTAATAAGAAAATTACATTATTTAAATCATTATACAGGAGGTTCGGACACTTACGAAGTGAATCGGGCCTAAGGTATGGGAAAATATCACAATCTCATTTTTATCTGATATTGTTTATACTTTGGTATTTAATGGGGTGTATTTTATCATCCAAATACATGTTTCCTCAATATGTAATATTATATCCATCCACCTAAAATTTTTTAAATCCAATTTTACCCTTCGTTGAGTTTTTAGTAAACGATATGAAAGGAATCTTTTGTCGTTTTTCGTACGAGGTACTTTTTGACTTTTCCGACAAAAGTACTAGAAGAATGTTTTTTTAACTTATATGGCATGAATGGATTTTTAAAACATTATTTCCAAGAAAATTCCATTAAAATTTTTCAAGTTTATTTTTAATCAACTTCTTTTAGTTTAAAATTGTATGACATGTTATGAAAGGAAAATGTTTTTGATGTAGAAAGGATATTTTCTTCAAGAATAGAGTTCAAGTGTTTTATCAAAATTATTTTACATCTAAAATAATAAAGGGTTCTATTTCTATCCCTATTATTACATTGATTTGATAATGTTATGATGGAATTATTTTTATGAATTCCTTTATCTTATTTGAATTGTTTTATGATGTCACAATGTTTAAGATTCCCATTTTTATTACATGGGTTATATTATGATGTATGGTTTATGATTTTGTGGCACACATAAGAATGGTATCATTATGAGATTGGTGGGACCTATATCTCCCTCCAATTCATTGGGTAAAGATTTTATATCTCATGTGATAGACATGGCTGGATTGGTAGGTTATACCCATTCAGTGAAACAGGACTGAAATGACGAGTGAACTCAGTTCAGAAATGGACTTTGTCCACTAAGATAGTATTGGAAATGAGTCTTGACTAATAAGAAATGATTCTCTATGATTATGTGTGTATTCCACAATGTTTCGTGTTTTATGTTATGATTATTTTGATATCATTTCACTACTATGGTTTATCTCATGTTATGAAATTATGCACTCTTTTCCAGGTTAAGATTCCCAAAATGTTATGTTCTTATGATTATGATGTGATTGATATTTCTTTTGTTTAACCTTACTGAGCATTTGAGCTCACCCTTTTATGTTTTCTTTTCCCCAGGATATAAAGAAATGTTTTAGGTAAAAAAAGGAAGATCTTTATGGGATATGTTAAAGATCTTTCACCAAGATTAGAAGATTATATTACGAGTTTCGAAAGACACTAAACTATTACGATCTTTGTGTGTGTGTTTTTGTTATGTACTAAGTATTCTGCAAAAGTAATGTAATGTCCGTGTACGTTAAGCTTAGGGTCTCAACATACAACCATCATGAAAATGTGAATTCTTATAACATATTAAATTATCATTTCATCATTTTATCTACAATATGAATGTTAATTTCATTTTAATTTTTATCATATATATATTTATATTTATTGATAGATCTGTTGGGTTAGAATATTTATCATTCACATACCTGGAAAAAACCATAGAATATATAACATGTTTTTTTATTCAAATGCTACCACACATTCGATTTTCATTATTTGTCGAAATTTTAACAGTTCATATTAATGGTATATTCTTAGTTAATAATAATTCCGCAACGAACATTGACTAAATATGAAGTGATGTAATATTATCAATGAAACAAAATAGAAGCATTGTAAGAATGACACTTGGGATTTCATTAAGACCTTGGGATGTTTAGAATTTATAATAACCAATATATGACACATATTTTTACCAGTATGACTCCAAGAACATTTTTTTATTTATATTTTATATTAATTTTTTTAAAAAAGGTAAATTATGTACTCAAAAAATAGAAAAACTTTTTTATTGACTGTATACTTTCATAAAATTACCAATAAATTGTTTTTTCATGTACGAATCAACTGAACTTCATTCCAACACAAAATGTGCCATGTATGACAAGGTCCTAAGGGTGTTCCTTGTACTAATGTTCTAGAACAAGTTCATGGGTATCATCTATTCAGGGTTGGGACTGATTTACCCGAATATGGATACATAAAACAACAAAAACATTCGAGAAATTAAATCTAAAAAATTCATACCCAAACAGGTTCAAAGAAAAACATGAACATAATACATAGGACTAATCACAGTAAAAGATGTCCGAAGATAAATAAAAAAATTACAAAATAATCCACAATGACACCATAGGACCACAGGACGTCATCCTCAAGTTGTATCCACAACAGGGCATCATAGGAGGGGATTAACAACCTGAACCACCTTCACTAGATGCTTTGCCTTTACCTGTGTCAAACATAAATGAGTCTACTAAAACCCATGGTGTTTATGTAGGTTTTTATCTTAATCCTAATACGATACCACCCAATTATTCCATAGAGTGTGAAATACAAGGTAAAAATGTATGTAGTTTAAATATTTATAGAAAATTGGTGATAAATTCCACGAAATGTAACTTTCAATTGTAAAATGTTTTCAAAATAAAAATCTAAAAATGTAAAAACATTTTAATAATAAATGTTAGCTACTGTAATTTACTACCAACAACCCCCTACGACATTGGTAAGTACCGCGAATCCAATGAGTACCAAAATCATGAACACCCCTAGGCATTAGATAGTCTCGTTCCCTATGCACCACGTACCACAGTGTGAAAAAATGATGGAAAAAAATTGTACATGTGCACAAGCCACAAATAGGAAAAATACCCATAACAATGTGGTCCCCAACCATCATCAGTAAATTATATTTCGTGATTTGGTTATATATTTTTTTTTGTGAAACTTGGGAAAAACTGACCCAGATCACTAGCATACTAGTATATATCCTCTCTCTTAGATAACTGGGCTTCCCCCATTGTGCACAAATAATTATCTCATGATATGAAAATCCATTATCACATAAACACATCAGTTATAGTAATAATCAACAAAAAATGGTTGCTACACATGTCTTAAACCATATACACCATTTTATTGATTTTTTGAGATTTGAATAAAATAACTTCACAAAACATAACAATGTTTTGATCACAAACTCCCTTAAAAACCCCTTTGAACACCATGTGAATACCCATATTCATTAAAACCTAATTTTAAAAACCCAAATAATTCCTATTAAACCATTACATGATTTATAAAATAAACTCGTTGGCATATCATAAAAAAGTCATGTGAAACGGCCAATTTAAAAAAACATTGGTAGAAAATTTACCATTTTTTTAAAAAATCCCACATTGAACACCATGGGCATACCCATATTTACCAAAACAAAACTTTAACCCCAATACCCTTTAATAAAACCAAAAAATAAGTTATAGGGCACCCCCATATGAACCAAGAAGTTATATCTTTGTAAAACCTCCATTTTCACACAAACAAGCCACATAAAAATCGTATGATTAAAAAACAAATTTTTTTTTTTTGCAACAACAACCAAATGAGATAAATATTAAAAAATTGATATTAAGACATAATATACTTCAATAAAATATTCAATGTTGTTATAGGTCTTCCCCAAATGATCCAATAAAATATTTTTGTGAAATACACCAAATTTCCTATAAAAATTGCACATAAACATCATTTTCATTACAAATTCCACTGATTTTTTTAAAAAAACTTTCCTATGAGATTGACATGAATAGTTTATAAACCCTACATTATAAGTCACATGTATTTCATACACATGGAATAACCAACCAAAATTGATAAAAAAAAATTGAACCTTTTGTGTGAAAATTCAATCTCACCACCAATGCACCTTAAGGATGGTAGATTGAGCCTAAATAAGAAATATTGGACAAAGATAACCTATAGATAAAACCCTAGGTTAGAAACCCTAGACTATGGTAATTTGGTACTTCATGAAGATAGGAATGAAAACCAATGAGAGATTTAAGGAAAGAAAGAGGAATAACTTACCATGAAGATCCATGAAGTTTCCCCACAAAAAATCCAATCAAAGATGGGTTCCATGGGAGGTTGAGGGTGCTTGGAGGTCTCTAAAGGCTGGTGGGGTATATTTGAGGAATACTGGGTCAGATTAAGCTTATTTTTTGGATGAATAAATATGAATTAAAAAATTATTTTTAATTTTTTGCACATCCTGCCCGGTTTGGCTGTATAGTTTTGTAAACCGTGCGGCCAAACCATGAGGCCTATTCTGGCCACCCAGAAAAGTGTTGTTTTGCCTTCCATTCTAAGTGAATCCTAGAGAAAACATTAAGGGAATGATTATCCTAGTATAGGGGAAATAATACCCAAATTAAGGCAACATTTCCACCCCACTACTCGTCCAACTCAAGCGTACAAACCACCTCAACAACATACCCCAAAGTTATGCCACTTGGTGTGTCACAAATCCATCTCTAAACAACCTCCACCTCCTACCATCCTTTAGAAAATAGAGAAGTCCATGTAACCTAGAATACCCCCTATACTATGGTCATAGTTCAAGGATGCAAGAGGCATCGAATCATTAAACCCAAAACACCTGGAAACCAAGAGAAGTCTAAGAACCAAAAAGATCTTCAAACAAATAATTCAATTTAAAATCGTGGTGTGGAAATTTCACATTATTAATCAATTTTATAAATTTAATTAATTCATTTAAAAAACATATGATCTGTTATATTCATTAAATAATTTCTATAATATATTCTAAATTTATTACTAGAGTGTCCATCATCATTCAAAATCTTCTAGTTGAGTATTATTTCCGGATCATTATCCCGATTCATGTATAACATTTTAGTTAATTTTAATCATTAAAATTTTAAATAATTGTTTTTAACAAGTATATTTAATCATCAAAATTTTAAAATGAAATAAAAAGTACTGAATAAATAGATTAATTCTTCCTTAAATAATTAGAAAAGATGTATTGATAAATTCAGGCTCATAAAAACACATTTTATTAAAAAAATATAAAAAATAAATTGAAAATAAAATATTTAACTATCAACTGAAGGGAAGAAATAAAGATTCACAACTGAAAATAAATCAATTTTATTAAAACTAGTTTCATTTACACTAACATCTATATAATTTACATTGATAAAAATCTCAAAACAGTTGGAAATAAATGTCCTCCATTAATAGTGTCATATTTAATAGCATTAATAAGTTAACTAAGTTAAAATTATAGATGTGGGGTATAAACTCATTATTATTTCATGACTGACTATAATATATTCTAATTCATGAGTATTCCACAATTTTTTTACATGATATGTATCTAGGGTATATGTGAAGAGGGGGTTAATTAACTACATTTAAAATTAAAATATTATCACATAATGTAATTTAATATCATATTTATATAGTCATCCTAATATAAAATGAATAATACAAACATCCCATCTTCATTAATCCTTGAGATATATAGTTGAATATATCAATTATAGGATTAAGATGAGTCAAATCCTAATATAATCATTTCTTATATAAAAGATGATCACCATATACACATTACCATTTTGTAAAGTAGAATAATCACATATAGTGGATGCACATTTTCATACATACATTAAAAGTATGTAAACACATAATTTCAGGAAATAAATTAATAATTAAAAATACAGAATAATATATAAAAAATTCATTCTTAAAAGAAAAAAGAATATTTGAATTATTATTCTCTTATGAATGTTGAAAATGATCACATAAACACATATTTATTATGATAACAGAAATATTAAAATAGTTAGTGTGCAATGATCATAGTGAATAATGGTTTTTTAAATTACATAATTCTCTAATAAAATTTTTATCCATCCAAAAAACATCAAAATTCAATAATTTATATTAATGGTTACTCCCTCATGGTTTCTAAAAATATAATTAATCATTGGAGTATAATGATATTTTAGATTCCTAAATGTTTTATAGATAATACATAGATACATTACATTTATCATAGGAAATATTCTGATAATGAATTTATTGTATTCATAATACAAGTAATTACAAGATAATGTAATAAGAAATTAATTCAAGATATGAAAAATAATGGGAAATCAATCACCATTTTTATTATATATAAGTTGTTCAAGATAATTTTTCATTTTTTATATGTTGACTAAGTTATTTATGTTACAAAATATTTCTATTAACATTTTTAAAAATATTTTTTATATAGAATCTATTGTAATTGTGATGAATCATATACAAGCTATCCAATTTTAATATCATGTATTACATTACTCTATGAAAAATAACTCCTATAGTTAGATATCTGTCATCTAGAATGTATTCATTACTTCCAGAGACATCAAAATAGTAGTATAGTTCAAAAATTTCATAATGGGGAGTCTATAGTCACTATAATGGAGTAAAAAATGTTAGTGAAATAATTAGATATCACACAAAATAAAAATAAACAAAACAAGAGAATAAAAAAATACGTGGAAAGATATATAAAATGGAATATGGAATATAAATCAAGTGTAAATTCTTCTAATATAAAATACATCCACTTCACCAACTAAACTGGTCAACATATATAAAAGAAGTACATGAGTATAACATTGTGAATGATTCTCCATTCCACTCAATTCTATACCAAATCCAACTATCCATACAATAACCTACATGAACTTGTTCAAACTAAATACAAGGCCACATCCCATCTTATTCATGTAAAAACCATGTGATATCATCTTGGGAAATGGTATCCCAAAAATGGTGTAAGTACAAAAATACCTAGGGAAACACCATCAAAGCATCAAACTATCTCTTAAATGTTTTCTTATGTTCATAATAAATGATCAACTAAAATAAATAAAATAATTCAAAAAAAATAACAATCAACCATTATACATAGTTCAACCAGATGATAGATTGTCTCTCAGCATGTCATAATAACTACACCAATAAATTATCATCACTATCCCAAGGTAATAACAACATTACACAATACATTCCAAAAAATCATAATCAATATGTAGGTCATCTACCACATTTGACCATGAATTCTTTATCATAGGATATATTTTTTCTATTCATGAACATCACCTTGGGGGTCACATTCCACACTATAGGAATACCATTAACACAACTCCACTAATCATTAGTAGACCCCACTGTGTCATCAAACATATTTCATCATTAATCCCTCATAAATAATCCCCTTTTAGTTCTTGGGACTTCTCAAACTCATGATTCTGTATGATTTTTTAGAGTGGGGACCTTAGGGAATCCCATAAATCCTAGAATCATAAATTCCTTAGGTTTTTAGGAAATCAAATGAATAACCTCACCATATTCTAGGGTAAATAAGTTAGTCATAAAACATATCACAGATACTTATCAAAACTAATAGTAGTGAATACACATAATTATAGGGGTAATCCTTAGAATTGATTAAGGTGATCAATTTTCCTCCCTTGCAATATCCAAATTTTTTGCGTAAGGATATACACCCCCCCAGAACATTATACCACTATTAAAATACTGTTCTTCATCATAATTATCAATGTTCTACTATTATCAGCAATCAAACCCTGGGCTTCCTATCATGTAAAAATTGTTATGCTATATTAGTGGACTATTTTTCGTCATGTGTATTCTTATTTTCCATAATCATATATAATTGATATTTGATAATAGGTACAACCACAATGAATCTATTATAGAATAAAACGTATAATAGTATTGTATCAATATTTGGAATCTATTCTCAATATATTATGATACTAGATGCCAATTATTTTGGGAATCTCTTAATTATATCAATCTAATCTGCTGATTATGAGGAATCCAAGGAAATCACATCAATGCCTATCCCTACAAACAATTCCTAGTAATCATTTAAAATCTCATATAATAATGAATTACCACAAATAAAAATTTAACAAGTGAGATTTGGACACCAACTATCATCACTTTCATCACAACCCCATCGAGCATAGAAGTCTGTTAGGGTTCTACGGTGACACATGTAACCATGTCCAGCCATGGAAATACACATTGACTCAGGTTGATTTATCAATGGTCCTCACACATGGGTCCCCTTTCCCATCTCACATCATATGTACCCTTATAAGGGTCACAACTCTTATGTATGGTATCATGTCAACACATTATTCTTGATGGATACTACAAATATTGATGTCATCATTTAGGATTTGTCTCGTTATTAAATACAAATGGTACGACATGTAGAAATTGTCAAATAAATCCATCATCAACCATCACACTCATCATATTATCAATAGGTTTATCTAATAACCCATCCAATTATTCATATAATATTCTCTATCCATAGTAGATAATCACAACACATGGTTCATCACAGGTCAAACTAGGGCCTTCCATCACAATTACTCCCACCTCTCTATAAAGAGACGACCACTAGATCAAACTCATGGGCCTATGAATTGACAATAATTTTAATACATCATAAGAAATATACCCACAGAGTCTAAATGTATTAGAAAAATTCATTCTTCATCCATTTTTCAGAATCATTCTAGGTCCATAAAACTGTCGTGGCCTCATTACATATTCACATAGCATGGGTGTGACATTAATTAAACAATATATTTTAGAAAAATCATATTTAAAATTATAATTTATCATTACAAATCCAGAACTATATAATTTACATACATTAAATTATATATATCCAATACATAACATACATAATTCTATTATTAGAGGAAACCTACTATTCTTTTATGCTCTCCAACTATTCCTTTCTCGCTTAGAAATCCCCTTCCAATACACATCCAAATACATCCATGATCAATGGCCACTATCCTACCCTCTAATATATCATACAAAAAACATATCAAAATAATTAAAATATATTTATAATTAATTCATATATTTAAAATTCAACCCCCAATTTTATTTTAATTTTCATATATTTTTAATGTCCCACCAAGAAGCATTGTCAGGTCGATGTCACATACAAAGGCACCAAGATGTTAAATCTTATGCTATATACCCTATTATGGTAGAAATCCCCATCATGGTATTTGGAACACATATAAAAAATATTTTAATTTTATGAAGAAATATTACTAAATTTACCATGAGGACATACCTCATTGAAATTTCACAAGATGATGAGTGGATGTTTTATTTGGAAATCCTCAATCTACTAATGAAAAAATCCCCGTCACAATAGAATGATTCCTAAATGATATTGTGTAATATTATAAATAACACTAAATAATGGAAACCAATAATTGGAGAAACCCAAGAGGAATTGTGAAGGAAACTTTATATGTGTGATTATTGCCGTAAATTTCCAAAAAGAAATATAAACCATAAATCAACCCAAAAGAAATGGGGTGAATGAGGAGGTTGATGAGGGATAGTCAGATGATATTTTTATTTGGGATGGTGAATTAAAATTGGGGTATGATGATTAAATTTTTAGAGGGTGAAATTATAAAAAAATACATATTTTTTGAGCCACATGGTTCACTATAATAGTTTACCAAACCATGTGGTACAATCATTTTAGGTCTAAAAAGTTTAAACAGTTGGTCTGTAACTATGGCTAAACTATTTTCCACAAATATACCTAATCCAGGATACACTTTTGTACCTCATATACACATAATTTCATTAAATAAATTCACTAACCCTATTAAAATACCATTATAAATAAAAATGAAATTGAAATCTTCCTCAAAAATAGTGTGTCGTATAGTTCCATTTAAGTAGTGTACACCAAAACTATATACACAGAACATAATCCTCCAAAACTCCCATAACAAATCATGATGTACCTAAGATTTACATGATCATCTTATTCAAATAACATGCCTTAAAAATTTTCCAAAAATTACATTTATAATTTTTAGAATTCAAAATTTTGTTCTAATCCTATATTCCAAATATGACCCATCTACTAAAAGAAAAATAAAAAATTACACTTTATTAAAGATTAATCAATGCTCACGAGGGACTAAAACTCCACACTATAACACATATATCCAGAAAGTATACCCGGTGGTTATCCAAATATAAATATATACATATATTTTAATATAAATTACATTCATAAATCTTCAATCTATCCATTTTTTTACACTTCACTAATTCACAACTAGAACATTAGGTTCCTATCATGATGAAATACAAGCCAATTCATCAATTCATCATTGAAGCATCAGGAAAACACATACCCAATCATGATTCTTGTAAGACCTATAACTTTCTATGATAATAAAATCATCCAAATGAATATCTATACATGAAACCTAGTGTAATATATTCAATTAAACCATATCGTGTTCGAACACACATAATTATTTAAGAGAGAGGGAGATGAAACATATCTAATCCATCAAATTCAAATTATCATAAACCATCTAGAGCATAAAAACAACACTCAAAAACCCCTGATATAGTATAATAATATACTAATAGTACTCACCATGTTATGCAGATGAAATAAGGTACATCTATTTTCAAGAATTCGAATTTAAAAAAGACTATCCATCAATTGATCACGTACTCTTACTTACCTTTACACACAGGGGCCATGTATCCAAGACTGAAATTCCACTCCCCTCAATATGTGTATCCTCATCACTACATCACTAGGTAAATCATTAATCATCATGTCTCTAGATTTATTAATTTCCAAATTTATTTAGGGGATTTGTCTTAACCCACAAATACTGGATAATCATTCGTTCATCAAAACAAACTACCGCTAGTTCATGAGAACATCACCAATAATTTTTTTTTTCAACTCAAATTACAAGGAGTGTCAACACCCATAATTGTTACCTTGTTCACCCCTCACCATATTTATTTAAGTAAACATCTTCTAAAACACAATCAATGTTGTTCCTAATAACCCATGTTTTTCTCTCCTCTCAATCTACTCCCATTTCACCTGAGGATAGAGTTTTAATTAAAAAATTTTTAGATAGATAATGTTAAATACCGAATACATTTCCATAAAAATCATCACCATAAGGGAACAAAAAACATCAATAAATACTGGATTAATGATGCACCCAATATTTCATCATACTTTTCATCCAATGGCTTGGACACAAAATGTCTATGATTCAAAGATCAATTATTCCATGAATATACCTTAACTCCCTACCTTAATCACATCCTACAGTAATGTGTGTACATTGTCAAACAATATAATTAAATCAAAATGTCTATCAATATCATTATTTCTTTCTCTTAATAACTATAATTACATGAAAAACATAAAAAATCATGAAATATAGTACGAAAATATGTCCAAAACAAAATCAATAGTGCTCTATTTTTTACAAGTACGTGTATTTAACAATTCCATTCTATAATACATGTTCAAAACCAATTACTTTAATATTACTAATATAAAATAATCTATACAAACCCTCAAACTATTCCACATAAGAATACATCTAAAATACATAAATCCATGAATATGTATGATCCATCCCTCAAAACCAAACCAAAAACCCCAAAGTATAAATAATCAAGGTCGCTAGTAACACCTTATGTGGAATAATCTCAAAGAAATTAAATACTCATAATTCATACCTCAAGTCACCTATAAACATGTTATGTCCCTTACCACAATATTAACTTAATCATTGAAAAGTGTCTAACTCACAAAATATCGAGTAACATCAAAGGTTCTTAAGGTAATGGTTCATTAAAAAAATACCATGTCCCTTCTAGGGTCATAGTCCAAAGGATGAATTAAAAATTACCATATCTAAATATACAATGGAATCAATAATACCAAAACAACTACTCGTGGATCTCGTATCCACATATATGTGGAACAAAATACCAAGTCATCATTCTATTGAGGAATAGATTCTCATCATGAATCTACCTATAAAACTACAAAATATATAATATAAACATCTCAATTCTATGTATGGAATTAAATCCTCCTTTAATATCCACGGAAATGAACCACAATCAAGAGTTCAGTTAGATATAATTTCAGTCCTTGATAAATTGGAGAAAAATAGTATAGGTTATTACTAGAATGTTTCTTAACAATTCCATGATGGTAAATTAATCTAGAATTTACTTATGACGACATGTACTAATGAGCCTAGGTCTCAATATTTTTTAAATAATTATAACATTACAATATATGTTTTAAAAAACTATAATTTGATGTAACACTACAAATAGATGAATTGAATAACATTAATGCCAGGGGGTTCTTCTTAATGAAATTTAATTATTTTACAGATCCCTCAAGGTTCCTACCTATTCCCTACTAAAGGGGACAAAATACTATTTTTACCATCTATTATCACACCATAAGATCAATAATACCATTCAATGTAAGAAAATGTATTAATTAATATGAAACAAACATATTATAATTCCTCCAAGTACTTTTATAGGAAAATATCATACGAGCTATTACCGAAAATGTAGATAGGTGAGTCTCTATCATTGGAGATGATAATAAAACTAGAAAGCCTATATATCACATTAATTCGATATCCCTATATGATTATTGAGAATCACATTTCTTATATATTCCATGATAAAAATACATAATAGGTTTCTATCAAATGGTCAAGGTACTAATATTCTAGTGGACCACATTGAAATAGGAAATGATCAATATTCCAAAATAAAAAATTTACTGCATCTTGTGTTACAAGTGATGTGAAAATTAAATCAAACAAAACATTATTAACTATGAAAATCAATCCCATTCTAATAGTAACCTCTATATCATTTAAAAAAGGTTTTTGTGGGATACCAGGTCATGTTCCATACCAATATTTGAAACATATTTATGTGTCAATACATCATATCACAAAATGGGAATAAAAAAAATATATATTGTGAAATCATATAGTAAAATCAATTACTATTTCATTCAATGTTTAGTATCCTAAATTGTTCTCAATGTCCCCTATGGAATTTCTCCTTGAATTGTAAATTAATCTGATTCCTAGTGGGGTTCTAAATATGTACCATGGGTATTTAATACACCATTTACCAAAGTATCAATAAATAGAGGAATAAAAAACCGTCGTATATAATTTAAATAAAATGGAAATTAATATCAATATACTTATAACATTATATATCAAAATTTAATACAATATATAACTATATTGGTAATGATCCCAAAATAACATATAGAATCATAGAGAATAAGGTTGATTGTTGTATATGAAGGGAATTTATGAATAAAACCATTGTATATGAGTCAATAATTATATTTTTTTCCATTAAAAATCTCATGGTATAAATCTCATCTGTGATAATCCATAAAAATCTGACCATTAAGCTCTATCCAATCATATTCCTACAATTATCATTTGAGAGATTCTCAGGTACCCATGTTCAATGGTATCGAAATTAGGGTGTATGTAGAAAACTCAATTTAGAATGATAATTGCACTCCTATAAAAATTTATATATTTTTTTAAATGAACTTTGGAATGTTAGGATAAAATGAATAAATGAAATTTAGAAAAATAAATTAATTTTATAATACCCCACATTAATTACTTTGGAATTTCTGGAGTGACTACTACATTGTGATAATGACTATACATCCAAAATATCAATACAACACTAAAAGAGTGCACAACTAACACAAGATAATCCCAAAAATCATCAGAAATATAATTTTCTATTATCCTTATCTACCATACTAATGTGGTATTATGTTTAAATTAATCATAGAATGAACATTCCTTGGAGGGACCACTATCCACAAACTATTGATCCCTTTAACATACATCTAGTAATGATTAGAAGACCATGGTGGCTTAATGGGAATCTCATATCATCATTCAATTTTGTTCTACTATATAGTAGTACCTAGGAGTTATCAATTTTAGCTTGATTTATAATTACCCAGAGTAGGAGGGATGGGTGATCTTATACATGTATGACTAGATAACTCTTGGGTAACCTATGAAATGAAGTGAATATCCACCTAATTTCCCTGGATCAATCTGATAAGAACCTAATATTTCATGGTTCATTATATAAACCATCATTAGTACATCCATCTGATTTTGGGTGGTGCCGTAAGGATAGATCAAGGGTTCCAATTGTCTCCCTAGCGAGATAAAACCTACGTATGAGTTGATATGTACTCAAATGACACCACATACCATAATTAGAATCATGTTCATTTGAGTCATTCAAAATGGTGTGTAGCTATCTCCATTTGAATCCCAATCAACCCTTGAATTTATAATGCTCACTCGTATATTAGTGGAATCTATTTAATATAAAAGAGTAATATATCTATGAAATCACATCATTATAATTATAGATCCTATGTACAACTACTAGGAATCCACTACAACATTAACATTTTCAATGGATACTATCTTTATGATTTATCCTCACCAAATATAGTATGATATCTTTTCCTAGTCATAATGGGCATATCTGGTTATCATCCATCACATCGTGTGATTACCATGCATCCTCTGAAATCACATTAATTATAGTCCCTATATAGGATTCCCAATAAACCTTGGAAATCAAAAATCATCATTAATGAACATATATAAATTCACAAATAGGGTTGTTCTAATAGAAATGAACTTCAATATAATCATATATAAAGTATAGGAACACATATATTTTAGTTATATGGTAACACTTATAACCATATGTGTTTATAGCCATATCCACTCACTAATGGATAGTAAGTTAACGAGTTACACACTCCAGTATCCTTGGTCACTACTACTTATTAGAACCCCTATGTGGTCCTCAATCATAAATAATTTGTTTGGGAAAAATATACGCTTGAAGTTTACTACATACAATTTTTTCTTCATCAAGAATCAATATCCTTATTGGAAAAATGGGGTAAATCACATGGAAATAGTTGAAGCGATGGCCCATAATAGATCTCTCTCATCACTGTCTCACTAAGTTTGTCTTGTCACACAACCCTTCACACATATCCAATTGTCCGACCAACCAGTAGAATAATTTCTCTAGGGGCCCAAAAGAAAAGGTTAGGGGTTTCTAACTCTAAGCATTTCACACCTCTCAATGGAAGTACAAAATGGTTTCAACTCAACTGCCATAATGCGAAACAGATTTATTTTTTTTAGAGGAACCCACATGATGGGGAAATAATTTATTATGTAAGTACTTTTGCATTCAGAGTCAATGAGCTATAATGGTTTCAATGGAAAAACATTGCTTAATTGGTTATTCAAATAGATGAGGAAATCCCATAAATTAATCATTAGATTTTAATCATATAATTCAATTTTAAAATTAAAATTTTATAGAAGTGAACATTATATGATGGTGTTTCTTTTATTGTATGTCATATATCAAATACATTGCAACCACAGGTATAGTATTCAATTACACCTAATTTTTTTAATAATTTCAAATATTCAATTTTAGTTCTTGATACTCACCCCAATAAACATCAAAATCCATCAACTCCCAATATCTATTGTGTTAACCACTATGGAAGATAGTAACAAACAACAAGAAAATTAAATTTTTTTTATAATCAATAAATTTTTAATTACACAAATTACTATCAAACTAAAAAATTTATTCAAATTATCATAACTAAAAAAAATATTATGGGGTACCCTCATTGAATCAAATAGATATCCAAGGACCTCAAAAATGTCTATATTATCCTCCTTGATATATTAAATTGAAAATAACAAGAAAGGGCCCCAAAAATAATGTGGAATTTTTTTTGTAAAATTAAATAATAATGTCACCATGTTGTATGACATTATCAAAATATTTCATAATGATTTGAAAATTTTGTAGATGAGCATCAACTATCTAGGATGTATAAAATACTCATGATAATCGGATGATTGTATAATCCTCTATAGAATCATCTAAAAAATACATTTCAAGGAAAATACAAATTGGTGAATCCATAGAGGAAAAAAATAGTATATTGGATAGTGAATCTTACCTTGAAGCGCATAATAAAATAGTAGGACCCCACCCCAATAATCAGTTTTTGTAGAGAGCATGGCCAAAACTAGCTGTGGTGTTTTGGATATTAAGGGGAGGAAAAA
The DNA here is from genome assembly GCA_963277665.1 of Viscum album. Taxonomy (NCBI): domain Eukaryota; kingdom Viridiplantae; phylum Streptophyta; class Magnoliopsida; order Santalales; family Viscaceae; genus Viscum; species Viscum album. Next base: position 1,350,181,447 of record OY728147.1, on the reverse strand, counting down.
TAATGATGTGGTTTAGTGTATTAGAAGTATAATGATATTAAATTCCATCATCAACGAGATATAAGTGGTGAAAGAATAATTTTCTAAACAATTAACCATCAGTGATGTTTTATACGTCTAAAAACACCCCACCGATATTGTTAGGGCACATGGTTTTTCATGTTGTGTTCCAATCATACATAAATATTTGACTCAATATAACTCTTTTCATATGGTTTTTATAGAATATTGTGAAAACGTTTCCTCAATAATCTCTCCCTAACCTGGATTTATGGTTAACCATGGAACCTATAATTCTTCGTATACTCTATGAACTAACTATTCTAGAAAATTTTCTTCCCTTGAAATTGATGTTGAATTCTTCTCACAGTAGTTATTCTGCATGGACACTCATATACTGTGCACACCAAATTGTAAACTCTACACATAATCTTCTAGAACTACCCTAACATAACATAGTCCTTCCATAACATAAAAAAACACATGATGAACATGTTAATCCTAAAACCTATCTAAAAAATCATATTATATGTTCCAAAATTTCATATTTCCATTCTAATAACCATTTATAAATAATAAAAAACCACCAAATATAAATTAAAATATTCTTTAAATTCAAATCACCCATAAATCCATGAGCAATTACATTAATAACTCATTCTCATTTTTTCCCTTTATGTTGGATAATGATACTTTATTATGTATTAAATATATTTTTATCTTCAATAAATTTAAAAATAATATTGATATAATTTATAAAAATGAATTTGAAATAATATTTAATATAGTTATATAATATAATATACTATATTTCCCAGAATCTTAATCTTCTTCCATATAATTAAAACCCATCATGACTCTATTAGGTTTTAATCATTATATAAGTATTTTAATAAATTAAATATAAATAATGAAACAAGTATGATACTGGAAAATTTATTATTTGTATTAAAATAATAAAGTAAAATTATATACATTTAAATGATATAAAAATGTTTCATAATGATAAATAAGTTAATCCAGATTTTATTTCACAAAAACTGGTTCATGAAATTTTAATAATATCTCTTTGTTGGATTCCAATGCTTTTTATAACTATTATTCATTTTCTTAATATAAATCTCTTGAGGGATGTCCTGAATTACCAAATTATAATTACAAAATTCTTATAATATAATTAATATAAATAAAAATATACTTATTAAGGAATATGAATTATTATTTTCCAACATATAAAAACAATGATATTATTGTTTCATTCATCCAACAATAAATTCCATTTTTCATTTTAAATATAATTAGTCAAAATATCCACAAAATATAAAATATAAAATAAAGAAACTATATAAAAATAAATTTAATCATAGATAAAAATAAGAAATCACAAAACCTTTTTACATTGAAAAATATATCTCCTTTGGAAATCAAATTGTAATTATAAATTATTACCTTAATTGTACTTGTAAATAGAGAAAATTAAAATAAATTGTTAACTCAAATGAGTAAGACATATTTAACTAATGATGAAATGACAATAAAATCATTGAAGAAAAGAAAAAGAAAAATCTCATCATGTATTTATCGTCTTTTAACAGATAGTCATCAATGTATTCATCATTGCCCTTATTTTTAATTACCTCGATAACAATTGTAATAATTTACGCTTTAAAAATTTCAGCTACACATTTTTTTGATCTAATCTCTAATAAATTTATGAATATTGGAAAACATAGTGAATATATGAAATTATATAAAAAAGATGAGGCAATATAACATCAGATGATTTTGTAAACCCATCTAATGTAGACTTTTTAGGTTCTAATAATTTTAATTGAAGTTATTCTTTCGAGATATGTTGATTTTCTTGTAATTGAATTTCAGAATGGAATATAATTGTAATTTTAGAAAATATAAGAATAATTTTACTATTATATATTATTTAATCTTATAATGTTGAATGTTCAATATGAAGAAATGATTCCAAAATAATTTCTCTCAACACATCATCACTATTTTATTCATGGAAAATAATGAATTTTTTAAATTAGTATATTCATAGTAAATAAAAATATTTCATTTGATAATGTTTTATTATGTTTAGAATAATTATTTAAAAAAATAAATTTCATTACATTTGATATATTTTTAATTCATACATCAAAGAATTTTATTAAATGTTACCAATATTTAAATAAAAGACATGATAATAACAACTTTCTTATATAGTTTAGACTGATATTATTATGTGGTGTTATTTTTATATGATAGTCCATTATCACACAATCCATTATTAATTAAATATGACTCAACTTGATTTTATTAATGAATTTTCATTTTAATCAAAAACATCATAAGTAGTTTGTAATGGATTGCATAGAATTATCTCTATTCCTTAATTTTGGAATTGATAATGGGAATATCTTTTATGGATAGAAACATTCTAAGAATTTATAAAATTCAATATTTCAATCATAGCATGATTCAATAGGGAAAAATATTGAATCGTGAATCCATGTTTAATAAAATTTAATTTATAGTAGTAGAAATCTGATTTGTTACGATATACCTAAATTATTTCAATATTCTACCTGAATTATAGTAATGGGACTTAAAATAATTTATTTAATGCCTAAATATAGATTATATTATTAAAGAAGAAATTTTAAATGATTTATTTTGAATAAATTTTTTATTTATGTGCATCAATGTGGATCCTTATTTTTATGTGATTTATGATGTTACTATCACTTTAAATTGATCATGACCAATTATAAATATTAGCCTAGTCTCAAAATTATATTACTCTAGGTGGTCCCTATGATTATCTTCAATTACTAACATTTGTAATTCATCAATATATATCAATTCTAATGATATAATGAAACATAAAATTATTATGTTTTCACTTACTAATATATTTTTATACTGTGGGTTTATTTTACTTGTTTTATCTACTAGAAAATGAATCATTAAAATAATGTTGTATAAAAACATTACACATATCCTTTCATGGCTATAACAATATTTCACAAATGGAATTGCATGTTTCAACCTAAATATCATCTTTTTAATGTATATGGTATTATTAAAATATATAAAACTGTATTAATATACATATTGTATCTTGAGGTCAATATAATTTTCTTATTTTGTTTGATATTTAATAATATAACATTCATTTTAAATGAATGAATGTTTAAATCAAAATCAACATCCATATTTCAAATATAGATTATCCAATAAATTCTTTTTAAATATCGTCCACTGAAAACTCTTTCAAATGAGTAAATTATTTTTAAATTAATTGAATGCTTCCTAAAATCATTATTCCACACATTTATACAACATCAAGAAATTTATAGTTAATATCTACTCCATTTATAAAGGATAAAATGATGTATTTAATCCTATCTATCTGTTTAAAATATTAATAGATAACCTTTCCTTTAATAAAAAATTCCAATTCAGGATCTAGGCATCCGAACTCATCATGTAATTTTTGAGACATTAGAATATCCCATAGAAAAAAATTTAATCTTTGAGCCACATCACATCTTACTAAAATTCAAATATGATCTTCATTTTCATCATATTATAATCAAAATATTCTGTTAATAAAGTTTTGTTTTTAGGAGAGTTTGAAGAAAATATTCCAACAAGAGTATTATCAAATTGGTGAAAAGGAATATGAATTCATCATTCCCTCTGTTATGGGTTTGAATAGATATTTACAATTAGAAGAACCCTCACACCCAGTAATAACAAATTAATTTTCCTTCCTGGGGTCCATAAAAATATATTTGGTAATGAAATGTAAAAATGAATTAACGGTCATGAAAAACATGTCCTAAAATATTTATAATCTAAAAGTATTAAAATAATTAAATAATTATAATCTAATTATTTTTCTTAATAAATATATATGCTGATATAATATTTTGATATTGAAATTTGAAATTGTTAAAATAATAAAACGAAAATGAAAAATTTACTATTAAATTATTTAAAATAAAAATAAAAATAAGTGATGATTCATGTTTCAAAACATATGTTAATTTTATGATTTCATTTTAATCGTAATTTAAATTTCATGGTATTTCTAGAAAAAATATTTTCCAAATTTGACATAGAATAATTTTTGTATTATGTTTTAGTAAGTTACCACGATATTTATTTTAATTCAATATAATATCATAGATTATTGAAATACACATTAATAATATAGAGTATATAAAACTATAAGACCATTTATGTTCAATCCCTATATGGTTTTGGAGTTTATTATTATTTTTAATATAAATAAAATATTCAAAGTCAAAATCATTTTTGGACAATGCATGTTGTGTATTTAATTCTTCTACCAATATAAATATATATTTCCTTGTTATCCCCTTCGATTAAAATTAATGAAATTTAATTTTATATCCTAATTGACACTTACAAAATCAAAAAAACAATTTCACATTATTATCTAACACTTATAGAATTGTTGTATAACACCTTCTTGAGAATTATGATATTTATGATTATCCTAAAATCACATTTTTAATATTTAACTTATATGACATTTTTTTATGATTCTATTAATTTTAAAAATCATTTAACACTATCATTGATTTAATTTTTTTTAAACAATTTATTCTGGGTTCTCCATAATATTTCAATCATAACATATTTGGTATTTATAGAATTAAATATTTATTATTACAATAGCAATGTAACTTCATAAGGTGACATCAATTTGGATCAATTATATAGATATTATTTCATCCAAGAATTATATCATAATGTATTCATTTCATTAAGAAAAATACTTAACTAATGATATTCTAAATAAAGGTATATTGTCAAAGGAGTTGACAATTCTCAATGGAGTTCCTGATAAAATATTTTTCTACTGGAAACGAGGTTTTTTTTAAAATCCTCACATAATTATTTTTTAATTTTTTTACTAAATAAAGATGGAATTTACATTTATGGAAGTTATCATTCTTCAAAATAAATTAATATTCATATAGTTGGAGGTGTATCATACATAATGGTGAATAGATTATAATGAATCCCATTAGAAATTTTTTTCCTTATCCCATGATTTTTTGCATATCAACTAGATATTTCCAAATAGCATTCTCTTATTGTAACTAAATCTATCAAATACTTTTCCCTCAACCCTATAAAACTATAATTATTTCATTAAATTGACACATTCTACATGAAATTTATTTTATCAATCTTATTATCTATTTTATAAGAATAATCATGGCTAAATAAATAAAAAATAATTGTTTCATTGAAAGAATACCACAATTAATTTTATATTAAATATAGTATATTATTATTTTTATTAATATAACAGGTTACTATTGAGGTTAATGTTATCATATAAATAATCTCCCCTTGTACAAAAATATTTATTTCTTGAAGTTAGATAAAGAATATTACCAATTATTCCAAAAAAGGTGTTATGATATAGAAGTTTATCAATTGGATATATATTAGATAATGATATACTTTTAATTAGAGTATTATAAAATTTACATGATTCTATGATAGATCTTCATTATAAATAATTAGAATACATTTTTTATTAGAGAATGTTCTATCATCACTCTAGAAAATCTATACACTTGAAAAGAATATGAGTTATCCGCGTAAAATTATCTCGAATTCACTTAACATGATAGTATCAATCACATTAAAAATATAATTTCAGGACGATATTTAAATTAACCACATACAAAAAATTATCAATTATTATGACTCTAAGATACTTCTAATTAAATAGATTAGGATTTTACATTCCATTATCAAATTATTTATGTTATAAAAATTAAAAAACCCCTCTTACAATGAATGAGAGGATTTATCATTATATATAAATATTTAGTAAGACAAGAGATATTATTATGACATTATTCATTCATAAAACACAGTTATTGATTTATATTGAAATTATTCGTTATAAAAACATTTAAAAAAATATGAAACTATATGCATATGGTATAAAAATAACCCAATATTTTTAGATTATGTTAAATGTATCTAAACATATTCCAAATTTGTACAAGAGAAAATCAATAATCATTATCAATTAATTATTTTTTCATCATTGATCCAAGATTCATGATTTATTCTCCACAATCTATTTGAATAATATTATGTTATACTCTGTGAGACTCTTTTGAATTTCTAATAATCATTTATATTGACATAAAAATAACTAAAATATATTCATTCAAGACAAATATTACTCTATTTTTAAAGACATCACATAAAATCCATTATTTTGATCTATTTAAACTTTATTTTTTTTATGATCATTGATATCGTTGGAGAATTCTCTCATTGGTTTATCTCTGTAATAATTATTTGGATCCGGGAATTATATTTATAAATTATTTTTTCATTATATTATATTATTATCCAACATTATAGGCTGAGTTGTTATATAGAGCATAAAAATAGATACAATATGATTTTACTTATTTATTTTAAAAGGTGTATAAAACAATATATTATGAAATTTATAATATACTAGACAAAAAATTAATGGAAACCATTTTATATAGAGGATAATATATTAAATATTTACATATAATTACTCATCCATTATTATGGAATAATTATTATAGACACAATATTTGTTATCATGAGGAGAATATTATATGAATACACCATTATATGGCTTTGCATTGAATTTTTAATTATTTCCATTAGATTTATGGATGAATTTCATACATCTAAATATAAAAATTTTCAGATAGTCAACTTCTTTTCATTCCAAATCTCAAATGGGGTGATTATAACAAAATCCCAGAAAAAAAAACTATTAGAAACATAAAAATAACATATTTCCATTATACCAATAAATATTTCAGAAATTGATACTTCATGAGAATAGTACAAATTATTTAATGGATAATTATACTCCCAGTTCTAAGTAATTCAAATTTTGGGGGATTCCTAAAAACATCTAAAATTTGTGAATATTATTTCTCATAAAAAACATTTCAAACTCATTGTAATACAATTCAGCTCAATTTTATCCAATTATTAACAAAATCAATAATCATTTCTCATTTTCTACATAATTATAGTGGGTAGTAAATTAGGAAATATCATTACTCTTTGGAGAAAGGTAGTGTTACTATGTAAACCATGTATTTTCATCACATATAATAATTTATTACTAATTTTCTCTTATAATATATCATTTATTTGTATAAAAAAGATATATGTACAAACTAGAGTGATATAGTGGTCCTTACATATTTTTTATTTGTAAATTATTCCTTGTTCAATATACTAATTATACAAGGATCATATAGTTATTTCAAGATCATCACTAAATAAAGCAACTATGTAAATATTTGGTCATCCATAATTATGTGAAATATATTTTATGTTTAAATTATTAAATAACCTATTCAATTAGATTATTCCTTATAACAACCAAATATTTTCACATATATATGTAAATTTATACACCCAAATAATTCTCTCTAAATCAATATTACATTTGATTGATCCCAAACATATAATACAAATTAATATGAATTATGATATATTACATTTCTAGTTTAAATAAAAATTATTATTAATAAAATGACAAGTAATAAAATTATTTTATTTCATTTGAAATGTTTTAAAATTATGATTATGGTTACATAACCTTTTAAAAGATCATTTTCTTAATTGAAGTGGTTTTACATTATATATAATATTTTAATATGAAAGATAATTTTATGAATATTTTATTTATTGTTTTAAAATAGTTCCTTCTATATTAGGATTCATCATAATAATATTATCCATTTATATATTTTTTTTATTTTTTTCTAAAATAGGAAAAATGATTAATAGTTAAAAAAATACAATTTTTTTAAAATCCTAATATTTCTTGATATTATCATAATAAAAGAAAGAAATAAGTATTATTAAAAAAAATTAACATTAAATATATGTATTTATAATTTAAAATAAACCATTCTTAATTAATTTTTTTTTTATAATTCTAATGTTTATCATTTAGGTAACATAAATATTATTTTTTTATTATAAATCATTTTATATTTCACATATTTGTGTCATCACGTATCATTAATTAATATAAAAAAAGAGAAATAATATTTTATCCAAAAATATTAATATTATTTAGTAATGGAAATTTCTTTTTATACAATATTGTATTAATAATATGAATAAAACTTTTATCCATGATAAAGTTGAAGTGATTGTTTTGAAGGAAATTTATTATTAATGGGGTATATTTTTAATTAAAAAAATTAATTAATATATTCATCTTTATATGATTTTTAAACATGTAAACAATATTAATATACATAATTTAATTAGTAATTACAGATATATAATATTTATAACTCCAAATTTTTAAAAATTTGTTATTCTAAAAAATAAATACATTTTGTATCATAAGATTTAATATAAAATTTATTTCTGTTTTATTTTGAAACTGAATAATAATATATTGCAAATAAATTTTGGTATATATAGTCAAAAAAACATTATTATCGATAGCTTATATTTTTAATAAATTCTAATGTACTGGTGTATAAATTCGTTACAATGGTAAAATAAAAATTGTAAAATGTTAAAATGAAGTAATAAAAGTACTAAATATGTTGAATAATGTATGTAAAAGGAATATTTTATAATTAAAAAACAATATATTACCCAAAAAACATCATTTCATTATTTTTGAAGCATTTAGGCTTGAATTTTCTTATTTCATTATAGAATAATAATTAATATTCACCAAATATCTCATTTATACACACATAAAATTCATCCATTCAACCATCTATATGATACAAAATCCTTTAAAAAATATCCACATCTGCATCCCAAATAACATCAACTAAAAGATTCATTCACATCTAGAGCATAAAATTCTCTAAATGTTACCCAATGTGCTTCAGTTGAAAGAATACTTTCAATATTATGTTTAAGCTCTCCATGTGATTAAAACATACAACTTACACACTTTTTCATCATCTTCCTCTACCAAATAAAATATATCCATGAATTTTTAATATAATTATAACTATTAATATGAATAATTTTTTTATAATTTATCTATATAAATTTTTTTACCTTCCTCCAATACCATTATAACAATTATAACATTGGAATTTGTATTTGTGAGTTATTGTGTACACGAACTATGGGTTATTTTTCATCATAAAAACATTAAATGGATGATTTGGTGGAGATATGTTATGATTTTTTTAATTATTGTTTCAATAAAATTATTAAAAGATTCCAATTTTATACCCCATCAAACTTTATAAAAAATGACATAATCATTGGGGTACGTGTTGGAATACCACCACCGCGAATTAGAATGGTAAATTATTCATTGCATCGTATGTTGAAAGACATTAAATATTTATGGAATTTAAAAAAATGATTTAATACTACTATTAAAATTATTTAATGACAATAGTATACATTATATACATGATATTAATACAAAACATCCATAGTAAACATAACCACCTAAAATTAACATCTTATAGTCAATCCATTAATGTTAACACATTTCTTATAAATCTATATAAGTATATAAATTATAATTTAAATGAATAACATATGAAATTATCCAAAAATAATATTTATTTTATGATATTATTATAGAACACATTAAATGATGTCCTACATATCGAAAGAGTTATATATGTAATTCCACATAACCACCTAAAATAACAATCATATGAAAAACTCTATTATAAATAAATAGTATATGATAATAAATTTTCTTTTTAAATTATTTTATATAACGATTATAGCTATGAATTATTATAATTATATAAATTTAACTATTCATGAAGATAGGCTCATTTGCAAATAAAATCTATTACAAGGTAATAGTTTGCAGTAACTAAAATTTCTGTCATTGAGCTATAAACATTTTTGTTAAAATATACTGTACAAATTTACACATATTATACCTAATTAATAGTTTATATTGTATTTACTATTTATTTTATATGGGTAATAATTATTTATTATCACCTTATTTTCAAACGATATATAAAATAATTTTATAGTTACATGGAATGTGATTGATGGTTATAATTCATATTTATTGAGATATACTTCTTGTTATGCACAAATTTTCATTAACGTGGGGTATATACAACATAATTTTTATATTATATACTAATCAATATTTATGTAATGATATCTGAATTTCAGTTTAAATGCCCTTATAATTAATTTTTTTTATTTAAATATTCCTCAATACTTTTTGTGTTTTATTTATCCACCTATTTTTCCAAGTCATAACTATTAATTTTTTGTTTATGGGATTACAATGTGGATTTATTCTACAATATGATTATATTATAATCCCTCCTACACGTCCTAAAAATTATTGTTTCAATTAAAATATAATCCATTATTAATATCTTTCCTGAATTTATATCATTATAGAGAGAAATTAGCATCCACATTAATAATGGGTTCCCCACCTAATACATATTATCCTTTCAAGAAAATGAGTTCATTTTTATTTGGAAACCAAGTTATGTGTCATTGTAGTTGAACTTAATATTTTCCATCTACTATTTTATAAATATTTTTTGTAACACTTTTTTATGTTTACTTTTATATAATGGTTATTTAAAAATATTTTTAAAAATTCCATCCATTAGACAATAAATATATTATCTTCCCACAACATATCCTTTTTATAACCTTAACATATTGTCAGGTATCTATATTTGTTAATTAATTTTAAAATTAATTGATTTTTTTTAAAATCACATAATCATTTTGATAAATACTTTTCAATAAAATTTATGAAAAAAATCAACAGAAATATTGAATACTTTTTCTAAAAAATAATTTAATATTACAGTACCAATCTCATAATTATCATAAATGGCTTCATTTCTTTCGATATTTATTTTCTTAAACTAACCTATATATTTTTCTCCAATACAGCTTTTCGGGATAATTTAATTTATTCTATAAAATATTTACATTAATATTGTTAATTTTTATGATACCATTTCAAAATGTTGTAGAAAAATTATTTTCATGGGGTTTTTATGATATTATTAATGAGATCCATTTTATATACATAATATTAGTGAAATTTTAAATGATGGATATCATATTCAACTTATATATAATAATATTGTTTTTTGGTATCCTATATCTCCATCCAATTCAATGGTTATAGTTTTATATCTCATGAGATAATGAAATGTGAGTATTCATGTATATTCTTAAAACATAAGAGGTCATCCATTCTGGATATTTTCAAAATATAATGGTTGACTATTCTTAGACAAAATCAAAACATTGATAAAATAAAATCTTGGAAATTATCAAAAAAATAAGCTCATGACTCATACTATATTATCATGATATAATTATTCAATGCTAACTACAAAAAATTTGATATTGTTAGTAGTGGTTTATTAAAAAATATTCCAGTAACCGCTTGTAAATAAATAATGAATGAAAATAATAATAACAAAAAAGTGGTGGTTTCATAAAATTTGATCAATATTTTGTTTTTTTAAAATTATTAGTGGTTTCAATTAAAACTCTGCTAAATATTTCTATAAACCCGTAACCCCCCTGCCTTCTCCCTTTGTGTAATCCCAACACCCCCTCCCACAGTTCCGTGGCCTACAATTTTATCTCTCCAATGAATACACTATGCTTGTGACCCTATTTCTCCCAAAGCCTCCTTCCATCCTTTATGTTAAGGCTACCCCCAGACTGTGACCCAGATCCCATTGTCCCTGACCCCCCAACCCCTATCGACATCCTCTCGGGCCAGTTCACTAGCTACCTTACCCCTCATAACCAGCCTCACTACAACTCAATTACCTTCATCTATAGTAATGCAGAACCCAGCATCAATGTCCCTATTATTGGAATGGATACCCCCCTCATAAACAATTCATACCCCCTATAATGGTGGAATCATCATAACCCTTCATATTATTTCTTTGTATAATTATGTCGAAAAGGACTTGTGAAAAAAAATTACAAAATTAGTTTTTTTCATGGATAGTAATTATATATATAATTTTGGTTTATAATGTGGTATTTGGAATTTTTAGTTATATGTTTGGAGTTATAGATATCATTAATTTTTTCTACATTTATTTATATGTAAAATATAATTTTTTTTGATATATACGGGTTATAGAATATAAATCATTCATAATTTTTTTATTTGATATTAATGAATTACGCTTTGTTCAATATATAGTATGGCCTCCCATTTTTTATAGATATATAATATAGGATATTATCCCACCCATAAACAATTAGTAGTATGTTTTGTGGTTCCAAAGGGTTTCATAACCAATCATAGGAAGGTATATAAGGACATATTCTGTAAACATAGTTATTCGACCTCTTTTAAATTTATCTGAATGCTTCTTGTTTTATTAAAATACAAGGAGTCATTTATTTTAACATAATTAATCGAATAATGATAGAGAAGTTACAGTTATATTTTAAATCGAAGATAATAAATTATAGATTATTGTAACCATAACGACCAATATTGTTTCTTTGATTTTATTTTAACTAACATGATTTTTTAGATATAATCATAGTGTATATTTTTTTTGTCTTCATAAAATGAGTAATTTTTTATTATTACATTATAAAATAACAATATAATTTTTTAAATTTAATTTATTATCATGTTATTTATATTTAACTAAAATTTAAGGAACAACTAGTTTGATGGTATGTGAAAGGAGTGTATTTGTATAATTATTGTAACTATGTAAAGTCAAGCTGAACTAGCTCAACAGAATATAGACATATAGTGTTGAATATTTTCATTACGCGTGATATATCATGATATCCATAATATTTATACATTTCATGTCTATTTTTTAAATTGAATTTTGTTGTTATATTGATCATTAGAAGTGGTTCATAAATTGATCAACATAGAGATTTGCTCAATGGAATGAAACCTTTTTAGTTGCAAAAATAGTTTAGAATTCACCATTATCTTTTATTTGATTCATTCCATTAAACTATGTTTGTGGTAAATAATATATTTTTCGATTCGTGTTTTTTTATTATATGTTTAGTATGAATAATTTCACTATTTGATTCATAATATTTTCCTTTATAGTTGTTATTAAAGATTCAACAGATATGTTGCGAGATATTTAATTTGGATTTTATTTGTTTTAATAATAATTTTTATATTTATTTATGAATTTAAAATGAAAATAAAATATATTACCTATGGATAAAATTACAATTAATATACATCAAAACAAAAATCAATATGCCATGTGTTTGGGAGAATTTTAAGATAAGAAAACTACAAACCAATATGTTGATGGTAAAATAAAATGACCATGACCATATTTTAAATTCAAGATATATTTTAATATATTCAAAGGATTTGAGACTTTTATATTGAAATATCTTGCCTCTTTAAATATATTTCATAAATTTATTGGATAATCATTGTTTATGGAATGTAAAAATAGGATAAATAATATAAACATATGAAAAGGGGAACCATAAGAGGAGATTCCAGTTTATATTTTGTTAAACGATACATTGGGTTTTGTAGAATAAAATTGCCAAGATGTCAATTGATCAACAGAAACATTAGTTGAATTAGACTAGATTAATATTTCATAGAACATTAGTTTTCGTATTTATTTTGATTTAGATAATGACATTACACAATAACTATATGAAGGGTGTTATAATTCTTAAAATTTGTATTATATAATTTTTTGTATCATATCAAGTGTCTCTATTGAATTAATGACTATAAAATATCCATGATTATAGAGTTTCTTGATGATGTGTTTAGTGAAGTTAATATCCCGACATCATTCTATGAGATGAATAAAGTAATAAAAAATATTGATCTTGATTATAAAGGTATTTGCATTATCTAATAATTTCATCCTATACTAGGGGGAATAGTATGATAAATACTAATGTAAATGATTTCATTCTAGAAGATGGAAGGAAGTGAACAACAATGAGAGTATAAATAAATGAAACCATAAGAAGATATAGAAGAATAAAAATCATGGAAAGGTGTTGGGTTACTTTAATCTAATACTATGCTTGTAATGATTATTCAAGTCATGTATGATTTCAGACAACATGATGTGGAATTCTCAAGAAAGTATCAACTTATTGATGGGATGTCCAAAATATTCAACATCATGGAATATGTTTTATTCACCATGTATAGATTTTTTATTGGATTCTATGAAGGAATGTTGTATATTAGCATTTTATGGTTTTATCCAATTTGGTACATTAAGTAAAAATTATATAATTTGGTAATTGTTTAGACCACCAATAACCTACATCAATTGATCTGTAAAAATAGGAAAACATTTGTTATTTTTAAGATTGTTCCTGGAATGAAAAGCTCTTGAAAATACATTGATGTATACCCTCAGACTCTAATCAATGAATTGTTAAAATTATATGATGATGGAGAGGAATAAATTGATGTCTTAATGAGACAACTATTGAAAATTATTACTTCGTTAATTTTTGAAATTAGTGAAATTCATGCACTTGGAAATATATCTCATTTTAATAATCATTTTGATTTTTCCTTTCTGGTTTTTAATTTTAATTTTGATCTAAAATGAATACCTCATCGAAAAAATGGTGGCTTATGTGTCATCATTGATTTCATTATGCATAACATAAATTCATTTCATACACGACAATATTTAATGGATATTTTGGTATGATAAAATAATTAACAGTAATATATAGATGAAATTTCATCGGATATTTAATGAAAGTCACTGAATAATATGGAAATTATCAGCAGTTTAATGAAGGGGAAAAATGGTACAAGGTATAGTATCTAAAGAAAGTGGGACCAAAAGGGAAGAAAAAGTTAATATTTTTAAAATATACTTATTGGGAATCTAATTTTATTTTTTATAATCATTATGTATTTAATATTGGGAAGAATGTATGTGAAAATACAATTTTAATGTTATTATTTCACCGGATAAATTGAATGATCACCTTAATTCTCATGAGGATTTCAAGTCAAAGAATATAAACAATGGATTGCTGGTAAATGTGAATAGAATGTATCCTTAAGCTATTTTAAATTGAAAAATCATAACAAAGACATATTACATTATATTTAATGAATGTAAAATTGGAAAATGGATATTCAAGTAACATATAAGCATCAATTTATTAAAAACCACAATATTTACATTAATTTAAAATTCATTACAAAAATATTTGGATGCAATAGTTGTTTCCATTTGTTTTGCATAATACATTACATAAAATTAGGTTCATATTGATTTTTTTTCACGATTTTATGAGATATTTAATGTAATACCCTATATCTAACCAATCATGATAAAAATTACGAAATAATTTTTGATACATTTTCATCTGGGGATGTTATTTCCACCTTCACTCTTCACAACCATGATTCGTATTAATGTTCATTTGGATAAAGAAGCTAAATTTTTTGGACTGGTACACTACTGATATATGTATCTAATTAATCGGTATGTTGATTTTTTTCATTGGTTAATTATACTTTATAAAATAGTTGCATAAATATTTTAATATGTTTACTTTTTCATTAAGTTCATTGATCATTTGAAATCATATGTTAGGATTAAAGCCCAACTAGAAGGATATATTGTTCTAGGTAACATAGTTGATGTTTTCACGACCTTTGTTATAGATATTTTTATATATTGAGATTATATTTAATAATTTTTTCCATGATGATTACATCCCCATGAATAACAGTTCTAAAAACCAATTGTATTATTTCCGAATATTTGATGACCAATTGGAATGGGGTTAAATTTTACACTTACTAAATTAGAGTTTCTACCAAATCATTGATATGTTTTACACAATTGTGTAATTTAATATTAATTTATTATATAATTATTACTTTATCCAAATATATGACTAAGGGGTTGATCTTGAAATTAGATGGAAGTAAGAAAATATGTCAATAAGAAGGTTGTTGAATGGTTTGCTCATCATGTAACTACATACTCATATTGAAAATATTGACATGTTGTTTTTTTATGTTAAAAGTAACATCTTATATCAATTTTTATATAATGTGTGTTTATAATTGAGTAATTATATAGAATGATTTGGTGTTTTTGGCTCTAGGTCCTCTAATACTGGTAAAGAGATTTGATGCCTACAATAATCATGGATTCTGATTTCCAAAAATTAATCATGAATTAGACTTTAAAACTATAAATCATGGGTTATTTACATTTTATAGGTGTGATCATATGGAATGCCAATTCATATAATTGAATAAAATTATCATTCCTTGTTGGGAGATATCATTTTCAAATGAATGGGGATCAACATTTTTTGGTATATATATGAATGATTTATTAAATTTTACATTTGTCAACTTTTCTCACATGATGGATAAGGGTGAGAATGCAGTGAGCGATCCATTTATCTTGGATTCAAATGTGAAGACAGTTTTGTATGTAGATGCTGATATGCATGACGTTTTATTTGATTTTGTACACATACATCAGAGTGACATGTATGATATTTTAAATGAATATTAATTGGTTCTTGGTAATAGTGAACCTCATTAACCAGAAAATATTGAATAGATTTTTCTGAAAATATCAAAATTGATTAACTTATAAGATATGGAGAAAAAAATTGACTCATCATAATGAAGGAAGATGATAATTGTGATAATGTTGTTTATGACAAGTGAATGTATTAATTGGTAACAAAATTATATTACAGATTATCATTGATAAGTGTTTCATACATATATACATTATTATATATTTTTCTTTCTTTTGTAAATAGATTTTATTTTTTTATTTTCATCATATTTAATATACCTTAACCTTTTGAAATATAAGAATTTTAGGAAAAAAATCATCAGGATTTTAGAGGTACATCATCTCGGAGTACGCCACCAATACTATCATCTCTTATTGACCATTTTTATTCAGTTATTCTTGAGACTGCCTGTGATCCATCCCTTTTCCCAGATTTCCTTGGTATCTCACCACCTAATTATCCTATGGAGATATAGAAAGAGTTCAGCCCTCCATCTAGTGGATATTGGCATGGTACATTATTTTTATTTATGAAATTATTCAAAAAAACCCATCATATTCTATTAATTGTATAATTAATTTATAAAATCGATAAATAAAATCATAAATGGGATAAAAATATGAACATTTCAGATGAATATTGACATAAATCCATTAATATTTTAGTTCAATTAGGTTGATTAGGGGTGCCTACTGATGATGTTGTCGAAATATATAGGAAAATTCTTAGGCACCGTGCTTTCTATATACTAAGACATTTCATTAATTATATATATTGGATGCATTATCATACATCACTAATAAATGAGTTATTTTATAATATAGTAAAGGTTATATTAATTTTTTCATTCATGATAACTTATAAAAAAATCATATGTAAAATATTATAATATACATATAATGTGTTCACTTTTTATTTATATATTTTATTCTATTTTTATGTCATTAACTCCATTTAATGCCTTTTGGAATTGAAAAGTACACATAAAACATCCATAAAATAATAAAATTACACTTTTATATAAAAAATGCATTTTGAGTTATAATGACTACATGTTGTTCCGTATTGACGTGTGATTGATTCATATAAGAAGAAAATAAATTATAAATCATTATCAATATGTTTGAAAACATTCAGAGACCATTTTCATAATATAGACTCGGTAAACACATCTAAAAGTATAGAAAATATTAAAAAAACAATTTTTTAGAATTAAAAACGAAGAAAAAGACATCAAATCATCCATAAATTTGGGGCAAACTACAATAGATTAAATTTTGAAATATCGAAATGGATGGCATGTCACTTGAAATAACTAGTTTCCAGTTATACCCATAAACATTATTTTAGTGTTTTAAAACAATAAAACATGTGTAAAATGGTAAAAAATAGGAAAACAACATTGTATTAACCTGATGTAAATGTAAAAATAATACATATTTAATATTTTAATAAAGGAACTAATGACACGATATTATGAGTTAGGTTTTCCTATTATTATTGTAAAATCATTATTATTGATCTGATATAGTAAAATCTGAATAGAACATTCTGAACAATATAAATAGAGTTATATTGTAATGAACTTCAAGAATAATTATAGTTTATATAACTGTGAAATATATGAACATTCATCACATCATTCTGAATGATAATTTTCCTGTTCTGCTCTTAAACGTGTATTTAGTTATTTAAAACACAAAAACATTAATGGATATATCAAAATAATATAAATGTGCTCATATTTAGGGTAAATCATAGAAAACCCATTTGTAATTAATTTTTTTACATATATGAATTGAAATCATAGCAATCTAATATGAAGTTTAGTGGGAATTACTCGGTAAATACTTATGAATAGTAAAAAAGGCATTCAAAATATGTATTAGGGTGGAAAATCAACAAATAAATGTCACATATTCTTGAAATCAATCATAAATATCCATAGATTTAACAATTATTTGTACGAACTGATGTTACAATATTATAAATGACATTTTTCTCGTTATAGATGTAAATGCGTTTTTAGTGTTTCAAAAGATGAAAAAGAGAGTGGAATGGTCAAACCCTGAATAAAATGTTACATTTTTCTAAAATTATGGGAAAATTAACAAATATTTAGTTTTGAAATGTTTTAACTGATGTCACATCATTCCAAATGCTTGTTTCCCCATTATGGTTGAAAATGAATTTGTAGTGTTTTAAATGCAATGATATTTATGGAATTGTCAAAAAAATATGAAATGAACTCATATTTCTTTGAAATAATTGAAAAACCACTAATTAATTGATTTTAATATTTTTTCATAGACAAAAAGTCAATTTTATTTATGGTGTGGTCATAATTACTCGATAAAAATGTATCAAAGGTAGAAAAGCCTTTAAAAGAAGTGATGGGTTGTACAAATTTGGAAAACACCGTCACATTTTCCTAAAATTAGGTGAAAACACTATAGATTAAATTTTGAAATATTGGAATTGAATGCACATCATTATGAATGATATTTTTCTTTTTACAGTCATATAATTTTTTTGTGTTTTAAAATACTAAAACATACATGGAATAGAGAAAACATAGAAAATGACTATGTATTTCATTGATAAAATTAAAAAACCACTAATATTGTTTTTTAACATGTATGTGATATCAAAAATTCAATACGACCTGCAGTGTGGTTGGGATTACTCATTAAATTCTTATGAATGTTACAAAAGCCTTTAAAAACATGTTTCTGGGGGTCAAAACAATGAAAATGATGAAATGTTTCTCTAAAAATGGGCGGGGTACCACATCTTAGTTGGTTTTTTATGTTTACACATAGAAAAAACATAAATTTAACACGCAGTGTGTTCATAATTACTTTTAAAACACTTGTAAAATGTATAATATCAATTAAAAAGATTTATCAATTGGTCAAAAATAGAAAAATGGCCTCGTATTTCCCTAAAATTAGGGAACATCAATCATATATTTCATTGTCAATTGTTGGAACTGTAACCATGTCATTTTGAATTAGATTTTTCTTGTTATGGAAGTAATTTTATAGGGAGTTAAAACATTAAAACATGCATGAAATGGTCAAATGTAAGAAAAAGATTTCGGATTGTCCTGAAATAAACAGATACACGCCTATTAGTTATTTATGGTGTATACACATAGACATAATGTCAATCTGATGTGTGATGTTATTTTAATTACTATGTTAAGACATTTTAATGGTATAAAATCCAATAAAAACTATTGTATGTGCATTAAAATTATGAAGACAACATCATAATGAAAAAAAATCAGGAAATAATGACATTTGATTTATTTCTGTCATATAAGAACTGTGTACATTTCATTGTGAATTTATGGTTTCCTATTAAGGACATAAACACATTTTTAGTGTTTTAGAAATCAAAAATGTTAATTGAATTGTCAAAACAATGAACAATGATGCTAGATTATCCTAAAATCATATAACAATAACCATATATTTAATTTTGAAATATAGGAACTGATGGTGTATCGTTCCAAATGATAGTTTTCATATTATGGAAATAATTATGTATTTAGTGTTTTAAAACACTTAATTTAATGTGGAATTATCTAAACTAGGATGAAAATTCCATATTGGTAAAACAATCAGTGGATAATGACTGTATATTTAATTTTAATATATAAGAACTGATGAAATATAATTTTGATGGATCATTTTTCAATTATGGCATGAAACACATTTTTAGTGTTTTAAAACACTACAACTTTTCTATAATGGTCAATCCTATAGAAAAAAATGTCAGATTGATATTAAGTCATGTGAATCCCTCAAATTGTTTTTTTAAATATAATACAGTTTTTGAAATAAATTTCGTTAAATTTTGTTTACATTATTATTTCAAGAACAGTACACATCATTTTAGTAATAAATAATAATATATACTTCTCCCTTTTATGTTTCAAGTATTGAATCCCTTCCTCAAAAATTTTTAATATATTTTAAAAGTGTTTTTGATTATATATTATTTTGTTTATATTAAAATTCATTCTATATGATTAAGAAAACTACATATTCTATATTCAGTACACTGAATATATTTATTGACTTTTCCTTTAATGATTTATTTTCCTAGATGTTCATGGCTTACTTATATATGGAAGATTCCATGAATACATAGATGGTTAAATTTTCATATCCATGAAATTTTTAAGAAGCTGGTTATGAATGTTATTACTTTTTGTGCTATGTTACAATTTTAGTAATAATTCTACTATTATTGTTATTTATTAGGTTTAGATTTAAATTTTGTTACGTTTTCTATTATAATTGGTGTGATAATGTGGTATGATTCAGTTGATGAGATGACGTAGAGGTAGATATATGCCTTTGAGGTTGTGAGATTGATGTATATTGTGAATGGGTTTATATTAGGAATTTTTTATATGTATAAATTGATGAAATAGGTATTGTTTGATTTATGGGGTGACTGAAACATAGTTTATGATGATTATGGTTGTTTTTATATATTTTTATGTGTGATTTGTGAATGATTGGTTTATCATATATTTATGTTTTAGTTTATAGGATGCATGGTTATTATAATTATAGTTATTTTTAATATAAAAAAATGAAAATAGATTTATCATCAGTTTATAATAACAATTGTTTAACATATTATATTGAATGTATTTAGCAGTGGTTCACTATAAGCACTACTAGAAATAACTACCTATAAATTCTTTAAGGCATAATATTTTAATTTACTTATATTCCTATAATATATTTTTTTATTTTTTAACGACTAATTAATAAAAAAACAAAATTCCGTTAAATAATTCATAAAACATAATATAAATCACAATGAAATAAAATAAATTGAAGCTACTTGTATATAGGCTAATAAATCCATGATGATTTTAAGTACCATGACCAAACAACTAGGTTGTGGTCTGAACTACCACTAGACCATTAAATAATGACTGCTAAGGACCCTTTCATTTATTATGTCTTATGTTTGGTAGATAATTCCTTGTTATTATTTTTTCCAAAGATATAAATATTTATAAATCAAATTTCTATAATTATGAACATTTTAAAAATGTCTATTAAATCAATATATTATCCCACGTTCCATGTTTTTTCATTTTGTATTGCATTTACATCTTTCAAAACATATTGGAACTGTTTTTATCCCATATTCTTTGTTATATGATATTTATCACTAAATCTTGTATTACATTATTCTTCTGATATGTACCTTGATTAAATATTGATATGTTTTTTTATTACTAATCATTTTACCTCACTATATTCTCTTATTTCCATTCACGGGATATGAAGATGAGTATAAGATATGATAATTCTATAAGGGAGTTTACTGTTGTTTTATTATGCTGTAAACTTAATGGTATTTTAAAAAAGATACTTATGTAACTCATCCTTAAGGAGATAAATTTTTTAGGATTGGGATTGAATTTTATTTGAGATGTATAAATATTATCATACTAAAATGATGAAAAATAATGATTTATTCTTCTCAATATTTATCAAAGAAGGTGTTTAAGAAAAAAATAGTGAAAAAACTAGGGATAGGTCCATGGAATACTGTTATTCATATCATTAGATCTAGAATTTTTTGTAAAATATGCATTATTTGTACTCTATGATGATTCATCCTTATTTGGGTATTGTCATGTAGATGTAGATTTCAAAAAGATCAACCTAGGTTTTATCACCCTAAAATTATTTTTGATTATCAAGTCAATATTGATATTAGTTTTTGATGATTTATCCTACATATAAAAACATTCTTAAAAACACCTTGGTGAAATTATTTCCATTTCCATACTCTCATTATAGAAAATTTTTATTGATTTATTTTATAATTAATTTATAGGATTTTGTTAATTTTTATGAATGAAAACAATATAAATTTATATTGAAGGAAGTAATGGTATTTTTATGAAAATATATGATACACTATCTTTAGTTTAAATGAATGTTTCAATAGATAATACATATTAATATTCGTCTTTCAAAATAAAATTATAATTTAATATGATTTTGTATGGTACTATAAAAATATTTGTTTTTTTAATATTTGGTGTGAATTTTGATCTTAACAATAACTCTTTTATGATATGTCTCAATAATCTCTTAAATATTTTATATAGATTCGTATTTAGAATAAATAAAAAAATTAAAATTTTATAACTATTCTTAGGGAAAACATATCGTACCATTTCATCCCTCTGATAGAGAGGTGTGTATCTATTATAAGCTATATATAGAGTCACGATTATCCTAATAAACCATTATGTAATATTATTATTAGGTAATAATTAAAATAATGATGCATTACATTTAAGGATGGAGAATGAATTACCCCAATTATTTGGAATATATATATATATATATATATATTGGAATATTAATACAATGATATAAACATTAATCCACAATCAAAATTGAATCAAAATGTGTTGTGATATATTATAATACAATTTTTAGGAAAAATTATTATTAATAAAACCTATAATAAATAAAAATATTTATATACATTTTGAATTTTTTAAAATATGATTTAGAATACATAATGTTTTGACAATCCATGTGTTCGATGAGGGTATTTTTTCATTATGTATTGAATTTAAGTTTAAATGATAAATTAACAAATATTTGAATATTAATATGTAAAAACTAATTTAATTTTCTGAATTCATCAGAAAAATTTTATCCAAGAATAAATGTTTTGTTTTTTAGAACAGATATTATTTATATGTTCAATAGTGAAAAAGATAAATATCTATACTAAAAACATTTATAACATTTTAATAATTCAATAATGAAATTAATCTTGCTCCAAAAATTTCTTATATGTCTTATGTACGTATAAATTAAATTAAACCATTAATAACTAATATTATATTTTTTTAAACTATTTATTGGAATTATGGAAACTAACAAGTTATTTTACTCTAAAAAAAATTTATTCAATTATTTATTTTATATATTATAGTACATAAATAATAAAAATTTATTTCCTGTTTTAGATATAAATATTCCCATTATTTAATATGTATGACTTAATTTTTAGTAATAAATTTATGATTGATTTTATTATATATAATCACAAATATTATAAAAATAATTGATATATTCTAAGAATTTTATTACATAAGCTGTATAATTAAAATTTCAAATAGAAATTGATATATATTTCATAATTAATTTTATAGTATTTTTAATCTTTTTTGAAAAATATGATGTAACTCATTTAATTTGTAATTAATGTTATATAATATTTATTAATATATTAGTTTAAAACATAATTTTCATAAATGACAATTGTTTTATATATTGAATTGTTTAAATTAAAATATGATTTTAATTTACATTTAATGTAAATAACACATCATGTAGCATGTGATTCTGTTTATAACATACAAATTTTCAAATAAGTATGAACCATGATTTTTTTCAAAATAGAAACTTCAAGCATATTAAATTGATACCAAGTCAAAAACCAACTTTGTGAAATGTAAAAATTCAAATATTAAGGATTCAAAATATTTTCAAAAAACATAGAAATCTATTTTTAGATGCTTGAAATCTCTTATATTATCCAAAAATATATTGCTGGACGATTTTGGGGCCATTATCCTTTCAATTGTATTATTCCACTCTTGAAAAGTATTTGGTTTTAATGAAATTAATTGTTTTCAACATATATAAGCATTTATCTTCTTCCCATGAAATTATAAAATTCCACTTAATATTTTTATTGAAACTCTTTATTATTTTTAGTAATAGAACTTTATTTAGTCTAAATAATATCCATATTTCTTTAATTTTTCCTAATCCATTCATTTCTAAGATCACTCACACCTGCCTATCATAGGATCGGAAAAATAATATTTAAATTACTTATGTATAGTGCAATATTTAACACGTGTAAGTATCCTGAAGAGGTGTGTACACAAAAAAATGTTATAAATTTATATTGTTTTTATGAAAAAATTGGTTTTAATTATTTTTTAACAATTTCCGAGGAAGAATTTGTTTGATTTGATTGGTTTTCGAAAATTGAGAATAATGGTGATTGGGGTTGGTTTTGATTGACCAAGTGGTGTGATATCATAGATTCCATGTTTTTCCCTATTTTATCAACTCACTTAATAGAGATAGATTCGTCAATTGAGACCTCTCTATCCCGTATCTACGTGATTGTGATAGAAATATTCCTATTTGAAACCATAGGTTGGTCAATTCTCTATCCCATGTTCGTAAAGACCACTGACCACTCACCACCCAACCCTTTTAGGCTCCACCATATACAGAAATGAATTAGGTGGATGGAGATATGGATTATATAACAAAGAAATTAAAAATAATAGAATTAAACATAATGCAACATTATTCCAAATTTAAAACTGATTTGTGAATTGAAACCAGACTTACATAGAAGAATGGATCTTATTAATTTGAATAACAAGAACTCATGAAAAGAACATAAGAATGGGATTTCCTTTTC
Organism: Viscum album; assembly: GCA_963277665.1. Classification (NCBI taxonomy): domain Eukaryota; kingdom Viridiplantae; phylum Streptophyta; class Magnoliopsida; order Santalales; family Viscaceae; genus Viscum; species Viscum album. The sequence continues at coordinate 1,350,156,316 of OY728147.1, read as the reverse complement.
CAAATAACTCAATGAATAACCCCTCCATAGAGGGGTAAGGCAATATGATGTAGGAGAGGGGATACATTTCAATAAAACAAATAGAAAGAAAAGAATGACCAATTGAAGGTCGTCGTCTAATTATTCCCTTTCTAGTTCAATAGATGGTGTGGGATGCTTTGGGAGGGAGAAGCTCTCCACGTTTTACAGGATATAATTTTCCGTTGAATGTTGACTCGTTATATCAACAACAAATGAATGGAAAACTTGTTGAATCCTTCATAAATATTTTTCATAAATGTCTTGGTCATCTCCCATATAACATTTACCATATTTGACTATGGGTGGAGGAAGTTATGTATATTTTACTCCGAGAATATATTCTTCATATCCAGACTCTTCACAATTTAATAATAAATATTTTCATAAATTAATGGATATAAAATGTAATATACACAAATGATATCATTCATTAATGTCATTCCCAAAAATCATTTTCAACTTTCCACCAAATATCAGAGCATTTGGTCAGACCATTTAAGAGATATGGTCCCAAAATAAAAAATATCTTGAATTGGGACCAATATGAATGACCCCATTTGTGAGCTGGTTTTGGGGTTCTAAATAGAGCATTTAACCATTGGTCCAGATGAATTAAAAACATCCCATGATGTACATAATCATAAAAACAATTAATTTCACAAGTCAGATAAGTATATGAATGTTATGACCCAAATACATTAATAATTTAATACAGTTAATATTTTATAATAGTTTTTTTCTTTTAAGTAGGAAATAAAATCAAAATAATAAAATACGGAAATTCATCATAAAATAAATTATTTTGGTATTAATTTTTATATATTACTTGGATAGATATTGAAAATATTATTTCATTAAATTCCTCCACACTTAAAAAATAATTATCCAAAAGCCTAAAATCTCTACATAGAATTTAGAGGGAACAAATGATGCCAATATTCAAATTTAAAAGCAATAAAATTTAATAACCATCAATGCCAAATTTAATTATCCAATTTTAGATAAAATATAAATTAAAATTTATATAATTCAAAAAACTTTAGTTTAGGTATTTTACTTTCCCCTTTGGGAAATAAAAAGTTTTAACTTATCCATTCATTCATTCCAGCTTCTCAATTCATTATTATTAAACAAACCAATTCATGATTGACCTCGTAATGTATTCTATTATCTAATAACTCATGAATCCATTCCTGTAGTGTTATCCTTATATCATACGACCATGATCCTCATCTATACTCTTGTAAATGAATTATTTTATCCACTTTGTAAGGGAAAATGAAATATAAAATCATGAGGTGTTTCAATAATCATTCCAATGACTCTAACATTAATGGTCAATTTGATATGATGAATTTAAAATTAATGATCAAGGGAGACGTTTATCTCTAAAGTAAAACACATGATATATAAAATTATAATGAAAAATTCGAATTCATATTATTACCTCCAACATCCCCAAACTCAATATATGTTCGTGAATAAATTATGTATAATGAAACATTTGATAATTCTATTATTTTTTTAAAAAAGAATAATTTATATCATTTTTTAATATTTTTTTGAAAGTATTGCTTGAAACGAATCTCAAAACCATCACCTAACCAGATGTGATAAACATTAAAGGTCATGTAAATATGAATTTTTTTCTCAAATAACAACCAAATTTTATATTTTAATTATATTTTAATTATTTATTTTTATTTTATATTTTTTTATTTTCTATTTTTTATTCATGAGGGTAAAAAATAACGATTAAAATTAATGAATCGAATGAAAATTTTCATTATAAAAATACCACCCCACACTTCATCCTTACAATGTATATCATCCCTTCAACCATGAAATTTTTTACCCCCACACTTCAACAATAATATATCATGAATACACTATGTGTAGAGTGGTAAAGGATAAAAATGGATTGAAACATGGAAAATCCCATTATAATTTATTCAGGGTTTCAATGGGCCAATGAAGTATTGATGTAAATGAGTTCAATAATGATAGTGGATTTTTAAATGATACCGTTATCATTTTAAATGTGTGTCTTCACCATCATAGCTTTGAAAATTTCATATAATTTCGCTGGTCGGTGAATTTTCCAAGGTCACTCAAAAAATATGCTAAAGATAAAACATGTAATATTTGGCCTTGAAATTGTCAATGGAATGAGACATAATTTTTTGACAATAACACATATAATAATTAAAAATAACAAATAATTCACATCAAATTCAAAAAATCCAAGTATGAAAAATATTTTTAGAAATAAAATATACCCGAGTCAATCTATTCCATAAAAGCATGATTTTTTTTAAAAAAGTATATGAATGAGCTTAATCGTCCATTCTTCCATTTTACTCATTCAGTATAAATAACATTTAATTATAAAACATAGAATCACGAGATTCCAAAGAAACCCATATGTCCTAGATATGTCATGTAATGTATGAATTCATGCGCGGGTATAAACTTTTAGTTTTAAAGCTCAAAAAATAGATTTTCAAAATAAATTATAAGGAATTCAAATGATATTTAATGTAAAAGAAAACATCCTTTAGGAATGATTTTTTAGTCATGTGGTGCATGTCATGTTACATAATTTCATTTTTGATGTGCATTCACGAAATGTGTTCTGTTAAGTATCATTATTTTTTCAGCCTTTCATCATCTTTATCAATGGACATAAAATATAAGAATAAATATAGAAAATACTATATAACTGTTCAATAATTTTAAAATATAACCGAGTGTATGAGTAGACAATGGAAAAAATGTGGGTTTTTTATGAAAAGTTCTTTTGATCAATATAATTAAATAAAATGAAAATTATTTTTTTATAACTTTAAACTACATGATTCCCTCCCTTACACATAATTTATTCAGTGTCCTCGATGCATTTAAATTGAATTTTATTCAATTATGTATAAAAAAGGGAATTACTACTCTTCATCATGTATAAAGGAAAAAATAAAACCTGGTAGATATTTATTGTTAGTATGGTTGAAGAAGTGTGATCTCATATATTGGTTCTTTAGATGTGGTCCTATAGAAATTCTTTAGCCTCTACCCATTTATAGTGAATGGGTTTTCTCATCCTTATATTTTGATTCTGTTGGCACCAATTGGGTATATGTGAATAACCATAATCAGGACATAAAGTATATTATGATATTAACCTGGAATTAGTTTAAGTCTATATTTTTATAATAACTCATTATCTCAAGGGTTAGAGTTTCTTGGTTGAATCATCTATTCACGATCCATCATTTTTATCTCTTAATTGTTAATTTTATTTTTGAAATATTCCCTCTTGTTTTTCTCTAGATCTTTCAGTTGCAGTCTTCCCTCTATCAAAGTTTTATCAAGGTCTAGATTCATCTCTCTTACCACATTGTGGGCTTTGTGTTATAACTCCACAAGAAGGTGGAATATAGTTCCAAAAATCATTATATAGGGGTTGATCACTATGGTAATCTTGTTAACTGCTCTAGGATCCCATAAAGTGCCATCTAAACATTTTCCCCAGTCATTCCTATTGGGTTTAATTGTTTTTTCAGAATCCCCTTGATTTATATATTAGAGAATTTTGCTTGTCTATTTGTTTATGGATGGTATAGTGGTAATGTTTTATGATGTAGCCCATTATTTTTCAGAAATTCATCCATTTTCAAGTTATATATTTGAGTACCCTTGACACTGATGATTTCTCATGGCACTCCATACAAATATTACATCTTATCCTCGATAAAAGCACAAAAAACATAAGAATTTTTACATCTTGTTTCTTTTTCATCCACCCATTTTGAAACCTAGTCCACAAATAAAATAGCATATGAATTTAAAAATGACATTGAAAGTTTTCCATTGATTTATATGCCTCATTCCACTAATATTTTACAAGATGTTAATGTTTTTTCTATCATTTTATATCTTTTTGATATATAAATGAAAATTTATCTTTTTCACATGTTTTAGAAAATTTATATGTATCTTTGAATAAGGTGGAAAAATAATGTCTATATAATATTTTTTCTTCATGAAATTCTCTAAGGTATAATTTGGTGACCGAAAGACAATTTATGACATAATTATTACACTAATTTAACTCCACTTATTGATATGAATCTTCTAATGATTTGAATTTAATTTTTTTTGACATAAATGGGTATTCCCAATAATAAAATCTGTATTCAAATTTAAGGAAATGTTTTTAATGTGATCTTATATGAGAGGGTACCTATGATGTAACCAGAAAATCCATTTCTTTGGGGTACCATGGTACATCATCATTTATGAAGTAGTGTTTTTCTCAAGAAATCTCTTTATTATGTGGGATTATGATTGGCATTGCTATTTTTGTAGTTTGGGGTAGTCGATATAGATTATCAACCACCTAATTTTCAGTTCCCTTTAATTGATTAATTTACAAATTGAAATATTTTAAGAGTATATTATATCTCACCAACCATAGTTTAGCAGTTTACTTTTTCATTAAATACTCAAGTACAACTTGATCAGAAAAAACAACAACTTTAGTGGCAACAAGATATGATATAATTTATCTAGTGAAAAGATGTCTTTATGGATATCATTATTGATGGTATGTGTAATTTAGTTGTCTGGCATCCAAGGTCCATGATTCATAGGTTATGGCATGAGTCTTTCTTTCGATTCATTTTGATAGAGCGACTACCACTACTTTGTTTGATGAATCACAATGTAACATGAAAGTGTTTTCCCTCTTGTGTTTTTGAATTATTGGTGGTGTGATCAAACTTTTCTACAATCAATAAAATTATTACTTGCATACATAGACTTCATTAGAGTTAGAATATATAAAAATTAATAAATAAAGATGGAGAAAAAAATTTCTCTAATCCCTGTGGAATCTTCTATAAAAATCTACATACTATTGCATCTAATCGATGAAAAAAATGAGAAAGTGGTATTTTGTGATAACTTGGTTATATTATTTTAATCTATAAACACACTCCATTTGTTTTTTACTATCGTGGGGATTAATTAATTTCGTTCATTTTTAACTATGGTCAGACATGCTTTCATAAGAACTACATGAATTTGGCAGACCCACTAACAATATGAGATTAGGTAAATGATTGCATCTATTATAAACTTATCTACATCATTCTTAACATCATCCATTATGTTGGGATTGAGTCTTCTCTATGTTTGAATAATTGTTCATAAATCAATTACTTGAAAAATTATATGAGATAAGTCCTTCGGATTGATTAGAAGTATATCACCTAAACTCCATCCAATATAGTGGATATTTCTTTTTAGAAGATTAATAAATGTGTTTTCTTCTGAAAGGGATAATTTATTGGAATTGATTATCATCAATTTACCTTCATCAATTATGTAATCATGCATCTAACAATTTTTTAATTTATTCAGTTCAAGACATGTGGGTTGTTCATGGGATGATTTATAATTATCGATTCATATATCTAATGGTGGATTATCTGGTATCATCTATGTTTATTTTAATAAATCATCTTAAATGGCAGTTTTTCCTCTTCCATTATCTTGAGATCTAGATATTCTGGTTCTTGGGATTTGGAAAATTCAAATGGAAAATGTTCTCCAAATGATATGACGCAATAAAGCCTACTTACGTCTTCATATGGTTCTATAACTTCTTCGTTAGAGAATGCATAATTTGAATAATTGTGGAACAAATGTTTCATTTTATAAAGAATGTTGAAGGGTATTTTTTGTCTCTATGTACCATTGTGAGTGTTATTTAATTGACATTGATGATAATCCTTATTGTTTTTTGGAAATGTGTCACCATGATGATGGGATATTTTCCTAGTTCCAGATCATATTCTATAGTAAAGACATAAAAGAAATCTCCAATGTTCATTCCACTAACTCCCACCAGTACATCATCTATAACCCCATCTATGAAAATTTTCAATCTATTTATTAATTGTACCACTAATTGAGTTGGTTTTAGTTATCTAATCTAGAATTATGAAAATGTTGAGGTAGGCATAAAATTTACTGAAGCTCCAAGATCCCATAATGCATCATAAAAATTTAAACACCCAATAGTGTAGGAAATAGAGAATGTCCCTAAATCATAACATTTTTGGAGTATTAGGGGCATGATTAATGCCAAGACGCATTATCCTATGTTTATTATTTTATTTCCATAAAAACTATTCCTTTTAGTGAATATATCCTTTATAAATTTTGTATACATATAGACTTGTGGGATTTCCACTTGTATTGGGATGCTAGTCTCGTATTTTTAGAAGGCTTCCAGAATTTCTACTTGAATTTGGTCTTTTTCGCCATTCATTAACTCATCTAATATAAATTTCAATAGTGATTGGATATCATTTTTCTCCATTTTTTGTTTTTTTAAAAGTGTATTTATCCATTATATTAGAATACTTTGTCGTTATATTTTTGTGTTATTGTCTTTTACTTTTGTATTGATGGTATAATTAATCAAGTGGTTTCTTAGAAATGTCATAATCACATTTTTAAGGTTGTGTAAGATCATTCTTGCATCATATGATGATTACACTAACATTATACTTTAGATTTGGATTAGTTTTTGATAAAATTCTTCAATGTTTCCTGGTTAGAATGATAATTTGGATAGAAAACTTATCTGTTAGCTTATTTATCTTACCATTCATTAATGTAATGTTTATTATCTATAAAATTTCTTAAATTTCTGTTCTACCTATGTATGATCTCACATAATTCAGTCACATAAAAGTTTATAGTTGTAAATGTTTTTTTACTATAAGGGCCGCATGAATGATTGTTGGAAAGGTGCTGGTTTTTTATATTTTTGTTCAAAATGGTGGCATGTTTTGGTTTTATTAAAATCCATATCCTGGTTGGGTTTGGGGTTAATGTGGCTAATATTATGGGAATTACATTTGATTGTAACACCCGAGACTTTTATGTTATATAAATTATCAAAGGAATCTTTTTCTACGCAACACTTGCTTGACTTGCTTTACACGCAATCGCGACCTTCCTCGATAGCTTGCGTCGTACGCAATACCGAGTTTCACTAAACAACAATATGCTATTAAAACTAGCCGTTATGAATAGTAATAACCACTTTTTGAAATTTTATAAATTTTATTTTTCAAAATGGACTTCATTTTTGGACTCAGAATATCGAAATTAGCCCAGGGTGAAATTTTGGTATTTTTCTGAAAACATTCAATTTTTGATGAATAGTGAAACCACTAAGTGGTAGGTTAAAAACTGAATTTTGCATAAAACTTAATTTTACCGCTTCTGTGATTGGAATTTCGAAAATCCGAGATACACGGTTAATATCAAGGACTAAAATGTGGTTCAATGAGATGAAAATAATTTTTTGGTGAATAGTAACTTTTTACTTTTTTTACCGCGGTTAATAGTAAATATGGTAACTAAGGGTAAATATGATATCAATATTACGCTAACACATGTCCTAATTCTATTGGACAAGTGTAATTCGACCAAAAACAAACTTAGGAATAAAATATGACCATTTAGGCCCACTTGGATTAGATTAGGACATTTATTATTAATTTATTTAAAGAAGGGTTAAAATAGTTAAAATCAAAGTTTAATAAGTAAATAATTTTTAATATGGGGTTATACATAAGATAAATTCAATTGTAAATATTCATTAGAAAGCTAAAAAGATTTCCTACATGATGGTATTTTATTTTTAATTTTTAGACATCAAATAATTTAATTTATTTATGACACAAATATGATGCAGTAATTATCTTATTAATGAAATATTGACATAATTGATGTTATAAACACCAAAATAAATGTAATTTGAGACTTTTTATGAATTCCACTAATTTTCTAGGTTACTATGATATATTAGTGTTGATTTAATCGACTTGGTTCGAACATATAATTCTGTTATGACTTTCAAACAAATCATATATCAAATAGTGTCAAAATTGACACAAAATAGTTTTTAAATCAAATATTATATTAGTAAGTGTTATTTTATTCATAAAAATCTAAGGTTCGGCCAAATGACTTATATAAGGATATATATACTAATAATAAACAATTTGGGGTTCTTTTGTCATGTTATAGTAAGTGTATTAACCATATAGTGAAGGAAAACAAAAAGACACGGTAAAAGTTAAAATAATTAACTTAGAGTTAAATCTAATTGATAAGGTTAAAATAATACCCTAAACTTGTCTAAATCCTTTTGGTTGATAGGATTTCGACCCTTCCCCACTTTATCTTCGAAATAAGACCCTTTGGATCCATTATAAACCGATTTTGACTTTAATATAAAATAATATTTTGAGATATTCCTAAGGTGCCCCTCTCCTCCCTTATAAAAGGGAACCTCCTCCCCCTCCTCCTCACACCAAATTGAGCACTCAAGCTCGGCCAACCCCTGCCATTTTCTCCTCTCCACTTCCCTAGAATAATCCTAGAGGTCCTGGTCTTCTCCAAAGACCAATCTTAGTTCCTTAAGTGGAGGATTCAAAGAGGCGTTCCAAAGAAGAGGTAATATCCATTACCGATCTTTTCAATTTCTTTCTTCTTCAACTTCTTCTTCTTTAGTTGTTTCATGATAAAGTAATAACATCAGTATTACTTACATACTGATATGTTATTATAAATATGAAACAACCCTATTTCACCTTCTATCCATCCTACGGAGAAATGAAATCACCACGCGTGCGTACGTACGGAATACCGTCTCCACGCCGTGGTGTAATCTATTTTCCACCATCACATTACAAGGATGGTTATAATGGTGTAATGAGTAACTAAATATGATTATTATGAAGTAATATTGATACTGAAATAATATATATATACTCCAATACAATTCCACGATCATAGGAATGATATCATCACTCGTGCGTACGTACGGAATACCGTCTCCACGATGTGATGCGACTCGTTCTACATGATCTTCGTTTCATAATGATTATATAAATGAATTGAATGAATGAATATGGTATATAATACACTAATACCATTCTGGAAATGAATTATCTATAACCTAAAGATAAGAATAAGAATTTATTCGACAAAACACGCATAAGAACAAAAAGTTATAAAGACCCGAGTAACAAGTAACAATGAAATATTACTAACAAGAAGCTAATAATATGACCATATATGATATAATATAAATATGTATGATTCTGGAATAAGTCAATAACATTATTTAAACCATTATACAGGAGCATCGGACACGTACAAAGCTAATCGGACCTAATGTAAGGGAAAATACCACAATCTCATTTTTATCCGAGATTGTTTATTCGTAAGTATTTACTGGGGTGTATTTTATCATCCAAATCCATGTTCCCTCAATATGTAATATTGTTTCCATCCAATTACAATAGTTTAAATCCAATTTTACCCTTCGGTGAGTTTTTAGTAAAGAATATGAACGGAATCTTTTGTCGTTTTTTTTTCGTACGAGGTACTTTTTGACTTTTCCGACAAAGGTACGAAGAATGTTTTTTTTAACTTATACGGCATGAATGGATTTTTAAAACATTATTTACAAGAATCTTCCTTTACAAGTTTTCAAGTTTATTTTTAATAAACTTCTTTTATTTTAAAGTTGTATGACATGTTATCAAAGGAAAAATGTTTTTGAAGAAGAAAGGATATTTTCCTCAAGAATGGAGTTCAAGTGTTTTATCAAAATTATTTTCCATCTAAGATAATAAAGGGTTATGTTTTTATCACTATTATTACATTGATTTGATCATGTTGTGATGGAATTATTTTTATGAATTTATTTATCTTATATGAATTGATTTATGATGTCATGATGTTTCAAGAATCCAATTTTTGTTACATGTGTTATGCGATGATGTATGTTTTATGATTTTTTGGCACACATAAGAAAGGATTCATTATAAGATGGGTGGGACCTATATCTCCCTCCAATGCATTGGGTAAAGATTTTATATCTCATGAGATAGACATGGCTGGAACGGAAGGTTATTTCGGTTCAGTGATACAGGACTGAAACGAGGAGTGAACTCGGTTCAGAAAGGGACTTTGTCCACTAAGATAGTCTTGGCAATGAGTCATGACTAACAAGAAATGATTTCCATGATTATGTGTGCATGACACAAAGTTTGAAGTTTTATGTTATGATTATGGGGATCTCATTTTCACTCCTATGATTTGTTCCATGTTAAGATATTATGATCTCTTTTGCAGGTTATGATTTTCAAAAAGATATGATATGATTTTTATTTCCTTTATTTGCCTTGCTGAGCATTTGAGCTCACCCTTTTATGTTTTCTTTTCCCCAGGTCAGGAAGATGGATATTAAGTAGAATATGCTAAAAGGGACCCTAGATATGATGAAATAAATGGGAGACACTGTAGAAGATTTATGAACCAGTTGTTTATGTTTCCCAGTTTCTAAAGACACTATACATATACGGTCCTTTGTGGTTTTGTCATATGTTGTAATAAGTGTGCTTCAATTTTGAAGTATTAACAATGTATGTAAAGTATGGGTCGTTATAGTTGGTATCAGAGGCAAAGGAGGTAGGAATGTATCCGATCCTTGGGAACTCTCACATGTGAGCATTGGACGAAGCATGGCTCTCCGCCCAAGGGCTTCATGAGGAAATGGATGCCACTGGGGATGGTGGTTTGTCCCGCCCAGGGGGTGTAGCCGCCCATGGAGTGCCCTGATAGGTATCAATTGTAGTCCACTGGAAGTAATTCTAGACCGCTATAGATGGTATCAGAGGAAAGGTATAGTCAACCTTTGGAAACTAGGATGTGAAAGCCTTAGTAAGAACCCTAAGGATAAGTCTAAGCATAGTACACAATCTTAGTGTTTTAGAAATGGCCTTGAATAACCTAGGATAAGACCATAAGCCTGAAAATTTTATTCTTGAATTATGTGGTTTCCTATTATAATTAGTGTTGCTCACACTATTCTTCTTGGTTTTAGTCAATGGCTGGAACCCGAAAAAACCGTGTTAATGCGGAATGCGATGGGCAATGCAATGATTGTCCCCCTGAGCAACCAAACGATATGGGAGCTGGAATGCAAAATCTTGTAGCCATGCTCACACAACTTTCTCAAGCTATGAATCATGCTGGATTTCCAAACGAGCAAAGGAGGGAGCAACATTCTGTTGAATCCTTCATGAGGCAGCGTTCACCTTCTTTCAGCGGGTCTACTGATCCATTAGTTGTTGAACAATGGATTAGTACTACTGAAAAGATATTTTCAGTTCTTCAATGTTCTGAACATGATAAAGTCATCCTAGCAGTGTATCGTTTGGAAGGAGATGCTGATCAATGGTGGAATCTTGTTAAGAATACGAGGCAAAGGGATGAAATTGAGTCTATGGAATGGGACGAGTTCAATAACTTATTTTTCAATAAGTACTTCCCTCGTATTCTCCGAACAAAGATGGAGAAAGAGTTTCTTGAACTGAAGAAAAGGGATGATGAATCTGTTGGTACCTATGATGCAAATTTTACAAGACTTGCAAGGTACGCTTCTGGTATTATTATCCAACCTGAGAGTAAGATTGATCGATTCTTTAGTGGCTTAAAACCAAGTCTTCGAAGGGCGTTAGCCATAAGGGACTTCAATAGCTACGAGGAAATCGTTCGATGTGCTCTCAATGTCGAGATAGAGATTGGAGTAACCCATCAGTCACATGGATTTGATAAGAAGAGGAAGATGGAATTCAAAGGAAACTCTAAAGAGCACACTGAAAAGAAGATGAACTTTCCATTATGCTCAAAGTGTGGAAAGAAACATGGACGGAGTTGTCTTAAAGGGACAAGTAAATGTTTTAAATGTGGAAAGGAAGGTCATCGGGCATTTGAATGCCGTGATAATGGGAAGAAGATGTCTAATGATGCAAACAAAGGAAGGGATACACAGAATGAACCTACTACACCTCAATGTTTCAAGTGCAAGGAGATGGGGCATTATGCCAATCAATGCCCAAATCCAAGGGTTGATGATGATGGTCGACGTCAAAAAACTCTTAAAGCTAAAGACAAAGGAAAGTCACATGCAATTTCTATCAGCGATGTGGAGTACGATAACGATGTGGTGAAAGGTACACTTACCATCCACTCTAAAGTAGCAAATTTTTTATTTGATTCTGGATCCACCCACTCTTTTATTTCTGAAAAATTTTCTATGGGTATCACCGTATTACCTCAACAATTAGATGTTGAGTTAGCTGTGACAACACCTAATGGCACATCAATCGCTTCAGAAGTTTATAATTCTTCTCCGATCGAAGTTTGTGGGAAAGTGCTTCCTGCAAATCTTGTGATCCTTCCTTTAGTGGAATTTGATGTGATTCTTGGAATGGATTGGCTTTCTCTACATGGAGCTCATATCAATTGCCAAAGAAGGGAAGTCACATTTCATATTCCAGATCAATCTACGATTGTATACCAATGCAAGGATGAACATAACCTTCTAGTGGAAATTTCTTCCATCTTATGGGTATTGATTCCACTAAATGAAGGTTATTTATCTCAAATGGTTGGTGAGAAACTCACGATTAAGAATATGCCCATTGTACGAGAGTTTGATGATGTCTTTCCGGAGGAATTGCCGGGTCTTCCACCAAATCGTGAAGTTGAGTTTTCAATAGAACTCGTACCGGGTGCTTTGCCTATTTCAAAGACACCTTATAGAATGGCCCCAATTGAGTTGCAGGAATTGAAGAAGCAACTCCAAGAGAATCTTGATAAGGGATTCATACGCCCTAGTGCGTCACCTTGGGGAGCACCTGTTCTATTTGTTAAGAAGAAAGATGGATCAATGAGACTCTGCATTGATTATCGAGAACTTAACAAGATCACTATCAAGAACAAATATCCTCTCCCACGCATTGATGACTTATTTGACCAACTACGCGGAGCTCAATACTTTTCCAAGATTGATCTTCGTTCAGGGTATCATCAATTAAGGGTCAAAAGGGAGGATATACCAAAGACGGCTTTCCGAACAAGGTATGGACACTATGAATTTATAGTGATGCCATTTGGTCTTATTAATGCCCCTGCTATCTTCATGGATCTAATGAATAGAGTCTTTAGAGACTATCTTGATCGATTTGTGGTAGTCTTTATAGACGATATTCTTGTCTATTCAAAGAGCAAGGAAGAACATGAAGATCACTTGAGAATTATATTGAAGACCCTGAGAAAGGAGAAGTTTTATGCCAAATTTACCAAGTGTGAATTTTGGCTTCAAAAAGTTGCATTTTTGGGTCACATAATCTCAGAAGAGGGGATATCTGTGGATCCACCAAAAACAGAGGTTATCAAAAGATGGTCGAGACCAACAACAGTAACTGAGATCCGAAGTTTTCTTGGTTTGGCTGGATATTATCGACGTTTTGTAAAAGATTTTTCACGATTATCTAATCCACTCACCAAGTTGACTCGGAAAGGAGTTAAGTTTGTCTGGACAGAGGAATGTGAAGAGGATTTCAAGGAGTTGAAAAGAAGGTTATCCAGTGCACCTGTGCTCACACTGCCTTGTAGTGGAGAAGGGTTTGTGATCTACAGTGATGCATCCAAGAAGGGATTGGGGTGTGTTCTTATGCAAAATGATATGGTGATAGCTTATGCCTCACGACAGTTGAAAATCCATGAACAAAATTACCCAACACATGATTTGGAGTTGGCTGCGGTAATCTTTGCATTAAAGATTTGGAGGCATTACCTTTATGGTGAAAGGTGTGATATTTATACTGATCATAAAAGTTTAAAGTATATTTTCACACAAAAGGAGTTGAATATGCGTCAAAGAAGATGGTTGGAGCTGATTAAGGATTATGACTGCTCAATCCATTACCACCCTGGGAAAGCAAACAAGGTGGCAGATGCATTAAGTCGACAAGACCATGCTAGTTTATCCATGATGAGGATCACAAAAGATCCAATATTTATGGATTTACAAAAGATGGATCTTGGAATTATAATGGAAGGGGAAAAATCTTATCTTTCTCAAATGAATGTTCAACCATCTATACATGTGACTATTAAAGAGGCACAGAAAGAAGATGTCGAGTTACAAAAGAAGGTGAGAAATGTTCCTGAATTCAACCTTGATTGTGATGGGATAATAGAGTTCAGGAATCGGGTTTGTGTTCCTCCCATCCCCGAATTAAAGAAGGAGCTGCTGGATGAGGCTCATAGTTCTTCATTCTCTATTCATCCTGGAAGCACGAAGATGTATAGGGACCTGAAAGAGTACTTCTGGTGGGATGGCATGAAAAGAGATGTTGCTGAATATGTCTCTCGATGCTTGGTTTGTCAACAAGTTAAAGCTGAGAGACAGAAGTCTAAGGGGATGTTACAACCATTACCCATACCCGAATGGAAATGGGAAAACATCACTATGGACTTTGTCACAGGACTTCCTAAAACATCCAAAGGCAATAATGCTATCTGGGTCATAGTTGATCGTCTCACAAAGTCTGCACACTTCATTCCTATTAGAGAGGATTTCTCTCTAGATCAGCTTGCCAGGATATATGTAAAGGAAGTGGTAAGATTGCATGGAGTACCACTTTCTATTATATCTGATCGAGATCCGAGATTTACCTCGATGTTCTGGCGAAGTCTTCAGCATACTCTGGATACAGAGTTGAGTTTGAGCACTGCTTATCATCCCCAGACAGACGGTCAGTCTGAGAGAACAATTCAAACCCTAGAAGATATGTTGAGAGCTTGCTCTATGGATTTCAAAGGAGGTTGGGATCAACACCTACCTTTGGTGGAATTTTCTTATAATAATAGCTTTCACTCCAGTATTCAAATGGCTCCTTATGAAGCTCTCTATGGAAAGAAATGCAGGACTCCAACTTGCTGGAATGAAGTTGGGGAAAGAAAGCTATTAGGACCTGATCTCGTTGATGAAATGGCAGAAAAGGTCAGATCTATTCAACAACACATAAGAGCAGCTCAGAGTCGACAGAAAAACTATGCCGACAACCGAAGAAAACACCTAGAGTTTGAAGTGGGTGATAAAGTGTTCTTACGAATATCTCCCTGGAAGTGGGTTATGAGATTTGGAAAGAAGGGGAAGTTGAGCCCTAGATATATCGGTCCTTTCGAAATATTGGATCGTGTTGGGAAGGTAGCTTACCGATTGGCGCTTCCACAGAATCTCTCTCAAGTTCACGATGTGTTCCATGTATCTCTCCTGAGAAAGTACATACCAGATCCTTCACATGTACTCAGCTCAGAAGTTGTACCACTGGAGCAAGATCTTTCTTATGAAGAACAGCCGATAGAGATTCTGGATCGTAGCGAAAAAGTCCTACGAAACAAGACCACTCGCTTGGTGAAAGTTTTATGGAGAAACCACCAACTTGAAGAAGCTACATGGGAGCTTGAGGATATGATGAGGGAGAAGTATCCTCATCTGTTTGTTACAAAGTGACGAATTTCGAGGGCGAAATTCTTTTTAAGGGGGGTAGAATGTAACACCCGAGACTTTTATGTTATATAAATTATCAAAGGAATCTTTTTCTACGCAACACTTGCTTGACTTGCTTTACACGCAATCGCGACCTTCCTCGATAGCTTGCGTCGTACGCAATACCGAGTTTCACTAAACAACAATATGCTATTAAAACTAACCGTTATGAATAGTAATAACCAGTTTTTGAAATTTTATAAATTTTATTTTTCAAAATGGACTTCATTTTTGGACTCAGAATATCGAAATTAGCCTAGGGTGAAATTTTGGTATTTTTCTGAAAACTTTCAATTTTTGATGAATAGTGAAACCACTAAGTGGTAGGTTAAAAACTGAATTTTGCATAAAACTTAATTTTACCGCTTCTGTGATTGGAATTTCGAAAATCCGAGAGACACGGTTAATATCAAGGACTAAAATGTGGTTCAATGAGATGAAAATAATTTTTTGGTGAATAGTAACTTTTAACTTTTTTTACCGCGGTTAATAGTAAATAGGGTAACTAAGGGTAAATATGATATCAATATTACCCTAACACATGTCCTAATTCTATTGGACAAGTGTAATTCGACCAAAAACAAACTTAGGAATAAAATATGACCATTTAGGCCCACTTGGATTAGATTAGGACATTTATTATTAATTTATTTAAAGAAGGGTTAAAATAGTTAAAATCAAAGTTTAATAAGTAAATCATTTTTAATATGGGGTTATACATAAATAAATTCAATTGTAAATATTCATTAGAAAGTTAAAACGATTTCCTACATGATGGTATTTTAGTTTTAATTTTTAGACATCAAATAATTTAATTTATTTATGACACAAAGATGATGCAGTAATTATCTTATTAATGAAATATTGACATAATTGATGTTATAAACACCAAAATAAATGTAATTTGAGACTTTTTATGAATTCCACTAATTTTCTAGGTTACTATGATATATTAGTGTTGATTTAATCAACTTGGTTCGAACATATAATTCTGTTATGACTTTCAAACAAATCATATATCAAATAGTGTCAAAATTGACACAAAATAGTTTTTAAATCAAATATTATATTATTAATTGTTATTTTATTCCTAAAAATCTAAGGTTCGGCCAAATGACTTAGATAAAGATATATATATTAATAATAAACAATTTGGGGTTCGTTTGGCATGTTATAGTAAGTGTATTAGCCATATAGTGAAGGAAAACAAAAAGACACGGTAAAAGTTAAAATAATTAACTTAGAGTTAAATCTAATTGATAAGGTTAAAATAATACCCTAAACTTGTCTAAATCCTATTGGTTGATAGGATTTCGACCCTTCCCCACTTTATCTTCTAAATAAGACCCTTTGGAACCATTATAAACCGATTTTGACTTTAATATAAAATAATATTTTGAGATATTCCTAAGGTGCCCCTCTCCTCCCTTATAAAAGGGCACCTCCTCCCCCTCCTCCTCACACAAAATTGAGCACTCAAGCTCGGCCAACCCCTGCCATTTTCTCCTCTCCACTTCCCTAGAATAATCCTAGAGGTCCTGGTCTTCTCCAAAGACCAATCTTAGTTCCTTAAGTGGAGGATTCAAAGAGGCGTTCCAAAGAAGAGGTAATATCCATTACCGATCTTTTCAATTTCTTTCTTCTTCAACTTCTTCTTCTTTAGTTGTTTCATGATAAAGTAATAACATCAGTATTACTTACATACTGATATGTTATTATAAATATGAAACAACCCTATTTCACCTTCTATCCATCCTACGGAAAAATGAAATCACCACGCGTGCGTACGTACGGAATACCGTCTCCACGCCGTGGTGTAATCTATTTTCCACCATCACCTTACAAGGATGGTTATAATGGTGTAATGAGTAACTAAATATGATTATTATGAAGTAATATTTATACTGAAATAATATATATATACTCCAATACAATTCCACGATCATAGGAATGATATCATCACTCGTGCGTACGTACGGAATACCGTCTCCACGATGTGATGCGACGCGTTCTACATGATCTTCATTTCATAATGATTATATAAATGAATTGAATGAATGAATATGGTATATAATACACTAATACCATTCTGGAAATGAATTATCTATAACCTAAAGATAAGAATAAGAATTTATTCGACAAAACACGCATAAGAACAAAAAGTTATAAAGACCCGAGTAACAAGTAACAATGAAATATTACTAACAAGAAGCTAATAATATGACCATATATGATATCATATAAATATGTATGATTCTGGAATAAGTCAATAACATTATTTAAACCATTATACAGGAGCATCGGACACGTACAAAGCTAATCGGACCTAAGGTAAGGGAAAATACCACAATCTCATTTTTATCCGAGATTGTTTATTCGTAAGTATTTACTTGGGTGTATTTTATCATCCAAATCCATGTTCCCTAAATATGTAATATTGTTTCCATCCAATTACAATAGTTTAAATCCAATTTTACCCTTCGGTGAGTTTTTAGTAAAGAATATGAACGGAATCTTTTGTCGTTTTTTTTCGTACGAGGTACTTTTTAACTTTTCCGACAAAGGTACGAAGAATGTTTTTTTTAACTTATACGGCATGAATGGATTTTTAAAACATTATTTCCAAGAAGCTTCCTTTACAAGTTTTCAAGTTTATTTTTAATCAACTTCTTTTATTTTAAACTTGTATGACATGTTATCAAAGGAAAAATGTTTTTGAAGAAGAAAGGATATTTTCCTCAAGAATGGAGTTCAAGTGTTTTATCAAAATTATTTTCCATCTAAGATAATAAAGGGTTATGTTTTTATCACTATTATTACATTGATTTGATCATGTTGTGATGGAATTATTTTTATGAATTTCTTTATCTTATATGAATTGATTTATGATGTCATGATGTTTCAAGAATCCCATTTTTGTTACATGTGTTATGCGATGATGTATGTTTTATGATTTTTTGGCACACATAAGAAAGGATTCATTATAAGATGGGTGGGACCTATATCTCCCTCCAATGCATTGGGTAAAGATTTTATATCTCATGAGATAGACATGGATGGAACGGAAGGTTATTTCGGTTCAGTGATACAGGACTGAAACGAGGAGTGAACTCGGTTCAGAAAGGGACTTTGTCCACTAAGATAGTCTTGGCAATGAGTCATGACTAACAAGAAATGATTTCCAGGATTATGTGTGCATGCCACAAATTTTCAAGTTTTATGTTATGATTATGGGGATCTCATTTTCACTCCTATGATTTGTTCCATGTTAAGATATTATGATCTCTTTTGCAGGTTATGATTTTCAAAAAGATATGATATGTTTTTTATTTCCTTTATTTGCCTTGCTGAGCATTTGAGCTCACCCTTTTATGTTTTCTTTTCCCCGGGTCAGGAAGATGGATATTAAGTAGAATATGCTAAAAGGGACCCTAGATATGATGAAATAAATGGGAGACACTGTAGAAGATTTATGAACCAGTTGTTTATGTTTCCCAGTTTCTAAAGACACTATACCTATACGGTCCTTTGTGGTTTTGTCATATGTTGTAATAAGTGTGCTTCAATTTTAAAGTATTAACAATGTATGTAAAGTATGGGTCGTTATATTGATGATAGGTGCTGGCACACCATTAACTCCTACTTACTTCTGGAAATTTATTAGTGTAATGATAAGTAGAAGATCATACACCACATACATGAGTTGATCCTTATTGTTTCTTCACATGGTACATAATAAGTTGTCTCAAAACAATTGTCATTTCCCTTTTTTTCATCACGTAAAGGTGGTAAGGAATATGATTTTTGTACATAATGGAATCCTCTAGTGCTCATATTACTTCAACCAAATTACTTTGAGTTATGCACAATCATCTCAATTGGAACTTGAATATCTATAAATGACTTGTCAATTTTGGATCATCTAGATGATGTGCCTAGAAGATTTTTATCATTTTATAGATATAATTGGTAGAAGAACTCAATGAAATGACCCTCTTCAATTTCTATGTGTGTGATGATTGGAAAGTGTTTCTTGAAACATTCCCAATATTCCTAGAGAATCTCTCTGGTCCATTGATGTATGATGTAAATCTCTTTTTTTATTGTAGTGTTCTTGGATTTGGATTTTAATCTCCTAAAAAGGAATCTATGGAGATCTTCCCCTTCACTATTCTACCACAGTTATAGATTGCACAAAAAATCATTTACTACTCCCTCAAGTGAGAAGGTTAATTACCTCCACATTACTTTCTCTTCTTTTAATCATTTAGGTTTGAAGTTGGATCATATATTGGTGAACTGTTGGATTTCTGGATTCAGGTTTTCACCATCATGACTATGAAATTTATGTAGCACTTGGATAATATTAATATGTAGTTGAAAATAAATTTCTATTGGAGGGACCATGAGTTAGTTATTTTGATTAATAAATTAAGGTTGCACAAATATCGTGCAAGGTGAGGTTGTGATTTTTAGCCATTATTACACGTTCCGAGTGATTACTAATAGTGTCACATGAATATGTGAGATATATTTACTAAAACAATGTTTGAATATTTCTTATCTGATATTTGGTTCTCATCTATTCAATTTTTGGATAAAATCTAACTAAAGGATTATTTGTACTATGTTTCATTTAAAATGGATTTGTTTATTGTTTTCAGCCATCACCTCCCCAGAATCATTAGAATGTATAACGTACACCTTTCATGTGATGAGAACGAAAATATTTAAATTACATAAGTATAGTATTGTAGTTATCTCAAGGATGTATTATGAAGATTTTTTCACACAAAATGAGACTGTCTATTTGTCTTAGTTTTATGAAAAACATTGGTTGTAATTTATTTTTAACAATGTGAGAGAAAGATGTAGTTTGGTTTGATTGGCTTTAAATAATAGTGAATGATGGTGAAAATAGTGGGTATGGTTAGACCTATAGTTTTAATACCAGGGATTCTATGGTTTTCCCATTTTCCTTCCACCCATTAGATATAGAGAGACTCATCTAGAGAGTCCTTTCTCTCCCTTAACATGATTATTATGTCAACAATATTCTTATTTGAAATGTCACATCAATCTTTTCTTCTTTACGTGTGTATAAAGACCATTGAGAACTCACCACCCAACCCTAATATGTTCCACCGTTTATAAAAAAAATAATTGGATCGAGGGAGATATATATTTTCAACCATGTAAATTAATAATAAATCAATTAAAACACAATTAAGAAATATTTTGAATTTAAAATTGAATTATGTAATGAAAATGTATTTTGAAAGAAGAAGGGGTATAATTAATTTGAATCAAATAAACTCAAGAAAATCACATAGGTATACCCTCTCCCATTCTCAATAACACAGTTAAACAACCCCCCCCCCCCCATGGTTGGGGAAGGTGAGATGATTATTGAGAGTAGATTCCTTACAATAATAGGAAATTAAAGAAAAAAATTAAATCTATAAGAGGTATTTTTCTAATACAATACTTTCTATTTTATTATATGGTGTGTGATGATTTGGGATAGAGAATATCTCCTCCATTTATAGGCCATAATTGTTCTTAAAATGTTTATGGATTTTATCCATAATAAATGACGTTATCATTCATTATATCCTTCATTAAAGTTGGTAACACTTGTCAAGGGAATCTCCCCCTCATATTTTAGCTTATTTTTTAGGGGTGTGGAGAGATATGTCCATTTTAATCTGATTATTTATTCATCCCATTCAGAATCTCAACATTTTAATCCTCACGTTATCATGCATTAAGGACTATGAAAAAGGAAGATTCATGCAGGAGAGTCCTCATTAATGTTGGTACAAAGCATCTTTTATGTTAACCCATCTTATTTCAGATAAATTTAATATATTATATAGAAGTTATGGAACTCAAATAAAAAATCTATAGAACAGTTCATAGTGTTCATGTCCAAACTTATGAGCTGGTTTTAGGCAACAAAATGGCGATTTTATCTTAGGATCCCTAAAAATTCAATGAATCTCATGATATATAGAATCCTAAAATTAATGAATAATTCAATTTAGATCTGTATAAAAAAATTTATTTCATAAATACCTAAATATTGTAATTCTATTGAAATCAAAATCAATCCATTTCTAAGATTAATCTCAAATTACCATCAAAATAATAAAATATGAAAATTTCACCTAAAATAAAATATTTTGGATTTAAAACATTTTCAATTAAAAGGATAAATATTAAAAATATCAGTTCTGCCAATTAATTTTGTGATCAATTTTCCTGCCCTCCATGTTACTAATACATACTACATAAACTATTCTTCTTATAACTACACTTCCAAGATAATTGTATTCCTGAAAGAATGGAAAAAAATTATTATGAATATTTCAAATTATATTAGAATACCTTATTATTAGTTTTTTACCATCCTCCAAAACAATTGGAAAAATTAATACACCATCATGTGCTTATGTATAGTATCAGATCCACTAACAATTGGTTGTAATTTTGATAAAATCTTTACATACCTAGTCTAAGAGAGTTATTTAAGTGACTATCGTAACACCCCAAGACATTACATTATTTTTATTTTGTAATTAAATTAAATTAATATTATTTATTTTTTAATATGTACAACTATATGAAACTTAAACTACACACAAAACTGAGGTAGCCTTCATTACACACAGCACTAAATTTTACCAATTTTTAATAGTGAAACTATTTTAAATCAGACTATTGAAAATTTTATAAAATTTTTATTCAAAAATAAAATTCATTTTTGGATTTTGAATTTCAAAATATAGTTATAGTGAATTTATGGTATTTTTCTCAAACATTTCAATTTTTATGAATAATTAAAAAAAGTTAATTTTAAATCAAAATGGATTGTTTTTATAATTTATTTACAAGGATTAATTGCATTATTAATTTTACTAAATTTAATTATCTAAATTGTATATAATTTTTTACAATTTAGTTTATTTTATCCAATTTTAATTTGAAATTATATATAAAAACATCTCAAAAATTTGAACAATTTCTTTATTGAAAACTCCCTTTCATGTCCAGTTTGTGGGATTAAATTGAAATTAATATCTTACACTTTTATGATTTCAAATTAGAATAGAAGATTCAATATGAGGAATAAATAAAATTTTATAATTTAGAATAATATCCACATAGTTCATGAAAAAATGACAAGTGAATGTAATAAATATATTTATTACAATGATTATGGTAAAATAATTTTTAATAAGGGACTAAACCTTTATCATAATCACCTAAATGATAAAAAAAATATTCCAAAATAAATTTTCATCCAATAGTTCACCCATCTACCCCATTTATTAAAATTTTATGATTTATTTTGACAGATGATGTAAAAATTGGCACATATAGTAAAATATATTAGGATAAAGACAAAAGAAACATTACATAAAATTAAAATTTATAAAGCATTAGATTATTGAAGAATATAACTAGTTTTTTATATTACTATAATTTGGACAGGTAAATTATTTTTTATAATAATGTTTTATATATAATTTTTAGAGATTATATAATTTAATCTAATGGATAATAAATGCTAACACATGGATTATTTCATTAAAAGTTAAATTATAAAAAAAATTCTAACAAATATACATGTAATGAAACTTTAATGAATTATTTTGTTCCATTATTTTAATAAATGAATATATAATGTAAAATTGAATATAACTTAATATATATTCATTCCAATATTTTTTTATTTTTTTATTAATAATAAATAATCATTGTGAAAATTGATAATATTGTTAATTGACAATAAATGAAATTTTATTAATTGATTTAAAATAAATAAAATTTCTATAATCATCCACGTTAATTTTATGTTTTATTAAAAATAAAATATGGTCCATTAATGGACCAGTATATTTTTTTAATTATCATATAGAACCATTGATTGAAAAATCATTGTTAGAATGATCTGGGTTAAGTCAGTGTTTTTGCATGTTACATGCACTTGTTTTAAAATTAAAATAATAAAAACATGGGATTTATATTTTTTAAATTATATATAATATTTATATTTTTGTGGGTATATATTTTATAATAAATATCTCTTTAATTTCGTTTTAATTTTCAATTTACTTATTTAATAAAACTTTTTACTTCAACAAAAACCAAAATAGTAAAAGTGGGTAAATATAGTTTTTAAGAATCATAATAATAAAAATACTTATAACTATTTTTATTGAAAATAAATTAATTTTTTATTTATGAATAAAATGAGGCAAGAAAGACCTCCAAATAGAGTATACCATTTTTTTACATTAATACCACTCTACAGACATTATAAAAATTAATTCATCGTTCTCATTACTAAGACCATTTAGGATACTTTTTATCTCTTATACTAATCAAATTAATGTTCCCATAATCCATCCCCTCAACCTAAAGTCCCCAATTTTGTTATATATCAAACAAAGTATGCATTTGGTTTAAAAAAATGATTTTCATGAAAAGAGCTAAGATTATTCAAACATTATTTTATTATTTATTTCTCTCTGAAACCATCCAATTCTTGTTATTCTATGATTATATATTTACATATTTATTCCCATATAATACATTTTATTTAATGGGTTATAACAACACCTATACACACTTCTATAAAATGGGTATTGAACATACCATTAGTGTAAGGTGAACTACCACCTTGGGAAATAATTTCATTTGTGTTATCATTACCACTAATTGTGGTTGTGAATTATGAAGTAAATATTTTTTATATATGATAAATATGATAATAATTATGTATTTTTTCTTCTTTAATTTTTATATATCAAATAATTTTAGATGTTCCATTTTATTTATATTTCGTAACATCATTTGTGGTTATCTGAACTACCACCTCCTCAATGAAATGTGATACTTTAACACATTACAAGGAATTTACTAAGGATGGTTTTAGTAAAAAACAAGAAATAACTAAAATCTATAGGATATTAATGAAATAAATAATTTTCGTTAAATATAGAATATTATTTTCTTTATTACCCTTTCACACAGTGAAAAAGTGACAACGTTGTTCGTGGATGTGTGGCCTGCCACCATCTTAACAAGATGTGTTTCTTTTTAAATCACATGGCTTATATATATAAATAAAATATATATGATTATATAATATGTTATTTATAATATAATTATCATTAAGTAATGATTAATTTTAATTAACTTCTTTACATAACAATCATTGAACAATAACAAATTTGCATATGCATTCGTATGGAATAATATCTCAATGATTATAACCCTATTTCAATTTTTATAAAAATATTTCAATTTTGGTTTATATGTTTAAATTATGTATAAATATTATAAATATTTAATTATTATTATTCTTTATACATTTATATTATGAACCGTTTTATCGTATTTGACCATCCAAAGTCATTTTTTGTCATCAGAACCAAATGTGGTCAAAACCCGGGATCTATACATAATTGTTTAAGATGTTGTATAATAACTAGTATGTTGATAAGTAAATGTAATAATAAAACTATTAATGTTAATTAATATAGGTAATAATTATAATAATATTTTATTTCAAAATATAGATACAATGTGAAATGGTGGACTCATGGTAAGGGATTCTTATCTTAGTTTTTCTTATCTGAGGCTACGAAAATTTTGACCGATTATTTATTTTTTTTGTTGTGTATATTGTTCCAAAATTCTATTTCATGTCATGAATTAATTTATCACCATGATATTTAGTGTTTAATTTTATTTTATTTCATTTGTAGGTATTATAATTCAATTGTTTCGAAGTAATACTAGATTTTCATTCCACTTTTTACATATTTTGGATAAGTGTCACATTGACCACATAAATCATTTATATAGTGTAACTACACTCCATTTTGATATATTTTATACTTAATCAGTTTTCCTTCAAAGTATTTAATGTTAAATTTTATTAATCTCCACAAAATGGGACTGAATTTAAAATTAACAAGTGAAAATGTTATATTTACAATATGGCATTAATCATTGATTGTTATCATTATCATAAATCAATAAGTTCATTTTGTCCATTTTAAAATGATTATCACATTTTTTTAGTATAAAAACTCATATGTGATGGTTATTTTTACTTCTTATACCATATACCATTTTTACATAATGTCTCCACATTGAATGTTATTTTGGTAATTGGATAAATAATGATAAATCTATATCTTTAATTAAATGTAGACATTTTATTATAAAAATTATTGAATATTTAAATCTATTATTTAACATATATTTATCTAATTTCATTTCATATGTCATTGGGACCTCTATTTTTCTTATATTCATTGGTATGTTTCATGATACAAAGTATATACGGTATTCTCTGAGGCCTTGCACGTTAGTTATATTCTTGGGATGAAGGCAAGACAATGTTAGATTCTTAACATGAATATTTAATAGTCTTATATTCTTACCATTGGGCCTTCTCATAATTATATTCTTGGAATGAATCATAAATATTATGATTTAGAAATAGATTATAATGGATTCCATTATTTTGAAATCGGTTGTTATTATTCCATGTGATTTTTTATTTATTAGAATATCCATGTATATATCTCACTATAAAAGTATTTATTATATGAAATATGTTTATGTTGTTTGACTTACCTTATTGATTATTCCTTATCTAGTAGTATAAGTATAATGTGAGTTATGTTATTTATGATTCCATATTTATTTTACTTATTAATTCATGATTATATTTGATGTATTTACCATTACTGAAACTTTTATCTCACTATTATTATGTTCCTCTTCAAGAGGTTATGAAGAGGAATGACTTTCTATGAGTTTCAAGTATGCTGAGCTTTTAATTTTTTTGGAAAAATATTCACAACCCTAAATGTAAACCTTCTTTCATTTATGTAATTTGATTTCAGAAAATTACTAAACTTATTGGTGCTCTGAGATTTGGTTCTTTGTAATCATTCCAATGTTATAATGTAACACAACGAATTTAGGATTCTAGGGTCAGGGCATTATAGTTCGTATAAAATTAATATTAGTAGAACATAGTAGAAAAGAGATTTAGAAAATTTACACTAATAAAAAAAATCTCTGTTATACATTAAAGATATTTATAGAAGAAAAATACCAATAAAACATTTTTATGATTAAAATATTACTTGTGAATGAATTTATCAAATTTAGTTTATTATATCACAATGTTTTGGATGGTACATTATGTTTCATTGTGTAATAATAATATATCATATATCTCATTGTTTAGATATGGAATATGAAAGAAATAAATTCGTCAATAATCATGACCAATGTAGAGGTTAACTGACCGAGGAAGACGATATAGCTATTATTGGGACTGAGAAAGTTATAGAAATATTAGAATAAAATAAATAGATTATTAAATATAAACTATCCCTGATGGATAAACTTGCAAAAATATTAGACTATGTTGTTTTGGATCACATTATGTGATATATATCCTAATCCATTAGTGGGACTATTCATCCAATTACAACAAAATTGTGGATTATGTATTTTGAGAAGTTAATTGTGTCATTGGGATATAGTTTAAAGGAAAATATTACACTTATGGTGTATTTTCTCTAAGGGGATTCTTATAAGTGGTGGTCATTTATCCAAATTACTATAATGGAAGGGGAGACATACCTCTTATAATATAAATAATTGAATGATTCATTCATTCAAACATAATAAATTTGTGAGAAACAAAATGAGATGAATAAAAAGTTACTTACATTGAAGAAAAATGAGGAAGAACATGTTGTGGGGTAAAATGTTATATTTAACAGGATATCAACTTATGATACCGATTTGATACGCATCATGGAATAAATTATTGACCATTTTATTGAATTATTTAATCAAATCTCTAGATGACATTGGTTTCTCCAAATTTTCATTCGCATGTTGAAGCATTTTTATCTTCTTTCTAGATATAGAATGAATTATCCATGTCTTATGGAATAAATGGAAAGAAATATAAGAATATGACTGAAGAGATAAATATATATAATGGGAAATACATAAGGAACGATTTCCTAACATGTGATACTTTTGTATGTAAACACCATGGTAATTTTTTCATAGGTAATGGAGTCTTCTTCAGTTGTGGATAAAAAGGCCTCCATGACCAGGATTGTAATGTAATGAAATAATTTTTTAATGTTACATGATTAAACTATAAGGATGTGTGTAACTATGAAAATTAATTCCCCAAGAGACAAGAGAATAATACTTATAATATTCTATGTGATCAAACTTAATATCATGTTATTCAATAAACCAATGTGGAATGATTCATGTGCCTTTATTTGGACTCAATATTTAAATTATTTAATTATTTTTTAAATAATGTACAGTATAAAAGAGTTATGAAATATACAATGATTATACTGTAGAATAATTTTATTAAGGATTGGATCATATTTTTTTTGGTACCAAAAAAATTTATTTATTAGAAATCTAACCATTTTGAAAAATAGATGGTTGAGGGACATATATCCCTTTCCCAAAAAAGTCTAGTATCATGGAATGATTATTCCTAAAAAAAATAGTCAATAAAAATAAAAAATAATAATGTCTTGATTTATATTTGTTTTTTTTAATCAGGTTGTGAACCACCCCTCATATGTCATCATTTACCAATTAATTGCAATAATATTGTTCTCTAAATTCCCACATAAAAATTTCTTCAATGTACTATCTGTTTAGAAACACATCATCCACTTCGTTGATTCTCTATATACAAGTGAAATAATATGATTAATATGATTGACATGTTTTATACAATAAATCCTAAAAGGGATATGCTTCCATGGTTTATTCTTGTTTCTTGACAGTGATGTCATGCCCACATTCTCATAATCTTATTCAATCCATAGCGAATTCCATTTTTTATAGACAACATGTTTGATTGAAAACATCATTTCCTATTATTTAACTTCATAAAAATCACCATATTTCAATATAGTAATATAAGAAATACATAAAAAGACAACGATGGGATTGGAAAATTCCTTCACAAGCCAATTGACTGAGTATGCGAGATAGAGAATATATACTTTAATATGTCCAAGATATTGAAATAGTGGTGCTTGTATAAATAAATGATATATATTAATCATATAAGTTTGATACTACTAACTTCCTTGGAACTGATTCTAACGTTTTGAATCATAATTATTTTAAGGTTAATAAGTCTAACTGTTTTTTAAATAGATTATATTGAACATTTTACATGGATGTAGAGATATATATATTACTGGACTATATAATGTGACATGTTTTAAGAGATGATATAAAAATTGTTCAATTCATAACCAAAGGTAAGATTTCATTTATGAATTTCAAACATATCGAGTATGTCTCTGTACACATATTCATATGGAATGAAAAGATTCATTAACTCTAGAAAAAGGGACTTGAAAAAATTCATATTACAGTATTTTTTATATCAAATTCTTTTTTCATTACTCTATATTATTAATTTTTTGTCATCCACTTTTAGCTGACATCTTCTCTATCACTCTATATCAAACATTGTATTTTTTATTTTTCATACATATCCATGTTTTTACTATATTTATATATTAGAAAGACTAGTTTTTATGAAATTTTCATCTTGATTTCCCTCTTACTATGATGATGTGTTATTAAACCAATTAAGAGTGTTGGTTTTTTCAACAATAGTATCGTCAAATATCAAACAATAGATTACCATGATTATGATTAAATTGTGAGAATGTAATTCATTTATGGAGGGGTGAATCTGACACCCCAATATATTTCAATAATTTCATAATGTAATAGAATTAAATTTTTCATTATTTCATTAAACCCAACACCATGTTAATCTTATGCTACATACAATAAAGTGATAACATTTGTTACATAGAAGACAGAGTTTAACCACCATTTAATAATTTAACTATTATAAATAATTTTTTTTAGTTTTATAAATTTTCATGTAAGAAATCATATTTCTTTGAAATATGAATTCCATAATTGGGATGGTAATAATTTTTGGTATTTTTTTTGAAATATTTCATGTTTTGATTAATAATGAAAAATAATGAATATTAATTCAAAAATAACATTTTTATAATTTATTAACAGTAATGAATTATATATATTATTGGTTTTAATGATTAATTAGATAAATTTTATATCATTCAATCCATTTTGGGTAATTGTAATAAATTTTAATTTGAAATTCGATAAATAATCATCTTCATACATTGATAATTTTTACACTGAGAACTCATTTTTTCATCTTATTTGGGTGATTAAATAGAAATTAATTTATACCAATTTAGTGATTTAAATTCATAAAATTTGATTCCATACTTTGTATCATAATTATTTATAATTTATATTAAGTTAAAGTTATATTTATACTATTAAAAACTAGTGAATATAATTAAAATTAATTACAACGATTATGATAAAATTAAGCTTATCTTGGGACTGAACCATTATCAGAAGTGACAAAATCACCTATAAACATTTCAAAAATACATTTCATAACAATATAAATACCTTACCCCAATTTTGATAATTTTATTATTTATCAGGGGGCTTGTTCATGAAATGTCCCTATATAATACGATATGTATGGTAGAAAGACAAAAAAGGAAACTTTGCTGACATAAACATTTATAAAGCTTTATAATAGGAATAATCAACCTAGTTTTTTATAAAAATAATTTTTTAAGGTAAATTAAATTTTTTATAGTAATTTTATAATTAATTTTTATAGATTATTTAATTACATTAAATAAATTATAAATTATAACACATTGGTTTGTTAGTTAATTATTAAATAAAATGAATGATGATAAAAGCATTTAATGTACTGAAAATTTAATGAATTATTATATTCCATTATTTTTAGGTCAATATATAATGTCACATAGATATGAACTTAAGAAATATGAAATCCAATATTTTTTTTAAAAAATAATATAAAATAAATCACAGCAAAATAAAAATTAATTTTATTTTACAATAAGTAGTGTTTTACTAAATGACTTATGACTCATAAAAATACTATATTATTCTATCTGAATTAAATGTTTTAAAATCAATTAAATATGTTCCATTCATCGACCAGTAGATCTATTATTATTAATATATTGATCCCTAGATAGTAAAAACATTATTAGCACAATCTAGGATAAATCTCCATTTTTTCATGTTAAATATTCATATTGTAATATAAATTTCCAAAAAAAATTTATTCATATTTTTTAATTATATAGAAAATTTATAATTATACGGTTCTACATTATATTATGTATGTTAATTTAATGTACTATTAATTTTTGAATTATTTTTGTTAAAAAACATGTTACATTAAATAACACCAAAATAGTAAATGTGGGGAATCATATAAGATAAGTAAATAATTATAATAATATAAAAAATTGTGTTTGAGGTCTTGATCTACCATAATATCATTTTACTCTAATATGTTTCAATTTTTGAAATAACTTGAGGTATGGGACACCTTCCAATAGTGTATACCTTTTGGTGTTTAGAAGAATGCCACTCCCCCAACATTATAAAAAGTCATTAAATATTTCACTTAATAACACATATAAATACACTTCATATGAGACAAAATATTCCCAAATATTCCCCCAACATTTATTCCATAAACCTTGATTCCGCAGAGTAGTCTAAATCAAAGAAATTTTTCCCTTTTTGTAAACGAATATGAGTTACTCGAAAAGATGTAACAATCATCAAACGTGCATTTATGTCTTATTACATTCCAAAATGATTCATTAATTATTATTACATTAAAATATATTTTCATAATTAATCTCAATATACTGAAATGTTTTTATGTTATGTTAATGGCATACCGTTACGCATGCTTCAATAAAATGGTTAATGAACATATTTTTCGTGTATGGAGAACTATGTCCTCATGAAACGGTGTCATTAATTTATCCATTAACACCATTTATGGATGTGAATTATAATGGAATCATTATTTATATATATTATATTTATTATATATTTATTCTCAAGTAATATTTATATAACACATACCATTGTCTCTTCAATTTTTTGTAAATATGATAACTTCATTTGTGGAAATGTATACAAACGCATCCTCAATGAAATTTAATACCTTCACACATTACATGGAATGCATTAAGGATGTTATAAATTAATAATATGTGACATAAATTACACATATATATATATATATTATGATAATTAAAAACCTTATTTTTTATTAATATATTATATTATTTTCATTATTATCATTCCCAACAAAAAAAGTGATAACTTTGTTTATGGACATGTGGACTATAACCTCCTCAACGTGATTTAATTGGTTTTAAATGAAATAATATATATATATAAGTACTTATATGATTAAATAATATGATATTATTGATACAATGATCAATATGAAATTAATAAATATACTAACTTTATTTCATTAATTATCATTAAAAAATTATAATGTTACTAATGCGTTCATATGACCTACCATCTCCATGATTGTAATGTTGGTTCATTTATCATAAAAATAAAGAATTATTGCTTTTAAAATAATAATTTATTTAAAAATATTATAATTATGTCATGATTATTATTCAGAATATTTTTATATAATTTCCCCTTTTACCATATTTTACCCACCAAATTTGATTTCAACACATCAATTGAATTTATTGAAAACACATGAAATAGATTTATTTTTTAAATTTGTTTTATAAAACCTAATATTAAATGAATTAAAATTATTAATAAACATAATCATGTTTATAAATAAATTAAATAATTATCACAATTAGATTATTCGGGAAGATAAATACATGTTTGGCATATCAAATTCATGCTAAGGGATTCTGGTCTCACTTTTTTATTTGTGAAGAATACGACATTTTCAACATTTCATTATTTTGTCTCGTGTATATAATTACCTTATTATATTTTATTCCATTAATAAATTTATATGAATGGTATTTAGATTTTATTTTTGATTTATTTCTTTAATTGGGATTATATTTCAAATAATACATAGAATTAATGGATTTTCATTCCACTTATATAATATTTGAGATAAATATCTTACTCAACACATACATGATTTTTTTGGAGTATATACTTCTCCATTTTATATATTATATAATTAATCCACTTATGTTCATGGAAATTATAATTTTCAACTTGAATTATCTTATCCAAAGGGTGTTGAATTGGAAATTTCTGACTGGTAAAACATTTCTTGCAATCTAACTTTCTTTTTTGATTTTAAACTTTTTCATGAAACAATCGCATCATTAAGACCATTTTACATTTTCAATCAAATTTATTTTTGATATAAATAACTAGTTCTCATTATTTATGATTATGTCTGGAACCATGTTCGATTTTAATATTCATTAATCACATTATTAATTATTTGAGTAATTATGGAAATATTTATTATTTTGTATCCTCTATTAAGTACACATATTTTTTAATAGGGGGTATCCATTGATTAAATCGATTATTCATTGTATAATGAATGAATTGTATATTCAATGTCAATTTTTTGAGGCCTTATTTAGACCTTAGATACACCTATAGTTCTTATGAGACAAACCAAATATGGTTTTGGATGACACCTTACCTATTTATTAGATTCATTGTATAAATCCTTTACTCTGTAATATTTTTCGAATAAATCCTTGATAATATAATAGTTTTTAATGAATATATTATAGTATAATAATATTGACATGAATAATTGATTTAATTTTTTAAATATCCATCATTATGAATGTCATATTAATAAATTACGTTTTTGTTAATCATTGTGATAATTTTAATAGCTAGAATATTCATTGATATGGTTTATTCTCATATCATTGATTAAATGGAATGTGTTTCTGTTATCTATATTTCGATATTAATTTTCCTTTTCTATTCGATTAAATATAATGTGTTTCCAGTAATTTTACAATTACTTATTCTTTTCATACATTAATATAACTTCATTTTTTCAAAATAAAAATCTATATACCCAAGAAATGTATTATTTATTCCATTTGTAAACATTGAAGAATAAACAACTGGTTAATAATACATCAATATCATTCCTATAATATTTCATTATATTTAGTACCCTTATTAACATATCTTACTAATAATATATCTAAATATCATAGGTAAAAGAGACAATAGAAAATTGTGAGCATAGTTTCTTAGTATGGGTAAACAAGGGAGACATGTAAGAATAAACATGACTATAAAGGGTAAGATAACACGATCATGACATTAGAGGATAAGAAATTTCATATTAAATATTATTAACTTTAATCATTGATTATAAATTGGTATCACATAAGACATGAATCATATGGAAATAAATGAACATAACGAAATAGATCATATCATTGACATAATAAATGTAATTATGGAATACACATAAACTGTTATGTTTGTGGAAATATTTTAATTGTAATTGGTGAACACATTAAATTAAGGGATTTAAATCAAGATCATGCATAAATATATCAATGGACTTGTAAGTGAGCTCTATACATAAAATTATGTACATGAAAACTAGGTCCATTCATATAATTGTACACATGAAAAATGGTTCATGAATAACATATATACTTCATGATTTAATCATTTTTACATAATTCATTTGAATGAGATATATGTACCAACCATAACATAATGGGAACCATACAAATGTGTTCTAATATAACATAAATCAGTCATTATATCAGAACCTATAAAAACAATTGATTTAAAAAAAATATTTTAACATAACTCAATGAAAAGAAATATGTTTTATATATATCATTATATTATAAATTAAATATTTTTTTTCAAATTATAAGACTGTTATTATTCAATCATATCCCTATTAAATATTATATAATATAAAATAATGTTTCCTTAAATGTAATTTTAATTTGAAATATAACATGAAATAATTTTTGGGGACAATATATTTTCTATTTTTTAGGAAATGCATTTAAATCATAAAAAATTTATAAAAACATTTTAATTGAATATAACATCACAAATTTTTAAAGGAATACAATAATACCATTTTAAATATATTTTATATACTTTTCCCTTAAAATTAATTAAATATCATTCAACAACATTTCTAAAACTATTTAAAGAAAACATTATTTTCATAAAACACATATTTATGACGTAAGAGACAATAACATTACATGAAACATATAATATAATTAAAAGAATAATTTCATTATAAATTATGTTAAATGGTGAAATATACACATTCTAATTAAATATAGCTGTATAAAAGATCGTGTATTTTAATGAAGGATAATGGAAACCAAATTTTCTTCTTGATATGATAAATTTTGAACTGTAAACACTAATAATAGATATAATATAATGGATATGTAAATACATACATGTTTTCATAATAAGACTCATAAAATACATTAATTGATTTTATATAAAATAGATAAAAGTTATTATTATTTTATATGGTATGTACCTTACATAAATAAAGAGGATAAAATTCGCTTACCTTATGTCTTGACTGTCTTTGGACCCATGACAATCTAATTTATAATAAATATATGTTTCTAATACATATATTACAGGACTATGTTCATATATATAATTGAATATATTACATACTTTTTACATTATATTACACTGTTATTAACAATTACACATTTATGAAATGCTTTGGGTAATAAGTCCTTTGTTTTATATATTTGTTTTTAGATAATATTCTTTTCACTCATATATTTATATATTATTATTTAATTATTTCTATAATGATAAACATTGTATCAATACCCTTTATTTTCATTATATATGTATTTATGGTTATCTATACAAAATATAAATAAATAATTAAATACATCGTTCTTGGAGACGTTAGGATTTATATATGCAAGAAAACCTATTCCATTTCAGGTAGTGTTGAATGAAAGATATTAAATGAAATATATGTGAAAATATATAAAATATAATTCCAGTTCCATTATTATGTCATATATATTATATCATTTAACTAAATATATCTTTAATACAATACATGTAATGTGTTCACAAGTCACTTCGCTTTAATGAGGCGATAGTCTACACATCGACAAAGAATGTTATCGTATTTCCACAAAAAGAACAACATGGAGATTTACTTAGTATAATATATAAAGAATAATAAATAAATCATAATTAATATATATATATAACATACAAAGGGGGTTTTCATCATATTTTCCAAACATGACATATAATAAGGAAAAAAACGAATAACAATTTTTCGTGAGTTGGGAGTTTACTATACACATACACAGTAATATTATTACCCAATTGATGCAAGTGTGTGTAGTCGTAGGTAGAAATATTAACATAAAATCATCACAATAAATTTTGGATACTAATTTAATTATATAAACATGAAATAAAAATAATTTTAATGTTTTTATTAAGAAACAAAAAAATAATGTTTGTTGGTGAATGTTACCTCTTCTTTGAGTATCTTATGTTTATTTTCACAAAAGGACTCATTTATGTGGATTTATGCCCCATGTACGTATTCTAGGATGAAGTAGGTATGCTAGGAGGAGATTCATATATAGTATTTCTAAACCAAATAGGTTCATATGTTTGATTTAATGAGAAATAGAGTTTCCATTTTATAAGATATGGGAGAAACACCTTATGAATTTCACAGAAAATTTATTTATAGTTTAATAAATCTCAATTAAAATAAATCAAAAATAAAATTTATTCAAATAAAATATATTATAAGGTTTCAATATCATATGAAAATAAATTTTATATATGATTGGAATGTATTTTTAGCATTATCATTTTGATTAATTATTAGTTATTCCAATTTTATTTCATCTATGGTAACAATGTATTTAATATTGGTAAAATGTAATTTTTACAGATAAAGTGAAATTGGTCCTAAAATTGATAAATAAATATATTTAAGACCATATGAAATTTTATATTACTTAATAGATATTTTTATGATTTTAACTAGTTTTATATAATATTATATTCATAAAATATCCTTTTGTGTACGTTTTGACAATATTCACAACATTAAAATTAATAAAATAAATATTACAATATTTCATAGAAAAAATTATTTAAAGAAAACCATATCATGTCATATACAATATGAAAATATTTTTACACCATAATTATTTCATATAAAATCTATTTTAATATTTATTTTGTCATTTATTTTATTGGTTAAATAAATGAATAATTACTACATCATCATTGTGTAATTATTATTGATAATTATTAAATGAAAATTAAATATAAAATTATTTTATATTGATAAAACTTTTTGAAATGATTAAAATATACATAGTCATTAATATGTTCTAGTGAACATCATGTTAAATTTTTTTTATCTTATTAAAAATTAGAGTTTGACATTTTTTTCATTCTATTTGATTTTAATAATATATAAGTCATTTTAATGGATATGTTTCCTATAAAATATTTAATTTACAACATAATGTTTAGTGGATAGATATAAATTTATCTAAAAAAATTGGACACTTCTTAGGTTAATTTTAAAACAATTATAATATTATTTGAACAATGGATTAAATAATTTACAAATAACATTATCATAAAAATTTGTAATGAAACTATTGATACTGACCAAAAATACAATGGAAATAATTAGAAGATTATGATGTTAGGATTTATAATATATAATACCTTTTTTATAATTTAAAACAAATAATATTAAATATTAATATAACATTAATCTGGTTGGTGGAATAAGAAAAGAATATTTAATGGTGAAAATGTTCAAAATATTGACATGTTTTTGTATTGAAATTCAAGGTGAAATTGGTAATAATTACCTATATTATTAATTTTTTTTAAATTTAATATATTTTAACTTTAAACCTACATAATATCTAATATTTCACTATATTTGTTTGCTGAAAATCTATTTTCAACTAAAATACAGTGTTTTTCATTATTAATCTAAACATTAAAATTATTTGAAAAATTGAAAATAATCAAGGAAATTAAATTTTTATATCCATATTTAAAATAAGAATATTATTTTTTAGAAATTAAAATAATGATAGTGTCAAAATATTAATTTAAAAAGTGCAATAACATAAAATGTTTTAAATTTTCTCTTTTGGAAAATAAATTATTTTATTCCTAAAACAAGATTTAATTTTATCATAGACCTATATAATATATTGGATGTGTACAAAAAATATTATTACACTTTTAATATATAAATTTTATTAATAATTTAAACCAATTTTTGTTTTTATAATTTGTTTATTTAAAAAGGATTTATATATAAAAAATAGTTTTCTTCGAACATGAATTAATGTATTTTCAAATACTTTATACATTAATTTATAGCTAATTGATAAACTAAAGGGTTTATTTTATATGATGGTTCAAATAATATTTTCATAATATTTTTAGGTTTTTTAATTACATTACAATAGCTAGGTGGTAATTATAATATTAATAGTTTATAATAGTTTAGTAAAACTTGGCCTTGTTTGTAATGCGAGAAATTAAAAGACCCCTTCATCATGTGTAAAATAACAAATCACAGTGTTTCATGTGTCGTAAGATAATATCGGTGTTTTTTTGTAGTCAATCATCATCATTGTTTGTCATATAGATCAAAAATAAATTACTTCGATCATATAACACAAAAAATATTCAGTGTTGTCTAAAATGAAAAATATCTACAAGATTTATTTATTTTGGAGAAGAAAAATATTTCCCAAAATCTTATAGTGATAAATTCTGCACCATTAAAATGATTTCCCCCCTCAATTTTCATGTATGTTACCGAAGGTACAATACATGATAATTAATTTAAGCAAACCCCATATAATAATAATTAATAAAAATAATTATTTTCAAAAATGGAATAGTAATAAACATAATGTATACCCAATACAACATAAAACTAGGATTCCATAAAGAAGAACATATGTAGAATGGGAAACCATTGACATTGAAGTGAAATATAACAATCAAGTTTTTGAGATGAGTGATTGAAAACATGGTTAGTATAATGTTAAAATTCATATGTTCATAAAACAAAGAGGCATGAATAGTTAAATGATATCATCAGAAATGATGATTACATGAAATTTTTTATTAAATGACCATTTTCCTTATTGTTTTTCAATTCTCATGAGAATATATAATTGCTTGATTTTATTACAAAATCAATTTTTCTTTTTCCATGATCAATTTCCACTTCATCATGTATTCCAAAAACTAAAGGATAAATTTTCATTTATATTAGAAAATCATGAGATCCATATATAGAATTACATGACATTCCATATATCTTTATCATAACAAAAATGTTAGCACATGTTTTCCAATATGTTTAAATTCTCATAAGGGGAGTTAATATTTTAATATCTAAAACCTCATCAGATGTTTAATATAAATTTTTCCATAAATGGTTAAACTTACAACTATTATGATAGAAAAAAGTGTATACAATTAGAAATAATGTCAGTAAATTTCTCAAAAATAGAATAGCATTGATCCCCCTTATATCATAATATACTTAATTTTTGTCACATACTAAACAATTAAATACCATAATCATTTATTCAATGGAAACATGGTAATTAACATCAATAATTATTAAAAACATTATTAATTCTAATTCCAAAACTATTTTTAATATTCCCTAAATTCATAAATGTCATCAACTCCATCCATGATAGAATAAAACACATTGTTAACAAATCCTTAATAATTTCCAAGGTATTAATTACCATCCCATTTACATATTCATATCAGATATTTGAAGATCAAAATTTCAAAATATCAATATTAGAAATTTACTAACGGTTATATTTTCCTTAATCATGTGTTTCCCATGAATATATATTTTTATATTAAATCATAGCTCAATGTCATTAACACCTTTCAAAATAATTATTTCAATCATTAATGAATAAATTATATTTAAAATAAATAAATATTTTATGGTTCAAATTACATAATATTTGTCTTCGAAGACATATAAAATTAAATCATCCATGATTTTTTTAAAACATTACTCATGATTTATCATTGTATTATTTCCTTGCATATGAAATATAAATCATCTCATAAGGTCCCTCAAACTCAATATAATCAAGATTATTATGTTTAATGTAAACAATAAAATTAGAATATACCAGTCCATTCATATTTCATTTGTCTTATTGTTATCCCAAGTCATAAAACCAATACTTGTACCACATTCTGGATTCACTACTTGAGATTTACACTTGGGACGATGTTTATCATAATTCCCATACTTTTCATATCGAATCATCAATATTATCCCTATTTATTCTAGTTCTAACTATTGAATAAGACCATATATCATTTTGTGAGAAACAATTATTATATTAAAAACACATTATAATGAGAAATTACTTATAGGATTCTAGGACAATTCTAATTACATTAACATCTGTGAAACCTTAGGCATATCCTTATATACATCACATGTACTATTATTTTAAATATACCTAGGGATATACATAAAACTTTCATATCCTTGTTTCCTAATGTTGAATAATCCTTTTCACTCAACAACCTATAACTATCCATGATTTTCTATCATTGATATTACATCATTTTCTTAAATACAAATCTACACCCCAAAACTATATTAGATTAGTGTCTTTGGAATCACGGAATATAAAAAGATTCATAATAAATATACATATTCTCATTTATATTCTTCATATATGAAACCCTTTTGAGATATCATACGTAGAAAATTATTTATATCATGTGGGAAAAATCATTATAAAACGGTGTGTTCATATGCTTAATAATGGTAAATATGAGAGACATATAAGAATAAACAGGAGCATAAATGACATGAAAATGTGATCACAACATTAATAGATCATACCCTATATATCAATTATCATAAATATGAATCATGGCATAAATATTCATAGTTCATAATACATGAATAACAATGGAATCAAAAAAACAATGTCCAGGACATAAAATCATTAACATAAGACATGGAATTTTGTATCACACATAAAAATATAACATTTTGAACATGTATAAATTTTAATATGTTCACTAATTAAAATAAGGAAGTGAAATAAGTCCATTTAATAAACATATGGTCATGGAAGCCAGGTCCCTGTTTAAAATTATTGATATGAAAAACATGTCCATGAATAGAATTGTGAACATACAATTATGTGCACAAATAACATATATATCTAACGACTTATAAACCATTACACAATGCATTGGATGGTGATATAGGAATAATATATTAAACAATAAATTTCATACGTATGTGTGTCAAAGGAACATAAACCATTCATCATATTAGAACCCATAAAAATAAATGACTTTCACAAACACATCATAAAAACATAACACATAGAAATGAAATATTTTTTGTAAATATCATTCCATCAGAAATATAAAAAATTAATTACAAAAAATAAAAAATGCCTCATAAAAAATATCCCTAATAAAAAATAAGAATCATAAAAGACTTTTTTATTGGATGCAAAATGATTTTGAAATATTACACAATATAATTTTAAAGGAAATTTTCCATTCCCTTAGAAAACACCTTTTAATTCATAAACCTTTTAGAAAAATATTTAATTGAAAATAAACATGGAAACATATAAATAAATCATTTAATACCATTTAAAATATATTTGAAATTATTGTATTATATAAATGTTAAAAAATCATTAAAGATATTTTTTAAAATATCTTTAGAAAAAATTGATTTTTAAAAACTCATATTTAAGATCAAAAAGAGAATAAAATTAAATTCAACTTATAAAATTAGGAAAAGAATGAGATTAATTTTAAATCACGACATATTTAATTATATTAACCATGTTAATGAATATATGTTCATAACATAATAATTTTCTCAATGAAGTAAAATATAAATATAAATTCTCTTACTGATTTGGAATCCATTGAACTGTAAACCCTATGAATTAGATATCGTCCAATGCATATGTAAATACCCAAAAATTTAATAATAAAATTCATAAAATAAAATCATTTAAATTTTAAACACCACAGAAAATAAATTATTAATTTATACTCAACGTGTTCCATAAAAATAAAATTAGGGAGAAAAACATTACCTATTGTCTCGACTGTCATCGAAGTCATTAAATCATCATCTATAATATATTTATCTTAACAATAATTACATTAATGAAACATATTAATATATATAATATCATATGTGACTTAATTGTGACATTTTATTACCCACTTATTTAGAATCCAATGTTTAAGTTATGATTTGAGTAATAACTACTTTATTTCTCAAAAATGATTTCATTTTTTATTCATTATCCTCATATTGAGATTATAATTTTATTATACCCAGATTGAAAACTGTGATATATATATCTTAAATATTACTTATATATTATTTATGGTTATATATAAATTATATAAATGGAATCATCAATACATCATTCGTAGAGATGTTATGTCGTACACACACATGAAAGATGCTTTCATTTCTTGTCATATTTGAATGATTTAATATAAATGACATATATGTATATATTTATAATATAATTCCATTACAATTATTATTTAATATATGTTATACACTCTCACTATAAACGTCTTTAATTCAATCTATGTAAAGTTTGAGTGAGTCACACAGCTTTTATGTTGCATTCATCCACACATTCACAAATGAAGTTTTCATATTTTAGGAAAATTGAAATAATGAAAGTGTGTTTTATATTATATTTTAAAAAGTATAAATAAATCATAAAAACCATAAATATAATATTATAACATATTTTCTACATATAATTTCTTCCATGTGATGTGGTAAATGAAAAACTAACAACATTGTTTATTGAGGTGATAGTTCTCTGTACACAAGAATAATAAGATCATAACCCATCGGATGTAATATTGTGGGATATTACATATAAAATGATTATAAAAACATCCAAATATATTGAAGATACTGATGTAATTTTATAAATGAGAAAAATAATAATTTAAGTGGATTGTGGAATAAATAAAACAATAATGTTCATTGATGAACATCACTTCTTCTTTGGGTATCACCTTATCATTTTCCCTAAATGATTACATTGGTTGGTATTGTTTCAAAATTAATGATTTTATAATTAAGGGAGAGTTTTATATAGGATATTTAGGCATATTTCTGATGAACCAAATCGTTTCTCAAGTATGAAGATAATATAAGGGGACGTTCACTTATATAAGAGTGGGGAACTATTTTAATTTCACAAAATATTAATTTATAATAAAATATATCACAACTAAAAAAAATAAAATATTCATTTTATTAAAATAATATATATGATGCGGTTTTATTCAAATAATATAAAATTTTTTATATAGGTTTTGATGATATTTTAAGATTTTAATTTTTTTATGTAATTTGATAAAATATTATTTTCAGAAAATAACATAATTGTCAATTTTGACCTTTTTCATAACATTGACATTAATAAAGACAATAAATCATGATTAATTAGAACCATTTATTTTTATGTGATCCTAATATGTAATTTTAAAATAAAAAATTCGTTTAACACCTTAATTATATCAAATTGTGTTTTTATTAATATTTACAATATCATTAGATGTATTTTTCCATTAATTGAATAATTACAACCTCATCATTGTGTAATTATTTATGAAAAATTTATAATAAATATAAACAAAAAAATTCCCAGATTTATATAAATCATATTTATTTAATAATAATATATATAATCAATCATATCTTTAATTTATCCACATATTTAAAATATTACACTTATGAAATGTTAGGGTGTGACTTTTTTTCATTTAAAATGATTTAAAAAAGATCAATATTATTTTCCTATAAAATATTCCAATAAATCATTCAATTTCTAATTTTATGTGTCATGGATAAAAACAAAAGCATCCAATTACATTTGGGAAACTTTTGGGTTTTTTTAGTATTAATGATGTTATGTTTACCAATAGTTACATGATTTCCCTTTAACCGTGCGAAGAAAAACATATTAATGGGACAATTCATATTGTCTAATACTAAAATCATCTTATTTTCTAAATATAGAATTATGATTAGAAATAATAAATACATTATTTTTTAATTAAAATAAACTTTTTTCTAAAATTAGTTTCAAATTTACCTCATTGAGGAAAAGAGAAAACAAGTTTTAAAGTGAAAATTTCCAAAATATTTACATTTTTTATATCCAAATTCAATATAAAATTTTTCCCATTAAAATATATTCGATTAAATAGTTAGAATATTTATCTTATTATAATTTAAATCCAACAAAATAAATAATTAAACTCTTTAAATTATTTTGATTAATATTTAATTTTCAATGGAAAATAATAATATTTTCATCATTTATCAAAACATGAAACATATAAAAAACTCCCAAAATTGAACAAAAACTAAATTTTAATATCTTGAAATAAATTAAAAATTTCTATTTTCATTTTTAAAATTATAATGTTTAAAAAATTTTATTGCAAAAGTATTTTCCATTAAAAGCTAGCAAAATTACCCTTTTGAAAAAAATCGTATTTTTATTTAAAAGTTTGTGTTATTTCTTATATAATTTATATTTAATCTGTTAGTTAAGTATAAATATTTCTATTTAATTTTTTATATTTAATTTTTATTATAAATATTCCTCAATAATGGTTTTTTCAATTTGTTGAAATAAAATAATGTTCGTATAGAAAAAAATAATTTTCATAGAAAAATATTTTCTTTATTTTAAAATAGTTCTTTAATTAATTTATAATTAATTTATTATCAAATTTATTCCTTATATATACTATTATAAAAAAATTAACAATTTTGATTATCTTTTTTGTAATATCAATTCCAACGAAAATGTGGAAAAAATAATAATATTGTAATGATAATGTTAATATTGTATTTTAGATCAGTAAAAATATATATTGTGTGTAACATAAGATATCAAACAAACTTAGAATTTTTTGTAACAAAAGATAAATATGGTGTTGTGTGTACCATAACCTAATATAAGTGTTTCATGTAAGGAAACGTCATCCTGCTATTGCGTACAAAATAAAGAATGTTTTTATTCAAATAATGCAAGATATATTCCGGGTTATATGAAACAAACAATATCAAGAAGGATAAATTACATATTAAAAAATTTACATAATCATACAGTGATACATATATACCATTTCTTATTAAATATTCTTATTGACTAATGACTGAATCTATTGTACTTACCTTTACTAACCATTCGATCCAACCATTATTATGTTTCTTTTTTAGGGATATGAATATGAATCCATTGCATGATTTTTGAATGTGCTGATAT
Organism: Viscum album; assembly: GCA_963277665.1. Lineage (NCBI taxonomy): Eukaryota > Viridiplantae > Streptophyta > Magnoliopsida > Santalales > Viscaceae > Viscum > Viscum album. The sequence goes on along the minus strand of OY728147.1, from coordinate 1,350,111,382 downwards.
TCTTCAGTTGTTATGAAATATTTTCTATCCCCAATGTAAAACTTGTTTTATGTATGTAATTTGGTATTAAAAAATATTAAAAAATGATTTGTCTCCTACGATATGATTCATTATAATTATGCTAATATAATAAAGGAATGTACTGGCCTCAGACTTCTAGATTCAAGGAATTAAAACCAATATAATAATTATATAATGATTAATATTGAATAATGAAAATTATATAATTCTTATATTGACTATAATACTATGAAAACTATGCTAACCGTTGGTGTACATGCAGAATGCCACCACAACTGAATGACATACTTCATTTTCTATATCATCCTAAAATAGATAACATTCATAATGAATCTGATTAAAACATATATATATAAAAATATTAACTGTATATATATATAATATTATAAATTACATAAGTGTTATCAATAATAAACATTTATAGTAATCTTAACCACCTAAAATTAACATATTGTAGTACCTTTCCTAACAAAAGATCATTTTATAAAAAAATATATAAATGTATAAATTTTTTTCTAATCTAATAATAATGTATAGAAACTCATATAATTTTTTATATTATGATGTTTTTACATACCTATTCATGGATAATATACCAAAATGGATTACTTAATATTGATCAAACAACCTCAAATTACAATCGTAATAAAAAACTATTAAATAATGAAATAGAAAATGATATTAAAAAACTTATTAAATTAATTATAGTGAAATTAAGGACCTAATATGTTTTATAAAATAAATTCTATTTTTTAGAATTTTAGGTGCATGCTTAAGTAAAATTAGGTGAAGTTAGGGGTTAATATAAATTAATTGTCCTTCATTTATTAAAAAATATAAATTTAAAACACAATTATGAACTATTTCATTTATTATAATTAATGAATAATTATTATTTTAGATTCTTCGAATATTATATTATTAAAAAAATTCATTATAACGTCATTATGAAATAATATTTACCTAAATTAATATGTTACCTGAAAGGGATTTCTTTTTATTAATAATTATCACTTTATATATACATATTTTTATGCACTAATTTAGTTTAATATGTTTTGTATATAGTAAATTATTATATAAAATCACAAATAGTATTTACCTCATAGTATTTTATGTTTCGTTTCAATCCCTTTATAATATATGGTTGTTTATTACACTATTACTTAAGTCGTTATAGTTTTATTCAATTAACTTCTTTTCTTAACTCATAATGATTCCTTTTTTAGTATGGGTTTTCATGATTTAATTCTTTTATATTATGATGATACAAAAATACCATCTCAATCTAGGGAAATTGAGATTTATTATTCAAAAAATACCTAAATGAATACATTTCTCTAAATTTAATTTCTTATTTTCTTTATTCCCAATAGCTTTAACAATTTTTTCCTGTCTCTGTCCATATTCCCATTCCCTGCAATATTATACTATTTAGGAGGGAACCCAATTATTTGTTTTGATAGGCGAATTTAATATTTTTATACCTTTTTATTAAATATTTTTTACTATTTCATTGATATAGAATTTTCAAAAAAAGATTATTTAATACAATTAAAATGGTTTCCCACTCTTTATAATGGAATTCATTTTCAGCAACCCCATATTCACATTTGATAGAAATTATATCAATTTAAGGATTAATTTTTTGTTTGAAGGTAAATTTTTATTTATTGTTTATCTTTTTTAATTTTTTAAATTTTATTTAGAATATGATCTCGAAAATATTATTTTACTATAATGTTTTAAAAAATAAATTCCAAATTTTTGTTTCACTAACATTTTCCAAATTATCATAAAAGTTTTTTATTTCCCTCAAACATTTTTTATTATTTACAAAAGTATAATTTTTATATTGAAATAACATTTTTGTGATGAAATTTTGTGTATAGACCATTTATATTGTGGAAGTGAATTTCTTTATATCATTTAATTTGTTAGACATAATTTTTGTCCCATCTTTATTATATGTTATGATGAACGAAACAAATTTTTTTCCTGGGTTCTCAAGATATATTGAATTAATGATATTTTCTGGAACAAATATGTATAAATGATGATAATTGGGGTTCTATATCACCCTCGAATGCGGATGTTTATTTTTTATATCCCATAAAATAATTATATGTGAGATTTAATGGATGTTCCCCTAACCATAAGGGTAATTCATTTTATGTACACTCATAAATATATTAGTGATACTAATTTGATAAACTCATAAAATAATGGTTGATTGTTCTTTGATATGCTTCAAATATAACATTTGATTTTTCTTGGATATTCACACAAGTGTAAGGGTGGTCCTTCTTTAATATTCTAATAATATTATGATAACCTATTCTTACTTTCGTTCCATAACTCGTAGTTATTATTTGTTTAAATGACACAAATATTTATATATCAGATAAATATGATTTTTCAAAATTTATATACAATATTTAGGTCATAATATGCCCATGTATCTTTTATTTAAATAATTCAATAGTAGATGGTTTTGGTAACTATATTATAATAGAACCAATAAGACAAATAAATGTTCCCTTAAAAGCACAAATAGACATTAGATTACAATAAAAATGGTGATAATAAATAGTGGATTGAAAATAATTTAATTAGTGTGACACAAAGAATACTGATTACATAATGATAATTCACTAGAATAGTCTCCACACATACATCATTGAAATCAAGAAGAAAATGAAACATAAATTTCACTAACCTTTAGAAAGATAATCCATTATATTTTGTAATTATGTTAACTATAACCAAGATCATTTTAGGTCCAACTCATTCTATCTAGTGAATTAATCATGAATTAATTAAATTTATTATTAGTAAATTTATATAAATCAATATTCCAATAATAAAATTAAACTTTTATCATTTAAAACTATTCAAAAACATTCCTTTTTGTATTTGAGGTGGAATTCCAAAAAAAATATTTTCTTGAGTAATTTATTTTTATCGTTTATAACAATATCGTGTTTTATATTGGATATAGAATAAAATTAATTAAAATAATCAATATAATATTATATGTTATCAAAAAAATCATTTAGCTCTTCGACATAGGGTTTATCACTTTGAGATTCACAACTAGAATCAAAACTATAATCACAATTCATGTTTTCATATTCCATTAGTAGTAGATTAATATACACCATCTATGTTTTTTATTTATCTAATAATTAAAACCCCACAATGAATATTCATGATTCAATCAATTCATTTTATCCATTTTATTTTAGTTCAGGTATTTGAATTATTTATTTAACCTCGGGTTGTTTAGATTGATATGGTCTTTCTTTGGACATTCAAAATACATCAACGTATTGTATTTATAATAAAAAAATTAGATAAAATTTCATTACTTTCTTTAATCATCTCTTATATTATATCTTATATGCGACTTCATTTATTATTTTAATTTTGATAGCTCCATTCTCACAGTATACAATTTCTATTATATAATCATAATAAAATGGATCAAAATATATGAAAGAATAGTAATATTATTTATTCTTATATTTATAGGTTATATATGTTTTAAATCATTTTCAGATTTTATTAGATTCATCATACTATGTATATATACTCTATTTGATTTAATCTACTCATCTATAGTGTAATCCTTGTAATTTTTACATAGTTCAATGATAATGTTTTTAGGATTATATTATTCATTAAAGAACTATAGAGTATTTATTTTATAACAAAATAATCCAATTCCTCAACAATGTAAATCACCCCATTAAATTTTTTATAAAATATATAAAAAATATAATTAACCATTCCACTCACATATGTTTTTATGTCATAGAATAGAATTGGGATAATCCATACATTGAAACTTAATAAATTTTTAGTGTGGGGTTTTTGACTCATGAAATCATAAAAATATTTAAACTTTTAATATAAACTGATACATTTCAATATAGCATTTAACTAAATTAATAATAATGTATATTCAATTTTCTACGATTGAAAATTTACATAATAGTTTTATTTCTTGTATTTTTGTCATTATATTCCACATAATGTTTTATTATTTTAGTATTGGTTGACTATTGTGGATTTCTCAAATTATTTGAATAATTGATTATTAAATTTGTATTGTACAAATATTCATTTCTATTAATGTAGGAATAAAAAGTCAGAACCCATTCATCATTCATTCATCATCAAATCATTGGAGGGGAATATTTTTGTTATATTTCTTGTAGTTAATGATAATAATAATAATAATAATATTATTATTATAGTCATGTAGGTTATTTGAAATGAATAAAAACATAACCATTATATAGTTATGATATGCCACATCACCAACAATTTCTTTTCCATCTCAAAAGATAGCATGTATCAGTTATGTTGTCCAATTGGCGAATATTTTGAGCACCCAAATGTACCATTATCATATGTTTATAACTGACCTATGAGGTGTCAATGCCTTTTTTTGGGCATACCTGGGTCTGTTTCCTTCCAAATGTCATGACCTCTATCATTGACAATAAATTTCCTAGATATCACACCATATGGAAGGTCTAATGTATTTGAATCCATATTATATTCATAATTATGTGGTGATAATACCATTATTGTAGGACACAAACTATAGAATATTAATGATGACGATGATGATGATGCAGATAATAAAATAATAATATATCGGTGTGAGAAAATATATCCATTAAAAACTATATTCTAGGATATATTTTTCTTCTATAGGTCATCGAGGTGTACAGATCAGAAAAACAAATTACTCAATTTAATCAAAAAATTAATACAAAATTTTTATAATGTCTTATATAATAACACATAATATTCTTTTATTATCTATTATACTCATTAATATGTTCTTTTCACAATATTTCTTGAATTTTTTAAATGGAATCACAACCTAATTGTAATGTTTTTTCCTAATACAGAAATAACCAACACACATTTCTTTTATGATAGGTGAAAAAATATAACAGAAAAAACCTACCTTTTGGGGGAGACATAACCAATATATGGTATTTCATTTGTATATAAATTAAATACCTAATGAATATGTATAATATTATGGTATAAAAGGATGAATTACACAACTAAAATATTAAAAAGATAAGTAAAATGATTCGATTATAAATGTTAAAAAAATTATAGCAATATGAAATTTTTTACAAAAAATTGAAATAGCACTATGATAGTAAAACAAATATTTTATGGAGTGGTTTTGAAATTAAATATTCTAATAATTACTGTTATAATGGAATTATTCTGAATATTCAAGGATTAAATCCATAGTGGTATAATTTAGAACATATTGTTCCATAATATGTATAGGAATTAAGAGATGTTTTCATACATCATGTTTCATTGGTAATGCATTGAGGTATTGAAGTTGTCGTAGGAAATAATATGAAATGGATATGCATTTTTTCATAAAAATAATCACTAGAGATTGGGACCTGATGTTAAAATTATATATCTCAAATCCTGTTAATGTGAACATCGTGTCACATTATCCATTATATTTTTTTATAATGCATTATTATTTTGATACCACTAATTTTTTTGACATAAAATAGAGTTCCCCTTAATATTTTAATAGTTATTAGTTTTTTAAAAAAAATGGGTATAAAAATTATGATTCATCTAAACAATATAATGATATTATGTTATCTCTCTATAATAGACAATAATAGTTTTCCTTTCTCTTAACATTTTCAATACCTATACAAATTCAATTCAATCTTATAAACCGATGTTCTATTTGAGTTTTGTTTTATAGTAATGAATAAGTTAATATTCATGTTATTAATATTTGAAACACTATAATTTAGTGTATTAAAATTTTCATTCCTAATATTTTTTACTGGTTACATGAGGTTCTCAAGACATACAATATATATGAATTTTGATAAACGGAATACAATGAAACACATATGTATGGATTCCATTAGCAGTGTTATGTAAAATAAGTTATAAAATACTTTTATATAAGACTCTTTTTTTCATATTCAAAATGAAATGGATTATTTTTAGAATGTAAATCAATTAAATATATGTAAAATGTATAAATATTTTATTGTATTTCCATGTGTAGAATCTATTTTTATATATAATATGATAATTAGAACATTATATTGAGATTAAATAATGTTAGAACTTTATTATACTAGAAATTATAATTTAGTTGTTAATATAAAACATCTTACAACTTTTCGTCTATATATTTTTCCTGTAGAAATGATGATGGTTGTGGTGGTGCTAATTTAATGTTAATGTTCTAATCAACTAATGCAAAGGAATGTGTTTCTAGTTTCCATGAAGAAATAAATTGACAATATATTAGTATTAGACTTTATTCATAAGATCGAGATGTTATTCATCTAGTCGAAGACTATGTAACTTGTAGAATTATTGTATTGAAGTGATAGAAGTAGATGGTAGTTAATCAATTTTTGAGATATTTTAAAGATGTATTAATGGTACATTCAACATGTTCCGGAGCTATAAATTAAATGATCTAATTTTAAATATTGTATGTATGTTGATTTTAGAATATTTTGTATAATTTTTATTGAGATAAATCAATGAAGAATCTATCCATGGTTGTTTGAAGTTATTTATATGGGATAATGTAATCTTTCATAGGTGTTAAAATTATTAGAATTAAATCATACTCATTTTAGGATTTGAAAAGATAAATGAAATTATGTTTCCAATTTAATGATACACATTCCATAAATAAAACTAAATAGGAAAATTATCCATGTTGTAGAATTATCACCTAACTAATATCTATTGTATTGTATAAATTATGATACACATAGATAAATGATCCACATACCTAATTCATATTATATGTGGAAATGATTCACAGAGCATCTTTCATGAGATGGAAAATTATTCGACATAGCCAAATATATCATGTATGAAGAATTTTAATAATGTAGATAAATGTTTGATGTATGTGAATGATACATGTAATCGATTTCATATTATGTACTAGACTATTAGAAAACATATCTGATTCACCAATTGATCCAAATTCACTTAGTTGTTTAACGTGATATACTATAATACCATAAAAAAGTTATATGATTCATATCATATTCATTGTTTGAAATTGATAATTTATGTTTTTTATTTTTATATATGTAATTAATGAATTTCTATGTGTTTATAAATTATATATATGATTGAAAAAAAACCTTGAAGATTCTAGTATGTTTGTATTTAGGTATCATGAATATTGATGAAACACTTGATCATGACTCAAGCTAAGATCAAATGGGATTCTGTATCTAAGTTAGAAACGTGTATTGTTGAAATGGTATCTTATCATAGTAGAAGATAATGAATAAAAACAATATGTTTTCCAAAAAAAGAGGAGAGTTCTTCATTATATGCAACTGGATATTTGTAACCATTAATAGTGTGAAATATAATGTGAAATTAATGGCATGTATTTCAAAAGGATAGGAATCCAATGATATTTTAATATCTCAAAAATAAAACTAGATGATTTTTCATCTATAATTTCAGGGTTATTTTCAAATATTTGGTGACATATAAATCAGTGGAATTCAAAACCATGTTTTGAGGTAATAAGAATATGACAAACATATAATACTAAGGATGTTATTCCCATTATTATTATATAATAGAGATGGAAGATTATCACAAGGAATTGGAAATTGACTATGAAAAGTCAAAATATATTCTAAAAAGTATAAATATTGAGATATATATACTCAATCGAGGATAGAATGAATATACTCCATACGGAATTAATAAGTGATATGAAATAAATAATTCAGTGTACGTTATAGTTTCTAGGAGTGAAAGAAATTAATGGTATTCTAGTGCTGGATGCATTCATAAAATTTAATGAATTTTAATAAAGAGAATATTGAGAGTGCTAGAATAGAAACATTATTCACTATAAAAGTTTTATGAAGAGATATTTCATATTTTATTTTTCTAATAACATTCCAATGTGATGTTTTCAGCGATCTAGATTTCCACACCAAAAAGTAAATATATAGAGAACATTGATGTATCCAATATGATTTTTATAATAGAGGAGGATCATACATATATTCTAAGAGGGACTCATAATGTTAATGGTGATGATTATTCCAATGATATAGAATTATATTCTCTTTTATTAAGAGAGAATTAAGTTGTATTTTTTATTTTTCCTTCATAGAAACATGAATATATATTAAATATCATACTCTTACTTGGGATGTAATTGATAAATATAATAAAGTCAAGCTTTTGGTTTAATAACCATGATGTACTGAGTATGTAATTAATTTAAATGAGTTGAACGCGGTGAATATATAAGTTTTATGTTTGGATTAATTATTATTATATATATTTTTACCAATAAAATTAGTGAAATAGACTAATATTTTTATTTACTGAATAAGTGAGTATGATTTTTAAAATTGAAACATGGAAGAAAAGCATAGGTAATTATTTATAAAAAGGCATTGCAACAGTAGAAAGTGGGAGGACTTATTACAATCAATTTCTGAAAATGTAAGTAAGTTAACTATAACCGTGTTACACAATGAATACTAAACAAGAGTAGAGGACTTAGTTTACAGCCAATGTTTATCCAATCCATTAATAATGGAAAATTAAATAGGTTTAATGATTCTGAGCATTTATGCTTCAAGAAAAAGAGTCACACCACAATATCAATAAAAACATCTCTTGACATTATCAACATGTTCCCTAAAAAATATATTTATCCAAAATGTTTTGGGTTCCCTCTAGAGGATGAATCCTTGTTAATCTTGATCCAATAATGGAATTTGGGAAGTAGAGAATCTTAATTTTGCCCAAGGTAGGTCAAAAGCTTCCAACAACACCAATATTTTTCAGAAAAGTTATGTCATGAATGATGTGATCACAGCAGAACATACATTCCATGATGTAATCCTTCACCACTGCTAGAATTTGGTGAAAACTATCCTTCATTAGAAGTGCATCCCGATGTGAAGGACATAGTTGCAGATAGACTAAAAATTGTGGAACACCTCAGAAAAAGTGACACTGAAAACATCACATGCCTATGTGTATCGCTGAATGAATGAACTGTAGTCCAATATTGAATAAGTGAGTATGAGATTAATTTGAAAAAAAATTAAGATTCACTCAATATTTGTTCATACCCCTAGTCATTTTGAGAGTATACAAAATTTATATGAAGCATTATCATCAAATGATCGATTCCATATATATTGGACTCCCAAAATAGATTAAACATTAGAAGGTTTTCTCTCCTCTAGGTTAGAGGCTATATAAAGTAAATTTTGAAAAATTCTAACCCATACCTTAGAAAATATATTTTATAATATATGTTTACTATGAAAAGGTTGGACACAAAAAAAATGGGAATCTAAATGTTTGATGAATAAATAATCGATGGAGGTCATTTATAATATATTTAGTGTATGTAACCACATTATCATTATCAAATACATATTTATTAAACAAATATTAGACAATATACATATTATTTAAAGAGGACGAAAGAAATTTATACACATGAAACCATTAATGTATGAAATTTGAATATATAGTAGCTAAATACCCAACTATTGTATTAGATAAAAGTCTATACTTCTATAGTGTATCATCTCTATATGAACAAGTGGTAAAAAAGTCCCTTAATAAAATTTCATAATGATGTACCATTAGTTTTATGAAATGATCAAAACAATCATCATTCATAAAATGATGAAATTGGATCTAAATAATATTTCCTTTATAACTAACCCTAAAAAATTATCTCATATAGTTTTTGAATGTACATAAATACACATAAATATGTCTCCCACTATGAATATTCGTATGAAATGATATTTAAAGATTTTATTGAAAGATTAAATATCATAAAAAACATCTCTAAATAGAGAATATATATAAAATACATGATCTATGATCATTAAGAATGATTCCCTAGTAGTGAGAATGAGTGGATCACTATATTTAATTACAAAGAATGATGCTATGAAAAAAAGATGAAAAAATGACACAATTGATGAAAAAAATTATTAAAAATAATCAATTGGATATTAAATCCCAGAGGAATCGATATCATTATCATATTCTTTAAAAAGTATGTATAGGGGTAACATGAAGAAAATATAAAGAACTAATTTTCTATCAAATTGAAATAAATATAGGATAATATGTATATCCTTGTTATGAAATTCTTGTAGAATGTAATCAATTTTCATTTTCTAGAATCAGTTCAATATGTATCTTCCAAAATATTTGAAAAATAAATTTCCAAATAGAATGTAAAGACGCGGAAATTTCAAGGAATTTTTTTTCTTAAATCCTTTGCAATTTTATGAGTCTGTTGTTTCTGACGGCACCTGATTCCAAGGCCCAGAGTGCCTGAATATTAAGAGGTAGGGGTGTGTTTTATGTTGATTAATGACTAAACATCCCTTGTTAAATCAACTTTTGTAGCCGCTTTCTATCATTCTAAAGTGGAGGGTACGGACCGCACGAACATGGCCCGACCACTCCAAAACCATTATGGATTCAGATCCATGGATCGACGAAGATCTAATAGCGGCATGGAAATGTGGTGATGATAAAGAATATGGTGAATAGAGGAGGCGCTTCCCACGACCTCTGTGAACCGCACTGCCGGTTGAGCGGTTCCTGACCAGCCTACCCGCGTGCTGCACGGTGCACGCCCCAGCCAAAACCCGGCCAGCCCGGCCCGCCAGCACCTTGATCACGTGCCTCGTGCGCTGTTGGCGCACCCCGCGCCTGTCCGACGCCCTCCCAGCGCCTGTCTAGCGCTATCCCGGTGCCCTCTCGGTGCCCTCTGGTGCCCAGGCCGCCCTCTCAGGGCCTTCCCGGCACCCCCAGTGCCCAGGCCGCCTGCTCGGTGCCCCGAGCCATCTTCCCGGTGCCCGATCGACTACCTAGTGCGCCCCTCACCCTTCCCGGTCCACTCGCGTCCAGCCCACACCCCTCCCTACACGTTGATGGCCTCTCAGTCCGATTCGTCTGAGTCATGCCACTCGCGGTGCCGATTGGACCTGCCACTGGCCTTCGGGCCGAATCATCCACGTGGCGACTTCGGCCCGAATTGTCCCCACAGTCCACTGGGTCGAGCCCAGTGGATTGGGCCGAACTCAGTGGGTTGAACCACACAACGGACCGTGTTAGACCCAGCATGTCTGACTGGGTCAACCCAGACTGAGTTGGGGTGAGTCGATCTGACCGGGTCGGACAGGACCCGGGCCCACTTTTGACCCTTTGGTTGTGTTGGCCATATCATTGGAACATGACGTCTTTTTGACTAACCGTAAGCGGTTATTCTTATTTATTTTAATTTAGGTCCCTTCATAAATACCCCATGGGAATTTGGGGTATAGTTGTGATATGGTCGGGTTGGTTCATACACGAAACCCACTGGGTCCCCAGGACAAAAAGGCTAATAACATAGAGACTGGGTGTCCGATTGACGCGCCATCTGTTGAGTTGAGAACCCTATGATGAGGCGGTCCTTTGTGATACCTCTACATGAGACTTCATGACACTTGGGGTATTTACTAGTAGCTTGTGGAGCCGATTCTCCCAGAGATGAGCAGACAAAGTGCGGAGACCTAGTAGCTGTAGACCTGAAAACTGCTTGACCGATTCGTTTCAGAGGGATTCGACTAGCCCAGTGGACGGAGCTCCCATTTTGGCTATAGTCCCATGGATGATGGAGTGCCTGGCATGGAAGCAGACCCACGGTACTCGACAGGAGGAGTACCTCTGATGACTATTAAGTGGAGTGCCCGGTTCTGCGGCAGACCCACAGCGGAGGAGCACCCGGTTTGGCAGCATACCCCCGGTACTCGATAGGAGGAGTACCTCAATTGTCTAAGTTTAGTGAGTAGTGGCTCAGAGTCATGATAGGTCCATTATACTCAATATAAGAGGAGTTATCTAACTGTTTAGTTTTCGTTAATGAAAATCCTGGTTTGAGCTATGTCAATGACCTTTGTGTTTTTATCATGATTGAGATGGGTTACATGATAACTTATGTATATGTATGGGAATATAAATAAGTAATGTTTATATATTGAAATATTTCTTTGTGGTTTATCCCTTTTGGATTTAGTGAGACCATGAGGGTCTCGGGGTCCCTACTGTGTATCGTTATACTCACCCCTGAATGGGCTATGCCCTCACCTCATTATGTTGGATGCAGATTACAGACAATGCTAACCGAGGAAGAGTGTACAAGGACTGGACGGTACCCGGAGGGGGACACTCTGCATGATATCACACGAAGAAGATGATAGATGCGGAGTGCTGATGAGGACATCTGTACCTACCCTTCAGGTAGGAATCCGGAGGATGATCTAGGAGTTGCTTCACCTTTCAGTTGTTTGTCTTTTCAGTTGTACTTTCTTTCAGTTGTAATTGTACCTTTCTATTGGGCTTGTATTCTGGCCACTTTTTACTTTCAGAAAACTTGTTATACTACTTTACTCAGTGTTTTCTTCTGATTTTACTCTTATTATGAGTGTTTATGTTTCATAAAGGAAATGTATTCCCTTTTTTATCGGGATTTACCCCTTGGGTGCTAGTCGCCAGCCCCTGGCCTATGGAATGCGGGTTTGGGTAAGTCACGGCACATGCCCCGGCGATGGGTCGTGACAAATTGGTATCATAGGACATTGGTTCTACCAAAGAACATAGGACTCTAATATTTTTATCTATGAGGAAATAATGTTAAGGGTACTAACTGTAGTTTTTAGTTCAGGAGGTCATGTGTTGGTGCGGGCGGCCAATGTATCCATACACCATGACCCTTACATATGATATCGACAAAGTGCACAAAAACACTGATTGTGTGATTTTTTTCAAAATTTTTTGTTATGTCATCTCAAACTATGATATCTCACCAGGTATAGTCTTTGATCATGTCACATCTGTTTCTTTCTAGATGCCTCCCTGTAGATGACCAGCTTGAGCCTCAGGAGTTGTACGTACTGACAGCCCGTCAAGCGACAAGGCCTCAGTACAGAGCCCTCTCCCAGTGGAAGCACGAGCAGAGGCACCAGCGGTACTACAACCCATTGGGCCACTGATGACACCATCCCCAGAAGTAGGATATGCATGCCGCTTGAGCACGCTACACGAGTTCCAGCAGTAGAGGCCACCCAGGTTCCGGGGAGAGAAGGAACCACTGGCAGTCGAGGATTGGCTAGATGCTGTGTTGAGAGTCTTCATGCTAGTAGGGATGCAAGCAGACTTCATGTTGAACCGTGCTGCCAGCCTTATTCAGGAAGTAGCAGGAAGATGGTGGAGCCGGATGCTCTAGATGCACGATGAGCTGACACTTCTATGGACAAACTTCCAGAGCCTGTTCCGAGTGGAGTTTGTACCATACACCCTTCAAGCGGTGAGAATACAAGAGCTACTACATCTTCAGCAGGATAGCATGATGGTGTTGCAATACTCAATGAGGTTCATAGAACTCTCGCACTACTCTACAAATATTTTACGATCCCCGTTCTTCAGGGCCCAGACCAAAGATCAGGGGCTCAGGCGAGAGATTAGAGTCTCAGTTTTTTCTCACAGCATCCCGATGTAGATAGGGGTATTGGAGCGAGCCCTCGTAGTGGAAGGTTTCATTACTGAGAAAACTCTAGTAGAGGGACCCACCACTATTCAACATGCCGCAGAGTCTTCTGCAGCTGGTAGTAGATAGATGACATAGAGGTCCAAGAGGACTAGACCTACAGGTGGTCGACTGCACGACTTAGGATCGATAGTGTGGGGAATTCCTGGTGGAGATAGACCCAAGAATACCAGTAACAAGTAGTGTTACTCTTGCGGTGGGCTTGGTCACATGGAACGTGACCATCCGACCGCACATGCAAATGATTAGAAGGTAGAAGAAGGACCTCCCAGGCAGAGGCAGAGGTTCGATCAAGACGGTCCGCAGGGCGATGGTGGACGTGGCAGGGGAGATGGCCGTGCATCTGGTGGTGGACGACGCTACGAGGTGTTGCCACCACCACCACCAGGAGGTCCACCCAAACCATAAGGAACGGGTGGATATGGGAGTGCACATCTTCAGGAATCTGAAGCATACGACCATTGAGCTCTTGATGTAGGTAGATAAGAGTGAGACTAGTTCTATTCATAGAGGCCTTTGTTCATGATGCTTCAAGATTTGTAAATGTCGTGGTTTGTGGTTTCTTTGTGTCTTTGTACTTTGATCTACAGTAATAAAAGACACTTGTCCTTTTGAAATTTTCATTCCTTAATTTTTGTGTACTAATAGTTTTCGATTTAAACTGTTTACTTGACCCTCACATTCGAGATTCGTACTAAAGGAGACCCAGTGACCACACACGGATGCTGACAGTGTGACTCGAACCTTGGAGATGAGAGTAACAGTTGGATCACTTGATAGTAGCGTCGAGACCTTACGACATCATCCATGACCAGGATTATACTGTTCATGTTAGGATTGACTATATTACGCAAAGAACATGTTTCATCCAGGGGATGAGACCAGATTTCCATTTTAGGAAAAGTGGAAATATTAGAAGCTCTTGTTGAACGTAGGAGAAGAAGGGTGAAGTTGAGTTCTTACAATTGTCTAGTCTCAACAATAGTTTGTGAGCAAACGATTTACAGTTTACTTCAATCTCAATAGTCTCAGGTGTGTCTTCTTTTAAAAGGATATGAACCTGAGACAATGACGATGGCTTGAGTTCCTCTGGAACTATGACATCGAGATAGTCTATAATTATTTAAAGTTGAACGTGGTAACAGATGTTCTCAGAAGGAGATCTTGTATTCAGCTGCTAGGAGATGTGACAGAGCAGTTGGTTGCCTTTCATATATCCTTTTTGGATAGAGATGGTGCATCCTATCTACATTCTCTTCCAGTCACTCCTTCTTCATCAGCAGAGTACGCGAGGTGGATTACCGCCTGGCCCATCCCCCTCAGTTGCACCGGGTGCATGACGTCTTCAACATATATCAGCAGAGGAGATGCATGCATGACCCATCACACATCATCGACCACGGGGAGTTGGATATCGATGACGGGGTGACATTCAAGGAGGTTCCAGTAGAGATTGAGGATCGACATGAGAGGGTCCTGTGTGGGTGATCAATTCCCTTGGTGCGCATTCGCTTGTAGCCCGGGAACCTCCATAAGAGCACATGGGAGCGTGAGGCTCATATTCGTGCTCAGTACCTCCTTTTTGTTTATCTAGTGAGTTGTAGCTTTATGAGGACGTAAGTCTATGAGATGGGCGTAATGTAATGACCCGGAAATTTCAAGGATTATTTTTATTAAATCCTTTTGAATTTTACTGGTCTGCAGTTTCTGACGGCGCCTAATTCAGAGGCCTAGAGTGACCAAATATTTAAGAGGTAGTGATGTGTTTTATGTTTTATAAAGCCTAAACATACCATGTTAAAGAAACTTCTTGAGCCACTTGCTATCATTCTAACGTGGAGGTTTCGGGCCGCACGAACACGGCCTGACCCCTCTGCAACCTTTATGTTTTTTGAACCATGGATCAACGGTGATGTAACAGTGGCATGGAAAAGTGGCGACGACGAAGAATACAGCGAATAGAGGTGGTGCTTCCCACATCCTCTGCGAACCGTGCTGCCGATTGAGTGGTGCCTGACCAGCCTACCTGTGCGCTGCCTATCACATGCATATGCCCCATGCCCGGCGCGCCCTGCTCCCTTCCCGATCCACCTACGGCCTGCCCGCACCCCGTGCGGCCAGCCGTTGAACTCTCGGGCCGAGCCGTCTGAGCTGCACCCCTCGCGGCACTGGCCGAACCTTCCACTAGCCTTCGGGCTGAATCACCCACGTGGCGACTTAGGCACGAATTGACCACGCAGTCCACTGGGCCGGGCCCAATGGACTGGGTCAATCTCAGCAAGCTCAACCTCCCAACGGGCCGGGTCAGAATCAGAATGTCTGACTGGGTCGAGCCAGACTGAGTTGGGCTAAGTCTGTCCGACCGGGTCAGAATGGACCCGAGCCCACTTTTGACCCTTTGGTTGTGTTAGACATATCTTTGGCACCGAACGTCCATTTGAAAACTGTCAACAGCACTGGTTATTTCTTTGACAATCGGTCCCTTCATAAACACCCCATGGGAATTCGAGGTATAGTTGTTATTTGGTTGGGTTGGTTCGAACATGAAACCAACAGGGCCGCCGGGACAAAAAGGTTAATAACTTGGAGACCAGGCGCCCGATTGTCGCGTCGTATGTTGAGTTGATTCCCCTATGACGAGGCGGTCCATTGTGATACTTCTACGTAAGACATCATGACGCTTGGTGTATCAACTAGTAGCTCGTAATGAGGATCATCTAGGAGACGAGCAGACAATGTGCGGAGACCTAGTAGCTGTAGACCTGAAGACTGCTTGACCGATTCGATTCAGAGTGATTCGACTAGCCCAGTGGACATAGCGCCCATTTTGGCGGCAAACCCATGGCAGACAGAGTGTCTGGTTTGGCAGAAGACCCATGGTACTCGATATTAGGAGTGCCTCTGACGGCTATTAGGGGGAGCACCCGGTTTGGTGGCAGACCCATAGTGGAGGATCTCCTGGTTTGGCAACAGACCAACGGTACTCGACAAGAGGAGTACCTCACCAGTCTATGGTTATTGTGTAGCGCCTCGGAGTCATGACCAGGCCACTGTACTGAAAAGAGGAGGAGTTCTCCAGCAGTTTTGGTTTCGTTAATGAAAATCTTGGTTTGAGCTTAGTCAATGACCTTTGTGTTTTCCTCACGATTGAGATGGGTTACTTGATAACTTACGTATATGTATGGGCATATATGTAAGTAAAGGTTATCTGTTGAGATCATTATTTGTGGTTTATATTTTTAGATTTAGTGAAACCTTGAGGGTCTCGGGGTCCCTAATGTGTATCGTTATACTCACCCCTACACGAGCTATGCCTGCACCTCATTGTGTTGGATGCAGATGACAGACAGCGCTGACTGAGGCAGAGTGTACAAGGACTGGACGGTACACGGAGGAGGAAACTCGGCGTGATGGAACACGGAGAGGGCGATATATGCGGAGTGATGAGGAGAAAATATTTACCTACCTTTCATGTAGGAACCCAGAGGACAATCTTGGAGTTGCTTCACCTTTCAGTTGTTTGTCTTTTCATTTGTACTTTCTTTCAGTTGAAGTTGTACATTTCTGTTGGGCTTGTATTCCAGCCCCTTTCTACTTTCAGCACACTTGTTATACTACTTTACTTAGTTTTTTTCTACTTATACTCTTGTAGTGAGTGTTTATTCTTCCTAAAGGAAATTCCTTGCCTTTTTTATCGGGATTTACTCCTTTAATGCTAGTCGCTAGCCCCTGGCCTATGGGAGGCGGGCATGGGGTAGTCATGGCACGGGCCCTGAGGACGGGTCGTGACATAGAAAATATAAAATGGAGGAATCAAATGTTTGATATTCCTCCATGTTAAATAATATACATAAATAGATGACATTGTAATAATTATATAGCTTCCACAACTATATATATCAAAAAAATTAATTTTTATAATGATTTTTTTCAATTTCTATATATTTTAATTATGAATAACTATAATGATGGATGAAAAAAATTGATAAGATTACTAAGATCATTTTTTAGTGGGGTAGATGATGTATTCAATGAGCATGGACTCTTAATGAATCTTATATTACTAATTCCATTATGGAAACAACTAAGACCCAAAACCAGATGTATGACTCAAATAATGAAATCAAAAACAACATAAATACTCCTAGACACACTATCTCAGTAAAGAAAAATGTGCATTCTTGATTAAATAAACCCAATATAACCACCTACTTTGGACGACCAATTAGTTCATAATCTATTCAGTAAATCAATAATTCTTATATAATTATATCACTCTGCTCAGTTCACATATGTCATGTATAAAGGTGTTAATCCAACTGATGCAAATTGTGAATCCAATCACAAACATATATAACAATAATTTAAAAATATGAATCACTATGAATAACCCCATGGATCCAACTATCACCATAAAACAATTAGATTACAATGAATTCCCTAATGAGGACCTCCCTTTTCACATAAAACAAAATTCTCACAACGATTCCAGAGTAAGGACATCCCAACCATTCATTATAATTATTGTAAGAGAGTCATCCAGGAATATTTTTCACATTAAATATTGAACCATTTTAACAATGTTTCCAAATAGTCCATCTATCACATTTCTCATAAACAACCTCTTTTAAATATCCAAATACAGTTTTTCCACAGATAGACAAAAAAATTTCAGTTTCCAATTCATTAATAATTTCTCCTTTGGTAACACATCCCACATTTGTAAAACCAAATACACATTTATAAAAATAATGTCAAACTGGTCACATATCCTCTAGACAGGCCAAATAATTTTTAAAATCAAATTACACAATCCTTTCAAATAAAAAACAATTATCACACAATTTCAATAAATCTAAACATACACTTCAAAAAAATATACATTTCTCATGTTAAATAATTCATTAAATACCATATATCATTGACAAGATCAAACCAAGATTTTAATCGATCACTTGGTGTTCAATATGTCACCAAAAAATTTATACTTATCACATACATATGAAAAAAACTACAAATTCCACAAAAAAAAAACAATTACACATAAAAATTTATCATATATAGAGGGTTTAAGGGAATGAAATCAAATATTCTTAAATTAAAAATGTAATAATAAAGGAAACCCAACTCCATCACTCAACACTTCTATAATACACACATAAAACAACTCCATGAAGATTCCAACAACCTATATCTAACAAGGGGAACCCTAATAAAAAAATTCACACTAATTATTTATAAATAGAAACCATGGGTACACATGACTATGAAAGAAGAGGTACTCAAGATGAGATGGAATAATATGGAAGATGGAGATTAGGAAAGGAGTATAACTTGAGATATATAGCACCAAATTTGAATAAATAATTATATCCACACCATGGGAGGAATAAAGAAGCTTGTAGAACAATGTTGATGCTTATCTAGGTATGTACGAATGAGGTGGGGGTATATAGGGAGGATTTCGGTCTAAAATCCATATAGAGAAAAATGGTTCATTAAAAATATTTATCTTTTGGTAAACTCATACTGTTTCCCAACATGGTTTATAAAATCATGTTATAACAATGTAATAATTACTTATGGTGAGAAGACAGACCACATGACTAGCCCCAATGGATTGACATACATTGAAAAAATAGTGTGAGAACATCTGTGGGAAACCAACACATACCGTACAGTTTCCTTGGTTTTGCCGCCCTATTTTTCAAACTATGCACAAGCTTCCATGAGCCTAAAAATTCAAATTTTCTCCATGAACATCCAAAAGAATAATAATATAACCATGGTGTTTAAACTAAACAAAAAACACTACAAAATTTACCCCTTTCACACCTGACACTCGAGAGAAAAATTGAGATCATAAAACAAATAGGGACTGATGTCGGAAATTAAAAACCAAGTGTGAGAGACGAAGTATAATTAATTACCATTCCATATAAAAAATAATGAGTAAATTGTTCACATATACAAAAATATTTGGGATTGTAATTTGATTTGGTGGTATTTAATGGGATACAAAAACAATAATAAATTAAAACCAGAATATGTTACACATATCTATTTAACATAAAATATTACTACCACTTTAACACCCCAAGGTTTTAAAAAAGAAATTTTAATTCATGAAACACTATTTTAAAAAAGATATTTATAAATATCCTTTAGTCATAATTTTGTGTCTTCTATGTTTCTAATTACAAAGAACAATCATCTACAATTGTTATCGGTTGTTTATTTGGAGTCTAATAGAACTAAGTTGATTTTTTGGTGAATAGTAACCTTCCCTTACTAATAGTAATATGACTCTAATGAATAGTAATTTTTTTTATAATTTTATTTTCTTAAGGATATAGGATAATTATATGTTGATTAATTTTTCAAGGTGTTAAAAAATGAGTTAAAGATTTAAAATTGTTATTTTTTAATAAATTTTTATTTTATTTAAAATTAAATTTAATAATATTTAAAAATATATTTTAAAAATGTAGTTTATTATGTTATTATACACATTGTAGACTGGTCAGGGTTAATTTTTGGGATTTTTTAGAAATTGTTGAAATTTTAGTGAATAGTAAAAATACAGTTTTGAGTTTTCAGTAAGTTTAGGGGCATCATTAATGAAGTAATGATTATGGTAATCTTGTGTACAGTAAGATAATATATGAGGTGTCAAAAAGTGGATAATACCATGGTAATATACCTAGGGAAATTCAATTGTTTTATATATACCACTATTGAGTTGTCCCTTGGAATTTAATAAAATATTCCCTCACGTTTTCTATAAATACAACCCCATTCCATATTTCCTTTCATTAAAAGTTCATACTCAATCATGATCTAAAAATCATAACTCCCATTTTTTCCCACCAATATTTCACAAATCTCCCAAGGATCCATCCTTTTTGTCCTAAGAGTTACTCTATATGGTAAGATAATTCTTAACTTCATTCTTTTTCCAATCATGTTCCCTTTTATATGGTATAACATTCATGTTTTCATACCATGTTTGTATTTACAATTTATTATATCTCTATATGTTATTATTATACATTTCGGGATAGGTTACTTCTATCCCTTAGCATTATAATGTTTTCTAAAACCTTTTTTCATAGTCGTTTGGCTGCATAAATTTTATAATTAATTTCCCAACTATTGTTTTATTTCAAGTTCATTTATTTTATTATTATTTTCTAATATCCCCAAATCCTAGAAGAAAGAATCATATATTATATTAAATATTATATTTTAAATCATGTTTATGAATTCTTTTCCATTATTAATCTTCTCATGTCCCACTTATTCAAGTAATTAAAACATGGTATGTGATGTGTCGATTTACCAACATCGTGGATTATATGATTTCATTTTATTTTACTTCCATCAAGAGTGGTCATTAAATTATTTTTATCGAAGAACCAGATTATAAATAATGTATTAAATATTATTTATTGATATGAAACAAATTTTCACACACATTATTAATTAATAATACAAAATGAGTTCATAAAGATCGAAGAATTGCTAAAATAACCTAAACAAATATCAATAATGCTATAACATATAAATCATCCTCATATGAAAATTAATACTGAAAAATGGTATAATTTATTGTTCTAGAAATATGTAAATACCATTCCATTACAATTATGAACCTTTAATTCCAATATACATGAATATTAATCATGAACCGATCTTGGAAACCATTTAAATAACACACCAGAAACAATGAAATTAACAAAATATTACAAACAAATGTGTTGAATGATGCAGTAAAATGATCATATATAATGATACATACATTAATATGTTTCATTAAGAATATTATGATACTTTTTTACATTTAAATATAATTATTTAACATATTTTATGTAATAACATCCTGAGGAAAGGGAATTTCTAACCCAATATCCAATCTTTGGGCTAACCATCAACATTATCAATTATGTTGTATCAAGATTATTGGTGTGACGATTTTTTTATATTATGTTTAATAATTTGAATTTATAGTTTATAAACATTTCTATTCCATTATATTAATTCTCACTCTTAATATATTTTTAAGGGACATTCCGTTAACAATCCTTTTAAAAGTCTCTTTAATAAATTTATTTGGGATTTCTTTTTTATATGTATATGGAATGATGGATTTATTCTAATTTAAATATACATTATTATGAAAGAATGTTACATGGAAAATATTTATGTTTCATTGAGACCATTTATTCTCAAGATATATTGGGTTGAGCCCATTATAGCTCAATATATGATGGTTGTGAACCATTATAGCTCTCTAAAGCATTGGGTACTCCATAGGTGGTATTTGATCAAATAGTTATTCCATGGGGAAGAACGATTATAAGAGTGATATGGAAGATAAATACCAAAGAAACAACATGATTTTTTATAAAAATTGAGTTTTTAAGATTATGTGTTTTATTAGTTTTTCACATGACTAACGATTTCATTCTTTGTATCCTTTACTAGGATCTATACTCATCCCATGATTTTAAAATGTTTTTCATAGGTATAAGGATTTATAAGAGAAATAATGGAGTCATTATGATTTATATGGAGTTTTTTCAATGAATTCATATTTAATGGGTAAATGATTTATATTTTGGAATAAATGGACTCTAATTTTAATAGTATACTCTTTGTATGAACGTGGTATGTTATATATATAAGATTTTCAAATTCATTAAAACCCTAAAACATAAAGGATACTGAATGTGTAAAAATGTTTTTTATTGTCTTAAAGTTAATATTACGTAACGTTTTAAGGATGGATCATTATAGTTGGTACTAGATGATGGTTTAGATAACATTATAGGTTAATATGATGTTAAAAGAATATGTTAAATTATTTTTACTCTATGGTAATTTGAAATTTAATTGAATTTAAGAATTACCATTTTTCTTCATCTATATATTGTCTTTTTATATTGGTTTTCCATAGAAGAAACAAGGAAACTTAAGTAATAAGGCATCAAGAGGCTGATGTCTATAAGAATTTTTATCATAGAATTGTGGGAATCATAACCGAGCAGTTAGTGAAACCTATGACTTAGTTGACTCAATAAATTAATGGTTCTGGTATCCAAGATAGAGAGTAACATGATATACCATGGAGAAACAAGTCTTTTTGGATCATTTTATGAAGAAACATCATCTTTCAATTTGTGAAACAACAAATCATTGGATAGCCTAATGATAGATCAACGCTCTAGAAAAGATGTATGATGTCCGGGGATATTCATAACAAAAAAGTTAATTCTATCAATTTATCATTTGGAAGGTAATATCGTTCAATGGTGGTATCTAGTTATGAATAAAAGAGAATGAAATGATCTTGAAAGTATGGACTGAGATGATTTTATGAGTATTTTTCTGGAAAAATATTTTCCCAAAACTATTTGACTCTAAATGGTGAAACCATTCATAGAAATGAAGAAATAATTTTATGATTTTATGGTAGAATATGAAGCCAATTTTACAATACGGGACAGGTACGTACAAGATTTTACTCAAAACTTTTATAGTAAAATTAATAGATTTTCCTCTGGTTTGTAACCATTTTCCCAAGAGTTTTGGCTTCACAATTGTTTTAAAGAAATGAAAAAATGCTCGTTGTGCTGAAGAAGTTGATATGGAGTTTCTTGACATGTATATTCCTCATGATGAGACGAATAAAAAGCAGTCAGGTTGGCAGGGCTTGCGTAAGAATTCGTCAACAAAATCTGTAGGTAAGAAAAGCAGTTTTCCATCTTATTAAAAGTGTGGTAAATGGAACCTTGTTGAATGTCTTGAAAATTCTTGGAAATGATACCGATGTATAATTCTTGTAGACATGTCTCTTTGGTGCACAACAAATCATTACAAAATTAATGTGAAAATGATGGTGAGATGCTTTAATTGTAACAAATTGGGTTATTTTGAAAATGTTTGTATGAATCCAGTCAGTAATGTATTGAATCATCATTATTATAGTCATATGGGTTTGTTAAAATCATTTCCAATCAATTTACTAGATGTTGAGTTGTCGAATGATGTGGTATCAGCTCTAGGGAGCACAATATTTTTTGACAGTTGACATGAGATTTGGGAACTATCAGATGAAGGTAAAGGATGAATACATCACGATGACTACATTATATACTAGATATGGTCATTATGAATTTCTAGTTATAAATTTTTGGATATCTAATGTATCTTCTTTTATTCATGGATCTTATGAATAATATATTTCATGAGATTTGGGATAATTTTTAGGTTGTGTTTATTGATGACATTAGAGTATATCTAGAATTAAAGGGGATCATAAAAAATTCTAAGGGTTGTTTTGAAAACCTTAATAGAAAATAAAATATATGGAAAATTCATAAAGTGTGATTTTTGGTTGCAAATTATTTTTTTTCATGAGAACATTGTAAATACGGATGGAATAACTATTGATCCATCCAAAAAATGTGGTTGGTGAATGGAAAAGTCCACCGAATGATACAAGGATTCATAATTTCTTGGATTAGTAGGATATTATCGATGGTTTGTTAAAAACATTAAACGGTTGCCTATCCTACTACCTATGTTAACAAAAAAGAGGTAGACATTACATAGACAGAGGAATGTGAAGTGGTTTTCAAGAACTGAAGAACAGAATGGTGAATGATCTAGTTTTGGCATAGCCTTCCAAAAATAATGTGTTTGTGATCTATAACAATTCTTCATTGAAGGACGTTGTTTTGTTATGATACAGAATGATTAGGTAATTGATTAATCATCAAGACAACTAAAAACTCATGAGTTTAAATATCCCACACATGATTTGAAATTGGAAGCTATGGTTTTTGCTTTGATAATATGGAGCCCCAATTTATACATAGCCAAATGTCAAATATATACTGACCATAAATGTATAAAGTATATATTTTCTCATAACGAATTAAACATTAGACAAAGAATATGGATTTAACTGATAAAGGATCATGCTTTTTTATCAACTGCCATCCATAAAAAGCTAACAATGTGGCATATTACTTAAGATGAAAAAATAAATCATCATTAACCTTGTTACTTTTAAAACATGATACCGTGATTAGTGATTTGTTTAATTTTTTCATAGATGTTGTATGTAAATTAAATAAAAATATTTTCCATCAGGATAGAATGTAGTCATCCATATCAGACAATATTAAGAAATCATAAAAAGAATTCCACTAGCAATATAAAAATGTATATAAGTTTTAAATGGGTTTTTTTTCCAAAATTTAACGATGATAAAGATAGTGTATTACAATTTGGAAAAAAGTTGTGTGTGCCTAGTGGTTCATGGTTTAAGAAATATTTCTTGAGTGAGGCTCTTAGTATGTCATTTTTAGATCATCCTGGATGTACTACGATTTATAGATACCTTCACTAGTAGTACTGGCGGGATGGAATGAAATGAGATATTTCAGAATTTACTGTGATATGTTAGACACATCAATAGGTTAAAGAAGAGTGCCACATACCAAAGGATATGCATCATCCATTCCCAGTCCCAGAGTATAAATGGGAGAATATAAATATGGACATCATGATGGGACTACCTTAGAATTCTCAAGGTAGAAATAAAATTTGAGTTATTATTTATAAGCAGACAAAATCTAATCATTTTCTTTCTATTCCATATTCATTTTCATTATATCAGCATTCTCAACAATATCAAAATGGGATTTTTTGGTTAAATGGAGTTCTAGTTCCCATTGTATCTGAATGGGATCCAAAGATCACTTCTAACTTTTGTAGGGTCCTTCAGAAGTAATTAGACCCATAATTATATTCTTGAACAACTTTTCATCCTCAATAAGATGGAAAATTACAACGAACAATTCAGACATTGGAGGATATGCTTCGAGCTTTTTCAATGGACTACCAGGAAAGTTGAGATCAACATCTTTCTTCAGTTGAGTTTTTTTAAAATTACTTTTTTCATTTCAATATACATATGAAACCTTTTGCGGAATTGTATAGGAAGTGTTGTCGAACTCCAGCTTTTTGGGATGAAATTAGGGAAAGTATGCTTATGGGACCAGAGTCAGTAGAGGAAGTGACTGAGAAAGTGAATATGATCCATCATCATAGTATCTTTTCCTCCAAAGTTTTCTAATGTACATAATTTCTTCTATGTTTTTATGTTTAGGATGTATGTGCAATATTCAATTCATGTCATGATCACAGAATTAGTTCGGCTGGAAGAGAACCATTCTACTGAAGAGAAACCAGTTCAAATTGTTGACTGAACAGAACAGATATTGGAGAATAAGGAAATCCTAAAGGTAAAGGTAATTTGGAGAAACCACATTGTTGAATAATTATCATGGGATTATGAAACATATATGAGGGAAAGGTACCCTAACATGATTAATGAGTAAATATAATTGTGTGGACGCAATTTTCAGAAGGGGGGATAATGTAACACACCGTGGTTAAAAAAAAATTAATGAATATTTGTTATATATATATATATTTGTAACCATCATTTAAACCAAATTTAGTAGCTTTTATGTTTTGAATTTTTAAAAACATTAAACTACAATTGTGATCGGAATGTTGCTTGGAGTTTAATGGAACCAACATGATTCTTTGGTTAATAGTAACATACCCGTATGAACTGTAATTTGAATAGTAATATGACTTTAATGAATAGTAAATTGTATTATTATTTTATTTTCATAATGTTTTATGATAATTGGATGTTGATTAATTTTTTAAGTTTCAAAAAAAATGAGTTTTAGATATAAAATAGTTATTTTTGATGAAATTATAATTTTATTTAAAAATTAAATTAATAATACTTTCAAAATTATTTTTATAAAATGTAGTGTATTTTTTAATTATACATGTAAAAAATTGGTTTGGGTGATTTTTTGGGATTTATATGATATAGTTGAATTTTCGGAGAATATTATAAATATAGTTTTGAGTTTTTGGAAAGTTTAATGTCCTCATTAATGATATGATAATGATGTAATAATTATATTTGACTTTTGTACATTAAAATAAGATATAAGGTGTCCCATATGGATAATACCATGTTCAAATACAATGGTCAAGTCCATGGTTTTGAAAATACCACTAGTGAGGTGTCTATTAGAGATTAATAAAATATCCCCTTCACTTTTGTTATAAATACCAACCCATTCATTCATTCCATTCATTCTAAATTCATACTCAATGATTCTATAGCCTTATTTCATCACTAATAATTCTACTACAGTATCCCCAAGCACACAATGCCCCAACCTTTATGTCTTAGGAGTTATTCAATAATGTAATAGAATTATTATATTCTTTTTTTCCATTCAAGTTCACTTTTAGGTGGTATAACATTCAATATTCTATACCATATTCTTATTTAAATTTTATTATAACTCTATAGTTTATTATGATTCATTTATGGATAGGTGACCCATGTTTTCTATATTTTTAATATTTTATAAAACCATGTTTCATAGCCCTAAGGCTACCAATTATTCGTAAGGAATTTGTTAACTATTCTTTTATTTTGAGTTCCTTTCTTTTCTTTTTATTTCTTCATCACACCTTATAGAAGTGGATTGAATGATCTAAAATCATACATATTTTTTATTTCAACAATTTTATTGAATATTAACCATTATACATCTTATACTCTCCCAATTATTTAAGAAATTAAAACACTGTCGAAGATGTGTGGATTTATCGACATCATGGATGAGGTGATATTAATTTCTTTGACTTCTCTTAATATTGTTCATGAAACCATTTTTTGGAATAAAAAAATTATAATTTATGTATTATATCTTATATAAGGTTATATAAGCATATTTTACACATATGAATAATTTATAAAACAAAATGATTCCATAACGATCGAAGAATCGCTATAATGACCTAAAATCTATCATTAATTTTTAACATATGAATCATCCTAATGCCTGAATTATGAATTATAAATTTTATAATTAATGATTCTAAAAATATTTAATTACCATTCTATTCCAATTCATTAGTTTCACTTCCAATAAATAATAATTTCAATCATGAACGGGTCGTGGAAACCATGTAAGTAACACACACGAAATAATGAAAATAACAAAATATTACCAAAAAATGAGTTAAATGATGTTGTAAAATGATCATATAAGGAGTTATAAAAATTAATATGTTTCATTTAGATATTAATAACTCCCTTTTACCCATTATACAGGATGTTTAATCAAATTTTATTTATGAAGTACCTGAGGTAAGCGAATCAATTATCCAATTTTAAATGATTGGGTTAACATTATACATTATACATTATGTTGTATTCTGATTATTGGTGTGGTGAAATTTTGTTTATATAATATTTTATTATTTGTGATTATTATGTATAAACATGTCCATTATATTATATTTATTCTAACTGTGATTACATTTTAAGGTAATTTCCATGAAAAATTCTTTTAAAATTCACTATAATAAATTTCATAGGGATTGTCTTTTTATATGTATATGGAATGAATTATTTCACTGCATTTCAAGATGATGTATTACCATGATAAGTTCCATGGACATTATTTATGTCATTTTAATCCTATTATATCTCATAATACTTTGGTTTGATCACATTATCGCTCATGATATGACAGGTGAGCCATAATATAGATCTCCAATGAATTGTGTACTCCGGATGTGGAATTTGAATAAATGGTTATCCCATGTGTAAGGGTGATTTTAAGAGTGATATGGTAAATATTTCCCAAGTAAAGAATAAGATGCTTCTATGCATATTACTTTTTATGATTATTTTTATTATTGGTTTTTATGTTACCACATGACTAACTATTTTGATCATTATAACCCTGACTGCATTTCATAGTCACCCCATGATTTAAAATGTTTTTCACATGATATAAGGATGGGTAAAATAATTAATAGATTATTGCTGTTTGATATAGATTGTTTTCATAGAAAACATGTTTTACATTTTAATGTGTTATATTTTGAAAATAATGTATACTATTTTTAATAGTATCCTCTTTGAATGAACGTGGTATGTTATATATGTTAGATAACCTAAATATTTATAACACTAGACTCGAAAATATTCTCAATTTTTATAATTAATGCTCTTTTCTAAATTGCATGATTATGTAACGATTTATTGATTGGTCCTTATAACCACCCTGGAACCAATTAGAAACATTCATTAACAAGATATACGAATACCATAATGTGGATCATTTACATTGGAAAAATAGTCCAAAAAATTTTCAACATGGAATTTTTGGGTATATATGAGTTTTCAGAACACCAATAAAAATTGGTTCCAATAATTAATTGTATAATAATTCATTTTTACAAAAGAATTCACTTGCTAGTTTGAATATAAACTATAATAAAATAATATTTCATCATTTTAAAGCATAAATTGAAATTAATTTAAAATAATTTTAATGAAATTTTAAATTAATGAACTATATACAAAATGAAATATTGGAATGATATAAAGTATCTAATGTCCTACCTATGTTGGATCTTCACAAAACATTGTAATTAAATTAATCATAATCGACTATGTACCCCCCCCCCCTCGGTATGAGTAATCTCAAGGCCTAATTGTTATATGTATCTAAAATAAGTGACTCTATATCATATCATCAGACCATATTAATGGGTTTATCTTGATTTTAGTGTTATAAAATAAAAACCATTCTTAGAGATCCTTTTCATATTCCTCTTATAAAAATAATTAGGATCCCATTTATTGTCATCCATGATTGGGTGATTTCTGTTTGTTCAATTGTAAAAAAATTCTATTTTGAATGGGAGTATAATTTAAAAAAAACCTAGTTCAAATCAAAATAATGTACTTGAATATAAATTTTTCACTAATATTTATCTTGAATAAATTTATGTAAAATCTATATAATTATAAATATAATTCATAAAACTAAATCTATTTTATTTCAATAATTTAAAATATTATTTAAAACTAACAAAAATTTTATATTATATGAAAAAAACTTTTTAATCCAACAACATCAACAAAGAAAATTAAATTTTATCCTAATTTAATCAACTATAAATGTTGTAAAATGATCATAAAAAATGCATTAATGTATACACCATATAAAATAAACTTTTACAAGAAAATCCTTTAGCAAATCATTTCTTTTTATTAATGGAGAACATATGAAATAAAGATAATGAAATATTTTGGAGGGGAGGAATAACATACGATTATTTCTCATAAATAATACATGAAAAAATACATTTTGATATGATACACAACGGAGTGGGTATGAATGTGTCATTATTAGGAATTGATAGAGGTGAACAATGATGAAGGAAAATGAGTTGAATGTATTTTAAAAGATTTTGTGTAAAATTAATAATTTATATATTTTTTAAATTATGGGTAGAATTATTTATAGAACAAAACTCAGTGATACAACATGATGTTACCTACTATGGTGGGTCATATAATGGCATGACATTCAAGGAATAGATTGCTAAGATATGTGATGATTCTCTCTATAATGTAACCCATTTTGATATGGCAGGTCTCCCATTCTTTATAAATGGATTCATACAAAGTCATCATATTATGTTGGGGAACTCAATATGTAATTCCATTTTTTTACTATAGGATGCCTTGGTTCAACCCCTAGGGGCTACAACATAAAATGTCCCATGACACCATCATAATAACAAAAAAATCCATTTCATTTAAAGGAACTTACTCTAAAAACACTCATTCTACCAAATAATAGTTATTTATGTTAAAAACAATGATGATATTAAAAAATAAAATATTTTTATAATAATATGAAATGTTTACGATTTAATTGTTTACAATAAATCACCTTTTCTCATAGAAAGATAACATGAATATGTTTGATTAGAAAATTAAGTCTAATTCACCTTTTTAAATGATTCATTCTACATATTGTAACACCCCAAGCTTTCATGATACACCTCTCTTTCGATAATGCAATAGCTTGCATTGTACGCAAGTTCGAGTTCTAACACACTACGACAAATAAAAGTAAAAGTTATGAATAGTAATACCCTCTTTTTAAAATTATAGAAATTTTATATTTCAAAATGGACTTCATTTTTTTATTTGTAATATCGATATTATCCTAAGTTGATTTTGTTTGTAATTTTCGGAGAACTTCCATTTTTATGAATAGTGAAAAATACTTAAAACAACATTTTTTTTGAAAATAATTTATATTGATAAATTATAATATTGAGAGGTTTCAAAGTATAATAAGAATATATTTTTACCATTTTATCCAATGGTGTTCATTAGAATTAATTTCACTTTGAAAATGGACATAAACAATTGTCAATCTTTTGATATATATTGTTTCTTAAAAACATGGTATTTTTTGTGACAGCGGGAATTAGTTATAAAATTAATTAATTCAACTTATATTTTGGGAATTTAGTAAACTATGCATAATTTTTTAATTCAGAATATCAATTATAGCTTAGGATGACATTTTGGGATTGTTCTTAAAAACTTCAATTTTTGATGAATAGTGAAACCACTAAGTGGTAGTTAAAAAAACCGATTTTTCATTTAAATGAAACAATACCACTTCTATGATTTGATTTTCAAAAATCCAACATAAATGGTTGTCATTAGGAAGTAAAATGTCGATCAATGGGATAAAAATAATTTTTTTGGTGAATAGTAACTTTTAAGTTTAATTAATCTCGATTAAAGGTAATTAGTGAAATTTAAGGTGATAATGATATTATAAAAATATGAAAATACCTTTACACTTTTCCTACCCCTATTGGATGAGTCATGGCCGGACAAGACAATCCATGGGTCAACATGGGGACCCCATGGATCGACATTGGTAGGGAAGTGACATTAAAAACCTTTTATTTAATGTTAAAATAAAAATGTCATAAACATGAGTTTATTTAATAAAACAATTTTTAAATGGGGTTATACAAGTAATATTTTTGACTATAAATATAAATTAGAAATATAAAAATATTTCCTACATCATGATAATTTTTTTATAATTTTTAGACATTAAATAAATTAAATTATTTATGAAACCATGATGATGCAGCGATTACCTCATTAATTAACGATTTAAATAAAATAAAAAGATAATGTAAAATATAAGACTTAAACATGTAAAAAACCTATTGGATGAGTATATTTCAAACCCTTATCACCTTATCCTAGAAATATATAAGTGTGGGACCTTTAAAATCTGAAACTCATTATATAATAAAGTAACATTTCATTACATTCCAAGAGTGCCCCTCCTCTCCTCTGATAAAAGGCCCCCGCCACTACCACCTCATTCACACTATCGAGCCATTTTTCTCGTCCAACCTCTGCCCATATACTCTCCCAACTTCCCTATATTACTCCTAGAAGCCTCACTTTGGGCAGAATTCTTCCTTAGGATGCCTTTGGCTCAAATAAAAAAGAGTTACCCGATTTTAAGGTAATGTCTTCTTTTATGTAATTTTGTATTATTTTTATTCTCCAACCCCCTAAACCCTTTTTATTAATTTAGTTTGTAAAAACACAAGTATCCTCAATATACTATGATATTTTTATAAGATGTATTAGAGATACACTTACACACACCTACATATAATGGTTAAAGAACATATTGTTTCTGTGGATGGCGAATTTCTGCCTCACGAAACGATGATTGTTCTATACTCATATAACACCTTAAAAGGTGGCCATTAAGATGTAACTATATTTATATATGATATATATTATGTTTTTGTTTTACATTAAATTCTTTACTTTTCATTTATGTCATACCTTTATGATTTCCATTATGGGTAAACGCGATGATTTCATTTTAGGAAGTGCGGACTACTGCCCCTTCAAAGTGATTTGAATCGTTAATGCCATATGTGGGATTTATAAGGGATGGAGTAAATGATATTATATATGTTATTATACTGGAATAATAATATACCTTTATATCATTATTATTACTTTCTATTAAATACGAAATAGAAATGAAAGTAGCGTTCCTGCGTACGTACGGCTTACCGTCTCTATGAACGATGCATTTCATTTCATACCTCTAAATGTTACATAATATTATGAATGAATGTATATTCTTGATATATATGATATATATGATATCTAAATCATGAATATAATTCTGGATATAATTGATATTTCACCACATGAACAACTTCTAATTATAAGAAGTTTATTTTTGACTCAAGTACCAATGATCGAAAAAATGACCGTTATTAACTTAAGTAATTATATAATATTCATAAAATGGTAAAAGGATAATGAACTTGAAAATGGTTATTAAGTAAGTAGATAATAACTCTAGTTTATTATCCAGGAGGTTAAAGAACGGTCGAGTCAAGTCGGACACAAGGTAAGGGAACTTCTTAACCCAATTTCCGTTCTTTGGGTTAATATCCTACTTTCAAATTATGTCATGATATTATTATGTCATACCTTGTATTTATATTCTCTTTATGTGTACTTACAGTGAATACACATAATAGATCTATTTTATTAAAAAAATGATCTTTCTAAAGGACCTTGTCTCAATCTCTATTCATTGAGGCTTATTTTGTTTTATACACAAATTTATTTTATACGGTGTATAATCCCCTTTGAATTTTACATTTATTAAAAAGGAATCTTTTTTTATACGAATCATTTTACTAAATGACAAAAGGTAATGTCCTTTTGTCATACGTATGCGGAAACAATGACTTCTCTGCCGCCGTGACCATTCTTTTAATTTCGGCTTCCTCTACAAGCCATAACATTTTTTTAAATGAAAAATAAATACCGAGATTTAATTTTGTTTTATTTAGGTATTGAAAATGGTTTTTGAAAGTATTTTTATTATATAAATCTGTTGTATTGATATCTTGTGATTGAAATGTGGAAATCTTATGCTTCCTTTATGCATGTTTTATGTGATACAATTATGTTATGGTTTATGATATGTTTAAACCTGTTCATATGAGGAATACATTGGACTTAATAACTGACGGGTGGTGCCCGCTACAGCTCCTCGATGCATCGGTAGGTCTCATGAGACAAACTAGTGTCTTGGAACGAGGCCTTGACAAAATCTTATTTGTGGTGTTGGCATGAGGCCTTGGCTACGTGGTTATGATAGTCTGACATTATGCATTCCATCATTATGAAAGTTGTTATTGGTTTTTCAAGTGATTATTCTACCGGTAGAATATCCATGTGAATAAGTAAATGGAATTATCTCATTTTACCTTTGCCATATTATGTTGACGGTCATGTTTAAAAGGCTTTTGTTTTAGTTATACATTGCCTTAAATGTTTATGTTCATTTATAAAAGCTTCTGCTATATTTTTATCCTTACTGAGCATCTTACCTCACCCCTTCCAATGTTTTAATTTCTATAGGATGTGAAGAAGTATATTATGAATGCCCTGCAGGGATAGTATGAGGGGATATGAAGACAAGATGTTTTTGTAGTTTTGTTTTACTTTATGATTTAATGTGTGACTTATGAATGTATCTAGCGTTTCCAAGGCTCCTAAACTAATTGGTCTTTCGAGAGTTGAGCATTTGTGATCATGGAAATGTTACGCAATAATGCACCGACTCTATGTAGCTGGGGTCGGGGAGTTACAGTTGGTATCAAAGGCAGTTTAATACTAACAATTGGAATCTATATTTAGATAAACTATGATTAGAGCACATAGCAGAAAGATAGACTTTGAGGATTAGTATAAAATAACTTCAAAGAATTTTGGTATTATAGAGATTTTGTGAGTTTTCTGTGAAATACATCTCTGTCTGGGTACGAGCAGGTAGAGGCGGCTCTGGCACAGATGTACCTAGGGGTAAAACGTGAAAAAACTGCTTTATGCTTGACTCAAACGGGAACAGGTGCACGAAAATGGGCATGGCTGCACTCTTCGTTATTACACTCCCAGGGAATATGCTTAGGATAATTCTTGTTTTCTTTTCAAACCACTATGTAGGGTTATAAGTATATACTTCCACAAAGAAAACATTTATTATGATTATGGATTATATTCATAAATAGCTCAATTTA
Source organism: Viscum album (assembly GCA_963277665.1). Lineage (NCBI taxonomy): Eukaryota > Viridiplantae > Streptophyta > Magnoliopsida > Santalales > Viscaceae > Viscum > Viscum album. The sequence continues at coordinate 1,350,076,593 of OY728147.1, read as the reverse complement.
TGTTAAGTGTTTTACAAGTTTGGAATTGTGTATTTTGATTAATAAACTAATCTCGTTTATGCCATTGTTTATAAATGGCGCCTAGTGGAAGGAATGGAAACCATATAAATGCATTCACTCCATGTAGGGATTTACCTCCTACACAAGATAATTATTATGGAGCTGGAGATACAAGTGGTGATGATCAACTTATTACCATACTGGAAAAACTCACTCAGGTTATGAATAATAACCTTACTCGTATGGAGCACCCTGATCCACAACGTGGAGGATCAATGTTAGACCGCTTCATGAGGCAACAACCACCAACATTTAATGGGGGTACAAATCCATTAGTATATGAGCAATTGATAAACTCCATAGAGAAAATATTCCACCCCTTGGGGAGTAGCGAAAGGGAGAAGGTTATCATGGCAGTTTACCGCCACACTGGTGATGCCGATCAATGGTGGTCATTGATTCAAAATACAAAGGAAGATGAAGAAGTATCAAGTATGGAATTGAGATAGTTCAAAGATCATTTCATAGAAGAATACTTTCCTCGTGACCATCGAGCAGATATGGAAAGACAATTTCTGAGTCTGAGACAAAAGGAGGATGAGAATGTCGCAAAGTATGAGGCCAACTATACAAGGTTTGCGAGGTATGCTACAGATTATATACGTAACCCATGAAGTAAGATTTATCATTTCTTTGATTGGTTAAAACAATTTCTCTATTGAGCTTTAGTATCACAATCCTTCTCATCGTACGAAGATATTGCCGCGTGTGCTATCAAAACAGAAAATGAATTCTCGAGGTTTTTTGACAACAAAGTAAATCAAGAGAAGAAGAGAACAGTGGAACAAGAGACAGATAAAGGGAAAAAGGGAAAGAACAATTTTCCATTATTTGATAATTTTTGGAAGAATCACCCTGGTACTTTCCTAAAAGGAATGGGAGTTTGTTATAAATGTCGAGAAAAAGGCCACCAAGCTTGTGATTGCAAGGGAGAGAAAGAGTCTATCAATTTTGAATGCTACAATTTTAGGGAAATGGGGAATTATGAAAATGAATTTCCCAAGAATTAGGGAAACTTAACACAAAAAATTCCAAGGGATAAAGGACAATCATATGCTCTTATTACAGTTGCAGTGGAATAATTAATGTATTGGTGCTTTTGGACTCAAGGATTATATTCTGGTTATAAGAATAATGTGATATATATAATGATTGTACTGCAATACTTTTTTATTTCATTATGGTTTTAATATGATGAAGGTAATCATATATTTATTATGTAACAATAAGAGAAACTTTACTTTGTTTGGGGAATCTGAGGTTACAATTGATTTTGGAATTTATAGACCCTTTAGAAAAAGTCTAGATATAGGTATTTTGGATAACTATAAAGTTTGGAATGAATTATGTTGAACATGGTATAGTATTGTTTAAGGTTAAAAAATATTAGAATATTATTTTTTGGAATATTATAATACTATACTTTTAGGAAAAGGAAAACCTGTAGGTTGGGGATAACCTGTCGCATCGGACAAAGCTGCAGGAATCGAACCCACAACCATAGTGCGACAGGCCTTTATTACCGACCACTAGACTACAAGAAGTCCCTAGTTATTACAAAATAGTTTTTCTAATCTAAATTGTATGTGGTAATATTGGAACCCTTATAAAATTAGGATAAATAGAATATTTTTGAGTTCTGTTACCATTTGGAGTGAAAGATGGGTCCATGGTAAAAATTTATTAAGGAATGAAAGCCTACATGACAAGTAAGTATATTTCCTTACGTTCTTAGAAAATCTCTTAAATAAATTTCTCAACTTTATTAAAGGTAACTTAGAACAAAAACATTGTCTTTTCACTTTTCCAACTGGGTATTCAATGACCGTTTAACGAATCACAAGTTTGTGATTTTCTTGTGGTTAAGTTTCTCCTAATCCTGTTGTCTACAACTCTCCATCAAACCTTGTTGGTTTGTTTCTCCTCCATATCCATATTTTCATAGAATCCTAGTATGGGCTATCTCGGTTGACCTTTGTACTTCTCTTTCATTCTTTTAATGTTATATTCTTATTAACCCTATTTCCGGTGTGGGTTTTCAACAAAGGTATTTTCTATTTTCAAACATTTATTTTTGAAGAACATTTTTAAATTTGAGGACGCAATTTATTGAAGGAGGGGAGAATGTAACACCCCATGCTTTCACGATACGCTTCTCTTTCAATAATGCAATAGCTTGCATTGTACGCAAGTTCGAGTTCTAACACACCGTGACTAATCAATGTAGCCATTATGAATAGTAATACCCACTTTTTAAAATTTTTGAAATTTTATATTTCAATATGGACTTCATTTTTGAATTCGTAATATCGATATTATCCTAAGTTGAATTTTTTTTTTAATTTTCTGAGAACTTCCATTTTTATGAATAGTGAAAAATACTTAAAACAATTGTTTTTAATCAAAATAATTTATAGTGATAAATTATACTATTTACTGGTTTTAAATTATAATCAGAATATATTTTTACCATTTTATCCAATGGTGTTCATTAGAATAAATTTCACTTTGAAAATGGACATAAACAATTGTCAAAATTTTGATATATATTGTTTCATAAAAAACGCATTTTGTTGTGACAATGGGAATTAGTTATAAAATTAATTAATGCAACTTATATGTTTGGAATTTTTTAAAATAGACATCATTTTTGAATTCGGAATATCAATTATAGCTTAGGGTGAAATTTTGGGATTGTTCTGAAAAACTTCAATTTTTGATGAATCGTGAAACCACTAAGTGGTAGTTAAAAAACTGATTTTTTGTTTAAATGAAACATTAAAACTTCTGTGATTTGATTTTCAAAAAACCTACATACATGGTTGTCATTATGAAGTAAAATGTGGTTCAATGGGATTAAAATATTTTTTTGGTGAATAGTAACTTTTATGTTTAATTAATCACGATTAAAGGTAATTAGTGAAATTTAAGGTGAAAATGATATTATAAAATTATGAAAATAGCTTTACACTTGTCCTAACCATAGTGGATGAGTCATGGCGGACCAAGACAATCCATGGGTCAACTTGGGGACCCCAGGGAGCCAAATTGGTAGGAAAATTACATTAAAAACCTTTTATTTCATGTTAAAATAAAAATGTCACAAACATGAGTTGTTTTACTAAAACAATTTTTAAATGGGGTTATACAAGTCATAATTTTTACTATAAATATTCATTATAAGGCTAAAAATATTTCCTAAATAATGATAAATTTTTTATAATATTTATACATTATATAAATTAAATTATTTATGACCTCATGATGATGCAGCGATTACCACATTAATTAACGATTTAAATAAAATGAAACGATAATGTAACATCTAAGACATAAAACATGTCAAAAACCTATTGGATGATTCGATTTCCAACCCTTATCACCTTATCCTCTAAATATATAAGTGTGGGACCTTTAAAATCAGAAAAACATTATATAATAAAGTATCATTTCATTACTTTCCAAGAGTACCCCTCCTCTCCTCTTATAAAAGGCCCCCCAACTCTACCACCTCATTACCACTTTCAAGCCATTTGTCTCGGCCAACCTCTGACCAAATACTCTACCATCTACCCTCTCTTACTCCTAGAAGCCTCACTTTTGGTATAATTCTTCCCAAGGAAGCCTTTGGCTCAAATCAAAAAGAGTTACCCGATTTTAAGGTAATGTCTTCCCTTATGTTATTTTGTTTTATTTTGCTTCTCCAACCCCCTAAACTCTTTTTATTAATTTCTTTTTTAACAAAAATAGTATCCTCAATATTTTAGGTTGTTTTTATAAGAAGTATTCGAGCTACACTTACACACACCTACATCTAATTGTTAAAGAACATACCGTTTCTGTGGATGGATAATTTCTGCCTCACGAAATGATGATTGTTCAACACTCATATAACACCTTCAAAGGTGGACATTAAGATGTCACTATATTTATATATGATATATAATATGTTTATGTTTTATATAAGATTATTTATTTTTCATTTATTGCATACCTTTATGATTTCCATTATGGGTAAACGCGATGATTTCATTTTAGGAAGTGTGGACTACCGCCCCCTCAAAGTTATTTGAATCGTTAATGCCATATGTGGGATGTATAAGGGATGGATTAAATGTTATTATATATCATATTATACTGGAATTATAATATTCCTTTATATAATTATGATTTCATTCCATTAAATACGAAATAGAAATGAAAGTAGCGTTCATTCGTACGTATGGATTACCGTCTCCATAATCGGTGCATTTACTTTATTACCTCTAAATATTATGTAATATTATGAATGAATGTATATAATGGATATATATGATATATATGATAACTAAATCATGAATATAATTCTGGATATAATGGATATTTCACCACATGAACAACTTGTAATTATAAGAAGTTTATTTTTGACTCAAGTACCAAAGATCGACAAAATGACCGTTATTAACAAAAATAATTACATAATGTTAATAACATGGTATATGGATAATGAACATGAAAAAGGTTCTTAAGCAAGTAGAGATTAACTCTAGTTTATTATTCAGGAGGTTAATGTTTGGTCGAGTCATGTGGGACACAAGGTAAGGGAACTTCTTAACCCAATTTACATTCTTTGGGTTAATCTCTTACTTTCAAATTATGTCATATTATTATTATGTCAAATCTTGTATTTATACTTTATTTATGTGTACATACAGTGAATACACATAATAGATATATTTTATTTAAAAAATTGATCTTTGTAAAGGACCTCATATCAATCTTCATTCATTGAGGCATATTTTATTTTATACACAAATTTATTTTATACGGTGTATAAACCCCTTGGACTTTTACATTTATTCAAAAGGAATCTTTTTTATATGAAGAATTTTACTAAATGACAAAAGGGAATGTTTTTTTGTTATACGTATTCGGTGACAATGACTTCTCTGCCACCATGGCCATTATTTGAATTTCGGCTTCCTCTACAAGACATAATATTTTTTTAAATGAAAAATAAATACCGAGATTTAATTTTGTTTTATTTTGGTATTGATAATGGTTTTAGAAATTATTTTTATTATATCAATGTGTTGTATTGATATCTTGTGATTGAAATGTGGAAATCTTATGTTTCCTTTATGCATGTTTTATGTGATATAATTATGTTATGGTTTATGATATGTTTAAACCTGTTCATATGAAGAATGCATTGGACTTAATAAGTGACGGGTGGAGCTTGCTACAGCTCCTCGATGCATCGGTAGGTCTCATGAGACAAACTAGTGTCTTGGCACGAGGCCTTGAAAAAATCTTATTTGTGGTCTTGGCACGAGGCCGTGGCTATGTGGTTATGATAGTCTGGCATTATGCATTCCATCATTATGAAAGTTGTTATTGATATTTCATGTGAGTATTCGACCAATAGAATATCCATGTGAATAAGTTAATGGAATTATCTCATTTTACTTTTTCCATATTATGTTTAAGTTCATGTTTAAAAGGCTTTTGTTTTAGTTATACATTGCCTTAAATGTTTATGTTTATCTATAAAAGCTTCAGCTATATTATTATCCTTACTGAACTTCTGATCTCACCCCTTCCAATGTTTTAATTTTTCCAGGATGTGAAGTAGTATATTATGAATGACCTGCAGGGATAGTATGAGGGGATATGAAGACAAGATGTTTTTATAGTTTTGTTTTACATTATGATGTAATGTACGAGTTATGAATGTATCTAGTGTTTACAAGGCTACTAAACTAATCGGTCTTTCGAGACATGGAAATTTGTGAACATTCCAATGTTACGCAATAATGGACTGACTCTGGGTAGCTGTGGTCGGGGTGTTACAGATATATTATAGGATTTTTTCTTTTGATTCAATAGTTTTATTAAAAAATGAGATAGATTTATCATCATGAACATTCTCCTGAGAATCAACAATACAAATACAATACTTGAAAACTTAGTCATACTATTCAAATTTATTTCCTCAAATTTAGTATGTAGGATGTCTTAGACTGCTACATATTTAGTTGAGATTTATAGAACATGTTATTAAAAGTTTTCAAATTATACGGCAGTGAAAATATTATACCACATTTCAAATCATTTTAGTAACCATGAATGGATTGGAATATCTTTTACCCTTCTACTCCAACCATTGATGATATTGGTGACCTATCCTAGTTGATTCTATTAGAAAAACATATTCATTGACAAAAACTTCTATGAAAGATAACCATAATTCTATATAAGACATTTATAGGCTCTATAATATATCAATATATTTTAAAATAAATATAACTATACATGTTGTATATTTTATACTACATAGACCAAGACAATACAATTTAAAAACTAGGGTTAAATAAAATGAATAACAATAAGGTTTTCCATAAAATGCTTCAACAGGGGAATTCATATCAATGACTTAAAAAAATAAGTTTATGAATATATAAATACTCTAAAATAGTTGTCTGTGGTGAATCTAAACCCTTGATATAAACATAATGTGTATCCTTTAAATCATGAATAATATATTATGTCTATTTATCCTTCATGGGGTGAGACATCTAGATAATCATTAAATATGTTCACATTTATACCTAGAAGAATATGTTGGAGCTAGGGTTGTTCAATGCTAGAAATGTAGTGCGATTTTTGTTTGTTTCTAATCCACTCATGGATGAAAATAGTGATTACATGTAAAGGGATCATACTATTAAATCCATTATAAATATTAAAGGGGATGTCATTTCTTAGTGTCTTCCAAATTTTCATGGACAAAATATTATTGAATTAAAGGAAATTAGAAAAAAGGATCTTCCTGAAGGCCATATAAAAATATGTAAAAGGTATGAGCATAAAAAATTTCGGATTTAAGATTTGTGTTTCATAAAGGTCTAAATAATTAGGATAATTTGGTCTAGTATTATGACGATCATTGAAACGTGTGACGATTATCTCTTTGGTTACAAGAGTTGGAGCATTACAGTAGCGCATAAAATTTGACAGAGAGTATCAATACAACATCAAATTTCAGTGGTGATTTGTGAAAATGGAAGTGTCACAAAGATATTTTTAGTAAATCTAGAAAATACATTATTGGTGGTGGAGCATTGTGATCCCCTGAGCATATAATTTAAAGTATACCCCCACTTTATTTTTCATGATCATTTTATAGAAAATCCATAATCTCTCTTAATTTGCGATGAAAGGGGTTCCCTAATAAACCCATTTTCTATGTAATCTATACCTTTTTTCAAAATAAAATGTTAGTCTTGACATCTATTAATTCTTATATGTATTAGGTGTGCAAAAATTTGGAATGTTTCGTGTTGTATAAGTGAGCTTCACAAAGGAAGGTTGTTCAGAAAAGGGAATGTGCTTCGTGAAAACAGATTGTTCCATGACGGAAAGGTATTATCATGAAGATAGTGTGTTCTATAAAGGATATGTATGTTTGTGAAGTTGTGTATTTTGTGATTCAGTTAGCAATGTGAATGTGTGATCTCTACAAAAGAGCGATCTTTGCAAAGGAGCATTGCAACAGAGCTTTGTGAAAAATAGTTTTGTAATATCATGTTTAAGTTGAAAATGCATTCAGTGTCCATAAAATCAGGTGTAAAATATAAGAAGTCTCCCATTATATGTTAGGGATGTTGAATTTAATTCCAAATCATTGAATAAACATTAAAATTTGTAAAATAATTTAGACTTATATCAAATAAGTGAGCTAGGTGGAGTTACTCGATGTGTTCGGAGGGAAGCAGTGATCTATCCATGTAATAATCTAAAGGATGTGCTCCTAGAATATATTGAATATGAATGAACATTTTTATTCTATACCAAGTGTGGAGTAGTGTATTTTGGTACAACCAACACACTATCGGTGAATGATCCTCAGACGTAGCCCTTAGTGGTGATCCAAGTAAGAGTGCTTTTTCATCTCTTTTCAGGGGAATTTTACATTTCTGATCATATCTTTCATACAAGTTTAACAATATCCTACCAAATTGGGATCTATATCTATCAAGATAAACAACAAAGTTCACACCCGGATTCACACCTCCCCTCTTAGAGAAATTAACATTTGTTCAACCTCTCTATAATCAAGTGGAAAATTGAGTTTCTCAATAATAGATGATATCTACAGACACCCCATGAAACATTAAAATTTCAGAGATGTAAAACCTTTTATTCACTTTCAACTATATGGACTCAATGAATTGAAATGGACAAATATGTGAAGTATATTGATCAAGAACCAAATAGATTTATTACCCAATGGGTTTTGTGTTTTTCTGCTAACAAAACTCATAAATATTTCATCTAACTTCCATGTGGTCATAAAAAGGGAACAAATAATATAAGGGGGCTTATAATTTATTGATTTAACATAATTATTGGTATAAAATCGAGATAAAAATTAAACAACATATGACCTCATAACCATCATCAATGACCAGTTTGTCATATCTTAATACATATTTATAGATATGGGATAACAATATACTGCAAATGGTGGATGTACCACATCAAAATCTAGCATGGAGGTAAAGGAACAACATTGTATTTTCCAAAAAAAAGATCACTAGTGTACAGAAGAGATCATTCTCCATTATTCTCCTAAACATTTAATATCTTATTATTCAACTAAAAATATTCAACCAAAATCTCTTCCAATGTAATGAGATAAATTGTTGATCAAATTAGTGATCTCTTTCAAGTAAAACCAATTTTGTGTAAATATTCAACACTAAATGAAAATGAAAATTTATTCCCATGAGGTTCCACTAAACACTAAAATCATTCAAATCCATTTAATCTAATTTTCTATTGATAGAAACTACATTCACATTATACCCAAATTCTTCGGTTTAATTTTCAAAAATGAAATTTAATTTGTTTTTAAATGCTCAAAATATCCCTTTGATTCAAAATAAAATTGAGAAAATATATATTATAGATAGATATAGATAAAATATGTTTTGAATCATTCACTAAGGGTGTGTCATTCCAAAATTATAAGAGAAAACATATCCTTTTTTATGTCTAGATTTTTAATAGTTTCATTATTGTGGTAAAAGTTGGAATTAATCATATCCCACTACATGATAACTCAATATAAGCACAAATACAAGACCCATTAAAAAAGAATTGAAATAAATAACATAGGCCTATTATTCATTAAGTAATATAATAGTAGGGTTTTAGGTGAAATTCCACATTTATTCTTCCAAATATATTTGACTTGTAATTATCTATAATAACATTAAAACATTCCATGTAGGAATTGTTAATGGTAACACATGCCAAGAATCATCATTCATGAATGGAAGATTATGTCCCTCCCAATATGATAAACTAAATTTATTAAATATTTTATCTTTAATAACCCATGGTATAATGACCCTAAAAATTTAATGATCTACTAAATTACATCAATTGGAGACTAAATATATAATAAACATGACTACTTGAATTTATAACTAAAATTTTATTACCCATAGTTTGTTGTATGAACCCCTTTTTTATAACTTTTTGTGTTTGTAAAGAAGTTAGGTACTATTTCAGAGACATTGGAATTGATTTGGAATGGGTGGGAAGAAATTATTGGTGTCCACATTTTGAGAGTAGTTAGTGGAAAATGTTGCAACAAACCCATGTAACTATGTATGTGAAGGCAGAGGTATAGGATGTGGTGCATGGTTAACACACATCGTTTAAAAACTATGTGGCCAACCAAATTAAGATGTGCAACATGAGATTGTGGGATTCAAAATAGTTGCTTCAAGTTGTGTCAAATTGTTCAAGGTAACTATATAGGTCACCCTTTGGGACAATACCAATTTCAAGGTCAATGCAAAATATTTTTATTGTGGGAGATAACAATGCATTCCATTAAAAATGGGGTTTTAAAAAGACGGGATCACCCATGATTTCCCTAAAGAACTGATTTCTCTTCTAACATGAATCCCTCTTAGAATTTCTTTTCACCCGGGTTAGAAAAACTCTTCCACTAATCATGGTGTCATTTGAATGGTTTTTCTAGGAGCTGAAATTGCGATTCTTCTCTGATATGTCTCCTCTCTTTGTTTTCTCAAGTATTTCCTTAGATCTAGCTTTTTATCTCTCCAGGTTTTATAGATATACATCCATAACATCTATATTAAGGGTTTTTAATGCCTAAAATGGGGATATTTAGGCATGTTGATGGTAGGTAATGTTGTCTAATCTGATTTGATTCAGGATTCAAATATATTCGGTGTGCAGTTTTGTGGTTGTTCGATTTATCCAAAAACCATGGTAGGTGGTTTCACTCTCATCTTCACTATAATAGAACTAGAAGAGATAACTTTTATATTAAATGGTTATTATTGAATTTGATTGTGATTGTGACATGTGAATCATTGTTCAAACCCATTTTTTTATGATATTTTATTTTAGGGATAATTTGTTATTATTGTGAATTGTGATTTGTTGTTGGGTATGAAAATGTTGATTTTGAAATTGGTGGATTGGGTGATTTATGGAAAAAAATTAAATTCTTTTTATAAAAAGGTTTTTTATGTATGGATTGGCATGAAAAATGGATTATGTGTGTCTTAAATAAATTGGTGACTTATTGATGTGGGTTGTCCTTATATGATTGAATGTTTTTGGGCCTACATTTTTAGTTGAGTTTTTTAAATTGTGTGTTGATATGGTTTTGGTAATAGTGATTCTTATGATTGTTGTCTTATGTAGTATATGCATGGGTGGGATGAGATGGATTGTTGGTGTGAAGGACCGCAGTCGATGATTGGAATTTGGGTGGGAAGTACTACTATAAAAATATCATGGGGTGGATGTGAAGTACCACCGTCAGTGGTAACACTGATATCAGGGGTGTTGAATATTTTTTCCCATGGTTGAGATGTTTTTGCGGTCGTGCATGGTGAACTGGGTTGTACAATGATTGAATGTGGATAATGGTTAATTACATGTTTGGTTCATTATTTGGAATTCTGTTTCTTGTGAAAAAATTTTATTTTAACATTCGTGTTTTGGATTTTGTAAAATGGTTTCATTAATTTTTGGTTTTATATACATTGGAATTAAATAAATGTTATAATGGTTTAATCATTGTGGCATGTGTAGGAAATTCAATTAGGAAAACAGACTAAGTATTATACTCACCCATTGTTTTGGAACTTTGGATCTTTTACAGATGTTGTATTATGATACATAAAAAAAGTTAATACACCACGTTCCTTTTTGGGGCATTATGATTCATGGGAGGTAGTGTTGTTATTAGATAATGGATATTGGTGTGGAGTTATGGAGTTGTGTCATTTCTTCATCGGGTTTGGTTGTTTATTCTTTAACATTGTACATTGATTTTGAATAATTTTGTTTTGGTTGTACATGTCCTTTGATATCAGTCAATAGAGAAACATTGTTGGCATTCATCTTATAGGTTTTTTGTCTCAGTTTGTTTGGTTGGGTGTTTTCATTATAAAGGACAAAGAATCCACATTGTTCATGAATCCCTTGACATTTAATTCATACTATTGGAAATAAGGGGATTTCACCTATTTATGAGTAGATTTCAATCACCATATCAAGTAAATGAAGAGGGAAGTGATGTTACCAGTGATATAATCTTGTTCGATCCTTGATGTACAAGTAAATTCAATCTTTATGGGTATTGGAATTAGTTTTCGGTCTGGATTTGACACTGTTTCATAGTGTATTTCTTCAGTTGGGATGTTATTAAGGCCACATATTGCCTAAAATTAAAATTTGTAGCAAAGAAGTATGTAGCTACACATTTTAGGTTGAACACCTAGTTACCAATGAGTTGAGTATAGATGGGTTTATGTGACACATTTTGGGTGATCTCATTTTCATGGGTGTATCCAATGAGATGAGCATGAAAATCATGGAAGAAATTACTTCCCACAATGATTTCATATTTCATTTTTTTCAGTGATTTAAGTTGTGATATGAATGTGTTGATTATTAAAAAAAATTAAAAATTGTTTTCAAATGTACGGTTTTGAAAAGGGAAAGGCTGATGTATTTATCAATTGGATCAATTTTTCAAACATATTGGTTTTTTAAAAACTCGTGGAACATGGAATTCCTGGTTTGATAACTAGAATGTGATATAATTTGAAATGGTAAGACATTAGTTGTCAGGGGTTGAGACAAATAGTGATTTGTGTCTTGATTTAAATTGCACTATGTAGATGTTGTAGAGACCAATTGGTAGATTATACGAAAAATGTGGTTTCACATGAGCCCCATGTGAACCAACAGCTAGTTAGGAGTATATTACAGGATTTCCAAGTTGTGGTATATGCAAATCCAAGTGATGAGCCGAGGAGTGTGGGTCACAGGGTTATGTTTGAAACTCCAAATCCATTCATTTTCATGGTGGTTTCAATATTAAAAGGGAAGAAGCATGGTTAAAAATGATAAATAATAAATTCAATTTCATGGTAACAATGATAGAGTTATAAGTAAAGATAGAAACATAGATGATGGTTGGTCTTTCATGTCAATTGTGGGAGTTAGATGTCCATGCTAGAATGAACCAAGTTATGACATGGGATGGTTTTGTGGAATTATTTAACAAATAATTCTACACTCATACGTTCAAAATTCACAGCACAATATATTTCTTCATCGTAAAGTTGGATAACATTTTATTGATGAAATATGAAACTAATCTTATGAACATATTATGTTTTTTTCCTCAAGTGGCGTCAAGTGCAACCTTGGAGGTGCCTATCATTGAATTTTGCTGGATACATCAAATTTGTTAAAAAAATGGTTCTACGTATACATTATTACACTTTAGTGGTGAATTGATAATAAATATATTATAAAAATATCTTTGGGGATAAAAGATGGGAAAGCATATTTGTACTGTTGGGGAATAGTGGGAACTCTAACATAGGGATAATGAGGAAGAGGGACACTTATTTCTTTGGTTTGATTGTACAGTGGAATATATTGTAAGGATCAGTTAATCCTCCTCAAAAATATAAGAGTATGACATTATGATTTTAGTGTTATTATATAGACCAGACAATGGAGGATTGTACAATAAAGAATTGATCATGTCATTACTACAAGCAGATGGGGAATCATTAACGTTATAGTCATAATTATTTGAGGTCGGTTGTTCTTGACACTCATCAAGGGTTAAAATCATCCTATGCATTGATGATATGGCAGAAGCATCATAACCCTCATCGATAAAGATTCCATTGTCATGGGGATTCGAGGAAAAAATTACTACGCAATAGGGGATGTTTCAATAGGGTAATAAAGTATTTAGTGTGGCAAGAATGAAACAATTTGGAGCTGAGAAGGTTGTGGTGGATTATCACTAAGGACCATCCCTGGTGAAATGCATTGTTTTATATAATAATATCATTATTCATGTTTTTTTTGTTATTATTTCATCTAAATATTTCATTACTTCTTGTGTTATTTATTTTTTGGATTTATGTGATAAAATTAATGCTTCTATTTTAAAATATCAAACACTTTTTGGTCAAATAGAGTGTTGAGCCTTCCAGTTTACAGCATGTTGTGTAGTTCTGGATGAGGTTGACATGATGAGGAACATCTCATTTATTGAGATTTATTTCTATGATATAATACAAGTTAGGAATTAGAAGACATTATTTAAGGCCCATATTGACAATTTTGTGGAAATGGTTTTTTTTATGATGGGTGATGGTATTGAGAATCTATTTTTGAGATATTAATAGGTGAATTTGGGTGGAACGAGATTTTTTGTACACATATTTGGGATGATATCATGTCAAATAGTGGAATTGTATTTGGAATCAATTTAATTGGAATGGAGAAGAATATTTCTAAAAGTGTTTGAACATTTTATGGATATCATTTCAGAATAATTATTTGGGATTCCACCCATGAGAGAAGTGGATTTAATGATTGATATCCATATGATTACTAGTGTTATCTCACTTCCATCATACTGAATGGCACCTAAAGAATTGCGGTAATTGAAATTGTGTTTGTAGGATCACGAAAAAAAGGTTTCATCCAGCCTATCAAGTCTATATGTGCAATGCTAGTTTTTTTCATCAAATATATAGATTGAACTCATAGTATTTGTGATGATTAGCTTAAAAACAACCATGTTATGGTAAAAAATTGATATCCATATCCACACATTGAATACCTATTTGATCCATTGAGGGGATCATAGTGGTTCTCTAAGATTAACATGTGATCAGGATATCATTAGCTTTCGGTGCAAAAGGTGGATATTCCAAAAACAACCATTAGGAGTGGATATGGATATTATGGGTATGTGGTTATACCCTCTGGTCATAGTAATGTGTAAGTGGTCATTATAGAACTAATTAAATGGTCATTTTTTCGATATCTAAATTATTTTCTTGTCATATTAACGGATGATATACTGGTGTATTCATGTACAATGGATGATAACGAGCTTCAATTTTTAGTACTATTGAGAATCTTGAGAGACAATTGTTGTATTCTAAATTGTCTAAGTGTGACTTTTGGATACAAGAGGAATGTTTTCATGGCCATGTTACTTTTGAAATAATTGTTTCAAGGGATATAGAAAATAATAGAGGTCATTATCTCTTAGAAATAGATGAAAAATGTTTTTTCATATACAATACATTTATGGACTATATTGGTATTCATGATGCTTTGACTATGACATCTACTGATTATCTTTTCCACTTATGGATTTGAAAAGGAATAATGTTCCATTTCAATGGAATGATAAATGTCATAGGTCTTATGAAGAGATTAAGGTTTGGATTATAGCATCACCAATCTTGGTTTTGTATAAATCTAGGAAATGGTATGCGGTGTACTTTGATGCATAGGGATCACGTGTGGGAAGTGTTATGGTGAAAGGGGATCTTGTAGTTGTGTATGGATCATGGAAGCTGAGGTTTCAAAAAAAATAAATGTCCAACAAATTATTTAGATTCAATATCTATTGATTATGATTTGAAAATGTGGTGTCACTATATCTTCAATGAGAAATTCACAGTGTATACAAATAATAAGAGCTTGAAGAATATTTTTTCATACAGAGATTTGAAATTGAGGAAAATGATATGGATGAATTATCTCTATATTAATGACCTTGATGTGGTGTACAAAATATGAAGGAAATTAAGTGGTGGATTCATTATTTTTTAATTCATATTATCAAGTGGTGAAACATGCATTATATCAAGAGAATTTGATTCTAGTTATGGAAAACAAGCCATTGGAATGTGAAGATCAGGGTCGTGTATTCATTTTTTTCTGGTCTCATTGATTCCTAACACGGTTTATTTGGATAAATAAGGAAAGGTTTTAGATTCGAAGGGTGTGCCTATGATTTTGAAACTCATTGTTGGGAGATTATTGATGGCTAGGTACTAGATTGGAATTCTGAAATGTTCATTTAGAATAATATGGTTATACCTATTTCCTTTTGTAACAACTCTTCTAGGGTTTCTATCATTTTTTATGTGTTCTCAAACCTGGAATTCAGAAATGGAATAATTTGTTGAAATCCTAGTTCTTGTTAGTGGGTATGAAAATGGATGTGGATGATTTTGTATTGAGATGATTGATTTTCAAAAAATTCCTGGCAGAGCATAAGCAACTAGAAGGTATGTTCTAGCATTTAACATTCTAGTTGTGGAAATTAGAGCATATAGTGGTTGATTTTTCAATAGGTTATCCAATTGTTTTTAAGAAAAATGATTCCATATATGGATTAACAAAAAAATTCATACCATTTATCCCAATTTTTTAATTTAATTTAGTAGAGGATCTTTACAAAATCTATATCCATTAGGTTGTATGTAATAATGGTTTACCATTTAAAATTGTATCAGATATATATTTGAGGTTCACATGTATTTTTGGGAAATACATGTAGTGGGCCCTCGGTACTCGGATAATGATGAGAATAAAATATCCTCTTCAAAATGATGGGAAATATGAGAGGATGATAAAAATTATAGAAGATATCGTGTGAGATTGGTTGATGGATTTTGGAGGATCATGAGAGGAGCACATTGTATTGGTGGAATTCTCCTACAATAATAGTTATCAGGCATGCATACATAAGGCTCATTTTGACACAATATATAGGAACCATTTTCTTTCTCCACTATATTTGAAGGAGATAGGTGGTCCTTAGATGGTTGAGGCAATCTTCTCCAGGAGATAATGAAGAAAATTATGTTGTTCAGGAAAATATTGGATATAAAATGGAGTCATCATAAAACATGCACAGACGTTTGTCGATTGTCATTGTCGTTTTATGGGGTTGGGGTAATCACATATTCTTGATAATATCACTGAGGTTCGAAAATAGTCAGTTTCAAAAGCAGTTCAAGTTATCTCAAAGTTATATTGGGAGACATGAAATACATGATGGGTTTGGAGGGGTGCCATACAGATTCTATTTTCCATAATAGTTTAGTGTGGTGAATAATTGTATTCATGTGCCGCAATTGAAAAAGTGTCAGAATGATCATGGCCATGTGATTTTTTGGGATCTTGTTGAGCTAGATCTATATGCTTCCTTGGTGCAAGTGCTAGTGTAGATTGTCAATAGGTAAGAGAAAGTATTACGTGGTAAAATCATTGGTCTGGTATAGGTTTTTTGGTATCTTGGTCAGATTTATGATGAGGTATGAGAGTAGTAGAATATATGGATGATAAATGGCCTGATTACTTTTAGAAAATTGATGGTTCTCTAATTACCAAGGATTGAAATTCCAATGGTGGGGATAATGTAATACATCTGGTTTGAGGTAAGTAATCATTTTTTATGTTTTTAGGTGCTTTGGAAATGTTGAGGATATTTTATATTGGTTTTGGAATGTCTTAGATCCTTTTCCATGGGTGCACATATTGATCACATATAATGGAAACCATAAAACAGACATAGGAAACCATGAAAGTGAAGATATATGCATGAGAGATGGCACAAAGTCTCGAAGAACCATGTAGCCATCCCATGAAAGTTGTGAAACTTTAGACATTGGGATTCATCATTTTTAGAGCATGGTCTGTCTATCTAGGCGAGGTAATGATGCGGGGCACCATTTGTGATAGTAGTAGTCACACAATTAGCTCACAATTTGTCTAATCATGAGTGATAACCATTCCAGGCATTAAAAATGGGGTTTTCAAAAAACATGGGCCACTAGGGATTTTCCCTAAATAACCAATTTCATATCTTACCAAAACCCCACTGGATATCATCTCTTATTAGGGGTCAGGTAACCACATATAGTCATATTAGTGGCATATCGAAGGGTTTTCCAAGTGTATAAAAGGATATTCTCCTCTAATAAGTCTCATGTCATGGTTTCTTCTTTGTTTTCCTTATATATAGTTAACTATCTCTCTCTCTTGATCTTGGTTTTCTATATCTTAATATGTTTCATATATATATGGGGTTTTTGTGGCTTAAAATAGTTATATTTGCACATTTTAATGTTATGGAAAGGTATCTTTGGTGATTTTGTGGAGGGTTCACATGGATTCGATGTGAGATTGTGCAATTTGTTGATTTTTCCACACCCTATGGTAGTAGGATTCTATCAAATATACATTTTTATTAATCTAGATGGATTAATTTCACATTTGATAATTGTTTCCTGAAATTTTTATGATTATGACATGCGATCCTTGGATAAACCCCAATTTTTTGATGATTTGTGGATTTTAGGGAAAATGTGTTCATATTGCGAAATGTGATTTTCTATTGGATTTTAAAATAGTTATTTTAAAATCGGTTCCTTAGGTGATTTATGGAAAATGGTTTGAAAATTGGATTTAAATAAAAATATTTTTTATTTATGTATGGTTTTGCATGCATAATTTCTTCAGAGTTTTTTTCAATAAATGGGTGGTTTATTTATGTGGTTTAGAATATTATGTTGGGATGATTTTTGGGATAATTGGTTAGCTGGGATTTTGGAATTGTGTGTTGACAAGGTTTTTTTGTATAGATTGTTATGATTGTCATCTTAGGTGGTATAATCATGTGTTTTAGGGGATGTATAGTTGGTGTGAGGGATAACCATTGAGAGTGATGTACCACTATAAAAGGGGATAAGATTTGATGTAAAGTTCCCCTATCAATGGTAACATTGAGCTTGGGTGTGTAGAAAAATTATGATCATTGTTGAAACAAGAATGCAGGCAAAAAAGGCGAATTGGGTTAATCTAAGATGGACTGGGTAGAATGGATAATGACTTTTGTGTCTTTTTATTTTAATTATGTTGGTTGGATAATTTTTTTTGATATGGGTGTATTTGGAATGATAAAAATAGTTTCATTATTTATTGTTTTAATATATATTTTTTTATATAAATGTTATAATGGTTCTATCCTAGTTGTGTATTTATGGAAGTCATTGGGGAAAATTTACTATCCACTGTACTCATCCAAAATATTTCAATTTGGTGATATTAAAAATATTTTATTTTGAGATACAGATAATGGTAAGGCATATCATTCTTTATTGGTGCATCATGATACTGGGGTAGTAGTGCGGTGATGAGAGCATGGAGCCTGGTGCGACATTATAGAATTGTGTCATAGCTTTATTGGTTTTTTCCATATAGGCTTCTTTTTGGTACTCTGATTATGGATTGATGTGGTTTGGTATTACTTGTTGTTTGGAATTTCTGAACGGTGAAACATTATTACAATTCATCATGTAGTTTTTATGGTATCATCATTTATGGTTGGGCATTTTCATTCAAAAGGGAAAATTTTCCCAAAACCATTATGAAGCCCACATCATTTACAACCAGCCTTTGGCACCTCAGAGGAGTCTTATAAGACCAAGTATATTTCCATCACCTTTTTAAGGAAATGTGGAGGGGTGGGATGAAATATAAAAATTGATATATTGGATAATGGGTAATTATGATATATATACCAAAACATACTTACAAGTGATTCCCATACTCTTCTATTAACTATGAATATATTAATTTTTTTCGAAATATACCATGACATATGATTCATGGTTTATATGGATTATCTTTTTATAGAGTTCCAGAAATACTAAATGATAATTGGACCACCAAATCACATTAAAAGATACACCTAATTCACATACATAATTTAGAATGTATTATTATGAATATTGTCATATCCATCACAGTGCTGGTGAGAGGGAAAATAAATATCAATGTTGGAGGAACATGCTTCCACATTTATTTAATCATGTAAATAATTTACAAGGGTATGATATTCTTGTTCATAATAAAGAACCATTTCAAAATCCAATAGTAAATTCACATGTATACATATATGTCTTCTATATTAATAAAGGAACTGTGGAAAATTTTGGATTCATTCTCAGATGTATGAATCCTTAATCTTTTAGATCATCTTAATGAATAATTAACTCCTTTTAATCCTTTCGATCCATATGGTAAATTGGAAATGACATTTATTACATTCCAGACTCTATGTTGATTTATAATTTGACTTCCCACTATTGGGGGATACTTAAGAAATCATCTGGGAATACCATTAAATATTCCATTAATACCATAGGATACTTCTTTTTTGTGCATGAATCATTAAAAACCAATAACAAGGACGAGAAAAAACATGTCAGTTTTTCCAATTCATGGAATGTATTATCATTTGATACATACATGAGTATTAATCCACCTGAAATACATGATATATATCATTGAAGTAAACAGGGATAAAAATTTTATGATAAAAATGAAAATTTTATATGAAGTTACTAATTCATTCTATCACAATTATAACATCAATAATGTTCATTTCCAATATTAAGAAATCCAATAGTATCACCACTTCCCATATAGGGAAAACACAACAATGGAATTGTGGGGATTTTTTATTATAAATAAAAATATGTATTAATATCCCCATATGATAATTATTTATATTAAATGTAATAATTATTAGATTCATATAATTATCTAAAAAATGAATCAAAGGAATCTATGTAAAAATTTTAATTAAAATTACATATAAAAAACAAGAGTACCTCTCAAAACCATTGCAACCAATTAGGACCCCCATAGATTCTCATTCATTAAATAAAATTTCTTTTTCATGAGAAGTTTTTTATGTATAATTATAGGTAAGTTATATTCATTTCACTAGTTCTATACCTATGAGGAATCAATCGTTCCTCTAGGACCTTGAGTTTTATGATATTTTAACTTAAAATCATCAAAAAACCAAAAACATCCCTTTATAAATAAATACCATGAACTACATCAAGGTGGGGAGATAACCAGAAAACATCTATATTGATTACTCACACACCCATAAAAATTAACGAGAAGGGATATATTGGGTATGAGGGCTTCATGTGACCCACGTTTCAATGTATGAGACATGTGGGAAACCAACTACCATTATTAATTTTTCTAAATACTTGGATGATTTATTTAATCGATGGATATCCCTCATTTTAGATAAGATCTCTTATTATTTTCCTATAAGTAATAAAACTCAACTCTCTAGGGAATTAATTTTTTGTCAATAATTTATGAAGATCAATCCATATTAATCATCACTATAAGTGCACAGTAAACCTTGTCTTTAGCAAAAATATTGTTGAGTGTGAAAACATTATACCATATATTGGATAGAGACACCATTCAGAATCCGATATATTTTAACACTTAATTTTAAATAATCTCTCAAATAAACAATAATATTTTGGTAATCTAGTATTCAAACATAATCACATATTTCATTTCATACAAAAGTATTGAAAACTCTTGTGATATATATTTTATAGTTGTATTGGGAGATAATTTTTGTGCAAAATAAAACTATGATTTCCATCAACTCTAGGTTCTTATTTCACCTTACATGATATGATATCTCTAAAAACTTATCATTTTTGTCCAAAATAATAAATGGGACATATTCCCTATGACAACATCAATATATCTATAAATCACAAATATTAATTCATTATTATCTAGATAAGCATCTACATTTTTTTAATATAATTTAGAAATGTATGGTGGTCCATACCAAAGGAAGTGTTGGTCACAAACAATAATCAATATTGTATTTTATGTTTTTACCTGACTAGGGCCATTTCCAATTCTGTGGTTCATAGCTCAGACCAATACTAACAAAAAAAATTCAAATTCTAATCTATTGTACGATTACCTCATGAAAAAGTATATAATACATTTGTATGAATATTTACCTATGGTCCATATGGTATATGGTACTATATTAATCCTTATGAATGGAAAAATATATAAATCTATAATCTATAATAAATAAAAATATTAATCGTTATTTAAATATCAATTCATATCCCATGTGATGAAAAAAATTAATCCCCAAACATCCATTTAACATAAACTGATGCACGTCCAACAACCCATGATCCATAATAAAAATAATTTGTAAATATAAATATAAAATTAGTATCGCATTCCCAAAATACCATTGAATCTTAAGAATTGGATCTATGATTTTTAGAAACACACTTCATCATATATTTCACATGATCCCCAAAATCCCCTTCCAAAGTCCAATAGATTACCAAATAATATAGATCAAACAGAGATCTAATAAACTATTTCCACATACTGACTGATCTCATTCCTCAATGGGGTATCTGATTTGTAATTTTTTAAATCCTGAAGGGTGTTCTTGATTATTTGGATTGACCTAACCATTTGTTGAAAATTCTAGATCCTATTTTAATGAAAATTATGAAATTAATAAATAACAATTATAGTTATAAAAATAATATAATTAATTTATGATATTTCCAATGAGTATATATTAAAATAATAATGTTATAACTAGTAGCATCAATCATATAAAAAATTATAATGGAATGAGAACTCGATAAAGTGATAAATAAAGGATATACCCCAATTAAAACCAAAATAAATAGTAATATGTTGACAATAAACACGTGACATAGTGAGTATATCTCGGTATATCAACATCATCATCTAGTGAACCACTGACCTCATTACCCAATACTAATTTGTGATTCCACTCCATTACAATATTATATTAAATAGGTATACATACATGACTTTAATTAATGTTTTGTTTGACTGCATCATGGTATGTGGGAACCCACACACTACTTCCTAATCAATTTATTGTAGACCAAAATAAGAATTATATTTTTGAAATAAAATATATCAGAACAATATTTAACACCTTTTTATAGTCGAAGTAGATTGAAATTAATAATATGAAATTAAACACATAGAAGTCACATATTTTTAAAAAGGATACTTGGAAATTACCTATGGTTTTTATGGTGTTTTCCATATATGATCATCACGCAAATAGGTGATCAATCCAATAATAATGGAGTATGTTTGTTCCCATGTGGTGAGTAATCTCAAATCATAGTAAGATGATTACACCCAATAATGTGGCTTCGTATCATAACATGATAGTTTTTTAACAGTGTTACAACTTGATCGCAGATAATAGGAAGTAAAATTGTTCCATTAAGATATTTTATAGTCCCCCCCAAAATTACCTAGGCTCATATGTAATATACACTATTTTAATGGGAACTATTTTATTATATTTAGTTTTATTCTATTTATTGGGATAATTTCATTAATCTAAAAACCCCACAGTTCAATTCAAAACCATGGACTTCAAGCCACATTATTCTTCCAAATCAGTGGGTTTAAAATTTTCAAATTTTAATAACATATACAATTTCATAATAAAACATATTACACTATTCAAAAATTCTAAAATATTTTTCATAAATAAAAATTCATTTTTTGGTTACGAAAAAAATTTATAGTATAAAAATGAATAAATGTGTAAATACAAATAAATTTTAAATAAATGTAATCCAATATAAATGATGAATAAATACCATAATGACAGAAGAAAAAACAATAAAAATAAAAATGACAACAGTAAATTTGGTAAGTAAAAATCAATCGTCAACCATGTCCTTAGGATAAAAGAAATATTCATGAAATAAAAAAAATTGTACATGTCGTGAAGAGATTACCTACCGATAATTTCTATAATGATTCCAATCCCAAAAACCGTCATGTATTTGAGACATAGTGAAGAGGTGTGTACTGATTCAATCATTAGTTGATAATGGGAATGAAAATATGGGAGGGTGGGGAGATATGTTGTTTCCAAATTGGTTGGGTAAATTTTTAATTATTTATTTATAAAAGTTAATATAGGATTCTACATGAGACCACCCTCCGGTGTGGAGAATGATTTCCCCAACTATAGTTTAGTCTACAATAATATTTTGTATGATTCATTGTATAGGAAGAGGTGTATGATTCCCTCCATAGTGAAATCATTCATGATATGATGTGGTGACTCTTCCATTCACCACAACAATATGGAAACATAAACTGCTGTTTTGGTATACTCAACGAGGAAACATGATGTTTTCATACACCAAATCTCTACCTCACAGTCACTAAAAATAATGGCATAATACCTTCTCAAACACCATCACTATGGAAATGTATATAGGGTTATTGAGTGGAGGCAAAAAATCCCATCTGAAACAAAAAAAATTAAATAACATCATGAATACCAATGAATAATTCAATGGGTATGAAAAATTGGTTAATAAAATATAAACAAAAATAGATAAAATAAAAATGAAATTGGATTTCTGATGTATTCATCCTAGAATGTGGATATATTTTTGATCTATATATCATAATATTCACCACTATGATAACTATTATGTTTTGGTTGATCCACATTACCCACTGAGGGTTTTCTAAGCCACATCACCTCTAGTTTCGTCGCAATTTTTAATTTAATTTATAAAATTCTCATTTCAACATTAATTGGGAAGGAATTCTTACTTTTCTTATATAGAACATTTAAACAATCATAAAATCATTACATTTAATAATTATTGTAAAGTAAGTTGAGTCTCAATTTAAATTTAATAAGAGGGGACCTGGCTATTTTAATATAAGTTGAGGTGTCATGTGGTGAGTACAACCACCATATAGGGGGTAAATCTAGTGTTTATTATATTAAAAATTCATTGTTCACATTATAATTTGATCAATTAATTCTAATCCTTGTAATAAAATATATATTATTGATTATAATTAATGTGTATATATTTATTTCATCATTCATGCATATACCTTATGAAAAAGGGGAAAGAAAAACGATGATCATCACATTGAACATTTACATAGATCAGAACAAATGATAATAACAATATCCTTAATATTAATGGGGTGTCTTGACATATGTTATCCATATTTAATAGTATAATAAATTAAATTTTTTGTTATTAGGGATTATCTTTATCTCATTTTAAATCTCACACATAAACATTAACCCATTATGATCTTTATTTACAACTTGTTACAATAGGGAATCTATCTTTTGATCTGAATATAAACATTCCTTATTATTTTAAAGTAGATAAATATTTTTTATATGATGTCAATTAGTTAGTATAATAAATTATTAATGGATAATATTTGGTTACCACTATTCCATAAAATGTATTTTTTAATAAAATAAAAAAACTGGATAGTATAATAAATTATTCCTCTTCATAATTTTTAAATAATTCTAATAAATATTACATTTTAATATTATATAACCTAATCTCTGTAAATATCCATCCCCAATGATAAATTATAGAATATTATTATTGAGAAATTCTAACATAGTTATTTAGTATCTCGATTGTCATTGATTTTTCTACAGACAATCATATATGTCATCGTTCATAACATATTCTTATTCAATTTATATATCCACTTTTTATAATTTTTGGTATCCCAGTAACATTATATTCTCGATTTATTCATTAATATACCTCCATTTAGAGCTTCAAAGATCATATTATCATAAAGATCTTAATCTTCTATAATATATAAAATGTTTAGCCTATTGAGATAATATTTAATTATATATTATCTTCTCTTAGAGACTTGGTTGTTATATTGTCAACTCCTCTTGTTTATTTTTTTAAATCATCAAAAAAATTCTATAAAATAAATTTATAAATTCTTTTTCAAATTAGTATATTAACTCAAATTTCATTTTCCTCAATTTAATTACTCGCTTTTGCTCACTTAATTTCTAATTCAGTCCAATATTCTCTCCGATGGTTCTTCCTACATTATCACATTATATTATATTTACCATGACAAAATGTATATAAATAAATTATTGGAATTTTATTTTTTAATATTATTTGTCATTTTATCCTAATAAATAATTGTCCCATCGATTCAGATAAAAGGATTAAGAATCTTATTATCAAAATATTTCCTTAGGTATCATAAATATATATTTTCTATTGATGTATAAAACCCATTCAATGATAAATATTTTATATTGAGTTATTTTGTAAAGGAATGGGTAAAAATAAAATAATAATATAGGGTTTATATTAACTCAAAAAATGTCATATATCATCCTATCATGATCTTGATCTTCTCAAAATAAAGAACATATACTCTTATATTTATCTGTAATACATAATAAAAATATGATATATATATCCATGATTATTTGAGATAAGATCCATTGATGAAATTTTTTGTCTTTCAACCATCCTCGAACTCCCAAGAAATTATTCAAAATAATTGTATTGTAAATATTCAAATAATATTATAATTTATTACAGTTTTAATTCCAAAAAAATCATGAATCACAAACAATATTTTATTATTTAACCAATAAATATAAGTGTCATCTTAGAAAGATTCATTTTATTGGAATATTTATTTCTAAAAATATAAATCATTGTAAACTCATAAATTTATCAATAGTATATAGGTTTAAAACCCTTTTATTGTACATATCGTAAGAGAATATTATCTCATATAAAATCACACTAACATAGTTAATGTTATAAATTACACGAAGATATTATTATTAAATCTTATGAAATGACCCTTACAAAATAAATCATCCAATTATTGAATAAATATTTTGTGCTCCTACATACCCAATTAAATTAACATTTTATCATTTATAATTATTCGTTTATAGAAATTAAAATCATTAGTTAGATAGAATTAAATAATGACACTTTCAATGAAAATATTATTTTCTTCGGTCAAAAATTTCTTTTTCAATCTCTTATTGTTATCCTAGTCACACATAATATAGTTGAATAATTGTAATAGAATTATCTTTCCTTTGATTATTTTCCATTTATTTATTGTTTTTCTCATAAAATCTGAATGAATATTATAGAATTAATTCCATTTTAATTTATTTTATTAAATAATAAAAATTGGGTTGTATATATAATCACTCCATAAAAAATTTAATTCATTTTAGGGTCCTATTATACATATCAAATCACTTCATAAAATATTCTAATAATTTTGAAAATCTAAAACCTAGTTCAAAACACATAAATATAGTTTGTAATGTATTTTTCATAATTTAAAAACTACAAGTATTTTGTATAATTTTATATTCACTACATAAATATTCCATCTTGAAACACATTCACATTGTCATTTATCTCATATATATTCTTAAATAAATACACCATCCTGCATTCTAGATTAAAATATGTATTTTGTGAAAGAACCTTCCATATATTATCAAAACATATATCATCCATTAATCACCATTATAATCAAATATATATATTCTATTAAAAGGGTATCTAAACAACAAATTTTCAAAATATTGAACATTTTTATAGATAATACCATATTATTATCATTATGAGTTGAACTAAATAATATATCATGTATTATCTTAATTGATTGCTATAATATTAAATATATATGGCAAGGTATTCATCGAAATAAAATTTACATAACTTTAACCATCTATGTATAGGAAACCTATTCATATTAATTTGTTAGTTGGATCATCAACCATTACCCAATTTCAGCACACATCAGAATTATTGTTGTTTCTTAGTCACCCTAATGGACATCCTCAAATTCTTATGTATATATTCTTAAACATTAACATAAAACATTTTATTAAAACACCTATTGATCCTAAGAATATTTAAAATATTCCTTATATACTCAAACAACTCTTATAATTCATGGGAACCCTAATAACCATGGAATATAGTGGGAATAAATATTTTAAACTATTGACCATAATATCTTTGCTTATCAACAGAATGGTTCTCATGTAGAAAACAATATGCATACCCCTCATGAGAATCCATAATGACATTGTGGGGGTGTACTATAATAAAATAGTAAACATAAATCATAATCAAAATATGTCACAAAATATAGTACCATAGAAAATATTAAATATCTAACCATAAGGGGATCCAATCTAATGAAATTCCTAATAATAATGAATGTCAACTTGAAAAAATATTTAAAATACAATCAATAGATATACTTAAATGATGTTTATAAAATTCCATAGAGATATTCAAAAAATTTAAATATCTTCACCTCCAAATTTCTCCATAAAAGTAACCTTAATGACACTAATTTTTATTAAAACTTAAACCATTTAATATCACACAATAAATTATAAAATTCTACCCCAGCATTTCTAAAATATGAAATTGAATAGTTTATCATGAATTATAATTTCAAACATATAAAATCACAACATTATTTCTTTAAAACACTAAAATCCATTTAATGTAAATATATTAATGGATAAAAGAAATAAAGAATCATAAAAAATAAAAATCCATTGATTTTAATGTTATAATCTTTCATTTTTTTCACATTATATGAAAACTCGTTTTCAAATCATGGGAACATAACTAGAAGTGACCCTAGCTGGGATGAATAGTGTCTTTATAACTTGTATACCTTTTTTAATAGGTACATGATCCCAGTTCCATTCATATTTTCCATTCTAAAACATGTATTTTTGTCGAAATGACTTATACATAATTAGTATAAATCATAAATAATATATATAAAATCAAAAAACCAACAAATTAACCCCGAAAATATCTTTTATATTACATAAAAGACAATTAAATATAACTAGTATGACATGGATCAATAAAAAATGTGTTATCTAGATTATTAATCACACCTATATCTGAAGTTATAATGATTCCATCTCTTATATAGCATGTATCCCTAAATTAGAATTGTGATCAGATATGATTTCTTTAAAACCCATTAAGGTCTAAACATGATCTTGGAACCCATGTCAGCGTGGGACATAACTATAATCATTAAGATGACTTCCTCATGTAAAATTAATGTGTTCTAGTAAGCAAATATATACTAGTTGGAACAATTTTGTAATGACCCAAACATTATTTAAATGGATATTATTCATGGTTTAATTAAATTTATTTTTACAGATATAACAAACATATGAACATCATTGGTTTTATGTTTTTGGATTTCAAAATACCATTAACAATTGTTACCATTTCAAATTTAGACATTAAATAGTGATCACATGAATAATATAAATATAGGGATTTAACAATTCCAATTTACTCATAACATGGAAGCGATGACCTCATCTAGTATAGATTATCAATTCGATGCTCATTTTTCGGAGCTCGCAAATGATGTGAGGTCATTGGGATTCACTCAATACCGAGCCCAAGATGTGCTTCAACATGTAATGCTCAAACATAACCACCTACTGGAGAAGTGGAAGTTGATAGATATTACCAACCGAGAGATGTTATCTAAGCCAGCCCAAAGTCTGTCACCATCTCTATCCTTACCCATTGGTCTTATGCAGAATCAATAAGGGGTTATGTTATAATACCATAGCACTATGATTATTTGTTTTATTTTTTTATATAATATTTAATATACATTCAATTTATTATTGTAACTTTGTAAATAGTTTTTAAATTAAAAATATTATGTTTAGTTAATATTCAATTAAAAAATATATTTTGTTCAATTTATGTATTTTGGAATTAAATAATATTTAAATAAATATATTTTTAGTTAATTTATTTTTATTAAATAAAAATTATCATATAATTTTTATTATTATCATATAATTTTTTATTAATGTTTGAAAGTTGTTTTTATCACAACCCAGTAATTTTCAATAAATGGAAATTTCTTATTTGAAATTAAAAAATCACAAATTTATAAAATTATTTTGATAAAATGAATATTATTTCTGAAATGAGAATTTCAAAATTATCCAATTGATATTTTTTTTATTTCCATAGAAAGTAGAAATTTTGGGTAAAAATTAAATACCTTTTAATTATATAATGGTTTTTATGACATCATAATAACCCAATAGTGATGTAATAGAATACTAAAAATGTTTTTTAGGCCAAAATATTATTTATGATTAAAATAATGTGATTTTTGGATTGATTTATTCATTTTACAATTCTTTAGTGGACCCTCCAAGACTTATAAAACACCTTTTCATTTTAAAATGTTTTCCTTGAGAGTGTGACTCACCAGCACATAAGCAAGCCTAATATTTAAAGAATTTCAGAAATTTTCCATATAAAATATTGTTTTCAAATGCCTATTGGAAATAACCATGTAAAAAACAATGGGATGGTTTGTGTTTCGATTATTATAATGTGTATGATCTAAAACCTAAATAATAATTAATTTCATTCATTTTACTATATAAACCCACCAAAACTACGACTTACTATTCACTAAATGCCTTTGTATCTTGACTGACCTCTCCCCTACTCCCTCTATAATCCTCTCAAGGCACACCAAACTCTCATAAAGGCTACCTGAAGTCCCGCCCAAGCATTTAGGATCACTCTTCCAAGTAATGGATTTCTTCATTTCTCATTTTTGTCCAAATTGATTTATGTTACATGGCCATTTTATTTTCAATTAGAAATATTGGGGTTTTATTTTTAACCCCCATACATCCCTATTTATTATTTAATGATTATAGATCCCTTTATCTCTCATTAATTCCTCCAATTTACACTCTTTACCATGTTGAAATTTCATAAGGAATTTATATGTTGTCATTTACATTTTATAAATTCATTATTATTATTATTCTAAATTGCATTACATTTTTTTTGGAAATGTATAAATATGAGCCCCTTAATGATAATTTCATTTATATATGGTGAGACATATTTTTCTCTCTCATCAATGATTTTTATAAATTCTTATGTCATTTAATTATGGTATCGAAATTTCACCATGAATTTCCAAGTCAAAGTCATTGTGTAGTGAATACCACGACCATTTTTCAATCAAACGTATTCACCATTGGGCACATTTATTTTTTGATTATATTGTTTCATGTATGCATTAAACATTGAATTGTCTTGGAATAAATAACAATGTTCAATGATTCCATGTTATATGCTCGATGTGGCACACATATGCATGAAATGAAATGATTCAGAAGGGTGTGCCCTGATATCCCTCCAATGAATTGGGAAATGATTAATTCTATTATAGGTCAAGTGAAATGAGGGTTTAATCCTACTAATTAATGTGAAATTATTCTTTACTCATGATCCATGTGCAATAATACATGGCTCATTCTAATACCAAGTTAAGTGTTGTTTCCACATTTCCATGTTTGGTTTATCAGGTTATATCATGCCTTTAGGTTAATTCATATCTTGTGCTCTATTGGTATTCATATTTCCTGACCTATATTGTATTTTTCATGTTATTCTTTGTTTACACCTTTACTGGGATTTATAGATGACTTATTTTTAAAATGTCCTCTGGTTATCCCCTACAATGCGTAGTATGAGGGAATATAGTGATCATGTAATGTATGTTTTCAATAAATATATTGTGTTTTATGTTTTATGTCAATATGAAATTTTACTAAGACCCAAATACACTATACCATTCAATATCCTATGTTGTATCAACTGATTATTTTATTTAGTAAATCATGTATAAGATTATAATTAATAGTAGTGTTGTTATAGTTCATACCATATTATAGGATTAGTTAATTTTGGGAATAGGATTAGAAAACCCTAGGGAATCCATAGAGATAAGAATATGTAAAATAAAAAAATCACTAAATTTTTGGGAGTATAGAGTAAGTGGTTTATCATGAAAATACAACCATGTCTGGATATGAGAAGTAGAGGAAGCTCTGGCACAAATGTAACTGAAGTGAAAACTCTAACATTGAGTTTCAGGATGAACTATGGTATCCTGGGACATGAAAATGGTCCTTGCGGCACAATGGGTTACATCACCCACCGGGGGAATGCCTTGTTAAATTTACAAGATTTGTATTACCATTGTTAATGAAATAAAAAAAATCTCTAAATACTTTTTTTTGTAAGTAGATAATGGATAACATGGATTTAATCATATAGATGCATAAGTTAAAGAAATAAAAGTTATTTGTAAGTCATCCATTCTTGTCCTTGAATTACCCTTTATGTGTTCGCCCTAACATTCCTTTTTTCCAGTCAATGGTCGGTAATAAGAGGACTAGGAATAACAACTGATGCGATGGTCAATGTGATGAATTTACTAATGTGATTCCTAATCAATGGGGTTGGAAATCATGACATTTGTCATGGTACTCTCTATGTTAAATTTATATTTTAATAAAAAAATGGGACAAGAGGATTTTTCAACCCCGCCCCCCAAAAAAAACAAGATGAAATCGAGAGATAAATGAGACAAAGGCCTCTTACTTTTAATGGATCATCTGATCCCTCTACTGCCGAACAATGGATCAATTTCATTGTAAAAATATTTTCCAACATTCAATGTTCTGATAAAGAGAAGGTTCTGCTGGATGCATATCATATAGAGGTTGAAGCTAATCAATGGTGTGAATTGATTAAAAATATTAATCCTTAAGAGGAGATAAAGGCATTGGAATGAAACGATTTCTGGAAAATGTTTTTTGACAATTAGTTTCCTCACACCCTCCGACATAATATGGAAATGGACTCACTTTCCCTCAATCAAAAATACGACGTATCTATCAGAGAATATGTGGAGATCCTCCCAAGGATAGATCTATATTCCACTGGATTTATCATTAACACCGAATGAAAGGCTGACCACTTCTTTAGTAGGTTGAAACCTACCCTAAAAAATGCCCTCGCGATTCGTGACTTCGATATCAATGAATAAATTACCCGATGTTCCCTCAAGGTCTAAATGGATATCATAGAATCTCATAGGTATCATCGGGATAAGAAGCATATGGTGGACATAAATTATTGTGACCTGTGGGATAAATCCAATGGTGCTAAGAAAATCTATCACCCCACTTTCCAATGATGCGGAAAGAGGAACACTAGAAATTCACTGATGGGGATGATGAAATGCATTAGGTTCGGAAGAGAAGGATACCTAGCCATTAAATTCCGACAAGAAAATTGAACGACTATAAGATAGTAGAGGAATGATCCATTACACTCTTACCACATTATTTATTACTTCAACTACAAATAACTAGAGTAGCTTTAAAATCTGTGGCCTAAACCACAGGATTTTGGAGGCAACCGACAACTTCCAAGGTAGCAAGGGAGAGATTTTTCCATCTCTACTGCTGAAGTGAACCCCGAAAACGATATGCTGAATGTTATGATAGTTATTAATTCATGAATAGTGAACATACTTGTTGAATCTTGATATACACATTCTTTAGTATCAAAAATGTTTATTAGAAAAATTTCACTACCACAAAATATCATGGAAGTAAAGACGTCGGTGAGTATAGAATATGGTGCAATAATTGCAACTTAGGAATATAACTCATCGCCTATCAAAATTGGAGGTATGATCTTATCAGTGAACCTCATCATCATACCACTCGTAGAATTTGATGCAATTCATGGCATGGATTCTCTTTACTTATACAGAGCCAACATAAATTTTCATTAGAGGGAAATCACACTTCATATGGATAATCGACCCCAGATTCTGTACAAGTGCAAGGAGGAGGATGAATCTTTTTTATCGCCATCATTTCAAGTGTGGAAATTATTGTCCTATGATTAGATTTATCTGGCTCAGATGATTGATTCCATGGAGGAAACCATCCTTGAAAACATACATACTATGAGAGAATTCAAATAAGTGTTTCCTAAAGAATTTACGGGACTTCCTCCTATAAGATATGTCGAATTCTAAATTGAACTTAAACCGTGGGCATTACCAATATAAGAAACCCAGTATATAATGACTATTGAGGATCATGATGAGCTAAAGAAACACATATAGGAAAATTCTAATAAAGGTTTTATAAACCCATGTGCTTAACTAAGAGGCACACCAGTCCCCTTTTTCTATAATATGGATGGGTCAATGTTCCATTAAAATGGTTATCGTGAGATTAATGAAATCATGATAAATAAAAAGTATATTTTTCCTAAAATTTATGACTTGTTCAATCATCTACATGGATCACAATACTTTTACAAGGTGTATTTTTGATCAGGATATAACCAAGTAAGAGTGAAGAAGGAGGATATCCCCATGATTTCTTTTTGAACAATTTACATGCTCTATGAATTTAGAGTAATGCCTTTCAGACTCAATAATACACCAGAAATCATCATGGACATGGTTAATAGAGACATTAGAGATTCCATATACAAATTTTTGTTAGTAATTAAAGATGATATTCTAATATACTCAATAACCAAGTAGTAATAAGGAGATCATCTAAGAAATGTACTAGATACCTTGCGAAAAGATAATATCTATGAAAAGTACATAAATTGTGAGTACTTCTTAAAGGAGGTATCATTCATGGGATATATCATCGTAATAAATGGGATATCTATGGATCCCTCCAAAGTAGCTTCAATTTATAGATGGGTGATATAGAAATCGGTGACATATATATGTATCTTCCTAGGGTTAGCTGGATCACATCTCTAATTTTTGAGAAATTTCCCACTATTGTCCAACCCAATTTCCAAGCTAAATTGTATGGGAGTAATGTTTTCATTGAGTTATTAATGCTATGAGAGCATCAAGGAGAAGAAAATGAGGCTTATAACAATGTTCATTCTCAGACTAACCACTATTGGAGAAAATTTTGTGGTATTTAGTGATGCTTTAAGGAATGGCTTGGGCTGTGTGTTGATACAAAATGAAAAACTTATTTCATTTTCATCCATGAAAATAGATGTTCATAAGAATAACTATCAAAGTCATTATCTGGAGATAGATGTAGAAATCTTGTTTTTGAATATTTGGAGGCATTACCACTTTGGGGAGATGTGTTAAATATATACAGACAACAAATGTCCCATTTATATATACACACACAGAAAGAGTTGGAAATGAGTGAATAAGGATGGTTAGATCTGATCAATGACTATGACTGGTCAATTAATTAACACCATGGGAAAAAAAGAATGTGGTAGATGGTCTATGTAGAAAGGCCCCAATATTTCTATCATTGATGATAATTGAAAATGATACAATCTTTTTAGATTTGATGTATATAGACATGGGAATCATAATGAAGGGAGCATCATTAATCCTTTGGCAAATGATTGCTCAACCGACTCTTTGGGAAATTTTAAATGATGATCAAAAATATTATCTATGAATTCAGATGAATGTGGAAACTATTATAAAAGATAAATCATTGGAGTTCAATGTTAGTGAACAAGGAATTGTGATATTGGGTTCGAGAGTATGTTTTCTATCAACTCTAGAGTTGAAAAAAAACGTTTTGAATGATGTACATAGTTCGAATTTCTCTATTCACCCTGGGAATCCAATGATATATCTAGATCTTTTAGAGCATTATAAGTGGGATAAGAAGAATAAGATGATCACTGAGTATACATCAAATTTCCTGGTATGTGATCAAGTAAAGTCTAAGAGGTAGAAGTCTAAGGTGATGATGAAAAACATACCCATACCATCATGGAAATGGGAGAACATCACCATGGACATTGTCACTCGAAATCCAAAGACATCCAAATGAAAAAATGATATCTGGGTTGTTGTGAATAGTGTTACAAAGACTACACAATTCATTGAATTTCATGAGGATTTCTCACTGAAAAAATGTGAACAAATATACACCAGATACATGATAAGGATGCATAGTGTACAACTATCAATAATATCTGGTCGAGATCACTGATTCACTTATATATTTTTTAAGAGTCATAAACATGCTCCAGATACTGAGCAGAACATCAGTACGGCTTATCATCTTAAACTGAATTCCAATTTGAGCGGACTAAAGAAATACATGAAGACATGTTCAGAGCGTTCTCAGTGGATTTCAAAAGAGGATGGGATCAACATCTTCCTCTTGTTTAGTTCTCTAATAATAAAATTTTCTACTCATGAATCCAATAGTCTTATTATGAATCCCCATATAAGAAGAGATTAAAAGAACTAATATGTTTGGATGATTTTGGGGAGAGAATACTCCTAGGTCTAGAAATGGTCGATGAAATGATGGGGATAGTTAAGACCATCTAATAACACATTAAAGCTGGTCAGAGTCGAAAAAAGAGATATGATGATAATCATCTATGAGACCTAGATTTTTATGTCGAAGAAATGGTATTCCACATTATATCACCTTGGAAAATAGTTATGATATTTAAGAAAAAGTGAAATATTATTCCATGGAACATCTTCCATTTTAAGCTCCTTGATCCCATTGGAGTGGTGTCCTATCGACTAGCACTCCCAAAAAACCTATCTCATGTACATTATGTATTCCATTTATGACTCCTGAGGAAGTACATACCTGACCCATCACATTTACTCAATCTAGAGGTGGTACCATTGGAGAATCACATCTCACGTGAAGGGAATCTAGTGAGGATTTTAGAACATAAGAAAAAATTTATTTGAAATAAGAAAGTTCCCCTCATGAAAGTGATCTGGATAAACAAAAGGATTGAAAAGGAATCATGAGAATCAGAGGAAGTGATGAAGTAGAGCTACTCATGACTCTTTAGTGCGGGAGAGGTAAATTTTGTGTGAGAAAATTTTTAGGGTGAAATTGTAACGACCAAAAATTAAATAATTAATATTCATTTTGATTTAATTAAATGTCTTATTAGGGATATATAAAAAATATTCACTTCTATGGTTTTATGTTTTTTGTTTTTAAAATACCATTAATAACTATTATTTTTGCTAATATAGTTGTTGAATAGTGATCACTTGATAATTATAAATATAGGGATTTAACAATCCAATTTACTCAGACAAAGGAAGTGATGGCCTCATCCAATAGAATATCTCCATAAAAATCCCATTTTTCATAGCTTATAAAAGAGGTGGCATTATTGGGATCACTCTTTACCAAGACAATGACACGCTTTAACATGTTATGCTCTAACAAAACCCCCTATGGGAGATGTGGATGTTTATAGAGTTTACCACCCGATCGATGTTATCCATGCCACCTCAAGAGTCTATCTCCATCGCACACCATACCTTTTGGTCATATTCAAGTGTTATAAGTGGATATGTAACATGATCATAGAAAAATGATTATGTTCATTATTTTTTCATATATTAAAAAATAATCATTTGTTTTATTATTGTTACTTTGTAAATAGATTTTAAAGTATAAACAGTATTATTAGTTAATATTAAATTAAGAAATATAGTTTGATTAATGAATATATTTTTTAGTTAAATAATATTTGATTAACATATTTTTATTAAATTAATTTGTATTAAATAGAAAAGATCATATAATTTTTCTAAATATTATAGTAATTTTTTCTTAAGGTTTAAATGCAGTTTTTTAATAAAAATAATTTTCGATAAATGTTGATTTTTATTTTAAAATTAAGAATTCCAAATATTAGAAAATTATTTTGATAATATTAATATTATTTTAAGAATCAGGATGTTGAAAGTATACAACATTTAAATTTTCCTAATTTTCCGAGATAGTTTAAATTTTGGGTTAAAATTAAATAGCATTTAATTATATAATGGGTTTTAGGACATCATAATGACCCAATAGTTGTTTAATAAAATACTATAAATTGTGTGTTCAGACAATATATTTTTTAATATAATTTTTTTTTTGATTTTAGGTTTTTTTGTGTTATTTTTCAAAGCCTTAGTGGACTCTCGAAGACATATAAAAACATTGTTATTTTTGAATGATTTTTTTAGAGTGTGACTCACCACCACATAAGAACGCCTATCATTTTATGAAGCTTAGTAATTGGCCATATAAAATATTTTTTCCACTCCCCATTAGTTCAAACCATGGGAAAAACCCATTGTATGATTTTTGGTCTTTATTAGTTTAATGTCTAGGGTCAAAATCCTAAATAATAAAGAATTCCTTCCCTTTTCATATATAAACCCACCCAATATCCCACATCCTCATCTCTTAAAGCCTTTGTAGCTCGACCAGCTTGGT
Organism: Viscum album; assembly: GCA_963277665.1. Classification (NCBI taxonomy): domain Eukaryota; kingdom Viridiplantae; phylum Streptophyta; class Magnoliopsida; order Santalales; family Viscaceae; genus Viscum; species Viscum album. Next base: position 1,350,039,206 of record OY728147.1, on the reverse strand, counting down.
TCCTCCTCTCTCTATAATCATCCCAAGGCACCCAATGCTCTCATGAAGCCTCTATAAATCCCCTCCCAAGACTTTGGGATCATACTTCAAAGTAATGAATTTTTTCAATTCTCATTTTTGTCCAATTTTCATATTATATATATGCCTATTTTCTCAACTAGGAATATTGGGGTATGATTTTTCACCTCCCCCTTACATCCCTCTTTATGTTTGAATGATGAGATATCCCTTTTTCTCACAATAATTATTCCCATATACACCGGTTAACATGACAAAATTTCATATGGAATATCTCTCTTCTTGTTTACATTCATGTAATTCTGTTATATTACGATTCTATGTTCCATTACATGTGTTGGGACATGTATATATAATACACCCTTCCTGTAAATTTCATTTACATATGATGATACATCCCTTTATCTTTCATCATCTAATTTTATGAATTCTTATGTCATGCGATTATGTTGTTGAAATTACACCGTGACTTTCCATGCCAATGTCATTGTGTAGTGAATACAATTCCCATTTCTCAATTAATGGTATTACCCATTGTGAAAATTTACTTATTGATTATATAGTTCCATATATTTATTCTGCATTACATTATCATGGAATAAATGATGATGATCAATGATTCAATGTTATGTGATCCATGTGGTTCACTTATGCATGAAATGAAATTATTAATTAGGGTGTGCCCTGATAGGGTCGTAATGCATTAGGTAAAGATTAGTATCACGATACATCAAGTGAAATGAGGGCATAGTAATTATAATAAAGTTCAGTGATGGTTTACTCATGCTCCATGTGCAACACGTCTTGGCTCATGCTAATACCATGTTTAGTGTTGTGGCCACATTTCCTTGTTATGATTATCATTCTATATCATGAATTTATGTTCATGTTTATCTTAATCTCCATTTATATCCCTATTTCTGAAAATGTGTTGTATTACACATGTTATTCATTTCATAATCCCTTACTGGGATTTATACCCCACTAATTCTTATGCATTTCCTCGGGATATCTCATGAAAAGCTTTGTATGAGGGAATGTAGTGGTCATGCAAAGTCTGTTTTCAATAAAGATGTTGTGTTTCATGTTTTAAGTCGTTATGTAATTTTAGTACGCCCAAAAGAGTCGTGAACTCTAGATTATCTATGTTGTATCAAGTGTAGTGTTTAGGTAATAAATCATGTTTAACTCTGTAATAAAGAAAAGGATTGTTATAAATTTAACATGATGGAATATGATTAAACACAAAATTACTACTAAAAAATCTAGAATCATAATTCTGTAAGTTTAATCATCAAATAAATTAAACTATTGAATCCATGTATAATATAAATAAAAAAGAAATAAATTTAATCATAACTCCTAACAAATAAGAAATATATCTAATACTAACCTACATAATAAAATTTAAAAAATAATTTTAAACTCGACTTAAAAAAAGAATCAAAATATTATGATAGTTAATGATTCATGATACATAATAATTACACCCTATACCCATCTCCAAACACCATGTAAAGCATCATCAATTATCACCTTAATCATACCCAAATAAAAATCCAACAACAAAAAGTGATATATAATAAGATAATATACTATACTCATAAAATGATAGGCATGTGAAAAGATATCTCAGTGGTTATCTCCATCATAACACAAACCCAACCATTAAATTTATATTCATTTAATTCTATATTAAAATATAATTGAATGATGATATTGTTTTTCTAAAAAAATAGAACATGTTTATAACATAAACCCAATCATTCCAATGTATTTTAATTCATTGAATCAGAATAAAACACAAATAAAATATTTCCACATAAAAATAATTTTAATATTTTCATCATAGTTCTATATATTTCATCACAATCACCCAATTATGTAATGTAAAATAAAAAATCCAAATTACATTAATACTAAATTAACTGAACTCAAATAAGAATTTATCTATATTTTTATGTAGAAATCATTAGTGTGAATGATCATTAATGTAATAGTGTGAATATAAATATTAAAAAAATAAGAAAAATTATCCATAAATATACTATTATTAAAGTATCTTAAATCATATCCAACATCAAAAGATCATAGTAAAACAAGTAATGAATAAAAAAATCGTAATATTATTAGGGAGATGATGGATATATGGAAGATGTATATATTACCACTAATGGTTTTAGGGATTATAAGAAGTTATTTGTCACATACTAAAAAATCACTAATTTCTTCTAATAAATCCTTATAACTATATTAATTATAACCAAAAATATTTGAATATATAATATTTTTACATATATGTGATAAATGATTTGTAATTTATAATACAGATTATGGATAGTTCATTTTTCATTAATGTTGATTTTTACTTATGTTTTTATCATTTTATTATGGTGATGATGTGTTTAGAACTGAATTCTTCTAACTGGGTCAATATATGCTGGATGGGTCTCGAAAAACATTGATAAGACACTGAGTTATAGATTATAGGAATTGATAACCTTTTGTTATTCTTTGTTAATATCCTCATGTATTCCTCTAGTATTGAAGAATTACTTTTTATTATCATTGTTCAAAGAGGGTATGAAAAGATGATTGTCTCTCATGCATTAAGGTGATCTAGAGAGGTTTAGTTTACGGATTCTATATAATTATATTGATAACGATTCATCATGTAAAATTATTCTCATTATACCCATTGAAATTATATAATATTATTTATAAAAATTTGGTTCTAAATTTTATTATTTTAAAAATTACCTTATATAAAATTTTACTATAAATATGCCCCATGACAAATGATAATAGTAATAATAATAATATTTTACATTAAATTTATTTCTCTACCTAATGGTTATTTGAATATCTCTTCTAATAAAATAAAATATAATACAAATGATGGAAATTTTGTAATATAAATAACATCTATAAGACCTTTAGAATGTCCATAAAATACTCATCAACTTTTATCAAAGCATTTATAATAAATAATTATTCATGAAATATCATCATATTATTCATTAATTAAAAAAAATAAAAAATATATTCACTAACTTGTGAATAAATGGTTATTATTATTCAGAAAAAATATATTCTCAACTCAACTATATAGTGATTAGTTTTTGTGATTAATATAACTTACATAATTATTATTTCACTATCTTGATAATAATATTTATTATTCTATTATAAAAATATTTTATTTATCTATAATTTTGGATATACATATTTTGTTACTCCCTAGGATACTATTTTGATGGAATTAAAGAATCTTGAATAATTTCATGGATTAGCATCTTGTGTCACAACAATAATACCATAGATAAATAGGTTAATATTTTAATTAGAATAAAATTATTTAAACACTTATTATGTAACATTTTTACATTTCCATTAAATTTCATCAAGTTGGTTTTCTACTTGTTTCATTGACCATGTTCTGGATATATCATTCATCTAATACCTAAAATGAAATCATTGATATTCCATTATTGTCATTGACGTAATTTGATAGTTACACTTCTATTAAATTTATTTTGATATTATTTTAAAATCATAAAATTAATAAATAATTTGTTCTCATATTCATTCAAAGTCATATAATTATTTACTCCCTAAATATATCAGACATCACTATGAGTATATGTTTTCAAAATTTTTAATATTTCATTAATGTACATGATTCCTTTATCCGTAATAATAATCAAACATCTTAATATCAATAAATATTTCAACATATTATAATATTAATTGTTATATATAACATATATGATTATTATTTTTGGTGTCAACCACATAACCTCTTCTATTATATATTGACAATTGTGAAAATTCATTATTCTAAAACCATTAACTTATGAGTATCCAACACATAATAGTCCAGATGAATTTTCCTGGTAGAAATATATCTTCTACACCACATAAAAATTGTTATAATTTTATCATCACACACCAATGATCTCGTTGTAGTGGGAAAATATCATATACATTCTATGATAAAAATAATATAAAGACATTATGTCATTTATATTACATAGAAGAACCCTCATAATGTGATCTATTTTCAAGTAATATTTATATCTTTAAATATATATAATGTTAAAATTTTAGGGGTTGTTTTTCCTATGATTCAATCTCCAACTGAATCCCACATGTACATGAGTTACCTAATAATAAAATTGAGTTATCTAAATAACATTTTATATAAACAATTGTGTTGATATAAATTTTTATTCAATTGGTTGAACATGTATTCATCTATAGAATCACATTACACCACAACCTTGCCCCGTTGAGAAATGTAACTCAATATGTGACACTTTTGAAATATATTACCCATTTATTCATGTGACCATACATCATTGGATAATACTGTAGTTGGTGAATTTTCACAATATTGTTTGATTGAATCATTAAAAACTACAATCACATCAAGAATCTAGTTAATGTTTCATAACCAAAAAACTATTTCAGCTATATAAGAATGTCATAATAAACAGAGACTCAGTAGTAGTATTGGTGACCACAAGATTTATTTGTTATATTACAACTCATATATACAACATTAAGAAAATAAAAAAATAATGAATATGTTTTTAGACCATATTATCCCATTTTAAAAATACATTCAATATATATCCTGATCAATATTTCTATATTACTTATATAAAAATGTTATATATACTAAATAAACTACAAATAAACTAGGATTTTTCTATAAACTATTTAATTCATCTCTCTTGTCTCTTCTTGATGTATATATACCATGGTTACTTCCTATAAATAATAAATCTTTTTACATGGATTGAAATTTAATGATATATCCCGTCACTATTAAGTATGGAATTTGTGTACATTATTCATCCCTCATTTTTTCTATGAGGATACATTTTGATAAATAGATGTTCACCACAAGACATTTCAACGAATCCAATATTATATAATTCTATACATAATATTTTTTTTATCCATTCAATAAATGTTTCTTGATTTATTCCAAGTATCCTCTTATGTCTATAATGATGTATCAGTATCCATAGAATTTGGGTTTCTTTCCCATATTATTTTATATAAATTCAATTTTTTAACTGATAAAAAATAAAAAATAATACATTTGTGACATATCACATCAATAATATGTTTTTAACATATAGTACATTGAAAATTAATGCACTCCCAGAGATCCTCTTGTGAAAATAATGATCACCTTCATATATTATGAAATTAAATTATATCATAACTTAATCAAACTGATTATTCCACGATACTCAACATTTATTTAATGGATTAATTTATATCTATAATACTAATAACATATTGAAATAAATTTGATTAAAAATTTATTTTTGTTGCGTCAGGTTGATATCTTCTACAATCCTTTGATTATTCATTACAATTTTTACATCTATTTTATATATTTCATCATTATGGTATTCTTCAGTGAAAAAAATAATTATGATGGTTGTATCTATATAAAATATTTTAAAGGATGTTTATATTATATTCCTTGATATTGTAAACCCCTTAAAAACAAATCGTGTTGTATGGGTTCTGAATTTCTCATTTATGTTTAGTATTTACTTGAATTCTCATTTGGAGGAAATGTGATTTACATCCACTAGAGGATGTAAAAAATCTCAAAAATGATTTTAGTATATGATATAGTTTTTACAATTCAAATATTTTTTCTAATGTAATATTTTTTATTTGATTACATGATTCGTGTATGAACTGGGCTCATCATTGTTAACTAATATTTAGTCAGAGTCATCCATAATAAAAAATAAAATATCTCATGCTTTGGTTCACTTGTATAAAAAGTATGCCTTTGGAATAACCTCGTCTATATGGTTTTTTGGAATTAATTCTTACACTAAATCATTTGTACCATAAGCCTCACATTAATCTTTTTTTAACATAATCCCACTAAAAACTTGTTGGATATTCCCCCTCTCTAGAATGGATATACATCAATCAATAACTATATTTGTTTCAAATGAATATTATAATAATAATAACTAGAATCCATAGAATATATTATCATATTTTTTTATTTCCTTCACCTTTTAATTTTTTGGTAGTGATATCCGTAATAAATTCATTTCATTATAACATTCATATATGTGAGAAAAAAATATTCCCACAGTGTAGTTCATATAGAATATTTATTTCTTCATTATTAGACGATAATTTTAATAAAAATTCTTATAGATAGTAATATATATCTGTACAATGATACTGGAAGATTTTCATGATACAAAATTAATCTAACCATGTAAAATAATGTGTTTGTAAATATATTATTTGAACTATTTCATGGTTCCATATAAGGAGGGTCAGTCAATATAAATTCCTAAAATCTAACAGAAAAGTTAATATACCCTTATTTAAGATACACTACAACAATGTTTGAGTTTATACTTTTTATCCTATAACAAATTGATTCCTTAATTTACTCTTAAATTTTATAAATATATAAATTAAAATAAGCATATAACATATTTAATAGTAAAATAAATATCTACTATATTCATCGCTAAAAATTATTGTCTAATATTATACAACAATATATATAAGATGAAAAGTTAAATACAATTCCATATGAACTAATATTATAACATTTTTATCCAAATAACAAATTCCATTAAATGTCGATTTTGTTTTGTTTCCATGAATAAAATATTTCTATATCTCTAATGTTTATAGTTAAAAATAATCTAAATACACTTCATGGTATATCTATTCCCATAGAATTTATAAACATTACTATAGAGGTGATTAAATAACTACGTGTGATAAGAGTTACATGAAACTTTTTACTTGTTTTACACATATCTTTTTAATTATAGTACAGTTATATAATTTTTATCATGTTCCATCCCGTATCATATGTTATATTTATGAATGATGAAGCTCTTATTTTCAAACGTGAAAATAATTCTATCTGTAACTAAAAAGAACATTGATATATATATTTTTCACACACTAGGATCCTATTAATTATTCATAAATTCTATAATTAAATACATCAATAAATTATGTTGGTAGTCAAGAATACACATTACAAACATTTTTACTCCTTTAGAAGCTTGAATATCCACATCCCATCTTGAAACAATCTTGATTCTACTTTATTCATGTATTTTAATAATAATGTGTGTACAAAACACTATATATAAATCCTTTTTAAATGAAATATAATTATTTATTTAGATAAAAAGTATACATAAATCTTTATGTTTCTTCATCACCAAGGTATATTTCATCTTTTAGTGGACCTTCATTAAATATTTCTAACATTATAAATCATGATCCCGATATTTCCCATGATAATCCATATTTAGTCGATATGTTATATGGATCCTTAGTAGAATTGAATTTTTTTTAATTTTTTTCTTCATATTCAGTGGAAATTATGTTCATTTTTCATTCGTATATTTCATATTCTCTAGGATATTCATGTTTTGTCCTTCTAGGAGAGTCTCCTAAATATTGTTCAAATGATAATTCATAATAAATCAATATAATATCTAGGTAAGTTAGTCAATAATATCATCAATTCGTATCTCAATTATTTACTGGAATCCTTGAACCAATAAAAAACCAATAGAGATAACAATATTTACTACATAAGACATGAAAAATGTCACTTTATCTATGTTTCCAACTAAAGAGTTACTTCAGCATCTCATATCCATTTAGTCATTTATTCTCTAGAAAACTACATAGTATATGTGATAACATATTTTATACAACCATGTATTTATCAATTTTTTTGATCACTATCCATGGATTATGAAATACAATAATAGAAAGGAAATGCATCATCTATTTGTTTCCAAAAGACATAATCCTCCTCCTTACAAAACATCATAAGGGTCTCTATGAAAACCATAGACTGTAACGTATAAAACACCCTCTCTTGGTGAATCATAATGTGAAATATTCAACACCACTCCTAGAAGTTTATGTTAGTTATGAAATACTCATTATTTTCTATCAGTCTAAGGGATAATTTTAGGATTGAGTGAAATTTAATGATTTGGAAAAATTTAAGTCATTACTATGTTTAACATGTATGATTAAAAAATTATTTATTTAAACTACATCTATTTAATCATATAACAACATCCCTCTCTATTAGATTTTAAAAATGCAATCATATAAATATTCATGTAGAAAATATCCATATAACCATTCTCAAAACAAAAAAATTGGCCATTAAATGTAATTATATGTATTTTGGAGGCAACATTCAATTAATAGATTTTAAACATTCCATAATATATTGAGTGGAATATAGAATCCTGAATTATTAGTAATTTATTTTCTTGAACCAAGAAATAAAATCGAATTTAATGGACTATGAACATTTAATTTACCATTAATTTGGTTAATTTGAATCATTATATTAGTTTTGTCACATTGATAATTGAATTTGTCCCCATATATTTTTGGATAGGAACATAATATTGGTTATATATTAATATGGAATATATAAGTGATATTAGACTTCATATTTTCATGAAATAGTTTCATATAATTAAGAAAAAATATTTAATATTTAATATTTTTCAACATTGTTAATATTATATATATTTTTTATAAGTAAAATATTTTGTATGGATTGATTATTTATGAATAATCATTTTTAATGTTTTATTTTATCATTCTTATTATTTTATCAATTATAAATAATCATATTTAAATACCAAATAAAAATTTCAACATATAAAAAAACAACAATTTGTGGAATAAATTGAATAATCAACGGGTATGATCATTAACATTAATAGTTGGATGGATTATTAGGTGGATGATAAATGAATATTTGGTCTTATGATAATAACTATATGACACGAAATTAGAAAAAATTCCAATTTACCACATATAACTTTTATATCCCCTTCATTAGTTTCACCATGACATTATTTTTAACTTGGTCATCTTATTTGGGAACTACATGTATAACATATTAAATTTCACTCATGGGAGAGGGTGCCAATTTATTTTGTGTACATTTACAACCCATGGACATGTAATCTCATTCATAATATCAGTAACAGAATGTCAAAAAAATAATTATATATAATTTTATAATAAATTAATCATTAAAATACATTCAATAAATAATTATATTAAATATAAATTAAACATTTACGTAGACTAATATACATCATTATCATCTCTAGATATAACGACAACACGATTAATCAGGGGGGGATTCATTTTAATATGTTCTTTATTAGGATCAATCTGTATGATTATTTTATTAATTATCTTATATACTAATTCAAAAAAAAATCATAATTATTTATCCAATAATATTTCAGATTCTATTCACATATTATATATAAATAATTATAATCTATAAATTCCAAAGTAAAATAAACTTACTACATGTGTGTGTTAGAGGTGGAACAATAGGTAAAATTCTTTATTTTATTATTCAAATATCTGTATTTTATATATTAAATTGTGTACCATCACATGACAGAGAATCTTAAAAATAATATTTATGGTCCTTCTCGTATACTATGTACTTACATTGTATTTTTTCTAATATACAATGTCAATACATCTCTGGGAGACATCATGTTTTTTGTAGATCATTCCAACCAAAACAGCCTACATATATATATTATAACACCCCGACCCCAGTTTCCCATAGTTGGTGCATTATTTTAATACATTGGCATGATTATAAGTAATCGATTCTCCAAGGACCGATCAGATTAGCAGTATTAGAAAATAGATTACATACATGAACATCACATTACAATTTTAAATATAAAATACAGCATATATGGTTCTCTGAAATATCTATTATTCCATTTAGCTTAACCCTACATATCAATCATAATACACTTCTTGGAAATCATAGGAAAATAAAACATAAGAAACGAGTGAGCTCAGATGCTCAATAAAGGTAAATAAATTAGCAGAAGCTATAAAATTTTAAGGCACGATGTGTAATAAAAACAAATCCTTTTAAACATAAACATGAACATAAAATGGAAAAAAATAAATCAAACATTACCATATTAACATGCACATGAATATTCTACTAGTCCAATAATCACATGTAAGAACTAATTTCATAATGAAGGAATACCTAATGCCAGACATCATTACCACGCAGTCAAGGACTAGTGCCAAGACTACATATAAAATTTTTGTCATGGACTTATTCCAAGACACTATTTTGACTCATGAGACCTACCGATGCAGAGAGGAGATATAGAGGGCTCCACACGTCACTTACTAATTCCACATCACTCCTTAGATGAAAAAGTTGAAACATACATAATAATTTGTATTAAAACTAATATATGAAATGACATTACATTAACCAGAAAACATAAATTGTATTAAAATATAACATACACATTCCAACATATCATAAATAATTCAATACAACATGGAAGATTTTATTATAATAAATCAACCTCAATCAAAAATAATATCCATTAAAGATGGTGACATAGTTGAAAATGATGAGTAAAACATTTTGAGAGAAATATCCTTTTTGTTAAATCATTTAAAAGTCACACATTTATAAAGGAAGTAATTTAAAATATATTTTTTAATCAAATTGTCCCATAACACTTTGAAACTTTTAAAAATAATTATCATTCCAAAACATTCATGTTCATATAAACAAATCAATAAAAATCATTTTGAAAGAATAGACATTAATTAAAAAGATTTAGGAAGATAAATCATTTAAAAATTTAATATTATGATCATGATAAAGAGTTCCTTTTGCAAATCCTTAAAATATTAATTTTTAAATTATTTTTATGAAAAATGGACATGGATGATAAAAATGTCCAAGAAAATACTTACACATAAACAATCTCGGATAATAATGAGGTTGAGGAATTAACCTTTACCTTGTAGTTTCCTTTATTCGAGGGTACATTTAACCTTCTTTATAAAGATCGTAGTATGTTATTAAATTATACCCGAACCATATTAATATTTATGATATCATACACGATTCATTTATGACTTTATACTACACATTTAGTAATAATTTACTTGTTAAAATAACATTTCTAGTAATAATCTCTTTCTTTATCATAAGTATTTTAACTTGTTACTCATGATTGTATCACGTAGATAAAGATTTAAATACATACAGAATATAACACATGATTTGTATATAATATATATTTAGAATATAAATATGTATAATAGAGAAATATTTGAAATGAAAAACACCGTTTATGGAGACGGTAGTCCGTACGTATGCAATAACACTGTTTTAGTTTTCATATCGTATTGAACGGAAGTAAGTGAATAAGGTATATGTAAGTTCATATATATATATATATATTTATATATATCCAGTAGAATTATTATATCTTATATTATATACTTTTTAGTAATATATATTTTCATAATCGTCGATGAATGGTGAACGTGGAAATGAATCTCCTCGCGTCGTGGAGATGGTAATCTGTACGTACGCAAGAGCAACAATATCATTTACTTAAAGGTGTGGAATTGGATGGTATAATAATTTTAAAAATACATTTGCATGATATTTTCTTTATTTATATAAATATAACTCATCATTATATCCATCCAAATAACATATTGTTGAATAACAAATTACACCACAACGTGGAGACGGTAAGCCATACGTACGCACGCATGGTGACATTATCATTGATATGAAGGATAGAATAATGAATATATTTGTGAAATATTTATAATAACATGAAAATATATAGAATATTATGGAGTTATTATTTTATAATTGAAACAACAAGGAAAGAGTAAGTGGATGAATAAGAGAACATGTGTAGAATATGATTAAATCATTACCTCTTCTTCAGGTTCTTCCTTTTGATTTGATCAAAAGGGATCCATAGGATAGCTTTCTGACAAAAGGAAGGCCTCTAATATGAATGTAGGATAGCTGGGAGGATATTTGGGTAGGGTTTGGATGATTAAAATGGCTTTATAGGTTTCATTTTCAAAGAAGGGGAAGTGTCCCTTTATAAGAGGGGTGAGGGTCACTTTAAGAAGTGATTAAAGAATTAATTTATTATACAATAATATTCGGTTTATAATGGTTACAAATGAATTTATTTCTATTCTTAGGTACTTATGGGTCGAAATAAGTTCAACCAATAGGTTTTAGAAAAGTCTAGATTACCATTTTAACCTTATATTTTAGATTTAACTCTTAGTCAAATAGTTTAACTTTTACCGTGTCTTCTTGTATTCTTACTCTATATGGTTAATAAACATAATATAAACATATAAGAGAACCTAAAATGGCTAATTAATGACATATATGAAATTATTTAATCTCTTTGGCTGATCCTTACATTCATAGGAATATTATATCCACCTATAATATAGTATTGGTTTTAAATATTAATTTATGTCAATTTTGACACTATTTGGTATTTTTTTGTGAAAGTCATCGCAACTTGATTACTTCAAAAATATATACATTTAATCATCCCTAACATGTCATATTCAACTAGAAAATTCTTGGATATCATAAAAACATTGAAATTATATATATTTTAATATTTATAAAACATTTTTTTGATTCTTTCATTAATAAGGTAATTACTATAACATCATTGTTTCATAAATAAATTTAATTATATATTGAATAAAAATTATAAATAAAATAAAATTATATACGAAATCTTTTTAGATTTATAATGAATATTTATAGTCGAATTTATCTTATGTATAACCCTATATTAAAAATGTTTTAGATATTAAAAATTCAATTTAACACTTTTAACTCTTCATTAAATTAAATAATATTTAACGTCTTAATCTATTTAAAGTGGAACTAAAAGATCATATTTTATTTCTAAGGTTGTTTTTTCTCGAATTACACATATCCAAAAGAATTAGGACATGTGTTAGGGTAATAATAATATCATTTTGACCCTTAGTTAACCTATATAATTTTAACGGCGGTAAATAAAAGTCCAAAGTCACTACTCACCAAAAATTATTATCATCTTATTAAACCACATTTTACTTTCTGAGTTTAACCGTGTCTCTCATATTTTTGATATTCAACTCACAGAAGCAGTAAAATTCAGTTTTATGAAAATTTGCAAAAGCTCATAGGAGGTGGGTAAAAGACCGTAAAAAGTTCAATAAAAAATTTTATATATCTAAAATTAATATAAAACGAATCCAATGAAATAAATTTAACTTATATAAGTATTATGTATCTATTTTTTACCTAAAATAATTTTAAATAAAATAATTAATTATTTAAATTAAATGTCTGTTTTAACCAATAACTCAGTGTTTTTCACTATTCGTCAAAATTTGAATGTTTTCTGAAAAATACCAAATATTCACCCTAAGCTAATTTTTATATACAAAACTCTAAAATTAATTCTATTTTACCAAATTAAAAACATAGAATTTGCATTTATTAATTTAAAATTAATTCTCGCTGTCAAAACCAAAAAAGCAGGTTTTTAAAAGGTAAAAACTATCAAAAGATTAACACTGGTTTATGTCTAATTGTAATGTAAAATTACATCCAATGACCAAAATTAGATTAAATGGTAAAAATATAATCTAATTATAATTCCAAATCACTAAAACGTATAATTTAACAATATAAATTATTTTAATTAAAAATGTTGTTTTCAGTTAGAATATAGTATTTTTCACTATTTACCCAAATATAAAAGATATCAGAAAAACAGCAAAAATTTATTGAAACTAATTCTTATGTACTAATTCTAAATAAGATGTTTATTTTTAAAAATTTAATATATAAATGTTTCAAATAGAGGATTTAAAAAGGTTTCACCATTAAATGACGGTAAAAATTCCTTTTTGGAAAAATATTTCTTTTATCTAGTAAAAAATGACTAAGTGCTTAAATTATGTCTAAAAACACATAATATGGTTTCTAAAATTATAAAGAATATTTATAGTTCAAAATTCAGTTAATACAATTCATAATAGTTTTTGTACGGCTAGATTGGTAAGTCGTGGTGCACTTGAACTTAGTGTTTCGTGTAGTGAAAGTAATTGAATTATATAGAATAAATAACATACTATGAAATATTGGGGTGTTACATTCTTCTTTATTGAATAAATTCCATCCATGCAATTTGAAAAAAAAATCAAAAATAAAATGTTGAAAATAGAAAATAACTATGTCGGAAAACCCATATCAGATATTGTGTTAGTAAAATTTAGTGTTAATAAGAGGAAAATAAAATATATATATATATATATATATATACTTAACAACCATAGTTTCACCTTTAAACCAATTCCCACCATAGACTCATCATTCACTCTAAATTACTTAAAAATATATATTATATTTGTCTTAATCAAATAGGGTTCAATGAAATGAATTTATAATTCACCTATCAGACTTTTTCAAAAGAACTACATTATAACATTCAAGGACTTCACGTAGTCCAGTGGTAGGTGATAAATCCCAGTCTCTCTATGGTTGTGGGTTCGATTACATTCTGCGTGTTGTCCTTAACAATTATATCCAATTTCAAAAATAATATATTCTAACCATTAGACTTATAAAAAATACTTCTATCCAAACTCACACTCCAAAATATATAAGGATGTTAAAAATAATGAAGATCCTTTTTTCCATGTAATATCTTGTGAACACCATCATAAGGTATTACTTTAAAACATGGTAACACCCTAAATTACCATAACACCTTATTGATTACATTCACGCTCCCTTATTCTTTATATAATACTGGATATATTCCTTATATAAAAAAAATATTGAATATTCCAACAATGATGAAACAAACTATTAATCGGTTCCACGGAAGTCAAGAATATCCAATATAATTTAACCAAATCAACCATCTATTATTCTAGAATCACTACCTCATTATTAGAACCATATTATGAATTACATCTCCTTCAACCATGTATTTTTCCATAAATGTTTATCTTACAATTATGTCACTTTTCCTAGAACCATATAATCTCAAACCCTTAATAAAATAGTACTGCAGTACAATAATTATTTATCTCCATTATTCATATAACATATATATTGTTGATACAACACTCAAATTAAATAATTATATAATTAAAACATAAGAAAACTATTCATTAAACTTCATCTGATATAGTATCATAACATGATTATTATCCAATAGCATCATTTAAGGTAAACTTTAATGATTGGGACATTGATTCGCTTAGTGTCCCAGCTCCTTGCAGATGAGGCATTATACATTTGAATCCTTTTTCTTACCCTTGCAATAATGTACTTGGTGTCCTTTTTATCCGCACTTATAACAAACTCACATTCCCTTCATGAATTTACCAAGGTGATTCGTTCCACTTTTATCACATATTTTAAAATCATTGTTTTCCCTCTTCCCTTTATCCATATTTCTATCTTCCATCCTTTTCTTATCTTGCTTCCTCTCAAATCCATAGGACTCATAGAATTAATTACATATCTTATTAAAACATGATATTATTTCTTCATATGTGGAGAATACATGGGAGACTATATCCCATATAAATGTTGGCTTAATACCATGAATGTTATGATCCTTCTTACTCTTTGGATCATATGTATTGATGGAGTTGACATTTCTTCTACTGGGAACCATTTCTATACAATGTCATACACTAGGTCAGTTTATGAATTTCAATGAATAATTCCAAACTTGTAAAATACCTAATGTAAATTGAACAGTCCATGGATATAATCCATAATCATAAAAACATTTTCATTTATGAGGTATATACTTCTAAATCCTTTCTGATGATTTGTAAAAAAAATTAGAATTATTTCTAAACTTCCTCTAATACCAAAAATTCTAGGAAGTTCTTCTATAAAAAATTCTAGGAAGTTCTTCTATAAAAATCCTTAATGTTTATCTTAATGTAATGTGCTCTAATCAATGTTTATCTTAATCTAGTTTCCAAGGTTATTTCTAAACTTCCTCTAATACCAACTATAATGACCCAACACTAATTACATAGAGTCGGTTCATTATTTCAATACATTGGAAGGATTATAAAGAATCAAGTCTTGAAAGACCGATCCGTTTAGTTGTCCTGGAAAATAGATTATATACATGAACATCACATTACAATTATTAATACTAAATAAAACATATATGGTTCTTTTATATCTCCATTATTCAATTTATCTTAACCCTACATATCAATCATAATACAATTCTTAGAAATCCTGGGAAAATAAAACCTAAGAAAGGGGTCAGCTCAGATGCTCAGTAAGGGTAAATAAATTAGCTAAACTTATAAAATTTTAAGGCAAGATGTGTAATAAAAAAATCCTTTTCAACATGAACTTGAACATAATATGGAAAAAATAAATCAAACATTACCATATTAACATACACATGGATATTCAACTAGTTGAATAATCTCATGTAATCACTAATTTCATAATGAGGGAATACATAATACCAGGAATCATTACCACTTATTCAAGGACTTGTGACAAGATTACAAAAAAAAATAGTCAATGCCTTCTGACAAAAGACTAGTGTGTCTCACGAGACCTACTGATTCTTCTATGAAGTATATCAGGCTCCACCCGTCATTTACTAAGTCCACTACATTCCTCATATGAAAAAGGTGAAACATAACATATACATTTGTATTAAAACTAGTATATGAAATGTAATTAAATTAACCATAAACCATGAATGGTATAAAAATAGAACATCCACAGTCAAGAATATCATATATAATTCAATAAAATAAAGATGATTGTATTATAATAAATCACCCTCAATCAAAAATAATATTCACTATAGGATTCTAACATAGTTGAAAATGATGAGTAAATCTTTTTGAGAGAAACATCTTATTGTTAAATCACATAAAAGTCACACATTTATAAAGTATTTAATTTAAAATATATTTTTTAATTAAAGTTTCCCATACCACTTTGATACTTTTGAAATGAATTATCATTCCAAAACATTCATGTCCATATAAAAAAATCCTTAAAAATCTATTTGAAAATATGGACATTAATTAAAAAGATATAGAAAGATAAATCATTAAAACATTTAAAATTCTGATCTTGATAGTGAGTACCTTTCACAAATCGTTAAAATATTTAATTGGAACTAATTTTTTTGAAAAATGGACATGGATGATAAAAATGTCCCAGTAAATACTTACACATAATCTATCTCAGATAACTATGACTTTGAGGAATTAACCCTTACCTTGGACTTTCTTTTAGTCAAGGGTAAATTTAACCTTCTATATGAAGATTTTAGTATGTTATTAAATTATTCCATAACCATATGAATATTTATGATATCATTCATGATTCATTTTTGAATTTATACTACCAATTTAATACTAATTTCCATGTTAAATTAACATTTCGGGTAATAATCGCTTTCTTTATCGTACGTGTTTTAACTTTTTAATCATGATTGTATCACATAGATAAAAATTTAAATACATCTATAATATAAAACATGATTTATATTTCATATATATTTATAATATAAATATTTATAATAGACATATATATGAAATGAAAAACAATGTTTAAGGAGACGGTAGTTTGGACGTACGCATAAACGATGTTTCTGTTTTCATATCATATTGAACGTAACTAAGTGAATAAGATATATGTAAGTATATATATATATATATATCAAGTATCATTATTGTGTCACATATTATATACTTATTAGTAATATATATTTTTATAATTGTCGATTAATGGTGAACGTGGAAATGAATCTCATCGCGTCGTGGAGACGGTAATCCTTACGTATGCACAAGCGACAATATCATTTTCTTAAAGGTGTGGAAATTGGATAGTATATTAATTTTAAAGAGACATTAAAATGATATTTTCATTATTTATATACTTATAACTCAACATTATATCCATCCAAATAACATAGCGTTGAATAACATATTACACCACGGCGTGGAGATGGTAAACCGTACGTACGCATGCATGGTGACATTGTCATTCATAGTATGGATAGAATAATGAATATATTTGTGACATATTTATAATAACATAAAAATATATAGAAGATACTGGAGTTATTATATTATAATTGAAATAACAACGAAAGTGTAAGTGTAAGAATAAGGGAACTTGAAAGAGGGTGATGTAATCATTACCTCTTCTCTAGGTTGTTCCTTTCGATTTGATCAAAAAGGCTCTTAGGTTCGATTTCTGACCAAAAAAGGCCTATAGTATAAATTTAGGATAGTTGGGAGGAACTTTGGGTAGGGTTTGGCCGAACCAATGTCTTTGGATCTGTGATTTTGAGAGAAGGGGAAGTGCCCTTTTATAAGAGGGATGATGGCCACTTTAAGAAAATACTAAGGTATTAATTTATTATAAATTCATATTACATTATAATGGTTAAAAATGAATTTATTTATAGGATTAGGTGGTTATGTGTCTCAACCAATAGGTTTTAGACAAGTCTAGGTTACCATTTTAACCTTATATTTTAGATTTATCTCTTAGTTAAATAGTTTAACTTTTATCGTGTCTTCTTGTATTGTTACTCTATATGGTTAATAAACATTCTATAAACTTCCAAATTAACCTCTAGTGGCTAATTAATGACATATATAATATTATTTAATCCCTTTGGCAGATCCTTACATTTCTAGGAATATTATATCAGCCAATAATATAGTATTTGTTTTAAATATTAATTTATATCAATTTTGACACTATTTGGTATTTGGTTTTTGTGAATGTCATCACAACATGATTACTTCTAACAAGATACATTATTTTATCCCTAAAATTTAATTTTCACCATGAAAATTCGTGGATGTCTTAAAAACATTGAAATTATATTTATTCTAATATTTATAATCCCATTTATTTGATTCTTTCATTAATAATATAATTAATGTATCATCATTGTGACATAAAAAAATTTAATTAATTAATTTATAATAATAATAAATAAAATAAAATTATGTAGGAAATATATTTATCTTCATAATGAATATTTATAGTTGAATTTTTCTTATGTATAACCGTATTTTAAAATGTTTGAGTTTTTAGAACATGAATTTAACACTTTTAACTCTTCTTTAAATTAAATAATAATAAATGTCTTAATCTATTTAATGTGGACCTAAAGGATCATTTTTTATTTCAAAGGTTGGTTTTGTAGAATTACACATATCCAATAGAATTAGGACATTTGTTAGGGTATTTATTATATCATTTTCACCCTTAATTACCATATAATCTTTTAACTACTGTAAATAGAAGTCAAAAGTTACTATTCACAAATAATTATTTACATCCTGTTGAACCACATTTTATATAATGTGTATAACCATGTCCATAAGATTTTTTAAATTGAACTCACAGAAGCAGTAAAATTATGTTTTATGCAAATTTGCAAAAACTCTTAGGAGGTGGGTAAAATACGGAAAAAAGGTCAATAAAAATTTTATATATCTAAATTTCATATAAAATGACTCAAATGAATTAAATTTAACATATATAGGTATTATGTATCTATTATGACCTAAAATATATTTAAATAAAATAAATAATTATTTAAATTAAAAGGCGGTTTAACCAATAACTCAGTGTTTTTCACTATTCATCAAAAATTGAATGTTGTCAGAACAATACCAATAATTCACCCTAGAATAATTATGATATAATGAATTCACAAATGAAGGATATTTTACCAAATTAAAAACATTTAATTTACATTTATTTATTTAAAATTAATTCCTATTTTCAAAACCAAAAAGCGGGGTTTAAAAAGTAAAAACCATCAAAAGATTGACACTGGTTTATGTCCAATTTTAAAGTGAAATTACTCCCAATGAACAAAATTATATTAAATGGTAAAAATATAATCTAATTAAACTTTAATTTCATAAAAATTTATAATTTAACACTATAAATGATTTTGATTAAAAAAGTTGTTTTCAGTTAAAATATAGTATTTTTCATTATTCACCCAAATATGAAAGTTGTTAGAAAAACACCAAAAAATTATTGAAAATAAATTCATATATCCCAATTCGAAATAAGAAGTTTATTTTGTCAAATTTAATATATAAAAGTTTTAAATATTGGATTTAAAAAGGGTTCACCATTAAAAGGCGGTAAAAATGCATTTTTTTTAAAAATACTTCTTTTATATGAAAAAATAGAATTAGTTCATACATTATGTCTATTAAAATAATTATATAGATTATATAATTATAAGCATTATATATTGATCAAAATTCAGTTAAAACTATTCATAACCGCGTTTGAATGACTAGTGTGGTATGTCATGGTGCGCTTGAACTCGGTGTTGCATGTAGTGCAAGTTATTTAATTATTTTGATGAAATAACATACTATGATATCTTGGGATGTTACATATATAGGATGTGTATTTTTTTTGATATTGAAAAATCAAATGGAGTTTATGAAAACAATAGGCATTGTGTTTGTATATAATGATGTGATAATAAACTAATAATTTATTGAATATCGCACAGAAACAACATGAATCAATCCGTGAGTAATTATAGAAAAAATATTATGAAACACATATTTATCCAAATTCGTATTGTATAGTTTGGTTTTAATTATATAATCAATATATTTCTATTTGACTCATATGACATGATTTTCATGGTGTGTACCATATATGATTTTATACATAATTTAATAGTGTATTTAGCCACCCATGAGTTTTATTTTAAAGTACTAGATTATAAAACAATATAAATCAGGACAAAATATGTATATCACATGGGTTGTTATATGTTACATGGAATGTACATATTCCAACACTGCATGTAATTCATGTAATTAGATGTCACTCGAGTTTAATAAAACTTGTGTAATTATAGATTATAATATTAATATGGAATTTAAAACTATTATCCAAATGAAGTCTCTACTATGAGATTATAAAATCTTGATATGATTTTTAGGATATTTTATTTTATCTCAAAATTTATTATAGTTTATCTCGGGAATTTCAATGTTTTATCATTGTGATAAAATATATTAATTTTTGGATACATTTTTTTATCCCACTATGTGGGTTTAGAGTACCATCATGATGCACATTTAGTAAGAGAAGTTGACATTTTGATTGAGTTCATTATAGAATGGTGGGTTATTTATATGATTATAAATAATGGGAGGTTCCCTATGAAATGTCTAACACCTCGAATCAAATGTCACTGCATGATAGGGACTTCAATTAATATGGTTTAAACACTTCTATTATTACTATTTTGTTTTTCCAAATGGGTCTGGACACATCATAACTTATAGGAAATGGTGTAGTGGTGTTTATCTTAGGGTTAAGGAAACTACCTATTGTAGTTATTACATTAATCATAGTGGTAAAACCATGATGGATACATATAGGGGTAAAATTTCAAATTCATAGTTGTTGTTACACTATAAATCATAGTTTTCACCTCATGACTAGACCACTTCCCTATTTTTAATAAGTATATTCAATAATGTATGTGGATGAAAAACCCCAAATGTGATTTAATTAAATGAAGGATCATAAGTATATCCAAAACAATATGATCATGACAAAATTGTTTCATATAATATCACCCCATGGAGGGATTTTTATATGTGTTTCATTATGATATGAGGAGATCTTACCCCCTCTATTTTCTATAATTTTTTACTCTTTTGTTGACATTAATTTGTGAAAATATTGTCTATGATATTTTTCATTTATTTAATAATTCTATATTAGAATAATTATAGATAATATACCACATACAAGGATTAACAATATGTTGACCCATTAGAATTATCAAACAACATTACTCACTATTTCTCAATCGGTATGTTTTTTTCAATAACTATTTATGTTTATTTATTAATTTTGATGAATTTTATGTACTTTTAGAATAACATTTATAGTTATTTTTCTTATCGATTTATTGGGATTATTCTAAATAAAATTATCTTTGAATGGAATAAGTTTTCATATGTTTTATTCATCAATATGTGGTTTTAGGGAATTGGAACTTAAAAAAATGAATAATTAATTAATTGTTTTATAATTATTTAGTTTCGATGTGACATAATGCGATATAATCTTACATGTTGACCTAACCGTGGATGTTTTTGGGAAGATAGTATGTGAATGTCTCTCAATTATGTTTAATGAGAGTAAATTCTAATGAGATTTGAGGTTTATGAGTGTTTCCTTGACATGAAGACTATAAAAAATGAATTTAAAGCACCAGAAACAATGTACACATTCCAACTCAATATACAATATCAATGAAGTTGTTTTTAAATTCTATGTGATTCTCCTAGAAATTATTTACTTGTTTTTAATATTTTCTTATTAATTTAAATGATCACGAAACTATGATGAAAATCATAGAGATAAAATTAGTGGAATGAAAATAGTGAATGGGAATAAGAAAATGAAATTAAAATATAGAACGAATGGAATACAAGAGAGTGATAAAGAGGACTATAATTGGATCAATACAAATATAAACTACCTATCACCTTTAAATATATATATTAAATAATTAACTAATCCTAATCATTATATTTTTGATCTCTTGAGATACACACCAATCTCACCCAAAAAATAATTATATGATCTCTAACTCTCATTCAATAGATAAATCCTCTCTTAGATTTGAATTTTTCATCAAATAGATGTACTATAGATAATAATATAGTGCTAAATGAATTGATATTAATGAGATAAACATTCAAACATCCCCTCCTTGAAAATATTTGAACATTTTAATGATGAAAAGGTGATAAATCTAAATTCAAAATTGTGATGAACACTTATATTTGATGGTCATTCTCTCGCTTAACCACTTACACAGTCACGGCCAACCATGAGTAAAAATATGATAGTCATGAAAAAGATCATTTTTTCTCAATCATGTATGATAAAATCAGTTTATAGATCATTATTTTCATATTATTCCTTCATTAAAAATGTTTTAATATTAGAGCCCATTGAGGTAGAAGAATAAACAAACATATATTTACATTCAAGAAAAGAGGTATATAGTAGGGGAAACAAGAAAATAAAATGATTCAAACAATTATAAATGGTTAAATATTCATGTGAGAATAACTCTAATTATTTAGAAAATATGAATAAAAATATTTTTTCATGCCCAAATTAAAAATAATTTCATTAAACTGGTCAACTAATTAATTCTACTAACTAGCTCTAAAGGATGTTATGATTAATGATTTCATCCTCAATTAATTACATGTACTTACCTGTAATTGTTTTTCCAAGAAACACCCAAAATCACCCACATTGATGTTTACCATATGAAAAATTCATTTTACATGATTAAAGAGTGAGAATGCTAAAATCATTCATTCAATCCCATGATTTCATACACTATTTCTTTCAAAAATATTTCCCTTATTTATTAAGGAAAAATGAAATGATTCCATGTTGAACGTTAGTTTTGTATATTTTCTTTGGGAAATGGATTTACTAATTTCTAAATATTCAGGCCTCTTGTATGAAAATCCATTTTATGAATCTCTAGAAACATCTCATAGAGTCAATATAAATTGTATTTGTTTTGTTTTTTATATTTTAATGAAGTAACCCTTGGTTAAATATTCCTCATATGAATGTATTCATATTTACTAATTTTAGATCATGATGTTATTAATAATTTCCATGTAAAATAATTACACTATGAAAATTTAAAAATTATTTCACATTCTAATGATTTTGATCTTCTGGATTATTTCCCTTTTACAATCAGTTGATGTCTATATCCAATAGTTCAATTAATAAATGGACTTCTGTATATGAATCATGTTCAATGGTTACATAATAAATTATTTTCGAGTAAACCATCCTCATAAAATAATTTCCCCATTACTTCATTATCAAGAACATCATCTCATTCTATTTGTCAAAATTAAGTATATAGTTAATGCTCTTCATCCACAAATTATAGTATACTGATGACTATTACTTTTGGGAATAAAATCAATAAGATTGGGTGATACCTTTAATTTACATACGGTCAAATGAATCAAAATTTTGAGGCCCCACATAATTAATAATCATGTAAGAAACACAGAAAGCATGTGCGATTTAACAATGATATAATTTATCTACATGAACTCAATAATTGTGTGTGATCAATTAATCAAACCAAGTTATCCTAATTTCATATCTTTCACTCAATAGTTCCACACTATTGATTGATAGTTAATGAATAACTGACATAGAACACCTCATGGTTGTCTTCAACAAATTATTTCACCCATTTAAAACCAACACGGATCGAGATAAAAAAATCCATTGAGTTCATATCAACGATACAAATGCCATCATCATAATGTATTTGTTTCCTCTTCTATATTGGATTTAACAGCTTCTTGGGTCAAATAGGATTAATATATCTATATATTAAAACAATATTCAACTAGAACCTTCCATATATTATTTACAATCACACTTATCCTCTATGTTAATGTTTTTTTAATATGTGTTTTTATAAAATTTTATTTAAATAAATGATAGTTATAAATATTTTTTAAAACTAATGTGTAATAGTTGTTGAAGCCAAATTTCATGTCCTATTAATTTAATGGAGGCATACCTAATACTTAATTTTCTTCTCAATGACGTGGGTCTATTAATTGGAAAATGTGGCAGGATAGATTTCTCTTTTTATATCACATATAGGAAAAACCATCTTTTTCTGTACCTCTATCCTTGTAAATACTGTAGAGTGGTGGAAATTTTATTTACACATTCCACCTAATGTTCCTATAAAAGGGAACACCCCCCCTCAAAACAAATTTCACTCCTCAATCTGATATTCACTCCCTCTTCCTCACTAATATTTATGGTTCTTCTTCCCTTGTGCATGGTGGAATTAGTGTCCTAAAATGAGTGCCAATTTTTTTTAAAGATTCATTTATCTGTATTTTTGTAATTTTTCATAATAAAATAATTTTATTAAAATTATTTCTCTATTTAGTTTTAAATGTAATATTTATTTAGTATTTTACTTTTGAAGATATAAATAATAAAAAAAAGTTATTATTAATATGATTAAGTGTAGACTAATAGATGAATAACAAATGATTGATAAATTATTGAATAATTATTGAATAATAATTATTATCTAAGGGATACAATATAATTTACTAATTAATTACATATTATTAAAAAATCAGTTATCCATACTTAATTAAAGATTTTGTTACTTTTAAATAATGTTCTAGCTAATGAAGAATGATTAATTACCTAATGATTAATAATTTTTTAACAAATCATTAATGAATTATGAAAGATTTACTGGATAATGATAATGTAATGAGTTGATATTTCTAACTAATGATTAACAAAATATTTTATAATGATTGAAATTCATTATCCAATTATAAATGATTTTATAGTTAAATATTTTTATTTAATTACCTATTAATTAAATAATGATTACATATTTATTAAATAATGATAAACTAATTATTAATGATTGATTAAATAATATTAAGTATTGATTAATGAAATATTATGTGATAATTAAAAAATGATTAACAAATGAATAAATAATGTATAAAGATTGATTATAAAATGAATACCTATGGCTTAATGTATGGTTAACTAATTATTAATGATTAATAAAATTATGATTAAAGAATGATAAACTAATTATTAAATATTGATTATTTATTGACTAAATAAAGATCAATTAATGGTTAATAATTTATTATCTAATAATTAAATATTTATTAGTTAAGTGATTTACTAATGATTGGATAATGATTAACTAAATATTCATGATTGATTATGTAATGATTTAAAAAGGATATTTGAATGATTAATTAATTATAAAAATTTATTATTGAATAAATTGCTAGTGATTAATGGTTAATTAAATAATGAATAGTGATTGATTATATGACATTTAAATAATTACTAACTAATGATTATCTATTGATTAAAGAATGAATAACTATTAATTTAACAAATGAATAAGTAATTATTAAATATTTATTAAATAAATATTAACTAATGGTAAACTAATTATTAGAGAATGATTATCTAATGATTAAATATATATTGACTAACGATTAAAGAGTACTTAAAAAATAATAAATATTTTATTATATAATTATGAATGAATGATTCACAAATTATTATCTAATGATTAACTAATAAAAAAATGATTAACCAATGATTGATTGATGATTTAATAATGACTCATTATATAATAACTATTTATTAAATATTGATTAACTAAAAAAGAACATATGATTAAATACTGAATAAATAACTATTATGTATAGATTAACTAATGATTAAATAATTACTAAATAATTATTATCTAATGATTATATAACGATTAAGTAATTATTAACTAATGATTAGTGAATGATATTTTAAAAATTATCTAATTATAAAAAATTTATTTAACAATGATTATTCAATTATTAACTAATGATCCAAGAATTATTTAAGAATGGTAAACTAATAGTTAATGAATGTCTAAATAATTATTAAATATTGAAAACTTAATTATTATAGAATGATAAAAAATGGTTAAATATTGATTATTTAATGATAAAATATTGATAAAAAATATTAAATAATGATTATCTATTGATTAAATCATGATTAAAGGGTGGTTAAATAATTATTAATTAATTCTTAACTAATGAGAAAAAAATGATTCAATAATTATTACCCAGTGATCATGTAATGACAAATGAATGTTTAAATATGGAATATAAATTATTATATAATGAATAAGAGATAATTATTATTTAATTATCTAATAATTGGTGTATACTTTAATACAATTAATTATTGGTTATATATTGATTAACTTTTGATTAACATAGAATTATTATAAGATAAATGATGTCTAAGTGGAAAAAAACACATAAATTCACCCTTTATATGTTACTCATATAAAGAACATGATTTATACCTTATATAAAATTTGATTTTTAGGATTGATGTATATGTTACTGTGGATTCACATTCTCTTTATAAATCAATTAATTTACCTTAATGAAAACATAAAATTATACTGTGAAAAATTAGTATCATATGTCAGGATATAAGAAGATGTATTAAAATAGTGGTATCATATAAATTATGTGGTAATATATAAAATAAAATCCATTTCTGGATATTACAAGTGGATGTGGCTCTATAAGAGATATACCAAGGGATAATACTTGAAAACAGCACATTGAGTTATACTCACCAAGGAACTGGGGCATGATAATAGGCCTTAATGCACACATGGTCATAAATCTCTGTGGATATGGATTATATGATTCATATTTTATTTACAAACTAATGAAATACATTTAGAAAAATTAAAAATTGTAATACAAAAAATTTGTGTCATATTTTATGATATTAGTTGATGTTATGAAAATAATGTATCATAATGTATATATGGTCAATATTCATTTTCAATACTATTTACACTTTAAGAATATTGATCCCAACAAATTATTAATATAGGGATTCATGTTTTCATTTTTCTACTACTATAGAGAGGTTATAAAATCGAGAAAGGTGATTATTTTAGTACACAACCAACAACAATGGAGACGACGTCTGATATTTATGTTCTAATAGAACATCTAGAAAGAATCATGGTTTCTTAAATTTGGGACCTGATCAGCACATCCACTCTATTAGCTATAGAAATTTTCAATTCATAGTTACACGATGTCATTTATCTATTCTAGTAGTGGATAAATAACATGGGGTCCATGTAATAAATTTATTTTCCCAATTGTCACATGGTTCCCTGATAGAATTATGTGTTAAGGCTTGTAATTTAAAATAATAACCTATATTTATACAAAGACATCGAAACAAATGATTTGATGAAGAATTTTTATCCCAATAAATTATGTTTATTCTATTTGTTTGGAAAATAATGAACTATATAATATCCAAGAATTTATTATAAAAATTATTTAAGATAAGGAATTATATAATGAATTAAAAAATAGAGATAACCATGCTCATTGGAAGGATGTTGCAGAAGTTTGGAAGGATGTTTCTATAAATATAGTAGTCGTACAACATTCATGGCCCAAAATTAATTTTCCACCACTCATTACATATTGACTGAATTTTATGCCATATTTTCACAAATTATAATGTAATGTAATCACACATGAAACTTGCTGTTTGGGAGTTTTAGAAGAACAAAATAGTGTTTTGGACAAAATAGTATATGTTTGAAGGAATTTTATAACTAATGATGCATTCAAAAAAATTATAAAAAGATTTAATATTGAAAAGAACTATATATATTTCATTTATACATCCAAATGTAAAAAATACATCTTATGGTGCGATAACAATGGGGATTATTTCATATTCTTATTGAGGGTTATTACTGACATTGCATGTGTAGGTTGGAGAATTTCAATGATATAGGTAGTACATACATGCCTTCAACCAAACCTTCCCCATATCATACTTCATTAGAAGATTAATTTGTGTTATATATTGTATTAAAGATTATTAAGGCCTTCCACGAAGTTCATGTGTCCCTTTATCAATAGAGGATATTGAAATTTTTCTGATATAATATTTATTATAAAAGGCATGGACGACGAAACATAAGGTAATTGTGAAGGACTTTGGTGATTAAGATGAGGTAAAAAGATGAGAAAATAAAAATTTAATTTATATTTCAAAGTTAAAATGAATATTATAATCATATGAAGTGAAAAGGACAATAATAGACCCATTAATAAAATCATTAAAAAAATATGAAAAACCATGACATTATTCAATAGAATAGGGTTTAGATGATATGATTATGACTTCGGATGTGATGTAAAATAGAAATTATTTTCATTTTGTTAATTAAAAACAAATTCCAATGTGATGACTCTAATATTTTAATTTTCAAAATATTTAATCCTTATAATGACATGTATCCTAATAGGGTAAATATTTCATTATAAGGATGAATGATTTTGAAAATTCAAAAGTTGTGTATATCCCATTGGAAGATGTTGTTAAACTACTACATGGAAATTAAATATCTTTTACATAAATTTGGAATTAAGTTTCATATTATCCAAAATCTTTTATGATTATATATTTTATTTTATTTATGTTCTATGGTAATGAATTCATGTGTTATTTAACGGTTTTTTTGTTATCTGTTTCACTTTATATGATAAAAATTTTAATTTTATTATGGATAAATAAATTCATTTTTAATCCTAAAATTATAAAAAATTATGGGAATCGTTGTCTATATATTTTTATATAATGATGTAAAGATGTTTATAAACATAAATATATAAAACTATATCTTACAAAACACACTTTCCAAAGTAAAACATATCTAAAACCCCATTATAATTATTCTTTTAGAAACATGAAGAATGTACCTTTTATTTTGGTGAGAGAAAAATTAAAAATCAATTGGAATTGTGATTTTATTTATTCAATTGTATCTGTCATAACATTATGTTGATAATTAATTTATAATTAAAATTTAATATTAATTCTTATTTCATTTTTTCATGTATAGATAAAGGTTACTAAGATACTCAATGAGAATTATAGGAATGCTTCGTGAGATGTGCCTATGGGAAATGAGGTTCAATGGATTAGGGTATATTGGCAACACCATTTTCATAACATTCTTCCTCTAGTCTCCATTGTACTATCCCCATTTTGTGTTGCATTTATGGGATTACATTTGCTAATTTTACATTATTCACCATCATATTCTTTTTTTCCCTCACTGCGAGAAGGATAAAATATATTCACATATTCAACTTGCCTGAGGAAGATATGACCATCACTATGGATGATGTGGCCTTCTTATTCAGTCTTACATTCCATGAAAATATTGTGATGGGATCCACTAATGTGTACCAGACTGATCATGGAAAGAAATTACATTGCCTCACTATTTTGGTGTATGGTGATGTTACATATGGTGGGTCCAAATCTATCATATGGTGGGAGATGAATCTTTCACATTTTCCCACTAATTTTTATGTGAAAAATATCATGTGTCGGGTAAAATTATATATTATACAGATCGTTGGAGAGACATTGAAAACTGATCAACATGTTATGAATCTAACCATTCTATATTTGGTCCTAATAGATGATTATTTCGAGTCAATAGATATAGCTATTGGATATGTATTCTTGGAATACACATACATAGCGTTATGGACAACATGATACTCAGATTGCACTTATCTCATGGGATATTACAACCACATTTGGACATTGGAGTGGGATCACATCCCTCCAAAATACCCTATTATTGCTAGTAGATGTGTTCCATGATGCTCTATGTGAACACTGTTATGGTAAGTCGTGTCTATTGATTTGTTATGATAACAAGAGTTTTTAAATTAAATTTATTATTATCCATCACAATAAATTTTGTATTTTATATGTGGAGTCAGGGGCATCACTTTATTAGTGCTTCAATAAAAATATTGTTTCATAATGTATATTGTTGGAAAACCTAATACTCAATAATGTTCATATATATTATTAATAACTTACTTATCAATTTATTAATCTCATTTTTTTTTGTTTTTTGCAGACTGTTTTTACAAATATCACATTACATTTCAGATCACTTGGATTCTATATAGGGATTTATGAAATCAATTTCTTGCATATTTCTCTACTATAAATCATGTTGCGATATATATAGTGCATCTTATTAACATTCATTTTATTGATTGATACGATCTTTTTAGTATCATGCGCTATTCTAGTAATGTTTTGTGTATTGTTCTTCAACCAATATAGTCACCAATAATTTATTATGTAATGCTTCCCACAATGTAGGATGTCCACTAGCACTGATGACATGCCGAGTATCTCGACCTCTCGGTTAGATGAGCATCATTACATATTGGCGGTGTGTGTATGATGTGATTCTATCAATCTGTGAAGCACAGATATGAAAATTAGTATGCATTGAAGTATACATCATATGAAAATATACATGGATGTGGGAATCATGATATACTAAGTCAATAAATTTAAATTATTTTATTTATTTTAACATTTTATAATTGAGTATTAATCTCTTTACATCATACATGACTATTGAATATTATTTTCATGATAGATCCAAACAAGGAGGAGGTTTCAATCATGGAAGTGATCCATGCTCTCACATAGGGGAATATTCCAACTCATAATATTTTAAATTATAAATTCATTTAACATCCACCATATAAGATTAAATTCTTTCCCATGGATTGTAGGATCTATCTTCGAAAACTCTTTCAAAATCTATTTATGTCCTAGAGAAATGATGATGATTGATGTTGACCACATCCTTTTAAATGTGATGCCTCACATGTTCATCATGTAATGTTTTGGAGTCTTAACAATATAGGCTTAGCAGATTGGTGATATGAATTTAGTCTATTGGGATCCATTTTTGTTGTTTGGATTTCCATGTTTCTTCATGGGTAAACCTTCTCTTTCCAATTATCAAGGGCTATTTCCAATGTCTTAATCTTTCAATCCCATTTATTTATAGACTAAATGGTTCCACTAGGTGATTATGGAATTTTCTTCTACTAAAATAGTGCAAGAATGACAAGATGTGCATGGTGAAATTTAGTTTAAACCACATATTGTTAATTAAAACCTAGAGAATCTGATAATCGGAGTCCCAGTTCCTATGGAAAACTCCTATCTAGGTCATCATGATCCATCCTAGAAAATAAATCATCAATATTAATATTGGAATTTCATTTTAACACCAAAATGTGGTATGATACATCATAAAAGGTAGATGTACACACTTATTTATATGTGTGTTGTTGAATTAAATGATTTGAAACATGAATATATTCTATCATATATATGATCTTATTTCTGTTGAAATGATGAAATTAATACTAGTAACATCAATTTATTACATGATTAGCTACTTTACCAATTTAAATTCATGTAATAGTTATAGTTTATATTTTATAATCATTCCAATTTGACTACATGAAAAATCGAAAATCTTATTAAATTTCATGAATATAACATTGAATTAATATAAAATGAAAATTATTCAAAAAATATGACTAAAAATTTATAAAAATCCTCAGAATGTGATTTATTTTTGAAAATAAAAATAATTTCATATATATAGTAAATAATTTAAAAATAATTGAATGTTATATAATATTATAAATATAATTTTATAGGTTTAAATAAATATTATGTAACTAAAATTAATATTCATAATTTTTTTTATGAAAGGATTTTTATTTTGGAATATTATTTATATGTTCATTAACTATGTGATATTTCATTTAGATTTTATTTCTAATTAATTTTTTATAGACAATAAAAGGTAGTAACTTCAAAAATTATAATGTTTCATGTAGTTGAATTTGAATGAATATGACGTATAAAATCTAAATAAAATCAAAATGATATTTGAAAACGTGGATAAACATATTAAACACAATTTAAATTAATGAAATCAACCATATTAAAAATAAAATGGTATTTCAATGTCACAGAATTTATTTCCATAAAACATTACATATTTAATTTTAAATATTAATGGATATAATTAAGAAGAAAATAAAATAAAAACAATATATATATATATCTCTAAATATAAGAAATTATATTTTTAAATATACAAATATGTATATCTAATTATATTTTGTCAAATAGAAGCTTCATTAATTCCTCCTTTCCGAATTAGATTTATTAATATTTCTAGCATATAATTTTTAAAAAAATTTATAATCATATATTAAAAAAGGCTTGATTTCATCATTATGAGCCTCACATGACATCTAAAATTTTATTGTAAAAAATATTCGTAGGATTTTATTATCTATCTTTAGTTGATTATTATTGAAATATTTTTTTCTAAATATTTTTCATAGTGCTATGTTCGTAAGGTTTATTTCAACTTGTTTGACAGTCGACGGTGTGGATTCAATGTCCATATATTAATTTAGATATTGGATTTTGAGATTGCTAGAAATTATATTTACTATATGATTATAGCTTATTTCATTTCATCAACCAAACATGTCATCTGATATTATTCATGTTGTAATTCATCAGTTATTGCAGTGGATTTAGAAACTACACCTTGTTAGTTGTGGTTTTCATTGAAGTAACTCAGTTACTTCTTGTGTTATTGACTTATGGTATGTTGATTTTCATTCACAGTTACTTATCATTTATTGTATAGTATATTGAAAGGATATGAGCTTATCATAGCTTCAATGTTCTTCTTATGGTCGTATTGATGACCATGGGTTTGGAATGTGGTAATTTAGGCCATTGGTCATAATATCACAAAAGTTGTCTTAATTTTTTTAGAAGTATTATTATCTAGATGTTTCATAAAATGAAATGGAATTGTCATTTTGGATTTGAACATGCAGTAATTTTTAGTTAAACATTATTTATGCCACATTCCCTAAAAGAACAAAACAAATCCCTATTAGTAAGAAAGGTAAAATAAATTTTTAGTCACAAAAACCTATCATAGTTTTTTAAAATTTATAAACACAAATAAAAAATATATTTAAATGACATTATGGTTTTATAAAAGGATGAATTTATTAAATATGTAACCATAAATAAATATAGAATAAATTTATTAAGAAAAATCACAATAAATTATAGAATCATTAATTAAAATTAATTTAGTAATAATGTAAATACTTAATCATGAAAAAAATTTAGAATTAAATATAAAAATAATTTTAATTTCATCACAATTTACAAGGTATTAAATAATTTCTCATTATTGGTGAATTTTCTCATCCATCTCATTATTTAATCACAAAAATGAACATGGAAAGAGGTGTACAAATAATGAAACAAAAAATTAAAAAAGACATAATCAGTTTCAATCATTGTAAATTCAATTTTTATTATTTATTTATAATTAAATTACAGAAAAAGTAGATATCATGTTGATGTAACACTTTACACAATAATTCAGAATATTAATGAATCCTCCATTGATAAAACATATTAATAAAATTATTTAATTTAACAATATGTCCAATATCAACCCAATTCACGTTTGTGGTTTTTAATTTAATACTAGTGATAGTCAAGTAACATTAAAAATATAAACTAAACATGACTAGCCTTCACATTCTTCATATTTCCTAAACTATTTTTTTTATTCCAAAATCATTGATACATCTCAAAGTTTTTTAATTTAATTCAATTATATACTTCTCTATTTGGGTTCGATATTAACCTCAACATTAAGTGTTTTTTAAATTACATTTTAGAATATTTTCTGAAATAATAATTTCTGCAGATAAATGTGTAATGTAGTAATTTATTTCCTATTTTGTTAACTTTCATAAATTACCCAGAGCCCATATCTCATATATTCACCATAAGATCAATGTTTTACTTTTCAATAGTGATTAAAATGACTTATATCATCTGAAATTGAGTTAGATCCATGATTTTTACATTTCATTAAAGATATGATATCTGGTTAATATTCAAATTTAAAGATTCCTCTTGTTTTAATTCCCTTAATCAAACTATCCTATCAGACTTCATTCCATGGTTTTCAAATATCATTTCCAAAAAATATTGTACAATACCATGCTTCAAATCATTTATTTCTATTAATTTCAAAATCAAGGGAATCAATCGAAACTAGAATGATAGTTTTCATGTAGGCAGGACACATAGAATTTTATATTCATAACTTGGGATATTCTATAACACTTATTTTATTAACAATCATTATGAAATATATCTTGAATGGGGGGAATTTTTTTTAAACCATTGGGTTTTCTGATGTATAAATAATTGAATAATACTTATTAATAATGAAATACCCATCTAATAATTGAATATAAAAATAATCCCATATGTTATCTCATTTTTTGGAAAAAACATTTATTCAACACCTGTATTTAATTAGGTAGTTCAAGGATTGATTGAGTTTTTACATAAAATATAAAAAATAGTACATATTTCTATACATGAAAACATAAATTTAAAAACATTTTTTAATATTTTGGGATTGTAATAGTTTTCAAAAATGATGAATAATTTTCAATTCTACTCAAATAGAAGCATGGTAAAAAATAATTATTCTTTAATACAATAAATTTTAATGGTAGAATCTAGTTAATGAAATACTACTTAATATGGTTTTAAACTCCATTGTAATAAGATATATAAAAAACCAACCCAAAAAGTAGAATTAGAATATTCAATAGAAGAGTATAAATACCCAAAAAAATATAGTCACCAATATAATATAGTAAAAATTAATCAAATTAAAAACAAAACTCCCATATGATACAAATAATTTTTCATTTTATTAACTCTGCATGTATCCTCCCTTAGAATAATTATGTACGATCCTTAGATACAATGATATTGTTCCTAAAAATGTAAATATGTTAGCATAATAATTCATATTTTTGAATTATATGTTCAAAACAACCACAAAAAATATTCGAAGACATATTCAATATGCTTTATCATGTAGATCCTCCATTCCATGAATGGTTTACACATGAAATCAGCTACTTGATTATATTATAATAAGTAAGAAACCACAACTTAATAATAATAATAATATAAAAAATTTAATTAAATATAAAAAAATGGACTAATGGAAATCATGGGACGGATCCTCAAAGGGTTCTCTGTTTAGACTTCCCAAAGCTAGATAACCATTTGGAAAACCCTAGTCTGATAGAGGCTTTGGTTTCTTGTAAAAGAACCAGTAGATATTTTTCATTAAATATATATTTCTTTTTTGTATGGGGAGTACCCTTTCACAATTTCAAATCATCCCTAATCATTTAATTCATGACTTTTATAGAACAGAGTATATGGAATCGTTATATATGGGTATTTATCATTTTTTCATCTTGAGTATCAAGGAACACTGGTTATGAATTTTTAGTTCAAGTGTGAAACAAATCATATAGTTTGGTCTGGAAATTAATTTATTATATGAATGTATAAAATGTGTCTAATCTATATTTTTATCATTTAAATATCTCCAATATGACTTTTTCATTTGCAATATTTCCAGAATGCAAATTTTCAATAAAAACTAGGACTTCCAAAAATTACATAGTAGGTGTCGCCATGTGATGAAAATATAAGAATTCCAATAGATTTAATGACTCAATAAAGGGGGATATAACATAAATATAATTTATAATGTGATCATAATCAAATAAATGTAATGTTTATTCAATTAATTTAACATGCCCAAGACATTTTACAGTATATTCTTCCTCAATATTGAATAATGATCCTATGGGTAACTCTAGGTCAGGAAACCATGTTAATATTTTCATCTATATATACCAACAACTATATAGTTTCATCCATGAAAATGGAGACACTATTATATTCTACATTGACATGTTCATGTATTAATAAATCTAGAGACATTTTAGTGATGAAAATATTTACTGTACTAATAAATTTAAATTAAATAACCCTCATATAGTTGCCTATATTTTTCCATGTCTACATGTCGAATACGTTACAAAACATAGTAAAAATAATATATTTTGAATTTTACATATTAATAAATTAATGAATAATTATTTCATAATGAAATATTGGAACCTCCAAAATTATTTGTCTATTTTGTCACATTTTCTCTTTTCTTTTAAGTTTCTTCACATAATGTTTTTTAGAAAGTTGTTATATTTTTTATCATCTAGATCTCTATAAAAATTATACATATCTTTCGAGTTTAATTTTATTATTTAACAATAAAAGTACTTTTCATCACAATTAAGATATATATATATTGTTTTTCGTGTGTCAATTGTTGAAATTATTATAAAATATCCTCATATTCAGGGACCTTATAAAAAATGATATTAAATTACAAATTTTATCTTCCATCATGGTAAATGTGGAAATCTCAAAATGGAATATATTTGATCCCAAATTTGATGATTCTATAATACTGGGATGTAAAAAAAAAATTTGTAATGAATCATATTGAGATATTTGTTGATATATTTTTTATAACTACCTAATAATAATATTCTCTTATGAAAAGAAAAGTTTTCACTGAACAATTATTTGGTTCTTTTTTCAAATTTTTGTTGATAGAGTGTATTTCATTTTTCACCAGAAAATTATATAATTCTTCGACATAAATAATCAAAACATGTAAATGTAATTTTATATACACATAAAATAATAATATAATAATTAAAATAAATTCCATTATCTTTAATTCCTCTAAAAAAGATAACAACTTCCATAATTACTATTATAAAAAAGTGATGTTTTAGAAAATAAATATAAATTATGAAGGGACATGTAGAAGAAAATTTATATAGAGACTTATGAAGTGAGAATGATAGTGTATTTAAAATTATTTTTGGCCATTTAGCATTTTGATAATTATAAAATATTGTTGATGGACATTGTGTACTTTATTATACAAGTGAGATAGTCATTATTATTTTTTGTTACGATGATGTAATAAATTGACCTCTATGATTACGACGGATGAAATAAAAATTATATTTTCAAAAAGAATATATATATTTAAATTATAATAAATGAATGAGTCGTGCTATATTTATATTTTTAGTATGTTATGTTTTCATGAAATAATACAAAAATAATTTTTGTGTTGTTAATATAAATAATATATGTCTTAAGAAATTCCAATAATGGTCAGTCAATTCACCATGTCATAAAAATTAATAATACCTAATAAATTTTTATTTTATTATAATGATTGAATTCTTCAGATTAGAATATTTACAGTGATAAATGGAATATATTTTTTTGGATTCAGAACATCCAAATAATATTAAGATGAATTTATGGTTATTTTCTAAATAAAAATATTTTTTTTCAAATAAATGATAATACCTATTTTTATGAAATGCCATAAATATAATGATATAATCCTGAGTTAGTAATTACATGAAATATCATTTTTACCAATAATTGATAAAAAATTATTTACATAATAATATAAGTCAAAATGCATGACATTTAGAAACACATTCTTGGCATTTTAGAATCAATATTCCATCCTTTACAAAATGTATTCTATGTGTTATATGTGTATAATTTTACAATTAATTATTATAGATTTTATTATTTGAGTCATGTATAAAAAAATTATAATTATAATTTTCAAATTATTTAATAATATTAATTTCATATTCTGATAGAAAGAAGTCTTTGTTCTTAAAGAATGTGTCTCCATGGTATATGTGGAATACTATAAAAGTTCAAATTTAAAGGTAATAGAAAACGAAAACAAAAAATGAAAACATAAAATGGGTGGATGAGGCTTCTTAAGTCCATAAAAACATTTAATCATTAATTATTATACATATTAATGGAAATTAATTCACCCCAAAAATAGTTACCCTTTAATATAAAATAATCATCAATTAATAACATAAAACCACCCCTCCTCAATAATAAATACATGGTTTCCGTCCCCGGTATAAACATAAACCCATTAACTACAAATTTAATCTCAATAACCATTTTATTATTAAGTCTAATGTGTTTCAAATATTCTGTGTAGTCTCCCTATACCTTTAAGAAACATCATCCTTGGAAAAGGGTTTCTTTAATCCATGTCATTCTACGTTAAATTGCATTACATTTATTATATTTCTTATTTAAATTAACTTTTTATATGAATTAATGATATATATACCATGCTAATATTACCATTTTTATGTTTTATGTTAAATTTACTTCATTATCTATCATTACTCAATTTACCAAAGCCTCTAAACTTTCAAAATAAGGGTTCCTTGCAACTCCTTTCCCAATACCATTCCAAGACATTAAATATTTTTTATCATTTTTTTTTACAATAAATCATTATTATAATTCACATAAAATTTTAAAAATGATATATCACTATTATATCTAATTACATTATGTTAAAATATATTATTATTTCCCATGATGTTCCATAACCATAAAATCATCTGAAATTATGTTTGGAAAAGTGTGTTTGATTTTTACTGCCATGAAATCCTTATATAAATTCAATAATTGGAAGTGGATTTGTTATATATGTACCTAGATATAATAATCCCAAAAAAGAGGATTGGTTAATTACAAAATTTCTTCTTAGTTCATGGAAAAGGGCCTTATTAGACATGTAATTTGACACTCCTAGGGTATTTTTCTTGGATAATTCACATGCCCTTTTTGATATATAATAAGGGATCATAACCTATGGATTGAGATTTAAAATCAATTGATATCCTGCTAACATTAAATCAGTATTAAAACTTATTTGTAATATTAAATCATTTTTTCTTAGACATTTCCATTTTGAACATCCTATAGTTCCTATGGATTATTATTTTATATCTAACAAAATATCGCTATTTTTTATTAAATTTTTTTATTATTTCCTAATTTTTATAAAAATTCATTTTCTATTTCACTATCCTTATTTCACATATATTATTCCATTCCATTAAATTTACATGTTTTTAAGTGTGCATGTTATGGTGCAGATATGATCTATGTGGAGTGTTTTCCATCACTACCTTTATCTTGACATATCATGAGTTATGAATAATTTTTCATCGAGTGCCTTTAATTTGTGGATACCAATCAATGCATCCTATGATTAAGGGGTGTTCACTTAAAAACTCATGAATCTATTTACTAGTTCAAATATAATCATAATTATGAACCATGTGTTCTATATATTGTAAATACCCCATAATTCATTATATCGGTTGATGTGTATTTATATAGAGATGTTCAAAAATTCGTTACATTACTATTTATTTTCCATATATTCACTATATGATTTTGTATGGGTTCATGTATTCTACCCTTCTCAAGTACACATGAATTATAGTGAATGAAGGGTGTGTTATTATATGACTCCAATGAATTGGGAAACAAGCTAATTTCTAGAGATTAAATGTTAATGATTACATAGAAACATTCCATGGTGATATGTTATGATACCTTTCTCAAACACCATGGTTTTATATTATATGACACCCTAGTGATTTTATACGGGGGTGTGTTTATTAATTTGATTTGGTTTTTTATAGAAATAATTTTATCTTATGAATAAAGTACACATGGTCATGTTATACCTCATGTAATTATAATCTTGTCATGCCTCATGTATTTATATTCATTTAATGACCATTGTCCTAGTATTCATTTTTATAAATAATAGATCATGTTTTCCGCATTATGTTAATTTATAGATTGTTTTCATTTTTTATCCCTACTAGGATGTTTATATCACCCTTTTATTTTGATTATAAATTTCCGAGAACCTTTATGAGACATTTTCTATTCCATTTAAATTAATAGGTAATGTTTTCATGAAACATTGTAAAAATTTTCTGCACTATTATATTAATGGGAGATTATTATTAAATTTCATTATACTGCCATCATAAGTTGTTATAATGCTCAATCATTCCATTATTAGTTAAACCATCATATGCTTGGTAATGAAAGGTGTCTGTGGTTTTCCTAGAGACAACATCCCTACATGGATACTGAATTTGGATTTGACTCTACCATATAATTGCCTAGGTGTCCAAACCCAAAAATTGATTGATTGGGTATTATCTCAATCATCATCTGGGGAAAGAAAGAATGCCCTTTCCAAACACCTGATTTGACACTCCAAAGGGATCTTCATTGGATAACAGTTATGAACTTTATATGGAATTATAAATGATAATTATATGAGGATTATGATTTACCTCTAATTGATATCCCTATTCCAAGAATTTTCCCCTTATAAACTATTTTTAACCTTCCATAAATTGGGGTTTTATCCTTCACATTGTGAGCATCCTATAGTGTCTAATGGTGATTGTTTATGAATCCAAAAGATATCCACATTTATCTTTTATGATGGTTTATTTCTCACCTAATTAGTAAAAAATATGCACATTGTATTTCACTCTCCATATTTTACATTTGTTTTACCATTACAATTCATGTACACAATCTTATATAAAAATGGTATGGTGAAAATATAATCTCTATAAATAATTTTCCATCACATCATTTGTTATTTCCTTGTCATAACACTTGAATAAACATTCTTATTGTTCCATAAAATTATGGATAACATTGTATAATTTTTATAATTTATGGGTTCTCATATATAAACACTATCATCGATTGAATGGGTACATTACTGACCAAATGATAAACCATTTATTCTATATGGTGTAAATAAACCATAAATTTTCATCCTGATTGAATTTTATTTTCATTGAGTGAAACATACCTAATTTGGATACCTATTTATTTCCATAGGTTCATGATAAAAATAATGATTTAGTATTTATGGGTTTCTTTATGTTTCATAGATGAATTAATGAATGTGATGTATGTTCAGAAATATCACTCTAATTCACTGGGTAAGAAATCAATATAGATGACATGATAATGATACCTTGGCATCCAGAACTAGTAATATTCGATGATACCATGTTCAAAATACATGCAAATATATTTAATGAAATTATATTTATGAGCTATGATGATTAGATTATGAATGTATAATGTTTATGTTGTAGTCTCATTTCCATGTTAAAACTCATGTACATATGATCATGTTTCTATTCATTTATATATGATCATATTAATCATAATATACTATTGATCATGTTACTTCTGTTGTTATGATATTAATAATATTTTTCTCATGTTCATGTTCTTATATTATGCATCATGTTTTTACCATGAAATTAATTTCTACTATGTTTTCATTGTTTATCCCTTACTAGGATTTATAGCTCTATATTTTCTTAGATTTTCCAATTTCTTAAGGAATGTCAATGAAGGGGGTATGCATAAAAGATTTAAATACCCGTAGAATCATTATCGATGAAATTTGTATTATACAATGTACTTTCATGTTATTGTAAATAGTTATCAAAAGCAATAAACTTCTGATCATATTATTTTCATGTAATACATGTTATGTAACACCTAAAGCTTCCACGATACGTTTCTTTTTAAATCATTAAAATAGATTTCATTATGCCCAATATTGAGTTCAAGCACACCATGAATATACATATAATGAACAATTGTGATTAGTATAAACCAAATTCTTAATTTTAAATTTTCTATATAATTTTAATATTCATCATATATTTTTATTAGTCATGATATAATAAAAAATTTAATTTTTTGAATAAAGTAACAATTTTTCAAAAAAAATTATTGTTTTACCGCCATTAATGTAGATCCATTTTTATATAATATTTTTTAAACCTTTATACATTAAATTTGACAAAATCAAAATCTTATTTAGAATCAAGAAATAAAAATTTCATTTGAAATATTTTTTATTGTTTTTCTTCTTCCTTTCATATTTTAATGAATAATGAAAAATAATTCATTTTAATTCATAATATCTTTTTCATATAATTTATTTTTATTTTTTTATTATAATTTTAATTAGTTTTGAAGTATAATTACTATATGTTTTTAAATTCTATATAAATTTTTTTGATGGTGTTATTTTTACATTATAATCGGATATAAACCAATCTCAATATTTTGGTGATTTTATTATTAAAAACCACATTTTCTCATTTTTGCAACGAGGATTAATTTTAAAAAAATTAATAAAATTTCTATGTTTTAAATATAGAAAAAATGATTCCATATTTGGAACTAGTGGATCCAAATTACGTAAACATGATACTTTTATTTGTGGGCATTATAAATAGTAACATTACTAATTATTTTTATCACCATCGTTAAAGAAAAATTTTGTAATTAATTATAAAAATAATATTAAAAATTCACCATAACAACTGTAAAGATCATGTGGTAAGACTAAATTCGACCCTTAATAACTATTTTTTGAAATTTATTCACATACTGTCTATATTTCTATGAATACGACCTGAA
Organism: Viscum album; assembly: GCA_963277665.1. Classification (NCBI taxonomy): domain Eukaryota; kingdom Viridiplantae; phylum Streptophyta; class Magnoliopsida; order Santalales; family Viscaceae; genus Viscum; species Viscum album. The sequence goes on along the minus strand of OY728147.1, from coordinate 1,349,996,248 downwards.
TATAATAATAATTAATCGATGTGACAAAATGTCACAATCTCATTTTATAAAAGTATATTAATTTTAATATATGGATAACATGGATATAACATTGATTATATGTGGTATCTATAATATTGAAAGAAATACCTACATCATATTAATTTATTTATAATTATTATATTAAATAATTACAATTAATGGTGATGCATTATTTATGCAAAGATGATTTTATTTAGTAGAAATATCATATATATGGTTGAAAATATATGAAAAGAAATATAATTTTAATAAATTAAGGTTATCCATGAATTTACATGGGTAAAATCACATATTATTATTATAGTCAATGTTTTTTAGAATATATATTATTTTGGGATTTTATTTATTCTCTAATAAATGAATACTTTCAAAATTGACACTATTGATAATTTATAAAAATTACATATTATTAAAATATTTAAAAATCGTTAAAATTTGTAAAAATTAAATACTAAAAGACATAACATCTAGAATTCCCTAAATTGTTCATTTATTTAAAATTTTCATCTCATATGTACATATTTATAACCATTTACTCTTTAGAATATTATTCCAATAATAAAATTAAATGGATTAAATAAGGATAAATAAAAATGCTATGGTTTAATATAAAATAAATTCATGTATACATTTTATTGGTTGATAGTTTTTTGTCCCATTATAATATTATATAAGATTTAATCCAATTTTCAGACATTTTAAAATATAAAATATTATATATTAATTTATATGTTTTGGTATTTTTAAAGGTGACCCTCTCCTTTATTATAAAAGGTAACCTCTCATTATATTTTGATCACTCTTATAATTTCATTTTTCTCATAAAAATCCAACCAATTTCCTCTCCCAACATTCCTTAATTCATCACAGGGGCCACAATTTGGGAAGAAATCCATACTAAAGAGGCCTTTTGTGAAAATGAAAATGTGATACATGATAAAGAGGTAATTGTTTTGTAACATCATTCCAAAAATCCATTCTTTTTAATCATTCAATTTCTATGTTTTTCGATATAAGAGTAAGAAATATAGTGTAAAACATAATTTGTTGTTATTATAATTAAGGGACAACCATATTTGTCATTTTATTCAGCATATAAATATCAAAATCACGTCCATACTTGTGTACGCTTACGTATCCATGTCGTGCTGTGATTTTTTATTCAATAATAAATTATTTTGAGGGGTATAATGATATGAATAATATATATAAATAATTAATATAACATTATAATTAACCTTTAAATTTACTATACCATCTAATTCCACACCTTTTTTCCATCAAGGGAATAATATCATCGCTCGTGTGTACATACGTCCTACCACCTCCATGATGTAGTGTGATTCATTCCCCACGTTAACCATATTATTATTATTATTATATTTATATTATGAGTAAAAATAATAATTATATAATTAATTTCATTATATATATGAATAAAATATTTCATATTCATAAAAAAACATGACTTATATGACAAAATAGGAATGGGGAAATGAAGCAGTTAAAACCCAAAACAATTGTAATACCGAAATAATATTTACAAAAATTATAAAAGTGGGTCGTATATGATATCATATATATGAATAGGGTTTTTTATAACATAATAAGATACATTAACCACTATACATTAGGTTAAAACACCCCCAACTAATAGAAAGTAAAACGTGGGGATTATTTTCTAAATCTCATTATTACCTCAGATTCTTTATGCTTAAGTATTTACTGGGAAACATTTATCATTCATGTAAATTTTTTATAAATATGTTTTAAAAAGGATTATTTGTATGGTATTATGTAAGGGTATCATTAATTAAAACACCATTCTAAATGTTTTAATGATTTATTCTTCTAAACATTCTCATTAATATCAATGTTTTCAAAATTGTTATAAGGAATTATTTGTAGGGAAATTATTGTTATAAAGTTTTAATTCCTTTGGAAAATTATAATAGTTGTATGGAACACACTTATTTAAAAATTTCATCTAATTTATACTTTTATGAATTTTACAAATTTAAATTTTTTCAATGTAAAAATGTGATATTTTCTTTAATGAGTTTTAATGATTATATAAAATTATTTTCATTTTTTGTCAACATCCTTTATTGTTTTTTTATTAATTGAGTTAGATTTATTATGATATGATATTCCATATTGTATAACATTTTTTGATATGATTAAAAATAGATGTAATATTTTAACACAATTCACAGTTAACGGAAAAGTATTAACATTTCCTATGCTAGTTTTAATATTAATGATAATGTTATGTTCCATCTTCATCATATGATGAATGTATTGGAATTAGTAATAGATGGGTGGGGGCCGCTATAGGACATCAATGTATCAATATGTCAAATGAGATAAACTAGTGTCTTGGCATAAGTCCTTGATGGTTTGGTAATGGTCCTGGAACAAGGCCTTGACGGTATGATTATGGTCTTCGCATGAGGAATTTATTATAAGTTTATTATGTCTGACATGGTGTATTTCCACCTTATTAGATTAGTTATTGATATTCAATGTGATTATTTGACTAGTGAAATATCCCTGTGAATGTTTAAATTTTATTATTTTATTAATCCATGCCATAGTATACTAAGAATAATTTTATTAAATGATTGTTTCCTATGTTTTAATACTTACAATAACATTTTACGGTAATTTATGATAGCTTCCACAATATTGTTTATATTTACTATGAATATGAGCTCACCCCTATATTATGTTTTATTTTTTGAGGATTCCATTAATTGTATTATAATTTTTAAGAAAAGTTATTCTAGGAGATTAATGGAGTTGTCAGTGAATTTTCTATTTTTCATTTTATGTTTTTAATTTTAATGTAAGAATAATGTATGTAATATATTATCCAAGACGGTTGAAATGATTAGTCCTTCAGGATTTGATTCATCTTGGTCAGGATAATGTTTTAAAATAATGCACCCTCTACATGTTTTTGGGGTTGGGGCATTGAACCCTATATATATATATGACTATTTTTTAGTTTCCCGGAAGATTATGCGGACCGTGCTAGACCATACTATCACATATGTTGGGGAAGGATTATGGGTTTTCTTTTTAGTATTATTTTGGTACTTAATTTTCAGTTTCCTTTGTATTTATAATATTTTTACATTAAACATGAATGTGGGATGTATTTTGGTTATATATATATATATATTTAATTAATTATTTTTTTTATTGGAGTTTTTTTGATATGGACACATCATATCCCTTGATCCTATTTTCATTATAATATATAATTCCTCTCATTTTTTGTGAATGATTATCTATCAAATCTTTCAGTCAACACCCTAGAGCCTATTATATGTGGGACTCGAGGGTTCATTATCTCCCATTCATCATGAGGAATGAATGTTTCAACGTCTTTATATCTCTTCTAAAATCTTAAAGATGTGGTGTCATCAGTGAATAGTATCTCAACTGATGGTTGATAGCTATGATGGAGTTTTCTGTTTGGAACAATGAGGATTGCATTAGCTGGTAGGGAAATAATCATAGATGTTCATGGTTCATGACATAGGCTAGAGAAGACTAACTAGGACATGGGATTTTTGTGCCCCCTTAAATCTGATCCAAGCACTCTGAGCTAACCACACGACCAAGTAATGCTACACCGTTTGTGGGGTAGATACTGTATGAAATGAAAATGATTCATGATAAATTGTACTCATGTTTTTCTTAGAATGTTTTTTGAATTAAAATAAAAAATTTGTTAAAATAAATCATAAACAAATTACATACTACTCGAGCTTATGAGTTCCTTGTTTTCCTTTCATATATGGCTCTCAGACATCACATGTGTGTGGTACGAGATGTGGTGGGTCCTCAGCTTGACCCGACTGACAAGATATGGGATGACCAAGAGAACTAGGAAAATTAGTGGTAGAATACTCTTCATGATTTCACAAGTATAAAATTGGTCTTTTTCTCAGGACAAATAGCCATGTATTTAAAACTATGGTTATATGTTTACTATAGGAACATTTCTGTGGCCTATAGCCATGTTTTTCAAAACCATAGATAAATTCCATTTTAAAGGGGTTATATCCACGGTTTTGAGAATCATGTTTATATAAAACACTTATAGCAACATTTATGTGTACAATATCCTTGGTTTTCTAACGTGTGGATATTGGCCATTTTTTTGAATGGATATATACACAGTTTTGAAAACTATGGCTATAGGTCTCCTGCCATTGCATAAGTGAAAATCCTTCCTTCCAAAAAAGTTGCAGGAAGAACTATAGCCATGGTTTTTAGGAAATTTTCATATTTTTCAATAATATATATAACATAATATATATTTATATATATACCTGATGGACATGGTGGTGTAGTTCTTAGGGTATTGAAACATGATGTGAAGGTGTATGAATAATATTTGTCTAGGTACACATTATTTTTAGGCTATTTCAATTATTTTATTGTGATATAGACATATTTAAAAACATTAATATTTGAAAAAAAATAGCCCTGATTGATACCGTATACCTTGGTCAAATGACACAGTTGACAACTGAGACACCTATTTTAAATAATTTAAATATTGTCCATATAGGTAAGACCTTACATCAATTTTCATAACTCCAATAGTTGTAAAGAATCATATTCGTAGCCAATGCACGTGGTTTTTGGAAATACTAACACAATTTTAAACTATGTCCATATCCCATTTTTATAGTTCTATTTGCAGTGACAGACACATGAAAATACGAAGGCATTGTTTGAGACATGTAGATAAAGAGTTGGATTAAAGAGATGGTAATCACATTCAGATTGATCTGGGCTCCGAGAGAGTAATGGGATCCCCTAGTTGTGATCTAGATGAGGGGATTATGGCATCTGGGGTGAATGCTTTACCTCAGGTATAGAAAGAAGATTGATTTCTTCTAGGATGATTTTTTGAAGGTGTTCAGGGAAGAATTAATTTCACCCACAATGAATGTTAAGAAGTGGTAGGAGATACTCTCCTTATAATAGAGATATATGTCAATGATGGAATTGGGGATCATGGTCAAAGATATATTATTCTTTTCTTTAGATCTCTTTCCAAAGGGGAGTCTCAGGTGAGGTTTTCATAGGATTCACTCCATCCTTTTCTTCAGTATGAGGTTGCTCTCTTCACACTACTAACATTACAAGATGTTATGAAAAATTATGATGGGGTGGAAAGGATTAAATCATAAGGATTTATACTATGAGAGGGAGGTCTGCCGAGTTCTTCACAGGGGAAGGTGGTAAATTGAATGTCTCTAGCGAAAGGGTCCTAATTTTTTCAGCCTGTGGGGATCCGACCCCAAATGTTTCAGTTTTGAACCTATGGTATGTGATAATTTTCTCGTGGGCCTAGGGAAACGGTGACTTTCATGTCGAGTTCATGGGAATATCCAGGGACAGTACCAATCTAAATCTCAGTATGGTGGAGTTTTAAATGTTTAACACCCAACTCATTAGTAGTTTCGATGCATTCCTTTCGAGTACCAAGGATAGTAGGCCACTACACCACTATGGGAGGATGGTTGATGAGGATGACCTCAAGGGTGCTCCTCAAGGACCTCAACTAGGGAATGGTTAGGTAGGTAGACAATAGTCGAGGGGAAGAGGATCTAGTAATGGATAGTTACATTCCCTAGAATAAGTGGTTCTAGGAGGGCGAAGATCGTTCAATTTATGATCAGTTTTTTATTACTCTTTCTTGTGACATGTTTGACTCAACATATTTGAAACCCTTAATTTTATGTAGAATGGCCCATGCATTTGGAAATTCCTTACCCCTGGTGTTGAGTTCACCAGATGGGGTTCCGAGCTCCTTGTTTGATGTTTACCATATATGTAGACTGATGTGGGTGCTACATTAGTCCATCAATGATCTATTTCTACTACAGATGCAACCATATGATGTAATCCTTATCATCATCTTTTTGTACTCTATTAATGATAGTATCATGTGATTTCTGAGAATGGGTGGTGATTTTATATAGGGGTGGACAATGGGGGGATTTTGTTTGCGAGGAGAGTTTTTATATGGGAAGCTGGAATGTAGAGCGCTTTCTTCCCATGAGAGATGATCATTCAGTATGATAGAAGGACACTGAGATTTTGTACATTCTGGGAGTTATGAATGAGTTTCTAGATGTTTTACTCAAGTAGGTTGTGACTCTACCTTGTTGACACCATGTTGATTTCAGTATAGACAAATAACATGTTTCTAGTCCGATATTGATGGCTCATTATCGGATGGTGCCTTCTGAGTTACAGGGGTGGTATATTTTGATTAATGGTAATATAAATAAGGGTTTTATTTGACCCAGTGTGTGGTTGTGGGGTGCACCGATATTATTTTCATAAAAGTAATATTGTGTTCTACGTTTGTGTGTAGACTACTAGAGACTAAATAATGTAACAGTTAAGAACCATTACCTAATCCTAAGAATGGATAAATATTTTTACCAGTTAAGGGGGAGTTTTTGTTTTCCAAGAGTAGTTAGTGGTTTGTATATCACTAGTTGACGGTAATAGAGGGTGAAATCCTGAAGACTTATTTCTACTATAGGTATGAATACATTTTGATCGTTGTTCTACAATTTTGTGTTATAAATGCACCAGCTCTGTTCATGGAGATCATGAACTTTGTATTTGGTGAGTTCTTGGACCATTTTTTCCTCATATTCATCGATGACATCCAAATCTAATACAAGTCATAGGTGGAGCATACCGAGCATCTCAAGACTCTTCTAGAGGCCCTTAGAAACCACCAAATCTACCAAAGGATTTCAAGGTAGTTATTTGGGATATGGGATGTCCACTTCCTTCTATATGTGGTTTATTAGTTGGGTGTAACTGTTGACCGATCAAGGGTTGAGGAATTTGTTTCATGTGAAACACCCCATAATGTGGAAGAATATTGTATTTTTCTTAGTCTAGTATGGTACAGCTAGATATTTTGGAAGTATTTCTACCTTGTAGTATCTTTGTTGATAACTCTGACAATAAAGGGCCAATATTGTGTGTGGAGCCTGCAGTTCTAGGCAGCATTAAACTATCTGAAGTGGGTGTTGGTCAATGCTCCGGTGATCATGCAACTGGAGGAAGGGGTGTTGTTCTATGTGTTTTGTGACACTTCACATAGAGTCTTTGGGTGTGTTATGATGTAGAATTGGTGAGTGATCTCATCTGGGTCTAAGAAGTCACTTCCCCATAAACATAATTATAACACCTGAGATCTGGAACTGGAAGTGATCGCATTTTCATTGATGTTGTGGAATCATTACCTCATTAGGAAGCACATTGTGATCTACACGAATCAAAAGATCTTGAGTTACATATATTCCCAATGAGACTATAACATCTAGTAGTGGAGGTTGATTCATTATCTATATTATTATGATTTTGTGATCTCTTAAACCTCCTAGAAGGAAACTTTTGTGGATGATTCTTTGTGTATGATATCACAAATGTGGTAGTTTGGGATTTTTTGGATGCTTGGAGAAAAAATGGAGGAGTTGTCTACATTTCAAATATATGTAATAATGGATGGGGGTAGGGGTTTTCTATTTTAGGTTATGGGATACTCATCCTCGAGGCATAAAGTGGAGGAGTCTCGGTGGGGAGACAAAGAGGTAGGGGTGATGTGTGATCGCCATGGCCTAGGTGATGCTCTGGAAGGATTGTTGGAGGATGGTCTAACTCATATGTTGATTTGTGGGAAGATATTTTTCTTAGTGGCAATACATGAGGATGTTGTCCATCAGTTTCATATCTCACCCCTAGTGATACACTCAAGAGTTTCCAAGATGTATCTGGGCATGACGGAAAAGATCTGGTGGGCTTAGACAAATCACACATTATCGGAGTTTGTAGAAATATTCATGGTGTGACACCAAGTGTAGGTTGAGAACCGTGTTCATGATGGTTTTTTTCATCCAATATATTTCAATTATTGGATGTGTAATGACATATCGATGGATTTCATCATTAGATTACCCAGATATTAGGGAGGATGTGATGTTATTTCGGTGGTGGTGGATCAGTTGATGAGATCTGGTTACATCATAGCAATCAAGGAGTCGAACATAATGGATGCATTAGAATAAAGATGTGTGAATGAGGTGGTGTGGTTTCATAGAGTTCTAAAATCCATCAACTCATATTTAAACTCTCCGAAATTCCTTATAATTTTTTTATTATACATAAATATTTTGTGATGGAGAAATCTGACGATGCGAAATTCTAAGTCCAGGGCTACCTGAAATGATCTGCTGAAGTTTTGTTAATCATTTTTTAGGGCTCTTAAAGAGTTTTCCAAAAAAATAATAATAAATCCTAAATAGTTGCTCGGATTAGAAATATGAGGGCACCTTTGTGTTAAGGATGGCGATTTTACCCTAGACACAACTTATTTTTGGTCGACGTAGTCCTCCGGTGAGAAAACACAACGATGTCATAAACATAAATAAAATATTTAAATAAATTTTTTTAAATTTTCAAATTCTTATAACTCATGAATGGTAAGTTGTATTAAAAATATGATACACCCACTAAACTCATTATTTTATGTTCTTCTTAAGAACATACTAACATTGTACGACGTGGGACACTAGTGATTTCTAGTTTTTGGCCGTAAATATAATTATTAAGTGACAGTTATTTTATTTTAAATCCTATAACTTTTAAAAGGTAACTCGGATTGAAAATATGAGAGTATTATTGGGTTCGTTGGGGGCATATTTAACTTAGTTAGAGCCTAACCTCAAATGGCGTGGGTCAAAGGTGACTGTTAATAATTTTCTAAACTGTTTTTCAGGTATGTTCAGAAAACACATTAGATTTGTTTTGTAAATATTGAACCGGTGAGAGAAATTGAAATGTGAGGGCACTGTTTAACTCACAATGCCAATATTCACTTAAGGAGACCTTCACCTCAACTGCAGTAGGTTGATGGTGGAAATTAGTTTTCAGACCTTTCATGGGAGAAAATAAAATAAATATTCCATATATTAATTTTTAAATTGAAACATCAATTTTTAATTTAGTGGTGGGGACCACCCTAAAACTATTCTTTAAAGGGAGGTGACCCTTGGAATTCCCCCAAGTTAATGTGCCAAATCCAGTTTAATTATTCTTCCAACATTGATTACTTAATAAACATAATTTATTATATTCGATTCTCACATTTATTGAGGTTAAAAATATCCTTGGAAAAAGAGAATACCCTTGGAGAGAACTATTGGTGGATCATCTTCCAATGAAGAACCACCCCCAATGATGAACGAGGATGACATATGAGACCTGATCATAGACATGTTGTGGGAGTGACAAACACCGGTGTCCCCATCACCGACTTCATCTCCTTCCTCATGAAATCTTAAATGAACGAGGATGGGGTTTTAAATTGAATTATTATAAAATATAGTTGCTTGATTCTTCGTATTATGCAATCACAGCAACGATGGCCTAACAAACATGGCCACCATCCCACAATTATACCTTTCCCCTTTTTATATTGTTCTTTGCGCCTTATTCTTGCATTTTTCAACGCCAATTAATTTATGATGCTGAAAACAAAATGTATCATTTATCGTGACATATGGATGTAAAGATCTTGTCCCGAGGATCTTGATTATGTGAATATTATAATTTTCGGGCATGAAACGAAGCTGCAATGACTTGCAGAAGAAGGTGGAGATCAGCACCTGACCAGCCACGTGAAAGGGGGCGGCGTGCATATGAACCGCTGAAAGAGGTGGTCGTGACCCGTCGGCCACAGTGGAGTAGGGGGCGATCTTCATGCCGGTAGGCCACATGAGGATGTGGCAGAAAGTGTCTGCATTACCGGAGAAGGTGTTCACTTCCGCATGGCCATAGAGGATTTTGTAGGGTAGCCGACACCTGATCGGCCGCATGTGTACAATGGTGCAGTCGCAGCGCTGGATGGAGGACCAGCTAGGTTGGATCATACCTCAAATCCAACAGATCTCTCAGAGCAGAAATGATAATAAATTATAGACTATGCATCTGATTGACGCGCCATATATTGTGTTGGTGCCCGTGTGAGGTGACGAACCATTTCGATATTTCTTCGTGTAACATTGTGGTAGTTGAGGTATGACCGATATCATGAGGGAATATTCTACATAACATGAGTGCACCAGGTGTGAGGAATCTTATGGCTGGGAATGAGGAAGATGTTGGGGACATATTATATGGAGGTTTATTAATTATAAACTCCACGCGTGTCAGATCCTTGTGGGTCATTGCGGGTGTTAGTACATATCTTTCTTATGTGTGTTAACACTCAGTGATCATGTGTGGGTCATCGCATACCGTTCTAGTGTGGGTCAGATCATGTGTGGGTCATCACTTAGTGACCATGTGTGGATCAGCACATACCTATCTTTTGTGGGTCATATCCTGTGTGGGTCTGTGCTCAGTTATCCTCTGTGGGTCAGTTCATACTAATCTCATGTGAGTCAGAGCCTATGTGGGTCAGTGCGGGGGTTACTACCTATCGCTCCTGTGTGGGTCGGACGCCGTTTAATTGACAACAATGCTTCTTGATAGAATATGATGATCTAGCTTTGTGACTATTCATCACTACTTCTATACATTAATAATACCTGTGTGAGCTGAGTTCTTAACATTATGGTACTTACCTTCATGGGGATACCTATGAGGTACCTCAACCTTTGTGGTGTTACCAGTGTGGTACTTATATCTTCGTGGTGTACCTATGTGGTACATATATATCTGTGGTGTACCTATGTGGTACATATATCATGGTTGTGTTACCTGTGTGATAGTTATACCTTAGTGGAGTTACCATTGTGGTACTCTTTCCTCACGTGTGAGGTGTGTTTTTTCTTGAAAACATAGGTATATGTATAGGCATATACCTAAATAATGTCAATGAATATTCATCAATTCTTTGTGGTTTTCCCTTTTTATAACTCTAGGAGACCTGCGAGGGTCTCGGGATCCCAACTAAGAATCGTTATAATCACCCCTGCACGTGATTCATGTGCCCCTTGATGTATCTTGTGCAGATGGCGAACATCGTTGATCTTGGTTGAGGGTACCATACTGGAGGCTGATCATACTTGTACAATTGACTAGACGATTCATTAGGGATGACCGTTCAAGAGCTACACCTACACCTAAGGTAGAGTCCTTGGTGGGTGTTCACATGATCCATTCTTTTTCGATTTTACTTTTACTTTCTAGTTGGGCTTGAATTTTGGGCCCTTTACTAACTGTACGCACCCTATTTGCATTATGGTTTACCTTGAGCTTGTATCTTACTGTGTGCATGGTTTCGGTGAATTTATAGGTTTAGAGGAAATTCCTTACCTGTGTTGGGGATATTTTTTTCATTTCTAGCCACCAAACCCTGGCCTGTGGAAGGCGTGATTGGTGTAGTAACGACACGAGCCCTGGGGTATGGGTTATGAAAAATTGGAATCAGAGGATATCGATTCTACCAAATAACGGGGTCTATGATCATTTATGCGTGGAGAAATAATATTACGTGTTTTCAGTGTTTTTTTCAGTTCAAGGATTTCAGCGTTGCTATGACGGCCAACATATCCCTACATAGAACACTCAATTCTGATTTCTGACTCAGTGCATGAAAACACTAACTACATGTGTTTTTGAAAATTTTGTATTTTTTTTTCTTTGGAATCATGTCACCAGGTATAACTTAATTACCATGGAACACCTATTCCATATTAGGATTCCACCTCTTAGACAACCACCCTAGTTTACTGAGAGTGTACTCAATGATGGCCCACCGAGCAATGAGGCCTCGGTGCATGGCCCTCTTACGGCGTTAGTACCTTTATGTGGTGTACCATCAGCATCACTACCCATTGGTCAACCATTACCAGTGGCTCCAATATTCGAAGATCCATGCCGACTCATCGTGCTACACGAGTTCCTACGGTAGAGGCCTCAGAACATTCAATGAGAGATACATTCCCAGGGAGTTGAGGATTGGATAGAGGTTGTGGATATAGTTTTACACCAAGTTGACACACATGTAGAGCATATGGTTATCATAGCATCATGTCTTTTCCAGTGACTGACAATGAGGATGGTCCATAGAGTGAAAATTATTCAGTATGTGGACCGTTTCCTGAGATAGTAACTTTGGGCAGCATGTCAGCTATATCACTAACCATTGGCTAGTAGGGACGACTAGAAGTACCTGTATAAGACACATTTAGGCTTTATGCTTTACACGAGTTTTAGTATCAGACACCTGTCAGGTTCTGAGGCAAGCCTGACTCATAGGCGGTTGAGGACTAGCTTGAGGAGGTGTCTGAGAGTTCTATAGAGCTTCTACAACTTCGGTAGGACAACATGTCAGTAGATGAGTTTTCATCGAGGCGTACTGAAAATTCATGGTACTCGATTTATACAACATGATCAGTTCTTCGGGGATCCAACATATGAGTGCAGTGTGTTTAAGGATTTCCGAGCCATCACTATTACTCTATACATTCCTACATATGTTAGGGTACTAGAGGGACCTTTTTAGTTGAATGTTCTTTGGATAAGTGGATACAGCCAGTGAACGTTTTTAGTGGGAATGCAGGAAACTGGTTCCTGTCTCAATGACAAGGGCATGTAAAAATGTTTCAGGAAGAAGAGGTGTTTGGGACTAATGAATCTGTAGGGCTACATATGTAAATGTAGAGCCATTAGAGCAGCATGAGGTGGTGTGCATTTCTCCATGTTACAACCACCCCCCTTTGTGGTCCCCACCAGGATCAGGGAGCTAGAGGACATGGGAAGGTAGTAGCTACATATGGTCATGCAATGCAACCCCAGGGCAGTAGGAATGATTCAATGAGCGATCTATGTCTACTACCAGTGACCTTATTAATAGAATTAGGTACCAATAATTCTTTCAGTCCATGAATATTGTACAAAATAAAGAGTTTATGGTTAAGGAATTGACTTGACCCTCACATATGGAGGTACCTTTGGGAGGAGACTCTATAATCACACTTATGCTGATGGTGTGATCTAACCCTTGAGGTAAGAGTTTCAGTTAGAACCACTTGGTGGAGTCATCGAGTCCTTACGACTTTAGTTTGGGTATGAACTGGACATCAACAGTTAATACTCAGATTGACTGTATTAGTCAAAAAGGTTGTGGTTTACCTACAATGTAAGAATGAGAATTTTCTTTGGTTGGTGAAAAAGAAAACCTATGTAGAACATAATAAACTCATGAAAAAATGGTGTAACTGATCACTCTTGAGTTGGCTAGCCGTACCCTCGTGGTAGATGAAGGTTTGAGTTTTCAGTTCCCAACCGTTGTGGCATAGTGTGGGTACATCTTTCCAAAAGTTGTTTCCAGGATTACCTCCATGAACGGAAAGAGACATCTTCTTAGGTTGGGAACTACCAGAGTTATGATCCAGACATCTCCAATGTAGCGACACCCTTTTCAGCATTAACGAATAATGGGGATCTGTTCAGGTGGATGGAGAAGTGTCAGCAGAACTTTTAGAAGTTGAGACAATTACTATGGATAGAGTTCCTCCAGGACTATGACTTTTAGATAGTTTTTATTCCTAGGAAAGGAAATGTTGTAGCAAGAGCACCCATCACGAGATCAAGTCTAATGATACAGAGTGAGGCATCGAATCAGGTAGTCATGCTTCAGATATCCTTCATGGATAAGGATCGAACAACCTACCTATATTCTATGCCTATCATTCACCCAATTTCATAGAAAATTAAGGAGGCATAGCTTGGGACAATGACTGGGAGGCCCGAAGTGCTATGATATCCTCAGAACAGTCTCATAATATATTTACTGAAGTTGGGGAGCACGTCCCCCTCCTCAAAAATTTCACCATGGTACTAGTGACACTTCGGGGTGATATGTTGAGGAAGACCATGACTTCCTATGGGTCTCACCTCGACGGGGAGTCCAAAATTTTAACTGCGGCGACATGTTATCACCGAGGATTATCTGTCCTTTTCTAATACTTCGAAGGACAGGCGAGGTAGAATGCTTCTTGGATCATCCACCAAAGTTGGAGAGGGTTCACAATGTCCTCCACATATATCAGTGGACAAGATACATGCACGGCCCATCTCACATCATCGACCATGGCGAGATGGCCATTAATGACGGGGTGACAATTACAGAGGCTCCAATGAAGATTTAGAATTAACAGGAGCAGGACCATTATGGGAGGATGATATCTCCGGTGCATTGGCAGCACAAGAGCCTCCAAGAGAGAAGATAATAGTAGGAGGCGAATATTCGTGCTCAGTACCCTTTTTGGTAGTTTTTCCTTTGAATTTTCTTTCGAGGAAGTAAAGACATAATTTTGGGAGAATGTAATGTCTCCAAAATTCTATATAATGTTTTTTATTATATAGAATTATTTCAAGTCCAAAAAATCTGAAGAATCACAATTCTAAGGCCTGGAGTGCCCGAAATGTTCAGTGGATGTCTTTTTAAGCTTCAGTTTTCGCTCGTAAAATTTTTTCTGAAAAAAGTAGAATAATTATAAAAACAATTTCTCAAATCAAGAATTTGAGGGCACCGTTGCCATCAAGAAGGTGGGTTTAACTAAGGTGCGACTTAATTTTTTGTCAGCGCATGCCTTTGGTAAGAAAACCAAAAAATTGAATAAGCATAAATAAAATAATAAAATAAAATTATTCTATTTTTTAAATGACAATAACTCATGAATGGTGACTCGGATTAAAAATATGAAACCAAAATTGAAATGATGAGGGTATTCTATTTTTAGAAAGATACTAACATTGGCCGGTGCGGGCCACCAGTTAATGTTAGTATTTGGCCATAAACAAAATAATTATGTAACAAATATTTTATTGTAAAATACATAACGTTTAAAAGGTAACTCGTATTGAAAATATGAGAGAACTATGGGGTTCATTGGAGAGTGTTTCACTTTGTAAGAGCCTAACCACAACCGGCACGGATTGAGGGTGACAATTAATAATTTTCCAAATATTTTTTTGAGTACGTTTAGTAAATTCATGAGAAACATTCTATAACTTTTGAACTGGTGCTCAGAATTGAAATCCAAGGACACTATTGAACTCGTATCACAGATATTTGTAGAAATAGACCTTCACCTCGATCATAATAGGTCAAGTGTGGAAATTATTTTTCATAATTTTCATGGGATAAAATAAAATAAACATTATTTATTTTATTTTTGAAATTTAAACCTCCCATTTTGAATTTAGTGGTAGGGACCACCAGAACACTCTTCATTAAAGAGAGGTGACACTTGGAATTCCCCCTAGTTAACATGCCAACTCCAATTTAATTAACGTGCCTACATTGACTAATTATTAATCTTAATTTATTATGTTGGATTCTCAAATTGCTTGAGGTTGAAAAATCATTTGCAAATGAGGATAGCTCGGGGGAGAACTTTTGGAAGATCATCTTCCAATTAAGAACCACCTATAATGATGAACTAGGATGATGCACGAGCCCGAATTGGAGATGTGTTGTAGGAACGACAAACACAGGTGTCACCTTCATTGAATTCATCTCCTTCCTTATAAAATCTTCAATGAATGAGTTAGGAGTTTCCGATTGGAATATGATTAAATATATTTTATTGATTTTTCATATTATTGATTCAGAATGATGATGGCTAGAAAAGAAAGGCCATCATCTCGTGCTTATACATTTCCCCATTTCCTATTGTTATTCATGCGTTATTCATGCGTTCTAAAATGCCAAGTAACTAATGATGTAGAAAACACAATGTCTCATTGAGTGTGACATCTGGTAGTGAAGATCTCGACCCGAGGACCGTGAATATGTGAACATCATAATTTTTGGGCTTGGAACGAATCTGTGATGGCATGTAGAAGAAGGCAGGGGCCAGCTCCCGGTTGGCTGCAAAAAGGAGGGTTGTGCATGTCTATGCCACTAGAAGAGGAGGCAATGGCTCAATGGCCTTGGCGGAGCAGGGGGTGGCTGACATTCCAGAGCAGGAGGCCACATCCGCTTTTTCACGATAGAGGCTAGAGGGTGGACGACACCATTCTGGATACAGAGGGATAACGATGTCATCATGCCATTGGACGCAGGACCGACAAGGAACTCGATCGGCCGTGACACACCGAGTGGTCCCGCATACCAGCGGGGAAACCAAATGACCATCAGGCCATTGGAATACCGGGGGGGGACTCCCCCCTCCCCCCCCTATTGGGACTAGGTCAGACACCACCATGACCACCCACCCAACAGTTGGTTGCACCATGGGCCGCCCAGCAGGCCATGCCATTGGGCAGTGCCACTGGGCCGCACCTAGTGGGCCGCACACTTCGTAGGTCGGCCCAGACCCACCATAGCCCGGGCCAACCGGGCTGGACCCGAACTGGGTCGGGTCAACCCGAACAGGGTGGGGTTGACCCCAGCCGGGTCAGGTCAGGTCAATCTATCCGGTTCGGACCAGACCTAGCCCATATTCACCTGGATACACCATTTTGGACATATCTTGATAACCAGGCAACCATTTGATTAACCGTCTACAGCAACAGAATCCTAGGATCGATAAGGACGTTTTGGTATAATTAAATTGAGTTTTGGATAATTTTTTTGTATGACTGGGTTGGATCGAACTCCGAATCCAATCAGGCCCTCATATAGGAAACACTATTAACTTACAGACTAGGTGTCTTATTGACTCATCATCTATTGTGTTGGGGACCTTATGATGTGACAGAACACTGCGATATTTTTTTCGTAGATATTTATTGTCAGATTAGGTATAGATGATATCTCGTGAGTAGATTCTATGGTAAATGAGCACACCAGTTGTGAGGAATCCACTTAATGCGAGTGAGGTGGAGGATGAAGGTTGATTATACAAAGGAGAGTTACCTTTCGACTTCTGGCGGGTTGGATCCTATTTAGGTCATTGAAGGGGTTAGTACCTATTGACCCTTTATGGTTCAGTGCTCAGTGATCATGTGTGGTTCAGTGAAAACCGATCGTGTGTGGGTCAGTGCTCAGAGACCTATGTGGGTCAGCGCATACCGATCCAGTGTGGGGCAGATCCAGTGTGGGTCAGCGCTTAACGATCTTGTGTGGGTCAGCGCATACCAATCTTGTGTGTGTCAGATCTTGTGTGGGTCATTACGGGGGTATGTACCAATCAATAATATGTGGGTCAGACTCCGTATAATCAGTAGTAGTACCTCTTGATAGAGTAAGATGATCTAGCTTCGCGACTAATCATATGTACATCTATACTTCACTAATACATGTGTGAGATGAGTCCTTAACATTATGATAATTACCATTGTGGTGTTACCTATGTGGTACCTCTACCGTTGTGGTGTTACCAGTGCGGTCCTTATATCCTCGTGGTGTACATGTGTGGTACTTATATCATCGTGGTTTACCTATGTCATACTTATATCTTCGTGGTGTTAACTTTGTGGTACATCTACATTAGTGGTGTTACATTTTTAGTATTATTTTTTCATGTGTGAGGTGTGTTATTTCTTTATAACTTGGGTATATGTATGTTCATATACCTAGGTAGTGTTGATGAATATTTCTTCATGCATTGTGGGTTTTCCTTTTTGAATCTCTAGGAAACTTACGAGAGTCTCAGGGTCCCTACTGAGTATCGTTATACTCACCCTTACACGGGCAACACCTATACCTTTCTCTGTGTTGTGAGGATGATGAATAGCACTGATGGAGGTTGAGGGTCCCAGACTAGAGTCTGATCAGAAGTATATAATAGACGAGACAATTCATCAGGGACAGCCGTTTGAGAGTTGTACCTACCCTTCAGGTAGATTCCTTGGTGGGTGTTCACTTGAATATATCTTTTTATATTTTAATGGTAATTTCTAGTTGGGAATGTATTCTGGCCCCTTTAATTATTGTACACACCTTGTTTACTTTATAGTTTACCTTGATCATGTATCTTGTTATGTGCTTAGGTTTTATGAGTTTAAAGGTATAAATGAAATACCTTTCCGGTTTTTGCGATATGACTATCTTCTACTAGTCACTAACCACTGGAAATTGGAAGGAGGGAATGGGGTAGTCAGAGCATGGGTCCCAGGGGATGGGTCATGCCATTAGATCAAGATACATGTTTTACGTTGTGATTCTAGAGGTATGTATTGTGCCTTTAGCACCCTATTACATCTCAGAACTACATTCCAACCTCAGACTAATGGATACAGAGAGATGACCATCCATACATTGGAGAACATTTTGTGGTAATGTATTCCTAAATTTAGTGGTTTTTGGGATGTGACATTTTCCCTTGGTATAAATATAATTAAATAATAGATATCACTATTCCATTGGTATGGCCCCATTCAAATATCAATATGGGAGGTTGGGTCATCGATCCTTGTGCTAGATGGATGTTTGGGAGGAAGCTATTCTTGGTCCTAAAATGGTGCAGAGTATGACCGAGAAGGTGCATCTTTTTCATGAGAAGATGGAGGAAACAAGGACTAGTAGATGTTTTATGTAAATTGTTGGAGAAGGCATTTGGAGTTTGATGTTAAGGAAAATATATTCATGAATGTTTTTCCTTGATGTGTGTAGCATATGTTCCACTGAGGGAGTAAGCATTCTCCTAGGTTCATCAGACCCTTTGAGGTGTGGGATATCATGAAAATGTGGTATATCAAGTGGAATTTCCATCGTAGTTGGGATGGATCCATGAAAACATTCATATATCCCATCTTTGTCGGTAACGTCACGTTGACTCTCTGAATGGCTAAAAGTTGACTTTTTATTATTAATGCATAAATGATATAACCTATTGCCCAAACAAAACTACGGGGTTCAGAAGTAATGAAGACCCAAAGAGTCCCCCACAACAAAATTACTACAAACTGCAGGCAACGAACCCAAACTAGAGTAAAAAATCACCCGATCGTGCTCGCTACCTTCTCACAATAAAGAATCCACCGCAAAGTTTCCCTCCCTCTTGATGTGTCGAACCACACAACCCTGGATAATCTCCAACAAGTATCGCCAGGCCAAATAAATTAAATTCCATGGAGCAACTATATTCCTAAGCAGAATACAAACCATAAGTTCAGAGTCAACTACGTTGACTCTCATATCATTAATTGGAGATATATGTACATCTAGTATGTAACAATGATCATGGAGTGAAATGTGGAGGTCCAAAATCACAGGGAGAAACTGATTCATGTATAGACGATTCCATTGGTTTTCATGTTATAAAGGCATGGTAGTCTAGTGGATAGTACTTGGGAGTTAGAGATGCCAATGCATGTAAAGTACCCGAAGTTGTTTTGAGTTTTTATCATGTTTTTTTTATTTGTGATGTAATTCATGAACCTTATTTTCATTGAGAAGAGATTTTTCTTTTTTGTATGATTTATTCCAATATCATGATTTATGTGAGGGGTGGTCCTGATCCCTAATCCAAACTCATTAGTTCGTATGCGATTAAACTCATGTGGGTAAGTTAGTGTCACCTAATGTACATAGTATCATTAAATGGATGAAGGAATCACCTAATTCATATGTCCAGACAGTTGGTGCATCTGTAGAAATGTTGTGGTGTTTTTGGTTAACAAATATGGGAGGAGGCATTCATGGATGTTGAGGTGTCACTTTAGCTTTCAAACAACAGATGATGGTTTTTCCTTAAGGGATATCATTAATGTTGGTTGTTCGAACCCATATTTTCTATGGGTATTGTTTTTAATTATAGAGGGAGAGAATAGTTTGATAGGTATCTATTGTAATGGCTCAGACCTCTAGGGTCTATTACATTGTCAAAATAAAGGATTTGCATGATTTAGGAGGAAAGGGTTTATCATTTACAATGTTTTCCAAATTTTCCGTTTTCCATCACTGACTCAAGTCGTCAGTGTGGGTAACTCAGGGAATCAGTGTCGGTGACTTAGTGTTTCAATGTCGGTGATTCTGGGAGTGAATGTTACTATCTCTTGTCATTATTGTTAGAGACTCAAGGAATCAGTTTTTGTGACTCATAACATTGGTGTTAGTGACATATGGTGTCAGTGTCCTTGAATCAAGGAATCTGTGTCGGTGAAGAAATTCATCTATGTCAGAGACTCTGGGCATCAGTTATTCAGGGCATCGGTGACATACGACTTCATTGAGTTCGGGTATCAACAATTCAGCGCGTTAGTGATTCAGGTTTTGTTAGGTCTCATAATTGGATCTGCATTTGAGAATCATAATCGATGTCATTAAATCACCCTTCAGTGTCTCATTTTTAGTTTTTCAATGTTTTTTAGTTCTTCCCTTCTTACATTTTTCTGAAAAATAAACTTGTTTAAAACCTTGTTTGGATGTTTATGTGGTTTCTTCATTGGATATTAATTATATCTTTAATATCCTAATAGTTGGGTAATTTGATATATAAAAACCACATAATCTTGACCATAATCCCAAATTAATGACTTTTGAAACCATATCTCGTTCTACTGATATAGTATCTGGCCCTTCTCAAATGAGACATTCTTTTCCCCATGTGCTTCCATATTACTTTTTTACCGCTAGATCATTTCCTCCCATTGGTGACATGTTCTATACCACAACCATCGATTGAGTTTCCACTTTGATTCCTCCCTGTTGATCATGTGACCCTTCATTTTTTGATGGAAGAAAGGGTTGTGACCTCTTGATATTCCATGTAGAAATTTCCATCATCTATCTTCTATTTCTGTATCAGGTGATGTGGGATTAGTAATGTTCTATTGTGAATGCTTCGAGATACTAATATTTTAACTTGACAGTTGATTATAAGAACTTATTAACTAGTTGGTAGTTGATTGATGTTGATGGAATGTTTTATTTTTTATATCTGTTGACGTTTAGAACTCTTGTTTCTATATGGATTATGAAAACAATGGTCTTCGGTTGTCTTTGATTATGAGTGGGTGAATATTTATAACTATATATTCGTCCTTCAAAATAATTGATGTAAATATCAACTCATAAATCATGTATAATTAGTTAAATTAAATGGATACCCAAGGATGAAAACCCTAGCCCGGTCAACCATATTTAACAAAATGGATTTAAATAATAGTTTTTAACACATCTGAATAAATATTATTGAATATTTATGGATATGTTCTTTTATCTATTTGGTTTTTTGAATTTTGTGGGTTGTGTGGTGATATTCTTGGTTGCACAACTATGGGTATAGGGGTGGAGAGAGGATTTTGTTCTATGAGTTGGTTTGGTATGTGTGAGTAGAGGGGCTATTGATTTGTAGTGACTGATGTAGGATTTGTGTAGATGGTGGTATAGGTGTTGTACAATTATCTCACAATGAGATATTTATTGATTGTGGAATAGATGGATGGGTAATGAAGTGGTACTACATCATGGAAATGATGGGGTAGTGGGGTAGCATGACTAGGTTGTCATGATTTCATGTTTATGGGTGTGTCGGGTGTAGTGTTGTTATTTTGTGGGCATGTTGGATGCAGGTCTGACCGAATGACATGATCGGGATAACATTTAAGCATAATAGTTGGAAATGGTTGAATGTGTGTTTTGGAGAGGGGTGTGTATAGTGGGACTGCAAGATGGTTGTCTCTATTATTTTTATTAAAGGGTGTTAAAATGAATTCCTTATCATGGTCACTCATTCATTGTTGAAAATGGTTGTTCTAAGTTGAATTTATATTTATGAAAAGGGTTGAACATTTTTTCTTGTTTGCTTCCCAGGTAGGTATGTAATAATTAAATGTATGTGAAAATGAGCCCAAATGATAATTCGTTAAACCAAAAGTTTGGGTTAATTTTTTGGTTGTCGATATAGTGCTATTTTCCTGGTAGGGGTAGCAGAAAAGGTGGTGTTGAGTGGTATGGTTGTATGTTTGGAAACACATACGGTGGTTCGATTTTTTGGTACCTATATATATTCTTTTAGTTCCTAATGTTTTATATATGCACCACTACTGGGTTGATCACTATGTACTGAACACCCCCATTTATTTGGGGAGGATGTCTTTCCCAATATCACGGTGGGAGGATGGATGTATGGTTATTTGTTATTCTCTACTCCCTCTTCTTGGAATTTATCTCCGATGAATATTCAAGTAGGTTGTAATGGTATGATGGTTAATACAAAACATATAGTATTGAATGTGTGAGAGGTGGTTGTTAACTAGGTGTCTTTAGGATGAGGGCCAGGTGTTTAAGTGTACATTTGTGGTTTGGTAGTGGAACTGGTGTCTACGGGTAGAATGTGTGTGTGTTCTAGACCAGGTGTGTATGGTAAGGTTCTGACAGTGGGGATTGTGGAAGAGGTAGATTTGTCAGGATGTTCTAGTAAACTTGTGGGAAGTGGTGTGGGGTACCAAAATATTGATCTTCATATTATATTACATTACATATCATGAATTATTTGGTGATCATTCCATGGTGAGGTTCGGGTGGATAGTATACCTTATTTAGTGCTTTTGGAGTCTCTAATTTTCTTTCACAAGGTCGATTGTATTCCTCTCCCACTTATTCCCAAGTTAGTTTCGTTTCTCTCTACAGAGTATATTGTATGCTCACAATATGTATATAATTCTATTTCTTGGTATCCAAGGAGATTACATAACCATGATGGACCTTACTAAATCAGACATTGGGATTGGTTTCTCTATCGCTACTTAGTTTTATTTTGGTACAACCCTTGAATTTTTAGTTGTATTTCATTTATATTTAATTTGAAAATGCATTTGGGATGGATTTTGATTCATTATATGAATCTACCTTAGATATGTTTGAGGTGGATACATCATATCTCCTGATAATGTTTTCTTTAAAAAGGGTAATGCCGCCCGTTTTTTATGATGTTTTACATACCCTTAGTTCTAGTCTCCACCATGGGCCTCCTAAGAGGAGGGACTCGGGGGTCATTATCTCCCCTTCATCTTGAGGAATGAAGGTCTTGATAGATTGATATCGGCTCCCTAATCATGAAGAAGTCCAGTCATGAAAATTCAACATCAAAATCACAGTATATATCATTATTATTTTATATGTAGATCAATCAATAGAAAATAAATGATTTATCACGTCAATATCCATGAAGCATTTTTAAAAAATAGAAAAAATATCTTCTATAACAATACCTTTGAAAAAATCATTATCCATCAAAAAATGAAAGAAGATGACATCATTAAAAAATATCCCCATTGGAAAATGTGGTACAACAAGGGTTGTAAATGTTTATTAATGGAAATACCATTAAAAGATCATTAAATAATATATTTTGTAAATATTTCATCTTCAATTTGAAAATCTCATTTTCCAATATAATACATTTTGAAAATAAATTTCATTGAAATGCATTTTTAAATTATTTTCATTAAAAATTACCTCATAAACATGGAATCAATGTTTCAAATATATGATGAAGGTAAATATATACATGTGGTTCAAGATAATGACAACATTCATTTTAAAATGTGAAGCTTTTATAAAATTCCTTGTTTAAAAAACCTCAAGAATGATCTATTCATATATTTGGAAAAATAGAAACAGCCCTTATTTTGAAAAAAATAATAATTTTTTTTAAAACAATAAAAGAAATTTTTTTAATAAATAATTGTGAACTTGTTAATTTTAACTTTTTAAACATTTTTTATTTAATGGGTTTGAATGAAAAATGTATTTACGACCAAAGAGAGAAATGGTGTGTTTTAACCTCATATATAGTAGCATTAATCATCATATTGCCTTATAAATGAACAATATTACTGATTTTAATATCAATTTTGTTTTATTATTACAATTTATTACCTATTTATTAATATTTCCAGGTTAATTTTACATTTTGGCTAATAATTTTCTTATTTTTCATATATGATTTCACTTCTTATTTTATCTTATTAACTAAATAATTATTTCATTATAAGTAGAATATAAAAAATGAAATAAATATCATATATACTTATTATAAATTTATTTAATGTAATCCATAAAATTTTTTGATAGGAAATGAAATACACGGTTCATGGAGATGGTTGGTCCTATGTACGGATTAACAATATTCCCATTTTCATGTAATATTGAACGAAAGAAAATTAAATGATATATATATATATATATTGGAATAAAATAATTATTCATTATATATACCATGTTTTAATCGAACCCATCTTTGATAGATTCAATTTAAGCCATGAATAAATCGCATCCCTTCACATGGTAGCTGTCCGTCGTACACATGAACGACATTATCCTATATAAAAAATAGAAAGAATTATAGTATTTGTTATATAATAATTCAAAAAGGAAAAAGATATCATAAATTTCAAAAAAAAATATTATATAAATATTATTTACATCATTATTTCCTTCCATGCATGATGCTAATGAAAAAACGAATGAAATCGATTTGTGGGGATTTAGTCTGTCATACACAGAAATATAGATTTTCTAACACAATTAGTGGATGTTTGTATCATTGTAGACAATACCCATATAATATAAAAATATTTTTATATTGAAGTAATTGCAGATATTGTAGAATGATGATATAAAAATAATTAATGGAGGTGTAGAATGAAATAAAAATAAATACACTTTTAGAATATCATTACCACTTTATGATATATCCTTATTAGTGTTTCACTAAAACGATAAATGGTTTTATTTATGAAAAAATACAGATTTATAGGATAAAATAAATAATTATTTGAATTTATTTCGGAAGGTTTTCAATTATAAAAATTCTTATCATGATAATATATGTGGTGAAATCGAGTGCCTTTTTATAGTTGAGGAATAGTAGTATTCTTGTAAATACTCAAATGTTTTCCCTATTAAGAGGTCAATATGACTTCATGAGGATCAATTATTAATAATTATTGGGTTTGAGTAATTATATGGTTAGTAAACAGGTACACCATAATTAGAACACATGTTTTAAACATTTACGTCGATAACATATATGTGTCAAAATTTTAACCATTTTAAGAATTTTCATTATAGAAACTAGTTTTCAAACCTATTTAATTATTTATATAACCTGAAGTTAGTGTATGAGATATTATATAAATTATGAAAACCTATTAAAAAAATAATTACACAAAATGGAAATATTATTTTTGAGGAAAATTATTCTTTTACACTAATGCATGTAACGTGTGAAAATACTGCATTAACCACATTTACGGTGACAATTTTTTTATTTAGGGGTAAATATATTTATTATGATAGGTAAACTGAACTATGAATGGAAAAAACTTATATTTTTTACCATTAAAATATAACATGGTATATGATTGGATTTTTAGTAATTTTGAATTAATTAAGTAAAATATCATTTATTATAAAAGATCATTAATTTCAATTTTGAAATTATTCATTTAATAATAAATTAAAAAATATAAATAAAATTATAGAATTAAAAAAATAATGAAAAAATATGTTTCATGATATATTAATCCAAAATATAATACTTCATAGTAATTCAATCAATTTACTTCACTATTATTATTTTTAGTATCATTTATTTTATTTTATTATTTACTAAATAATCGATGTATTGGCGTTTAATAAGAATATAATGTAATTATATCATTTAAAATAATTAAAAATAAATTATTATGATAATGATTAATTCATATTCTAAAGTAATATATATATTCGATCCAATGTAGTTATTTTTGTGTACGCAAAGCAATAAAGAAATTAAATGCCATAAATATACATTTTTTACTTTTCTTTCATTTAACTTATTATATGGGTCAATTTCAGGGAACATTATCCTAAAAATTCTTAATTTTAGATCATTTTGTCATTGTGGTCTATATATATCCATTAAATAGGTGTTATAATAGTTTTGTTTCATTTGAACACCTTATATTCTATGTTTAGCCACATATTAAACTTGTTTTTAAAACAGTCATTTTAACTAATTATGATTTTTTTCACTAATCATATTAGTAAAATTAAAATTTTATACAACTACATAATATAATTTATTATTAATCCAAATATATAATTCATGTTTTCTAATTAAAATCATAGAATTAGAGGAATTTATTATAAAATAAATATGTGAAATTTAATGATAAAGCATGTTTTTAATGTGAAAATTTTTAATATATTTAAAAGATTTTATATCCATATTGAATATATAGATTATTAAAATTACCTAACATGGATAAATAGATTTATAATAAATCTATTTTTTCATTAAAACCAATTTAGAATATAATTTAATATTGTAAAATATTAAAATTAAAATTTAGTTTCAATTAAAAGATTGTATTTTTCAAGATTAAAAAAATGGAACTTCTCAGAAATATTACTAACATTCACCCTTAGATAATGATGAGATTACACAATCACAAAATGAATTTTATTTTTTCAAATAAAACTTATCCAGGTGTCAAAATATACTTTTAAAACAATTTCACTGTTAAAATAATTGAAAACTACATTTAGGAAAATACACCTTTTTATACTTAAAATATGATTTATTCTTATAATATGCCAATAAAAAATATTGGAATAATGAAAAAAAATATTTGATTGAATATATAATATATAAATATCATAAAAAATACTAATGGTAACAAATTGATTACATTTGGATAAAAATACTTTAGTGTATTATTTCTATAAAACATATCCTTTATATAAAATTACTTTACATATTTATTTAGAGATAATCAGAAACTATTTAATTAAACCATATATTTTCATATGAATTGTAATCATATATTTAAGAACTATGTTATATTTTAGATGATAATATTCATTTTAAATAATAAAAATTATCTGAATTATATTGTTAGGTAAAACTCAATGTTGAATGTAACACAAGATATTGAAGAAACTCATTGTCTCAGGTATTATGAGTTAAATGGTGTTTTTTCCATGTAATAAAATTTATACTCAGAGATTCATTTAACATACTATAGAGGGAATTATTTTATTTTATATTCTCATGGGTTTACATCTTCCCCAATTTAATAAATTTTATCCTTGGAATTTGAACTTTATATCAGTAATCATTAGTTAGAAATTTGAAATTACTATTTTTAAAATCACACATAATAAAAAGGTTTACTAAATAATATTATTATTTATATATAAATTGGTATATAAATTTATATTTAATGACACATATCTTTGTTTCCAAATACAGTATCATTGGTGGTAATAAAAGAAAAAACCTAAATAATTATAGGGAGTGATGCAGTTCATTTAATAAAAAATTTGTGAGTTATCAATGGAATGTTAAGGGACTAAAATCCTAAAAAATCAAATGATCTTAAATTCCATTAATTCGTCCAAAATTATTATACTAGGATAATATTTTTATTTTCAGGATACCATTGTTACAGTTATTGAATTATCTCACCATCTATTGTATGATAATATGGAATTATACATACATTATGATTCTAATTTAATCCTTTTACCAAATCTACCATAATCTCATCTTTTCAACCAATCAATGAGTATTCAAGATTAATTTTCCACACTCGTAAAACTAACATATAATATTATAGACTAGATAAACATTAAAATTATAATATATTCTTCCCGCCTATAGAAATTATCAATCACGAAAAATATTTATGAGATGGTACAATCATTCCCAAAATTACTAATACATTTTATGATACATTAATCATCAAAATTAAAATCTAGTAAATAATATTAAAACCTAATCATTCCATAAATAACTATAAAAAAATTTATTCAAACTTCTTGAATATGTTTGAAATCAAATAATTAGAAGCATTAGAAAAACTATTCTCTAATGTTACATTAATCGTTATTCCTTGAATAAAATAACGTAGTATTCTAAAATAAACACAATATATATATATATATAATGATAAACTAACCATAACTTCATGTAGGACAGCGGTAGGCATTCCACCATTATTTCCATTCAGTTTTAGGTTAAAGCACTATGGCCTTTCTATAGGTGATGGGTTGTCATCTGAATTTCAGGTGGTTATTATTTACATTTAAACAGGAAAATATATTTCCTCCTATAATATAACCTCATGTTGACCCTTGTAGTTTAAAATAACACAACCAAAAAAATGCCTCCAAAGTATATCATTGATCGCATTATGGTCATATTCATTAAAACTAAAATTGGGAGTCTATTAAATTGATCTTAATATCATCGTTAAGATTATATACCAATTAAAGTGTACATAACTATTAATAAAATCTTACATAAAAACATATTATTCTCCAATATATTTTAAACCAGCCTCTTATACTAACTATAAAAGCCTAGGGATCACACTACCAGATCATGTGGTGAAATCATGTAATTTAAATTTTTAGCATTGATACTAATAAGGGTGTCCCATTTGATTCCATGGAAACCTTAAAAACACAAAAGGAATTAATTTGATCACATAAAACCTATAGGAACAAATAGTTAAGAGTTTTAGGGAATTAGGACCAACTTATACATAAACAATTCACATCACATTTAATGTGAATTTCATCCACATAACCTAGAATTTATGTTCCAAATTAACACATCATCGACCATATAAAATCCCTTTTCTATATAACATAATGGACATAATTGTTTAAAATTAGTGGAAAGGAAAGCGAAGAGGTGTGGTCTAAAATCCATAGTATGTGTAACATAAGCACTATCAATTAAATTTCATTAATGATCATAAGTAATGCAGAAATTCCTAATGAAAAAATCAATGTGATTGAGCCAGTCCAAAAGGAAGTGATACCTATTATGATTTTGATCATCAATTTTGAAAACATATAAAAGTAAATAGTCATTATAATCAATAATCATAATCCATGTGATATTAATATAGATCATGAGAAATATTATAAACTCATAACAATAAATTAAAATAATAATGTTAACTTATATAATTATTTTCCTAAAACCATTTCAAAACCATTTTAATTGGAATGAACATATGGAAAACAGAGAATATAATAATTACCCAGTAAATTGGAGAGATATATAGGGGTACCCATCATTTATTCTATTACGGGTGTAAAGACCTGACCCCAGTTTCCTAGAGCTAGTTTCTTATTGCATTATGTCTTTATAACTTCAGGAATGTTACATCCCAAAATAATGAATAGTTTAGTAGTATTTGATATCCAGATACATATATATGTTCAACATTACTACTTTAAATGAAATACAACATAAGTTTTTTATTGGGAATATCCAAAACTCTTTTTTTATCCCTTCAGGTCATTCATAATAATATTCATAAAGTCCTAACAAAAATGAAACATAAGATGTTGGTGACCTCAAATTCTCAGTAAGAATATGTAATACAATGGATAATATCATAAACATAATAATTAACCATTGTTAATGACAAAAAATACATCTATTTATAAATGAAAATAAATACATTATGTCATGAATTATTACTAAATAAATACTTTTTTAACAAATTATAATCATGGGTATTCTACTAGTTGAATAACCTCGTTAACATTAAATTACATGTTTCATAATGAGTTAAATTCATATGTCTTACATTTTGAAATGTAATGTCAAGGCCTCGACCAAGACATCTAAAAATGATTAAGGGCTCGGCCAAAACCATATCTAAAAATGGGTAATGCCTCAGCCATTTCCATATTGGTTCGTCTCATGAGACTAACCGATTCATCGAGGAGATATAGCAGGCCCTAAAAAATCCCATAATAAGTCATATACATTCCTCATATGAACAAGATTAAAAATAAAAAACCTATCCATTCATATTGAAACTATAATTATTATATATATATTTGATTTAAGATAATGGCTCCAAACGAAATATATTCACCACTAGTATTGGTTTTCATCTATATTTCAAAGATAGAAAATGTATAATTAGTAACTCTAAGTAGATAAAATATCTCATATGATTTACCTTATATTAAATCCTTATAATTTATTAAATTATATTATATAATTTTGAATTTTTAATTTTATAATAGATTCATATTTAAACTACTATATTATATTAATGATTTCATATAAACCGATTACAAATATTATATTGAAATCGGTAAATCTTCCTCGCAAAGAGAATTTATTGATTTACATTATTTACATCTATTAATAAATTTTTTATTATTTATATAATATTTGGGATAATATTAATTGAAAAATTTATTTTCTAATGTTTTTATATTTATTTTGAATTTATTTAATTATCCATTGGTCCCATAAACTCCAAAATTTACTCTCCGAAAATAATAATGATGTAGAAGCATTTCATTTTTCCCTTTAATTACATTCAATTTGGAACAATCCTTACACATGTAAACTTATGTGTAATCATTATATATCCTGAAGTGTTTTATGTAGTGTAAAAAGGAACCTTGGTTATGTATTTATTGTATAGATTTTGACTCTAATCTGAAAATTTCAATGATTCTTCTTTTCAACCATAAAACATTTTTTATATGATGGATTTTATTATTTTATAATCAAAATGTTTTTCAAATTTATGTATTTCTGGGAATTATGATTGATAAAAATTATTTGTATTATTTTTTAGGGAGAGGTCTTTAACAATTTGAATAATAATTCATTATTAAAAAATTAAAACCCTTCATTTTTTATAATAATTTTTATTTTTCTTGTATATATTATCCATTTTCATTGGAATTATTTATTTTTTCAAATATAAAGGTTTTTTTCACTTGTAGAAAATTAATCATTTTCAAGCAGTATATTTAATTAGTTAATTCACTTTTTTCATTCCCTATAGAAAAAAAATCATAAAATTTTGGGAACTATTATACAATAATTATTTATTTTTAAAATTTTAATCAGAATTTATCTCATATGATATGCATCTTAATAGATTTTTAAATTAAATTCCTCATCCAGGTTGAAGTCTTTTTTAGTTTATTCTTTTAATTATTTATTCATTTATATTTGAGTGGGTTATTTATTTAATAAAAATTTTCACTCCACCCAATTCAACAGAGTGTTCATTTTTATGGATTTTTTCATTTTGATTGTCTATTATCCTTAAGCAACGTGGAATTTAGACATTCATATTTATGAAATAAAAATTAAATTATCTTTATAATATTGAATTTAATTCTTTTCATATAATAATAAAATTAATAATGTTGTTATTTTTCTAGAAAGGTTTTTAAAAATTTTAAATTGAGTGAATCTTTGAGAGAATATATTTATTATAATAAATCCTTTGATATATTAATATTTTTAAATTTTTATATATTTTATTTACCATTTATTTTTATAGGTGGATTAATTAAGAAAATGATAAAAAATTTGTGTGAGAGATTTAAAATTATGTTGGAATCTCGTTATAATTAGGATAAACACAAATTCATTTGTAGAACCTTTGATATGGAATAGGATGTTACATAGTGGTTGACATTGAGAAATCATTATATATTTTAGTAGTGGTGTTACTAAAATAATTATTTTTTTTATTTTGATCAACTAAAATAAATAATGAAAACAATTTATGAAAATATTAGTGGTAGTGAGTGGAATATATTTATGGAACATGGTAATGAAATATTGAAAGAAAAAAAAGGCCATTTTATTGAAAGAGGACTAGGATTAGTTCAATCTACTCTTAAACAATCTATCATTGATATCCCGTGTATAATATTATTTCCTAACATCACATATTCCTTTCTTGATATATTAATTCAATCACATATATCTCAAAAAAGAAATATACATTTATACAGAAAATCACATTATATTTATAAATAATACCACATTGTGAAATTATCACCAAATAAACCCACTCTATCAAAGAATACAACCAAGGATAGTTTAGTGTTCATTATATAATCAATTACATAGACACTCTAATATACTCTCACAATATATCAAATAAGATAATGGTCTAATAATGAAGGTGGAAGAGTAATGAACACTTTCCTTCAGTGTTTGTCATCTTGAATAACCACATACATGGTCACTATAATCCAACATAAAAGAAGATGAAAATGATGAACATTATGTTAGGATCTAAAATTAGAACAATACAATCAATGATTACTCTAGAATTAAATGTTTTCACTTATTATATGATTTTTTAGATCAAAATACCTAAACAATGAATAATGGATTGAATTTTTATTAAAAAATTGAAATATAAATATTCTGGTAGAAATAGTGGATGTGAGAGAGGAAAGAAATGTTTATTCCCACAAATCAGGAATACAGGTACCCATAACCTCCATGGGAAAGAGGATAATGGATTGAGGACTTATCCTAATATTTGAAAATGTATCCCGAAATGAGGTGATCAAAATGTCAAAATAGGTAGTGAATCTTACATGATGTTCTATTACATGATTTTCATTCTATCTGAGGTATTTCATAGTGAATGTATCAAACCTTTATTATTGACATGCTCATTCCCATGAATATTTCACTACATTTTTATTATCAGATCGGTGTTCCATGAAACCAATCACTACTGATTTCAACATACCGAAAGAGATTGTATAACATTATGAATATCTTTTAGATGAATATATTTTTTCCCCATTTTATGAATTTTAGGACACCCATTCATTTTCTGAATCCTAAAAACATCATTGTGAATTAACATAAATTTCCTCAACTCTCCATTTTTAAATTGTCTAGAAATACCCATTGGACATAAATTCTAAATAGGAAGATCTTCTAAATTAATAGTTTATATTCATTAAAATCATAAACATTGGTTAGTGTAATGATTCCACTATCCATGACTATAAATAAATTCTCATGAATATTATTTCTGTTATCAATAGTATTTTTCCTTTACGATTATCTATTTTCTCTTTCTCATAGTTGAACTTAACAATTGAATGAAACCCCAAAACCTTGTAATATTGTTCAGAAAAAATATGTATTCATGTATGAAATCATATTGAAATAAAATCTACAACAATAATTCATCATGAAACTTATGAATAATTCCTATATAACATTTGTTATATGATAAATACTGCTCAACTATATATCAGAGTTCAATTGTTCCCCATGATTTATTGAATATCTTAGTGAAGTTCATGGTCTACGGTATATATTCCCACATTTATTTTATTTAGAGTTCCGGGGACCTATCCTATTTATCATCATAATATATAAAAAACTCCCAAATTAGAACACAAAATTATTTTTTCATCTTGTACATGATTATTTAGTTTCATTGATAAATAAAACCACATTCACTAAATTTTGTTCCTGGAAATCTACAATAGCAAAATCAGGATTGACTATTCTTGAACATTAAACTAGGATCTTCTATGGTTTTTCTTCAACATGTAACGCCCCGACCCTAATTACCTAGAGTCGGTGCATTATTACATAACATTGGCATGATCATGAGAAAGATCAAGTCTCGAAAGACCGATTAGTTTAGTAGCCTTGGAATAACTAGATACATCCATAAATTTTTACATTACATCAAAACACAACATCTTGTCTTCATATCCCCTCATACTATCCCTGCAGTTCATTCATAAATTACTTCTTCATAGTCCTGGGAAAAATAAAACATTGAAAGGGGTGAGCTCGGATGCTCAGTAAGGATAACATTATAGCAGAAGCTTTCATAAATAAGCATAAACACTTAAGGCAATTTATAACTAAAACAAAAGCCTTTTAAATTTAAACTTCAGCATAAAATGGCGAAGGTAAAATGAAATAATGCCATTTACTTACTCACATGGATATTCTACTAGTCGAATGATCACATGCAATGTCAATAACCACTTTCATAATGATGGAATGCATAATGCCAGACTATCATAACCACATAGCCAAGGCCTCGTGCCAAGACTACAAATAAGATTTTGCCAAGGCCTTGTGCCAAGACACAAGTTTGTCTCATGAGACCTACCGATGCATCTAGGAGCTATAGCGGGCTCCACCCGTCACTTATTAAGTCCAATGCATTCCTCATATGAATAGGTTTAAACATAACATAAACATTCGTATTAAAACTAGCATACGAAATGTCAATACTTTAACTGCAAACCATGAATGGTATAAAAATAGCACATCCACAGTCAAACATAACTCATTCGATACAATATGGAAGATTTTATTGTATCTCATTAACCTCAATCAAGAATAATGAAGGATGTTGACATAGATGAAAATAATCATCAAAACTATGAGAGAAATATCCCCCTTTTTCTTGAAATCATTTAAAAGTCACGCTATTTGTCAAGAAGCCATTTAAAAATATATTTTTGAATCAAAGTGTCCCATACCACTTTGAAACTTTTTAAAAGGAGTTTTAATTTCTAAACTTTAATGTCCATATAAATAAATCCTTAAAACCATTTTTTAAAACATGGATATTAATGAAAAAGATTTAGAAGAATAAGTATTTAAAACATTTAAAAATGGTATTTTAGTTAGAGATTCTAACCAAAAGAGCGACACTTGAATACAAATAATTGAGGTAATCAAAACTTTGTAATATCATGAGAATAAAGGGATTCATGATATACTATGTCAAAGTACATTATATACACCACATAAAAGTGATTTGGTGTATAACAACAAAGAAGTCTCAATAGAATTTAAATTGAGATGAAATCTCTCATAAAGGATGTATCCTTAGGTTAAGGATAAATCAACGACATAATTATGTGTGAAAAGTATAAGTACACTAAATATGATTGGATATTTAGTGTAAATCAATCAGATGACATTCACACATATTATTGTAAATACAACACCAATGAATTGGATATTTAACTCAACAAATGGAGATTGAGTTAAAATTACTCTTATCAAATTCATATCAATGACTTGAGAATTTTCAATGGAGTGATTATGTGTATCAAAAGTGTATCCACAGGAAGGGGAGTGGAAATTATGACATAATCAAATGAATAGTGATTCCACACATAATCTTGGGGTAGTATAATCAATGAAATATGCGTAAAGCCAAATGAGTGGAAATTGAAATCTCAAATTCCCTTATCGATTAGGTAACTTACGAAAAAAACACCCATGAAAGAAAGATCATACCATGATGATGTAAATACCCATAAAATAATGTATATTACACAATGAATACAATCATGGGCAGTACACATACACCACATGCAATAATTAAGTGGTGATCAATGGAATTCTCACGGAATTAAAAGTGAGACAAGAAACCCCTTACCACGTTAATCAACTGAGTCGTATGGACAAAAGTTAATAACCACCAAATGATTTACAGAATAACATGAATATAAAGATAATCATGATAATATATATCAAATGGCCATACACAATACACCACTTTTAATAATTTAGTGGCGAATAATGGAAATCTCACGGAATTGAAAGTGAGATAAGAGAATCCCTTACTTTGTACTTTTTCCTTGGTCGATGGTAGGTTTACCTCCTGTATAATGGTGAAATAATTGTTATTGAATAATACAAGAATCATTTACTTTAATATGATATCATATATGATCTTTTAACATTGATTTGTTAATAATATCTTAGTATTAACGCCGTTTCGGGTGTTAACTTACTCATTTTCTTTTATATGTTTTGTTACATAAGTCATGTTTTTTGTATCTTATTCATATCCAGAATTATATCAAGTACTTAAACATCATTTTTAAATCATTAAATGATAATTATACTTGAATGGATACGATGGATAATGAATCTCATCGCGTTCGTGGAGACGGTAGTCCGTACGTACGCACGAACGCTACTTCCATTTAATTTTTTATTTTAAAAGAATAGAATCCAAATGATACATAGGTATATTACTATTACAGTATAATATAATATTTTATATATGTTAGTTAAGTTCATTAACACCATCCTTTATACGTTCCATGTGTGGTATGAACGAGTCATATCATTTTAAGGGGGCGGTAGTCCGCACTTCCTCAAATGAAATTATCGTATGTATATACGACATGAAACGAATAATGGTATGAAATAAAATGGAATTACAGAAGCTTATATATAAAATATATATCATTAATATCATATTTAATTACAGTTCCATCATAATGGCCACCATGAGAGGCGGTAAGATGTTTTTGAACAATCATCGTTTCGTGAGGCGTTAGTTTTCCATCCACAGAAACATTATGTTCATCATCCATTAGATGGAGTTGTGTGTATGTGTAGTTTGAATACTTCTTATAACAACATCCTAGTATATTGAGGATACTTGTGTTGTTACAAAAGAAGGGAAATAAAAAGAGTTTGGGGGTTGAAGAAGCAAAATAAATGAAAATAATTTAAGAGAAATTGTTACCTTTAATTTAGGTAACTCACTTTGGTTGGAACCAAAGGACTTGTTGAAATGATTTCTGCCTAAGGGGAAGCTTCAAGGAGGAGGAGAAGAATGTGGGGAGCTTAGTTGGGCAGATTTTGGATGAGCCAAGTGGCTTGAGAGGTGTCAGGAAATGAGAAGGAGGAGTGCCCTTTTATAAGAGGGGTGAGGGGCACCTTTGGAAAAGCTAGAAATATTAATTTATAATAAATTCATATTCGGTTTCCAATGGCTCCAAAGTTGACTATTCAAAGGTTGAGGTGGGGATAGGTCGAAAAAAACTCATCCAATAGAATTTAGACAGGTTTGGGTACTTATATTAACCTTATCTTTAAGAATTAACTGTAAGTTAATTAGTTTCACTTTTACAATGTCTCTTTGTATTTTTATATAATATGGTTAATAAACTTACTATATACTTCCAAAAGACCCCCAAGTGGTCCATTAATGATTAACCTATCATAATATAAGTCTCTTGGCCGAACCTTAGATTTTTAGGAATTTAATATCAATTAATAATATAATATTTGTTTTAAGAACTCTTTTATGTCAATTTTGACACTATTCACTAGTAGATTTTTGTGAAACTCATAACAGATTGATTACTACGAACAAAGTCAAATAAATCAATCCTAATATATCATATTATCCTAGAAAATTTGTTTAATTCATTAAAAGTTTCATATTATAATTATTTGGGTATTTATAATATCAATTATGTTATTTTTTTTACTATTTTAGTAATTACTGCATCATCATTGTGTCATAAATAAAATACAGTTTTTAATGTCAAAAAATTATAAATAAAATATAATTATGTAGGAAATCTTTTTAGCTTTCTAATGAATATTTATAATCTAAAATCCAGCATATATAACCCTATATAACAATTGGTTTTCTAAAAGATATATGCTTGTGTCATTTTTGTATTCATTTTAACTTAATTAATATAAAGTGTCATTATCACTTACAAGTGGATCCATGGGGTCCCAAAATTGACCCAAAGATGCCCATGGTCGACCATGTATCAACAAATAGGGTTAAGACACATTTTAGGGTAATTTAGTATTATTATAATATTATTTTTTAACCCTTATTTACCGGATTTACCCTTAACCATGATAAATAAAATATTTACCGCAGTAATTATTCAAAATGTCTAAAAATAAAAGTTACCTATTTACACAATTTGGAAATCCTGATTCCAAATATGGAATCCATTTTTCTAAATTCAAAACACATAAGTGGCAGAAATTAATTTAAAATTAATTCCCGCTGTCAAAACAAAAAGAGTGTTTTTAAGAGATAATAACTATCAAAAGATTGACACTTGTTTATGTTCGGTTTAATTGTAAAATTATGTCCAATGACCAAAATTATATTAAATGGTAAAAATATATTCTAAATATACTTTAAAACCACTCAAATTCACAATTTATCACTATTAATTATTTTGATTAAAAAAGTTGTTTTTAATTAAAATTTAGTAATTTTCACTATTCATCAAAATATGAAAGTTATCCGAAAAGTACCAAAATTTCACCTTAGGCTAAATTCGATATTCCGAATCCAAAAATGAAGTCCATTTTGAAATATAAAATATATATAATTTCAAAATGTAGGTATTACTATTCATAACGGCTAGTTTGATTGGTTGTGGTGTGTTAAAATCTCGAAGTTGCGTACAATGCACGTCATTGCATTATTCGAAAGGAAACATACCGAGGAAGCTTGGGGTGTTACATTCTCCCCTCCTTCAATAAATTGCGTCCTCGCAATTTTTAAAATTTTTCTTGGGAATATAATGGAAAGTCCCACATCGGAAAAAGAGTCAATAAAACTATCACTTTAAAAGAAAGAAAGAGAGGTATGAGGGTCATCCAAGATAACCCATACTAGGATTCCATGTAAGAAAACAAGGATATGGATGATAAACTAAGTGTCAAGTTCTGATGGAGAGGGATAGAAATCATGATCAGGAGAAAGTTAACAATGAGAAAAACACAAAATTGTGTTGGGACAAATGACCATTAGTCTCCTAGTAGGAAAGTAAACGGACAACATTTTTTTTTAAGTTACATTACATAAGGAAGAGTAATTCATTTATCATATTGACTAAGAAAATTATGAGATATACTTACATTTTAAGTAGATTTTCATTCTTTAATAAATTTCCACCACTAACTCATTTTTTTTAAACGATGAGTATTCAAGAAGACTTGGTCACACTGGAAGAGATAGAATAAACTTCTATAGAATCACATGATCCATGAAGGATAAACCATATATTTACATTGTCTTTGAAGATTAATCAAAACCAAAAGGGTCAGTGAATGATCTAATGATCCCCCAAAAGGATATTCATTGAGATAAATATGCACTAATCTTAATTTCTAAAATTAAACCAACAATACCCCAAAGTTAAATAGATACAATTCAATAACCAATTGTCCTTAAAATCCTTTAATATAATCCAAACTAATATTGAAACCCAAAACATAGAAGAATTTTATTATGTAGTCTCCCATGTTAAATTGTATCTCCAAATGACATCAGATACTCTTAAAGTCACATACTCAAAAGTAATTAACCTAATCACATATTCTCTATTATAGGTTAATCATTTCCATAAATAACCCAAATCACTATAAATCCACAATAAAAACGTAGATAAAAATCTATCATTACTCCACAAATGAAACCCCATAGTATTCTATTTTCCTTGGGCATATAGTGTTCCCAACAAAGCGAACATCTTCCAAAATAACATTTATCACTTAATCACCAAATCATTTTCCTATACCAAGGGTATTCTTTTGATATGAAATAAGAACCCAAATCAACTTATTATTGATCAATAAAATCATTTAACTAAAAAAAAGTCACACTAACCAGGGACTTCACGTAGTCCAGTGGTAGGCGATAAATCCCAATCGCACTTTGGTTGTGGGTTCGATTCCCATAGCTTTGTCCGACGCGACGGGTTGTCACACGGTCTACGTGTTGTCCTTTTTCAAAAACTATATTTTATAATATTGCCAAAATGAGATAAATTCCTCCAAATACTATATCATAAATTTAACCACAAATGTTATATCATACCTTGAATCTTCATCCAAAATTATAATAACTTATCATTTTCTCAAACCCCAATGATCATATAAAACCAAATGGTTATTTATACCTATATCCACAAGAGAAGAGACAATTCTTCCTCAAATATCATCTTCACATGAAAAACTCCGGGGTTACAAATACAAGAGAAAATTATTCCAAAGTAAACCCATCAACAAGGAGTGCTAATTTTTCTCCAACCATTTATTTCCACATAACATCTTCTTTGACCAAGAAAATATCCTATAGAATAGGACATTCACTCGGGTAATGGCCAGGTCCCCTACATTTACGACAAATGACCGTAAATGGACTCTTGGGACCATTTTTATCTTCTTCCATAGTACTCTTCATTTTTCTTCGGCAATTCTTCACTTTATGTCCTTCCTTCCCGCACGTAAAACATTTCGTTGTCCCGTTGAGACACTTTCCTGGGTGTCTCTTTCCACAATTCCTGCATGATGAAAATTGAGGTTTCTTTTCTCCATGGTCTCCATTGCTGGAGATCTTATCATTTATCACCTTTCTCTTCCTTGTTGAGTCTGGGAGTTGGTTAATATATATGTTGTTGATCATATTTTTGGAAAACTGATTTGGCATAAAGACGATATCTTTTACGCCTATCAACATTCCATTTTGTTGCTCATTGCCACCACCGTTCCCATCTTGTACATCATTCTCAAAGTCACTATGACTTCCTTGGAATCCAGCCATTGACTAAAACCGTAAAGCATTGTGTGAGTAATAGTAGTCGTAAAATCATTTAGAGATTAAAATGTCACCATATTCTCAATTTGAAACATATTAGGATTAACCAAGGTCATTTACTCTCATCTTATATATATATTACTTAAATTGGTTTGTAAAGAAAATGTAAATTATCCTAAGCATATCCCCCGGGAGTGTCGTAACCAAGAGTGCAGCAAGGCCCGTTGTCGTGCACCAGTTCCCGTTCGAGTCTAGCTCAAAGCGGTGTTTTCGGGTTTTACCCCTAGGTACATCTGTGCCAGAGCCGCCTCTACCTGCTCGTATCCAGACAGGGATGTATTGCTCGGAAAACTCACAAATTCTCTACAATACCAAAATTTTAGGAAGTTCTTTTATACTAATCCTCAAAGTTCATCTTAGGTCTACGTGCTCTAATCAGAGTTTATCTAAATCTAGCTACCAAGGTTTGTACTAAACTTCCTCTGATACCAACTGTAACGCCCCGACCCTAATTACCTAGAGTCGGTGCATTATTACATAACATTGGCATGATCATGAGAAAGATCAAGTCTCGAAAGACCGATTAGTTTAGTAGCCTTGGAATAACTAGATACATCCATAATTTTTTACATTACATCAAAACAAAACATCTTGTCTTCATATCCCCTCATACTATCCCTGCAGGTCATTCATAAATTACTTCTTCATAGTCCTGGGAAAAATAAAACATTGAAAGGGGTGAGCTCGGATGCTCAGTAAGGATAACATTATAGCAGAAGCTTTCATAAATAAGCATAAACACTTAAGGCAATTTATAACTAAAACAAAATCCTTTTAAATTTAAACTTCAGCATAAAATGGCGAAGGTAAAATGAAATAATGCCATTTACTTACTCACATGGATATTCTACTAGTCGAATGATCACATGCAATGTCAATAACCACTTTCATAATGATGGAATGCATAATGCCAGACTATCATAACCACATAGCCAAGGCCTCGTGCCAAGACTACAAATAAGATTTTGCCAAGGCCTTGTGCCAAGACACTAGTTTGTCTCATGAGACCTACCGATGCATCGAGGAGCTATAGCGGGCTCCACCCATCACTTATTAAGTCCAATGCATTCTTCATATGAATAGGTTTAAACATAACATAAACATTCGTATTAAAACTAGCATACGAAATGTCAATACTTTACCCGCAAACCATGAATGGTATAAAAATAGCACATCCACAGTCAAACATAACTCATTCGATACAATATAAAAGATTTTATTGTATCACATTAACCTCAATCAAGAATAATGAAGGATGTTGACATAGATGAAAATAATCATCAAAACTATGAGAGAAATATCCCCCTTTTTCTTGAAATCATTTAAAAGTCACGCTATTTGTCAAGAAGCCATTTAAAAATATATTTTTGAATCAAAGTGTCCCATACCACTTTGAAACTTTTTAAAAGGAGTTTTAATTTCTAAACTTTAATGTCCATATAAATAAATCCTTAAAAACATTTTTTAAAACATGGATATTAATGAAAAAGATTTAGAAGAATAAGTCTTTAAAACATTTAAAAATGGTATTTTAGTTAGAGATTATAACCAAAAGAGCGACACTTGAATACAAATAATTGAGGTAATCAAAACTTTGTAATATCATGAGAATAAAGGGATTCATGATATACTATGTCAAAGTACATTATATACACCACATAAAAGTGATTTGGTGTATAACAACAAAGAAGTCTCAATAGAATTTAAATTGAGATGAAATCTCTCATAAAGGATGTATCCTTAGGTTAAGGATAAATCAACGACATAATTATGTGTGAAAAGTATAAGTACACTAAATATGATTTGATATTTAGTGTAAATCAATCAGATGACATTCACACATATTCTTGTAAATACAACACCAATGAATTGGATATTTAACTCAACAAATGGAGATTGAGTTAAAATTACTCTTATCAAATTCATATCAATGACATGAGAATTTTCAATGGAGTGATTATGTGTATCAAAAGTGTATCCACAGGAAGGGGAGTGGAAATTATGACATAATCAAATGAATAGTTATTCCACACATAATCTTGGGGTAGTATAATCAATGAAATATGCGTAAAGCCAAATGAGTGGAAATTGAAATCTCAAATTCCCTTATCGATTAGGTAACTTACGAAAAAAACACCCATGAAAGAAAGATCATACCATGATGATGTAAATACCCATAAAATAATGTATATTACACAATGAATACAATCATGGGCAGTACACATACACCACATGCAATAATTAAGTGGTGATCAATGGAATTCTCACGGAATTAAAAGTGAGACAAGAAACCCCTTACCACGTTAATCAACTGAGTCATATGGCCAAAAGTTAATAACCACCAAATGATTTACAGAATAACATGAATATAAAGATAATCATGATAATATATATCAAATGTCCATACACAATACACCACTTTTAATAATTTAGTGGCGAATAATGGAAATCTCACGGAATTGAAAGTGAGATAAGAGAATCCCTTACTTTGTACTTTTTCCTTGGTCGATGGTAGGTTTACCTCCTGTATAATGGTGAAATAATTGTTATTGAATAATACAAGAATCATTTACTTTAATATGATATCATATATGATCTTTTAACATTGATTTGTTAATAATATCTTAGTATTAACGCCGTTTCGGGTGTTAACTTACTCATTTTCTTTTATATGTTTTGTTACATAAGTCATGTTTGTTGTATCTTATTCATATCCAGAATGATATAAAGTACTTAAACATCATTTTTAAATCATTAAATGATAATTATACTTGAATGGATACGATGGATAATGAATCTCATCGCGTTCGTGGAGACGGTAGTCCGTACGTACGCACGAACGCTACTTCCATTTAATTTTTTATTTTAAAAGAATCGAATCCAAATGATACATAGGTATATTACTATTCCAGTATAATATAATATTTTATATATGTTACTTAAGTTCATTAACACCATCCTTTATACGTTCCATGTGTGGTATGAACGAGTGATATCATTTTAAGGGGGCGGTAGTCCGCACTTCCTCAAATGAAATTATCGTATGTATATACGACATGAAACGAATAATGGTATGAAATAAAATGGAATTACAGAAGCTTATATATAAAATATATATCATTAATATCATATTTAATTACAGTTCCATCATAATGGCCACCATGAGAGGCGGTAAGATGTTTTTGAACAATCATCGTTTCGTGAGGCGTTAGTTTTCCATCCACAGAAACATTATGTTCATCATCCATTAGATGGAGTTGTGTGTATGTGTAGTTTGAATACTTCTTATAACAACATCCTAGTATATTGAGGATACTGGTGTTGTTACAAAAGAAGGGAAACAAAAAGAGTTTGGGGGTTGAAGAAGCAAAATAAATGAAAATAATTTAAGAGAAATCGTTACCTTTAATTTAGGTAACTAACTTTGGTTGGAACCAAAGGACTTGTTGAAATGCTTTCTACATAAGGGGAAGCTTCAAGGAGGAGGAGAGGGATGTGGGGAGATTAGTTGGGAAGAGTTTGGACGATCCAAGTGGCTTGAGAGGTGTGAGGAAATGAGAAGGAGGAGTGCCCTTTTATAAGAGGGGTGAGGGGCACCTTTGGAAAATCTAGAAATATTAATTTATAATAAATTCATATTCGGTTTCCAATGGCTCCAAAGTTTAATATTCAAAGTTTGAGGTGGGGATCGGTCGAAAACAACTCATCCAATAGAATTTAGATAGGTTTGGGTACTTATATTAACCTTATCTTTAAGTATTAACTCTAAGTTAATTAGTTTCACTTTTACAATGTCTCTTTGTATTTTTATATAATATGGTTAATAAACTTACTATATACATCCAAAAGACCCCCAAGTGGTCCATTAATGATTAACCTATCATAATATAAGTCTCTTGGCCGAACCGTAGATTTTTAGGATTTTTAATATCAATTAATAATATAATATTTGTTTTAAGGACTCTTTTATGTCAATTTTGACACTATTCACTAGTTGATTTTTGTGA
The DNA here is from genome assembly GCA_963277665.1 of Viscum album. Lineage (NCBI taxonomy): Eukaryota > Viridiplantae > Streptophyta > Magnoliopsida > Santalales > Viscaceae > Viscum > Viscum album. The sequence continues at coordinate 1,349,952,017 of OY728147.1, read as the reverse complement.
AACTCATAACAGATTGATTACTTCGAACAAAGTCAAATAAATCAATCCTAATATATCATATTATCCTAGAAAATTTGTTTAATTCATTAAAAGTTTCATATTATAATTATTTGGGTATTTATAATATCAATTATGTTAATTTTTTACTATTTTAGTAATTACTGCATCATCATTGTGTCATAAATAAAATAAATTTTTTAATGTCAAAAAATTATAAATAAAATATAATTATGTATTAAATCTTTTTAGATTTCTAATGAATATTTATAATCTAAAATCCAGCATATATAACCCTATGTAACAATTGTTTTTCTAAAAGATATATGCTTGTGTCATTTTTGTATTCATTTTAACTTAATTAATATAAAGTGTCATTATCACTTACAAGTGGATCCATGGGGTCCCAAAGTTGACCCAAAGATGCCCATGGTCGACCATGTATCAACCAATTGGGTTAAGACACATTTTAGGGTAATTTAGTATTATTATAATATTATTTTTTAACCCTTATTTACCGGATTTACCCTTAACCATGGTAAATAAAATATTTACCGCAGTAATTATTCAAAATGTCTAAAAATTAAAGTTACCTATTTACACAATTTGGACATCCTGATTCCAAATATGGAATCCATTTTTCTAAATTCAAAACACATATGTGGCAGAAATTAATTTAAAATTAATTCCCGCTGTCAAAACAAAAAGCGTGTTTTTAAGAGATAATAACTATGAAAAGATTGACACTTGTTTATGTTCGGTTTAATTGTAAAATTATGTCCAATGACCAACATTATATTAAATGGTAAAAATATATTCTAAATATACTTTAAAACCACTCAAATTCACAATTTATCACTATTAATTATTTTGATTAAAAAAGTTGTTTTTAATTAAAATTTAGTAATTTTCACTATTCATCAAAATATGAAAGTTATCCGAAAAGTACCAAAATTTCACCTTAGGCTAAATTCGATATTCCGAATCCAAAAATGAAGTCCATTTTGAAATATAAAATATATATAATTTCAAAAAGTAGGTATTACTATTCATAACGGCTAGTTTGATTGGTTGTGGTGTGTTAAAATCTCGAAGTTGCGTACAATGCACGTCATTGCATTATTCGAAAGGAAACATACCGAGGAAGCTTGGGGTGTTACACAACACATGGTCTTATATGTTTAAAACCATCATGTATTTGTTTTATAAAATCATAATAGTTCATTTTAAAATCACAAAAGTCTCAAAATTAGGACGAATTCTAGCTTCTGTATTATCTATAGTAGTGTGTTTAGTCAACTAGGGTCATAATAACCATTAACAAAACTCCTTTACTTTTTGGGAATATAATGACCCCTATGAATTGATCCTATAATAATACAGTTACAATGATGAAAAATATTGACTTCCAAAAACATAATAAAAGAAATTTGAACAAATTTTGATCCATTTCGCTACTCAAAACATTAAAACAAATCATCCCATATTTTCATCATTCATGATTATCAACTGAATCTTAACATTTTTCCTTCCTCTATAAATTAAGCATCATTTTCCATCAATGGCTCAAATCATCTCCCCCTTGTTCATGATTCAGTCTCCATGCTTCCAAGTCTCAAATACGAAATTCATTGTATTAAAGTTTTTAGCTATATGTTTCTCTAATTATATTCAGTTTCATTAATAAATTTTCATCTCATTTTGGTTTCATAATCTCTCAATTTAAAAATATAATGTTCACAAATATCATTGTATAATGTTTTCTCCTTCAATCATATAATTTTTGTTCTATGATACAAATTGACACATTGGTAAGACACATCACTCGCATACAAGGAACTGCAATAGAAGCCATATAATCCGCCACTTTGTTCCCCTCTCACAACATGTGAGAAATTCTAACACTGTCATTCCGGAGAGCCTTTCACATTCTAATAGTGTAGGTGATAGACCAGGGTGTACTGCCTCTGCCATGGAGGGCGCCGTGGGTAATCATAGAGTCTATTTCCAAATCGGTAATGCAAATACCCCCGGGTCTGCATAGGGATAGGCATGTCAGAACCGCCAATGCTTCTGCCCGAATAGAAGAACCACTGCCAAAGTGAGCTGAGAAAGCCATCACTAGACTCCCTTTGGAGTCCCGGAGAACGCCTCCTCCCCTCATGTGACCCAAAACACAGGATCCATCAATATTAAGCTTAATCCCTTCGCTAGGGGGAATCTAATGAATCCATCTACCCCGCATCACCACACCCTCCTTGGTGGCGCTCCTCGAATGCTCCTAATGCACCAACCAGGGTACCCTTCCCCCTCTAATTCCCGCTGCGCCAATCAATTTAATCAGCATGCATCAAATGTTAGCCACCACAGAATGGCCATAGGTGCTTCTCCCCTCATATCTTGCCATGTTCCTAGGTTTTTTTCATCAACATCATGAGGATTGGAATTGGTCATAAAAATAAGGATTTCTTAAAGATTCATCCTTAAACAATTACATCCATTGTTTTATTTTATATGATGTTATGGGTTAGATAATTTGGTTTGTGAGTTTGAAAACTATTTTATTGTCAATTTCTGTATCATGAGAAATATTTTGTTTAGTTATATTGAATGACTTCCCTTGAGTCACTTTGGTGACTTAGATTATTCCAGTTGTAACATGAAATTCATCATTGATATGATGGAGTTCCATATAAAACATTTATCATACGGAAACTTCAATATTTATTATGATAGTAATATTTTACCTTTTCTAAATTTTTTCACATATGTTTACTTGAGATATCAAATTTATTATTCCACATAATGATTCGAAGCTCATGTTGGCTAGCACCTATTAAATTGACCTCACGGGTGAAATACAAGAAACCATATGGTGGCGTATTCATGGTCAATTTGGTGACCATGAAATAATTTAAATGGTCGGGTCAACACATTACCAAATTTTTACTCACCTCCTTAAAAACCCATAATTCCCAATTCAGTGTGAATATAAATTAGAATAAATTTTATATCATAAAAAAATAATTATTAAAATATGTAATTCCATAAATTATTATAATTTTATTTTTTGGAATTTTGAATAGATTTTTTCAAAATCAAATAAATTTATTGGAATTGTAAAAAAACATTAATAATGAATTTTTATTTCTAAATCACAAAAGTTTAGGTTCTAAAAAAAGTAGTTAAAATAAAATCTATATAAATTGAATCACCTGATCAAGAAAATGGAATATTATTAAAATTTTCAATGAATCTCAATTACATAACAAATTATATAATGTTCAATTATATCCCAATTTAGGAACATTTTCTCATTATAATAATAAATTAATCATAGAAATTGATGTGTCAAAACATGTAAATATACTTCCACATAGAATTACCGCACACTTGATAATTATATCCTTTGAGATTCAATTTATTTTAGTTATTAATGAATACATACTACAATAAAAATTAGAAATCCTATAATGGTAATAATTTATAGAAGAGTTGTGGAAAGTGAAATATTCCCCCATTTTAAAAAATTATAATGCCTCATTTGTTATTATCAACCAAATACTATCTTCAATAGAAACCCAATGAACACTTTTATGAGTGATATCGATTTAATTAAATTTACATTAAATAATTAGAATGTGGAATATTCAATTATCACTCTACCATAGGATCCAAAATTAAAATAAACAATTTAATGTTATCATTTACTATGTGATAAAATTAGTCGAGAAGTTCTTATATTAGATTACTTTTCTAATATTTAAAGAAATGACACCAATTTTTTTATAACATCTTTCTTTCGAGAAGGTCAAACCATAGAAAAATGACCTTGAACCTCTAGGCTAGGTAAGTAATCTACACTGGGAAACCATCTTCATATTTTGTCTCTCCCATTTTCTATGAAACTGTAGAATCAGTATCTGGTTCTCACACCACCTCCACTAAATCCCCACCCTATATCACTTTATAACCTCTATTGCTCCCTCATCTTCATAGTTTTCTCTAAGATTTTTCACCCATCTAACACCCCTCCATGTGCCCCTATCAATTTCACTCTTCAACAGTTGAGATCTCCTTTACTAACAATGATACATCCTTATGTTCTTCATATTTTATATTGTATATCCCATCCAATAATAGCTAAACACCAGATTATATCTTCACAGAATTCAAAAACATGATCTTCTTTATGTGGATGTTGGACTTTAGCGAGAATACATTTATTAATTTTCATTGAACATCCTTGGGGATTCAATATTTATTAAAACTAATTATTTACAAAAAAATTATGTAAAATTCCTATATTTGTTTTATATGACGATCTCCAGTCATATTTCACATGTTTATCAACAGTTATATGATATTGTGTGCCTAATATATTTCCATATATACTAATTTTATAATTGAATGTTTAATTTATTTAATATTCCATTACATATTACATAGTTAAATTATCTTATACAATCCCTATGGATATTTCTAGTACTATTGATACATGTTCCCATTTTAATATTATTTATCTAAATAAACCTTTTTAAGTGAAAAAACAATAAATTATCATAACGTGATATAAATATGTATAAATTTATAAATATAGAATATAAATTCAATATAGAAAAAGCTTTTGTTCCCTTAATTTTATATTTTATAACAATCCTCCTATAAATCGGTGGTTAATGGGGAGGTAACCAAAAAGGATAATATTGTTTGAGTGGATGGATTTTATTTCATCTTATTTTTTAGTTTATTGATTGATATTTTGTAAGGAATGTCATCTATATTTCATTATTTTTGTAGATAAAATATTGAACACCACATAATATAACGATTACTTAGTTTTAATGTGTTAAAATATCTAGTATAGTAATACATATGATTTTAATATATTAATTATTTTTATAAGGGAAATATTTTTAAGGCTAGGCTTGTGAAATAAAATTTCATGTGCCGGACCAAATCATTGAAAAGGTGAAATGTACATTTTTTTATCATAAATATAGAATAGTGGCAAACCTATGGCTCGATCATATGTATCCAATTATAAATGACTTATTAGTTTCCATAGTGATGATTTTGTGTTTTTAGAAATTTTCAAAAAATAACATTAAAATATTAGAAAAATAAAAGAATGAAAATTAAAAATGAAGTATGTGGGATAGAAAATGTGATTAGAAAAAATAAAGAGATAAATAAAAAAATTAAAGGTATTATTACTAGAATGAGGCTCCAAATCTAGTTGGATTACTCTTTAACTACCAATCTTTTATATATAATGTATTATATATTCTTCAAATTCCACTCAATGCATGAACGATATCTTACACAGTCACAAATATTATCCAAAATGTTAACATATATGCATAGAAACTATTTTGATACATAATTACACTCTAATGGTAGTTGGAGTTTGGGTTTGTGGTAAGCACCCTGTAATCCTACATGAAAAATGGGGGTTCAAACCCCATTAGGTGTAGATTTCTATAGTAGTACATTAACGGTATTGTAGTAGTGGCAGTACTATATATCGGCTGGTACTATAGAGGTTGCATGGCACTATAGCATGGGCATTATAGTACGGACACTATAGAAGGTGGGTTTCTATTCACAGAATGGGAATTAGGTCAGAAATTTGGGCTTAAGGGCTATGTAATGGCCTACATGCCCACTGGGCCTTTAAGATATGTAATGGGTCTCCCTCTACCTAGTTAAAAAAGGTATTTGCATCGATTAAATAATTAAATGTGGCTTCTACCCCAACCATTAAAAAACATAATTATACTCTTTTGTGATTTAATGTACAAATCAACCCACTGTACCCGATAATCATTTTTTTAAGTGATGCTCAAGAGATCATGATTAAAATATCTAATCCAATATACTCTATCCTATTATATATTACATGATTTGGATAAGTATTCCGACAAAAGAGTAACAAACACTTCCCAAATGTTGACATTATCTCTCTTCCCCAATTATATAGTCTCCAATGGCCCGAAAGCCTTCATTTTTTTAATTTTATATAATCCAACATTCAAGGGGTGAGGTGGAACCCCATCCCCAATTATATAGTAACATTCCCCTAAGATCAAGTAAGATGAAAACAATCAACATAATATTCGAATCTCCATATAAGAATAGAGATTTGTTACCTTAATCTCAAATCAATGGTTATAACGTCATATATAAAGGTTGTATATTACATCACATGAGGAAAGATGAATAATTTTTTATATTAAAAAAAAATAGGAAAACAATGAGTGGAATAGTGGTTGACATATAGAAGAATAGTTTTTAGTCACATGAATGGAGAATATAGTGATTCTTATACATTCTAGTAATGAGGATTACAATGTGATTCGTGATTCAATTATTCTACTTTAAATACACTAATTTAGTTACAAAAAATTTTATTATGTAGTGATTTCTATGTCACATTCCTCACTGTGCTCATCATCAACTCCGAGTGAAGTCCTAATTCAAATAGAAAATTTCTCATAATGTCAGGTCGTTCCACTTGAATATGTTATTAAATTTCTATTATAATAATCAGATTCCCTGAATTAGATAATTCTTTATTTATATATGAAAAAGGTAAAATACATAATATTGTGGATATATTTACATTATGGAACATTTTCTCATCCAAAATACCATTTAATCATAAAAATAAATTTTAGAAGTTATTAAATAGTAATACCACAGTTAATTCCACCAATACTAATCAATATAAATATACATAAATGTAACTTTTATTATTTATATATTAATGAAGACTCTATAAAAAACAACTGTATTTACTTCCAATGATAAAATTTGTGGTAGATTTTAGGAAAGTTATATATTTCTCCATTGGTAAATATTATCATGTTTCCTATGTTACTATCACCTAATTTTAAATTACAACCCAATTAATGTCACATTTTATATGAATTATAGTGTGATACAAGTGGAATATCTCACTTTATCTATGGTTCCCCAACCATTATTTAGTATTCCACTTCATTGAGACAACTAAAAAGTTATTCAATTATATTAATTGTCACATTATTCATTTGGGTTCAATTTTACCCTTAATATAATGAACTCATTTTTAAAAAAAGGATAATTATTTTATTTTTAATAAACAAGAATTTCCACATATGAATATTAAAATATAAAATTGAGTCTCATTTTTAATTTACACAACACAACATGTTCTCTTGTCGGAATGATTCATTAGAGAATCCCATATTAATTTTTTTACTCTAGATTCAAAGGAACTATATTAATCACTATTGAGTTGGATCCTTGAGGTGTTACACTTCACCACTACCTAGAAACCATGTTTAAATATAATATATGTATTTACATGAGATATAATTCCAATTCCACATTTATATAATGAATCAGTCTCACATTCTATATTATAAAAAGCAATTCCATAAAATTATTAGAAAACATTCTTGGTGAAGTAATTAAATTAATGTAATTTTATAATTACTGAAATCTATTATTATTGTATGAAATTATCACTTAGTTGTGAATTAATAAAATTTTATTTATATAATAAAATAAACTACCAAAATACATGTTTTTTAAAATGAAGAGAAAATTTTATTTATAGACACTCAGATATACTTCATAAAATGGTGGCATTTTGACGGAAATCAACAGATGTTTTCTATGTATAGAATTGTTTCATGGATATGAATAAATAATTAATCATATACCCCATAATATTTACTCCTCATTATCCTTAATATTTAATCATATGGTGGTAGAATAGCTTATTTTAAAAGAATGTTACAATTTATCATCCCACTGATTTTTAATTGGTTACATTTAAGATCTAGTCGACAAGATTTCCACCAAATGATATGAAATTTAGAAAAATATTTCTGTGTCTATGGTTTTTATTTTTAAAAAATGAAAAAAATTGTTTTAATTTTAGATTAAATATTATCATTATAATTAATGAAATAGCAACATGAATCACATTGAATACAAATGAACTTTTATCTGTATTTTCCAAGTATTGAGTCATTTTTTCATATTGATTTCTAATACTCTAGATAATTGTTTGATAGACACCTTTTTTTTGAAAATATATTTTCATTATTTAAATTTATTTTCAAAATTCACCATACATATTTTCCTAAATCATTAATAAAATTATGATTAAAATTAGAAAAAAAAAGTACATAGTGTCAAATATTTTATCCAAGATTAGAAATCCATATAAATTCCACATTCATCCTTCAGAATTGATATATTTTATTCATTGTTTTCATTAAAAAAATTGAGAATAAATTTTTATTAGAGTATAAATAGGATTATGAAATAGAAAATAATATACAAATAGATAGTTATTAAGTCATATATTGATAATCCATGGTGTAGATATTTGTTTGAGGACTACCATTATGGAATCAAAAGCTGGATTAATTTCTTATTAGAAATGTCTAAAAATTATAAAATGAATATCAGAATGTAATTGGAAACTAAAATAGATAATATGGGCATAACCCCTTAAGGGGGTTTGTGTCTAGGCTAGACTAATTTGGATAGTCTGTGTCTCAAAACTAGACCCAATGTTGTAGTGGAATCATTACTAAGAACTATTAGATGTTCTTCATTTAACATTAGTGATTTTCTAATTTTTTCAATTTATGAAAATAATTGAAGACCACTCTTTATTATTATGTTTGTCTTTGAGTGATGTAGGTGGTAATAATATATAAGGGTAATTCTCTACTTCTTTATCTTATGGTGTTGTCGACATAGGATGTAAAACTAGAATTATGAAATGGGATATTCATTATACATAAATTTGAAAAGGAATCCCACAATGAAAATTAAAAGTGTTTCAATATACTCTTTATAATTTATTAAAGGCTCCAAAAACTCCCATATAATATAATTTTATCTCATAGTTTAATATTCAATAATCATTGGAAGATTTAAAAGTTCCTTATCAGTTAAAAAAATCTTTTATTAACAATCAAAGAAAGAAATAAAATATGAATTTCAATTATAATATCTTTATAAGGAGAAGAAAATCAGTATAAGGCATAAATTAAACTATATAAACAATAAAATCATCTTCTATAAGAAAAATTAACTACACTAAAAATTAGTGAAGGTTATTCTTATAAAAGATAAATATTTTCTATTGGGATTTTGTCAAGGATATGAGTGTGGTAGTTAACCTATTTAATAATATCCTCAAAATATAACAACTCATATATAGTGTATTCGATGGTAAATTAGCGAATTTATTTTTCATGTTCAACTTTTTCATGCATGGAGAAATTAGTAGGCATCATAGTGCAATAAAAAAATTTAATAAACATTGCAAATTAAATGATCCTTTTAGGGTTGTACATATTCTTAAATTTATACAAATACAACCACATTCTAGATCATGATAAATTCTTATTTATATAAATATTATAGTCTATGTATTATATCAAGGGAAATTTCCTACTCAATTTTTTGGGATTCCATAATCTTTTATATTTCTCTTCATTTTATTTCCTTTCTTCTCAATTTAATCTTAGAATGTATTCTCTCAAGTTGTTTTCATGCTTCATTTTCCTCATGATTATTTTTTATCTTATATTAGATTTATAATATATTTTTATTGATTTTATGATAAATATTTATTTAATAAAACTTAAGATCTTACTTTTTTTCATTCTTATAACTAATGTGGGAATGTCTTAACAACATTGTAATGTAGATAAACTGTATCAACTAGTGTCATTTAATAACATGTGACCCCTTTATCTATAATGATTTTTTGACACAGATAATTAGTGACGTATATTTACAATTCAACCTTTATTTATAAAAAAAATATTGGAAGGATACATAATATATGAAGGGTCTCCTCCCTCCCACTAATTCACCAATCATCCATAATTTTAAAAAACAAGCAGAGAAGTGATGTGATGTGGATCAAATCTACATTGGGAAATTATTATCCAATTTATGGTTATTTGGTGACCTATACATTTTATATAATTATCTATTCTTAAATAAGATGTAGCCCACACAATATGTCTTTCAAATGTCCAAGTCATATTTATTAAATCATCTTTTCATCCTAGATTAAAACTTTAAATTTATTTTCCCTTCTCAATCATCATGATTTAAAATCACCATAGCATGATTGAATCAAAAATTACCTATAATAATTTACAATAACATTATACTCACATCCCTAATGATGTAATATTAAAAAATCAACAGAGCCATCCATCCAATTTTAATACCTAATCTTTCATTCCTCACCCTCGACTAAAGTCACTCAAACAAAAGATGAGACGTCAATGTGGAAATAGATCAATAATGTGGTGGGACCCATGTGATTTTCAATACTAAATGATAATATTTTGAATGGCTAAATCAAGGTATCTAGATAGATCCTGAACAAATAAAATTCCATAATTAAAATTAAAATTCAACAAAATTTATGTTAGATTCTCAATTATGGGATTCATTAGGAAGATAGAATTTGATTGGTTTGAAAATCTTAATTATATAAATCAGTTACTATCACTCAAAGTGTATTTCTTAAATAAATATTGATTGCTTAAAAATCATTTTTAAAACATAAATAATAAAAAATGTTTGCATAACATCAACAAAATACATAATTGATCTAGTTGTCTTCAAAATGGTTGCTTAATTTCCATCTTACTTCATCACCCCGAATTAATCTATTTGTGCATCAAATTTAAGGTTAGAATTATTCAATGAATCCCCAATGAATCCTATATTTCTACAATGTAATATCCATAACTATTCTCCCAAGATTATTGAATGTCCATCCATTTTATTTCTCCAACCTTAACATAACGACTCAAAAAATAATTAACATTTTCTTCACTTACCAGATTATATGGTTCATTGAATTTGGTTCAGTGTTAGTTTTTTTGTTTATAATGAAATAGTTTCAATGAATTCAATTTTTGATGTATTATTTGGTGGATATTGAATCATCAATGTTGTCTTCCTAATAATTTTATTTGTCAATTTGTAATTGATATTAATCAACGTTCCTCAATAAAATCAGTGGTTCCTATCTATTTCATTTCAAAATTGACATTCTTCAATGGAAACAAAATGTTCCAACTTCCAGATAAGATAAATAATTATCATCTTGTTTTCTTTGATTTCATGCATAGACTAGAATCAGTACTATTCATGGTGTCTATTGACATATTATTATGTTTTTTTTATTTTAAAAAATGTTGGTGAGTATCATTTATTGGAATCTTCTACAACATGAATGGTGTTTCTGGTTTAAATGGTGTGGTTTGGATCCTTCTCTATCAAGAAATCCATATTTAATTTCTTCAGAATGTAGCCTAGGATAATTTTTAGTACAATATATTATACCTTATGGTTATGCAATTGAATATGAGAATTACTTTTTGTGATATCATGTTAATTATACTCTTTTATAGTTATAAGCTTCACAGTTGGTTGGAATATCATAAAATGATGAATGGAGAATATTATATTAGTCATAAATTAATGGGAACTATATATTACTATCATGAAATGGTCATTTAGAAAGAAGATGTTTGGTTAATTGAATTGTTTTTGCATATAGTCACTTCTTCATGAATATTGTCATTTTTTATTTTTCATTATTCAACAAAATGAAAATTAATAAGATGTGGTCATTTGAATAATAAAAGTTGAATTTATATGGTATTTAATGAGTATATTTAGTTGTGTGATTGTCTAGGTCCCATGTGGTTATAACATGTTGGTAGAATCCCATGAAATAGTTTCCCAGACATCAAAAAAAATCACAATATAGAACAAATAAAATATTACAATTTATAATTAAAAAAATATTATATGAAAATGTAAAAAATAAACAACACATATTTAATGTATTTATTTTTGATTATTGGATGAATGAATACATAAAATTTTGAGTCATAATAAAAAAATCATAGTAATAAATTTATTAGGTATCACAAAAAATAGATATTAATATTCATTAAATAAATAAAATTTAATCAATTAATCACAAAGATAATGATTTTTAAATATTAAAAAATTCATTAGTCGTCAAAAAAATAAAAAAATTAAATATTTTTTGATTAAAGGAACATTTTCACAAGAAAAAAAGAAATATATCATTAAAAAATATTTCATAATATGTTTTAAAAAATGTTCAAATATATGAAAATATATATATTGAGTTTCCCTATTCATAAATTTAGTTATTTTATAATTCAAATACTCCTAAAACAAGTATTAATACATTTGTGGTTTAATAGAAAATGACTGTTGAGGAAAATCATTGTACCATAAATTTTCAAAAAAATGCATCTTATGTGTACTAATTTTATATCCGTAATTTATACATTTTATAAATTACAACGTAAATTTCTACACAGGTTATTTTTAGGATTAATTTAAACCATATGAAATGGAACTTTCAATTATCTGTCTCCCTTGAGTTTCTCAAATCAATGTTCTACCTTACATAGAGACAATAAAACTCAATTGTGTTTATATGTTAATCAATTTCCCCCATTCTGCATTTGGGATAGATATTAAAATAAACATAATAAACATATATTTTTAAAATACACTTTATTTTGTATTACCATTATGTCTTTTTTTGTAACTCTTTCCAAATAACATATTGAGGTTTGAAATGTCATTATAAGAAGAGAAAAACCAATTACCATATATAGTTTGTTGACCAAGGGATCTGGCTATCCCATTTCACTATAATATAAAATAGAAATATATTATTTTCAATTTTTCTATCACCATGTGGAATTACACATCACTAAGTATATGTTACTAGGTTCGTATTTAGACATCATGTTTCCATATTTTATTTTTACAATTCCAAAAAAATATAAACAATCACACTACTGTTCCAATTTATCCAATAGTATTTCCGGAGAAATAGGGGAGAACACAATTACACAATATTCAACTCAAACAAATTTTGAATCAATGTAGTTCATGAAAAGGACAACAATATTTCTCCCCATTTTAGGGAACAATGTATATTTTTTTATCCTTTAGGCCTACCATAAAACTAAATTTTAATTATAAATATATTGAATATTTATTATATACTTACCATGAAATTATTCTATAAATATAGGCATTTGAAAAAATAATGAGTTTCTATTTATATAGAACTGAATCATAGTTTATCACAAAATATCATCCAATCGAATACACATAAAACGTAAAATTATTCCCAGTTTTCAATCATGATTCGGCGTAAAATTTTCATTCAAAAAAATATATTCAATATATTAGTACAATTATTTTTATAAGGGTTATAGAAATGTTTAAAATAATATATTTTCTAAACATTGAAAATAATTTTCAATGAATTTTTTTAGTGATATATATTTTTTATAGTTTCTAAAATGTAAATAAAATTTACTAGTAAACTCAAACAGAAACCTAGAAAACAATAAGGCATTAGTAATATAATATAATTGCGTGTATGAGGCTCTATCTATATTATTAAATGAATCTAAATGTTATTTTCAACATTCTAGTAATCAATAATATACACCTAAACACAAAAAGAGGTTTTTAAAATTAAACTCCAAAGAACATGGGGAATACCCCACCCATAGATTCAATTATCATGTAACATTAATGTTCATAATTAAAATTGAATAATAATAAAGAATATACACCTAAATACGAATCTGTTCATATTATCCATGAGTGGTTTCCACATCGAATTATCTTCCAAGTAATATTCCAACATGAAAAATCACAATAATATGAAATAAAAATAAATAAAAATAAATAAGAAACTATATAGAATTATAATGGAATAACCCACAAGGGATAATGTGCGTAGTTTTTTCAGAGATTATGTGTCTTTCTATCAATAACATTTGAAATGAGGTTGGGGATTCCATTTTATGAATCACCATATGTTATTCAATAAAGGGGTAGTACTTTATGACATTGTTGAGTGACCCTAATAAAATTTAAATCCAATAACACTCCATGATTGTAGATCTATTTCATAGTTATGGATGGAAAAAAGTGTAGTGTAAATTCCCTTATTCTTTATCTCATAATATTCTTTACAGTGGTTCTAAAACATGAATTCTTGGATAATTTTTTCTTTGGATAAATTTGAACAAGTAAACCGACATTGTCTACTAAATGTATTTAATTATCATATTTTAAAACTAGGAAAAAATATAATATATCATATAAAATAATCCTTCTCACTATATAAAAATCATTAATAATCATGGAAATCTCAAAAATATTATGAGAAACATCTTCCTTTTGAAGACTCTATTAGAAATTCCTTCATTCCTCAGAATCATCATCAAGAGAAAAAACATAAAAAATCAGTTTCAATAAAGTCATAATCAAATTATCTAATAACATCATTAATATTATGATAATATCACAAAAGTTTTTCTTATTTTTCTTTATTTTAATAAAATATTCTCTTAGTAGTATGATAGTGTTGTTGTTGTGTTTTAAACCTCATATTACTTCTCTTAAAAATTAAATACCATAGGTGTGGATTAATCCAAGGAAAAAGATTGGGAATATTGTGCTCGTAAACATGTTCAATCATGGAATATTAAGAAGATAGGTTGGGGTTGTAAATTTAATAATAATGATAATTATAAACTATATATTCTCAACTATTTTGTCTATATTTTTTAATTTATTCCTATAATATCATCTATGAGACCATAAAATAATCCGCAAAATTTTAATCATTACTATAAAAAATTCAATATTAACGAATTATATAATATAATATTGGAACTACAAATTTTTATTCTATATTCATGTTTTCCTCATTTTACATATTAGTTGCTTCTCATAAATTATTTAGCTTGTTGACGAGTGCTTCCTTATGCTCTTGATTCTTTGTTATTTAATATTATTTCTTACAAAACCATTTCCATGATTTATTGATATTTAACCATTTCATAATCAGTAATATCTTGATCTATTCATTCTAGAAACCAAGGACTACATGATATAATATCATATTTGTGTTCTTGAACATGATAAAACAAATTTAATGAAATTAAATCAATAAGTTTCATCAATATTGTTGTTTTTTGTTCCTATTCAGTTTTTGTTTGATATATTGTTGAAAATGAATAATAATAACCAACTAATATATAGTCTCACTAGGAAGGAATCCAATATTAGAAATTCCTTGTCATAATGGAAACCAAATATCAATTTTTAGTATACTATATGTGGCACATTATTTATCCCATGTGTGGTACTCAAGTTAGTTGTGTCGAATGACCATGTGATGCTCCGAGAAATCATTTTTTAAAATTGAATTAAGTATATTAAAAATTCTTGAAACTATGTTTTTAGTAAAATAAATACTGATTGGAATGAAAAATTTTAACATGAAAAATAAACATCATGGTAATAATATATTAAAACAAGTCGGAAAAAACATTCCAATAATTTGGTCAATCAACTCGTTAACTACCAATAATTTTTCTCCACATTGAATAAATCCTTTATTAAAATACTTACTGCCTACTGGATCTAAAAATTCACACACCTAACACGACCATAATTATACAAACATGTGCATGTAATGCCTTCCAGTATATAATACATCCCATAATATGATTGCTTCACTCAATCAACATTAACTTACTAAGAATATTTCATAGGCCAATGTGACCCTCATAATATAATTAATCACACAGCTCATCTAGGACATTAAAAAATTAAAACTAAGAAGATAAAGATATATTGAATAAGGGGAAATATTGCTGAACACCTCCCTCTGTTGGTCAAACTCTTAATTCACCACTTATAGAGTGACTTTTTTCTAAGAGTAAGAAGACAAATATGATCAACATGACATTTAGAAATCCATCATAAATTAAAAACTCTCTCCTTATATATATAATTAGTAATTTATTTCTATATAAAATGTCAAAATATAATATAATTTTGTAGGAATATTTAACAATTTAATATTTTCCATAATTAAATAGTGTTGTAGATTTAGAGAAATTAGACAAAATTGACCATCCTAGAATTTATCATCATTAACTATTTATAGGATTAAACCTAATAAAATTTGGAAAAAATTATTTATAAAATAATGACATGTAGATTAGAATAATAAATATACCCACATTACATTCATTGAGGTTCTCATTACTTTCATTGTATGATGTTTTTATGATAGAATATATCCTACTATACTTTCATGTGCTTCATATATAATTTTTCATATTCCATGAAATGAAAATGATCCCATGTCTAGATGATCTCTACCTGGATGGTTCAAATGTAGTGAATTATGAGTTATATAACTCTAATTTCATTTAGCTATGGTATTTCACATTCATGATTAGCTGGTGTCTTCTTCCCTTACTTGATTTCTTTATTTTAAAAACAGACATGAACTACGTAGTAAGGATCATCATCCAATAATATTCATGTTACCATCCTATTGAATCACATTATTAATAATTTATTGAACATATTCTCAGTCTAATCACTTATTTAACATAGTTTACATGTTAATACATCATCATAATCGAATTTTAATTCTTTTATGTCTCCTCATTTTAGAAAATCGTCAAAAAGTTGGTGTCCTCCATCAAGAAAAACCCATAGGTTGATGTTTTGATAAATATTGTCCCCTAACAAATCTAACATCCTACTAGAAACAAATAAATCAAAAAATATATTTAAAAAATATAATTTAACAACATGAACATTAATCATCAGTGGATTCGACAAATCAAATCATGGTTGACAAGATTTATGATCGTCTATGAATATCACTACAATGATGAATGATTATTCATGAATAGAGAACTCATATAATCTTTATTTTTTCTTCAATATATCAACTAGATCCACTATAACTACCATGGATTGACATTCCCATATCGAATTATTGCATGTTAGAGAAAAAAATTCATAGATCATATTGTGAAATTCACTATTAGGGTTGAATATTGTAGTGTATTGTGTATACCAGGTTAATCAACTAAATGAATCCAGACCAGCTATGAATTAAATATTTCATGATATAATAATAGTTTATCTTATTCTTGAAGTCATTATTATTCTCCACATATTTCTTATACATTGTAATCATCACAAATCTGGCTTCACATCGATGATCAATTTAAATAGTTGGGAATCAAAATAGTCCTCACTAAAGAATTTCTACATTTTGATCTTAAAATAACCAATATTCATTATGTTTTAAAGTCTAATGTGTGAATTAAATCTTCATTTTATAATTTATATCATTATTTATAGGAAAATAAAAAATAGTATTTTTTAGTAGAAATCAGTCTCATTTTCATATATAACAAAATATTCAAAAGGATTGATATTCAAACACAAATTCTTCTGATATTAAGGTAGATGAGAATAATACACATAGTCAGTTTTTGATTTCCCTTAAATTAATTAGATATTAATGGAGGTATAGTCTTATGGTTTGTCAAATTTTAGTCATGACCATTTCTATTTTATCATGTTTTATGTAAAGTGGATTGGATCTCAATTTAAGTTCAATTTTATAATTATTGTGACTTTTGTGTTCATGTGCATGGATTGTAGTAATTTCAGAATATTTACAACATCCATAGGTGGGATCACCTTCTTCCATGCTCATTTTTTTAGATTTCTATTAGTTATAATTAATTGGCATAGTCCTTTTCGATACGAAATAGATGTTACAGTCTTTTAAACAACATGTTTATCATACATCAATAACTTACCCAAAACAATGAACTTAGTGAAAAACAAATTTTGAAATTAATCATTCAGTCTCACAAAATAACATGGAGTTTTTAAAATAATTTTTTTTAAAAATTAGTTTATTTTTAATTATTTATTTATAGAAAAATTAATTTAAATTTTTTTGAATCATTAGAAAAAACATCACTCGAAAATTATTAAAGATAAAACATATTAAAATTATTCTTTCAAAATATAGATTACAATTAAAATAAAACAACATAGTCAATTTAACCCAAAACATGATCTTGATAAAAAAATACAATGAATTGAAACTGAAACAATGTTCATAGGGTTTTTTTATAATTTCTCATTTTAGGCACAATTTATTATCCATGACATGATTTAATCAGAAAAAAAGGTGTGGAATTATTATTATTAATGATTCCATATAATTGGTCCCCAAACATTTACTTATACGTAACACATATATTTATGTGTGATGTGATATATAGTATCACCATTTTATTTGATTGAACTCATATTTAATATTATTTGAATCATTGAATAAAATTAATTAGAATCATATTGTGTCAAGGGTCTTGATTAAACTGAGGGGACCTTCAAGTTTCCTTTTCCCCCGATGATTGGGAAATTGACTATAAATTTGTTACATGAGTTTAATTGACCCTAGAGGTATGGAGTTACCAATAATGAGTGATGTTAACCTTAGTATAGGTTCCTTTGTCACCTTCTATATGAGGGTGAGTGATAGATATGAATAGATGGAGTAGTGATAGTATAAATATATCTTTAAAATGCCTAGTTGCATCTTAAAATCAACAAGGTTAATGGGTTGCTGTTATTTAACATAGTGTATGTGATTTCATGGGTGTGTATTTCGTATGTAGAATTATAGAAAGTTTGTATGTGATTATACCATGTTAAAATTTCAATGGAAGTATGAGTAGATTCATTTCATATCTATTATGTTTAATGTCATCCAGCTCATATGTTATATCGATGTATTTTAGGTACATTTAGATAATTCCCTCTATCTTTGTATTTTATGTTTATTTATATCAGTCGTTCTGTATAATTAGTTTAGGGTCAATTTCTTGGACCTTCTAATAAATTAGATTAGGGTCTTTTAGATCATACAATCTGTCATTGTAGTTTAGGGTCTTTATCTCATAACTTTTATAGCATTTGTTATGTGACATTTTTATTAGCCCTCAAATTTCATTAGTTTAGCTTATTTTATCATAGACCATAAATCATTATAGTTTTGGGTATTTCATATAAGATGAGATCAATGATCATTAAACATGGTGAATTTATTATAGAAATGACCAAAATCACACTAGTTTATTGGGTTTTCTAGGGTGTATTCATGGATCATATGGATTAGAGATACATTACTGTAAGGATGATATTCCTCTATTTTGAGGATAAAAGCCCGTTTGAGTTGGAAACATTGTCAAAAAAGGGTTCACTACCATTTTTCATGGTACATGGAAGAGTAATGGGAGTAATACATATTGAGGGAGAAATACTACAAATTTTAGAACTTCCTAGATAGTTGGAATTTGGGGGATGTAAGTCATAAACAAATAGTTTCAATCAATGAATGTTGGATGGGGTAAATATATCATGGATGAACTATAACACCCTAACATTCTAGGTTCTAACAGAGTGTCTTCATAGATCACATGGATTTAATATCCATTCATATAAATATGATATTCCTATATTTATAAGGTTAATTACATTATTATTATAATGAATTGTAAATAAAAATACCATCTCTACATCTTTATATAGTCTATGATGGATTTGTGAAGACTCAAACATCTTGATTATGTTGTTGGAATGGGAGGAAATCTATCCTTGGAGGGTTCTAGAACCCTATGGGAGTTCATCTATTAATGTATGAATCTAAATCCATATAACCTAGGGTTTCAAATCATGATGTGTGTTCCATAAATGGTTTTGGAATGGGGTGTCTCTTTCTGTATTGATAATTGGTAAAAAATATAGTGACGTAATTTTGAATATGTCAAATATTCACATATATATTTTTATATATATGTTGTACTTCATTTTCCAATGTTCTTGCGTTAGGAGTATGATATTGGATATTCCTTATAGGGATGAACCAAAACTCACTAAGGTTATGTGTACATCTGTAGTGACAATATGTCTCTCTTGGATTAGAAATCATTTATTATAGAATTCACATATGGTTAAAAATCATATATTCATATTCAAAATATATATGTATACATTCTTAGTCATGAAATGGGTCCCTTACAGTCTGGTATCTTTTATAATGTCCATGGAAGGTTTATTGTTATTATAGACCCTCAAAATATGAACTGTTATTTGTGGAATGTAGAATATTGATGATGGTTTCAAACACCCTAATGGTTCACTGTTGCAAAAACACATTTTTACGTCGTTTTTTATTTTTGACTTAGGTTTTTAACCGATGTCTAAAATAGCGATGTATAAAATAGTATTTTTAGCATCGGTTTTATAAAAAAAGTGGTCGAATATCATTTTCAATGAGCATTTTGGCATCGGTTTATTGAATCAATCAATGCCAAAAACCTGGTCCAATTTGATTTTCAGCATCGGGTATATGTAAAACTAACATGGAAAATAAAACATTATCAACTTTTCAGTATCAGTTTTCTATAAAACCAATGCCGAAAACTAGTTTACTGCGTCATTTATATAGAAAAAAAAGTTCTAAACCATTTTTTGAAACTCAATTTCAGTTTTTAAATGAACTGTTTCAATAAGTTAAATTTTTTTTAAAGAAACCAGAAAAACAACAATTCTATTTAAATCTAAACCCCTGTAGAAAAACAAAATATACACAACCATCAGAAAATAATTAGTAATCATTAAAAATATGAAACTTACATATTGTTATCTAGTTAATCAAAAAATATGTTATGAATTTGTATTAAAAATTAGAAAATACATTATATCCAATGAAAATATTTACATGGATTTCAGTTAAATATTAATGCATTAATAAATAAAAAAATTAGAAAAATACACTACAGAGGGACTTGATAGAACTTAATAAATTCTAGTGTCGAAGTTTGGATGATTATGTTCATGTAGGAAATGTGGAATCTATGGTTATGTCTAAAAGGGATGGTTTGTTGGTAAAATGTGGTACAATGGCTGATCAGAAAAAGTAGGTTGAGAATGAGATGCCTAATGACTATACTCAGTGGAAGATATTCATTACGCATTTCAAATTAGTGATTTTTTCCATTTATGTTTGTATTGATAGTCCATGATGTTTGTGTGTATGTACATTTCTAAAATAGATGTATACTAAGATGTATTTATATTGTTGTGCATGTGTGTATGGCCTTGAGAGATTTTTTCTAATATGGTATCTAACGTGCATGTGTAGCCCATGAAACCATCTTTGATGTTTGATTCCTTAAAAATTCTTATGTAAATAGTTACGATGTTCATCATTGTGGCCTGACTCAATACTCAATTCCTTATGGAAACAATATAATATTTTAAATGCACTTTTAGATTTTTTTTGGTCAGTTATAATGACTTTATTATCCTTTTTCATGGATTTGTATCCGATATGACATGATTTCATGTCAGCTTGGATAGTACATAACCTCTCAACACATGGTTGATTTATTATTTATTCTTCCAAATACCATGCCTAAAAATCATATTTTGAAAGAGATTTTTTAAAAAATTCATAATATTACACATTCTAAATAAAGTAAAATTAAAATACATGTACCTAAAATTTATGGAATGATCATTGTTGGTTATCATTGAAGCATTCATTTGATTATAAGTATGATCAAACACCTAATATATAAAAAGATTTAGTTTCTTGAACCCATATGTAATATTCTATATAGTTATTAGAATATACATACATCAAATACTAATCAGTCTTAACAAAATGTTCTCAAAACGAGAATGGATATTTGTAATATTAGATTGGGAATAAGACTATGAATCATTGAATGCCTATAATATCATTTAATGATATTAGATAAAGAATTTGAATTATATGTTAGAAAATATAAAAAATAATAATACAACTAACCTGATCGAAGTCTGTAGTTTTCCCTATTTTGATTACCTCATACCTGAATCGTAGAATATAATTAACACATTAAACGTTTCATTGATGAAGATGAAGCAACAGTTATAAAACATTAATCTATTAATAAAAATTAATATATTACAATAAATTAGAAAAAAATTATAATATAGAAAATAATTAAATGTACTTCCTCATATTTTATTTTATTTGTTGTCTTTATCAACTTCTACTCCTTATTAGTGTTTTTCCATGAACTGCATTTTCATATATATGAATTAATAATAGATATCAAAACAATGAAAATAATACATAATGATCTTATAAAAATAAAAAATATGACCTTTCTAAAAATGTGGAAAATCATTTACGTACATTCCCTAAGAAAGAGAATAACAATTACACGGTGCTTTCACATGGGCACAATACGCCTAACATCCAATTCCCCCTACAATACAAAAAAGTTCAAAATCAATGAAATTATAATGATCACTATATTATAATTGTGTTTCTATTCTTGTATATCATGAAATTGTAGAAACCAACACTTATTCTTCCAAATCCATCACATATATATGCAACTCTATCCGGATTCATCAAAATTTTACTTCTATTGAATTGAATTCGGGGTCAATAAAACTATAAATTTATGTACATTCATTTTGTAAAAGATGTTTGTGTATATACCTAATTGAAAAAAAACGTTATTTTATTTAAAACTAACTTTTATTAAACAAATAAAAAAATCAAATGTCAATTTACTTACATGGTAAACAACTACACCACATCTAGGCTGTGATCATAGAAATTTACTAGATGCATGATGTCAACTTTCAGTAATCACAATGGATATTATCTTCTAGATATATAAGTCGTCATCTGAAACCCATAGATAAAATTCAATGAATAAGATGCCTGAGATTATCTCTGTTTCCATTAAGAAATATCTGATGTATCTACAGTCAATTGTTCCTTAACATTTTGTTTTATTTTTGTAGCTCCTTTTGCATTCATATAATCCTATATAAGTTAAATGAAAAAAAATATTAATAAATTTGACTCATTCATAATTAAAATTTAATAAAACACATTCCTCATATGAAATATAACAAATAAAACAAGTTGGCCCATATAAAAACTGACTACCACAATCCCCAACACTGATGATCTCTACGGTAGGAAATGGTAGTTGAGAATTAGGATCTATAATATCGAGTACTGATACTCTAACCTAACCCATCTGTATAGGCTGGTGGGGTACAGAATCCCTAAATTATGCACAATTCCAAACACAACAATATGTAAGTGAGGTTCTCTAGTAAACAGTCACAATAAACGTTTTGGTCCATGTGAGGTGGTAGATAATCAATGTAAGAAGATCTGGAAGGGTAGTCCAAGTGATCAGGTTGGGAAGGCTGCAAGATGAAAATTTATATTACATTTATAATTTATAAAATAGAAATAATGATGAAAAATAAATAATATGCCTAGGAAGGCTACTCATACAAGGCAGGGTAGGCAGATGAGGTAGGGTAGTCTGAGAGATCAGGATGAGAAGGTTGAAAATGATGAAGTCATATTAGTGCTTATAGTTAATGAAATATAAATATTGATAAAAAATAAATAATATACCTAAGAAAGCTGCTCATACGGGGTGGTGTAGGCAGATGGGGCAGGGTAGTCCGGGTGAGCAGGCTATGAAGTCTGAAAAATGAAAAAATTATATTAGTGTTTATAATTAATAAAACATAAAAACTAATGAAAAAATAATAATATACCTGGAAAGGCTGCTCATACGGAGCGGGGTAGGCACATGTGGCAGGGTGGTTTAGGTGAGTAGACTGAGACAGCTGAAAAATGAAAAATTTATATTAGTGTTTGTAATTTATTAAATATAAAAATTGATGACAAATAAATAATTTACCTGTGATGGTTGCACAGATTGGGGTTATCATTCCATGTGTTCTAACTTTCTTTTATGCCTTGCTTCTTGAATTTGATCACCCATAGACTGGATCATATCTTTCAACTCTACTTTTACGGGTTCTATTTCAGGTTATTTTGATTGCTTACTCTTAGCAAAAATATTACAAATACTAACACCTTCCAGATATCCTCTATCATGATCAGGGTGTTCAACCATTCCCAAAGATATGGCTAGGATGTCCATACTACCCTCGGAGATAAAAGAGCCATGTGTCTCCTGATCCGGAAGTCCATCCTGAAATGAAAAATAGAAAATTTATATTATTTCATATAATTTATAAAATTGAAAAATTGAAAATAAGTAAATAATATTTACTTATAATTTTATCAGATTCATGCTTAGCTTCAACAGTATGAAACAGTTTGTTTTCTCTTCTTCTTTCTCGTTTCCATTTTTCATGTCTAGTGGGAGATGATGGAGGACCAAATTGGACCTCTTATGAACCACTACTAGATCGAGCACTTAAGGCCTCAAATTTTTCTTAAATCATTTTCTTCTCTATATATGAGTTCCCTCCACATGATAAAGTATGAGGGTATACATTTTTCAACTGGATCACCTGATGAGATTTCTTAGAGGCATGTTATATAAAAATAAACTACTATGTAATAATAAAAATATATTATAAATTTTTCAATATAATATAATTATCCAACCTAAAATTTTTCTTCATTAAAAATTTCAACAAATCACTTCCATGTATCTTCATCTATAAACGGATACATGAGGCATGGGTATTCAAACCGTGTCTTTCCAAAAACCCAATGTTTGGTGAGTTTTTTTAAAATATCTCCATCAAACCACCACTAAAGAGATATGTATTTTCTTAATTTCATTGGTTTCTTCAAAATGGTATGTCATCTATAATTGAAAAAATTAAATATGTCTTTTACAATATATAATATTAATAAAAACATAAAAGATATCAATTAAGAAATTTTAACATCATGACCCCCCAAAGATGTTTCCTTGCCATAATGTCCAATGAAATCCAATCAGGATATGAATTACTAATCCCACAATAGCTCTGCATCTCTATATAACTGACAAACTGAATTACATTTGGCTCAATTGCGTTATTATCATCCTCAAAACATATGTCTAATCTGTCATCCTCACGAGCAAGTGATAGTTTTGTTAAAAGTGTAATTCCACGTTTACCAACTTGAAAAAATTATTTTTAGTAGTAATAGAAGAAGTATCCTTCACCGAGGACACATCAGTAGTCCTGCAAAAAAATTGTAAATTAACTATTTTATTTCATTAAATAAGTATATTGTTAAATAATTATTAATATGTAAAAAATATATACCTTAGTAAATACTTCTATATATCTGTATCTTACATTGCTACAAGAAAGTGTAATAAAATTTTGTGTACCTGCAAATCATTAAAAACTGAATATTTAGGAATAAGGAGGACAAAAAATAAGTAAGTAAAAGAAGATGCATGCAATTGTATGTTTCGAAAAAAGTAAAAAAATATAAATATTACCAGAAAAATTAGGATACAAATATAGTGTTTTCCCACATGCCTTCATCATGATAATTATGTACTGCATGCACTGTGTATATCCTTTATTCATTATAATCATCTAGAAATTGCATAATAGATGAATAAGGAATATGTGAGTCAATAACATCATCAATATCATCCTCGTCACCCAAATGGTATCTTTTTCCATACAAAACAACTGACCACTGATCATTTTATGGATCCATGACATAAAATACATTCTTTTCATGTTTCATTAGGATAAATGGTTCCTCATTGTATTTGAATCTTTTCAAATCAACCTGTTTAAACCCATATTCATCATGTTTCACACCACTATTACTATCTACCCAATTACACTTAAAATGGTGACTCAAAATTTAATATAATAAATTTGCCATATGTCTTCTAGAATTCCACAATATGTGTTGATTAAAAAATGTGGTTATTATCATTGGCACTAAAATAATGCACATCTTCAGCAACAACCATCACACCACTATTCTGAATGGCACCCTTGTCATCCACATTTTTTCTGTGCAAAATGTGTATCCATTGATATCAAAACCAGACCATGTGATAACATTAAGAGTTATCCCCCTACTAACCACATGAATTTTTTTATACAGATATATCTGGGGTGACATTCTCTTTAAACGATGAAATGAATGTCTTATTATGCTCAATCATCCTTCACTTTTCGTTTCCTTTCTGATATCAGTACTTTAATTCCACAAAATGTGATGATATATATGATTGTACATCATATGTGTTGTTTAGAATGTATAAATTTCCCTCCATCACTTCATCATGCGGAATGAACATTACCTTTAGGCTTCTAACCCCTCTACCTTCACTATCAACTGTCATATGTCGAGATACGGGGAGACCAATATCCTCCACCTCATACAAATAATCAGTATAGAACTCAATCACCTCTTTTGATATATATTTTTGAATAATAGAGGCCTATGGTTGATAAATATTTTTAACATACCCATTCCAAATTTTAATATATCATTCAGAAGGATACACCCATCTTAAATAAACATGCCCACATATTCTTATCTCATGCACCAAATGAATCAGTAGATGAACAATTATATTAAATAATGTTGTTGGGAAATATTTTCTGGTTGACAAAGAATTAGATTTGCTTAAATCTCCAACAGATCTAACAAATTTGGATAATTGACTTTTCTAAAAATGGATATTAAAAAATTAAATAACCTAATGATAGTCTTTCTGATAGTTATTTGCAATATACCATGCACTTCTACTGGTAGAATTTTTTGTATCCACACATGGAAATCCTGAGATTTCATACCTATTAATTTGAAATCCTTCAATGAAGCCAAATTATTCACATTAAAATAAAAACCATTGTGAATTTTAATACCATGAATACACTCATATAAATTCATATTTTCAATCATACATAATGTGTGACTAGCCGATGGAAAAATTTGTTCGGTTTCCTTTCACAATGGGAGCTATCATCAAACGTATTATCATTAATATCATGTCCAATCTAGAATTCAATCCATCTTTTGTATTTCCTTTTATGTCTAACAAAGATCTAATAGAACTTTCACAAATGTTTTATTCAACAAGTATAACATCGATGTTATATTTTATCTCAAAAAATTTCCAATAAGGTTATTTTAAAAAATTACACTACTTCTTCCCATTATTTCATTGAATACCAGAACATCTTTTATTTCCAATTGTTAAACAAATATCTTTCAATCTATCATAATATTATTTAGTTCAAAATGGTCATGGGGGATGGTTGTATTCTTGTAAAAGATACACATTAATATCATTTCCCAGTTTCTTTGCTCTAAAAATCATCATGCTCATCATAACATAATTTTTCTTCACACATTAAAGTGGGGACAGTTTGTAAACTACCAACAAAATAGGCTATGATTTGTGTTAGCTTTTGAGGCTCCGATATGAAATCATTTCATCAGAACACAATCTCATCCTGAGATTTCTAACATCACATCCAAAATACATATTTGTTTCCAAAACTATTCCACTATGGTGAATCAGAAGGGTGATGTAAGTTACCATCAGAGATGCGCTGATCTGAATGCCATTATATACTTTTTGTGTCAATTGAATTTCTAAATAGACACTTCAAACAAAGAATTATTGGATGGCACCAAATTGTTTAACATGAGTTTTTATTCTAGTACCTAAAAAATGAGTCACAATGTAAATATCATAATTGTATGAAAAATATATTGGATGATACAATTAGAAAGTAAAAAATTGATTTTTCATGACGTTAAATGACATCACCTAATAATTCATCTAAGTTTAATTTCCCATCAATGTAATATACTGATGTCCCACATGTAGGACATCTTGATAAATATTAATATTTTTTTCTATACAGTACACAATCATTAGGGCAAGTATATATCTTTTTTTACCCCAATCCCATAGGCAAAAAATATTTTATTTACATCATAATTGGAATTTGGAATCCTATTTCTTTCTGTAAGTAGGTCATTTAAAATTTCAAGTGAGTTGGATTTACTTTTATCACTCCACCAATTTTTTTATTTTAAGTAGAATAATCTCAAAATTTTTTATAACACTGTATATTTACTACAACCTAGGAATAATAGTTACTCTAAATCTCCATAAAATCGTTCCATAGATGCTATTTTTTATGGTTTTAACACCTAAATCATGAATTAATTATTCAATATGATGCTCTACCTCGTTATAAATATTGTCATAAACATTGGATGTTGAATTTTAAGTTCATTCACCATGCCAAATCCAACGTGTATAATTAAGGCTAAACCCCTTACAATTGAGATCATCCATGATTTCTCTAGATTTTAACTTTATCATATTTAAACACTTCAAACATGGAAAGAAAATCAAATAATTGTTTTGAAGATGTCGTTTATCAATTTCCAAGAATTCATCTACTCCTTTCTCATATTCACTAGTGGTTATTCGTAAATGTATCCAATTATGATTCATTAAATATCCGATATCACAGAAATAATTACTGAATATATTAAAAAATATAGACATTTTAATATATATATATATACAGATAAATTCTAAATAGAAACACATTTAATAAAAACATATTATAATAAGATAGGAAACCTCAGATATAAAACATATTTACAAACAGTAAACATTTTATTTTCATATTATATACATGTGTTATATTGATATTATAATTAAATTATAATATCATTCTTCTAACACTTAGTAGTTCAATTTCCCTAGTTGTTTCATTATTTTGATGACGCATGTGTCAAAAGTATTGAATGTTTCATTAATTTAAAGGGTGAAAAATTATTTATTATTACTAATATGAAATAATAAATAGAGTAAATTTTCATATTATAAGTGAAATCAATCCTAATACTCCCAAAATTATGAATGATTAAATTAAATACATAACTAAATTGATATTTCTTACAACACTTTTGGGAGAGATAACAATAGAACATTTGAAGAATAATAAGTGGTTATGGATCAATTTCATGTTCTAATGAGTATATATGTATATTATTTGATTGTTAGAATAATTTAGATAGACTTGATTCAAGCCCCTAACCCCCACCCCTCTGAGGGGTATTTTCTCAATCCTATGAGGACTAATATGTCATATAAAAATATTGTTAGAACATTATTTAGTCAATTCGTCAAGATAAAAATAATTTATGATAAAGAAAATTTAACACATTTACTAATACAATTGGTCAAGAACATTGACCAATAAAATTATACATAATTTCATAAAAAATAACGTCAGATAAAAATAATTCAATTGGTTTTTGGAATAATTTATTCATGAACATTGACTAATACATTTATACATAATTTCAGATGCAAATTCAAAATCTAAAATCATACAACTCAAATCCATATCAAGAACATTGACTAATCACTCTTAGTGATAACTATTAACTATGTTCCAACACATTTTAAATAAAATATAAACTAATAATTGAAAAACATTAATATTAATTTTAATTGATCAATATTTAATCATCAATTTTTTTTAAAAAAACTTACCAAATTACGATTTTAATCCGAAAATAGATCTCTAATATTAACATTGATCCGTATCAATATTGGGAAAGTTTAGCAATACAAGATCTAGAAAAAAATTGATTCTAACAAAAAATGAATATGATCAGTAAAGGAAAATCAAACCATCATTAAATGTCACTGAAAATAGCATTAATAAGAATATGTAATCTATAGATGTTCAAAGAAGATAAAATCATGAATAATGTAGACCACCGTTCTTGAAAATGGAAGAAAATCAGCAACAATGGTAGTTAGAAATCATAAATAAGGATTCGATGTCCTATCAAGTTGAAAGGAACTGCCATGAGTTTCAATTTCAAAGAACAATGTAGAAGAGGGTTTTCCAATATCTTCAAAATTTAAATAACTTTTGGTGTCATTTATTTCAAAACCCGACACCGAAAGTCTCCAGGGATGTTATTTTCAGGGTCGGTTTTGTGGAAAACCGACGCCGAAAATAACACCTATGGCATCTGTTTTTCATAAAACCGATGGGGAAAATTCATTTTTATTGTTTTTGGTATTGGTTCATGTTAAAACAGATGCCAAAAATCAGTGCATATTGGTTTTTTCATCGTTTTATAGTAAAACCAACACAAAAAAGTACTCATCCAATTTTTTGGCATTGGTTTTTTGTAAAACCGATTCCGAAAATTTCTCACAAAAACCTTCTGCGTCGGTTTGTAAAAAACTGATGTTAATAATTTGACATTAAAGATTGTATTTCTACAAGTGGTTATGCTTTATACATTATAATATATTACCAAATATTAGAGATTTGAAAAAACATTTATATTAATTTTTCCTCAACCAGGGGTGAAGAGAGAATTTATTAGATTTGTTTAGGGCTATAGAGTTGGCCATTTTATATTAATTCCTTATTCATTTACACAATAATTTTTTTCTTAAACACTGGAGATGTATATAATAGAAATAAATTATTCAACTTTTTCTTTCCCTCTTTAAAAATGATATCATCCTGATAAATTTTGTGTTTCTTTCACTATCAATTTGTGGAATTTCCTTTGTACCATTATAGTATAGTGTTTAAGGTCATACATCATTGTCCAATGTATAGTATGTTTATGGTAGTGACAATCATTTACCAAATATGAGGAATGATACACAACATCATTATTAGTATCACATGATCCCAAGAGCCCCAAAATCCTTCTGATTGAGAGATGATATTGTTGTAAATCAGGGATTGTGGGTCCAGGTCATAAGGATGGTCATGGAAAATCATACTAAGGGAAGTTCATATCACACTATGTTTTTGTGTTTTTCAATTGTGATTCCAAGGACACATAGGATCTGAAATTATTTTTAATAGAGTGATGAATTTTTTTAAACCCATATTAACTTATTATTGTGACAAAAAAATAAACTCATAGTCAAAAAAGGGTCATATAAATCTAGGTATCTCTTCCATGGGACATGGAATATTTGATGCTGCATTGGGGGAATTGAGATGTGATTTTTGGTTTATGTATTGATTTCATAAATGATGGCAGATGTACCAAAAAATCCGGTTGACTATGTCATGGCTCTCATCGTCCTATGAAAATGTGTGATGATGGGTGATTGTCTACATAAATTATCATCTTATAGTGGGGATATATTTGAATCAACAAAATTTAATGTCATCCAGTAAGGATGCACTTTTTTGAATTATATTATCATGTAGTAAGGACAATATTACTGTATTTTGGCATCTTATGGTAAAGAAATTTCTATTGAAGATAAAAAACAAGTTTTACTGATATTATAACTGATGTGGAAAAAGTTTTCATAATAATAAATATTGTGTACATATTACTCATATGGCTGATGAGATTGTATAACTCGACACTTATGATGTTTTGATGTGTAATTTTTTGTCTGGTTTATAGAACTAGTATTGGATATCCAAATGTCACTACATATCACGTGATGATTGGAATCAATCCCCATGTTGTTCTGGAATAGGAAACAATCCAAACATTTTTTCCCATGCATAAAGGTGGGAATTTATTCTGTTTATTGTTGTAGATTTTCTTAGTATTAGAGATTCATATGTCACTACATATCATATGATGGATGAAATCAAACCACATGTTGTTCATGTGTATTCTTTTTGTTATGACTATACCATGGATTTGAGTATCTCAGTGTCAATTATTTTCATGTGATATCAGGAATCAAGTCATTATTAGTTTATGGGGGGTGTGGTAGCAGACCAACCACTTGTAATATCGATACTCTTGGGTGAATTCATCGAGAATGGGTAGTTTTATGTTGTGCATGGGATACCCAATTTAGATTTTATCATCCTGTGGTGAGGAATCATGTTATTAATTATTAGGAATATGATTCATGATAATGATGGATATGTCATGGGGCTTCATGCATTGTTTTTGTGAGGAATCCCTCACCAGTATTCCTAATATCTTGTGAGCTATACTAGTTTTGAGAAATAATGAATGAAAATGGTTACTCTTATACTGAAGAGGAAACATAAGGATGTGACTAGGGGATTTTGTATTATATGGTCAATGGACTAATATATGAGATTGAGGAATCCCTATATATCTTAATGGAAATGATATTCATGAAATATATTGTTCTAATAAACGTATGCATTTTAATTTCCTGAGGAAGGGAAAAGGATTACCCAACCTGAAGAATAATGTATCATTTGGGGATCCATCTTGATTTACATCATTAAATAAAGACATATACTATGTAGTTTATTATTATATGGTGGGGATGTTGATCACCTGACACGAAAAGAATGGAATATTGTAGTTGTTCCCAAAAATAGATATTAGAGAATCACTATATATTATATAATATAAGGAATCAGGGAACAAATAATTATTCGATAGAAATATTCCCTTTGTGCAACTAACAATCACATGGTGATGGTGCATTTCATATAACTTTCACCCAAATAAATATTGTGTATGAACAGTCGTTAGTGATATGATGAATTCTATGTTGTTTAATGTCACATGTTGAGGAAATGATCTTTAAAGTGTAGAGTGATGGTGTCAGCAAAATCTTGTGAAGTATAAAATAAAGAAATCATGGTGACTACAAATAATTTATAGACATGTGGTCATGATAATGGATTCCATGCAATTTAATATATTGTGTCCATTACTTGAGGTGCTGCACTATTTGTTATCATGCTTCCACAACAATCTACCATGCAGTTTAACATCATGTGATGAAGGTGATATAGTGAGGTTAAACATCATACCACCAAGATCATCTTATATTGATTAATTTAAATTCGAAACAGTGAAATGTTCATTATGAATGATATGAAAAGAATTTATTGATAAATATTAAATTATGCAGGGGTGTGACTTGATCCCCATCCATTTAGGAAAAACTGAGTATTCCTTGTTTTGGAACAAGATATGTATGAAATATGGCCCTTCCCAAATGATTTTTTACTTTGGAAGCATCATGACTAGTATCATTTTGTTCCTAAGAGAAAAAAATTGATCTACATGATATAATGAGAAGATTTATACATTCTTATCAATGTATTGTCTGATATAATTTATAATTAATTCCTGGTTGTTCAATGTATATAAACTATTCTCATTGACCTGATCCAATTCATCAAGTCATTCTGGGATTTCTTGTCAAATTATAGTTTCCCGATATTAGATATTTGAATCAATAGTAATTCAACTTGAATGGGAAATTCTACATCGATCTCACACACTAATAATTGTTAGGTTGTTATTATAGTAGAATGCATGGTGGTATGGTAGGCCAAAAAATCATGGATGATATATTCTGTCCATGACCTCGTATTTTGGATCACCATCATATATAGTATATTTAACTTATTTTTACTAGAGGTATATGTCTATATATTTCCCACTATGTGATAGAATGATGAGTGATTGGAATAGACATTTTACACCTAGTATAGTTTCTTTAACCCTTTGGAATAATAGTTAGTGACGATGTTATCCAATATTGTGTGATTGGCTATGAACAATAGGATTTTATATGACATTACTAAATTGGTTCTATTCTTCTTCGCATCTTCAAGGAGTGGTATTTACCTATCTGATTTGGAAAAGAGTATAGTAGAAATAATGAAGTACTTTAACTCCTTAGATATGGATGTGGAATGTTGCCACATAGTTTCTATTCCTAAAATAAGAAATATAAAAGCATATTTAGTGGTCTGTGTAATTTTTTTTTGTTTATAGACGATGGTTTCATGGATATATCACACCGAACATTTCATGATGTATTCCACACAGTCATGTATAATGCTTTTCCAATAGTAACATAACATCCAGATTTTGAGGGAGAGACTAGTAATAGGATGATGTTTGATGCATCACCCTTCATGGAAATATTATATAATGTGTAATATACCTCTATCTATTATGAATTTTCAGAGTATTTTATTGAATCCAAGCATTAAGATGGACATTGTGTTATTTTTACCACTCTAAAGGGTAAATTTCACTACTCAATGATGAATTTGTTCCAATTCAGCTTAATCTATTGGTAGTGTCTCATTTTCGAGATAAATGATTATATACTCCATCAATAAAGTGATGTATGTTGTTTCATCATGCTCTAGGGTGGTTTTGAAATAGTTTATTTTATTCTGATTTCAAATGATGATCAATGATAACATTTTTCAACGTGTGAAATAAATTATTGCATCCTTCAGATCAAGGATGGCCTAGACTGTAGTTACATTATCCAAGGCATCGACATAGTAATTCTATTATTGGGGAAAATGATGAAATAAATGAAAAAAATGGAACTCTTCTATCAGTCCAGTATCATAACCAGTGAGGGGGAGATCATCCTTTTTATGGGATATTCAACATTTATTTTCAATATCATTAGTTTATAAACCACTATGATATTTAGGTAGGTTATTTTCAACTATAGGACTAGATCCAACCAATCATTAAGGGATTATTATTTTGGCTCAATATTTTTCCAGCATTTTAATAGAGAGAAAATTATGAAAAAACAATATTGTCTAGTGATAAACATACAATCCCTAAGCCAAATGAATTGAATATTTGTCTATCCATCCGTTAGCTGATAGGGCTTCGAGAGGTTATATCAAATTAATTATCCTATGATTGATGGGTTTTATAGGAATAGAATACCTCCTTATCTAGAAGCTTGGTTAGCACCATTAAAATCTATATAGTTGGATGCACTATGATGAAATAATCCCGGACATTTATTTTTGACGATATAAATGATATTATATAAATGAAGTATTTATTATATATTTCCCTTCTTCATGCCAAGTGCCAAATTGACATACGATTTTTATGTATATACTTGAGTGAATCAACATGAGAGACTTGATGGTCTTCATGTTGTTGGATGCAATGCCTCTGCTTTTTCACGTCAATGAAGTGTGAAATGATGTTCATGTCAACAATAATGTATTTTCTCTGTGTACCTAAAATTTTGTGGTTGCGGTAATATAAATTTTTATCTCTCCCAAAACAATTTTTTGTAGAAGGATATCACCCTATTATCATTACATGGAGGCCACATACAATATGTGTTTTTTTCAATCCATCAGATGAATAAAAACACGTTGTTGTAATAGATTTTTCTTAAGACTTTTGAAGGATACTTAGAATTCATCGTCTGATACATATGTGATTCCCTTATTTATTATCCTTGTGAAGGGAAAAAATTTCTAAAAAACATGGCTATGGAACACAAAATAAAAGAGATATTCACATATAATACTCTCAATTACATGATATTTATGGGGGTGGAATTTATTGAATAGTATTAGTATTCTCTGGGTTAACATTGATTTCATGGGGGTAAACAAAAAATACATTAAACATTCCTGATATTTTCTAAAATTAGAATTTTGGTGGATACATATTTAGATTATGTTTTCCCATCATGTCTAATACAATTTAGAGTTCTATGAATTAATCACTTCACTATTCCGATTTTAACGCCTGGTCGTCGACATATGATTCTATTATTCTTCCCTATGACGAATTAATGCTATGCTGCATGGAACGTTGATAAGTGTAATTAAAATTGTATTACCCAAAGGTAATGACCAGATAGTAGAATATCCTATTAGGTGATCTAATGTTAGTTTCTTCTTCATCTTCATGGTATATAATTATCTTATTATACCATGAACACCCTTTCATGTATGAGAGTTTTCAAGAGATGGTTATTTTATCGATCAAGGGTTATATGATCTGAAATGGGATGTCTCCCATTTTTCAATGGCAACTAAACTCTCTAAAATCAATGAATAAACTAATCATCCCATTCTTTTTCATGATAGGGATTCTGTTGTAAAGACATTTTTTATCCATTCTTGGAAGAAAACTCTTTGTTCAATATGTAAAATTACACCTCCACAATGGTTACATGAGAGGGTTACAGTCTCCTCGCTTCCTACTTGTAACCTGAGTTCTCATCGGGTAACCCAATATTATGCATAAAACCATCTAAATTTTGTTGGAGCATTGATTAATAGTTCAAAGGGAATACATTTTTGTGATACATCAGAAATTAATTACACAACTCTTTCTCTTCGAGGGGCATGGAGACACTAATCGGTATAGGACTTGGGTGATCTTATATTATAATATTTATTCATCTAATATTTATAATCGTGGTCAAGACTCATTTCTAAATTATGGGAGGGAAGTTTCTACGGCCATCCTTATACTCTTCTACCTCTGATTCTTTAAGGAAATTTCCAGACAATGAAGGAAATATTGGGGAATCACTATCACTATTGGTGTGAGAAAATCAATAAATGAGATATTACCATCTTATATTTATTGATTTGTTTAGAGAGATACTATAATATATTTTATTTTATTCTATAACTCTTTATATGAAGAGCTTGTACAAAAATTTTCATTTCTACTATCCCAACTATATTTATTGGGAGCACATTGTCAAATCCAAGAATACTCCAATGATTTCTAAGGGTATCACAGAACTTGTTGGTGGGTTAAACGTATATGTCACTATCCACTATTGGTTTTCTTCCACCCCTTTTTTGGAATATGTTTTTCATATGTAGATCCTTAACTCTTGAAGGGGGTAATCTCACCATGTTCTATGCCAACCGTTCAATAAATGGGGTATTTCAGACACTAGTGAAATGATGAATGTAGCATCGTTGGGAAAGTGATCAAGCGATTTCCATGATAGAAATTATATGTGTTGTCTTTTAAAAAAAACATATACTCATTTGAGATGAAACAGCTCAAAAATCATCTATTTTTATCATTATGAGTTGTCTTAGGTCATGATTATCATACCCTTTAATAGCCTCCTCTATGGTGGAAAAATACCCCTTTCTCTATCAGAAATTATATAGGGTTATAAATAGTATGTTGAAGATCTTGGAACCATTATCAATATGATCCCATTAAAATTTGAAATTGTTGAGTATACTTGAAACACATAGAGGCCTGATGTGCCACTGGATGACCTCTTCCAAATCCTAGTCATTGAATGAGATAGTAGCATGGAAATCTACTGACATGGTCCCCACTCGATAAACCTCAACTGCAGTAAATTCTATCATAAATTTATTTGAGGATCAAAGGGATTCAACAAGTTCCTCCATGAGTTATTTTGAGGGATAGATAACATCTAGTATTGAGTTCCTAGTTGGGACAACCACTAGCTATTTTATAATTTTTTAATTTTTTTATAGAGCTTGGTGCTTCTCGGTTTGGGGTTTCATATTGTTATGAGGCATGGTACCATTGGAATGTGTGATGAATGGGACTAATTATTTTGTATAGGTTATGTGAGAATTTACTTCTATGAGGATGATATCCTTAGGATTTCATGGATGTGGTAGCGTGAGTATGATATTGTCCATTTATGGAAATAAATTAATAGATAATTTTTTATTACAAATGGTTTATGATTTATTAAATTGTTCTTTATTTCACACATGACCCTAATTTCTCTGTGCTTATGGGTGATAGCTAGTATGTGATTGTATCAACTCTACTAGAATTTCTGGGTGTTAATAGACCTGCCTAGGTTCTCATATGGAAATTACTAGTATATTAAGAGTGACATCTATATATTCTTCCTTGATTAACATTCTTCCAAATACAATCTGCATGATTTTACCTTTGGGTTGGGTTTTATGAGTGTATTCCTCAAGAAATTATTCTATTTATGTTAACTCATATAGCCTGGAAAGATGCTTCATTGGGATCATATTTATCTATAACTCATCACGGACATTTTCAACACAACGGTCTATTCGATTCTCTTATAATGTAGGGATACTGAGTTAAAATGCTATACTCTTCCATTTGACTATAAATTAACATAATCACTCATTTTATAATTTATTTTAGTTTTTTATTTTATTTGATCATCATAATCCTCATTGAAAATATGTATTGAAAATATAATTGTTAAAAAATTTCATCCCAACATACAACATGTATTGTTGGTATGATGTTGTACCATAAAAAATCTATCCTTGTCATATTATGTAGAAATATCTCCATCTTTGTTACCTCATGTTGATCTTGAGGGCCCATAATCTTTCCACAACTAGATAGAAAGTGTGTGACATGATTTTCATGATCAACTATACCATCAATAGAGGATAAGGTATGACTTATGATATTGGTTGGAGATAGAGTATCTTTCAACCATTTTGGATATAACTTCTACTCATGATGCACTGGTGTGTGTCACCCCTCCATGGATTCCATTTGAGTATCCTAGGACTCAGTAATGTTATGAATATTATAGGGAACTATATTTTTATTTTACTCCATTCTACATAGATTGTGTGGGGGTATACAAAGTGTCCATTCATGTATCTACCACTAATTTATGATTCATCCGATGATAGAATGATCTTCCTGGATAAGAAGGCGATGCCAACACAATGGTGAGAAATCAAAATCATTCTCTACTTCCTCATTTCTATAGACCAGTTTCCTGGTACTAAAACTAGTATGATTCTCAGATAACACTATTTCTAGAATATTTGATATGG
Source organism: Viscum album (assembly GCA_963277665.1). Classification (NCBI taxonomy): domain Eukaryota; kingdom Viridiplantae; phylum Streptophyta; class Magnoliopsida; order Santalales; family Viscaceae; genus Viscum; species Viscum album. The sequence continues at coordinate 1,349,913,587 of OY728147.1, read as the reverse complement.
GATGGAGTATATTCATCTTTACCTAGATATGATACCCAATATGAATATTTCCCCAGAGTACCTCCTCCTTGTGATTCCTGAATGTTTGTATATAATTATCATATTGTGAAAAATATTCCTCTATGGAAATAACATCAACGCATATGGCTGGGGATTAGTATTTATCCAAAAATTTTACTTTTTATTTTATATTTTTCCTCATAATAAGTGGAAACACATTATTTTGAGGTGCAATATTTTGGAGTCATCTATAGTTTCGGGTGTGAGTAGCCTTGGTTGGAGTGTCCATATCACCCTCCTCTTAGGGTATTTTTTCCACGTTGAGTCCATATATATTTGATTCTCGATTCACAATGTCTATAATATTGATATCGACAAAATTTATAGAGTCATATTAATGAATTTTTTTTACCTATTACATTCGACACTACTGGATGATTTGACATTTCCTTCATCAAGGTAATTATTTGAACACATGGTCATTTTGAGACTTTTTTTCTTCTAAACCCTAATTGTTATGATCAACATCACCATACCGTCCTATAGAACTACAATATTAATATTATAATAAAGAGAGTTTCTTATCATGATTTCAGAGCAGTCCCAAACTAATGGGGGTCTGCCTTATGGGGAGAGAAATATGGGAGATGTTGAGAGTGATTTTTACCCCATCCTAGAGAATCGTAATCATTTATGTGGTGAATATGTTGATGTAAATTACCCCAAACCAATTTGGTGGATTCTATTCTAGGACAGAATTGGAATTTATTGATCTCATGTTGGAGTAACATTAAAAGACTCATAATTTCAGTGTAATTTGTTTTAAATAAATGGGAATTTTACGAGTCCACAAAAATTGACAGTGCGTGATTCTGAGGCAAAGAGTGCCCAGAAAGAATTTCTGAGCTTTTCTTTGGGTATGTTCAGTAAACGTATGAGTGGGTTTTTATAACTTTTGAACTAGTGCTCAGACCTGAAGTTTGAGGGAACCGAAGAACTCACAGTGCTAATATTCTCTTAAATATACTTTATCCTCTATAGCATTTGGTCGAGGGTTTAAATTATTTTTTGGTTTTTTTGTGAATGAATATATTTGAAATAAAAAATTTTTAAAAATTATTTTTATTTGAAACAAACTTGTGGATGTTGGGAGGTGAAGATCACTAGAACTAAATCACCCTTTGAAAGTTAAGATTTGGGGTCAATCGGAACTAAACCTCCTTTGTGAAGTTATGGTGGTGGGGACCACCTGAGCCTAACCCCCAAATTTTAATTTTAGAGTCGGGGACCACCCAACCCCTCTTAGTGGGGAGAAACATTTCAACACTCCAATATTACACCAATCCATCTAAATTGAGCGATTAATTTGGGCCAATTAATTGAGCTAATAAAATGTGCCAATGCGGTACATTAATTATGACAAATTGGTTGTTCTAACATAATTAATCATTTTTGTTAATCATATAGGCACATCATTAATTTTTTGGATGGGATTGTGATAGGAGAACCCTTGGAAGATTTAACTTCTCCACTGATGAATTAATTCTTCCCCGAAGAACACTCCTGCAACGAAGAACTTCCACTTAGAAATCTAAATTGGGACACCCTCCAAATAGGAATGTCTTCGACTATGACGAACTGGTGCATGAGGCTACAATTTTATGTGTGTGGCGGATGAGATGAACGTTGAAAACATGAACTTCCTTCTCACACCAACGTCAACGATCAATCCAATGTAGGGTTTTACAATAATATGAATGTCACAGTCCATGTTCTCCCCTTCTAATTATTTTGTGGGAATTGGAATAGTGATTGATGAGGATTGTAGGTTGGTTATTTGAAATTATTCTCCTTTTTGTTCTTGATGACTCTTCGTTATTCAAAAAGATTTTATACCCACCTGATACTGCTATAATGTGGAGAGTGAGGAACAAACTAACATGGCCCATCCTCTTCATAATTCCAATGATAATTTTGGTGTTATTCGCGATGGAGGAAGACAGTGAACAAGAATGAAGGGGCACGAGAATGGCAGCTGGCACCACCGATGGTTTTGACAAATGTGAAGACGCAACGACGCCACTCCGTGGCCGCCGCCGCCGCAGTCTCGCTGCGCCACCCCGGCCGAACCACCGCCCGAGCCGCCAACCTGAGCCACTGGTGTTGTGTCGAGCCTCACCACCATCCATGTTTCCGATTTCTTCCGAGCTACCGTCCGAGCTGCTGGAGCCGTCTTGGTTGAGCTGTCGCCGCCAGGACGAGCCACCGTTCGAGCCGCAGCCGCTGTCCGGGTTGAGCCTCTGCCGTCCTTCCAGACGAACTGCCCCAACCGAGCTGCCTCACGGTACTCTACTTCCTCGCGGCCCCCCAAGATAGCGACCCGAGCCTTTTACATAAAACATTTCATGATTTTAAGAATAATTAATCATCAGAGTACAAGCCAAGGATAGTTAAACTACTGTCTTGGAAGACTAGGTACATATAACAAAAAACATGGGGCTAAAAAAACTTCTTTATGTAATCTCCATAATGAGCATCTAACATCCTTTGAGACCTTAAATATGCATTGGGTACCTTGGGGAACACATGGACAAAGGGATGAGAAAAATATCCCCGTAAGGGAATAAACATAAGGATACATCTAAAGAACATGAGTTAGGAGGCATGCCATAATGATATCCAAATCATGAAACTTATAAAATCATTTTGTATAAGCATGGGATCATATAAACATGTAATCATATAAATTTGGCATAATCATAAATCATATCATTAGTATGGGTCATGGCTAACCACCAATCCTGTTTCCCATTTTAGTACAGGTGAAGGCTAACCGCCAATCCTGTTTCACATCACATCTCTTGAGACACAACCTTATCCATTGCATTGGATCGCTATCAGGGAGCACCCTTCTCATAATTTTCATGAATATTCATTCCACATAAATATTAATACCACATATAAAATCATGCATAATCAACCATACATAAGCATAAAGGTACTCGTGGAAAGAATTGGGTACCACAATGATGACATATATCATAACCAATGGGCGCATCATGAAAGTGTCCTTGTAAGGAAAGAATTAGTAATTGAATGTATGTTCATATGGTAAAATAGGCATATAACAAGGTAAGCAGTGTCAATCATAAGTGGCAGTATATGAGAAATGTATTTTAGAAACATTAGCATTAAAAAAATTGTGCTTTTTAAGGAAAATACTATAGTGCTTTTAAATAGTAAAAAAGAGATTCTTTTTAATAAAACCAGAATTGAACCAATAATGATTTCATAATAAAAATAAATAATTTCAAAAGATAATTGATTCTTAAAAAATAAGATAGAGCGCACATGAAATTGGGTAAATGTTCGGGAGGTTCCTTTAAAATGAGTGTACTTATTGGGAAGTATCGAGGAGAGATTCAATTAAAAGCATGTATATCCCCAAAAGATAATGAGAGATGGATCATTGAAAATGATTTTGGAGAATATAAACATAATATTTATGGTCTACATAATAATAGAAGACAACTATATTTTGGTAAAAATAAATATAGAGCACCCTGAAGGAATAAAGGAAGATCGGGTAGAATCCATCATGGATTATTGGCATCGTATCGGGTGTAACTAAGAGGGATTGATGAGAGATTTAAGGGATTTCTCATCAATTATAAAACACTAGTTATGTATGGGGAAGGTGTATAAACATACCCCATCACTTTGTATTACTCACAAATGAAAAGCATAGAGAACAATCTTGATTAAAAGTAAAAAGGGGAGTATCTCTTACCTTAAACTTGTTGGTGTTATCCATTTGTTATTAATGACCTGAATAAAATAATTAGGCTTATTAATTAATAATTACAAATCCTCTTCTATATTTTATTTATTATAACCATTTTTAGTTAATTCAAAGCATTTTTTATTAGTTATATGGTTTAGTTTCATTGTTCGGGCTCGTTTGTTTATTTTGCTTTAAAAGAGCGGTTCACTTATATTGAAGTTTGGATTATATGCAAGATAGAAATGGTTGTCTGGAATTGAGGTTATATTCCATAGTTAATATCTAAGAGAATGCATGGTTTTAATTTTAATTATGTTTCATAGAGTGAAGTCAAATTATTATATATATTACGATAGTGATAACTATTTTTGTTAATCGGTGGATTTGATTACAAAGAATGTGTTTTTCATTCAAACATAATTCCATCTGAACCAATGGATCACAGAAAAAATAATAGGATATATTAAATATATAATAATCTAGTTCAACCATAACACAAATGGTTGCATGACCAGAATTAATGATAATAATAGAAATTGATAAAATGTTTTCCTTGAATGTGCTAAATTTGGACATCTCAAACCGTGCTTTCATTTCATTCAAATAAAAGGGTGGGGAAAGATGAGAAGAAAATTAAATATACCACTAGAATTAAGACATTCCAGTACATTTATGTTATTGGATTTATCATACTATTATGGTGAAGGGAGGTGAGGAAAGAAATTAAAAAGAAAATAACTTAAAAGAAAAGAATAAATTGGGAAGAGGAATTTACCTCTTGAGGCTTCCTCCTTTAAAAACCTGTTAAGGGGAGAGGTTTTTGAATTTTGAGGATGCTGAGAGCCTTTATAAGTGGGGGAGGACCTTGGGGAGAGATTTGGGAAGAATAATGGCAAGTCACATGGCTTGAGAGGAGTGGAGAGAAGAGGGACTCAAGAGGGTTTTTATAGTGGAGGAGAGGAAAGATTTAATAATAATATAATCATTAATTTAGTATTTCCTCCCAGGACAAGGAATAATAAGTATTCCATTACCAAGAATAGTTATTTTTTAATGTGATACTAAACCATGTGGTCTTACATCAGTATAACATCACTGATGACTCAATTAATCCTCTATTTAGCATTTATTTTGAATTATCAGATTCTACTATTCATAAAAAATTCATGTATTTCAGAAAAATCCCAAAAATTCACCCGAACTATTTTTCAATGTATAGAGTCCAAAAATGAAGTGCTTTTTTCATTTATAATTTTCTAAATATGATTAATTTAATATTTAATTAAAATAATGGTTTATTACAAAAATCTTTTTTAAAACGTTTATTTACTTATTAAAAAATATTGTTACATCATACTTTCACTTGATTATTATTTTTATACTATCATAGGTAAGGTTACTATTAATTATGTTCTATCACTATTCATATGGGTAGGTTACTATTCAAAAAAATATTTTTGTTTTATAAGACTCCAAAAATCATATTGAACACAACCGTGTATGTCAGATTTTCAAAATTCCAAACACACAATTAACAAAATTATGTTTAATGTCGCAGATCACTTAGTAGATAATTTTGTTTTTTTTTCATGTTATTTTATGACATAATTATAAGAAGGTAATTTTCATTGAAAACATTGGGTCATAACATTCTTCCCCCTTAATAAATTTGGCCACCAAAAATTATCTTTACACAAACAGATGAGGGTGTTTCTCCTTCATTTCATCTTCTGGTTCCCAAGTTTCTTCCTCAAACTTATGGTTCTTCCACAACACTGTGACAAGATGGGTTTTCTTGTTGCATAGAAACTTATCTCTCCAATCCATAATTGTTACTGGCTTCTCCTCATAGGATAGATCATCTTCCAGCTACACCACCTCTGAGTTTAGTACATGTGAAGGGTCTGTTATGTACTTCCTTAGTAGTGATACATGAAACACATAATGAACTTTAGCCATATCTTGTGGAAGTTCAAGCTGATAGGCCACAGATCTTATGCGGTCAAGGATATTAATGGGGCCAATATACCTTGGGATTCTCTTCCCTTCCTCCCCGAATCACATGAATCTATTCAATGGAGATATTCAAAGGAAGACTTTATATCCAACGTCGAACTCCAAGTCCTTTCAATGGTTGTCAACATAGCTCTTTTGCTAACTTTGAGCAGCTTTGATTTGTTTCTGGATGACCTGAACCTTCTCTGTCATCTCTTGAACAAGATCGTGTCCAAGTAGCATTCTTTCTCCATCTTCATCCCAACAGGATGGAGTTCTACATCACATTCCACATAGAGCTTCATATGGAGCCAAATGAATACTCGATTAGAAGCTATTATTATATGTGAACTGAACCAATTGGAGATTCTAATCTCGTCGACCTTTGAATTCTAGAGAGAAAGCTCTTAGAATATATTCAAGAGTCTGAATAGTAATTTTAGACTGGCCATTAGTTTTGGGGTTATAAGTCATGCTGAAATTTAATTCAGTACTCAAAGCATGTTGAAGGCTCCTCTAGAATTTAGACGTGAACCTTGGATCACAGTTAGAGACAATTGAGAGTGGAACACTGTGCAGTCTCACTACATCCTTCACATATATCATTGCAAGTTATTCATGCAAGAGATCTTCCCGAATATTGATAAAATGTGAAGTCTTGGTGAGTTGGTCAACTAGAACACATATGACATTATTTCCATTTGACATCTTTGGGAGACCTATGACAAAGTCCATAGCAACAGTTTCCCATTTCCACATGGATATAGGCATTGGTTGCATCATACCTTTGGACATCTGTCGCTCAGCGTTAACATTCTGACATGCCATGCAACTTGATATCTATTCTGAAATCTCCTTCTTCATGTTATCCCATCAGAAGTGTTCTCGAAGATCACGATACATCTTGGAACTCCCAGTATGGATAGAGAATGTTGAGCTATGTGATTTTTCCAATTGATCATTCTTTATCCCGGGTGATGAAAGCATAAAAACCGCGTTCCAAACCAAATCACACCATCATCATCGATATGGAACTCATGCAGCTTCCCTTCCTTTACTGCATTCATCCTCTATTGAATCTCCACATCATCCCTTTGTGCTTCCTTGTTCCTCTCCTAGATAGATGGTTGCACAATCATTTGGGAATGGTAGGATGTATCCCATCCCATATGATTTCCAAATCCATTCTTTGCATATCCAAACCGATTGTTTCTTTCTCAATCCATAACATGGATAGAGTAGCAGGTTATTTTATGCTTTGAGCATCAGCTACCTTGTTCTCCTTTCCAGGATGATAGTGAATAGAGAAATTGTAATCCTTGATTAGCTCTAACCATCTCCTTTTATTCTTTTTGAGATCCTTTTGTGTGAATATATACTTTAGGATGTTGTGGTTGATGTATATGTCACACTTCTCGCCATAATGGTAGGGCCGCCATATTTTCAAGGAAAAAATCACGGCTATCAGCTCTAAATCATGTTTAGGGTAGTTATTCTCATGGATCTTCAATTGTCGTGAGGCGTAGGATATAACATTATAATTTTTCATGAGTACACAACCCAAACCTTTCATTGAATCATCATTGAATTTCACAAAACATTTTCCAATTTTCGGTAGTGTTAGTATAGGTGTAGTGTTAAGCCTTCCCTTTATCTCCTTGAAGATTCCCTCACATTCTTCTGTCCATACATACTTTACCCCTTTCCTTTTAGCATAGTTAGCAGGCTTGACAATCGTGAGAAGTTTCTTAAAAAACGTTGATAGTACCCAGCTAATCCAAGAAAACTACGTATTTATGTGACACTATAGGGCCTGGGCCATTCCTCAATCACCTTTATTTCTGAAGGATCCATGGAAATTCCCTCACTTGTGATCACAAGTCCCATGAGCGTGACTTGCATCATCTAAAAGTCGCACTTGCTGAACATGGCATACAACATCCCTTTTCTCAATGTCGCCAACACAAGTCTTAGATGTTCTTCATGTTCCTCCTTGCTCTTGGAAAAAATGATAATATCATCGATAAACATTACCACAAATTTTTTTAGGTAATGTATAAAGACTCTATTCATCTAATCCATGAATATTGAAGGGGCATTAGTAAGCCCAAAGGGAATCACCAAAAACTCATAGTTCCCATACCTTGTTCGAAAGACAGTCTTCGGAATATCGTCATACTTCACCATTACCTGATTATATCCAGAAGCAAGATCCACCTTTGAGAAGTATTGATCTCCTCTTAACTAGTCGAACAAGTCATCAATACATGGGATAGAATACTTGTTCTTTATGGTGATCTTTTTGAGTTCCTGATAATCGATACACAACCACATTGTTCCATCCTTCTTCTTTATAAGGATCACTGGTGCACCCCCAGGTGATGCACTGGGGTGTATGAACCCTTTGTCCAAATTCACTTGCAGCTACTTCTTTAACTCCTCTAGTTTGATAGATGCCATCCTATAGGGACATTTTGATATAGGAGTAGCATCATTTATGAGTTCAATTGAGAACTCTACCTCACAATTTTGGTGAATTTTGGGTAAGTCTTTAGGAAATACATCGACGTATTCCCTCATGATTAGAATTTCCTAAAGGTTGGCACTTTCCATTGACTCAACCATTTGAGTGAGGCATGATTCTTCATAGGGAATCAACACCCAAACCATTGGAGGATTTTTCATAGGAGATTCATGATCTTCTTTTCATTTTTAGAGGAGCATGGGATGGTTCAGAATATAAATAGATATCTCCTTTTCCCGATAGTTGATATGTGCTCTATATAACGATAGCCAACCCATTCCCATTATAGCGTCAAACTCCACCAAGGGAAGTATTACAAAACTGGACAGAATAATCTTCCCACATAAGCCAGTAGAAGAAGAGTCAAACACTTGGGTTGCAATGATTGCACCACTTGGTGTTTTTATAGATATATCTACTTCAAGGATTCAGGGCTTTGATTCTATAGATCCAGCAATATTCCGTGTTATAAAAGAATGCGTAGAACCAGAATCAAATAATAGATTTTCCATTCACGAGTGAATAGGAAGTATAACTTGTATGACTTCATTATCATGCTCAACCTCCCCAGAAGTGATATCATAAGCCCTTACTTGTTTCCAGGGATGTTGTTGTTGATTGCCTCTGACAACCCTCGGCATTGGGAAATTGTATGCATAATTCCCAAGCTCCCTGTAGTTATAACATTGTAGTGTAGGCTGAGTGTTGATCTGAACCATCTTTTCTTCTTCAACATTAGTGGGATTTTTCATATCCCTTTGGCAGATCTTGGCCAGATGACCAAACTTTCTACATTTGAAGCAGTTCATGGTTCCCTTGAGGCAATCACCAAGATGCTTCTTCCAACAATTATTGCAAAGGGGAAAGTGAGGCCTCATTCCATCATGGGATTTGATTGATGAACAACCCATGTTGTTCTCCATTTTCTGCTTCTTGTAAATAGGACCATGAGACCACTGAGAGTCTCCAATATCAATTTCACCCTTGAGGGAACAACCGACAATCTCTTCATAGTTGTTGATGTCTCGAATAATCAACACTTTTCTTAGACTCGGTATTAGTTTTTTAAAGAATCAAACCACCTTGTTTTCTGTGTTCATGAAAAAACCAGAGGCGTACCTTTCAATCCTTGTAAAGTTAGCTTCATACTCCCGATGGACTCATCTTCCTTCTACATGAGTCCAAGGAACTCTCTTTCAATATTGAGATGGAGTGTTTGAGAAAAATATTTGTTGAAAAACACCCTCTTTAATAACTCACATTCTATAGAATCAATTTCCTCTTGGGACTTTGTATTCTTGATCAGTGTCCTCCACTGATCAACTTTCCCATCAAAACGATAGACTGCCAACACAAATTTCTATTCATCTTAGCATGGGAGGATAGAGAAAATATATTTAATGGAGTTAATCTATTTTTTTTGGAGGAGAGGATCAGAAGACCTGCTAAACATGAGAGGAATTTGCCACATGAAGGATTCTATGAAAACTTTCTCTTTCCGTGGAGGAGGGGGACGTTCCACCGGATTCATGTTATTATTCATAACTCGAGCCAGTCGAGCAAGTACTGTCATAAAAGTTTGAGCACCCGCTTCCATCACATCAGGTAGGTCATTAGGTCAATCATCACATTTCCTATCTCATTGGTTGTTGGAACATGTTCTTCTATTTACAACCATTAACTAAGAAAAAAGAACGTTTAATTAGAGGTATTTAGTACTTAGCTATTGAGCATAAAAAGAATCTTTGAACATTAAAGTATGAACATACAAAGAATAAGTATATCCTAACATGTGATTCTTTAGGTTTATATCAAGGTTATCATCGATCTATTTCGTAACATATATTCAAATGGGAATTGTTTAGTCCCTTAATAATGGATTTTACTAATCTCGTGAATCTACCAAAGCATATCCCACAGGAGTGTCGTAACCAAGAGTGCAGCAAGTCCCGTTATCATGCACCAGTTCTTGTTCGAGTCTAGCTCATAGCGGTGGTTTTGGGTATTACCCCAAGATACATCTGTGCCAGAGCTGCCTCTACCTGTTCATATCCAGACATGGATGTATTTTCTTGATAAACCACTAAATCAATACTCACCGAAATTTATGACTATTTTCTTTTACATAGTATCATACATAAGGTTCTCACTATGTTTCACTATTCCTAATATCCAAAAATAACTAGACCATCCTCTGATACCAACAATAGTGACCCGAGCCTTTTACATAAAACATTTCATGATTTTAAGCATAATTATTCATCAGAGTACATGCCAATTATCGTTATGTCTAGTGTCTTGGAAGGCTAGGTACATATAACATAAAACATGAGGCTAAAAAATCTTCATTTAATCTCTATAAAGAGATTATTACTTCCTTTGAGCCCTTACATATGCATGGGGTACCCTGGGGAACACATGAACAAAGTGATGAGCTAAAAATCCCAGAAAGGGAATGAACATAAGGATACATCTCAAGCACATGAGTTAGGAGGCATGACATAATGATATCCAAAGCATGAAACTTATAAAATCATTTAATATAATCATGGTATCATATAAACATGGAATCATATAAATTTGGAAGAATCATAAATCATATCTTTAGTACTGGTCATGGATAACCACTAATATTGTTTCCCATTTTAGTATGGCTCAAGGAAAACCGCCAATCCTGTTTCACATCACATCTCAAGAGACTAAATCTTACCCAATGCATTGGAGTGTTATCTAGGCGCAACCATCTCAAAATATTCATTAATATTCTTTCCACATAATTATTATTACCACATATACAACCATACATAATCAACCATACATAAGCATAAAGGTACCCATGGAAATAATTGGGTACCACAGTGATGACATACATCATAACCAAAGGGATTATCATGAAACTGTACATGTAAGGAACAAATTAGAAATTACATGGATGTTAATAGGATAATATAGGAATATAACATGATATTTTTTGTCAGCCATAAGTGACAACATATGAGAAATGTATTTTAGAAACATTAGCATTAAAACATTTTTGTGTGGTTTTAAGGAAAATACTATAGAGCTTTTAAAATAGTAAAGAAGACATTCATTTATATAAAACCATAATTTAACCAAGAAGGTTTTCATAATAAAAATACCTAATTTACAAATATAATGGTGTCTTAAAACAGAATATAGTGTTCACTTGAAATTGGGTAAATGTTCGGGAAGTTCCATTAAAACAAGTGTCCTTATTGGGAAGTATCAAGAAGAGATTTACATAAAAGCATTTATATCCCAGAAAAAGAATAAGTGATGGATCTTTGAACATGATTTTGGAGCATATAATCAGAATATTTATGTTCTACATAAAAATAATAGGGAACAATATTTTGGTAAAAGGAAAGATAGAGCAACCCGAAGGAATAACGGATGTTCGGGTAGAATCCATCATGGTTTATTGTCATGGTATCGGGTGTAACTAAGAGGGATTTAGCCGAGAGATAAGGGGATTTTCATCACATATATAACATTAGTGTAGTATGGGGAAGGTTTATAAATGTAACACATCACTTGGTATTACACAAAAGTGCATAGCATAGAGAACCGTCTTGATTAAGTGTAAAAAGGGGAGGATCCCTTAACTTTAATGTGTTGGTGTTCTCCACTTGTTATTAACGACCTGAATAAAAAAATTAGGCTTACTAATTAAATATTAAATAACCTCTTATATATTAAATTTATTTATTATAATCATTTTATTTCATTAAAAGTCTTTCTGATTAGTTATATGGTTTGATTTCATTGTTCGGGCTGGTTAGTTTACTTGGCTTTAAAAGATCGGTTCACTTATATTCAAGTTTTTATTATATTAAATATGAATGTGGTTGTCCAGAATTAAAGTGATATTCTTTCGTTCACATCCAAGGGATTACATGGATTTAATTTTAATTAGGTTACTTAGTGTGAATTCGAATTATTATTTATATAACCATAGTGATAACCATTTTTGTTAATCGGTGGATTAGATTACCAAGAATGTGTTTTGCTTTATAACATAATTCCATTTCTACCAAAGGATTACAGATCCAATAATAGGATATATTACATATATAATAATCTGGTTCCACCATAACAAATTTTTTTTCATGACCATAATTAATGATAATAATATAAATTGATAAAATGTTGTCCTTGAATTCTCTAAATTAGCACATCTCAAACGGTGCTCTCATTTCATTAAAATTAATGGTTGGGGAAAGTATAGGAGACAATGGAATATACCACTATCATGAAGACATTAAATTACATGTATTTTACTAGATTTATCATACTATTATGGTGAATGGATGTGAGGAAAGAAATAAAAATGAAAAGAACTTAATAGAAAAGATGAAATTGGGATGAGGAATTTACCTCTTGAGAGTTCCTCCTTTGAGAACCTCTTCAGGGGAATTTTTGTGGTATTTTGGGGAGGATGAGATATTCTTGACGTGGGGGAGGACCTTGGGGAGAGATTTGGGCAGAATAATCTCAAGGAACAAGGCTCGAGAGGAGTGGAGAGAAGAGGAAGTGAAGGGGGTTTTTATAGTAGAGGAGAGGAAGGATTTCATAATATTGCAATCATTAATTTATTATTTCCTCCCAAGACAAGGAATAGTAAGTATTAAATGAACAATAATAGTGATTATATCATGTGATCCCAAAACAAGTGGGTTTACATTAGCAGAACATCATTGATGACTCAATTAATCCATTAATTAGCATTTATTTTGAATTATCGGATTCTACTATTCATCAAAAAATCAAGTATTTCTGAAAAATCCCAAAAATTCACCCTAACCGATTATTGACATGTAGAATCCAGAAATGAAGTCCATTTTTCAAAAATAATTATCTAAATATGATTAATTTAATATTTATTTATAATAATTGTTTACTACTAAAAACTGTTTTAAAACATTTATTTACTTATTCTAAAATATAGGTACATCATAATTTAACATGAATATGATTTTTAAACTAACATAGATATGGTTACTATTAATTATGGTATATCACAATTCATAAAGACAGGTTACTATTCACCAAAATTATTTTTGTTTTGTTAGACTCCTAAAATCCTCTTCAACACAACCGTGTATATCAGATTTACAAAATTACAAACACATAAGTGACAAACTTATGTTTAAAGTTCTCTTATCTTTTAATAGTTAATTATGTTGTGTTTTCATTTTATTTTATGACATAGTTATAATAAGGGAATTTCCATTGAAAACATTGGGTTGTTACACCCGTGGCCCTCCGCAGCATTGTGGCCCCCTACGGCCCCTCACCGCCTGCCTGGCCGGACCCAACGGGCTGGGCCGAACCCCAAGGGCCGGGATAGACCCATTGTGTCTGATCGGGTCGACCCAAACTGGGTCGGACCAGGCCGGTCCATACTGGTCGGTCCAACCTTGTCAGACCGGACCTGGGCCCGCTACGACCCATTTACGCTCATTTGGTCATAAATATGGCACCATATGTCTGTTTGATGAACCGTCAGTGGCGCATGAAATCATGTAGCGACACAGTCCATTTTAGTATACCCCACTAGAGTTTTGCGTAATGTTGAGGTACTATCGGTTTGGATTGAGAACGAATCCAACCGGCCTCCCAGGACTAAAAGGCTAATAACTCACAGACCAGGCATCTGATTGATGAGTTATTTGTTGCATTAAGTCCCATATGACGTGGCAAAATATTGAGATACTTCTTTATGGGAAACCGTGGATGTTGTAGAATCGACCAGTGGATTGTGGAAGGAACTCTCATGGAGACAAGAAAACCTAATGCAGAAACCCAGTATCAGGCTGTGACGAGTAGAGTGCTTCTTTATATCATGTGTCAGTCAGCTACTAGCAATCCTCTGTGGGTCAGCTCCAGCGATCCTGTGTCGGTCAGCTCCCAGTGATCCTTTGTGGGTCATCTCCAGTGAGCCTGTGTGGGTCAGCTCCTAGTGATCATATGCGGGTCTTCTCCGAGCGTTCCTATGTGGGTCAGCTCCAACCGATCCTTTGCGGGTCAGCTCATAGTGATCTAGTGTGGGTCAGCTCCAGTGATCCAGTTTGGGTCAGCTGGTAGTGATTCTATGAAGGATTTTATCATATATTCTTAATGGCATAAGATGATTGAGTATTTAAAACTAATCATCTCTTATACCGTAGCTAATGATATACCTAGTTTGAGCTGAGTCAGAACCTCTATGTTTTTTCATGTTTGATATGGATTACATGATAACTTAGGTATATGTATGGTCATATCCCAATGTAGGGTTATCTATTTTTTTCATACCTTTGGTTTTTCCTTGGTGGATTTTGTGTGACCATGAGGGTCGTAGCATCCCTAATGAGTATCGTTATACTCACCCCTACACGAGCTGTGTCGGCACCTTGTTTTATTAGATGTAGTCGACGGACAATGCTGACTGAGGCCTAGAGTATCAGGACTAGACAGTACCCATAGGTGGACCATATGATTGTCTGTTCGCAGAGGAGACGTGTGGATGTGGAATATTGAGGAGGCGATCTGTACCTACCCTTCAGGTAGGATCCTCAGAGGAAGATTTAGTGGCTGTCTTTTCCCTTTTTCAGTTGTATTGTAATTTAGTTGTACTTGTATCTTTCAAGTTGGGCTTGTATTCTGGCCAATTTTACTTTCATCTCTATTTTTGTTATATATTTTCGTATGTTCGTATCTTGTTGTGTGCTTGGTTACGGGATTTTACAGGTTATAAAGGCAATATCTTACGAATTCTAGGGAATACGACTTTCAGTGCTAGTCACCAGCCCCTAGCCTATGATTGGTGGGTTAGGGGTAATCATGACACGAGCCCCAGGGGATGGGTCATGAAAAATAGGTATCAGAGGAGTCAGTTCTACTGTAAAACAGAGATCTCTGATCTTTCTTTTAACGGAAATAGTTTTAACTGTAGTGAGTGTGGATATTTGTTTATGGAATCCAGTGTTGGTGTGGTGGGCAACATATCCATACACCAAGACCCTAACTTCTTATTTCTGACTCAGTGCATGAAAACGCTGATTGCGTGTCTGTTTTCAAGAGTTTTCCTTTTGAACACTTTTGAGTAAGTTCTCCTGGTATAACTTATTGACCATGGCGCACCTGTATCTTTTCAGGATTCCTCCACATAGACGTCCAGCTAGGGTTCTGAGAATTGTACACACTGATAGCCCACTGAGGGATGAGGCCCCAGTGCAGGGCCCTCTTCATGTTGAGGCACCAGTGGAGGAACCAGTGGTACCATTACCCATTTGGCCAACGCTGCCACTAGCCCCAACAGTAGAGGGTGCATGTCGTTTGAGTGTGTTCCACGAGTTCCAGCACTAGAGGCCACCCATGTTCATGGGAGAGATGGTCCCACATGTATCTGTGGATTGGTTGGAGGCTATAGTGAGAGTCTTCCTATTGGTAGGGACACGAGCCGATATCATGGTGATCCTTGCCGCCAGCCTTCTATAGGATGTAGCGTGCAGATGTTAGAACTTTATGCACTAGGTTCACGACGACATGACACATCTATTTTTAGATTCCAGGATCTTGTTTCGTTCAGAATTTGTCCCAATGACACTTTTCACAGTGCGCACACAAGAGCTTCTTCATCTGCAGCATGACAGCAAGACTGTAGATCAGTACTCAATGAGGTTCACTTACTTCTCATGCTACTCCAATGATATGGCGCGGTACCCTTTCGTCAGGGCCCGAACCTTCGAGAAGGGACTCGGGTGGGAGATCAGGTCTTTGGTGATCTCACTCAGCATCCTGACACTGGCCGGGGGGTTAACGAAATCCCTCTTAGTAGAGAGTTTCCTTGCTGAGTAGTGACCTGCAGCGAGACCCACCACCAGTCGTCGTGTAGAATAATTTTCTACGGCTGGCTGGAGATAGATGTCGCAAAGGTCCAAGAGGACTAGACCTATAGGTGAACGACCATAGGACTCAGGATCGGTTGTCCGGGGCACCCGAGGCGAAGTCAGTCATACTAGGAGCGGACAGTGTTACACATGCGGCGGGAAGGGTCACATGTCTCTTGATATTCCAAACCACAATACGGAGATCTACAGATGGTCGAGGGACCATCCAGGCAGAGACAGAGGTTCGATCGAGGAGGTCGACATGGAGCAGGTAGACGTGGAAGAGGGAGCTGGTCGTGCAGCTAGCAGTGGGCGATGATTTGAGATGTTACTACCACCACCACTAGGAGGTCCACCATGACCGTATAGATCTAGTGCACAGGGGAGAGCTCATCTCCAAGCAGTTGAGGCCGATGATCATGGTGTTGTAGATATTATACATATAACGATTTGTTTCAAATAAACCTTAGTTTCAGTTCTAATAGACACAGGTTCTAGTCATTATTTTATTTCCATTACCCTCGTTTGGATTTCAGAGATTCTGATGGAGCCATTGGCCCGATCCTTAGGTCTAGATACTCTTACGGGAGCATATTCCACAATTTTGCAGTGGTACTAACAGTGTGACCATACTCTATAATGGGAGATCTTCGGCTGGGATCTCCTAGTAGCGGCATCGAGGCCTTACGACATCATCTTGGGTATGGACTAGTTATCTAAAATCCATGCTCAGATTGACTATATTAGAGGAAACGTGCGTTGTGTCCACATAGATGGGCCCAGGTTCACCTTCCACAGTGAGAAGGGAGCCTTTTCAGCCCGTGATGGACTTTCCCAGAAGAGGGTTTAGCCGATCACTTATCAGTAGTTTGGCCCTAACCTTGGGTAGGATGATGCCAATATTATCAACACAAGTGTATCGAATGGCTCCCTCAGAGCTTCATGAGATACGTGTATAGCTGGAGGACTTACCGAGGAAAGGGTTCATTTGGCCCATTGTTTCTCCTTGGGCAGCCACCATACTTTTCTCTAAGAATGCGGATGGGAGCTGGAGGCTTTGTTTCAAATATCAGTCTCTGAACAAAGTGACTGTGGGGAACAGGTAACAAATTCTGAGTATTGATGACCTCTTTGATTAGGAGAAGGAAGCAAAGTGGTTCTCAAAAAAAGTACTCATATCAGGCTATCACCTGCTCAGAGTACGATATGAGGATGTATAAAAGACAGCCTTCAGGTGTTAGTACGACCATTATGAGTTATTTTTTATTCCATTGGTTGTATAGAATGCTCCAACAACGTTCGCGAGACTCATAAACAGGATCATTCAGCCAGACCTTAATCTCTTTGTAGTAGTCTTCATCGACGACAATCTTATCTTCTCGGCTACTGAGGAGGAGCTTGCCTACCATTTATAGGTAGTACTGGAAACACTCTGAGATCACCAAATTTATGGTAAACTCTTGAAGTACCTGTTCTGGATCCGAAAGGTTCACTTTTTGGGACATGTCAAATCAATGGTTGCAGTTGTAGTGGATCCCGCAATGATTGAGGTGGTACATTCTTGGGATACACCTAGGATTTTAACAGAGGTATAATGTTTCTTGGGATTAGGTGGATAATAGGGGAGATTTGTACTAGATTTATCTAGAGTTGCAGCACCATTATCAGCATTGATAAATTAGGGGAAACCATTCATGTTGTCAGAGAGATGTCAACAGAGTTTTCAGGAGCTGAGGATGAGGTTGACTAGTGCCCCCATCTTAGGGTTTGCAGAGGAAGGTGTAGGGTACGTAGTATTATACGATGCTCCAGGGATCGGACTCGGATGTGTCCATATGCAGGTGAAAGCTGTTATTGCATATGATTCTCGATAGCTAAGACAACATGAGAACAAGTATTCTACCCCTGACATGGAGTTAGTAGCAATGGTATTCTCCTTGATGATGTGGTGGAAATATCTGATTGGAGAGCGTTTTATTGTCCACATTAAACACAGAATTCTCAGTTATATATTCTCTCAAAAGGACCTGATCCTAAAACAATGATGATGGCTTGAGTTCCTCCAGGACAATGACATCATGATAGTCTATACTTATGGGAGGGGGAACATTGTTGGAGATTCACTCAGTAGGAGTTTTTTTATACAGCTGCTAGACGAGGCGACAGAGTATATGGTTACACTACATATATGCTTTTTGGATAGAGATGGAGTAGTTTTCCTTCATTCTCTGAAAGTCACTCACCCACATCATTAGTGAATCAGAGAGGCACAATGTTGGTATGCTAACTGCGAGTCTCGATGTTCTCATATATCCATAAGGTAGGAACATGATTGATTTTCTGTAGTTGGGGTTCTATTCATCCTCTTAAGATGATGTACCATGGTACCACGTTCACTTAAGGAGGAAGTGTTGAGGGATTTCCACACATCCCCTCTAGCGGTGCATCCAGGAGTGGCAAAGATGTACCAGGATCTCCGATGACAGCACTAGTGGCCGAGAATAAAGCAAGATGTTACAGAGTTTGTCTCTCGGTGCCTCACTTGTCCACAAGTGAAGGCCGATCATCTGGTACCAGAATGCTTGGTTCAGCATTTGGATGTCCTAGTGTAAAAGTGGGAATGTATATCGACGGACTTCGTGATAGGACTTCCATGTACATCCAGGGGTCATGACTCAATTTGGGTGATCATCCACCGGCTCACCATGTTGGCCCACTTCCTACCAATCAGAGAGTAGGGTTCTGTTGAGAGCATGGGACACCTCTATGAAAGAGATTATAGGGATACATGGAGTACCCTCGATGATTGAATCTGATCGCGATACACGTTTTACTTCCCGGAAATGGAAGGGGTTGTGGGAGGTTTTCGGGATGCAGCTTCCATTGAGCACTGCCATCTATCCTTAGACGAATGGTCAGATTGGGTGGACCATTCTGACCAACGTGGACATGCCACGTTCCTGTGTCCTCAACTTAGGTCGCAGCTAGGAAGATCACTTTCCTTTGGGTGAGTTTTTATACAACAGAAGCAATCACTCCACCATTGGGATGGCACCTTTTGAGGCACTGTACAGGCGACTTGCAGATCACCTGTGCGCTGGACAGACCCAGGGGAGTTAGCAGTAGTTGGAACATAGATGGTACGGGCTACCATAGAGAAGGTGTAGATCATCCATGAGTGGATGAAGACTGTAAAAAGCGGAAATAAGTCATATGTCGATATGAGATAGAGTCCTCTGGAGTTTGAGGATGACGACAACATTTTTTTACAGGTCTCACCTCGATGAGGTTTGCAGATATTCGGTCGAGGCAGTAAGTTATCTCTGAGGTTAATCGGACCATTTCAGGTCCTCAGGAGAGTTGGCAAGGTGGATTACCGCTTAGCGCTTTTTCCTCAGTTGCACCAGTTGCATGATGTCTTCCACATATCCCAACTGAGAAGAAACGTGCCCGACCCTTCTCACATCATCAACCACGGTGAGATGGATGTCGATGATGGGGTGACTATTACAGATGTTCCAGTAGAGATTGAGGACCGACAGTAGTGGTTCCTTCATGGAAATTCGATACCTATGATGTGTGTTCGCTGGATGCATTGGAAGCTCCAAGAGAGCACATAGGAGTGGGAGGCTCAGATGTGTTCTCATTTCCCCCACTTGTTAACCTAGTTATGAGTTGTGGCTTATTGGGATATAAATCCCTGAGGTGGGGAAATTTTGAAGACCCGAAATTTCCATGTAATTTTTAATAAATAAATGTTAATTTTATGAGTATGTGAAAATTGATGGTGCATGATTTCGATGCCCGGAGGTCCTGAAATGAGCTTCTGAACTTTTCATCAGGTACATTTAGTAAACGTACGAGCAGGTTTATATAACTTCTGAACCAGTGCTCAGAATTGAAATCTGAGGGCACCGTTGAACTCATAGTGCCGATATTCACTTAAAGAAACTTTCACCATGGCGATAGTTGGTCCATTGTGAAAGTAAGTTTTTGGGTTTTTCGTGAAAGAATAAAAATAAATAAAATTGAGTAACTATTTATTTTTATTTGAAACACCCACGTGGATACTGGGAGGTGGGGACCACCATAACTAAACCACCCTTTGAACGTTAAGAGGTGGGGTCCAATGGAACTATACCTTCCTTGTGAGGTAATGCTGGTGGGGACTACAAGAGCCTAAACTCCCAATTTGAATATTAGATTCATGGACCATGAGACCCCTCTTAATGGAAACAAACGTCCCAACTCCCCAATATTCCACCCCTCTATTTATATTTAGCCATTAAATTGGGCCAATTAATTGAGAAAACTAATTGTGCCAACATAGTACATTAACTACACCAACTTGGTTGTGCCAAAAAATTAATCCTATAAGTTAATTATATTGGAACCTCTTTCATTTTTTGGGTGGGATTGTTATAGGAGAACCCTTGGAATATTACACTTATCCAATAAAGAATGTGTTCTTTTATGAAGAACTCTCCTCCAACGAAGATTGCAATATTCGACTTCTACCTTGGGACACCCTCTAATGAAGAATGTCTTCGACTACGATGAAACTACGAATGAGTCCTGTATTGGAGGTGTGTGGTGTACGAGATGAACATTGACAACATCATCATTATTCTTACGCCAACATCAATGAACAATACAAGGTAGGGTTTTACTACAATATGATTAGCACTTTCCATTTTCTCCCCTTCTAATTCTTTTATAGGATTGGTAATAGTTATTGACGTGGATTGGAGGGTTGTTGTTTGAAATTCATCCATTTTTATTTCATAATGACTCTTCGTAATTCAAAGAGAGTTTATAGCCACTTGATACCGCACTAATGCGGAGAGTGCAGGCCAAATTAACATGGAATGTCTTCTCTGTAATTCAAGTGATGAATTGTGGTGTTCTTCGTGATGGAGGAAGACGACAACCAGTCACAAAAGGGCACGATAACGACATTCGGTGCCACCACCGACTGCGATGAAGGCAATGATGCAATGACGCCACTCTTCACCCACCAACGCTGTGACCTCGACGTGCCGCCCCAACCGAACCGCCATCACGACCTCACCTCACCACCCGAGTCGAACCGCCGTCGCGGCCTAGCGGCACCGCCCCGGCCGAACCACCACCCTGGCCTCGCCGCACAGCCCCGACCGAGCCACCACTGCGGCCTCGCCCAATCACCCTGGCCAAACCACCGCCCAAGCCTCGGGGCTGAGCCGCCATTGTCGTGTTGAGCTGAGCCACTTCCCGAGAAGTTGTTGTCGCCACAGTCCTTGCCAAGCCACCACCCAAGCCGCTGCTGCCGACGGAGCCACCACCTCCATCCAGGTCGAGCCACCACCGCCGGGCTAGGCTGTTGTCTGAGCCACCATTCGAGCCACTGTCAGAGCCTCTGTCTGATCCACCATCCGAGCCTCCACCGCATTCCGGGTCAAGCCGCATCCACCCTTTCAGCCGAACCACCCCGACCGATCCGCCTCATGGCCTCACGCACCCTGTGTCCCTCCACGGCCTCAGGGCTACCCGCGGCCCCCCGTGGCACATCATGGAATTCTGTGCCATCCAGCAAGCTAGGCCAAACACAATGGGCTAGGTCAGTCGAATTGGTTCGAACTTGACCTGGGCCCACAACGACCCATTTATCCTCTTTTGTCCATAACATTGGCACCAAACGTCTGTTTGATGAACCGTCAGTGGCATTGTATATCATGGAGTGAGACCATCCCTTTGAGTATACCCCACTGATGTTTTCGGAAAATATGAGGTACGATTGGGATGGATTGAGCAGGAATCCAACTGGGCCCAAGAACTAAAAGTATAATTACTCCTAGACTGGGAATCCGATTGATGTGTCATTTGTTGCGTTCAGGCCCGTATGACATGGAGAAAATTTTGGATACATTTATGTGGGGAATCGTGGCAGTTGTAGAATAGACCTATGGTTTGGGGAGTAGACACTCCCAGAAACGAGCAAGCCTCGTACGGAAACTTAGTAGCTGGCTGTGACGAGAAGAGTGCCCCTAGCTATCTGGTGCAGGTCTGCTCCTAGTGAAATTATGTGTGTCAGCTCCATCAATCCTATGCGGGTTAGCTATAATTGATCCTATGTAGGTTAGCTTTTAGCAATATTGTGTGGGTCAGCTCCTAGCGATCCTGTGTGGGTCAGCTCCAAGCGATCCTGTGTGGGTTAGATCCAGTGATCATGGGTGGGTCAGCTCCTAGAGATCCTGTGTGGGTGAGCTACTAGCGATCCTGTGTGGGTCAGCGCCACTGATACTATGTGGGTCAGCTCCCAGTAATATTGTGTGGGTCAGCTCATAGAAATCCTACGTGGGTTAGCTCTTAGCAATCCTGTGTGGGTCAGCTCCAGCGATCCTTTATTGGACATCTTCCAGTGATTCTTTGCAGGTTAGCAGCATAACCTCTTATTTGAATAAGATATTTCAGTATTTTAAAATAATAATCTATTTTTCCTTACCTAATGATTTAACTGGTGCGAGCTAAGCCAGAGCCTCTATGTTTCTTCATGTTTGAGATGGATTACCTGATAACGTAGGTATATGTATGGGAATATACCTAACTAGGGTTATCTGTTTTTTCATACTTTGTGGTTTATACATGTAATATTTTGTTACACCTTGAGGGTCTCAGGGTCCATACTGAGTATTGTTATACTCATCCATTCACTGGCTATTCCCACACCATCTTGTGTTGGATGCAGACGATAGATAACGCTGACTGCGGCTGAGAGTACCTGGAGTAGATGGTACCCGGAGGTGGATCATACTGCGTGTCGGTACACAAAAGAGATAGGTGGATGTGGAGTGTTGTAGAGGTGATATGTACCTAACCTTTTGTTAGGATCCTCATTTGACAATCCGGTAGCTCTATTTTATCTTTCTTCATTGGTATTATATTTCATTTATACTTGTATCTTTACAGTTGGGCTTGTATTCTGACCCCGTTTAATTTCAACATTATTTTTGTTATACAGTTTTCATGACTTCGTATCATGCTCTATGCATGGATACATGAGTTTACATGTTATAAATGAAATGCCATCCATGTTCTATGGAATACGCCTTTCGGTGCTAGTCTCCAGCCCCTGGCCTATAGAAGGTGGGCTTGTGGTAGTCACAGAATGGGCCCCGGGGAATGGGTCGTGACATATTAAATGAATCTTGTTATCAATTTAATGAATTCTATGATGGAATTTGAGAGTAATATGCCCACATCCTAGTGGTTTGGGGTTAATCTGGAATCACTATTGATTTCCCAAGTACTCTCTCCTCGGATGACGATCATTGTGATTGCAATATAAATTCCACGAGACTAGTCTGGTGGGGTTTGATTAATTCAATAGATGATATATCATAAATAATCTTAAAAATTTATGACTCGATTGGTGGAGGTGGTGATTTTTATTTCCATAACCTAGCAGGCTGGGCTCACTCGGGGATGACTATTGTGGAAGCAGCTACTATGACTTATTTGATGAAGCACAACATTTTTATTATAAGAGCTGGGTGAAATGGTATCCCATGATGAGAATAATTCTTTATGGGATGTTGTCTGGTTGATCTTAACATCCTTCCCCATTCTGAAATTTCATTTATATTGTTTTGAGGTCCCAATTTTAATGTATTTATTGTTATCATATCCCTTTATTCATGATTTATTACCATCACTTAAGTGGGGTCATTATATTTTAGTTACCAACTGGCCTGATCATTACCTGATTGTCTAATTTTCCGAGAGGATATGACATTACTTGATCTTGTATCTGAGGAGTTATAATTTTCCAATGGTGCATAAAAGTGAAACACTAAATAATATATACATCCACAAAATCATAAGAATTATGTTTTTTTGTAGATCATATTTTAAAGAGTTTCGATTCGATTTTATGAAGCATGTTTTATGTTTGTGATGTGATTTTTAGTTTTAGATCTCAAACCATGAAGATTATGGCTAGGTCCAGCTGACAACTGAGTATCATGGTGGTTTGATGGTGACCCTCGTATCGTAGATAAATAGTGTAGCTAGAGTTAAGTTTCTGATTAGTACCCACATAATTTGAAATATATAATTCATGAATCCCTTTTCAATAATAATATAGTTCTCATAGTTATATATAAATAGGGGATATAACATGATGGGTAGTTTATTTTCGAAAAACTATATCCATATTTCTATTCCAGCATCCCCATATTCATACATACATGCCTCCATCGAGCCAGTATATAAAAGCTCCTTCTGAGGGTCTCCTAGTGACTATAGTGGAGTACTACTGGATATTGATGGGAATCTATATGTGGTTGACCCAGATGTTTTGATAAACTTTCTATACCAAGGTTCTTGTTCTTTTAAAACCACTTTATATGAAGGTGTCTGAGATTTTATAACATTATTATAAGAATTTTTTAAGGAAAGGGGATTATTTCCTTATCAAAATGTGATATCATCATTGCTAGGTTGGCCACATAAAATTCAAAGAGTATAGTCCATGTGATCCATCTCCACGCTAGAATGGGGATGACTATCACAAAAAATATAATATTATACATTGGAGGAAGAGTTAATGGACACTTGTTGTTTTGGGAATTTGTCTCCAATGACCTCAAGGACATATGAATTGATAATATTAAGAATATGGATTATGTTCTAGGGGATTTTAGGAATATTTCTACCTATATTTTGGAATTATAAAGGGATATGGGTCTACTGTATGATGGTTTCGGTGATTGGGGTAAATTCTTCTAATGCTATGAGAGTATGATCCTATTACTGAAATGATACTATAATATTTCAATGACATATATCATTATCTCCATGACTATGGTCATATCCCACTAAATTTTCAATTATCACTTGGTGATTCATATAAATGACGACAATATGATCTAGGTCCGTATATATTATAATATGAAAATGGCCTTTCAAGGAAGGTATATGAGCCTACACCAAGGCATGTTATACTCTCATTTGGTGATCCCCAGTTGGAGTATTAATATGAGCTTGGTATGTAAATGAATTACCCTATGTTATATGAAAATATCCCTATAAAATATGAGACATATTAGATTCTCCTCTAATATTTCCTCAGAATGACACTAATGTAGCGGTTCGTTGATGAAACGAGGAATATGAAACTGGAATTTCTAATCATTATGATTATTATAACATGACTCACTAACATGAATATGAATTTATTCCATTGCTTGATTCATTATGACTTGGATATCTCTAGCCATAATGGGTAGATATTCTTGAACTAGGGACTTTAAATTATGATGATTTACTTCTACTCTATGAATATGAAGTTATAACAAGTCATGTGCCCCTCTCACATAGTGAGTCGTGGCCTGAACAGGGATATAATATAGATCTAGGGCCTTGGGAATATACCAAAATATTTGTTGACATTCAGGTGCCCCATTCTCAAGGCATGATGATCTCTTACATGGTGAGCCTCGGTTGGAATGGGAATATGATCTTTCTTGTATGCCTTGTCCTTCACCGGAATATGCCGATAATCCTCATTGACATGAGGATGAATATGTTATTTCTTCTATGAATCCACACATTCATAATGATCATTTTTTCAGGTTTCCCTAGGTACATTTATATGAATATTGACATGTCAATGGATTTGTACTGCTTCCGGAATATTCTGGTGGAGTTCATCAATTGATGAATTAATATATTGGAAATTTATAAAAGCTTGTTAATGGATATAAAAATTCACATTTTCTAAATCTATTATCTGCTAGAACATATCTACAATTGAATCACATATATGATTCCACATCAATCCACTTTTCACAAACAAAATATGTCAATGGAATTTATGCATTGGGGTTGGGATACATTCTTACACAATGCCTTTTGCGGGGGTATTCCCCATGATTATTACATGTAAGCATGGATATGTGCATGCATTATATTTACTTCTAGAATATGAGAGAATACATTTCTAGTAAGAATTTGTATATTAAAACACCCTTGGATATATATTTCCGTCATTACCCAAGGCATCTACCTTATTCCCCAAACATGGGCCTTAGAGGCAATATTGTGTTTAGTGGTACCCTCTATCAGATACTTCTTTGTTCACTAGGGATAAATTTAGAGATGGATGCTGATATGAGCCCTCCTTGTAGTCCCCTTATCTAAAAGAGTGTTTTATTATACCCACTAGTCCCACTTCACCAGATATTTAAGGTGGCGATCGGTGTTATCTGGGGATATGCTTCATAAGCAGTTGTTCATGGAATCAGGGTCCACTGGCTTTGCTGCAGTGTTCCCAAAATGACACGGACCCATTTAAATTAGCAGTTGGATACATAAATTAGTTGTTTGGGTGGTTTTTATTGTACCACATCGATGGTACTCTAAAACAATCATGTTCTCCACTTGATGTTGAAGATGTCCCGAATGTGAGATCATTTTGTGCACTATGGGAGTTTCAACCATAGTTTACATTCTAGAACTATTTATGGATGATACAATTATCTTATATCATGATTATTTTAATGAGATTAGTATCTTTAGTCACATAGTTAATAATTGATATGTTCATTTATTAGTTAAAATGTTGTCACCATGATTTTATGAATAAGATATTCATTGGTAATATAATATTCCTTTTATTTCTAATCCACTCATACAATTTTTAAAGACTTTTAAATTATAGGATGGACATATTTCACTGGATACCTTGTTACATAGGACCAATTGTAATATTTAAATTTTTTTAATCAACATTGTTAATGTAGGATATGAATCTCAATGTGATTTGACACATGATTAACCAATCATTATGTTATATGATATATTCACATCTATTTTACTAGTTTTTTTCATATAGTTTGAAAATAGAGTTTCATGATGGTTAATGATGTAATAATTTATTATTCCATAGATTAACATCGAGTTCAAAATTTTTCTGTATGCGGGGGGATTCATGCCTGATAACAACCAAATCATTTAGTTGTTTGAGATATTCATGGTGTGTTATCTATTTTTATCATTTATTTGGAAAAAATGGAATAATGGACAATAAAATAATAATTTTTTATTTGAGTGATTCGTATAATTTCACCATTTTTAATTCAATGGGGAATTTATGACCGCTATTTGCATTTTATTTGCCTCGATGATTGACTGTGGGGTGTTAATTTATTGAACTATCATTAACATTGGTTTTGTTGTCCTCATTAATGGAATAACCAAATTGTTCTATCTTTTATAGATGTGCACCTATCGTCTTTTCAATGTTTGGTTTCCAATTAGTTTTTTTGATCCCATAATTCTTAGGGACTCGCATTGGTTGAGAGGATGGATTTATAACTCATTGCAACCTTCATATTGGAATTTTTTCATTATATGGGACTATCATAGTGATTTAATACAAGACTTAGAGTCTATTAAAAATCCAAATATGAGAATCGTTACCCTAAAAATTTAATATAGGTAAAGTTACTGTCATATAGAAATGAAAGGGGAATCTTGTTGTTGAATCCATTTGTGTGTATCTGAGGTACTTCAACTATTTATATTTAGTGAATATATTCTAATATGTTGAAGCCACATAACCAATTACTATGGGATTTAATTATAAGAATGGAGGAAGATAATAATCGAAGAAGGATATTTAGCTTGAATGAGGTGTCCTACGTATCCTTTTTTTATATGAATAAAAATCAACCTACTTCAATAAATCCATGTGTTTTAAAATCACGTGGAGAGGAAAAATTTGATGGAACGTGGGAACCAATTATATATTCCTATTTCTTGTGCATATTCCCTATATATCGTAGATATAGAAATACTCAGTGTTATCATAGTTTGTATACTCTATTAAGAATGGCACTAAGGAAGATTCCCTTATATGTGGGATATTTTTGGTATTCCAGACATCAATGATTATGTAAGGGGACATCTCTAATTGATTAAGCTTCAGGATTCCAATGATGTGATAATTTAGGATACTTATTCCCACATGAGTAATGCTTGGTGCGAGAAACAAGGGATATTATGTTATCAACCTCATTTCATATGGATACAGTTTTGATGATCTTCAATAGGCCATGGGGTTTATTAATATAGATCATGGACCAAGGGGAAGAATCCACTGTATCCTTGATATGAATGTAATAATAGTCATTTTAGTTCAGTTAATAACACATTATATTGATGTTTGGTGAGAGATAATTATTCCATGTGAATGATTGGGTCCTAATTGTTGAAGTTTCAAAAACACAATGGGATATAAACCAAGGTGGATGACCAATTAAGTTTGGTATTAGGTATTAGAATGGTATACCACGTACCGTAGTTATGGATGGAATTAGATTCCTCATAGTTAATCTTCTTTCTCAATCTGCTGATGGATGAGGTTAGATATTCTGCCAAGGGGAATGATTGGGTCTCTATGGATGAAATGTTAGAGACATGGAGGGAGATACACTGATGTGGTTTCCCATTTTAGTTTTTGATCAGGCCTTAGGAATGCATCCTACATATACTCATTATGTCATGAATCATAGTCCATGTATTTAAATTGTTCATGGATTACACACTAAGGATTAACGATGTTATCATGTATTTGTATTCACTTCTATGTTGTATATGCTTATGATGTGAATGATATGATTATTGAATCTACCAAAATAGATGTCGGACAATATCTGTGTGATAAAACATGGGTTAGAAAATAATCAATCTAATTACATATAGAACTGTCACTTTTTTACAAGTATAAAACTTTAAAAGTTTCATAGGGATATGAGGCCTTATAAAGGAATCCTATATATCCCAGTTATGCAAGGAAGAAAAATTTTCATAGCACTGTTGGTCAAGGATTAATCACTAATGTTTACCATATAAACAGTGATCAAATACTAATGATTAACAATATAATCATGTCATGGGGCATTCTTTTGACTTAGCCTATCTGTCTCCCATGCATTCATTCATTTTCCTCTTTTGATTCCTTAGTTTTCTAAATGATATTCTAGTGAATTTATAGATGAATTTTCAGAAGACAATCACATGATCCATTTAGATTTTCCAAGGGATGCCTCTTATCCCAGATTGAATGGCCACTGGTTTTGATGTGATATAAGATATATTGTCCATTGAACATCACAATACCTGGTTGGATGATCATGGAATCCATCACATTAACCTAGATGACATGTATATTGGGTTCACATGGTATTTGTGTATCTCTCTAGTGTCATCGTAAATTTTTGATGACAAACTTTTTGAAGGTCAAAAGATTCCATGTGACAAATTTGGAGGGTGATGTAGGATCCATGATGACATGTCAAGAAGATATCAGGAGACCTAGTCAGCATGTCCAAAGGGAATTTAAAGAGCCATTTTATATTCCCATGGGATACAATGAGACACATCTTACATGTAATGGTTTCATTATATGATTTGAGTAACATGTATGAATAACCACACAAGGAATGGATGGAAATCCTTATGAACTTCTCCAAACTAGGGTGGCATGAATCGGGGTACCATGTGACATTCTTTGACATGTTTTATTCCTCATGAAACATAGAACATATATTGGATGTATTTCAAATTTCTAAACTAATACTTTTTCATAATTAGTTATAAATCAAACAATTTTCTTTTACATGTTGCAATATATATCCAATGGTTCCATGTATCCTACCTAGGGGGACGTTTTTCTCATCACGATATTATCCACTATGAAATATCCTCTCTGGAGATTAGAAACATCGGTGATTCTATATTCATAAATTGGAAACCCTTATTTTATACAAGGATTGAGGATTTATATCCTTTCCACCCCAAATTTTACCTAATTGCATGGTGCATATCACTCAAATATAAACAAGATTTGTTAGAGGTCAATGAGGTCATGTATCATCAAAAGTTTCCATGGTGGGTTACTCCAGAGGAATCTCTTATTTTTTATCAAACACAATATCATCACTCATGACTCCTTTTTTAATATTTTAATTTAGTGTTTTTTTAATCTTGTTTGAATTTTAAGGTACTTTATCACTATATTATCTACATTTTCAAGGGCCTTCATGAGATCAGAGTGCTTGTTGAAAGGTCGTCAGATGATCTCATCAGGCATTTCTTGTTCATTTTGTTAGATAACGATGGGTTTCCGAGGGTCCATCTAGAGATCAATATGACTTGTGATGGGGACACGTGAGACTACGCTTCCGAAATCCATTCCATGTGGAGGTATTTTATTATCGTGAGTGGCCCTTGTCTCCTCCCATTTTATTTACATTATTTATCTAACAATAGTTTTGTATTTCATGATGTATTTTATTTTCCTTGAAGAAAATAACTCTACCTATGGGTGATGCATTGTGTGGCCACATATGTTCATGTGGATGAATGAGATCATTTCATGGAAAATTCCAACTACATGTTCTAAAAAATCCTAATGGGGAGGGTGAGATCTCATAGACATACCAATATTTCATTTAATGATGATAATTTCATAACAATTGGTATTTTTGAGAAGATGATTAAATAAAATTTTGAGAGTCCCTTTCCCCATCCCACTTCATAAAATTCCACTATTTAACTACATAGGTAGCGTGTCTTGGGAGTTTAATTGAATGTTTCCAAGGACAATGATTCTCCAAAATGGTGATGTGTTGCATAAATTTTATGAACACTATAGTCTCAAATATTTTGAATATTTTCCTTCTATTTTTGAAATACATTATGATATTTTCTCAGGCATCTATCGGTTGACCCATCACATAACCCAGGTGACTCTATTAGGCTAACATGGATTGATCATAAATTATCTAGGGTGCTTCATAGGAGAATATGTACTTGACAAAGAGACCATTTGGGATCCTTTTTAGGCTATGTGTTGCATACATTTCCTTTGTGTCACCATTATTATGTTCATGTGACCATATATCTCATGGTGATTCATGTGATATTTAAATCATTTCTATCTTCTTTATTCTTATACTTTTTGAGGAAAAAAATAACCATATTTTAGTATTTTATTCATTTTTGAATTTTATGATGCATGTTTCAATGGAATTAAAAAATTCCCCCACCACATTGGGATCAATGTCCATGGGGGAAAAGGCTTGGTTTAGATGAACGTAAATGCTATCTAGGGTATTGGGCATTATTTCCATCCAGTTGACTGGGGAGAAACGTGTTCTTCTAGAAAACATATTGTATTATACGATATTCTATGGGGCGTGGAGAGAGGCTTCATTAATTAGTTACATAATTCTCCAGATCATTTCGCCTTGTATCTATTGTGTAGCCTTTTAACATGACCCTTCAGCAAGAACCAGTAGCAGAAATCTACCATGAAACAATTTCACAAAACACCTCCTAAATATTGTTGTTTATTATAATCCCACTAAAATTAACTACATACTATACATCAGTTATTTTTCAAAAAAAACATTTGTGAGTATTTTAAAACATCTTGAAGGTTTTTTTGTAGTTATAGGATTGATCACAATATCATTTTGACTATCATGTGGCTCGCATGACCATTTTATGATCATGCTATCGAGGGACTTTATAATTTCAATTGATTCATAATTCCTTGTGGGTTTATGAAACCCATGTGATTTTTAGGGGTCAGGAAATTCATAATCCCTTATGTGATTAATGAATCTTTTGTTGATTCATGTGATGAGCATTATATTCCTCGAATTTTTATGTATATTATTTGAAAAAAAAATCTTCTTATGTATCTTAAATGTGCCACTTACATTCATTAAGATGGATTCTAGATCTCATCATGGTTATTTTGTAGGAGAAATTAAAAGAGTCGTGATCTCTATAAATGATAATTTTGAACCAAGATACTATGAAAATTCTAATAATGAGCATCTAAAGTGGATTCTCCCATTTGATCATCAAAATTATCCTTTATCGCACTGGCATCCTCTATATACGTTTTTTTCTACTATACAATATTTAAATTGTTTATTAATTCTCAAATTTCCATATATTTTGGTGTCACCTTCTCTTGACTATATCCATCCAGGTCACAATTTCTGAATATGGCTCACTATTCACAACTCAGTCCCAAGAGAATTCCAATATATGATAAAACACTCCTTTGGGATTTTATGGCTTGGATTTTCATCGTTATCCAACTTCATAGAGTTATTTGAGTATATTCCACTCTTATATGAATATCACACGTACTGAAGGGTTCCTTAAATGGGATATTATGCTAAGTGGTTTTTTTATGATTAATGGTCATGGACCGTCTAGGTCAGGAAAAGGTGAGTAGGTTATTCAAAAATGTTATATATTTTTTACCTTCATTAAACCATGAAGATATCAAAAAATATTATATATGAACATGCTGATATTATTTGAGAACAAGTTATCAATGTGTTCCCTAGAACCAACACATTCTATCTTTTCCATGGTGATGTGTGTATCAACCTCTAGGATATCTTCTATATGGGTTGGCTTCCCCCACTCACAGAGATGTATGATGTGTTCCTCCCTAATGAAGAAATTTGGGATAAACCCTTGTAGAATATTTTCCAGGTGAGTTATATTCTCTTCATTGTGATGGATTAGCTGATGAAGGGGCTAGTTATGCACTAACTTATCTCTCTATGAATATATAAATAGTTTCCTTGTTCACTGAGGGGATACGAAGACTATTATATGCCCCCATAAGAGCCCTTCCAATCATTTTCATGATATCTTCTACTCATTTTTTGTCATTATAGAAGCTGGGGAAGATACCTCATAGCGATATTGAGTAAAATTTGATATCTCACTGTGAATTTAGATGATTGGTTTATGGCCTTGTTATTAAATGGATATATTTTCCCAGCAGGTGAGTTGCATTTAGGTATATTCATCATCACACCAATGATGATAGAAAAACTAGTGGAAGGAAATAACATTAATTTGATAGTGTTTGTCCTTGAATGGATTTACTATTCCATTGTCCATATTCATCATGTTAGTAACCCTATAGGATTTTTGGACCCTTCGATTTTTTAGTTTTTTGGAGAGGGGATCATTTCCATTGTTAGGACTATTATATTGAAACTAGGTACCCTAATGTCTCATATTGACCTTGATTTTCGAACATAACTATGGTAGGGACCATGTAAGTAATCCCTTAAGTGGATGGAAATGTGGTGAGATGGCCTGATAGCTTTGATTCCCCATTATACCTTAAAAACTAGGATGATCAATGATTATCATAGTGGATCACTCAATGAAATTTTATATATGATATCCATTTGGGATGGGATTCATGTAGATAGGATGGATGATATGATTATATTTGAGCCATATACACCATTTTGGTTCAGCCATCAATTCTGATGCACCAGTATGTTCTCTCCACTTTTTTTGGCTAATGAGTGAGGAAAACAACACCATAGAATAATCTACCTATTTTGAATGTTTTTGTAGTGTTAATACACAAATGCTAATATCAATATTCCTCGTTCTGATACTAATATATTTTTTACTATATTTTTTTACTAGTATTGGGTCGATTCATTTCTAGGTGGTGTGATAAAATGATTGCTTCATCCTGTGGAGATGCCATTTGGCTCACTAACCATGAATTCAATTGCAACAATTGAGTTTATTTCAGACTTGAGTGAGACGTGGATGAAGCTTTCTAATCCAATAGATAACTATCATAATTGTGGGTGTGAATCTGTGGAAAAATAGATTCTCCATCATATGAAATAGGTGATTCCTATGTTTTGGTGGCGATATGTAGAGCCTCCCCTACTATGTCTTTTATAGTTAAGTGGACCATTCATCTTTTTGGAGTTCCCATATCATCAATCACGGAGGCCTATACATAATTTAGGCTGAAATATATGAAGATTCATGCAATGATTAATTAGGCTCCTATGAAAACATTTCATGACCACGTGTTATTCCTTCATCATATATGTCATGACTTGGGAGAAAGTAGTGTTGATCGAAAACCGCTACAAAATATCTTAAGGAAAATTATTCTTGCCTGGAGATATTTGGCCTCCAATAATAGGTACCTTCATAAAAATGAAGATGAGGACCCTTTAGAATAGGTAATAAATTAGGATTCATAGGCATTGTATTATGTTTTCTACTTCATATTAAAACAACAGGAACACATATGTGTATTGGATTAAAAAATATGATGCGGTGAGTAAATCACATATTTCATTAATTTTGAACTCTCAACATAATATCCCTTTTTGAAAACTAATCAAAAGAGAGTTGAGGAGATGAAAAATTTTCTAGAGACTCTCTATCCTAGGGAAAAAGAAAAAGAGGTGGGATTAGTGACACATCACAGTTTAATTAATGTTTCTCACAAGTCTCTTGATGACATTGATTACATATCCAACTAAATACAATTTTAGTTCCATCATTGATATGGCGCTTGATGTTGATTTGACTCATGGAGGGACTCTAAAATGTAGATATTCATCATATCACATGGTCTTAAGGAATCTATTTTATGAACATCTATGTTATTTTCTATTTTTCTCACATTCATAATGCGTATGATTCATCATTGATATTATATTATAGTCATACCCAATGATACCCAACTATTTCATAATATCCAGTTGACTGTAATGTCAACATATGAATATTTAAATCATAATAGATTAATTTTGAGATGTACTACCGAATTACTACAATCACGAGAATTCATACCGACAAATCATCTCTCGTTATTTTGACATAACATGTTTTGAAAAAGTATCACCTATGTCGGATATACATCCTTGAGGGATATAAAACATTATTTTTCTGAAGACAATAGTCTTTCCCCGGATGGATTGATTGTTTTTCCTGGCCATATGGTGGGACTTACAAGATTTTTTTTTCACACACACTAAATTGATGTTGTTTTTATGTTTAGGGACTGTTAGCTCAGAAATTAAATTTCTATAGTTTTTGGGTCTTTTATCTTAGACCCTATATCAAATTTGTTTAGGGTTTTTTATATTAGAACCTCTATCACAATATTTTATGACCTTTTAGATTGGACCTACTGTTAGATTTTTGGAATCATTTTTCTTAGACCTACAATTACATTTGTTTTGAGTCATTTAGACCAAATTTTTTATCACATTATTTTAGGGCCTTTTATCTCAAACAATAGTTTTCATTAGTTTATTATCAATTAGCTTGGACCTTATCTTTCGTTCAATTATATTATTTTATATCAAACCTTCTATCAAATTCATCTTGGTTATTATATCATGCACCTAGTCAATAATCATGGAATATGGTGTAAATAAGATAGATATGACCAAAAACACTTTGGGGTGTCAGGTTGAAACATGTTTTTGGTGAGGCTAACATGGATTAGAGTTCCTTTCATTTAAGGAGGATATTGCTATGGTTGGTGTTTCAAAACACTTATACATCAATGGATTTTTCAAATAAAGGTGTCTAGAAATATTCCCAAGGGTGACACAAGATTTATGGGGGTGATATAGGTTGAGGGAGAAATATTTGGTATTCTAGGTCAACCAAGATAGTTTGAATATGGTTTCTGTATTCATAACACAAATGTATGATTCATCTAATGTTGAAGGTCAAGGGATTAATCATGACACCCTGATGTTCCAGGTACTGGTGTTGTGTTGACGGGGCTCCCAAGGGTTGAACCATCATTTATTCAATGATGATATTCATTTATTTGGTGGGTAAAATCCCTTATACATCAGTAGCATGGTGATGAAATATATGAACTCAACTTCTTTCTGAGGCCCCTGAATGATTTTTGAAGACTAAAAAATCAATACGATGAAGTTGGGTATGGGAGGAATGTTATCCTATAAGATTTTTGGTACCCTATGCTATATCATCTCTTAAATTGAGAACACTGAGCCCTATAACCTGTGGTTTTGAATTATGAGGTGTGTTCCATTAAAGGTTTAGGAAGGGATTGTAACAATACTTCTTTCAGAAATGTTACAAAAAATAGTGAAGTAATTTTGATAATGTTGTATCTTCTCATATAGTATGGTATGGAAAATGTAAGTCATGGTCCAATGTTCTTGGGTCTAAAAGATGATATGGGATAGTCATATTAGGAATTAACAAAAACACACCCTAGTTCCTAGTTCCACCATAGTGATTTTAGTGATCAAATAGACCATATATCCTTTTTTCCAAAATGATAAATTTGGTGGATGACCATAGGCACATTTCCAGGAGAAATATTCATAAATTCATAGTCATGAAAGGGTCCTGTGAAGTTAGGTATATTTTCCTAGGACCATTTATGGTATGTTGTGATACAAGATTATCATCTCATGATGTGTGACTTTTTGAATGTTTAATATCAAATAAGGTTTTGAGCACATTGAGCATCGGGTCACCACCTAGAAAAAAATATTATCATGGTGAAGAGATATGAGAATCATTTTTCTATTTTTTTCATAAATCAAAGGGTTTCAGTGAGAATTAAATTTCTTTTATTAAGGCTATAATGAATTCCCTATGAAATGTTATCCTTATTCATTTGAGTGATAATTTTTCCCTAAACACAATAGATGATGATTTTATCGAGTGATTACTCAGCTTTTACGCAGGCCTCCCATCATGGATTCTCATATTGACATGTTTTCAATAAATTTTACTATTAATTTATGGTCATGAAATTTAGACTATTATAGTTTATGGTTTAGGGTTGTATATCTTTGATTAAATTTTTGGTTGTTTATGGTCAAGACACCCATGTAATTATTATGAGTAAATAAACACAACATATAAATTTTGGATACCAAGGGTCAAGAGTTCCATAATATCTTATTGAACGAGAGATGAGACTTTTTTAAATCATTGATCAAGGTTAATATGTCACGAGGAAGGTCTAGGAAAATCATACTAGGACTTGTGGTGATCGTAATGAGGTTTTATGTTCTTCAGCGGTGATGTTTGGGAAAAGAAGGATAAAAATTCATTTTTTAGAGTGAAACAATTTTTTTACAACCTTAGGCTCATATAAAGGAGACATAGAAATACATGCATCATCAAAAAATGTGTTACTTGAGGCCAATTAACTATTCCAAGGGCCATGGATGGTTTTAAAAAACATGAGTGGATCAAGACGTGAATTATGATTTATGGATTAAGGTGCATATAATATGGTGGAATCACTCCACACATTGGTTGAGTGGGGTAAGTCTCTGATCGTACATTGATAATTGGTGAAATATAGAGTATGGTCTAGACAACTTATCATCCTACATTGGGGACATATTTTCTTATGTATATTTTTAATCTATGTGGTAAGGATTTTTTTTGTTTAGTTTTTTGTACTATTGTGAGTAAATTTTATATCTAGTTTAACATCATGTGGTACGAAAATTTTCCATGTAGTTTAAAATAATTCTCTAAGCACATTGGAACTAGAATAAAAATAGTGTTCACAATATATTCTATGCACTATAAATCTATATGTACATTTAACTCATAGTAATAATAGTTTTTTATAAATTTATCCCTATATAGTTTTGAGGTCTTTTTTGGTTGATTGTGGTAGATGAACCTAGGAATTGAGATCCAGGTTTCACTAAATATCATGTGATGAAAAGAATCCAGACATACATATTTCTTGAATGGGAAGCACTCCAAACTGATTTTTCATAGGCGTGGGGAACTGATTTGTTTTCTCTTGATTTTTGTAGTTGGACTATGGTTTTATGATCCACACATGACAACATATCATGTGAAATCAAGACACAATCTACACACATATCATAAATAATTGTGTAGTTTACCATAATGTGGAAATGGAATTGTCTTACCATTGTAAAAAATGGTATTATGATTAGATATAATGATATAAATCTGGATGAAATTAAATATCCTATATTAATAGGATTCAAGGAATATATTTTTCTGATAAAAATTCATTCCTATTAATGTATAACCTATAGGCATAGATGGGGAATTTTTATGAAAATTGTGAATGAAACTAGTATTTTAGGATCCATGCATCACTACAAAACCTGTTATGTCATGAATCAAGTAGAATGTAGTTCATGAGGGGAGGTGTTGTAGGAGACCATCCACTAGTGATAGTGGTCCTCTCGATGGAGGTCCTTATGAATATGTATTTTTCTATCATGAAGTAGACACCAACTATATAGATTGACATTATTTAGAGAGGAATAAGGTTATGAATGTTATGATCAGTCATTCAGTATAATCATTCATCGATCACGTGACCTCATTTCTTGATTCCATGGGGAAGCCCTCACCAATATTCATAAGATCACATGGGTTATGCTCACTGTGAAAAACAATGCATAGAAGGGGATAATCTTACCATGAAGAAGAAATTTAAGTATATGAATGTAAGATTTCATATCATGTTGTGGCTAGACCATGATATAAGATGGATGATTCCCCATGTATCTCATTATAAATGAGAATGAAGTCATATGTAGTCCTAGAAAACCCATGTATTTTAATGTAATGTAGAAAGAAAAAGGTCCACAAAACCTTAAATAAGATGAATCATTTTGGGATCTAGGTAATTTAACTTCATGTAGTGATGATATTTGTGGTGTAGTTTAACATCATTCTTTTGGTATGTAGAAGACCAGATGTGAATGGATAATAATATTATTGTTGGTACCAAAACTCAATATTCGGGCAGCACTATGTATATTGTGTATTCAGAAAATAATACACAATTTTTTCTTAGATGACATGATGATCTATTTGGAGTTTATATTCACATAGGGAAAGATGAATTTCATCCTTTCTACAGAAATATAAATCTTTTGTGAATTTATTCATTTATAATATGGTGGTTCCATTGTTGTTTTACGTCATGTGGTGAGGACATGTTCTCTATAGTTTAGTGTCATATGGTTCAGAATAAATGGTTTTGTTTGTCACCATGTAACTAGGGATAATTCATAAATTTTATCATCACGTGTTCATGACATGGGATACCATGCATTTTAATGTATTTATTCTACAACTTGAGGTATTGTGTAGTTTATTGTCTTATAAGTAAGATGATCATCCATCACATTTAATGTCATGTGGTGATGATGATATGGGGAAGATTAAATCATTCTACCCATACATTTAGGTATAGTTTAACATCATATTATTATGATGGAATTCTCTTTATGAAATCAATATAAAGTATTTCTAGACAAATATCTCATTAGGGGGGGGTGTGACATGCTCCCCATCCACTATGTCCGGTGTGTATGATCTAATGTGGTAGGACTTATGTATTATGTAAGGACAATTTCACTGGGTCTCTTTCTGTAGATGACTATTTAAAAGTAGAATTGGGGTTAATAGAGAAAACACTCGTAATCATTGACGGAATATGTAGGTTTGATGCATGTAATTAATGTCTCACAAAAACTACTTCTGATGGATATGAAGGCTGTGAAATATATGCATCTTATTCTCAAAAAATCACTCTTATTCATCTAGAAACTTCTATAATTTATAATCATATGACAATTGTCTGAAAATGAATTTTATAGTGAAGGTAGATGAATTTATAAGTGTAACCCTTCTACAGTCACATAAACCAATTATAATTGTTTTCCATGAGTACATGTACACATTCTGGTTAGGTAGGACCATAAAGCACAAATGAGATTATATGACCATGAACCTCTATCATTTTTCACTATATTCAAGAGAATATTTTACATAGAATAATTAATGGCCTCTATATATCCATTTTCTTCAACATGATAGTGAGATCAGTGATATGAATCGATATTGTATTACTGATATATTTTCAACATCATATAATAATAGAAGTTGGATTTGGATTCTATCAATGTTGTGTGAGGGAATCCAAACTAGATGAGGGAATGAGACTTTATTAAGATTGTGATGATTTTCATCCTGTAATCATTGTGGGGTATTTCTTAATCCAATTATGAAAAGAAGTATTTATTAGTAATGAGTTACATAAACTTCTTATCTTAGGCTAGGGGGATATATACCCACAACATCCATTACCCAAATGGTAAGTGACTATGAAAATATAGCAATATTTTACAATTTTGGGTGTTGACATAAGATGTTTTCAAGGATATGGAGCAGATAAAATTTATTGGTTTATTCCATAAAAATGTATATCACGGGTTTGACATAGAAAACTAGCCTCTTAATTTGGTGGGAGAGCCTGGTCCTTGATTAATGAGAACAATAGAAGCATATATGGATCTGCAATGGTGGAATGAAACTATATTTCAGTTATTCATCTGAAGATGAATATGGGTATTACATGCTTAGGGAGGGACTTCTTCTCATTTTTACCATTTTGTAGGACACAGTTCTATGCGGAGTGTTGATTCTTCCCCCTTTTGTCTTGATCCATTTGGAGAGTCCCATTTTGGAGATAACCATTTATAGACATCATCTATCTAGGTGTGGATGTTGTTTCATAATTCTCTAGGGTGGTGTTGACCTAGTTGATTACATTCGTATCCCAAACGTTGATCAGTTAGACCATTATGAATAGGATGATATAAAATATTCTTTTTTCCTAGTGATAGTTGGATAAGAATATGGATTTTTGAGCGAAGGAATCAATATGATCATTGAATTTTTGGGGAACATGACTAAATATAATCATTAGGGGTAACTATATCATCAATACCATAACAAATCATGTGATTTGGGATAGTTCTTCCTTTTTGATGGAATCTTTTCTCGTCATTTTCTATATAACTATTTCTAAATATGAGTTCAAAATTAGGTAAGATATTTTCATTGTAGGTCTAGTTACAACCCATCAATCGGGGCTTTGAATTGTTTCCCATTATTATATAAGCCATCAGATAGTGAGAAAGAGAATGAAAAAACATCATTTTCTATAGAGGCAAGAAAACTTCAAAAGGGACACCATTATATAATGGGTTTTACATATTTTAACCAATATGGTTGTCGGAGGCACCATAATAATATTTCTTCCATGCCCGATGAGATTCATTGGAATAAAATACCTCATCATCTAGAACCTCGATGTGCACTATTGTATTCTTATAGGAAGGATGTTCTACATGGAATTCATCTATGGATTTCCCTTTCACTGATTTCTATTATTCTAATTGAATGATGTTTCTTTATAGAATGACTAGCCATCAGGAATTTTCCTTGTCAATATATAATGGTTATGGATATACATTATACGATAATAATAATAGATTAGAAGGACCTTGTGATTTTTCATGTAATGTTCTATCTTTTTCATTACAAAGATGTGTGTCGGGATGTTTTTATTGACATAAAATAAACAGGTCCAAGTAATTAGCACTGTTTAGAATATGGGATATTGAATGTTCTATATCCCCTCTTCATTTTTCTATTTTAAGAGGGAATCATGTTATTATTACATGATGGCCACTTACATGATGAATGTCTTACATTCCCCATGAGGCATCAAAACCGTTGGGTGTAGCAGATACTTCATAATACTTTTGAAGTATTAATGGAAGTATTTTTTCCATTTATTGGAATATCCCTTCATAATTAACATGGGTAAGGGTATAAATATTCGGACCATGTTATCTATGAAACTATGAGTGTATGAGAGGTTCCCTTTGACCACCCTCATTTCATTGAGAATTATAGGGGTGAAATTTCTAGAATAGCATTATCCTAATCTGGGTCAAAATTGATGTTAGTGTGGAAAAATATAATTAAAATAAATTTCCCTGATGTTATTCTCAATGTGTATTACAATAAATTTATATTTTGATTGTTTTATCGCTGCTTGGAGAAGACTGTTCAGATATATATGAATTGATAACTTCATAATATGGATTTACTCACCTGGTCATCAACACTAAATTCTGTTATTGATCTAATTAATGGATTAATGATATTATTTTTGGAATTTTATTTAGTGCATCCATCATTATTTAACCCAATGTGTATGTCCAAATATAAAATGATCCCTTGTGGTTCTCTTAAAATTGATGCCAACCCTATGATGTCAATATTTTTCTTGTTAGGGATTATTTTGTAAATCCCTTATTGGTAAATCACTTTTGGGAAAATTTCATCTTTGATCAAAATGACATCATCCACCTCTATATTGGTGGAATGATAGGTTTGCATCCTCTTAGATTCATTCATGAAGTCTCATTGATCATAGAGTATGTTAGGATGGTGCATAGCCACATTTGAATTCAGTTCAAAAATTTACGTGTTCTTCAATGTGAATAGATTTTCGTGCTTCTATAAAAATTAAATATATATCTCTTTTTCTTAATGGGGAATTAAAGAACTAATTAGTGTAGGCAACATGTCGACTTTTTTCCCATATTCACTGGACTGATTTCATCAATTTTGGTGGAGACACATTACTCGAATGTGTGATTGGTGTTCCTATGGTTATCCTCATCTTCCTCCTCCTCTATGTTTAGGGAGACATTTACAAATGAAAATGGTAATATAGGGGAATATCTATCACTATTGGGGTGAGAAATTCATTGAGAAGAGAAATTATCATCCCATGTTTCGTGATTCGTTGTAGAGAGATCCAAGA
This sequence comes from Viscum album, assembly GCA_963277665.1. Taxonomy (NCBI): domain Eukaryota; kingdom Viridiplantae; phylum Streptophyta; class Magnoliopsida; order Santalales; family Viscaceae; genus Viscum; species Viscum album. Next base: position 1,349,870,829 of record OY728147.1, on the reverse strand, counting down.
GCTTCCTGAATTTTAAATTGTCAATGGGGACATGAGGAGATTGGAAATATAGTTTTAAATTTATTATCTCAAATAGATTTATGGCGATCACATAGTCTCTATCAAGTATACTCTGAGGATTTCTATGGGTGGTCCCAAAGAAATTGGGGTCTTCAACTAGTATATTTTCATCTACTAATTATTCTTTTCCTCATCTTTTATAGAAATATGATTTATAATATATGGCTATGAATGTCATGAAGGGGGATTTTTCACAATATAGTATGATTAAATTTATTTCAAAGGGGTATTTCAGACGGTGATGGAATTTTTAATATAGAGATAAGATTCAATGAGTCTGGTACTTACAAGTAGGACATTTTCTGTGGTGTCTGGATGGATAATTGTAAACTCAACTTCAAATGTGTGATATCCAAATTGATATTCGAGTTTTATATTCCTTAGTGGTATTTTCTCATGGTTATCATACCACGGAGTGTTCAGACTTGTAGGAGACAAATATTCATCCCTATTTCACAACAATAAGAGGGTTTGAACTAGTATGAGGGTGATCTAGGATCCATTATCAAACAGAGAACATTTTTACATCGCCATTATCCAGTCTTCCTGAAACATATTAGGGACTGATGTTTCCATGTATAACCTCTTCCTAACCCTAGTCAGTGAATGAGATGGAATAATTGAATTCATATGACATTGTCCCCACATGATAAACCTTATTTGTGGAAAATATTTTATTTAATTACTTTGGGATCTGTAGTGATCCAACTTGTTCATCTCTGATTTATTTTGAGAGATGGATAAAATATAGGATTGAGAAATTGGTTAAGAAAATTTTCAGTAATTTTGAGGAAATCATACATTTTTCCATAGTTTAGTTAATCAGAATATGGGTTTTATCTTTTAAATGCATCTTAAGATATAGGGAATTCACGTTTTAATGGTTTGGTTCCTATATAAATGTTCTGGTATCATTTTCTTCTAGTGGTGTGGGTCATTCCAACCATCCATATTACCTAGGATGATCGAATAGTATATCCCTATCTAGGAGGTCATGCAAGAAAAAAATGTTTTGATAGTCATTAGAGAGTTCATAAAACCATCTATATCTCTTATGGGCCTACTGTATTTCTTTTCCAGAGGTATCAGAAATATATTTTCTTCCTTTTGGTACATGGATCACATATTAGGTCTGATCAATTTTGTGTTGTCCCATGTATCCACTGTGCCTACACATGTGGCCTCCAATTGCTCGGTTATGTGCCAAAAACATATATTCAGATGAATATTCATGATTTGATTAGGGGGATTTCATGTTTATCATGTTTTAAGTAAGAAATATGATTTACTTATCTGATTAGGGTTCAATTTGGTGAGGTGGTTCCCATGTTCTGGATGTTTCGTGGATGAAATAAAACCGAGTAATAGTTTTCATTGGAGTAATATATGAGTCCAAAGAATCTATTTATTCCTGCTTCCAATAGTCGTACCCACCATTGCAAGGTATATTACATGTCTCCATTAATGGTTGTGGAGATATTATGGGTCTTCACAGTTGTGTTACTATGGTTTTATAAGCTTGGTCAATTGACTTCCAGGCCATCGATTTTTTGAACATCCACTAGTATTTGGTCAGAACATTATTCAAATCACCTTATTCTTTTGATTGGGAGACTGTTATGCAAGACACCTAATTTAAAGATTTACTTAACTACATTTTTCATTAGTTTACCAGGCTTTGAAGGAAATATTTTGAGGGGATGAATAGTTGGAAATTGTGACCCATCCTTCTATGGAATGGGTAGCAGTCTGGATGGTTTGTGAGGTTGACCCCATCGAGATTCTGTCAATATTTAATCATAAGATATTTATTGGTCATGGATTCAATTATATTACTAGGGATTGTTTCATTTATGATTGAGAATTATTTATATATTCATCCCTCAAAAATTCGTAAACATCGATTTCACAATGATTTTTGATGAAGGTTATTATGTTCTTATTGGTGATCAACATGCGGTGTTTGGTGGTTCAGGAACTGCCTAGGTGCTTTGAAGGGAACTATAATGGTATGGGGATTGATTCATGAAAACTCTTCTATGAATTTTAATTAAATATTTTGTGGTCATGACTCATGTTCTGGATAATGTTGGTTGAATGTCTCCTTAAGACATTTATTTGTTTCATCAATCATTCAAACCCACCATTATAATTAATTGGGATTACATGTGTTGGAAACTAATTTTAGAGATTTTCATTATTGTGCTCCAGAAATTTATTTTCTCATAGAGGGATGTTGTGTGAATAGGATAAACCCTAAAATCAAGATATAATGTCAATAGCCACTCATGTTTTCATTGTTTTTAGGTCGTCAGCTAGACAATCTTAGTTTTCCTCACTATGGAGAAGAATTGATAAAGTAATTAATGATGAAGGATTTCCCATCCTACAATAGATCAGGATGGAAGGATACTATATAATATGAAAATGGATTTGTTATAGTCTTTAAGAAACACCTTAACGTAGTAACTTTCTTTTGATCTCTAGGTCTCATCTTCTACACACATTTGGATATGATGTGTGACAGATGACTTTCTTGGTCTCTTGCTTTATAAAAATTTTAGAAGGTATGATTTTACAGATTATGTGTAGTTTGATTATAACACACCAATTTTTGAAATGGATTCCTCTTAAGATACAGAGGTGTCTGTCTCCCCTCCAAATCTTCCAATATTGTAGCTAGGGACTAGATGATGTTAGGAAACAGAAGGGTAACTAATGTATGAGATGTATACCATATTTAGTGAGTGGGTTGGGGTAGATGTGGTGGATTTTTATTCATCTCCCACTAATTATATATTCTTCTAAATATTAAATGACCTCCATTGTGTGGAGCATATTTTTCCATAAAGGAGGGAATCTATGACTATTTATGAATCTCATTTCTATAGACTAGATTTCAAGATTCGAATCTAGTGTTAAACTCATATGTAACTATTTCTGGATGATAATCTATGGGAGGAAGAATATTCATCTCTACATTAAGATGATACATTGTGGTAATATTTCTCATGAGTATCTCCACGTTATGTTTTCATAGAGAATGTATCTCATTCGCATATTGTGACAAATGTTCTTCTATAGAACAATAATCTACTCTTACAGGTGGTGACTGGTTTGTAGCTATACCTTTCCCTTTTTTGGATGTTTTCCATCAGAATGGTGTTATGAAATTAATTTTATGTTATAGAATTTGTAGTATTCTATGGTTCCATGAATGTGAAACCTTGGTTTGTGCGTCCAAATAAGCCTCCACTTGAGGTACATTTTCCCCGATGTCAGCCACTAAATTTCTAATGTGATCCAATGTCTTTGTTATAATGGAATTGATGTAATTTATAGAATCATATAAAAATATGGTGGTTGTATCAATACTTTTAATTCTATAATATTATTATCCACTGCCTTTATCTAGGTTTTTATTCAAACCCTTTTCCTTACTAGGCCATTTCCTTTATCAACCCGAGAAGGGCATGATTTCCTTGGTAGCCTGATCATTCGAATATTATCTATGAATAGTGAACTTGAGGGAGTATCCATTCATGATTACCGAGTTGGACCCAACTATAAGAGGTTTATGTTTCTATAAAAAAAATGTGGGCTATTGACCATTGACATTTCCCCCAACATTGAGAAGACATATTTCTTTGCGTGGATGATGATGATGAAAGTTTCACCAACCCTGTGGGGTGGGGTCATTCAAGGAACGATTTGGAATTCATTGATCGAGTTGTAGGATCTAGTGATTCCCCTCATGGATTATATTACTCCTTGGATCGTTTCTGAGATATATATTATTCTGGCCCAGCAGGATAGGGTTCCGCTGAAATAACGATTGATTTCCCCAAGACCCTCTCAGGGGATGATGAACTACGTAATTGTGATAGACATATAAATTCCCCCAACCTCGTGGCCCGACGTAGTTTAATTCTACATATTCCATGTCATGAATCCTCTCAGTAATTTTCTATTTGAGAGGAGAGGTGGTGGTAGATATTCCTCTAACCATCTTGTTGGGTTCTTCCCTAGATTGCTACTATAGTGGTTACTATTGTTCCAATTTTATGTGGTGTAGTATTTCTCACATAAGATCCTGGTATGTTGGTAGCACATGGTATGAATCATTCTTTGTGAAAACTTTTCTCGCTGATCAAAAAATTTTCCTCCATGTCTACATTTAATTTATAATGATATTAGAAGCATAGTTTAATGTAATATTGGTTATTCTCTCACTCCAGTTATGATTTTGGGAATTGTTTAAACATGGTCATTCTATTGTAGTGAAAAAATATCCTGATAATTACCCAGTCAATTGATTTTTCTAGATTCTATGACATTACTGGACATTTTTCTGAGGGGCTCTCTTGGTCCATTTGCATATAAATGTGTACTGGTCTATACTCAACCCATATTCAAATACGGATGCATGAAGTGGATTTAAATATGATAATTCAAAGAGCAATGATGTAATGACGGACTACATGTTTCATACTGTAGTTGTGACATTACAGTTTTAGATCCTAGGCCATGGAGATAATGGCGTGTCCTAGTAGAGAACAGAGTACCATGATGGCCTGAACATGAACCTCATATCCTAGGAAAGTGTGGTGTGTATCCTTCTTTCATTGATGATTACCTCAAAAAATTTCTCATAGATAATGCATGAACTCTATGTATAGCATATCTGGGATCTTAGATTATAATGTAACGTGGGGTCATACAATGATGGGGAGGTTGATTTTGGTTGTCTCTCTCCCTATTTCAATTATAGCCATGTATTCTTCATACATAAAAGCCTCAATATGATTGATCCATATAAAATCTATTTATGGGTGACCTACTGATTAGAGTAGAGTGATTCAAGAAGTTGATGTGGAAAAAATATGTGCATGACCGCAATATTTTGAACACACCTCTCTATGAAGGCTTATGATATTTGAACACCTATCTATATAAATATGTAAAAGATATGAACATAACATTATTTTAATGTATCTAGGAAATGGTAGGATATCCATGTATTTGGGAGATTTCATTGTGGGGATGTTGATCATGTTTGAATTCATGAGTAGATTCCATTAGATCAATATCCACAATACATGAGGACGAGTGTCACAGTAAGGATTTTATTCTAGTTAAATGTATGATTCTACGAACCCTAAAGGTGTTGATAATGTGTCTTGGAAGATCATGAGGATAATATCATTTAGGAGATTAAGAATATGGGTTAGGTTCTACATCATGGTCCGAATATGCTGACCATCCTTTTCGAATTGTGTCAGGATATATGTTGTCTTTATGATGTTTTCCAGAAATTTTTTATAAACGTATTATGGGGAATGATCATGATCCCATTGCTGATAATCTTTTGGAATGTTTTGATGTGATGTACCATTAAGGAATGGAATGAGATCATGTCCTGAGAAATGTTCTATTCTCACATGGTGAGCCTCATTTTGGATGGGAGTATGAGCTTGACCACGAGACATTTGAATATGACAGTAGTCGTTCATGGTAGGGATATGATCCTATACCAATGAATGTGTCGGAATATGTCGATTAACCTGTAGAATCGGTGAAGGAAAGTGATCATCCTTCTATATTTCCGTTGAATGATATTGGTGCAATCAATCGTTGGAAGATGTAAGAATATGAACCATGCTTCCATGATATATAGGAATAATCTAGGAAAATTCATTAATATTAATATGATCATATCTCGAGGTTTGTTCCATTGTCAGTTGGTTAGACCTATACAAAATTGGGGTATATGTCTGATGCCGATGTTTTGGAGTATTCTACTGGACTTCATCAACTGGAACATAAACCTATCTTGATGCATGTTCCCCTATAACTTGGTGATCTCATAAAAGAACCAGGATATGAACCCGATCATGGTCCTTTGTAATACGCCATCATACTCATTCAATAGGCGTGTTCCGCTATAATGAGACATGTTCATCTCTCAACTACTAATCCCCTATTAGAAATGGAGTATGAGGCTAGTATGATGCAACTTCCTTTAAGATAAAATGCCAATAAAACTCTGGATATGGAGAAATAATGTTCTCTTTGTCTTGTGAAACCACTTTTCCATGATTATTATAGTGATGAGAGTCTCGGGCTATTAGGATAATAATATGACCTTATAGATTTATTTGTACCAGTGTCTTATTTGTAGAAGTATTGGTGTATTCCCTAGTTATTAGGATATAAATATGTTATTATCCATGTATTATCATTTTATCATAGTGTTCATAGGGATATAAGGCAATAAATTTTCTATTTCTATTATGTACTGAATGATATATTTGATTGAAGTTAGGAAAAGAGTCCATGACTATCCACCTTGCTCCACCAGACTATACCGATTGACGTTATGCAAGGGGGTAAAAATATTCACCTCCCCCATTCCTTCTACAGGGATATGACCACATACATATTTCACGTGAGTATTGATATGCTCCTTATTAGAGGATAATGTTAGAATATTCTAGTAGACATAATCAGTGTGTTTGGGGATATAAAACCACCCTTTGATTTATAGTGCATTCCCTTCTCAATGAGTCTTCCTTGTTTCATATTTATGGGAATCAGAGGAAGTACTGTGTCGAGTTGCACCCACATTTGGGGACTGGTGTGTACCTAATGGATGAGTCTAGCTATGAAAATTGACATGATCCCTCTCCAGAATCCCCAGAACTAAAAGAGACACATAATTATCTCCATGATCTAGCTTCATCACAGATTAATGGTGGTGATTCTCAATATTCAGGTTTTAAATCATGATGTTGTTGGTTGTCGAATTGAGGTCCACTATCATGCCTGAAACATTCACTAAATAATGCAAAATCCTCAACATATGTTCTTAGAGACATTCGTTGGTAGTTTCACTGGATGGGATTGTACCACATAAACCGTACCCCTGGACCATCATTTGTATCACATGTAGTTGAAGCTTTCAGTTATGTGCTATCATTATGCGATATGTGGGGGTTTCCGCAACAGATGACATCCCAGAATGGTTTTTGGATGATAAAATTATCTCAGATCATGATGATGTTGGTGAGAGTAATATCTAATGTCATACAAACAATAATGTTCAAGCTCACCGATTAGTTCAATGTTATATGTATGTTGTTCTTAATCAAATATGCATGGTCAACACAGTTCTTTTTATTCATGATATGTTCATTTTTCTTCTCTATAATTGTCAACATGAGGATAAACATATTCTATAGGACCCCAGTTATAGATGGACTATTGTAATATTTATGTCAGTCTTATCAACATTGTGTAGGATATAAGGAATAATGTATATTGATGCGTGAATAATTGACCATTCAATAACTTTAATGATTCAAATCATGTTAAAAAAATTCGTTTTCATGTACTGGGGAGACTATGTGGAACAATGAATAGTAACAGAATAATTTTTTTTGAGAGATTCATATCGGGATCACTATTATTGTTTCCGTATAGTTTGTAAAAATTTTCAAACATATAATAATCCAATCATTTTGTATTTTATAGATTCAAATTGGGTATACTATTTTTGTTTTCATATAGTGGAGAAAAAATGGCATGGTAGACAATAACATGATCATTCTGTTATTTGAAAATTCACTTCAGGTTCACAATTTTTTCAATGAGGGAGAGATGATCTCTAGGTGTGTTTGGAATGTCCCTATTGTTGATTGTGAGTGTCTTATTTCATTCAAACTCATTAACATATGGATTTAATTGTTATTATTAGTCGATACTCCAAATGGTTCCCTCATCCATATATGGGTATGTACCTACATTCCAAAGAAGTTGGAAAATTTGGGTTTTAGACCTAATAATTATTTGGGACTCACATTGTTCAAGAGTATGGGTTGTCAGATCATCGTACCCTTTTGGGGGGAATCATTTCACAATTACATACTCAAAAATATATATAAGACATGATTAAGAATCTCTTCCTAATCCTAATACAATATTATTTACACTAACAAAATGATTATAGGTTATACCTCTTTTATATAAATGGGAAGCCTTTTGGTGAATCAATATATGTGTTTCTAAGAATCATCATTTTTTCCTAGTAATGAATAGAAAATGATTTATCGTTGCCTCATAACCAGGAACATCTGTACTTTCTGCTATGCAGGGATGTGGTTAATATTTTAATGAGTGGATTGTGCCCTTATTGGATTTACATTTCTTCATATTTATTGTTCGAATCATTATCCACACAGTTCTATAAAAATGTACAGTTTACATTCATGAATAGATGACATATGTGAAAAAAATTGGAAACTATATATTTGAGATTGGGTCTTTAGGTGACGCCATACGTATTGTATCTGTAGTAGTATTCATAGATTTCATAGTTTTTCACACCATTCAGACAGGACCCAACATTATTGACCTTATAAGCAGGATATTTATATCATTCCAACCATTGGGACATACGTACATGTATTTCTATAGATAGTGAAGATTCTTGATTCCAATGACGTGATCGTTTTTTTTTCACCTAATCCAATGTGATAAATTCTCAGTGTGAGAAGTAAGGGACAAAAATTTATTAACATTATTTGATACGGATACAAGACTTATTCACTACCACATCCCTTGGGAGTATTTTAATATGGATCATGGACCTCGGGGGATCCTAAATATCCTAGTTTGTAATAGGTATGAAAGTCATTATAATTCAATTAATTTCATAGTTTGTTGAGGGATGATTAGTGAAAATCAACTCCTGTAAATGTTTGGATCATGATGGCTGAAATGTCAAATTCATGGTGGGAAATACACATAGGTGGATTACCATTTTATTTGGTGACCAGGTATTATAAGGCTTCCAATGTAACCTAGTTATGGATATAATAAAAATCATCATAGATCAAATTGTTATTTATGATGCTCAGGGATGAGGAGAGACAGATAGACCATGGTTCTAATTTCATACCTATGGTTGAAATGGGAGAGACATTATTTGATTTATAGTAAGATGAATTCCCTTCTGAGTTTGGGATATATCCTTATAAATGTGTCTTATTTTTCTTGGTTATGGTAGGAAATACATTCCTCATAGTTTAATTGACCAGGGATTACACATTGTGGGAATGATTATAATTGGCACCTAAACATTGAGGATAAACAAGCTTATCAATAACCAGGATACCTATTATATTTTAATGTCTTATCACAATAATGATATGATTATTGAATCTCTCAAATGAAACATAATATATGATCAGTGTGAGAAATGGGGGATGGAAATAATTAGTCTAATTATTTATTGATAAGTTTGTTATGTCCCAGGACATCCCTTTTGATGTTAGATATGTAGATCGGGACATTTAATGGCGTCCTATATATCAAAGTTATTGGTGGAATCATATATTTCATATTGTAGTTTGTTTTGCATATAGAATGAGTATTCTATTAAAATTGTTGCATATGAAATTAGGATTAAAAATGATTTCTTGCTTACGATGCCCGTTGGACCTGACACGCATTTCTACCAATCATGCATTGACTATCCTCTAGTCTCTCCTTGATTGTCTTCTTGACATGTCATATAATGTCTTCCTAACATGTCATTATAAAATCGTGGGATTCGATTGAAGTTTCCAACGGATGTAGTATATCATGTATGCCACATCTGATAGTAGTTTTATGATCATGACTCACATGTCTAGGTGGCAACCTATCACCTATCTGGTTTATCATAGAGGCCACCAAATGACCCCTACTAACATGTCTTGCAAACATCAAATGTCCCAATGATATTTCCATACTTTCAACACAACATCTTGATAACACACTTTGGGAACATAACTACAGACCATGTGACATGCCTTGAGGGTCACTCATAATTTAGGTTCACTTTCCTGAAGGACATAGAGACATCAGTTTTCCATGCATGAAGGGAATCATATGATATACTTGATATGTTTGTGGTGTTGTTGTGAGACTCAACTGATATTTACTTGTGTCACCAAATGTGATGGGAGACATGTATGAAATACACTAAAATTCTTGCATGGAGATCCCAGAGGACTTCGTGAAACTAGGGAGGCATTCCATGGGGTTCTATGTGTCTTTCTTTAAAATGACGAGGGGAATTCTCATGAACTAAATAGTAGACCAAATGATCCTTTCATAATTATAGAGATATTTCATAGTGATGTAGAATTCCAAAGGTACTTCATGAAAAGTTCATGAAGATCATCATATGTGTTATTCTTCATTATCCTCCCATATTTTAGTCTTTACACAAGCCTTTGTATTGTCAATTCCTTAAATATGTTCTATGTTATCTTGTTTTCTGTTTCATGTGACTTAGAATATATATAGTATTTCTATCATGTTTCCTTATAGAAGTATTTTAGGTGATCTATGGAAGATCATACAATGTGATTATTCATGGTGCATTATCGATATGACCATTCTTGATATCTTACTAGATATGAATCCTTTCTTATCCCAAGACTAGCCACTCTAAGAAATCTTCTCTAGCATAGTTGTGTACAATTACATCTAGATGAAAAACGTTGAACCACTTATTTGAGGATGGGGTGGGGAATTTAAATGCTTAAGTATCATATTTATTATCCATGTTTCATGGTGCATATCTCATGATTCTATGTTAGGGTTTGTGTAGCGCCTTGGAAATATGCTTCTCTGTGGTGTCATGACATTTATTACTCTAGAGGTGTCACACAATTTTCAAAAACCACAGAATCATCCTACAAAATGAATGTTTTTTGGATTCTTTCCATTTTAATGGATATTGTTAAACCATTAATACATGTCATGGGACACTCATATGGTCAATTTGACATGTCTAAGGGACATCGCGAGGTGAGGGCCACTATCGAAGGCCTTTTCATGATCAAGGATAACTTTCTAATGAATTTCAATGAGACAACGATGGCATGTTAATGGGCCTTTTCAAGATCAATCTTGATTATCAATGTGTATTGAGAGATAATTATATCGATAACCATAGCATGTAGTGATATTTTTATAAAAATGAGAGTCTTTAGTTGTCAATCTTTTTTTAGATCCAATTTTTATGTTACAAGGGTTGTAGATGTCATGTGGTTGTTTAGGTTTTGTTCAGGGAAATCACTCTAATTAATGGTGATGCATCACACAATCCTAAAATTTCATATTGTGTTGTGTGAAAATTTCATGTAAAATCCAATCTTCTAGTTTTGAAGGACCATAAGTTGACTGCAATTTCACCTGGAAAATTCTGAGGCTCTTTGCCTCAGGATAATTCTATTCCACTGGGATTTCAAGTCTTGAGGTGGACATTTTATAAAAGGTCTTGTGAGATCACATTATTTTATCGGGGAATTTCAGAAGTAATTTTGCAATAAAAGACTCTCCCACGTACCAATTATTTTTCATTTTTTTATTCTAAAAAGGATGGCGGTTCTCATGAGTTAGTTGAATATTGTCACGAACTATAATTCTCTCTACCAATGATGTGTAACAAGAATTTTATGATTTAGAATTTTCCCAAATTTTTTGATATTTTCATAAAACGTTTTATGTGCATTAGAAAGATTTTATAGTTTTTTACTAGTTGACAATCTTCATGAGATGGGGGAGTCTACCTAACAGCCACCCTATTATTATCGACTATGTAGAGAACCTTCACTGGAGCAGAAGTACCTATCAAAGGGGGCTCACTATATCTCTATATGATTTGTGATATGAGTGGTTCCTTAATTTGATAGTTAAGATGGTCATGTGATCACATGTCTCTTATTGTCTTATGTGATATGTGGGTCCTGGCCATCTTTTTCTTGCATTTCATTTTTGGGAAAATGGTACACATATTCAGATATTTCAACATTTTTTTTAATTTTATGACAGGAATTTTGGATGGCATCAAAAAACTAAAAAATATATTTCATCGTTAAATATCACATCATGTTGATCGTTGGGGTTAAAAGTACCTCAATCTAAAAAAATGTCTCTGAAAAATATCATTATTAACATTATGATCTCATCATATAAAGAATTAATGGGGTTTCTTACACGTTGAACATATGGCAATCCGTATGATTTTAGACCAATGAAGGTATCCATAACACTTATGATAATATGACATGAAAAATATTATTCTTCAATGTAATCTAAATTTGCCTCTAATAGCAACTATAATAGCCAAGGATCTACACTCTATGATCCTATGCATAGATCCGGAACATTAAATTTTAAACATTAATTCTCATATGAGTTGTCCCTGTTTTCAATAAAACCAATGAACATCAATTCCAATAATTCTATCAGTTATAACCATGATGACCTTTTAGGTATTGAGTTTTAGATTATTAGTACAAAATGCATCATAAACTATTCACATGATGTTAAATGAGGAATTTTCTCACTTAAACCTACTTTTATTTTCTATATTATGACTTCATCATCTTCCATCAAAATTCAATTTTATACATAAAATGTTCAAAATCATTATTTAAAACCAAGGGAAAAGGAAACAAAATATGAATGAACTCAAATGATTAGTAAGGGTAATATAGTAATTATCAAATGAATGTCATCTAGGTGAATACGAAGTGTATAAGGGAATAATGGGAAAATGAACGTGGATGACCGAATTATAAAAGAACTCCTACCCACCAATACATAGATCATATATTATGATAACATAGATAATGAAATAATAAAAATAATAAATTATAATGATCAATGTGATAGAAATATTTATCATGAGAAACATTATAAATGTATAACAAGTAATTAGTACACCTTTTGGTAAATTATAGAATCATTTTCATAAAACGTTTTCAATTTTATTTATTGTAATGACTATATAGAAATGTTCAAATATAATAATTACCTAATAAATTGGAGAATTGTCTGGGTTCACCAATTATTTAATCATTCATAGGATTTTTCAATGCTATGTGCAACATAGATTTTGAATTTTTAAAGTGATTTCTCAGAGCTATCTAGTCAATCCCATGAGAATGTGTAATAGGCCTACCCAACACAATCCAGGACACCCCATGTTATGTTGTAATGTCCAAGAACCAAAACATGAATAAAATACCTAGATATTTCACCATAAAATTCATATAAATGATAAATATTATATTAAAATCTGATCGTACAATGGATGATAAAAATATTTTAATGCCAATATTATTGAATTTTTTTAACATATTGAAAAAATTGGTTTTATAAGAAATTCATTGAAAAATCATAATCTATTAAGAGAAACAATGAGGATGATCTAATTAATAAATATCCCCATTGAATAAGATGTTAAAACATTGGGTTTTATGTTAATTATTGGAATTGAAATTAAAATTTAATTAAAAGCATTTTGAGTAAAATACTCATTTCATTTTAAAAATAAATTTCCCAAATAAAAAACTTTGTGATAATAACAATAATTGATTTTTTTTCCAAAAATATATTATTCATAAATTTCCTACAAAATTTGAAAATGAAGATTCAAATAAATGAATATTATAAATGTTTACTATTCGTAATTTATAAAATGATAATCCCTTTATCAAATTAAAATGTTTTGAGTGTTAGTTTTCCAAAAACTGATAACAGGGATCCTATCACATTTCTTCAAAAAACTCATCTAGTTTTATTTTTAAAATAGAATAATGATTTCATTGAAGAATTTTGTTAAATTTTACATTAAAAATGCATTTTTAGAGGATAATAAGATTTTAATTTTTTTGATCACAAGGTATTGGATGACATAATATTCCCAAAAAAATGGTGAAATGTATATTTATATTTTAAAAAATGTTTATTATAAATATTTAATTATAAAGGAAGTAAATAAAATAATTTTAAATAAAACATCATCAGATTTCATAATATAAAAAATTAATTATTTTATAGATAAATAGGTCCTAAAATTTCATCATTATAAATAAAAGAAAAAAAATATTCCATAAACGATGTGATTGTAAAATAAGAATTGTACAACTATGGTAACATTGAAACATAATATCCATGAAATAAAATAAATAAAAGAAAAAAAATTCCTAAAAACAATTATATTCATGAAGTAACATGTCAAATGATAATAATATACTACTTATAAATTAGGTTATGTGTGTAAACTAACTTACATCTCAATGAAAGAATGTTGAGAAAAAACCCTGTAATGATTTGGTAACTTTGAAAATATAAACCATATGAAATTTTTATCCTAAAAAGGATATCAAAATATCCCATAAATTTAAATATGATAATCATATGATAAATTCGTGTTTATTTTATAAACCTCACAATAAAAATAAGTTTGTAATATGTAATGTATCTCAATGAAATAAAAGTGAGATGGGAAAAAATCATAACACATGCTTCCTTTTGGTGAAACATGGTTTAACCTCATTTATAGTGGTTTGAATTATTTTAATAACTTAGTAATGATACATATTAATATTTCAACATCATATATTCTTTTATTATGACCATTTGTTACATTTTTATTAACAAGACATTGTTAATGTTACATTTCACGAAAAGACCATTTAGTATTTTGTATATGTTCTGACATGCTAATATTAATCCACATTAATCAGTTATTATATTATAATATCCTGAATATAAACCATGATATAAATATTATATATTTTATTTATATATTTACTTATATAAATCCATAATTCTTAGTGATACGAAACGAAAAACCCTGTTCCTGGAAACAGTATGGAATATGTACACATGAACGTCATTTACATTTTCTTATCTTGTTGAATGAAAAAAAATTAATTGATATATATATATTTAAATATATATATATATTATCATTCAGATATAATTACTATTTCATATACATAAAACATGTTTATAATTCCCATCCTTAATAAATTCTATGTAAATCATGAATTGATACATCGCTTCACTAGGTGATAGTACACCATACAAATGAATGACGTTATCATATTACCATATTGAGTAAAGAATGGACATATAATTCATATAATAGTTTAAAAATATAACAATATCATCAATATCATAATTAAAATATATAAACATTATTTAAATCATTACTCCCATTATTGAATAGTGGTAATGGGGGAACAATCAACATCAGATCTTGAGGTGGTAGTCCATTGTACAAAAGAATGCTTATTTCATAAAAATTTTAATGAATTGTTTGTGGTTTTAGGTAATAATATATTCCTAAATATACACACAAATATTAGTGATATTTTGGTCAATAAATAATCATGATATAAAAATAATTTAAGGAGATGGAGAATATAATGAAATAAAAAACACATTTTGATGGACATTACGTATTATTCTAGTATCCATCTTTAGTTTATGATAAAAAATTATAGGATTAATTTATGTCTAGAATAAGGCTTATATGATTAGGGAAGTAATTTTTGGAAGTGATTGGGTTAGGGTTTTATTGAGACCAAATTCTTGATATGTCTGATGAAGTGGGGATAGTGAGTTCATTCTTATATTTTAGAAGGAGTGGAATTCTTGTGATTACTCAAAATTATTCACTACTTGGAAGTAAATATTATCTAATCCATCTCTACAAAAAATTATAACCCATATTTTAATCATTTCCATCATTAACATCATTTTTTCCCAATTTAATAAATTATGGGTTTGTTCATTATTGAAAGTAGTTTTCTAACAAAATTAAATTAAACATTAAGAATAAAATAGAGTGAGACATAATATATAATTCATAAAAATTTAATCTAAATCATATATACAAATTTATCAATAGATAATCTTATGATGAAAATTATTTTATAAAATAAACACATGTAACATACAAAAACACTTCTTTAAACCGCAGTACGCTAAGAAATGTTTTTACTATTTAAGATTCAATATGTTCATTGTGAAAATATAATTGGTCCATGAATGATACATAGAATAAATTTATTAATATTTAAAAATAACATGACATAATATATAGTTTTTAGTAATTTTAAATTAAATAATAAAATTTCATTTATTATAAAAAAGTAATGTTGTCAACATCACCATTACTCATATAATTAAAATTTTAAAAATATAAAAAATATAATGGTATTAAAATATATTACATTTACCGTTGTGTATAATGATATAATAATCTAAAAATAATAATCGAACCAAATAATTCAATCTATTTTCATCACTTTTAATTTTTTCGGTATCACTTATTTTTTCTAATTAACTAAATAATCATATCACGATGTTGTGTAGAAGTATAATATAATTAAATCATCATTGAATATTAAATATAAATTATTATGATAAAAATAAATCTTTTTTATTCCAAAAAAAATATTTAAAACTGGTCCTATGTAGTTTCCATATCCTATAGAATTATATAAATTAAAAGGAAGAAAGGGACATTTTTTAATTTTCCCCATATTTGACTTATAATATGGACCTATTTTGTGGAATAGAGCCTAAAAGACACATAATTATTGAGAAAAGTTTCATACTGGTCAAAATATTTCAATAAAATAGGCGTTTCACTAGTATTGTGTAATTTTTAACCTTAATATTGAAATTTGAACCACTAAGTAAACTAATTTATACATTAATTGTAGTAATTAGATATAATTGTTTTCGCAAAATAGAATTGGATAAAAATGATGGTAACCCAATAAGATAATATAAATTATTATTATTATAAATATGGAATATATTTTAAAATATTCAACTAATAGAAGTAGAATAATTATATTTAAAATAAATCCTATAGCTCTGAAAAGAAAGAAGGATTCTATAGGGAAAATGTGTAAAAGTTCAAAATGTTATTATATGCAATTTAAATATGAAATTGATTAAAATGAACTTAATTCGATAGATAAATGTAAACTTGATCTAATTTTACATTTAAAAAATTGAATATATAATTTATCAATATAAAATATTTATATTAAAAATAAGTTGGCAAATAAAATTAAGTATTTTTCAATTTTCGAAAAAATGAAAATTATATGAAAATTTAAAAAAATATACCAAATATAATTATGACATTATGATTTCAAAAGTTAATAATATTTTGTCTAATATAATTTATTATAGTGTAAAAATTTAGTTTTAAAACATCTGATCCATTAAAAGGTAGAAAAAATGTCTTTAGAAATATATATCTTTTTATGCGTAAAGTATCATTTGTTTATATCCTATAAAAATAAAATATACAGGTTTATTTGAAAAAATTTGAATGAATACATAAAATATAAATTTTAATAACATAATTCAAAATTTCTAATTAATTTAATTCATTATTATAATATTCTTTCAGAGCATAAAAATGTACTTTAACAAAAATGATTCCCTTATATTCAATTTTTCAAGTTCATTTTCACTTAATTGGTATCCAATGAATTAATATATATAATTTCATAAGTTAGTTAATCCTATTGATAACCTCCAAATTAATGGAGTGGATATTTTTTCAATTATAATAATAATAATTTTATATTTTCATTCATTAAAACTTTTTTTTACATTTAAGACAATATATTGAAGAAACTCATTTCTTCATTTATCATAAAATAAACAGAGTGTTTTAGGTAATGTAAAATCATATCACTGCATCATTTCCTTTATGTTAGTCAATATACATTTATTATAGGATAATCATATGGTGTTAAATCATCTCTTCAATGTGGTTGTTGTATTGACTTCTCCTAAATAAAATATATAAAAACTATTATCAATTTTATGATAAAATTAAATACAGAAACACAAAAAATTTTAAAAAAATAAAAAATGTAAATTAATTATTTATAAAAAATAAAATAAATATTAAACATATTAATCATAATTATTAAACATGAAGGCAAAAAATTGTTTTTATAAATGAAATAATACAATATAAAATTTAAATTTAAAAATCAAATAATTAAATCAACTAATATTAGCATAAACATGAGAAATTTATTCTTGGATAAAATATTTTACTCATTAAACTATAAATTATCCTCGAAACCAAAATTATGGAAATAAATAAATATTTAATAAAATTATTCACTAATTTAATTATTTATCAAAAAAAATTACCAAAACACTATATTAATCATTTAAAAACATAATTTAAACAATAAAAGTTCTACATATTACAATAAATGTCATGAAAAAAAAATTACAGACCGCATCAAATTTTTAATATGTGAAAGTAAAATTTTTAAAAGAAGGGGTAATTACTAAGGGGGTTATATTGGCAGTAATGTAATAAAAATTCTTCAAAATAAAATTATCTTACACCATAAACTATTCAGTAGGGAAAAATTCTCTAAATTAAAGAATATAAACTAGTGTAACGTAAATGGGCAACTTGCGGTCCATTTTTTCCTGGGTTTTTGGGATGAGTATGGACTCCTCTACTTCCTATTTCCAACAATCTTATTATCAATGCTTGACTTGATGCCTATTTACATTGATGGTGTTCTATAAATTAGCTCCTTTGATCTCAAATATACCAAATAGAAAAATTCTAGTCATTATATACGGTCTAGTCCATTTAGAATGATGTCTACATGGAATTTGTATCAAACTCTAGGAGAACATAACAATTTATAATCAATTTTAAAATCAACTTTTTGGATGAGTTTTTCATGGACAGATTTATTCTCTCCTTATATAATATAAAATTATCAAATGCTTCTATTCTCTCATCCAAAATATCTATCATATGTTTCATTATATGATCCCCAACTATTCCAAAATAAATGTTTCCACTCTCAACAACCTAGAAGGAATTATAAAACCACTCAATTTGTAAGAGAAATGTTTTTAAAAAAACTATCCTATTTGGAGACATACCTAATAGTGTTTTGAGAAGGTTTTGGGGATATTACATACAATAAAAATAATAATAATTCAAAAAAATATATTATTTAAAAAATTTATAATACATATAAATAACCTAACAAAATATTCATATATAAAAATATCTAAAATTTATATTATAAAACCATTGGCATTTGATGTATAAATATTATAATCCCAAATAAATTTAGTTTAAGGTAAAAAGTAAAAAACATAAAATTTAGTTACATTAATAACACTTATAAATATTCACTTTACAACCCTTATAAATAATAAATATATTAATATTGAAAATATTATTGAATAAAATACTAGATGAAATAAACAATTTATTGATACTAAAATAATTCCAGAAAAAGTGTAATGGCCATGGATATTGGATTTTCAACAACATCATGTTTCTATAATATGTCATCAATTATATTGACATAGAGGGCATACAACTGTGATAAAAAAAATTACATTTTTTCATATTTCGTGAAATTAATGATTTATCAATTATTGGATCACTGGCCTTAAGGAGTAGCTGTTATGACATGGTGAAATAGTGACCACTAAACTAACTCAGGACACACCTAAACTACTCTTTCATAAGGATCCATAATTTTTATTCTTTTCCAGTCTTGTGAGATGGATTTCATAGAAGATTTGTGAAGTTTATTTCTTTCGGTTGTCAGTCCAAGAGGTTCATCCATCATCAAGTTAATTTATTCATATGGGATCATATTTTAGTTTCCCTTCCTAGTACTCACTATCATTTTCATTGAAATGGGTGTCATGGTTTGAATGGGTGGTTTTTATATTCTCATTGGAGATATTTTTTATCTCATGATGGGTTTATGATGTTGATTATTGGGAGATGACTAATTGTATGATGGTTCTACCACATTATGATGATAATAGTGAAGAGATGATGTCAAGGTTGAAGGGGTCTTCTGGTACTTGTTTTTTGTGGGATTTTTTTCCATTATAGTGATGAAGGAAGATGACGATGGGTGACAATGATTATTATGGTGGTGGTGATCTTGAAATGTTTATTGGAAGCGATGTGACTTTGGCCACTGTGTGTCACTCAATGATTATGGTAACATTAAATTATACGACCACAAATGTTTTTTCTTTTATATTTAATATTTAATCCTTTGAATCCCTCTTAATATTATGTGTTTTTTTTTTGTTATTGATCAACCATAATGGGGCTATATTGATAATTAAAAATAGAGTTTTCATTCATGGACTCGTTTATGACGAACAGAAGACTAGGTTTGTTTTCTTTTTTTCTTAAATGAAATGATATGTTTTTTTTAAATTTGAATGTATTTGAATACATTTAATGGTTTTAAAATTCATTTTTTGTGAAATTATACCTGCAAAGACGTAAGGCATCTCTTAAAAATAAATCATGAATTTTTATCAAGATGATTCAGAGAACCTTCCTCAGGCTAGGGATTGTATTAGTGTCCTTCGTTGGTAGTTTCCTCATCATTAGAGTCGATATTATACACTCATGGATACTTTCTATGATGTATTTTCTTCCACATGAAATGATTTAGAAGAGAAATATGTTAATGTAGATTATGACAATAAAGCATTCGGGGAGTTGACAAATATTTTTAATAATCCTTGGTATAATATTAAATACAAGAAATCATGGAGAAAATAATAGAAAAATCATATAATAAACCTTTCTATGGTATGTAAATGATTTCATAATTAGAAAAAAGAAATTAATTAATTTAATCTATAGTGAACCAAAATACAAAAAAATGTATAAACCATGTTGGTTCTTAAAATCAAAACCAATCACTATGAGGGGCGCATGAATAATGTTGGATATTTGGTCATTTTAATATAATTTTCTCAGACATTTAAAAGGATGATAAAAATATAGATAATTTTAATTTTTTAAGATATGTACCTATACCACATGCTAAAAAGGGACCATATATATATAATTAAAATGAAGGCTATAGGGACTATCCCAACATGTCTTGGAATGAATAAGAGATTATTAGGTATAATCATAAATTTATTAATAATATAATTAATCATTATAAAATATTTATTTATAAAAAAAGTTTTAATTAAAGTTTTGTATTTTTTAATATTTGAAAATAATGCTAATTATAGGAAAATTTTAAATAAATTTACCAAATATAATTTTGACATTATGATTTCAAAAGATAATAATATTTTTCCTAATATAATATATTAAAGTGTAAAAATTTAGTTTTAAAAAAACTACTCCATTAAAAGGTAGAAAAATGTCTTTTGAAATATATATCTTTATATGTGTAAAGTATCATTTTTCATATCCTATACAAATAAAAAATACAAGTTTATTTTTAAATAATTTGAATTAATATATAACATATAAATTTTAATAACATAATTCAAATTTTTTAATTTATTTAGTGCATTAAGATAATATTATTTCAGAGCATAAAAATGTATTTCTACCAAATTGATTCCCTTATATTCAAATTTTTTCATGTTCATTTCTACTTAATTGGTATCAAATGAATAATTATATATAATTTCATCAGTTAGTTAATCTTATTCATAACGTCCAAATTAATGGGGTGGAGATTTTTTTAATTATAATAATAATCGTTTTATATTTTTATTCATTATAACTTGTTTTTACATCTAATAAAAGCTATTAAAGAAACTCATTGCTTCATTTATCATAAAATATACTGAGTATTTTAGGTAATGTATAATAAACTCACTGTATTATTTCATTTTTGTTAGTGAATAAAAATTTATTCTATAATAATCATATGGTGTTAAATCATCTCTTCAATGTGGTTGTTGTAGGAAATTCTCCTAAACAAAATATATAAATATTAATATCAATTTTATATTAAAATTAAATAATGAAACACTAAAAAATAAATAAAAATGTAAATTAATAATTTATAAAAATTAAAAGAAATAGTAAATATATTATACATAATTATTATACATTAAGAAATAATATTATTTTTATAAATTAAAGAATACAATCTAAAATGAAAAAATAAAAATCAAATAATTAAATCATCTAATATAAGAATAAGCACAAGAAAAGTATTCATGGATAAAATATTTTACTCATTAAACTACAAATTATCTTAAAAACCAAAATTATTGAAAAAAATAAATATTTGATAAAATTTTTAATTGATTTAATAATTTATCCAAAAAATTTATCAAAACACTATATTAATCATTTAATAACATAATTTAAAGAATAAATTTTCCACATATTATAATAAATGTAATGTAAAAATAAAAAATTACATGCCACATCCAATTTTTAGTATGTGAAAGTAAAATTTTTTAAATAAGGGGAAATGCCTAAAGGGGTTTTATAGGAAGTCATGTTATTAAAATAGTACAAAATAAAATTATCTTACACCATAAACTATTTACTAGGGAAAAAATCTATAAATTAAAGAATCTAAACTAGTGTAACGTAAATGGACAATATGCAGTCCATTATTACTTGGGTTTTTGGGATGAGTTTGGACTACTCTACTACCTCTTTCCAGAAATCTTATTATTAATGCTCCAGTTGTTGCCTATTTATATTTATGGAGTTCTATAACATAGCTCATTTGATTTCAAATATACCAAATATAAAAATACTAGTCATTATATATTGTCTAGTCCATTAGGAATGATGTCTACATGGAATTTGTTAGAGAACAGAACAATTTATCATCAATTTTAATGTCAAATTTTTTGATGATTATTTCATGGATAGATATATTATCTCTTTATATAATAGAAAATTATCAAGTGCTTCTATTATCTCATCCTAAACCTCTATTATATATTGCATCATATGATCCCCAACTATTCCAAAATAAATTTTTTCACTCTTAACAAACTAGATAGAATTATAAAACCATTCAATTTGAAAGATAAATTGTTTTTTAAACACCATCCTATATGGAGACATACCTAACCATGTTTTTTGATGTTTTTGGGGATTTTATATACAATAAAAAAATAAAAAATTTATAATTTATAATTTATAAAATTTATAAAACATATCAATAACCTAACGAAATATTCATATAATAAAATATCTAAAATGTATATTATAAATCAATATGAATTTTAGGTATATATATTATAATTTCTAAACCTTTTAGTTGAATAAAAAAATTAAAATACAGAAAATTTAGTTACATTAATACCAATTATAAATATTCACTTCACAACCCTTATAAAAATTAAATATATTAAAATTGAAAATATTATTGAATAAAATATTACATGGAATAAAAAATTTATTGATACTAAAATAATTCCAGAAATGTGTAATGGCCATGAATAATGGATTTTCAACACCATCATGTTTCTATAATATGTCATCAATTATATTGACATAGAGTTCCTAAAACTGTGTTATTAAAAAAATACATTTTTCAACGTTTCATGAAATTAATGATTTATCAATTGTGGGATCACTGTCCTTAAGGAGTAGTAATTATGACATGGTGAAATAGTGACCACTACACTGACTCAGGACACAACTAAACTACTCTATCATCAGGATGCATAATTTTTATTCTTTTATAGTCTCATGAGATAGATTTCATAGAATATTTGTGAAGTTTTATTCTAGCGTTTGTTAGTCCAAGAGGTTCATCCATCATCAACTTAATTTATTCATATGGGTTCACATTTTAGTTTCACTTCCTGATACTCACTATCATATTCATTGAAATGGGTGTCATGGTTTTAATGGGAGGCTATTATGTTCTCATTTGAGATGTTTTTTATCTCACTATGGGTCTATGTTGTTGATTATTGAGAGATGATTAATTTTATGGAGGTTCTACCTCATGATTATGGAAATTGTGAATAGATGATGGCAGAGTTGAAGGGGTATTCTGCTATTTATTTTATGTGGGATTTTGTTTCCATTATAGTGATGAAGGAAGATGATGATGGGTGAGAGCAATTATGATTGTGGTGGTGATATTGAAATGTTTATAGGAAGCGATGTGACTTTGGATAATGTGTGTCACTCAATGTTTATGGTAAATTTGAATTATATGACCACAAATGTTTTTCCATTGATATTTAATATTGAATCATTTGAATCCCTCCAAATGTTATGTGTTGTTTTTGGTTACCTATCAACCACAATGTGGGTATATTGATATTTAAAATTGATTTTTCAGTCATGGGCATGTTGAAGATGAACATAATATTAGGTTTTTCTTATTTTTTCTTAAATGAAATGATATATATTTTTTCTCCAAATGTGAAAATTTTTTGAATTCATTTAATGGTTTTATAGTTCATTCTTAGTGAAATTTTACCCACAAAGACATAAGGCATAACTTACAAATAAATAATGAATTTTTATCAAAATGTTAGATAAAACCTTCCTGAGGCTAGGTATTGTATTAGTGTCCTTCGTTGGAAGTTTCCTCATCATTAGAGTCGATATCATACACTCAAGGATACTTTATATAAAGTATTTTATTACACATGACATTATTTAGATGAGAAATACGTTAATGTATATTATTACGATTAATCTTATGGGGAGTTAAGAAGTATTTTAAATAATCCTCGGTATAATATTATATATAAGAAATCACGGAGGAAATATTAGAAAAATGATATAAGTAACCTTTCTATGGTATGGAAGTGATTTCATAATTAGATGAAAGAAATTAATTACTTTAATCTATAGTGAACCAAAATACAAAAAAAATGGATAAACCATGTTGGTTGATAAAATCATAACCAATAACTATGAGGGGAATATGAATAATTTGGGATATTTGGTCATTTTTATATAATTTTCTCAAACATTTACAAGGATGATAAAAACATAGATTATTTTAATTTTTTAAGATATGTACTTATACCACATGCTAAAAAGGACCCATATTTATATAATTAAAATGATCGATATAGGGACTATCCCAACTTGTCTTGAAATGAAGAGGCGATTATTAGGTAGAATCATACATTTATTAATAATAGTCATCCTAAAAAATTCCAAGACCATAATATTGTTAATTAATATATTTATCAAGAGTTTGTTAATGGAATGTTTCAAAATTTAATTGATAAAATTAATTGTTATGAGGAAAATATTGAACCAACAATGAAAAATATGTTTATAAAAATGTTGAGGCAAATGTTTGAATATAGAATCTTTAATTTTAAATTCCTAAACTTATATGGGAAATAATATTAATAGATAGTGTTATTTTTCCAAACATAATGCAATAAAACCTAAAGGAAAAATATTTAATGTAGTAAAAAAGTGATCCAATCATAATAATCATGAACCGAGTTTGGAATAAACAAGAAATGAAGATATAGATGTTTAAAAAAATCTATAATAAAAAATATATATAATCATAGAACTATAAATGAAGACATAAATGTTAATCGAGAAAAAATAAAATTTTTATATGATATATCATATAAACAGGGGAAATTGACATGGGATATAATTGAAGAGGGAGTGGAGAATGTATTTATTTGGTATATGGATAATGAACACCCTATTTTGAAAAATAAAAAACCTCCAATACTTTTTCAAAATTTTCAAAAAATTGAATAATAAATATTATTATATTATATTTCATTGAGTGTTAAATATGATTAATTTTAATATGCGTACAACATAATACTTCAATAAAATAATGTACTATAAAAAATTTTATAAAACATTCTTCGATAATAAAATATATTGTGCGATAATTGAATAATAAAATTTAATTAGAAGTGAAGAGACACTCTTAAAAAGATAATTTCATAAAAATTGAATGGCCATTGATCTTTTTCATTTTATATATAATTTTGTGGAAGTGTATTGATTTTATACCTTTTGACATAAGTGAATTTATTATCCTTATTCATAATCCGTCTAGAAGAATAAATATCATTGGAATCTGAATTAGACATTTGATTCTCCCAATAAAGATTAAAATTCAATTTTTTAACCTTATTATAGGGTAGATGACAGTTAGTTTATGTAGAGAAACTATATTTTCCGAAAGAAATATTTATTTTTTTAATAGAATGTGGTATGAAATTTGAAATTATTTTAGATTCACTGTTATTATCCATTTTTTGAGATTTCATTAAGTTATACAATGGTTTTATATCCCATTAGGGTTGTGCAGATTAGAAATAATTTCATTGTTTTAATATTCCCCCTCTTGTTGTGGGCTATAAAGAAAATGAATTTTCCATGTATGTTTTTTGATCTGAAGTTTGAAATGAATATCTTTGTCCTATTTATGGTTGAATCCATGAATCATTCATTTACTATTTAATTTTTATTATTGATTTATATTTATAATTGTAGAAATTATAAATATTAGCGATAATTTTGAGTCCAATTAAGGAAGTCATTTATCATGATATAGAATTGGTCGATCCTAAACCATGTTATCATGATGATGTTGTTTCTCATCCTTCTCAATGCGTAAAAACATCCCACTGTCAAAACCCATATTATGCTTTGTGTTCCAAAAAAATTGATGTGTGTAAATTTGTTAATTGGTCATGACAATGAACATAATGTTTCTATGGATGAGGTTGAGTCTATTCTTAGTTATATTATACATGGGGTTAAAAATGTGTATTCCCTACCAATTGAGAGTGTTCTAAAATAGGTTTTATAAAATTTAACATATATATATTTGTAGTTTTATCCACTCCACTCTTGTATTTTCCAGTGAATAAATATATATTTTTTATATTAAGTTTTATTTATGCGAGTTTGAGGATAAATTACATGGTTCCCATAAAAGAGATTAGTATTTCAGTGTTGTTCGTATTCAACAACTCGCTCATTTTATTTATCAGTTTTATAAACATGTTACTTACCTACGTGTGGGGAACATGTGAGAAGTGAATTTGGACATCTTGGGTATAATGATGAGCTATATTATTCTTTTATACATTCATCAAATGAAAATTTGATTGTTCAGACTTCTAGTGGAATAAGTCTCAATCCTCCTATTTTTTAGTATCCGGAGATAATTTTTTAGGCTACAAAGTTACTCTAAGTGTGTATATAACATAAATAAATTACACAACAATTAGTAAAGTCATATTATATTAAGTGTCTTAAAAATTTAATGTCTTTGGATATAAACATTTTGGGTTATGAATGGCTAAATACGAAAAATTTAGTGATACATTGAATGAATATTGTTGTTCTTTAAATCATTAATCTCTAATATTTTTTTTAAATTGTTTTTATAGATTATTTCTATGTTTGTTCAATAAATTCAAAAATACACACACATATGGTTGGTCTTTCATAATTTTTAATTTTACACGTTTTAGAATATTTCCATGTTTGTTATTATCTCTAGGGTGTGATGTCTTTTTTTTATTTCTGGATGATGAATTCTTTAGGTTGTCCATTGGCATGGTTCATCATGTGATATTAATAGGGATCTTTTGGTTAAGAACCTATTGTGAAGTGTTAATTTTTTTATGTTCTTTTGTAAAAAGAATGATGTTAGCGATTGTTTAGGACAGATCGTTTGGTTTTGTGGGTGAGGATATTATTAGAATATATTCACCACTATCATTAGTATTAAAATATTTTTCAATGATAAGGAAGTTGTAATTGGTGATGAAACCCTTTAAATATATCTATTATGACTTACCTCTTCATATCTTTTTCATATACATATAATTTTACAATAACATGTTCATTTATTCAATTTTTATGAGAAGAAAATTTTCCACTACAGTATAATCATACAATTTAATCAAAATAGAATAAGAATATTTTATTTCAATTGATAATGATTATTCATAAGGAGGTTGTTTTGTTTGAGTTTATTTAAATTAATTAATATATTCATTTATTATTAATACTATGTTGTGAGGCCATATGAATTTAACAATTAATTTTACAATGAATTTATATTCTTTATAAAATTATTGATTTTAATGTGGTCACTTTTACACTTAAAATTAGTCTCTTAAAACTATACTACTATTGTAGCATGCAATTTAAATATATATATATATATATATATATATATATATATATATTTAATACGTAACTCAACTTATGAATTTAACCATATGTAAATTCATTATATGTCCTAAATTGTTTATTTAGTGGAAAATAGTAACCTCATGTATGTTTTTGTATTCCATATATGTTGACAATTTTGGGGAAATCCAAAAAATCATTTATGTTATAGATAACAACATAATTTTATATGATTCATTTTAAAATACTTTCTAATCAAATTGATTTTCATTTTTCTACCACTCCATGATCTAGTATTGGTAAAAATTATAGATATATTTTCTTACGTAGGGTTGAAAATGAAAAGAAACATTAATTTATTATTAATAAATTAAAACCCCTCTTTTTTTCTCAAAAATATTATATTCATGTATAAATTGAGAATATTTATTTGAATAATATTTCTATAAAACATATAAGATTTGATGTCACCATTATAATATTAATCAATTTTAACACATGGAATTTTTTTTATAAAATATCAATTATTTTAAAATATTAATAATTTCATTTTTCACAATATTGCTTAATTAGGTTTTTAACAATATCATAACAAAGAGATAAATTCAAATTAATAGTTATAAAACATAAATAACATATAATAGTCGTCAAAATTTTTTTTGTATGGTATTAATGTTTTCAAATTATATTTATTTTAGTATTTTTATTATTATTTATTTGATATCTCTTTTAATAAAACAATTACTAAATCATCATCGTGTAAGCCTTTCATTTAATTATTTTTTTCTATAAAATTAAAAATAAATTAAAATGATATAGATAAATGTTATATATGTCAAAATAATATCTATAGTATAATATATTCTGTATATTAACCCATATAAAAAATATATCACTTGTTAAACATAAATGTGTTACAAAACTAACTTCTCATTCCATCATAATATTATAAATGTCACACTCAAAACCAAATGGATTCCAATACTGTTTTTGTTCAAAAAAAATTATTCAATGAAATTATGTCAAGTTTTAGGGTAATATTATAATATAATCATAAAATTTTTACCCTTAATTAAAATATATACCAATTACTGTGTTAATAAAAATTATTAACTTTATTTTACTTAATGTCCATAAATAAAAGGGACCAATTTTTATAAATTTTACATAATTATTTAATATATGGAATATATTTTTAAAAATTCAAAAAAAAAATTATAGACATTAGATTAATATTAATCTCATTAAATAAATGAGAATACATGTTTTAAAAGTAAAAACGTTCGAAATATTGAAATGTTTTTATAGATAATTTTTATGTGAAATAGATTAAAATGACCAACATTTTATTACCCCATAAAAATAATTCAATTACACTTTAAACCCATTAAAATATATAATTCAAGAGTATAAATTAATTGGTTGAAAACTCAGTTTTCATTTAACATGTAGTATTTTTCCACTATTCATTGAAACATAAAACATACCATAAAAACAAAAAATTTCATATGATGTAAATTTTTATATTGATTATTCAAATAATAAGTTCATTATTTTAAATAAAATTCATAAAATTTTCAAAAAAACTATATTTAAAAACAACTATTACATCAACAAGTATCAGGATGACTTTTTTTAAAAAAGTTGTATTTCATGAAAAAATAATTGGACATGATCTTATGTATTGCGTGAAATCCAATAAGATGAATTTTAAATTTTATATTAAATATATTATGTATATATTTCATTAATATCATCCAACATTAGTGACTTTTTTATTACACATGTGCACATTTAAATATTTTTTCAGGATAAAATATTCCTTTTATTTTAAAAAGGGTTTTACACTCATTTCTAATTAACTTATTATGAATGAATTAATTATATATACATGATAAACCATATATTCATAATTAAATTAGTATTATTCCTTCCTTCATATATATCGACATGGGTAATAATGGTAAAATATAAATAATAATATTCAATTGTTCACTTAAGGTTGATGTGGTGTATCTTGAAATCTACCAATCACAGTATTTATTGTTTTAATAAAATCAGTATGTTAAATTTTCCCTCAACATTTGGAAATTTAATACCTATAATTTTGAATTCAAGATTAGTATATAATGTTTTACATTATAAAGTTGCTTTATTGAAATCCCAAATTTTAAAAGGGATTAATGAGACATCCAATTTAATATAATGAAAGAGAAATTTGAAGGTAACATGAGATAACATATTAGGGCGATCGATGTATCAAAACATGTATATGGGAAAAAAATTAAAACCATGTTATGATAAAGAGTGATATATAAGACTGTTAGGTTAAGGTTAATAATCACAACATTATTAAGCTATGATGGGTTAGAAGGATATTGATTTCTCAATATGAAAATTAAATGATTAATTTTTTTTAAGATTCTTTTAATTGATTTGAGGAAATATTTTCCTTCATTGACTATTAAAATAAGAAAATATAATTATATAAAATGTTGATTTTCATCATTTAATCAGTTTCCAACATGAAACTCATCTTTTTCTCCAAATGATGAGTATTTAAGATGATTTTTTCCATATATAAATTATTATAAAAAAAATTCATCAGTAAATACAAAAAAGGATAAATATCATTCACCCATTTATTTATCCATTAATAAAAACCAATACAATAATGATAATATAATTCCCCAAAAATTATAGACAATCATATGAGAAAAACTACATTAATCTCTGAAATTCATCATTACTTCCCAAAGTCCAACATATACCATTCAAAAAATAATTATAATTAAAATTAATAAAAAATATTCTACATTAATATTGAAATCCTGAAATAATTTGATCATATAATATTATAGGACTAATTTTAAGAATTATCACTATATAATATTAATTATTCATGAAGTATTATATCAAAAAGTAATTTCCCTAGTAATCATCAATAAATGAAAACCATTTCAATAAATAAATAATTATATCCAAAATTAAATCATAGATTCATCCAAATTAAAATTCATACATTAATCCGAAAATATAACTCCATAGTATTCAATTTACCTTGATCATATAAGATTTTCAAAATATTGAACATCTCCCGAAATAAAATTATTCAACTAATCACCAAATCATTTTACAGTGCCATGGAAACAAATTTGGTAAATAATATGTTACCAAAATATATATATTTTTCATCCATAAAGTCATTAAAATAAAAATAAATATAAAAACTTATTGGGACATCATGTTGGTCAGTGGTGGGTAGTTCACCCTTCTCACCCTTTGATTGTGGGTTTGATTCTCATATCCTTGAAAAACGCAATGGGTTTTCACCCATCAGGAAAGGTTTCACATTTCTAAAACTATATATTTCTTATTAAATTCCCAATAATATGCCAAAATAATAAAAAAATGAGGACATTTTATAACCTCCATTGTTGTCTGGTACCTTTCATTTTCCATACCAAAATGTAATAACCCATAATTACCTCAAAACTAATTAGAATATAAACCTAGAAAATTTTCTATTACTTTAAATTATGTCAATAAATGAAAATTTAATTCTTCCTTATATGATATATTCACCTATCAAAGATAAGGGTTAAATATATTAAAATTGAAAAATATTATTCCAAATTAGTCTGATAAAAAAATAGTATTAATACTTTTATAATTTTCATCAACCTATAACTCTTGAATCTTATTTGTGTATACTACTCAATCATTCAAAATTCATCATGATACCATTACCATGGATTTCCATTATATTGTTTAACACATTGTTCAAGAAAAAAACATGAATCATGTCTTAATATTCTATAATTTCAAAACATTAGCAATAAAATAATACATTACTTTGTATTCCATTTCTAATTTCCACATCATCAATTGTAATGGATTTTGTTACTATAGAACATATATGTTTATGGACTTTTGGATGCAATTCATGAACCTTCTTCATAGTACATAAATTTTCAGAATGAAAATTCTCTCTACATTTAAAGCATTCAATTGATAATTACTGAAGAACTTATTTTCCTATTCATGGATTCAACTGATATTTTCCTTTTTAGTATGAAGAATATTTCATTTTAAACTCCATTACCACATCTAAAACATAACACCTTCTCATTAAGAAATATTCATTGGTGTTTCTTTCGACATACATGAAACATATTCCACAGAATAAATTAATATTCTGGATCCTTATTACAAGAACATACGTAGGGATTTATTTCTCTCATATGTAATTCATTAAGAAACTAACCAAGGATAAATTAGTTAATAATTAATCTTTATAGTTGGTTTAGAATAGCCACAAATTATCCCATTACATTTATGGTTTTAATGTGGTTGATTAGTTGGAGAACCCCCCATTATTGCTTCAAATCAATTCTTACTTTAGCTCCTACTAGATCAAAAACTTTTATTAAAACCCAAAATGTTAGATTGAGTGTATCAATAAATTCAACATTAACCATATCATGAGAAATATAAACAAGATGATATCATTATTCATGTAATCTCAAACTCATTATATTTTTCTTAAATAACTAAAAATATTCCTACCATGCTAACATTTTTGTTTATATAAAACTTGTAACTTTTGCTTAAATAACTCCCTAAACTCTAAGGTTATCTAAACTGACCGTTGATACAAACAATAAGGAGGAAGACATAAACACTACACAACATATATTAATATTAATGAAATTACATTAATTTACATTATGGATAATTTCATTTTTTAATTTTAAAATATATAGTTCATTAGTAATCTATTGCATTCCAGTTTCATAAAAACCTGATACTTTTTACAAATGTATCAATTTATTTCATAATATAAATCATTTAATATAAAAAATTATTTAGTTTTCCTAAAAAATTATTCGTAATATTCATCATTTATTTCTTATTTATATCCCCCATACATATACACTATGAAAAACATTTTAAAACATTGGATGACTACAAAAATATCAGAATGGGTAAAAAAAGGAAATAATGATTCTATTTTCTCATGAACACTTTAAACCTATAAAAACATTTTCACAATGTAATACTATTTACTCAAAAAAACATAATCTCATTATTCTTCCTCATGAAATCATAATATTCCTGTAAAAATCTATATCAAAGACACATCAGAAATAAAACAAATTTCATCAATTCAATTTCATTCTTATACTATATTTCATGGATATATAGGGAGTCAACATCATGGTTACATTTGGAATACTGATCATAGTATATTACCTAAATATTATTGTAGAATACCCACTGGTAAAATCCATCTCATTGCACAATGATTTGGATATCTATAAATGATAAACCAACCTTAGATAATCACAGAACAACCCATACTCATAAAACAACCCCCCAAAACAAAAACATAATCATAACACAAGAAACAAGAATAAATTAAGAATACCATTTCAACTTTAAAACATATATTATTATTACAAATTCGTGAGCTCATAAATGAAATAAAATTATTTAAAAACACAATTTAAAAACTATAAATAAATCATCAATACATTAAGTTTTCATCAAATATAAAATTATGTTTCATGGTGTATCTATTAAAAACATTCCTTTAGGATTTTTTAAAAATAATTTGAAAGAGTAACATTAAAAGTAGTTTTAAAAAATGTCTCATACCTTTAGTTTGAAACAGAATGTATATTAATTATATTCCATAATAACAAAAATATGTTAATTATTTACGTTCTCCTAAATTTTTCAAAAAAATATTATTCCTTTTACATTACATATTATCATTTTATAAAAACTACTTAATTATTTAAATTCATGTTGAATTTTTTTTCGATATTTGGTACATGAGTCCAAAATGAAAATTGTATGATGTCAATAGTCAGAGTGGTCATTAGACCATCATCTATAGAAACATATTAATGACATGATTATAATTTTTATACACAGAATAAACTTTTAAATCAAACTATTATGTATGATTTTAAAAAAGAACTATGTTAGAATCATAGAGATGGTAGATCAGACATATGCTTGAGTAACGCTTTCTATTTTTCAAAGATTATTATGGAAATAATGTTAAATATTTTTAAAATTACATAATTATAATAATATTATTTATATTATTATTTATTAAAACATAAATATATATTTTATCCATGTGATATGGTGATTAATAACGAATCACATCGCTTCATGGAGGTGATAGTTCAGACATACACACAAACAACATTATCATTTTTCAATGCATATAATTTTAAGAATTTTAATATAATATTTTATTTTAATAGTGATAAATATTTCATTAATATCATATATAATATTTAATTTCATCACTATAACATGTTTTTGTAGATGATGATGGAAGACAAATTATATTGGTTTGTGAGGATGTTGTTCGTCTCACACATTAACAAAAAACAATTTCTCATTTTATGGATGTGGAGATGGATTTAATTGTGGATAGTGACATAATAACATAGAATTATATTTAGGATATGAGATTTTTTATTTTAAAATATTATTTTGAGGATGTTAAATATGAAATAAAATAGAAGAACTTAATTAAAAATGACACCTATTCATTAGTTGATCTTCTTTGATTAATGCCTTAACACCACCAAGGTGGGTTTTCATACTAAAACAATGCTTCTATATAGTGCGTTGGGATTATAATATGGTATTATGGATTATCTTGGCCAAACCAAATGGTTTTTATGTGTATTAAAATTATTATAATGAGTTAACTTTTAAATGAAGGGGGGTTACTCTTTGAAAATCCAAAAATATTAAAATATAATAAGTCTATCATAGAGTCAAAGACATCAAAATTGTCTATAAATGAATAAGGAAAGAAATTTCACAAAAATTAATATATCAATTTTTTATTAATGATTTTCCAGATATTAAAATAATTCTATAATTTAATAATTCAATAAAATATCATTATTGTCAAATTTGAGACTATTTGTTTAATTTGACTCAAAATCCATCAATAAAATATTGAAATTATAAAATAAGGACATTTAACATCTATAATATATGTTTTAGATCTTTTAAATTCTTTATATACAATAAATAATCCAACTTTTAGCAAAATAAATAGTATTAAAATCAATTATTTTTTTCTATTAATTTAGTAAATGTTGTTCCATAAATGAAAAATATATTATATTAATTATATGATTTCTAAAATTCAAAATAATTTTATTTAATGAATATAATTTTTTTATTAAAAAATTATAAATTTACTTTAGTTAATATATTCATTTTTCCCCATTGTAGAAAAAAAAATATGTATTAAATAAAAAGAGAGTGCATTTTCTAACTATCTTTGAATTAAACAACGTATATGATATTTTCATGGAAAAGTTACTATTAAACAACGACAATTATATATTAAGGGGATAAGGATAGAATAATATTCATGCAATAATTTTTTTACAACATGTAATTAATTTTTTTATTTTCAACTTTTATTAACCATTATTTTAAAAATTTAACTATTATTATGATATCAATTAATTGGAATTTTATGGGTTAATATAATTAATATAACATGAAAAACGACCAATAAATGAGTCTTTTATGATATTTTAAGATATATAATTATTATTTGGATTAATATTATACTTTTATAAATTTTATATCATTTAATAAAATATTATTTATTTTGAAATATCAATAATGTAAATTTTTAATAAATTCATTAATTGACATTTTAAAATATTCATAATATAAATATAAATCTGAACCAATACTTTTAAAAAAAACAACTGTAATATCTATTTAGTGTAAAAATAATTTGTGTGACATCAATCATTTAAAATTCTCTTAATTTTAGTATTATTATTATCATTTTTTGACATTTCTTTTAACTAAACATGTACTACATCATCATTATATAATAATTTAATTTAATTACATATTCCCAAAAATTTAAAAATAAAATATAATTATACCTATAAAAGTTCTAGATTTGAAAAAACTATTTATAGTCAATATTATCCCCTATATAACCCCATATTAAAAAAATTATTTGTTTAAAACCAAAGTGTGACAAAATAGACTTTTCTTTTGAATATATTATTATAAATGTAAAACTCCCATACATTTGGAATACAATGGTTGTAATTTTGAACCATGGTTATCTTTGGGAAAAAATCTAATTAAATCAAATTTGGACCGTTTTTATGATAATAGTATAATATTTATAAAAATATTCTTACACATAATTGCATGATTTACCATTAACCATGTTAATAAAAATTTAATTAATTATCTATTCATTGTGCACAAAAATAAAATGGGGCATATTTAAGTAAAATTGACCTAATTAATCAAAATATAGAATAAATTTTCTATTTAAAAAACAAAGAATTTGTAGAAATTTCTTAATAATTAATCTCATTCACGAAATCTGAAAACTTTTTTTTAATTTAAAAATTTTCAACAGATTGGAATGTTTTTATATCAAATATTTATTCAAAATTGATTACATTGAAATATATATTAATTAATAAATAAAATTTACTAAATTAAAAATTAAAATATTTAATGTATAAATAATCTCTATAAATAAATATGATGAAAAATAGATTTCAATTAATATACAGTAATTTTTGGACTATTTATCAAGACATGAAACTTATCAGAATGATATCAACAATGAATCTAAAGTAAATATTTTGAATTATTATTGTATTTAACAATTTTATTTTTTCATATTTTATTTATAATTGTTTTGAAATAAATATTTAAAATAAGTGCTCCATCCAAAGGCTCAAAATGCCTTAATAGAAAAATAAATTTTTTTACAAAAATGGGATTTTTTATTATATCATGTCGAGAAAATGAATATTCTTGATGTTAAATATTATATTGAATGTATTATGTATTTATTACATTAATATCACTAAAAAAGTGTTATTTTTATTGCACTTTTAAAAAAAGTTCAATTTAATATTTAGTTTTTTTTAAAATGAATTACATTTATTTATAATTAATTGGACACCAAATAATTAATTATATATATATATTCAAAAACCATATTTTCTTAATCTAGATAATAATATTAATTTATGTTATCGTAATTACTAGGTTAAAATGGTATTATTTAAATATCAACATTCAGTTTTTCACATAAGATCAATGTGGCATATCATATTTGCTCTCGAACAAATTTTTAAAAATCGGGATATTGTAGCTTTACTATGGGAAATTATTTTTACAATTTTATAAATTTTATCACAACCATTTATTTTATGAATTATTATAAACATCATTGATAATTAACGTAAATTTAATCATCAATTTTTTTAAACATCCAGAAATATCCATCTATAAAATATTGTTCAAAGAATGGTCTTCCCCATACATAGTGTCACATCATTATAATCATAAAAATCATTAATTTGAATAATTACACTATCCATATTAGATTTTTAATTATTTTGAAAATTAATTTGAACATCTATAGTGTTATTCCTTTATGATCGGCAACATTATCATTCTCGAAGTTATATTAAATAAAAAAAATCATAACTATAACCATGTATCCTGGTTTTCCGAAATAAATATGAACATGTATACCATCCTATTAAAACAAAATGACTTCCAATTCATCATCATTTACCTCAATAAAAATAATCTTCAATATCATCATATAATAAATGCTTCTAAACCCCACCTCATAGTTCATCAGCATCCCCTATATTTTTGTAAAATCATCAATAATTTTTTGTGATCCCATTAATATTCTAATGTTCTAATGATTCATGATTTCAAGGCACCAAACCTATTATTCATCCGTTCATAAAAATAAAAAATCAACATCATCATAACAATAAATTAATATATCATCATAACATTAATTTTTAGTAGCTTAGGTAAGTAAAACAATAGTCTCCCTAGTTTTTTGGGATATCTACAAAATGATAATATAGATTGTATATTCCTAAACATCCAACACATATCATCTGTTCTTTTTAATAAATACATTATATCATAAACGTGAATAGTTTCTGTATATTCACTCTCAAATCATATGAGAGAATATAAAAATCTTAAATTTATTCAACAATGTGTTTGCTTGAAAATTTAGGGATGTCTTGGGAACCAACTTCTTTTGATTTGGTTTGTAGTCTCCTTTAACACAAATTGTATTATATTTAGGAAGATAATGACGCCTCCATATAGATCCATTAACGACTCACTAATAGTGATAAAAAATTTCACTTCTAAACTCTATTTAAAATTTCTTCTACTTTTGATCCATTTCAATGCCCAAAAACATTCAAACATGTCTGCCAATATTGTCTTCATTTAGAAGTATTAGTAAAATACTGAATTTTTTGTCTTACACTATGAACATATCATGGGTTGACATCAATGGATGAAATCAACAACACCTTGTTTTTTGTTGTAGTCTTCATGCTTCCATGTCACAGGTACCGAATTGTATAAATTTAAATGTTTAGGATTTTTTTCCTTATTATATTTACATTTTTATTTTTTTTAATTTTGATAGCATCTTCTATCCAATTCATGCTAGAGTGTCCTCCAATATAATGGAACTAGTTTTCTTACATTGATAAAAAATAATTGTTGGTTCTATTATTCAATATTAGTTTATATTTGATTGAACTTTTTTTAAACTAGTACAATCCATGCTCATACTCAGGTTCCAAACTTCATCATGATTATTTCATCCAAAATTTTAGATGCATAATTAATATAATTCAGGTTCGAAAAGTGTTCTCCCTGTATTTTTTTCTTCAGCAGCATGGGGTTCTCTTCAGTTTAAGCATCCGTTTTTTCAATGATTCTTCCTCAAAAAATTATATTAAATGATGTATTGTCTTTAATTTTATTGGATAGATGTTTTAGTCATTTATTTTAAAAAATAATTTTCAATAAATTGTGGTATCTTGAGGAAATATATTTTTCTGGTCAGTTTGAATGTATTCTCTGAGGGTGACTTATATGATCCAGATCATTCTAATGGTGACAGGAAATTTATATTGGAGATGAAGTAGTTAGAAGATTGAAATTTTATCATATGTAAACTTCAATATTTTCATTTATAGTCATATATTACATTTTCCAAATGTTTTCACATGCAGTCCCTTAATAAATTAATGTTATTATTTTTCACATGTTGTCACTTAAAATTAGAAAATGATTTATTGAAAAAATTTATTAAAAAAAATTATTTTGATATAAATTATTTATGAATTTAAATTACATCATATTTTAGATAATATTCAATAAATTTCATTTTATAAACAATTTTCCAACCGAATGATAGTTTAAACATGAAAAATAGATGTGGGAAAATGTGTAAAAATGAATCCACATTGAATTCCCCCACACATAATCAATTGTTCTACTAAAAGATTCGATGTATTTTATTTATCTGTATATATGTACTCAAAAGATGATTATTTATACTATTGAGGTTATATGTAAAACTAGTTTTGTGGGAAGTCATATATTCCTCCATCGAAAAAAATTATCGCACCACCTATGTTATCATCACCCAATGACATTATTCAATCCAAATTCATGGCCCAATTCATGGTTTGAAATATATTTAATAAAATTTCAATCATGAAATTATTATGAGGGTCATTCAGTTCTCACAATTTTGTAGGTTTAAAAAATTATAAATAAATATTGCAACATCTCTTTTATCTTATGATATGTTGAGAGAACAAGATTTCATGGGAGCTTAAATTTATGACCATTCAAGAAATGAAATTGAATTTTTGATCATGTTCTTCTCATGAGTATAATCTCTAGAGAGAATGTGTATGGTTCTATGATTTGGAACCGGATAAAATTCAAAGGGAATTTGATCTTTTT
The DNA here is from genome assembly GCA_963277665.1 of Viscum album. Classification (NCBI taxonomy): domain Eukaryota; kingdom Viridiplantae; phylum Streptophyta; class Magnoliopsida; order Santalales; family Viscaceae; genus Viscum; species Viscum album. The sequence continues at coordinate 1,349,831,099 of OY728147.1, read as the reverse complement.
TATTTATTGGGAAGGTTTTTTTAAACGATATTGGAAATAGAAATTTGAGATTGTGAATACCTCAAAGTGATGTTTATGAACTTGAGGGAAGGAATGAAATTTTTTGCTTGTTCCTCGAAGAGTTTTGGGAGAACCAAACCAAAAAATCAACCTTTAAATGACCTGTAGACGGCACACAACTTTACTAAAACCATGCATCCAACAGTAGGAAACCATGTGTCCAGAAGAATGAGGAGAGAGCTTGTTACATGGGATGAAAATATCATTCTAAATATCTCCTATATCCCACATGGTTAGTGGAAAGAGGAATTACCTAATAACTATTCACTACATGGTATGTGAATCATTAGGAAACTGTGTGGGCCTTACTGTTCGTATAAGGCCATATCCTTAAACCTTACTTAATCTTGAGTTATTACAAGATTACACATTAAGGATATTTTCAGGTTTAGAGTTTTAGAGAATTAGGTCATAAAACTTGAATTACATTCCACATTTAAACAAAGTGGTTACATAAAAGATAGTATTAATTTATCCCATCAATGGAAATATATTTAAAATAAAACATGGATTCATTCTTGACACTTCCTTGAGACTATCATCATATCATGTACCATTCCCTTGACCTGTGAAAAACATTTCAAAAACTATGGATGAGCATAAAAAGCTCAGTAAGGGTTATAAAAATTATGGAAAGGAAACATTAGTACATATATACATAAGTATCAATGAAGTCATACATTACTCAAAAAACATAACCACTTTAACATACCTCATCAAAACATGAATAAATCATATAAATCATTCAACATAAAGGTAATTTGAGGCATTCATAACATTCTTACATAGGGAGTAACCCTCTTGGTTAAGTTTTCAATACCAATCACAGTATATTCCCTAAATCGTTTAGGTGAAACCTCAAGGTTTAACTCTTTCGCGTTACCCAATGAATTGGAGAGCTATATCGGGCTCACCTGCCGTTAGTTTATCATGGAACCACCCATCTTCATTACAATGCCCAAGAACCATAACATAATCATATCACATAATATAAGCATAAAGGGAACATGACATTCCCACATTGCAATAACAATATAACATTTTAAGACATTGAAATAAGGAATCCATTCTAAAAACCATTTTCAAATCCATTTAAAACATTTAATAATGAGATTTTTAAATCAAAGTGTCCCATACCACATTGAAGATTTTAACATTTTAAACAATTTATATCCATAAAAATAAATCCTTAAAACCATTTTGAAAACATGGATATTAATGAGAAATATTTATAATAATAAATCATTAAATCATTTAAAAAGATATTTTAGTTAAAGGGTTTTTAAAAAAAATGAGACACACTAGAATACAATAATTGAAGAATAACATTTAATCAAAACATTATAATATCATGATAATAAAGGGATTCATGATATAATATTACAAAAGACAATATATACACCATATAAGAGTGAATTGGTGCATAACAACAATGAAATCTCAATGGAAATTTAAATTAAGATGAAATCCATTATAAAGATGGTATCCTTAAATTAAGGATAAATCAATCTCATAATTATGTGTGAAAAATATAAATACACCCAATAAATGTGGATATTAGGTGTAAAATAATCAAAGGTAATTCAGAAAAATTCAAAGGATGACATATTCAATAACTACATGATAACCCAATGAAATCGAAATTGGGTTAAATACTTCCCTAGACAGCCTAACGACGTCACATCAAATTTTAGAAAAAGAGTTGTTGAGAGAGATAAAGGGTATATAACCACATAGAAATACAATTTACGGCAATAAGGATATATAAGAACATATCCCCACATAATATGATGAAAATCAAAAGACATAACAAAAGAAGTCTTTTAAAAAGAGGAGGGTGAAAGGTTCCTTTACCGATTTGGGTAACTTTCAAAACTTACACCCCATGAAAGAAGGACTATACAACATCGATGTAAATACTCATAAATTAATGTATCTGACACAAATAGTAGACTAATGGACATTAAATACACCACTCAAAAGGAAATATTGGCAAATGTAGCATGAATCTCACGAAAACACAAAGTGAGATAAAAAGCCCCTTAGGAACTTTTGGCATCCTAACAACGCCAATTAAAACTTCCAAAAATGGATTTATGATATCAAATAGGGTCTATCATAATATAAACATAAAAATTACAGAATGAGGAATATAAAATAACATCCCCATACAGAAGAAATATGATCTTAAAAGAAATGACATAAAAGGGAGTACTTAAAAAGAAAGAGAGAGGTAGGATCCCTTACCTCGAGGCCGACTTGACCCGATCGTTCTTTAACCTCTGGAATAATAAGCATGAGTTAATTTCTAATTGCTTAAGAACCCTTTTCAGGTTCATTATTCCTTTTATATCACTTACTACAATGCTATGAACACTATGTAATTATTTAAGTTAAAAACGGTCATTTTGTAGATCATTGCTACTAGAGTCAAAAATAAACTCTTTATAATTACAAGTTGTTGATGTGGTACAATATATAATATATCCAGAATTATATTCATTATTTAGATATCATATATATCATATATATCCATTATATACATGCATTTATAATATTACATAACATTTTGAGGTAAGAAATGAAATGCACCATTCAAGGAGACGGTAAGCCGTACGTACGCATGAACGCTACTTCCATTTCTATTTATTATTTAATGTATTAAAAACATAATGATACATAATAGTATTATAATTCCAGTTTTTTATAATATATAATATCATTAAATCTATCCTTTATACGTACCACATATGGTATTAACGAATCAAATCACTTTGAGGGGGCGGTAGTCCGCACTTCCTAAAATAAAGATATCTCGTTTAACCATAATGGAAAACATAAAGGTATTCCATAAATGAAAAATAAAGAAGATTAATTAAAACATAAACATATTATATATCATATATAAATATATTGACATCTTAATGGCCACCTTTTATGTTGTTAACAAAATATTGAACAATCATCGTTTCGTGAGGCAGAAATTCATCATCCACAGAAACAGTATGTTCATTAACCATTAGATGTATGTGTGTGTAAGTGTTTCACTAATTATTCTTATAACCAAATCCATGAATATTCAGGATACTGTAATTGTTACAAAATAAACGAATAAAAAGAATTTATGGGGTTGGAGAAGAAAAATAAAACAAAAGAACACAAGTGAAGACATTACCTTAAAATCGGGTATCTCTCTTTGATTTGATCTCAAAGGCTTCCTTGGGAAGACTGATACACAAAGTGAGGCTTCTAGGAGAAATATAGGGATGTGGAGAGACAAAATGATAAGGTTTTTTCCGAGGCAAAGGCCTGAGAGGGGTGGGTATGGTGGTGGGGGTGGGGGCCTTTTATAAAAGGAGAGGAGGGGAACTCTTGGAAGTTACAAAATGTTACTTTATTTTCAAATGAGTTTAGGATTTTAAAGGTCCCACATTAATGTATTTCGAGGATAAGGTGGTAAGGGTTTTAATGATACTCATAAAATAGGTCTTTTACAAGTGTATGTTATAGTTTTAACATTATCTTTTCATTTTATTTAAATCCTTTATTAATGAGGTAATCGCTGCATCATCATGATGTCATAAATAATTTAATTTATTTAAGCTCTAAAAATTATAATAAAAATATCATGATGTAGGAAATCATTATAGTTTTATAATGAATATTTATAGTCAAAAATATGACTTTTATAACCCCATTTAAAAATTGTTTTAGTAAAACAACTCATGCTTGTGACATTTTTATTTTAACTTTAAATAAAAAGTTGTTTATGTCATTTTCTGACCAAAGTGGCTCCATGGGGTCCCCAAGTTGACCCATGGATTTTTTTGGTCGGACATGACACATAAGATGAGGGTAGGACATGTTTCTAGGTCATTTCATATTATTAAAACATTATTTTTACCTTAAATTACACTAATTACCTCTAATCGCGATTAAAAACTTAAAAGTTACTATTCACCAAAAAATTATTTCAATCCCATTGAACCAAATTTTACATCCTAATGACAACCATGTTTGTCAGATTTTTAAAATTCAAATCACAAAAGTGGTAATGATTCATTTAAACGAAAAATTAGTTTTTAAACTACCACTTAGTGGTTTCACTATTCATCAATAAAATTGAAGTTTTTCAGAAAAATACCAAAAATTCACCATAAGCTATATTTGATATTCTGAATTCAAAAATGATGTCTATTTTATAAAATTTAAAACATATATGTCGAATTTATTAATTTAATAATTAATTCCCGCTGTCAAAACAAATAGCGTGTGTTTAAGAAACAATATCTATAAAAAGATTGACACTAATTTAAGTTCAATTTCAAAGTGAAATTAATTCCAATGACAACCATTAGATTAAATGGTAAAAATATATTCTAAATACACTTTAATATAAATTAAAAATATAAACTATATATATAAATAAATCAGATTAAAAGGAGTTTTTGAATTAAAATGCAACATTTTCAATAAAAATGTTCTTTTTCGGAAAAATAACAAAATTTTACAGAAGGTAAATTTTGATGTCCAGATTCTAAAGAAGGATTTTATTTTTACAAATACAAAATATAATATTGTCAAAAGTATATTTAAAAAGGGTTCTCCATCAAAAGGCAGTTAATCGACCTTTTAAAGAATATTAGAAGATTTATGCTTAAAATTGGATTCATTTGCATTTTAAGCCTCCAACATTTATTGGATAAAAGTAAAAATATTTAACAAACATATATAATAATTTTGTAGTTAGTTCTGTTCATTCACTCCATTACAACATCTAGGCATTAAATTCCTTTTAAAGTAATATTATTTTATTATTAGTGTGCAACGTAATATTTGAAAGAAACTCGTTGTTGCGTATTGGGTACGCCCTCGAGCATAGCATTCCCTTTAAAGTAATATTAATATTTTATTCAAAAATAAGGATAAATTTGAAAATGTCATATTCTTTAATTACCTGGGGTGTTACATCCTTCCTCCCTTTTGGGAATTGTGTCCTCGCAATTTTAAAATTGGGCTTGGATGCTTCTTGAAAATCCCACATCGGAACAAGAGTCAATAAAACTATCACTTTAAAAGAATGAGAGATAAGTACAAATGTCACCCGATTTAACCCATAATAGGATTCCATATATGAGAATATTGATATGGAGGAAAACAAGGGTCATGTTCTGATGTATTGTGATAGTAAACATGTCTAGGAAAAAGTTCACAACAAGAAAATCACAAACATGTGATGGGTTAAACGGTATTTGATTCCCCAGTAGAAAAAATTAACAGACAACATTTTTGTTTTAAGTTACATTTCATTGAGGAATTTATTTATGACCATAACTAAAACATAAGGAATTATACTTAATTGTCGTGTTGACTTTCAACTTTTACTATATTTCTTTACACGAACTCATATATTCTCCAAAAGACGAGTATTTAGGATGACTTGTTCATATTAAGAGAGCTATAATCAACTTTTAGACAATCACCTAATCCATAAAATAGAAATATATACTTCCCATGTCTTTAGACCTTAACCAAAACTAAAATCCAAAGTTCAACAAAGACCATTCAATAAAAATCTATCCATAGAATTCTACAAAGTAAACCAAACTAACATTGAAACCCAATTCTCTGAAGGATTTAATCACATAGTCTCCTAAGATAAATTTTAACATTTTTCTCCAAAATAACATCAGTTACACTTACAGTCTCATACTGAAAATTAGTTTTCCTAATCACATATCCTCCATGATAGGATAATCATTTCCATTTATAACAAAAAAAAATCAACTTACTCTTAATTCATAAAATCATCTTACTAAAAAGAATCATTCAAACTAACCAATGACTTCACGTAGTCTAGTGGTAGGCGATAAATACCAGTTGCACTTATGTTGTGGGTTTGATTACTGCAACTTCGTCCGATGTGCCGGGTTGTCACGCGGTCTGCGTGTTTTCCCTTTTCAAAAACAATATAATTTTATAACATTCCTCAAAAAGAGATAAATTCATAAAAAATAACCATAACATATTTTAACCACAAAGGTTATCTGATAACATCGATTTTGCAACCCAAAATGTATTAAACAATAATTGCCTCAAATTCAAGGATCATATAAACCCAAATGGTTCTTTATAACTATATCCACAAAAGAAAGGATAATTTTTCAATGAATAAAATTTTTGTATATCAAACATCAGGGTTACTATAAAAAGTATTCTAATATAACCCCATCATAAAAAGAGACGTAATACATCAAATAATTTCACCATCCAAAAATCTACCATAACCCTTCAATCCCTTAGATGATGACATCTTACTCATTCAACATTCTTCATGATCCATTATCCATTTATTTTTAACTTATTCTGAAATATTTCTTTCCTAAAAACAAAATCATGAATCATATCCTATGATTCCAATAATAGGAAATCATATGTTATGAAATAATCCATATCTTTCATTCTTCATTGTCAGTTTCTTCATCCTCAATCAGAATGGCATTTGGTATTGGTAAGTGAATATTTGTACGGTCTTGGTGACCCCATTCCCTAAACATCTTCATAGGACATGTTTTTTCATAATGACCATGGACACCACATTTAAAACATTCAATTGATCCTTCAGAAAGAACGTCTTTCTCATTCCTAGAGTCAACTAGATGCTTCCATTTTCCAAGGCAGGTTCTTGCTTTATGACCTTCATATCCACATCTATAGCATATTTCTGTCCCTTTGAAACATTCTCCTATGTGTTTCTTTCCACATATTTGACACATAGGTTTTTGAATATACTTACCTTTATGATTATTATCTGATCATCCATAGGGATTTGTTTCTCGCATATACGATTCCATATAAAATTTACTAAGGTTCTGGTGGTCAATCATGACTCCAGATAGTTGGTTGAGGATAACCACAAAAGTTCACATTGCAGCTCCCATATCATTCAATTGTTCTTTCATAAAACCGTCACAGTTTTCTTTAAATCCACTGTTACTTTAGTGCCTGCTAGATCCCTCCATTTACTAAAACCAAAAAGGTCAGTGTGAGTATATCAGTAAAATCATCAAATAAAAAAGATGAAGATAAACACCAAGATATACATATCTAAGTTATCTCAAACTCATTCTAACGTCCAAAAAAACCGATGACTCCATCTAATATACTTACCATTGTAGTTATACATATCTTGTCACTTTTTCTTAAACAACAGTCTAACCTCTAAATTTATCTAAACCGACCTTTGATACCAACTATAAGGCCCCATCCTTAAACCTTACTTAATCTTGAGTTATTACAAGATTACACATTGAGGATCTTTTCAGGTTTAGAGTTTCAGAGAATTAGATCATAAAACTTGCTTCACATTCCACATTTAAACAAAGTGGTCACATAAATGATATTATTCATTTATCCCATCAACGAAAACATATTTAAAATAAAACATGGATTATTTCTTGACACTTCCTTGACAGTATCATCATATCATGTACCATTCCCTTGACCTCTGTAAAACATTTCAAAAACATGGGATTAGCATAAAAAGCTCAGTAAGGGTTATAAAACGTATGGAAATGAAACATTAGTACATATATACATAAGATTCAATGAAATCATACTTTACTCATAAAACAGAAGAACTTTAACATACCTCATCAAAACATGAATAAATCATAGAAATCATAAGGCATAAAGGTAAATTTAGGCATTCATAACATTCTTACGTAGGGAGTAACCCTCGTGGTTATGTTTGGAATACCCATCACAGTATATTTCATAAATCTCTTCGGATAATCCTTAATATTTAACTCCATCGCGTTACCCAATGCATTGGAGAGCTATATCAGGCTCACCCGCCCTTATTTTATCTCGGAACCACCCATCTTCATAACAATTCCCAGGAACCATAACATAATCATAGCTCATAACTTAAGCATAAAGGAAAGATAACATTCCCACATTTTAATAACAATATAACATTTTAAGATATTGAAATAATGAATCCATTCTAAAAACCATTTTCAAAACAATTTCAAACATTTAATAAAGAGATTTTTAAATCAAAGTGTCCCATACCACATTGAAGATTTTAACATTTTAAACCATTAATATCCATATAAATAAATCCTTAAAACCATTTTGAAAACATGGATATTAATGAGAGTTATTTATAAGAATAAATCATTAAAACATTTAAAATGATATTTTAGTTAAAGGTTTTTTATAAAATGTGACACACTTAAATAAAATAATTGAGGAATAAAATTTAATCAAAACTTTACAATATCATGAGAAAAAAGGGATTCATGATATAATATTCCAAAGGATAGTATATAAACTATATAAGAGTGAATTGGTTCCTAATAACAATGAAGTCTCAATGGAAATGTAAATTGAGATGAAATCTATTATAACGATGGTATCCTTAAATTAAGGATAAATCAATCTCATAATTATGTGTGACAAATATAAATACACACAATATAAGTGGATATTAAGTGTAAAATAATCAAAGGTCATTCATACATATTAAATGTATGACATATTCAATAACTACATGTTGAACCCAAAGAAAATGAAATTGGGTTAAGAAGTTCCCTTGACAGCCTAACGGCGTCACATCAAATTTTAAAAAAAGAGTTGATGAGAGAGTTTAAGGGTATCTAATCACATGGAAATACAATTTATGGCAATAAGAATATCTAAGAATATAACCCCACATAATAATATGAAAATTAAAATACATAACAAAAGAAGTCTTTTATAAAGAGGATGGTGAAAAGATCCCGTACCGATTTGGGTAACTTTCGAAACGTACACCCCATGAAAGAAGGACTATACAACATTGATATAAATAATCATTAACGGGAGTATGTTACACAAAGATTAGAATAATTTATAGTAAATACATCACTCAAAAGGAAATATTGGCAAATGTAGCATGAATCTCATGAAAACACATAGTGAGATAAAAATCCCCTTATGAAATTTCAGCAGCCTAACGATGCCAATTAAAACATCCAAAAATAGATTTATGATATCAAATAGGGTCTCTCATAATATGAACATAAAAATTAAATAATGAGAAATTTAAAATATCATCCCCATACACAAGAATGATGATCTTAAAATAAATGACATAAAAGGGAGTACTTCAAAAGAAAGAGAGAGGTAGGATCCGTTACCTCGGGTCCGACTTGACTCAATCATTCTTTATCCTCCTGAATAATAAACTTGAGTTAATTTATACTTAATTAAGAACCTTTTTCAATTTAATTATTCCATTTATATCACTTACTACCATGCTATGAAAACTATTTGATTATTTAAGTTAATAATGGTCGTTTTTAGATCATTGCTACTTGAGTCAAAAATAAACTCATTATAATTACAAGTTGTTCATGTGGTAAAATATATACTATATACAGAATTATATTCATTATATAGATATCATATATATCATATATATCAATTATATACATGAATTTATAATATTACATAACATTTAGAGGTAAGAAATGAAACGCACCGTTCATGGAGACGGTAAGTCGTACATACACATGAATGCTACTTCAATTTCTATTTCTTATTTAATGGAATTAAAACATAATGATACATAATAGTATTATAATTCCAGTATGGTATCATATATAATATCATTATCTCTATCCTTTATAAGTACCATATATGGTATTAACAAATCAAATCCATGTGAGGGGGCGGTAGTCCGCACTTCCGAAAATGAAGATATCGCGTTTAACCATAATGGAAACCATAAAGGTATGCCTTAAATGAAAAATAAATAATATTAAGTAAAAAATAAACATATAATATATCATATATAAATATAGTGACATCTTAATGTCAAACTTTTAGGGTGTTAAAATAATATTGAAAAATCATCGTTTCGTGTGGCAGAAATTCGCCATCCACAGAAACACTATGTTCTTTAACCATTAGATGTAGGTGTGTGTAAGTGTATCTCTAATAATTCTTATGAAAACATCCTAGTATATTTAATATACTGTATTTGTTACAAAATAAATGAATAAAAAGTGTTTAGGGGGTTGAAGAAGCAAAATAAAATAAAAAAACACAAGTGAAGACATTACAATAAAATCGAGTATCTCTCTTTGATTTGAGATCAAAAGCTTCCTTGGGAAGACTTCGTCCCAATTTGAGGCTTCTAGGAGTAAGAGAGGGATGTGGAGAGACAAAATGAGTAAGGGTTGGCTGAGCCAAAGGATTTAGAGGTGTGGGTAAGGTGGTAGAGGTGGGGGCCTTTTATAAGAGGAAAGGAGGGGCACTCTTTGAATGATAAAAAATGTTACTTTATTTTCAACTGAGTTTCACATTTTAAAGGTCCCACGTTGATGTATTTCTAGGATAAGGTGGTACGGGTTCAAAATATACTCATCTAGTAGGTCTTTGAGAAGTGTAAGTTATAGTTTTAACATTATATTTTCATTTTATTTAAATCCTTTATTAATGAGGTAATCGATGCATCATGATGATGTCATAAATAATTTAATTTATTTAATGTCTAAAAATTATTAAAAAAAAATATCATGATTTATTAAATCATTATACCTTTCTAATGAATATTTATAGTCAAAAATATTACTTGTATAACCCCATTTAAAAATTGTTTTAGTAAAACAACTCACGCTTGTGACATTTTTATTTTAACTTTAAATAAAACGTTATTTATGTCATTTTCCTACCAAAGTGGCTCCATGGGGCCCCCAAGCAGACCCATTGATTTTATTGGTCGGAAATGACACATCCAATGAGGGTAAGACATGTGTCTAGGTCATTTTATATTATTAAAACATTATTTTTACCATAAATTACACTAATTACCTCTAATTGCGATTAAAAACTTAAAAGTTACTATTCACCAAAAAATGATTTTAATACCATTGAACCACATTTTAAATCCTAATGAAAACCATGTATTTTAGATTTTTGAAATTAAAATCCCATAAGTTGTAACGTTTCATTTAAACTAAAAATTAGTTTTTAAACTACCACTTAGTGGTTTCACTATTCATCAAAAAATTGAAATTTATCAGAAAAATACCAAAAAATCACCCTATGATATATTTGATATTCAGAATTCAAAAATGATATCTATTTTACAATATTCAAAAAATATATTTTGCATTAATTAATTTAATAATTAATTCCTGTTGTCAAATCAAATAGCGTGTTTTTAAGAAACAATATCTATAAAAAGATTGACACTAGTTTAAGTCCAATTTCAATGTGAAATTAATTCCAATGACCACCATTAGATTAAATGGTAAAAATATATTCTATATATACTTTAATATAAATTAAAAATATAATCTATCCATATAAATAAATCAGATTAAAAAGTGGTTTTGAATTAAAATGCAACATTTTCAATAAAAATGTTCCTTATCCGAAAAATAACAAAATATTACACAAAGTAAATTTTGATGTCCAGATTCTGAAGAAGGATTTTTTTTTTCAAATACAACATATAATATTGTCAAAAGTATATTTAAAAATGTTTATCCATCAAAAGGTGGTTAATCGACCTTTTAATGAATATTAGATGATTTATGCTTAAAATTGGATTCATTTTCATTTTATGCCTCCAACATTTATTGGATAAAAGTAAAAATACTTGACAAACATATATAATCATTTTTTTAGTTAGTTCCTTTCATTCCTGCCATTACAACAGCTAGGTGTTAACTACCTTTTAAAGTAATATTATTGTATTATTAGAGTGCAATGTAATATTTCAAAAAAACTCGTTGTTGCGTATCGGGTACGCCATCGAGCATAGAATTACCTTTAAAGTAATATTAATATTTTATTCAAAAATATGGATAAATATGAAAATGTCATATTCTTTATTTACTTGGGGTGTTACAGTTCGGGGTTCCCTAGAGCTCAATGGATGAAGTATGATTAGAACATGGTTCTCAAAAATGTATGGCCCAAACTATTCATGAGTCCTTGTTTTAGAATTTAAAATATTTAAATTAAAATTAAATTTATTTAAATTAAAAATAAAACCTTAATCACGCTTTATCCCTCTCTGTCACATCCCGTGTTTCGAACCGGTTAAAATACGAAGGTTTTTGAAATTTTTTATTATCAATGGGTCGGTTTTAAAAACCGATCATTAGAACAAGGTCCCGAGTTTTGGAACCATTTTAAGTGGTGATATCGGACTGCATGTGGTAGGTTTAACCATGCGGGTCAGCCATACGGGATACCCCGGGTATCCGGTAGGAGGCGCACAGGCTGTGCATGGTTTTTCAGACGGTGCGAGTCAAGAAGTGTGGTTTATCCAAATTTAAAACATGAATTTTTATTTAATTAAATAAAATTTAAAAGGATTTAATTAAATATGTGTAACGTATATATATAATCTTTTGCGAATGCATTAATGGGTCAGGACATAATTAATTATTTTTTATGATAACTAATTGCATTGCATTATTTAATTGTGAATTAATTAACGCGTTGGAATAATTAATTGTTTATTGAAATGTTTACTAAATGGAGAGTGTCATATCTTAATGAAGAAGCCTTTTTAATTTTGGGTAAGATGATATTAAAGGTATGTTTATTGAAAAATAATAATTATATAATTGTAATTATTAATTATAGTATATTATGTTTTATTTTATTTTATTTAATTAATTAATTTTTTTTAAAAAAATAGGGGGGTGAGACCCCCCCTTCTTCTCCCGTTAGGGGGCGTGAAACTAGAAACCCAAGTGCGGCCCCCCTCTCCGTCTCATCCTCCCTCTTCTGACCCCGCGGTAGCCGGACCACTGGTGTGGCGGCCACTCTCCCTCTCCTTCTCCCTCGATCGAGCCGTGCAACCCAGCACCCGAGAGGGCTCCCCCCTTATCGCAATGAGCTCCTCCTCCCTAAGAACTCCTACTATTATCTTTATTCCCTTGGATTTCAACTGGTTTTTTGCCCGATCCTCCATCGTAAGCTACCCTTTCCGTTATCCTCCCCGTTTCCGGCATTATATCGACATAAACGGCACCCGGTGAGGTGCGGCCTAACCCTAGGGCTTGTAGGTGATCCGATTTTCATCATGCACTTGTTCTAGGTTGGTGCAGATGTTCACTTAGTATAGCATCCACCCTTTTTATCACATAACCTTTCATTACATTTTACAAAACCGAGGATCTTTATGGTTTAGTGTCTTGGAAATCCGGAACTTAAAACATGAAAAAATAAAACATTCTTCTTAAACACTTGAAAGGCTTTTCCTCATGTCCATCCTAGGTTCATTACTGCATCACATAACCTGGGGACATACAACAAAAGTAAGGGTGAGCAGAATGCCCAGTAAGGGAAACAAGAGAAACATTTTACATGTGAACTTGAGATACTTCAATAAGGTCATAAAATAACTTTAAGGCATGAGAATGAAATCATGAAGAATATCATAATAAAAATAACATTTTTCATAACATGAATATGTGGCTGCAACATTTAATATAAACAATAATATACATATCACCAAGGTCCATCCCCAAGGTGTCATTTGAAAATTACCAAGGTTATTCACCAAGATATCGTGAAAATTGTAATCTCTAGTGGTTATATCATTACCCAATGCATTAGAGCGCTATCAGGGTGCACCCTTAAATTTGCCTTTATTATAATGTGAGCCACATATATCATCATCAAACATTTAATAAATAACCTATATAGCATAAAATAAATGGGGTTCATTTCATAATCATAACGTTTTAGAAACTGCTTTAAAGACATGATCTTAATTTCACTTTAAACCCACGAAAAGGGAAAGCGGGTCTCATGTATGTAAATCCCAGAATTTAAAATAGAAAATTTTGATATATATGTGAATTCCCTTGTAGAAATATGATCTCTGAGTATTCACTTGATAACATAAAATAATTTTGAGAAAATAGAGAGGCATTTTGAGACGAAAATTCTGCATCATAACGACTATCTTACAAGGTTTTTAGAAAACATTGAAAAGAGGGGGGACATGGGTCAAACATTCATAAATGACCCATAAAACAGTAGAAGGAGAGAATTTAAGGGATTTATGAACATGGTAATGAAATTTGAAAATATACCATATGAAATGAAGAACATGAAAGGAAGACAAAAATAAGATTTCTTTTATGAAAATTCGACAGCCTAACAGCGTTACATAAACTTCAACCAAAAATGAATTGATGATGTCAAATAGGGTCTCTCATCATATGAAAATAAATGATCAGTATGATAGATATAGAGATCATACCCCAAAATAATAAAGAGGAACATGCAAGACTTGGCATGGAATTAGAACTTTGAAAAGGAGAAGGGTGAAAGAATCCCTTAAAAATTTGGCAGCCTAACGGTGTCACATAAACTTCAACAAAAATGAATTGATGAGATCAAATAGGGTCTCTCATCATATGAACATAAGATTCCCGTATGATAGATATAGATATAATACCCCAACATAACAAAAATGAACTTGAAAAAATTGACATGAAAGTAGAACTTCAAAACGAGAAGGGTGAAGAACCACTTAAAATTTCGACAGCCTAACGGCGCCACATAAAACTTCAAAAAACTGAATTGAAGAGATGAAATGGGGTATCTCATCATATGATCATAAAATATCAGTATGATAAATATAAAGATCATACCCCCAACATAATAAAAAGGAACTTGACATACTTTACATGATAATAGATCTTGAAAAAATGAAAAGGGAGAACGAATCTGTCACAAAAATTTCGGCAACCTAACGGCGCCACTTAAAACATCATAAAATGAAATAATGAGAGTAAGAGGGAATATCTCATTATGTGAACATGAAAAGGTCAGTAAAATGAGTATAAAAGAACACCCTTTAACATAAGAACATGAAGCATAAAATAAATTACATAAAAGAGATTTCTTGAAAAGAAAGAGAGAGATCGGATCCCTTACCTTAAAACGTAACTCTTAAAACTCAAAGGTTTGGACCTTCAGGGCTTGGGGGAACCATGGGAGGACTCCTTGGGAGGTAAGGAGACCCGAACATCGTTGGGGGAGAGTTGGGAGTGAAAAATAAAGGAGGAAAGGGTGGGTATTTATAGGGAAAGTGGGGGGACAAGGCATTAATGGCCAAGGGACACCTCACAAGTGCTTTTCTCAAAACCATGTGTTCTCCCTAGGAATTTACCATGGAGTTTGGACACATGGGGCCCCCAAAACAATAATTCATCACCCTTGGCCGGAAAACCCTTAAAATATCTCATGACATTGTCATGACACAGTTATGATGTCATTAAACATACTGAAAACCTAAAACTGAATTTTTACTATTCACTGAAAATTCAGCTTTCTCTGAAAAAGCCCAAAATTTCACATTAACCGAATATCAAGGCTCTGATTTCAAAAATGAACTCCATTTTATAAAAATAATTTTCTAAATATTTTTAATTTTATTTTTAAATAAATACACTATTCACCGAAAATTCATTTTTTTAGAAAAATCTCCAAAAATTACCATAACATAATATCGATGCTCTGAGTTCAAAAATAAAGTCCATTTTATAAAAATAATTTTCTAATTATTTTTAATTAAATTTTTAATTAAAAAACGCTATTCACCCGGAAAAACTAATACTTGACTAATAATTTATGAAACCATTATTTAACCATTTCATTGAATCACATTACTTAAATCAAGGTTCCTTGATTATACTAATACTTTATTTAAGAGATATTACTAATCCATTTGGACTCATTACTAATCCTAATAATAAAATCACTATTCATATTTAACTATTCATCAAAAATCAAGTTGATCTTATTAGAATCTAAATTTCGTACTGAACATAATTGTAGAAGACCATTTTTTGCAAATCATTACACATTTATAATTATTTAAGGTTTACAAAATCATTTTTAAAATATACTTTTTCTAAAATTCATCAAAAATATGCATACTATATTTATCCGGTCATTTGAAAATTCATAAACTTCATCATAAGAAGAAATCCCAATTTTTATTTAAAACAAAGGATTACAAAAGGTAGTTACAGTCTCCTTACATAGCCCCTTATCACACCAGCATAGGACCTAAGTTTAAGGTGTGCTAAGGTGAGAGAATCCGAGGGAGGCTCGGCCAACATCGCACGAGTGGTAATTTCTATCAGTTTCAACTTCTCACGAAGGCGATCCCATTATAGATTCACACGATGAAGTTCAGCTTGGGTTTGGTCCAGGGCAAAGCGCAGTGGTTTTACCACCTTCCCAAGTTCTGTTAGATCAGCTTCGATTGGTCCAAGACTACTGGGTGAGGCCATCGAATCTTCTTTCTATATTAATTAACCAAGATTACTTGTATTTAGAGACAATAATCAAAACATTTAGTTTTCAGCGGTCATATTGACCAATGGTCATATAACAGTCAAAAACCAACGGTATCATTTTAATTATACTCATGTTATCAAATGAAACATTTTTGTTCAGTATAAAAATATAATAAAATAACACATAAAATTAGGAAACAAGATTTATTCAAAATGTTGTGTGGTTACAATCTTCCCCCCTTAAGAAATTGCGTCCTCGCAATTTTTTTAAAATTAGGATTTGAAATTTCATTGAAAGTCCCACATCGGAAAAGGAGTCAGTAAAACTATTACTTTAAAAGAATGAAAGGGAAGTTCGAAGGTCACCTGAGCTAGCCCATACAAGGATTCCATGTAGGAAAACATGGACATGGACGAAAAACAAAGGGTCAAGTTCTAAGGGAGAGTGATAGAGAACATGATTAGGAGAAAGTTAACCATAAGAAAATCCCAAACTTATGATGTGTGTAAACGGTCATTGATTACCTAGTTGGAAACGTAAACCAACAACATTTTTGTTTTATGTTCCTTTTCATAATTTTGAGGAATTCATTTACTACATAGAAAAAAAACATAAGAAAATATACCTACCTTCATGTAGAGTTTCATGCTTTTATATGTTTCTACCAAAACTAATCTTTTCTCCAAAAGATGAGCATTCAAAACTACTTGGTCTCATCAAAAGACAAGAATAATCTTCTAGATAATCACATAATACACAAAAGATTAACTATCTATATCTTCTATCATTAAACATTATACAAAAAACAGAAAGGGTAAGGTAAAACAACTCTTAAAAAAGAAAAAATCACATAGGAAGGGAAACTATTTTTAAATCTTCAAAGTTCCATGGTACTAGCCAAAGTTCATCATAGACCATCCCATAAATAACGGTCCTTAAAATTCCTCAAAAATAAACCAAACTAAGATTGAAACCCAAATACAAGAGGGATTTGATAACATTGTCTTCCAAAATAAACATCATTTATCATCTCCAAACAACATCAACCACACCTAACATCTTATAAAAAAAGTAGCTAACCTAACCATATTTTACCCATGATAGGTTAATCATTTCCATAAGTAACCTAAATTACTATAAGTCCACCATAAATTCATTAATTCTTCAAAATATAAGTCAACCTTTCTCCGCAATGAAAATACTGTAGTTATATATTTACCTTGATCATATAGGGTCCTCAAAATAGTGAACGTCTTCCAAAATAATAATCTTCTTTTAATACACTAATCATCTCTATCGTATTAATACAGCAATCGTAGCAATTCCTATCACATTGGTTGTTGGGACATGTTATTCCATTTCCCGCCATTAATTAAGAAAAGAAGCTATAATTAGGGGCTTAAATACTTAGCCAATAATCATGAAAATAAACTTAAAGCATATAAGGATAACTTGTATAAGAGAAGTGTACCCTAACTTGTGATCCCCTAGGTTCCCATCTATGTTATCCATGATCATATATTCTTATGTGAACCTTTATTTTATTTTATCTTTGTTCCTTCAACAATGGTCCATAATAAGCTTATGAATTTACCAATGCATATCCCATGGGAGTGTCATAACCAAGAGTGCAGCAAGGCCCGTTGTCGTGTACCAGTTCCCGTTCGAGTCTAGCTCAAAGCGGTGTTTTCGGGTTTTACCCCTATCTACATCTATGCCAGAGCCACCTCTACCTGCTCGTATCTTGACAGGGATGTATTTGCTTGGAAACCCCTTACTCAATACTCACCAAAATACCAGGAATATTTCCTATATTTAAAATTTTCTATAGGGTTCTTCCTAGAGTTTTCATATCCTAATTTCCACAAATAACTAAACCTCCCTTTGATTCCAACTATAGATTCCTCCCTTTTTATCACATAAACTTTCATTACATTTTACCAAAACGAGGATCTTTAAGGTTTAGTGTCTTGGAAACCAGGAACATAAAACATGAAAACATAAAACATTCTTCTTAAACACTTGAAAGTCTTCTTCTCATGTTCATCCTAGGTTCATTACTAAATCACATAACCTGGGGACATACATCAAAAGAAAGGGTCAGCAGAAAGCCCAGTAAGGGAAACAAGATAATCATTTTACATGTGAACTTGATATACTTCAATAAGGTCATAAAATAACTTTAAGGCGTGAGAATGAAATCATGAGGAATATCATAATAAAAATAAATTTTTTCATAACTTGAAGATTTGGCTGCAACATTTAATATAGACAATAATGATCATATCAACAAGGTCCATCCCCAAGGCGTCATTTGAAAATTACCAATGTTATTCACCAAGATATCGTGAAAATTGTAATCTCTTGTGGTTACATCATTACCCAATGCATTGGAGCGCTATCAGGGCGCACCCCTAAATTTTCCTTTATTATAATGTGAGCCACATATATCATCATAAAAAATTTCATAAATAACCCATATAGCATAAAATACATGGGTTTCATTTCATAATCATAACGTTTTAAAAACTGTTTTAAAGACATGATCTTAATGTCACTTTAAACCCACGGAAAGGGAAAGCGGGTCTCATGTATGTAAATCCCAGAATTTAAAATAGAACATTTTGATATATATGTGAATACCATTTTAGAAATAAAATCTTTTAGTATTAACTTTATAACATAAAATAATTTTTAGAAAAGAGAGAGGCATTTTGAGACGAAAATTTTTCAGCATAACTGCTATGTTACAGGGTTTTTAGAAAACATTGAAAAGAGAGGGGACATGGGTCAAACATTCATAAAAGACCCATAAAACAGTAAGGTGAAGAATATAAGGGATTTAAGAACATGGTAATGAAATTTGAAAATATACCATATGAAATGAAGAACATGAAAGGAAGTCAAAAATAAGATTTCTCTTATGAAAATTCGGCAGCCTAACAACGTTACATAAACTTCAACCAAAAATGCATTGATGATGTCAAATAGGGTCTGTCATCATATGAACATAAAAGATCACTATGATAGATATAGAGATCATAACAAAACATAATAAAACGGAACATTCAAGACTTGACATGGAATTAGAACTTTGAAAAGGAGAGGGGTGAAAGAATCCCTTAAAAATTCGGCAGCCTAACGGCGTCACTTAAACTTCAACAAAAATAAATTGATGAGATCAAATAGGGTCTCTCATCATATGAACATAAGATTACAGTATGATAGATATAGATATCATTCTCCAACATAACAAAAAGGAACATGAGATAATTGACATGAAAGTAGAACTTCAAAACGAGAATGGTGAAGAACCACTTAAAAATTCGGCAGCCTAACGGCGCCACTTAAAACATCAAAAAACTGAATTGAAGAGATCAAATGGGGTCTCTCATCATATGATCATAAATGATCAGTATGAAAAATTTAGAGATCATACGCCAACATAATAAAAAGGAACTTGAAATACTTTACATGATAATAGATCTTCAAAAAATGAGAAGGGAGAATGAATATGTCACAAAAATTTCAGCAGCCTAACGGCGCCACTTACAACATCATAAAACGAAATAATGAGAGTAAGATGGGATCTATCATTATGTGAACATGAAAAGGTCCATAAAAGGAGTATAAAATAACACCCTTTAACATATGAACATGAAGCATAAAAGAAATTACATAAAAAAGATTTCTTGAAAAGAAAGAGAGAGATCAGATCCCTTACCT
This sequence comes from Viscum album, assembly GCA_963277665.1. Classification (NCBI taxonomy): domain Eukaryota; kingdom Viridiplantae; phylum Streptophyta; class Magnoliopsida; order Santalales; family Viscaceae; genus Viscum; species Viscum album. The sequence goes on along the minus strand of OY728147.1, from coordinate 1,349,810,978 downwards.
TAAAACGTAACTTTTAAAACTCAAAGGTTTGGACCTTGAGGGATTGGGGGAACCTTGAAAGGACTCCTTGGGAGGTAATGAGACCATAACATCGTTGGGGGAGAGTTGGGAGTGAAAACTAAAGGAGTAAAGGGTGGGTATTTATAGGGAAAGTGAGGGGACAAGGCATTAATGGCCAAGGGACACCTCACAAGTGCTTTTCTCAAACCCATGTGCTCTCCCTTGGAATTTACCTTGGAGTTAGGCCACATGGGGCCCCCAAAACAATAGTTCATCACCCTTGGCCGGAAAACCCTTAAAATATCTCATGAAATCATCATGAAACAGTTATGATGTCATTAAACATACTGAAACCCTAAAACTGTATTTTTACTATTCACTGAAAAATCAACTTTCTCAGAAAAATCCCAAAATTTCACATTAACCAAATATCAAGGCTCTGATTTCAAAAATGAATTCCATTTTATAAAAATAATTTTCTTAATATTTTTAATTTTATTTTTAAATAAATACACTATTCATTGAAAATTCATTTTTTTAGAAAAATCTCCAAAAATTACCATAACATAATATCGATGCTCTGAGTTCTAAAATAAAGTCCATTTTATAAAAAATATTTCTAATTATTTTTAATTAAATTTTTAGTTAAAAAACCCTATTCACCTGAAAAAACTAATACTTGACTACTAATTTATGAAACCATTATTTAACCATTTTATTGAATCACATTACTTAAATCAAGGTACCTTGATTATATTAATACTTTATTTATGTGAGATTACTAATCCATTTGGACTCATTACTAATCCTAATCATAAAATCACTATTCATATTTTACTATTCATCACAAATCAAGTTGATCTTATTAGACTCTAAATTTCGTACTGACCATAATTGTAGACGACCATTTTTTGAAAATCCTTACAGATTTTTAATTATTTAAGGTTTACAAAAACATTTTTAAAATATACTTTTTCTAAAATTCATCAAAAATATGCATAATATATTTATCCGATCATTTAAAAATTCATAAACATCATCATAAGAAGAAATCCCAATTTTTATTTAAATTAAAGGATTACACAAGGCAGTTACAGTCTCCTTACATAGCCCCTTATCACACTAGCATAGGACCTAAGTGTAAGGTGTGCTAAGGTGAGAGAATCCAAGGGAGGCTCGGCCAACATCGCACGAGTAGTAATTTCTATCAGTTTTAGCTTCTTGCGAAGGCGATCCCATTCTAGCTTCACACGATGAAGTTCAGCTTGGGTTTGGTCCAGAGCAAAGCCCAGTGGTTCTACCTCCTTCCCAAGTTCTGTTAGATGGGCTTCGATCGGTCCAAGACTACTGGGTGAGGCCATCGAAACTTCTTTCTATATTTATTAACCAAGATTACTTGTATTTAGAGACAATAATCAAAAAATTTATTTTTCAGTAGTCATATTGACCAATGGTCATATTACAGTCAAAAACCAACAGTATCATTTTAATTGTACTCATGTTATCAAATGAAACATTTTTTTGGGTATAAAAATAAGATAAAATAACACATAAAATTTGGAAACAATATTTATTCAAAGTTTCAGGTCATTACACTTAGGGTCCCTAGATGAACGTTCCAGCAACCGCCGCCAAAATTGAAGTGGTTTGAGTTGTTACAGATCATTGGATTGGTTTCAGGGTAAGTTCATCATCATTTCCTTTGTTTCACACTTTCTTAATTTGGGGATTTTGATGTTTATGAGTCCCCAATTTGTCATTGGTATTCTGTTGTGCTTCGTGTTGTGGTTCCGTCTTCATTTTGGTTTGTCAACAACACCCAAGGTAAGGCTTAATTGATGTCGGTTTGTTTTGCCTTACCTAAATTGATTTCTTTTTGTGTCTTAAGATTTGTTGTATTTATCATGTAGTGTATTGGTATGTTTCATCTGGTTTCGAGTTTCCGGAATCTCAGAGACTCACCTTTGCATGAATAGGTTAGTGTATATATGTATGTAGGTTCCCCTGTTACACATTTATTCATTCATGGAAATGTGTATACGTGTATGGGGCTAGGTGTGCCTATATACATATATGAAAATGCATGTGCATGTGACTGGAGACTAGTGTATGCATATAAGCACATGTGTAAAGTTCCCCTTGCATGTATTCAGGGGCCATGTGAATACATGCATAGGGGAAAGTTGTTCTTGCATGTGTGTGAAGGTTCATATGCTCAGTTGGGGAGTAGTAGTGGCTCTTAGTTAGAAACCACCAAGAGCCTAAGTGGACGGATGGATCCACCTGGAGGTAGGGTCCCCCTCCATTCCCTTTAAATTTATGTAAAGTAATATTGAGTTTAATATTGCACTACCTTAGCATTTTAATTATGCAATTTTAGTTCTGATTAAATGCTTCTGTGAAAATCATGTGATTTTCAAGAATAAGGTAAAAGAGGTTTCTTGGTCGCTAAACTAACGATTTAATAATAATAACTCTCTTCCGAGGTGTGCAACCTTCAATCTAGAAATTTAGCAATATCATTTCATGATTGCCTTCCTTATTTCTTGGCTTCTTATTTTGTTAAGTGTTGAATGAGTTTTAAAATAAATGTTAAATATCAGTAAATGAATTGTTTGACAATGTAATGAAATGTTTTCTAATGAAACTCCTCCAATAGAGGTGAGCTGTCTTCAAGATAAAAATATAGTAGTAGATTTTTTTCCTTGCTTTATTAAATGTCTTATGACTCTTTATTCTTGACATTATACTTGATACATGACATGATTGTACTTGTACCTTACTGGTTACCTCAAATGATGTTTCTTCTTGAAAAATAATAAATGAACCACGAAACCTCTTAAGTTCATGGCTTAACAAGTAATTAGAACTTTTAGTGCAGGGTGTTTACCCTCTTCTCTTTACAACGACACTTATGTCATGCCACATCATGTGACGCTTGTCGAAACCTTTCAACGATGCATCGTTATCTCTTATTGAAATTCTAGTGGGGTTCACTCATGCACATTGTGGCATTCGTTTAGGTTGAAGCCCATCCAGAGTTCCCAATTTGCCTCTATGACACCCCCTTGGGTGTGGCCCACCTAAACGCCTCACTTTATTCCATGTTCATTAAGTTATAAATGTAACATGATAGTTTGAATTGAATGCCTTTTTTGAACAATTCTGTTAGCTTGTAGCATTTAATGTTATTAATTACCCATCATTGATGCATGTTGATGCCATATAGTTTTGTTTCCCTTCTATTTCTCATGCATGTTCCAGAATTATGATTAAAGATAATTAATTATGAGAACTAATTAGGAAAATATGAGAACTCATTTGGATAAATAAATGTGAAGAATTAATTATGAAATGGTAAATTTGTAGATGGATTAATTAATTGATAAATGGTAATAAATAAATGAGATTCTAGGTCCTAGACATGGCATTCTAGTCCAATTTAAAAGTTGGGTTTGGACATGGCATTACTTCCCAATTGTTATCCAAGCTTGTGATATAGGGTGTTAGACATGGCGATATACACCAAATAATTATCTAGGTGTTATACATGGCGATCTACAGCAAATGTGATTCGGGGTGTTAGACATGGAGATCTACACCAAATGAGAATTGGGTTGATTGACATGGTGTTCAACCCCAAATGAATGATAATAATAATTTATAAATAGAATGAGAGATTTGATGAAAACCCGAGTGAAATGTGATCAAATATAGAATGGTAGGAATGGATGGATTTTCAAAGTGAGTTGAAATGAGAAGTGAATAAATAGAGTAAGTGAGAAAAATGATAAAAAGTATTTTTATGCTTCCACCAAATGTACTTGTGTGATTTATGTAGGTTCTTATTATGGCTATGGGATGAGGCAGGTATTGCTGTCAGGTGTCCTTTTTGGAACATGGACGGGCATTTATTGTTTTATTGTATCGTTATTGTTTGGAAATACTAGAACACCGTTGAATTATATTTCATTGTCTAGAGTGGGCTATACCTCCATGGTTCCAGCCTACTGAGATATATATCTCACACCCTACTCGGGCCGCCATTGCACTGGGGTACCTGGGTAGATTCTATTTGGTTACAAGACCTTGTCGTTGTTGTTTCTTGTACGTGGAGTTAGGAGCAAAGGACCGAGCTAAGGCTCGAGATGCTTATGGAGATCTTCCTCGAGCTTGAGTCTTTGGTTTATTTACATCTTGAATTGATGTGTTAGTGTGGTGTGTGGTTTACTACTGTAAGAACCTTGTTTTTGCAATAAAATACATTGGAATATTATTGATTTTATTCTAGAGAAGCGCCTTGAGATGACGTGTGATTCCAAGCCCCGGTGTGGCCGGAATTAAATTATCAGTGTGTTCACACTAGGAATGCCAAATAAATTGAATAACTATAATTGTCAACCCAGATCAAAAATATGAGTGTATGGATGGGTCCGAAATGGGGTGTTTAACCTTGTAACGACAAAAAGCAGGTTGGCGCAGGATGTTGGGACCCCTCACCCATTACCAGAACATTAAATAGATAAATAAAAAAATTAATTTATTCATTTAATGGTTAAACATAAGTATCTCTTAAACGGTGGCTTGGATAAGGAAACCGAGAGCACCGTTGAGTCAGGAGCGTTTGGTTTACCCTAGGTGGGGTGTAACTATCACGGGCACAATCCTTCTATGAAAAATGCCGCCATGGGCGTTTTCGTAATTTAGCGGCTTCAGATGTTAAATCTTATAACTATTGAATAGTGGCTCTGATTAAAATTATGAGACCACCGTTGTGCTCGGGAGGTGGTGTTCAGCGTATGGGAGGCTTAACCTTGACCCCGCAGAGAGTTTCAGATGCGGGTTAAATTGGGGGTTAAATTAATTAAAATTTTAATTACTGTTTGTTCTTTATTTAAAACATAACCCACACCCTCATCCCCTTGAACCCCTCAGAATTCTCCTGGATGAAGAGCTCTCCCACCTCCCCCAATCCCTCCTCCATTCTCATCATGCTCCCTTCGGCGGGCGATGACGGATCTTCGTCGGATCGCAGTGGAAGCAAGGCGAACATGTCATCATCGACTGACGAACAAATTGAGTTAGGATTTATTCCGATTTCATTTTTAGATTGAGGTTGTTCTCATAAATTCAATCATCCTCGTATTGTTTTTTTTCATTTCCTTCATCAATCATTGATGATCGAACTAACATGTCATCTCCGTGTTGAAATCCAATAAATTTATCCTAAATACATCTGTTCTTCGCGTATAGTCATTGCCCACTTTTGGACGCATTAACCCACAGATGGATTGATAAGCAGAGGTGCGAGCAGGGGTAACCAGGGTAGGGTGGTCGAGCGGCATTCAGCAGGCCGACGTGCGGTGGTGGTCGAGTTTCGGCAGTGAGCCGATTCGGATGAGGGGGCGGCACCGGGGGTAGGCGAAGCAGTAGGGGGGCTGCGGCCGCCGGGGTGGCGGAGCAGTGAGCGGAGGAGCAGCGACGGGCAGTTCAGCTGCAGTGTGGCGTGGCTCTGCTACGAGAGGTGAAGCCACCAGTGTTTAGCAAGGGTGTGCTACCGGGGGTGCAGGCCGGTCGTGCTTGGAGGAGGAGCCCGAGGCCTATCCTCGTGCGTTCATTGGAATCCCGGACCCGCAAAATACGGGTCCTACTGGCTTGTCAAGTAAGACAAGCCAATGCCGGTTTACTGGGGGAACAATAACCCATGCATTGCGGGTCCTGTTGTGCCATTTGGAGTGAAGACTGGATAGTAGGCTGGTCTATTTGAAGAAGCCGGACACGAGGGGTCTGGTAGTGTCCAGGTGGACCGCAACCAGCGGGCCGTGGTGAGCAGGACGGTGTCGGTCGGTCTGGACCGGGCCATTCTGGGCCCCTTGTGTTCAAGGGGCCGTAATTCCTAAACGGCGTGTCCGTTTGACGCTCCGTCTGTGGCTGCAGGTCTGTGTTAACAAGGAGGATGTTTTGAGGTATGTTTTGGGGTTTTGGGTTCTGCACCCGAAGGCAAGTTCCCCGAAACGTTGTACATTAATAATATTAATTTTTATTAAAGTTGCGTCGGACGTGGTTCCAGAGCCGAATGTCCATTTGATGCACCATCAGAAGAGCTATGGCACTGGAGCTGAGATGGTCTATCCAAGATGGTTCGGAACTTTTGCGGGTTGCTTTCGTTGCTCGACATCACAAAATGAAATGAGAGTGATTAATTAATTAATTAATTAATTAATTGTTGTGTCGGACCTAACTCTTGCTTGGGATGTCCGATTGATGCGCCGTCAGAGGCAGCATGACCCCAATCCTCGTGCGGATAATCCAAGATTCATTATGAAGCGTTCAGGTTGGTGAAGGAGTGTGGGCCCCAAAAAAAGGCCCATTTTCATAAACGTGGGGAGTTGTAGCTTATGTATTTGGGGTCCGTTTTAGGCGCTGTCAATGGTGTTGTGAGCCTGGAATCAAGGCAAAATTGACCGGGGTGGTTTCAGGAATTGATGTTGGAGTTGAGGCATGGGCTCCATCAGTAGTCTCTTATGCTGTGTGCTGTGATTTTTTGCGCCCTTTTCACCAGACGTCCGTTTGAGGCGTTTGTGTAGTTGTTTCTGCGTGTTTTTTTGAGAGCATCGCAATGGCGTAGTTTCCCAAACGAGTATCAGAGTCAGGGTGTGAGCCCTATACAGGATGGCTACGGTGTCCATTTCAGGCGAGTAAGTAGTCTATCTCGCATGTATTTCTGCGAGGTTTACAACGGTATGATCAGTTTGGATGTGCGGAGTCTCATTCAATATCTCATTTAAATGGGGTAGCATGAAAGGTGTACTAGGGTTGGTTCTTCCTATAGTGTTTATAGGGAAACCTTGGAATGTGATTGAGGTCACTCCTGCGAGAGTAAAGATAGTGTTTAAAGAGATGTGTTTGGTTGTGCTAGGACCGTGGAGGAAGAAGGTTGGAGAAGTTTCATTTATTCTTTTTTGTTGACTTTGGGTGCCGTGTGCATGATAGCCCTTGGGCTGGATATGTGGTATACTCTGGGATTATACGGGAATGTTTGGTGGTTCAAGTTGTAGTTTTTACCTCAGAACGTTTCTGCACTAGCTTTAGTGATGAGTTAGGGCCACATGTCATGTGGACCCCTTGTGTGAGCCATGTACTTATTTACGTGCCTTTTACCTCTCACGAAGTAGAGAGTCCTTCTGTTTTAGTTGGTTTCGACCAGTAGGGTTGAGTGGGATCCCCCTGGTTCTGTTATCAATGGTTTGCACAGTAGAGTTGTTTGGGTTCCTATGTTTCTTCAGCTATGAGGGTTTTTAGTATCATATCCCTTTAACCAGACTACGCCATCATTTATGACTAATTGCGTTCATATAGTGTGGATGTTTTCCCACTATCTAGAATGAGTTGTCTCGGTCCGCTTCGACAGTGACTCGGCGGATTGGAAGATGATTGCCCTGAGAGGCCCGGGGAGATCCTCAGGTCTCTTCGTGTACCCTGGTAGAGTTCTTTGGGTATAAGGGTGACCAACACATTACGCAGGCCCCGATCCTCAACCCAGAAGGTTGTTTCCAGTAGGGTAAGGATCCCCCAGTGAGCCATGGGCACAGACTCCCTAGCTGTGTATCGAGATATTATCTTCCTTCCACGATCTTTCTCTATGTGTTCTGGTTTCCAGTGGTGTACCATCCAGTAGGGATGGCCAGTGAGGTACCATCGAGCAGGGATGGCCAGCGTGGAAACCTCCAGTAGGGATGTATAGTGGTGTACCACCGAGCAGGGATGGCCAGTGGGGTACCATCCAGCAGGGTTGGCCAAAGTGGTTCTGGGTCTCCCTCCAGTGGATTACCCTTTCATAGGGTTGGGAAGCGGGAACCCTTCGACTTTGAGATGACCTCTCGACTGTATAATAGTGATGAGTTGTGTCTTGACGCTCTTCCATAACTCTCAAGTAACAGGGACCCTATCCCCACCGAGACAAATCCTTGTGACGTGACCTAAAACAGTGAGGGCGAGTCGGTGCCACCCAATGCAGATAGTGTCATGGTTTAGTGATTTGATCCCCTTTACTTGCAGTTCAGGGTAGGAGTAAGGATACTGGGCATCAATTATGTTTACTTCTGGGACTGTTGGCTACTCACTTTCATGGGCTAAGCTATGGGATGGATATTCCCTATATGATCTTGTTCAGGTTTCTTGACAGAGCAAATATATGTCTATACCTTGTTGTAGTACCCACTTCTTGGGTTATTGTTACTCTTCTTCTAGGAGAGAAGAAGACACACTGGGTATGCCACGTGCTCTCAGTATCTATATTTTCGTGGTTGGACGAGTCTAGTATCTTGATATAGGTAGCTTAGAATCGACGAGAAGTTCATATTCTCACCATTTTTAGCTCCAAGTGTTTTGGTGAGTCTACTTCCTTCCTCTTATTGGGTTGAGTTTTACTCTTTACTACACTCTATGTTGTACTCCTTTACATTTCCTTGTTTGGTCTACTGCTCACCTCTTTAGTACCTCATTTGTTTCTACCTCAAGCCTTCAGGGCATCCTATAGAGTATTTTTGCACTCACCACGACATGGGCATTGCCCACAATTGGTGTGCCCTTATAGACAACAGACAGGTTGGTCGTGATGTCAGAGGATCTTAGGATATTGGTATCTTGGACCGTGTGCGGTGGTTGTTTTCGGGTTCCAGGTGTGGTACTCTCCCATCTGTTTAACTTTTGTTTACCTGTTTCCCAGTTGTGGCATTTTTCTGGTTGGGCGCGTGTTTTCCCCTTTTCAATTAATTTTACCTTTAGCACTCTCTTTGTACTGTTAAGAGGATGATGCACTCTGTGGTTTATTTATAGCAGTTGGTAATTTACTTTTCTTCTTACTATTCACTTATTCATTGAGTGTGTTGTGTGTGTGTGTGTACATGTACTCAGGGAAAGGCCTCTTCAAGTTATTAATCCTTCGACACATGTCGCCAGCACCTGGCCTATAGAGGTGGGCTTGGGGTGGTTACGGATCATGCCCGGGTATGGTCGGGTCATGAAAAAGTGGTATTAGATGTGTTTTGTTCCTTGGTACATTGTTCGAACGTCCCTAAAAAAGAACTTATTTGGGATTTAGGGGAACAGTGTTAAGGTGTCTCATGAGCGGCTCTCAGGCCAGGGAGTCCAGTGATGGTGCGGCGGCCTATGTATCCATTCACCACGACCCTGATAAGCCTCTTGTCGACTCGGCATGTTGAGACACTTGTTGCAGGGGAAATTGGTTTGTGCATCACAATGGATTGAGTCTTTGACTATCCTTCTTGAGTCAGCTCCCCATTACTATTACTGTTATATACATACATGCTCATCTGATCACAGTGCTCCTTGATAACATTCAAGATGTCTCTGTGAGGACAGCCATCCAGGATACCAGCTTTGGTTCGTGACGATGACCCTGTGAGCTATGAGGCCTCAGTCTAGGACCCATAATGTGTGTCCCTTTCTCCGGTTGGTCCGGTAGCAACACCCCCACCTAGTTGGAAGAAAACAGCTTCAGCAGAGAAGACTGAGCTTGAGCGAAGGTTAAGTGCGATCCATGAATTCCAGCGACAGAGACCGTTGAGGTTCAGTGGTGAGCCAGACCCTCAGGCAGCAGTGGTTTGGCTCGAGATAGTGGTTTTTCTTTTCAGGCTTGTGCAGACGCCAATAGATCTAATGATGGCTTTGGCTGCCAGCCTTTTCAACAGAGCAGCTAGGCGTTGGTGGAGTCTTGTGACTCACTTTCATGATGAGTTGTCACTTTCGTGGGGTGATTTTTAGCTGCTGTTTTGTGAGAATTTTTACCCCTGCAGCCTATGCTCCATTCGGATCCAGGAGCTCCTGCTCTTTCAAAAGGGAGGGGTGACTGTGACTGATTATGCGACTGGTTTAGCAGACCATGCATGCTTTTTCCAGGACTAGTTCCACAATGATAACATCCGAGTGCAGATGTTCGAGTAGGTTCTCCGCAGAGAGATTTGTGCTGTCATAGTACACTTGGTCATTTCCACATATGTTGGGGTGATAGAGCAGGCGTTGGTGACAGAGAGATTCCTATCGCATTCTACAGTTGGTGGTGGTAGCAGGCTAGACAGAGCTGAGAGGTCTCCTGTAGCTAGTGGGCGTCGGGTTACAAAATCTCGACGTAGGTTGCTTTATGATAACCGGACTCAGGGGCATGGTCGTACACCATAGTTGCACCAGAGGGCACCAGTGCAGCCTGTAGATCACAGATACTATACTTGCGATGGGAAAGGTCTCCTGGCACAGGCCTGCCTGACCAGGCGTGCTGAGAACATCAGGCATGCACCAAGTGCCCCACCACGGCAGATGCAACACATTGATCGGAGTATTTACCTGAGATCTTATTCTAACAGGGGAGTGAGAGGTTCTATTAGTGGGGGAAGACTATAAGAGGACTTCCCATCACCACTAGGAGGTCCACTTCAGGCTTTGGGAGCTGATAGTAGGGATTGTGGAAAGCCGTGAGCTTTGGATGTCTACGATCCTGCAGAGCGTGAGGTGGAAAGAGTAACAGTTTACGACTCTTCTACTTTTTGCAGTATAATTTTTAGACTCTGTGTGTGTAATGATTTCATCCCTACTCCTTGCATGGGTTGTTACCAGGGTTACACGAGGTGTCAGTGTAACCCTATGTTAGTGAAATAGAGAGCATGGAACCTTTCTCTTTAGTCAATGTTGGCGACTCCTTCACCTTTCAAGCGTGAATGTGTGTCTTGGTCATGGGACATCGACAGTGAAATATTGGGCGATTAGATATCCTTTCATGTTTCATCATATGGATATTTTGAAGGAGGGAATCACTGGGCTTTGTCCTTGGTCCAAATGGTGATTACAGTCATGGCATGTGACGTAGGGGTCTGGTCGGGGAGGCGAGCTACCCACGAGAGCCTTCATGCCATTAGAGACCGTACAAAGGGATGGTGAGGTTCACTACCACCTTTCCCTAACACCAAAGGTTGGTTTGGGTGCATAGCGTCTCCCACATGTCTCACCTGAGAAGAAGTGTGCATGCTCCTATGCACATCATCGGCAAGGGAAGACCTCGCAAGAGCAGACCAAATCCTTTGGTCAGGGTGCGGTGACGCGGGACTGTGCATGAGTTCTTCTTGGTAATGAAGAGCCAGGTGCGGGATTAGTACCATAAGTTGTTCCCTGGTTTTACTTTTTGGTGATGAAAATCATGAAGGATGGAATGATATAAGAACCAAGTTTTCCCTATAAAAGTCTTTAGAATATTCTTGATGTTATTCCAGACAAGATCCTTCAGATGGTTTGTGATTCCTAGCCCCGGTGTGGCTGAAATTAAATTTTCAGTGCGTTCACAGTAGGAATGCCAAATAAATGGGATAACTCCTAAACATTGATCGGATCTGAATTCTAAGTCTATGGATGGATCCGAAATGGAGTTTTTACCCTAGGAACATCATAAAGAATGTCGGCGTGGTGACGTTGGGACCCCTCGCACATTACCGGAACGTCAAACGGATAAATAAAATAATTAATTTATTTGTTTAATGTTTAAACTCAGTTATATCTTAAAAGGTTTCTTGGATAGGGAAACTGAGAGCACCGTTGAGTCCTGAGCGTGTCATTTACTCAAGGGGGAGGGTAACTATCACGGGCGCGGGACTTCTTTGAAAAATGCCACCAGGGGCATTTTCGTAATTTAGCGGCATCGGACGTTAAATATTATAACTCTAGAACAGAGGCTCGAATTAAAATTCTGAGATATCCGTTGTGCTCGAGAGGTGGTTTTTACCCTAGGGAAGGCTTTTCCTCGACCCCTCCGAGAGATTCAGATGCGGGTTAAATTGGGGGTTTAAATTAATTAATTTTTGTTCATTATTTATACATTAACCCACACCCCTCTTCCCATTCCACCCCTCTAAATTCCCCTAGTGGAAGAGCTATCCCACCTCCCTCAATACGTCCTCCATTCTCATCCTCCTCCCTTTTGAGGACGACAACCAAACTTCAGCGGATCACAGTGGAAGCAAGGCGAACAGGTCATCATCGACCGATGAACAAATCGGGGTAGGATTTATTCAGATTTAGTTTTCAGATTAACGTTGTTCTCGTAAATTTGACCTTTCTTGAATTTTTTTTCATTTCCTTCATCAATCATCGATGACCGTACTAAAATGGTCATCAATCCGTGTTCGATGCCTATAAATGTATCTGAAATCCATCAGTTCTTTGTGTATATTAATCACCAACATTTGGACGAATTGACCCACTGATGGATCGATGAGCAGAGGCACGAGCAGGGGGCATGGAGGTGGTGCAGTCGAGTGGTGTTCAGCGGGATGGAATGTGCCGGTGGTTGGGTTTCGATAGCATGCCAGTTCGAAAGAGGTGGCGACACCGGGGGTCAGGCGGAGCAGCAGTCGGCGGCAGCTGATGATGCGACGGAGCCGCGAGCAGAGGAGCGACGATGGGCAGTGCGGTCACGGAGTGTCGCGGTAGGGCCGGGGAAGGCGAAGCCACCGGTTTCTGGTGGCGGGGTGTTGCCAGGTGCGTCGGTCGGTCGAGCTCGGCGGAGGAGCCCGAGGTATGGCCTCGGGCATGCGGACGAAGACAAGACCCGCAAAACACGGGTCCTACTGAAGGTCCGTGTTAACAAGATGGACGTTTTGAGGTAAGTTTCGGGGTTTTGGGTTTTTCACCCGAAGGCGGGTTCCCCGAAACGTTTTACTTTAAAAATATTAAATGTTATTAAAGTTGTGTGGGATGTGGTTCCGGATCCGGACATCCATGTGAACCGCCTTCAGTGGGGTTGTGGTCTTGGAGCTAAGACGACCGTTCAAAGTTGGTTCGGAACCTTTTTGGGTTGGTTTCGTTGCTTGGCTGCATGAAATGAAATGTGAGTGATCAATTAATTAATTAATTGTTGCATCAGACCTAACTCTTTCTTGGGATTACCGATTGGCACGCTGTCAGGGGCAGCGTGACCATAATCCTCGTGTGTACTTTCTAAGATGCTATCAAAAGCATTCGGGTTGGCGATGGAGGGTGGCCCCCACAAGGCCCCATTTTTGTATAACGCAGGGAGTTGTAGCTTATGCATCTGGGGTCCATTTTAGGCACCTTCAATGGATTTTTGATCCTGGCATCGAGGCGATGTTGACCGGGGTGGTTTCATGCGTTGAATCTAGAGTTGAGGCATGGGCCCCACGGGCCATCTATTAAGCTGTGTCGTGTGTTTTGTTTCACCCTTTTTACCAGATATCTGTTCGATGTGTTTGAGTAGTCGATTTTGAATTTTTTTCTGAGAGCATCACGATGGTGTAGTTCACATGACGAGTATCGGAGTCAGGGTGTGAGCCCCATATGGGCCGGCTACAGTGAATAGTAACAAATTCACCGGTTGTCCATTTCGGGCGAGTTAGAAGTCTATCTCGATTGTTTTTCTGTGTGGTTTACAATGCTATGATCTCTTTGGATGTTTAGAGTCTCATTCAAGATATCATTTAAATGGGGAAGCATGAAAGGTGTACCAGAGGTGATTTTCCTGCAATGTTTATATGGAACGATTTCTGTGTGATTGCACTCACTCCTACGAGAGTGATGTGAGTTATTAAAGGGATGTGGTTAGCCATGCTAGGGACGTAGAGGAAGAAGATTGGAAAATTGGCATTTATGCCTATTTTTGTTGACATTCAGTGTCTTCTGCACGATAGACCTTGGGTTGGCAATGTGTTATACTCTAGGAGTATACGGGAATGTATATAGGTACAAGTTGTAGTGTGTACCTGAGAACGTCTGTACACTTTGTTTGGAGATGAGTTAGGGACACACGCCATGGGGGCCCTTGTGTACATCTTGTACTTATTTACGTACCTTTGACCTCTCGCGACGTAGAGGGCCCTTATGTTCTCAGTGGTTTCAACCAGAAGGGTTGAGTGGGTTCGCCCTCGTTCTATTCTTGATGGTTTGTCGGCAGAGTTGTTTGGGTTCCCCTATTTCTTCACCTATGAGGGTTTTCAGTATCACATCCCTTTCACGGGACTGTGACATCATTTACAACTACGTGTGTTCATATAGTGTGGTTGTTTTCCCACTTTCTAGAGTGATTGGTCATGGTCCGCTTTACCAATGACTCAGCAGATTAGAGCATGATTGCCTTGAGAGGCCCGGTGAGATCCCAACGTACCTTCGTGGACCCTAGAAGAGTTCTTTGGGTATTGTGGTGACCAAAACATTACACGGGCTCTGATACTCTACCCAGGAGGTTGTTTCCTGTAGGGTAAGGAGCCCCCAGTGAGCCCTGGGTGAAGACTCCCTAGCTGTGTATTGACATCATATCTTCCTTCTACGATATTTCGTTATGTGTTCCAGTTACTAGTGGTGTATCATCTAGTAGGGCTGGCCAGTTGGGTACCACCCAGCAGGGATGCCGAGTGAGGTACCATCCAGCAAGGATGGGCAATTGTGTACCATCCAGTAGGGATGGCCAGTGGGTTACCATCCAGCAAGGATGGTAAGAGTTGTTCTGGGTCTCCCTCTAGTGTATTACCCTTTCGTGGTGGTGGGAAGCAGGAACCCATCATCTTTTTGAAGACCACTTGACTGTATGACAGTGACGAGGTGTGGCTTGAAGCTCCCCCAGAACTCTCAAGTACGAGGGGAGCTTTCCACACCGAGACGCATCCTTCTGATGAGACCTAAAACAGTGCAGGCGAGTCAGTGCCGCCCAAATAGGATAGTGTCAAGGTGTGGTGATTTGATCTCATTGACATGCAGTTCGGGGAAGGCATACAGATACTGGTCATCGATGGTGTTTACTTCTGGGATAGTTTTCTTCCCACTTTATTGGGCTAAGCTACGGAACGAAGATCGCCTTACGATCTTGTTCGGGTTTCTTGACAGAGCATATATATATATATATATATATATATATATTTATACCTTGTTCCAGTACCCAATTTTTGGGTTTTGGTTCTCTCCTTCCAGGAGAGTCGAAGACGCGCGGGGTATGCCACATGCTTTCCGTTTATAGCTTATCGTGGTTGGACGAGTCTACTTTCCTATTATAGGTAGAAAAGACTCGACGAGAAGTTCATCTTCTCACTATTTTCAGATCCTTGTGTTTGGGAAAGTCTACTTCCTTCCTCGTGTTGGGTTGAGCTGTACTCTTCACTACCCTCTCTGTTGTGATCCTTTACTTTTCCCTGTTCAATCTACTTCTCACCTTTTTAGTACCTACTTTGTTTCTCCCTCGAGCCTTAGGGGAATCCAACTGAGTATTTTTATACTCACCCCTGCTTGGGCTTTGCCTGAACATGGTGTGACCTTGCAGACGATGGACATGTTCGTCATGGTGTCTAAAGAGCTTAGGAGTTCTGGAGCTTGGACCATGTGTGGTGGTCGTTGTTATGTTCTAGGTGTGGTACTACCCCATTTGTTTTACTTTTGTTTACATGTTGCCGGTTGGGGCACTTTTCCGGTTGGGTGCGTGTTTTTCCCCTTTTCTTTTCAGTTTACCTTCAGTACTCGCTTTTTACTATTTAGAGGTCAATGCACATTTCTGTTTATTTATAAAAGTTGGTACTTTCCTTTTCTTCTTACTCTACCCTTCTGCATTGAGTGGGATGCTTGTGTGTGTACAAGTACTCAAGAAAATGCATCCCTGAGTATTTAGCCTTCGGCGCTTGTCGCCAGCCCCTGGCCTTTGCAAGCGGGCTTGGGGTAGTTGTGGCTCTAGCCTGGGTCGGGTCGGGTCATGACAACTACTTCCATTGTATCGTATCATGTCATGCATGAATCTTCTATATATACCAACATTTTCCAATTTTGTTCAAACCTTATAAATGAAAAATGTTTTTCGCTGCTTTATTATTATTTACAATGCTTCCGTTTTTGTTGTATTTTGTCCCTTTTCATCACATTAATAACAGATTACAGTCTCCCCCTGACTTACCTTACACCCTCTCCACTAGTCAGTAGCCTACAACATAATGGGAGACGTACTTGAGGCCATGTCGTGGGTCGGCCCAGTTGACCAGTTTAAGGTCGACCCGGGTTGGTTCGTAACAAAATGGTCTCAGAGGAACCTCTTTTTCCATTGTCATACTATTTTTGGGATTGGTAGATAGGAGACTAGGAATATGTCGGCACTTGAGTTAATAGTCATGCTTGGGACTGATCATCCCACATACGGGAAATGACCAAGTGACCAGGGTTGGGATTGTTGTTCATGCTTTTCGATATTACAGTTGATATTATTTCACCCCGAGTGATTGGTGTAATTTCTACTGCTTATGGTTTAAGAGAATTATATTATTAAACCCTTAACCTGTTATGATAAAGACGAAGCATTTCATGCATCATAATAGGCACATATATATTCCCATGTCATGGATATATATCATGCCATGTAGTCTCATTAGTAGTATTCGTGATGGTATGTATTTTGTGCCTTAAATATTATATGTATTTTACTTATTTACCATTCCCTTTTAGATAACATTTCTCAGTGGTAGATCTAAAATGATTGAGTAATAATATGTCAATATTATGTGACATGATTCTTTGTTATAGCATGTTTTTAATAGTTTAAGCATGTTACTCTGTGTTAGCTTCTTGTAAAGACATGGTAGCCTGTCGGAAAATGAACAATTTCATTGATTGAATTTTTTAGTTGTGATTATGACATCACCAATTTTCTAGTCTTAAGGTCTATGGGCGCCTTATATCATGGGAAAAGGGTAAACCATGTAATTGAACTATCAACCAATTGAGTTTATGGGCGCTTCATGAGTTGGGAAATGGAAACCCATATTAAATGTGATGGCGATGCCGTATGAAATGCTTATAAATGTGAAATATGTATAATTTTTATCTATAATAAAAATCATTATCATTTAATATGCAATTGAACTCATATAGGTTGGTTGGGGATTGTTTTTTATGTGATGAACCATTTGGGTGCATTAATTTTAATGATTTTTGAAAATTTCTATTGGGTTGCATGATAATGAAACAATTTTTTGTTAGTGGGACCCTTGTAGGTCACCTTAATGTTTTATAAAACATTCTTGTTTTTCCCTTGGGGCATTGGTTAAAAAAACCAACCTAAATTTTTATTTGAAATAAAATGGAACTTTATGGTTTTAATTAAATATTTTGATGATTACAGATTAAATTTGATTAAATATAAAGGGCAAGGAAATGGAACCTATAGTGACGTCGTTTGTTTAAGACCCTCATAGAATTGTAGATTGTGTTTAACCTTGAGTCTCTTCGGAGTAGAACCTCTCGCATGTCGTTGTCCCTAGTCAGACTCCCGTAGCTTAAATTGACACCTTTGTTTAGAAGTGTTGTCATGTTTTCCATGACCTTTGTTTTGGGCCTGAGAATCATGTAGCACTCTTTTCCAGTAGGTTATACAATCTCAAGTAAGATTAGTCATGTTGTTTTGATTGAAAAATGAGTGTTGGCTCGTATTTTAATTGCATATGTGTCACTAGATGAACAAATGTTTGATCATGTGTTGCACGTTTGGAGATGCAATGTGAACCCTTTGTGAAAGACTTCCTTAATTGTGTAGGATGGTAGAGGGTTACATTGTTCTCGAAGGCTTCTTGTGGACAAGAATTTCTATGGTGGGAAGGTTGTTACATATCGTGTTTTGAACCTGATAAAATACCATGTTTTTTGAACTTTTTCTTTTATCAATGGGTTGGTATAAATAACAGAGCTTCAAAAAAAGTTTTTGAGTTTTGGAACCGTTTTTAGAGGTGATATCTAACTGTGCATGGTAGGTTTAACCGTGCGGGTAAGCCATGCAGGATACCCCAGGTATCCAGTAGTGGGCGTGCAGGCTGCACATTGTTTTTTAGAAGTTGCGAGTCAAGATGTGCGGTTTATCCAGATTTAATATTTAGATTTTTATTTAATTAAATAAAATTTAAAAGGATTTAATTAAATATGTGTAACGTATATATTAAATATTTTTCCTATTTATTAACGCGTCAGGACATAATTAATTTTTTTTATGTTAATTAATTCCCTAGCATTATTTAATTGCAAATTAATTAACACGTTGAAATAATTAAATGTTTATTTAAATGTTTAATAAATGGTGTGTTTCATAATTTAATAATGAAGCCTTTTTAATTTTGGGTAAGATGATATTACATGCATGTTTATTGAAGAATAATAATAATATAATTGAAATTATTTATTATAGTGTATTATCTTTTATTTTATTTTATTTTATTAATTAATTTTTTTAAAAACAGGTGGGGGCGAGACCCCCCCTCCTTCTCCCATAAGGGGTTGTGCAACCAGAAACCCTAGCACGACCCCCCTCTCCCTCTCATCCTCCCTCGGCCGACCCTACAGCAGCCGGACCATCGGTGCAGCGGCCCCTCTCCCTCTCCTTCTCCCTCGTCTGAGCCGCACAACCCAGCACCCGAGAGGGATCCCCACATCGCGCAATGAGCTTCTCCTCCCTATGAACTCCTCCTATTCTCCTTCTTCCCTCAGATTTCTACCATTTTTGTGCCCGATCCTCCATGGTAAGCTAATCTCTCCCTTCTCCTCCATGTTTCATACATTATTTCAACCTAATCGGCGCCCGGTGAGGTGCGGTCAAATCGTAGGGCTTTGAGGTGGTCCTATTTACATTTTTTTTCTTGTTCTAGGTTGGAGAGGAAGTTCTCCTGGAGTCCCTGGATGCGCGTTCCATCTATCACCGCCGAAGGTGAAGCGGATGGAGTGTTTCCAGATCATCGGATTGGTTTAAGGGTAAGCTCTTCACATTATCGTTTGTTGCACACTTGCTAAATTTTGGGCTTTTGATGTTTATGAGTCCTTGGATTGTCGTTGGTAGTCCGTTGAGCTTCACGGTGGGGTTCCATCTTCATTTTGGTTTGTCTCCAAGACCCGATGTAAGGGTTTATTATCGCCGGTTAGTTTGGGCTTACCCAAATTGATTTCTATTTTTGTCTTAAGGTTTTTAGTATTTATCTTGTAGTGTGTTGGTATGTTTCGTCTGGTTTTGAGTGGCCGAGTCTAGGACACTCACCTTAGCATGCATAGGTTAGTGTATATATATATGTATGTTCACCCTTTACACATGTATTCATCCATGGAAGTGGGTATACAAGTATGGGTCC
The DNA here is from genome assembly GCA_963277665.1 of Viscum album. NCBI lineage: Eukaryota > Viridiplantae > Streptophyta > Magnoliopsida > Santalales > Viscaceae > Viscum > Viscum album. The sequence goes on along the minus strand of OY728147.1, from coordinate 1,349,791,827 downwards.
AGGTGTTCCTATATACATTTATGAAAATGCATGAGTAGGTGAGTGGAGACTAGTGTATGCATATAAGCACATGTGTAAGGAACCCCTAGCACGTATTCATGGGACATGAGAATAAGTTAATAGGGTCTATGTGTCCTTGAATGTTTTTGAAGGTACATATGCTCAGTGGGGGAGCAGCAACAGCTCTTAGTTAGAAAGCTCCAAGAGCTGGAGTGGACGGATGGATCCACCTGGAGGTAGGGTCCCTCTCCATGACCTTTAAATTTAAGTAATGTAATAGTGAGTTTAATATTTCCCTACCTTAGAATTTTAATTATGCAAGTTTAGTTTTGATTAAATGCCTCTGTTCAAATCATGTGAATTGCAATAATAAGATAAAAGATGTTGCTTGGTCACTAAACTAATGATGTAATAATAAAACCCCTCTTCCGAGGTGTGAAGGCTTCAATCTAAAAATGTAGAGATAGCATTACATGATTGCCTTCCTTTTTTTTGGATTCTTAATTTTGTTATGTGTTGAATGAGTTTTAAAATAAATGTTAAATATCACATAATTAATTGTTTGATAATGTAATGACATATATTATAATAAAACTCCTCTAATAGAGGCGAGATGTCTGTAAGAGAAAAATATAGTAGTATATTTTTGTGCTTGATTGCATAAATGTCTTATTACTCTTTATGCTTGACATTATACTTGATAAATGACATTCTTGTACATGTACCTTACTAGTTACCTCAAATGATGTTGCTTCTTGAAAAAAAATGATCCATGAACCCTCCTATGTTCAAGGATTAACATGTAATTAGAACTTTTAGTGCATGGTGTTTACCCTCTTCCCTTTACATCAGTGCTTATGTCAAGCCATGTCTTGTGCCCCCTGTCGCAACCTTTCGGTGATGCTCCATTATACATTATTGAAATTCTTGGGTGGTTAGCTCATGCCCATTGTGGCCTTCGTTTATGGTGAAGCCCTTTCTGGGTGCTCCCTTTTCCCCTTGGCCACCCCCTTGGGTGTGCCTCGCCTAAACGCCCCTGTTTTCCCCATGTTCATTATGTTATAAATGTAATGCGATAGTTTAAATTTAATTCCTTGCTTGAACAACTTTGTTAGCTTGTACCATTCAACGTCATTAATAACCCATAATTGAGGCATGTTGATGCCGTAAACTTTCTTTACCTTCTATTTCTCATGCAATTTTCAGAATTCTGATTAAAGATAATCAATTATGAGCACTAATTAGGAAAAGTTGAGAACTGATTTGGATAATTAAATGTGAAGAATTAATTATGAAATAGGAATTGTTTCGACTGATTAATTAATTGATAAATGGTAATAAATAAATGAGATTCTGGGTCCTAGACATGGCGTTCTAGACCAATTTAAAAGTTGGGTTTGGACATTGAGTTCCTTCCCAATGGTTATCCAAGCTTGTGATATAGGGTGTTAGACATGGCGATCTACACCAAATAATTATCATGGTGTTATACATGGCGATCTACACCAAATGTGATTCGGGGTGTTAGAAATGGTGATCTACACCAAATGGCAATTGCGGTGCTTGAAATGGCATTCATCCCCAAATGAATGATAATAATAATTAATAAAAAGAATGAGAGATGTGATTAAAACCTGAGTGAAATGTGATCAAATAAAGAAAGTTAGGAATGAATGTATTTCCAACCTGAGTTGAAATGAGAAGTGAATAAACCGAGTAAGTGAGAAAAATGATAAAAAGAATTTTTATTCTTGATCCAAATGTACTTGTGTTGTTTTAAGAATGATCTTATTCTAGCTATGGGCCGAGGTAGGTATTGTCGTCAGGTGTCCTTTTTGGAACATGACGGGAATTTATTGTTTTTATTGTGTCGTTACTGTTTGGAAATACCAGCACACCATTGAATTATATTTCATTTTCTAGAGTGGGATAGACCCCAGTGGTTCTAGCCTACTCATATATATATCCCACACCCTACAGGGGCCGCCATTTCTCTAGGGTACCCGAGTAGATTCTATTTGGTTGCAGGACCTTGTTGTTGATGTATCTTGTACTTGGAGTTAGGAGCAATGGACCAAGCTAAGGCTCGGGATGCTTATGGAGATCTTCTACAAGCATAATTAATTTTTTTATTTACTAATTTCATTGATGTTTAAGTATGTTGGGTGGTTTACTACTTCCACTGTATCATTAGCATGTCATGCATTCATCTTCTATATAAACTGATGTTTTCCAATTTTGTTCAAACCTTATAAATGAACAATGTTTTATGCTAATTTCTTATTATTTACACTACTCCCTCTGTTCTTGTATTTTCCCTTTACATGAATTTAATAAGATTGTATTGTCTCCCCCCTGACTTACCTTACACCCTTTCCTCTAGTCGGCAGCATCCGGCGTAAGGTGAGACGCGCTTGAGGCCATGTCGCGGGCCGGTCCGGGTGACTGGTTTAAGGTCGACCCGGGTTTGTTTGTGACACTCTCACTCGCCTGAGCAACACCCCCTCCACTAACATGGCATGTGATCCCTTTATTCAGCCTCCACTATGTCTTCTATTTTCATCAGTATCGCTCCTCGATATCTAATCGACCCTTCATGGTTTGTACCCCAATCACACTTCCTTCTTTTCTTTTGGCCGACTATTGGTCTCCCCGTTTCCTGGTGAGTTGCGTCTGAGACCCTAGGGTTATGGGTTAATTGGGTTTTTTTCTTTTGTTTTTAGTTTGGGAGAATGGCTTCTTAAGAGCGTATGGTTTGTAATTTAACAACCTCCACTGAAGGTGAAGTGGTTTAGATTTTTTTGACTTCTTTCCATCAATCTGGGGTACATTTTTTAATTTTATTCTTGGATACAAAACATTCATTCTGTTTTCATTGGGTGATTTTGAGTCCCTAATATTTTTTAGTGAGTTATTACCATCATTGATCAATTTTTCACATATATAGAGGTATTTATATAAATATATATATATACATCTATTCCATCTATATATGACCTCATGATGAGGTGATTATATGGTTTGGTTTGAGGGGTATATATATATATATATGTGAGTGTGTGTATTTGAGTCCACGTGTGGAGCTATTCTGAGTGGTCGCTGGTAAAATTGTCAAGTAAAAATTTTCCTGGATTTTCTTTTGAAGACACCCTAAGGTATGTAGGATCCATATTCAGTACACATTAAATTTATGAATTATTTTTGTTCTTCTTTAAATAGGTAGAATTATGAACATCCTTGATGAATGGAACCATGATGATTGAGTGAAATGCATATAAATTAATAATACTTTGTTGATGAAAAATGTCCTATTTTTATAATAAAACCCTTCGATGGAGGAGTTTTCTGTAATAAGATAAAAATTAATGATTAGTTATTTGAATCAAACTTGGCTTACGGTTTGGAGTATTTTCATGTCTTTATGTTGGAATTTCCTAACGGGTAGTTTCTTAGTATTCCACATGAGTAATATGTTGAATTGGATATGTAATAGATGTTACTAAACTAATGCTTCTAATAATTCTAGATTCACATGTGAGTTATATTAATGTATATTCCCTAGAATTGATTTTTTATCTTCATATTCTTATTATAATGATATGTCCTTGTGATCAATCATGATCCATGCCTTGATAGCTTGTCCATGATTTACCCACCTTTTATATCGAGGTGTATATGTGATGTTCTTGGTGATTACATAGATATATTAAATCATTCCAATTAAATGATATTGATTGAAATTTTTTGAATTACTAGGATTGATAATCCATACATGGAAATTCTCACATGATTTTAATTAAATGTATGACTTATGAGTTGTCTCATTCCATGAGTTTCCTTCTACAAAGAGATGTTTATGAATTTTTATTGGTGTTGAACATTCCATGTTAACCCATATTGACTAAATAATTATTAATTAATATATTTGAATAAATAATTATTACAAGGGTAAATCACACATTCATATTTAGATTCCATGGATGGACTAATTTGGCTTCAATAAATTAATATGCCTTTGGAAAATTATGGATCCATATTAAGATTCCTTGAACAGACTCAATTCTCTTGAATAAATTATTTTTCACTGGGTGAATCATGGATCCATTTTAGGATTCCATGAATTGACTCATTTGGCATAAAAATTATTATTCATTTTGTGAATCAAAGATCCAAATTAGAATGTGCTGGATGGACTCGAAGGAAAATGGTTTTAAGTCTTGGGTGAGTCTTAGGACATCCCTATAAGACCAAAAAGTAAGGAATCAGTGAAGTGACTCTTATATTCTGAGTGAATCATGGATCCAAATGAAGGATCCCATAGATGGGATAAATATTGGAATTTAATATTCCATCTTTGGGTGATATTTTGTTTCCCTATTGGACTGTTGAGGATAGACATGATTCATAAGACTCCATACCTCCCCTAAAGTGATCCTGAGTAGTTGAGAGGTTCTACAAGATGAACTTGTTGGTTTCTTGTGGATATAATTAGAAATTGATACTTGAATTCCAATATAAGAACGTCGTGGAAGGGAATAGTTCTATATCATACATCAAGAAATTCCTAAATTCCAATATAGTAATATTAGTGATGGGATCATCTTCCAATTTCATTTGATAATAAAAGGATTTATAAACCATATATAAATACATAGAACATGATTTGATTTGTCCAGGAATCATATCATTATATATGGATTTTTTAGCCATATATTTATTATTTTGACTGTACTAGGTATTGTGGGCTTGATCTATGTCTCAATATATAGAAATTCAATGATATTGAATTTTTAAATGAAATTGATTAAATGTGATGGATGTATAATTTTGACTAATTCTTTATTTATGGCTATATATCCCTGGAAACAATTGAATTTAAATTCATAGAATTAATTTGGCAAGACACCTTGGGTTTTGGACTACTATGATTTATGTCACACACCCTACTAAGGTTTTATTTTTATCTAGGTAGACCTTCTACGTTGAATAGACTTGGACCGTTCTCATTGTTGTGTGATTGTACATGGGAGTTAAGAGCACATGGTTGAGATGGATCTCATGATTCTTATGGAAATATCCTTTGAGAATATTTGTTATTTTTTAACTTGATTCATGTACTATTCTATGTCTCAAAATATTAATTATTATTACTATTTTTAATTATCTATCACAACTCTAACATGCCTGTATGTTTTTTAAAAAATGGTCTGGGGAATTTTAATTAAGTTATTATTATAATATTCTTGTTTTTCTTTGTTTTTAACTATTTATTTATTAATTTCATTGTAATATTATATTTAGCTTATGTATTACTATTTGGAAACTCTATGTCTGAGTGTATAGTCTCTCTAATAAACTACATCGATACCATCAGTGATTTACGTCTTCTTCTGGCGTATGGAGAGATTATCATTAGGCTATGTGATGACTGATCTAGCTACTGATTTGGTGGTATTTTGGTCCAAGACATTACAATGTGGTATCATAGATTTCTTTTCCTTTTCCATTCTGTTTTGGGTAGCTAGATGGGATAATAGGAATTTTTTAGTACTTGGTAAATAGTAGTAGTTTGGAATGATAACCCTATTTACCAAAAATGACCATGTGGATTGGGATTAGATTTTTTCATTTTGTTTATGATGTGAAATTGGATGTGATTTCATCTTGAGTGAATTGTTTTTTTGTTGATTATTGATTTGTGTACATTTATGGTATTTTACAATTGGCCTGAAATAGAAGGAATTATCAGGAAAAGAAACATAGTAGGAACAAAGGAAAATCCACATTCCATGAATATACCAGTCCATGTAGCTGTATTAGTAGGTTTTCTGTAAATTATGATTGTGTGCCTTTAGTGATTCCATGCATAGTTTTTAAACTGTTTAGATAATCCATTCGGATGCCTATTTATTTATCATGTCATTCATGGGGTGAAATATGATTATTATATTATATTCGATTAATTTATGATTGTTATAATTATTTTTGTCTTTATTTCTTGTGAGTGCATCACTAGTTTTGTTATAAATACTAGATTCATTGCATGGGTTAAATTTATTGGTTTCTTTAGCGACGAGTGCCGGTTTTTAGTTGTATGGTGTATGGGTACCATAAAACATGGAGAAGGTAATATGTTCATTCAAATCCTTGAAATGGATTATAAATATAATATGTTAATGTGGATTGGTTAGGATCAATATGATCTAATTTTTAGTTTATGATGTGTATAGGTGCTTCATGAATTGGGAAATGGAAGCCCATATTAAATTTGATGGCATGATGTGTATGGAAATTAAGTAATTTGAATGAAAATTAATTTTTTTCTAAATTCATTGTTTTTAACTGCTAAATGCACAAATAGACAATAGTAGGTCAGTTTTGGATTGCCTTTATGAGATGAACCATAATGAAATTTAATATTTCTATAGTTAAAGAACTTCTATTAGGTATTTTTATGAACCATTGTCTATTTAATGGGACACTAATTTCTCACTATATCTCTTAAATGGAATTTATAAGGTAATTTTCATAAATACATAATAATTTCATTGAATGTTAAATGTTTAAAAAATGAATTGGATGATAACTACATATTTTTTCATTGATCAGTTAGAAAATTTTGGATACCCTGTTCCTTGTTATATAAAATGGTACATGATGTTTTGTATTAATGTTATTTGACATCATTTATTATTGATGATAATTAATAAATTGGATTTAAAATCAAACATGAAGTGTTTTGAAATTTTTAAACCCTTGTGTAAGGGCAGTTAAAATGACACTAGTGGTATTCCATGGAATGCAGATGTGATCACTTCACCATAAGATGTTCTCTTTTAGTTATGAAAAAATGTGGTTTTGAGCTTAGTGGAATCATTTTTTCTTGACCAAGTGATAAATAAGAGACTTATGCATCATATGGGGATTACCTATGGTAGGTAACACCATTAATTATTGAGATTTTATTCTAATACATTTATTCTAGTGTTGATCTAGTGTTATTGTCCCTATAATGACTTTTAGTTCTTAAAATGACACTCTTTCTCATATGGGGTGGTTGTTTTATCTAGACTCGTGTTTTGGAAATGAGCATTGAATAATGCTTAGATTAGTAAATAAGACATGTCTTAGGCATGGTTTTCTACATAAAGAGTTTTGTGGACCTCTATTTTCATTAGTGGTTAATGAATTGACAGGTATTCATTCATGTTAATGTTTGTATGAGATGATATACTTTTGACACAGTTTCTACAAAGTCATATGATAAATGATCTCAAAGGGTGGACCACCTATGAATATTATTTGGGATGTGCAATTCCTTTTTGTGATCTCGAGGTAGTCTGCATTGATATATGGCTTACCCCTTGACTATTAAATTATGTAAATAATCGGTTGAGTTAGGACAAGTGGTTTAGCGTTATATTTTATAGGACGTATTCAGTTCATCACTGTAGTAGAGATTCCTATGAGTTAATGAATCTTTCCCATCCCAACATGTTGTTGTAAATTCTAATGGTCCTGTGTTTTGATACACCATCCATAATGGTATTGGTTTTCATGAAAAATGATCTTTCAATATTATCGTGACCTATAGGGGTGTTACAGGTACTTTTAGTGTGTTAAAGAACTATCACACATGTGATAGGGTACTTTATTCTTATTTTATGATGATAATGACACTATAATAGTTAGGATCATGGTATTAGTTTTGATGTATGTGTGTGTGCTTTCTCAGATTCCTGGTATTGATTTTCTAGGATGTGTATATAATCATTTTTGACAATTTTAATCATAGTGGGACAACGTTTTTTAATCATGGGTGATGAAAAGATGACTCAGATGATAAAGGATTATCGTATGTTATGTTGATACATCCAAAGATGAATTGGGGATTCTTCCTTCAATAGGTTGACCAATAGTGGTTTGTCCATTCTCCTTATGGAAATATTTGAGATCCTCTTAGTTGTTTTTGATTAGTAACGAGCATTTCCTCTAACATGATGTCAACCTGGATGTACATATAGTGTGTCAGTCATACAAAAAGATAATGTTTCCAATCCATTTCGCTTTATTGTGATTTCACATAGATTTTTACACTAATGTGTGGGTTCTTTTATTCTTGGATAGTCTTGAAGGATACATTAGTTCCCATGTATGAACTACTTGAACATGCTATTGCATGTGATCTATTTATTATGTGATGGCTAGAAGTAGTGGTTTATATGGTATCAGTCATTGGTTTGATGTGTATGTCTTGTCATGGTACTAATGACTATTTTACAACATGGAGTAGGGACTACAGGTGTTAGTTCCTTAGATTCCCAACCTAATGATTCTGTGGATATCCCAGACTGGTAGTTAGGCAATGAGATGATGTTTAATGGGAAAGAAATCTAGTGGTCTGGACTTTGTTTACACATTTGTTCATGTTTTTGGACAACTGCTTAAATGAAAATTAAATTATTTAAAAATTGAGTGACACCAGATGTTGAGTATGAACATTGGTGAATGTTCCTATTGTATGTACAACATTCCTTGAAAGAATGAATTAGATTTCTATATGAAATACTCTTTTCATCTAATCCATTAATTCTTATAAATGGTCAGTGAAAGGTGGATCAACTCATAGTTCTTTTTTTAATGTTTATGGTTGTTTATGGACTGCTTTTGGCACTTCCTCAGGTGGAGAGGAGTGTCGTATGGGTTGGTAATCCCATTTCATGAAAAGCTAACTCGACCTGGTTAAATGATTTTGATGGATAATAGACCATTAAACCATTTTAATAATCATAATGGATATTCATTATAACAATTTTATGTGTGTATTGTTGGGAAAATCCTATGATGGGGAAAATCAAGGTTATCAAGTGGGCCCTAACTAATTGTAAAGACTAAGTTGGGGAGAACCATCAGCAAAGATTTATGGAGACAAAGATTTGTAGATTAGTGGGCTCGAGTATGCTTCATCTAATTTTTTAGTTGTAAATCAACCATTGGCTCATGTTTTGACACTTATGTATCATGTGAATATAAGGTTCATTGAGGCTTTGTATGGAGTTGGAAACAGGACACTACCATTTAAATGATGCATCACTAACCTTATATGTTGGGTGATGTTTTCTTTGTTTTATAAAAAAATTATGGGGACATGAAGTTATAAGGTTTGGAGTACGTAATGAAACATTTTTTGACAAGTGGTAATTCTAAGGGAATCTACACTATTTTGTTTACAGGTAAGGATGTTTTTATAAATGAGAATCGGAATGGAATTCTGAGAGTTTGAATGCCTCAACGTTATATTTTTTTGACTTGGATTAAGGGAAAAAATGTTTTTTATGTTCGTCAATGAGTTTACTGTGTTCCAGGATATGATAAATCAACCTTTAACTGACATAAATTGGATCATGGTATTTAAAAAACCCTATATCCTATTTTAAGAAATTGTTTGGTAGTATGCAAGTGGACAAAGGCTGTCACATGGGTTTCACACGGTTTTCCAAAATATGTACCCAACCCACAACATTAATGGAATGTGTTGGTACTTTAGAAATATACAGGGCACAGTTTTCAGTTGATTTTACAAACCATGTGGGAGAAACTGAATGGGGTGCCCTGGTGCCTGGTGGAGGGTGCACAAATGGTGTACAGATTGCTAAAATATATAGCACATACTATGGGCGACGCTGTGTTTTTTGATTTAGAAGAATTTAATAAATAAAAAATAAAACACTCAAAAAAATCCCTTAAATCCCATTCACATGAGACCACCCCCCTTCCCCTCTCCCATGGACCGCTACCCCCTCTTCCAGCCTTATCTCTATCAGTAATTTTCCTTCGAATCTCTCACCGATTTACAATAGATCCTTCCATGTAAGGTATTAGGTACCTATTCCTTACTTTTTCCATCTTAATTATGGTCTCCCCATTATTCGATGAGCTACAGCTTAAACCCAAGGATTATGGTTTGGCTGAATTCATGCTTTCTTCTACTGTTAGGTTGTGCGAAAGTCTTCTCGGGACACTTTGGATCCAATTCTAGAAACCACCACATAAAGGAAGTGGTTCATATTTTTTTTTCCTCACAAAACTTAATTTAGTGTAATGTTTTTCATTTTATTCGTAGTTACACACATTTATTTTTCTTTCCACTGGGTTATTTGGAGTACCTAATATTTTTTGAAGTGTGTTTTAATCATCATTGAAGACTTACTCTCATATATTGAGGTATGTATATATATAACTAAATATATTATACATGAAATTATTCCCCCACGATAGAAGAATACATGAAATGGGTTGAGGGATATATATATATATATCGGTATATATATATATATATTAACGTACCAGTGTGTAACTGTTGAGAGGTTTCGAGTGGTCTCTATTAAAACTCTCAAGTACCAAGGTGTCACCTTGGAATTAGACAAATTTTTGAGGTTGGATCCCAATTATTAACTCTTTTAATATAATAATAATTAATGTTCTTCCTTATATTGGTTTAATTATAAATTCCAATGATGGATGGAACTGCAAGGGTTGAATGAAATGTGTAAAAATGAATAATGAATTTTTAATAAACAAATTCTTGTTTTTTAATAAAACCCCTCGATGGAGGTGGCATTTATTCTATTCTAAAATGTAATAATGAGTTATTTGAATAATTCATGGTTTATGGATATGAGTGTCCTTATGCCCTCATGTTGTAATATCCCAATAATGAAATTTCATTATTCCCCATGTGAGTTAAATGATATCTTGGCCATGTAATTTTTTTAAGAAGGTAATGATCTTCATATTTTTAGACTGAAAGTTTAGTTGTAATAAAGTCTATGTCTTTGAAATGATTATATATCTTGATATTGTTCTTATGAATATATTCTCGTGTGTGTTTTTGTGATCCTTGTGTTCATTTTTTGACCGTGATTTGGCCGCCTTTGATGTTGAGGTGTATATTTGAGGTTATTTTTGTTCACAAGGTCATATTAAATTCATTTAATTAAATTATATTGAATAAAATAGTATTAATGTATAAAACTGAGATATACTTATAAGGAATTTAACAAGTTAATTAAATTAAATTTAAGCCTTTTGAGTTGGACAATGCCTGGCGTTACCTTATAAGGTGAGATGTTTATGAATTGTTCTAGGTTTTGAACTTGACATGTTTGACTATATTGATTAAATTGTTATTTATTAAAATATTTTAATAAATGATTAAGCCTTGGGTAAATCATTGATCAATATTAGGATTCTATGTAAATACTCATTTTTATTTAATAAATGATTTTTCATTGGGTGAATCATGCATCCATATTAAAATGGCACTGATGGAATCATTCAGAATAAATAAAGGATAATTCCTTGGGTGAGACATGGTTCCAAATTAGGACACCATGGACAAAATAATTATTCTTGAAAAAATGATCATTCCATGGGTGAATCATGGAGTCGAATTAGGATGAGATTGAAGAAACTAAAATGATATTGGATATATGTCATGGGTGAATCATGGGGCTTCCGTATTGGACATCCAAGGACAGACTTAATTACATGACTTTTATACGCTGAGTGAGTCATCCATCCAAATGAAGGATTCCATGGACAGACTCATTGAGGATTGATTTATATACTAAGTGAGTTGTTGATAAAACAATATTTTATTGAATATTTTATTGATAATAAATGATATAATTTCCTCACATTGTGTTAAATATGTTTAGTTAGAAAGTATTTGGAATTAGATCATTCATTTGAATATTTGATTAAAATTCCAGTTTTACCCTTTATAGTTTACTTTAGTATTTCGATGATAAATATTTTTATATTTATTATTTGAATTTGAAATTTTTTAAAAGTGTTACTAACATAATTATCTATAACTTTTATTCAGGACACTAAAGCTAATGAGTGCATTAGGTTGTTCAAAATGGTCCATGACGTCAAAGTTGGGCTGGACTCGCAAGAATGGTGAAGCTTCTGTATTTCAGCCATAACTCCTTCATCTGGTCCTGTATTAAGCACAAATGGTTAGAGGATATAGAGGACCCATATCTGAACATATTATCCTTCTCGAAGGCCGGCCAATTCACTCTTTTGGTGGTCAAATGGGTGGTGCAATTTTCATTATAATGTTTGGACGAATTTCCACATTCACATTTGAAACCACATGTAACCTCTCCTCCCATCCCCTCTATAAATTGGAATTTTTCTCATTTGGATGGGCTGGGACATGCATTAAGAGATTGGAGGCAGAGGAGAATTTGTTTCACGTAAATTCTCCAACCATTGTAAGAGGGGTAGCTCTTGAAGCAAGGATCTCCTCATCAAAGCCTCCTTCTCTTCAAAATTTTGTAATGTTTTCATTTGTGTAATAAACTTATTTCTTCTTCTTTTATTTTTTCTCTTTTCTTCTGTTTTGTTTAAATTTCTTCCTCTCTTAATCATCCTCTTTGGACTGGAATTCTTGAGTAGAAGTGTTATTGGGTTATACCCATTATAAACCATTGCACATGCAAAACGCTTCTACGATGATTATGCCACCCATGGAAGAGTAGTATTTTAGTAATCGATCTATCTTCTACCCTATCCATTTAATTATTTTGAATCATTGAGCAACTGTAATTTATTTAATATGATCCATGAATTCTGTTTTTAAATTTTATGAATCTAAGCAAGCAGTTGAACAATTAACACAAAAACACGTGAGGTCGGGATTTTGTGTAAATTGTGATAGCGCGATCTTAATCGGTAATACAAAACCACACGGGATAAATTTGTAGAGTTCAAATATAATCCCTAAACACAATTCATCCTCATCCCTATAATGGATATGGGCCTTATTTTACCACTGACCACAAGATAATCTTAGAAAATCAATCAAAGCAGGGTGTTGTGATTTCATGTTCCGAAGTTAGCCTAGGGTTAAATTCACATCATCTTCGTGGTAAAGTTAATTCTCGTAGGGTTTGGGATTTAACAAATTATGGGATCATAATTAAGTGAATTTTAATTTAAATGATAATTATTAATAATAATGTGAATAGGTAGAGTTAGATCGATTACGCCTTTTAAATAGATTTCTAAAAAACATCTTCTTGTTGTGTCATTTTAAACGAAATTCATTTCAAAACTAAAAACAAGAAAAATTATACAATCTTCTTCCAGAAAACATCTTCTAGATTCATAAACTTCATGAAACCCTAATACTTTAAAGTAGAGTTTTTATTCTATTCTATTTTATTTTATTTTTTAGAATACCTCTAATAAGTTGTTAAATTCACTTCCTCCTTTGAGAGACGACCTTGGTCAGCCACTCTGCTGCACCTAAGGACCCCAAATTACACTAATCATTTAAGGGCGCCCACGACAATGCTCTTTCAAATTGGCGCCATTTCCGGGGAGGCAATTAATTATTTCAACCATTTATAGGTATTTATTTTATTTTACATTTTATTCTCTTCCTCTCTTCTTTCTTCCTTCTTTACCCAATCTGATTTTTCTTCCTCTTCTTTTATTTTCATCTACTTTTTTTGGACCATCAACTCAAACATCTCATTTTTATTTTACTAGGGTACACTTTCTTTCATTTCATTTTTATTTGATCTATGACATGAACTAATCCTGAAGATCTCTTAGATCTTGACCCTAATATTGAATGTAGCCTTAGGGCTCGAATCAGACACTCTCAGTCAACGGGAAGATTCAATATCCAACTAGTTGGAGAAATCCTCTCTTCTGGAAACATTGAAATTGGAATATATTAAAATTCAAACATAAAAGAAGAACCAATGGATGGAAATAATGGAAATGAACTTAATAGAACCATTCGTCAATTGGCTGCACCTGATGTTAACTATCAACCAAATTGTATTGCATACCAAAATCTCGAATCGGACATTAAATTGAAATATGGATTAATTAACCTTCTTCCAAAGTTTCATGGATTATCTGGTGAGGATCCCAACAAAAACCTTAATGAATTTAATGTGGTTTGCTCAACCATGAAACCAAGAAATGTATATGAAGACCAAATCAAATTAAGAGCATTCCCATTCTCACTTGATGGAGCTGCAAAAGATTGGATGTATTATTTGGAACCTGAAGATGTAACATGTTGGAACGATTTGAAACGTCTTTTCTTGTAGATATTTTTTCCAGCATAATGGACCACATCCATTCGAGAGGATATATCAGGGATCAAACAAGCACAAGGGGAGTCAATGTATGAGTACTGGGAGAGATTCAAGAAGATGTGTGCAAGCTACCCACATCACCAAATCAGTGAGCAAATTCTCATCCAGTACTTCTATGAAGGACTCACACCCATGGAGAGGAGCATGGTGGATTCTGCAGCTAGAGGAGCATTGGTGGACAAAACACCAGTATCTGGACGAGCATTGATCGACAAAATGGCCCAAATCACCCAACAATTCGGTGATAGAGGTACACCACATGTTCAAGGAGTAAATCAAGTAAGTCCTTCTTCTCTTTACAGTCATATGATTGATACTAAGTTAGAATAATTGACAACTATGGTGAGGCAGATTGCATTGGCTCAAAATAAATCCCAACCCCCTCCTTCAAGGCCATGTGGCATTTGCACTGAGACTAGCCACCGAACTGACTGTTGCCCACAACTACAAGAGACAGATGATTGTGCAGCAGTGTTCCCTGGGAGACCATTTCAGCAGAAAAAACAACAACCATATCCCCAAAAAAAGTTTGATATAGTATACAACCAAGGGTGGAAAGATAAGTCTGACATGAGGAATGGATCTGGACAACAACAAAGGCCCCCTTTTCAACCAAATTTCCAACAGCCTCCACCTTACCAATATGGTTTCCAACAACCCCAAAAGAGATTCGAAGCTCAAACATCAACGATTCAGCAACAAGGGAATATCCAACACAAGGTAGACTCTAAAACTGATGATATTTTGAAAAATATTGTTCTTAATCAACAAAATGAGATGAAGAGTCATGGTTTGGAGCTGAGAGAGTTGAAGACTCAAATGAGTCAGATTTCCACCACACTCCATAAACTTGTGAGTAAGAATTCTGGAAATCTACCTTCCTAAACCACTCCAAATCCAAAGGGGAATATTAGTGCCATCACATTGAGAAGTGGGAAGCAAATGAATGATAAATCTGTACCTACCATTCCACTGGGATTCACCTCAACTACAGAGAAGCCTCATTCCATACCAACTGATGAGCAATCCAAGTAGAAAGATAAAGGTAAGAAAAATATTGATGATGTTCCTCCTAAACCCCTTCCATTTCCAAACAGGGTTGTTCAAACCAAGAATATGGCTGAAGAAGCAATGCAAAAGAAGGTTTTGGACACATTCAAGCGTGTAGAGATCAACATTCCTCTACATGAAGCCATTATGAAAATTCCAAGGTATGCAAAATTTTCAAAAAGAACATTGTACCAATCGAAGAGGGCTCAAGGGAAATGAGAGGATCAACCTTGGAAGGAATGTCTCGACACTCATTACACCAACTCTAGCAATGCCAACAAAGTGCAAGGATCCTGGGACATTCACCACCCCATGCACCATAGGGGAGTTACACTTCTCTGATGCTCTTCGTGATTTAGGAGCACGAATAAATGTGATGCCTCACTCTGTATTCTATTCCTTGAAGGTTGGTGAGTTGAAGCCAACAAGAGTTGTGTTGCAATTGGCGAATAGAGCTACGACATATCCAGCGGGAGTTCTTGAGGATGTACTTGTTCGGGTAAGAGACATAATCATTCCAGCAGACTTCTATGTGCTTAACATGGAGGATGATCAGGTAAGTTCTCATGCCCCCATTATCTTATGTAGAACCTTCCTCAAAACTGCAAAAACTATCATAAATGTCAATGAGGGTACACTTTCCATGGAGTTTGGTGATGAAGTTGTGATATTTAATGTTATGGATTCCATGAAGTACCCCTCAGAGGACCATTCTTCCTTCTCTATCTCCCATTTTGAACCACCAAGTAAAAACATCATGGAATTGGATTGTCCTATGCTTAGGGAGATTATGAGTATTGGTTCTAGTTTAATGCCTAAGTTTACTTCTACACCCATTTTTAAGGAACAAGACTCACTAATATTTGATTTTGAAATGGAATCATATTCTGATTTTGATCATGTGAACTCTGATTATGACATGGATATTGAGTATGCTAATGGATTTGGTGCTTTATTCTCTGATTGTGATGATTTTTATTCCGATACTGATGTTCATTGTGAAGATATGTTTGTTGCATCAATTTCTCCATCCATACTACACCCTACTTCATTAGAACTCAAGCCATTGCCACCAAATCTGAAATACTCATACTTGTTGAGTGGTGAGAGATTACCTGTTATCATTTCTAACAATCTCGCTTTTGAACATGAATAAAAGCTTTTGAATATTTTGAGGGAGAACATCAGGGCGATTGGGTGGACCTTGGCTGACATATCAGGTATTAGCCCCTCCATTTGAATGCATAGGATTCTCTTGGAGGATGTGGCTAAACCGGTGAGACAACCACAAAGGAGACTTAATCCCACCCTCCTGGAAGTTGTTAAAAAAGAAGTTGAGAAATTTCGCGAGGAAGGTATAAGCTTTCCCATTTCAGATTCACAGTGGGTAAGTCCAATTCAGTTTGTGCCTAAGAAACCTGGTTTTACTGTTGTTAAAAATGATAAAGATGTGTTAGTTCCAATGAGGGTGAAAAACAGTTGGCGTGTGTGTATTGATTATAGGAAACTAAATCAGACCACTCGCAAGGACCATTTCCCCCTCCCATTTATTGATCAAATGCTCGAGAGACAAGCTGGGAAAACAAAATATTGTTTCTTGGATATATTTTCTGGATATTTTCAGGTTCTTATAGCTCCAGAGGATCAGAAGAAGACTACATTCATCTATCCCTTTGGCACATTTGCCTACCGGAGGATGCCATTTGGACTTTTCAATGCCCCAGGTACCTTCCAGAGATGCATGGTGAGTATTTTTTCTGATTTTATTGAGACCTGCATGGAGGTATTTATGGATGATATTACAGTGTATGGATCCTCATTTGATTAATGTCTAAAGAGTTTAAGAATGGTATTGAATCATTGTATTTAGAAGAATCTGGTCCTGATCTTTGAAAAGTGTCATTTCATGATAAAGCAAGGCATTGTCTTAGGGAATGCAGTGTCAAAACATGGGATAGAGGTTGATAGATCTATGATAGACATTATTTCATCCCTGCCATATCCTACATGTGTACGTGATGTTAGATCTTTTCTAGGGCATGCAGGGTTTTATCGGCGCTTCATCAAAGATTTTTGTAAGATTGCTCTTCCTATGTCAGGATTACTTCAAAAGGATTCTGATTTTGTGTTTGTTGTTTCTTGGAGGAATTCATTTGATGATCAAAAACAACATCTGACCACTCCACCTATCATTATGCCCCTGCGGTGGGACCTTCCATTTTAGATTATGTGTGACGCCTCCAACTTCACGGTTGGATCTGTCTTATCTCAGAGGGTGGAAGGACGTTCACATGTGATGGCTTATGCATCAAGGACATTGGATTTAGCCCAACAAAACTACACAACCACGAAAAAGGAGTTTCTTGCTGTCATATTTTCTTTAGAAAAATTCTTTTCATATTTATTGGGCTCTAAATTAGTTGTTTTTTCTGACCATGCAGCGTTGAGGTACCTCCTGAAGAAGCCAGATGCAAAGCCACGACTTATCCGTTGTATTCTCCTTCTTCCAGATATTGACCTTGAGATAAAGGACAAGAAGGGATCAGAAAATTTAGTGGCAGACCACATGAGTAGGCTTACTCACACTCTAGAGGATGACACCTTGGACCAGGTACCACTTCGGGACACTTTCCCCGATGAGAATCTCTATACCATCTCAGGTACGCATCCTTGGTATGCTGATTTAGATAATTACATTGTTTCCTCTAAAATCCCAGCAAATTTGAAGAAGCATCAAGTCCAAAAATTAAAAAGTGAGTATAGGTATTATGTTTGCGATGATCCTTACCTCTGGCGCATGTGTAGTGACCATGTCATTAGGAGGTGTGTTCCCGATCATGAGTTTGAGTCTGTTTTGCATTTCTGTCATACACTTGCTTGTGGTGGACACTTTGGACCCCAACGGACAGCTAGGACGGTTTTAGACTCTGGATTATATTGTCCTAGATTATTCCATGATGCCCATATGTTTTGTAAGTCATGCTCTCGTTCCTAACACACTGGGAATATTTCTAAGAGACATGAGATGCCCCAACAACCCATTCTATTTTGTGAGGTTTTTTATGTATAGGGCACTAATTTTGTGGTTCCTTTTCCTAGTTCATTTGGATTTTTGTATATTTTGGTTTCTGTTTATTATGTGAGTAAATGGGTGGAGGGTAAGGCCACCAGGACTGATGATTCTCATTTTGTTGTGGAATTTGTCAAAGCACAGATTTTTGGCAGGTTTGGAGTACCAAAGGCCATCATCAGTGACCAAGGGACACACTTTTGCAATAGGAATTTTGCTTCCCTCCTTCAAAAGTATGGGGTGACTCACAAAACATCAACACCATACCACCCCCAAACAAATGGCCAGGCTGAGGTTTCAAATCGTGAGTTGAAACAAATCTTGGAGAAAACCGTGCAGCCAAATAGGAAGGATTGGAGAAAGTGCTTGGATGATGCATTTTGGGATTGTAGAACAGCATACAAGACCCCCATTGGTATGTACCCATATTGGATTGTTTTTGGGAAAGCATTTCATCTCCCAGTGGAAGTTGAGCATCGGCCATATTGGGATATAAAGAAATGTAACATGGAATTGGCCCAAGCTGGAATTCAATGAAAGTAGTAAATTCAAGAGCTTGAGGAGATTCGATTGTAATCATATGAGAACTCAAGGCTCTACAAGGAACGATGAAAATCATCTCATGAAAAAATTATCCAACAAAGGGAGTTTCATGTTGGAGAGAATGTCCTTCTCTACAGTTCACGATTGAAGCTGATGCCTGGTAAGTTGCGTTCCTGATGGTTAGGTCCTTATGTTGTGACTAATGTTTTTCCTTATGGTGTAGTGGAGATCAGACAAGAGGACACTGGAAGAATCATTATAGTCAATTGGACACATTTGAAGAGATACATTGAGGAACTTCCTACTGATGTAGTGGATTTTATCACACTGCATGACCCTATCATCACTTGAGCACATCAGGCTATTCCTAACCCTTTCACTTTTATATTATTTGTCCTATTTAAAAATTCTGCATTTAATGTGCATATATCATCTTATAGGTTCACATTGAGTACAATGCAATATTTTAAGTGTGGGGGAGGGAACCTTTTAGTTTAGTAATTTCAATTCCTTTCCTGTTAAAAAAAACAAAAAAAAAATTGTGTGTTTTTCAAATTTTGTGTGTTTATTTTACAATTTTCTATGTGTTTTTGAAACTTTTGAGCTGAAATGATTCTCATCCCCATTTTTATATCAATATCAATAAGTGAATGAATTTACCCCTTGAAACTAAACTTAAATGAATGTTGAAATGAATTTGTTTCATGTTCAAATATTTAGTAATTTCATGAAAAGTACGCTGAATATTGAATCCCATGCCAATCTCACAGTGTTTATATTTGAAATCACTTTCCTGGGAGGCTTCTAAACCATTATTTTCATATTCTTTACATTCACCTAACTTCTTGAGTGAACCAAACCATACTTGATTTAACCATAATTTGATCTATTCCTCTCATAACTTGAGGGTTTGAGGTACATAAACTTAAATGATTGAGGCATTTGTTTGGTATGAAAGCCCCTATTTCAAAGAATCCTGTTTTATAATGGCCTACCTTGAATATTTAATCCTTGTAGCCCTTAGAATCCATGCAAAGGCTTTTAGGTTAGCCACATTAAAAGCCAATTTTCCCTATCCAACAAACTCTTGAAGTGAAATTGCATAATCTAGTTGAGCTTAAGTGTGGGGGAAGTTGTCTTTTGTTTTGCCACCACATTTTGTGATACTTTCAGTGGAAAATTAAATTCTAAAGAGATGTGTTTGCTGCTGAAGAATTTCATTATATTGAAAGCTGTGCCTTTTCTGGAGCTTTCATGACAAGTGAAGCTATGCCTTTTCTGGAGCTTCTAATTGAGGTGGAATGTTGTGCCCATCTGGAGCTTTCAAGAAAATCATGTTTGAGAAGATTGAAATTTTTGATGCTGAAATGATGAATTGTGTAAAACATTCATTACTTTTCATGATTATGTAGATGAAATGATACTACGGGGATTTAGGAGAAGACTATATTTAAGTGAAAATTAGATTAATGCAATTTTGCTTCAAAAAGAGTCAAACCCTCCTCTTTCAGCCTCAGAGTTTTTCACATCTTAATCCTACCAACCGAATGCCACAGAACAACACTGAAAAGTCCTCATGATAAACACATGTCCTTGACCCACATCAGGTGCCGATGTAGTAATCAATCAAGCCTATGGTGACCCTTGTATGAGTTTGGATGAGAAAGACATTGCAAAAAAAAAATTGATATTTGAGTGATTAGAGAAAATTCAAGCGAGGTAAGTGTTTTTTGCATGGGAGGATAAATGAAGTGGAAATATATTGAATGATATTAATAGAGAATTTGATATATGGTTTTTCTATGAGGCATGATATCTTTTTATTCTTGGTGCGAAATTGATGGACCCCAATGATATGTGATTTAAAATTGGTTTTGATTTGATATTGATGTTTACTTTACACGAGGTTTTGCCCAGCAGTGAAAAATGGTAAGTGTGGGGGAGTTGATAAAACACTATTTAATTGAATATTTTATTGATAATAAATGATATAATTTCCTCACATTTTGTTAAATATGTTTAATTAGAATGTATTTGGAATTAGATCATTCATTTGAATATTTGATGAAAATTCCAGTTTTACCCTTTATAGTTCACTGTAGTATTTCTAAGATAAATATTTTTATATTTATTATTTGATATTGAAATTTTTTAAAGGTGTTCCTAACATAATTATCTACAACTTTTATTCAGGACACTAAAGATAAAGATTGCATTAGGTTGTTTCAAATGGGCTATGAAGTCAATGTTGGGCTGGACTCGCTTGAATGGAGAAGATTCTGTATTTCGGGCATAACTCCTTCATCTGGGCCTTTATTAAGGCCCAAATTGTTCGAGGATATAGAGGGCCCATATTCGCACATATTATCCTTCTGGATGTCCGGCCAATGCACGCGTTTTGGTGGTCAAATGGGCGGTGCAATTTGCATTAAAATATTTGGCCGAATTTCCACATTCACATTTGAAACCACTTGTAACCTCTCCTCTCCTAACCTATATAAATGGGAGTTTTTCTCATTTGGAAGGGTTGGGACGTGCATTAAGAGATTGAAGGAAGAGGAGAATTTGTTTCACCTAAATTCTCCAACCATTGTAAGAGGGGTAGCTCTTGAAGCAAAGATCCCCTCATCGAAGCCTCCTTCTCTTCTTCATTTTGTAATGTTTTCATTTGTGTAATAAACTTCGTTGTTCTTCTTTTACTTATTCCCTTTTCTTCTGTTTGGTTTAAATTTCATATTCTCTTAATCATCCTCTTTGGGCTGGAATTCTTGAGTAGAAGCATTATTGGGTTATACCCATTATAAACCTTTGCACATGCAAAACGCTTCTACGATGATTACGCCACCTATGGAAGAGTAGTCTTTTAGTAATCGATCTATCTTCTACCCTCTTCATTTAATTATTTTGAATCATTGAGCTAATATAATTGATTTAATATGATCCATGAATTCTGTTTTTAAATTATAAGAAACTAAGAAAGCAATTGAACAATTAACACAAAAACACGCGATGTCGGGATTTTGTGTAAATTGTGAGAGCACGATCTTAATCGGTAATACAAAACCACACGGGATAAATTTGTAGAGTTCAAATATAATCCTGAAACATAATTAATAATAATTTCCAGAATGTATATGAGACATAATTTACCACTGACCATAAGATAATCTTAGAACATCAATCAAAGCAGGGTGCTGCGGTTGCATGTTCCGAAGATAGCCTAGGGTTAAATTCATATCATCTTCGTGGTAATGTTAATTCTCGTAGGGTTTGGGATTTAACAAATTAAGGTATCATAATTATGTGAATGATAATTTAAATGATAATTATTAATAATAAAGTGAAGAGGTAGAGTTATATTGATTACGCCTTTTAAATAGATTTCTAAAAAAACATCTTCTTGTTGTGTCATTTTAATCGAAATTCATTTCAAAACTAAAAACAACAAAATTATACATTCTTCTTCCAGAAAAAATATTCTAGATTCATAAACTAAAAAAACCCCAATCCTTTAAAGTAGTGTTTTTATTCTATTCTATTTTATTTTATTTTTTATAATACCTCTAATAAGTTGTTAAATTCACTTCCTCCTTTGAGAGACGACTTTGGTCAGCCACTCTGCTGCACCTAAGTACCCCAAATTACACTAATCATTTGAGGGCGCCCATGACAGCACTCTTTCATTTGTGCATCCATATAAAATATTCCATGGGTGTTCCAAAAAAATTCATTGAATATTTATTTCATGGGTGATACTCAGGCTCCTCATAGGATTGTTGTGGATGGAATGGATTTCTAGGACAACATACCTCATTTAGATCGTACTATTTTCCTAACCTGTTCTCCATGATGGTCTTGTAGGGTGTTGGTGGGTATGATACCTTGTGACACGTGAATTACAACCTCATTTAGATCATCTGTTTTTGACAGTTGTGGTGAAAATCACCATTTTTACTTGTTTTCCATTTTGGAGGACTAAATAGATGACCCCATGTGTTTTCTTAGGAGGTCAAAATAGCATGATCAATGTTATGTGTGTTGGGAGTGAGGCATGGGCCACATTGGGAACTATTTGTGCACACAATGTTGGAATGAATTTTCTTCACCATGAGTATGTTTTTGAAAAATATATAGTCTGTAATGTGCATTTTTCTATAATGATTTCAAAGATGTAATCAATCTAGTTATCTGAGGTGATTTTAATGATGAATGTTTGGATAGTCACTTTTTCTACCTTCAGATCAATAACGATCCACATGCACTCATCCACCTTTTGTCTAGAGGTTCCATGTAATCATAAAGTACAATGACATGACTTATGGGTACCTGATCAAAATTTAGTACCAAAGTATGGCGAAATCTATGTCTAGATGATGAGTCGGGGTCACATGTCATGTGGGCCCTACGCATGTCATGTACCACATTACGAATTGTCTACCTTGTAAGAATGGTATAGAGTAAGAGGTTTCCAACCTCTGATACCAATTGTAGGATCGAAATATAATATGAGATGCTCAATATACAAGAGGGGGGGTGAATTGTATACTTTAAAAATTCCTTTGGAACCTTTAAAGTTATTTATGAATAACTAGAGTTTCCTTAAGAAAAGGAAAGAACTAAGTTTAACAAAGTTAAACTAAGTTGATTCACAACACCTCTAACACCGAACTAAACTTGGAAAGAGATCCCAAAAGAAGGTTCCGGAAATATGGTTCCGGAATTTGAAACTTAACAAAAGTTACAATATGAGATTCTACCTTAAAGCGTATAGAATCTAAACTAATCAAAGTAAGTAAGGAAGTATAAGAAAATTATACTTTCCTTAAGATACAAAATGCAGCGGAATAAAACAAGTACAAGTAGAAGAACTACTAGTAACAAGATGATAGTCTTTTAACCCAAAGAGAAGGGTATCCAACAACCTTGGATAAAGGTCCCTTGATTTATACTTTCAAGCAAGTCTGTCTTACCCACACCAGGGTAAGCCCTCGATACGAAGATCGGTGTCTCTGTCTTGCTATCCCCGCAAGCCCTCAACTTCAAGGTAGTTGGCAACCTCTGTCTTTCTCGACAAGAAAGCCCTCGATCTTTAAGGTAGTCGGCACCTCTGTCTTCCTATCCCTGGAAGCCCTCGAATGTAATCACCAACATTCGGAGTCGCACGAAGCTTTGAGAGTTAATAAGAGACTCTCTCTCTAGAAATCACTTCAACAGCATGTATGCACAAAGTTCAAAATGTTCATCCATCCGTTGTGAGCTTTTTCAAATGAGCTCCTATTTATAGGTGAGGTCGGCTCCTTCTCCAACGGTCATATTTCCCTTAAAGTTCGGAGGGACCTGTACACGTGTCACTTAGACAACGGTTAGTTTATAACAAAATGGACGACATCGTTTTATAACAAAGTAAGTGTAACAGAAAGTACGACATCGTTTTAAACTCTAACAAAAAGGTTCGGAATAGAAATTTCGGAGTGAAAGTTCGGAGTGAACAAATTCAGAGTGTATAAAACAATGATAATCAGATTCTGTTTAATAGGTGAATTCGGAATGAGAATTCGGAATAGGAATTCTTCATCAGAAATCGTAATGAGAATTTATCATCAGAATTCGTAATGAGATTTCATCATCAGAATTCGTAATGAGAATTCATCATCAGAATTCGTAATGAGATTTCATCATCAGAATTCGTAATGAAAATTCATCATCAGAATTCGTAATGAGAATTCATCATCAGAATTCGTAATGAAAATTCGGAATGAGATTTCTTCATTAGAATTCGTAATGGGAATTCTTCATTGGAATTCGTAATGGGAATTCTTCTTCAGAATTCGTAATGAGAATTCTTCATTAGAATTCGTATCCTGAATCTGGAATAGAACTTAGTCAGAATTCATAACCGGAATTCGGAGTGAAACTTCCTTATAGTTCTTGTCCAGAATCCGAACCCTAAAACAGAATGCTTTTTATCAGTTTTAATGATTCCGAGAAAGTGAATCCGAATCTCACTCTTAAGAAAAATATTAATGAAAATATGATAAGGATAAATTTTTCTTATAAAAGCGATTTTCCTTAAGAAAGCATTTTTCCTTATAAAAGCAATTTTCCTTACAAAAGCGATTTTCCTTAAGGATAAGGTGTTTGTGATTTTCAAAACAAGAAGGAATGGAAAAGTCATAAGGAAAACCTTATTGATTCAACAATCTCCCCCTTTTTGGAAAGCACAAACATCCTTACGAAAAAGCTATTCTATGAAGAAAGAAACAAATTAAAGCTTATCTCCCTTGGTTTAAGAAAATAGATGAATACGACTAACTCCCCCTTAGGCTTTGAATCTCTAAGGATCGTATTCATATTTCCGGAGTGATGTTTCTTTAATAAAAACTCCCCCTTAAACAAACTCTTATTAGAGTTCTTTCTCCTTGGGTATTTTCCTTTCTCCCCCTTTGAAAAATTCTTAATAGATTTCCTCTTTTTCTTAAGGATCTTTTCCTTCTCCCCCTTTGTGATTTTCAAAAAGAATTTCAAGGGAATGGAAGAAAAAAAAATAACAAAGTACCTGAAAGATTAGTAACAACAACAAAACAGAACAACAAGCACGATTCTCATTAAATTTGAAATGTCAGCAACAAAAACAGATTACAACAAAAAGATCGGATTGTTCATTTGGAATCTTTCTCTTTCGACATCAGCCCCTTGAGAATAGTCTTGATCTTTTTGAGGTCCTTATGATCTTCCTCTGCTTGCTTTTCTAAGGCAACTATCCTTGCTGACTGAGCTTGAATGATTTCTTCCTGAGCCTTCAACTTTTCTTCCTGAGCTTCCATTTTCTCTTCCTGAGACTTTATCCTTTCTAGAAAATTGATCCGATGATCCCTTTCAAATTTCCAACTTTGATTAACAGAGTTAAGCTTTCCATTCAGATCTCTTACTTCCTGACTCCGAATGTTCTTTTCCTCTGCCAATTTCTCATCGAATGATGCAGTCATCTCATGAAACTTCTTATCCTCGGTTTGAAAAGCATCCTTAACATTCTCCTGAAACTCATCCAGCAACCTCATCTCTTCCACATTCTTCTTCGACCAGCTAGTCATCCTTTTGCAAGATCTTTTATGGGCTTCGTAACCAATGAAGAAATTTTTGAACTGGGCTTCTATCTCAACACACTTATCCATTACCATGGATACGGAATCGGTTTTCTGATTCAGCGTATGTTGGAGCATCTGGCACCGAGAATCAATACTGGAGAAAGTCGGAATGGTTCCCACCAACTTCTTCAAGGATTGAACAACAAAATCGTGCCCCAACGAAGATGATTCCGAATCTGACATCTTGCTAGGAGAATTTTCTTCTTCAATAAGCTCCAACTTCCTCTTTGAAGAACTACCAGCTTCCTTCCTCATACTCTTTTCTGAACTCGGGGTATCAGCAATAACTTGTTTCCCCTTATCTTTTTTCGGAATAGAAACCTGTTCCGGAGATTTCTTCTCACTGTCAGAAACTTGAACAACCAAATCTTCCTCATCAACAACTTCTATATTTTCTTTCTGAGCAGCATCAAGTGAAAGATGTTCTTCTTCTCCATGATAAGAAACTTCTTCCTCTCCTTCCTTTCCTTCTATTACTGGAGTAACTAGTTTTGAAGATTCGGCTTCAGATGTTCGGAGCGACAGGTGTTCCGAAGGAGTTCCCTTGTATTCATCTACTTGTTTGAGCACATCTCCTGTCTCACCACTTCCTTCAGCAGCTTCTTCCACTTCTTCCACTAGCTCTACTTCCTCAACATTCTTAGCAGCAGCCTCTTTCGGATCATCGAGATTTCTTCCTGGAGTCTCAGGTAGAGAGTCCAAAGAAAAAGTTCTCGGAACGGGAATGGTTGCTGAAACCATTTCATTAAACTTCAACAAGGCTTGCACAGCCTCAGCTTCTGACAACTTCTTCTTCAGCTTCTTTTCCTTGGCTTGCTTCTCGAGCTCATCAGCAGCCTTTTCTTTCAGAGCCTTAGCCTCTGCGGGATCCAATCCGAACTGTGGATCTCCTTCCTTCCTCTTTTCCTTGTCAGCTCTCCACTTCGCTGCAACCTCATCAGTATATGTCTTCTTCTTCTTAGGCTTAGGAGGTGCGGAATGGACTCCCTTAGACTTAGGTTCTTCAGCTTCACCTACCACTTCTTTCAGCTTCCTCTTCCTTACCGGCTTAGGCGATTCCGGATCAGCCACTTTCGGAGTCACTTCTTCTTGAGGAGGAAGATCAATAAACATGCCAGACTTCTTGTCAAAAGCTATATTCATCCTTTTAAGAGTTGCATCACTGAGCAACATGATCTTGCAAACTTTCGGTTTAGAACTGCAAGCAACCTTGAAGGACTCAAGGCACCGAACTATCAGCTTTGACAATATTGCCGGGTACATTACTATCTGAGCTCTCAGATTCCCTTTCTTCAAATTCTCAAGATTAAGAAGGATATGCTTCATCAGGTTGAACTTCCTTTGATTTATCAAGAAATCTAAGATGTATATCTCACTCTTCTTCAAGCTATCCTTGTCTCCTTTTCTCGGTACAATAAGCCCTTGCACCCATAACTCCAGAATCCGGAAGTTTGTAGATAGGGTTGCAATTTTCGAAGCCTTATCATCATCCAGTCCGAGAATTTCTAAGGCTTTCTCCTTGTTGAAACTACCCAAGGAGTCTGGCAGAACATGCGAGATAAACTCAGCTTCCCCTTCATAATTCAACCCTACCAAGCTTGCAGCCTTGGTGTAAGATAGCTTATAAGTCTTGCCATACGATTTGAAGGAAAATTTTTCTCTGTTGTCTTCCACAAAGAAAGCAACCGACTCATAAAACTCAACAAGCAAGTCTGGGTAAACTTCATCTTGGTTGCCGGTTTTTGATATCGCAACATCTTCCCAGCCATTGAGCTTGATATTCTTTGATATAATAGAATCATAGTTGCTGAAGAAATTCGGATGCACTAACCGCTCTCTGTAGACTAACCACTGTGAAATGGGCTTTGTTGAAGACATCTCTTGAGAAGCTAACTCTGCAGACATTCGGATTAGAAGTCTCTGAGAAGTTCGGAACTGAGAAGACTGAGGTTCGGAACTGGAGAACTGTAGTTCGGAACAGCCTTAAATCAGAGATACAGAGCTTCAGCACGCAAGAGCTTGAGATCGATGTGGGACGAGAAAATAGGGTCCCCTTTATATAGGCTTTGAGATGACGGTTCAACTTCCTTGGTTGATCTAACGGTTTAGAATGATCTGAGATCAGATCTGACGGTTGAGAGGTTGAATCCGATCTTTTTGAGGTTTTATTAAAACAGAATTCAAGGAAAAAAAACCGAAAACAAACTATAAGAAAATTTCAGCAAGTAAAATACGATTACGAAAAACTTCAGTAAGGAAGTCATACCTTTCGGATTAGCTTAGGAAAGTTATTCATAATGGGTAATGTAAAGACGACTACGAAAAACTCAATACGAAAAACTTAATACGAAAAACTCAATACGAAAAACTCAATACGAAAAACTTCAAAAAAAACTTGTTATGGAAGATTCAATACGAAAGTTTTTCCATTATGAAAATACCAGTACGAAAATTTTCCATTCCGGAAATTTTCAATACGAATACTTTTATTCCAGAAGTATTTTGTATGGAAATATCCATTCTGGAAAATTGTAGTTCCGGAAGTTCCATTCCGGAAAGTTTCGTTCCGAAAAATTTGAAAACAAATTTTTGAAAAACTTTGTTAAATAAACAAACAAATGTACTCCCCCTATGAAAAGGAGTTTATTACTGTGAGGAGATTTTTCCAAAAGAAAGTTAATTAAGGAAGATTACCTTACGGTTATCATTCCTAACTTCTGTTTAATATATTCAAATCTATCAGAAGGTAAAGATTTTGTGAAAATATCAGCAAGTTGATCTTGCGTTCCGATAAACTGAAGAATAATATCTCCTTTAAGTGTGTGATCCCTAAGAAAGTGATGCCTAATATCTATGTGTTTTGCACGGGAGTGATGTGCAGGGTTTTTACTTAGAGCAATGGCACTTGTGTTATCACACAAAATTTGAGTTTTAGTAAAACTCAAGCCATAGTCTGTGAGTGTGTGTTGCATCCACAACACTTGTGCACAACAACTTCCAGCTGCTACATATTCAGCTTCAGCAGTGGAGAGTGCAACAGAATGTTGCTTCTTGCATGACCAAGAAACTAATGAATCTCCTAAGAAATGACAAGTTCCGGATGTACTTTTTCTATCCATTCTACAACCACCAAAGTCAGCATCAGAAAAGCTTTTTAGAACAAAATCATTTCCAGAAGTATAAAATAATCCTAGATCCATGGTTCCCTTAAGGTAGCGAAAAATTCTTTTAACTGCCTTTAAGTGAGATTCCTTAGGATTGGATTGATATCTTGCACATAAGCATACTGAAAACATTAAGTCTGGTCGACTAGCAGTTAAGTAAAGTAGACTTCCAATCATACCTCTAAAAGATGTTTGATCTACTGGTTTTCCAGCTTCATCAAGATCTAAAGAGTTTGAGGTACCAATAGGAGTACTTATACTCTTCGTGTTGTCATAACCATACTTTTTAAGAAGATCTTTAATATACTTATGTTGAGATATGTAGGTTCCTTCTGGTTTTTGAGAAATTTGAAAACCAAGGAAAAATGTTAACTCACCCATCATACTCATTTCAAACTCAGATTTCATTAGACTAGCAAAAGAATCAGTCAAAGATTGCTGAGTTGAACCAAATATAATGTCATCAACATAAATTTGAACAATCAAAACATTTTTCTTATCTTTCTTTATAAAAAGGGTTGGATCTGCATTTCCCTTAACATAGTTATTTTGAAGCAAAAATCCAGTGAGTCTATCATACCATGCTCTTGGGGCTTGTTTAAGGCCATACAAAGCTTTGGTAAGTCTAAAAACATGATCAGGATGTTTTGTATCTTCAAAGCCAGGAGGTTGTTCAACAAAAACTTCCTCTTGAACATAACCGTTAAGAAAAGCACATTTCACATCCATTTGAAATAGTTTGAAATTAAAGAATGCTGCAAAGGCAAGTAGAATACGAATAGATTCAAGTCTAGCTACTGGAGCATAGGTTTCTTCATAGTCTATTCCTTCTTGCTGATTATAGCCTTTAGCAACAAGTCTAGCTTTATTTCTAACAATGACTCCATTTTCATCACATTTGTTTCTGAAGACCCATTTTACTCCAATAACAGAAGTTTCCTTAGGTCTTTCAACCAAGGTCCAGACTTTATTCCTTTCAAATTCATTTAGCTCATCTTGCATTGCTTTGATCCAATCATCATCACCTAAAGCTTCATCAGTGCTTTTAGGTTCTAGTTGGGAAAGAAATGCTAGATGTTCTACTTCATTTCTTAAGGAACTTCTAGTCCTTACAGGTTGATTTACATCACCAATGATACTATCACTGGGATGATTCTTAAGAAACATCTGATTTGGGTTTTGTAAAACCTGTTCATCAACATAAGGTAGAAAGTCTTCTGGGGTAAATGTTTCAGAAGTATCTTCTAGAACAATTTCCTTATCAGAAGGTTCTTCTAACAAAGGTTGACAATCAGTTTTTGAAAACACATCCGAAGATGTAAGTTGGGAAGTTTTAAAAACAAAAGGATCTGACTCATCAAATTTCACATGTACTGTTTCCTCAACAGTACAAGTATTTTTATTAAAAACTCTATAAGCCTTAGAGGTTGTGGAATATCCTAAGAAAATTCCTTCGTCTGATTTTGGTGCGAATTTATGTAAGTTATCTTTAGTATTCAAAATGAATACTTTGCAACCAAAAACCTTGAAGTAGGAAAGCCTTGGTTTTCTACCATTCCATAACTCATAAGGAGTTTTATTAAGAAAAGGTCTAATCAAAACTCGATTTATAGTATAACAAGCAGTACTTACAGCTTCAGCCCAGAAATGTCTAGCAATAGAATATTCACTCAACATGGTTCTAGTTATTTCTTGAAGAATTCGATTTCTTCTTTCAACTACACCATTCTGTTGAGGAGTTATAGGTGCTGAAAAGTTGTGAGTAATACCTTTCTTACTACAAAAAGTTTCAAAATCAGAATTTTGAAATTCTCCTCCATGATCACTATGAATAGTTTTCAATGGAAGGTTTTTCTCATTTTTAACTTGAGCTCTAAAACTTTTGAAATAAGAAAAAGCTTCAGATTTCCTTGCTAGAAAATAGACCCAAGTAAATCTAGTGTAATCATCAACTAGAACAAACACATAGTATTTGCCTCCAATGCTTCCAGTTTGTGTAGGACCAAAAAGATCCATGTGCACCAACTGTAATGCATCGGTTGTTGAGACTTCACCGATTGACTTAAAAATAGATTTATGTTGCTTGCCATATTGACAAGGATCACAAACTTTAGAAGAATCAAATCTAAGCTCCGGTAGATCCTTAACTAATTTCTTCTTAGAGAGTTTACATAGGTTTCTAAGATTACAGTGTCCTAGTCTTCTATGCCATAACCAAGAATGATCTTCCATTGCACTTAGGCAAGGTAAATCTTGGCTTCTTAGGTCTTCTAAGTTTAAGGTGTAAACATTCTCTTGCCTGTTGGCTGAGAGAATAAATTCTTCCTTGGAATTGTGAACTAAGCATTTATCATTCCTAAAATTCACAAGGTAACCTTCATCACATAACTGACTTATGGTAATGAGGTTGTGCTTAAGACCTTTAACAAAAAGAACATTTGAAATCAAAGTTTTACCTAAAAGAACAATATTACCAATACCAACAATCTCTCCCTTAGCATTGTCTCCGAAAGTTACCTTTCCTCCTTTCGTCTTGATAATTTTTTCAAAGAAGCTTTTGTTACCAGTCATGTGCCGGGAACATCCACTATCCATGTACCAAACATTGTTGCTGGAACTTTCTTTATTTTCCTGAAATTAAGAACAAAGTTAGACTTTCGGAATCCAAACTTGCTTGGATCCGAGATTTCCAGACAATAAAATCTTAGGTACCCACATTTTCTTGGAAAAATAAGCTTTATGAAAACCTAAGGATTGGGTTTTGTTTAAGGAACAATTTCTTGCCCAGTGACCACCACATTGACACTTAGTACAAAATGGGGCACTTTGAGGAACAAAATAATTGTTGCTGAAAACAGGTTTTGCATGGGTATAACCAAATCCGGATTTATTTCTTAAAGGTCGTATTTGAGAATACATCTTATCAAAATTTTCCTTACCATGGGTAAAGTTTGATAAGCACTTCTTTAAGGAAAAAATTTCGGACTTGAGTTTTACAACCAAGTTTTTATCTTCAAAATCATTAGTTTTGAAACTAGAGTTAGGCTCGAAAACATTTTTATTAGAAATTACTTTTTCTAACTCTTTAGAAAGTTTATTCTTCTCAGAACTTACTTCCTCAAGATTTTTTGAAATACTTTCAAAATCAGCATTTTTCTTATCAAGATCTTTAGAAAGATCTGATATCTCTTTAGTAAGAATAGAATTCCTAGAATTTGCCTTATCAAGTTTCTTGTTGAGTTTGGAATTCTCAATCTCAAGAAGTTCAGCAAATCTAGAGACTTCTTCAAAAGTAGGT
Organism: Viscum album; assembly: GCA_963277665.1. Lineage (NCBI taxonomy): Eukaryota > Viridiplantae > Streptophyta > Magnoliopsida > Santalales > Viscaceae > Viscum > Viscum album. The sequence continues at coordinate 1,349,759,365 of OY728147.1, read as the reverse complement.
AAAGTATTTTCCTCATCAGAAGATGATTCTTCATCAGAAGAGTTATAATACTTACTATCATTAGGATTTAAGGAAACATTGGTCAATGATTCAGCATTTCGTACCTTAGCCATAAGACAATGATTATCAATAGGTAATCTGGCTATAAGACCAAGATTCTTCTGTCCTGAAGATTCATATTCAGAAGATTCATCTGAAGAGTCACCACCACTGGCACTCCAGGTGTCATTAGCTTTCAAAACTTTCTTAGCTTTAGCTTTGTAATATTTCTTCCTGTTCCTGTCTGAATGCCTTTCCTTTCTTTCTTTCTTTCTGAGCATAGGGCAATCTGGTCTAATATGTCCTGCTCTCTTACATTCATAACAAGTAACTTCTCCATATTTCTTATCTTTCCTATCCTTCTTCTTATACTTGGATTGAAAGTTTCTTTGTCCAGCTATCTTGTTCATCCTTCGAGCAAGATTGGCTAATTCATTTTCTGAAACTTCACTTTCACTAGATTCGGATTGGAAAATGACTTTCTTCGATTTGGATCTGGTTACTCTCTCAGGAGTCTTAGCTTTCATCTGATTCGAAGTTGTAGTAAAAGCAACAGTACCATTTCCATTCTTCTTCTTGATGTTGTCAGCATCTCTCTTCATTCTGGTCTCATGTTGTAGAAGAGTTCCAAATAATTCATCAAGAGTTATTTGAGTAACCTTCCTGTTCTCATCTATAGCTGTTCTCTTGGATTCCCACTCATTGGGCATAATGTCAATTATCTTGTCCACAAGAGCTTCATCATCTAAACCTTTCTCTCCCATAGACTGTAGACTATTGACGATTGTCATAAATCTTTGTTGTACTTTACAGATAGGTTCTCCATAAGGAAAATTAAAGCCATGATATTCAGCTCTAAGCATAGCTCTCCTTGTCTCAATCACTTTAGAAGTCCCAAAATGAGTAACCTCTAACTTCTTCCATATACAATTAGCTGCTTCACAAGAAGAAATTTGGCTATATATATTTCTAGTCATTGAACATAATAAAGTGTTGCGTACCTTGTAGTTGAGTTGATATTCTTGCTTCTCCTGGTTAGTAAAGGTTCTGACTTCCTTGTCAGGAATTTTGTAATCACCAGTAAGCATGACAAAGTTATCTACTCCAGTATTGATAACAAACGTCTTCATACGATCTCTCCAGTATTCATAATCATTACCATCAAATATTGGTGGCCTTGTAGGATTCAAATTGTCTATCGAACCAACATTCATTCCTGCCATACTTGAAAATAACTTGGAAACAAACTTGTTAATAACAAAAATTCGGAATTAAAAAGTTCGGAATAGGAAAAGTTCGGAATGGATAATCCGGAATGAAAAAAAAATTCGGAATTGAAAAGTGAGCAAGAAAAACTTGAACGTGAGTACAAGTATTTCAGTAACCTTGGCTCTGATACCAAATGTAAGAATGGTATAGAGTAAGAGGTTTCCAACCTCTGATACCAATTGTAGGATCGAAATATAATATGAGATGCTCAATATACAAGAGGGGGGGTGAATTGTATACTTTAAAAATTCCTTTGGAACCTTTAAAGTTATTTATGAATAACTAGAGTTTCCTTAAGAAAAGGAAAGAACTAAGTTTAACAAAGTTAAACTAAGTTGATTCACAACACCTCTAACACCGAACTAAACTTGGAAAGAGATCCCAAAAGAAGGTTCCGGAAATATGGTTCCGGAATTTGAAACTTAACAAAAGTTACAATATGAGATTCTACCTTAAAGCGTATAGAATCTAAACTAATCAAAGTAAGTAAGGAAGTATAAGAAAATTATACTTTCCTTAAGATACAAAATGCAGCGGAATAAAACAAGTACAAGTAGAAGAACTACTAGTAACAAGATGATAGTCTTTTAACCCAAAGAGAAGGGTATCCAACAACCTTGGATAAAGGTCCCTTGATTTATACTTTCAAGCAAGTCTGTCTTACCCACACCAGGGTAAGCCCTCGATACGAAGATCGGTGTCTCTGTCTTGCTATCCCCGCAAGCCCTCAACTTCAAGGTAGTTGGCAACCTCTGTCTTTCTCGACAAGAAAGCCCTCGATCTTTAAGGTAGTCGGCACCTCTGTCTTCCTATCCCTGGAAGCCCTCGAATGTAATCACCAACATTCGGAGTCGCACGAAGCTTTGAGAGTTAATAAGAGACTCTCTCTCTAGAAATCACTTCAACAGCATGTATGCACAAAGTTCAAAATGTTCATCCATCCGTTGTGAGCTTTTTCAAATGAGCTCCTATTTATAGGTGAGGTCGGCTCCTTCTCCAACGGTCATATTTCCCTTAAAGTTCGGAGGGACCTGTACACGTGTCACTTAGACAACGGTTAGTTTATAACAAAATGGACGACATCGTTTTATAACAAAGTAAGTGTAACAGAAAGTACGACATCGTTTTAAACTCTAACAAAAAGGTTCGGAATAGAAATTTCGGAGTGAAAGTTCGGAGTGAACAAATTCAGAGTGTATAAAACAATGATAATCAGATTCTGTTTAATAGGTGAATTCGGAATGAGAATTCGGAATAGGAATTCTTCATCAGAAATCGTAATGAGAATTTATCATCAGAATTCGTAATGAGATTTCATCATCAGAATTCGTAATGAGAATTCATCATCAGAATTCGTAATGAGATTTCATCATCAGAATTCGTAATGAAAATTCATCATCAGAATTCGTAATGAGAATTCATCATCAGAATTCGTAATGAAAATTCGGAATGAGATTTCTTCATTAGAATTCGTAATGGGAATTCTTCATTGGAATTCGTAATGGGAATTCTTCTTCAGAATTCGTAATGAGAATTCTTCATTAGAATTCGTATCCTGAATCTGGAAAAGAACTTAGTCAGAATTCATAACCGGAATTCGGAGTGAAACTTCCTTATAGTTCTTGTCCAGAATCCGAACCCTAAAACAGAATGCTTTTTATCAGTTTTAATGATTCCGAGAAAGTGAATCTGAATCTCACTCTTAAGAAAAATATTAATGAAAATATGATAAGGATAAATTTTTCTTATAAAAGCGATTTTCCTTAAGAAATCATTTTTCCTTATAAAAGCAATTTTCCTTACAAAAGCGATTTTCCTTAAGGATAAGGTGTTTGTGATTTTCAAAACAAGAAGGAATGGAAAAGTCATAAGGAAAACCTTATTGATTCAACATACCTATCGTATTTCATTATTCTTAACACAAATTTTTGAATGTTAGTTTAATATACTATGTTTTTTCTATTGAGAACGTGATGGTGACCTCCATAGTGGAATTTTAGGAATAATGTGAGATGTTCCAATTAAGATGCCTTCTTGAGGGGACACTCGATGTTCTGGGCATGATGCTTATCTGAGGCAATGCTCATTGACGATAGTCAGGTTGTCAAAATTACCATAATAGTACCACCTTACCCTTTGACGTAGATTTCCTTTAAGGTTCATCGTACACTCCTCCGGGATTACCCTCTAATGCGGATGGTCAGTGAGGTTCACCGTTATCTTTTCAGGGCTTACCATCCATCATGGCTAGGTACTAAGGTTTTGTGGTTACTCTTTCAGGACTTACCCTCTAGTGGGGAAAGGAAGTGAGGGTCATCATTGACTCATTCTTTCAAACACATCATCTAGGCTAGGTAGTGGGTTCGTCAATGAATATTCTGAGTATACCCTCTATTAGGGCTGTGTAGTGGGTTCACAACTTTGTGACTCGATCTCTGGACTGTGTGACATAGTGATGTGATGTGAATGATATTACATTGTACTCTAACAAAAGTGGTCCACTTTCCCCACCAATAGGCATCCTTGTGACATAACCTAAGACCGTGCGAGTGAGACAGACCCTCCCAAAGAAAATAGTATCAAGGAACGGTGATTGATCCCATTTGACATATAGGTCATGGTATCTGTGTGGGTTGTTGGGAATTGATAGTGGATTCTCCGAGAACTATTTGAGACTATTTTCCTAAGATCATATATGATATGTTGATCCCCTTACTCTCTCATTTGGGATTCTTGGGTTGAGAAAATATATATATATATATATATATCATATTTTATTTACGCACTCTATGGGTTATGGTTACTCTCTTTTTAGGAGAGGCGAAGACATGTGGGGTGTGCCACATGATTCTCGTGTCTAACTTCTCATGGTTTGATGAGTCTATTCTCCTACTATAGGTAGTTAATCCTTGATGAGAAGTTCATCTTCCCACTATTTCTACATCCTTTAGTTAGGATGAGATTACATCAATATGTAGTTAGGTTGAGCAATACTTGTTTATAGTACATTGTTCTATCTACTACTTCGCTCTTTAGTTCATGTTTTTCTACTCCCTTAATCCTCCCCAGTATCGTACTACGTGTATTTATTCTAACCCCTTCATGGTCATTTCCCGCACTCGGTGTAGCCATGTAGACGATGTATAGGCTGATCATGACTTGAGTGGTGCATAGAGATATGTGGTTCTTTGACCACATGTGGCGTTAATAGCTTGGGATGTTGTAGCTGGGTCTCTCAACTATTTTACATTTCCACCTATTGCTGGGTTGTGACCCTATTATTATTTGGTGTGTACTTTTTCAGTCTCTATTTTAGTTACTTTTCTGTAGTTGTACTATTTAGAAGTTATTGCATATTTGTGGTTTATAATTAATGAATTGTTTTATCTTATTTTCCATTCCCTCTAATCTTTTTCTTTTAGTTGGATGTGTGTGTTACAGTACAAGTACTTAGGCAAAATCCAACCTAAGATTGTTATGCCTTCAGTGTTGTTCGTCATCACCTAGCCTATGGAGGTTTCCATGGGGTAGTTATGTAATGACCCTGGTATGAGTTGGGTCATGAAAATTTGGTATCAAAGGTGGTTCATTATTTGGGATTTCATTTGGATGATCCATAAATAAGAATTGGTTGGGATTTCGGAAAACAATGTCATTGTGTCTTGAGAGAGGATTTCAGGCTAGATAGTCCAGTGATGGTTCAGTGGCTGATGTAGCCATTCACCAGGACCCTGATTGCCCGATGTCAACTCAGTCTGCTGAATAATATTGCATAAAACATCAGTACAAACGTTATATAGTATTTAGTGTTTGACATTCCATCTTGACTAAAATCCCCACCATTGGTGATATATATATTCATGATCATTTGGTCATGGTGCTCCTTGATCAGATTCAAGACGCCTATATAGTGAAAGCTAGCCAGGATACTAGCTATATTTTGTAACAATGATAATATGATTGAAGAGGCATTAATTTAGGACCCTTCATAGGATTACTCAACCTCCAAGAGGGAAGGTAGCAGCACCTCAACTTAGGGAGAAATAGTTACAACCGGTAGGGCAGTTCAAGGATATGCATTGGATGACCATGCTTATGAGTTCTTGCGTCCATGACCATTGAGGTTTTGTGGAGAGAAATTTCCACAAGAAGTGTATTCTTGGCTATAGTTGGTAGTTTTCCTCTTTCGTCTTGTTCGGAAACCGAACAATTGGATGGTGACTTTGAGAGCCAGTCATTTTCCATGTAGCAGCATGGTGTTGGTAGAGCCGATATACTCATATACATGATGAGTCGAGACTCTCGTGGGAAAACTTCCATCACCTATTTCATGAGCAGTACTACCCATCCTGTTTAGGCTCCATATGTTTTCAGGAGTAATTGGAGCATTAGTGAGAAGGTATGTTAGTGGGTGAGTATGAGACTGGGTTCGCAGACAAAAATGATGAGTAAAACAGTATACTCATTAGGGAAAACCTCAAGAACCAATAGAATGTAAAATGAAAGTGACCCCAAAACCCATAAAACTCCTGCGAAACCCCCGTGACAGTGGTAACCAGCATGATATATAACCTACTCCAAGTGATTGTAAAAACAATTTATATAATGTAAGGTGAGTAAAACAGTATACTCATTAGGATCCTATGTGGATCATCTCATACATCAGTAATGAAAACATTCTAAATCGTAGTGAAGAACAATTGAATCTAACTCATCACATATACATATATACTATGTTCCAAACCTCCCCAGGGATACTCTCATCATTTATCACATAAAAGAGTATATCATATAACAAAAATATTAATGATTCCCTACAAACACTTCTCCTTTAGTTTTCTACATTACCCAAACATCACAAGCCATAAGCATCTCTCTCCAAAATGCACTGCTCACATACACATGGAAGAAGCACGGAAACATGAAACCCATGCGTCAATGTGCACCCCATTCCTCACACCACCACGTCCACATAACAAAAGTAACCAGGTAGTTTCTTGGAGCTACTATAACTCACATAATGTGTATCATATGTCGACTAATATTCATCAAGATATTATATCCCATACATCGAGTATGTATAGTCAAAACTTCATAGCTTATACACATCATTCCTATAGTATTCAATAGAAAACTATATCTAGAATACATTTTTTTGAAATAAACACATCGCATTTCAACCCTCTATTAACATATTCGGGGAAAACTAACCGATGTGAATACCAAGAAAAGTAACTTCCAAGAGACGATAATGGGGTCAATTGGGTAGTCATTCATCCATCCACCCACTGAAATGTTTGGGAAAAACCCTCAGGACTTAGAATCACTGCGTTGTCATTCACCCCAACTGATAGGGTGGGGTATCATATAAAAACACAAAAATTATAGAATATAATGTAGCTCACAAACACACTATGGGTAAAATAGTCTTCGAAACAACTATTTCTCTTGTCCCTATGGGTCTGGGCTAAAACTATTATGACTAGATATTATATAAGAACACAAACATATAAAGAGATAAATTATGTTTCATTATCACTTGCATCAATTTCAATTTATGTTAATTAATTAATAAAAAAATTATTAACAGATATCAATTCCAAATTAAATTCCATTAGAAAATCATGAATAATCCAATAATTCCATGAATTATGAAACAGAGTCCACATCTTATGATAAGTATAACCTCATCTTTACAACCATGGATGCTCCAACCCCATGGGTTAAACATTTATTCAATCTTTTATTAAAATAATTATCACTTTTCCATGATTATATGCTTTCTATTAAATCGTTCTTTGATACCAAACATAAGGGGATCAACATGGTGGGTTGATGAACTACCCATTGAGAGTTTTCATCCTATAAAATAATCATAGACCCATCTATCCTTGAGATACTAAACGCATTATGCATGTGGCATACCCAATTAATATTCACCTATTTTAGAATTAAAGAAATATTGACCATCTACCTAACGAAATGGGAAGTGTAAACCAGTTAATCTATAAACCAATTAATAAACATTCATCATTCACAACTATGGGTTATGTCATCTTATTCCTTTTCTATCACCCCCAGTGTCCTCTCCGAAACCAATATGAAAAAAAAACAATGCATCTAAACATTCATTGAATCAACTTTTTCCACAACCAATAACTCTCCCATCGACCAGAAACAATAGAAATACTCTAGGATCATCCATACTAGGCTCACACCATAGAAAAAGAACCATAAAACAAAAAACATGGCAATTAGGGTCTTGCAAATAAACAATTCATTCATCTTTACCACATAATGGGAACTCACAAATATAAAATATATATATATATATTTCTTTACATGTATGCAGGTAACTAAGAACCATACGTGGAATTATCTTTATACCACAGCTTGTTTCTTATTGCATATTTAATTAACCGATTCAATTATACATGCTTAACTACATCTATTTCATTATCATCATATTACAAAAACAACAATATCCATTTACATGCCTCTTTATCACTGGTCAATTATTCTATAATTAATTTCAGCATTACATTATTTAACAATTCCCATTAACAAGAACACTATATAAAATAAGTAATAAATATAAATGTATCTATAAAATCAATAGGAAACATCCAACGATCGATACAAATTTCAAAAATTTTTCATATATTTATTATGTCAATTGAGTTGTGATTCAGTGTGATAAATCATGATAACTATACTGTTGCACATAAATATAAAATAGAAGACATGAACCCCTACCCCAGTAGGTTCTTAATGTTCATTACATGATAATAATCCAACTCAATGGATCGGGATAAGCTATCTCGCAGAAAATGAACCCACTGGGGGATGTTGACATTATCCTATATCCAAGAAAACTCCATTAGAATGACGAAAATCACATTGAATCATATGGAATAGATAAATAAGATGAAATACATAGAAAGAACCTATATGAATAGAGGTATAAAATAACTTATCAATGATGGATCGACACTGACCTCTTGGACCAAAAAAGGTGTGTGCATGCAGTAAAAAAACTCGAAGGGAAACATGATCCAATGTCTACAAAACAAATAGATGCCTCATATGGGAGGAAAAACACTGGGAATCCCATGCTTGGAAAAAACATATAAAAAAGAACACGGTCTGACCATTGGAAACTATAAATGGAGCTTCCCTCTAGGATACAATATATTATCCATTATGATCAGATCTTCCAAAGGAATCATAGTTTGATAGCGTAGAAACACTGGGAACCTTAGGAATATTTTTATATGAGTTATATGATTTGAATCGGTATTATATCCCTTGTATCAAGTCCTTGAATTCGTTTTCAATCAAATAAAATGCCTATGGAGTGTAATTGTAGGAATCTAGAAACAATGTTCACGACTCACAACCACCATTGGAATGAGATACTGTCACGGTTGGATGAGTCATTGTTGCTATTGGTATGGGTTACTATCATTTTTGGATGAGTCATTGCCACTGTTGGAATGAGCTATTATCACTGTTGGATGTGGTTACTCCACAATTGGACGAGACACCACCATCATTGGATCAAAAACCATCATCTTTGGACATGCTAACGATATCGTTGGATGAGTCACCTCTATCATTGGATGAGCTACCCCAACCTTTGGATGAGTTTCCTCCACCATTGGATGAGCTACCACCACTGTTGGATGATCTACCAACACCGTTGTATGAGATACCATCCTTGAAACACTGTTAAAGAAACTAATTTTTTTAAAAGAGTTGGAATTAACCAACATGACTTCCCAGAACACCCCAGACACCATATTTTAATAGGGAATGGACCGGATAGGTCCGGCCCATTACAAAATTGGCAATGGTTTATTTCACAATATAATAATTTTTTGGGATTGAATATGTTTTTGTATCCCTTGGGGGAATTATTTTTTATTTCAATATTTAAAATTCAATATATTTTTATAACCTCATTTTATTCAAAAATTTAAATCAAATAGAACCATTTTTTCAGTCACGGGGACATAAAATTATTGAGATTTTGTGTTCAAAATATGACTACTTTTTCCTGTTTGGTCAGAAATCCATTGTCATTAAAACCCATGTTTTCTAATAAAATTATCAATTTTGAAAACATTTTTTAAATGATTTATTAATTTTTTTTACAGATTTTTTAATTTTAATTTCATTAATGAAATATTCAAATCATTTTTAGAAAAATGACCATTTTAATTTTATAAAAAATGTGAGTCAAATCATTTTTTAACAGGTATGACTAGCATATAAATTTTCACAATCATGGCCAATAAATGTTTTAAATATTATTTTGAATTTTTGGAATATTTTTAAAAATAAATGTATTTTAACATTTAAGGGTGATATTTTTAAAAGGTTATTTTCAAATTGAAAGGAATATATTCATCAACCGTGTTTCAAATTAGGTTTTTATGGTATTTATATTAATAAATGACACCAATACGTATATTTTATATATTATTTACTCAATTAATGTTGTAATGAAATCATCCTTTTTCAATATATGGATGGGTAATGATCAGTATGAATGGGGATGTTCAATTTTATTACAAATCATTATTTTACTATGAATGGTTTATGATTATGTTTATTGGAGGGGATAAGTATTAACAATTGATAATATAGACTTTCAATATTATGTTTATATTTATTATACATCACGCCTTATATATGAGAAGTGCATGAGGACTTATTATGTGATCGGAAAGGCCTATAATATTGCATCCATGCCTTAGTACGTCTCAAGAGGAAAACTATATTGGGTATAGTTAACGTCTTATACATTTATATTTGTGTTTTGAAATAAGTCCCTGATAGTATTAGATATCGAGTAATAAAACATCAATAAATTTTTTATACGTCCCAAATTATGGATTTCAACCATTTTGAATTTTGTTATTGATTTTCCATGTAATTATTAAAATAAAAAAATAACCATTTAATACCACAAATTTTTATCAATAGAAATTCTGTTTATATAATTATTTCATATAGTATAATCACATAATATATCATTCAGAACACATTTCAAAATTTATAAAAGATCAATGAATGAAATATGAGGTATCTCTAAAGTTAAGTAGCATATATTGAAGGAATAGTAACATGGACTTTGGAATAGTAATGTGACCCTTATAAATAGTAATATAAACAAATGAATATTAAACAACTGAATGAATTTATAGCTAAAATTTAGTAATCTTATAAATGAATGTATGATATAATTATTCATGGGTATAAGTAAATAAATCTTTTAAAATTCATAAATATGGGTTGGTATTTTTATAAGTCATAAATATTTATTTACAATGTGATGATTAATATAATAATTTAAAAGAAAATTTAATTCCATAAAAGGTCCTAATAAATTAATATTTTGACGTATTATTATTTTAATACAATTTTAAGAGACATTAATTAATTTTTCTATGTGTTATAAAATTTGTTATAATTTTGAAACCTATATTTTTATAGGTAGATGATGATTTGTTGTAAAACTAAATTTTAATATATTTATAAAATTATACGTATATGATTGATTTTATTTTTGAACTATACATAGTGAAAAATTGTTAGGATGTTTTATTTGATATACATGAATTTTTATTGATATATAAAATACAATAATTTATGATAAATGAAAAATACATTATTTATGGAGTCATTGACGATTTGTGGAAGAAATAATTCGAAAATATATAACTATACATCATTATTTTTATATTTTTGGTTATAATTTTTAAACTATATATATTATTAAGCCAAAACTATATAGTAATTATTAAAATATTAAGAAAACACCCCCATCCACCACCATAAATACCACCCTCACCAACTCTTTTCATCAAACCTCTAAGCCTTGAGACATTTCCAAATTTTGTCCAATATTCTTCTTAATTCACTTACAAATTTCTAAGGGATTTTTTTGTTAATAATATTCCCAAACCAATCCTTTAAGGTGGCTCTAGAGAAGTATAAATAAAGAGGTAAAACCTTATTCTTTTTCATTAATTTATATTAAAGTTCCTCCATTTTGTTATATTCTCTTCACATAAATTGATCCAAGTGGCATGAATACTCTATTATCTTAAATATAATATAATTTTATTATTTTTATGGATTAATTTTTCATCAATTATTTTCTCCTCTCGCATTTACATTATGAATGAAAACATCATCCGTGAGGTGCAGGTCTACGACCTCCATGGAAGATGTTTTTTCATATATCTTTTTTTTCTTCAAGGCTATTCATGAAACATTTTTTATGCTTGAAAAAATTTATTACATATTTATTATATCATATTAAATTTTCTATAATCATTTTAAAACATTAAAATAATTTATAAAACAAAAATACTTTGTTGTAATAAAAATACACTAAATACCTCTAAAAGATTATAATTAATGATTTATCTAATGAATAATCCTAAATTCTAGATATAGAATGATATTTTAATAATTTATATATTGATTATTTACAATTATTTCATTTAATGGAAACTATGACCATTATACATTATTTTCTACACATATAAAAGTAAACTGATCTTAAAAACAAAGGAAATCAACTCTACCAAATAATGAAATTGAATCTTTTATCCAATATAAAGGCCATAAATGAACATAATAAATTAATAATAAATAAAATTTGTGAATAAATAATTCTTGAATTATTAATCATTGAATATTATTTTTATTAATTAGGACATTAATATCATGTTTATAAACAATTCAGGCATAAGGTAAGGGATTCAACCCAAACCTCCATTATTCAATAAGGAAAATCATACTCCCATTTTACCCATATAAAATTCTCTTTTAAATTTCTACATATTATGAATTTTATTTATATGTTCAGAACTCATGTATCAAGATCCATTAATCTTTAATTTTTGTGTTTTTATGTTTTTAAATGGTTCCCTCACCAATTCTTCTTTATAAGAAAGACCATCTTACGGGAACATCCTGAATTCATACTCATTTACAATTGTGCTCCAAAATATTTTTTAAGACGCAATTACATTAATAAAAAAATTATTTTATTTCAAAAACTATCTTGGTTCAATTGTTTTTTTATATAAAGTATTATTCCATTTTATACATAAAAATATATATAACGATTCCTTAAACTTCAATAATATTTTTTATTTCTACTGTTTAATAATATCAATTTTCACTTGTATTCACATATGTTTGACACAACTTATCAGGATTTATGATTTTTTTATGAATTTCTAGGTATTATTTAAATAATTTATTTCATTGAAAACATTATGATATCAACTTATATTATGTCTTTTGACATGATTGTGATACACAATAATTAATGTGGGTGAACCTTATGTTTTTATTTTATTCTTTATGTAGTATTTTTGAAGTAGATCACAGATTCATGATCATTTTATGGTGGATATGCACATATAGTACTCTAATTCATTCTGTAATGATTTGTATCATGAGACCCTATGTGCACTTGACTTGGTGGTCAGCACTGAATAATATTTTTCTATGTTTAATGAGCGTAGAATAATACTCCTCTCTATGAAATGAGCATTTAATCTTGAACCACTATGTTCAAAAAGCATTTAATCGTGCTAAATTCTGGTTTTGTGTTTCGGAAACATTACTACAGAACGATGATTATATGATCCCATTTTATTATAATCACATTATATGCATTTTATGTCATCGTGTTATGCCTTCAGACCCATGTGGATAGCATTATTCATATCTTTATTCCACTACTGGGATTATATTGCATCCCTTTGTTTTTCTCATCCCTAGGATAACCTAGGATGATTTAAGGGATCAATGGATGCAAGAGGTAAAAATTTAAGATAAATAAATAAATGTTTTATTTAGTATAATGTTTTTAGTTTTATTCAACATTTTTCCCAGCCACCAAGAATTGTGATACTTGGATTATTTTCCAAGCCACCAGGCATTATGATACTTGTCTGGTAATTTGATTTTTAGTTATGATTAAAATCATGCAATATTAATTTTTAAAAAATGTTCTCTATAGTGTGTATCATAAGAAAAGATTAATTATTTTTGGAGACTAGGAATAGAGAAACATAGTAAGAAACACAGGTATAAAACTAATTCTAATAAAATGTGCAAAAATGTTTATAAGTATATAGTAAGTTGATTATCAAGAAAATAATTGCTTATATTGACACTAATAGTGAATGTGGTTCTAGAAGAGACATAACTAGGAGTAACAACTCTGATAAGGTTTTCTTTGAATGACTTGTGGTAACGTGGTACACAACAATGAGCATTACTCTTCACCTAGATTGAAACACCCAAGGGATATACTTTGGTAAATTTATAAGATCATTACGAAAAACATATAAGGAAACATAAAAAATTCCAAAATGATTATATATTGGGAAACAAAGCATGGAGAACCTAGATTTAAACCCAGGTAATCAAAAGTTATGATGTACATTACTTTTCATATTATATCCTTTTATGATTCATGTTTATTTTTTATTCTTATTAGCGAAGTATCATTACCCCTAATAGAACATTATTTTTCATAGTTAATGGAGTGAAATAGAAGAACACATGATAATAATAAAGGTGATATGGAATGGGAATATTTCCATAAATATGAACTAGAAATGGGAGAAATGGGTGCTCAAAACAACATGAAAATACATGATAAAGTGGCTCAATTTATGAATAATAACTTGAATCATGTGGAACAGACTCATTATCCAATGAAATAGTAAGTTTTCATTTAATATTTCATGAGGAATATGCCTCCCTTTTTAGTGGATCTTTTTATCCCCAACTCACAGAATAATGCATTTGTTCTATTAAAAAGATATTATTAGTCCATAAATTCTTCAAGGAAGAGATTGTTATGCTGGTGGTTTATTATTATGATGGGGAATATGATCAATGGTGGACAATGATTAAAAATATTATGTTCAAGAGGGAAAATTATTCAATAGATTGAGAGGAATTAAGGAATATGTATTTCCAAAAATATTTTCCTCATACCCGCTATCTCAAGAGGGAAAGAGATCACTTCAAATTTAAGAAGATTAAATATGAATCTATTAGGGTGTATGAAGAAAACATTACCAGGATTACATGAAATTCATTCGTCTTTGTCTTGAACATTTAATGCAACATAGATCTCTTCATTAGAAAAAAAGAAGATTTTTTGAAAAGAATTAGTGATTCAAGAATTTGAAAGTTATAAAGAGACTATATGGTGTCCCCAATATGATGAAATGGTGAACAAAGACACTTAATGGCCTCATGGTAATGGTGAAAAAAATTATAAAATTCAGTCTGATATGATTGGATCAATAGATAAATACCATGATGAATAAAAGACCAAATACCCACGTGTTAAAATTGAGGTAAGAAGAATCCTCTGAAGTATTTAAAGGGAACAATGAAATGCTTTAGATGATGAAGAATGTTATATTAAGCTATGAACTAATAAAGGTATTAAAATAAATCAACTAACATGGAAGAATAAATGAATTTTTCTACCATGGACCAGAATGTAGTGTAGTGTTTCATCTCAATGGAACATGGTCATTTTTGGGAACCAATGCCCTAAGCCAATGGTTTTCAAAGGAAATCAACAAAAACCTCTAAGGAAATATATAATGGATTATTATATCACTATTGATTATGTTGAACTGGAAAGTCATATGGAGACACATACACTGGTTTTTCTTTCTAGAAGAATGAACACACTATTTAACTCTGGTTCTATACATTTTTTGTATCTTCACTGTTTATTAGAAATTTTCAAAACCGACTCAAAATTTTGAGGTAGATTTATCTTTGACAATGACTATTGGAGAAATTATTAAGTAAAATGTATATTACTCCTCCCAAGTTAGATTTTGTGGACCAAACATATCAAAAAATCATGGCACGCATTATTGGAAGATTATGATCCTATTTTGGCCATTGATTGACCATATTTATTCAAATACCACATCAACTTCAATGAAATTTAGATCACTCATCAAATATAGAGAAATACTCTAACTCATTAGATGAGTAAGGGGTAATATTAATCCCTTTTAGAATCATCATCTCAGGTGTGGATATTAGTGCCTTATGAAAAAGCATATCTCACTCAAAGGACTGAGAAAACAAAGAAGATCAGTCTTGATAAAATGCCCAAAATGAGGGATTACAATGATGTATTCCATGAAGAAATGTATTCTCTTCCCCATAACTGAGAATTTATGTTCTCAATTGAACGTATTCCAAGATGTCATCTTATATTAAAGACAACTTATATAATGGCCATCGTTGAGCAAGATGAATTGATTAAGTAACCAAAATAGAATCCTGATTATAGGTTTAAATGATTGAGAGCTTCACCATGGTGTGAGCTAGTCCTCTTTATCCGGAGGAAGGATAGATCAATGTGCCTCTACATTGACTATTGAGATATCAATAAAAGAATAACAAATAACACGTTTCCCTTGTCATAGATATTTAACTTGTTCGATTAGAAATGTGGGAAATTTATTTCTCTAATGTGGATATCAGATTGGAAGTTACCAATAAAAGTTAAAGAAGAATGATATTCCCATGCCTCCCTTTTAGCAAATGTATGAAAAATATGTTTTTATAGTGATTACATTTGGAATAACTAATTGTCCCAAAATTTTTATGGATTTAATTAATAGTGTCTATAAGATTACCTTGACAAATTTGTTTAAGTGTTTATCGATGATATTCTAGTATACTCCAAGAGTGAGGATGAACACGAAGGGGATTTGACTATTATGCTAAAGAAATTGTGAAGGGAGAAAATATCTACAAATTATATTAAATGTTAGTTCTAGATAGTGGTATTATCATTCGTGGGGAACTTTATCATCTACAAATGGATATCTGTGGATCGTTCTAAGAAAAATGCAATAGAAGAGTGGCCTAGGCCGATATCTGTAATGTAGATTCGTATCATTCATTGTCTAGTAGGTCATTACCAATGATTTATGAATATGTTTTCATAATTTCCAAACCCATTAACCAAGACGACATAAAAGTGTGTGAATTTTGTATTGACTAAAAAATGTATGTAAGGATTTAAGGATATCCAAAGGGGATTATCACTATGATAGTACTCACACACCTGAAAAGTGGAGAACCATTTTTGGTTTGAAATAATTATTTAGATAGAGTATTAGGTTGTTTACTAGTTTAAAGTTATAAATTGATAGCCTATGCCTCAAGGATGTTCAATATTAATGTGAAAATCTATCCAACGCATGAACAAGAATTGAAATATGTGATCTTTTCATTGAAAATATGGGGGGGTTATCTCAATGGGGATATGAGTGAGATATATAATGATCAAAAGAGTCTCACATATATATTCACATATTAGAATATTAATTTTTTCCAACTAAGATAGTTAGAGCTCATCACGAATTAGGAATTCCCAATCCACTACCATCCTTATAGGTAAAATAAGGTGGAAGATTCTCTAAGTATAAATAATCCTTAATCATTACAAATGATTATAATTGAGAGGGATATAATCTTATAAAACATAGAAAGTATGTACATGGGAATAATTGAGGGAGGAATATCATCAATCCTTTCTAAAATTATTTTTCAACCATCCCTTTTGAGAAAATAAACGATGCTCAAAGAAATTATATGTAAATTCAGAAAATAGTGTAATCTATAAAAAATTGTACATAATTCAAGTTCATGATTACTGAGGATGGGTTTTTACGATTTGGTATATTATTATGTGTACCATCCAATTGAGATATGAAGAAAGATCTTATAAATAATGCACATAGCTCAACATTTTCTATTAACCTAGGGATCTCAACGATGTATCGAGATCTAAAGGATAACTTCTTGTGGGTAAATATGAAATTTGAAATTTCTAAATATACATAAATGTGAAGGGTATATCGATAAGTGAAGTATGAAAGGAAATTTATAAAGGTATGATGCAAAAATTACCCATACCAATAACGAAATTGGAAAACATATCTTAGGACTTTTCCACCAAACATCCAATAAAATTCAAAGGAACCAATTCTATATGGGTTACTGTGGATCATCGTGTAAGGACAGATCACAGTATCACAATTAGAGAGTAATTTTCATTTGATCAACATTCACGGATATAAATAAATGATTTGGTATTGATTCATATAAAAACACTATTTATTGTATCCAATTGAGATCCAAGATATACCTTAATGTTCTGGAAATGTCTCCAACATTCTCTAAGCACAGAGCTAAACATTAGTACGACCTGTCATCCTTAAACTAATGGCAGATCTTAGTGAAATATAAATACATTGGAAGACTTGTTGATAACATGTTCAATGGACTTAAATAGAGTATAGGAACAACATCTGCCACTAGTTGAATTCAGATATAATAATATTATTCACTCAGGCCTCCATAAAAATTCATTTATAGGAAAATGTGTAAAACAATGACATTCTTGGTTTAATTTAGAAAATGTTTGATTATAGGACTTGAAATGGTAGAAAAAATTACCCAGAAGGTGAAAACCACTCAATACCACATCCAGGTAGCCCGAGGTCAAAAAAAATATCTATCCGTATAATCATTGATAATTCCATGAGATTAAGGCTAGAGATATGGTATCCATACACCTATCTCTATGGATGTTGTTCATGAGATTTGGGAAGAATAAAAGGTTAGTCCTAGGAATATTGGAACCTTAGAGATTCTTGAAAATTTCAGAGATGTGTCCTATTGACTGACACTTCCACATATTATGTCTAAAGTACACATTGTATTCCATATATCTCACTTAATAAAGTACATATCTGATCCTCCACATGTACTAACATCGGAGGTGGTACTATGTGAGAGAGATTATTCTTATGTGGAGAAACTAGTGAAGATCATAGATCATAAATATAATGTTCTACAAAAACGTCTACAAACCTGGTCAATGTACTATGGTAAGACAATTTTTATGAAGAGGCTACATGGGAATTGGGGGAAATGATGAAGGAAAAGTTCTCACAGCCGATTGTTTTATAGAATGTAAAATAAAACATAGAGGGTGTAAATTCATTTGGGGGAAGTAATTAATATGTTTTTATCAATGTAAATTCCAATATTATAGTTATATCATAGAGTATAATTGTAGAAATTCATATTAATAATACAATACACGCATTATAAATGTAGAATAATTGAAGGAAGAGGTCTCTAGAAGTTAAGGAATTTAAATAGAATTAATAGTAACTTGAACATTGGAATATTAATGAGACCCTTTTAAATAGTAAACCATCCATATGAATAGTAACATCACCCATGGAATTATATAAAAAATCTAGGCATCTTATTAATGAAAGTATGATATAATTATATAATGGAATATGAAAAAAAAAAATTAATTTTGTGTTGGTATTTTGGTAACTCTAACATATTTAATTAAAATGTTTTGATTAATTTATTACATTAAATAAAGATTTAATTTATTGAGATTTATTATTAAATTAATATTTTATTGTCTTATTATTTTCATACATCTTTATGAGTCCTTAATTAATTTTTTAAGGTGTAATAAAATTATTTATAATTTTAAATTCTGCATTTTCTAGGTAAATAATGATTTTAATTAAAATAAAAAATTATCATACATATAATTTCTATTTACTAAAATAGAGTTTATTTTATTAATTATACACATCAACAAATAGTTTGGTTAAATATTTTGGATTTTTCCAAAATACTAGAATTTGTGGTGAATTGTAAAATTTGAGAATTTATGATAAATGATAAATACATGAGTTATTGAGTCATAAATCATATATATCTAATGTAAGACAAAAATATATAACTACCCTTTATTTTTTTATAATTTTTTTATAATTATCAAACTATTCATAGTCTTGAGCCAAAATAAGAAATTGGTGATTAAAATATTAAGAAAACGCCCCGCTCATCCACTATAAATACGACCCCCTCCACATCTTTTCCTCACACAAATAAAACCTTGATACATTTCCAAATTCATTAAAATACTCTTCCTAAAATACTTACCCACATCCAAGAGTTTTTGGTCTATTCAAAAGGACAAAACAAATCCATTTTGAAGGCTCTCGAGAAGAAATACTCAATAGGTAAAACCATTTTCATTTTATATAAATTTATTTTCAAGATCCTTTATTTTTATATTTTCTCTTCACATTTCCTTATCCAAGTGGCTTGAAAACTATAGTATATTAAATATTACACGATTATATCTTTTTTTGGAATAATTATTCATCACGTCTATTCTCCTATATCTTATAATTTAGGAATTAAATCATGATCCATGAGGTGTTGATTTACCACCTTCGGGGATGACAAGGATTCATCATTAAGTTCTTTATTCAAGGTGGGAAATGAATCCATTTTTATAATTGAACTATATTATAATATATTAATTATATGTTTTTAATGTTTTGTAATCAATTTTTTACATATGATGTTAATTTATAAAATAAAATGAGTTTGTTGTAAAAAAACTAAATTAATCTAAATGATTATCATAATTATTTATATAATAAATCTACATAATTTTTGTTAAAACATTATTTTATAATTCTATATGTTCAGTAATAACATATATTTTAATTTTTTGACATGTATTATTATTTTTCATTATTTTCTATACAAGTATACCTGAAAACTGATCATGAAAACTAAGGAAATCATCGCACCCAAATGATTAAATTAAATCTCCCAACCCAAAAACAAGGCCATAAAAAACATAATAAATTAATAAAAAATAAAATACATGAATACATGGTTTTAGACTTATTAATTAATGTATTTAATTTGATTCATCACTTTTTTATAATCAGGTGATAAATCATTTTGGACCTAAGGTATTGGATTATACGCAAACCTCTATAATTCCTTTTTCTTAATCTTTTTTTCTTTTTACCCAACTTTAATTAACATTCATTTTTATGTATATATTATAAATTCTATTTATATGTTACAAAATAATTTATAAGTATTTTTTCATCCATATTTTTAGTGATATACATGTTTTTATAGGGTTCCCTAATAAATTATTCCTAATTAGCAAGCCTGTTAAGGGGAAGTTTTTGATTATTACCCATTTTAATTGTGATCCATATTACATTTTAAGAGAAAATTATTATTATAATATAATTTATTTATTTATAATAACCTTTTTTGTTCACTTATTGTTTTATATTAATGATTATTCGCTTTTATATTAAAATTCCCTTTAATATTTTCTTTAAACCGCACTAAAATGTATTTTATAATGTTTCGTAGAAACTATTTTCACATGTATTTACTTTAGATTTAAATAATTTATCATGATATATAGATACTTTTACTATTTTATTTCCATGTATGATTTAAATCCTTTCATTAACGGAGACCATTATGAAGTCCCCTTATGTTACATCTCTTGGCATGATTATGATACCCGATAATTATAATGGGTAAAGGTTAGGTTTATGTTAGATTCCTTATGTATTATTCATCATGTGGAAGACATATTCATGAACATGTTATGATGTGTGTGACCAAATATCAGTCTATTAATTACTGTAATTATTATTCTCATGGGATGTTATATGCAGGGGTGTTAGTGATTAGCCTTGACTCGTGATCCTCTGTGTGCAGTGAGACTTGACTCACGCTCCACTACGTTCCATGAGGCTGGATTCATGGTACACTATGTGAAACAAGCTGTGGATTATGCTAAAGAATTTTATTGTGCTTCGACCACATTAATATGGATTAGTGAATATAACATATCATATTATTATAATTGTGTTCCATGACTTTTATTTTCATCTTGTCATTCATTCTATCCCATTTTCTAATATTTATTTTATTACTAATATTTTATCCCATATAATTTTTTACATTATCCCAAGTATATGTTAAGAATATGTAAGGGATAAAATGAAGTTTGGATTTCATAATTAATAGTAAATATAGAAATTTTTATTTAGTTCCACTTTTTTAGTATTACGTACCTAATTTTCTAATAGATTATACATTCTGATTACTGGATTGTAATTTGATATTAAAATATGTATAAAATCATTTAATTATATGTGTAAAATGAAGGGATCTCTATAATCCATCATTATGTTTCATGTTCATGTGATTATTTATGTGGAAATGTTTTATCATTATTTATTCTAACCATATTATGCTTATGTAACTGATTAAATAGAATTTGATTTAGTTATTCACCCTTAGATGTTATTTATTCCACTATTATTCATAGATTAATCTTAAATCATACCCATACAAGGAATCAGATATTCCCCATTTATTATGTTTTATTTTTACTTAATATTTGGGGAAATTTATTATAATTGATATATTGAGTTACACTAAGGGGAATAATGGAATTATTAATGAAATTTCAATGTGTATTTTATGTTTGAAAATGTAATATTAATTTCACTTATGTAACTAGTTTACGTAGACTACAAAATATTTGGTCCATAGAGATATAATAAATTTAATATTACATATATTTAATAATTTATACATTGGTACTAGCTTACTAGGGTTGGGGTGGTTTCTATTAGAATCATTATAATTATAGAGGAAGCCATTGAAAATATAATAAGGAGAAAATATATTAGAGAACAGAACCATATGATATACTTTGATGATAAGTATAAATCAATATCCTAATATTTAGGTATGAAATTTATTATGTTATTTTTATTTGAAAATAAATCTCTTTCTGGATACTATATGTTTATGTGGTTTAGTAACATATGTACATAGTGGAAATAACTAAAAAAGGTTTAATTGGGCTTGATCCAATATTCACTTGGTGCTCATAAAAATGATTTCCGAAAAAATAGATTGATACTCCTATGGTATGTTATTAGGTTAATTCACATATTTATTACGATACAATATTAATGATTTGAAAATATTTTTATGATTTGAAAATAATTATTAATAAACCATTTATATGAATATGATATTACCTATCTATAATTTTTTAATTTACGTTATTTAATTAAATAGTTTTGTGATTAAACATTTTCTTTCATAATTATATGATATAATATAGTGTATTAAAATAATTATAAATATAACATAATAGAAGGGATGGTAATCACATCAATTCAAATAATGTATAAATTTAAGAATAATGGTTTCATTTAGGGGATTTAGCTAATACTTAGATGGGATCTAGTCTTATAAACATTCTTTTCATCTGAGGATATAGTATCATGTTATAATAATACAATGAATTAATATTCTATGCATTATGTATTCAAATGGAATTAATTGTATAGGATGACAGTAGAGAAAATTATTGATAAATTAATGGAATAAAATAATTATTTTCCCATAAGTGATATTTGTTAAATTAAACATGATAGTTATTTATCGAGTGAAATGTGAGTTTTCTAAAAGTGTGGAGATAAATTCCACCATGAACATTATTAGAATTTCCTGAAAAACCTTGAAATATTTTTTTGATTATATTATAAGTATATGGAGAAATACACAAGTGAATTTCCTACAATACAGAGTAATATACCTCAAATGTGGAAAGTGGATCATTGTCAAGTTTATGGTTTTACCATACATGAAAATGAATGATTAATGTGATTGTGTATTGATTCATTAATTATTTTATTTGATTATTTTATCAATGATATCCATGTAATAAATTGTAAATAATGTTTTGATAATGAAATGTAGTGCTTTTTAATTAAGTTTTTCATAAGGTATGTTGGAAAATGGGAATGACTAATAAATATTATCCATTTGGATGTTGAACAGGTTTTAAAACACATGGTCGAATAAAAGAGTGAAAATAATATGTTCCTAATGATGATATAATAATTTTGTGATAAAGGGAATATTATTATAGATAATGTCAATTGAATATTAATAACTACCATGGAATGAATTAATGATTTATTCACAATGTGTTTTTTGTTATCATTGATAGAATTTAAAAAATTTAATTTGATGAATATATCCAACAATTCTGGAAATAAGTAAGCATGCATTTTTCAAATATGGTATTATGGTAATCTAGGTTTTTACCATGTTTCTAGATAATACATAACAGTTGTGTTCATATGTTTGGCATATGAAAATTATGATCTGCATCATTTTTTTGGGTGATAAATGATATGATAATATTATAAACATAGTGAACTTCATTATAAATATTATAATCATAATATTTTGGAAAGCATATAAGGTTAACCATTTATGAAGTGGGAGATGTTTTACATTGGAAGAGGTTTTAGTGAATAATGAATTACTTAACCATAAGAAGATTTATTTATTTTGGATAACATGTGAATATTTTTTTTGTTTTTGTAGTAACTAGAGATAGAATGAATGAATTACAATTTTATTATGGATCTTGAAATCAATTTAATGATAATTAATGTTCTTTCAGGGGAAAAATAATATTGGGTTATTAATTTCATTGAATGTGTTATTAATTGTAAATTGATTGAAGCACAACAAAAGTTTGTAATTGAAGATATAGAATAAGGATTTACCAAGACTTAATATTTAATTATATTTATATACATTCAAATAATTCATCAACTATAGGGAAATTATATTTGAAAAAATATACAATTACATTCAAATGTGATGAATAAAAGGGTACAATTACTCACTATTGATTTATTGTTTTTTGGGCTATTCCCTTATCTAGATCACCCTCTTTCAAGTGAAAAATTATCTCAATCACTATGTCTTAATCATTGGTCATTGGTATTCTCTTTATTGACTACGTCTTCATTTCATATCAATGTTCTAAAAAAATCAAATCCTAGTATTGTGTTATTATGGATGACCATTTTACAACACATTATCTATTATTATAAGGTTATTTTACTAATTTTTTATGATGTTTCTTTTTAATTAATACAATAATAAATATTAAACCCTTGATTATCTTGATCAAGAATAAATTAAGGAGTTAAAATATATTGTATATGGGTAGAATTTGACACCCTAAAATTCTAAAATAAGATTATTATGTTAAATATTATATGATAAATTCAACATTTATCATAGAAAAACTATGAAATATAGTTATTTAAATATAATATCTTTGATATATTGCTGAACCTGTAACCATGAGTATGATTGGATTATAATATAGTATACCATAATAAACTATACATTAAATTGTTTGTTATGAATAATACTAATTGAAATATGAAATTTATATTCTATAAATTTGTAAAAACAAATTCCATAGTTGTCAATTGATTATTAACAAGATAATAATCATATAAAATTAAATGAATTGTTTTCTGAAAATATTTATATTTTCCAAATGACGGTTTAATATTGTTCCACAGGCATAACATAAAATTCATTTTAGCCACATTTTTTTCTTAAATTGAAATTTATCATTGAAATTATAATTTAAATAATTTCCTATGTTGAAATTTTTTTATTTTTATGAACTGTATCATTTATCTATTACAAGTGAGAAATAGTGAATTTTAAACCTAAAATGTTTTTTTCATATAATTTTATAATTTAGATAAAATATACTATGAATTTTTTTAGATGATAATATTTTAAAAAATATATCAGTTAACATTATTTAGTTCCTGGTAAAAAATTTCATAATAAATTTTGATATAAAAACTATGTTTACATTGGAACATTTTCTCTTCGAAAACACACATTCTAATTTTGTGGGTGGTATTATTTTGATATTAAATTTATCAACATATTTTAAATTATTTAAAAAAATGGATTTCATATTTTTTATTTTCAAATTATATATTTTGTAATTATTTCAATTATTTTACTTTAACGAATTGTCAAAATAAAAAAACCTCTATTAAAGAAAAATTTGTTTATTGGGAAGTTACAATAAATAAAGAAGAAATAAAATGACCTAAAACATTCCTAAAATCTGTTATATTTAAATATTATATCCATATAGTGTCTAATTTCGGATAATAATCAATTTTTTACTACTTTGATGTTTGGATAACATATGCACACCTTTTTCATTTAAAAAGGTTCTAGTGTGCCACTCACCTCACCAAAAAAGCCACCCTCCCCTCTAATCTTTCACACCATAATATGGTTTTGAATCATACAATACCTACCCAAATATCTTATCAAATATTAATCTCTCATCCTTTATAGCATATTTTTAGTATAAATCATTAATATTATCGATTTTGGGGGAAAATTAGAGGGGGTACCTGAAGAAGAAGAAATGTTCTTAAATAAGAATCTTTATATTATTTACTCCTCCAAATAATTAAATTATTATTAATAAATTATTATCTATTAACATTTGTATATTAAATATATTTAAACATTTTAATTTTATATTAATGGAATAAAAAATATCTACAATCTTTATATGGTTTATAAAATCATCAATTGTGTGTACGGAGGACTACTGCCACGTGAACGATGTCATTCGTTTTTTCATTACCAAATCTCATAGATGGGTATGATGATGTATATATTATATATACATGATATATATATATATATAATATAATAATAATTCCAATGGGTTTAAATATATCATATATTCCATTTTTACATTCCATTCTATAGGGGATACAAAAACGTTGCCTGTGTGTAAGGCGCACCACCACCTCACGAGTGATGTGATTTTCTTCCCCCTATGTATTTACGTGGAGGGTTTTAAGGATAATATAAATGAATATATGTGTTATAAATGAAATATTTATTTTATTAATTAAATATTTATATTTATTAAATTAATATATATATATATATAATATAATATCTAGCACTAAAAATTGATAATGGTGTCCTTGTATATGTGGACCATCTCCTTCATCAAGATATGTGACACTATATTCATCATGTCACCACATGTATTACATATATATGTTTATTTAAATAAATAATAATTTATAGTTTACATTATTTTTTTTAATGATACATTATTTCTTACTTTCCTTCTATAATAATCATTGAAAAATGGAAATGTTATCCATCTGTACGAACAGTCTACTATGTCAATGATTATAATGTAGTTCATTTTTAATTACCATAATTGATGATTTGTTTTGAAAGTATAATTAATAAATAAATATGGTAATTTTATATTTATTATTATTCTATATATGTTTAAATAATGACCTCATTTATGACTTTTAGTGTAACGATGTCAATCTAGAAAAAAAATCTTAAAATCATTGCAATATCTAATATAAACATAATTGATTATTTAATCATATAGAACATTGTAATGAGAGAAAAAATATTAATAATTATCATGATAATGATAAATATGTAGGTATATATATAACATAATAACATTATTATTCCAGAAGATAATGAACATATGTGATCAGTCAGGCTCTGTTAAAGGTTTCTAGTCTAACATTAACTTTCATGAGACACACTCCATACTCACCACTTATTTATTTTCTATGGTGTGTATACATAATTTTTTTTCTATATAATGAAATATTTTATCTTTATGGTTTTTAGTAATTCATTTCATGTTAATTTTTTTGTGGGGAAATTTTTTTCAGAAGTTACTAGAGTGGTAAGGGTTTATTTAACAATCTTATCATTATCTAATATTATATATGATTATATATACCTTGGATAAAATATTTGATATTTAAATCATATAAATAACATATTTAATTGATTTCTGGTAATTCATGAACATTAAAAGTACTATTAAAACATTTTAATCATCTTTAGTTAAAATTAATAAGGATTTTTTTAGAAATATTTTACTTTATTTCCCTCTTTAGTGAGAAATACATATTCAGAAAAAACCCACATTTTCAAAAAATAATAATATTTTTTATAGTTTTACAAATGATTTAATAAAGATAACTTTACCCATTATTAATTTTTTTTAGTTTTTATATTGAAATATTCCTGTCATTTTAAAAACATGGGACATTTGGATTTTATTGATAATATGAAAGGAATCGTTGATTTAACATGTGTCACCCGAACATAATTTTTTTCAAAATTGACAACTCAAAATATTAAATATTTTTTAAATGTATTCAATGGTTATATTCAATGTATCTTTATAAAAAACATTTAGTGGACTCTTTTATTTAAATGGTGTTTTTCAATGTGAGAAATTTATTTTCATCAATAATATTTTTAATGAAATTTTTATAGTATTAATATTCATAAATGACATTGAATCCTCTAATTTAATGATCGTAAAGTATGGATTTGATGTATTAAATTATTCTTTATTAATTTTATTAGTAGGGTATCATCATTTTTAACAGGGATGTGCCATTTTATTTCTATTCACCAATTTACACTAGATTGTTTATTCTTTTATTTATTGAATGTGGTATGTATTAACTTTTCATATATTAGTTCAAAAATAATAATTTTTTGTGGGTTATGTTTCACCCCTTTTATATGAGAAATTAATTTTGAAATATTATGTGATGAGAATTTCTTTTTATAACACTTTGATACATTAGTAGGTCTCAAAATATGATCTTGAATTGGCTTGGTCGAGGCCCTTCAAATTTATATAGATTTCATGGAACAATGAATTTATGTTACTATATATATTGGAAAAACTCCTTGATGGAATGTTTCAGATGTATAAAATTATTCCTTCTATAATTATGAATTCAGTCATTGATATTAAATGTGATTACTTGATTGGTTAGAATATCCATGGTTAAGTCTCATGCACCTGTGATTATATATATGAAATTAATTTATCATCATTAATTCATACCATATCAGACTCATTTTATTGAATGAATAGAATGTTTTCCTTTTATTTACCTTTTTATATTGAATTTTACTTAATAATTAGAATCTTACTCTATTCACGTACACTTAAAGGGCTTATGATATCACCACTTTATAATGATTTATTTCCTTTAGATATGTGGAAGTGTTTTTTGATTGATACAAATGGATCCGCATAGGGGAATAGTAAAATTATCAAAGAATATTCATAACGTATTCTATGTTTTAAAATATAGGGTGAATTTTATGTACGTATATTTTTTATCAAGACTATTAAACTATTTTTTGCTTCGGGATATTATTGTTCATATCAGATAAAAATAAAATAATTTAGATAATAACTCTCGATTATTGGGGTTGGGGTGTCTACAGTTTTTATTATAGAATGATTAATATAAAACATCTGAATAGATTTATGAAATCATAAATAAGGTAATACGACCCAATGATAGAATTTTATGATATCCACTGAAGAGAATCCTAATTTTGTGTTGAGTAATATATTATAAGTTTCTTTCCTATAAATATATCCATGTGTGGATAATACAAGTTGAGATGGTTCAGGAATAAATATACCTCATTGTAAGAACTCAGAAAAAGGCACATTGGGCTTCACACGAACATCACCATGTGAATGAAATTGAGCCTTACTATTTTCCTAGTTTGACAATGATATGAGGATATGCATCATTTAACTCAGAACTTTTTTAAAAACTATTATGATGGAAATGAAAATGTTTTTACTATTATAAATCATTCCCAATAAAACCATTTTTATGATTTTGAGAATTGATTTTTATAAATTTTTCAATTTAATTTAATTATTTAATTATATTTTTTATTAAATATATTATTTCATATTGATATGATCTAATCTAGGGTATTACATAATCTATAAAAGTCACATAGAAGAATTAAATTAGAACCCCATAAATGCATTTAATCTAAAGAGTAATTATTATTATTTCATTTATGGGATTAAGAAAATCTTTCAGAGGGAACTGGTATCCCTAACATCCAAATCATATGAGGACAGGTTATCTTGCACTAACAGGATATAGAAATAATTATCTATGTATTATTTCTTATATGAAAAAATAGTTATAAATAATATGGTTTTGAAATGGGTATTTAAAATAAAAATAGGAATGAATGTTTTTCCCACATATGATAACTAAGGAATGAAAAACCCATGTACTTGTTATGTAGAATGGTATTTATCTACAAGTGTGGATAAAAATTCAAACATTCTCATGATTTAATGTTCATGGAAAAAATATTTAATTTACATTACTTCAACTGTGAGGATATGGGTCTAATCACAAGTTAATCCCCTTGTATTCAAAGGGATATACCTCATAAGAGGCTACTAGATCATGGTAATGATTATTATCTTATCATAAATGAAGTTGAATTATTAATGTAATTAGGTTTATATTCATTAATAATGTAGTTTTATTATTTTTTCCATGATATCATAGTTTTATAAATTATGAAATATATAAAAAACCTGCAATATTTTTTCCTTATGGATTTGAATCATTATGTTGAATGGTACTAATGAACAATAAAAATTATTCATTGGACGGTTGGGAATTTTGGAAAAAACAAGATATTTGGAAAGATGAAGCTTATTATGATCTTGATATTTAGATAATGATTTTGTGATTATAAGATGATTAATATGGATAATTAATATTGTGTAGTGGTTACTATCGAGTAAATGATTAATTATTTGTTGATAAAGTGGTTCATCCTGTCATTGATTGATTGAAAAACTTTTTTGGACATATGGAATATCTCCAATAATATATGGAATATGAAAAAATTAATTTTATAATTATGGTTATATTGTAATTCATTTTATTAACATGTTATAATAGAATATATGATGAAGGTATTCCCATGTTTGGATTATCATGATTAAGTTCCAATATTTGTTTTTTTGATTGATGAAATCTGAATTTTGGAAGATAGTGACCTTATTTCCAATGTTTGGGATCAGAATATTTTGGAAGGTTAATAAGGATATCCATTTATGAAATCATTTATGTTTGATTTTGGAGGAGCTATTAAATATTAATGTATTACATCAACATATGATGATTTATTCGTTTTCGATAACCTTTTCTACGAAATGAGTTTTAATAATAACATGAGATCTAAGGGAAGACTTATAATTATATATTGGATATTATGATCGATCAGAATATAATATCAATGATTGAGGGATAATAAATTTTATTTTTGTATATTTATTTCTTTGATTAAGTGATGATTTGTAAATTGATCTAATCACTAGAATAGGATGAAATTTTATATATGAAGTTACCATGTATCAAGTATGTATATTTTATTATATTATTACAAGTTTAAATAGTCCATAAACTCTATTTAATGGATCATTAAACGAAAAATGTATCCTCATAAATTAATATTAGTTGTATAAAATGGTTTATATAATCATAAGAAATTATATGTTTATCGTCGTTAATATTAACAGGATCACCCTATTTCATATGATCATTGATTTCTATAACCCTCTTTTAATCATTAGTAATTTTTATTTTCATAAATTTCCATATTTTTATTTCCCACCAATGTTTTTCAATATTTAAACCTATTAATTAATAATTATGAATGACCATTGTGCATTTAATTCACTCTTATTAATAGGATATTTTATTAACACTTTTTATTATGTGGGTTTTCAACAAAGTAATTTTTAAATATCAAATTCTTTATTAATTATTTCAAGATTATATTGAAGAAATTTTTTTTATTTGAGGTGGGTTGTATATAAAAGCTGAAAATTTAAAATATAAATATTGTATATGATATAATATGAGACACACAACACTAATCTTAAATTACCTTTGAAATATATTTCATTATATTCAATATCTTCTGTTGATTGGGTATATGAAACCCTGAGTCTAAATGAACCATAATATGATATACAAAAATAATCTATCCATTTAATCTTCATGTATAAATAGTAATAAATAAATTATAAAAATTATATGTTTTAAAAATGTAAAAACGAAATCATTGGTTATATATTTATTAGTAACAAAATTATAATATTTTTTTAAAAAAATAAATATATTCACAATATATAGTATAATATCTTAAATATATATATTTTAACAATTCTCACACATAATATAATAATAAATTTTACCAATTGTATATTTTTTATCATAAAATTAGCATAATATTTTTCAATTATATTATCTAAATTATCATAGGTTGATTTTACGGGATTTATCTAAAATGTTTTATTTTTTGATGAATAGAGAATGTTACTAAATTTAAATTGAAAACAATCTTTTCATTGAATTTATAAATAATTATATATTAAATAATAACATGTTTTAAAACACATTTTCGTTAAATTATATATCTATGAATAAAAATATTGATATTGTAAAAATTTTTGTATTGATTTCTTTAAAAAAAATGTTTTAAATATTTTCTTTTTGAAAATTCACATTCTCATTACATCTATGGGCTTAATTTATAATTAATTTTTGAGATTTCAATGAATTAATTTTTTATAAAGGGATTCAGTATTTTGAATCATAATTATTTATATTTTCATATAATTTTAATTTACTTTTTTATAATATTGAATTGTAAAAACGACAAACATTATTTACTATGGTTAAATTAAAAATGGTTTTACCTAAGTGTTTCAAAAAAAAATGATAAGTGTTAAATTGAAATAATCCATTGAATAATATCGAATATATATATATATATAGACCTTATCATTTATGAGGTTATTTAATACAACAACAATGGGATTTTGGGATTTGAAAAAAGTGGGTACACCTTTTTGTTTAAAAATGTACAAGTATGCCAAAACAATTCACCTATAAAATTGAACACCATATTCTATAGTCTTAACACTATAAATATAAATTAATATCCAAATAAATACCAAAAAAACTTCTAAAAATTACTCCTCTCATCCTAAAATCCATATTATCTATAAAAATCCATTATAATAATGCTTTTTGTGGAGACCAAATAAGGATACCCGATGAAGAATTAACGATCATCAAGAAGCATTCTTATTTTATATTTTCCTCCACATCATTAAATTAGTATTAAAATATAATTTTTTAATATCCTCACTATCTTACATATAAGAATTGTTTTTTATTAATTGTTAATTTCCTACTATTATCAAAACATTCATCCAATGGGTTACAAAATCATCACTTATATATACAGAGGACTTCTACCTTATAAATCGATCTCATTCATTTTTTCATTACCCCAAATAACAATTGGGTATGGTGATATATATAAAGAATATATTATAAATACATAACACTAATACATTCATGGATTCATTATATAATATAAAAATATATATTCCTTTTTGACTTTTTATTCCTTAGGGGACATTGTAACATAGCTCGTGTGTACGACTGACTAAAGCCTCACAAAGCGATGTAATTCATTTTTCACTAAATCAACACATGGAAGGTAATAAGTATAATTTTAATAAATTTATGAAATATATATGTAATAATTATATTATTTGATACATTTTTATCATTATTATTTTACAATATAAATATAATTTTCTTACGTACAATGATAAATTATAACTTTTCTCATGTATGTGTAGACTACTACCTTCATGAAGTTATGTGATAGTTTTCTCAAAACCAAACCACAAGAAAGATTTATGAAATCATGTTTAAGGAAATAATATTTGATATATTATATTATTATCAATTTTTAATGATAAAATATTAATTTTCTTCTTTCTATATTAATATATGAATTATAAAAATATTACTCATCTGTATGGAAAGAATACCATCTCCATTATTGTAACATTTTCCATTTTACATAACCGTATATGATGATTTATTTTAAAATTATAATTCACATATAAATATTTTAATTATGTAATTATTATTTTTCATTATATGATTAAATAATTACAACATTGACCATATCTAATATACGAAAGTCATTTTGGACACATAAGTCAAATATCATCGAAATTTCAAAAGTAAAAATAATTGATTAAGTAATGATATATAACATGGAAATATGTTAAATAAAATTAATTATAAAAATTAATGAAATAATTAAGAAATAAAATAGTTAATATATATTTATTATTCAATAGTATAAAAAACGAATTTGACGATTCAAACTACATGAAAGGGTTTATCATTTCAATTTTAATTCATTGAGACAACATTAATATTCACCCCTTATATATTTTTTGGTGTATATAATGAAAATTTTGTCGGTTATTTCATGGATTAATATAGCTCTAGTGTATTCAATTCTTAATTTTAATTTATTTATTTTATGGGTCTTATGATCTAAAATTTACCAAAGTGGTATGATTTTATTTCACAGTCTCATCAATTTTCGAGATTGTTTAATTTGTGTCTCCCTTGATAGAATTATATTATATTAATATGTTAAAATAAAATTATTTTCATCACATTTAGTAATTTATGATCATTTAATTTAATATTACCATTTCAAAATCTTTTTTACATAAATTTATTGAAAAAATTCAATTGAACAAATATGAATTTATTCCCCTAAATCGGAATTCCTTTTTTTATCAATAGAATTGATTTCTAAAAATATTGCAAAATAATTATATCCTCTTCAAAATGATTTATTTTTGTAAAATTTACATCTTTTACTTATAAATTACTTTAAAGGAATCATCGTGTCATTTTCAAAATAATTCCTTGGTGGTTTTTACCAAAATCCAAAAAAGAATCTCTATTTTAACATGTAATGTATTAATGAAATTTTACTACATCATGACCAGTAAATATTTTGAAGGTAATAATAATTTTTAAAAAATTATAATTTTAGATAAAATTAGTTTTTAAGTGTTTTGAAATATTATGGTTTTGAATTGTTATTTTCCAAGTGGAAATTTGTTTTTTCCTAAAAATATTTTTCATAGGAATATTAATGGTATATATACTCATCAATGACATCGAACCTTTTATTGTAATATTGATCTACTAAGAAATTTTTTTACTTCAATGACCCTTATTATTTATATTAATGGGGTATTATCAGTTTTTATGTGGATGTATAACTTTATTACCATTCTACATTTTACTCAAGATGGTTTGTGATTATGTTTATTGATTGCGGTAAATATGTAAATTGTATGTGTTTGTTTTTTAATAAGAATGTTTATGTTGAATATTCATTACCCCTTTCATATGAGGAATTAATTTAGAAATACAAAGATATAGTTGGGACCCTCTATAGCCCATCAATGCATCAAAAAAACACCTGAGAAAATCTATTTTCGATTTGATTGAGGTTTTACACATTTATATTTATGTCCTAGAATTTGGCCTCAATGCTATTTAATGTCTTGGTAATATTACTCGATGGTTTGTTTTAGTTATATAGAATTATTTATTTATCATTATAAATTTAGTTATTTATAATATCAATTGTTATATTTGAATGTAATTTGATTATATATATGGAATTATTTGATCATTATTTATTCCCAGAATATTCTTTCCATATTATTATTTAAATGGAATTTTTTTCAGTAATTTACCATTCTATATTGATTATTAATTGTTTCATAATAAATTTCTTTTTCAATTTTTCCTTAAATGGAATCTATGATCACAATTTTTTGTGGCTTTATTTTTGTTTGGAAATGATGAATTGTTTTGTGATTGAATTTTAAGGATACACTAAGCGAGATAATGGAATTATAAAACAAAATTCTTTGTGTATATTTTATAAATGTAATTTTAATTTCTTGTATATATCTAGTTTACCAGGACTCATATAATATTTTTTCCGTCAATATTTGATCCCTTGTATCGTATTCCAATACAATAATGTTGTCATCGTCTCTAGGTTACTAGGGTTGTTTTATCAAGATTTTCTTTTTATAATATTTATTTGTTATAAAATGTTTTATTATTAAGGATTATTTTTTAAAAATATTTTCAAAATTTTTTGACTTATTTTATTGAAAAAATAATGTTTTTTACATTTTTGTTATTAAATATTCATTTTAAAACTAAATGTTTTCAATTACATTTCAAATTACTTTTATGAAATGTTTTTGTAATTTTGAAGTTTTTTTTATTAAATATTCCTTTTAAAGTAATTGTATTTTGAATTTTTTTCACTTTTCATTCTTCCAAAACCTTGATATTTTTTTGGACTATTTATTTAAAATTAATTATTTGTTTATTTAGAAATTATTATATTTCCCTTTTAAAAAATGAATTTAGAAAGTAAATTTTACTGTATTTTTAAGAGGGCTTTCATTCAGAACTTCTAATCATTCTCTTATTTTTACCCTATCAGTCAAATATTATATGAAGGGATGTGTTTATATCCATTTATATGTTATTATGATGATATTTTTTTTGTAAAATTATAATATTTGTATTCTAGGATTTCGTCAAATCATGTTATGTGTTTTTTTGGGTGACCATGTTTTTTATTTCATATGATATATTGTTTAATGATATTTTATAAAATTTGGATATTTACTGAATCCTTTCTTCATTTTCATCATGATTTCTGAATTATTTATACCTTAATGGTAGTGAAACATATTATTTTGTCATAGATTAATTATGATATGTTTATGATTTTTCTGGAACACTTACATATGGTTGATTGTGGGTGGGGTATTATACCACCCTCTTAAACATTAGTTTATAATTGATTCCAATGATCAATAAAGGGTACATGCGAGGATTTATCATAATATAAAAGGTACTCTATTGGATTTATCCCACAATAATGAAGTAAATAATGGGATTTTCCCCAATCTAATGAGTAATAGAGGAGGATTTATCCCAATTCAATGGGTGCATTGGATTTTTTATCCCTATCTAATTAGGACATGGGAGGAAATATCCAAGTAAAATAAGTTACATGGGAGGATTTATCCAATGAAAGATGTCAAGTGGGAGGATTTATCCTGAATGCAATGTCGTAGTTGGAGGGTCTAATCTCAAGAATAAGGGAATAATTGAGTATTATACCATGATTAAAAATTTATTTAGATTTTTTGTTAACTTTTCAATTATTATGGTTATTTAACATTTATTTAATGTTAATAAAACTATTATAAATATCAAATATGCATTTCATTTATAGAAAATTTCATGTTTTCTTGACTATTACTTATTATTAATCTATTCCCCACTTGTTTCATGATAGAATGTCATATGATTATTGAGTAATGTTTGATAAATTTCATGTCTGTCATTAACGAACCTAGGTACCCTGGTAACATGATAACTGAGATGGCTCTAACATAACCCCAATGATGTTCTTGATCTCCACGGGTTAGTGACCAGCACCTAGAATCATACAAAATGCTTGTGGGAACAAATTTTCCCCAAAACATAGTGGAAGAAAGAAAATAAATTTAACATTCATACATCAAAAACATCATAGTGAGTAATGTAGTATATGCCAACAAGTAATTGAATCTCAATGTACTATAACACATTTACTATAATAATGGAAAACAACCAATGTCCCTCAAGAGAAAACTCACAATGTCAAAGGTTAAAAATTTGGACCCACCTCAAATAGAAGCCCCACCCTTTCTTGAATAGGGAAGGAGATATTTTGCAAAACCCTAGAGGCATATTAGTGTTTGAGCAAAAAATCACAATAGGGACTCACCAAGGTTTCCATAAATTTATATGTCAAATATAAAAGATGCAAGAAAAATAGTCGTATAGAAAATATCTAATAATGTTCTAGGATATATTACTCCACACTCTCTATGTTATAACATAAACATGTATATATGCACATCCTACTAACAATAGACAGCGGTGACTCACCACAACCCCATCAGGGATGCGACCTTATACATTTATGTTTTAAGAATTATAAAATAAATTCAATCCCATTCCACCCATTTTAAGGTACAATTACCCATTTGAAACCCAATTAGTTTTGAATCAAAAAATAATGATTATTAACACGATTAGACTCTTTGGATTATATTAAAAATATTTTATCCAATTTCACATGTTTTTTATTCATTTAAATCTAATTACATAAATTTTCAATTTCATTTCCAAAATAAAATTCAACAATTTAATCAAAATAGTTTCCACCAAATATAAATTTTAAATTAAACAAATTAATTCCACCCATTACCATTAAAACACCATGATTCTATAGAATTGGGGGGTTTCCCATTTTTTATTCCAAACCCATTTTAAATATCCCAATTCATTGGAATTGTGTTTTCATAATTTAATTTAAATAATGTTGGAGAAATTGAATTTAAATCATCAATTGGAAAAAAAAATCATGAAATTCAATGTTAATCAGTTTGTCCAAATAAGACAGAATCATATATCATTCACTAAGATGTAATACCTGCTAGAAAACCCACCATGAAGAATGAAGGTGCTGAAGTCCTCAAAATTCTATCTGGAAATGATTTCTAGAATCATAGATTATGGATACAATAATTTCAGGGTTATCTATTGAAATAATGAAGTATTAGAAATATATAAATGTAAATAATAAGGTAAAAACATACCTATGAATCACATTATACATGAAATAATGGTCAAAAAACGATGAAACATATCCAGAAAGGTTGTAGAGCTTCTATATTTCTTGGGGATGGCTTTGGGTTGAGAGAAGTAAAATTGGAGAGGATAATAAATTATAGATCAATCTGGAATCCAATGTTAATATAGTTTTTGAGGTATTTCACATCGTGTAATCCCATTACACAATGTGAAATAGTTGTGTTTACTGCTACTAAAAAATATCAACATTAATGAAAAAAGACATTAAATAACTCACTTAATAAAAAGGCTCATCCAATTGGGTAAAATATCACGGTTTGAATCGTATCATGGAATGAACCTTCTCACGGTATGAACCCATCATCTTTTACATGACATGGAACCCTCCAACATTCTATAGAAACAATGTGTTATTTTTGATAGTGGAACAAATATCTGAAATCAACATTATTTGAACCCTCCCAAATTTTTGTCAACCCAACCCAATTAATGAAAAGGGAAAACCAGTAAAATATTAATGATATACCTATCATATATGTAATGGGATATTATAGCCTCTTCACGATAAAAGCTTTTCTTCCCATCAATCCCTATGATGAAGCTTCCATGACATTAAAATGTGGTCACTAATCTCTCATCAATTCCTTGTGTTGCCATGAATCATGAATATCAAAATAATGATACCAATGAAAAATAAAAAATGGTATCTTATTCCATTTAATTTACTTGGCTTCCGAATCAAATATCATAACTAGCCACTCAATTAAAGATAAATCATTTTCAATCCCACCATTATTCATTCTCACACTATGATATTAATTATAGAGAATCTTTCTCAGCTGGGATACATGGAAAATGTTATGTATTGATGCAATATGATGTAGAAGTTCTAGATGGGATTAAAATTTCTCCAACTACTAAAAATCCACGAAATTTCCGTCAAAATAATGATCAAACTTCCCTTTCCTCTAAAGCTGTTGATGACCCAACTAGGTTAGAACTTTGATGAAAAAATTGTCACCGATTGAAAACTCCAAGGGTCTACAAAAAATATCATCATAAGGTTTATATCAACATTGTGTCATCAAAATTCTATAAAAACTTATTTATATCCTTACAATCGTCTATTACTCCAATCTTGGTCCCATGAAGGAACTTTCACCAATCTCTTACCAACACATTAGATATTTACTAGGACATCGATACAACGACTCAAAAAGGATCCACTATGATTATGCACTGGTAACTATTATTATAAGAAAACTAATCCATCCCTGTTTGTTCATCGCAAGCCCCACCAATGTGTAGAACAGATGCATAAATCATATAATCTAGAACTTGATTGCAATGTCTAACCGGCTATCTGACTGTGGAAGCTAGGTCTTTCCCCAACCGAATTGAGATCTTGATGCCTCACAAAGGCATATTTAAATTCAATAATTAAATTGAGGATCCCTATTAGGTACTATTTTAGATGAAACCCCATGAAATTGATTAATATATTTGACTTATCTAATTCTCCTCTCCTCAACTTTTGACGTATCATGACTGGGTATGATGTGATTCGACTTGGTCAGCCTATATATTAAAACCAATATTTCATTATTCTATATCTAGGTCCATGGAAAGCCAACAAACAATTACACATATCTCACATCCCACCTCCTTGTAGGTATTAGATGGGCATAAATAGAGCCTTAAGGTATAAGATTATTGACATTATCTTGTTGTCACATATAATAGCTCGAATCAAACTAAATAATGCTTTGTCTCATACATTTCAACCATAACAACTAGTTCATGTCATAGAATATATTAGTTGTTCTTGGGTGTACAAATCATTAGAAATTATGGATGTACCCCATCAAAACAATAATTACTACTAATGGAACAACAAATCTATATTGATAACATAAAACAACCGTGATAGAGAACAAAAACTGGGAAACATTCTCACCGCCATAAAGGGAGTCTATAATTATAAAAAATTCATCATAAAACTTTTTATCAACAAGAATCTTATTGAGAAGAGTGGATGATAACATTATTCTTGCTATGTCAAACTCATCTAATAATTCCTATACTCCAATATGCAACTATGATAATAGATCCATCAGATTCTAGTCTTTAGAAGATTTATTCACTACCTGTTTTTGAATATTCCTTCTCCATTCAACTACATTGACATTCACATTTTCTGAGGTGTAGGCAATCTAAAATTTTAAATATTTCAAGTAATATTACGAATTAAACTTGTGAAAATGTAAATATTTTTGAGAGAAGATATAACTCAATCTCTTGTGGTTTTAGTACATAGTAATTCATTGAAAATAAAGCTAATGTTGACAAGTTTTAAGAGTGTGCATCAATGATTCCTATTCAAGGTAATGGGTGGGAAAATTATTCTAATGTGGCCAAATCAGAAGAGATCTAAATGAAACAACTAGATCTCACTTCATAAGAACTCAGCACAAGCTTGATCTTGATGAATTGGAAAATGCCACATATCCCTTCCTAGAATCATAATGATTCATGACCGGTGTAATATTTGAAAGGCCCTTGAGATCAGAAAAATAACTCTAAAAATTATCATTTCATCAAATCTTTACACCCTTCTTATTTAGATAATTAATTCTTGAATCCAACTTTGAGAATTCCTTCACGAACTAGCAATAATATATGAATAAGACCACGATGATTTGAATCTAGAAGACATTATGATGTTTCTCATAAGTCATAACAGCATTAAACTTCTCAGGATCAAATTGATACTCTTTATTCTAATACCACATGTCTCAGAAACCTCACTCCATAAATCCATAAATCACATTTTGAAATCATGCCATAAATTCTGTGATTTCTTTGAAAACCCAGTACTTTTCATAGATGATGTGAATAATCCTCCTCATATTTGGACCAACTGATATTGTCAACCACAATGATGACCATAATTTAAACCCGATACTCTATGAAAATAATTTCAATAAAATTCATGAAAACTGCTGGAGAATTTGTTAGTTCAAAGGGAATAACAAGTTACTCATAATTAAAATACCTACAATGAATAGTGGGTTTATAAATGTCTGGGTATTTTATCTATAAAGGATAGTAACCACATCGATGTTTAATCCTTGAATAAAACTTCTCCCATTTCAACTGGCTAAACAGATCATCAATTTGTGGAAACATTTACTTGTTACTCATAGTAAGGATATTTAAATTTTGGTAATAATCACATAAGAGAATAGAGACATTATATTTCATAGTAATGAGAATAAGCCCCACCCAAGGTAAAAAACTATTGATTATAAATCCTTCCTCAAGAATATCATCCAACATAGACATCACCACTTTAATTTCAGCTAGATCTTGGTAGTAAGATGTAAAATAAACTCATTGAGTATTATGTATTTAGTCAATGAAAATATAAATATCCCTAAATATTTAAAAATAAAATAAATTAAAATAAAACACATTGGGAAACATGAAAACAATTTGTGGGAGGTCACCGATCAATGTTCCCTACTTTAGATCAAAATAGAACACTTCTATTGCCTTCAAATACTCCAGAATAGATGGTATGGCCTTGCTCGATCATGGGTCCCTCTTTTCATGAATGAAAAAAATACACACCACTGGGTGTAGTAATGTAGACATATTGAATATAGTAATCAATTCGATCATTATTCAGAATGATCCAATCTATTCTAAAAATTACAATAATATATTTCATGTCAAGAACCATAAAACTCCAAGATAAAATGTTATTTGATAGGGATAATCCATAAGAAGGACTACACTGGACCTACTCGTTCTGTCTCTCTATTCCAAGGGGTGTAGT
The DNA here is from genome assembly GCA_963277665.1 of Viscum album. Lineage (NCBI taxonomy): Eukaryota > Viridiplantae > Streptophyta > Magnoliopsida > Santalales > Viscaceae > Viscum > Viscum album. The sequence goes on along the minus strand of OY728147.1, from coordinate 1,349,717,848 downwards.
AATATCCATTGAAGAAGATAAATTATCTATAGTATGATTTATTTTATTAATAAGACAGTTTAAAATAAAATAATAATATTCACCATTATTAAATAGATTAGTAACTAATAATGAAGAAATAGTAATGATACCTCTCAGAGTCGCTGGAATTGTATCCACGTCCTCTATAGAATCATCCTCAGTGTGATGAAGCTTCTTTCTTCATGAAAATGGTTGGAACCCATTTATACATGAATCATCTCATTTCCCAATAGTTTAAGATGGATATGATGATCATGTTCTACTACGAGGAGTAGAAAAGTTATGTAATAATCTCTGCAAGTGTTCTAAACATACACAATAGTTGCAGTTCCAGGGTGTATTATTAAAAACACTCTTAGAATTTCCTACCATGACTCACTAATAGTAAGTTATAGAATATCTTCCTAGCACTATATGAAGTCTGGAATGACCCTACCATTTATAAATTCAATGAAAATGATCACACATCCGGTTTCCCTTGAAGGAAATCATGCTGACACTGGGAAATAAATGAAGTCCATTTATCCGTGAATTTCCATCCATGTCCATCTCAAAAATCATCCCTATATCTAGAACATCAGATTAAGTGGGAAATTTCATCATGAAAACCCGAGAATAGCTATTTTATTGAAGTAACATCTCGAACTGTAGAGCCTTCATCCGCTAATTTGATACAATCTCAGGTGAAAACATCACGGGTTTGGAAAAAGATTTGGATACTCAGTCATGACTTTATAATCCTTCTTAAACATGAAAAACTCTATAGCCTTGACCAACACTATTGACTTTAGAAAGAACTGGTTGGTGAAAATAATCATAAATTCATTTCACTCTAAGACCCATTATTTATATTCCATCACCATCATTCCCCATTATCTCTTGGTTAGTCCTTCCAACACAAAGGCATCGAACTTCACCTTAATCATGTCGAATGTATCTATGAAAAAAATAGACATTTTATATTTCCCAACTATTTCTCAGCATACAGGAGATCATTGGAGACATTTGAAACTCATGGAGTTTAGTGAAGGAACTCTTGATGACTATCGTTGAGAATATCCCTTTGAGGATCTTCAACCGGATCATGAATGAGAACAAGAGGTGTATCCTATCTCAGATGTTGGAAAATGCACATGATCTACTCAACTAGATTAAAAACCACTAGAGGTTTCACTTATTGAGGATTTCCATCAGCATTTTCTTAGATAAAATTCTGCCATCTTCTCAATGACATGATAGTAAAAAACATCACAATTAAAAAATTAATACATTAGATAAAGATAATATAGAGAAACGTTCGAATCATAATCTTGAATTGTAGAATAAAAAAGATTTGGAGTTCACTCTATCGAAATCAAAATAATGAAAATCATAGAACAAATGCATAAGAAGTGTTTCCCTATACACCCGGAAAGAATTAAGGATTATTGTAGTGAATGATGGTCATAAACTCATTTGAAACTACCTCCTATGCGCAAAAAATAATTCACAATTCATACTGACTTCAATATAAAAAACTTAATGACCTCCTTTGATAACACATTGTCACAAACCATACTAAGTACCCTATTAAGCTGATAATCAAGACATTAATAACATATCCCCAATGGCATTCTCAATCCAAATGGGACGATGACTAGAACCTTGCATCATACAATAAGCAAATGGGAATGAATTTACCACAAAACTAGAGGAATAAAAGATTGTAAGTCAATATACAAACAAAAGAAACTCTACTAGAAGTAATGTTCTATATGTTAACAAGGAATTAAATACCAATGTCCTATATCCCAAGTACCATAATGGAGTAAAATTTCCATGTACCTATAGACATAACTCACCATATCCAAGGTTCAATAGTTGTATCCACCTCTAAGATATCATTTCCTATTACTCAAACACAATGGTTATTGTGTTAAAATGCCTAAAGGCATATTTAGGATGTGATCTAAAAAGACCATTTGGGTATCACAATGGATTTTTTAATATATTCCAATATCATATTAACCAAAGGATGAATATCTATTATAAAATAATGATGATTCACATTACAAGTAATTTTAAAAAAAATTTGTTATATCATTCAAATGATAGGAAATTATTTAATAAAATACATTATAATGATTTAATATTTAAAAAAATATCTTAAATAAAATATTTTTTATAAAATAGCTTATATAAAATTATTATTTATGAAAGAATGTTTAAAAACATTGGAATACATTTATATCTCAAATATCAAACAAGTGAGTAACATGGTTATCTTCCAAATAGGTATGAATGTTCATGTGTATATGACTATGCCTTATCTAACTGATCATGGAAATATGTGTATACACATATCTAAATGCCACTGACCAATGGTGACTCATCACCATCCCATCGAAGATGTCTCTTTCTGACCTTTTGTTTTAGAATATTATATAAAAATAGAGTGTGTACAAATTACTCATAATTTACATAAGTCTTGCATCAAAACTAGAATTCTTGGCATTTGCAATGGGATCCTGTCGCAAATTATATTTAACGATGGGGCCCCGTCACAAATAGCCCGTTGGAGAAATCGCTATCACAAATACCATTATTTGAGACGTGCCCATCAAAAATAAGTCTCCGATTATATGCATTATATATGCATAAAATTTCTCCTTATGGGCCCGTCGTGAATAGTTTTTGCGACAGGGTCGTCGTCCCATCGCAAATATATATATATATATATATATATATATAACATTCTGCGACGGGCCCGTCAAAAAAAAGTATTTGTGAGGAGTAAGTAGTCCCACCACAAATATGTTTTTTAAAATATTTTTTTAGACTATTTATGATGGGGTCTTATCGCAAAAGGTCCCATTGCAAATAGTAAATAAATTTTAAAAAAATAAATTTAATAAAATTATGATTAATGAAAGAAATATTATTACTATTATTAAAAAAATAAAAAATACTAAAATTATCAATATTCACAAAAAATAGAAAAATCATAAAATATTATTATTATTATTAATATTCGTAAATAAATAAACATTAAAAAAGATAATACTAAAAAAATATGTAATAAAATAATATTAATATTATTAAAATAATTAAAAAATAAGAAATATTAAAATTCTTAATATCCACAAAATAATATAAAATTTAATAAAATATTAAAAATTAAATTATGTAATATTTAAGCCGATATAAAAGATAAAAAATGTAAATAATTTATATTACAATCTTAAATTCAAATGTTTTGGACATAAAAAAATCATTGGGGGTTGTCTTCTGAAGGAGGTGGAGGAGTTGAAGGAGATGATGATGAAACTCTATCCCTAAACTAGGAGGCAGATAGTGCATGTACTACGTCTTCTCGTGATTCTACTACTTCCATCGATGTATCTTCTCCTAATGCTGCTTCTACTGCTACTACCATCGACGCATCTGCCCCTCATGATGAGGCTCCTGCTGCTGCTACCGTAGACACAACTCTTCTTGCTGCTTCTGGAAAGTCTCTATAAACTCAGCCTAAGCTCGCAACTACTCATGATACTGTAAGCTAGAAGATGATTCCTCTCCACGAGCTCCTCTTTAGTTGGACGTCGACATCACAACAGTACCAAAATAACTACTAGGGGTAAAATGAGATCTCATACCAACTACTCTACCCTAATCAAAACCATACTAAGTCACATGCATCCATGCCGCCTCATCGAAATGGTGATCATTAGTCTGCTCTGTCATCTCATCCCGACCCTTAGCCTATGTTTGGGAGGTCACAACTCATATGAATCCTTAAATTCTAAATTTAAAATTAATATTGTGAAAATATTATATGCAGTTAATTGTCAAACTGAAAAATAATACTAACCATAATCTGACTCTAGAGATCACATCTAATCTCTCTAGTGGCTGGATCACTATACAAGCTCCGATAAATTTCGTACTCTATAATATCGGGATTATCGAATGCCAATATAAATATAAAATAAACAGTTTATATTTAAAGTTATATAAAATATATAAAAAATATACTTACCAGATGATCTCTATGAGAACTGAATGTACAGCTACCAGCTCGATGCTAACTATAACTAATTATTACTAATTATTACTAATTATTACAAATTATTACAAATTATTACTAGTTATTACTAATTATTACTAATTATTACTAATTATATCTAATTATATCAAATTATGTATAATTATATCTAATTATACCTAATTATATATAATTATTTCTAATTATTACTAATTATTACTAATTATTACCAATTATTTGTAATTATTACTAATTATTATGAATTATTACGAATTAATACTAATTATTACTGACTATTACAAATTATTACTTATTATTACTAATTATTTCTAATTATTATTAATTATATCTAATTATTACTAATTATTTATAATTATTACTAACTATTTCTAATTTTTATGAATTATGTCTAATTATTATTTATTGTTACTAATTGTTACTAATTATGTCTTATTATTCTTAATTATATCTAATTATTACTAATTATATGTAATTATTTCTAATTATATCTAATTATTACTAATTGTGTCTAATTATTACTAATTATTACTAATTATTTCTAATTATTACTAATTATTACTATTTATATATATTTATTACTAATTATCTCTAATTTTTACTAATTATCTCTAATAATTACAAATTATATCTAATTATAACTAATTATGTCGAATTATTACTAATTATATCTAATTATTACTAATTATATCTAATTATTACTAATTATATCTAATTAGTATTAATTATATCTAATTATTACTAATAATATCTAATTTTTACTAATTATATCTAATTAATACTAATTATTTCTAATTAATACTAATTATATCTAATTATTACTAATTATTTCTATTTATTACTAATTATATCTATTTATTACTAATTATATCTATTTATTACTAATTATATCTAATTAATACTATTTATTACTAATTATTGCTAATTATTACTAATTATTACTAATTATATGTATTTATTAATAATTATATCTAATTATTACTAATTATAACTAATTATATCTATTTAATACTATTTATTACTAATTATATCAAATTATTGCAAATTAACACTAATTATTTATAATTATCACTAATAATATCAATTTCTTACTAAAAATAAATATAAATAAAAACCAGTAAAAATATAATTTATTTACAACTAATTAACAACAATTATAATTAATATAAAAAAATTACTTTAATCATTGATATTATGAAGGTATTGGCGCCTTCCAATTGCTCTCGTATAAAAACTTTTACCTAAAAGCACTTTTTACCGTAAAACTGAAGAATGAAAAGAGAGGGAGATAAGATCTGAGTGATTTGAAAAAATGGATGAGGGTATATATAGGTCAGATTAGTTGTGATGGAGTTATTTGCGACGGGAAACCCATCTCAAATGGTTGTATTTGTGATGGGACCCATCGCAAATAACCTCGCCCGCATTAACTACAGTCAGCAGTTAAAAGGGTATTTGCGACAGGGCCCATCACAACTTTTTTTGCCAACACTCTTTTTACGACGGGATGACACCCGTTGCAAAAATTATTAACCGCCGCCGGGTATTTTTGACGGGTACCGTCGCAAATACTCTTGCGCGGTTTGGTGCGGAAGCCATGCGGTTTTGGCACGCATATCGCGCCAAACTATTTACGACGGAAGATGAAATCCCATCGCAAATAACCCGTCGCAAATATTGATTTTCCCCCTAGTGCATGGGCTCTTACATAAATAATAACAGGTAATTTATAATAAGACCTCATAAAAGACAATTCCAACCCATTCCTCCCATTTCAAAAAAAATGTCATTTTAAACACAATTTTTTTTGTAAAAAACATTATTTTTTTACGATAAACCCACATTGTTTCTAAAAAATCATTTTAATCCATTTTCACATGATTGAAATAAATTCAAATGAAATTCAATAAATTTCATTATAAAATTATTCAAATTAACATAAATAGTTTCCATAACATATTTAATTTAAATTTATCAATTTAAACCAACAAATTTTCATAAACACGCCATGATTAAAAGGAATTTGGTGTTTTCCAAATATTCATACCAAAACAATTACAAATCACAATGTTCATTAGAATTTGGTTTTATTGTATAAAATTAATGAATGTTTTAAAAATTGAATATAAATCAACAATTGAAAAAAATAATGAAAATAATGTTTAATTAATTTAGATATATGGGATGGAATCATCCACCTTTCCCCGAAAAAAGATGCCCACAACGAAACCAGCCCACGAGAATGATGGCACATAAGACCTCAAAAAAACATAGAATTGAAATATCATAACATGAAGTATAGTTAAATCAATTTCGGGATTATCTTTTGAAATACCAAAAGTGAATATAGAAATTAAGATGAATAACATGGGATAATGCTTATCTTAGGATCACTACCCCAATCACAATGACAATTGAATGCTGAACAAAAGGATTCACAATGGTTGGATAGCTCTATGAACTCATAGAAAAGGATTTGTGTTGTGAGAACTAAAATTTGTGAGGACACAAAAGTGAGATATAATGCTTTAATTCTATATTAAAATATTAGTTGAGATATTACACTATGTTTAATCCCCTTACATGTCAAGATATAGTAATGTTTCATTACCATAAAAACATGTCTCTTTTAATGAAAAATCATTCATTAAATAACTGACAACGTGTAAAATCTAATTTTGTCATTTAACCATCCATGCTATGAATATTACCGCGAAATGTTCCTTCACATGGTATGACCCCATTAACCATTACATGGAATGTAAACATTGTTACATAACATGTAGCCCTCCTACATCCTACCGAAACACAAAATTAATGATTAGTGTCCAAAAAATATCTAACTTCACCATTATAGGTATCCTCCTAATTTATTCTATGCCCTACCTAATTTATGGAAATTAAAAGACAATGATACTTTTAAATATGTACCTACCAAATCTGTAAAAAACTATTATGATGAACTTTATGATTCGGCAAGTTTTTTTATATTGTGTTACTATAACTTTTTTTTATAACAATCATATATCGTCTTTTTATCATTTATTATGATATTTATATCTTCCACAAATTATCCTACATGTTTAAAATCAATTAATCTGTGAAAAGTTTATTCCCAACTGAGATCATTTTTTATCCCATTATTTAGGTTGTAATGCATCATTTGTAAAGAAGATTATTTCATGTGAGATATATGGAAAGTGGATTATATGATAAAATCAAGGTGAAATTTCCACAAGGGTAGTAAAATATGATGTTTATGTAGCCAATATCATAGACACTAATCCTGGTGGTGCTTGAGTAGTCATAATATCTATGAGATGTTCTAATAAAATCATGGTTCTAATGTATTATATTTTTTTTATTATATTAGGTTTCAATAGTCGGTATGAAATGAAATATTTGGTCATATTTTGAGAACATATTAGATACATCAGGATATTAGTTTAGTGAATATTAGCAAATACCCTAGTAAAATGTATAAGGTGTGAGTGTTATAATAAGATGTAATCGTAAAATATTAGTACCAACTTTAGTATATAGTTTTTCATTTAAATAAACATATATATGGATACAAAATGAATATAAGTGATTTGGAACATATGTGCTTTTAGGGAGTAACATTATAGGGGGAATGTTGGGTATTAAGTTAATCGTCACCTAGGGAAAGAAAGTGATGACTAAGTTCCATCTATTTTGAAAATACAAGGGGATATTATTTGATTAGTAATACACTAATTATATTATATTTAGAAAGATTTATTATATTAATGAATATGTATATTACATATAAGAAAATCCAACATAAATAAATAAAATTGAACCTACAAGTATTTAGGTCAAACTGAATGATAATTTTATTTTTGCAATGAGTAAAAAATTTCATGGTTTATTTTTTTACAATTCTATTTTGATATAGAGATTTATTATTTATGAATAACCATTTTTTATTTACAAATGGTAAGATTATGAATAAAATTTCATAATAATGGATTTGATGGAAAATTTATTAATGAGAAAACAAGTTGGATATATGTTGGTGTTTAAAATTTTTTTTAATCACACTAAAAAATAATGAGTTATGACTAATAAAATAAGTGTCTCTAATCGTATAAACTCCCTAAAAAATTCATATATTGTGTTTCGTAGAAGATCAATTTTCATAGATGATGACTGAAAAAAGATTTATCTTCATACATGTCAAAACATTGGAAATAATCACACAAGAGTGTGTATAAGAAGAAAAATAACGTGTTTAAATTGTAGAAGGATTGGTTATATGGATCTTTACTTCCATGTATAGATGACTATGCTGATCAATGAAATAGAGTGGAAGAATTTATAATCCTTCAAATGCATGGAGTTTAAGAATTATGCATGATAATGTCATAACCCAACATCCCACAAGGATAAAAGCCTTCAACATCATTTTTAACCAAGGAAAAAAGGTAAATCTAGTACTCTGACTACTATTGATGCTTGGTCTTGAAAAGGTAGGATAAATCATTTTCTCAACTTCCAATCTAGCTTTTTTGATATCCAATAAGAATATAGTTCTAGAAACCCATGTTGGATTATAATGTTTTCGAATAGAATAAAATCAACACCCTAATGATAGTATATTTTCAATTATTATTACTTTATCTTGATATTATTTTTTGTGAATATTATTAATGTTAATATAATTATGTATTTATTTCTGAGTATATGAATAATAATTTAGTAATTGAATTAATCCCCTTACATAGACTGCATAGAAATTATGAGAATGTTGACCTCATAAGTCATATTTCAAATAAAAATAGGTTAAATTTATATTAAAATTATGATTATGATCCCTGTTGGAAAACAAATTCTATTAAAGTATTTATTGAAAATATTTATGAAGGATATTTATTACAAATGGTTATAATGAAACTCAATATTTTGATATGACTTTTAGGAATAAATATACAAGATTCATAATCTCCCCAAAATTAGTAAGGCTGATACCACATTGGAAATTAACTATAGAGTTATATAAATCACATGGATACCATAAACATTCATTGTTCGTATGTGATAATTAAAATTTTGAATGAATATTTTACCTACAAGAGGATAACGTAACATCCCCAAATATTGGTTCCATTAAAATAAATACATTTTTATACAACATGGTTCACATGTTTTACCTAATGTATACGAAACACAATAAAATATTATAAAATTATTAATAAATAGAAAATAAAAAATAATATTGTTACACTTCGATATTTTTATGTAATATTTCTCTTTAAATAAATTTAATTCTTATATGTCTTATGTTGCAAACAACCGTGAGTTTAGAAAAAACACAAGACACTATTAGTATAACCAAGACATTAATTTTTGAATAATAAATATAAATTACTAATGTATGAAATAAATACAACTCAATAGAAATATATTGTTAATTAAATATAAAACACTAAATCAATTTTTAGAAAAATAACATTATTCTCCAAAATTCCATTTTCACATAAAATTGGAATATGTTATTTTTATATTTCAAACATATATAAAATATATTTGATAAAAAAAATTCATTTTTGAATTCATAGTTTCATAATTTTCTTTAAATTATTTTCAATAATTTTCTAAAAATATTTATGGAATACTGAAAATACTGATTTTTATTTATAACCCTATTTCATTTTAATGTATTTACTAGGTAAAACAATGTTATTTATTTTAATTAGTTAATTATGATTGAAAATAATAATACTATGGTTTTTAAAAACGATTTAGGGCACTGATTTATTATAAAAACAATATATGTTTTAAATGTTGATTTTTTCAGAAAACATGTTTTCCTGGAATTTTTCAGTTAAATTTTATATAGTTGTATGAAACATTCGGCATGGATTTTTTTAAAAAAAATCGATGAAAAAAATGGATTAAAAAAATTCAAATTTAATAAATAGTTCACTGATATTTTTAACCAAAATGAATAGGCATCTTGGAAAATCTTTTTACCATGGTAAAGGGTAAATTGGGTAAATTATTTTAAAAAACATATTATAAATAGTATAAAATGACTGTAACTCTGGAAAATAATATCTTAGAAAAATAAAATTCGTACTCTATTGACTATTGATAAAAACTGAGAAATTTTAGTTGATATATTTCAAAGACAATGACTTATATAATATTCAAATCAATGAATGTCAGAAAATATCACATCCATTGTCATTCATTTTACTTATGTGTTCAAATATGTGAATATTTATTATTCTAATGAATATAAATATAAATTATTATCATAAAAAACATATTTTCCAGTTATAAAATTATAGTTTACTTTTTGGGTGACATAGATGAGATTATGTTATTTAAAATATCATAATTAATTAATTTTAATTCTTAACATTAATGTTATAAATTATGTAAAATATTAAGAATATGTTGATTGAGTAATTATTTTTTAATGAATATATCAAATAAATGTTATTGAAAATATTAAAATAAACATAATATGATATAATGTATCTGATAAATGAATAATTTAGATGATATTTCACCTTTATGGATATAATAAAATATTTGGTTACATATTATCTTATTTTATTTACTTTTAAAAAACTAAAAATTACTAATAAATTTATAATTAAAAGTACCTATATTTTTAAAAAATGTTATTTTAGTATATTATTTTAAAATAATAAAAATTTCATTTAAAATAAAAATTATTAAAATATTGTAAATATTTTATAATATTTTCATTTATTGTCTTATTGATAACACATATATAATGATTACAAACATTAAATATTTTAATATTTGTTACCTAAGTTAAAATTAAAAGAAGTAAACATGAGGTTAATAAGAAAATATAGGGTTAAAAATTTAAAAAATTATCTAAAATATATTGGTTTATTATATTACATTGTTTTGTCCCATTATCTTTGAATCAATTAGATTTTTATGGTATTTTTATTGATATTGAAGTTATTATAAATTAATATTATTATAAATTGGAATATTATGCCTCACCTCATTTAAATAATTGTACCTTATCCCTGACCTCAAAACATACCATTATAACTTCATTCTCAACTATCACTAGAAAATTTATCCTTTAATCTTCTCAATCCACATATGGAGGTTTTTGTCTTCTCAAAATTAAAACCCTAGTATAACAACCCTCCTCTTTATTACACACATAAACATGATTTATTACATAAAATATTCACTTGAAAAAACATATAAGATCAAGATTTCTAGTGTCTTTGGGGATTGGGAACATTACATTATAACTTAAAATATGAAACACAATATCTTTATTTAAAACATTTGTTACATTACCACTACAGTTCTGCGTACATAGCTTTGCATGGGATATCCTGACAACATGCATGAAAAGGGTTGTGCTATATAGCTCAGTAAGGGTGTAAACAAGGAATAACATCAATAATACAATACATGTTACAAAATAGGAATATATATGGATCATAAGATAAACATGAACATAAAGGTATTATATATCATGATAAACATAACATGGAAATGTGGAAACAACACCTAACATGGTATTATAATGAGAAAATGCTAATTGAACATGGATCAAGAGTAAACCCTCATTGAAATTAAATTATCATGATTAAACCCTCATTTAACATGATGTGTCATAAACTAATATTTTCCCAATGTATTGGAGAGCTATCAGGGAACACCAATCTTTGTTATTTCATTTCATGATCAAGTGTGCCACATGGATCATATAACATGGAATTATTCAACATCGTCATTTATTCCACGACAAAAAAAATGTAGAATAAATAAATTAAACTCTATAAACTTTATGTAAAGTTTCATAAAGTTGAATACCCTTGATAGAGAAATACGCATGGTATTCACAACAGAATGACTTTGGCTTCGAAAGTCATAGTGCAATTTTGGAAGCATAACATTGTGACATAAGAATTCATAAAAAAATTTGATGAGATAGAAAATGATTTCTCATAATCTGTACATGAAATATACAATAAGGTAGTCATATAAATACAGGTCCCAACAAATTTAATGGAATTTATAATAACAATAAAATAGAATTTCGTGAATGTAAATTAGAAGAGATAAATTTCTTATGGAATTTCAGCATGGTAAATCGTGTTCATGGGAGGCATTAATGATAGATAATGGGGTATCTAATAATTCAAAAATAAATATGGAAGTATGGGGGAGGTTTGAAATCATACTACAACATTTATAATTGAAAATAAAAGGGCACACAAACATAATTAAATTGGACAAAAATAAGAATGGAAGAAATCCCTTACAGGGAAGTGGGCACTCAAAGCCTTGGGAGGGGCTTGATAGAGGCTTCTGGAGAGCTAAGGAGCCTTATAAAGATTCTAGAGAGAGTAGGGAAGAGGTTGGAAGTACTAAAAAGTATTTTAGTGAAGTGGAAGTGGTATCATGGGTGGGTTAAAATAAGAAAATAGAATGAATTATTTATTTTTTGGGTTTTAGACCCTACACATTAAACAATTCAAAAACACAAATCATCAAATTGTTTTAAGAAAATGTTTTTCCCAAGGGTAGACGAAAAGATTATTTTATAAGGAAAATGTCCTAACTTCTTAATATATTAGGCATTATTTTTTGGTGGTTAGTTACACTCTCAAAGAAATCATTTTAAAATGACAAAGTGTTTTATAAATCTTGGAGGGTCCACTCAGGCATTTTAAAATAAATAAAACAAACCAAAAATCAAATTATATTAATTTTAAAACTTATAATAGATGAAAATAAAATTTATTGTATTTTATTACATCACTATCGGTTCATTATGATGTCATAAAACACATTATATAATTAAAGGGTAATTAATTTTTAACCCAAAATTTGACTATCTTGAAAAATTATGAAAAATTCACCATTGGATAATTTCGACATCTCGATTCCCAAAATATTATTTATTTTATCTACATAATTCTATAAATATGTGAATTCATACATCTAAAATAAAAATAGATATTTATCTAAAATTCATGGGTTTTGACAAAAAAGATCTTCCAAAACTTAATAATAATTTTCAGTTTAATTCATAAAATATAAAGGATCATTAATATTTAATAAAAGGAAATTTAGTAATAATATTTTATTAAAATATTATTTAATTAAAAAATCAATTAATTTATCAAAATAGATTTCTTAATTTAATATTAAATAAAAATGATATTTTCACATTAAAAGCTATTTACAAAGTACTAATAATAAAATGAATGTATATTCATTGTTATATATAAAAACAATGAACATAATCATAGTGAAAAGGAATTGTTACATAACCCCTTATAAAACCTGTATAAGACCAAAGGGTAAGGTGTGCGATGGTGAAAGACTCTTGCGGTGGCTTAGATTACATCACTCGTGTGGTAATATCTATCAACTTCCAGTCTCCCATAACTGGTTCCATTAGAGCCTAACGTGTTGAGCTTGACTTGGGCCATGTCATGATCGAAGCCTAATGATGATACCTTCATTATGAGCTCCAAATAATGGTATTCGAATGGATAAATTCTACTGGATGAGGACATCACTTCCATTATCCGAATAAATTGGATTTCATAATGCCTTATATTTATACTAATAATGTGATCACTGTTATCTGGTTATATTACAAACGATAAAATAATTAACAATATTTTGGAATCCAAAAACATAAAACCAAATAAATGCATATGTTTTATATATCCATAATAAGACATTTAATTAAATCAATATGAATTTCCATTAATGAATGATTGGGTCATTACAATCATCCACCCTTAATAAAATTTTCCATCCAAATTTACTTTTCCCACACTAAACAGTTACATGTAGCTCTTCTTCATCAATTCCTCATGTTACCATGTTTCCTCTTGAAACATGTGGTTTCTCTACAACACTTTCACAAGGGGAATTGACTTATTTCATAGAACTTTTTTTTCTTATGATCTAAGATCCTCACAATTTTAACTTCATAGAAGAGGTCATTCTCCAATGGTACCACCTATGGATTGAGTCCATGTGAGGGGTTGGGTATGTACTTTCTCAAGAGTGGTACATAGTATACATATAGTACTAGATATCGGTTTGGTGGGAGTGTTCGTCGATATACCACCACTACAATGTGATCATGGATCTTAAAATGGCTGTTATACCTAGGAAAACTATCTCCATTGTTCCCAAATCTCAAAACACTCTTCCACGGTGATATGTCGAGGAATACCATGTCTCTGACATCGAAATCTTGATCACGTCAATGATTATCATCATAGATCATTTTTCAACTCTGAAGAACTGTAATGTTTTGTTTGATGGTCTTAAACTTCTCCACCATTTCATCACCCATTTCTGGACCTATGAGTTTTCACTATCAAACATCATCCCAAAATGTTGGAGTTCAGAACCTCTTCCCATATAAGGCTTTATAAGGAGGAATTTTTATGCTTGAGTGGAAAGTGTTTTTATATGAAAACTCACCCATAGGAACATGTTGATCTCATGGTCCTTTGAAGTCTATTGAGAACTCTCTCAACATGTTCTCAAGTGTTTGGATAGTCCACTATGATTGTCCACCATTTTGATGAGGATAAGTCGTATGAAATTACATCTCAGTATCCATAGCATATTGAAGAGTCATCAAAAAATTATAGGTGAATCATGGATCTCGATCAGATACAATAAATAGTGAAACTCTATATAGCCTTAATACATCTCTGATGTATACCCATGCCGGTTGATCAAGTGAGAAATCATCTAGAATTGAAATAAGTGTTCAAGCTTTGTAAGACAATCCATAATAACCTAGATAGCATGTTTTCCTTTGGATCTCTTCAGAAGCCCGGTGACAATGTCCGTATTGATGTTCTACCATTTCTTTGATGGTATTGGTAGTGGACGCATCATAAAATTAGACTTATGTGTCTCAGCCTTCACTTTCCAACATACAAGGAACATTGATGTATACTAAATGATCTCTTTCTTCATGTGATCCAATCAATATTGCTCTCAGAACTCCCGGTACCTGTTTGTGTTCTGTAGGTGAATAGAGAAATTCAATTTATTTGCATTATTCAAATTTATTTTTTCAACTCCATATACGATGGAACACATCGTCATGACTCAAATATCACAATTTATTCCTAATTAACATTAAAATCTTCGGATTTATCTTTTCTAAAAGTTTCCACATTCTTTTGACTTCCAACATCATCTTTTTCAGAATCCTTTAACCTTTCCAAAATAGCCGATTGGGAAATCATTTGCGAAAGGATTGATGATGTTCCCTTATTTATGTTTCCCATGTCTATCTTCGTCAAATCTGTGAATATTGGATCCTCATAAATTCTCATCAATGATTGAATTTTTGTGTCCTTTCTACATAAAGCATTGACACTTTTTTCTCATTTGAAGGATGTTTATGGATTGATCAGTCATAGTCATTGATCAGATCTAACCGTATTCATTGGTGCATCATAAACTATTTTTTTGTGAATATATACTTGAGGATTTTGTTGACCGTACATATTTCAAACCTCTCCCTAAAGAGGTAATGTCGACAAAATATAAAATAAAATATTATTGTAGCAAACTCCAAATCATGTGTTGGATAGTTTTTCTCTTGATCATTTTATTTCCTTGAATAATAAGCAATGAATTTTTCA
Source organism: Viscum album (assembly GCA_963277665.1). Taxonomy (NCBI): domain Eukaryota; kingdom Viridiplantae; phylum Streptophyta; class Magnoliopsida; order Santalales; family Viscaceae; genus Viscum; species Viscum album. The sequence goes on along the minus strand of OY728147.1, from coordinate 1,349,702,110 downwards.
TTCTGTAACAGCACACAACCCATTATCTTCTATCAAGCGTCACAAAATACCACAAAATATTCTCCACAATTTGGTAGTGAGATCACTGGTGTAGTGATAAGCCTCCTTTTCAAATCCTAGAAGCTCTCTTCAGATTAATCACACTAAGAAAAGATTACTCCCTTTTGATTTAGCATGGTATGAGGGTTGGACCACCGTGTGAAATTTCTCATAAAACAGTGATAATATCTAGCAATCACTAAGATGTTATAGATATCGGCCAACGATTTTGGCCTCGACCATCCCTCAATTACAACTATCCTAGTGGGATCCACAGATATCACATTTCTTGTGATGATATGGCCAACGAATGAAACCTCCTTCAACCAGAACTCACACTTTTCATACAATTAATAGAGCTTCTCTTTTTTCATGTCTCTAGTATAGTGATTTGATGCTTCTCATGATCCTCCATGGTTTTGGAGAATATTATAATATTATCAATAAATACTATCAAAATGTTTTTGATATAATCCCTAAAGACTGTATTCATCATGTCCATGAAGACTGCGGAAGTATGAGTTTGTCCGAAAGGCATTACTATGAAATAATAGTCATCGTACCTTATACAGGATATATTCATGGGGATATCCTCATTCGTCACCCTTATGTGTAAATATCTTGAATAAAAATCCACCATGAAAAAATTTTGTCATCCATATAGCTTATCGGACATGTCCACAATTCGAGAAAGAGGATACATGTTCTTTATCATCATTTTTTTGGGCTCACGATAATCAATACAAAGGCACATTGACCCATCCTTCTTCTTGATGAAGAGAACCAGTGCACCCCATGGTGAATGAGTTGGGCGTATAAACCCATTATCCAGATTCTCTTGTAGTTTTTCCTTCAGTTCCTCAAGATCTACGGCATCCATTCTATATAGATTATAGGATATTAAAAATGCACAAGGTATTATGTAAATTGAGAATTCAACGTCTCTTCCAAGAGGAAGACCATGAAAATCATTTGGAAACACTTCATTAAATTTCCTCTAAATAGGAATGTCTTTAACGATCGTTGCTTCCATGGACTCAATCATCTATTTTAGAACCACATGATAATAGGGAATTAATATCCATGCTTAAGATGATGGTGATAAAGAAGATTCATCCTCCTTCTTGCACATTTACAGAATCACGGGACGATTCTCCATATGAAGATTAATTTCCCTCTCACGACATTTTATGTTGGATTTATGTAAGGAAAGACAATTCATGTAGTGAGTTTCATAAAATTACACCATAGGGAGTACAAAGAGGTTCATCGGGAATTTAGAACAACGAATTGTGTCATGGGAGGTGTTATATTAATGGGTACCAATGATTTTACCTTCTACAGTACTCACTGACATCATTATATCAAATTTTGTAGTGGTGTTGTTATTGTTATACTAACATTTCTGGATGAAAAATAATTCATAGAACTAGAATAAAAAATTTCTTTCTCTATTCATGAATTTATAACTAACATACATGTCACCACATCATTTTTAGGGATCACATCAGTGGTAGTGTTGGAAAAATCATGCCCTTGCTGCCTTGGAGGTTGTTGGTTGCCTACGAATACCCTTGGAATAGGGAACTATTTTTCACGGTGCCCCAGTTATTTTCCATCAATGAAATTAACAACACATTGAGAGTTTAACGGAGAGGTGCTCTCCTCTTTCACGATCGCGAGTTTTTCATGTTGGCAGTTAAAGGATATGTGCCTTTCTTTTCCAGACCAAAAAGATTTCCTTATCCCTTTTAGGAAATTTTTGTGGTTCTTCTTTCATTACCTTTGGCATTTTGAGGGCTAGATTTTATTGTCACCATTGGATTTATCCATCGGACAACCTGAATTTATGTCCACCATACAATTTTTATCCCCATGATACCCTAAAATTCGACAATCTCTATTTCAACCTTGAGGTAACATTAGAAAGTTTGCTCATAGATATTGAAATAATGGATCTCCAGGGCATTCTGTAGGCTTGGTTTCATGCATCTAATGAAGTGTACAACCATTCTTTTCGGGGCAACGAAAATGCTATAGGCATATCGTGCAAGCCTTGTGATTTTTTCCTTAGATGCTCGGATGGATTTTTCATCTTTTGTCTTGAGGGAAAGGAAGTCCATTTCTATCTTAAGACGGAGGGTGTGAGGAAAACATTTTTCAAAAAACATTTTCCATAAATCCCTCTATTCCAACACCTCGATCTACTACTCATGCTTCATATTTTTTATCAATGTCCGCCATTTATCAATTTCACCCTCCATGTGATGATAATCTTGAAGAACCTTCTATTGTTCGACAAATTGAAGTATAGAGAATATCTTTTCAATGTCTTTGATCCATTGTTCGACAATTGAAGGATCAAATAATAAATTAAAAGTACAATTCCTTTGTCTCAATAATCTCTCTATTGTGACTTTTTCTTTCATAGGGGGTTAAACGTTCCTCTTGACCCATGATTCAATTCCAATATTGAGTTAATTGACTGAGTATCATGACAATGTTTGTGATTCCTAGTTCCATTGGATTGGGTATCTCATTTGAATAGTCATCACATTGATCTTTGCATCGGTTTTTAGCCTGAGTCCTCATATTACCAACCATTGGATAGAATCAAATGAAATTTAGGGGTAACACATAATGGGTAATCCATGAAAAAACGTATTACTTATAAATGAATTTTATTTCCTTAAATTGTGAATCTGATGGAATAAATCTATGATATCCATGATCTACATCCCAACATATATTCATAGGGGAATTTTTTTTATTCCCATAAAATGGTTCACAATAAGCTTGTGAATTTTCCAATGAATATCCACCAGAAGTGTCGTAACTAAGAGTGTATGAAGCCCAATTTTCATTTACTAGGATACCATAGATCAAGCCCGAAACTCCTTGTCAGAGTTTTCACCCAATGGTATATCTATTCTAGGGATGCCTCTACCTACTCAGATCCATACATGGATGTATTTTCCTGATAAACCACTTATTCAATACTCATCAAAATTTAATATTGTTTTTATTAATCATATTATTATCTCTAAGGCTTCACTGGGGTTTTCATTTCCTAATCCCAAAAATAACTAAATATATCCTTTTATACCAACTATAACAACCTTACTCTTTATTACACACAATATCAGTATTTTTTGCATAAAATCATCACATGATACACCATATGAGATCGGGTGTTATAGAGTCTTTAAAGAGACCCATACTTTACATACATGGTTAATACTTCAAAATTGAAGCATACGTATTATAACATATTACAAAACCATGAATGGACCGTATAGGTATAGTGTCTTTAGAAACTGGGAAACATAAACAATTGGTTAATAAAGAATCTATACTATATCCCATTTATTTCATCATAGCTATAGTCTATTTTTGGCATATCTTACTTAATAACCTTCTTCCTGACCTTGGGAAAGAAAAAATACAAAAGGGTGAGCTCAAATGCTCAGTATGGGTAAACAAAAGAAATATCAATCACATCAAATTTATAAGAACATAACATTTTGGAAATCTTACCCTGCAAAAGAGATCATAATTTCATAACATGGGATAAATCATGGTAGTGAAATGTAATCCCAATAATCATAACACAAAACATGAAATTTTTTGGCATACACACATAATCATAGAGAATCATTTCTTATTAGTCAAGACTCATATCCAAGATTATCTTAGTGGACAAAGTCCATTTCTGAACCGAGTTCACTCCTTGTTTCAGTCCTATTTCACTGAACCGGTTTAACCATCCGTTTCATCCATGTCTATCTCATGAGATATAAAATCTTTACCCTATTAATTGGAGGGATATATAGGTCCCACCCATCTTATAATGATACTATTCTTATGTGTTCCACAAAATCATAAACCATACATCATAGCATAACCCATGTAATAAAAATGGGAATCCTAAACATCATGACATCATAAAACAATTCATATAAGATAAAGGAATTCATAAAAATATTTCCATCACAACATAATCAAATCAATTTAATAATAGGGATATAAACATAACCCTATATTATCTTAGATGGGAAATAATTTTTATAAAACACTTGAACTCCATTCTTGAGGAAAATATCTTTTCTACTTCAATTTTTTTTTCCTTTCTTAACATGTCATACAATTTTAATCTAAAAGAATTTGATTAAAAATAAATTTGAAAACATGTAAAGGAAGATTATTGGAAATAATGTTTTAAAAATCCATTCATGTCGTATAAGTTAAAAAAACATTCTTCTTGTACTTTTGTCGGAAAAGTCAAAAAATTACATTGTATGAAAAACGACAAAAGATTTCTCTCATATATTTTACTAAAAACTCACCGAAGTTTAACATTGGATTTAAAAAATTGTAGGTGGATGGAAAAAATAATAAACATTTAGGAAACATGCATGTGGTTGATAAAATGCACCCTAGTAAATACCAAAGTATAAACAATCTCAGATAAAAATTAGATTGTGATATTTTCTCTTACCTTAGTTCTGATATGCTTTGTACGTGTGCAAACCTCCTGTATAATTATTTAAATAATGCCATTGACTTATTACAGAGTCATATTCATTGTTATGATACCATATACGGTCATATTCGTAGTTTCTTATTAGTAATATTTCATTACTACTTGTTATTCGGGTGTTTATTACTTTTTTGTTCATATGCGTGTTTTGTCAAATAAATTCTTATTCCTCATTATAGGATATAGATACATCATTTAAAAAATGGTATTAGTGTAATATATATCATATTTATTCATTCAATTAATTTATATATTCATTATTCAATGAATATCATATAGAACGAGTCGCATCACATCGTGGAGACAGTAGGTCGTACGTACGCACAAGCGATGATATCATTCCCATGATCATGGAATTGTATGGAAGTGTATGTATACTATTTCAGAATCAATATCACTTTACAATAATCATATATAGTTATTTATTTCCACCATTATAACCATCCAAGTAAGGTGGTGGTGGAAAACAGATTACACCACGGCGTGGAGACGGTATTCCGTACGTACGCACGTGGGGTGATTTCATTTTCCATAGGATGGATAAGAGGTGACAAGGGTTCTTTCATATTTATAATAACATATCTGTATATGAGGGATACTGATGTCATTACCTCATAATGAAACAACTAGTGAAGAGGGATTATAATAAGAATGGAACTTGAAGAAAACGGTAGAAGGTATTACCTCTTTCTCGAAGTGCCTCCTTTAAACATTATCTTAAGGCACTAGAGTTGGTCTTTTGATAATACCAGTACCTCTAGTAGGTTTCTAATGAATTGGGGAAGTAAAATGGGTAGAGTTTGGCCGAGCATGAAGACTCAAATTGGTGTGAGGAAGAGAGGGAGGAGGTTCCCTTTTATAAGGGAGGAAAGGGGCACCTTTAGAAAGTGTGGAAATATTATTTTATTAAAAACTTATCTTTGGTTTCAAATGGTCAAAATATCATTAAGGATGAATATAAGATGACTCATCATTGAAATAAAATCATCCAATCATAATTGGATATGTTTTGGAAAATATTTTAATCATTATAATCTTATTTATTTAAATCATTTATTAATGAGGTAAATACTTCATCATTATTGTGTCATAGATAATTTAATTTATTTGGTGTCTAAAAATAATAATAAAAATATCATTATGTAGGAAATCGTTTTAGATTTCGAATGAATAATTATAGTCAAAAATATAATTTATATAACCCCTTATAAAAATTAATAACTAAAAGATTTTTGTTAATGTCAATTTTGTCATTACATTAAATTAATTAATCCAAATTGTCATTGTCACTACCAAGTGGCTCAATGTGGTCCGAAAATAGACCCAAGGATTCACATGGTCGGCCAATACTCATCCAATAAGGTTAGGACAAGTGTCAAGGTAATTTTGAATTATTATAATATTCTTTTAATCTTGAATTACCATATTTTCCATTAACCGTAGTAAATAAAAAAAAAATTACCATAGTTACTGTTCATAATATCAAAAACATAAAAGTAACCTATTAACATAATTTGGACCCACTGATTCCAAATATGGAATCCATTTTTCAAAATTCAAAACACATAAGTTGCAGTAATTAATGTTAAATTAATCTCGTTGTTAAGCAAACGTGTTTTAAAAGTTAAAACATTGCCAAAGATTGAAATGTTTTTACCTAGGAATTCAATGTAAAATTAATGCTAATGACATACATTATATTAAATGGTAAAAATATATTCTATTTATACTTTAAATATATTCAAAATTATAATTTATCCATATAATGTATTGTGATGAAACAAGTTGTTTTTAATTAAAATATAGCACGTTTTTACTATTCATTTAAATATGAAAGTTATCAGAATAATATGAAAAATTTATCCAAAGTAAATTTTTATATCCTGATTCTAATGTAGAATTTTATTTTTTCAAATTGAACTTATAAATTTGTAAAAAAACTATATTTAATGTGGGTGCACCATCAAATGGTGGTAAAACTGCGTTTCTTAAAAAATACTTCTTTTATACAAAAAAACTGATTTTGTTTTCATACCTCATTCTAGAAAATGTATATGTTGAATTAAAATGTTATAAAATTAAAATTTTAGTTAATACTATTCATAACGGCTAATATTATAATATATCGTTGTTTAGTGAAACTCGCTATTGCGTACGACGCAAGCTCTAGAGGAAGGACACTGTTGCGTGTAAAGCAAGCCAAGCTAGTGTTGTGTGTAGTGAAAGATTCCTTTGATGATTTATATAACATAAAAAAAATATTCCCATAAAAGTCTCGGGTGTTACATTCTACCCCCCTTAAAATTAATTTCACCCTATAAATTCATCACTTCGTAACAAACAGTTGAGGATACCTCTCCCTCATCATATCCTCAAGTTCCCATGTAGCTTCTTCTAATTGGTGGTTCCTCCATAAAACATTCACCAAGCGAGTGGTCTTGTTCCGTAGGACTTTTTCGCTACGATCTAGAATCTTTATCGGCTGTTCTTCATAAGAAAGATCTTTTTCCAGTGGTAAAAATACTGAGCTGAGTACATGTGAAGGATCAGGTATGTACTTTCTCAGGAGAGATACATGGAAGACACTGTGAACTTCAGGGAGATTCGGTGGAAGCGGCAATCAGGTAAGCTACCTTCCCAACATGATCCATAATTTCAAAAGGATTGATATATCTAGGTCTCAACTTTCCCTTCTTTCCAAATCTCATTACTCTTTTCCAATGAGATATTCGTAAGAACACTTTATCAACCACTTCAAACTCTAGGTCTTTTCTTCGGTTGTCGGCATAACTTTTTTGTCGACTCTGAGATGCTCTTATGTGTTATTGAATAGATCTAACCTTTTCTTCCATCTCATCAACAAGATCAGGTCCTAATAGCTTTCTTTCCCCAACTTGATCCCAACAAGTTGGAGTCTTACATTTCATTCCATAGAGAGCTTCATAAGGAGACATCTGAATACTGGAGTGAAAGATATTATTATAATAAAATTACACCAATGGTAGGTGATGATCCTAACAACCTTTGAAATCTACAGAGAAAGATCTCAAGATATCTTCTAGGGTTTGAATTGTCCTCTCAGACTAACCGTCTGTCTGAGGATGATAAGTTGTGCCTAAACTCAACTCTGTATCCAGAGTATGCTGAAGACTTTTCCAGATCTTTGAGGTAATCCTCGGATCCCGATCAAATACAATAGAAAGTGGTACTCCAGGAAATCTTACCACTTCCTTTACATATATTCTGGCAAGCTGATCTAGAGAGAAATCCTCTCTAATAGCAATGAAGTGTGCCGACTTCATAAGACGATCAACTATAACCCAGATAGCATTATTTCTTTTAGATGTTTTAGGATGTCTAGTGACAAAGTCCAAAGTGATGTTTTCCCATTTCCATTCAGGTATGGGTAATGGTAGTAACATACCCTTAGACTTCGGTCTCTCATCATTAACTTGCTGACAAACTAAGCATCGAAAGACATATTCAGCAACATCTCTTTTCTTGCCATCCCACCAGAAATACTCTTTCAGGTATCTATACATCTTTGTGCTTCCAGGATGAATAGAGAATGAAGAACTATGAGCCTCATCCAGCAGCTCCTTTAATTCTGGGATGGGAGGAACACAACCCGATTCCTAAACTTTATTATCCTATCACAATCAAGGTTGAATTTAGGAACATTTCACACCTTATTTTGTAACTCAACATCTTATTTTTGCACCTATTTAATCTTTACTTGTATAGATGGTTGAAAATTCATTTGAGAAAGATACGATTTTTACCCTTCCATTATAATTCCATGATCCATCCTTTGTAAATCCATAAATATTTGATCTTTTGTGATCCTCATCATGGATATGCTAGCATGGTCTTGTCGACTTAATGCATCTTCCACCTTGTTTGCTTTCCTAGGGTGGTAATGAAGTGAGCATTCGTAATCCATAATCAGCTCCGCCCATCTTATTTGGCGCATATTCAGCTCCTTTTGTGTGAAAACATACTTTAAAATTTTATGATCAGTATAAATGTCACACCTTTCTCCATAAAGATAATTCCTCCAAATCATTAATGCAAATATTACTGCAGCAAAATCCAAATCATGAGATGGGTAATTTTGCTCATGGATTTTCAACTGTCATGAGGCATAAGCTATCACCATATCGTTTTTCATAATAACACACCCCAATCCCTTCATGGATAGATCACTATAGATCACAATCCTTTCTACACTACAGGCAGTGTGAGCACAAGTGCACTGGATAAACTTCTTTTCAACTCCTTGAAATTCTCTTCACATTCCTCTGTCCAAACAAACTTAACTCTTTTCTGAGTCAACTTGGTGAGTGGATTAGATAATCATGAAAAATCATTCACAAATTGTCGATAATATCCAGCCAAACTAGGAAAACATCGGATCTCGGTTACTTTTTTTGGTCTCGACCATCTTTCGATAACCTCTTTTTTTGGTGGATCCACAGATATCCCCTCCTTTGAGATTATGTGACCCAAAAATGAAACTTTTTTAAGCCAAAATTCACACTTGGTAAATATGGCATAAAGCTTGTCCTTTCTTAGGGTCTTTAATATAATTCTCAAGTGATATTCATGTTCTTCCTTTCTCTTTGAATATAAAATAATATCATCTATAAAGACTAACACAAACTGATCAAGATAGTCTCTAAAGACTCTATTCATCAAATTCATGATGATAGAAGCGACATTTGTAAGACCAAATGGAATCACTATAAATTCAAAGTGTCCATACCTTGTAAGGAAAGCCGTGTTTGGTATATCCTCCCTTTTGACCCTTAATTGATGATACTCAGAATGACGATCAATCTCGGAAACATATTGAGCTCCACGTAGTTGGTCAAATAGGTCATCAATGCGTAGGAGAGGATATTTGTTCTTAATAGTGATTTTGTTATGTTCTCGATAATAAATGCAGAGTCTCATTGATCTATCATTCTTCTTAACAAACAGAACAGGTGCTCCCCAAGGTGATGCACTAGGGCATATGAATCCTTTATCAAGATTCTCTTGGAGTTGCATCATCAATTCCTACAACACAATAGGGGCCATTCTATAAGGATTCTTTGAAATAAGCAAAGCACTCAGTACGAGTTCTATTGAAAACTCAACTTCATGATTTGGTGTAAGACCTGAGAATTCCTCTGGAAAGACATCATAAAATTCCCATACAATGGGAATATTATTAATCGCGAGTTTCTCACTAAACATTTGAGATAAATAACCTTCATTTAGTGGAATCAAGACCCATAAGATAGAAGAAATTTCCACTAGACGGTTATGTTCATCCTTGCATCGATAGGCGATCATAGATTGATCTGGAATATGAAACGTGACTTCCCTTCTTTGGAAATTGATATGAGCTCCATATAAAGAAATCTAATCCATGAAAAGAATCACATCAAATTCCCCTATAGGAAGGATCACAAGATTTGCAGGAAGCACATTCCCACATACTTCAATCGGAGAAGAATTGTTAACTTTTGAGGCGACTCTTGTGCCATTAGGAGTTGTCACAACCAACTCAACATCTAATTGTTGAGGTAATACGGTGATAACCTTATAAAATTCTTCATAAATAAAAGAGTGTGTGGATCCATAATCAAATAAATCATTTTCTACTTTATATTGGATGGTAAGTGTACCTCTCACCACTACATTGTCATACTCCACATCACCGATAGTAATTGCGTGTGACTTTCCTTTGTATTTGTCCTTAAGAGTTTGTTGAAGTCAATAATCATCATCAACCCTTGTATTTGGGAATTGATTGTCATAATGCGCCATCTCCTTGCACTTGAAACATTGAACTGTAGTAGGTTCATTATTTGTATCCCTTCCTTTGCATCATTAGACATCTTCTTCCAATTATTTCGACATTCAATTGCATGATGACCTTCTTTTCCACACTTATAACATTTGCTTGTCCCATTAAGACAATTTCCTCCATGTTTCTTTCCACACTTTGAGCATAAGGGAAAACCCATATTCTATTCAGTGTGCTCTTTAGATTTTCCTTTAAATTCCATTTTCTTCTTCTTATCAAACCCATATGACTGATGGGTTACTCCAATCTCCATATTAACATTGAGAGCCCATCGAACGATTTCCAAGTAGCTATTGAAGTCCCTTATGGATAACGCCCTTCGAAGACATGGTTTTAAGCCACTAAAGAATCGATCGATCTTACTCTCAGGTTGGATAATAATACCAGATGCGTACCTTGCATGTCTTGTAAAATTTCCTTCATAGGTACCAACAGATTCATCATTCTTTTGCTTTAGTTCATGACACTCCTTATCAATCTTTGTTCAAAGAATACGAGGGAAGTACATATTGAAAAATAAGTTCTTGGACTCGTCTCATTCCATGGACTCAATTTCATCCCTTTTCCTCGTATTCTTAATAAGATTCCACCATTGATCAGCATCACCTTCGAAACGATACACTACTAAGATGAAATTATCATGTTCAGAACATTAAAGAACTGAAAATATCTTTTCAGTGGTACTGATCCATTGTCCATCCACTAATGGATCAGTAGACCCGCTGAATGAAGGTGGGTGATGCCTCATGAAGGATTCAACATAATGTTGCTCCTTCCTTTTCTCAGTTGGAAGTCCCTCATGATTCATAGCATGAGAAAAATTTTGAGCATGGCTACAAGATTTTGCTTTCCTGCTCCCATATCGTTTGGTTGCTCAGGGGGACAATCATTGCACTGCCCATAGCATTCTACATTAACACGGTTCTTTCGGGTTCCAGCCACTGACTAAAACCAAGAAAATTAGTGTGAGAAACACTAATTATAAAAATAAAACAACATAATCAAGAACAAAATTTTATAGTTAAGGTCTTATCAACGGTTGTTCATGGAAATTTCTAAAACACTAAGATTGTGTTCTATGCTTAGAGATAACCTTAGGTTTCTTACTATGGATTTTACATCCTAGTTTCCAAAGGATGACTATACCTTCACTCTGATACCAACAATAGCGACCCATACTTTACATACATGGTTAATACTTCAAAATTGAAGAAAACTTATATCAATATATAACAAAACCATGAAAGGACTGTATAGGTATAGTGTCTTTAGTAACTGGAAACATAATCAACCAGTTCGTAAATAATCTATATTGTCTCCCATTTATTCCATCATATCTATAGTCCCTTTTTGGAGTATCTTACTTAATAACCTTCTTCATGACCTGGGAAAAGAAAACATACAAAAGGGTGAGCTCAAATGCTCAGTAAGGGTAAGAAAAAGAAATATCAATCACATAAAATTTATAAGAACATAACATTTTGGAAATCATACCCTGCAAAAGAGATCATAATTTCATAACATGGGATAAATCGTGGTAGTGAAATGTAATCCAAATAATCATAACATAAAACATGATGATAGATAATCATTTCTTATTAGTCAAGACTCATAGCCAAGATTATCATAGTGGACAAAGTCCATTTCTGAACTGAGTTCACTCCTCGTATCAGTCCTGTTTCACTGAACCGATTTAACCTGCTGTTCCAGCCGTGTCTATCTCATGAGATATAAAATCTATACCCAATGCATTGGAGGGAGACATAGGTCCCACCCATCTTATAATGATACCATTCTTATGTGTTCCACAAAATCATAAACCATACATCATAGCATAACCCATGTAATAAAAATGGGAATCTTAAACATCATGACATCATAAAACAATTCATATAAGATAAAGGAATTCATAAAAATATTTCCATCACAACATAATCAAATCAATTTAATAATAGGGATAGAAACAGAACCCAATATTAACTTAGATGGAAAATAATTTTGATAAAACACTTCAACTCCATTCTTGATGAAAATATCCTTTCTACTTCAAAAACCTTTTTCCTTTCTTAACATGTCATAAAATTTTAATCTAAAATAAGTTGATTAAATATAAACTTGAAAACTTGTAAAGGAATATTCATGGAAATAATTTTTTAAAAATCCATTCATGTTGTGTAAGTTAAAAAAACATTCTTCTCGTACTTTTGTCAGAAAAGTGAAAAAAGTACTTCGTACGAAAAATGACAAAAGATTCCTTTCATATCATTTACTAAAAACTCATAGAAGGGTAAAATTGGATTTAAAAAATTTTAGGTGGATGGAAATAATATTACATATTGAGGAAACATGTATGTGGATGATAAAATGAACCCTAGTAAATACCAAAGTATAAACATTCTCTGATAAAAATGAGATTGTGATATTTTCCCTTACCTTAGGTCTAATATGCATTCTACGTGACCGAACCTCCTGTATAATGATTTAAATAATTTCATTGAATTATTACAGAATCATATTCATATTTAGGATACCAAATATGGTCATATTCTTAGCTTCATATTAATAATATTCCATTACTACTTCTTATTCGGGTGTTTATTACTTTTTTGTTCTTATGCGTGTTTTGTCGAATAAATTCTTATTCCTATTTATAAGATATATCTACATCATTTAAATAATGGTATTAGTGTAATATATATCATATTAATTCATTCAATTCATTTATATAATCATTATTCAATGAAGATCATATGGAACGAGTCGCATCACATCGTGGAGACGATAGGCCGTACGTACGCACAAATGATGATATCGATCCCATGATAATGGAATTGAATGGAAGTGTATGTATACTATTTCAGAATCAATTTCACTTGAAAATAATCATATATAGTTATTTATTTGAACCATTATACCCATCTATGTAAGGTGGTGGTGGATATCATATTACACCATGGCGTGAAGACGGTATTCCGTACGTACGCACGCGCGGTGATTTCGTTTTCCATAAGATGGATAAGAGGTGATTAGTGTTTTTTCATATTTATAATAACATATCACTATATGAGGGATACGGTTGTCATTACCTCATAATGAAACAACTAAATAAGAGGCAGTAGAAGAAGAATGGAACTTGAAGAAAACTGTAGAAGGTAGTACCTATTTCTCGAAGTTCCTCCATTAAACTTTCCCTTAAGCCACTAGAGTTGGTCTTTTGATAAGACCAGTACCTCTAGAAGGTTTCTAATGAAGAGGGGATGTGAAATGGTTAGGGTTTGTCCGAGAATGAAGGCTCAAATTGGTGTGAGGAAGAGAGGGAGGAGGTGCCCTTTTATATGGGAGGAGAGGGGCACCTTCGGAATGTGTGGAAATATTATTTTATTATAAACTTATCTTCGGTTTCAAAAGGTCCAAAAATCGTTAAATATTAAGATAAGATGACTCATGGTCGAAATAAAATCATTCAATAATAATTGGACATGTTTTGGAAAATATTTTATTCATTATAATCTTATTTATTTAAATCATTTATTAATGAGGCAAATACTTCATCATTATTGTGTCATAAATAATTAAATTTATTTAGTGTCTAAAAATTATAAAAAATATATCATTATGTAGGAAATAGTTTTATATTTCTAATGAATATTTATAGTCGAAAATATAATTTATATAACCCCTTGTAAAAATTAATTACTAAAAGATTTTTGTTAATGTCAATTTTGTCTTCACATTAAATTAATTAATCCATATTGTCATTGTCACTACCAAGTGGCTCAATGGGGTCCCAAAATCGACCCAAGGATTCCCATGGTCGGGACATACTCATCCAATATGGTTAGGACAAGTGTAAAGGTAATTTTAAATTATTATAATATTCTTTTAATCGTGAATTACCGTATTTACCTTTAACCGTAGTAAATAAATAAAATTACCGTAGTTACTATTCATAATATAAAAAAATTAAAATTAACATATTAAAACACTTTATACCCACTGATTCCAAATATGGAATCCATTTTTCAAAATTCAAAACACATAAGTTGTAGTAATTAATTTAAAATTAATCCCGTTGTTAAGCAAACAGGTTTTAAAAGTTAAATCATTTCCAAAGATTGAAATATTTTTACCTATGAATTTAACGTAAAATTAATGATAATGACATAAATTATATTAAATGGTAAAAATATATTCTATTTATACTTTAAAAAATTCAATATTATAATCTAACCATATAAATTATTTCGATGAAAAAAGTTTTTTTTAATTAAAATAGAGCGTGTTTTTACTATTCATTAAATAATGAAAGTTATTAGAATAATATGAAAATTTTATACAAAGTAAATTTTTATATCCTGATTCTAAATAAGATTTTTATTTTGTCAAATTGAACTTATAAACTTGTCAAAAATATATTTAATGATTGTGCTCCATCAAAAGGTGGTAAAACTGCATTTTTCTAAAAATACTTCGTTTATCCAAAAAAACTGATTTTGTTTTCATACCTCATTATTGAAAATGTATAAGATTAATTAAAATGTTATAAAAATCAAAATTTGGATAATACTATTCATATCGGCTAATATTATAAAATATCTTATTTTAGTGAAACTCGGTAATGCGTACGACGGAAGAGATTGAGGAAGGCTGCAGTTGCGTGTAAAGCAAGCCAAGATAGTGTTGTGTGTAGTGAAAGATTCGTTTGATGATTTATATAACATAAAAACAAAATTATTCTCATAAAAGTCTCTGGTGTTATAGTCTTCATGTATTAGAAACAATAATTAATGACTTAAAACATGAAATAAAACATCATTATTGAATAATTCCTTTACATGACCAATATATTCCCATGTACCTAGCATTGCATGGGTTAACGCGGGGACATGAATAAAATGCGGTGAGCTATAAATCCCAGTAAGGGATTAAATGAGGCATAACATGAATAATACAATACATGTTAGTAAATAATAATTTTAAGAATAATAAGATAAACATGAACAAAAATTCATGATATAGTATGATAAACATAACATAGAAATGTGGAAAAACACTAAACATTGTATTAGCATGAGAAAATTCTCATTGCACATGGAATAAGAGTAAAAACTTGTTTCACATGAATTAGTATGAGTATACCCTAATTTCACATGTTGAATCATGATCCTAATCAGTACCCAATGCATCAGAGCGCTATCAAGGTGCACCCTTCTTAATCATTTCATTTCATGCATAGGTGTGCCACATGGATCATATAACATGGAATCATTAAACATCATCATTTATTACATGATAAATTAATATAGAATATATAAATGAAACTCTATAATAAAAAAGTAAATTCTCATAATGGTGAATAGCCTTCATAGAGAAATGGGCATGGTTTTCATTATACAATTACATTTCCTTGCAAAGTCGCAGTGTAATTTTGGCAGCACACGAGCGTGACATAAGAGTTCATAAAAATGGTTGATGATAGATAAATGGATGTCTCATCAAAAGTACCAGAAATTGATAGTAATTGAGTAATATAGATATATTTTCCAACAAAAGTAACAAAATTTAGAATCATAATAAAATATAATTGTTTGAATTTAAATGAGAATCGAGAAATTTATTACAGAATTTTGGCAAGGTAATTGGTGTACATGGGTGGAATTAATGAGAGAGAAAGGGTTATACCATAATTAGAACATAAATTTGGAAGTACGTGGGAAGTGAAAAAACATACCCAAACATTTCTAATTGAAAATTAAAGGGGATATAAACATAATGATATTAAGACAAAATGGAGAAAGGATGAAATCATTTACTTGGAAATGTGATCCCGAAGGTTTGGGAGGGGCTTGAGAGAGGATTCTTGAGTTCTTGGGGTGCCTTTGGAGGATTATTGAGAGAGGATTACCGAGGTTGGAGGAGCACCAAAATAATTTAATGAAGATTTTGTGGTAGATTGGGTGGGTTTATATTGGAAAATGGAAGGAATTCAGTATTATTTAGGTTTCGGACAATAAACATTAAATTAATCATAACCACAAACAATCCCATGGTTTTTGCCAACAGTTTTTTCTAAAGCAGACTGTAAAATTGTATTTTATTAGGAAAATTTACTAAATTATTAAAATATTATTCTTCCATAAGTGGTGGGGAGTAATACTCTCAAATAAATCATTTTAAAATGACAAACTGTTAGAAAAGTCTTAGAGGGTCCACTAAGGCTTAGTAAAATAAATAAATAAAAACCTAAAATATAATTATTTTAATTTAAAAACATATATTTTCCTAAAATACCATTTATAGTATTTTATTACATCACTATGGGGTCATTATGTTGTAATAAAACATATTATATAATTAAATTCTATTTAATTTTTACCCAAAAATTCGACTGTCTCAAAAAATATGAAAAATTAATCATTAGATAATTTCAAAATCCTTATTCCAAAAATAATATTTATTGTATCTAAATAATTTTATGAATATGAAAATTATTACTTTTAAAATAAAAACCAACATTTATCGAAAATTCATGGGTTTTGAAAAAAAAACTTCTTTCAATGATTAATAAAAATGTACAATTATATTCATAAAAATTATACAATCATTTATATGTAATAAATGTAATTTATTTAAAATATATTATTAAAAAATAATTTAATTAAAAAATCTTTTAAGTCATCAAAATATATTTCTTAAAATAATGTTAACTAAAAACATTATTTTCTCATTAAAAACTATTTACAATGTAACAATAATAAAACGAATGTATATTATTTATTATTACAAAAATTATACACATAATCATAGTGCTATTGTATTGTTACATACCCCCTTGTAACAATCACATAAGTTCGAAGGGTAATTTGTGTAATGGTGACATATTCATGGGGTGGCTTAGATAACATCGCTTGGGTGGTAATCTCTATCGACATCCACTTCTCTAGTATGTGGTTAAGTTCGAGCGTTATGTGATGGAGATCATTTTGGGATCGGTCAAGTGAAAAGCCCAATGGCACCACATCTATTCCGAGATTTTAAAAATGGGCTTCATTTGGAGAAATTCTACTGGATAGTCCATCACTTCCATTTTCTGAGTAAATTGGATTTCCTAAAGACCCATATTTATACTAATTATGTGATCACTGTTCAACGACTATATTAGCAACTATAATAATTAATAATGGTGTTCCAAAATCCATTAACATAAAAACAAATAAGTTCTCTATTTTATATATCTGTAATAAGACATCTAATTAAATCAATAGGAATTTTCATTAATCAATGTTTGTTTCATTACACTCAGTGTCTTTATAGAATATCTTGGTGATGTTCACCAAGGAAGTGGTAATCGTCTTTCCCGACTCCCCCAAGATTATCACTTAATATACCTCCAATTAAAATATCGTATCAATTATAAAGATATTAATAGATTATAAAATATATTATAGTTTATTATTATTGTTTAGGAACAATTTTATTCCATCTTTTATGCGTCCTATGAAAAATGAAAGCAAAACATGTATGTATGTACGCCATGCCTCCTTCACCCTATGGTGTAGTTTGTTTTTCATTACCAATTTACATTGATGGTTATTATTAATGAAATAATAGAAATATAAATAATATTATTACATGATATTGATTTTGGAAAAAATATATATACAATCATCTTTATTACCATTTTACTATTAATATAATGATACCCTCACTCATGCGAGCGTACCATCTACCATCTCCAGGATACGATGAAATTCAATAATTATATTCACTATTAAATATTGAATATATAATTGTTTTTAAAGTACATATATGATATATATTATTTTAATTTCATTATTTAATTGATGGAAATATATACAATGGACAATAAAAAGGACTTATATGACAAAACATGTATGGGAAAATGAAGCAGTTAACACCCCAATGAAAACTAATAATGATAAAGAATTAAAACAAATTAGTGATTATAAGGTTATATATAACATAATAAAAATTAAAATGGTTCAGAAATATGATAATAACAATATTTCATCCATTATACTATATTTTCAAATACATAAGAAGTAATTTAGACCAAAGGTAAGTGTTAATTCCATAATCTCGTTTTTATTCAGTATTGTTTTTACATAAGATCATGCTGGGAAAGATTTATCATCCATGTCCATGTTTCTTAAAAACACATTATAAAATATTGTTACAATTATTCAAACATTGTTAGGTTCATTTTTACCCATGACTAAATTTTTACTAAACTATTTGGAAGGAATATTTTTATCATTTCCCTAACAAGGTAATTTCAGACATTTACAGAAAAAGTACAAAAGGAATGTTTTTAACTTATATGACATTAATATATTTTTTTTACATTCATGATGAATTAATTCCATGAATCTTACCTTAAAATATTTTAAAATTTATTTCATATAAAATATTTTATTTTATAATTAAATGACATTTTAATAACAAATATGTTTTCATAATTGAAAGGATATTTTCATTAAGAATTATTTCCAAATGATATCTCCAAAGTATTTTCTATCTAATTTAAAATTATATGATGTCACATATGCTTAAATGGGGATATTTTTCAATGATAGTATCCCTATTATTCAAATGGTTGGTTTATTTTTATGATGGAACGATAACTATGAAACTCGTTTATTTTCCATGGGTTATATTATGATTCAATAATGTTTATGAAACCCAATTCATTTCTTGGGTTCTAGTATAATGAATGTTTTTTTTGGAACACAAATGTATTGTTTTGATTATGTGAAAGGAGGGACCTAAAACTCCCTATAATTAATTATTTAATAATTTATATCTCAAGAGATATATAAAACAAGAACAAGAAATGATCCTAGTTTAGTAATATAGGGATTTTATTGGATGTAAACCCAGTTCGGTGAATAGGGGTAGAAATGGTAGTGAAATCGGTTTCACAAAGTTCTTTTTTATCATCAATGGTCTTGGTTGTGAGCCTTTCCTAATATGGAAGTTATTTTCAATGCTTCTTTATTGTCCAAAATTTCATGTCTTATGTTATTATCTCATTAAATATGTTTCTTAAGAACATCGATGAATTATCCCCTAATATGATATCATGATATTAGATATGTATGATATATATTTCTCAAATGTTTTTCTTAAATTCATATATCTCTTAGTTAGGATATGGTTTATATCGTTGAATCTACCCTTATTGACCATATGATTTCTCCTTTTATTATATTTCATTCCATAGGATATAAAGCTTTTATTATGAAGGATGTGTAAAAATGGGTTCTAGCGATAAAGAAATAAGCGAGACAATATGTAGTGTTTTATGAACAAGTTATTTATATTTACCATTTTCAATATAAAATAAACCTATATTGTTTTTCAATGGTTTTTCTATTTTATGTAATAAATATTAATCTATATAGATGAAACATATATGTATTAAAATTATGGGACTGTATATTTGGTATCAGATAATGGTTTAGTCAACTTTTTAAATCTAGGATAATAAATACATAATAAGAAAACTAACAATAATTATAAATATAAGATACAATCCTAGAGTTTTGGATCAAATAATATATAAGAACAGAAATAATGTAAGTTATCCTGAATTGGAATTTTATAATTAATTTACCTTTATTTTGTGGTTTTCCAATTAGGGTTAGTGTTACTCACACTTAGCTTTTTGGTTTTATTCAATGGATGAAACCTGAAAAAAATCATGTTAATTCTATATGTGATTGTCAATGAATATATTTTCACCATGAGGAACTGAATGTCATAAGATATGGGATGAAAAATCTTATTTTTATTCTCAAAAACGGTATCAATTTATGAATCATACTATACATCCAAATAGAAAAGGATGGAACAACATTATATTGAGTTCATCCTAAGAAAGAATCAACCTTCTTTTATGGTTCTTCTAATATACTATTATTTGAATAGTATATTAAAACTTTTAAAAAGATAATTTTTTCTTCAATTTTATGAAAATGATAATATCATCATAGAAATCTATCATTTTATGGAAAATTTTTTCAATTGTAAAATATTATCACGAATACGAGGCTACAAGATGATATTGACTACGTGGAATGGGATGCGTTCATGATATTATATTTTAATAACTACAATACATGTTTTATACATTTTAATTTGGATAAGGATTTCCTTGTGATTTAGAAAATGGATGATGATTTTGAGTGTAAGGTAGATCAATTCGTCAGTGGCATAAAACCATGTCTCTTAAAGGCATTATTCATAAGGGACATCTATAACTATGAGTAAATAATTTGATATGCTATCAAAGTTGATATAGATATTGGAGTCACCCATCACTCATATGTAATTTATATAAAGATAAATTTATAATTCAGTAGTGGATACAAACAATGTAGTAAAAATAATATTATCATTCCGTTATGTTTACATTGTTCAAAGAAACATAGAGGAAACAATATTAAGTGATATAATAAATGATATAAGTGTGGTGTAATGTCCCAAATTATTGAATGTTACAAGAAATATAATATTTCTTTAAATTATTTTAACTAATTCCTAGGATGGAAGATGATATCATGGGGTGTATGGTTGTTGTTTAATGTTGGAGCACTGGAAATGGTAGTGGCATACATGGCCGCAAAGTCTGTCTGAAACCATGTAACACACAGAAAATGCATTTGCAATCTATTTTATGTGTCAAAAAGTGGTCAAACACATGGTTTTCACTCATTTATTTAAAAATTTACCTCTTCTCATGTTCTTTTATTTTTATGGAAAATAATAATATTTGGGAAAATATCAATAATGTAAAAATGATAATAATGGAAAAAATGAGAAAAATGAAAAATAATGATATAGGCTTCCCTCTTTAGTATTTATCATTTTATTTTTTTATGATTCCTTTTTCTATAATTATTTATTTATTATATCATCTCTTTTAATTTTATCCTCTTTTTTCTTCCTCTCACAATTTCATACTTCTCTATGCATGGTTCTCTTCTCCCCTACCCTCAAGGCATAGTGGATGAACCCCTCACATCCCATGGTTTTTTTTTATTTTGAACTCCGCATTTCCTTTATAATTTCATCTCTTTTGGATGTGAAGGATAGCGCTCATTATGAACTATATTCCGTACTCTTCTATTTTCATAGATGTTCCTCTTTTGATGTATTTATTTGAGTTTAGAATGATTCGTGTCATATTACGATGGGTTATTCTAAATCAACTGATTTATCCCATTTTAATATGAATCAAAATTTTCTAATAAAATTAGGGACTACAATTCCATTGTGGTAGGAAGTATTTTCTTTTTCCCACTCATTTCATTAATTTAAGCGAAATTCAATTGAAACTCTCACTTGAACCTTCTTGATAAACTTTAATATTTCATTTTATATTTATAATAATGCTTTTTAGTTTCTATAGAGACACTTGCATGTGATAAAATCCATTCATAGGTAGTTCGATTCTACCTTGTCTACCCATTGTCTTCACGTCATTATACCACTCACTGTAACCTTCTGTAGAAGCATTGGTGTCATATATTAAATTTATTTAAATGTTTTTTTTGTTTTAGTGGTGAACCTCAAAATAACTAATACTCATTCATGCGGAATTCTCCTCACTTTTGGACTCCCTGTTAGATGCACAATCCATTTAGGCCTACATTACAATTTTCATTAAATGTATAAAATACTTTGGTTGTGTTTGGAACATTGGATAAATTAATTAAATATATTATATGTTTTAAATGAGAAATGAACCATGAATTGGGTCCCCCATTGAAATGCCTAAGATTTATGATAATTAATTGTCCCTTGTTTAATTCTATATGCCGGGTTGTGCCTGATGTTCCACTTTGAATATAATTTTTCTTTTTTTAAATACTCATCGAAGTGGAGAATCATTTTTGTACGTTTATTAAATAATTATACATCTTGAAATGCACGTTTATTAGAGGAATTGTACTCAAATTCTTTATCACACATTTAAACAATTTAATTGATTTGTTTCGAATGTATTTTAGCTTGTTAGTTTTGATTGTACTTAATGACATGTTAATTATACAATTTCCTTTCTTTTAAGTGGATTGAATTATATTTTTGAACACTTAATAATATTCTTCGATTGTGATATTGAAATGAATGTGATGATATAAAAATGTTATTAAATTCATATTGACTAGATTTTAAATATTGTTGAATTATTATTCTACAATTAATGTTCAAACATTTGTAAATGAATTGTTGGTTACTATGGTCAATAATTTGAAACAAAACCACTCCAAACTGTGGATTTGTTGTCTTCTATATTTAAATTAGTGATTATTGTTATTTCATATTCTTGTTTTCGTTTTTATATTAAATAACATGTAATGAACAATAATATTTTATATTGTTTCCTTAGTAACTTATGCCACATTCCATTCATGGGTATTATTAAATGTTATTCCCTTTTTATATAAGGTTATCCATTTTCGTTTTTCATAAATCACAAAGCTCGATGAAATGATAAGCATTATATATTGTTATAATAAATTTCATGAGATAATATGAAATCGATTAAAAGGTTTTCTTGTCTCTTATGCACCAATTACGAGAAATTGTTATTACCAAGTAATATGAATTGTTCCATGGTTTATTTGATTAAAGTGAATATATTAATTAAATGTTATGAATGTGAAATTGAGGTTATTCTTTGTCTTCATGAAATTGTAAATTCATTCTCATGAGTTCTATGCCCCTCTGGATTTGGATCATTCAATATGGGATGATGGAAGATATAAATCCGAAGTTATTAATTTCATCGATAAAATAAATGTAAAGTTCCTGTAATTTCAGGGAAATTATTTTTTATAAGTACTTTGTAATTTTATGAGTCGGTGGCTTTTGACGGAACTTGATTCTGAGGCCCGGTGTGCCCGGAATCAATTTTAGAAATTTAGTTTGGGTATGTTCAGTGAACGGACGAGCAGGTTTTTATATCTTTTGAACCGGTGCTCGGAATTGAAATATGAGGGAACTGTTGACCTCACAGTGCTGAGATTCGCTTAGGCTAAGCATAACATCGATTGGCAGGAGTCTGACGAAAAAGAAAAATTATTGAATTTTCCGAAAAAATAATAAAATAACTATATGAGTTATTTTATTCTTCCTTCGACCGTTGAGCGACAGTTGGCAGAACCACAGTTTAACAATGGTCATTAAGTAAGTAATTTAATGATCTGTTTCTTTTTTTTGTGAAACCACAACACTTGCCTAATTAATGGTGCTTTTATTATGGCTCATTAATAAACCATAATAATGAGCTAAATGTGGTGTTTTTTTGGCAGTTTCTTTGCATGAGTAATTAAATAATAGGAGGAGCCTATTATTTAATTTTGGGTAAGATATTTCATTGTGCGAGAGAGATCGGGAGTGATTTGGAGCTTTTTGAAGAACATCGGTCTCTGATGAAGAATGACGAAGAATGCTGACCTCCGACGAAGAATGATGGTTCCTCGAAGATCGACGGCGGGCCACCCTTACTCATCTCTGTTGTAAGAGAGGAGACGTGGCTTCCTCCTCGGTGCGATCTGACGACGCCTACGATCCTCTTCCCTGTGACGCCGATGTTGGACATCAATTGTTGAGGTAGGGGAAATTGTATAAATTTTATTATGTGATTTATACCCTCGACATGGCATTTAATTTTTGGGTGATGTTTTGAACCACTAACGCGGTGTGTGCGGTCGAACTAAAAAGTCCGAACCCACCACTACTTTGTTCATGATGTGAAGAATTTTTGGCGACATTGAAGTTTGACTACAATGGCGATTGGAGGCCTTCGAAGTGATGTACGGGTCCCGAGGCGACCGTAGGTGCAGACGGGAGAAAAATCGGACCACCGGAATGACTCTGGTGGCCCGCAGAAGCCCCCGGAGGTGCGAGTCTCCTGCGCCCTGGCACACCGCCAGAAGAAGCCGTTGTGGTGAGGGTGGGATCCCGCAGCTGCGCGTGATCCAGGGGAGCCAGCGGGGCCACCCAGGCGGCGTATCCGCATAAAACGAGGGCGACGTCCCCCGCGCAGATCGCTGGCCGATCCAGCACACTCCCCCACTGGCCGGGATGGGGAGGGTCGCATGGACCGGGGGCCACGCCCAGCTGGGCCGGACCCGGGTCGGGTCGGGTCGGTTCGGGCCGACCCGAGGGGGGGGGTCGGACCGGGCCTAGACCCCCCACTTCGGACAGTTTCTGGTCTTTTCACATAACAGGAGATAAAGACCTCCGTTCGACGCACAATAAGTTGCATAAGAATCCTTGGACGAAGAGGGCCGTTTCGGTATATTACACGGGAGGTTTTGAAAGAGTGTGGGCATGACCGGGTTTGTTCGAACCCAAAACCAACCAGGCCCTTGGAGCAGAAACGCTTATAACTTAAGTATCAGACGTCTGTTTGACGTTCCATCAATTGCGTTGAAATAATTTAAATAAGATGGTTCTTTTGTATTACAACACTTGAGGTTTGGATGCAGTTGGAGTACGGTCGGGATGGTTTTAGCTTAAAAACAAACTGGGCCCCTAGGACGAAAAAACGAATAACTCTCAGACCGGGCGTCCGATTGAGGCACCGTCGTTCATGCTGGGTTTCTTTTGAAGAGAACTAACATCAAGATACATCAACTCTGGACATCTTTACAGTTGATATATCGACCCACATGGCTTGAGGAGCGGACCCACATAGAATCGAGCATGCTCTGTGCGGGATCTGTAGAGCTGGCTGCGACTGTGACGGTGACTACTGTACTTAGATCCTCTGTGGGTTCTTAAGCGAGGACGATTGAAATTGAATCCTCCATGGGTTCGGCAGTGAGGAAGACTGTACGTGGATCCTCCATGGGTTCGGGAGTGAGGATGACTTTACGTGGATCCTCCGTGGGTTCAGCAGCGTGGACAACTGTACTTGGAACCTCTGTGGGTTTGACAGCGAGGATTACTGTACATGAATCCTCTGTGGGTTGGAAAGTGATGACGACTATACAGGGATCCTCTGTGGGTCCGATAGTGATTACTACTATTCTTGTATCCTACGTGGGTCTTGCAGTATGACCTCTGTATTTATATCCTTAGTGGGTCTGGCAGAGTAGCTGGTCTTGTATCCTATGTGGGTCCGACAGCTTAGCAAGTCATGTTTCATATGTGGGTCCAACAACATAGATAAATCAGTGACTACATCTGATCGTCTATAACTCTATACAATATATGTGTACCTGTGTGAGCTGAGTCTTGAATTCAATCTTTATCAACGATGTGTTTGACTTGCATTCCTGTGTGGATTGGGTTGTGATTCCCTGTGTAGACTGGGTTGTGTTTTTCTATGTGGACTGGGTTGTGTTTTTCTGTGTGGAGTGGTTGTGTGTGGGCTCGAGCGTTGGAATAATATTGTAATTGATGACTTAGGTATATGTATGGGCATATACCTAAGTAGAGTCGATTGATACTTTGTGATTGTATCTTTCCTTTGTGGTTTATCCTTCGTGGATTCTGAGAGACCTTCGAGGGTCTTGGGGTCCCTACTGTGTATCTTATACTCACCCATGCACAGGATATGGCTCCACTACATTGTGTTGGGTGCAGACGACGGACACCACCAATCGAGGTGGAGGCTTGTAGAGCTGGACGGTACCCAGAGATTGACCACTTGGTGGGATGTACACGTAGTGGAAGGCCAGACCCGAGGAGCTGAGAAGACTATCTTTACCAACCCTTCAGGTGGGATTTTCATAGGATTACTCGGGTTTTCTATTTTAATTACTGCTTTTGTAATGTACATTCAGTTGTACTGTACTTTCAGTTGGGTTTGTATACTGTCCCATTTACTTTTAATCACTTACCTTGTACCCATTTTTATTTAGTGCTTACTTCACCTACGTACTATTTTGTATTTTTAGTTACTATTTAAATTGAAATGCCTTCCCTTATTCTTTATTTATTCCTTTGGTGCTAGTCGCCAGCGCCTGGCATATGGAAGGTGGGCTTGGGGTAGTCACGACTTTGGCCCCGAGGACGGGCTGTGGCAAATTGGTATCAGAGGAGTCAGTTCTACCGCAGAACTTAGGACTCTGATCTTTCCTTTCTGTGAACAAACAGTGTTAAGAGTATTGAGTGTGGTTTTCAGTCTAGGGAGTCCAATGTTTGTGCGGAGGCTGACGTATTCATACACAAGGACCCTGACCCCTGATTCCCGAATCAGTGCACAAAAACACAGATTGCATGTGTGTTTCCTTTCACAAGTTTTCTTTGTGATATCTTGTGTTATCTCACCAGGTACACTCTTTGACCAGGGCGCACCTGTTTCATTTTAGTGTGGCCCCACGATGGAAGCCAGCCAGGGTTCCATGTTACACGAGGGATTGCAGCCCACCGACCGATGTGGGTTCGGTACGGGGCCCCACTACAGCGGAGGCACCCGCGGTACCACTACCCACTGGACCACCGATACCACCAGCCCCATTAGTGGAGAGTGCACGCTGCCTGAGTGCGTTGCATGAGTTTCAGCGGTAGAGGCTGCCTAGGTTTTGCAGATATACGGATCCTCGGGCAGCCGAGGATTGTCTGGAGGCCATCGTCAGAGCCTTTAGATTGGTAGAGACACCAGCAGACCTCAGGGTGATCCTTGTCGTGAGTCTCCTGCACACATCAACAGGTAGATGGTGGAGCCTAATGATCCAGGTGCACGAATAGGCATCTCTACATTGGACGAACATCAAGAGCCTCTTCCGCTTGGAGTTTTTTCCAGCCACCCTCTGTGCGGTGTGCATCCAGGAGTTACTGAAGTTGCGGTCGAGCAGCATGACATTATCCTAGTAATCAGCGAGATTTACCGACCTCTCGTGATACTCCATGGGCATGGTACAATACCCTTTCTTCCGGGCCCGAACCTTTGAGCAGGTACTGAGGCATGAGATCAGAGCTTCGATGATATCCCTCATCATCCCGATGCAAGCGGGGTTGCTGGAGAGAGCCATTTTAGTGTAGAGTTTTATCGCTGAGCGGTCACTAGCGGCGAGACCCTCTGCAGGACGACATGAAACGGAGTCTTCTGCAGCCGATAGTAGGCAGTTGACGCAGAGGTCCAAGAGGAAAAGGCTATCAGATTAGCGACCTTAGGATACATGTTCGGCTGTGCGGGGAACACGAAACAGATCCAGCCATACGAGGAGATGGAAGTGCTATGCATGCGGTGGGCTTGGTCACATGGATCGAGACTGCTCAACCCGCCCTACAGATGAGCATCAGGCTGTAGAAGGACCTCCCAGACAGAGGTAGAGGTTTGATCAAGCCAGACCGCAAGTAGCAGGCGACCGTGGTGGAGGAGTTGGCCATGAGGATGGTGGTGGACGACACTTCTAGGTGTTTCCACCAACACCACCAGGAAGACCACACCGACGGTAGGGAACAAGTGGACGTGGTAGAGCATAGCATCAGGCAGATGAGGCCTATGACTATAGAGCTCAGGGAGGAGACGGGTATGATCATAACTAGATCCAGGCATGGAGACTTTTGTTCATATTGCATATAGCTTTGTTGATGTCATTATTTGTGGATGCTTTGTGTCTTTGTACATTGAGCTATAGTAATAATAGACACTTGTTCTGGTGACGTTTTCTTCGCTGTCCTTTTTATGTGGTTGATGCTAAGAGGTTCCGGTTTAAAACTATTGACTTGACCCTCACATGTGAGATTCCAACTGGAGGACACCTAGAAACCACGCACTGATGCCGACAGTGTGACTCACCCCTTGTAGGAGAGATTAACAGTTGGATCTCATAGTAGCAGAGTTGAGACCTTACAACATCGTTAATGGCATGAAATTGTCCTATTTATGTTAGGAATGACTGTATTAGGCAAAGAACATGGTTCGTCCCCAGGGGTGAGACAAGATTTCTCTTTTCGGCAGAGGAGAAATCTCAGTAGCTCTTTGGTAGAACGTAGACATAGAAGGGTGGAGATGAGTTCTTACAATTTTCTGGTCTCACCCATTGTTCGTTGAGCAAACGATTTACAGTTCTCTCCAACTCAATAGACTCAGGTGTATCTTCTCTTAGAAGGACATGAACCTGAGATAGCGGGGATGGCTTGAATTCCTCGGAGACTATGACTTTGAGATAGTTTATACTCCATGGGAGGGGATCATTGTAGAAGATGCTCTTAGTAGGAGATTGGGAATTTAGCTATTAGGAGTAGCGAGATAGTAACTAGCCGTGTTACATATATCCTTTGTGGATAATAATGGAATTAACATGTGTAGAACCAGAAATGGTCTGAGCTGTGATGGAGAAGGTGCAGATCATCCAGGAGTGGATGAAGACTGCACAGAGCAGGCAGAAGTCATATGCTGATAGGGGACGAGACCGCTGGAGTTCGAGGGTGACGACCACATCTTCATATGGGTCTCACCTCTATGGGGTCTATGGAGATTTAGCTGGGGCGACATGTGTTCTCTACTTTTCCTCTAGACATTCCACCTCAGATGCACCAGGTGGACAACATCATCCACATATCTCAGGTGAGGAGATGTGTGCATGCCCTATCCGTCATCATCGACCACGGGGAGCTGCACATCGATGATGGGGTGACCTTCACGGGGTTCCAGTATAGGTTGAGGATCGATAGGAGTGGGACATGTGAGGATGGTTATTCCTCTTGTGTGCTTTTGTTGGAAAGACGGGAACCTCCAGAAGACCCCTTGGGAGTGGGAGGCTCAGATGCATTCTCGGTACCTCCTTTAGTTCCCTAGTTTGTGTTATAGCTTTACGGGGACGTAAATCCATGTGGTTGGAGTAATGTAAAGTCCGGAAAATTTCATGTAAATTTTTATATATAAATACTTTGGACTTTTTCGAGTCTGTGGCTTCTGACGGCACATGATTCTGTGGGCCGGTGTGCACGGAATCAATTTCTGAAGTCTATCTTGGGTACGTTCAGTGAACAGATGAGAAAGTTTTTCTATCTTTTGAACCGTTTCATGGAATTGGAATCTGAGGGCACCGATTATTTCGCAGTGATGAGATTAACTTAGGCGAAGCTTAACTTCGGTTGGCAGCACTATGACGAAAAAGTTAAAATTTGGACTTTTAAGAAAAAATAATAATATAACTATATGAGTTATTTTATTCTTCCTCGACCATTGAGAGACAGTTGGGAGAACTGCAGTTTAACGACGATCATTAAATATGGAATTTAATGATCTGTTTATTTTGTTGTGAAACCGAAATACTCACCTAATTAATTGCACTTTTATTATGGTTCATTAATAAACCATATTAATGATCTAAATGTGGTGTTTTATTTTTGGGACTTTCATTGCATAAGTAATTAAATAATAGGAGGAGACTTTTATTTAATTTTGTGGAAGATATTTCGTTGTGCGAGAGTGATCGGGAAAACTTTAGAGCTTTTGGAAGAACGTTGGTCTCCGATGAAGAACGACAAAAAATTCCGGACTTCGATGAAGAATGACGAAGAATGTCAGTTCAACGATGATCAACAACACGCCACCCTTAATCATCTCTGCGGAAAGAGAGGATATGTTGTATCCTTCTCGGCGCGCTCCGACGACGCCTACGATCCTCTTCCCCACGACGCCGACATTTGACATCAATTGTTGAGGTAAGTGATTTTTTATAAATTTATTTATCTGATTTATACCCTCGGCATGGCGTGTAATTTTTGGGTGATGTTTTTAACCACTAACGTTGTGGGTGCGGACTAACTAACAAGTCCGAACCCACCGCTACTTTGTTCTTGATGTGCGGAATTTTTGGTGACAACAAAGTGGGACAGCAATGGTGATTGGAGGCCTTCGTTGTGATGTACGGGTCCCAAGGCGACCACAGGCGTAGATGGCAGTAGAATGAGACCACCAGAATGACTCTGGTGGCCCGCAGAAGACCCCGACGGTGAGGGTGGGATCCCGTGGCCGCGCGAGATCCATGGGAGCCAGCGGTGCCACCCTGGCGCTGCGTCCGCGGAAAGTCGTGGCCTCGTCCCCCGCCCGGCTCGCTGGCCGAACCAGCGCACCCCCCGGCCAGGCCGGGGCGTGTCGCACAGACTGGGTAGTGACGGCCGGGCTGGGCTCTAACCCGTCGCGGGTCGGGTTGACCCGTTGCTGGCCGACCCAGGGGGGTTGGGCCGCGTCGGACCGGGCCCAGACCCCCCACATCGGACAGTTTTCGGTCTTTTTCCCATAACATGATATAAAGAACTCTGATCGACGCACCGTCAGTTGTGTAAGAGTCCTTTGATCGAGAAGGTAGATTCTTTATATTACAGTTGAGTTTTTGGCAATGTTTGGGTACGGCCGGGTCGGTTCGAACCCAAAACCAACCGGGCCCTTGGAGCAGAAACACTTATAACTTAAGGACCAGACGTCCGTTTGACATGCCGTCACTTGAGTTGAAATCCTTTTGCTAATACAGATCTTTTGGATTACTCCACTTGATTCTTGGACACAGTTGGAGTACAGTCGGGTTGGTTTATGTTTGAAAACCAATCAGGTCCTTGGGACAGAAAAGAAAATAACTCTTAGACTGTTCGTTCGATTGACACACAGTCTGTCACGTTGGGTTTCTTTTTAGGAGACGGAACATCAGGATACATAAACTCTGGACATCATGATAGTTGATGTATCGACCCCCTTGGCTCGAGGACTGGACCCTCCTCGAATCTAGCGTGCTGTGTGCGGGAACCCTAGAGCTGGCTGCTACTGCGACGATGACGACTGTACTTGGATCCTCTGTGGGTTTTGTAGTGAGGATGATTGTACCTGAATCCTCTGTGGGCTCGACAACGAGTATGATTGTACGTGGATCCTCTGTGGGTTCGGTAGTGAGGACGACTTTTCATGGATCCTCTGTGGGTTCAACATCGAGGATGACTGTACTTGGATCCTCTATGGGTTCGGCAGCGGGGACTACTGTACTAGAATCCTCCGTGGGTTCGACAGCGATGACGACTATACTGGGATCCTCTGTGGGTTCGACAGCGATGATTAATGTTCTTGTATCCTACGTGGGTCTGGCAGTATGACCTATGTACTTATATCCTGAGTGTGTTCGACAGAGTAGCTGGTCTTGTATCCTATGTGGGTCCGACAACATTGCTCGTCATGTATCTTATGTGGTTACAATAACATAGATGAATCAGTGACTACATCATATCATCTATAAGGCTATAATAAAGATGGATACCTTTGTGAGCTTAGTCTGGACTTCAATCTTTATCAACGATGTGTTTGAAATGCATTCCTGTGTGGACTGGGTTGTGTTTCCCAGGGTAGACTGGGTTGCGTTTTCCTGTGTGGACTGCGTTGTGTTTTCCTGTTTGGACTGGTTGTGCTTGGGCTAGATCATTGGAAGTGAATTGTAATTGATGACATAGGTATATATATGGGAATAAACCTATGTAGAGTCAGTTGATAATTCGTGATTTTATCTTTACTTTGTGGTTTATCCTTCGTGGATTCCGAGAGACCTTCGGGGGTCTCGGGGTCCCTACTAAGTATCGTATACTCACCCCTGCACGGGCTATGCCCACACTACAGTGTGTTGGATGCAGATGACGGACATCACCGATCGAGGTGGAGGCTTGTAGAGCTGGACGGTACCCAGAGGTGGACCACTGGGCGGGACGTACACGCAGCGGACGACCAGACCCGAAGAGCTGAGGAGACTATATGTACCCACCCTTTAGGTGGGATTTTTGGAGGATGACTCAGTGTTGCTGTTTTAATTACTGATGTTGTACTATCCTTTTAGGTGTACTGTACTTTCTGTTGGGTTTGTATAGTGGCCCATTTACTTTTCATCACTTATCTTGTACCCATTTTCACTAAGTTCTCACTTCACTTGCGTACTCTGTTGTGTTTTTGTTTACTATTTAAAAGGAAATGCATTCCCTTTTTTGGGATTTATGCCTTTGGTTCTAGTCACCATCCCTTATCCTATGGAAGGAAGGCTTGAGGTAGTCATGGAACAGGCCCCGAGTAAGGGTCCTACCAATAACCATGCTCATTAAGATAATACTCAATGCACCATGTGTGATACGTCAAATTTTGAGGTACAAGAATGTCATCCATGATTTATTATACATGTGAGTGAGGCCAGTTCCCATGGGGGAAAATCAAGGATGGAGATGTTGGAAAGATTGTTATACCATGCCACGGGTTAGACTCGAACCATTATATGAGATATTTTCTAAAGACACTGAGTTCACCATTTCTCTTAGCGATACATTGGAAGCTGATATGCTATCCATGTATTAGATCAATTATATTATTCAATATCAGATGTACCATAGATATACCTAGGAATAATCTTAGATCAATTGGGATGGGCTCAGTCTCCAATACAATAATTAAAATACATGAATGAATTCATTGAATTTCATGAGATGAATCTATTATTATTTCATAGTGATTCCTTATTATTTTTTGATACCTCTATTACCCTTTATTATTATCAGAAAGATAAAAATGAATTAGAACCCAATAAAATCACAATATTAAGCCAATACCTTCATGGATTTATGTGTTTACCTTGGTCCTCATACTCATATTATTCTCTACATAGGTACATTTTTTAGATTTACAACTTGGGATAAAGAAGGATGAATGGGATGGATTCCTCGTGGGAAGACAAACCAAGTTTCATTTATTTGATTTTTTATCTTTTTTATTTAATTATATTTATAACATTGTTATCTATTTACAACAAAAAATGGGAAGTTATACTTCCCATGGGTGTCATCCAAATAAGAATTATTTCTCACACCTTTCTTGTGTTCCATTTGTTACATGATTAGACTTCATGATCACATTTATGGATTAAGGGATGTGGGTGGCTTCTAATGATTGAATATTTTACTATTAAGGATGGATAATTGGGGGAAGATGAACCATCTTATGTTTGAGATGTTGAGTAGAAGTTTTTAGTCTCTCTTTTGTTTTTTATTTCATGTAGTATATTTTTGTACCCCTGTCCCCATGTACTCATATATTTTTTATAGATTTATGAGGATAATATCAGTATTATATCTGTTATGAATATTCAACTTCTACTAGTTGTTCATTTATATTTCAATGCATATTTTTTTTACTTATTCTGATTTCTATTTTTCTAGTATCTTTCTATATTGGATTTATATTGTTCACTACTATGTTATACCTAATATTATGAGGTTATAATATACCCATAGACAGAACTATGACCCTCTTATCTAGTTGCAAGCCTCTGTCATTCAAGTAGGTGTGCTTGAGGTTATGTGACCCACCCTATTAAGGCCCAATTTATTGGTACTCAGAGATATACTCTATATGTAGGATAGATTTTCATAAAAAATTGACTGCTGAAGTCATTGTATGAAGAAAACTAATAATTGAAATTGAAATATGTCTACACATAATTCATTCCCCATAATTAAATGTTACATGTGCAATGAAAATATGCATTATTACACAAAAATATCCATATTCAAAGTATTATCAATGACAAAAAACATCAATAACATCTTAAGGGAAAAGATGATGATGACTTTCATTTGATCACTACTGGTGATGTGGTGTATGATTGTGAAGTGGTGAAGAATACACATACCAATCACTCCAAAGAACTTATCATTTTATTTTATTATGAGTCCACCCACTCTTTTATTTATATTAAATTATATAAATGAATCACAAAAAAAAAGTCAACATTTAGAGGTTTCGTTTTCTTTTAAAACCCATTATGGAATAATAATTGCATCATAAGTTTATTATTATTCTTCAGATAAATATTTTAGGAAATTGATTCCTTACAATTTTGTGATCATTCATTTCGTATAATTAGATTTGATAGATGGAATGTATTATATTTCTCTCTATAGAGATCATATAAATTAACAATTAAGGGGATTCAAATTCAATATTATGATGGAATATATGATCATATAATGATGCCCATATGAATTTCAAGTTCTACTG
Organism: Viscum album; assembly: GCA_963277665.1. Taxonomy (NCBI): domain Eukaryota; kingdom Viridiplantae; phylum Streptophyta; class Magnoliopsida; order Santalales; family Viscaceae; genus Viscum; species Viscum album. The sequence continues at coordinate 1,349,667,664 of OY728147.1, read as the reverse complement.
TAAATTTCATCCATCATGTGGGTATTAATTCAATTAAATGAATGTAATCTGTCACAGGTGGTTATGGAGAACTTCACCACTAAGAAAAGACCAATTTTACGAGAGTTTTTTGATGTCTTTTCTAATGAATTTCTAGTTCTTCAACCAAATTCCGAAGTTGAGTTTTCAATAGAACGCATATTTTGTTCTATGCATATTTCAAAGAAGCCTTACCGAAAAAACCAAATTAAGTTACATGAATTGAAGAAGTAATTTAAATAGAATATTGAAAAGGGTTGAAAATTCCCTATTGTAATGGATCAGACTTCTCTAGTCTATTACATTATGAAAATTTAGTGTCTGATGTGTTCAGTTCGGCCATTGTGAAACATTTGAAGAGGTTTCAAAAAATTCTATTTTCCCAAGGTGTCTCATAAAATGGTGATTCATCAACCAATTGATCATGATGGTGAGATAGAATAGTTAATCACGATGGTGGTTTATCCACCGATATAATAGACTGGGGAATAATCAAATTGTGGGTCAGGACCAATGAGTCAGAGAGGTTAGTCATAGTGGAAGGTCTCAATGGTTTCTCGCATCGGTGGCTCACGATAGTGGATTTTCAGACAGGGAGTCACTGACAATGTCTTACAATGTGACTCAAACTGGTGAGTCACACTAGTGAGTGTCACACATAGACCAAACTTGCAGTTCACTGAATGGTGACACGCACCAGTATCTCGCACGAGTGGCTCACACTGGTGACTCACCTAACAATAAGTCCTTTCAACAGTTGTAAGAATTATAGTTTTCACCAGTCTTCCCAGCTTCTCCCCTTTATCATTTTTACATAAAATTATATTAATACAAGATTTAGTGGTTTTTTTAGAAATTTGAAATCATTTTTATCTTGTAAAAGCATTATGAATCCTTTGTTTTCAAAACTGTGTAACATTGGTCACGAATCACCATTAATGGGTCTGAAAAATTGTTTCTCCCATTTATATAGGATCTTTCCACTCAAAATACGAGACCAATTATACCTTTTACACCTCCGATTGACATTGATATCGAGTGTACGAAAACAGATTTCTTCAAGGAGAACCCCCTAATTTTGTTGTAGCCTTTATATTGTGTTTTCCCTAGATATCCTTCTTGCTTCATTCACATCCATGTTTTTGTGCAATAAGGATGTGGTGTTTGTCTATTCATTGAGGTAGGTATCCCTTCTTGTCTCTTTTATTTTTGAATCATTCAGGATGGTTGTAATTATGTAAATTTTTTGATGATATAAAAACAAAAATTTATAAACAAAAAAGAGTAGGTTTTAGATCAACATGCAGGGTTGGGAATGTGATGAATGATTGTAATTGTTTCTATATGTTTTTATCATTAGGATTAATTTTATGGAATTTATACCTACTAAAAATCATTTCATATGATAGTCCATGTTTTTAACCTATGATGACCTGTGAATGATTATTGATGGCCTTCAGTTCAGTGGTTGTATATACATATCAAATTTATTAACCACATATATTCGAATAAATAAATGGATACCCCATGATCAAACATGTTCTCGAATAACCACAAAATTAAATAGTGGAATTAAATATGAGATTCCTTATTATGTTTGGAATTTTTTCCTTGTGTGTTTAGAATGGTGAAGTAGATGTAGGAATGTTTGTGTGATGTGAGGTAGTTTATAATGTGTAATAGAAACTCAGGTTGAGGGAATATATCGTTGGTGGTGTGTAGTGGGGATGTGATCAGGGTTTACTATGTAATGTTGCTTGGTGTTACTATAAATTGGGGTTTGATTCTAATGAGATGATTGATTTGGAATCATGACTTTGAATAATGATGGTAGAAGTGGTTTGTAGGGTTAATTCACATAGACTTTAACCATCAATAGCATTCCCAAAGGTTCAACCAATGTCTCGAGGTTAGTTTTTTTATGACATGAATGTGTATTAAATGGATCATAAATATAATGTGGATTAATTTTCAATGGTTATTATTTATCCATGTGACTTTTGTCATGTGCGCCTTTGTGTGATGTACTCAGTTGTTTCCTGAGTTGTGATGGGGTAAATAAATACGTAATAATGATGAGATAGAATGTGTTGGTTTGGTATATGGAAAGAAAGTTGTCAATTGAAAATTTAAGAGTTGGTTGAATGGTTAAATTTGAGTATAGATAAATAATTAAAATAATGGTTGTCGAGCAAAATAGAATTGTGAAGCCACTTTAATTTATTAACATATGATGTGACCTTTGCTGATACTAATTGAGGAAGATGTTATTGTGAATAATATATTTTTGGTTTGAGATCATGATAATATATATATATATATACAAACTAAATGTTCATTTGACTTATATATTCCCCACGCCAATGTTGAGATCTATGTTCTGAATACCCCCATTGTCACAGGGGAGGGTGTTTTCAAAAATACCGATGGGAGGATGGATGGCTGGGAACCCTCTCTTCCCTCCTCCATCAACCACATAGTGATAGCCTATGATTCTTCCTGATGAATATGGGTTTTGGGGCCAAGGTGTGTGTGGGTGAGTTGGGGTTTTCCATGTGTCTTCGGGATGAGATTTGTTGCATTTCCCTAGAGTCATTGGGATGATATCTATTGTGCCTTTCCATGTTATTTCAGGATGTGATGTGAAATGACGCCTAAGTGTCTCTAGGCGGTATGTGATGTACTGTGTGGACTAGGTGTCTATTGGTTGGATGTGATGAGAATCATCTTCTCAGCAGACAACACTAGCTGTGAGTCCAAGGTGTGCAAGAGAGGGTTTTGAAATGGTTATTTAAGAAGAGGTGGGAGTACCATGATTTTTTCTATTTGGCTGTGAGAGAGTCTAATCAATGAGATACTATTTTGGGGTACTCTATAATATATATGATAATTATATTAATTTACATAACTTGTTTTATTTGGTGATCATACCTTTGGGACGTGCAAATGGTTATTATTCCTTGTCAGGTGTTGTTTGTTCTTCAATTTTCACATTGGGGTATTAGTTTACTTATCTCACTAGTGCATGAGAGACTTTGGTTTTTCTTATAGATTATACTTGCATGATTAGCCAATGTTTATAAAAATGTTGTCATATTTCTAGGAGGATTACATGGATTGTTTTTTATTTAACATTCTTAGACTTTGGGACAGTTTTTGTGCCTGTTCATAGATTTTACATTTGGTACATACATTAGAGTATTATATCATTTGTAACATTTTTAGTTTTAAACATTCAAGTTGAATCAATTTAATATTTCCTTTCCATTTTTATTTTAGTATTTTTGATGTAGATACATATAGTATCCAAGATTTTTATTATTATAAAGGGTAATGATTCCCATATTGTGAGATCATTGTACCCTTGGTGCTAGTTTCAACCACAGATCCTACTGTAGGTGGGACTCATGGGACATTATCTTTGTTTCTTCAATTCCAGCTCCGGAGGGGCATCATTGGAGAGATGGCGTTGTGAAAAAATTATATCATCAGTGATGGTTAAGAGGTATGATGGATTTTGGAGTTAGTAATAATAAGTATTGCTTGGGTTTCTAGGGAAATAATGTTGGTGATCCTGGTACGTGATGTAGTTCAGGGACGAATAAATATAACATAGGATTTTAGGGCCCCAAGAGAATTGATACGAGAACAATAAGCCAAAAAAATTACAAAGGATTAATATTTTTAAGGTTAGAGACTCTTGGAAAGTTACATGCATCCTAATGAATTTGTGTTCTCGTCTGAATTGGGTTGTATTGGGAATTTGAAATGGGTAACCAAATGAGTGAAATAAGATTAAATGAATCATAAATAAAATTAGATACTACATCGGATTATGAATTAATTGTTTACCATTCTTATCTATAAACCCCATTCATCATTTATATGTGTCTCGGGTGGTTGAGGCTCAGCAGGATCATCCAGTTGATCGGCATATTTTTTATCTAATGGAAGAGGATGGCCAGTGGATGAGAACATTACATGATTTCCAACAACAGACCAAGGGATTTTATGAAGGATGTGTTTTGAATATGGAGACAGAGAGATGGTTCGAGTAGTTGGATATCACCTTTAGTTCGATCATGGCTCTATAGGAGTAATTAGTTACATGGGAAGTGATCAAGATGAGGGGAACTGTGAGTTGGTGGTAGAAGTTGTACATGGGAGGGGGAGGAAGATGACTGATGTTTTAAGGATAGATTTTTATGATAATTTTTATAGAATATTTCCATTAATCGACCATGATGGATGATAAGAGGAAGAAGTTACTCCTCCCTAGTAGGGGGTTATGTTGGTACGAGAGTTGGGGATTATGTTCAAGTATCTCCTTCATTTATTCGGAATCCCTTTCCAGACATGGAGTCTAATATGAGATTCCTAGAGGAGGAAATTAATCCTTATATCTATTATGTGGTTACCCACTTTATGTTACAGAAGAAGTATGAAGTCCCAAAGAAGGATGAAGTGATTGAGTAGATGCACTCATTTGGATTTATATAATGAGAGGGAAACCAACAGTGTTCTTCTAGAGGTAGGGTTCCTACTAGTAGGGATAAGTTGTTAGGGAATGTAATGTTTTGAATATTGGTGATTCGATCTTATAATTTATAGTTTCAATATTCTGGTCCTTGTTCCATTCCTATGGGCTTGGGGTCATGGGTTTCACTTTTAGTGTTTCACAATAATCTTCATAACTAGTTCCCAATGGTCTTTCGATAATATTTTGGAGGAAGTTTTAAGGTTTTGCACCAACTACCACAGTAGATTATAGCTTGTATTTTTCATCAATAGGGACAGAAGGATCATGCACCACTGAGGGGAGATAGAGCAAGTATAGGATGACCTCATGGTGGTAATTCGTGATGTCAACCTGGGTATGGTGATGGAGGCGAACATAAGTAGAGAGGTGGAGGTGTTAAGGGTGGTTATTTACATGTATTGGGGGTTGAATTTACAGCAGAGTGAGATATCATTAGTGGTACAATTAACTTATTTAGTTCCATTTCTTGGGATTTATTTGATTCAAGAGCTTATCATTACATTTTGGCACCTAGTATAGCCCATGCTCAATAACTAGACATAGAGTGACTTCTGGTGCCCCTGGTTTTGAGTTTTCTGGTTGAAGGTCAAACCAAATTGTTTTATGTGTACGATGGATTTAGACTGATGATGAGACCACATCAGTCTTGTGGGGATCTTTTCATTCTAGAGATGCAACGATACGATGTCGTCCTCATCATAGACTGGTTTTATTCTATTCATTACATTATTGACTACATTCGAAGAAGAGTTATGTTTCCAGAACTGGATGGTCAGTGTGTGGATTTAGTTGGTCAGTGGAGTTTCTATGGTGAGTGTTCGGAGTGCAGAGACTCTTTTCTCATTCTTGGCCGATGTGTCAGGGGAATAAGTGGATGTTGGGATGGTGGGGGATCCCATAATTATTGTGGAATTCATATATGTTTTTTTGATGAGGCTATGACTCTACCCCCCATGACGTGATGTTGATTTTTGATAGATGTACAACATGATGGTTGTACAATTTTGATGTATCCTTATTAGATGGAACCATCAATGTTACATTAGTTGTGGATCGATATTGATTACCCAATTAATAAGGGATTCATCTAACCCATTGTTTCACCATGTGGTGTTTCGATGTTGTTCTCCATGATGGTGGATGGTGGTATTAAGTTTTTGATAGACTACAGAAGGTTCAATCAGGTGATAGTCAATAAGCATTAACCTATCCAGAGGATAGATTATCTTTTCGACAAGCTGATTGGAGAATGTTGGTTTACTATGGCTGATCTATGGTCTAGATATCACAAGTTAATGGTGAAGGAGAGAGATATCCCTAAGACTTCTTTTTGATGTATGTTTAAGCACTTAGAGTTCATATTCATGTTGTTAGGTGTTACAAACGCTCCGAAAATATTCATGGGGCACATGAAATATATATTCTTCGTGTTATATGGGTAGTTTTTTCTCATATTTATTAATGAAATACTCATTTACTCAATTTAAAAAGAGTATAGTTCCGATAATCTAAGGATTTTCTTGTATATCCTTAATCACCACCATCTCTACATAAATTTATCTAGGTGTAACTATTGGTCTTGAGATTTTCATTTTCTTGGGAATGTGGTGTCACAAAATGGTTTATCAGTTGTCCCAATGAAGATCAAGGAAGTTTTTTCCTAGTAAGAACCAATGACTATTGTATATGATTACAGTTTTCTCAGTTTTGAGGGATAATAAAAAATATTTACACACTATTGCTATCTAGATGTATAAAAGTTTAAATCTATGACTAGAAAGGGCCTATGATTTGTGTGGAGAGAGAAGTTCTTGGAATCATTTTTCAATATGAATTCTAAATTGGATAGTTCTCTGTTCATCTCGTTTCTATAATAGTGTATGATTTTGGGGGTGCTTTGTGATGCTTCCCGTATGGTAGTGGGATTCATATTCATGCACCATTAGTTATTTTTCTCTTATTGGTCTTGGTAGTTGTGACCCATTAATGTAACTATACTACTGATGATCTGCTGCAAGAAGTAGTGTTTTTGTGTTGAACATGTGGAAACATTACCTCATTAGGGAATTCTTTGTAGTCTTCATCGATCACAAGAGGTTGAGTTATATCTTTTCCCAATGAGATCTTAACATGTGATAGTGGAGGTGGATAGATATTCTTCAGGACAATGATTTTGAGATCTACTACACCATAGTTAAGGGTAAGGTAATAAGAGATACATTGTAAATGATGTCATAGAACGAGGTAGGCTAGGAATCTGTGGATGTTTGGAAGGAGATGGAGGAGTTGGAATCCCTGCACAAAGAGAATGAATGGATGGTAGGAGTGGATTTTGGTTTCAGATGATGGTTCAATCTTTCCGAATGCAATAGGTGGAAGTGTCTTAGTGGGGATACATATAGGAAGAGATGTTTCATGACCATTTGGACTATGTTAATTCTCTTGAGGGATGGTTAGAGATGGTTTGAAAGAGATGATGTTCTATGGAAGGATGTTTTTTATAGTGGAGATTCATGAGGGAAGCCTTTGTTAGTTTCATAGATCTCCCTAGGTGGTACACCCAGATGTTTCCACGATATACCATACCTTGAGGATGTAGTTTTTTCACTCTAGATTAAATGGGTAGTGGTATAGTTTGTTGAAAAGTTCACAGTATTCTAGATGGTGAAGTTTGAGCAATGTGTTTTCGGTTGGTTGGCGCATCCCTTAGATTTCCCCGAGTGGATGTAAAATGGAATATCAATGGATTTAGTCATAGGGTTATCCATGGTTTAGATAGGCTATAATGTTATCTAGGTAGTGGTGGATGAGCTAATAAAATCTCCTAACATCATTGCAATCAAGGTGTCAAGTGTAGTGGATTACATGGTAAAGATGTATTTGGATGAGGTAGTGTGGATTCTTGGTGTTCTGACAGCCATTGTCTCTGATCTGGATACATATTTTACCTCATGATTTAGAAGGGGTTTTTAGCATTATTTTTAAACCCAGTTCCACCTAATCACTACCTTCTACCCTAAGACAGATTGGTATATAGAACAGACTATATAGATGGTGGAAGATATGTTACGATCATGCATCTTGTACTTTGGCATATCATGTCTATCATACATTCTATTGGTAGAGTCTTTTTACAATAATATGTATCACTCTTCCATTGGCATGGATCCATATTAATAATTTTATGGAAAATATTGTCCATTTTTATCTTAGATAAAGGTTGGGGAGATAGTTTTTCATGGCCTCAAGGTAGAACAGTGAATGATAAAAAAGGTTCACCTTGTTTTTGAGAGGATAAAATCAACAGAAGTCCAGAAGAAATTAATATTTTGATCATAGGAGGATACCCTTAGAGTTTGAGGTCTAAGGCCATGCATTAATAAAGGTCTCCCCTCAATTTGTGTTGTAGTGGCCAGGTAGGGTAGTATGTTTTCACATTAGTTCATCGAACCCTTTGAGGTGTTGGGGAATGTTGGCTAGGTGGCATAGCGGTTGTTACTACCTCCATAGTTGGAGAGGATCCTTGAAGTATTTCACGTCTCTCAACTCTACAAGTATCTTCATGATTACTCCAATGTCATTGGCATGGTAGAGTTGGATATTGATGATGATGTAATCAATGTAGAGTTCCTAAGAGAGATCTATAATTTCAGGGAAAGGTACTACCTAGGTGAACCATTCATTTGGGACGTGTGTTGTAAAGGTATAGTGGACTGGAGGAGTGTTCATGGGAGAAAGAAGCATAGATGTGTTCCTAGTACAAAGTATTTTTTTAATTATTTTCCTTTTCATTTTTCCTTGTGATATAATGTTTAAACCTCGTTCTTTATGAGAGTATTTGTTTCCTTATTTCGGAATGCGTGATAATTTCATGATGTGTAAACAATGGTGGAATTGATTCCAAATCTAGAAACATTAATTACAGTGCGACTAAACCCTTTCAGTTGAGTCAGCTCCACCGAGAGGGGATACTGTCTTGACATGGAAGAAGGATTTCCCTAATTCCTATGTTAAGGATAACATGGTTTTGGTTCTTGTATGGTGTGTTACATGGTAGTTGGGTTAGAAGATGTTGGAGGAGGTATTCATGGATGAGGAGGTTCCCACTCTTGATTTCAAACAACATAGGGGGATTTTTCATTGGATGCTAAGCTGTATTGGTTTTGTTGTGTTTCAATCATATCGATATCATTGAGAGATATATCACGATATGCTAGTTCAGACCCCTCTTTTCTTTATGGGTTTGGCTTGGAATTCCTGAGGGTGATAATTTATTGAGACACATATGATGTAATGGCCATGACCTATCTCATACATTACACTAAAGATTCATTGTTTGAGGTGTTTTGGGAGGTCATGATGACCCATTTCAAGAGTTTTACAAAAAATCCAATTTTCCAATGGTATCTTCTCTAACTATTTTTCTCCACTTGTAGATCATGGTGTTGAGTCGCAATGGTGACTTGCGATGGAGACTCTTCTACAGATATCTCAGACTAGTGACTCATCTAATTGCGGGTCAGGATAGGTGAATCAGAGTAGTGATTTGCAACTATAGGTCTCAATGATGACTCGCATCAGTGTCTCACGACTGTGGCTTGTACAATGCTGAGTCACTGATTATAGCTTCCAATGGGGACACACACTGGTGAGTCATGTTGGTAGCTCATATAATACAGAATCTCCCTAATAGATCACACTGGTGGCTCACACTAGCGACTCAATGAATGGTGAGTCATTTCGAATAGTTGTTAAAACTATTGTTTTCTTTAGTTTTTCTAGTGTCACAAATTTATCATTTTATTTGATATAAAATGAGATTAATACCATAATTAATGATTTTTAACCATTTCAAATCGTATCCATCATCAAAAAACATGATTATTCCCATGTTTTTTAAACCGTGTTTTCTTGGTTAAGATATGACTTTAATGGAATTTAAATCCCATTTATCACATTGATATAGGAAAATGCTTTTCTCGAGCTGAGAGCCTTTTTTCCTTGTATTCTTCTTTTTACCGTTGATATCAATCATCCCCCATAAATATTCATTCCCAAGGAGTTTTGAATTATTTCGTAGCCTTTGGATCATTTTTTCGTTCGAGGTTATTCTTTATACATATGCACCAATGTTTTAGCGCAATAAGGAAGTGGTGATAGTCATTTATTCATGGTAGGGATCCCTTCCTCTCTCTTTTATTTTTGAATCATCTAGGGTAGGTTTATTAATATCTGTTTTATGATGATAGAAAAATACCAAATTAGAAAAGATAATTGAATAAGTTTAAGAAAAATATGCGAGTTTGGGAATGTTATGAATGATCATACTATTTTCATGATATTTTTATCATTAGGGATAATTATATGGGATATATCCCTTTTAAAAATCTTGGCCTTTCGTGGTCCATTTTTTCACCCCTAAAATGTCTTGTGAATGCTTAATTTTGGACATCTGTTGAGTGGTTTAATATAGATATCATATTTCATAACCACATATATTTGGATAATAAATGGATGTCCCATGATCGAACTTATTCTATGATAACCTAAAAATTAAAGAGGGGAATTAAATTTGGGTTTCCATATTAGATCTTGAATTTGTTCCTTGTCTGGTTGGTATGGGTACATGGTTTTGGGAAAAGTTGTGTTATGTGGGGTGGTATAGAAGGTGAAATGGAATCTCAGGTTGAGATATTTAATGATTATAGAATAGATGGGTAGTGTTGTGCAGCGGGGCTATGATCGGGTTGTGATATGTTATGTTGATAGTAATGGGTATAATTTTTTGGTTTATTTTGATGTGATGATCAATTGGGAGTCATGAATTAGATGAATGATGATGGTAGTTGTTACTATATGTATCTCTTATAGAGTTTTTCTTTGAGTAGAAGTCCTAAATATTAACTATGTATCACGATATTGGTTTTTTATGATAATAATTGGTGTTAAATGGAGTTGGAACATGAAGTGGATTAATTTACCGTGGTTCTCTTTTCCCTGTATGAGTTTATCTATGTTTCATGTTTTGTGATGTACTTGGCAGTTTACTAGGTAGTTTGGGAGAATGTAAATAAATAATAATGTTGAGATGGGCTGTGTTGGTTTGGTATATGGGAAAGAGATTTTCAATGAATATTTGAATGATTTGTATCATGATTAACTATGGCTAATTCCAAATAATGAAATTCATGGGTGTTGAGTGAATGTGATTTGTCAACCCCCTTTAATATATCATCATCTAAAGTGAATTTTTGTGATAGTAATTAAGGTTTTGGTTGGAGGTAATATCAAAGGTTGTGATTGAGTTCTTGATATGATATATATTATTACACAATATTTTTTTTTGATTTCTATATGAACCATTATCTAGTTGAGACATATGTGTCAAACACCACCATTTTTATGGTAGATGGTTTTTTTCCAAAAATTCCCGGTTGGAGGATGGATGGATTGAAACCATCTCTTCCCTGAATCGTCTTCTAGGTGGTGAATCACCATGATTCTCAGGAAGTTTGTGGTTTGTGGGGTACAGGACTATGCAGCATGTTGGGTTTTTCCACATGTCTTCAGGATGAGATGTGTCGTGTTTTCCTATGTGAATTTGGGAAGATAGGTATTGTGCTTCCCATTTGTTTTTGGGATGTGTCGTTAAATGAGACCATTTTTCTGTAAGAGGGAGGTGATTTGGTGTGTATCCATGGTCTCTGTGGGATGGATGAGATGATCATTGTTTCCATAGGTGATGAGACTAACTATGAGACCCAGGTTTCTACAGGAATGTTGTGACATGGTACATTAAGAATATGTGGGAGTTCCAAGATATTTTATGTTTGGGATTGATGATGGTTAATAATGGGAATGTGGTGATAGGTACCCAATCATTGACATGATAACTATATTATATGACATGACTTGTGTTTTTTTAGTGTTCCTTGTTGTGGTGGGGATGGTTGGTATTCCGTTTTAGGTGTAGTTAGTTCTCATGTATTCTAATGGGAGCATCAATATTCTTCGCTCACTTGTGCACAATAGACTTTTCTTTCTCTACCTCAATATAATTTTATGCTCACCCTATGTATATAATTTTTTTATGGTTTCACGGATGAATATGTGGACCATGATAGACATTACTAGCTCAAACATTGTGATAGTTTCTATGTCATTTCATAGCTTTTCATTTGATAACTACTATGGAGTTTCATTTTATTTAAAGCTATTTTGTTTTAAAACAAGCTTGTGGGATTGATTTTGGATTTATTTTATATATTTCTTGTATTTTTGAGGTTGATATATATTATATTCAAATTGATTTTTCATATAAAAGATAATTCCTAACATATTGTGATATATTTTTCTAATAGTGCTTTTCACAACCCTAGGTCATACTACAGGTGTGAATGTGGGGTCATTGTCTGCAATTATTCATTGCTAGATCGATATGGTCAACATTTGAGGGAGGGGGAATTACACCTAGTGATTAATATTGTAGTTTACATATTTGTTTTAAAAAAGAAGAAATATGGATCAATGAGACTCTATGTTGATTATCTTGATCCTTAAAAGATCTATATCAAGAAAAAAAATTACTCTTACTCTTATTAATTACTTATTTTACCAACTATATTTAGATAAATATTTTTCCAATATTGATCTTCATTCTATATATCATTAATTAAGGCTGAAGAAGGATAATATACATAAGATGAAATTTTGTACAAGGAATGGAAGCAATGAATCTATACGTATGCCTTTTATTCATACAAATGCCCACATAATCTATATAGATTCAAATAATATATTTTTATAAATTAGCTTGACTAGTTTGTGGCAGTATTTATAAATTAAATTGTTTTTTATTAAAAGATAGTAGAAGAAAATGAAGATTTCATAAGGATTGTACTAAAGACCCTGAGAAATAAATATGTTTAAAAAGAAACCATGTTTGTATTTCCTCTATAGAAATATTCATTTTAGGGTCACATAATCACAAGAGAGTGGATATCTATGGATCAATTACATAACGCTGTTGATGAACATTTCCCAACACCTACAACGGTAACTAAGATATGATATTTTATTAGTTTGGATGCATATTATCAAAATTTTGTGAAATACTTCTATTAATTATCTAATCCAATAACCAGGTTGACTAGGAATGGAATTATGTTCATATAGATTGAAGAATTTGAAGTGTATTTCCAGGAACTGAAAAAAGGTTTGTCTGTGCAGATGTGATCACAGTACGCTGTAGTGGAGAGTGGTTTTTGATCTATAGTGGTGTATCCGTGAAGGGGTGGGGATGTGTTCCCATGAAAATTGATATTGTGATAGATTATTCCTCATGAGAGTTGAATATCCAAGATAAATACTACCCATATAATGATTTGGATTATTCTATGCTAATTGCTTCATTATATATATTGACACATTATATTTTCAAGGAATAGTGTTTTATATATGTTGGTAATAAATGTTTAAATTATATTTTTACTCAAATGGAAATTAATAATATCCCAATAAAAAGTCTGGATTTCATTATATATAATGTCTGCACAATACATTACAACCTTGGGAAAGAAAACAATGTGGAAGATACATATAGTAGAATGAACCATTATTGAATATCTATGATGAGGATAACAAAAGATAAAATATTTAGGGATTTTTATAGGATGGATATATAAATATTAAAGGATGGGGAGAAATGTAATCTGTGTAAACCAATTGTTCAACAATCAATATAAGTGAAGATTCTGGGGGAACAGAAAGAATATGATGATATATAAAATAAGGCGGTAAACTTTATAGTGTTCAACATCAACTATGATGGAATAATATGGTTTATGAAACATCTTTTTATCCCTTCCGTATGAGATTTACGGAAGGAGATATCAGAAGATGGTCATTTCTCGTAATTATCTATTCATCATAAAAACACCAAAAAGTATAGAGACTAGAAAGAATATTAATATTGGGATAGAATAAAAATATATATTATAGGATATGTTTTTGGTTTTTATTTTCCCCCATTTTAAGACTACGTAATAAAATTTTATGGTGTTGTTAAACCATTAACCATACATGAAAGGAAATTGGGATACAACAACGTGGACATTATGGTCGAATGTCCCGAAAAATATAAAGGCCATAATTTTAAATGGGATATTTTTTATTTCATTATGTTTTCTGCACAACACATTATTATAAATGAATACATCCCCATTGATCCGGTATCCAAAATATAAATTAAGGAAGTGGTAAGTTATCATGGATTAACACTTTCTATTATATCTGATCGGGATCCATGTCTTTCCCCTATGTTATAGATAAGTCATTTTTAGGCCTCTAATATATATTTATGTCTTAGAAAATTTTACCATCCTCAAACAGAAGGTATTTTTGAGGGGACAATTCCGGATCTAGAATACATGTTGAGAGATTTCTTTATAGATTTAAATAGTGGCTGAGATCAACACCTACCTATAGTAATATTATATTATAATAATATATTTCCCTGAAATATTTACATGGATCTTTATGAAGACCTCTATGTTAAAAATTTTATAAATCTAACATGTTCGTAAATTTATTTGAATGAAGGCTCTGGGGGCCTTATCTTGTTGAGGATGTGGTAGAGAAGTTTTGATCTATTCAATAGAAAATAAGAGAATCTTTGAGTTGGTAAAAACGTTATGTTAATAATCAAAGAAAATACCTATAATTTAAATTGTTTTACATGATATTTATATAAATATCTATTAATATTATAATGAAGATATTTGAAAATAATGTAAATCTAATACCTAGGTATATCAGTCATTATGAAATTCTTAATCATGTTCAGATGGTGGCTCACAGATTATTGTTTCCACATTATATCTCTCATGTTCATGATATGTTCCAGGAATCTCTCCAAGAAACTCAAATACATGATCCATCACATGTACTAAACTCATATGTAATACTATTGGAGAAATAACTATCTAATCGAGAAAAACAGATAGAGATTCTGGACCGTAGAGAGAATGTTATATGAAACAAGGCCACTAGATTGGTTAAATTTTATGGTGGAATCAATGATTTGAGGAGTCTATATAAGAACATGAAAATTTTTAAAGAAGAGGTATTATTGTCTATATGTATCTAAGAAACATATTTTGATGGAGTAATTCATTTAATGGGGGCTATAAACTAAAACCTGAATATTTTTTCATAAAATATTTTTCTATATATATTTTAATTCATTAGTTGATTGTATTTCATTAAACCATGTGTTTTGATGATCCATGAGATATTATAAGAATAAAATATATATTAATTCTGATAAAATAAACATGAATAATTAATTTAATAAATTAATTTATGTCATTATGAAAATATTTTCATGTTCCTAGAAAATGATCACATTGTTTTTAGTAATACACCTTATTCATTAAAAATATATATACATTAAAAATGAGTTCATAATTTATTTATTTTTAGATGTTCTTAAAAAATATTTTGTAAAATAAATTTCATTTTTTATTTCATCTTATAAAAATTATCTTAAAATTATGATGTTATAATTTTTGGTAAACATTAAAAGAATATTGAAAATATAATTTTTTTGAAACTATATTCCCTTATAAAGTCTCTACAATTTGACATGATGTTTTGAATTTGAATTATTTAATTTTGAGTTAAAGTATCGTAATTACTATTTTTAAAATAATTTTAACCTTGACTTTATTATAAAAATATTTTATGTTTTAAAATATGTTTTTTAGAGAAAATGCATTTCATTGTGTTTTACCAATCTTGTTTTGAATTAAATTACGTAAATTCAATTATTTGAATAAAAAAATGTACACAAAATATTGTTCCATGATTTCCAAAAAATAAATATGTTCCTTTCATTTTGAGCCAATATGAATATTAACCTTGGTAAATCATGTTACCAATGTAAAGGGTAAATATGTTAATTAAGGATAAAAGTGAAATTATAAAAACATCAAAATGACCCTAACAGATAAAAAAACATTATTGAATAAATAAAAATAAACCATTATCACTTAATAATATAATTTATGTCATTTAATGATAGATTATACATGAAAATGGATTATATAGTATTTAAATTATAGAATGTAATTTTTTTTTAATTTCTTTGTCTTTAACATCCATCAGTTTCCACACAGGATAATATTTATGTTATAAAAATTTATATCTATAAATATGAAACAAAATAAATCAATTTTCATGATAAATAATGATTTTTTTACATTTTTGTTAACTTAAATGAGATTATTGTATTTATAAAATGTTATTTTCTAAAACATTAAACATTCCACATTTAGTTTATTATTAATAAGACATTTTTAATATATAGATACCAAAATGATATATTCAGTAGTAAATATTATTTTGAAATCTAAAAGATTTATATTCCCCTCTGTATATTATTTTTATTTTTCAGTAAATTTATATGAATATTAAATAATTTTAGAACACTCATGTAGTAATTATTTTATTAATCTAAATATCAAATAAATGTTATTAAAAATGGTAAATAACAATAATTTGATATAATTAATGTGGTAAATTAGTTTGATAGATTACCTTGACCTCAGAAATCTATTATGAGATATTTTTTAATATAACTAGTTATCATGGTTTATTCATAAATCAAAATGATGAGTAGTGCCAAAATTGATAGTAATTATATTTTATCAAAATAATATTTTAATAAATTATTTAAAGATCAATATATATATAAATACATAAAAAAATTATAATATGGTATAAAATGTTCTAAATCATTGGTTAATGGTCTAATTGATATAACTTATGTAAAAATTAGAACCTTTTAATATTGAAATAGTTGTTACCTTAGTAAAAGATATAATCAGTTAACAAAAAATTAATCAAAATAATAATGTTAAAAATAATACAAAAAATTGTTAGAAATATATTTTACATAATTATATTACTACCATAAAATATATGATATTTTTATCAATTTCAATTTTTTGAAAATATATTTATACAGATATTATTAAAAATTAATAATTCTAGTAACTCCAAAAGTCCCCCTCAACATAATTATAAAATATAACCTTTATCTTCACTTCATCACTTCCCATTGAGACATCATGATAAAAAATACCATTAAAATCTCCCATATGAACTCACCTATTCATATTCAATAGATTCTATTTTTCAAAAAATACAAACCCTATTATCCTCGAGAGGAGATCCAAGGGAATTTCTCAAAGGAAGAGGTAATCCTCTTTACCGACTCTTCAATGATTATCTCTTCTTCTTCATCATACTCATGTGTTTATTACATTATAAATAAATAAAAAATATTTCAGATATATTATTTGTTATTATTATTGTTATAGAATAAGAATATTCCACCTTTTATCATTCCAATAAAAAATAAAGCACCATGTGTCTGTACTTACGGCTAATCGCCTCTACATTTTAGTGTAATCTATTTTCCATTACAACATTAATAAGGTGTGTATAACGATTGAAATAATAGAAATATATTATAAAAATAAAATCATATATAATATGGAAAAAAATAAAATCATAAACTTCCATACCCATTTACTATAAAGGGAATGACACCCTTGCATATGCGTGCGTATAAGTTATAGTCTCGATGATATGATGCGATTTATTTTCCATATTAAACACTGAAGAATGATCCTAAAAATGTATATAATTAAAATTATGATAAATATAACCTTAATGTAAATTTTATAATGATGGAACTATATCCTATTAACAAGAATTGAGACATATAAAATAACATGTGTAGTAAAATGAAGCATTTAACACTCAAAAAAAGAGTAATAATTTAATATTATTAAAAAATAGTTTATAATATGATCATATATAATAGCATAAATATGAATATGGTAATATAATATGTTAATAACATTATTTTATATATTATTACATATTTTTAAAATACATACTAATGAAATCATACATAAAGTAAGGGTTAATTCCATAGAATCATTATTATTCAGGATTTCATATATGTAAGTGTTTATTGGGAAATATTTATCTTCCATAACCATGATTCATAGAAACAAATTCCCAAAATAATTTTTCTATTATTCAAAAATTGATCTTTTCATTTTAACCAATGTGTTTATTTTTGCTAAACTGTTTGAATGGAATGTTTTTATCATTTTCTTAATGAGGTACTTTGTGTCTTTTCCAGTAAAAGTACGAAACACATATTTCTTAATTATAATGCATGAATATATTTTCCCACATTCATGATATATTAATTTAGTGATACCTACCTACAAGATTACATGGTTTTTTTCAATACCAATGTTTTCATTTTAAACATCATGGATGTTTTTGAAAAAATAAATTCAATGGAGAAAGGATATATTTCTGAACAATTATTTTCAAGAGATTTTTCCAAATTATAATATATGTAAGATAAATTAATTTGGTTTTACATATGTATAAATGGTGATATAATTCAAGGATGCTATACATTTTATTACAATGCATGGTTTATGTTCTTGATGTAGTAAAAACTATGATACCAATTTATTTTCCTTGGGTTGTGTTATTATAGCATTATGTTCATCAAAACAATTTCATTTCATAGGATCTGATATGATGAATTATTTATGTCCATGTTACCCAAAAATGTATAGTTTACATTATTTGACTGGTGGTACATGTATCTAAATCTAATTCATTGGGTAATGATTTACATCTAATGAGATATAAAGTGATGTAATGGGTAATGATCTCAGTTCCGTAATATAGGGATAGAACAACATTGAAACCCGAATCAGTAATAGAGGGACCGAACCAGGAGTTAAATAGGTTTAGTAAATGAATATTTCCCCTGTGATGGTCTTTTCAATGAGACATAAATAAACTGTAAATGAATGTCTCTGCTTATATGGGATCCAAAGTTTCCTTTCATAAGTTATGATCTCATGAAATAATTTATTTATGAAATTATATGATTTATACGATAATATAGAATCTTGATATTTGATATATATGATAAAGTTTTAAAATATTTTTCTAACATTTTAATGTCTCATGATTTTTATATGAATGATATCTCGATTTTTTACCCATACTGAGCAACTGCGATCACATTTTATTATCTTTAATTTACTATAATATCATGAATTGTATTATATATGATGTCTCTAAATTAGTTATAGTTATGAAGGAATAAGTTGGAGACGATGTCCACGTTTTATGAACATGTTTTGCATATTTCCTTATTTACAAAGACACTAAACTAATAGGGTTTTATCATGGTTTTACTATGTCATATAATGAATGAATATTATATTTAGAGTTAATATCTATTATTGTAAATATGGGTCATTATAAATATCTTATATGAATAAATAATTACAAGATAAATATTTAAACAATGTTAATATTTATAAATATAATTTTAAATAAGTTCCACTGTTTTATAATATAATTTATTTAAAAAGACAAATTTAAAAAATTTACAACTTAAATTTTATAAAATAAAATTATTTTTTTTAATTCTACATATCATAATTTACTTCATACTAATTTTTGAAAATATTAATTTTCAGTCAATAAACATTTTTTTACAAAAAATTTATTATTTATGATTTTATCATTATGTAATAATATCAAAGAAAATAATGAAAATATTTTAAGTAATGAAACATGAAATTAATTAACTACATTATTAATTTTAAAATATAATTTGAAATTTTAATTAAATGAAAAATATGTTTATAAACAAAATCAAAATGATACCTTAATAAAAAAAATTCACCCATTTCCTTAAATTTAGTGTTTATATAGAGGAATTAGGTTTATAATTCCATGAAATCATATTAAATTTTATAATGTTTTATAAATCAATTAATTTATTTTTAATTAATATAGAATATAATTATATCTTATATGAAAATTTACATAAAAAAGATATATTTTCTCCAAAAACATTTTTTTATTTATAAATATGTGCTTATTTCAAGATAACATTTACAAAATTTACAAAATTTATAAGATAAAATTATTTTCAACTTTTAAATGATAATGTTAAAAAAATGAAAAATTATCCCATCATAACTTTTTCATCAATCTTAACAACAATATTTTTAAATTTATTAACATAGTAAACGATAATTTGGATGAATGGATAAATATAAAAAAATTGTTAAATCACTATTACCTGGAATCAAATGTAGTAGATGAGAGTATTTTCATCTAATTATTTTCATACTACCCCTATTGTTATCTTTTGATTTATTTAAAATAGTATAGTTTCATGATATTTTTTTAAATTGTTGATAGTCACTTATAGGTTACCATTTTTTACTCTTTTAATGGTGCACCATATATAACATTAAATTATTTTCATAACATTCATTTTCATTATTGGAACTCTATATTTTTACAGTCCTTAATATTAAACATTAAACTATATCATCTGGTCACCCATATTTTTTCCAAAACCATTCATTATATGGGAACACCTATGAATTGATGAATTATACAGTGTATGCATTATTTTATTCTTATGTTTTTCTTCTAAGTATTAAACTTACAAATATTTTATAAGCATAATAATATGATTAATTATTATTATTATTATTATTAGTTATATTAAATATACAATGTAATTCCCTATGATTTTAGAAAAATGAATCTATTCTCGATAGTGTACAAGAACCACAACACTAAGCTTCAATGAACCTTGAATTAATTTCATATTAAATATGAAAATTAAAAACAATAATTATAATTGGTAGGTATGAATATTAATAAAAAATAAATAAATATAAAAACATTTCATATTTTATTTTATTGATTAATTATTTGAAATTAATACATCAATTTTATGTAAAATTATTTTATTCATTAAAATGTGTTTTCATCAAATATAATATTAATTTCTTTTTGGAAAAAAATATTATACTTAATAAAAAAATTAGATAATTTATTATTTATTATAAAAATTGTTTTTTAATCCTTGAAATCAAAATTAATTTATAATTATATTATCTGATTTTTTAAAAACTAGTGATTATTGACACAATTGTAATGAAATACCGAATTTTAGTAAAACTGTCATTTTATTTCAGAAAATTAACTAATTTACTAGTCCCAAAAATATGTAATTTTGATTTAAAAGAAAATATATGTTTCTTATTTATAAAAAATTAAAATAATTACATATTAATCATATTTATACTTTATTTTTGCATAAATTATTTTTTTGGTTAAAAAACTTATTTTCTCAAAGAATTATTCAAAAAACACTATATTTATTTTATTGATTATTTAAAAATCCTATTTAATAATTTTTTTTTAAAAATTATATATATATATATATATATATTCTTATATATTAATTAATTTAAATGAATTTAATAATTATTACTCTTCATATAATTATCATAAAATCATCTAATGCTAGAAAAATTCATCTCTTGAAATTAAATTTTTTTGTTGCTTCTACAGCTTTTATTTTAAATTAAATTATATTAGTTATATGATTTAAATTTTGTAAACTAGAATACATGTTTTAAATTTTTATAATTAATTTTATCTAATAATATCAAATATTTTATTAAAATGAATAGTGATAATAATAAATATCTTTTACCATATTTAATGTAAAAACGGATTACAAAAGTTTAAACTAAAAATTAATAGTTCAAATGTCCGTACCACTTGTATAAAATATATTATAAAGACTCATTTTACATTATAATTTATATTTACAGGTAATTATTCAATTTTTAAATATTTTTTTGTATGAAAAGTTGGGAAAATATTATTTTTGAGAAATTAGAAATGTAAAAGTAACCATGCATATAAAATGGACCCCCCCCTCTCCTATTATATTCACACATTAATTGCCTTTTATGAAATCAATGACACACAAAAATATCAAAATTAATTATATCCCAACTACCAAGATCCCGTAATTTGTTTTTAATTCCAACCTTTGATGCCTTTTCGCTCATATACAAGGAGGTTCACAAAATAAGTGGCATCGTTCATAACTGAAAAACAATTTATAATTTATTCTTCCACATACATAAATATTCTAAAATTTTGATGAAATAGAAGAACCAATATGTCCCATATACATATATATTTATCGGTTAATGGAATAACATAATAAAATATCTTGTTACATAAAATTGAAATTGAAATAATTATTTGACTGTATTGAGGGAAAAGACCACGAGAAAAAATGTGATTTTTTTCTTCATTGGCTCACATAGATTTTTATACTAACTAATTTAAAATATATGTATGAAAATTTTAAAATACTTATTCTTATAAAATTATGTTTTCTTATATAACATAATAATTTATATTGTAAGGGGAATACAATAATGTCACTCATTTTTACAGGGGACTGAAACATTGTGATGTGTTGTGATTTTCTTCATAATAGTTCATTATAAGGAATGTAATAAGGATAAAGTTAATACGTTAATGTTGTATAAATGAAAAAAATAAATTATTTAATAAATATTTATCATTATGGAATGATAATATATATACTTTACATTTACTTTTTTACTAGAAATGGAATGATTCTGTCATTTGTGAGTGAATGTGGATGATCACCATAAAGTGATGTGATTATTTTCTAATCACAACATCAAATTGATTATATATATAAGTATGTATAATGGAAAAATATTCTAATTATTATATTATTATCATTATAGAATTATAAAATTTTAGAATCTTACATACCATCTTTTGAGAATTATTATTTAAAAAATGTAAATGTTACTCATGAAAATGTAGGACCCATCATAACCATAACGTAATGCAGTCAATTTTTCACAAAAAAATGCATGTTTTATACTATAAGAATATTTTAGGTGTAAATATAATTAATATTTAAATATTATAATTTTATAGATGTTTAAATAATTATCTATTTTACCACGACCAATACACTGATGTTTTTTTCAAATAGTGAGACTAATATCCTCAAAAATCCCATCATGGACTTAACCGACTATGTATTTATATAACTTATTAAATAATAAAAGTAATGCCGTAATTATTCGGTATTAAAATTTTAAAATCTTCAAAATAAATATAATAATTTATTTAAGCATAATATATATGATTTATTAGAAAAACATTGATCGTCTGGTCTTTAGTTATGGGACGTCATCTCAATTTTCTTTTATTGAGTCATGTTTTAATGTTATTAACCTATTATCAATTTATTATGTATATAATTCCTTTTAAATTTTAGTAACATTAATATTTAATATATAATGGTCTTTTATATTTCAATTTGAATAATTCCAACCAAGGGGATTTGACTAGAATGTTACCAAGTGGTAGATAATATCATAACTCAATTTATGTTCGTTGGATTATATTACTCATTCATTGTAATTTAAATTATAATTTAATTTTTGTAGTTAATTTCATGTATATAATGTTGTATTTATTCAACATTTATTAGTATGTACATCTACTATACATTATTAATTCATTGATTAATTCTCACATTAATTTTATGATCCTGAAAGTGGTTCTCAAATCAAATTGTCACCATTGGGAAAAAGTAATTTTATACACCTATCTTCATGTATGAGTTGTTTCTAATGAAAATTTCACTTGTTATATTAAAAATTTAATTATTTTGATTATATTTAATGTATCATTTTCTGAAATTATATAAAGGGTGTATCTATTGAAGAGTTACCAAAGAGTAAATGGGTTTATATTCTAATATGATTTTTAATGAAGATTGATTATGATTGGATTTCTAATGAAGGAAATAAATTTATTAATATTTGATAAACCCCAGTGATTTTAAAATTATTTATTATTTCAGTAAAAATAAAAATAAAAGAACCATTTTCCTCTTATTTACATACAATTATAGAGATAATGTTTTTAATGAAATCGGAAATTATTTCTCTCTTAGGTTAAATATCACTATTCATCCAAATCCATGTATTAAAAAATTCCTTCAATATGTTGTATTATGGTATTTGGATTCTATTTTTACCAATAAATGGATTTTTTAATAAAATATAATGAATTAACCCATTTATTTCTAAAAATGTTACTTTTAATCTTTTATTATAAAATTTGAATGGAATCATTGTTTTCAATGAAGTCATAATGAATTGATTTTTTTTTGTCAAGACCAAGGAATGATTTAAAAAATTATTTTTAATATTTCACTTATTATTTTCAAAAATAATAATATCATTAATTTTTTATAATTTGTTTTATATTTTTAGAAAATGCATTCAAAATGGAATCAAAATTTACAACAACAAATGTTTCATGTGATCTTTCAAAAGTATTTCCCATCTAAGACGTAATCCTTTTATGTTTATAATATTAAAAATGATATTTTCCTTGATTATTTTTTTAATGATCATTTATTTTTATTTATTTTTATTAATAAAATTAATTAAATGTTGATTTTATTTAAAATCAGATAGGGATATATGGCATTGATTCCTTGCTTATTGTTTCTCTCAATAGTTTTTTTGAATTAAATGAATCCCATTTCATTTTCATGGGTGAATTATTCAACAAATAAATAGTGATTAATGTTATTTTAAAATGTGGATGAAAATAATAATTTTATTCGTGAATTGGAATTGGAAATTATTTATTATCACAAGTATCCTAATATTAATTATATATTGGGTTCACCCAGATAGTGTTAGGTGATAACGATACAACGTATAAGATTGTTTGAGATGAATTATAACTCATAGGTGATCCTAATAATGCTAATAAATTCAGCACATCTAGATAGTTCTAAGTGAGCCCGATTTAGCTTATATGATCGATGTGACCATAAATGACTTCAATTTATTGGGTGGCGTACATTTTATTTAGAGGTAAAAATGAGTGAGTTACGAGAGGGTTTCTCTTATGAATATAACTATGATCCTATAATTTCCGATGCATTTCTAAAATAGGTTTTTAAGATGATTTTCCAAGTTGCAAACACATTTTGGTTATTTTTTATATGGGTTATAATTTCTTCCTCTAGTCAATTTTAACATATCATTTATTATTATTTTTAATTCTTATGAATAATTACGTTTAATGATGTATCCCATGATTCCAGATCAGTGATCCTGGTTATGTGGTTGATTTATACTATGTTATCACCATGTTCATTGAACACATAATAATAAAATTATTCTCATATTATTATCATGGATTAAAATTATTTTTAATTCATATTTTTAACCTTACAAAACATTTTAGACCACCCTTCTTATTATTCATTTTTCCCAGTTTATCAGGAACGAATTTAAATTAATTACATCTATAATGGTTTTATATATATGATGTTAATAACCTAATATGTAATATGAAACAATTTTTATAATGGTAACAATACACATTTTTATTTCATGTGTTTTTTTACATAAGAGTTTTTCCAAATTATATAAATATCTAAAACTAATGTTTTTTGGGTATGTTAATAATTAAATATTTCATTTTTGTTTTTTTATTTATTGATTCTAAAAATTGGTTAACATTCATCAATACGTATTCAACAAATTCCAATATAATTATTCAGAAATGGGCCTAGGTGTAAAGTCCAGTAAATATCAAGGATTTTTTTTCATAAATTCTTTGAAATTTTAGGACTCCCTTGTTTCTAACGGCGTGCAATTCCGAGGCACGGAGTGCCCGGAATGATCCGTTGAATTTTTGTTAAGCATAAATTAACGCGCGTATGCAGTTTTCCAGAAAAAAATAGAATAAATATTAAACGGTTACTCAGATCCGAAATCTGAGGGAACAGTTGCTCTTAGGATGGCAGGTTTACCCTAGGCATAGCTTAATAGTAGTCAGCGCGACCCTCCTATCAGAAAACCCTAAAATGGAATTACCGTAAATAAAATAATTAAATAAAGTTATTTTATTTTTCAAATTCTTATAACTAACAAAAGGTAACTCGGATTGAAAATCTGAGACCACAGTTGAACTCATGAGGATAAGATTTTATTATGTAGATACTAACTTGGGTCGGTGAGAGACGCCAGAGAATTATAGTTTTTGGCCTCAAATAAAATAATTAAGTGACAATTATTTTATTATAAAATTTATAACATTTAAACAGGAACTCCGATTTGAAATATAAGGGTACCTTTGGGTTCATTGGGTCGTGTTTCACCTAGGCATATCCTAACCTCCAACGCAGTGGGTCTAAGGTGGCTGTTAATAATTTTCCGAACATTTTTTTTCAGGTACATTCAGTAAACGTACTATTGGTATTTTATATCTTTTGAACCGGTGCTCGGAATAGAAATATGAGGACACCAATGAACTCACATCACCAGTATTCGCTTAAGGATACCATTACCGCTGTTGCGTTTGGTTGAGAGTGGAAGTTAAATTTTTTGGGGTTTGTACATAAAATAAATAAAAATATGAATGAGATATTTTTATTTGGTTGGTGGTTATAATCTCCAAATGCTGGTTGGTAGTGGGGCCCACCCCCACATAATCTCTCATTAGAGGATAATGCTTGGTGGGGCCCACACGAAACCAAATGTATTCACCTCCCCTCAACTCCCTTAAACTCTCATGAACCCCCCTCCCCCGTTGATGTGGTTAAACCCTTCACATTCCACCTCTGTCACCTTAATGTTGCCAACACAAGATTAATTAATGCCATTATTAATTAATTTGTGATGTCAACATTTCATTTTGAATTAATTTTAAATTCTTGGAAACATTATAATATTTTGTATCCTTTTTTTATAATGGGCATGACAAACTTTTGGTGGTGGAACTTTTAGAGAATTAGGGAGAGAGCGTTCTTCCCCGAAGAACACGACAAAGGCCCTTTCTCTCCAACGAAGAATGATGAGACCATCTTCGATCTTCATCCAAGCAACAATAGGAGGAGCTGCCCATGAGGAATGTCAACTACGCTTCTTCCTCGAACGCACCCCGATGTCAACGAATCGACGTCGTCTTTGAATTTTTTTTCCTTCAACGTTGACGGGATGACACTATTTTCCATGACGCCCGACCTCCACGACATTCGTCTTCAGCGGCTCATCGACTTGAAACGCTCTTGAAAATGTTGTAGGGGGTCTGTATAATTTTTTTTATAAAATTATACTCTTGTATTTGTCGAATGCAAGTGATCGTCTTGGCCTCTTGATATCCCCTACTGCGGAGGGCACGAGCTGAACAAACACGGCCCAACGACAGACCATTGATCCACGTTTATATTGGCGATGGAAGTGATGTCGGGAGAGGTGACGGTGACTGGAAGCGATGAAGACCGGAGATAATGGAGTCCGAGCACCGTCCACGTGCGGAAAAAACACTACCAGAAACCGGGATGCTCGGCCCAAGAAGAACTGGCCGGCCGTAGCCTGCCAGACAAGAAGACCGTGGTGCTATGTGGCACTGCACTACACCGGCCCGCTTCCGAGGGCCGCTTTGGCGAATGAACCGGCGGGCATGCGGCCGACTGGGCTGGGAAGACCCAGAGGTGCCCTCCAGGCGCCGCGCTGGGGAAACCGCGACACACCCATCCATACCACTCACACGGGGAAGATCGGCCGAGTAAGAGGGATGGCGCCACTCGGTGCCGTCGGTTCGGGAAACTGGGGGGTCACGCCTCGCTGGGACGGGCCGCACCCCATCAGGCTAAGTTGACCCTCTGCTGGGTCAGACCCGCCGAACCATGTCGGGCCGACCCGCCAGCCCACAGGGCTTAACGGGCTGGGCCCGTTTCACTTAAACTGGAATAACATTAAGACCGCGCGTCTGATCGACGTGAGGTCTGCGACACTAGGATCCTCATGATGATACTGTACTTTTTTCAATACTACAAGTTAGTTTTGTATGACATTGGAAAATAGTCGGGTTTGGAACAAGCGTAATTCCAACTGAGCCCATGGAATGGAAAAGCCAATATCTCTCAGACCGGGCGTCCGATTGACGCGCCGTCTGTCGCGTTGCTTTTCTTTTGATGATACGGAACATCAGGATACATAAAATCAGAACTTTGTGATTGTTGATGTATCGATCCCATTTCTCAATAAGAGGACCCTCTGGGAATAGAGCATCCTGTGTTCGGAAACCCTAGAGCTGGCTACGACTGTAACGACTATTATACTGGAATCCTCAGTGGGTTCGGCAGTAATGAGACTGGACTGAATCCTCCTTGGGTTCGACAGCAACAAGACAAACTGAATCTTCTATGGGTTCGAATGAAATGAGACTAGACTGAATTCTCCTTGGGTTTGATAGCAACGAAACTGGACTGAATCCTCTGTGGGTTCGACATCAACGAGACTAGACTGAATCCTCTGTGAGAACGACATCACCGATACTTGACTGAATCCTTTGTGGGTTCGACATCAACGTCTACTATACTATAATACTATGTGGGTTCAACAGCTTCAACTACTATACTGGAATCCTCTGTGGGTTCGACAACTATGACTACTGTACTTGTATCATAAGTGGGTCCGACAGAGTAGCTGTTCTAGTAACCTACGTGGGTCTGACAACTTAGCTGGACTAGTATCATATGTGGGTCTGACAGATTAGATGAATCAGTTACTATATTTGATCATCTCAAATGCAATAAGAAAGATGTATACCTGAATAAGCAGAGTCTTGAATTTAAATCATTATCATAGATGTGATTTACTTACTTTATTCTGTGGAATGGGTTGTTCTTAGGGTCGAGAGTTGGAGCTGAACTATGATTGATAACTTAGGTATATGTATGGAAATAAAACTAACTACAGTTTTATGATAATTCGTGATTGTATCTTTCTTCTATGATTTATCCGTTGTATATTCTGGGAGACCTTTGGGGGTCTCGGGGTCCCTACTGAGTATCATATACTAACCCATGCACGGGATATGCCCGCACTACATTCTGTTGGATGCAGACGATGGACAACACTGATCGAGGTGGAGGATTGTGGACCTGGACGGTACCCATAGGTGGAAAACTTGGAAAGATGTACACGGAGCAGACGACCAGACTAAAGGTGCGGTGGAGGCAATATGTACACACCCTTTAGGTGGGATTTCCAGATGATGAATCAGTGGTTGCTGTTTTACATTACTGCAGTTGTACTAGCTTTTCAGTTGTACTGTTCTTAATGTTGGGATTGTATTTCAGGCCCCTTTCCTTTCATCACTTACTTCTGTATTTAGTATTACTTAGTACTTACTTCTTTTGCGTACTTTGTTGTGTTTGTTTACTTCTATAAAGGAAATGTCTTTTCAATTATCTAGATTTAACCCTTTGGTTCTAGTTTCCAGCCCCTGCTGTATGGAAGGCGGGTTTGGGGTAGTCACGACACGAGCCCCGAGGATTGGTTGTGACAAATTGGTATTAGAGGAGTCGGTTATACCACAGAACATAGGACTCTAATCTTTCTTACTGTGATGCAATAATGTTAAGAGTATTGAGTGTGGTTTTCAGTGCAGTGTTGGTGAGGCAGCCGACGTATCCATACACCAACACTCGGACCTCTGATTTCTGACTCAGTTCATGAAAACACTAATTGTGTGTGTGTTTCATGAGATTCCTTTGTGGTCTCTTTGAGTCAACCCAACAGGTATAACTTACTGACCACGGTTCACCTATTCCTTATCAGGATGCCTCTGCGAAGACAACCAACTAGGGTTATCGATCGAGAGAGAGTAGACGACGACGACCCATCGAGTGACGAGTCTCCGGTGCAAGGATCTCTTACTATGTTGGAACCATCGAGTGGTATACCAAAGGCACGACCACCCATTATGTAGCAGATGCCACTATCCATACTAGCATACGGTTCCCACCAACAGTGCACGTTTCAGGAATTCCAGCAATAGTGGCCT
Source organism: Viscum album (assembly GCA_963277665.1). Lineage (NCBI taxonomy): Eukaryota > Viridiplantae > Streptophyta > Magnoliopsida > Santalales > Viscaceae > Viscum > Viscum album. The sequence continues at coordinate 1,349,638,224 of OY728147.1, read as the reverse complement.
CTGAGGTTCGAGGTGAGATAGATTCCCAGGCAGTAGAGGACTAGATGGAGGCGATTATTGGAGTTTTCCACCTAGTTTAGACACTAGTATAGCATATTTAGATCTTAGCTACTTGTTTTTTTTTCAATGAGTGATCATGCAGATGGTGCACATAATTATGAAGTTTCGGTACATGGACCATATTCCATGATGGTATCTTTGGGCAGTGTGACAACTATATCACTACTCATTGGTCAGAAGACACTACCAGTGTTACTGGTAGAGGACACTTGTTGGCTTAGTGACTTACATGTGTTTCAGCACTAGATATCCCTGATGTTCTGAGGTGATCTCGACTCACAAGAAGCCATGTACTAGCATGAGGAGGTGTCTGAGAGTATTCTAGAGCTTATACAGCATCGACATGACAACATGTCGGTAGCTGAGTATTCATCGAGGTATACCTAACTTTCCTAGTACTCGATGAATATGATTCAATCAGTGCTTTAGAGTTCAGTCCTCTGAGCGAGGTGTGTTTAAGGATATCTGAGCCATCACTTTTTCCTCTATGCATTCCTACATGTGTTTTGGTTCTAGAGAGAACCTTTTTGGTTGAATTTTCATTGGATGAGCGGATACAGCCAGTGAATGTTAATTTTTGTAAAGCCTAAAACTAACGTCATTCTTAGAGACTTGAGTGTCTAAAATATTTCGTGAAGAGGTTGTGTTAAGGACAGATGAATCTGCAAGGTAGCAGACGTATAAGCAATGCTAGGAGAGCAGCATGAGGTGGTGAACATTTTGACATGTTACAATCACCCGCCTTTGAAGTTCCCTCTAGGCTCATGGAGTTGGAGGGAAGGGGAAGAGAGTAGCTGCATGTGGTCAAAGAGTGTGAACCAATGGCTTTAAGAATGATTTGGGGTACGTGTCTACTACTATCTACCGTATCAATAGACATAGGTACAAATCATTCCTTCCTTCCATGAATCTTGTTCCAGACCTAGAGTTTTTGGTTATGACGTTGACTTGACCCTCACATCTAGAGATACCATTGGGAGAAGACTCTATAATCAAACTTATGCCGACAGTGTGATCCGACCCTTGAGGTGAGAGTTTCGGTTGGAACCTCTTGGTGGCAGCGTTGAGGCCTTAAGACATTAATGTGGGTATGTACTGGGCAACCACAGTTCATACACAGATTGACTGTATTAGGCAAATAGGTTGTTGTTTATCAACAACATAGGGATGATGTTTTCCTTGGTCGAAAAAAAGAAAAACCCAGGCAGCACAGAATTGAATCATGCATAAGAGGGTGCAATTGATCACTTAGGAGTCGGCCTGACTAACCATTATGCTAGACTTTTCCAGAGTTGCAGCACCCCTATCATCTTGGACGAAGAAGAGGAAACATTTTGTTTGGTCAGATAGAAGCAAGCAGAGCATTTAGGAGATGAGGAAGTGGTTGACTAGTGCACCCATCTTCTGGGTACGATAGAGATGGTGTAGATCATCCAAGTGCGGATGAAGTCTACATAGAGCATACAGAATGTAACACCCCAAGCATCCATGGTATGCTTCTCTTTGAATAAAACAGTATCAGGTGTTGTACGCAACCTCAAGTTCTAACACACACCACAACAAATCAAACTAGCCGTTATGAATACTAATACCCACTTTTTAAAATTTTGAAAATTTAATCATTCAAAATGAACTTCATTTTTGGATTCGGAATATCGATATTAGCCTAGGGTGAATTTTTTGTATTTTTCTAAAAACATTCAATTTTTGATGAATAGTGAAACACATTGAGTTATTGGTTAAATACGACATATTATTTAAATAATTATTGATTTTATTTATATTTAATTAACTTCGAAATAGATACATAATACCTATATATGTTCAACGTAATTCATTGGAGTTATTTTAGAATAATTTTAGATATATAAAAATTTTATTGAACCTTTCACCGTCTTTTACCCACCTCCTAGGAGAATTTTCAAATTCACATAAGACATAATTTTACTGCTTCTGTGAGTGGAATTTTGAAAATATGAGAGACACAGTTAATATCAAGGAGTAAAATGTGGTTCAAAGAGATGAAAATAATTTTTTGTTGAATAGTAACATTTTACTTTTATTTACCACGGTTAGAAGTAAATAGGGTAATTATGGGTAAATGTGATATTAATATTACCCTAACACATGTCCTAATTATATTGGACAAGTGTATCCTGACCTAAAATAACCTTAGGAATAAAATATTATCATTTAGGTCCACATAGATTAGATCAGGACATTTATTATTATTTAATTCAAAAAAGAGTTAAAAGAGTTAAAATCAATGTTTATTTACTAAATCATTTTTAATATAGGGTGATACATGATACATTAGATTGTAAATATTCTTTATAAATATAAATAGATTTCCAATATAATGGTATTTTATTTATAATTTTTATACATTAAATAATTTAATTTATTCATGACACATTGATGATGCAGTAATTACCTAATAAATGAAAGATTAAAATAATTGATATTATAAATATCAAAATAAATGTAATCTGAGAAATTTTATTAATTAAACTAATTTTCTAGTTTTATATGACATATTAGTATTGGTTAAATAATTTTTTTTTTCAATGTAATAATGCTGTTATGAAATTATCAAAAACAAAATATCCAATAGTGTCAAAATTGACATAAAAGAGTTTTTAAAACAAATATTATATTATTAATATATATTATATTCCAAAAAATAAAATGATCTGCCAAAGGACTTGTATCATGATAGATGTATCATTGATGGACAACTTGGGGGTCACTTGGATGTATATAGTATGTTTATTAACTATATAATATAAAAATACAAAGTGACATGGTAAATTTAAAACTAATTAACTTTGAGTTAAAAGTAAATGATAAGGTTAATATAGTGATCCAAACATGTATAAATTCTACTGGTTGAGTGGTTTTCGACCCATCAAAATCTTAAACTTTAAATAATCCACTTTGGATCCATTATAAACCGAATATTAATTTATTATAAAATAATATTTCTATCTTTTCCAAAGGTGCCCCTCACCCCTCTTATAAAAGAGCACTCCACCTTCTCACTAATTCACACATTCAATGCCTCTTGCCTCATCCAACCCATGCCCAAGTAATCTCTCAAAATTCCACACAACAACCTAGAGGCCTTAGTTTGATCAGAAAGTGAACCTATGGAGCCCTTTTCATCAAATCAAAAGGAAGAACCCGAAGATAAGGTAATGTTTTCACCACCCTTTTTCAAGTTCATTTCTTCTTCAATGTATTATTTCATTTATATTCTCATTCTACAATAATAACTCTAGTATATTATATATACTGTGATGTTATTATAAATATTGTACAATCATATTCATTATTATATCCATCCTTTGAATGACATGTCACCGTACGTGCGTACGTACGGCTTACCGTCTCCACGTCATGGTGTAATTCTTATTCAATAGAATTTTATTTGGATAGGTATAATAATGATGTGTAATTCATTTAAATAATAAATATAACATCATAATGATTTTTTATATATCATATAACATCCAATTATATATTATTTTAATATCAAAAGGATGATATTATCGCTCGTGCGTACGTACGGACTACCATCTCCATGATCGCGATGAGATTCATTCCCCATCATAAACATTCAAGACTAATTCTTATTTATTGATTAAAAATAATTTTTAAGGATTTGATATAATTATGTATATGAAAAAGATACAAACTATCCATATCAAACACAACTTACATATCAAAACATATAAAAGAAAACGAGAATGTTAACACCCGAAACAACGATAACACTAAGATATTATTAACAAATAAATATTAAGAGATAATATATGATATCATATTAATGTATATGAATCGTGTATATTTTAATAACAATTATTTCACTATTATATATGAGGTTATCATACCCCCATCCAAGGAAATGTACAAGGTAAGGGTTTTTCATCTCACTCATTATTCTCGTGACATTCATACCATATTGCCACCATTACCTTTTGTGTGGTGTATGTACTGCACACAATTGTATTCTTTGTGTAATACACAATAATTTATGTTTATTTACAAATTCATTGTATTATACCTATTTCATGGGGTGTATGTTTCGTAAGTTACTCAATTGGTAATGGTTATTTCACAATCTCTTCATTATCTGAGGTTGTTTATATGTGGTTATCTACTGGGACCTCTTGATTATCCACATCCATGTTTCATAAAAATTTATTTCAAATCATTATTACTATTTTCAATACTATGGTATAAAGTCATTTATAACCTTGTTTACTTATTATAAGAAATTTATAATGGAATCATTCTGTCTTTTTCCAAACAAGGGCCTTTTTAACCTTTTCGACAGAATTTAGGTAAGAATGTATTTTTTTAACTTATACAGCGGGTTTGGCTATTTTCCGCCATTATAAAATCATCAAAGATTACCGTACATGATTATAAGAATATTTTAAAATTAAATGTTTTATTTTATAATTATGTGACTTTTAAATGATTTCAAAAAAAGAGATATTTCTCTCAAATAGTTTTGATTTCATCTATGTCAACATCCTTTGATGGATTTTAAACTTATTAGAAGTTTATTTATTATGATACAAAAAATCCATATATTATTTATGGTTTTGTGATATGTTTGACTATGTATGTGTTATTCATGGTTTATGGGGAATGTATTGGCATTTCGTATGCTATTTTTAATATGAATGTTTATGTTATTCTTAAACCTGTTCATATGAGGAATGCATGGACTTAATAAGTGACGGGTGGAGCCTGCTATGGCTCCTCGATTAATCGGTAGGTCTCATGAGACAAACTAGTCTCTTGGCAGAAGGCCTTGACAAAATATTATTTGTAGACTTGGCACGAGGTCTTGGCTACGTGGTTATGATAGTCTGGAATTATGCATTCCATCATTATGAAACTGGTTATTGATATTTCATGTGATTATTTGACTAGTTAAATATCCCTATGAATACGTATATGGAATTATTTCATTTTATTTCTGCCATATTATGCTGAAGTTAATGTTTTAAAAGGATTTTATTTTAGTATAAATTGACTTAAATTTTTATGCTTATTTATGAAAGTTTCCGCTATATTGTTCTCCTTACTAGGCATTTGAGCTCACCCCTTTCTATGTTTTATTTTTCCCAGGATGTGAAGAAGTATTTTATGAATAACCTTTAGGGACAGTGTGAGGGGATAAGAGTGTGGACTATGGAGACTATATTGTTGTAATTTTAATTTTATGATGTAATTTAAAATTTATGAATGTATCTAGTTATTCCAAGGCTACTAAACTATTCGGTCTTTTGAGACATGATCTTTCTTGTGATCATGACAATGATATGTAATAATGCACTGACTCTGGGTAACTGGGGTCAGGGCGTTACATTTGGTATCAGAGGGAGTTTAGTACAAACCTTGGAAGCCAGATTTAGATAAACTCTGATTAGAGAACATAGACCTAAGATGGGCTTTTTGGATTAGTATAGAAGAACTTCCTTAAATTTTTGTATTTAAGAGATTTTATGTGTTTTCTGTGCAATACATCCCTGTCTAGATATGATCAGCTAGAGATAGCTCTGGCACAAATGTACCTAGGGGTAAAACCTGAAAACACTACTTTGATCTAGACTTGAATGGGAATTGGTGCACGACAATGGGCCTTGCTGCACTCTTGGTTACGACACTTCCGGTGGATATGCTTAAGATAACTCACATTTTCCTTAAAAATCATTATGAATGGTTAATGAGTATATACTTCCTCAAAGAAGAAATTTTAATGATTATGGATTATATCCATAAATAATTCAATTTCTGTTAAGTGTTTTATATCTTAGGAATTATGTATTTTGATTCATAAACTGATCTATTTTGAGCCATTGTTTAGAAATGGTGCCTAGTGGAAGAAATGGAAACAGTATCAATGAACGCACTCCATGTAGGGATTGCCCACCTGCTCAAGATAATTATAGTCGAGCTGGTGATACAACTGGTACTGATCAACTTATCACCATACTGGGACAACTCCCTTAGGTTATGAATAATAACCTTACCCGTATGGAGCACCCAGATCCACAACGTGGAGGATCAAATTTAGATTTCTTCATGAGGCAGCAACCACAAACATTCAATGCGAGTACAAATTCATTAGTAGCTGAGCAATGGATAAGTTCCCTATAGAAAATATTTCAGGCTTTGGGGTGTAGTGAAAGTGTAAAAGTTGTCATGGCAGTTTATCGCCTCACTGGAGATGCTGATCAATGGTGGTCATTGATTCAAAACACGAATTAAGATGATGAAGTATCAAATATGGAATGGAGGGAGTTCAAAGGCCTGTTTTTAGAAAAATACTTTCCTCGAGACCATCGAGTAGATATGGAAAGGAAATTTTTGAGTCTGAGACAAAAGGAGGATGAGAATGTCACAAATTATGAGGCTAACATTACAAAGTTGGCAAGGTATACTGGAGATTATATACGTAACCCAATAAGTAAGACTGAATGTTTATTTGATGTGTTAAAATTGTTTCTCTATCGAGCATTAGTCTCACAATCCTTCCCATCGTATGAATACATTGTCTCACGTTCTATCATGACAGAAAAGGAATTCTCTTAGCCTTATGACTTTAAAGCAAAGAAAGAGATGAAGAGATCTGATGATCAATCTGGGAATGGAAATAAGGGAAATAAGAGAAAGGTTGAATATCCATCCTGTGGTAAATGGGGAAAGAAACCCCCTGGTTCTTGCTTAAAAGGAATGGGAGTCTGTTATAAGTGTGGGGGAAAAGGTCACCAAGCTAATGATTGCAAGGGGAAGAAGGAAGCTACTGATGTTCAATGCTACAACTGTAGAGAGATGAGACATTATGCTAATGAATTCCCTAAGCGTCAGGGGAACATACCTCCAAAAAGGCCAGGGGATCAAGGCCAAGATTATTCTGTCACTACTATTGAGGTAGAAGCTCTGAAATACATAGTGGAATGTAATTTAATGGTATCCTCATATTTAGAAAATGCATTATTTGATTATGGATCATCGCATTGTTTCATATCTTCCTAGTTTTCTAACAAAATTAGATATTTACAATTTGATTTAACAAGGGAGTTTTCAGTTAAAACTCCTAAGGGAAGTATCATTGCAATAATGTTTTATGAATCAGTCCCCATTAGAGCACATAAATGTTCTTTATCAGTTGATCTCATCATCATACCTATGATTGAGTATGATATAATCATTGGTATAAGTCAGCTTTCGGACCGTGATGCGAATATTTATTGTAAGAAGAAGGAGGTTACGATTTTTTATGATGATGATAAGGAACACCTTATCATTATAGATGAATCTCCACCACCTAATTCTTTTCTAGATCCACCCCCAGTAGCTCAAATAAATTCAATTATTGGGGAGGAATAAATGAAATGACTGTGGGTGAGAAAAGGAATTTTCAAATAGAGTATGTACCTATTGTGAATGAATATGTAGATGTGTTTCTAGAATAATTACATGGACATCCTCCTGAATGAGAAGTTGTGTTTTCCATTGATTTAATTCCTGGATCAAGGCCTATATCGAAGACCCCTTATAGAATGGCCACTGTGGAATTAGTCGAACTAAAGAAATGACTAGAGGAATTGAGTAATGAAGTATTTATTCGACGTAGTGTTTCTCTATGGGGAGCCCCTGTCCTTTTTGTTATGAAGAAAGATGGATCTGTGAGGTTACGTATTGACTACAGGGAAATAAATGATATAACAATAAAGAACAAGTATCCCCTACCCCGCATTGATGATTTATTTTACCAACTGCATGGAGATCAATACTTTTCGAAGATTGACCTTTAGTCTGGATACCAGCAGTTGTGTGTAACGAAGGAATACATTCCTAAGACATCATTTAAAAACCAGGTACGGGCATTATGAGTTTACAGTAATGTTGTTTGGATTGACTAATGCGTCCTCTGTATTCATGGATCTAATTAATAGAGTTTTCAAGAAATATCTCAATGAATTTGTGGTGGTATTTTTTGATGATATCTTGGTATACTACGAAACCGACGAAGATCATGAAAATCACTTGCGCATTATCTTGAAGACTCTGAGAAGACATGAATTATATAAGAAGTTTAGCAAGTGTGAATTCTGGCTTCACGAGATTTATTTTCTTGTCCATATTGTCTCTAAAGATGGAATCACTGTTGATCCTTCTAAAACAAGAGCAATCCAAGAATGTCCAGCACTGACGAGTATAACTGAGGTACACAGTTTTATTGGTTTAGCAAGTTATTATCCACGTTTCGTCCAGAATTTTACCTGATTGGCTAACCTATTAATGAATCTCACACGTAACAGGGTTAAATTTGTTTGGACAAAAGAGTGTGAAGAATGTTTTGAATAACTGAAGATAAGATTAGTCAATTCTCTTATATTGACTCTACCATTGGGGAATGATGGGTTCGATATTTATAGTGATGCATCGAAGAAAGGAATTGGTTGTGTCCTTATGAAGAATGACAGTGTTATTTCATATGCATCATGACAACTGAAAATTCATGAGAAAAAATATCCTAGTCACGATCTCGAGTTAAAAGCTATGATCTTTGTTTTGACGATACGGAGGAACTACCTCTATAGTGAAAAATGTGAGATTTATACTGATCACAAGAGTTTGAAGTATATTTTATAACAAAATGAACCCAACATGAGGCAAAGGATATGGCTTGAACTACTCAAGGATAATGATTGCATGATACACTACCACCTGGGGAAGGAAAATAAGGTGGTAGATGCTTTGAGAAGAAAAGATCATGGAGTTTTAATAATGATGAGAAATGAAAGGGATCCTATTTTCATGGATCTAGTGAAGATATATATGCGAATTACCCTGGAAGGTGAAACATCAATTATTTTTCAAATGCTTGCCAAACCATCATTACTAGAAAAGATAATGAGTTATCAGACCAGTGATGAAGATTTTCAAAAGAAGATTAAAGCTGTGAATGATGGGAGATTGAATGACTTTGGGTATGAAGATGGAATTTTTAAATTTGTTAATAGACTTTGTGTTCCCAATATACCTGATCTAAAAAGGGAATTGTTGGACGATGCTCATAGTTCCAATTTCTATATACACCACGGGAGCACCAAAATATATAGAGACGTGAAGGAACATTTTTTTTGGGACAACATGAAGAGAGAGATTGCTAATTTTGTGTCAATGTGTATGGTTTGCCAATAAGTGAAAGCTGGAAGGAAACTGCCTGGTGGAGTATTACAACCTCTTCCCATACCTGAGTGTAAATGAGATAATTTCACTATGGACATTGTCATGGGACTACCAAAGACTCCTAGAAGGAACGATGCAATATGGGTCATTTTTTATAGTCTTACCAAGTCATAACATTTCCTTACTATAAGGGACCATTTACCACTTGAACCTATAGCAAGGATATATCTAAATGAAGTTGTGAGACTTCATGGAGTACCCCTATCGATTGTTTCTGATCGTGATCCCCAATTTACATCAAGATTATGGAAAAGTCTTTAGAAGGCCTTGGATACTAAACATTGTTTGAGCATTTCTTACCACCCTCAAACAAATAGACAATCACAAAAAACTATTCAAACCTTATAATTCATGTTGAGATCATGCTCACTTGACTTTCAGGGTATGTGGGATCAATATATACTTCTGGTAGAATATTCCTATAACAATAGCTTCCATTCGAATATTTAGATGGCACCATATGAAGCTTTATACGGAAAGAGATGTCGCACACAAACCAGTTGGGATGACTTTGGTGAAAGAAAACCTGTAGGTCCAGAATTAGTGGAGGAAATGATGGAAACGGTGAAGGTAATCCAAAATCACATCAAAGTAGCTCAATGTAGGTAGAAGAGCTATGCTGATAACTGAATGAAGGATTTGGAATTTCAAGTAGGAGATCGTGTTCTCATGAAGGTATCTCCATGGAAGGGAATTATACGTTTCGGTAAGAAGGGAAAAATTGAGTCCCATGTATATCGAAACTTTCGAAATTCTAGAATGAGTTGGGGTTGTAGCCTACCGTTTGGAAATTCTGCCAAGTCTCTCCAAAGTTCATGTTGTGTTCCACGTATCATTTTTGAGGAAATACATGTCTGACCCAACACATGTACTCACATACGAGGAATTAGAACTGGAACCCAATCAATCTTATTGTGAAGATCCCATCAGGATTATTGATACCGGAGAACAAGTGCTGAGAAACCGAATGACTCATCTGGTAAATGTTCTATGAAAGAACATAAGATAGAAGATGAAATGTGGGACCCAAGGAACATTTAATGATGAATCACCCGATTCTTTTTTATACAGTTATTTTCTAGAAATTTCAAGTAAAAAATTATTTGAAGGAGGGGAGAATGTAACACCCCAATCTTCCATGGTACACTTCTCTTTGAATAATACATTAGCGTGTGTTGTATGCAACCGTGAGTTCTAACACATACCACAACCAATAAAACTGTTCGCTATGAATAGTAATACCCACTTTTTGAATTTTTATAAATTTTATCATTCAAAATGAACTTCATTTTTGAATTCAGAATATCAAAATTATCCTAGGGTGATTTTTTGGCATTTTTCTGAAATCTTTAAATTTTTGATGAATAGTGAAAAACACTGAGTTATCGGTTAAAACTGACTTTTTATTTAGATAATTATTTATTTTATTTAAATTTAATTAATGTAAGAATATATTCATAATACCTATAAATGTTCAATGTAATTCATTGTAGTCAGTTTAGAATAATTTTAGATATATAAAAATTTTATTGAACTTTTCACCGTCGTTTACCCACCTCCTATGAGAATTAGCAAATTCATATAAAACATAGTTTTACCACTTCTGTGAGTGGAATTTCAAAAATCCAAGTGAAATGGTTAATATCAAGGATTAAAATGTGGTTCAATGAGATGAAAATAATTTGTGGTGAATAGTATCTTTTTACTTTTATTTACCACGGTTAAAAGAAAATAGGGTAATTATGGGTAAAAATGATATTAATATTACCCTAACACATTACCTAATCCTATTTTACAAGTGTATCTCGACCAGAAACAACCTTATGAACAAAATATTATCATTTACGTCCACTTGGATTAAATTATGACATTTATTATTATTTAATTCAAAGAAGAGTTAAAAGAGTTAAAATAAATGTTTATTTACTAAATCATTTTTAATATATAGTTATACATAAGATAAATTCAATTGTAAATATTCATTATAAATCTAAAACGACTTAATACATAATGGTATTTTATTTATATTTTTTAGTCAATAAATAATTTAATTTATTTATAACACAATGATGATGGAGTAATTACCTAATTAATGAAATTTTAAAATAATTGATATTATAAATATCAAAATAAATGTAATCTGAGACTTTTTATGAATTCCACTAATTTTATATGTTAATATGACATATTAGTATTGGTTATATAAATTTATTTCGAAGTAATAATGCTATTATGAAATTATCAAAACAAAATACCCAATAGTGTTAAAATTGACATAAAAGAGTTTTTAAAACAAATATAATATTATTAATTTATATTTTATTCCTAAAAAATGTAAGGTTCAGTCGAAGGACTTGTAACATGATAGGTGTATAATTTATGTCCATCTTGGGGGTTTCTTGGAAGTATATAGTAAGTTTATTAACTATATAATATTAAAATACAAAGTGACATGGTAAATGTCAAACTAATTAACTAAGAGTAAAAATTAAAAGATATGTTTAATATATTGACCCAAACCTATCTAAATTCTATTGGTTGAGTGGTTTTCAACCCATCCCCACCTTAACCTTTAAATAATACAATTTGGATCCATTATAAACTGAAAATGAATTTATTATAAAATAATATTTCAATATTTTCCAAAGGTGCCCCTCGCCCCTCTTATAAAAGGGAACTCCTTCTTCTCACTAATTAACACATTCAATGCCACTTGGATCGGCCAAACCCTGCCCAAATACGCTCTCAACGTCCCTAAATACAACCTAGAGGCCTTAGTTTGATCATAAAGCCATCCTAAGGAGCACTTTTGATCAAATAAAAAGGAAGAAGCCGAAGAAGAGGTAATGTTTTCACCACCCATTTTCAAGTTCATTTCTTCTTCAACTTCTTCTTTCATTGTTATTCCCATTATAAAGTAATAACTCCAGTATCTTATATATACTGTGATGTTATTATCAATATGGTACAACCATTTTCAGTATTATATCCATCCTTTCAATGACATGTCACCATACATGCGTACGTACGACTTACCGTCTCAACGTCGTGGTGTAATTGTTATTCAATAAATTATTATTTGGATGGGTATAATAATGATATGTAATTCATGTAAATAATGAATATAACAAGATAATTATTCTTTAAATCTTATATAACATCCAATTATATTTTATTTTAATATCAAAAGGATGATATTGTCGCTCGTGCGTACGTACAGACTATTGTCTCCATGATCGCGATGAGATTTATTCCCCATCATATCCATTCAAGACTAATTATCATTTAATGATTTAAAATAATTTTTAAGGACTTGATATATTTCTGAATATGAATAAGATACAACCTATCCATAACAAACACGTCTTACATAACAATACTTATAAAGGAAAATGAGTATGTTAACACCCGAAACAATGATAATACTACGATATTGTTATCAAATCAATATTAAGAGATCATATATGATATAAAATTAATGTATATGATTGTAGTATAATTTAATAACAATTATTTCAACATTATACAAGATTTTAACCAACCCCCAACCTAGGAAAAGTACTTGCTAAGGGGTTTTCCTCTCACTCTATATTCTTGTGAGATTCATGCCATATTGCCACTATTACATATTGTGTAGTGTATATACTTCTCATAATTGTATTCATTGTGTAATACACTTTAATTAATGTTTATTTACATATTAATTGTATTATACCTCTATCATGGGGTGTATGTTTCGTAAGTTACTAAATTGGTAATGGTTATTTTACAATCTCTTCACTATCCGAGGTTGTTTATACCTGATTATCTACTGGGACCTCTTTATCATCCACAACCATGTTTCTTAAAAATGAATTTAAAATCATTCTTACTATTTTAAAGTCTATGGTATAAAGTCATTTATACCCCTTGTTGAATTTTTATAATAATTTTATAAAATAATCTTTCTTTCATTTTCCAAACTAGGTCCTTTTTAACCTTTTCGACAGAATTAAGGTAAGAATGTATTTTTTTAACTTATACGGCGGGTGCGGATATTATCCGCCGTTATAAAATCGTCGAAGCTTCCCCTAAAAGCTTATAAGAATATTTTCAAATTAAATGTCTTATTTTATAATTATGTGACTTTTAAATGATTTCAAATAAAGAGATATTTCTCTCAAATAGTTTTGATTTCATCTATGTCAACATCCTTTGATTGATTTTAAGTTTATTTGAAGTTTATTTATTATGATACAAAACATCCATATATTATTAATGGTTTTGTGATATGTTTGACAGTGGATGTGTTATTCATGGTTTATGGTGAAATTATTGACATTTTGTATGCTAGTTTTAATACAAATGTTTATGTTATGTTTAAACCTGTTCATATGGGGAATGCATTGGAATTAATATGTGACGGGTGGAGACCGCTATAGCTCCATGATACATCGGCAGGTCTCGTGAGACAAACTAGTGTCTTGGCACAAGGCCCTGACAAACTATTATTTGTATTCTTGGCATGAGGCCTTGGATACGTGGTTTTGATAGTCTGAAACTATGCATTCCATCGTTATGAAACTGATTATTGATATTGCATGTGATTATTTGACTAATATAATATCCATGTGAATAATTATACGGAATTATTTCATTTTATTTCTGCCATATTATGATGAATTTCAAGTTTTAAAAGGATTTTGTTTTATATATACATTTCCTTAAATGTTTATTCTTATTTATGAAGGTTTCATCTATATTTTTATCCTTACTAGGCACTTGAGATCACCCCTTTCTATGTTTAATTTTTCCCAGGATGTGAAGAAGTATTTTATGACTGACCTATAGGGATAGTATAAGTGGATAAAAGTGTGGACTATGGAGACTATATTGTTGTAGTTTTCTTTTTATGATGTAATGTAAACATTATGAATGTATCTAGTTATACCCAATATACTAAACTAATTAGTCTTTGTGGACATGATCTCTCTTGTGATCATGACAATGATATGTAATAACGCACTATCTCTGGGTAACTGGGGATGGGGCATTACATAGAAGTCCTATACTGATAGGAGACGGAGACCATTGGAGTTCGAGGATGGAGACAACGTCTTCTTACGGGTCTTATATCAATGAGGTCTACGAAGATTTGTCAAGGGCGTAAAGTTACCTTTGTGTTTCATCATACCTTTCCAATTCATTACCAGAGTAGGCGACGTGGCTTACCTCCTGGCCCTTCCACCTCAATTTCACTGGGTGCATGAGGTCTTCCACGTATCTCACCTGAGGAGATACATGCATGACCCATCCCACATCGTCGACCACAGGGAGATGGACATCGATTATGGGGTGACATTCTCGATGGTCCCAGTGCAGATCGAGGATCGACATGAGCGGGTCCTACGTGGACGGTCGATTCCTCTGGTGCTCATTCGCTGGCAGCATGAGAACCTTCAGGAGAGCACATGGTAGTGGGAGGCTCATATTCATGCTCAGTACCCACTTTTGTTTCCCTAGTGTATGTTGTAGCTTTATAGGGACGTAAAGCCCTGAGGTAGGGGTAATGTAAAGGCCGTAAAATTTCAAGGAAATTTTTTTTCTAATTTTTTTGGAATTTTAAGAGTTCACAGTTTCTGAAGGTACACAATTATGAGGCCCTACGTGCCCAGAATGATCCGTCGAAGTTTTGTTAAACTTAAATTAACATGCATATACAGTTTTCCAAAAAAATAGAAATAACCCTTAAATGGTTACTCAGATCAGAAATACGAGGCCACCATTGAGCTTAGGAGGGTGCGTTTACCCTAGGAATGACTTAAGTTTAGTCGGTGTGAGCCACCTGTCAGAAAACCTAAAAATGGCATAACCATAAATAAAATTATAAAATAATGTTAATTTATTTTTCAAATGCTTATAACTCACAAATGGTAACTCAGATTAAAAATATGAGACCACCGCTGAACTCCTGTGGGTAATCATTTTTTAAGAAGATACAAACTTGGGTCGGCGAGGGCCACCAAAATAAGATAGTTTTTTTCGAAAATAAAATAATTAAGTGACAATTATTTTATTGCAAAATTCATAACTTTTAAACGGTAAATCATATAGGAAATACAAGGGTACCATTGGGCTTTTTGGGCAATGTTTCACTTAGGCAGAGGTAAACCATGACCATAGTGGCTCTAGGGTGGCTGTTAATAATTTTCCATTCTTTTTTTCAGGTACGTTAAATGTACGTTTGGGATTTTATATATTTTCGACCGGTGCTCAGAATTGAAATCTGAGAACACCGATGACCTCGTTGTGCCGGTATTCTCATAAGGAGACCATTACCGCAGTTGCATTTGGTCGAGAGCAGAAGTTAATTTTTATTAGGGTTTGTTGTATAAATAAATATAAATATGAATTAGATATTTTGATTTGGTGGGTGGTTATAATCACTAAAGGGTGGTTGGTATTGGTGCCCACCCACACATAACCTCTCATGAGAGGATAATGTGTGGTGGGGCCCACACGAACCCAAACCCTTTCACCTCCCCTCAAATCCCTTAAACTCCCATGAACCCCCCATTTATGTGGTTAAACCCTTCACATTCCACCTCCCTCCCCTTATTGTTTCCAACACAAAATTAATTAATGCCTTAATTAATTAATTTATGGTGTCAACAATTAATTCCGAATTAGTTTGAAATGCTTGGAATTATTATAATATCGGGGATCCTTTTATTATAATGGGCTTGCAAAACATTTGAATTTGGAACGTTTGGAGAATTAGGGAGAGAGCGTTCTTCCCCGTAGAACACGATGATGGTCATTTCACTACAACGAAGAATGATGCGGCCATCTTCGATCTTCGTCCAAGCCACAAGAAGAGGAGTTTCCCATGAGGAAGGTTGACTAAGCTTCATCTTTAGAGGCACCACGATGTTATCAAATCGACATAGTCTATGAATTCTTTTCCTTCGAAGTTGACGAGATGACACCATTTTCAGTTATTTCTGACCTCTGCGACGTTCGTCTTCCATGGCTTGTCGACGTGAAATGCACTTGAAAATGAGGTAGGGGTTTGTATAATTTTTGTTTAATAAAATTATAATCTTGTCGTTGTTGAATTAAAGTGATCGTCTGGGCCTCTTGATATCGCCTAACGCAGAGGTCTTGGGACGAACAAACCCGTACTCATGACCCTCCATTGATCCACATTTATATTGGCGACAGAAGAGGTGTTGGGAGAGACGAAGAAGTCCGAAAGCTACGGAGATCAGAGATAATGGCAGTCGTGTACCATCCACGAGCGGAAGAACCACGACCCGCAATCGGGAAGCTTGGCCGAAGAAGAACCGGACAGTCGTAGTCGACCAGACAAGAGGACAGCGGCTGGTTTCTGTGGGTCAATTCTGTTGATGAACCGGACGGTAGGTAGCTGACCGAGCTGGGAAGACCCCACGGTGCCCTCCTGGCATCTTGCAAGGGAATCATCTGCCCGCCCGTGCGGGCCGCTCGTGCTAGGAAGACCGACCAGATCCGAGGGGAAGCGCCGCACGGCGCCACCTGTTCGGGAAACCGGGGGGGGGGGGGGGGGGGGCGTGCCCGCCGCATCTCTCGGACAGTCGGGCCGACCTGCGGCCAGCCGTAGAATGGGCCGCGCTCCACCTGGTCAGGCCGATCCCCTGCCAGGTTGGACCTGCCGAACTAGGTCGGGCCGACCCACCAGCCCACTGTGTTTAATGGGCCGGGCCCGTTTCACTTAAATGTGAATTACTTAAAGACCGTGCATCCGATCGACGCACCATCTATGGAACTACGATCCTCGTGACGACACTGTCCTTTTTGCGATACTCAAAGTGACTTTTGGATGACATTAGAAAAAGTCCAGGCTTGGAAAGATTGTAATTCCAACCGGGCCCCCTGGAACAAAAACAAAAATATCTCTCAGTCCGGGCGTCTGATTGACGTGCCGTCTATCGCGTTGGGTTCCTTTTGATAAGGCGAAACATTGGGATACATCATCTCAAGTCTTTCAAATAGTTGATGTATCGACCCCTTTGCTTGAGTAGAGAAGCCTCCTGGAATCGAGCGTGCTGTGTGTGGGAACCCTAGAGTTGGCTGCGTCTGTGACGACTACTGTACTGGAGTCCTCCAAGGGTTTGACAACAATGATACTGGACTAAATCCTCCGTAGGATCCACAACAATGACACTGGACTAAATCCTCCGTAGGATATACATCGACATCTACTGTACTGGAATTCTCTTTTGGTTTTATAGAGATGACTATTGTACTGGAATCCTATATGGGTTCGACAATGATTACTATTACACTTGTATCTGAAGTGGGTCTGAAAGTTTCATTTCTCTACATGTATCCTGACTGGTCCTGATAGAGTAGCTAGTCTAGTATCATATGTGGATCCGCTAACTTATCTTGTATAGTATCATTGGTGGGTCCGACAGGTTAGATGAATCAGTGACTGCATCTGATCATCTCTAACGCAATACGAAAGATGTATACATGTGTGAGCTGAGCCTTGACTTTCAATCATTATCATCAATGTGATTTAGTAAAATTCCTGTGTGGACTGGGTTGTGCTTTGGCTCTAGATTTAGAGCCGATCTGTGTTTCGTAACATAGGTATATGTATGGGCATATACCTAACTAGAGTTGGTTGATACTTCATGATTGTATCTTTCTTTTTTGATTTATCCTTCGTGGATTCTAGGAGACCATCGGGGGTCTTGGGGTCCCTACTGAGTATCGTATACTCACCTTTGCATGGGCTATGCCTGCACTACGTTGTGTTGGATGCAGGCGATGGAAAACACTAATCAAGTTGGAGGCTTATGGAGCTGGACGGTACCCAGAGGTGGACCACTTGGCGAGACATACATGGAGTGCACGGCCGGACCCGATGTGATGAGGAGGACATCTTTACCCACCCTTCAGGTGGGATCCCCATATGATGACACAGTGGTTTCTTTTTTACATTACTGCAGTTTTAAAATCTTTTCAGTTGTACTGTACATACAATTGGGCTTGTATTTCCGGCCCCTTTCCTTTGAACACTTACTTTTGTTTTTAGTATTACATAGTGCTTACTTCTGTTGTGTACACTGTTTTGTTTGTTTACTTCTATAAAGGAACTTCCTAGCCTATTATTGGGATTTACGCCTTTGGGGATAGTCGCTAGCCCCTGGCCTATGGAAGGCAGTCTTAGGGTAGTAATGGAACGGTCCCCGAGGACGGGTCGTGACACTTGTATTATGGGTTTGGGGTTTTTATAGTTAGATTTAGGGCCTGATTTAGAATAAATTAGATATTATGATGTTTAATATGTTATATTATCTTAATATTTATGGATACCATAAAATTTAAATTATATTAAGGATAATCATTTGAAATTATTCTTCACCACCCCTTTGAGGTTTTTTTCAATGAGATCAAAATGTGAATAATGACATTATAGGATATTCTCTATTGAGTTTTGGTTTAATGAGAACTATTCCATTTAATTTCTTATAAATAAGATTATATTTATTGATATCCATTAGAGTTTATATGATCTATATTATTATGGTAATTATGGTGCCCCGTGTGTTATTTAATAGATAACAATGGGATTGAAACATTTTTGGGGGACTAAGTAATATTCTTTCAGAATAAGATCTACATAATTTTTTTGTATTGTAAAATCAATGTTATGATATAATATTTTAGTTTAAAACACTTTTTAATGTTGTGTTAATTGATTTAATATGAGATACATGTTCACTTATATATATAATTTTTTATTTTTAACTCTAGGTTTTATTGATGAATTTTCTAGATCAATGTATTATTAAATCACATTAAGTTTTAATAATTCTTTGAATTATCATACATTATGATTACCATTTTGGTTTTGAATAATAACCAAAAATAACATGATTATATTTTCATATTTTTTATAGTTATTTTATCCTTTAATATTATATTTTTGTTCTCTATGTATGAAAAATTCATCTTAAATAATCATTGTTAATATAAAGGGATGATATTACTGTAAACATTTATTAATGGATTAAATTAAACTTATCATATTGTTATATTTCTATATTTTTTCTATATAAAAGCTATAATAATACCTTAAATCAGACAAAAGGATCTTGAAAAAAAAATTGTTATATTACATTGATATTCTATGAATCAATAGTCATTAAACTCATTACATATCTTTTGGATCTGAGGTATGTAACATTCTATTTATAATTCAATTAATTATGACCAATGATATCAATCAGTAAATATACTTCTATATTAATGTATTCATTTTATATATATACACTTTACACTTATTTTATCCTCAATGGAAACATAGTTATGTGATGACCATGTTATTTACCTTTTCCTTTTTTATGAGAATGTATTATCAACCATTTATAAGAAGTGGGATTACAAAAATGTATTTTAAAATTAAAAATATTTATTACCATGGTAAATTTAAAATGGATATAATGGGATTTACTAATTGGGGTAATTCAAAACACACATATAATATTAGAAAAACTATGCTTGATAGCATAAAAGACTGAAAACATCATGCTTAAATGAACTATGAAAAAAATATTTTTTTTAATTTGATCCTTTTTACCAAGACATTAAATTAGATCATATAAATAGTATTGAATAATTTAAAATATATATATAAATTATCAGGTATAATTTAATGAAATATTATTTTTAATTAATGAATCAATTTTCAGTTAAATCATTTTATTCAATAAAATTTGTTTTCATAAAAAATGATTTTAATTTTTTTTGTAAGAGAGTAATAATTTTTTTATATAACATGTAGAAGATATATTTGATAAAATGAAATTTATTTTTTTAATAATAATATAAAAAGTATCGTAGGGTTGAATTTTGTGATTTGATTTTAAAATATTTCATTCGTAGTGAATTGTAATGAAATATTGTTTTCTTTGTTACACTATCGCTTGTTTTAGATAAATTAGGTAATTTAAAAGTTAAAATATTATTTTATTTGTATTTAAATTAAAATAGTTATTAATTGGATACAATTTATTTTTATAATAAATTTTAATCATCTTTTATATGATTTTAATGAATGTTAATTATAGGGTTTAAAATAGATTTATCCTTAAAAGATAGATTAAAATGCATAATGATTATCCATTTTAATTTTATAAATTAATCCAAATGAGGGAATTTTTAAATGAAATATATAGATTATATATATCAAAATATGAATTAAAAATCATAGAATTGTTAATACAAGAGAAATATTTTATATAAAATGAACATCTATTAGAAAAATCAATCTCTTGAGAACAACTTCTTTGTCGGGTCTACAAGTTTTACATTAAAGTCAATTCAAAAAAAATTTAAAATATAATTTTATAATATGGATTCAATATTTTAATGAATAATAATTTATATTATATATTATTTTCTACTTTTTTTTGTCATAATAAATTATGAATACCATAAAAAACTTTTACAACAATTAATGTAAAAACAGATTTATCGGGGTGGGGGGTGTAAATTAAAACTATAACTTTAAAAACTATATAAATACGTTTTTAAAATATAATTGGTTTGAATTAATCCTAATTATAATTATAGAGGTTGTTGGGGGTCTATTTTGGAGCTTATTTTCATCTGAGAAATGTGGGTACACCTTATTCTTACAGAAAGATATAAGTGTTTCACTCGAATCACTCAAAAATAGCCAACCACTATCCACTCATGTTAACAACATCAAATAAAATTTAATGGTTATATAACAACTCAAATATCTACCTTATAACACTAACCATTACTTTGATAAATTTTTTATCATAAATCTATCCATCAACGCCTTTTGATTCTTACCTGAGGATGTTGTCCGAAGAAGAGGTATTGTGCTTAATTGAACGTCATCATTTTATTTATTCTTCCACATACTTAAATTTTTAATATATTTATATTATATAATAATAAAAATATATTCATGATAATAGTATGTTTTATTGTTGATGTAATAACTAAATTCATTTATGGGTCAATAAAATGGTAGACCAAATCCTTATTCCTACGTACGATGAACTACCACCTCACAAACCGGCATGATTCATTTTCCATATAACCACTCATGGTTTGTTTCAATAAAGGGTTTAATTATATATATATATATATCTGTCTGTGTGTGTGTGCTAGTTTTATGTAATAGTTGTTCTTTAATTTTTCTATCACATATGATTTATTAAATTTTATTCCATGGGGTGTGTGATAATGTCACTCATGTGTACAGCAGAATACTACCTCATTATGTTTTGTAATTTGTTTTCCACTAATCTTTTAAGATGAATTTAAAAAGGATATATTTAATTAATATATGTGATATATATGAAAAAATAATTATATTAATAAAAAAATTGTCATTACAAAAAAAAAATATATACCATTTACTTTTACATTTCAATTCATTATGAAATGATAACATCATTTGTTTGTACGTGTGGACTACCACTTCCCCCAATAGATTTTATTTATTTCAACAATTCACATAACATATAATAAATATATATATAAGGATATTTAATGATCAATTAAGAAATTTATTATATGATTATCATGATGTAATGTGAAAATTTTCCTTTCTATCATCCCATTATAATCAATCAAAAATTACAATGTTACTCATGAATGTGTATAACATACAATTTTCATGGTTGTACTGTAGTTCATTTTTCATAATAATATTCTATGATATATTTTAAAAGAATAATTTATGTATAAATATGATAAATATTTCAAGATTATTATTTTGAATATTTTTATATGGTGACCTCTTTTACATCGGTAAACACAGAAAAGCCTCTTTAAAATAATGAATTGAACGTCCATAAAACATAAGATGTGGAAATAACTCAATATGTATTTAAATATGTGACCAAAATATAAAAAATAAATGATATATTTATTATGAGTTAATCATGTAAATATTTATTATGAAATTAAATTATTTATATAATGTTATTATTCTGGAGTTAATGGGAATACATGGAATGTTAGGAGTTGATGTAAGAGAATCCATCCCAGTTTATCTTTATCAACGATTATTTTAATGTTATTCTCTTCAGTTAATTTAAATATTTCTTATAAAAAACCTATTTCATGTAATATAATGAATCCTTCATAAATCATTGTATTCTATTTTTTGATTTTGATTATTTAATACATGATGATTTTATATGAATTTTACAATGTGGTAAATAATTATAAAAAAAATTTGTTTTCATTGAGTACTTTTACATATTCATTATCATTGATACTATATAATTATATTTCTAATTAATTATTATTGTTTTACATTTTATTTAAAAATATTATTGGTATTTTAATTTCATTTTCATAAAAAATTCATTAGTTAATTCTAAAAACAACATTATGATCATTGAAAGAGTTGCTTTTATAAAACAAATTTATATAGGACATATGTTTTTTTATTCACATATCATCCATAGTAGGTATATCCAATTCTAATTATACATGTAATATAATGATACTTATTATTTTAATGATATTTCATGAATCATTTAAGGTCATTCGTTCTTGGGGATTACTCTTGAAGAGTTTCCAATGTAGAAAAGTCATTATAGTATATTCTCAATTTTATTCATCATAGTTTGTTCATGGATTACAATTAAAGACCATTATATTATAATTTTTTAATATATCGTTTATTTGTATTATCATGTTATTATTCATGAAATTTTAATTAATAGTATTATTTATATCTCTTTGGTACATAAAATTATAATAAAACTATTCTATTAATCCGATAGTAATTTCTCACATTGGTCAATTTTTTTTTAAATTCCATGCTTAAAAAAATAATAAATAATTTTTTTATATGATTATTTAATGTTATTCATACTAAAAATTGGAATTATTTTAATATTATTATTAGTGTAATTTTATGAAAAATTTATATCATTTAATATTCATAAAAAATTGAAAGAAATAAGTGTTTTTAACAAATTCAACATGAATAGAATTTTCTATTGTCATGATTAATTATTGTTTTGAAGAATTAATTTTTTTATAAAACATTCTTATCAAGATAAATTTATTATTTAATGATTGATAATATTATTGATTTTAAATTAATAAATTCAAATAAAAAATTATACTTTCCGTATGAAATATTCCATGATATATTCCAAATCATTAACCATTTATGATTACATCCTTTGATGTTACTAATAGTGAAAAGGTTCTTTTATTAAAAAAAATTGACCAAAATTTAATAGTATTTACCTTCAACAATTTCATCAACACATGATTTTATTTACACTCCACGGGGGTTATGTGGTACTAATACCATCTTGATTCTCTACATGGACATATTATGATATTGACATGGATTCTACTTTTTTCCACTACTGAATCAATAAATAAAATAAGAATGATTGTTCTTATGTGAATATCTTAATGATTCTAAATATTTTATTCATGAATGGTGCATGTGAGTTATTTATGATAAAATGTTATCATGAAGAAAATTTTATCTTATGTTATCCTATGAATCACATGGTGGTCCAGATATTGCTTATATTAATGGTTTTCCCATTATTATTTAAGGATGAGGCTGATATAGATTATATATTGGGTGGGCATAGATACTGATAGGGAATCCTGATATAGGTTATCTGATGTGAACACTGTAATATTAATCCAATGCATTGTGTAATACTGTTGTGATTAGCAGAATGAAATAGGGAGTTGTAAGATGGTTTCTCATGCAGTTGGGACTAGGCTCTTGTTATTCCTAAAATATATTTATAACGAGTAATAAAGATTTTGGTCTAAGATACCAAAAATTGTTTCATTATTCTTACTCTTGATTATAAAATTTTCCTTTGATAAATATTAATATAACATGGATCATGATTATTGATTTTTATGACTCCTTTTATTGTAAATGCATTTCCTTTGTTTCATATTTCTTGATTGAAGATATAATATTGATTAATCATTTTTTATGAACCTGAAATCTTATTATGTCATTTTAAACTTATACTCCTATTATTATCAGTAATAGATATCATTTTTTATCAATTATGTTTCCATTAATGAGGATTTGATCTCACCCTTATTATAGTTCCTTTTACACATGTTGTCTAGAAAGATGTTAAATTATATTTGTCTTAAATAGTTACATACGGATAATGTGACATAATTAATATGAAATATGAAAATTTTCATATAGTTGAAATGTTATTTTTTTCATTAAATAGTGATGTTTATATTTTGGTTTTTTCTTTATTATCTAAAACACAAATCCTAAAATGGAATATGGTATATAAGTTATAGAATGTTTTATTCTAATGTTATATATTTTAGATGTTGAAATGTGGACCTCATTCATCAATATCTAAGAATGAAATGTAAATATAATGTTTTTTTCATAGGTTATAGGATTACATGTTAGTGGATGAAATAAAATTCCATAATTTGTTTGTTTCCATCCATATATAAATCATTAGAACATCGTTAGGGTGTTATGTGGATGTTCACCTCAATAGAGATACGTCGTCTGTTTCGTTAATGTACATCCCCTTACAAATAGTCTTATATGTGGAAATGATGAATAAATATGATATATATTAGTTAATTATTATTATATATAAATTTAATATCCACCATCATCTGCACTCAAGCATTGAGAAATGGGAAAAATAAAAATGCATATGTGATAACTCCTTCCCCATGATGAATCATTTATCATTTATCATTTATATTTTATTACATTATCTAAAAAACGTCAAATATTGTTCACTAGGATAAATACATAAAAAATATCAATATAATTCATCCATAATGTAATAATTCAAATTAATGAATTCTATAACGGTACTCTCCAATTCAGTTTACGCATTTTAATGTTTTGGTTAATCATACAACGAATTTTAATAAATAATTTATTATATGACAATGGATTACTATTGGATCATGAAACCACTTTTTAATAAAATATTACTTGGAAAAAATGATTATAATATGATTTTATAATTATTATATTATGTATTTAACATATTATATATGAAAAATTATAATTTAATAGAACTATAAAAATATGCTGACACATATTTAATTTCCATGAATTTACAATAAAGGATAATATAAAAAATAAATAGAAAATGATAATAAATTAAATACAATAGGATATGGTTATTATATAATAAACCTAATTTTTTTATATAGGATGTTAAGCGTGTTCACATAAAGAATCTTGTAAAATGTATTGGATTTCATCTATATTTTCAAAAATTGATACACATTTAATATGTATAAACTAATTATTATATAATTTCTCTATATAATAATAAATTACAATAAAAATCCATGAAATATATTTTATTCATTCAGATGTTTTTAATTTCATTTTCTCTATTGTATGTGATTTTTTATTTAATTTCTACTTATGTTACAAGTGATCAATGAAAAAATATATTTTATAAGCTAGATTTTCTTATAAACACCTTGCTCTTTTTATTTAGTTTATATACGTACTGTTTGAGAATTTATATCATGGTTTAAATTTTATTCATGATAAAAATCATTAAATTTTAATCTCTCTCTTGTACTGGGATTTTATTTAAATTCTCCTAAATTTGTAATAGGTTTCTATGAGTCAAATATCTTCCTTAGATCATAATGACTTGTATTTGACAATTATCATTCATGTTTGATCTATTATAACTTACTAAGTTTATATATTTTAGTTTAAAGTTATTTTTTGGAGGAAAAAAATGTTTCATATGAGATTATTCTTCCATTTTATTTTAGGTTTTCCCAATGATTCATTATTGTTAATAATAATTCTCATTCCTTTCAATGGTGTTGTCATCAAAATCCCAATTTTTATATCACAAAAATATTATACATTCACTAATAGAAACTATATTTTCTGTCACATTAAATAACATATAGATACAACATATAATTACATACCCCATGTCCAAAATCTTATCATGTCCATAATTTTTACAATTCCCTATTATCCAAAAGTATATGTAACTATCATTGTGAAATGTAATTTTTTTAAGAATGTAAAAATGTGTTGAAAAATACTCTCATATAATATATGGAATATGACATCATAGATTCAATAAATATCAATAAAAAAAGAAATCTAATATATTATACATCATTAAACACTTTTATAAATTCAATAAATTCATATCAGAACAATTTGATCAATTATATGGATAATAACATTTCAATAGTATATTCTAAATATATTAGTATATGAACCATCACTGTTCATATACTCTTTTCCTAGTATCACTCCATAATCATCATATATATTGATGTAAAACCTTTTAAATTTTCATAAATAATTTAAAAATATTGATTATTATTTAAAAAACTAATTTATGACACTATATTTGATTGAAGACATATCCAAAGTACTCAAAAAACAAAAATTTATTTTCCATAAATAATTACCTAAAATGAATGATTAATTAATATTTATATAAAATAATTTTTAAATAAACATGTCATAGTTTAATGGAGAGAAAATATTTATATTCCAATGGAAGACTTCAGTAATAGATTCCAAACAAAAAATATTAAAAAGTTTCTTAAATCTTGATTTCTTACCATGACTAGAATCACCTATAATTTGGATCCATGTCTCTTTAGTGATGATGTAAAATTTATTCTTTATCTATCATCTTGTCCATTAGAATTAGTAATTCAAC
Source organism: Viscum album (assembly GCA_963277665.1). NCBI lineage: Eukaryota > Viridiplantae > Streptophyta > Magnoliopsida > Santalales > Viscaceae > Viscum > Viscum album. The sequence continues at coordinate 1,349,611,147 of OY728147.1, read as the reverse complement.
TAAGGTGAACATGTAGAAGGTAAATATAAACTCAAAATTATTTCATGAATGACTCCAACATAATCTAATTCATGTGTAAAAAAATATATATTCTTATATATTATTCATGGAAAATGGTCGAGGGGGTGTTAGTTGATTATTTTAAAAAATAGAAAATTATAACATTACTAAATGAAAATATTATGTTTAAAATTGTTTTTATTTATAATGAAATTATCAAAATAACTTTAATCCATGAGAGAACTGGTTGAAAAATTTTCATGGATTTTTTAGGGGAGTCAGAACAAAAATTAAGAATTCCTCCACAAATATATGCACAAACTATAGACACTAACTTTTGTAGAGTAAGTAGAATCATATGTTATGGATCTTAATATTAATAAATTCACAACCATTATATTATCATTATTAATTTAGAAAATCATAAAACAATTTAAATGAAATAATATATTGGAAAAGATGAAAAAATTACAACTTAAAAACAAAACTAGATTAGAATAAAGAATCACATATAAATGGTGAAGAATAATCCAAATATCAATACATTATTATAGAAAAATAAAAAAAATATATAGAAGTATTAGAATGATCATTGTGACAATGTTAACCCAAATAGCATAAATACCCTGAGATGAAAGGGTGAATTAGGTGGTTAAAATTTAAAACTACATCCACTTAGTTTATTGCTTTGTCATTAATCAAAACAAATCTCTCCCATTATACTATAATAATATATGAAGGGAAATGAAAAGATGCATGGGACACTACTATTTTACATTATTCACCTACAATGGGATATTTCAAAGGATAATATGTTGATGGTGTGATAATATACCAAGTTCACTAAGTCTCTCTGCCAAATTACATAGTCCTGGATAGATTTCTTTTATGCCCAGTCTCACTTCCATTATAAGGTTTTAGGTCCACTCACTGCTTTTCCAAGGGTCACATGATAAGTATAATTCTATTGATCACTATAAGTTTAAAGGATCACAATATTTTTCTTCATTTTCCCACTTCTCTAGGAAGGTATCCACACTTAGTTTATAGTGATTTTGGTCCCATCATATACATGAAAGCACACATTCATAACTCTTGATAGATGCTCTGTTCAAGCCCCAATTTCTCTAGTAGATGAAATTATTTTTTATAGTATTAGTTTGCAGAAATTAATTTCAATAACTATTTCAGTCCATTCATGAACTCTGTACATGTCCTCCATTAGCTACCTTCCACCATGAGTTGCGAGTGCTTCATGAACCCCCTTGTCTTCCACTGATCGTCCATGAATTACATATAGATTCTTCTTATAAGAACAACATCTCCACCACAAATGATTGATGTCCAAAAGACCACCTCTCCTATCAAGACACTTCATAATTTGTGGGATACATTGACCCACACAACCCCTTCCACTAACATTATTCATGAAACACTTCTCCTTTCACAAAATACCCCTAGAAAATATCTTCTCCTTCGTGGAATTATTTCTCACCACATGATTTGGAAAAAAATGAATTATTCTGGAATGAAAGATTTTTTATTATGAAAGTATCTCTATGTAATTATGGAAGTGGTAGTACTTATATAGAAAAATATATCTGAAAATTATTGAAGTTAGTTTAAATGAAATATTATATGTTTTTTAGCCTTTACTAAAGACTATGCTCCTCCTGCAGACTATTTTTCCCTTCACAGCCTCTATAGAATCATTCTTCCATTATGTAATCCTATCTCTTCTATTAATGACAACCATTTCAGGGCCCTGAAATTTATACCTCCTTTTAGAAAATGCTGATCCATCCCATGAATTGCATGCCTTCTATGGAATCTATGCATCCCATGAACTATTCTTCATTCATAGTCCATGTAGCATCCTTCTTGATCCACATATCACTACTATGAAGAAACCATTGAATTTTCACTTTTATTCAAATTTAAATGAATATACATTGCAGTATATGAAATATTTTTTGGGTTCCTTAAAACATGGTTTCTGATATGTATTTCATAAAACCTTTATATTAAAAGAAATAAACACCCAATTATGAGTTTTAAAATTTTGGAAAACTCTATGAAAATATGCTACATTGTAAACATGAATTAGAAACACCAACAATATTCATTCATGATCATCTAGTTTTTTTGTGAAACACAACCCCCCCCCCCAAATCACTAATATGATACCCTGAGATATTGTTACCAAACAATCCCCCCCTTTGGATTTGTCGATAAGTCATAATATTTTTATATATCATTGAATTTCCTTCCATATTCTAATAAATTTTTCTTATTATGATTAAGATAGATATTAACTATTTACTCCACACATATGCTAAGACAACATGATCCATAATCATCATTGGAAACAAGATTATAATGCTTTGTTTTCAATGAATCACTTAATTCCACTACAAACCCAATGTTAGGATTTTATCATGAAACCCATATGTCATTTTATATAATATTTTCTTGATCACCTTTAGTATCTCCAGATTTAATATTCACCCTATAATGTTTTACCCCATATCAGCTCCTACTGCTCCCCCTTTGAGCTTCTCCCCTGCCTCGATTAAGATATTTTCTTTCATTTTACACCTACAATTTCTCCCTCCTTTTCAAAAAACAGAAAGGGTATTTATTTTTGGTATAAAATTTGTTAAAAACACATATTATAACATTTTGGAAAAAATACCAAAACATTGGGAGATATGGTCCCACATCCACAGATTTTCATGTGTGGGGTGTTGAATAAACTCGCAGAGTCATTAAATGTCTTTGAAATGATTTTTTGGGTATGGCCATTGTCAAAATGTCATCAATATATTGTTTTTTAGGAATGCATTCCAAATTATCAATCCCTTACTCTAGATTCTCATTGGAGAAATGACACTTTATTTCAATATACATTAACCTTGAGTGGTGGACTGTAATTTCTCAATGATTTATATCAATGGTATTATAACAATGGATTCCATCTATGGACATCACTTAAATAACCATATCATCAAGCTATTGTTTCATCCACAATAATAGTGTGCATTGTATAGTAGCTGCAATATATTAAGCATCTACGGTACACAATGAAATGCAATATTGTTTCACTCTTATCTAATAAATACACAATATTTCAATATAGAAAGCACTACATGATGTCTAATTATTATTTTCTAATGAAGCACCCCAATCTATATATGTATATCCCAATAAATCTTGACAATTATTGTCATTATAACTCAAATAAAAATCTAATGTGTCCCTGATATGACTAATTATTTTTCTCATTGATGGAAGGTGGGTTTACTTGGTATTACTTTGATATCATAATTCTTGGAATATGGAATATAAAATACCTGGTCTTATCACTGTCAAGTATAGTATATTTCCAATGACTTTCATTTATTTTGTAATATTTATTGTATTGTCTTCATCATCCCATGACAGTTTCATCTCGATAGAGACAAGAGTTTTCATCTCATTGGAATCATCCATTCCAAATATTCTCAAAACCTCCTAGGAATATTTGTGTTGAGAAATAGATATTATGTTCTTTACATGTGTCACATGAAATCCTGGGAAAAGTATCAATTCAATTATCAATGAAATTTAGAATTTACTTTTAATTAATTTTATGAATAACTAAAATTGATATCAATCTGATCCACCAAGGAATATTTCATCTACATATACCAGTACCAAAATCTGTTGATTAATATCACAGTTGAAATATAGATTATCATCAACTCCATCATTCTGAAATACAAGCCTCTTCAAAAATTTATCCACCCTTGAATCCATGTTCTTGGGGTTTTCTTCAAACCATATAAGACACTATTCATTTTATAAAAATATTATCATCTTCATGAATTGGAAAAAATTATCTATTCAATATAAATTTCATCATTCAAAACCCCATTCTAAAAATTTAATTGACAACCAGTTGGAAAAAATTGGGCATTCTTTGTAATGTTAAGGTGAATACTAATAGGATTGTCTATAGCTTTTCAACTGGTGAATATGTTTCTTCAAATTCGATAACATATATTTGGAAAAAAAATTCACACTAGTCAATATTTTTTTAATTAACAAACCATATTCATTCATTTTTCTTTGATTGAAACATTTATCCCCAATGAAATTATTATCAATTTGACTAGAAACAATCTCCAATGTTTGATTATTCTTAATTTTATATTACAATTCATTCATGGCCTGAACCTAATTCCAATATCCATCTACTTTTTTAAATACATTTAGAATCTACAAGTGATATGAAATATTCTTATTGTAGATTTATCTTCCACCTTGTTGGACCATGAAATATCATATAACTAGTTATATTCAATCTATCATTTTTTTCTCTTCTATTTTTTCCTTGTTGATATATTTAATTATACTCATCATTTTCACTATCTTAATGTTCTTATAAATTAACCACTAGAACTGGAACATCCCATTATCATCTTATCTCTTCATTAATATCCTCTTATGTCTAATCATTTATTATATGAATATTTTTATCATTGTACCTTATAGTTATATCACAGATTTAAATAAAGTTTCTCAAATACTTTATGAAGCATTAATATGATTTTATTTTCCTTTTATAGCTAATAAATATCCCATCATATCAATGGGATTCAAAAATCAGGTATTTATCCATATTGAGAATCAAACTTTGACATCCTAAGACTCAAATGTACTCCAATTTTGTCTTCATTCCATACCATATCTCATATGGATTCTTCTCTTCTCTTGGAAACAATAATGCTCTATTTGAGGTGTAGTCTGATGCCAACAGTTCTTCTTTATAAAACTTCTTGGGTTGGACTTTCTGAATGATCATTTTTTATCAATGATGGTGATAATACTATTTCTTCTCTTAACTACTTCATTATGTTCTGGAGTTCTCACTGGTGAAGCTTCATTTCTTATCCCATGTTTCTAGAGATAATCCTCCAATTGGATATTCATGAACTTGGTTCCAATATCTGTTCTGATCTACTGAATTTTCATAACTAGTATCTTTTCAACATCGCATTGGTATCTTGTAATGCAACCAGACATCTCATACATGTGGGTGATGATTGATACCCACACCATTCTACCTAAATCATCTCTAAAGATAACATTGTATCTCTTTCCATCAAGAAGACTTGGTAAAATATGTCCACACAAAACAATATGCACCAGCTTAAGAACACTTATTATCATTTTCTATTTTTCCATATAAAATTTTCAAATGATATTCATGTTTTTTAAAACCTCACAAATATGATTATGATTACATGATAACATAGGGAGGTCAAATGAAAGATAATATTTCACTAGATTTACAAAGGAAATTTCTCTCATGTGACCATGAAATTTGTGCCATAACATGTTTTCCTCTTCATTCACCAAAAATCTCATATATTATTCTCCACTCACAAGACATATATTTCATTTCCTATGTTATCCCTTCAAAATGATTGCACTAGGTTTTTCATTAATGAATCATAATTTTATTGAAAAGCGTATGAAATGTCAAGAGTCACACAGTTGGATAATGATAGATCTGACATTTTAAATATATTTTATCAAAATTTCATTGATTTAAAACTCACCAATGTCTCATTATATTTGTTTTTTCATTATTTTTTAAATTTCTTTTGTGTTTAGACATAAATTTTAGAAAATTTATTAATTAAGGATTTTTAATAATTTTTTATTATTTTGATGATTTGAGAATATATTTTTCAATAATTATCCAATATGAATGATTATTTTTTTGAGAATACTTTAGTCATGGTATAAAAAAATATGAATAAGACCATGTTCAATATCCTCTATCTAGAGGCCCAAATAAATAATATTCTGTTGAATGTATTTATGTTTGGAAGAGTGGACCAGCCTCCTTCAAAGAGGTATAAATCTTCATATAGGTATCCAGATTCATTTATTATTATTGTAAATTCTATGGGACTCATAGATATTCATTACTTCCGGGTTTTGAAAAGAAATTTTATCATAATGTAACTCTTTGAATGAGTCAAAAAAGTGGAAGATGAAGAGTCTCCTCGAGAAGAAAAATATCCACTATTTAATTAATTAATATCTATTTCTACATGTATAATAATTTTTTTTGGATTATTTAAGGAGATATAGGACACAAATTAGAACAATAGTTACGAATACACCATAGCTTGATTATGTATATAGCAGGTCCAAATTCAAGGAATCATTCGGGGTACACATTCTGGACAGAACCGTTACCACCACCTAATCCATTATATTTAATACTTCTCTTTATCTTCAAGGGGTTTGGATCATGGAATTGAAATTTTATGGAGTAGATATTTTTTATAAGCGTTTTCCCATTGATGATAATCCTGACATTACGGGAAATGCTCAAAGCGGTGGTGAGAAGAGGGGATCTGGAAATTCATCCCTTTTGAGTTTGGTAAATCAATGTATTCAAATTATATTATTCTTGAGAAGGTTTTCATGAATGATATAGGTATCTTTCTTCATGAATTAAATTTATTCTATTTTTTATAGACTTTGTGTAATATTATGAAAGTAAAACAATTTCATTTTTGTGTAAAATTCTCAAGGGGAGGTCTCCCCATTGAGCACAAAAAGTTTAACTACTTTTTATTGCACGGAGGTATTTGGGTAACAGAATCACTTTCATAAGAGGATAAAAAACAATACTTGAGGACTAGATAGGGTTTTTAAGAAATATTGGTGTTTAATTTTAGGTATTTTAGTGATTATTGAGAAATATAATATGATAATTCAATTTAACAATGATAAATGTACTATTCAATGATCAATTTATATTCATGGCTACATTATTATTTTTTTGATTTCTTTAGTCTGGTATTCATACGATATATAATAACTAATATATATTGTTAGTTTCATTCTGATTTAATTTTATTTAAAATATTTTAAATAATTTCAAGTACTAGATTCTATTACTGATATTAATAGATACTAGTAAAAAATGTGATAGTTTGATAACATCACCTGCAACCTCCTAGTTATAAAACCCCATGGTCACCACTATGAAAAATTATCATGAAGAGATTCAACAAAAAAACTCCAGCATCAATTTTACACCATTCATATGATGGTTTCATATATTGTTTTAAATTTGTTTATATTTTAATGTCATTTAACCACTAATTTAGGGTTTTTAAAAAACATAATAAATGGATTTTCCTTGTGACTACTCCTATGTATGGCCTCATTATAAATAATATGTGAATCCTAGTCATTATGTATTTTTATAATTTCATCAAAATACTATGTTAATGAAACAAAAACATTCTGTGACTCAATAATATTTTCAAGATGTAATAAAAAAGCTGGATTTTTTTCAAATAAGTAAAATAAATAAATGTACTGATAGCTAAAAAATATGCAAAAGAAATGGAATATCACGTCCAATCCATTTTTTATGTTGATATAACATGGGGATATGTTGAAAACTAATTTGAAATCATCCCTATCATGTTTTAAGGATGAAATTTTCAGGGATTCAACAATAGATGTATCTTTTGGAAATCAAAACTACTTTGAAAACAATTGGCATAAAATATTTTTGAATGAAATTTCATTTGAAGATAGTATTTTTGAGATTGATAATTTAGAAACATTGAATTAATCTATTGATAAAAAGGAAGTGAAGAAATTGGAATTTATTTTTGAAGATAATATTAAAGAACCAGAGTTTCTTCAAACATTCAAAGCCACTATTGTTTACTCCTATAATGATTTATAACATGAGAATCCACATGGAGATCTCCAAAATTGTTATCTATATTTTCCTAATTATTGTGAAAATAATTTTCTCTATGTATCTTCCTGTGAAGATTTATTTAATGTTTCTTCTGAGGGTATTTACTTTTCAGATGATGGGGATGTCCATGATGAAATTAATGAAAGGATGGTGTTCCCATTTTAGTAAATTGGTACATGTGTTGATAGTGATGTTGATTTGATCTTCAATGAACAAATCATTTTGAAAGATGAAATTAATAATGAACCACATATAATGTTTAAAATTCAAAAACAAGTAGAGGTATTTTGTGAGAATAATGTCTTGGGAGGTTTCTTTTACATTTATTCCCACATCTATGATATCATCAAAACATAATATTCATAGAGGGGAATATAAATAATTATTTTTTCTAAGATTTTACATGATGTGTCAGCTAAAGTGTTTAGAGAGATTTTTTTCATTGCTCAAGATAAATAAAATTCACATTCCTTCAGATTTGGGATGACTAGCTGTAAGTGCATAACATGTGGCAGTGAAATTCTAGTACCAAATAGGGGCTTCATACCAATTCTCTTTTCCGTTATATTTATTTATTTTATTTCTCATTATATTATTTCCAAAAAAAAATTATTATTTGTTCATTAATTTTTCAGGTGGGTTTCCATATTGTGTCTTTTAAGAGGCTAGCTCAACACTGATGTTGTTTAATAAAAACATGGTCACATCTTACCTTCCCACCTTTCTTCATGTCATATCTTATTTATTTTCATTTCTCTTATAATAGATGCATAATGTGGACATTATAAAAAATAAGTGCGGGGGAGGATCATCCTTGGTTGAGTAGTATTTATCATGTTTTCAATTTTTCTTCATATTTTGTGATAAAAATGAATGTTTTTTTGTAACTCCCCAACAATAGTTATGAGAGTCAGTGCATTATTTTAATAAATTTGCATGATTACATGGAATCATGTCCCAAAGGACCGATCAGTTTAGTACTCTTGAAAAATAGATTACATACATGAATGTTATATTAATCCTTTTAACATATAACACAACATATATAATCTATTATGAATTCCATTATTCCCATAGCTTGACCCTGTATATCAATTACAATACACGTATTGGAATATTGGGAAAAATAAAACATAGAAAGGGGTGAGATCAGATGCTCTGTAAGGATAACAATATAGAGAAAACATTCATAAATAACCATAAACATTAAACGCAATTTATAATACTAAAACAAAATCCTTTTTACCTTAACCATCATCATTATATGGCAATGATAAAATCAAATAATTCCATTTACATATTCTCATGGATATTCTATTAGTCAAATAACCACGTGAAAAATCAATATCCAATTTCAAAATGATGGATTGCATAATTCCAGATATCATAAAAACATATTAAAGGCCTTGTGCTAATAAAATATTTGGTCTTATGAGACCTACCGATGCATCGAGGAGCTATAGCAGGCTCCACCCAATACATACTAAGTCTAATGAATTCTCATATGAAAAGGTTCAAACATAACATAAATATTCATATTAAAAATAGCATATGAAATGCCTATAATATATCCATAAACAATTAATGGTATAAAAATTAAACATATATAGTCATTAAAATCAAAAAACCTTTAATACAATATAAAAGATATGTATCATAATAAATCAACTTCAAATAAGTATAAAATCCATCATTGGATGTTGAAATAGAAGAAAATGATTTGTAAAACTCATTGAGAGAAATATCCCTTTTTCACTAAATCATTTAAATGTCACACAAAATAGAAAGGATGACATTTACTTTTTATTGAATCAATGTGTCCCATAACACTTTGAATTATTTTAATGGAATTAACATTTTAAAACATTCATGTCCATATAAATAAATCCTTAAAACCATTTTGAAAACATGGACATTAATGAGAAAGTTTTAGAAGAATAAATCGTTAAAACATTTAACATTATGTTTTAGTAAAATTAACTTAAAAATAATCCCTCTAAAAAATCTTTTATAAAACATGGACATGGATAATACATAATCCAATTGGATACTTATGTAAAAAAACCTCAGATAATAAAGAGATTATGAAATTAACACTTACCTTGAACATTACATTGGTCGAGGGTACCTGTATCCTATTTTACAATGACCATTGTATGATATTAAATTATACCATAACCATATTAATATTTATTATATCATACATGATTCATTTATGAATTTATACTAACCATTTAATAATTATTTCTATATTAAAATTTACATTTTAGATAATAATCGCCCTCTTTATCATACGTGTTTTAACTTGTTATTCTTAAACGTATCATTTAGATCATTAATTAATTAATTCAAGAATTTAAAAAATGATTTATATATCATATATATTTATAATATAAATATTTAAAATAGATAGATATAGGAAACAGAAAGCATAGTTTATGGAGACGTTAGGTCGTATGTATGCATAAACGTTGTTTCCATTTTCACATCGTATTGAACGGAAGTGAATAAAATATATGCAGTATGTTAATATATATATATATATATCCAATAGATTTATTATTTCATATATTACATACTTATTAATAATATATATTTTTATAATCATCTTTGAGTGGTGAACGTGGGAATGAATCTCATCGCTTTGTGGAGACGGTAATCTGTACGTACGCATGAGAAACAATATCATTATATTGATGGTGAAATAATATGTAATTGGATGGTATTTAATATATATAGAATAATTAACATGTTATAATTATTATTTACATCAATTATACTCATTATTATACCCATCCAAATAATGAATTGTTTGAATAACAAACTACAACAGGATGTGGAGATGGTAATCCGTACTTACGCACATATGGTGTCATTGTCTTTTATAGGATGGATAGAATAATTAATATGGTCTTAAAATTTTTATATTAACATAAAATTATATTAAATATACTGGAGTAATTATTTTATAATGGAAATAACAAAGAAAGGGTAAGTGGAAGAAGAAATGAACTTGAAAGAGGTTATGAAATATTTACCCTTTCTTCGCGTTCTTCCTTTTGAGTTGATCAAAAGGGTTCCATAGGTTGGCTTTATAACAAAAGGAAGGCCTCTATGATGAAAGGAGGAATGTTGGAAGGATATTGGGTCAGGGTTTGGCAGATCCAAAAGGATTTGGAAGTATGAAATTAAGAGAAGGGGATGTGCCCTTTAATAAGAGAGGTGAAGGTCACTTTAGGAAAAGTTTGAAATATTATTTTATAATAAAATAATTTTCAGTTTATAATGGATCTAAAATGAATTATTTAAAGGATAAAGTAGAAATGGGTCAAGAAACTCTCAACCAATAGGTTTTAAACATGTTAGTTTACTATATTAACCATATCTTTTATATTTGACCCTTAGTTAAATAGATTCACATTTACCATGTCTCTTTGTAATTTTTTATGTTATGGTTAATAATCATATTATAACAAGAGAAGTGAACTTGATGTGGTTAATTAATGATATAACTATTTTTATATTATTTCATTGGCTGATCTATGATTTTTTAAGACTATTATAAAATTTTATAATATAATACTTTTCTTAAAAACTAATTTATGTCAATTTAGACACTATTTAGTATTTGGTTTTTGTGAAAGTCATAAAAACATGATTACATCAAACCAAATACATTGAATAAACCTTAACATGACATATTATCTTATAGAATTAGTGTAATTCATCAAAACCCTCAAATTACATTTATTTGGATATTTATAATATCAATTATTTTAATCATTCATTAGTATGGTAATTACTACATCATCATTGTGTCATAAATAAATTAAATTATTTAATGTATAAATAATATAAATAATATATCATTAAGTAGGAATTTTTTTTATATCTAATTAATTTTTATTGTTGAATTTATCTTATGTATTACTCTATATTAAAAATGGTTTAGTTATTAAACATTGAATTTTACACTTTTAAAACATCATTAAATTAAATAATAATAAATGTCCAAATCTTATCCAAGTGGACAAAAGGGGTCATATTTTATTACTAAGGTTGTTGTTGGTCTAATTATACTTATCCAATAGAACTTGGACAATTGTAGGGGTAATTATAATATCACTTTTACACTTAATTACCCTATTTACTTTTAACTGTGGTAAATAAAAGACAAAAGTTACTATTCACAAAAAATTATTTTCATCTTATTGAACAAAATTTTACTTATTGATGTCAACATTGACTCTCAGATCATTGAAATTCAATTCAAAGAAGTGGTAAAATTATGTTTTATGCAAATTGGTAAATTCTCATAGCTGGTCGGTAAAACACGGTAAAATGTTTGATAAGATTTTATATATAAAAACATATTATAAAATGACTCTTTTGAATTTCATTGAACATATATAGGTATTATTTATCTATTTTCGCATAAAATAAACTAAAATAAAATAATTAATTATTTACATAAAAAATCAGTTTTAAATTATAATGTAGTATTTTTCACTATTCATCAAAAATTGAATGTTTTTGGAAAAGTACCAAAAAATTTACAATAATCTAGTTTTGATATTATAATTTCAAAAATGAAGACTATTTGAACAAGTTAAATATATTAATTTAAAATAAAATATCATTGTCAAAACCAAAAAGCAGGTTTTTAAAAAGTAAAAACTATCCAAAGATTGACATGTCATTATGTCAAATTTAAATGATAAATTACTTATAATAACCTAAATTGTTTTAAAAAAATATATAATTTAATTATACGTCCAAAACATTCAAATGAAAAATTTAACACAATAAATTATTTCAATTAAAAAAGTTGTTTTCAATTAAAACATATTAGTTTTCACAATTTGTCAAAATATGAATGTTATCTGAAAAGAAGTAAAATTTTATCCAACCTAAATTTTAATGTCCCACTTCTAAAAAAGAATTTAATTTCCTTAAATTTAATATATTAAAGTGTCAAATATTGGTTTGAAAAAGGGATCTCCATTAAAAGTTGATAAAATTGTAGTTTTTAACAAAATCATCTTTTATTTAAAAAAAATTGTTCTTATATTAGGTATAATAAACACATAATATGGATATTAATATTATATAGAGTATATAAGATTCATGTTTTAGTTAATATTATTCATAACCACTTTTTTAAGGGTTAGGATAGTATGTTGTGGTGCGATCGATCTCGGTGTTTCATGCATCAGAAGTTGTTGAATTACTTTAATGAGATAACATGCTATGAAATATTGGGGTGTTACATTCTCCACTCCTTAAATAAATTGTGTCTTATAATTTTGAAATTGATCTTGGCAAAGGTTAAAAATAGAAAAATACCTTTGTGGAAAACCCATATTAGAAATTTTTTAATAAAATTTACTCTTAAAAAGAGGGAATGGGAAATGAAAAGGTCACCACCAAATTATGAACTTAATTAGAAGAACATTTCTGGAAATTAGAGACTCAAAATTCGATGAAAAATTTAAATATATATAGGTAGTGATTGAGGTTGTCAAATGCAAACATGGGTAAAATTTAGGGCCTCAAAGCCGTCAATCTAAGATGATGTAAAATATCATCGGTCCAAAAAAACATAAGGTGTTGGGATAATAAATTTTTGGTTTTCAGATCCATTAACTAATGTTTAAAAATTAATTTATTCATATTATAAGGGGAAAAAAATCAATGACAAGTAGAGTTTAATCTTGCATCTAATTCCTACCACAAACCCATATTTCCCTCCAAAAGATTATAGAATTCCGAAATATTATATTTATCGCAATCTTATAGTGAAAAAAATTAATTTATATTAATTGTTCATACTATTTAAAAAGCTACATTATAAAAACTAGTACATCATATAGGCCAGTTGTAGGTGATGCACCTTTGTCGCCCTTCGGTTGTAGATTCATGTCTTTCTGCCTTTCCCAATGCGACAGGTTGTTGCCCGACCTCCGGGTTGTCCTTTCTATGACAATCCAAAAATAATATCAAGAAATGGATTATCCTTAAAAATAGTTTCCACTGTCAAACTTGATCGATTCCAACCATTATACTATTCCATAATACTTTTGCCTAAACCCACTGTCCAAAATTTATAAGGAAGGTAAACACAATGAAGAACATTTTTGCCCTGTAATAACATGTGAATACCTTTATTGTGAATTATTTTAAAACACGGAAACACTATGAATTATCATATAAGAGTATTGATTAAATTAATGCTCCCATATTAATTATAGAATAATGGATATACTTCTTATATCCTAAAAACTGTTGTAAACTCCAACAATGTCAGGATAAAAAAACCATTAACATTTTCTAAGGATGTCAATAATATACAATATAATAAATCAATAATATCTTATTCCAAAATAAATACCTCAGTATCAAGACCATATTAAAGTTTTGTATTTCCTTCAATAATATATTTTCCAAAAAGCTAAACTTTCCATTAAGTCTTTTTTCTTGGTTCCACCAATCTGAAGTCTTTAATTAAATAGTACTATAGTGAAATCCTTATATACTAAATAATTGTTATAACATGTACATCATTAATAAAATAAAAAAAAGACACAATACAATAATAACGACATAAGAACTCTTAATCATTCCTATTCATCATCTGTAGTATCATAACATGATTATTATCCAATAGCAGCATTTGAGGTATACTCAGATGATTTGGAAATTGATTCTTGCAGTGTCCCAAATCCTTGTATATGAAGCATTGTACATTTGAAACCTATTTCATACCCTTGAAATCACGTACTTGATGTCCTTTTTCTCCTCACTTATAAAAAAATCCCATCCCCTCCATGAATTTACCAAGGTGATTCTTTCCCCGGTTATCACTTATGGAAAAAATCCTTTTTCCCTTATTCCTTTTATCATTCATTGTTTCTACCATCATTTACATTTGTGGATTCCTTAAAAATCCATAAGAATCAATGAATTATTTACTTCTCTTATTAACACATGATAGTATTTTTTTTCACATGATGATAATACGTGGGAGAAAATTTCCTTTCTAAATGTTACCTTAATACATAGAAATATATGATCCTTCTTGCTCTTTGTATCTTGCTTACTATTGGAGTTCTTATTCAATATATTGGGAACCATATATAAACAATGGAATATAGTATGTTAGTTTATGAATTGCAATGCATAATTCCAAAATTGTAAAATACCTAACGTAAATTGAAAATATTATGCATATAATCTATAATTATAAATTTTTTTCTTTGAGTATGTATTTACTCAGAAATCAATAATAATTACATGTAATGAAAATGGGAATTATCCTAAGCAAACCTCCCAGTACTATCGTAACCAAGATTATAACAAAACCTATTTTTATGCACCAGTTCATGTTCAACCCTTGCTCAAAGAGGTGTTTTCGGGTTTTACCACAAGGTACCTCTATGCCAGAGACACCTCTACTTGCTATTATCTATACATGTATGTATTGCTTAGAAAACTCACAAAATATCTACAATAAAAAAATTCTAGGATGTTCTTCTATACTAATCCACAATTTTTATATTAGGGTAATGTTCTCTAATCAAAGTTTATCTAAATATATTTTCAATGATGTTGCTAAACTTTATCTGATACCAACTGTTATGCTCCAACCCCAGTTATGGGAGTCTGTGCATTATTTTAATAAATTTCCAATATCACGAGGAATCAAGTCCCAAAGGTCTGATCGGTTTAGTAATCTTGGGAAATATATTAAATACAGGAATGTTACATTAAACATTATAAAATATAACAAAACAATAATAATTAATTATGTATTCCATTATTCCATGATAATAACATTGCATATCAATCGGAATACACTTCATTGAATCCTTGAAAAAATAACACATAGAAAGGGGTGAGCACAAATCCTCAGTAAGGATAACAATATAGTGAAAACATTCATAAATATGCATAAACATTTATGGAAATGTATAATACTAAAACAACATACATTTAAAAATAAACATCATCATGATGTGGCAATGATAAAATCAAATACTAAAATTTACTTATTCACATGGTTATTCTACTAATAAAATAATTACATGCAATATCAATAGAAACATTCATGATTATGGAATTGATAATGCCAGACTTCATAACCAGAAAGTTAGGGCCTTGTGCCAAGACTACAAATAAGATATTCTCAAGACCTTGTCCAAAGACAATAGTTTATCTAATGAGAACAACCAATTCTTATAAAAGCTATAGTGGGCTCCACTCGTCACTCACTAAGTCCAATTCATTCCGCATATAAAATGGTTTAAACATAACATAAACATTCATATAAAAAGTAGCATACAAAATGTCTATACATTATCTATAAACCATTAATGGTATAAAAATAACACATCCACAGTCAATTTTAAAACAAAACCTCCAATACAATATGGAATATTTGTATCATAATAAATGAACATAAAATAAGTTTAAAATCCATCAATGGATGTTGATATAGATGAAAATGATTTTTAATTCTCTTTGTTATAAATATCTGTTTTTCATGAAAAAATTTTAAAGTCACACAATTTAGAAAGGAAGACATTTTTTTAATCAATGTTTCATATACCAATTTAAAACATTTGAATGGAATTAACATTTTAAAACATTTCTTTCCATGTAAATAAATATTTAAAACCTTTTTGAAAACATGGACATTAATTAGAAAGGTTTAGAAAAATAAATCATTAAAACATTTAAAATGTTGTTTTAGTAAAAATTTCCCTTAAAAAATAATCCCTTTAAAAACTCTTTTTTGAAACATGTACATGGATAATAAATATGTCTTAGTAGATTCTTATGTAAAAAAGACCTTGAAAAATAAAGATATTGTGAAATTAACCCTTACCTTGCACTTTCTTTTGGTCATGGGTACGTTTATCCTACTGTATAATCACTATAGTATGTTATTAAATTATAAAAGAATCATATTAATATTAATTAAAACATACATGATTCATTTATGACTTTACACTACCCATTTAACAATGATATGCATGTTAAATTAACATTTCAGGTAATAATCGCGTTCTTTATCGTACATGTTTTAACTTTTTATTCTTAATAGTATCATTTAGATCATGATTTAAATAATTCCATAATATAATACATGATTTATATGGTATATATATTTTGAATATAAATATGTATAACTGATAGATATTGGAAATGGAAAACACCATTTATAGAGATGGTAGGTCGTACGTATGCATAAACGTTGTTTCCGTTTTCATATCGTATTGAACGGAATGAAGTGAATAAGATATATGTAGAACATATATATATATATATATCTCCATTAGAATTATTATATCATATATTACATACTTATTAATAATATATATGTTTATAATCATCGTTGAATGATGAACGTGGGAATGAATCTCATCGCTTGGTGGAAACGGTAATTCGTACGTACCCACATATGGTGACTTTTTCATTTATAGGATTGATAAAATAATGAATATGGTTTTACATTTTTTATAATAACATCACAGTGTATAGAATATAGTGGAGTTAATATTCTAGAATGGAAACAACAAATAAAGAGGAAGTGGAAGAAGATAAGATATTGAAATAGGTGAAAAAATATTTTCCTCCTCTTCGGGTTCTTCCTTTTGATTTGATCGAAAGGGCTCCATAGGTTGGATTTCATTACAAAATAATGCCTCTAGGATGAATGGAGGAATTTTTAAAGGATATTCGGGATGGGTATGGCTGACCCAAACGGCTTTGGAGGTCTGAAATTTAGAGAAGGGCATTTCCCATTTATTAGAGATGCGAGGGCCACTTTAGGAAAAGTTTGAAATATTATTTTATAATAAAATCATTTTCGGTTTCTAATGGATCTGAAATGAATTATTTAAAGTATAGGGTAGGGATGGATCGACAAAATCTCAACCAATTGGTTTTAGATAGGTTTAGGTCATCATATTAACCTTATCTTTTATATTTAACTCTTAGTTAAATAGTTTGACATTTCCCATGTCTCGTTGTATTTTTATATTATATGGATAAAAATATTACTATAACAAGACAAGAGAACCTAAAGTGGTCAATTAATGATATAATGATCATTATATATGTTCTTTGGATGAACCATATATTTTTAGTAATATTATATAATATAATAATATAATATTTGTTTTAAAAAATACTTTATGTCAATTTTGATACTATTTAGTATTTGGTTTTTGTGATAGTCATAAAAACATGATTTCTTCAAACCAAATACATTTAATCAACCCTATAATTTCATATTAACCTAAAAAATTAGTGTAATTCATCAAAAGTATGAAATTTCATTTATTTAGATATTTATAAGAAAAATTATCTTAATCCTTCATTAATAAGGTAATTACTACATCATCGTTGTGTCATGAATAAATTAAATTATATAATGTCTAAAAATTATAAATAAAATACCATTTTGTATGATTTTTTTTATATTTCAATGGAATATTTATATTCAAATTTATCTTATGTATAACCCTATATTAAAAATATTTTAGTTATTAAACTTTGAATTTAACTATTTAACTATTCTTTAAATAAAATAACAATAAAGGTCCTAATATTGTCCAAGATGACCAAAAGGGGTCATATTTTTTTTCCTAAGGTTGTTTTTGGTCTAATTATACTTATCTAATAGAATTAAGACATGGTTTATGGAAATTATAATATCATTTTTACCCTTAATTACCCTATTTACTTTTAGTCGTGGTAAATAAAAGACAAAATAACTATTCACCAAAAATAATTTTCATCTTTTTGAAAAAAAATTTACTTACTGATGTCAAACATGTCTCCTGAATTTTTGAAATCCTAATCATAGAAGGGGTAAATTATGTTTTATTCAAATTTTTAAATGTTCCAAGAAGGTGGGCAAAAGATGGTAAAATGTTCGATAAAATTATTTTTATAAACTATTTAAAAAATAAATCCAATTAATTACTTTAAAAATATATAGGTATTATGTATCTATTTTGACATAAAATAAAATAAAACAAAAAAACTAATTATTTATATATAAAAGTTGGTTTTAAATAATAACACAATGTTTTTCATTATTCATCAAAAATTGAATTTTTTCAGAAAATTACCAAAAATTTACCCTAAGATAATTTTTTATATTTTGAATTCAAAAATGAAGTATATTTTACTAATTTTACAACATATAAGTTTCATTTAATAATGTAAAATTAATTCCCTTTGTTAAAACCAAAAGGCGGGTTTTAAAAAAGTAAATACTTTCAAAAGATTGATATGTTTTTTGTCAAATTAAAATGTGAAATTACATATAATGTCCCAAATTTTATTAAATGATAAAAATATAATCTTATTACACATCAAAACCATTCAAAATCATAATTTATCACTATAAATTATTTCGATTAAAAACGTTGTGTTCAATTAAAACATATTACATTTAACTATTTCTCAAAATATACAAGTTATCAGAAAAGTACAAATATTTATACAATCTAAATTTTTGTATCCCACTTCAAAATAAAAATTTTATTTCATTAAATGTAATATATAAAAGTGTCAAATATTTTTCCTAAAAAGAGTTCTCCATTAAAAGGCAGTAAAATTTCATTTTTTGAAAAATACTTCTTTTGACTGAAAAAATGAATTTTTTCTTATATTATGTCTATGAAACACATAATATCGATGTTAAAATTATATTGATTATATATGATTCAAAATATTGATAACACTATTCATAACTGATTTTTGAACAATTAGTTTAGTAAGTTATGGTGCGCTTGAACTCGGTGTTGTGTGTAGCGCAGGCTATTGAATTAATTTAATGATATAAGGTACAATGAAATATTGAGGTGTTACATTTTTACGGTAATATAATCTATAAATTGAAAAGAAATAAATTCTAGGAACCAACATGATTAATGGAATTGAATATAATTGATTTCTAAAATGGTATATGTTCTAGATTCATGTTGAGGAAATTCATGAATAGGCCATTGAATTTTGAATTTGATGTCGTGAGTGTTGTCCATTGCTAAAAAAACATACCCATGATGATTTTATAACTATTTATCATCTTCTTCACATTCACCCCACATCGCAAGTGAACCAATAAATGCATATTTTAATAAGAACATGCATTTTATCTCTCATAATTTAGGATATTTAAAGATGTTAAGTTCAAAATGATTGATTCAATTCATTTATGATTGAAAGCCTCTTATTCTGGATAATTATAAATATTCTAGACCACCATGTAATTTTTAGGTTTTTGATCCTTTATTATCCATGTGCAACATTCTAGTTAACAACATTAAAAGTGAGTTTCCATGTCCAACTATCTATTTAAGTACATTGAATGATTTTAGTAAATCTTATTAGTGGAGGAGATGCATTGTGACATGATACATTATTTTATGATATGTTCTATAGAAATTAATTTCCTAATGTGACTTTATTGATGAAAAAAATACTTTGCTAAGAGTTGTGAAAGTATGGAGCTGTCAAATGAAATGGAGTTGTTCATGTTTTGGAGCTCTCAATGGATGAATGCAGTGCCCTATCTAGGGCATTCCAAAAATAAAGTGGGAAGAAAAATGTTGTTGATGATACTAAAATATTGATGGCTTGGTATGAAAAGAAGGTTCTTATAGATATGTAGAGATGATTTATTTTAGAGAGTAAGGGGGATACCATTCTTAAGTGACAATTGGAATCATACTATTTTTCTTCAACAAAGAGCGAAGCCATTTTTTTGGCTCATAATTTTTCACATTTCCAAACCCACCAACATTAAGCCATAAAAATACCTTTCTATGACCTCATGATGGATACAAATCTGTGACACAATTAAGTTTAGATTTATGAATTTTTCAATCCTATGTGACCCTTTCATTTATTTGGTGGAGAAAATCATTGTTCAAAATCTAAATCCTGTGTTGAGAGGAAAAAATTACTATAACTTAATTGTGCATGGAGGAATGAATTAAATTTGAATGGAAGGAATGAAATCAATGACTTATTTATAATTGAAGTTGTTGAATAGTCATGATCTAACACTAAGAAATTTTTAATTGATACCTTAAAAATAATTTCATCAGGATGTCTCATGTCTTTTCCCCCAAATATGTATTTTCTCAAGACATTAAACCCTAGGACTTCATCATTTACAAAGCATACAAGACTTTCATTATCATGCATGAGTTTGGTCAGTAGATAATTATTTATTATCATATACGAGGTGCATCCATTATCAATGATACATATTGTAGTGTGATATGATGCATTAAACTCAATATATACAACCAATTCGTATTCCTCTCCTTCCATTATTAACCATGTTTTCTACTTCATAACTGATACAGATTGATAATTTTTATCTTCCTTAAAGTATTATGGAACCCCTTTATCCTATAAGGATCAAAATGAAATTTTTATTTTAAGATCATTTTATTACACCTTAAACTAGTACGTATGAATATATTAATTATTCATTGGAATATTTCTTTTCAATGATGATGAGAAATATCTTTGTCATGTTCCCAAAACCTCAAAAACTGATTTAATTACACTCAAATAATGTCCTGGAATTTTGAACCCTGTATTGCTGCCTCTATTGGTCTAGTACCCATTGATACCTATTTACTATCTAACATACATTTTTTGACTGTCCCATATATCCCCAGAAATAGAATCTAATGTTTCCACCATTCCTATGTGGAAATAATATACTATCAGTTCTCTATTGGTACTATAAGTCTTCTGATTAATGATTCAAACCCAAATCAATCATCAACCTCAGAGTGGGAGCTTGTGGTCTATCATTTACCAGCACTGCTTTCTTTTAGTGGTCAGGTCCTGTACGAGCTGTATTATTTTCATCAATAATTTACCATTCCCAACACTCCTTTCACTACTTCAATAGAAATTAGAATTATAATTTTCCTATTTATATTTTTGTGTGTACTTATTTTTTCTGATCAATTGTTTCTCTTGATCTTTATCTTTTCATCACACACTTATAACATCCTCTTCATGATCCTCAATTTGTTTGAATTTATTTTTTCCTTTATAAGTTGTGATTTTGAACTCTCTTTTCTGTTATATAATTTTGAGTTTGTATTAAAAAACCTATTTTGAGATTTATGGAGTTACTGTCACCAGTTTTTAATTTATTCAATTACCTCATACATCTCTTCTTCATACTACTATCTATAAAGCTTGGAATCATGATCCATTTTGTTTTATTTCATTGCTTTTACTCTCAGAACCCCTATATCATTAATATCAGATTCTAATTCAAACTATTGATCAACTATTCCTTATACTTCTCCCTTATCATTGTCACTTTCTTTAAATTTTGGTGAATTTCTCACAAATCCACCATATAATCTTCATCATGATTTTTGTAGTCCTTTATCTCTTTTGAATCACTTTATTCTAATATGTTATTGTTTTTTTAATGTAGAATATTATTTTTGATGAAGTTTTTTTATACTTTTTCACTCCTTTCATGTTGACTAATGATTTTTTATTGATTTTCATCATTTTCATCATCATAATCTTTAAACATATTAGGTCACTTTTCTAAAAAATTTCCAATCATTCCACATCAAAATCATAAAAGTGGAAGTTTACCATTGAACTTTCTAATTCCTCTTTCTTGATTGTTTAAATGTTATGACATGAGATCATACTAATTTTATTATTCCTTAATATCTTTAACTGAGAGATTATTCTTGGACTATTATTCCACTTCATTGGACATCTGTTATTCCAAAACAATGTTATCATCATTTCCCATTTCATATGAAATAAGAGTTCTGTGAAATTTTTTAAATATCATATGGTTTATATCATTATCTTCTAATATAGAATCCTCCAGATTAAACCTAGGTGGATGTTTTCACAAGATGAGCATGAAATTTATTATACAATCAATAAGTTCTATGACACCATAGAATTCATCCACAACAACATTCAACCAATCAAAGAGTATATCAATAGAATCATCATGGTGAGTTTTCATATCCTCATATTTTTTACATAGAATATGTAGCTTTGTATCTAATAGATTTGATTTACCCTTATAATTAATCAATATATATTCTAAAATAGAGTGTGATGTTTTACATGACATCTCGATCTAATAGATTTTATTTTATAGGGATCCCCATAATGTATTGTTTCTTTTGACAACTACATCCATTTCCCTTTGGAAAACATTTGATAAAGATCCTCTATCCATATATGCCAAAATTACATGCATCACTACCCTAAAGACATCAATTCCAAATGATTGGAAGTAGTGATGCATCTGATTCATACATACATGAAAATTGTTTCCATCAAATATAGGAATCTCTTTGAGATTGATAACTTCTATTTCTTCAGCTGAGTGAAAACAACTTACTTATAACGTTTTATTTCTAATATAAATTTATTCCCTAATTAGGATAAATACCCTATGGAGAGAGGGGGTGAATCAAGGTATGCAATATTAAATCTACCACCCCTTCTGTTCTTATTCTATTGATAAACAAACACATATTATGTCCTTCTCCCATAACAATGTTTGCACCAAAAATAAAATCATGCATGGGATACAACAATATTACTTCCTTTATCCTTACAATGATAGTTTTCATGGAGTATATAACAAATGTGTGCTCATGTACCAAATTCACTAAGGCTCACTACCGAATTACAATGTTCAGACTAGATAATATATATTCCCACACTCACTATCATTACAAGGTTTTGTTTTAGCTCACTACATTCCCTGATGTTACATCCTATGTTTCTTTCTCTGGATCATTGCTGATGGAATGGATCAATGACTTCCTCTTCCTTGGATATCTACTCTAGAAAGGTATCCATACAGACTTTATATACATGTATGTCCCATCATTTGAACGGATGAATGTATCCTCAACTTTATATTAATGCTATGTTGAAGCCTTGTTTCAAAACAAATATGGAATCCCTTTTTTTGTACATTCAATTTTTTAAAATTATGTTAATGAATTGTATTGGTCCCGTCAGAAACATCGTCATGTCCTCTGTGATCATCCTTGCACTCGGTGGAATGAG
Source organism: Viscum album (assembly GCA_963277665.1). Taxonomy (NCBI): domain Eukaryota; kingdom Viridiplantae; phylum Streptophyta; class Magnoliopsida; order Santalales; family Viscaceae; genus Viscum; species Viscum album. The sequence goes on along the minus strand of OY728147.1, from coordinate 1,349,587,239 downwards.
TGATTCAAAAATCACCATTGTCATCCATGGACTATCCTTGCTTCATAGAGGAATTATTTTTATTTAAACCAAATACCCTCCATGGATGGATGATGTATTGCATCATACATCTACTCAGTTACGCCTCTTCCATTTCAGGCTACAATTCCCCAAAAATACCCTTCAATGAACTTTGTTCGAGGACCACTTCTATATTCATGGAATCCCCCTCATGAATATCTTCTGCTTCAAGAAATTATTTCTTATGAACACTTTTAGACTTCACTAAATTCTTATCATAGAAATGATTCTTTATTATGAAAACAACTCTTTGTAATGTTTGTATTATCAATCGCAATATAATAAAATAGATCCTCAAAGCCCACTTATACATTTTGCTCAAATATATTATGTGGAAAAACCTTCACCAACAATGTTGATCCTCTTGAAACCCATTTTCCTTCCATATTATTCATATTTTATATCATTCCTCATAGTGGATGATATCTTCAGTGAACAAAAACAGTTTTTAACCCTCAAACCACCACCTCCTTTCTCTAAAAAATGATCCATTCCATAAGCTGAACACATTTCACAGACTCCATATCCCCTAAAACTGTATTTCGTTCACAGTCAACCTAGCATTCATCACATTCCATATATTTCTGCTATATAAATATCCCTAATTTTCCAATTTTATTCCCCATTTAACATATATCATTTTTTTGTGAAATTTGTTTCATGGTATTCAAACCATGATTCATAGACACTATTTCATAAAGTCATCCTTTTCCAAAATAATAAACTCCAGTTCTTGCTGCCCAAAAGTTTGGAAGACACTGGGAAACTGTGCCACCATAAAACCTTACCTATAGAATACCATCCATACTCTTCCATGGTAATATAATATTTTCAACAAAACGAATCGCCCCAAAAATACATAAATGATTCCATTAGGTTTTTTCCCAAATGACTAATTGTTATATAATTCAATTCTTCCACCTTCAAAGGATATGATTGCATTTATGGCCTTCTTCTAAAAGATTCAAATTTTAATCACAAGTTTTAAGGGAAATATATTTTTTCCCAAATATAAAATGTCTCCCTTGGGTATTAATATAAATTTTAGTCATATATCAAAATTCTATTATAAATTAATGTACAAAATCTATCATATAAAAAATTTGATATGGTCTTATTCGAGGTCATAATAAAAATTTTCACCATAATTATTGTTCAAAATATATTTTACAAAATATATTATCATGGTGAATAAATCATCAAGTTTTTATCTAGAGATATTTCTATATAATATTTTTTTTTCCATTTATGAATACGTTATTGAGAAAATAAAATAATTACCTTTACTTTTTTCTCTGTAATTTCCCATATGGATGCTTTAACATTGGGACAAGTCATTAATCAACTCGGACATTATAATATATAATCTATACTCACTCTATGAAATGTAACCATTCTGGTGCTCCGTGTGTCCTAAGGGAAACCTCCCAAATTTAAAAAGCATACCCACTAGTAGAAGGAGTCTAAAATGTTGCTGTAGGGATTCAATGACCCATATTTCAGAGTAAGTAACATTAGAGAAATTACAAGGTTTGATGCTAAGAAAAAATAGTAGATAAAAGAAAATATAAGATAATATTTTACAAAATGGGATGTTTCATATAACTAAAATTGCTATAATCCTAATATAAAATATAGAATCATCTCCCCCTTGGTTGATTGATCTTGAAAAATGGTTTAGATATTTCAAACGATTATAATAGAGACTGTACACTTGTAAATACCATACAAAATACAATGATTCATATCACATATTTAAGATCCATTTCAATTTAAAATCCATTCCCTACAGCAAAAAATTCATGTAATAACCATGGGATAGGTTCCTCGTTGCCCATGAGAAACTGAGGCCCAAGAAGGGTGTGAGTACAAAACTATGTCTGATACCACCAAGATGATAACATACTATCAGTTATATGATTTCTTATGTTGTTATATCATGCTCATTTAAAATAAATAAATGATATTTAGAACATAATAAAATACATGTATAATCCTCCAAATTACATTATTCAATCCTATTTCTGAGTTCCTGTTAGAATTTTATGATGCTTATCCTATACAATATCAAGAACAACCAATTTTTGTATACATAAAACCTAGGGTATGCCCGTTAGGAATATTTAATCCCCCGGAATGATACCATTATTGACAGTACCTAATTCCTCCAGGTTTGTAATATCACTGAGCAAGAGTATCACTATATTGGACCTCTATCTACACTTATGGGATTCTGTAAACTCACATCCACATATGAATTGTATACCCTAGAGTTTTATAAGCGAACCCCATCATTAATCACACAGGAAGAACCTAATGGTTTTATATGGTTGTTAGAAAAGATATGTTCACGTCTGATTCCAAGGAGTGGTAGTTTTAGGGCATCCATCACATCGAATATTACAAACTCATGGTTGTCTGAGTAAATACAAGGAATAACCACACTATAACCCATTGTAAATCTCTTCGACATATAATATATTTAATCTCTTTAGTAAAACAATCACCAGTAAATCTACCTAATCAAATGTAGTAACCTAGATATCGATCAAGGGGGTCCAATAGTCTCTCATGTGATATTGATCATATGTACACATGTATATGATATCACATAGAGCCTCATACTGACATTTGAATCCTGGGTGGTGTGGGGATTTTCAATATTTTATTGGTATTTCATTTTAATCCTAGGTTCCCTAGGAATTTTAAATAGAGATACTATATATGTTGAATCAGTATATTCTAGGGAATTCCTATATTTTTTGAATCACAATACTCTGAGGTTAGATCCTAGGTACCGCCAATATACTCACCCACCTGCATATACTATATCACTGGATGATATCCAGATTAGGACACTTCTCCAAATACTCTACGAGAATGGTTTACAAACATACATGATATCCCAACATCAAATCCATATCATCAGTTTATTCCTATGAATCAATGGAAATCACATCAATGTCAAGACCTATTTTCGATTCACATTTTTTATATTATATTATTTATCATTATGAATTAAAATAAATAAATATACATCATGTTATGGAAAAACAACTTTTTACATCATAGTAATCACACCCCCCTCGATCATACAAAACTATTTATGTTCTTGGGAGACACATTCTACTATCTATTCACCTATCCATAATCACCCAGTAAATTATAATTTGATAACATATAAATCACAATACTCCCTTCAAACACTATACATTAAATGCAACCTCATCTTGTTCACTTGTCTCGTCGAAGGTTCCGAGACCACACATAATTCCCGTAAGATACTGCATCCTTTGGTTTCATCATCTCGAAAGTTTCTCCATGCTAACAACACAATGCATGTAAAATATAAAGAGTAAATGAGATATAACATAACCTATCACTATATTCATGGTATCACTAGTATGTATTTCATACCCAACAATATATACATATCCAATGGTCTATCAAACTATGAAAATCATGTCACATGGTTCATCAAGTGTCTATTAGGGTCTTCTGTCTCATGTCATCCCCCACCACATTCAATGGGTGTGCACTAGCGCATACCTGTTGTCCATATAGTCAATCTTATTTAATTAATTATAAGAAATATTGTTTTAGTGTACATGTTTATTAGGACATGTACTTTCTCATCATTGGTTTATATGTCATGATGGTTCCAAAGATACAATTTTTCATATGTGATTATTCACATATACCTATGAAACCCATCAATAAATCATTTTATATTAATATTTTAAATAAATTTTCAGTATAAAATTTAATGGGACGAAATCTAATTGGATGGAATCTCAAAAATTCCCTTCCAAACTTGAAATAAAATACATCCATAGATATATTATACAGGACATCCTATTATTCAATAATTCTTTCAACATTTTGAAATTTTGGTATAAAAACTCTATCCTAGAACCATCTGAACTCTTCAATGCCAAAAATGAATCCCAAAAAACTCAAAAATACCTATATCACATTCATACAAAATTAATTATTTTAAATTAATTAATAATTAATTAAAATATTTACAATTCAAATCATTATTATATGCAAATTTTAATACACACTTAAAGACTCACTAGGTAATCCCAACACATCAATGTCACATCCAACGAAACCTGTATGGTTTTTCTAATCACCAGGTCCATAAACTGGATAAAATAGACAACAAAAACAAAACAAATTGCAAATTAATTTAGTATAATTAATAAATATTATTACAGTACCTATGTGTCTTACCTCATCAAAATGCTGCTCGACAATGAGGGGATACTATCTGGATACATCCTCTTGGTAGACTGTACCAAAGATCCATAAGAATCTGATGTTTCCACATAAATTCTAGTTTCATTTTATCATGAAACCTATTCGATTGAATGATAAAAATTATTGAATATTATGTGGATGAATAAATGATAATCTATAAGGGTGAATCCTTCCTTGAATCACTATATGACACATCATAAATAATTAAAAATTGGGGTGAGGAAGAATAAGGAGGATCTCAACCATATGAGATGTTCATGCATGAGGTGGAAGGGAACAAGGGGAATATTGGTTTAAAAAATAAGACGGGAAAATCCATAAATTAATATAATTAATCAGAAACATGGTTTGGATGAAGGGGTTTCAAAATTCTATTATAGCCGTTTGGAAGGAGTTGTCTCATTAGGAAAATTTATGGACAATTTGTTTTCAAACATATGTGATCTAGACCCCATGCCTCTAGACAAACACATGTGACAAGGGTATCCTTTATATTGTCATGGTTTCCACTAAAATATGATCCATCTATTACAATAAATAATGATATATTAAAATATAACTAGAAACCACCGCTATCATACGGTGTCCTATTGTTCCACCTAAATGGTTCACAACAATCATTACACCTTACAAATATTCATCCAGAACAACAAAAGAATATCTCAAAGATCCCATTATTCTAATGAAACCTAAGGAACCTCTAAATAAAAAAACATTTCAAAAAAACACATTTATTTGTCTAATATTTGAAAATCACAATCCATGCCTTTATTCATAATTTAAACCAACACTAAATGAAAATTAAAAATTCATATGAATTTCCATAGACCATATGATCACTATGAAATAAAATCTCCCATCCATAATTCATATCATCTCCAAAAAGTCTATACGATCATCCTTCAATACATATTTACTTATATAATTTTTCAAAACAAATTCGAATATTATCATTATATCCTCGAATTATCAAATTCCTCTAAAGCACAACAATGAAAAAATTGTACTAAACACATTAAAATACAATCCAATGATTTAATTCATCCCAAAGTAAATAGGGTGATACATAAATGATATAATTAATCATGATACATGATTGTGTTAACATGTAATTAATAATTATATTTATGGTTATATCCAACATAATTTTCCACCCATGATATCCATTTTTGATTCTTTGGTACCATGTCTAGTAGAATGGTTTATGAAAACTACACATAAAAAAACATAATGAAAAAACCAAAATTATTAGCAACTCACTGAACATAAACAACGAGGAAAACAAATTCCAATATCCAATATACATCCCCCTCTTGATTCCAAGTCATTTCTGATGTTCCTGCATCATCTATTCACAATATGAGTATGTAAGCATTTACAAAAAAGACATTACATATTCTAAAAACACAACTTTATAATACAAAAATATTTCAAAGGATATTATTTTAGTCTCTCAATATTTATATACCCATAAAACCAATTTTCATAGTACCTTTTATGTACAAGTATAGGAAATGATCTTCTCCACTCACTGATAAATTAACAAATAACTTATCATGATGATTTCATGTCTAGGGGAATTTCATTTTCATCCATGCTCCAAAACTTATTTTAGTTACAAAATCATAGTGTGATCAATTTAACTGTATCATCAGATTTTTGAACACAATTTATGTTTTTATGGAACTAATTCATCTTGTACAAAAAAATGTGATCTTCATAAACCATCTCATTCCAATTTCACATGAATAGAATCCACCAAATAAGGTTCCCTAATATATTCATGGAAATCACCAAATAATATGTATTCCATTAGGACTATTTTATTTCTAGCATTAAAATTCATAAATGATCAATTGATGGAGAATCACATACTCCTATGTACATTTTTTAGATGTGGGTAATGTAACCACTACTTACATTAGACACCACACCGTAGGAGTGTCCCTATTTCCCAATTACTCTGTAGTACATTTTTTATCAGGGACCCCTCTTTGCCTATATTCACATGATTTGAGTTTTGTCAAATTATCTCACTCAAACACATGTGTCTTTTTAATATCAAAAATTCTTTCACCTAGTTCATAAGAATAACAACTAAATATTCCTTTTGATTTTAAACTATAATAAAGGCCACAATTTTCAATATACCATTTTTGTACCTCCCATCATATTTATTTTCCTAAACTACCCAATATATATAGGCTCAGTAGGTTCATATAATACATGTATGTCACTCCTCTCAATTCATTACCATTTAAACCCAAAAAACTCATTCCTTTAAACAACACTTATAACAATTATGTATAAAAATACAATTTCCGAAACAACCCTCCAATTATGGGAACTCAAAATTTCCATCAAACTTCAATAAACTATAAATAAATCATTTCCTAAAATTTCTAATCCATTGGATTTATCCTGACCCATAACCTATCATGATTTATGATGTTAAAAACATATACAACAAAAAATATACATGATCTCATCCAGATATATTGGTGTTACGTTATCCTTCTACCAGATAAAATCTACCCAACTATAATAACATTATACAAATCACATAATAAAATGGGTGTGCGGATAAACCACTAACCATGATCCATTATATGAAAATATCTTTTAAATAGAAGGACCCTAAATCCCATTTTCAATGTTTGTGAATTTAACCATTCCATGTTTAAATCATACTCACTAAAAATTTGAGTATCGTTAAATATATTTAATCATCCATACTTTCCCTAAAAATATTTCACTCAAGGAGACATTCAGTAACATAGATGTGAAAATATTAATTATCCTTCACTCAGAACCAAACCTCAATACCAAATGAAGCATTACTCATGTTCATTTATTCGTGAAAATTACCATGGAATCTTTATTCCTATAATACATAACTTGTAGTACCTCATAACCATTAATATAAATAAAATATGTAAATCTTTTACCCTCTCTTTGTAAACCATAAACATACTCCAACCCATATCATATATTTCCCACAATAATCACAAAGGAACTGTCTCAATAAATACTAAATCATGTGCATTGGTCTCAATATTTTCCCAACAAAAACCAATAATAATGTATCATATGTGGGAAAAATCATGGGATATTATATTCTCTCCCATAACCAAATTCATAATTCAATAAAACATTCCAATAGAAAAACATCCACTTCCCATATCTTTATCAATAATGCACCTTGTTAAAAGTAATAAACATATGTGGACACTAATTGTCACAAAAAAATCTCCACATGTGAATATTTCCCCATGAATCTCAACACATCCAATACACATAAATAAATATACTTAGTTGATCTATTCCAAAGAACCATAAATAAATTTTTCAATTTTATTGGTTGTTATTCAATACAGTAGATAAAAAATTATATAGGGTGTTACTGGTGGAATAAAAATAACATATTAAGTAAATTCATCTTATATCACATATAATGACATATATCTAGAGAACTATCATCACAATATTTGGTTTGTTATATTTCAATTCAATCTTTTTGTGAAATATAATTAGGTTCTTAATAGAACATTAAATTACTAAACCAAAACAACATCCACCCCTAATGGTTCCATATCAAGGATATTGAATTCCTTTTCTGGACCCTATAGGTCCCTAAAAAATTCCTAATTAATGGACTATACTACCAATTTCACCAGATATCATATCATTATAATATAAAATTGACCTCCCACGATAATAGAAAATATCCATTTTAGATGGACCGACAGAGTGGAGTGACACCAGTTAATTATAATGGAAGACATCATAAAAGTTTTTTTAAAACATAAAATATTTCATCCTCTCTAATCAATAAAAATAATACTAGTATTAGACACCCTAACATATCAATTATATGTTTCATATATGATTCATGGGTCACCTCTTCCTTCAGATAGTCAAGAGTCAATTCCTTACCATTCTTTTTTCTAACCAGGCCGAAGCCAAATATATTAGAAGACCAACCATTAAGGAACACCTCCTAGATTCAATAAATATAAAATATAAACATCAGGTGTGTCATTTTAGGAAAAAATCATAAAAATAATAACAGTGAAAAATATTAACATCAATCACATACCCTTGGAAACCTATAATTCCAATGAAAAAATGTGTTAACGAGGCACTTGACCGTGCTCCATTCAAATATCCAAAATAACCCTTAATACTATTTCTTATAATAATTAAATGGTGATAAATAAAAATAACTCCCTAATACCAATTAGTAACATCATATTTTTCATCAATGCATGAGAAATATTTAGATAGATTCTACATGTGTACTCATTCACACCTCGACGAATGCTACAATGTTCTGAAACTTAGCATGTGTCTAAAGATATGATGTGGGGACTATATAAACTGTTAATCCAAGTAATAAAAAATGGATATATAACCAAACATCATACCATATATACATAAATATAATATTATAATCAATATATATAATACATACACTAAAAAATGAAATATATTATATAACTCAAATGTTCGGGGTCCAAATATAGAATATCGACACATCTCCCACTGATCTAGTAAACATACACAAAATGAAAAATTGAATGAAATGAATTTACATGATCATATCACCAAAAGATTTCCTTATAGCATATCAATATCCATATATTAACTGATATGATCAAGCTAGATACAAACATTATAACCTAGACCATTATGTTCTAAAAATAAATATGTAATAGATGATCAGGTTCCCAAGTGAATTTGAATCTTGAGATAGGTTTGAGGACATAAATAAGTAGGGAACCACTAACAAAGTTCCATTCTAGTTATTACATGTTGTGTTATTTTTATGTCATGTACCGAGCTAAATGAAATATATATACTATATAACATATTAAATTAATTCAAAATTCTCCATGATAATCAATTCATATTAATTATTGAGTGCCTTTAACATGTCATTATGAGTACACCTTCATATTATAACCACTTATGTTGGAATGCACACATGTAACATAGGTGAAGTCCATTAATCATCATTGATCCTCATGTTCATTTCCAAGGTCAGCCTTGTGTTATTTATCAAGAGTTGAAATGTATATTTTCTTTAGTATCACTTAATGTTACCTCATTCCATAATATGAAGATTGTATTCACACACACACTAATATGTGGTACACCATGTCATATACCCATGTTTTATGTCTCGAGCCCAGTGCCACTCAAATGTACTCTATGTCTGGTTAGCCACATTGACGCAAGTGCATCCCCCTGAATGCTAGAGGCTTCCAACTAGAATTGAGGGCCTAAGGTGTTTCCATGGAAAGACTATTCCCTCAATACCATAGGTAATCTCAATTGATAAATATAATAATAGGTTAAATGGGTAAGAAACATTATAAATAGAAATTACAATAGAATAAGTAGATAGTGAATCCCAAAAGATTGTGATTATGTTTGTTATGTGTGTAGACAATTGGAAAACATGTAAACAATGAAGCATGATATACATTATATACCAAAAAAAGGAATACAATACTATCTAATCATCCTAATCACTCTCCCATTTTTATGCACCAAAGCACAATCGTATGTAAGAATGTAAGACCATGTTTCTAAAGAGTACACTTCCATTATCATCAACTAGATACATATAATCTACCTATGTACCAATGGTGGGCCAGATAATATGTGGGATAAATTTTATAAGGTCACCACCAATGGAATTTTTAACATCCATTATTTTTAACATAAAATTTAATAGTGTATAGGAATTCATTTATAAATGTTAATTTGTATATTGATGTAAATACCATTACACCAACTTTAGCCTCACATAGTGTCTAAACATGTATCAATTTCATTAGTTAGTTATTTTTTTGTTTATATATTAATTCACATGAGTTACAACCCACACCGAAATCATGTTATTACAATATTAATAATGATGGATCCATGATGTAACAAGGAATCCTATAGTAGTGGTAATAATGAAAAGAATACATGAAAATAACTAAGGAATCTTTGACCACAAGTTTCATGTTAACTCAATAATAATATGTGTCACTTCTATATATTGGTTTGAGTGTAATACAAGGGGATTCTATCATTTAATACACAATAATATGATTATAATTGATTCTAAGGATTTCAACCTTGGTAAAAATGAGATAAGAAATGACTAGACCCAATGGGTGTATCCATATTTCCTCATTTTTGTAGACATCACACTGGATCCCTAGAGTATATCTATGGAATTCTATAATGATAATTGAGGTATTATATAAATTCATATACGGTATCTGCAAGTAGAAAAGTATTGAGTTTTGAGGTGGGTATCATCCATGGTAACTGACATCCTTGAATCATAATATCATCCACGAGTTCTCAAGGAATTACCTCGGGAATCTATGGATATCTTGATCATAAACAATCCAATAATTAGTAATTGTTTCATATTCAATAGGCACTATATACATGATTCATTTAATTAATTATTCCAAGTAAAACTCATGAATCTTAACAAGTCATTTGGTTCAAGCTGTTTACATTCATTTGTGCGACATGGAATAAAAAGGCATGCCAACTTTTAATTCTTATGCTACATAATATTTAGTTAGATTAACCTTAGTACCATACATATGAATCAAATTGTGTTCTACAGATATGAGACCATGTCATTCATTTTCATTTAATATAGGCCATGTGGTATATATAAAATTCATTCCAATTACCATTTAAATGTTCATGACTAGTTTTGTAACACATACCATTTAATGGATAACTTATATTGTCACATGTAATATCAATTAACCATTTATTTATTTGACTAAATAGTTACCTTTATATTTTTCTTGTTGATATACACTCCAATAGTGGTGAAAATATACAAAATAGGCTACTAAAACATACTTATGGAAACACCATACATGTGGTGGAAATCACTAAGGTCACAAACTCCAATAAATATATGATACTATATTGAACGAGATCTACAATATGACCATGATGATTATAATCAAGAATCATGAATTTAATATTCAATGAATGATGAAATCTTAACACATAAATAATAGAAATTTATAAAATGAAAAAAATGGGGGATTTGTCATAGAAAACATACTTTTAGATTGTATAACTCTACTCATCCAATATCATCCATTAACATGGAATGTATTGAGTGAAATATTATGAATGGATGAAAACATTTAAAATATGGTATATGGGAGTACATATTAATATATTTTTTAGGAGAATTAATAATGTCGTATGACTAAAATTGAAATGAATGCATACCTATGTGAATCCAAGATGAGGAATGTGGATCAAACCCGACTACTGATGGTGAATCTATATCCATTCCTAGAAATGAGGTTTGAAAACTGAAAATGGGAGAAGTGGGAGAACCTTGTGATGGAAATATGAAAAAGAAAGAGGGGTGAGGTTAAGCCTTCATTAATGGATGCATGTTCATTTCTCCAAAAAAAATAGGGGGTGCATGGTTTGGTTGCAAGGTTAACCATATCATGTGAAAACTGTTCCAGGATCACTACCTTGGATATGCACCCAAATGGTTAGGCTATAGTGTTAGTGAAATAGTGCCCCACCCATGGGAATCTATTTTTCTAAATACTGCTAATAATTCTCAAGAGCATATGGAAAGTGGCACATAGTTAAAGAAAACTATTTTCCCTACATCACACCATTGTCCAGCCCCCACATTATTATGAGAGACCACGTAAGCTAGGTGCATGCCTTCTACTAACTGTGTTTCCTTGTGTTATTCTTCATAGGCTTGGTTTCTGATCTATGAACAAGCCCTAGAAACACCTAAAAGTTTTTAAACCACATTTAGATTACATATTATGACCAAAATATTGAATTAGAAAAAATTTAAAAGGATCCATATCTAAGGAAAAAACTATGTTCTTAGGGTATTTTTCCTTAATGAAACTCATCCCCAAGATCACCTTCAATTTCCTATGAATCCTTTTTTGAAAACATCTCTGGACACATGCCATGTAAATAATCATCCATCTCCCAAGTCCCTTATTATACAGAACCTTGATGCCATGAAACCCATACTAGAGGAATATACTAGCCTCATAGATACATAATGATATTATTAATGATGCATATAGTATACTCATTAAATAGAGAATCTACATCTAACAATGCCTCCCCAGGATTAGAAGTATGGGAATGGTTGGCATGATATTTGTGATGCACTGAAATGTGGAAGATGTCATGCATGGAAAATTACCTATATCGTATTATAAAATTATTTTATAAAAACATAATATCTCTTGAATCTAAATTGTTTTGATATAATAACAAATAATATTTTCTTTATTTTGTATCTATCTATGAACAAGACTGGTTGATTACTCTATAATAACATAATCCCCGACCTCAAACTCTACAAGTCGATGACGACAATCGACATATTATTTTTCTGTAGACGAAGAAGTATAATTATTCTTCTAGGATGTATGAAGCTACTTTGATGTATCTTTGACAATATGAGGACGTAAGAAGGCTCCATCTCAAACCCCTTTCCGACATAAGGGAGAACGACACAACCTACCATACAGTGCCTCAAAAGGATCCATCATATTTTTTTCTTGAAGATAATATTTTGGTTGAACTCAATGAGAGGTATATGCTTCTCACAAGAACCACTGAAATAAAGGATTCATTCTCCAAAAATTTCTTATAACACATGTATGGTCCGTTCATACTAGATATCGGTCTGAGGGTTAAAGGATGTTCTTAAAATTAACTATGAAACTAAAGCATCATGTAACCCCATACAAAACTATTCTCTTACGAGTGTGGCCAAATTCGAAATGATAGTATGATAGAAGTTGTGTAGTCTTATGATCACATAGATATGGAACATTCCTTGATAATCAACTAACATTGTCTCCTAGTTAGGATGGATTTTTTATACATTCATCAGTCCGTATATGACAACCAATAAAATGTAACTACCTCTAGGAGACCTTTGTAAAACAACTACATAACCCATAGAAACATCTTCCAATTTATATTGTTGGTAGTATGAAGCCATAACAATCTTGTAGCTATCTAGTTCCCCTCCATCGCCCGCTGATAGGAGGATCACCTAGTAATAATTCGAAATCGTTGATTCTTCATCACAGACTACCAATATTTTCATCTTATATCATGATACATATGGGAAATTCTGGGATAAACATACCACTGATAAGTTTGGGACAGTCATAGAAGTTACTCTTTCATAAATGTAAGAACATTTAAATTTACATGCATATAGGATTTAGAGTCTATCCATAGACCAATCTAGATGTGATTCTTCTTTGAAAATACAATCATGGAGAACCATGTTTTCGGGATCTGAAAATTACCTTCACATTACCCACTCAGGGTGTAAAGTGGTAACTTTCAATGTTGCAAGATTATAATTATTGTGAATATCTTGAAACTGCATATGAATAATAGAGAATACATTCATTAATTTCAATTCATCACTAGAATACCATATTACATGTTCCTGAGTTTTCCCACATAGCTCATAAACTATGGAATTTCCCTTTCAATGTGTATTGGAAAGCTCAAAATCAACGAAATTTAAATATTAAACCCATAACAGTTGTCTTATATACAATTATTGATGTGTAATGATTGATTTTTTTAATCTTGTTGTATGTGTACACCAAAAAGAGTTCACCTATAAGATAGTGTCTCCAAGGACATAAGGAATGGAAAATAACTGTTAGTTTAAGGTAATGTGTCGTGTGATTTCTCTCATGAGGAACATGATACTGAGATCCTTATGTAATGAATATAACCACATACATTTTTAATTAACCTATACCGATGATATATTCATCACATAACACTATATAATCTCTTCCATGGTATGGAAAAATTAGAATCAGTGCTGAAAAAAGTCTTTCATCCATCTTATAAAATGATTTCTCACACTATTCTGACCATGGAAACATAATTCACTATAATATAAGAATATCAACTGCTAGAAATTGTGAGATATGTTTGGTATGAGATTCCTATAATTTCCAGTATTCCCCAAGAAACTCTATATATAAAAGACATTCTTGGGATGGTACTACGAAAACATAGATCTTACCTTCCCTAGGTTAACAAATACCCAAGATTCTGAGATAATATGACCTAGTAAAATAAAATTATAAATCTATATGTTTCACATTGAAACATTTTCACATATATTATGATCTCTCAGTGTTTTCAAAATAATCTCATGGTTCTTATCATGGTCACTATGAGTGTGATAATACAAAAATATTTCATCCACAAATACAATGGAAAATGACTCCAAATATGGGTGGTACAAACGATTCGTCAAAGTATTGAAAATTGAAGAATAATTAAAAAAATTAAAAAAACGAGATAATCACACAAAAAATACATTATATTGAATTTTTTATGGGGTATGTGTGAGGGTTTAACATTCACCTGACTATAGCCTAATCTTACATTGATCATAAAGACATACATAGATCGTTGAAGTTGGTCAATGAAATCAACTATTCATGGTATTGGGCACTTGTTCTTGAATAAAAGCTAGTTGAAACATTTATAATCCACACATAAATGAAGGTTATCGTCCACCATCTTTGAAAAAATCATGTTTGAACCCCAAGAGTATGTTCTAGGACACATTGAACCATTAAACTATAGATATTTCTACTATCTCATATGATCCTGGAGCTCAGTAGCTTTCATATTGTACATAGGAATGAACACTAGTTCTATTCATACAACATGAAAAATTCTAATATGTACCATTATCTCAAGTGGTAATCCAGTAAAATAATCTCGATCGGCACCCTTGAAATGATCTATTATATGAGGAATTTCTAATTTTTTTACTCCCTACTCCTCCGTCAAATCACTTGTAATCTGGTTGGTCACTCCACTAATCACATGACGCCCTAGTCTATCCCTACTATCATGAATATCCCACACACCCTTGTTTAGAAAACATCTACCCTCTTGTGATGTAAAGGATATCCTATGGAAATAGTATTCCATAAAGGCATGATATGGACCCAACCTATCCATCCTAGGAATGAAATCAAATCATGTTATCATAAGAAGAAAGTGTTCCCACATGAAATGGTAATTTCCCATCTTAGGTAGAAAGTCCCTACATTGGAGTATTCTCTCGGAATGTAATACCAATGGTGTATCTAGGGAAAATAATCCATAATTATAATGATGTTACAAAATGATACATTCCATGATCAATAAAATGGTTAAGGATTTTTAATAACCTATACCAAATACGAAAGATATTATAGTGGAGAATATTATAATAGTACCTCATACTGTAGATGTTCATGCACTCTGATACTAATGTATTGGCTATAAAACATGAAAAATTCCTATTACACAACATTGTGTTGTAAATGTACTTCCATTGGTATTTAAACTCTGTTATCATTTATGATGAAGTGTTTGGAATGAACATTACCTCCTCTTAATCTATATCAGTCAATGCTACAGTAACGCCCCATATGATGAAATGACAAAAACCGCCCCATGATGGTAGAGTTATCCAAAAAAAACTTTCTTTATAATTGGATGGAATGGTATGAAAAAACATCTGATGAATCCCCATACAGTCACAATCATGGAACACCATTGGGTCTCTATCACATTGAGGCCTTAGATTCCAATACCTTCCATACTGATGGAATATAACTGAGATGTTTGTGTGGTTACTCTAACTGCCACAACTTTGACATGAAACCTCATTTGTAATTTTACTACTACAATATAAACTACATTTATTCCTTGAAACCGATCCTCTGTGCACAGTAATGTTTCTTTATGATAGGCTTCACTCAATTATAAGGTTATGATTAACAATCTCAGAGAATTTAGGTAGATGAATAACATTCAACATGGTATGGATGGCATACTAGATCCCATCCTCAAAGCATCTATTAGGAAATAGATCATCTCCTTCTAGAACTGTTGTGAGGTGTTGCAAAACTATAATATACTGTGATTAATAAATTAATGACATAGTTCCATAATCTAGATGGATGGAATCTCTATCTCATTCGGTTCTCACTGAACGATGAATGATGTAGTCATAGAGGTAAGCTGAAAACCATCGTAGGCCCAGACCTGATGACAACCGACCTAGTTAATTACATCCAACCCTTGATTGTTTGAGTCATGCATCATATTATTGGAAATAATGACCCAGTTATTTATAGTCATGTTTATATTATCAAATAAAGATAGGTAGGAATCTTGAAAAGTCTTAGTAGGTAATGGAATGAAAGACTGAAAAATGTGGGAGGATGTTTCTTCTCTAACTCAGGGGTTATATTATCTATTACATGTGGGGGTCTGGGAGCACCATTTATTGGTTGAAAATAATGTAAGCAACTATCGTGAAGTTTAGTGTTAGTAGAAAGATCAGGTCTAACTGGAAGTTCATCAAGTGTAACATTTGGTGGTAATATTAGTAGCTCTGGGCCCACCACATTTGAAACAGGGTATTTTTCACACATCTATCGCACAATGCAATGAAATCATGGTTGAATATGTCAATGAATGCAATGTATTCAACTTAAATAAATCATCATGCAGGTAGATACACTATGGGAATCATAATGAAAGAATAATATATCACTACCTAGGGTCAACTACCACAACTACCCATCTGAATCAATGTGTATTAGTATGTTCTCTTGTTTAAATATTTTGGTTTCTAGTCGATGAAGAGTAAAAATGAAGATTCCACTTCATTTAATGGAAAAAATTGTTAGTATTTCAATATTTTATATTTATTCTTCTATTTTATAATATTATAATTTAATGAATGGATTAAAATGTATTTTAATTTCTATTAAATCAAGGCCCAGAAAACTTTCCACTAAAATTGATAAGCATTTAGTTTCTTTTTAACCCTGTCTATATTCTCTCTCAAAATGTAACTTGTTATGTATGGTGCCTTGACATGGTAAACTACCCATTCCAACCCATGATAGCCTATACACCTAATTAATTGAAACTATTAATCATTATATCATAGACAATGAGAATGAATGGATTATGTATATATATATATATAAGGATCACTCAACAGTATTAAGAAGTACATGAAATGAAAGAAGGAAATGATCCTTTTTGTCATTTCATATGTATTTAAAGAGAATTTTAGGTTCCTACTAGGTATCTTGTAAAACATAACCACTCCCTTATATTACCTTCCAATGATGAATTGAAATATTCAATAAAAATAATAACTATAACCATCACTAATATTGTGTGTCACACAATGATGAAGAGATATCAACATTGAGTTTATCACCAACATTGGATATTTATGACAAAGAATGAATTATAAACAAGATTATAAGTTTTCCTAATCCTCTTTCTATTGTATAAAAATAGTAAATCAAGAAAGGAAATTCATTGAGACCATTTTGTGACATCCCAAACTCGGGTTCCACACAAAGGGACTCTGAGACTGGTTGGCCACATCGCCTCAAATGGATCCCCCAAAATTTTATATTTTTTAAACTAGTAGTGTGGACATAGGTTGTGTCTATAGGGAGACTATTAACTCATTTCCAAAGTGAAGCAGAATAGAAAAATATAAAAAATGGTAAATAAAAGAAGTTGTATGTTAAATAGATTGTACAACATATGAAACTGATAGTGATACCCATAAGATGATATAATATATGTCATGTGTCTACAAAACTGAAAAATAGTAAAACTTGGATGTAGGGAACACATTCTATATAAATGAAGAAAAATAAAAAAAAATCAATGCTTCCCAAGCACTGTCTTAGTAACCTGCTTCCAACTAAATCCTAACCAAGCACGAATGATCAGGTGTTCAAGGAGGGTCGATTCCCTTTTTCAGCACCTACATACATATAATCTGCATTAGTATCAATGTCAACTCAGGTAGGTTTTCAGTTAAATAATAATAGGACACCATAAATTATATCCATAACAAATATTCCATGTAATAAAAAACTAAAATAGTTGACAGGAATTCATGTAAAAAAAGTATTATGGTAATTTTAAAACCCTAGTACCTGTTTCAGCCTCAGATGTTTTCTGAACGTGCAACCATTTCATTAATTAATTATGTTCTCATTGATATAGTATGTCAATTGAGGTTTAACCAACCATGAAATCACGTCATGATAATAGTAATAATGAAGGATCAAATATATAATAGGGAACATTGTAAAATTATGATAATAAAGAGGATCCAATGTAATAACCATGGCTTCCTAGACCTCATGGGTCAATCCTACTAAGTAACAATATGTATCCTGCATATAGGGGCATCTAGGTGTAATCCATGGGGAATATATAATATAACTCCATTATAATATTATTCTTAATCAGTCCAAGGAGTTCATCTATAGTAAAATAGGACAATCAATAACTATTCCAAATTGGTGTATTAATAGATCCTCATATCCATATTCAAAATGTTGTATCCATGGTGATTATCAAAGGCATCCTATAATGAAAATGGATGGGTCCTATAGTGTCATACTAGGAATTTTCATGTATTAAAATATTGGGCTCTAAGTTGGGACTCATCCTAGGAATCCAACATCCTTGATTTTGAATATCACCAAAGAGTGCTCATGGAATTCCCATGTGAATCCAATTATTAATCAAGTATTAACACCCCAATAATACTAAATAAGTTCTTATGAAATATGAACCATATACATTATTTGTTTATTTAATTAAGCCATGTAATACTGATGCCTCTTAATATGTCATTTGGTTCAAGATCCTACCTTTCATTACTGTGGAAATAAATAAGTAGCCACACAACAATTTAGTACATATGTTACATAATAATTAATTAGGTTCATAATGATGCCTTCCATAACCATGGTAAGTTGTTTTACAGATATAAAACCAAGTCATTACATTATAGATTAAATAGGTCAGGTGATATATGAAATATATTTTCAAATTACCATTTAAAGGATCATTGATTTATTTAAAACACATAACTTAGAAGGGTCAGGTGATATGTTCACCTGTAATAGCCATTAATAATTTATTTATTTAATTAAATAGTAAACTTTAATATGGTTAATTAAAAACGTAACCAAATGGTGGAATAGATAGATCGAACACAGTAAAAAAATTATGATTATTGAAACACCCTATATGGTGTAGAATGCATTGATATCGTAACACACAATGACGTGATGATAAAAAACAAAATGTTCTCTAGAATATGGGAATCATGATTTTATCAAAAAAACATGAATATAAAAGGCCATTCCAAACTAAATATGTGAACTCACACTAAAATAATTTATTAAATGAAAAAACATGAGGGATAAGTCATAAACCACATTCAATATTAATGTGTGACACTACTCATCTGGCATCAAACATTATTTTTTTATGGATGATAAGAAATATAAAGAATAAATAAAATCCATTAAAATAGGGAATATGAGTCTCCATCTAAATAATTTCATCAATATAATGAATAATAAAGAATTACTAAAAATGAATAGTGTACATACTGATGTGTATACAGTGTGAGGAATGATGATCGAATATAATATAAAATGGTAAATATTTATCAAAACCAATGAAGGAGGGTTTGAGATATCAAAAACTAATAGGCAAGAGTTTTTTGTGATGAAAATAGAGAAATTAATGAGGGGTGATTTTGAACATTCAGAAAGGATAATATGGTTATTCTATTGAAATATAGGACTCATGGTTTTGGCTGCATTGTTGGAAATATTGTGATCCAACCATGAAAGGATGAATACCATCGAATGGAACTCTCACGGTTAGGAAAAATGATTACAAAAACCATTTGACATACATTTGAATATAATCTTATTAAAACTGTCCAAATGTCCCATGGGTGTGCTGCCCCTATCACTTGGTTAGGGAAAACAGTGCGCACTACTTCACCCCACTATCGTGACCCACTTGGTTTAGGAGATACCATGTGGGATGGGTCACACTATATCTACATATAGTGAAACACTTCGATTTTATCCAATAGTTGGGGTTATATGTTTCTAACAAAATCTATACTCCCCCAAGAGATTTAGGAATTCATAGGGAATCTATATTATGTACCAAATTATAAATAATTACATATTTAGAATGATCCATACCAGAGATAAAAAATAGTTTATTGCACTAGGTGTATCTCATCCTCAAGACATCACAATAAACCAAATGATAGATCATGGGTATTGTCAATATCAGAACATCATTTAATACCTATGAGGGGTATTCCTAATAAAACTTATATGTACTAGCATCAACGATTAATAAAAAGAAATGAAAATCAATGGAATATCCTCAATGTATCCTATGTTCTAACCTTCATAAAACTAATATTTAATGGATCCTAAATTGAATAGTAAATGGTTCATCGTGTAAATCCTCATGGGTATACTTGGTATCAATATAAGAGATCTAAAATCCTCTCTCAGAATATAAAATATGTATTATAAAGGATATACTCCCACATGAATCCTATTACCCCAATATGATTCATGGAAATTTTTTTGAATTTATTTTTTCTACTAATATCTCCATTTCAATCCCATTATCACAGGGAATTCAAAATGGTCACAATGTATTTGAGGAATCCCTACCACTCTGATAATGAAAATATGTTTGAAATGACATAGCTCTAATTTTAACTCTTAGGTACCACCAATTTGTTGCTACTCCTTCATCATCCATGGCACTGGATACATGAAAATACATCAATCGTCACCCAATATAGTTTGAGATCAGATCACAAACACAGTAGGAATTATAGGGTCAAATAAATCTCAATAGAGGATTCCTAGGTTCAATAATAAATCACATCAATACTACTCACTAAAACATATTACTAGCCATCTGAGGAAATCACATAACATCATAAATAAACATAAAAAAGTATACAACTAGGATTATTCAATCACCCATGCTATTCATTTTTTTACTTCCCAATAAGGTGTATTCATTTGTTTTGGTTCTACGGTGAAACATCCAACTATCTCCACTAATGTCCATACACAAACACTAAGGGTACCATGTATAATAATGAACCAACACTAGTCTCGTTGGTCAATACACATTAGAGGCAGTGTGTTCCCAGGATTTCAAATAAGTTTTTCAATCAACACACTGTTGTGGAAGGATATGGCATGCATCAGTATCATCATCATTGAAGAAAATCATCACTGAAAATTCATGGTACATCACATATATATATATAAATGAATTTTCTCATGGACCATCACACTCACACCAATCAAACCTTGGGTTATTCTCTTAACCAACACATACCATTTTCCTATTGTGTAACCATCAAGTATATAAAAATATGATGGGACCTATCATGTAAACATAGGGATGTTTATATCAAGACGTACAACACATTAAATGGGATTATTCCACATGATCCTAAAAAATTATTAAAAAATTAATAATATTTAATTCATTATAGGAAAAACACATGTATGTGTCTATATGTCTCAAATCTCGGCCTTGGCCATCAGTGGTGGAGGATTAATGTTGGGGACCTAAAATACACATTCTCATGTTGATTATTCAGATAGCTCAATGCATCCCATTTATCATTCATTGAAGTAGAATCAATTAATTCCAATTTAAAATTACAATTATCCAGGGGGATCTATATATGGTGGTGGGCTAGAAATCGCAT
Organism: Viscum album; assembly: GCA_963277665.1. Taxonomy (NCBI): domain Eukaryota; kingdom Viridiplantae; phylum Streptophyta; class Magnoliopsida; order Santalales; family Viscaceae; genus Viscum; species Viscum album. Next base: position 1,349,565,197 of record OY728147.1, on the reverse strand, counting down.
ACCATATATCCAATGCATAACATTTATTGTGCTGGTATATGAGAAACCTAAAAACATTTTAATAATTCCAATATATTAAAATAGTTGGTTGAAGACTCCATCCAAGATCTGTTATAACACACCCTTGATTAAATGTTATTACACTAACACCAATATCTTGATTTCACTCTCAACCATGAAATTTTTTTATGTACAATAATTTTTTAATAAATATATATTTAAAATAACATTAATTTTTTTCATTCATATTAATGTAAATGATGAACATATTATAAGGTAACCTCATCATATTGAAGTCACATCCTATTTAACAAGAATGGTCTACCTCATCGTAAGGATTGTTACTCAAGAAACATCACTCACACATGAATCATAAATAATAAGCAAAAAAAGAAAATTTATGTGTAACCTAAATAAATTCTCCATGTGATGTACCAATTCGAAATATTGAGTGAGATTGTGTGGATTCTATCTCAATATATCCTCCAAATTTTATAATTAAAATCCCCATTAGAGTCACATTCTACTTTAATTCCCCAGTTTAACTTTATAAATTACCCTAGAAAAATGAAATACAGAATTAGAAAAAAACAAGAGAAAAAATAATTATTGATATATAACAGAGAACATTATCTTGAATTAAGAAAACTACAAATAAATTAACACGAATCACAAAAGGGGTATATGGGGAAATGGGGATATCAACTGTGAGGAGCTAGCATATAGGAGAGGGAAGTAAAAGGGGAATAAGGTTTAAAGGATCATAGTGGGAATTCATAAAAATACATCATTAATATCACAAATGGTTTTCAACATCTTTTTACAAAACCCTATTCCATCAATTAAATATGATATATCTAATAAAAACCCAATTTCATAGTTGGATACAATGGTTCTCCATACGTTACACTAATAATATGGGAGTTATTTTATTTTCTAGAACCATTCATACTGTTATTCAACTGTCATATGTAAACTATTCTCTAATCCTCAATACTAAAACATGTTGCACAATTAACCATGATATATACATGGTTTTCTAAAAACTATGATCTAAAACTACAAAAAAATAGTTCTCCTTAGAAATTGAATGTTAACCTATAGTACCTCTAGTTCCTATGTTGCGATATCTTTTACTATGATCAAGTATGTTTTCCACCTTTTAATGGTCCCCTTTTGTTTAAGAATCATTAAAAGAAGTTTTGTGGGGGTTTACTGTTGGTTTCAAGTCGTGTACCTGTAGTACACACCGTGTACATAATGAAAAAAAAGTGTACGTTGTAATGGATTCATGTCGTGAAGCGGTGGTCATGTTGTGAGCTGGTACACATCTTCTACAAACGGTACACATTGTTTAATGTTTATATTTTATTATTTTAACTATAGGTGATGAGTTTTTTGGCAAACTTATCTAGTGTGGCCTTCTTGTCTTGAAAAAATGGTACACCTCATGAGTCGGTGAGCACTTATCACAAAGTCACACATTTGGAATTTTTGCTCAGTTTGTTCATTCCATAAATCTTTTCTATTAACCCTAGTCTCTCTCTAGCCAATTTTTAGAGGCACAACATCTTCCGGAGTGGTCCGATCGTCTTATGATCTACATTGCATTTGGGGTTTATCTCTCTGAGTAAGTGTTCAGTTAGATCTTCTTCTCTTTCCTATTGGTTATGAGATCTGTTCCTATTATGCATATATATTGGTTTTTTGTATTTGAATTAGGTTGAGATTTTTTTTGTTTATTTCCTAAGGTATGTAAGGCCGTATCTTTGAATAATAATCGTAGTTTTTGTGAGCGTTCAATATCCTATGTTGGGTTTCATCAAATCCTTTGAGGTATGTGAATTCTCTCTAGACTCCTATAAGTATAATTTATTAGAATGATTCAAAATTTAATGAATTCTTCTGAATCTAATGTGAATTGGTTGTTGATCACTTTTTGGAATTCTTCTTGAGTAAAAGTTTGTGAAATCATGAAAAATTGGGATTTTGAATGAGTTCATTGGTTCATGGTTTTGAAATATAGATGTTAAAATATGGATTTTTTTATATTGTTGGAAAATGAATTGGATTATAATTTTTTTAATAAAAAGGAATAATATACTAAAATGAAATGATGCTTTGAAATTAGATGTGATTTTGTTTTCAATAAAAGATCAGTTTAATTAAAGTTGTGTAATCTGGTAATGTTTATATTTGGAATAAACAATGTTGGTTCGAGTTCAACTTTAACGGGACCTGAATAAGGGAGGAGAGGCATTGGGGTACAAGGTATGTCTCCCTAGATCGGGGGTGGGATTCAGTAGGGAACAAAGAGATTGGAAAAGAGAGCACTAATGAGTATGGAACTGTAAAACGAAGCATTCATGTGTTGGTGTGTTGTGAACTATAGAACATGTCTTCAAAAATAATAATCATAATTGTTTTATAAGATTTTATCTATAATTTTATAGAAATTAAATTTCTGAAAACTGGTTTCATTTACAATCTAGTTCACTAGGATATAATTGGTTTTTTAACATGTTTATATTTTTATATAAACTGTTTTGGTAAATTGTTTTATATAAACTATTTTATATAATGTTCTAACCATTATATCATAGTTGAATGAGTAGTAAAGTCAATGGGGAAAACTTCTTGAGTTCTATATTCACCCCTTCTTTGGAACATTGGAGTTTTTTCAGATGATATCTTTTGGGACATGGGAAAATGTAATGTTTCACATGTTTTAGAACAGCCTCATGATACATGGGTTGTTTGGTGAATGAGTAGCTTGGAGCATGTGGACCATGGAATCCTGTGGTCACTAGAGAGTCATTAGTTTTTTATCCTCTGTTTACATTTATAATTGTTTAGTCTTCTTTTATTGCAAACATTTATGAGGTTTTTAGATACATGATGTTGTTGAGTTCCATTTCTTTTTTCATGCATCATTTAGTGAATGGATTGGTTATAGTTGTTCGTTAATTTGTTTATTTAGTATAGGGTAAATCATCCCCCAATTACTTTGAAACCCTTAGATATTTATTGCTACCCTTTGGTTCCTTGGTGACATCTCTTATAGCCATTTAATGACTCAATGTACTCTCAAGCCACTGAGAATTATCGGGTCATTACAAATGGCATGTGCTTTTTCCGTCCCTTCCTAACAAGTAGTCATCAATTTTCATGGTTTTGGAGTTAGAATTATTTATTTTATATTCCTTGGATTTGAATATTAGAAATGAATAGTATTGTAAGAATATGAAATAAATAGCATAAAATTATATAGTTATCCATTTTATCTTGAACTACAAGTTACTAGGTAGTTGGGTACAAAAGGGTTTGGAGACACTTTTATTAGTTTGAAACCACATTGTCATGGGGTTAGCTAAGGAGATGATAGTGACACGAATTATAGAGGAATGAAATCCCACTATGATTGTATACATCATTTTGAGTAATGATTCATGTTCTAAAAACGTGTAGATTTTTTAAATAGTACGAAATACTTTTTCAAAAGAAATATTTCAGAAAAGGAAATGGTTCTCATATTTTGAAAATGGTTTATTTTTAAAAAAGAATGTTGAATGATTTCAAAAATGGTTGGACATTTAAAAAGGTTGTTTTTGGAAAACAATGTTTTAATAGTTAATGTGATTGAATTTTAAATACTAAGACATCAGTTGCTAGAGAGTGAGATATAGAGATTTTGTCATTTGTTTAGAAAATGGCACCCTATAAGAATCATCGAAACCACCCTGAAGAAGCTACAACGAATGTTGTTTCACCTAAACCACCAATGAACAAAGAAAAGGATCATAGTATTGTTCAATATATTCAAGCTACAGATATGGTGAACTAGAGGAATGAGCCGATCCATGTGGATCATACAATCTAGTTCACGAAGCACAATCAATATAACTTCCAGGGTGTTGATCAACCCGATAAAGAATAGGTGGTATGAATAAGATGAATCATATCATCAATATCATCAGCACACCATCAGATATCAACGTAAACATAGTGAATTATTTGATTGAGGATCATTCATTATTGTGGTTGGTTTTAACACTGCCTGTTATATTGGTTGAGGGAATCACATTGAAGGATTTTGAAGAATTGTTCAACAAACAATTATATCCACACACATTCAAGATCTACAAAATGAAATAATTTTTTATCACGAGGTAGGATAATATTTTTTTCATGGAATATGTGGATAAATTCATGAATTTAGTGAAAATTACAACAGAATTTGTGGCATGTTCATCATTGAAGGAACACATATTCGAATCAGGGAAATGGTAGGATATTGAATCAATGATTTCGGTGCTCTGTATTACTGATTATATAGAGATACTGAATAGTGTAAAATTACTAAACATGATAACTCAGGATATATGGTAGTAGGTATGATGATACCTACAGGTAATGGTGGGAACTCAGAATGTTGAGAGCAAGTAGAAAATGGAATCCTATTTCCATTGTGGAAGTGGAAATCAGAACCAGATAGCTGGATCAGTGAACCTACCTCCACAACCAAAGTTCAAGGTAGGTTGTTTTCAATGTGTTAAGTTTGACCAAAAAAATAAACAGTGTACTACACAACCTATAGGATGCCATAATAACATGAATATTGGGAATCATCAATATTAAAATCGCAAGGCTCTATGGTCAAGTGCTCAAGATACTTATCAGGTGTCACAGGGATCATATGCATCGATAGGGAGAGGAAAATTGAATCAGCTTCATCAGCAATGAAGAGATATCCATGGTTATTCTAGAAATACTATGACTCCTCAATCTGTGAATTATCATCAAGGAAACAATGAGGACAGTGAAGCATCAAAGTAATTATATGGAGACGAGTTTATGATTTTAAATGATCAAGCTGACTATCTATGGTGAGACGTACAATTCTTTTTTATTCTACAATTGAGAATGTTCTATTAGATACTAGTGCCTCCAAATCATTCATTTCATCTTGTGGTGTTGATATTCTATGTTTATGTTTATAAATGATTCCTTCTATTATAAATCTGGAATCTTCCCTTGTATAAAGGTAATGTTAAGCCTTTGTGTGTAGAAAATGTACTATAAATATTGACGGAGTTGAGCTAAAATGGGACTTCTCGGTGTTGGAAATGTACGTCTATGATGTAATCCATTAAGTGGGGTTATTGAAAATATTTAAGGCTCGCATAGAATATTATATGTGAAAATTTAGTTTTATGACTACGAAAGACATCGATTATCTCATCAGAGAAGAGAGTATATTAATGAAAGGTTAAAAGAACTTGTTGGCACCAGCGGTGGTAACAATATCTTATCAGTTGGAAGTCTTTACATTGACATCATTGGAATTGATTAAGAAAAGATAGTTTTTAGTAGTTGTGGATCAATTTTCCTATGTGTTTTCCAAGAACATATCATGGTTACCAACTCAATGAGGAGTATAGTTTACGATTGATAACCTTCAAGGGAACAATCCTATTTCAATTATTTCCTAGAGGATGGAACCAACATAGTTAAGGGAATTTAAATTGAATTTGTATTATTTGGAGAGAAAGGATGTTATTTGGACATGTACGTCTCAGTGGGAATTATCAATATTGTTTAGGAAGAAATTAAATGGAACTCTTCGGTTGTGTGTTGATTATCTAAGCATAACCAAGTTACAATAAAGAAAAATTACCCACTACCATGCATTGATGATCTGTTTAATCAATTAAGGGAGCTTAGTGGATCTCTAATATTTAATTGCAATTAGGATATCACCAATTTCCAGTCTAAAAAGAAGATATAGCAATGACATATTTTAGAAGAAGATATTTTCGATATGAATATGTAATCATGCATTTCAATTTGTCGAATGCATATTTGGTATTCATGGATTTGATGAATTGGATATTCATGTGATATCTGGAATCTATTGTTAGGGTGTTTGTGGATGACATCTTAGTGTATTCAAAATAATGGAATGACCATGAGAACACTGGGAAACAATGTTGGGAATCATGCGAGATCATTTTTTTTATGACATACTATCAAAAAGTGATTTTTTAGTACAAGAGGTACACATTAGTGGCCACATGATTTCTCAAAATGGTGTTTTAGTGGATCCTAAAATGAATGAATTTGTTATCTCAGGGAATCCATTGAAGAATGAAATTAAGATATGATGTTTTCATGGTCTAGGAAGCTACTAACGATGGTTTTCACATGACTTATCAGGACTAGAATAACCAATGGTAGATATGAAAGATAATAATTCTCTATTCCAATGGACATAAGAATGTTTTAATTATTTTTATGAATTGAATTATCATCTTACAGCGACAACAATGCTAACTTATTAGAACCAAAACAGTGGTATATGATGTATTGTGATGATTAAGAATTAGGTTTTTGTTGTTTTCTCATGTTTCTACACAATGTTCTTTCTTATAGTTCATGGATCTTGAGGGTTAATGAGAAGATTTACCCAAGACACGTTTTGGAGTTAGCCGTAGTCATCCATTCTTTGAAAACGTGGATACAATATCTCTTTGTTGATAAATTCAATATGTTCACACATCATAACTACATGAAACATATTTTCTAACAATAATATTGTAATTTGATTCAATGGAGAAGGATAGAGTATCTATAGATTACTAACTTGATGTGTACAATAGAAAATGTAATATAGCAGTGGATGTATTGAGTATAATTTCATATGCTCAGCTGGTGAATGAAGCATTAGATGGATGGTCGTTGATGTCTGTCCTAGCCGACATGTAAGAGTAATGTGTTGACTGAGGTAATGTTTCATTTTTTTGATCTATACGTATTGTTAATTTGATTAATATTCTCAAATAGGCCCAATCATCTAATTCATAATGTATGGGTATGAGTTAAAAACATAATGGTGGGGAGACCATTGAAGTCTTGAAACATGGTGGGAGTTCAATTTTGTGTTTCACATATCAGATGATTGTACCTATGGATTGTCAGAAATAAATCTTTCATACTATCCACCGTTAAATATGGTTTGTACATCATGTCACATAGAATATGTATAAGGTGTTGAAGGCCCAATTTTTTTGGAGAGGCAGTAAAAGGAAGGCGGTCAAGTTTGTTTCTAATTGCATAAAATGTTAGAATGTTAAGGTAGGGCATCAAACACTAGCGGGTATGTTGTCGTCTTTTCCTATCCCAGTGTGGAAATGGGATCATAATGTAATGGATTTTGTTATAGGCCTTCCTAGAACAGTTCAGAAATACAATTCCATTAGGGTGATAGTGGATTACCTTACCATGTCGGCCCATTTCATCCATATATGTGAAACTCATACTACCGAAGATTTTTTAAAATATTATATCCATGAATTGGTAAAGAGACATAGATTTCTAGTCTCAATCATTTTGTATTGAGATCTATGTTTCACATATCATTTTTGGAAATCCTTACGAAAATACCTTGGGACTCATTTGACTATAAGAATGGTGTATAATCCTCAGATAGAAGACAAGTCTGAGAGGATGATACAGATGTTGGAAGACATTTTGCAGGCTTGTGTGATAGATTTTGGTGGCTCATGGAATAGTATAAACCATTACTGGAGTTCTTATTCAATAAAACCAATTAGGCCTCAATACATATGTATCCGTTTGATGTACTTTATGGGAGTCTTTTTTGTTATCCACTATGTTGCGTGGAAACATGTGATACCTCACTAGATGGGTTGAGTCTTGACTAAGAAACAATAAATAAGATCTGGTTTATTAAAACAAGGATGGATGCGGCTCAGAGTCATTAGAAATCATATGCAGATCGCCGACAAAGACCATTGTCGTTCGCTGTGGGTGATCATGTCTTCTTGAGGAAATATCAAAATCTTGGACATCATCATTTTAAACATCATGGTATGTTGTCTCCTTGATACATAGGAAAATATGATATATTGGAATAGTTTGATGAGGTGGAATGTTACATGGAATTACCACCATGGTTCAGTTCAGTGCATATTGTGTTCCATATATCCTAGTTTAAAAGTATCAGACGAATTTGGACCATGTGATCAGATGGGATCATGTCGACCAAGAGCCGGATGAGTAATTGATATATATCCTGCAGAATATTGTCGATATCCTAGAGATTGTCTTGAAAGGAAAAATAATCAGTCTAGTGTATTTTTTATGTATGCTTGGTCAGACATGGATGAGACATGGGAACGAGAGAAGGAAGTGGAAGATAAATCTCTGGAACTCTTTTAGGGTAGTGTGTGTTTTCTACATTCTAAGGACGGAACGACCAATGGTGGGGAGAATTTAGTACCACAGTACCATGGTGGTGACAACATTTTATCTTTATCATGTATTGTTTACCTTTTCTAAGTCCCATATTGATTAATAATCCTTTAGAGTGCTTTTTTTGGGTTTAATACAGGTTTCAGTTCGTGTACCTAAGGTACACACTATGTACCCGACGTACACACCATGTAGCTAGAGTACAGACAATGTACTTGGGGACAGATTCAAGTCATGAGGCAGGTGTCATGCTGTGAGTTGTTACACCTCATGTACCTGAGTTTCATGTCCTGTAATGTTTAGATTTAATTTTTTGTCCCACGGCGATAGGTTTTTCATCATACTAATCTAGCATGGCCTTCACGTTGTGACATGGGGGTACATGTCAGGAGCTGGCCCATTCCCAGCCTAATGTAACACGTTTGGGCATTCCGCTCAGTCTATTCATTTGAAACCTCCTTCTTATAGACCCTAGACTCTCTCTAGGATATTTTCAGAGGAACTACTTCTTCCTGATTAATCAGGTATGCTTTGGATATTTGTTGCATATACGATATGTATCAGCAAGTAAGTGTTCAATGAGATATTCCTCTCCTCTCCTCTTAGTTCTATGATCTATTCCTATGATGGGTATATCTAGGTCTGTTATTTCGATATAGGTTGATATTTGGATTTTTTGTTGATTGGAGAAGAGATCTAAGGCCATTTTGTTGAATAATAAACTAGGGTTTTGTGAGCAATCTTCGTCTTTTGTTGTGTTTCGTCAATACCATTGAGGTATGTGACATTACTCTCAACTCAACTCCGTAGAACTGGTTGGAATTCTTTAAAATTTAATTTAAGCAAAATTTATTGGGATTTCATTATTGGGTACTAGATTTAATCATTCTTGATGGAAGATTTGTGAAATCTTAAGAATTTGTAATTTTTAATGAGTTCTTCGGTTCTGGTTTTTTAAAAATGGATTTTAAAATGGGGATTTTTCATGATTGTTGGCACATGAATCAGATTTTATTTTTTCAATAAAAAGGAATGTTTTATTGAAACTAAATTATTATAAATTGGTTGTGATTTAGTTATCAATAAATGTTTAATTATTTTAATTTGGTTTATTTTGATAATGGAAATATATGGTATACATAGTGTTGGTGTTATTTCTTGTTCAAAAAGCTCTAAATAAGTGATGAGTACCAATGGGGTACAAGGAACGTGACCCAGAATTATGGGTGGGTGTTAGTTGGACACAAAGATATTGGACAAGAGACTTGTCATGAGTATGGAACTATCGAATAAAGCATTCATGTGTGGGTGTGTTATGAACTATAGAATGGGTATGCAAAAATAATAATATTAATTTTTTTATAAGAATTGATGAGTTATTTTTTTTGGAAAATAACAGGAAAAAAACTAGTTTTATTTAATATTTTTTTCATTTTCCTATAATTGATTTTCAAACATATTTATATTTGGTTATAAATTGTTTTGCTAAAAAATTTATATAATTTTTTTTAGAAAAACTCATTTATATATTCTGATAATCGTTCTATCCGAGTGGCGTGAGTAGAGAAGTTATTGTGGAAAACCTACTAATTTTTATACTCACCCCTTCTTTGGAAGTTAGGGGCTTTTGCAGATGTATATTCAGAGATAGGGGCAAAGGTAATGTTTCACATGATTGTAGCACTACCACATGATACATGGGATGTTTGGTGGTTATGGATGATGGATCTTGTGGAGCATGGAGGATTGTTATCTCAGATAGTCATTAGTTTTTTAACAATGTTTTACTTTGATTCTTGTTTTTTCTTCCACAATTGCACAATTTTATGTGGTTTTGAGATACATAAAGTTATAGAGCTTTAATTATTTTGATCATGCATCATTTAGTGAATGGTTTGTTTGTTCTTGTTAGTTTATTGGTTTATTTAATAACGGGTAAATTGTCACACACTTACTTTGAAACCCTTCTACATTTATTACCTGCCTTTGGTTCCTAGGGGAGACTCTAATGTCCCCATAATGACTTGTTTTACCCTCAATGAAATGATAATTAGTGGGTCATTACATAACCCATCTCATCTTCTCGATTCCACACAATTCCTCCTAAATTACAAACACTAGATGATGAACCTTTCATATTATCCTTTAAAACAACCCCAATCAAAATCCAATGCTCTAGAGATATTCATGATAACCTATGGGACATCTTAGGCTTCAAAATATTTCAAAAACAATTATACATCCATTTTTTTTATTTTCAATATGAAACGCAATTGAAAATCTCACCAATCCACGAAATGAAAATTTAAAATACCTCACATTCCCAATTAACCACAATGTTATGAGGAATTATATAAATAACCCATTATAATTATCTCACTGTGTATTCGATAATTATAATCCCATATGCATGTTATAATATATTATATTATAAAAATTGGAAGAAAATTTTGATATATTTTTCTGATTTTCTTGGGAAAATATTAACAACTGATTTAGACATTAATTCACTTAATTTTACTACATCAATGTCTTAAAAAAATAGATTATATTCCCTGTATACCTATAGGTTTAAAATAATTATATAAATCATCTTAAAAAAATGAAATCAAACTAAAAATATAGTATAATAATCATAAATTTCATATCAATAATATATTTATAATTTTATTGTATAACAAACCGGACATTAAAATTGGGGTTAATAGTAATCAATATGTTATTCCCCATACACTTTTCTAAAAACAATTACAAGAAAATTTTATAATGGTTCTATGAGGGATTCCAATATAGATTCAAAACAAATCAACATTTTCATAATATCAAACACATGTGGATATATCTTCATACCTAAACACACATCCTAAAATATAAAATTCACATAATTTTTATAAATATCATATTTACTATGAAATAGGAAATTTGAATTTTCATTTTACAAAGATATCATATTTGTGATTCATGAATCCAACTATCCTCTCAATTCTTGTATGTTCTATATAAATAATCAAAAAAATTAACAATGTAAAAAATATAGTTAATGAAACAATATAATATTATTATAAAAGAAGAATGAAATATAAGATAAAAGAATCCACAAACTCTCCCTGCCTATAAGAACATGTCAACCATTATTATACCTTCGATGTTATACATTATATCCACAAATATACTTTTTAAATGTAAATATGTAATTAATTAGTTAACATATGTGAATAAGAAGTAATTAACTAAATATTAAATATAGATACAATATTTTAAATAACTGAATCAAAAAATAGAATAAATTTTCTAGATCAACTTTTAACTCACACCCATCCATTTAATCTACAGTATCATTTTATTTTTTTAACCTAAAAAATTATTTATAAATTCAAATAATTTTTTTTAAAATTTATTTCTTGTGAATTAAAAAAATTAGGTTATTTCATTGATATATGTCACTATTTCAAGAACATGAAAAAATCATAAAATTAATTGATTTATAAAAACCCTAGGTAGAATTATTAACCTCACACAATGCCCTTTGAAGTTAATCATACAATATATATTTATATTCATATACAAGATTGTAAGGTAGGAATATATTTGTAATGATTCAAAATATACTAATTATTTCCATATAAAAATTCATTGATGCATATAATGTCGACGATGTGATCTAAAAACATGATGCCAATATATTTTGATTAGACACAACATCATCTTCCATAACCATTAGGAATATTTTATTTAAATAGTAGAATAATCCTCAATCCATATTTCTTATTTTATAATCTCTTATTAAGTAGATAGTCATGATTTTTTACCATCACATTCATTACTTCATATAATTTTTCTTTATATTGTTATACTATTTATTTCAATGTTTTCCCTTTTGATATAACTGACCTAGTAATTTTTTCCACCATATTTTATTTTTATTTATATAATTTTTCTTAAATTATGTTATTTATTAAACTGAATAATCATTTATCTTTCAAATCTATATTGAAAATTTATTTTGAATGTATTCTACTAAATTTTATTTCAAACAAATTAGTTCATTATAAAAATATTATAAATTTTCAAAAATACTATATTCCAACAATTTCTTCAATATCAATCAATTTCTGCATAACTTAAACACCATTAACCTATGATAAAATAATGGCATGGTCTATATTTTCTAACATTATAGAATTTTAATATAACCCTCTTCCTTTACATTGAGATTACAATTCAATATATTTGAATATAGATAGTTAATATAAACTTTGATTCTTTAAAATATCCCCTTGGATATGAATTGATTGTTTGAGCCACTCCATATGCTTTATACCTAAGATTATGATATTCATTTTCATCTCATTTCCACCAATATCATCATGTTTAAAGGATATCTTTCATGGTACATGTAATAATAACGATTCATATTATAGAATTTCCACTTTCGTGACGAAATATAATCACTCAACATTCCCTCTATTATAGGTTTCTATGGTGATTTTCCTTTTCAAGTACCATCATGATACTAACAAAAAATTTCAATTTACTCCAATAGATAATGATATTATATTTCATAAAGAAATGAAAATATAAAGGAAATGTCCAGAGACCATGAAAATAATATGTTAATAAATTTTTAAGAAAAAAAATTAGATATACAAAATTAAAATTTGAATTATAATGGTAACTGTAAAATTAATTAACAATTTGAAAATAAAATGTGGAATGGTTTACCTAAAAAACATAAAAGGAATATTATTCCTTTTAAATTGATTTTCAGGTTTTTAAAAATAAATAATTATTCATGCCTCAATATAAAATTTAATGTAATGATGGAATTAAAATCTTAATACAATGAGCATTAAAATTCAGGATAATACTGTCAATTGTGACTTATATTGAATGATGTATTTAGTTTTTTAGATGGATATCTAGATATCTATGTTATTTGATGCAAATATCATGGATTAATTCATTCCAAATTCATTATTTATAATATATACATATATATATATATGTTTTAATTCAATATATGATCAATACATAATTTTTTTTTCGAATTTTATAGTTTTGTTAATATTCGTATAATATTATTTGTGAAATGGATTATTGTAAATTGCATGTTTTGGAGTTTATATGGATACAATTGGAAAACTGAATATTCCTTATGATCCTTTTCATATAGAATTGATTAAATCTCAATAGATCTCCAAGTTCACCAACAAAATATCCAAAATAAGATTTATTTTTTTATTTATTTGGTTGTAGAACACCTTTATGAGTATTATAATATAAAATATTTTGATAAAATAACCTTCTCAAGGTTTAACATATATGATGTTTCCTATATGAGGTTAATATATGTCAAAAACATCAATATCTATTTTAGATTTAAATTTATTGAAATTTTTAATAATTAATTCTCTATAAAATATCTATAATACAATATATAATCATTATAGATTTTAATATTGATGATTTCAAATTCCATGTAAATAAGTATAATAGTTGAAAATTGGTGAGATTCAATTTCATGTTGATATCTCTTTGTTGAAAATTTTGTTATATGAAATGATATCACACATATATATGACTTCTCAATGCATTATAAAGCACCTGAGCCTCATGCATGATTTTGAGGTACCTTTAAGTGCATCAACAAGACAAAATTAAATAACACGCGGATGCAAAATATTGGGTATTGTAGCAGTGATGTTGGATGTACTATAGTACTACTGTAGAAGTACTGTAGCATGTACTATTTGGTACTGTAAAAGTTAAAACTATTCACTATGGGCCACCAGTTTGGGATTTTAGTTATTAAGGCCTTTGGGCCACCTAAGACGTCGGGTTAGTAAGGAATTTAGGGCTACATTATGGACATCAAGCCACCTTAGGTCCTTCTGGCCACATTATCTACCCTAGACAGACTCTAAAAAAATGATGCATTACTAGAGGAGGATTCAGAGTAGGGGCACTCACCAGAGAAGAACCAGTTTATTTGGAAGAATGTTAGGTTATGGATTTTCAACCATGACCATCCTGTGCTTTCAAGGGATGTTTAGTAAGACGACCATTTGATGGTGGAGATCTACCATCATGATGTAGATTCTAGGGAGAGGATGTTCGTTGAAGTGACAACCAGGTTTAATTCTCTATGTCCTTCGGGCCGTGTAATATTTCTTCATTCTACGGGCCATCTAATCACTAATACTATGGTCCTTGAAAGGGCTCCCCCTCATCCCATAAAAAGGGTTATAAAAATCAATAAAAATTAATGACTTCGGGCCATTAATGCAAAACATTATAAATATAATTTTTTAAATTGACATATAATGAGTTATCATATGAAATGTGAAGTATTTCATAATTAAAACTATCTAAAAATCATATCATATCCTAAGAGTTTTTCCAAAACAACATGGTATTAAGAAATATACTGCATTTACTATACATAAATCAATTAAAGGTTTTTCCCATTAAAATACAAAAAACTATAATTTCCTCATGAAATTGCACCTTTCTAAATTTAATTATTCTTCTATCATAAAATATCCAATATAAGAATATGTAGGGCATAATAAATTAAAATAAATGTGTTTCATGGATAACACAAATAAATAATTATTATCACATTAAATTATTTTATCATTCTCATTATTACTATAACATATAACTTCATATGGATTTTATGAAATATTATAAAAAAGTTATGATTTTTCAAAAAAATTTATTTCTTATTGTTAAATTAAATAAACTATAAATCATTACTCAGCAGGTATTATGAACACTAGAAATAGAAAATATATAGTCATTTAATATAGACATAGAACACATTTTAGTACTCAATCATTAAAATTATTTGAATACTACAATTTTTAGTAACCAATTATAATTAGTTATTTGTTTTGAGAATATTCTATCATTTATCTCATAAATCTAAAATTATGAAAATAAAAAGATACACCCCTTAACGGTCAACATAAATTCATTTAAAAAAATATTAGAAATCACATTAGAAATATAATTTCATGATGATTCCCATATGATATTTTTCCCATCTATTGTTACTCTTTGTATTCCCCCAAAATATATATATTAATAAACAGAGTAGGAATGTCATCAACTTTATCAAAATGATTTATGATGGATATTGAAAAATCCCAACATGCTGTTCATGATATGTTGTTCCATTACATATAAGTATTTAGTATGATTAGAAACATTATTAGGAATGTAATCATACACAGAAAAAATTTTTTGTCTTATATATGCATTCTCCAATGTAAAATCATTCAAGAATGTAATCATTAACTCCACCTTGAATATCATGAGAAAATGTGGGATTTTTATTTTAAAAGTAACACGAAATCAACACAGTCGGATATCAGGAATATATATATATATATACATATATTTAATTCCAATTAGGTATTATTCATTATATAAATTATCATAAAATCATTTTTCATTCAACAAAGTTTTTCAAATTTGAAATAAATTATAATTGCAGGTGCATTTTATTCTGATTAACTAATATTCATCTTGTAGAATGACATGTTTATATAAAACCTTCCTTTAAAAATAATGTCCCTTTTTGGTAACTAGAACCTATCATAGATCCTCTATAGGTATTCCAAGATTATATTTGATTATATATGAGATGAATGATAAATTCTATAAAAAAAAATTTCATGTATTTATTATTTGAATCCTAAAATCAGATTTTTTTATGACAATATCAATAGTTTGATCAAAAAGATTCATTAGTATTGAAGGATTAGTTGTTCGATGAACCCTATCAATAGGAACATGAATATATTATTTCTTTAAATTGAATGGTGTTAATTCCACTAAATTAAGTGCTCCAAAAAAATTACTAAAATGATTCATGAAAATATATTTATCTATAGGATCACTCACAAAACAAATATCTTGTATATAATACTCTAATAGAACAATAATCAAAATATAAACACTATATTCTATATTTATGATGGAATAATATAAAAATAAAACATCATATAATATAAAATTGATTATTTATTATTTTTCTTATTATTATTGACGAATTAATTACATCCTAATAATATAAATTATCTAATATTCAATGCCCACTCTTTCAATAGGTGTTACAATGACTTCATTAAAATTTTAAATGAAATATACTATTAGAAACATACATTGGAATATTGATATTTTTTTAACTTTAAATACAATGTGACCTGATATTCATTGAAAATATTCCTCATTGTTCAATGGATGGTTCTTTTACTAATTTTAAGAAAACATTTTTTTGTAATTTCCTCCATGATAAGAAAATATGTACAATATCATTTTCAATAAAAAAAATATTTCAATCTCATAGTTATATAATTCACTTTTTTGGTATCCTTTCATTATGAATATAATAAATTAGTTCACATTTTTTTATAGTAGTAACTAAACCTAGATAGTCTCAATCTTGTGATCCAGGTGGTACATCAATGTTAATCATGTTTCTTAATAACCTATTATAATGTATTAGTTATTTCTATGATGTCTTGTAACGTTATTTGGCGAAAAAATCCATGTTCACTATATAGAGTATATTATGTTATATACATGTTGTGATTTGCGTGTATATTCAATCAATTGACCAAATATGTTTAATGTTGATATTAAATAAGAGGAGTTTTGGTTTTCAAAATCACCCCATCAGACTATAATGAAATATGAACTAGACATAGGTGATCTGATACAAAAAGTGAAACATGGTTCTAGAGATAAATCAATGCATCCAAAACATCCAACATGGGTTTCAATCATATTAAATTGGATTATGATTTGATAAAATTTAATGGTTTTAAAAATCATATATTTCATGATACAATCAAAGTGAGTAGAGTGAAAAAATACCTATTTCTAGAGTTTCTAATATAGATTTGTTTTATATAGATATCATTCAAATAAGGATCACTAGATCAATGAATTTTCATAAATCAAGAAATTGGAATTTTTTTAGTACAAAGGATCTAAAAAGTGATGATCGAAAGAGAGTGATCAATATAATAATTAGTAGACATTAGTAAATTATTAATGTACGTACACTAATTTATCAGATATAGTATGAGAAATGACATAGGGGGCTATCTAGTTTGTAATTATTGAGATAAAATTCATATGACTTCACAAAGCCTTTAGTCAAATAGGTGGTGATAAATGTTTGAGTTTTTACTTGAGTGTTTGAATGTGGTTAATGTCTGAAGAAGTAGGAGTAATATAGTTAATAATTTAAAACATAATTAAATCATCAGAGCTTGCAAAAATATTATTTTCATATTCTATAGTGGGTATAGTGAATGTGTAATTGTATTTGTGATTCAATTTGGTCAAGATAGTAGATTGAAGGAATTTTATGGACATAGAAATATCATTATTTTATTATTTTTTCAAATAAAAAAGATGAAAATTCCCAATTTCTCAAGTTATGAAATACTGATCCATTCTAAAAGTTATTCATTATAAATTATATTGGACACATTTTCATTAAGATAGATAATTATACATTCATTGAGGCAGAAAGAACTATTGGATTCACCAAAAAAAATGAGGATCACACTCACAAAATCATACTATAGAATAGCTTATATGTAACGCCCCGACCCTAGTTACCCAGAGTCGGTGCATTATTACATAACATTGGCATGATCACAAGAAAGATCAAATCTCGAAAGACCGATTGGTTTAGTAGCCTTGGAAACACTAGATATATTCATAAGTTTTACATTACATCATAAAATGAAAAACTACTATAACAACATAATGTCTCCATAAATCCACACTCATATCCCCACATAATATCCCTGCAGGTCATTCATAATTTACTTCTTCACTTCCTGGGAAAAATAAAACATAGAAAATGGGTGAGCTCAAATGCCCAGTAAGGATAACAATATAGCAGAAACTTTCATAAATAAGAATAAACATTTAAGGAAATGTATAACTAAAACAAAATCCTTTCAAACAAAAACTTTCAACATAGTATGGCATAAATAAAATGAAATAATGCCATTTACTTATTCACATGGATATTCTACTAATCGAATAATCACATGAAAAATCAATAACCACTTTCATAATGATGGAATTCATAATGATGAACTTTAATTTCTTTGTCAAGGCCTCGTCCCAAGACCTTGGGGCTAACTGTAACCGGAACCCATCCTGGAGTCCCTCTAATAACCTGACACCAACCCGGAGTGCCTCTAATAACCGGACACCAACCCGGAGTGCCTCTAATAACCGGACACCAACCTGGAGTTCCTCTAATAACCGGAGACCAAACCGGAGTTCCTCTAATAACCGGAGACCAAACCGGAGGGCTTACTTTTACCGGTCCCCAACCCGGAACATACTTGTCTAACACGTTCATCTGAATGAAAGGTTGAAATATAACATAAACATTTGGATTACAAATAACTTATGAAATGTCAATACTCTAAAAAACATGAGTGACATGAGAATAACTTATCCATAGTCAAAAATAGCACAAAACTTTCAATAAAATATGGATGTTTTGTATCATAATAAATCAACTTCAAATAAGCTTAAAATCCATCAAAGAATGTTGACATAGATGAAATCAAAACTATTTTAGATAAATATCTCTTTTTTTAAAATCATTTAAAAAGTAACATAATTATAAAATAATACATTCAATTTGAAAATATTCTTATAAGCTTGTAAGGAAAACATTGATGATTTTATTACGGCGGTAAATAGCCGCACCCGCCGTATAAGTTAAAAAAACATTCTTACCTTAAATTTGTCGAAAAGGTTAAAAGTTCCTTGTTTGGAAAACGACGGAAAGATTCCTTTCGAAACACATAAGGGTATAAATGACTTTAACCCATATTCTTGTAAATAGTAAAAATGTTTTGAAATACATTATTAAGAAACATGGATGTGGATGATAAAGAGATCCCAGTAGATTATTACGTATAAACAACCTCGAATAATGAAGAGATTGTGAAATAACCCTTACCAATTTGGTAACTTATGAAACATACAACCCATGAAAGAGGTATCATACAATGAATATGTAAATACACATAAATTAGAGTGTATTACACAAAGAATATAATTATGGGCAGTATATACACCACACAAAAGGTAATGGTGGCAATATGGCATGAATCTCACGGGAATAAGGAGTGAGATGAAAACCCCTTACCACGTTAATCAACTGAGTCGTATGGCAAAAAGTTAATAACCACCAAATGATTTACAGAATAAAATGAATATAAAGAGAATCATGATAATATATATCAAATGGCAGTACACAATACACCACTTTCAATAATTTAGTGGCGAACAATGGAAATCTCAGAGAATTGAAAGTGAGATAAGAAAATCCCTTACCTTGTACTTTTCCTTGGTTGGGGTAGGTTAACCTCCTCTTCTTCGGGTTCTTCCTTTTGATTTGATCAAAAGGGCTCCTTAGGTTGGCTTTCTGATCAAACTAAGGCCTCTAGGATGTAGTGAGGGAAGTTGGGAGAGTATTTCGGCAGAGTTTGGCCGAACCAAAAGGCTTGGAAGGTGTGAAGAAATGAGAAGGAGGAGTGCCCTTTTATAAGAGGGGTGAGGGGCACCTTTGGAAAAGCTAGAAATATTAATTTATAATAAATTCATAATCAGTTTCCAATGGCTCCAAAGTTGACTATTCAAAAGTTAAGGTGGGGATGGGTCGAAAACAACTCAACCAATAGAATTTAGATAGGTTGGGGTACTTATATTAACATTATCTTTAAGTATTAACTCTAAGTTAATTAGTTTCACTTTTACAATGTCTCTTTGTATTTTTATATAATATGGTTAATAAACTTACTATATACATCCAATCGACCCCCAACTGGTCCATTAATGATTAACCTATCATGATATAATTCTTTTGGCCGAACCTTAGATTTTTAGGAATTTAATATCAATATTTGTTTTAAGAACACTTTTATGTCAATTTTGACACTATTCAATAGTTGATTTTCGTGAAACTCATAACAGATTGATTACTCCTAAAAAAGTAAATTAAATCAATCCTAATATATCATATTATCCTAGAAAAGTAGTTTAATTCATCAAAAGTTTCATATTATATTTATTTGGGTATTTATAATATGAAATATTTAAATTTTTCACTCTTATAGTAATTACTGCACCATCATTGTGTCATAAATAAAATAAATTTTTTAATGTCTAAAAATTATAAATAAAATATCATTATGTAGGAAATCTTTTTATCTTTCTAATGAATATTTATAATCTAAAATCCAACATATATAATCCTATGCAACAATTGTTTTTCTAAAAGATATATGCTTGTGTCATTTTTGTATTCATTTTAACTTAATTAAAATAAAGTGTCATTATCACTTACAAGTGGATCCATGGGGTCCCAAAATCGACCCAAAGATGCCCATGGTCGACCATGTATCGACGAATAGGGTTAAGACACGTTTTAGGGTAATTTAGTATTATTATAATATTATTTTTTAACCCGTATTTACCGGATTTACCTTTAACCATGGTAAATAAAATATTTACCGCAATAATTATTCAAAATGTCTAAAAATAAAAGTTACCTATTTACACAATTTGAACATCCTGATTCCAAATATGAAATCCATTTTCCTAAATTCAAAAGACAGAAGTGGCAGAAATTAATTTAAAATTAATTCCCGCTGTCAAAACAAAAAGCGTGTTTTTAAGAGATAATAACTATCAAAAGATTGACACTTGTTTATGTTCGGTTTAATTGTAAAATTATGTACAATGTCCAACATTATATTAAATGGTAAAAATATATTCTAAATATACTTTAAAACTACTAAAATTTATAATTTATCACTATTAATTATTTTGATTAAAAAAGTTGTTTTTAATTAAAATTTAGTAATTTTCACTATTCATCAAAATTTGAAAGTTATCCGAAAAGTACCAAAATTTAACCTTAAGCTAAATTAGATATTCCGAATCCAAAAATGAAGTCCATTTTGAAATATAAAATATATAGAATTTTAAAAAGTAGGTATTACTATTCATAACGGCTAGTTTGATTAGTTGTTAGAACTCGGTGTTGCGTACAACACACGCTATCGCATTATTCAAAGAGAAGCGTACCGTAGAAGTTTGGGGTGTTACATTCTCCCCTCCTTCAAATAATTTCGTTCTCGAAATTTCTAGAATACTATCACATGAAAAGAATCGGGTGGTTCTTCATCATAAGTTCCTCGGGTTCCCACGTTGCCTCTTCCATCTTATGGTTTCTCCACAAAACTTTTACCAGGCGTGTCGTCCGGTTTCTCAGCACTTGTTCTCTTGTATCAAGAATCTTGACGGGCTCTTCGCAATAAGACAGATCGGGTTCCAGTTCTAATTCCTCATAGGTGAGTACATGCGTTGGATCAGGCATGTATTTCCTCAACAGAGATACGTGGAACACATCGTGAACTTTGGAGAGACTTGGCGGCATTGCCAATCGGTAAGCTACAACCCCAATTCGTTCTAGAATTTCGAAAGGTCCGATGTACCTGGCACTCAATTTACCTTTCTTACCATAATGTATGAATCCCTTCCACGGAGATACCTTCAGGAAAACATGATCTCCGACTTGAAATTCCAAATCCTTCCTTCGATTATCGGCATAGCTCTTCTGCCTACTTTGAGCTGCTTTGATGTGATTTTGGATTACCTTCACCTTTTCCACCGTTTCCTCAACCAGTTCTGGGCCTACAAGTTTTCTTTCTCCAACGTCATCCCAACAGGTTGGTGTACGACATCTCTTTCCGTATAACGCTTCATATGGTGCCATCTGAATAATCGAATGGAAGCTATTGTTATAGTAAAATTCTACCAGTGGTAAATATTGATCCCACATACCCTGAAAGTCAAGTGAGCAAGATCTCAGCATGTCTTCTATGGTCTGAATAGTCTGTTCTGATTGTCCATCTGTCTGAGGGTGGTAAGCAGTGCTCAAATGAAGTTCAGTATCCAGGGATTTCTGAAGACTTTTCCAAAATCTTGAAGTAAAACGGGGATCACGATCAGAAACAATTGATAAGGGTACTCCATGAAGTCTCACAACTTCATTAATATATAGTCTTGATAGACGTTCCAGGGGTAGATCTTCTCTTATAGCAAGAAAATGTGCTGACTTGGTAAGACGATCAACAATAACCCATATTGCATCATTCCTTCTAGGAGTTTTTGGTAGCCCCATGACAAAGTCCATCGTAATATTGTCCCATTTCCACTCCGGTATGGGAAGAGGTTGCATGACTCCTCCAGGCTGTTGCCTTCCAGCTTTCACTTGTTGACAAACCATACATCTTGACACAAAATCAGCAATCTCCCTCTTCATGTTGTCCCACCAAAAATGTTCCTTCAAATCTCTATACATTTTTGTTCTCCCAGGGTGTATAGAGAAATTGGAACTATGAGCATCATCCAACAATTCCCTTTTTAGATCAGGTAAATCAGGAACACAAAGTCTCTTCCCGAATTTCAATATTCCATCTTCATACACAAAGTCTCTCAATCTCCCATCATTCACAGCTTTAATCTTCTTTTGGAATTCTTCATCATCGGTCTGATAACTCTTAATCCTTTCTAGTAAAGATGGGTTGGCAACCATTTGAAAAAGCATTGATGTTTCACCTTCCCTGGTTATTCCCATGTCCATCTTCACTAGATCCATGAAAATTGGATCCCTTTCAATTCTCATATTGTTCAAAACTCCATGGTCTTTTCTACTCAAAGCATCTGCCACCTTGTTTGCCTTCCCCGGGTGGTAGTGTATCGTACAATCATAATCCTTGAGTAATTCAAGCTATCTCCTTTGCCTCATGTTGAGTTCTTTTTGTGAGAAAATATACTTCAAACTCTTGTGATCAGTATAAATCTCACATTTTTCACCATAGAGGTAGTTCCTCCATATCTTCAAAGCAAAGATCACAGCTGCTAACTCGAGATCATGAGTAGGATAGTTTTGTTCATGAATTTTCAACTGTCGTGATGCATAGGCAATAACTCTATCATTCTGTATAAGGACACAACCAAGTCATTTCTTCAATGCATCACTATAAATAACGAACCCATCATTCCCCGATGGTAGAGTCAATATAGGAGCATTGACTAATCTTCTCTTCAGTTCTTCGAAACATTCTTCACACTCTTTTGTCCAAACAAATTTAACCCCTTTACGTGTGAGCTTCGTTAATGGGTTAGCTAATCGTGCAAAATTCTGGACGAAACGTCGATAATAACTTACCAAACCAATAAAACTACGTACCTCAGTTATACTCGTAGGTGCTGTCCATTCTTGGATTGCCTTGGTCTTAGAAGTATCAACAGAGATTCCATATTTAGAGACAATATGGCCAAGAAAATAAATCTCCTGAAGCCAGAATTCACACTTGCTAAACTTCCCATATAATTCATGCCTCCTCAGAGTCTTCAAGATAATGCGCATGTGATTTTCATGATCTTCGTAGGTTTTGGAGTATACCAAGATATCATCAATAAATACCACCACAAATTCATCGACATACTCCTTGAAAACTCTATTCATCAGATCCATGAATACAGAGGGTGCATTAGTCAATCCAAAAGGCATTACGGTAAACTCGTAATGCCCGTACCTGGTTTGAAATGCTGTATTCGGAATGTCTTCCTTCTTCACACACAACTGATGGTATCCAGATCGAAGGTCAATATTTGAAAAGTATTGAGCTCCATGTAGTTGGTCAAATAAATCATCAATACGAGGTAGGGGATACTTGTTCTTTATCGTTATTGCATTGATCTCCCTGTAGTCGATACATAACCTCATAGATCCATCATTCTTTTTAACAAAAAGGACAGGGGATCCCCATGGAGAAACACTAGGGCAAATAAATCCTTTATTACTCAATTCCTCTAGTTGTTTCTTTAGTTCGACTAACTCTACAGTAGCCATTCTGTAAGGGGTCTTCGATATAGGCCTTGATCCAGGAATCAAATCAATGGAAAACTCAACTTCTCGTTCTGGAGGATGTCCAGGTAAATATTCCGGAAATACATCTACAAATTCTTTCACAACAGGTACATCCTCTATTTGAACATTACTTTCCTCACCGACAGTTATTTCATTCTCGTCCTCCCCAATAATTGAATTTAGTTGAGCTATTGAGGGTGGATCTAAATAAGAATTAGGTGGTGATGATTCTGCTCTAAAGATAAGGTGTTCCTTATCATTATCATCAAGAATCGTAACCTCTTTCTTCTTAAAATAAATCTTCACATCATAGTCCGAAAGCCAGTCCATACCGAGGATTATATCAAAATCAATCATAGGTATGACGATGAGATCATCAGATAAAGAAAATTTATGTGCTCTAATGGGGACTGATTCACAAAACTTTGTTGCAATGATACTTCCCTTAGGAGTTTTAACTGACAACTCCCTTATTAAATTAAATTGGAAATATCTAATTTTCTTAGCAAACTGGGAAGATATGATGCAATGCGATGATCCAGAATCAAATAATGCATTTTCTAAACTTGAGGAAACCATTAAATTACCTGCCACCACGTCTTTCGGAGCTTCTACCTCTGTAGTAGTGATAGCATAAGCTTGTCCTTGATCCCTTGGCCTTTTCTGAGGTAAGTTCTCCTGACGCTTAGGACATTCATTTGCATAATTCCCCATATCCCTGCAATTGTAGCACTGAACGTTGGTAGCTTCCTTCTTCCCCTTGCAATTACGAGCTTGGTGGCCTTTTTCACCACACTTGTAACAGACTCACATTCCCTTCAATCATGTACCAGGATGTTTCTTCCCGCATTTACAACAAGATGGATATTCAACCTTTCCCTTCATCCCCTTATTTTCATTCCCAGATTGATCTGCAGGTCTCTTCTTCTCTTGCTTTGCTTTAAAGTCATAAGACTTAGAGAATTCCTTTTCGGTCTTGATAGCACATGAGACAATGTCTTCGTACGATGAAAAGGATTGTGAGACTAATGCTCGACGGAGAAAATGGTTTTAACCCGTCAAAGAAACGATCAATCTTACTTCTTGGGTTGCGAATATAATCTCCAGCATACCTCGCAAACCTTGTAAAGTTAGCCTCATACTTTGTGACATTCTCATCCTCCTTTTGTCTCAGACTCAGAAATTGCCTTTCCATATCTGCTCGATGGTCGCGAGGAAAGTATTTTTCTAAAAATAGATCATTGAACTCCCTCCATTCCATATTTGATACTTCATCATCTTCCTTCATGTTTTTAATCAATGACCACCATTGATCAGCTTCTCCAGTGAGGCGGTAAACTGCCATGATAACTTTTTCCCTTTCACTGATCCCCAAAGCCTGAAATATTTTCTCTAGGGAATTTATCAACTGCTCGGCTACTAAGAGATTTGTATTCCCATTGAACGTTGGTGGTTATTGCCTCATGAATCGACCTAACATTGATCCTCCACGCTGCGGATCAGGGTGCTCCATACGGGTAAGGTTATTATTCATAACCTGAGTAAGTTGTCCCAGTATGGTGATTAGCTGATCGGCACCAGTTGCATCACCAGCCCCACTATAATTATCTTGACCAGGAGGGCAATCCCTACATGGAGTGCGTGCATTTATATGGTTTCCATTTCTTCCACTAGGCGCCATTTATAAACAATGGAATAAACTAGATCAGTTTATGAATCAAAATACATAATCCCATACTTATAAAACACTTAACATAAATTGAACTATTTATGGATATAATCCATAATCATAAAAATGTTTTCTTTGAGGAAGTATATACTCATAAACCCTTAATAATGATTTGTCAAGAAAATGAGAGTTATCCTAAGCATATCCCCCGGGAGTGTCGTAACCAAGAGTGCAGCAAGGCCCGTTTTCGTGCACCAGTTCCCGTTCGAGTCTAGCTCAAAGCGGTGTTTTCGGGTTTTACCCCTAGGTACATCTGTGCCAGAGCCGCCTCTACCAGCTCGTATCCAGACAGGGATGTATTGCTCGGAAAACTCACAAAATCTCTACAATACCAAAATTCTAGGAATTTCTTCTATACTAATCCTCAAAGTTCATCTTAGGTCTACGTGCTCTAATCAGAGTTTATCTAAATCTAGCTTCCAAGGTTTGTACTAAACTTCCTCTGATACCAACTGTAACGCCTCGACCCTAGTTACCCATAGTCGGTGCATTATTACATAACATTGGCATGATCACAAGAAATATCAAATCTCGAAAGACCGATTAATTTAGTAGCCTTGGAAACACTAGATATATTCATAAGTTTTACATTACATCATAAAATGAAAAACTACTACAACAACATAATGTCTCCATAAATCCACACTCATATCCCCACATAATATCCCTGAAGGTCATTCATAATTTACTTCTTCACTTCCTGGGAAAAATAAAACATAGAAAAGTGGTGAGCTCAAATGCCCAGTAAGGATAACAATATAGCGGAAACTTTCATAAATAAGAATAAACATTTAAGGCAATGTATAACTAAAATAAAAGCCTTTCAAACATGAACTTTCAACATAGTATGGCATAAATAAAATGAAATAATGCCATTTACTTATTCACATTGATATTCTACTAATCGAATAATCACATGAAAAATCAATAACCACTTTCATAATGATGGAATGCATAATGATGAACTTTAATTTCTTTGTCAAGGCCTCATCCCAATACCTTGGGGCTAACTGTAACCAGAACCCAACCCGGAGTGCCTCTAATAACAGGAGACCAAACCGGAGTTCCTCTAATAACCGGAGACCAAACCGGAGGGCTTACTTTTACCGGTCCCCAACCCAGAACATACTTGTCTAACACATTCATCTGAATGAAAGGTTGAAATATAACATAAACATTATGATTACAAATAACTTATGAAATGTCAATACTCTAAAAAAACATGAGTGACATAAGAATAACTTATCCATAGTCAAACATTGCACAAAAACTTCAATAAAATATGGATGTTTTGTATCATAATAAATCAACTTCAAATAAGCTTAAAAGCCATCAAAGAATGTTGACATAGATGAAATCAAAACTTTTTTATAGAAATATCTCTTTTTTTAAAATCATTTTAAAAGTAACATAATTATAAAATAATACATTCAATTTGAAAATATTCTTATAAGCTTGTAAGGAAAACTTTGATGATTTTATTATGGCGGTAAATAGCCGCACCCGCCGTATAAGTTAAAAAAACATTCTTACCTTAAATTTGTCGAAAAGGTTAAAAGTGCCTTGTTTGGAAAACAACAGAAAGATTCCTTTCGAAACACATAAGGGTATAAATTACATTAACCCATATTCTTGTAAATAGTAAAAATGTTTTGAAATACATTATTAAGAAACATGGATGTGGATGATAAATATATCCCAGTTGATTATTACGTATAAACAACCTCGGATAATGAAGAGATTGTGAAATAACCCTTTCCAATTTGGTAACTTATGAAACATACAACCCATGAAAGAGGTATCATACAATGAATATGTAAATACACATAAATTAGAGTGTATTACACAAAGAATATAATTATGGGCAGTATATACACCACACAAAAGGTAATGGTGGCAATATGGCATGAATCTCACGGGAATAAGGAGTGAAATAAAAACCCCTTACCACGTTAATCAACTGAGTCGTATGGAAAAAAGTTAATAACCACCAAATGATTTACAGAATAAAATGAACATAAAGAGAATCATGATAATATATATAAAATGGTAGTACACAATACACCACTTTCAATAATTTAGTGGCGGACAATGGAAATCTCACGGAATTGAAAGTGAGATAAGAAAATCTCTTACATTGTACTTTTCCTTGGTTGGAGTAGGTTAACCTCCTCTTCTTCGGGTTCTTCCTTTTGATTTGATCAAAAGGGCTCCTTAGGATGGCTTTCTGGTCAAACTAAGGCCTCTAGGTTGTAGTGAGGGATGTTGGGGGAGTATTTGGGCAGAGTTTGGCCGAACCAAAAGGCTTGGAAGGTGTGAAGAAATGAGAAGGAGGAGTGCCCTTTTAAAAGAGGGGTGAGGGGCACCTTTGGAAAAGCTAGAAATATTAATTTATAATAATTTCATAATAAGTTTCCAATGGCTACAAGGTTGACTATTCAAAGGTTAAGGTGGGTATGGGTCAAGAACAACTCAACCAGTAGAATTTAGACAGGTTGGGGTACTTATATTAACCTTATCTTTAAGTATTAACTCTAAGTTAATTAGTTTCACTTTTACAATGTCTCTTTGTATTTTTATATAATATGCTTAATAAACTTAATATATACATCCAAGCGACCCCCAACTAGTCCATTAATGATGAACCTATCATGATATACGTCTCTTGGCCGAACCTTAGATTTTTAGGAATTTAATATCAATATTTTTTTAAGAACTCTTTTTTGTCAATTTTGACACTATTCAATAGTTGATTTTTGTGAAACTCATAACAGATTTATTACTTCGAACAAAGTCAATTAAATCTATCCTAATATATCATATTATCCTAGAAAATTAATTTAATTAATTAAAAGTTTCATAATATATTTATTTGGGTATTTATAATATCAATTATTTTAATTTTTTACTATTATAGTAATTACTGCATCATCATTGTGTCATAAATAAAATAAATTATTTAATGTCTAAAAATTATAAATAAAATATCATTATGTAGGAAATCGTTTTATCTTTCTAATTAATATTTATAATCTAAAATCCAAAATATATAACCCTATGTAACAATTGTTTTTCTAAAAGATATATGCTTCTGTCATTTTTGTATTCATTTTAACTTAATTAAAATAAAGTGTCATTATCACTTACAAGTGGATCCATGGGGTCCGAAAATCGACCCAAAGATGCCCATGGTCGACCATGTATCAATAAATAGGGTTAAGACACGTTTTAGGGTAATTTAGTATTATTATAATATTATTTTTTAACCCTTATTTACCGGATTTACCCTTAACCATGGTAAATAAAATATTTACCGCAGTAATTATTCAAAATGTCTAAAAATAAAAGTTACCTACTTACACAATTTGAAAATCCTGATTCCAAATATGGAATCCATTTTTCTAAATTCAAAACATAGAAGTGGAAGAAATTAATTTAAAATTAATTTCCGCTGTCAAAACAAAAAGCGTGTTTTTAAGAGATAATAACTATCAAAAGATTGACACTTGTTTATGTTCGGTTTAATTGTAAATTTATGTCCAATGACCAACATTATATTAAATGGTAAAAATATATTCTAAATATACTTTAAAACTACGAAAATTCATAATTTATCACTATTAATTATTTTGATTAAAAAAGTTGTTTTTAATTAAAATTTAGTAATTTTCACTATTCATCAAAATATGAAAGTTTTCCGAAAAGTACCAAAATTTCACCTTAGGCTAAATTAGATATTCCGAATCCAAAAATGAAGTCCATTTTGAAATATAAAATATATATAATTTTAAAAAATAGGTATTACTATTCATAACGGCTAATTTGATTGGTTGTTAGAACTCGGTGTTGCGTACAACACACGCTATCGCATTATTCAAAGAGAAGCGTACCGTAGAAGTTTGGGGTGTTATATTCTAAATATTAATAAGTATGAAATTTTGAGATGATTTAAGTGGATTTGAGAAGTATTTAAAAGTTATGAAATAATTAATGGTGAATATTTAATGAACCTAAAGTTTAGTGATATGAAAATTTGGTTAAATGGAAAGAAGAATCAGTTTCACCTCATTTACCATTATGGGATGCCTGTAAAAAGTAGGAGAAATATATTCATACTTGTACATTGTTCAAGTGTATAGTGAAATGATGGTTTTATGTTTTTTCTTAAAGATTGATATCCAAAATAATGTTTTGTTTCGGGATGATATTGTGAGGAATAGATGATGACTCGTCTGATAGAGGAACATTCATTTACGTTATACTAGAGTGAGTTCCATTAAAATAATTCTAATTTGATAATGATTCAACATATAATTTTAAATTAAATGGTGTTATATTGAAATATCTCTACAAGAAAAAGAAACGATGATTTTATGATTGAGTTTTATAATTAGTTTATGAAAGAAACGTAGAAGAAGAGTAAAATAAAGGAGTGTCATATAGAGACCATCAGTTATATGTTATAGTTTGAAGGATAAATCAGAATAATTTTCCTCAATATATTTTTTATAAATATAATTTTTTGTAAATATTGACTCTGAGAATATTAATACTTCTTGATGATTATGAATATGTTTAAATTAAACCATTTTCTTAATGGAATAATTAATATTATTAATAATAGAAAACTGGTGAAGATGATCCATCATTATTTAAGAGGAAGTTAATATATTTGTGATGTGGATCACAAAATTAGAGGAAAGAATCATGGGCAAGTTGGTTCTGACCAGTTACGAAAAAGGATTATTTTGTTGTTTTACAACCAAGTGTGATGAAATTATATATTTAATAGATTTTGGGGGGTATAAAAAATATCAAATAATTTTCACTATAAGGGTGTAGAAAATTATATAATTTTTGACTTTTTATTTCATTGTGATGTTAGTAAAGTAATCCAAATTTATAAGACTGCCAAATTGATAAAGGACCATGAAATTATTAAAAAATTATTAATATAGTGTGTTTTTTGATAATAATATTTGTTGTATAAGAATGCTATGGTGAAGAACGTTATTATAGTTGACTATATCTCTAATATGATTTAGTGGTGAAGAGTGTTTTACTGAATATATGAATATTTATTATATATGTAGAAATGAACAACCTATTTACCCCATTTGGTGCTCTCAATCAGTTTGGGAAGTAAAATTTCTAATAGTGGCTCGATCTCTCTAAAAAATCCATTTATGAGAAAATGGAATTTATATTCAGTGAACAATAGGGGTTTTCATATATTTTTTCTTAAAAATATCACAGTTTGAAAAGTAATATTTTACTCTATATTCTAAATCTTGGCCATGATGTCATAGAAGGAAAAATAATGTGATATTCTTCCATTAATGAATTTATTGTGAAGTACACTCATAAGAGGACATTATAAGATGATTTAATTTATCAAAATTCTATGTTGATTTCTCTTAAAAAAATATTTTATACAAATATTATGTGATTTCCAATATAAAACAAATGATGGATTTGTTGATATGTAGTTATGAAGTAAATGAGAAATATAAATAAGAAAAGATAAAAATCTAGAAAATTATATTTGATTTTTTAATAATGGTTGTTGAGGAAAACATTGATTATTACTTTAAAAGAGTGAATCATATTGTGAGAAAGAAAATATCCTTTGGTGAGAAGAGAGAATATTATTCACTTTGTATTAAAATGGATGAGAAATGTTCTAGATAGATTTGATTCCAAATATTTTGATTTATATTATTGTGAATATTTATCTTTGGAAAAGAATCATAGTATTATTAAGGAATGTGAAATGAAAAAATATCATTTTTTAAGGAAATGGATGAGAGATAAATATCCATAAAATATTTTTTCGATTGAAATGAATGAGGAAAAATAATTATACTAACAATAATGTGATTTGGTGGAATATGAAGAAGCATAATATATGAAAAAAATAATTTCCCTCCTTTCCATGAATTATATTCATAGAAATTTGTTAGGGAAATGCAAAAACTCACTAAAATATTGGATTAGAGAAGAGAAATTTAAATTTTTATAGAATTTTTCATGGAACAAAGTGGAAAAAAAAATTTCCAAGGAAGTTGAAAACAAATATCTGAAAAAATGTAGAAGAAACATTAGGAAATAGTTCCTTGTGATAAGAAAAAGAAAAATTTTGTAATATAGATATAGAACGATGATTACTCATATAGTGATGAATCTAGTTGGAAATGAATATTATTTGATAAAATATTAAATGTATGTGTTTCATTAATTTGTGATGATGATTTTAGATATTTAATATGACATTGGATTATCATAAAAAACATTCTGAAATCAATTGAAAAAAATACTCAACTCAAGAAAAAATGAAGTAATTCAAATAAATATATTTAAAATATATCTTTGGGGAATGGTGATCATAATAATATCGAGGAAATAAACAATAATTTTAATTTAGATTAGAAAATGACTATTCGTGAGCTATAAATAATAATCAACCCGTGTTGAGAATTTCTGCCTTGTCGAAACTATACATTTAGAAGAATGTAAACATAAAATGATAAAATTGGATCTGCATGAGAAGATAGTAATTGTTATATTAGAATGTTTGGTTGAGAAATAATTTTATATTTTTTAAACAAAATCAACGTTTATTACAAATGAAATTGAGTTATGATATATTATATAAGGCTTCACAAAAGTGGTTTATATAAACGGTGAATCATCTAAATATGGTAAAAAATTCATATAATTTTAATGTTTCTCTGCCTAAAAAATCTCAGTTTATATCTACTTATACTATCATTAATTTTTTTAAATAATTTGTTTCATCAAGAATGTTTATCCCAGATAAAAGTTCTCTATGAATAATTATGAACCAAAAAACATTTTTCTGAGAAATATTTCTTTTAATAATGAATATCAACATTTAGAGGTCATTGTTGGTGTTGTGGAATTTCAGGCCATATTTATTATTCATGTTGGTAAAAAAATTTCTCAAACATGAAATAGGTATGAATTAAATGTGGGTTATAATGAGAAATGAATACAATTAATTCCTAATAAACCTGTAGTATAGAAAAGTGAAATTCAATTGGTGAATAATATTGAACCCCCAATTAAGAAAAATAAAAATATGAAGAATGTTAAGTGCATTAAGAATCCTTAGAAAAAAGTTCTAGATGATTCTACAAAATAATGTTCTTCTTATTTATTTTTATGGAAATTGTTTCCATCCTTAAAAAGATATAATGTGATTAAAAATAACCTGAAGAAAATGGGAAGAAAATAGTTTATAATTATTATATAAAATTTCCATAAAAATATATACTAAAATTATGGTTTGAGGATTCAGAAAATATAAAATAGATTTGAACCATAAGGTAATGTCACTCAATGTTCTTTTTGTTATCATTCCATACCAAGTAGAAAACATGAATAATTGTTCATAATCTCATTGTAACAATGATGTTACTATAGAGGCAGTGAATTTGAAAAATCCGTATAAATATTATACATATAAGAAGAAACAAGATAAAAAATACATGAAGGTATATCCAAAGGAATTAATCAAATATTATGAAAAAATCAATACTTAGAGAAGATTATTATTTTAAATAGTGTTTCTATGAAACTACTGAGGATGCTCCTTTTTCAAAAATATTTTTATATTTGTAATAAGATGCATGGAATTGAAGGAAATGATGTATGAATGTTTTCTGAGTGTTATTTATGATTTACAATAAGAAGGTGATAGGTACCATGTAACACCCCAAGCATCCACAGTACGCTTCACTTTGAATAATAGAATAGCATGTGTTGTACACAACTTTGAGTTCTAACACACCACAACAAATCAAACAAGCCGTTATGAATATTAATATCTACCTTTTAAAATTTTATAATTTTATTACTTAAAAATGGACTTTATTATTGGATTCTGAATATCAAAATTAGCTTAGGGTGAATTTTTTTTATTTTTCTGAAAACTTTAAATTTTTGATGAATAGTGAAAAACATAGAATTATTGTTTGAATCCTACTTTTTATTTAAATAATAATTTATTTTATTTAAATTTATTCTAGGTAAAAATAGATAAATAATTCTTATTTATGTTCAATATTATTTATTTGAGTCAGTTTATAATAATTTTATATATATAAAAATTTTATTGAACTTTTTACCATATTTTTCACACTTCCTAGGTGCATTTGCAAATTTACATAAAATATAATTTTACTACTTCTGTGAGTTGAATTTAAAAAATCAGAGTTACACGAATGATATCAATTAGTAATGTTTCATTCAACAAGATGAATATAATTTTTTGTGAATGGTAACTTTTTACTTTTATTTACAACGGTTAAAAGTAAATAGGGTAATTTAGGGAAAAATGTTATTATTATTACCCTAACACACATCCTAAATCTATTGGATAAGTATAATTCGACCAAAAACAACCTTGGGAATAATATATGATCTTTTAGGTCCAAATGGATTAGATCAGGACATTTATTATTATATAATTCAAAGAAGAGTAAAAAGTGTTAAATTCAACGTTTAATAACTAATCCTTTTTAATATAGTGATACATATAAGATAAATTCAACTATTAATATTAATTAGAAATATAAAACTATTTCATACATTATGGTATTTCATTTAATTTTTTTATACATTATATCATTTAATTTATTTATGACACAATGACGATGCAATAACTACCTAATTAATGAAATATTAAAATAATTAATGTTATAAATATCCAAATAAATGTAATTTTAGAATTTTTATAACATACAGTAATTTTATAAGTTAATATGATACGATAGTGTTAGTTTGTTAAATTATTTTATAATTTATAATGTTGTTATGAATTTAGCAACAACAAAATACCAAATAGTGTCAAAATTGTCATAAATAGTTTTTAAAACAAATATTATATTATTAATTGATATTCAATTCAAAAAAATATAAGGTTTGTAAAAAAACATATATAATGATAGTTGAATCATTAATGAAAAATATGGGGTTTGATTGGAAGTTTATATAATGTTTATTAACCATATAATATGAAAATACAAAGAGACATGATAAATGTCAAACTATTTAACTAAGAGTTAAATCTAAAAGATTGTTTTAATATAGTGACCCATACCTATCTAAAAACTATTGTTTGAGAGGTTTTAGACCCATCCAAATGTTATCCTATAAATAATTCATTTTGGAGCCATTAGAAATTGAATTTTATTTTATTATAAAATAATATTTCAGGATTTTCCTAAGGTGACCCTCACCCCTCTTATAAAAGGGCACTGCCCCTTCTCTCTAATTAACACCTTCAAAGCCATTTTTCACGGCCAAAACCTGCCTAGATACCCTCTCAATGGTCCTCCCTTCATCCAAGGGTCCTTCCTTTATTCATAAAGCCAACCTATGGATCCCTTGTGATCAAATCAAAAGAAAATAATCAGAAGAAGAGGTAAATATTTCATCACCACTTTCAAGTTCATTTATTCTTCCACATCCTCTTTCTTGGTCGTTTCCTTTGTAACATAATAACTCGACTATGTTATATATAATTTGATGTTATTATTAATATGGTACAACTTTATTCATTATTCTATCCATTATTTGGATGCCATGTCACCATATGTGCGTACATATGACTTACCATCTCCACGTCGTGGTGTCATTATTATTCAATACATTATTATTTGGATGGGTATAATAATGATGTGTAATTGATTTAAATAATAAATATAACATGATAATGATTCTATATATATCATATACCATCCAATTATATATTCTTCTAATATTAAAAGTCTGATATTGTCACTCGTGTGTACGTATATATTACTGTCTCCACGAACGCGTTGAGATTCATTCGCCATCATATCCATTCAAGAAAAATATTCATCAGATGGTTAAATATAATGATTAAATACTTAATATCATTTTGAATATTAATAAGATACTTTCTAACCATAAAAAACCTGACTGAAATTACAAATCATATAAAAAACAAATCTATTAACACCCGAAATGATGATAATACTAAGATATTATTAACAAAGAAATGTTAATATATCATATATGATATCCTATTAATTTATATGATTCTTGTATAATTTACGGAAAATTAGTTCACCATTATACAAGAGGATAACCTAACCACAACCAAGGAAATGTATAAGGTAAGGGTTAATTTCACAATCTCTTTATTATCTGAGGTTGTTTTTACATAAGAACATACTGGGACATCTTTATCATCCACATACATGTTTCTTACAAATGTATTTCAAAAAAATACTATTTATTAGAATATAGGTTAATTTCATTTATTCCATATTTGTTTTTTTTTAATTTTTTGAACGGAATCTTTCTGTCATTTTCCAAACAATGAACCTTATGATATTTTCAACAAAAATAAGGTAAGAATGTTTTTTTCTTTTATATGGAAGGTGCGGCTATTTTCCCCACTTATAACATCACTGAACCATACATTACCAGCTTATAAAAATATTTTCAAGATAAATGTCTCTTTATAATAATGTGACTATTAAATGATTAAAAATAGAAAGAAATATATCTCTAAAAAGGTTTTTGATTTCATCCATGTCAACATACTTTGATGGGTTTTAAGATTATTTGAATATGATTTATTATGATAATAAACATCCATATTGTATTGAAGGTTTTTTATATGTTTTATTGTGGATTTGTTATTTTTATACCATTCATGGTTTATTGATAAAGTATAGAAAATTCGTATGCTAGTCTTAATATAAATGTTTATGTTATATTTAAACCTTTTAATATAAGGAATGTATTGGACTTAGAAAATGATGGGTGCGGGCCACTATAGATCCTCGATGCATTGATAGGTTTCCTGAGACAAACTAGTGTCTTGGCACAAGGCATTGAAAAAATCTTATTTGTAGTCTTGGCACAGGGCCTTGACTATGTTGTTATGAATGTCTCTCATTATGCGTTCCATTATTATGAAGGTGGCTATTGATATTTCATGTGATTGTTAGACTAGTAGAATATCCATGTGAGTAAGTAAATGGAATTATTTTGATTTATTTTTTCCATATTATGATGAAGTTTATGTTGAAAATGATTTTTTTTAGTTCTATACATTAATTAAAATGTTTATGCTTATTTATTAATATTTCTGCTATATTGTTTTCCTTACAGAGAATCTGAGCTCACCCCTTTCTATGTTTTATCTTTCTCAGGATGTGAATAAGTATATTATGATGGACATGCAGGGATTGTATATGGGATATCCCTGTTTTCTATGGAAACAATGTTGTTGTTGTTTTCTATTTTATGATGTAATGTAAAACTTATGAATGTTTCTAGTACATCCAAGGCTACAAAACTATTTAGTCTTTCGAGACATGATATTCAATGATCATTCCAACGATATATAATAATTCACCAACACTAGGATTCTGGGGTCAGGGCGTTATGGTGGGTATCATAGGATGTTTATTACGAACCCTAGAAACTAGATTTAGATAAATTTTGATTAGAGCACATAACCCTATGATAGACATTCATTATTAGTAAGAAGAACTTCCATGAATTTTGGTATTGTGCATATTTTTTGTGTTTTCCAAGAAATACATCCTTGTCTTGATACGAGCAGGTAGAAGAAGCTCTGGAACAAATGTACTAAGGTGTAAAACCCGAAAACACGGCTTTGAGCTAGACTCGAACGGGAACTGGTGCATGCCAATGGGCCTTGCTGCACTATTGGTTACGACACTCCCGGGGGATATGCTTAGGATAATTCTCATTTTAATTCTAAACTATTATGAAGGGTTTATGAATATTTACATCATCAGGTAAAACGATTTTTATGATT
This sequence comes from Viscum album, assembly GCA_963277665.1. Lineage (NCBI taxonomy): Eukaryota > Viridiplantae > Streptophyta > Magnoliopsida > Santalales > Viscaceae > Viscum > Viscum album. The sequence goes on along the minus strand of OY728147.1, from coordinate 1,349,527,346 downwards.
ATGGATTATATCAATAAACAGTTCAATTAATGTTATGTATTTTACAAATTCGAATTATGTATTTCGTTTCATAAACTAATCATGTTTATGCCATTGTTTAAAAATGGTTCCTAGTAGAATGAATGGAACTGTATCAATGCACTCACTCCATGCAAGTATTTACCTCCTAATCAAGATAATTATAGTGGATCTGGTGATGCAATTGGTGCTGATCAGCTAATCACCATAATGGGACATCTCACTCGGGTTCTGAATAATATCCAAACCTGTATGGAGCACCCTGATTTTCAGCATGGAGGATCATTGTTAGATTGCTTCATTATGAAACTACCACTAACATTCAATGGGCATAAAAATACATTAGTAGCTCATCAATGGATAAATTCCATAGAGAAAATATTTCATGCCTTAGGGAGTAGCAAAATGGAAATAATTGTCATGGATGTTTACCACATCACTAGAGATGCTGATCAATGGCAGTATTTGATTCGAAACACAAAGGAATATGATTAAGTATCAAATATCAAATGGAGGGAGTTTAGAAAAATTCAATGAAAAATACATTCCTCATGACCATCGAGCAGATATGGAAAGTCAATTTCTAATTCTGAGGAAAAAGGAGGATGAGAATGTCTCTATGTATGAAGCTATCTTTATAGGGTTAGAAAGGCAGATGCCGATTATATATATAACCCAGGAAGTAATATTGGTCATTTTATTGATGGGTTAAAACCATTTCTCCGTCAAAAATTAGTCTCACAATCCTTCTCATCGTACGAAGATATTGTCTCATGTGCTACAATGACAGGAAAAGAATTATCTAATTCTTATGACTTAAAAGCAATGCAAGTGAAGAAGATATCTATTGAACACTCTAGAAATGGAAATAAGGGTAACAAGGGAAAAGTTGAATAACCATCCTCTAATAAATGTGGGAAGAAACACCCTGGTACTTTCATGAAGGGAATGAGAGTCTTTTACAAGTGTGGTGAAAAATGTCACCAAGCTCCGGATTTCATGGGGATGCAATAGGATATCTATGTTGAATGTACAATCGTATAAAAATAGGGAATTATGAAGATGAATTTCCTAATCATCCTGGGAACATACCTCAGAAAATGAAAAGGGATCAAGGCCAAACTTCTTCTATCACTACTGCTAGGGATTAAGCTCTGAAAGAGGTAGTGGAAGGTAATTTAACGGTTTCATCATGTTTATCCAATGATTTATTTGATTCTAGATCATCACATTGTTTCATATATTCCTAGTTTTCTAATAAAATTAGATATTTCCAATTTGATTTAACAAGGGAGTTGTGACTCAAAAATCATAAGAGGAGTGTCATTGAAACAACATTTTGCGAATCAGTCCCCATTATGGAAACTAAATGTTCTCTATCTGTTGATCTCATCGTCTTACCCATGACTGAATTTGATATAATCCTCGGTATGTATTGGCTTTCGGACAATGATGAAAAATATTTTTGTAAGAAGAGGAAGGTTACTATTTTTGATGACGATGATAAAGAATAACTTATCTTTAGAGTAGAATCATCACCACATAATTCTTATCTAGATCCACCCCCAATAGCTCAACTAAATTCAATTATTGGGGAGTAAGAGAATAAAATAATTGTGGATGAGGAATGTAATTTTCAAATAGAGGATCTTTCTATTGTGAATGAATATGTTGATGTAATTCCAAATGATTTACCTAGACATCCTCCATAACAATGAATTGAGTCATCTATTGATTTAATTCAGGATCAAGGCCCATATCGAAGACCCCATATACGATGGACACTATGGAATTATGGGATCTAAAGAATCAACTAGTGGAAATGAGTAATAAGTGATTTATTCTCCAAACTGTTTCTCCATGGGGAGCCCCTATCCTTTTTTTAAGAAGAAAGATGGATCTATGAGGTTGTGCATTGACTACAGGGAGATCAATGATGTAACAATAAAGAACAAGTATCACATACCTCGCATTGATGATTTATTTGACCAAATTCATGGAGATCAATACTTTTCAAAATAAATTCCTTTGATCTGGATATCATCAGTTGTGTGTGAAAAAGGAAGACATTTGTATAACTGCATTTCGAACCATGTACGGGTATTACAACATTACAGTAATGCATTTTGGGCTGACTAAGGAACCCTCTTCATTCATGGATCTAATGAATATAGTTTTCAAGGAATATATTGATTAATTGGTATTGGTATTTATTGAATATATCTTGGTATACTCCAAAATCTATGATGATCATGAAAATCACATGTGTATTATTCTAAAGAGTCTTAGAATACAAGAATTATATGGGATGTTTAGCAAATGTGAATTCTAGATTCAGGAGATTTCTTTTCTTGGCTATATTGACTCTAAGGATGGAATCTCGGTTGATCCTTCTATGACCAAGTCAATCTAAGAATGGCCAGAACTGATGAGTATAACTGAGGTATACAGTTTTATTGGTTTAGCCGGTTATTTTAGGTGTTTCGTCTATAATTTGGCAATAATGGCTTACCCATTAACCAAGATAACACGTAAAAGGGTGAAATTAGTTTTGAAAAAAGGATGCGAATAATGTTTTGAATAATTGAGGAGTAGATTAGTCAATTCTCCTATATTGACTCTACCATCGGGGAAGGATCGGTATGTTATTTATAGTGATGCTTCAAATAAAGGAATTGGTTGTGTATTTATGCAGAATGATAAGGTTATTTCCTATGCATCTCAAGAGCTAAAAATTTATGAGCAAAACTATCCTACTCATGATCTTGAATAAGAAGTGGTAATCTTTGCTTTGATGATTTGGAGATAGTATATCTATGGTTAAAAATGTGAGATATATACCGATCACAAGAGTTTGAAGTGTATTTTCTGATAGAAATAACTCATCATGAGGCAAAGGAGATGGCTTAAACTACTCAAGGATTATTATTTCACTATACACTACCACCCAGGGAAGGAAAATAAGGTGGTATATGCTTTATGTTAAAAGTACCAGGGAGTTTGGAACAAGATGAGTGTTTAAAAGGATCTAATATACATGGATTTAGTGAAGAAGGGTATGGGGGTCACCATGGAAATTTAAACATCATTACCTTTTCAAATTGATTCCAATTGATTTTTACTGGAATGGATAAAGAGTTCTCAAACCGGTGATGATGATTTTCTAAAAAAGATTAATGATGTAAATGATGGGAGATTAAGTGAATTTGTGTATGAATATGGAATTCTATAATTTGGGATAAGACATTGTGTTCCTGATATACCTGATTGAAAAAGGGAATTATTGGATGGTGATTATATTTCCAATATCTCTATACTCCATGGGAGCACGAAAATGTATAGATATTTGAAGGAAAAATTTTGGTGGGACAATATGAAGAAGTATATTTCTGATTTTTTGTCAAGATCTATGTTTTGTAAACAAGTGAAATCTGGAAGACAATGGCCTGGAGGAGTTATGCAACCTCCTCCCATTCCTGAATGGAAGTGGGATGATATCACGATGGACTTTGTCATGGTGCTACCAAAGACTCTTAGAAGGAATGATGAAATATGGGTCATTGTTGATCATCTCATCAATTCAGCACATTTTCTTTCTAAAAGCGATGATTTAACACTTGATCATTAAGAAACACTATATATTAATTAAGTTTTAATACTTCATGGAGTACCAATAACGATTGTTTCTGATAGTGATCCCCGTTTTTCATCATGATTCTAAAAATGTCTTTAGAAATCCCTGGATATTTGTCTTCATTTGAGCACTGCCTACCATCCCAAAAATGATGGACAATCAGAATAGAATATTCAAATAGTAGAAGAGTTTTTGAGATCATTCTCACTTGACTTTAAAGGTATGTGGGATCAATATTTATCTCGGGTATAATTTTCCTAGAATAATAGCTTCCATTCAAGTATTCAGATGGCATCATATGAAGCATTATACAAAAAGAGATGTCGCAAACCAACCTATTGGGATGATGTTGGAAAACAAAAACTTGTTGGCCCAGAACCTGTGGAGGAAACGATAGAAAAGGTGAAGTTAATCCCAAACCACCTCAATGCAGCTCAAAGTAGCCAGAAAAAATATGTCGAAAATCGAAAGAATGATTTGAAATTTCAGGTATAGAATCATGTTTTATTGAACGTATCATAATGGACAGGTGTTATACGTTTCAGTAAGAAGGGATAATTGAGTCCTAGGTATATCAGATCTTTCGAAATTCTATAACGAATTGGGATTGTAGCTTACCATTTTGAAATGCCACCATGTCTCTCCAATGTTCACAATGTATTCCACATATCACTGTTGAGAAAATACATGCCTGACCCAACGCATGTAATCATCTATGAGGGATTATAACTAGAACCCAATCTGTCTTATTGCAAAGATCCATTATAGTTTCTTGATACAAGAGAACAATTGTTGAAAAACCAGATGACTCGTCTCATAAAATCTCTATGGAGAATCCTTAAGATGAAAGAGGAAAAGTGGGAACCCGAGGAACATATGATGAAGAACCACACGATTATTTTTATGTAGTAATATTACAGACACTTCTAGGATGAAATTATTTGAAGGAGGGGAGAATGTTACACCCCAAGCTTCAACAGTATGCATCTCTTTGAATAATACAATAGCGTGTGTTGTACGCAACATTGAGTTCTAACACACCACAACCAATTAAATTAGCCGTTATGAATTCTAATAACCAATTTTTTATATTTTATAAATTTTATCATTAAAAAGGGACTTGATTTTTGGATTTGTAATATCTAAAATAACTAAGGGTGAATTTTGGGAATTTTTTATGAAAACTATCAATTTTTGATGAAAAGTCAAAAATAATGAGTTATTGTTTAAAACCGACATTTTATTTAAAAAATCATTAGTTTTATTTAAATTTATTTTTTGAAAAAATACGTACATGATACCTATATAAGTTCAATGTAATTATATGGAGTCATTTTATAAAAATTTTAGATATATAAAAATTTTATTGAAATTTTTACCGTCTTTTACCCACCTCCTAGGAGAATTTGCAAATTTACATAAAACATAATTTTACTACTTATGTGAGTTGAATCTCAAAAATATGTGAGAAATTATTGACATCATTAAGTAAAATTTGGTTCAATAAGATTAAAATAATTTATGGAGAATAGTAACTTTTTTCTTTTATTTACCACGGTAAAAAGTAAATACGGAAATTAAGGGTAAAAATTATATTATTATTACCCTAAAACATGTCTTAATTATATTGGATAAGTATAAATTGACCGAAAACTACCATATAAATAACATTTGAACCTTTAGGTCCACTTGGATTATATTTGGACATTTATTATTATTTAATTTTAAGAGGAGTTAAAAGTGTAAAATTAAATGTTTAATAACTAAACCATTTTTAATATTGGGTTAAACATATGATAAATTCTACTATAAATATTAATCAGAAATATAAAAATATTTCCTACGTAATGGTATTATATTTAAATTTTTAAGACATTAAATAATATAATTCATTTAGGATACAATGATGATGCAGTAATTACCTAATTAATGAAATATTATAATAATTAATATTATAAATATTCAAATAAATTTAATTTGACACTTTTTATGAATTCCACTAATTTTTTAAAAGAAATATTAAATTATTAATTGATATTATATTTTTAAAAATAAATGTTTAGGAAATAATTCATATATAATGATAGCTGTATCATTAATGAACCACTTTTTGTTCTCTTGGATGTTTATAATTTGATTATTAAACATTTAATATTAAAATACAAAGAGACATGGTAAATGCAAAATTATTTAACTAAGAGAAAAATATAAAAGATAAAGTTAATATAGTGACCCAAACATTTCTAAAACCTATTTTTTGAGTGGTTTTAGACCCATCCATACATTATAAATAAAATAATTCATTTTGGATCCATTTGAAATCGAAAATGATTTTATTATAAAATAATATTTCAAGATTTTCATAAGGTTCCCCTCACCCCTCTTATAAAAGGGCACTCTCTCTTCTCCCTAAATCACACCTTAAATTCCATTTGGCTCGTCCATACCCATCCCAAATACCCTATATACTATCATACATTCGTCTTAGAGGGATTAGTCATAATGCCTACCTAAGGATCCCTTTTCATCAAATCAAAATGAAGTACCAGAAGAAGAGGTAAATATTTTAATCACCTCTTTGAAGTTCGTTTCTTCATCTACTACCCCTTTCATTGTTGTTTCCATTCAAAAATAATAACTCCAGTATCTTTTATATACATTTATGTTATTATAAATAAGGTTGAATGATATTCATTATTCAATCCATCCATTGAATGACTTGTCACCATATGTTTGTACGTACGACTTACCATCTCCACATCACGGTGTAATTGTTAATCAATACATTATTATTTGTATGGGTATAATAATGATGTGTAATTGATATAAATAATAAATATAACATGATAATTATTCCTTATATATGATATAACTTTCTATTATATATTATTCTAATATCAAAATAATTATATTTTCGTACATGCGTACGTACGGATTAACGTCTCCACAAACGCGACGCGATTCATTCCCCATCGCATCCTTTCAAGACTAATATTCATTAAATGATTAAAAATAATATTTATAGACTTAGTATTATTCTAAATATGAGTAAGATACATCTTATCCATAACAAACATTAATTACGTAAAAAAGAATAAAAAGGAAAATGAATAAATTAACACCAGAAATGATGATAACACTAAGATATTATTAACAATTAAATGTTAAAAGACAATACATTTTATCATATTAATGTTTGTGATTCTTTTATAATTTAATTAAAATTATTTCTCCATTATACAAGAGTTTAACCAACCCTCAAATAAGTAAAAGTTCAAGGTAATGTTTAATTTCACTATCTCTTTATTATCTGAGGTTGTTTTTACGTAAGTATCTACTGGGGCCTCTTTATCATCAACATCCCTTTTTCTTTAAAATATATTCCAAAACATTTTTACTATTTACTATACTATGGATTATAGTCATTTATACTCTTATTTAACTTTTTATAAAATGGTTTGAATGGAATCTTTCCATCATTTTCTAAACATGGTACCTTATGACCTTTTCAAAAAAAATAATAAAAGAATTTTTTTTCACTTTTACAGAGGGTGCAGCAATTTTCCCCTATTATAAAATTTTCAAATCTTCCCTTAAAAGCTTATAAAAATATTTTCAAAATAAATTTTTTCTTCATAATTATGTGACTCCTATATGATTACAAAATAGAAATATATATTTCTCTAAAAAGGTTTTTAGTTCATCTATGTCAACATCCATTGATGGATTTTAGGCGTATTTGAAATTGATTTATTATGATACAAAATATCTCTATTGTATTGAAGGTTTTTTGATATGTTTAACTATGGATGAGTTATTATTATACCATCCATGCTTTATAGATAAAGTATTGACATTTCGTATGATATTCTTAATACAAATTTTTATGTTATGTTTAAACCATTCATATGAGGAATGAATTGGACTAAGAAAGTGAGAGGTGGAGCCCGAAATAGCTCATCGATGCATCAGTAGTTCTCATGATACAAACTATTGTCTTGGCATAAGGCCTTGATATAATCTTGTTTTTAGTCTAGGAACAAGGCCTTGGCTATGTGGTTATGAATGTCTAGCATTTTTCATTCTATCATTATGAAGGTGGGTATTTATATTGCATGTGATTATTTGACTAGTATATTGTCAATGTGAGGAAGTAAATGGAATTATTTTGATTTATATTTTCCATATTATGATGAATTTTATGATGAAAAGTCTTTTGTTTTAGTTATATACATTGACTTAAATGTGTATGCTTAATTATTAATGTTACCGTTATATTGTTATCATTATACTAAGCATCTGAACTAACCCCTTTCTATGTTTTATTTTTCACAGGATGTGAAGAAGTATATTATTACTGACCTGTAGGGATTTTCTATGGGATCATAGTGTTGTATTTGGAAACAATGTAGTTGTAGTTTTCCATTTTATTATGTAATGTAAACCATATGATTGTATCTATTACTTTCAAGGATATTAAAATAATAGGTTCTTAGAGACTTGATCTTTTCTTATCATGCCAATGAAACGTAATAGTGCACTGAATCTGGGCTTATGTTGTCAGGGCGTTTCATACCCTTTAGGGGGATAAAATATAATGTTGATGGCTGACTACCATAAATTTCTTGAAAAATTAATTAATGAGTCTAGTAAGATTAGATTTTCGGAATTCTATGTTTTTGCAGTTGAACATATACTATATGACTGTTGAGATGGGAGGAATTTTTTTCTATTGTAATTTTTTTTGATTTTCCTATACGTGATAATGATTATAGGAGAATAATAAAACTATTTCATAAAATATTGTGTTATAGAAATATTTGATAATATGATTATAAACTCTTGTTCTCTACATCGGGTTTACTCCAATATATTTAGATATTTTTAGTTCATTGTTCTATTTTATGAAACATATATGATACTATTTTTCTTTTGGAGAAATTTCTTAATAATAATTAGTGGCCCATTTGAATTTGATATTCAATAAGGGGGGTGAAAACATGTGAAGAACGAAAATGAGTTGGTAAGGAAAAATTCCTATATATGTTCGCATGTTTTCGGTGGATAGTATTGTGAAAGTATTAAAAAATCCCAAAATAGGGATAGATTTTAAGGGTCATGTTGTGTATTAGTTTAATTTTTTCAATAGATAAAATATATTTAGTTTTGAAAATAAGGATTTCAATTTTAGGTTTCTGGACTTACCATACGAGACTAAAAAAAAGTTTCAATGGACATAGATGATTTTATGAAAAAGATGGAAACACAATCTCATATATAAATAATTGAATACGGAATATATGACCCGAGTATTGGTCAATGAGAATATAACAATACATTGATGTTCCTTGAATGATTCAGAAATCATAAATAATATCTGATGCAAGAATGATATAGTATAAGGAAACATAAATACCATTTTATAGTGATTCCAACGTTGATGTTCCCTAGAAATAGATTAGTGGACCATAAGTAACTAGCTCCATGTGTTTTCAGAAATATAGAATAGGGAATTTGATGAGTTCAAAGGATATATAATGTGATTAAAGAATGAAATAGATTCATTATATATGTAACTAACTCTAGTAAATCATATGGGTACTGAAACTAATTATTCATATAGAGGATGAGAAAATTGAAAAGGGGAAATCCCGTCTATAAGCAGTGTCATAAAATGCAGATGATTTGATAGTGCTTCTAGAAAAAGAAGTGGTCAGAAATGATTTTGTTGCTAACGTCTAGTTGAAGGTGAAATAATTCAATATGTCATAAGATGCACACAAATATATTAATATGAAGCATGAATGAACAAAGATTATTTAGATATGAAAAATAGTTGGCTTCCAAAAATGAATTATTTTTCCCTCATTCACCATTATAGAGGACTAAAAATAGACGGAAGTATACATTCGTACTTTGGCACTTTTCACATGCATAGAAAGCTAAATGATTGTTGTTTTTGTTGCATATTGAGAGCCCAACAAGAGTTTTGTATTGGGTTAAAGATGAGAATATTTGATAATGACGCATCAGATATAGGAACATTCATCGGAGATTCATTCTAGAGATATCCATATGACATTGATTCATTAGAGTAGTGTCCATCATAAAATGTTCCCCTAGCTATAGTTCCATCGGAGAGTTCCTTATCGAATATAGAAGTTGTGAGTTGCTAATATAGTTCATTACATTATTTAATTTGTATGGGATGAAGTAGAATTTGATATAAGTGAATTTTATAGAGACCTCCCAATATAAGTTATCATATGATGGTCGAATGATACCATCTTTTACTAAGTTTGTTTTTAAAATATAGTTTCTATAAATATATAGTATGAATATATTCATGTTTGTTGAAAGTCTAGAAGATTTTTCAAGACCAAAAATTTCATATGAAAATTGTTGACGTTCATAAAATTTTACAAAGGTGATGCAGATCTACCGTACTAGTGGAGGATGTCTTGATATTTCTAAAGTGGATCAAAAAATAAAAATTATAAAAATTATAAAAATTGTTTCTAACGAGTCACAAGAAATGACTATTTGATGGGGTGAATAACCACATATTGAGAATGTGGAAATGAAAATGATAACTGCTGTATAACCAAATATAGCTAAAATATTGACTACTAGGTTATAGAAATATATGTTTCATGTGTCTTCATAGTCTGAAAATATCGTAGTAAAGGAATAAATGTTTGAGGTAGTATCTAACATGTAATGAAGTAGGTAATATAACAGAACAATGTAAATATTGTCTTTTATTCCATGTTTATGTTTTTTTCATACAATATGGGATGTTGAGAACAATAGTGTATTGGATTCTTACTCTATCAAGTTTGATATGATAAAAATGTTTTTTAAAGTCTATATGAATCTTTCATATTATAAGAAAAGGGAACCACAAATTCATCCAAAAATCAACGGTATCAATATTTTTCGAAACTATAGATTAATGGTTCTTACATCGTTTATCTATTTAAATAATTCCTCAATCAACATAATAAATATTCATAGATTTAATAATTATATTATGTTTTCCTTTGAAGTATGAAATTATATGACACTTTTAGAATTCAAAATATTTTTTAACGTATACGATGATTAAATTATCAATACTCCTATTAAATATTATTTTATAATGTAACACCTCTATATTTTTAAATATATATATATATATATATTCTCTCAAACTTCATTCTATGTTTGATATATTCTTCTACATGAAACAAAACAAAATTATACATGGAATACAAGGAGAATATTAGTATGAAAAATAAAAATAAATAAAACCAATACGAAATAAATTTATTTTAGTCAAATAAAATTAAATCTTAAATTTGACTAAAAACATTTAAATTTGATAAATATTATTTCTTTTAATAAAATTAGCTTTCAATTATATATCACATATTTATCTTTAAAAAAATTCTATATTTATAAATTTATAAATTTAAAATGTAAACTAAATTTTTTATTCATTATAAAAATATCATCCTATGATAATTTTATTTGGTGATTCAAAAAAAATGTTTTATACTCTGTAAATAGTGTGATAATATAGATTTTCAAAAAATCACAGCTTCTTTGACATAATAATAAAAAAATAACAAATTTAATATTTTGAACCCCTTGATATAAAATAAATTCATATAAAATCAAAAATAAATCATTTAAAATAACTTGTAATATTTATAAAACCAATATTTATAATTTTTTAAACATAAATTAGAATTTTTATTAAAAACAACTTTTATTATCTAATTATTTTCACAATTTATATGTATTCAAGATAAAAATTTATATATTATAATTCGGATAAAAATATTCATATTATTTAATAATATTCCTTTCATTTATAGGCATAATATTATTATAACTAATATTAAAATTAATGACCACAATACTAATGAAAGGGTAATATTGGATGATTATTTATACTAATGTTATTTAATTTCATTTACGAGATACAATTTTCTATTTTTTATTCTAATTATGATACTATTTATAAACATATATATTAATATTTAATTGGTCATCTTATTTATAGTTAATGTTATTTTATATTTTGAACACTTAATATTTATAACTTTATTTTTCTACAAATGTGATTTTCTACATATCAAATTATTTAATAAAAATGATAACTTTAAAAAATGTGAAATTTAATAAACCTATATTGAGACTAAATTTAGGTTTATAATATAAAAATATTATAAATATAGTTACCATATAATGTTAATTTAAAATAAAATATGATGGTTAAAACTAAATACCTATGTAAAATCCAAGAATCGTAAAATGAAACAATAAATTAGTGAAAAGATTCTAATAGTTCATGAAAGTGTTTTAAAATGAGAGATTAAAGATTTATTGATCATATAAAACCACAAAATTCATTATTCCATGGTTTTGGATCTATTTACCCTTTAGTAGTGGTATCTTATTTATAAAAAATAATTTATATTCACAGAAGATACCTTTTATCACTAATAAATATTCACTACATAACCCCCCTCAATGATATCAATTACACTAAAACAAATATACAGACTCTACCCATTTAAACTATCATAGGTTTTTCATGCTCATACATGGACCAAATTTCCCTAGATGTTAGCGTAATTCTTTTATTTCCACAAATATATTAAGGATGAATATGAAGGTCTCCACATTAGTAATACATACTCATTAATGATCCTATTTAAAATAATTTATTTAAATGAATGAATTAAAAATATGTTATATAATTTTTTAAAATTTTATTATAATTAATTAATAATAATTTTTACCTTTCACCAAACCCATTTATAAAATAAGGACATAAACACATGTTTGAGCGGACTACCACCTCTTGGAATGGCGGGATATATTTTTCATAATCATTTTATCAGGTAGGAAGAAATATTTTTTATGTGAAAAATATAATTTTTTTATTTTTACTATAAAATGGTTAAAAAATAGTAACTCTTCCAATATTATAATAAATTAGAGCATTATCTATGTACGTAAACCATTTAACCTCTATGGAACAACATAGTTCATAATATTTTTGCCACCTAACATTATTTACATTTAAATTTTATATAATATAAAAATATGATTGATATAAATATATTAATATTAAATAAATTTAATATTTTTTATTATATAAGTGATACTAATAATAAACTATCATTGATATTTAATCCACCTATGATGAAAATATCAAAGTATATTTCCTAATATGAGATAATTTTATAAAAAATTATGTAACTGAATATATATTATTATAATAAAATAATATTGGAAATATATTCTTGTAATGAAATATATTATTCTATTTTTATGAAACTCTTTTAACCATGAAAAATATACAAATGGCTTTGTGTAGAAATTATCCAATAAACATAATATAATAAGGAAAAGAAAAAACTAGACAAAATGAATACAATTTGATAAAAATAATTATTATTAAATTAAATATTTATGAATATGGATCCTTATAAGTTATATAATAATAATAATAAAATAATTATATTGGCCGTTAGGATGTTGCACATATTGAATTAAGGACATGTTTAGGGTTTTTTGAAACAAAATATTCATCCATTGAGTTACTAACAGTCTTATTAAACTATATTGTTCCATAATGATTTATTCTACCAAATAAATAAATTATAATTAATTTCATCCTTATTTTAAGGGGTTTTAAAATTATTCCTTATAACGTATTTATCAAATGATACTTACCATAATTATTATATTACACGAAATGTGATTCATAGTCTTAATGCCTATTTCATGGGAGATAATTATTGTTATGAATAGATTTAAATTTATATAATTTATAAAATAGTTATTTGTTATAGCATATCATGAATTATATTTCATTTATTCTATTTTATGATTATCTTTAATACCCTTCTCAATCATGATATTAAATTTAGATGTTACTCATGGGCTAAGGATTTTCTTGATAGACCATCATTTCATTAGTCATAATAATTCAATTTTTACATTTGATTTTCAAAATGGATATTTTATATTAAATATAGATACTATAATTCAACTTTATCATGGAATATTGATATTCTCAATTCAAATATTTCTTGTGGTTATTCTTATTCTTGATTGTATATCATTTTGAGAATAATTCCTCGAATATGTAATTATGTTTTCACCTCTTTCAATATTTCCCATTTGGCCAATGTGAACTTTTTTGGTCGAAACCCAATTATATGTAATCATAGGTGAAATTAAATTTCTTGTTCTCATATTTTAAACGAAGTTATTATTATTATTATTATTATTATTATTATTAAATTAAGGGTAATTCAAAATATTAGTATATTTTCCCATAATTTCATAATTATTTATATTATCATTCACCCCACATTACTTTTTGATAGATGTAATATCATTTTTAAAATTATTTTTTATTTTTATTTAATAATACAGTTGATTTTTATTAATTTTTCCAATTATTATTTTCAAAATTTTCTTTTTAATATGACCTATAAAACATATTTTCTGAAATTGAAATAACTTTTTTTAAAACTCATTTATCGTTATATAACCTCTATTCATCATTAGAAAAAAATGTATTTATTTAAATTGAAATTATTCCGAATTAATCATCTTACAAATATTATTTAAAAATACCCTTCTGTGAAGGATTAATTTTTTATAAACTCATTACATATTTTATGTGACTATTGGTTATATCATTTCCAAATTTTTTGAAACATCCTTTCATATTTATGGGTTCTTTCTGATGTGATTATTGATATAAATTATCCCATTAATTCTCATGATATTCTAAAAGAATAATAATTTTTTACCCATATGAATGGATATTGAATGATGGGACCCTATATCAAAATCTAATACACTAGTTACTGTTTTATATCTTATGATAATATAAGTATTGTTACTTCTATACACATACAACATAAAGGGAGGGCCTTCATGGATATACTCACAAAATAAATAACATACCATCATATACATGATAAAAACATAAATAGAAATACTTCTTGGATATTCTCAAACACTTAAGGGATCTAATTCATTGATATTATTATAATATATTTTTTCAATATTTTTTTGTTACATTATGTGAGGTTATTATCTATTTCAATGAAATTTTTTTTTCTATATCATATTCTTGTGATTATGATCCATGGAAAATTTTTATTATCACACACAATTATTCAATGGTGCTTTATTGTAATTATGAGATTACATGTCCATTTATCATGAATTATTGATAAATATTACAATTGAATGTTTGTTTAATATGATATATCTCCATTTCTCTTTTTTACCATACACATATGATATATGACTTGATGGATTATTGATAAGTAGTTCCTTAATAATTTGTTTCATATCACTTAATTAATATTTTTCTATTTCCATTTTTGGATGATTATAATAATTATGATAATTATAGAAGTGTTTCTAGTATTGTTTGATTATGGGGTAATCATCCAGCCGTTTTATAATAAGGCACGTAACCGGTCTCCAAAAACACCATAAATTATTGGGATGTTGTGTTAACTTCAATATTAATATATTCTACTATTGAAATGAAGTATAAAATAGGTAGTTTTATCTCACTTTTTTATCAATGGAAATTTTTACGGAATGTGTTTTTTTTCACCAGATAAAAAATTGTGGCATGGGAATTAATAATTAGTCTTCAAACATGAATTTTAATTTTTTTGGAGTATTATTTTTTAATATTTATAGATTAGGATGATTAAAAATTAGTAAAGGCATAAGTGATAAGTATAAGGGATAAATAAAATATATAATTTATAGTATTTGATAACATCCTATCATTTTGGTAAATTTGAGATTTTGTGGTTTTATGGAAATTTCATCCATGTCTGGATATAGAGAAGTAGATGAGTCTATGTAATAGTTATACCAAGGTCCAATAAACCTAAAAATATCATTTTCAGTATCAAATCATTAACTAGTTTGGTTCTTATTGAGTCAACTTAATTAAAAAATATTGTATATATTATCACATGGAATATTCTTTGGTTTATCATATTCTTTTTACAGACCATTTTGAAGTATTTTTTACATATTTATTTCAAGGTTATTGGTAAATTACTATTATATTACAAAATTAAATTTATCTTTGGAAGAAATATAATATTTATTGGATGAACCAAGCATGACATAATATCTTATGATGAAATGAATGTGTCATTAGGTAAGACATCTTTGGATTATGAATTCAGCATTATATAATTATTAATTGTGATTATATTGAATAATATCCAAACCATTTAGGATTTAATATTACATTGGAAATAGCATCATTAAAATTGGATTTATTGAAGTTATTTCTCAAGAAAAATATAGGACTATATGATAGAGGAATATTTTGAACAAGTGGATGAAAATATCAATTTACACATATATTTGAAAGATATTTTATATTACCCAATCTTCTCATTGATAACTGTTTTTGTATCACAACGAAGGGATATATTGATTCATTATTATTATATATATAGAGTTATGCACTATTATTAATAAGTTAAAATTATAATTGAAAGGATGTAATTTTTTATGGGATAATGTTGCCCCCAATAATTTCGAATATATATATACTTTTACCTCTAAATTTAAATACCGTTCAATAGATTCATCCACCTGAAATGAAAAAATAAAAATGATATGGAATATATTTGATGAATAATTTTATTTAATATTACAAAAAAATGATCGTGTTCTTAATTTTTTATAAATTGAAAATTTTACCATATATGGTTATGAATAGGTAATGAATGAAAAGATCCTTTTTATCAATTAATGTAGTTGTCCATTATATATTGATATTTATTTTAAAATAAAAATATATATTATTTAGAATTATAAATTGGAGAAATAATATCATATTTGGATTCATTACCACAATAATATCCAATCATAAGGAATTGATATTTTGTAAACAAAATGTGTTTTTTTGAGTAGTGACAACACATTAACTTTATGAAAAACCAACCTTTAGGAATTTTTTAAATTTACCTAATAAAAGAAATAAATATATAACCATTTAACATAAATTATATTTATTTATATATTAAAATATTGTCTTTAAAAAACTGTGTGATATTTACAAATCCTAAAATTTAATTATCGTAACCTTTTATTATTTTAGACAATAAGTATGATTTTAATCATATTAGTTTCATACATTATTGGAATTATATATAAAAAATGGTTCTCATACATTAACTCATAATATAATATTATTTTATATGTTTAATATCATATATATTTGAATAATTTTGATTACTATGTATGAAATTATTTACTATTATAATAATGAAATAATTATTGATAAATTATAGTATTTCAACAATATTAAATATTTAATAAAAAATAAAATAATATAATTAATAATATAAATATAATATTATTTTTCAAAATTTATAAAAATATATTATAAATTATTAAAATTTTATGTAAAATTTTATAATATATATAAAACATAATGTTCAAATATTTGTTTTAAAAACAACAGTTTTTCAATATAAAAAATGATATCATATAAATTATAATTTTATCAGTTTTAGAAAATATATTATACTATATAGAGACTATATTTCAATTTAGAGGATTTGTAACATCATTTATTTTTTATGAAAAATAATCTGCTTCCATAAAATGTTGGTACTAATGGAAAAAACAATATCTCAAAATGTAAAAATCTTGTAGTAAAAAGATTGAAATTTTATTAAACCATTTAAAAGAATTAGAATTTATTTAATTATTATCATATATTACCCAAACACTATTACTATAAGCGTTTTCTTCCATTTTCTCTTGAATGGAATAATTCTATTTTTGAAAAGTAATCAAAATTCACAAAAGATCCTTTTTCTCCTCTTATAAAAGAATACATCTTCCCCCATTCAATTGTTATATTCCCTCTTTAAAAATATCAAGAAACACCTTCCATTTTTTCTCATAAAATTCAATTGAATCTCCATAATACCCTTGTATCAATATTGTATCCTAATCCTTTTATTTTCAATATTACTTTAAAAAAATGGTCAATCTCTACATGTAACTATTACATACTCATTAAATTGCTCTTCATAGTGTGCCTCTTATCAAATATTATGTATCATTTAAGTAATGATAAAAATAATACTATTAATATCTTCAATTTTATTATAATATTAGAATATAACTTTTATTCCATCCTCCAATACCATTTAAATAAATGAATGCAGTGGCTTCTATTTCTGTGGACAACTGCCACCATGAAATATAGATTATAGTTTTCAAAACCACATTACAATTATATCCAAAAAGAGTTTTTAATTGAAAAAAACATAATTATTAAGAAAATATTAGAATTATAAAATGGAAATCATTTTATTTTTATAAACCAATCATTATTTTAGTAATGTGATGATCATCAATATATTTACGGAGTATCTCTTACATAGTATGACATAGTTCATTTTCCATTTCCACCAAATATGGTAGAAATTAACAATTTACATAATTTGACAATAATTTTTTTATAACACTATAAATATTATCCAAATATAACATTGGACGTTGTTATTTGACATTAGTAATACATGATTACAGTAACCTTATCCACATATAATGAAAATATCATTATACCATTTCAAATTTTTGTTCCTTTTTTGAAAACCCATATAAAATTATAAATATTTTGATAATATAATAAAATTAATAACCACAATAATTATATATATTATTTGGTTATTATAGAATGATTTTAATAATGGTTAGCATACAAAAAAAGTTATGTCAAAATTGAACTAACTTCTTCAAATATAAAAAATAATAAAAACTATAAATTAAATTAATAGCATTTGTTAATAAATTGTAGAACCCTGATTTTTAATATCATTACAATTTATTTTATTATTAATTTAATGATCGTAATAGTAATATTACTAAAACATAATTTAATTGATTAATAATTTATTAATAAATTATAAATATAATTAAAAATATCATAGTGATGCACGTAAACTAAAATTTATTAATAAATAACACCTATGTTTTTATATTTTTATTAGTCGATTTTATGAATTAATTTCATGAATCAAAAATTTTATAGTATGAATAACATGTTTACAACTTTTAATATATTTCTACACAAATAAATTAATATTTTTGTATAGAATAAAAGACATAATAAGATATATAAAATAAAATTTTTGTGGTTATTTCAAAATTGAAATAAATATTATTACAATGAACTTTATTGAATATCATTGAAATATTATATTAAATAAAAATAAAATTCATTATGATTTTAAAACATGTTTAAAAATAGAATATTCATAAATAAGAAATCAATTTATATATTTTGTAAGTCTAAAACTGAATTTAATAAATGTATAAAATATTAAAATTAAAAAAATTAATTGTACGGAAAAATTTTATTAAGGAAATATTTATATTTATATTTTATTGTATTAAATTTCACATTTTTTTCCAATATTAATAACAATATAATGATAATTATAATATATATTAAAATATCATTTTTTAATATAAATAATGAATTTTAAATATATAATAATTTATTAAATATATAAAATTTTTATCATAATAATTTACTATATTAGGGAAGTATTTAAAAATTTTAAATGTGAATATTACTCTAAATATATGAATATTATATTAGTTTTAAAAAATTAAAATATCGGATAAGGAGGATTCAATGTTTCATCAATAGGTGCATTGAAGGTCCTTTTATGGATGATCCTAGTAAATGAAAAAGTGGATCAAAAATGGTATTAACTATGAGGGAGGAATCTAATGTGAAATCTATGTTCAAACGCCAACCTAGATAGAATGTTGATGAAATTCAATTAATAAATAGATCTAGTGCGTCTGGTGGACAGAACGAGGGTAGTTGAGGTATATTATCACATCTCTATCATCCTTCTGTATTTTGATTTACTTGTAGGTGTATGTCTATTTTTTAGTGATGAAATATCCCAGAAGATCCAATTTAACGATGTTTTTTTACTTAGTATTGATATACCCACTATTTTTTTCATTTTTCTTACTCAGTCAAAAAAGGTTATCCCTTTTTCATCTTCATTATATTCATTACCAGAATATGTTATAATAGTATAATATTTTGGGGGTTTTATATAATTTATGATTTTGATTTCTCCAGTGGCCTTATTTAATGATTTTATTAAATCTAAATATTTTTTTAATGATTTCGGCCATATTATGATATTTTTTGAATACATGTATATGCAGGCTTCCTAAAGAATCTCAATAAAACTCAATAATAAATGAGGTAAAATTAATATATTTAAGTATCATAATTAAACTACTATTACACAAATAATATTAAATTAATGTATTTATGATTATTTGGGAATATAGTTCATCCTCCTGATATTATCTTTATCAGCAAACCATTTTCCTAAACCGTGAGTTTTGATGAATCCTGATCTCCATGAATGTGGATTATATCTACATATAGTTTATATAAAAAATTTTATAAACTAAATATATATTATATTTTAGTTCAATATAAATAAAATGTCAGTACCTATTAGAATCACAATCCTACTTTCTCATTTACACTTTTTGCGAATAAATATTTTCTGATTAGAAAAACAATATCACATTATTTTTTTACGTTTATAATCAATACAAATTTATACATATAAATAATTTTAGATGGTTTTACGTCCATTTAGTAGAAATCTATTTTCATCCCTCACAATATTTCTTATATCATGTCCTCTAAGGTTATGTTTCTGGCATTTGGATACCATAGTGGTTTTTGAGTTACATGATGTAATAATTCATTAAGTGATATAATCCTCACCATTATATTCATGTAAGGGTGTTATATATTTTCTAAATTATTGTTTCGAAGAAGAATTTATTTTATAAGAAAAATATTTTTTTTTGGAAAATTATTTTATGTATTAAAATTCATGTTTTCAAATTTATATTTATGTATATGAATTTTATTAATTTCTTAAGAAAACCCTTTTTAAAAATGTATTTAATAAATATTCCATTAAAAATTGTTTATTCTTAAATTTTAGTAAGAAATTATTTTTAAAACCTAAATATTATGAAAATGTGTTGTGAATTCAAATTTATTCATTGTAGTTTTGGATTTATGTACAATGAGTGAATCATCATTTGAAATTATGGATGTTACAAATGAATAAAGATATTTCCATGAATTATGAATATATTTAACTTTCCCATATTTTTTGTAAAATATATGTTTTAAATTTAATAATATCGTGTAATTAAACTGTTTCTTTGAAATTTTTAAGTAATGAATTTCTCAAAATACTATGGTGATTTATTGAAATTGTCCTATTGATAAATTAATGAGAATGTAAAATGAGTTTTTTTTAAACTAATTTATATTTTTTAAAAGGTTTTAATGTTTTTAATGGGGTTTAAATGAGAATAGAAGATATTTTAAAAAAAAAATTCTCAAAATATTATACTTGTCAATTAAAAAACATTATAATGAATGGGACGTGGACACACAACCTCATTGGGTTGTAACTATACAAGTGATACTGCCAGTGTCCAAATTGTATCATATTGGTTTTCTAGGTAACATTTTAATCCGCCAAATTTATTATATTCAAATATTTTTAAAATGATGAATTCGTGGATTTGTTAAAGTAAATATATTTTTGAAAAATAATGTTGGTTGAAAAAAGGATATAATATACAAAATGATTTTGAAAATTACTTTTCAATATATTTTTTATGAGAACCCAAAAACTATATTCAGGGAAACTATTTTATTATTGAATAAGTTATTTGATAAAATATTCTCAAAAGAGTTTGTATTAGAAATAATGATTTTCTATTTAGTTTTAAAACCCCTAATTCTGAGTTTGTATGCTCACAGAAATTTTTTAAAATTACTTTTCACTTAATCATTGGATGAATTCAGAAAAGATTGTTTTCAATTTCAAAACTATCATGAGTAAATTAATTTAGATAATTTTTATTAAATATGATATTATTATATCTAGTTTATTAATACCCTAAAACCTATACAATAAAATATGTTTCATTTTGAAATAGAAATTGTATATTAGATTAACTTGTTTAGAAAAAAACACAACATTGTTTTAGTATCGAATCTGAAATTATGGGTTCAGGATGTGACAGTGGAATCAAAGAAATGGTATATACAACCATTGTGATTATATTTTTTTGTTTGATTAAAAATCTAAGAGATATAATTTTATTTTAAACAATTAGTTAATTATGTAACCTTAAATATATTGAATTCATGTCACTCTAGGTTTTCTTAATTTTGAAATAGAAATTCATAATTTTCCTACTTTTGATGAATGAATTATGGGAGTGAAATTAATTTAGGGGCTATGTAACATCCCAATTTTTAAATTAAGAATCATTTATTTCATTATTAAATAAATATTATAAATTATAATTTTAAAAAATAAAAATTTTCATGCAAAAAAATTTATTAACTATGTAAATAAATAAACAAAAAATTTATAATGATACTCTTAACAGATTATTTATTAACAAATTACACAGAAATCCTTATCGATATTTATTATTTAATTTTATCAAATAATTTAATAAATTAAAAACATTATACTCTGAATCATAAATTTACTAATTTTTCGATATTTTTATATAAACAAACGATTATTTTTGTATAAATGAAAATTAATATTAAGATTTCTATAAAAAAATAAGACGTCATTTACAATGACAAATAATTATTATTAAAATAAAATATATTTAATGTTTCAATGAAATGGTATTAAATAAAAATAAAAATAATTAATATTTAATACTATGTTTAAAAATCGAATATTCTTACTCTAAGAAAGAAATAATATATGTAGATTAATTATACAATTTGAAATTAAAAAATTTATAAAATATGAAAATAATGAAATATAATATTATGGTGTAATATTATTAATAAATATGAATATTTAATTTTTTATTAAATTTAATAATATTAAATACTATTTATATAAATAAAATTATAATAATTTGGAAAATTATTAAAATATGATTTTCATAAATCAGAATTATAAATTTTGTTAAATAAATAATAATAATGGAAATATAATATTAAAAATTTTGAAAATATTATAAAATTTTAATTATAAATATGAATATGATTATAAAAATTGTTATTTGATTTTAAAAATAAAAACAATAATAATAATAATAACAATATAGATAATACAAATCATTTAAGGAATTGTTGGTGATTCAACAAGAGGTGTAGTGGAGTTCTTTGTCAAGCTGAACTAATTATAGGAAACGAGGATCGAAGATGGGATTGAATTCTAGAGAGGGATCAAACATCGGATATGAGATCAAATTTTTTCCATGATCGAATAATGAATATATTCGATCACATTGTGGATCATGTTCATAAGGGATCAAACTAGAGATATACATGAAGATGATCCCATTATATTTTACTTCCTAAATTGTGATTTATGGGTAGTTGTAGGTATATTTTTTATTTATTTAAATCTTAAATAATGTTATATTTAAAGCATCATTTTCTATATAGATGTGGTTTACTCGCTATTTTTTTCTTTTTTCTTATATGATCAATGAAGAATAACATATCATGACATCCTTCTATCAAGGGTTATGTGATTATATTATACCACTATCATATTTAAGGTCTTTGATATATCGATTATCAAGATGATGATCACATATTCCATATTGAATTTTTTTATTAAATCGAAATAATTTTTGTCATTTATTTCCACTGAATTTGGCTCATTTATTGAATGAATGCAGACTGAAGATTCATGATGTATTTAGAACAAACCAAATTAAAAAAATGAAATAAATAGATTCAACTATCGTAATTAAACTATGATCACCCCTAGAAGTTGATATGGTTGTATTTCAAATCCTTCAGGAAGATACTTTGTATGCATGTTATCAGCTTGTTCTGAAGACATTTACTTGAACCATGAGTTTTTTAGAATCTAGATATCCATTTATTTTAATTATTTCATATGATGTATGTTAAAAAATATAATATAAATATATATTAAATTTCTCATAAATATAAAATATTTTAATACTCCTTTAATAATTACTTTTTAATTCTCAACTAGACACATTTTTCAAAGAAGGAATTTATGATAGGATATACATTGTCAATGCACATATGTTTTAGCGCAGAATGTGTTTACTGTTACATGTATAACTACACAAAATATAGAAAACACTCATGTAGTTGAAACTCACCTTCATCACTATCACTATTTTTTCTATTCCATATAGTGAGTTCAGGTATAATTTAGTTGGATTAAATAGTTATTTTTTATATTAGGGAATTAATTATGTTTTAAATGATTTTATCCTACAAATTCAACTCAAGTGATGTGGTTATATATTTTTTTAATTTATACTTTCAAATACAATCCCCTTTTTATGGAAATTAATTTTCAATATAAAATTTATTTTCTATTAGAAAATTTATTTTTTCAAATTTTTACTAATGTAAATGAATTTTAATATTTTTTATAGAATCCGATTTTCTTTTTATGGGATGTATATATTATTCTCATATAAAATAAATTTTCATAAATATATGTAATAAATCAAATATAAAAAATAATATATAGTTAAATGTGTTCTATTTTTAATTTAACAATTTGAAGTAATTCTTTTTTATAAGGTGATGTTTTTCATTTTATAATATACATAATACATATGAATATAAATATGACTATGAATAATTCATATCATTAACATTCCAAGAATTTAAAAAAAATTATATATTGAAATTCATTATAAGGCTTGTTAAATTTTCACCTTCTAATTTAATAATTCTTGAATTTCTCCGAACACCATAACATTTGTTGAAAAAATATTTTTTGAGAAAATGTAGATGAAATAGAATTATTATCTATTTTTATTATATATCAAGTAATCTTTTATTTTTTATTCATTTTAGTAGCTTATAAATGATAAATTTAGAACTTCTATATATATTATCTTACAATTTAGAACATTTCTATCAAACGAGATGATGAGAAATGGTGGACTGAATTCATGACCTCATCATGATATTGTCCTACAAGTGATACTACTAGTAGAAAAAAAATCATCATAAGTTCTAAAAATATAAATTTATTCAATAAAATTTGTTATCATAAAAACTATTCAAGGATAATTTATAGAAACATTCAATTTACACATCTAATTATGTGATTTGAATAATACATATCAATCAAATACAAACCAAAGATTGCAAAATCTATTATCTTTAGAAGATTAGGTACAAAAAATTAATAAAAAAGAACTATAGTAAAATATATATTTATTAATATTTAAAAATGATATCCTTAATTACTTGGTTCTCATACATTTATATAGTAAAGCCTATGGAGGAAAATAGAATCATCGATAAACTTGTAATCATTATAGAAGAAAAATCATGGTATTGAATCATTGCACAAGACTTAGTAGTCATAACATGATAAAAAACACATTTCTCAAGGGTAAAAATAGGGAACCATAACATATGGAACATTGAATCAAAATATCATTTAAAAATATCAATATAAAATAAATATATAACTTCTTATAAACATTATTCAAAGATAAATGATAAAACTATATCACATGCCAAACAATGTCCCATAAAGGATATGGATTACTCCCTAATCCCATACATCACACCGAATGAGGCTAAAAATTACCCATTCAATTGAAGTGATATCATGGTGAACCGGTCATAACATGTTCATGAATATGTGTTCCACATGAAGAATAAGACATAAGTAATAATAAAAATGAATTCCTACTGAATGAAATGGGTATCATACACATGTCTTGAGGCATAACCAAATGGTGTATCATAATGGAATATATTAATTAAAGGATGAAATTATTTATTGAAAATAATATAATAAAATGATGATTATTTTATGAATTATTATGACTAATTAAATTTATCATACGCGAAATAGTGATTATGAAACATCAGAAATACAACCCGTTTGTCTAGTTTATGGTGTATAATAAATAGACTTTAAAGTAGAAAAGGAAAAAAAATCATATAATAAAAAATGAACTAATATAGTTCTTCATGATAAAATTATTTAGTTTTTTAAATTAATTTTTTCTTAAAACAGTTATGGGGTTGTATTTGAAAATTGCTGATATATGGGATGTTCACTATAATCAGGATTGGTTATCAGGAGGAATTGAGAGGGGAACCATTTAATCCATAATTAACCATCAATTAATGATGTATTCAGATACATAAATATGTTTCGTATATTCACATAGCATATTTGAGATTTAGATAGGAATAATTTATAATTACATTGGAGACAATTGAATGAAACTATAATAAATAAACTAAGATCTTGATACAAGTTATAATATACATACCAAGATATTGTTTAATAATAATTTTGGCTTTTTTACCATTCATAAGGGAGGTAATAAGAAAATAAAACTCTTCATCTGCGAAGGGGGTGAACTAACATATCACTGATAAAACATTTATTTTAGGATTTAAAATATAAATGAATAGATTATATGATATATCATAAATTCAAAAAAATATATTTATATTATATATTTGACATTAGATTTATATTTCAATTTTTTATAGTTGATTTGAGGAGTGGATAAGAATATAAATTAAATTAAAATAAAATAATTTAGGATTCTAAATCTGGAATGTATGGTCCTTGAGAATATCATTAATGAAATTGTGTTTGTTCTTATATTGAGATCCAAATGACATGGACATGGTAAAGTAGATCAGGAAGGTAAATGGGTAGAATATTGACTAGAAACAAGGCTTATAAGTTCATATCAAAAGGTGTGGTATTTATTGAAAAATGAGATAGGATTTTTTATTATTTTATTCATTTATATTATGTTGAATGAATACTACAAATAGTTATGATTTATATGACTAAAACCATTAGAAATATCACAAGTGTTTGAGATAATTGGTACTTACATCATCCATGACTGAACCATTCCTCAACATTTCTTTTATTTATCTTATTATATTAAATACAAAAAAAATTCACATTTCACTATTCACCATGAATTCAACAATTCCAAAAAAGTAAACAATAAATAATTTTTATTGTATATATATATAATGAAATCTATTTTATGTAAATAAAGATATTAACATTATAAATTTTATTCTTAAATAATTACATGAATTATTAGAAAACTTCTAATATTTTGATTTATTAAATTTCAATATCCTTTGAAAAATTAATTAAGGTATCCTAAAATTATGTTATAGTTATACTACAATATAATTATAATTAAGAATCTATTTTATGAAAAGAACTTTTGTTTTAAATCATTATATATATTTTTTAATTGTAACAAAAAATTAACATTTTCCAAATATACCAACAGATAATTTACTATTTTAAAAATATTTATTTCTTATTCAATGATATAAATATACTTAATATTCATTTATATGATACCAAAATTTTGTTTATACTTTCATAAGTTATGTTACTACTCAAATAACCTGATTACTATTCATAACCTTTACATTTCTATTCTAATAGTATTGGTTTCATTATTCATATAACTACCACATATTTAATTAATTCATCTATATTCTCTTAAGGATATAAAAATTCATCTTTAAAATGAAAATTTTTTATTGTTAGTATTATTATCTATTTTTAATGATTTTTTCATGAATGTGGTCATTCTTGTGGATCGACCAGATCCAAATTTTTCAATTCTTTTTATCATATTTTAAATTTCGTATCACGTAGTAATATTATCTAATCCTATTTGTATATTTTCTAACTAATGTATCTCTGTTAATTTTTGTGTATAATGTTTTTATTTTGTAATATATTTTATTTTTGTTTATATCACATTATTATAATATAGGAAATTGCATTGATAAAATCATTGGTTACTGTATTCTCCCCCCTTATAAAATTTCAACATTGAAATTCATTTTACATACTAAAATAAAAACATGTGATGGTATTTTCCGTTCATTATGATTCCACCAGCTCATGTATCACCTATTAATAATTAAGGATTCTCTATTGTAATTTTATTGGGTGATTGTTCTTGTTTCATAGAACCCTGTCTCTAGGGTCTAATATCTTAAGCATATTCTCTTTATATGAGAGATAAATTTCCAGTTGTACCACCTCTATTTGTTGTATATGTTAGGGATATAGATTTTGACAACTAAAGTGTATTGTGTGGAATTCCTCATGTACTTGAGTCATGGTTGATGTAAGTATTAGTTTATTGGCCAATACTCCCATATGATCAAAAATCTCAAAGGGGATAATATACCAGGGAAATAACATTAATTTCCTATAATTTCAAATTACTCTTTTCCCTAGATATATTGAGATTAAAATATTATCATTATCTTAAAACTATAAATCTAACTGACAATTAAATACATACCCTTTTTTTTAAAATTGGTAGATCAGATATGAAGTTGAATGTCCTTCATATATTATTCACTTTCCTCAACCATTTCAGATCCTAAAAGCTTAAATTCACCAACATCATACCTATATGTGAGTGTTCTACATCAATTCCCATAATGGGATAAATATGGAACCGTTTGGATTC
Source organism: Viscum album (assembly GCA_963277665.1). Lineage (NCBI taxonomy): Eukaryota > Viridiplantae > Streptophyta > Magnoliopsida > Santalales > Viscaceae > Viscum > Viscum album. The sequence goes on along the minus strand of OY728147.1, from coordinate 1,349,499,040 downwards.
ATGAGTGCAAACAATAATTTTATGAGAACTATACCAGTGGAGGATGCTGATCACATCCTTCTTTGTTGTCCATTTAGTTTTCTCCAAAAACACCTTTTATTATCTGAATACTATTTTCAGATGGGTCATCAGTTTGGGGGTTATAAGCCTTATAAATGTTCATATCTTATTTAGAACAATTTGGATACTTTTCCAGCTATTATAGGTACATCATAGGTCATGATTAGATATAATCAATAATGGTACTTCATTAATCCTCAATAGTTCTTAATTCATGTCCCTGAATGATGGATGAGTGATAAGTTCTCTCAAGTCTAAATAAATTGATTAGTAATTATAATACAATCCATAATGAACAATATAGCAACATTTCAACTTTATTTCCACATACATCAAATGAAATAGTCCACAGTGATGTATCCTTATTTCCAATTAGGTATAGGAAAATGTTGAATCATTCCCTTATAATTTTACCTATAAGCCTTCACAAGTTAACATACATGGACCATTAATATATCTTCAACAATCTCAATATTCATATTTTACCACCATTAGTTCTTCAAGATATCATGATACATTACTGTACACTGCAGATTGATAGAAAATCTTGACTTATGTGAATCATTAATATTCTCATTCCTTATTTTTGGATTGAAATATAAGAATAGTAATTAATGTTTTTTAAATAAAATTCTTATTAATTTTGAACTCTATATAATTACTATTTATTTTATATGTCTCCTTGCTATAAATTTACACATTATCTCTTTCATCATCCATTATCATTACTCAATGGTATGAATGATCAATCAATTTTTTAAATGAATGATAATGTAGATTAGTTTAGGATTTATATTTTCCATCCTTTGAAATATAAAGATGATTGGATCCTGATAAATTCTAATAATTGATAATGTTAGAGGATCTTTACTAATGGGAGAATCTAAACATTATTTTTTTATTAGGAAGGTAGTGTATTGAGTAGTTATTTTTATTGATGATCTCTAAATAATATCATTATCTCCTATTATGATTCTACTATGTGAATATAGATTTTAAACTCTTATAATTAACATATATCTCACAATTCTCGCCATATAGATAATGTGACAATATTCATAATAAGAATATTATATTTTCTAACTACAATTCAGGAATGGGATAGTTTTTCATGATAACTATCATCTGCCTTGAAGAATATGCTCTAATAGTATCATTTTTATTTGTTAAATGCCTAATAAATTCTTTGAATAATCATTGTATTCAACAAAGTGTTCTCCAAATGTTAGTAGTGTATGTATTAGTGCATCTATAATCCTATTATTCATCACATTGAAGCTATAATCACATTCACAAGTTATGAATACCATTACTCCCTTCTAAGTCATGATGGACAGTGGGTTTTAAAATCCTGATATGATCTTGAAAAATTGTTAGTAATACACATCAAGTCAATGGAAATTACATATCTCTATTAGAAGTGCTGGTTTGGGCCACTTCTCAATTTACATTGAATTAGAAGGGTCAATTGATATTCTAATTATTGTGATGAAATTCACCCAATTATGATACTTCCTCCATATATAACATGAATTTAATATACCTTTTATATAGTTTATATGTTCATAAAATCATTAGTATAGTATTAAAATACTCCTCCTATTCTATCTTACTCATGGATTATATTAGAATATCATCTATACATACTTCCATAAAATGAGGTAATATCTAAATAATATATTCATTATGTCAATGACAAATTTTAGAGAATTAGTGAGTGTGTAGTGAATCACAAAAAATTCAGAGTTCATACATCATTCAGTATCTAGTCTTAGGTATATCGTCTATCTTCACAATTAATTGTTGGTATCCTTAATAAAGGTCCATCTTTGAGAAAAACATTTCCCCACATAGTTGATTTAAAAATTCATTTATACATGGAAGGGGATAAATTTTCATGATAATAATTTTTTGAGCTAATGAAAATCAATAAAATTGAAAATTGATCCATCCATATCCCTGAAAAAGTGTATTGGTGAACCTCATGGTGAAGCACTTGGACATATAAAACCATTGTCCTATTTTTTATATCTTCTCATTTATTTCCCCTTTCTCAATGGTCTCTATTCACTAATAATAATTCAATATGGTTATATATCCAAGAATATGATCAATTGGGAAACCAACATCATGTTCCAGGGGAAGGCAGGTAAATTCCTGAAGGAAAACATCATTATAGTACCTCATAATGGATGTTTCATCGAGCATTATCATCTCTTTTTTCTTAATAATTTGAGATAGGTCTTATTTCTAAAAATTAAATAATTTAAAATTTTGAGAGGATGATTCTAAATTGTATTCATTCTTCTCCATACAGTTGTATAGAATTGGAGTATGCCTTGTGATATGAAGAGTGATATCCATTTCTCGGCAATTGATGTTGTCATGTTATAAATATAACCTTTCCATTCCCAATATATCATAAAATTCCGCGAATGGCAGTATGAGGAAGTTTTCAAGGAGATTTAATCTACAAGCATTGATCTTGGATGATTTTTGTACATTTTATTCAATTATTTCCCCATTTTATATTCTTGAAGATAACTATACCTCTATAATTTAAGGCAGGTTTTGAATAGATCTACTGAAGATGCATGATATGAAATAATGTGTAGAGCTATGATCAAGTAGTACATTTTATATTCTTCAATTAATAACCACTGTACATATCACCACATAATTGTTTAGCTCAACTATAATAGCAGTGATAGAATATTCCCTTCATTTGTACCTTCAATTTTGTTATTGATGGTTTCGTTATGGATCACTTGTTTTAGGTAATTGACAAAAATAATTAATAAGTTCATATTAGTTTAAATACTAAACTAAAGGCTATGTGTTTATCTAAACTATAACAAACCAAATAATCCGTAATAAAAATTCCACTTGGTATATTTTAATGTCTTATTATGATTATGTAAAACGTATGCACTTATTTGTATTTATGTTTTGGATTTTAAAATAACATTATGAATTGAGACCATTGCTAATATAGAAATTGAACAGTGATAAAATTAATAGTATAAATATAGGTCTTTAACAAATCTAATTTACTCAGACAAAGGAAGCGATGACCTCATCCAATAGACATCCCCATATGAAGCCCATTTGTCAGAGCTCAGAAAGGAGCCAGCATCATTGGGCTTCACTCTTTACCAAGGCCAATTGAATCTTGAATACAATAATTATGAGTTGAACTGCCTATAGAAGATGTGGAAGTTCAGAGAGATTACCACTCGAACGAAGTTATCCGAGCCACCCCAAGAGTCTGTCACCATCATGCATCTTACCCCAAGGTGTTATGCAGGTTTTTAAGGGGTTATGTTACAATAACCTAGAATTATGATTATGTACATTTATTTGTGTATAATAATTAATATACATTCATTTTATTATTGATACTTTATAAAATGTTTTTAATGAATAAATAGTACTTTTTTAGTTAATGATCAACTAAGGAATCTATTTTGAAAAATTAATGGGTTTTTGAATTAAATTATATTTTAATAAAATATTAATATTACTAAATTTATTTTTATTATTTATAAATGATCGTATTATTTTTATGAATACAATTGTAATTTTTATGAGGGATTGAATGCTATTTTTTTTCAAAACCCACGAAATATTGATAAATGTCGGTTTTTATTTTAAAAGAGAATATTCATATATTTAGAAACTTATTTGGATAAAATGAATATTATATTGGGAATTGGGATGTAGAATTCATCCAATGGTGTATTCTTCATAATTTTCAGAGACATTTGAATTTTGGGGATGAAATTAAATACCATTTAAATATATAATAGTTTTTTATGAGATCATAATGACCCAATAGGGATGTAATAAAATACTATAAACTTTCTTTTCAGCCAATATATATTTTACAATTATAATAATGTTGTTTTAGGTTTGTTTGATTTATTTTATAGAGCCTTAGTGGACCCTTCAATACTTATAAAACCTTTTTGTTTTTTAATTGATTTCATTGAGAGTGTGACTCATCTCTACATAATAAAATGTATTATTATAATAAGTTAGGACATCGGCCTTATAAATTATTCTTCTCCAAACCCCATTCGAATAAACTGTCGGATAAAACCATGGGATGGTATGTTGTGATGATTATTTTAATGTTTGGTGTCCCAAACCAAAATAATAATGAATTCCCACTCATTTCTTATATATTCTCACCCATGTTCCCACATCCTCTTCACTCAACACCATTTGAGATCATCCAAAATCTTACCTCCTATCTCTAGAATCCTTTAAAGGCTCCCCAATCACACAATAAGTCTCTATCAAGCAACTCCCATGCCTCTGGGATCACACATCCCAGTATGGGATTCTCACTTTCCTTATTTATGTCCATGTTTCTTTATATTGTTATGCCAATTTATTTTCAATTATAAATGTTGGGGGTATGATTTTAAAACTCCCCCATACTTCACTCTTCATGTTTAATAATGAGATATCCCTTTTCTCTCTCATTAAATACTCCCATGTACACCTGTTACCATATCGATATTCCATATGGAATTTCTATATCCTCATTTACATTATAGAAATTCTTTCATATAACATATATAAATTAAAATATATTTGTTGGGACATGTAACTATATGACCCCATAACCACTTACATTCCATTTAATATACATATGATGAGACACCCATTTCTCTCTCATCAATAATTTTTATGAATTTTTATGTCACGCTGTTATGCCCCGGATATTCCACTATGTTTTTCCAAGCCAAGATCAATGTGTAGTGAATATCATACCCATATCTATATCAATGGTTTTAAACTTTTTGAACATATACCTATTTAATGTTACTTTAATTTATTTATTCAATAGTCCTTAATCCTGGAATAACTTATGATGTTGATTGATTCCATGTTATATGATCCATGTGGCACACTTATTCATGAAATGAAATGTTTTAGAAGGGTTCACCATAATAGTGCTCTAATGAATTGGTTAAAGTATAGTATCATCATACGTGATGTCGAATAAGTGTTGGATAGTGCTAATTCAGGTTCAACAAGGGTTTAATAGTGCTTCATGTTCTATGAGGTTTACTCATGCTCCTTGTGCAATGAACCTTTTCTCATGATAACATCTTGTTAAATGTTGTTTCCACATATCCATGTTATGATTGTCATGCTTTATCATGCCTTTATGTTTGTTTTTCTCCTTCTTCCCATTGATATGACTTTTTACAAACATGTATTTTAATCTTCACTATTTTTTTACTCCCATACAGGGCTTTATAGATAACCTTTTTTATGAATGTCCTCAGGTTATCCCATGCAATGCTAAGTACGGGGGAATGTAGTGATCATGTTAAATGATTTTTCAATAAGATGTAGCATTTAATATTTTAATTTTTTATATAATGTTTCTGAGCTCCAAAGACACTAGACCTCTTGATATTCTATGTTGTATCAAGTGATGGATATTTGTAATAAATAATGTTATCTATGTAATAAAGATAATGGTTTTCTTAGTTGGTATCAGAGGATAGGTTTAGATATTTTTGGGATTAAGATTAGAAAAACATTGTGAATCCTTAGATATAAGACAACGTATAATAAAACATCCCTATGTTTTGGTTATTACTGAGTAAGTGTTTTATAAAGAAAATGCATCATTTTCTTGATACAAGCAGGTATATGAAGCTCTAAAAAATATACATAGGAGTAAAAACTCCGACAATGATTTTTGGGCTTGACTCGGGGTATCTGGGTACACAAAAATGGGCTTTGATTCACTCTTTATTATGACATCCATCAGGGATATTATTTGGTAAATTCAAATGCTATGATTGAATAATTATTTTGGGAATAAAAAATGCCCCTACGAATATATGTCAGTACGTAGTTCATGGATTACATTTATTGAAGCCTATAAATTCATAAGTTAATGAAATAATTTTTATGTATAAGTCATTTGTTTTTTCCTTGGATTACCCTTTACGTGTTACCCCTAACATTCCTCTAATTCCTTCTAATCGCTGGTAATAGGAGGACTCGGGATAAAAACAGATACAAAGACCAATATAACAACTGTTCTAATGAGATTCACAATTTAATGATAGCTGGAATCAAGAATTTTTTCACTATACTCTCTCAGTTAGCTCAAGATTTGAATATAAAAATGGGTCAATAGGAATGTTCAACACCCACGATAAATAACAAGTTGAAATCAAGTGATTCCAGAGGCAAAGGCCTCCTACATTAAATGAATCATCTGATCCATCTATCACAAAATAATCAATAAACACCATTGAAAATATCTTCTCCATCCATCAATGTTCTGAATAAAAAAAATTTCTTCTTGATGCATATCATATGGAGGGTGAAACCCATCAATGGTGGACATTGATAAAAAATATAAACCTGAGGAGGATATCAAGGCATTGGAATAGAAGGATTTCCAAAAGATGTTTTATGATAAATATTTTCCACGCACCCTCCAGCTTATTATGGAAAGGGAATTACTTTCCCTTGATAAAAAGGTGACAAATCCATCAGAGTGTATGAGGAATACATCACATATCATGAATGATATGCCTCTAGCTTTGTCATTACCACTGAATGCATGATTGACTACTTCATTGGTCAGATGAATCCATGCTTGAGGAAATCTCTTGTGATCCATGACTTCGACAGGTGTGAGGAAATTGTCTGATAATCCCTCATGGATGAAATGGATATCAGAGAATCTCAGGAGTATCATGGGAACAATAAGCATAAGGTGGACTTCAATTCTGTCAATCTGATGGATAAATTAAAAGGTTCTATGAAAATCCAGCACCGTACTTGACAATGGGGTAGAAAGACGCACCCTATAAATTGCATTAAAGGGATGAAGAAATACTTTTGGTGAGGAAGGGAAGGGCACCTAGCCATTAATTTCCAACAAAAAAATACCTGTAGCTGCAACAGAGGAGAGGATTGACCCATTCTACTCTCAACACATTGTTCATAGCTTCAACTGTAACAAACTAGGGCATCTTTCATATAAGTGAATTATGCCATGGTTTTTTAGAGGAAACCAACAACCTCCAAGGCAGAAAGGGAAAACTTTTTCCATTACTACTACCGAAGTGAACCACGACATCGAAGTGGTAACATGTATAGTAGTTATTTATTCAATAATAATGATCATACTTTATTATTCTGGTTTTATGAATTCTTTTATATCATGAAATGTTATTAGAAAAATCAAAAAACCACCACATATCATGGAAGTGAAGATGTTGGTGAGTATGGAAAATGGGGAAATCATTGCAGCCTATGAATTTAAAACATCCCCAGTCATAATCAATGGATTTAACTTTCTGGTGAACCTCTTCATAACACCAATGGTGGAATTTAATGTAATTCTTGGAATTTATTGTTTTTTCCTATATAAGGAATCACAAATTGTTGTGATAGGGAATTCACTATCCATGGGGAGAACCGAACCCTAATTCTGTAAAAGTGCAAGGAGGATGATGGTTTTTCATTATCTCTAGCATCTCATATGTGGATATTACTGCCCTAAGAGAATGTTTATCTGGATAAGATGATTGAGTCTAAGGAAGAAATCATCCTTGAAGACTTTTCTACTAGGAGGGAATTCTTTGAAGTGTTCTCCCCGGAATAAATTGATCTTCCCACTAGAAGAGATGTTGAATTCTCAATTGATCTTATACTTGGGGTGTTACCAATATCCAAGACTCTATATAGAATAGTAGTTGTGGAGCATGAGGATCTGTAAAAACAACTACAAGATAATTTTTATAAAGGGGTTATATGCCAAACTGATTCACCATGGGGTGCACCATTCCTCTTCACCAAGATGAAGGATGGGTCAACGCGCCTTTGCATTGATTATCGTGAGCATAAAAAAATCATGATAAAAAAAAGTATCATCTGCCATGAATTGAGGAATTGTTCGTTTAGCCACATGGAGGAAAATATTTCTCCATGGTAGATTTTTGTTCAGGTTATAATCAAGTAAGGGTGAAGAAGGAAGATATCCCAAATACTGCTTCTCATACAAGATATGGGCACAATTAATTCATTGTAATTCCTTGTGGACTCACTAATGCTGCATAAATATTCATGGAATTGATGAATAGAGTATTTAGAGAGTAGCTAGATAAATGTGTCATAGTCATTATATATTATATACAAATATACTCTAAAACAAGGAGGATTAAGATGAGCATATAAGAACTGTACTAGAGACCTTTTGGAATGAGAAGCTCTATGAAATGTACATCATGTGTGAGTTCTTGTTGAAGGAGGTCACATTCTTGTGTTATATCATCACAATAAATGGGATATCAGTTGATCCCTCCAAGAAAGCTACAATTAAAGGATTTATGAGGCCATCATCAGTAGTGGATATCCATTGATTCATGAATTTAGATGGATATTATCACTGACTTGTGACTAATTTATCATAATTATCCAACCCACTTACTAAGATAACTCATAAAGGAGTAATGTTTTCATAGAGTGAATAATCATAAGAGAGCATCAAGGAGTTGAAAATGATGTTTATCACTGTGACTGTGTTATCTTTACCCACAGGTGGAGAACATTTTGTGGTTTTAACTGATGCTTCAAAGAAGGGCATGGGTTGTGTGCTGATGTAGAATGATAATATGATATCCTACACCTCAAAAAAGATGAAAATCCATGAGATAAACTATCCCACGCATGATCTAGAGATGGCAGCTGTGGTCATACATTGAATATCTGGAAGCATTTTCTCTATGGGGAGAAGTGTGAGATATATAATGATAACAAGAGCCACAAATATAAATTCACATATAAAGAGATTAATTTGTTCCAATGAATATATATAGAACTCATCATTGATTATGAATTCTTGGTCTACTACTATCTCGGTAAGAAAAACAAGGTGGAACATGCTCTATATAGAAAGCATCCAGCATCTTTATCAATGATGAGAATTGAAAAGAATCAAATAATTCTAGATTTCCAGAGGGAAAACATGGTAATCATTTAGGGAGGAATATCATAATTCCATTCCCAAATTATTGATCAACTGTCTCTCATGGATAAAATAATTGATGCTCAAAGAAAGGATATGAAAATTATGAAATTGGAAGAATCTATCAGAAATGGGAAATCCTTAGAGTTAATGGTTGAAAAGGATGTAATTGTGATATTTGAGTCTCGATTATGTGTACTCTCTGATCCAGAGATAATGAAGGAGCTTCTGAATAACACACATAGATGAACCTTATCTATTCACCCTGGTATCACAAAGATGTATCAAGATCACATATAAAACATTTGATAGGAAAATATGAAAAGGGAGATTGTTTAATAAACATCAAAGTTCTTGTTATGTAAGTAAGTGAAGGATAAGACACAAAAGTATAAGGGGATGAAGAAACCACTACACATAAAAAATTGGTAGTGGAAAAACATCACCATGGACTTTTTCATTGGACATCTAAGGACATCTAGAGGAAACAATACTATATTGGTCATTGTGGGTCGTCTTATTAAGAATGATCACTTTATCGTGATACGAGAGGACATCTCATTGGATCAACTTGCGCAGATTTACATCAAAGAAGTGGTAAGGCTGCATGGAGTACCACTCTCTATTGTATCATATTGTGATCCAAGATTCACCTCGATGTTCTGGAAAAGTCTCCAACATTCTCTAATCACTGAACATAACATTATTACAGCCTCTCATCCTCAAACAGATGGCCAATCTGAGTGAACTATTCTGAAACTATAAGATATGTAAAGATCTTGTTCTATGGACATAAAAGGAGTATGTGACCAACATCTTCCATTGGTTGAATTATCCTACAGTAACAGTTTCCACTCGAGCATCTAAATGGAACCATATGAAGGCATTAATGGGAAAAGGTGTAGAACATCGGCATGTTGGGATGAAATCATTGATTGTAACCAGGTAGGACCTAAAATGGTTGATGAGATGGTGGAGAAGGTGAAAACCATTTAGTAACATATCAAGGTAGCCCAAAATCGATATATCAGTTATGCAGATAACCATCGATGAGACCTTAATATCAAAGTTGGAGACATGGTATTTCTACGCATTTCTCTATGGATGATGGTCATGTGGTTTCGATGGAAGGGAGAGTTAAGCACTAGGTACTTCATCCCCTTCGATATTCTTGATCATGTCTGGGATATGGCCTATCGACTATCACATACACCTACCATGGATAAAGTACATGATGAATTTCATGAATCTCTCTTATGGAAGTACATACTAGACCCTTCACATGTACTCTCTTTAGAGTTTGTACAACTAGAGGATGATCATTATTATGAGGGGAAACTAGTGAAGATCTTAGATCATAGAGAATAAGTTATATGAAATAACACAATTCCCCTCGACAAGGTGTGGTGGAAAAAACCACAAGATTGATTAAGCAACGTGGGAATCAGAACAAGTGATGAAGAAGAGTTACACACATATTTTTTGTTGTCAGAAAATGAAATTTTTAGTGTGAAATTTTTAAGGGGGGAAGATTATAACCACAAAAAAATTCATTAATAAAAATTCCACTTGGACTTTTAAATGTCTTATTATTGTTATGTAAAATATATAAAGTTATTTGTTTTTATGTATTGGATTTTAGAAAATGAATAAATTTTTTAAATATTGTTAATATATTCATTGAATAGTGATTAGATGATTAGATACAACATAGGGATTAACAAATTCAATTATTCTGAAAAAGGAAGTGAGGACCCCATATAAAATACATTCCCCATACGAAGTGCACTTTTCGAGCCTCATAAAGGTGGTGGCGTCATTGGGCTTTACTCTTGGACAAGTGAAATTTGATCTTGAAATCATTAATCTTTAGCGGGACCGTCCACAAGAGAGATTACTACTCGAGTGATGTTATCCGAGCCACCCCAAGAGACTGTAACCATTGTGAACCTTACCCAATGGTCTTATGTGGGTGTTTTCAGGGGTTATGTACCAAGACCCTGGCATTTCGATTATTTATATTATTTTTGTATATAATCAAGTGTATATATTCATTTATTTCTTGTTACCTTGTAAATAGTTTTTAAATCCCAAATAGTATTTTTAGTTAATGTTAAATTAAGGAATATATTTTGATAAATTAATGGAGTTTTAAATTAAATAATATTTTAGTAAATTTTTTTATTATAAATTAATTTTTATGAAGTATAAATGATAGTATAATTTTTTTGAATACAATTGTAATTTTTATTATTGCTTGAAAAATATTTTTGTAAAAACCCATGAATTTTTTATAAATGTTAGTTTTTATTTAAAATGTTAAAATTCACATATTTTGAAGTTTTTTTAATTAAAATAAATATTATTTTTGTAATCAGGATGTTAAAATTTTCCAATTGGTAATTTTTTATAATTTTTAGAGATAGTAAAATTTTGGGGTAAAAAATAAATACCGTTTAAATATATAATGTGTTTTATAACATACCAATGACCATATAGTGATGTAATGAATTAAAATAAACATTAACATTGTCCAATATTGATTTAACAATAAAATAATGTGATTTTGGGTTTGTTTTATTTTATTTACAATGTTTTAGTGGACCCTTCAAGGCTAATAAAACATTTTAGTTTTTCAATTTATTTATTTGAGAATGTGACTCACATCTAGATATGAAACCCTATTATTTTTAGAATATAATACATTGGAATTATAAAATATTGTTTTCCACTCCCCCTGGGTTAAAAAAATGGGAAAAAACTATGGGCTGGTTTGTGGGCTTGATTAGTTGAATGGGCAGTGTCCCAAACCTAAATTATTAATAATTCCCTCTCCTTTCCTAAATAAACCCACCCAAGCTCCAACTTTTTATTCACTTAAAGACTTTGGAGTTCTTCCAACCTCCTCCATCTTCTCTCTAGAATACACTCATGTCACTCCATGCTCCCAAAAAGCCTCTATGAAGCCCCTCCAAGACCATTGGGATCACACTTCGAAGTAAGGGATTCTCACTTTCCTTATTTATATCCAAGATTCCTTATATTGTTGTTAACTTTTATTTTCCATTATAAATTTTGGGGTATTATTAAACCCTCCACCCCACAAACATACCTTATAATTTTTTAATAATGACATATCCAATTTATCACTCATTAGTGCCTCCCATGTACACCTATCACCATGCCGAAATTCCATAAATAATCTCTATCTCTTCATTTAAATTCAAGCAATTTTTTTGTATAATGTATCTAAATTCAATCACCTTTGTTGGGAAATTTATTTATATGACCCATCGTAATTTAGATTTCTTGTACATATTATGAGAAACCAATTTCCCACTCACCAACCATTTTTATGAATTCTTATATCATGCCCTTATGCGGCTGAAATTGAATCGTGTTTTTCATGCCAAGATCATTGGGAAGTGAATACCATACCAATGTATTTATTGAGGGTATTAACCATTATGAACATATAAAAATTTAATGGTAATTTCATGTATTTATTCCACATATGTTAATTGTGGAACAACTTATGATGATGATTGATTCCATGTAATATGATCCATGTGGCGCACTTATGCTTGAAATGAAATGTTTAAGAAGGGTGCACCCTAATAGCACTGCAATGCATTGGGTATAGTATAATATCATGATACGTCATGTGCAATGACTGTAAACTCATTATAACTAATGTTATAAAAATTTTTACACGTGATTCAGGTACAATGAGGGTTTACTCGTGTTCCATGTGCAATGAGACATGGATCATGCTGAAATCATGTTAAATGTTTTTGCCGCATCACCATGTTATGATTATCACGCATTATTATACATATATGTTTATGATTATCTTGAACTCCATTGATATTACTATTTAATAACATGTATATTAATCTTAAAGCTTTGTTAACACCCTTACGTGGATTTATATATCATCCTTTTTTACGCATGTCCTCAGGTTGTCCCATGCTATGTTAATTATAAGGGAAGGTAGTGGTCATGTAAAGTATGTTTTCAATAAAATGATGGGATTTATGAATTAAGTTGTTAGGCAGTGTTCCTAAGACCTAGAGACACTAGAATTATCTATCTTCTATGTTGTGTCATGTAATGGCTTTATCTAATAAATTATGTTATGTGAGTAATAAAGAGAAGGGATGCCATATAAACCGTCCATTCTTCGTTAGAATTATTGGTATTAATCAAATCCCTTTAGTAATAACTATACAGATCCACCACTATTCAACAATTAAAGCATCTCCTGGTTACATTTATAATGTTCCAAGTATGCTTCCTCACACAATATTGAAATCTATGATGATGAGTCTTCATTATGTCATGTGATTTATATTTCAATATTAAAATATTGAACTTTATATTCATGTTTCGATCATTTATCCCATTATACTAATTTTATTTAATGATATACATCCCAACCATTATCAAACATTGAACAATTTCCTTATATCATTCATCCTCAGAAATCACTATGGTTTTTTATATAATCATATTTAATCAAAAAAAAGTGTGCCAACATATTTTTCATGTTCCTGAAAATATTGTAGTAATATTATGAAATCGTTTTAATGATTTCCTTGTAAACCACAATTATTCATCTTCCATTACATCAATATAATGAACACCCTATATTTAATAAGATAGATGAATAGGAAAAATATTTAATAAAATTAATTTTCATTAAATAATTGAAATTAAATGGAATTAATTACCTCAAAAGGCAGTGTATTATTTATCAGTTCCCACCACTGATCAGTATACCAATAAAAATGATATACTACCATTAAAAAATTATCTTCACTTAAGCATTTAAAGATATAGAATAACTTACCCCAGGTGTTATCCCATTGTTTTGTGATGAGGGAATAAAATGACTCACTAATGATTTGATTCCATTTCACATAATGTATTTGATAACAACTTGATCTTTATGTGGTGATGGGTGTAATTTAGCATGATTCATGTTATTATTCTTAAATTGAGCTAGTTGAGAAAACAAATTCTTCAATATATGAACTCCCTTTCCAATAAAATTTTGAATTTCATAAAGAAATCGTCACATTTACCATTACCTTGGTTATTCGCACAGGTTCTCATATTTTCCTCCATGGATTTAGAAAAATGAAATAAATGAAAACTATTGGGAATGAGTTATTAGTTAATAAGGACATAAAAAACTATAATCTTTTTGGGATTGATATATAAATTAAAATGATATACTAACTTAAGAATCTAAATTATTCAACATAGGTTATTCATTGGGATAAAGTTGTCCCATGCATTTTTACAAAAGTATGTTAGTCCTAATCCCCCGAAAAACTAGCTCATATTATGATACCTACTACAGTGACCTTATCATTTTACTGATATTATTACATTTTTTAATGAATCATTATCCCTCAAATACAAACCAAGGATCATAAAGGTTGTATTCATTGTATGATTATGTAGATAAAATTAAAAACATGGAAATGTAATAAAGAATATATATTAATATTCTATAATGATCTCTTAACATCCTTTTATCTCATTAATCTCAAAGGATAACTTGTCTGATACATAGTGAAAAGGGATGAGATAAAAACATCAGTATGGGAATAAACAAAGGAATGAAACATAACAAAAGTGTTCTATGTAGTAACATAATAACACAAAAGGAATGGATCACGAGTAAACCTATGAAAGACTAACATATGAGATTATAATTCATATAATAATGAAAAAATACGAATGTGGAAGAAAAATAATACATAGAATTTACAGGAGTAAAGCCTAACAAATAAGAATTTATCACATGTTGAAAAAAGTCTTATAATGTATTAGGATTACTCTCTAACCCCATACATGACAACTCATGACAATTAACATTACCCAATGAATGAGACCTCTTATTGGGAGCACCGATCATAAAAATCTCATAAATATATTTGCAATATAAAGATTCAAACATAATGAATAAACCTAAGGGTTAACCATAAAAGGAAAAGGGTATTGTTATCATGTTGTATTGCCTAACCAATGGGTGTATCATAACATAATCCATGAATGATGGGATTAAATAATTCATGGAAAATAATAAAAGAAAATTAATAATATACCAAGAATATTAATATCTAAATTATGTGAAAATATGAGAGAGTGTTTATGAATCCTTAGGAGTATTCCATGTTAGTACAGTTTAAGTAGAAATATTAAAGATACTTTAAAGAGGGAAAACAAATAATTGTATGTGTAAAACCAAAAATTATATAAGATTATTTTTCATGATATATTGATTAATTTTGGTAAATAATTGTTAGCTAAAATACATTGTGGATTGTATGAGATAATTGATGAGAAAAAAGTATGTTCCTTTTTCTAAGGAATTATTATTTGGAGGAATTGAGAAGAGATACATTTAAAACATATAAATCATCATTAAATAATGATGAATTGTGGTTAATAAACATGTTTGGAATATACAAGAAAAATAATGGATAGGTAATTAAGATTAGTGAATATTTCAATTGCATAAAATAGATAGAAAGTGTAACCCAAAGAGAAGATGAAGGTTAAGAGAGATCTCGTAACTTATTTTCAAATATTTTTCTGTACATTCTCTTACTATCAAAGATAATAAAATTACAATAATTAAAAACCTAAAATATGATTTAATAAACATGAATTTAATTATTATAATTTTATTATTTTCATTTATATCCATTTCAATGGGTTATAGAGTATTATTTCATCATGAGGGGAACGTTCATTTTTATGGATTCATGCTTAGTTTTATTATATATAATTATGGGAGTTCTTATCAACTAGGAATAATTATTTAAATGTAAAATTATATGTTATTAATGAACTTATATAATTTTAAGTGATTTCATGTATCAATTTGTTTTCTATAATGATCATGATTCCTTTGAGAAAACAATAATTATAATTATTTAGTTTATTTTTTCTATTTTTATGATAATCACAATATTGTTTTTTATTTAGTATTACTACTATATACTAGTGAAAAATAATTAAAAAGTTATAATATATATATATATATATATATATTTATATGAAAATATTTTTTATCCATAATGATTATTCTATTTCTGGCATTGAAGGTGGTAAATGAAAATGAAACCTCATCGTCCATGAAGGAGTTGAACCAACATATCACGACCGATGTTTGCATTTTTAGAATAAAATTTGAGGATAATATATTCGATGAATGATATTCCATTAAAAATAATATTCCAATATATATAGATATGACATGTTATTTATCATTATTATTTAGATCATGGTGGAGATTATAGGACAAAAAAAGAAAATAAATTAAAAGGGAATAATTGTGTATTTTACATGTTTAATGTCGTATATTTGAGATCCTCATTATGGAACATGGTTTTGGTAGTTTTTGAGACCATCAGGTCATAGAGAGGTGGATATAGCTTGGGATAATAATTAGGTCGAATATTTTAATTCTACAAGTCTTAGAAGCTAGGAGGTTAACGGGTGTTATTAATTGGGTGAGGAGAGAGGTGTTTTTAATTATTTTATTTATTCATTTATTTTTTTATCACATGAAATTCGACTATGTTGATTAATATGACTAAATTATTGAAAAAGAGATTTTGAGTTAATGATATTGGTCACTTAAATCATATGTGACCTAACCATGACACAAAACAAAATTTATTTAACTTATAATGATAAATATCCTAAATTATCGTATTTCACTATTCATCAAAATTTAAATAGTCCCAAAAAATCACCATAACCACTTATTGTTTATTTGATTTAAAAAATAGTAACCATTTTAGGTAAATAAATTTTTAAATATGAAAATATTATGTTTTGAATAAAATAATAATTATATAAAATAGTTGATTTTAATGTAATAACAAATTCCCAAACCATTTGGAAAATTAATGTAGGAATCATAAAATTGTATTATAATTATATTTAAAAATATTAAAAAAAAATCTATTTTATGAATATAATATTTTTTTGAAATCATTATATTAATTATAAAATTGAAAGTAAACATGAAAATTTTACAAATATACCAAAATAAAATTTATCATTGGAAATAAAATTATTTACTTATATACGCATAAAAATATATCATATATTAAATTATAAGAGAAATAAATTTTATAAATACTTTAAAAAAATTATGTTGCTATTATAATAGGTAGATTACTATTCTTAATGGTCAGGTAACTATTTCAACTGTATAGGTTCCTTGATTTCTATAAATACTTATTATTTCAGTAATTCTTTTTTCTCTCTCAATGTTATATAATTTCATCGTTAATAGTGAATATTTTATTATTTTTTATTTTATTTCCATATCTTTGTCCATGAGTGCATTCATTCTAGTAGATCGAGTAGATCCAAATATTCCATTCCTTATATATAATTTTCAACTTATTTTCCAACAATATTATTTAGAATTCTTATTGGTTTAGTTACTGATAAATGTATCAATCATATTTTTTAGAATAATTATTTTATTGGGATTTATATTTGATGTATATGTTTTGTGATATAATTATAAGAAGGGATGTTATATTTATAATATTCTTGGGTATTTATAGGAAAATACATGTTTTTTGATAATTGATATTTATTTATAAAAATTGATATGGGTTTCCAAAATGATATATTTTAGTAATTATTTATTAAAATTATTTTTCTGTGTATTATTCATGAATAACCTAAATCAATATTTTGGGATATAATTTTCTTATCAAATATATTATTGTATAAAATATTTTTAATGGAGTATTTTAAGATTTAAAATAAGTAATTTCTTACTAGTTTTAAATCCATTTAATAGGAAATTTAATAGTCATTCTATGATTTTAAAATAGTTTTTCACTGGTTCATAGGAATAATTCAAAAGTGTTAAATTTCAATTAAGGAAATAGAATTTCTAAATCCATTTAGTTATATTTTTGTAAACTCTATTACTATGAATGTACTTTTATAATCCACCAAAACATAGACCTAAAATTATCCTTGGTTTTGTAATCGACGATTTATTTTCCTTTTAAATTTTAATAAAAAAAATAAACAACATATTTTTATTATCGAATATTGATGTAAAAATTCAGGATATAATCGAGATTGTCCAAGTTAAATGAAATACAGATTATTATTATTCATGAAATGGAATATAATTAACATAAAATGAATATTTTTGATTTTAAAAGAATGAACATAGTTAATTGGGATCTTGTCAAGGTGTTATACTAATAATACTTTCATTTGTTAATTTGAAAAGATTCCTTTAGAATACTATTCTTCAATGTTTTATTTATTATTACTAATAATTAATGTTTATTTTATATCTAATTAAATTTAAATGGATTTGAAGTATTCCTCGTAACCACATTAAAAAATAACATGTACCATAAATATTGTTTGACTTTAAATGGGTTCCTTTGGCTGAATTATTATTTTTTAAGACATAGAACAAATTATACCCCATCTTACATTATATATGGTGTATACACTACATATTTTTCATTATTTAAGGAGTTTCATAACATTCATATTATTTTATATTAATTTTCAATCCCTTTTAACATCAATGGTTTAGATTAAAATGTTACTCTATTCATAAGGGTTATCTAGATTCAACAATTTTTCTTATGTCATAATGATTCATAATTTAATATGGGTTTTCAAGATGTATTTAATTTAATAAATGATGTTAATATATTTTTCAAAATCCATGGTGAAATTTAACTCAATTTTCTTATACATATATTGATTGATGACTTTATAAAAATTATATCATTATTTATAATAATTCACACTTACATTAATGATGATTTTCCATGAGTGTCCATATTTCCCATTATGATAATTAATATTCTTTTAATGTTGGAAAAAAATAATTATCATTTTATGATACCTTAATATTTTATTTATTCTATATTAAAAAAATTTCATATTACTCATTTTATTGTTTAGGATTATCATAAATTGTTAATTTAAAAAATATAAATTGTTTTCTATCTATCTAAAGTCAAATATATTATCTCCAAAAGAAAATACTATTTCTGGAATAATTATATCGTTTCTTTGATCTATTTTTTAAATTCAATTTTAAATGTAAATGTGTTTTCAATTATATCAAATCACCAATTCAAAAAATAATTTTGAATGTTATATTTTACCACTTATTTTTGGGCAGTTTAAACTATTTTTGTAAAAACTCTATTACGGATGCACTAACATTTTCATATTCATCGTAAAAGGATTTACTCACTCAAAAATATCATTTCATGAATCACCCTATAATTTTTTAATAAAATAATATATAGGGGTTATCAAATTTTTGGTATGAACCATTTAAGTTTGTCAGGTATTTGTTTGAGACCATTCAGAAATTTCATTGAAGGAAATTTTTTATTATATCAGTTCTCTATGATCTGATGAATGATGCTAATTTTATTCTAATGGGTTTTCATGATATATTAATACAATTATATATTCTAAAACAATTACTTGTTGATGACGTATTGTGGGTTTATATATCACCATCCAATGCATTAGTTAATGTTTCATATCTCAGGTGATAATGACATTTGATCCTTCTTGGAAATTATGAAAATATAATGGGTAATAAATTTCAGATACACTCCCAATAAAATGGATGATCCTTCTTGGATACTAAAGAAAAATAAATTGTGGCCTATGTTACATACAAAAAAAAAATTGTGATTTAATGGAGATTCTCACACACTAATTGGTGTGAATTATTGACTATGATCATGATATTTTGATACCATTCTCTTATGATTGTTCTATATTTCCATGATCTACTAAATTTTAGCGACACTATCATTTCTCAATCATGTTTTATTGATTATTTTAAATGTTTAATGTTTATTATCTCACACTCTTATTCTATGGAACATGATTGTTCAATTGAAATTTTACATCCTTGATTTTTAACCAATTTGAAATTATTATTATTCTAGGTTTTTTAATTATATATTTAACTCGTGTTCAAGTTTAAAATTATTATTATTACATAAAACATTTTAAAATGTCAATAATATTTTACTTACATTTAATTTTATCTCACTACATTTTTGTTATTCCATTCCCCGAATTTTGAATATGAGTATACAATGCGAGAAGAATAGAATGGTAACTATTGTAGTGGGAATAGAAATCAATGTCTGAAATCATTGTAAAATAAGGTTTATATGGTAATTTTTCACATTCAATCTAAACCATTCATTTTTGGAATTATTTTTTATACATGATTTTTAAGTATTATCTTATAAAAATGATGTAAAATATGAATACATTCATCTCCATATGTATCAAAGCAATTGTTTATGGGATTTGTTTTTATCACCAGACAATAGAGTACATGTCTGGGGAATTTCATGTATAAATTTATATCATTCAAAAAAATTTAAGGAATGATTATTAGAATATTAAAGTCAATTTTATAGATATTATCCCATGTTTTGTTTTAAAATAGTAGTGATTCATGATTCAAGATAATTCATAATACATTTTGGTATTTAAAAAAACTGTTATCAATAAATAATTTAATTATACAAATCATGTGATTAAACAAAACATTAACATAAAATACATAACTAATAATTAAAGAAAATTAAAAAATGTATCCCAAAAACCGTTTAGTATGAAATTTAAATGGTCTTTTGATGTGACATAACACCAATACCATCAAATAAATGAATTGATTATTATTGTTTCACTAGTAATTTCCCAGAAAACACACCATATATATTGACTGTATTTCATTATTGAGGAACCAACATTTTTTTCTTGAAATAAATTAATCGTAATTAATTTATACCCATGTAACATTGTCTCCAATTATATAAATCATATTTTCTAAGTTCTACAAATAGATTTTATAATATATTTTATCCGGGTAAAAATACTTAAATATTTAAAAAAATAATGATTTAGTGTGACCCATGTATTGTGTTTCCATAATGAGTATTGAGTTGAATAAATACATTATAACCTCTTTTGAAATAAATAAGTAAATGGAACATAACATGTATAGATCATTATAAATAATTAACTCTGTATTTTTAATAATATTTAAGAGTAATTGAGATCATTTTTAGTTATATTCATTCTATATGATGTAAAAATATTGAAATAATTAAATCAATCATTAATTGTTTTGGGAAAATATGAATTCAAATAATCAATTTTATCTTTTAGCTTCAATTACTATTAAAATTATATTTTTTTTAATTGATGTGACATTCCATGTATTTATAATTTATGAAGATAAATATTTATTCTCATTAAGAATAATCACTTGATCTAGACTGATTATCTCATAATATTAATTGATATAATCAATATAATATTCTAATTTTTAAAATTCTTCTATATTTTCTTTTTCATGTACTACACTTTTTTTATCACAATAATAGTAAAATTTTAAATCCTAATTAATATCAATAATGATGTTTATAATTTAAATAAAAAATAATCTAATATACCGCCTCATTTATATTTATTTGATACATAATTAATTTCCCACATAGTAGCTTTATGGTTCCTTAATTCAGTTTTTATCCATTTTCTTTTAATTCATATAATCCCATTAATTATTCAGCTGTAGGTAGTATAGTTTTATATATCTATTCATCTAACATTAAAATAATATAAAATCATAATATTTATAATTTTAATTTTACATACATTTTTTATATATAAATCTCTATAAAATTCTTGAAATTATTCTAATCCACTTACTAAAAAATTTTGTTATCATGTTAAATCAATTTATACTTCGAAATTTTTTCATTCACTCAATTTCATCATTTTGGGCTACAGTTTTAGAAAATTCATGTGATAATATATTTGAATATTTGATAGTTTTAAATTTATTCTTGAAATTTTCTATTTCTATTATATTATCCATCACATGTTCTTATGATATAAGTGATTTAACAAAATCATATAGTGTATATTTATTAATTATTTATACAACTATCAATGTTACATTTTTACAATTATATTTTTTATTATGTAATAATTGAATAATTATTTTATAACAAAATTTTCTAAATACCCTCTTAATGTACTCCTCCAATTAAAAATTTTAAAAATATATTTAAAATATATTTACCTATTAAATTATGGTAGATTTTTATTTCAGGTACTCAATATATAGAATCCAACTATCAATACTGTAAAATATGTTAGTGAAGTGGTTATTTAAATATAAAATCTATCAAATATCATAGATTATCATATAAGATGATTCATCAATAATAAAATTTAAACTAATATAATAGAAATTTATATTAATGATTTAATGATTTATAATTTATATTGAAATTTGAATAAATTATGTGTGCCCATATATTCCCCATGATGTTTTTTTTTGTTTTACCAGGTATACAAACAATTTAATGATCAAATTTTTTAGATTTATTTGTATTCGTGTATTTTAGTACCAATATTAATTATATTCAAAATATGGTGGAGTTTGTGTAAACCATTAATCATTCATTTCTAAACCAAAAAAGGAATATAAATACAATTCATATAATTTTTAGGGTCTAGAATATGAATACAAAATATAGTAATCATATTAACATCATTTATGTAAACATAAATGATGTAACACACACCAATAAGACAAAATAGAATGTCCACCCCCTCCGTAGGTTGAATAACTCCAGATAAATTTTTTGTAAAATTATTTGGCTAAAAGAACCACAATATTTATGTTCCAAATATCCATTCATCCTATATATATGCCTGACCTATGATAAATCACCAACTAGATCACTATGTACCTTGTTCTTCTTCCCATCCTACATCAAATCATGTTTTATCAGCCATAAATATCCAATAATTCCACTTAATGGAGGTTAATACTATATTTATTGAGGTTATATACAGAATTATGTCATCAAAAAACAATAATTAATTCCCCAACCAATTAAATAATAATAATTTTAAATGATACAATTTGTAAAATACAAGAAGTCCTGAGGGGGTGAACTAATCCATTTAAAAATTATTGAATGAATGAATAATATTAATACAATAAAAAAATTATAATGGATTAGATAAAAATTCATTATTATATCATACAGTCCTATTTAAACTATAATAGGCCTAGTTTTCGTTGTTCAATGATTATTGAAAGGTAATAAAAATCAAGTGGAAACATAAAATTTCTAATAGAGGAATAAAAGATTTATATTAGATTTTACTGTTTTTATTTAACTAAGTATAAAAAATACTCTTTTTAGTGGAGACCCCACTAGTTAATTATTTTCATTTGGTGTGCAAAATCATATCCAAATTAAAATGGAATAATATTATAGAATATAATGATCAATTGAAACATAAAAATTTAAATATATATATATATATATGAAAACTGAAACTTGTACATATTTTTGTCATTATTACATAGATAATATTTTCTATTAATATGTTTAAAATCATAGTGTAACATTTCATTAAAATTTTATTTTATAGACATTACATAAATAATTATACACAATGTCATAAAAATGGACTCCCTAAAAATATTCAATTATTTAATCATTAGTATTAATGGTTATGAATTGTTGTTTTTTAACTCTTTGGTTCATAATGAGACGTTTACATCCCCCATTCTTATTTGGAAATGCATCGGTGTGTTAATGTTATATTTTTAAAAAATATGCAATTTTTTTAGGTGATTGTTTTGTATGTGTTTAATCTAGGGTGTGGGATATAAATTTTACCCAATTGACATCTAATCCTAGAAACGTTATCATAATGTTGCATTATAATTTTTTCTTTTACGATAATGTTTTAGAATTATAATTTTTTTAATTTTTTTGAACATAAGATAGAAGTAAACAATCTATAATGTCTTGTATTATTTATTTAATTTTTTACATTCTGTCCAAAAAAACATGCATTAATAAATAAATCCAATTGTTATATTTTCACACTAATTATTGTGATATTATACACTAGAATTCATGAGGCATTTTCAATGCATATATGAATTGAAACCATTATAATAAATCCACTCATTATTGAAGTTGTATTTTAATTAAATTAGTAATCTAATATATATGATGTCAACATGTGATAGGGGAGAATATCTTGGTAGAAAAGTGTTTATATAAATCATATTTAAATGTAACTGGAGGTTCCCAAGATAATTTCTACTTAGTGATGAGGATAACTAAACTACCATGGATCATGATAGTAGGTCTATTATCCGAGGTGGTATGGTAAAGGAATATATGATGATTTTAATAAAAAATATATTTATCAAATTTAGATAAATATTTTCATAAAATGGATTCCATTATTGAAATATAGTCACCGAGAAATAGTTTTTTTCTATTTTTTATTTTCACATAAAATAATAAACTTTTTGGTTAATAGTGATATATGATATTTAACAAAATAAGCTGAATACAATAATTTTTTGTCAGTGTTGATGTGTGGATGAGGTATGAACTACTATTCCTAACTATATTGATATCTTTACTTGATTTAGTCATGGTAAAAATCAATATTGATAATATTTATATAGAAAAATAAATTAATGTGTAGAATATTCAAAAACCACCCCTCTCCTCCCTTATAAAATCCACTCACTACTCCCCTATAAATACCACCCCTCACCACCAATTTACATCACACATCCTAATAAATGGAGAATGATTATATTAATTTAGATTCCTCTCTATAAACCCTTCCCAATGTTCTAGTCTTTGTGTTCTCACCAAAATACCATTTCCGAGTTCCATAAGAAGGTTCTCAAGGAGACAACACTCAAGAGCTAAAACACTCTATCTTTCTCTTTTAACATATTTTATCTTGTTATCCTTACCAAGCCTCCCCAATCCAAATTAACATGAAAATTATAATATCTTATAAATAATATTATGTTAATATTTTAATGAGATATAAATCATCAGAAACATTCCCCTCCATTTTTATCTCAAAAATAAAAATGTTTTCCATGATATGTCAATTCACAACTTTTGTGGATGTCGATTTTTCATTTTCTATTACCACTTTTAAGGTGGGTCATAAATAAAATTATATGGTTATATAATATTCTAATATGTGCATTATATATTATATAATATTTCGAAACCAGTATACAAATATAATAAAAAATAAATTGTTATAATTTCTAGATGGTCGTAAAATCTACAAAACAAACAAATTTATTTTCATTAAAATTTAATGAAATGAATGACTATCATATCTTAATAATAAATGATATTTTAGAAAATTTAAAATTATAAAGATTCTTCAATATCATATTTTTCTACTTGGGTTTTTTACTCCATTTTATAAGAACTCCCATAGTTAAACTCATGAGAAACTGATCATAAAATCTTGTATGAAAAGTACATAAAACAAGAAATTAAAATTTATAACTCTTAAAAATGATTATTACTTTACAATATATAATTATAATAAATAAAATACATATATAATATCTTCTAAATTTAATAATTATTGAATCTATATTGACTATCCAGGATATTATGTTCAAGTGCATAATATTTTCATATCTAATTTAAGGGATTCTCCATGGACGTTAATTTTTTCTTTTGGGTTATGACTTCTCACTCTTTACCAAAATGTATTTTTTAATTATTTTTATTTCCACTTCCTGAATTCTATGTGTATTCCTTAAACATATATAACTATCTCAATTATTCTTTATTTTATTATGGAAAACATGTTTTATATGGTTTCTTTTTCAATTCCCCTAATAAGAAATCTTTATTAAAGGGAACTTCTAATTTCTAATCCATTTTCAAGTATAGTGAAAAATAATTTTTTAGAAACTAATATTTTTAAAAAATCACAATTTTTATCCTGAAAATATACTTTCCAAATTATTTTTTGGTAGATGCAATTATTTATTCCTTATTTTAAAGACTCTTTATCATTCTCCCATCAGTCACACTAAAGTGTCTTAATTACAAAGTTTAATAAAGACTATTTCTAATTTTTTTCACATCAATTTGAAATCCATTTTCATGAATAATGCCTAATTTCCATTATGAATTACCATGAATGTTTTAGATATTTTATTTCATGGACATCATCTAAGATCTATACCTTTTATGGAGATGTATCAAGATCAAATCTAGGTAATATTTTTTCTTGATTTGAGTATAAAATTATTGGGATTTATATTGGGTGAGATTTGGTGAAAATTAGATGACTTGGTGGGGATTTTGGCAGTTCAGGGTTTTTGCACAATTTTCTTAAACCTTTCCCCATACTGTAAAAAACAGTGAAAACACTAATATATAGGGATTGTATGAATAGAACATTTTTTATAAAACCATGGTCAATATTTTGATATCCATGACCCTCATAAGAGTAACCCTATACTCTCAAAAGCGGAGCAGAGTTTAGGCACATGGCTTGGAAAACCATATTGCCCTACCCAGGAAACAATTTGTGCAGTTATTAATATTCCTAAAATTGGATTTAAAAAAATTTAACTCCATATATTTCACACTATTTTGACCCAACATAGACATATGAAATTTATATAGGTTTTAGATTCAACCAAATAGATTATAAGGACTTGAAACCTTTTCTCATGATGATTTTATGTGTGGATTGATGATCGGAAGCCATCTCAATTAGAGAATCACATCCTGATTGGTTTCCCATCCTTCCTTAATATTTTTACTATCTTTAAAGGTGTGTATTCCTCTTCTAATGTGAAAATTAATATTGGTTACAGTATATCTAATTGTTATGACCTTGGATCTAGGTTTTGGAACTAGATCATAGTAACAATTAAGAAATTGAACATTCTACATAAATTTGGGTATATCTGTTGGCGAGTGTCCACCATCAATCATGAGGTAGTTTCAACCAATTGAATTAAAATGGACTTTATTATAATTTAAGGCATACATTGTAAGAATTAAATTGGAATGTTTGTTAATTGAATCATTAATTTATTAAATTAATTGAATAATATATTTATGGAAATGTGGACCTTGATTAACTAATTATTGAATTAATTAATGGACTCTGTGAAGGGTGAATTGGTAAGAAATCAAGATTTCATAAATTTGATTAGTTAATTTATAAATTAAATAATTGTATATTATGAATGCATAATTAATATAATATTGGAATTTATGGAATTGAATTAATTAATTCATGAACTAATTAAAAGAATTTTGTGATAGTGAAATTTAATTAATTTGTTAGGGAACTAAATAATGGAACACGAGATTGTGGAATTGATCAATTATATTGATTATTTTTTTATTGATATTATGGATTATAATATGTTGGTTTTAAATTAATAGGAAAAAGTGTTATATGGTTTAAGTGATGAAAAAATTCATATTAACTTGTTTTTTCATATTATTTTATGTGACTAGATTATATAAACATGTTTGTTGTGATTCATTTTCATGGAATAAAGTATTTTAAATTTTGGAAAAATTGTTAATTTGAATAGTATTGATTATTTTTATTTATGTTTTATATTTGTGTTTGATCTATATTTGTTTGTAGGACATGGACTAATGCCTGAAAATCCTATAGATATAAATGTGTGTTGTTCATGGTCAGCAGCTTCAAAATCCATAGTGTGGGATATGTGATAAATCAGTTGTGGGACAATGACATATTCTCCAAATACAAATAAGAGACAGTGATTTTGGGATATGTACAATGGCTCCATATACCAATATGATTATTATGGTGTGGGATAAGAAATGAGTATCTAAATACACTCAGGGTTCTTTGACATGACTTCCATCTCCCATGAGTTGGAATTCAACTGTTTCACCAATTGGTCATGAAAATAATTGATATTAAATGATAAATAATAACCCTAGTAATTGATGGGGTTCAAAATATGGCATGAGATGAATTGTTTTTTGAGGGTTCAAACAATTAAAGGATTGTATCATTAGTTAGTATGGGTTTGGGTGTCCATTGAATCATTTCCTAGTATGGAATGAGAGTTATGTATGAATGAATCTTTATAAGCACTCTTGATTTATATGAGACATGTATCATTTTTGGAATGCGTGGGAAATCGTGTTTTTGGGTAAGTGGTTTTAATGAATGTGAATTTTCTATTCTTCTATAGTTGAAATTAAAGAGGTTCCTAGTATATGTAGAAAGTTGAATAAATAATTATAATGTGATTAAATGGGTGTCAAAGGATGAAAATTAAATAATGGAAATGAGTGTTTGATATTTTAACTTTTCATGTGATGTAGGATGGTTAAAGGTGGTGATAGTTCATCAGTTTTGAATGGGCATCGGGGAAATGGTGAATGCCTTTTATGGATTATGTGGATAACATAGTATTAATTATGATACAGTATTGTTATGTGTATCGATAACTACACATGGAATTGTAGAGATATTTTTCCAATATGATGCTTGTTGAGAGTCCCATAGGAAGACATGGCTGGAGAAGACCCTCATGTAATAGAACCTAAGTCATCGATAGTGTATGGTGAGGTATATAAAGTGATGACCCATGAGAATATTTCATAGTTTATATTTTTTATGGAGATATATCTAGAGTGGGTCATGATGTGTATGTCAAAACTAACATGAGAGATTAAACAACATCACCCTCTTAATTTCCCTAAAGAGGGTGGATATAAGGAAACATAGTTATAGATTTATTCCATTAAAACTATAATTGAATATCTATATACCCCTTTTGAGAAGCGGATCAAGATATATGATTATATTTTATGTGGACAAGTAATGTTCTAGTAGGTTGTACAGACTCAAACTGGGCAGGATGATTGTATGGTATGGAAGGAGTATTTAGAAATGTTCTTATAGTAATTTTACCAAGAGAAACTGATATGGGAGAGTACATGAGTTCATAAGGTTGACTTAAGGGATAATGTCTACGAATGTCAATGTTGGATGCTTTACTAACCTGATGAACTCTTAAATAGAATTAGTAAAAGACAAGAAAACTATGGAATGTTCAATCTATGATATACTAAATTGTGAGATAGTGTCTTGGGTTAATATATTATGGTTAAATAATATTGCGGAGATGGTGGATCATTGTCTCATAGCTTAGGGTAGCTTCAAAGTGGATTCATGTGGAGGACATCTTATATCTATGGGATAATAATGGGTATGACTTCTAATTGTAGGAATGATTCCTAAAATAATGTTAACGAATTAATTGGAAGGAATAATGTCTAGTGGGATTATCATTTTATCAGGATCTTACCCAGATTCTATTCCAATAATACTATTAGTCGGGCCATGATCGTAGACATTTTCCTCAACCACTAGTGGAATCATATGATTACAATATGGATTTAAATCTACAATGGTTTTTAGGTACCCAGTATAGATATGTAGTGATGGATAATCTTGGATGAATATGAGTGTGGGAATTAGATCATATACACTACATCATTCTAGAAGCTAGCATTTTACATTCTATGGTTGTATAGGCATTTTTCATGATGCTTTCGTGAAAGGGATCCCATATAAGGATATTGGTGTAGGTTCATGATAGAAACCACATCATAGGAAGGGGGACAAAGATAGTAACATGTCATTAAACCTAATCGTTTGTAAATCAATCCTAGAACATCGATAGTCAGATATACTATTTTGGTGGCTTCTAAACATTATAATGCCTTATTAGATATTGTTTTCTCTCATTGTTTTTCATATTCCCATATTTTTAATGGTTTGGTCATATAATTTTAGATCTTCAGTGTGGTTAAGATGATCATCAAAAAATTGTAATTATTGTTAATAGAAATATGTTTCTAGAAAGGGTGTTCTCTCTAGGTTGGTGTGTATCTTTATTTGTGGGGGAATTACATCCATGAAATGTGAGGTTGTGACCAAATTTTGGGTATTAACATTTTAGTCGCCTATTGAGCCCACATATATTGATATAAAAGTCGATTGAAATTTATATCTCCTAAGGTTGAAATTATATTAACTAAGGATAGTGGGATTTCCAGGAAGACCGTGGAGGGCCAGTTCATTAGTAACTCAGGGATCTCAACAGCCTGGATTCTATTCTATTGTAGGATAAAATAGGTGTAAAGTAATATGTCCTTCCAGTTATAGTGGATAGATTTTAGGTTGTTATTCATAAATACTTCTCAGGGTTGCCACATGGGAGAGACATAGTGGTTCAAATCGACCTAGTGCTAAGGGATTATCATGTTTCTATTTCCCCATACAAAATATAACCCACAGAGATTCACAAGATAATTAATATGATAGAAGAGATTATTGGTAATGGTTTTATCCATATGAGTGTGATTCCTTGGGATTAATATTTTTTTATAATAATGTTGATGTGACTCTATGATTATGTGTTGATTATCAGACATTTAACAAGATGAATATGAAGAACTGGTATCCACTACAATATATCAATGAGGGAGATTGTGTAATCATTAAGACCCACTTGAGTTAATGGTATCATCAGTTGAGATTATGACCTTTTAATTTACCGAGGAATACTTTTAGAGGATGTTATGTACATTATGAGTCTTTCATACTCATGTTGGGTTGATGAATAAAAAATCTATGTTTATAGACATGATTAATAGATTTATAAACCTATACATAGATCAGTTTGTGATTCTTTTTTTTGGATTACTTTTCGGTGCACTTCCAGACTCAAGAAATTCATGACAAATATATTGAAATCATCCCTAGTATATTGAGAGAACATTGGATATACACTGAGCTATATAACTGTTATTATTGGATTGATCAGGTATTATTCATAGTTACCGGCATCTCATAGGATGGTGTGTCAGTGGACCTAGAGAACATTCATGGAATGGTATCTTGGGAGAATCCCATGAATATTCCTAATATCTTCAGTTTCTAGGGATAACATGTTTTTATTGGAGATTCATCCAGGATATTTATTGATTCGAAGAACCCGTTTTGGGTTGGAATAAGATGGGGATATTATTTTAATGGACATTAGAATTAGAGAATTTGTTCAAGGGGCTAATGAAGTGTTTGACTATAGAACAAAAAATGTTCTTACCCAAGTTAGGGGAGGAGAATATAATGTTCTTTAACACATATATTGTAAGTCTTTGAGCAGTTTTGAACTAGTGAGACAGATTTTTGGCATATGGGTCCTGGTTATTGACGCGACATAAATGTAATTAGTATACATACAGCCATAATCTAGGTGATCTTGATAATGTGTTGATGAGTTGGAAGCATTATATTTTGGTAGAAAATATTATTGTGTATACTTGTCACAAGAGATTAATATCAATAATTTTTCAATGATATTTGAATCTCTATCAGTAGAAGTTAGTTGAGTATATCTAGTAATTTTATTTTTAGAAAGAATAAATGACTAGAATGATAAAATGTGTGGGTGAATCAACGAGAAAGAAAACTCAGACTCAGACAATAAAAGAGTCTAATTTATAGTGGATGATGATGAACATTCTAGATGAGTTATAGATTTTGTATTTGGAAATCCATGAGTAGATATCTCTCAAATTATTCATACTATAGAAGTAGATTTTGAGTTAGATTGGTGATATCCAGTATGAGTTCCAGAATGCTTGGCCTTTAGTGAGATCGTTAAGCTGGTTATACACCTTAAAATTATACCATAGATAAGGATGTGATTCATTATTTTATGAAAAAATTTGTTGAGACTATGACAATCTTGGAGGAGCTAATTCATGAATTTCATGCATCGATGTGGTTGGGGAATCCAGGTTTGACCAAAATGTACCATTACATATAATATATGTTTTGGTGGTTGGGAAAGGAAATTATTATATTGAGGATCATGAATTGATGCTACACTTGTCAATAAGTGATGGATGTGGATGAACAACTAGGTGGTTTACTATTTTTATTTCCCATTCTATCATGGAAGTTGGATGAAACTTCAATGGACATTATTGAGGCTCACATTAGGAAGCCTTATGAGGATTATGTTGTTTGGGTGGTTGTAGACTGACTAATGAAGGTAGTTAATTTCATTCATATATATGAGACTTTCTCAGTGGAGCTATTGGGTGATTTTTATATATGAGAGATAGTCCATCTACAATGGGTTCTATCAAGTCTTGTTTTGGACCATTACATGCACATTACATCACACTACTAGAAAATTGTGTAGAGGGATATTGGTATATAGGATTTTCTGAGTACATAATTCCACCCATTGATAGATGGGATGTTAGAGAATACTATATCAATGATTGTGGATATGCTTCTGTCGTATGTTCTAGATTAGGTCTATCTTGGGATAATCACATAAAACTCATTGATTTTTTCTATAACAATATTTAACATTATAATATTTAGATGGAACCATATTAGGCTATTTATGGTAGGACATGAAGATAAAATCATTATTGGATGGAGGCTGGAAAGTTAGAGTATTTTGTACCGAGTCTCGTGCTGGAGACATCAGAGATGGTTTTTTAGATATCGAGGCCTATGTAATTCACTCAAAGTAGAATGAAGATGTATTCATATAAATATTAAATACATCTATATTTTTCATATGTCTACCATGTATTCCATCGGGTGTCACTTGGATTGAATCACTATAGGATTCAATTAAATGAAATGTTAGTAGCCTGGTTTTTTGGAGCATTTTAGGGTCGTGAGAGAATCAGATCTGTGGGATACTAATTTCTTCTTCTATAGAGGTATATTTAGATGCGTGATATTATTCATTTTTCATATCTTCTAAAATACCACCCTAACCATTATCTTGTGATCTTTGTTGATGATGTCAAGCTACTCATTTATTCATATTTTAATTAGAATATGATATGTGGGTCGGATCACCGCGAGGAACTGTATCATAGAAATACCATGCTAATAGTTTGTGTATTGTGGAAGCATGGTGTTTTTTGGAGGAGAAATAGGAGAGAGAACTACTTAATTGGGATCAATGGCCTGATCATTTTACAACATCATCTTAAAAATGGTTGGGAGTAAAGCTTGAGGAATAGTTGTTGTAATGTGAGGACACTATAATATCTCCACATTTAATGGAGATGTATCAAACTCGTTTTATAACACAATATTTCCCTTTTATGATTAATGTTTATTTCAGTTTTATCATCAATGTGTTTGGGGGAAAATAGAAGATTTTATTTCAAATTTTGGAATTTCATGGTTAGAACATGGTTTTCCCAATATGTACACCCTAATAAAAAAATCATGCAACCCCTAAAATATAGGGTTTTTATGGCTACTAGAATGTTTTCCAAACCTTCTTCCCTCATAAGAGTAATCAGTCACCCCCCACATAGCTTTAATAAAGACATAGTGAAGTGTTAAAATAATGAAAACTATGCCCCCTATCTTTGAAATTATGTTTGTGGTAGTTAACATACCTATTTAAAAAAAATTCTCAAACCCCAAAAATTTCACCTTATTTTGACCACATTCGGTACTAAATAATTTATATCTTTTTTGGAGACATTGAAATGGATTACAAAATCTTTAATGATCTTTTTATAATTATTCAAATATGAGATTTAAGATATGCACTGCTCTTAATAATATAATGTCATCTTGATTGGTATCCTTCCCATCTCCCATATTTCCCTTATCCAAGGAAGTTATCTTTTTCTTTTCTATTGTGAAAAAATATCATAGTTTGGGTAGATTATATTTGTTGGACATCACATCATGGTTATGGATCTATACATCAATATATAAATAGTAATTAAATGTTATTATTTATTTGGAGTATCTGTAATTGAAAGCATTCATCATCAATCATACGGTCTTTGGTATCAATTCAATTCCCATAATATTTATGAGAACTTCATGTATGAAATTTTATAATTCAATTGGAATGTCTCACAATAGAATAAGGAATTTATTAAATTAATTTTATAATGAATTTATGAAACCAATGAATTGGAATAATTTGTTGTAGGTTTAATTAATAGAATTTACAACTCGTGAGTTAATGGGAATTCCAAATTGGGATTTGTAAAATTGGATTAATTATTTTTTGAATTAATTAATTGAATATTTTCAATTTTGAATTAATTGGATATTGGTATATGTGAATTTTGATGATTTAATTAGTGAATTAATTAATGGAATATAGGATTTGTAAAATTGGATTAATTAATGTGTAAATTAATTAAATTAATATTGGGGTTGTGAAATAGGTCAATTAATGTGATTATGAATTAATTTACAATGTGTATTATGATTGTTTGGTTTAACCATAATAGGATAAACTGTTATATGTTTAAAAAGATTCAAAATGCATTACTGATTATTTTACCATGTTATTTAATGTGAGTATATTAAAGAACCATGTTTTATGGTGAATTGTAATAGTATATATGGTCTGATGTGTTAGTAGATGGTAGAATTTCGATTAATCCTTATTACTATGATGTGAGAAATATTTTTTTGTTTGATTGATATTCATGTGTGTGACATTAAATGATGCTTCAAAATCCCATTGTGATAAATTTTTGTGGGAAACGTACTACTGCTTCAAAATCCCACTTGTGCCATATTGACAAACATGGCGTGGGACAATGAATGATTCCAAAAATACCCATATGTGTTTGTGAGTATGCGACAAGCATAGTGGCTCCAAATACCCATGTCATTATTGATGTGTGGGATAGGTATGGAAGCTCCAAATACCCTAGAGTACTAGAAAGGACGTTGTAAACACATGAGTTGGTTGTGGAATATGGTGGAAATTTTCTGTGACATGATTGTGAAATAATAAATGATATCCCTAGTTACGTGATATGGTTCAAGCTCTAGAATATGCCAAAGTAGATGTCAGGGGTTCATTTTTCCTCAGGAACCCAGATTTTTATGTGGATAATTAATGACTAATTAAAACTGTGATAACTTATAACATATGAATTGAAAAATAATCTTTAAAAAATTTCAAACATTGTTGTTTATAGGATATTTATTTATTTGAATTTGGTGGTTGCCTACAATGTGGTACTCAGACCATAGATGCGATACCTGATCAGTACAGAAATATACTTCATGTTTTTTTGTAAAGGATATGTTAATGCCTGTTGGTTAGATGGATAACTCAGATGGGGCATGGATGAGGGAACCATACAAGTTGTCCAGACCATCATTGAGTTTTTCAATGTAATTTGTTTTCAGGATTTCATTTGGTACATAAAAAATACATGGCATGAAATTTATTCAAATAATTTTGGATATTTCATTTCCAATTATGATCATCTTGTTGTCTTTCCATGGTTATTAGTTATATTTTTTTGATATTATTATTTATTTATGATGTTGTGATACTTTAATAATGGTTGTACTATCTCCCCAAAACCAATATTAGATCTTCATTTCTAGTTGGAAGCATATGGAATAACTAGAGGCATAACTAAGGTCATGAGACCGAATGGCTTAGGGAATCAGTGTGTGGCACTCAGGTTGGGAAATTACATATTAATCTGGTATGCCGATTGATTATTCCTTATGACGTTAATATGATACTCATTTAATTCTTTGGGTAACCGTTATGGATATACCTTATGGATGATTATTCATATGGAATTAATATGCACTATCATGTTATGATGGGGCTACTGAGAAAGAACTCCAATGCATAGGGAAATGTTTAGTCTCATATGACACAGTGTAAACCTGATACCTTTATGGGACATTTTCCACCATATGATAGAGTCATTGTAGTTATCCTTGAATCATTTTTAGGTCATGATATATGTTTCTTCGAAATTCATTTGTTTCCATGATTGCATGATGAAATATTCTATTTTTTATTATTCAATATGTTTATTCATGTTACATTCATTTTAGGTCATCATGTTATTTCTTTTAATCCATGTGTGATGCTTTATTTCTGTTTTAATTCCTATATTGGGATTTTTATCACATCCTTTTTTTCAATGTTATCCATTATCTATCCTATTAAGATGTAGGATCTCAAAGGATAATAGAACATCTTAAAGGGTTATTAATATAAAAAAATTAATATATTTATATCTTATTAGTTTTATGTACCTAATCGTCCAGTGATACTAAACTATACAATAATCATTTTATATTTAATTTTTAATTATATAAAAAATATTATTATATTTAGTGTAAAAGGATAAGTCCATTATAGCTAGTATCTGGTAATGATATACTTTTATGGGATATTAATACTAAATAAATTTACTAAGAACCCTATGGATAATTTTATCACCATGGATATCGTTGATTAGAACATAAGAAATCAAGTGATAGTATATACATTTTATTTTCATGGTTATCCTTATATGTGTAGAGATTCCTTTTTTTATTCATACTATCATAGTATTCAATCCCCCTAATTGTATTTTCCTTTTTCATAGTTAATATTGGGAAATAGGAGAACCTATGTTAATAATCAATGTAATAGCAAATTTTACGATTTCAACAATAAAATTCCAAATATTATGTGAGTGGTCACTAGGAAAGTCATGACAGTACTAGAACAACAAGCTCTTGTTAGGAAAAATGACTTGAATTGCATGAAACACACTCTTTCTCATTAGAAATAAAAATTTGTGGCCAAAAACTTCATGAGTCAAAGGCCCTTAGATTTTATGATCCCATCATCCACAAAATTTATTATGACACCATGGAGAATATATTCACCACCCTTCAATGTTCAAAATAATAGAAATTAATACTAGTGGTCTATTGTTTTGATTGGGAAGGTGATCATTGGTGGGCACTGATAGAAAACATAGAGTCTAAGGAGAAAATTGATTCCACTGAATGTAATGATTTCATGAAAATATTTTTCAATAAATATTATCTATAAAAAGTAATCTTAAGATGGAATGGGAGTTCCATACACTGCAGAAAATGAATGAAGATTCAATTAGTCCATCAAACGTGTTCTATACAAGGATGTTATGATATTCCTCAGGATAATTTATGGACACTGAATGAAAGGTATAAAGATTCAATAGGGAACTAATGTCAATTCTATTAGAAGTGTTTATGAAATGACACTTAAGAAGCTGTGAGTTTATTTTTTATTTTCCCATTAATGTTGAAATTGAGATGACGGACTCTCCATGATCTCATGGTCCTAAAGATAAACAATTAGAAAATGGATTCTTATATGGGGGGATTAGAAGATAAATTCCACTATGTAATGAAAAAACAACAACCCATGTTTCAAAGGTGTGGCTCAAAGCATCATGGAAACTACATAAGGGGAAACAAGAGAATCATAAAATATATAATAAAGGGTAGTCTAGAAAATAATTTCCTAAGGGATATGAATAATTCGACAAATCTGGAGGAAGAAAATAAATTTTTATAAACACTCATCCTATAGGGAAGTATTTCAACTAAATTTAACTTGGTCATTATGTGAGACATTTATATATGACAACGTTTTTTGGAAGAAATCAACAACATAAACCACCTAGGTAGTAATGCATTATGTTATTTATACTATAGAGGTGGATCTCGACAATGATGTTGTGACACGTAAACTCATTAGTCATGCATTAATAGATGATGAACTATTTTATTATAGTTATACATAGTCATAATATATTGCAAGATTGGTAGAACTATTCAAAACCACCTCAAAATATAGAGGTTGAGATATCTGTAAGAAAATAATTGGGGAAATTATTACATACAAAGTATATAACTCTACCTGACTAATGTTTATGGAAAGAACCTCTTGGAAAACAGTTTCATAAATACAATGGTGTAGTTTGATAGTATATTGGGAATTGAATGTCTATATTTATATAAAGACAATATCAAATTTCGGGAAAAGGGAGATCAATCTTTATATATTGATACACCCTCCAATTATATACAGGTTTAAGGAGAAGGTTGAATCTCATTTTGAATAATTGTATCAAATATGGATATTATTGGCATTATGAGAAAGTATATATAGAGAAAATTATTTAGAAAAATGATAGAATCCATTTTGGTGGAATACAATGATGTGTAACATAATGAATTTTCTAGACTTCCACATAACTGATAGGTTTTGTTCTCAGTAGAACATTATTAAATATCTGCCTATATCAATGAAACCTTGAAGAATGGATGCCCGTTAAATAAGGGAACAAAATAAGTAGTTATAAGAAAATATGGACAAGGGTATTATTCACCTGGGTTCTTCACAATGGGGTGCTCCATTCCTCTTCATTAAAAAGGTGTATTGATTGATTCACCTATACCTTTATTATCGTGAGCTAAACAAAACCATGATAATGAAATAAAAGTCCTTTAAATGGATACCTAACTACGTCCATCAACATCATGGGGTCAATTATTCCCCTATAAAGGACCGTCAGTCGAGATATCACCTATTAATGATGATGAAAGATGATATTCCCAAGAAATCATTTTGAACAATGTTTGGAGAATATGAGTTCATTGTGATTTTATTCAAACTCAATATTTATTTACTTAGCTTAATTTACATTATTAATAGAGTCATTATAGATTACCTAAAAAATATTATTAGTCCTTATTTGGGACATTTTGATATACTCTAATAGAAAGAAGGAACATGGGGGAATTTGAATACTATACTAAAGACAATTTGAATGAAGAAACTCTATACAATGTACAAAAAATGGGAGTTATGGATGGAGGATGTATCATTCATGTGGAATTTTATCACCATTACATTAATATCTATGTACCCATCCATGAAAAAGGTAATGAAATATTTTCCTAAAAAAATTAATGGATATCCATTTTTTCCGTGGACAAGTTGGGGTTACAAATGATTTTTTGAGAAATTATCATGATTTTCAAAGACACTAGACAAGATAGCTTAGAAGGAAGTAAAGATTGTATGGATGAGGGAATGTGAATACTGATTAAATGGGTTGATAAAGAGTCTTCTAACTATACTAATACTCACATGTATGAAAAGTGGGGGACACATTGTGATATAAAACTATTCATCAATGAAGGGTTTAGGATGTGTGTTGATGCAGAATGATATATTGATAGCCTAAGCCTCAATGAAGTTGAAATTTAATAAGAGAAAATATCCCAAAAATTATATGTAATTGATGATTGTGATCATTATGATGAAAATATAGTGTCATAATCTCTATGGGGAGAATTGTGAGATATATACTCATCATAAGAGCCTCGAATATATATTCACATATAAGGATTTTAATATGAACGTCTGATGATTGTTAGAGATCATCAAGGAATTTCACATCTAAACCAACTACCATTTTTTTAAGGAAAATAATGTGGTAGATTCTACAAGTAGAAAGGATCCTACAACATTATAAATTATTATAATCTTGAAGGATGTAATTTTATTCAATTTATAGAAGATGGATGTGGGAATCCCTAGAGAGGGAACATTATCATTCCTTTCTCAAATGATTTCTTAACCACCCCTCATGGAGATAATAATTTATGTTAAATTAAATGATGTATAAATTTACAAAAAATGTATTAATATTCTATATTTTAAATCATCAGAGTTCAAAATTGATGAGGATAGAGTCATAAGATATGTGTGACAATTATGTGTATATACATCTGATAGGTAATGAATGGGATTCTGAATAATGAACATAGATAGAAACTTTCAATCCGTTTAGGGGTATAGAATTATATTGATAATTCTCATTAAAGTAATGTTGGTAATATATGTAGATGTATATTTCTAAATATGCATTAAATTTCCAGATATGTCAGCATGTGAAGGATGAATGGAAAAAGACTAAGGGGATGAGGCAACTGTTATGCATACCAACATAGAAATGGGAACTAATCACCATGGAATTTTTAACAAAACATTTGAATAAATCTAGAGAGAAAAAATTCTATATCGGTTATTGTGAATGAAAAACAATGATAGAAAAAATTATTACAATTTGAGAAGACTTATCACTAAGTAAAATTGTACAAATATACATCAGATTTGTCATAAGGATAAATGGATTACCACTATAAATTGTAACCAATTGATATTTGAGATTTACCATCCTAGTTTTTGAAATGTTTCCAACACCCTCTAAACATTGATATGAACATTAATATGTCTCATCATCCTCAAACTGATGGAAAATTTTAGAAAACTATTCAAGAACTATCCAGACATACTTAGACCCTGTTCCATAGACAATGAGAGAGGATGGGAACAATATCTACGTCTTTTAGAGATCACTTACAAAAATAACTTCCCCAAAATCATACTTATGGATACATATGATTACCTTTATGTGAAAAGAAATAAAAAATAGAATTCTAGGATGATGTTAGTGAACTAAAGTTGTTGGAGGCTGAAATGGTTGATGAAATGGATGAAATTTTGAAAACCATTTTGAAACATATTATTGGTTCCCAAAGTTGACAGAAGAGAAGTTTATAAAGTCCTGATTGAGAGCAATAGATTATGGTTAGAGAAATTTTCTTTCTCTACCTATCTCTATAGAAGAGTACCATTGGAATTTGGAAGAATGGATTGATGAATCCCAGGTGTATCAGCCACTTTTATATTCTAGATCATGTATGAATTTTGGACAATAGAAAAGTACTACCACAAACCATATATAAAGTACAAGATTGATTCCATGTATCCCTCTTCATGAAGTACATACCATATACCAAAAAGGAAAAACATTTAAATGTGGTACATCTGGAGGATAATATCTCGTATAAGAAGTAGCTCATGAGGATGTTAGACTATAATGAAAATGATCTCTGTAAAAAAGACTGATCACCTGAAAAAATTACTATGGGGATGCTACAAGTATTAAGATTCTACATTGGAGGTGAAAGAAGCAATGAATGATAAGTACCTTCAATAGTTTTCTCTATATTATGAAAATCAACATTTTGAGAGTGATATTCTATAAGGGGGAAGAATGTGATGACCCATAATATTATCAATCAAGTTTCAATTCTAATAATTTTCTAATATTGTATAAATCACATTTTATCACATAGATACCCTGATAAATACATTAATTTCATAAATTAATAATGAAATAAGTCTTATTTTTAGAAATTAAGAAACCTTAACCGATGGAATAGTTATTTGACCATTGGAATAGTAATATGACCATTATTAATAGTAATATGGCCAATATAATAGTATATTCACTTATTAAAGAATATATATAAATATTTATTTCATAAATTAAAATGGGATATATTTATATTATGGAATAATTAAACGAATGTCTTAAAATATAAAAACTAAATATTTATATTTTGTGGAACATTAATTTTATTTATGATTTTATAATTAATATAAATATATAATAGAAGAAATATGTTTATAATATATATTAATAAATTAATATTTTATTTCATAATGGTTATATTATAATTTAGTAAGATCCATATTTATTTTTCAAAGTCGCATAAAATCTGTTATAATTTTAAAATCAGTATTTTTTTAATAAAAAATTTTTGAAAATGAAAATTATATTTATCAAATTTATAAAATTATTTTCCTAAAATTGAGTATATTTTAAAAATCTATACATTTAATAATTTTTATGGTAACATTTTTTGATTGTTTAAAATAGTATTTTTTTGATGATTAAATAAGATAATTTATTAAAATAAGATAAATAAATAAATTTTCAAGTCATTTATGATGTATGGATATTATTATAACCATTATTTTGAACACACCCTATATATATACTTTATCAATTTTTATTAATCATCATTATTTATTGTTTTGACACAAAACTACTAACTAATGAATAAAATAATCAAAAAACACCCCTCTCCTCCACAAAAAATATCACCCCTCAAAACCTATTCTCATCACACCATATATGCCTTGGATAATGCTTATATTCTAACCAATTTCTCTCCGAAACCAATTACCCATGTTTTGGTATTTTTTGTCTCACCCGAAGACCATTCTAATGTTTTTTCAGAATGTTAACGAGGAGATGACACTCAAGAGGTAAAACCCTCATTCTTTCTCTTTTATTTTCTTTTAATTTATTATCCTTACCTCACCTCCCATATGAAAATTAAATTAATAAATATAGTATAGTATATATACATAATATTTTAATGTTAGTGGGATATCAATCATTGAATACCTTCTCATCACTTATTATCTAAATAGGGAATATAACATCCATGATGTCTTGATTCACCACCTTCGTGGATGATGATTTTCACTTTCTATTACTTCCTTCATGGATGGGAATAAAACCATGTTTATACATAAAATATTTTATAATATGTTTATTAATCCCTATATTGTGTCTCAGAACCAGAATATAAATTTATTATTAAATAAAATAATTCAAATTCGTAATTGTCGTATAATCCTCTAGAATAAACTTTTTTCCTAATAATGTTATATCGAAAGATTTATTATTAGATATGATAAAAATGATACATGATAATATTTAAAAATATAAAAATGTGTAGATATCATATAGTTTCACTATAGTAGTTTTCCATCTATTTTACAAGAAAAGACAAAACTAAAACAAAGGGAACTAATCATAAAATTAGGAAACAAACTCTCCCAGAACAACATTATTAATCATTATAAGTCATCAATTGGACAATAAATAAACATAATAAAATAATAATAAATAAAATACATTTTCAATTGGTTAATAATTGTATTATTAATGAAACTAATTTTATAATGCATGATATTATGTACATGTGTAGAACAGTTTTTGGTAAAAGTTAAGGGATTTTCCCTGAAACTTCATCTTTATTTCAGGTTACACATTATCAATATTTACATCTATTTAATTAGTAATTATTATTTTTTAATCCTCCATTTTTTTCATGCTCCGAAAATATCAAACCCTATCAATTATTATTTATTTGACATGGAAATACATGTCTTATAATGTTCTTTTTTAAATACCCCTTAATAAACCGGCCTAGTTAAAGGGAACATCAAAATATTCGGAATTTGCAAGTACCATTTAAAATCTATTTTAATCCACCAATATTTTTATAAAATTACACATTTTATCATGAATAAAAAATATTTTTTCATTTATGTTTTAATAAGAAAAATTATCCCTTTTCCATTTTAAATACCCTGTAATATTTTCAACTAAACCGCACTAATGGGTTTTAAATGTTTTTCACATTACAGTAACAACATTTATCATGATATGTGCCGAATTTACATTATAAATTTTCATGTGTTTTATAAATTCATTATCTCATGGAAATCATTATGATACACCCATTATTTATGCCTTCTTACATGATTACGATACATATTTTTTTCATAGTTAACTATAATATTTTACCTAATGATTGATTATTCATGTCGAAATAATAATAATGAACTTGTTAGTATGACTGTTCTTAGATAGAACTCCAATAAATTGAGTAATGTTTAGTCTCATTGGATTTGATTTTGGGACATAGATTAAATATGACTCCTTTATGAGACATATTCCACCACGTGATACAGTCTTGGCAGTTATCCTTAACTCATATTTATA
Organism: Viscum album; assembly: GCA_963277665.1. Taxonomy (NCBI): domain Eukaryota; kingdom Viridiplantae; phylum Streptophyta; class Magnoliopsida; order Santalales; family Viscaceae; genus Viscum; species Viscum album. Next base: position 1,349,455,438 of record OY728147.1, on the reverse strand, counting down.
TCATGGAAGATGTTGACATAACAGTCCTATGATTCCATTATTACATGACCATATATTCTATATATTAATCTTCCATTATTTTATTCATTTTATTTCCATTTTATTTCTTCTTTTTACACTATCTAATCAATGTTTGATGCTTTTGTTTTATGTTAATTAACATTCTATAATTTTTAGATCATCTATTTTTTCTTTATATTATTAATGATAAAATGAAGATGTAGAATCTCAAAGAATGTTAGGATCAAAAAATAGGTGATTAATATATATATGTTTTATTATATTTATATGGTTTTCAGTATTATGCCCAAAATCTTACAAAGACCTAACATATTACGATCCATTGTTATTATTTTATTTTTAATTATTCATAAAATCCTATAATAACATGTGAAAATGGTGAGTTTTGTGAGAAAAACTGAGAACCACTTAGAAAAATAATCCCCATAGCTAATTATATCTATGAATGAATATTGTACACATAGAAAATTAATAATGTATGAGTATTTGTCATCATAGATGAATATACCATGTATTTTATTGGAGAATCACATCGCCAAATTCATGACATAGAAGAATGATACAACTAATTTATTTATAATGTATACTGTAATTCTAGAAAATATATGAGATTTAACCATTGATTCATTTTCACAACAGTGTTCAATATGACATAAGATAAAACATTGACATGGATGTATGCTACAAAGTTGAATCCTTTTCTAATAATTAATGTTCACATAATGGAATTTTAAATATGGTCTATGTGAATTTCTATGAGTGTCCATATATTGTATTTAAATAGGAAAAGCATAATTCATTTGATGAAGGTTAGATATTATTCATAGATCATGCATTTGGATCAAACTCTTGATAATCATTTATAATCGACAACTAGTAAATAGAAATGGAATTTGGTTTGATTATTAATGTATAATAGTGTTCTCTATGGACTAGAACATAGTGGGGAACCATGTATAATTGTTCTATGGTACTTCAATCTTTGAATGTTTAAATTAATGAACATTAAACGTAGATACATTTAACCAGTTCCTATCAATGTGGGAGAAAGTTTATTCACTTTGAAATAAAAATTTGAGACCTAGATTCACCCATCCCCTCTCAGGGTGGTTCAGTGTCCTTCAAGTGGTATCCAAGAATAAAGGTTGCGGGTGCTAAATCTTCCCATTATTCCTATGATGGATAATATAGTTAATGTTAGGGAATCCCCCTCTTTGATATAATAAACATTATATAATTTTAGAATAGGATGATATCTCATCTAAAATGACTTGAAATGGATGTCCTATATTCTACTACACTTTGAATATATTTCATTGATCAAAGTAAGATGTTTATGACTAATACAAACAGGAAAATTACTAATATAGATTCCAAACCACAAAACTCAATCACTGCGGCTCCTTATGATCAGATATATCAAATGGTGAGGTGTTTTACATCAGAATAGTTTATGTGGAAAAAACTATATAATATTTATATAGGTGAATGAATATTAAATGAGGTGAAACTATAAGTTTCACATAATAGGTTTGATGATGTAAAGATTCATTCTAGCGAAAATATAGAAACTTTTTTTGATCTTACTAATGAATTTGTTGGAGTAATTTGGGTACTTGGTGATGAAATTAGAGACAATGATATTGCAATGAAAATCCTGAGAAGACTTCCACCTCTTTACAATACAAAGGTGTAATCCCCTGAAAAATTGGATCCTTCCAAACATTATAAGGATGATATGCACAGCATCATAGTTTCATATGAGATGAGTGTCAACCCATATGATTGATTGTTTTGAGTATGAATGGAAATTTCATTGAATGACATGGAAAAGCTCAAAATTTGAGCAGATATTATTGATGATGATAATGAAAGAAAATAACTTATTTCTCTCATTTACATTAAATTTAATATGGGAATATATAAATTTTAAGACAATTTAAATATATCATTTTGTAGTTGTGGAATAGTTGGGAACATTTCCGCTTATTTCCCAAAAAAGTTATATGATAAAAAATGTGAATTTATAGACATGATGAAGCCTCAATAAAAATTTATCAAAAAACGAGACTTCATTTCTAGCATAAAATTATAGAGAAAATGTTTTTCAAATAAGAAGTAGATAATGATAGAGAATTCATTGAGGATGAAGAAACATAATTTAAATTTAAAACCCATCTATCAATGATTGATACTATTGAAAATTCAGAACCATTAGGAGATAAATCTATAGATAGTCAATTGAAAACTTTTTTTGATGTGAAGTTCCAATTTAATGAATACATTCATAATCATGATATTCAATTTAATTGATGAAAAAAGTGGAGAGAAATTTTGGAAGAGTAATTAGTATATGGTGATATATTGGATGATGAAATTGACATATTTGAGGAAGTACTAATGGAAAATTCAACAACTTGAGAAATACCAGAAGATATAGTTGAAATAATTGTAAGAACCCGGTTTTTGATACGAGAGACTTTGGAATATTCTTGATAATATTCCAGGGTAGTGCCTTCAAACGGCGTGCGATTCCGAGCCCCGAAGTGGCCGGAATTAAATATTCAGTGAGTTCACGCTGGAAAAGCTAAATAAATGAGATAAGTCCTAAACGGAGTTCCAGATCAATGATCTGAGTGTATGGATGGGTCCAGAATGGGGTGTTTACCCTAGGAACAACATAAAACATGTCGGCGCGGGATGTTTGGACCCCTCGCCCGCTTCTGGAACATTAAAGAGATTAAATAACCTAATTAATTCATTTAATGGTGAAATTCAATTATCTCTTAAATGGTGGCTCGGATTGGGAAACTGATGGCACCGTTGAGTTCGGAGCGTGCCGTTTACCCTAGGAGGGGTATAAGTTTCGCTGGTGCGGGCTGTTTGTGAAAAATGGCTCCAGGGGCGTTTTCGATAATTAGCGGCTTTAGACGTTAAATTTTATAACATTTTAATGCGGTGTCAGATTAAAATTCTGAGACCACCGTTGTGCTCAGGAGGTGGTTTTTACCCCATAGGAGGCTTAACCTCGACCCTGCTGAGGGTTCGGGTTCGGACCGACGGGCGGGTGGTTAAGAATTTTCTATTTAAACACATAACTCACCCCTCCATCTTCTTCTTCCCCACCTAGATACCCGTAGGAGGCATCCTTCCCTATCCTCTTCTACTCCGGCAAGGCAGATCCGGAAAGGTGATGGCATGGCGGCAGATCAGCCGTGAAGCTTCAGGAAACGCCCCTGCAGGTAGGAGGTTTTCTTTTGTGGCGTTTTTATTCCCGATCCTCCTTTGAATCCAAATTTTATCGCCGAATAGTTGTTTGATTTTCAAACCAACCACATAAATTCATAGTAGAGGTTTTACTCTTTTCATCTCTTGTTTCGGTTCGTAAATCCGAGTTGCGAGGAGGCCGCAGTGCTTCGCCGAAGATTGCGGGTTTAAGGCTGTTTGCCGGTGGTTTGGGGGGGGGGGGGGTCTTCCGGGCAGCAGGCGGCGCGGGTGAGCGGGTGGCCTTGGAGGCGGCACGTCGGTGCTCCAGGTGGCGGTGGACTTAAGCAGCAGGCGGCAGGAGGGGGATCCTCAAGGTGAGTTGGGCCACAGAGCAAAAGCGCCGGCGGCCTACGATGACAGGTTGACGCGGAGCCCGGGGCCGCGGCGCGCGACCCCGCTCGGGAGGCAGAGACCCGCTGAACGCGGGTCTCCGCATGGATATGCGACCGGCCTTGTGGCCGGTCGGCATGGATGCGCGCGGTCTGCACGGGTGAACCACAGCCGCGACGGCTCGGCCGGCAGAGCCGTAGACCGGCTGGCTTGTGCCGGTCCAGGGGGTGTGGACCGGCCGGACCGGTCCGGTCCACCCCCATTTGCGTCCGACGACATTAAAATGCCGTAACTTTCAAACCGTGGGTCGAAAATTCGTGCCGTATATGGCGACGCGACCCTAAAATAGAGAAGAACATTTTGAGATAGATTTGGAAATTTTTAATTCTAGAAATGAGGGGCGTCGGAGGTGTGACCCGTCGTTAAGTGGACGAGCGTTTTTTCCGAGATTTTTGTTTTAGACGGCGAGGGCACATCCGATGTCCGTTTTGAGCGCCGTCAGCGGCGTTGCGACCCTGGCACCAAAGAAGAGGATTCCAGGGCAGTTTCTGGCATTGAATCTGGAGTTGAGGCATGGGCCCCACGAACATACTTTTGAGCTGCGTGCAACTTTTAGTGACTTTTTCATTGGACGTCCTTCCGGGGTGTGCGAGCAGTTGATGATGGGTGTTTTTCGGAGGGCATCACGTTGGCGCAGTCTGCCCGCTGTAACTCCACACGACGGTGCGGGGCCCACGAGGGACATTTGGGAGACGATGGTAATTTTATATCTTTATCACCGGACGGCCGTTTTGGACAAGTGCATAGTCCATCTTGTGTTCTTTTTCGAGAGGATCGCAACGGTGTGATCCGTTCGTTGAATTTCGGGGCCGGAATGCAGGTACCACGTGGCACTGCTCGAGTGCGGTGCACCGGAATGTATCTTTTTCTCCGGATATCTGTTTCACTCAAATGAGTTGTGCTATTGACGTGTTTTCCCGAGGGGATCACAATGGTGCAATGTGCCCAACTGTTTTTGGGGCCGAGGCTCGGGATCACGGGACGTCGTTCGGGCATGAGGCAGTGTTGGTGACTTTTCCGTCGGATATCCGTTGGAGGCGAGTAAGTAGTCGATCTTGCATGTTTTTCCACGAGGATTACAACGAGGCGATTTGTTTGGTTGTGCAGAGCCTCTTGTGTGATCTTATTTACTGCGGAAGAATGGATGGAGCTCCAGTGGTGGTTCTCCCTACCTTGTTTGTAACAGACATTTGGCGTGTGATCGCGCACTCTTGGGAGAGTGAGGTAAATGGTTCACAAGTTGTGGTTGGCCGTGCCTGGGCCTTTGAGGTGGATTTGTTACGTCACACCATTGCGTTGACGCCGGGTGCCGTGTGCACGATAGCCTTTGGGCTGGAATGAGGTATACTACGGGAGTATATAAGAGCACTTGGAGGTACATGTGGTTGTTTGTACCTGAGGATATTTGTGTGCTCAGTTGGGGTTGACTTGGGGCCACAAGTTGTGTGGGACCCACATTTGCGCCATGATCTATTTTCTGTACTTGACCCCACGCGACGTAGAGGGTCCCTCTGTGTGTTTGTTTGACCAGAAAGGTTGAGTTTTTCCCCTAGATCTGTGTGTTTGTTTGACCAGCAGGTTGGAGTTTTTCCCTTGGCTCTGTGCTCATTGGTTGTTCAGCAGGGTTGAGTGGTCTCCCCGAGGTTTTGTTCTCGATGGTTTTTCCGGCAGCAGTGCTAGTGACACCCCGTGATGGAGCAGACGCTGTACCTCATTTGCGGTGAGTTGTTCTGGAGTTGGGTGGTCGCGCGATACCCACTCTGTGTTCTGTTGGCCAGTGGTGAACCCTTCGGTAGAGATGGCTAGATATGTTCTGAGTTTTACCCTTCAGCGGGGCTGGGTAGTGGGTTACTCATCGAATTATTCTGGTTTACCCTCCAGCAGGGCAGGGCAGTGGGTTGCTCGCTGACTTTTAGGGTCTACCCTCTAGCATAGACTGGGCAGTGGGTCACCCGACGCACCTAGGGTCTACCCTCTAGCAGAGACTAGAAAGTGTGTCCGCCAACGACCTCTTAGGGCCTACCCTCCAGCAAGGCTGGGCAGTGGGTCGCCCGTCGTCTTGTTCCAGGTCTACCCTCTAGCAGGGCTGGGCAGTGGGTCACCTGATGATGTATTAAGGTCTACCCTCCAGCGGGGCTGGGTAGTGGGTCACCTGTTGACGTATTATTGTTTACCCTCCAGCAGGACTGGGCAGTGGGTCACCCAGTATCTTATTATGGATTACCCACCAGTGGGGCTGGGGAGCGGGTCGGCTGATGAGTTATTAGGGTTTACCCTCCAGTATGGCTGGGCAGTGTGTCACCCAATATCTAGTAATGAATTACCCTCCAGCAGGGCTGGGCATTGGGGGCACCTGTTGGCATTCCAGACTTAGTCCTCTCGACTAGGCTAGTCTGTGGCTTACCTCCATGATTACCGGAGCGGGACCCTTGGTTGTACGGGTCGGTGATGGAATGACTTTGACTTTGAGTAGACCTCTCGACTGCATGGCAGTGACGAGGTGTGGGTTGAAATTCCTAGAACTTTCAAGTACAAGGGGAACTTTCCCCACCGAGACGCGTTCTTGTGACGTTATCTAAAACTGTGCGGGTGAGTCAGTGGCGCCCAATGCGGATAGTGTCGAAGTGCTGTGATTGAGCCCCTTGGCTTATAGTTTGGGGCATACGTGCGGGAAGCTGGGCATCGATGACGTTTTCTTCTGGGACTGTTGGATACTCTTTCTTGGGCTGAGCAACGGGATGGAGATGCCCTTACGACATTGTTAGGGCTTCTGGATTGGGCATAAAAATATGTATATACCATGTTTCAGTACCAACTTCTTGGGTTTGGTTACTCTCCTTCCAGGAGGGGTGAAGACGCACGGGGTATGCCACGTGCTTTCTGTGTCTAGCGTCTCGTGGTTGGATGAGTCTACTCTCCTGCTATAGGTAACAAAGACTCTACGGGATGTTCATATTCTCACTATTTCCAGCTCCTTGTGTGTGGACGAGTATATCTCTTTTCTCTTGTTGGGTTGATCTGGACTCTTTACTGCACTCTCTATTTTACTTTTGTTCAACATCCTGTTTGCTCTACTGCTCACCCTTCGGTACCTCCTTTTTTGCTCCCTCGAGCCTTTGGGGTATCCTACTGAGTATTTTTATACTCACCCCTGCTTGGGCATTGCCCGCACTTGGTGTAACCTTGCAGACGACGGATAGGTGGAGTGTGACTTCAGTGGAGCGTAAGAGCTTGGGAGCTTGGTCCCTGTGCGGTCGTCATAGCCGGGTTCCAGGTGGGAGACCAGTCAATTGTTTCTTTTTGTTTACCTTTTGCCGGGTTGTGGAACTTTTTGGTTGGGCGCATGTTTTTTCCCTTTTCTTTTCAGCTTTTACCTTGTGTTGTTTAGAGGTCGAGGCACATTTGTGGTATTTATATAGTAGTTTCCCTTTTCTTTGCTTATCTTTTATTTTTACTCTGTACTTTTTCATTGAGTTTTCTGCGTGTGGGTGTGTACAGGTGCTTAGGAAAAGGCCTCCATGAGTTGTTGTGCCTTCGGTGCTGGTCATCAGCCCCTGGCCAATGGAGGCGTGCTTGGATTAGTTCCGGCTCGAGCCCTGGTAGGTTTGGGTCATGACATAATGTTCAAAATTAATAACATGCAAAGGTATTTATTTAACACACATTGAGAATAGAGGATAAATACCAAACAATTGAGGTAAATGAAAAAATAGTTGATACTCTTAGTTTTAAAAATTAAAGTGAATGATATCCAAAAAGAAGAAGAAATTTAACATAAAAAATTCTTAGATGTTGAGCTATAAGAGATATCTATGAGTTGTTCTGATAGAGTTGAAAAGGTTTTGATTTATGAATGAACATCATGCATCGATAATACTGGAATTGGTTGTGATGTTAAATCATTGAATTATAGATGTAAAATTGTCCCAACTAAAATAATGATGAATGTCTGAAATATCAAAAATACACATTATGTGCATACAAATAAGATCTCTAATCAATTTGTAAGGAAGACTAAAAACTATAATAAAGGTTCCTGAGACGAAAAAAAGTAAAAATATCCTCATAATAATGTTTAAATGAGGAGGAGTAGTAGTGAAATAAAATTTACACTTATGAAATGTCAATTCAATGGCAATTTAGGTGGTACAATTTGACATTGTGAAGTGGCAAGGAGCTATTGGATTGGAGAGGAGAAAGGAAGTAAAAATATGATAAAAATTTTATATAATAATTCTTATATAAGAAAAATTTTATATGGATATTGTTTTCATTATTTTGACATTGGATATAAATTATATTATTTCAATTAGAGGAATTGTAGTTACAATTCATACATAAATCAGAGACAAGTCAATACTTTCCAACTAGATGGTGTTGTTCTTTCAAACATATCCCCCCCTATGTATGAATATTTTGTGTATGATAAACCTATGAATATGGAAAATATATTTGGAAATACATCTTTATTCTTCTCCCAAACTAGGATTTCATGAATGGAAAAGTGTAAATTTGAAAAAATCCATCAATGTAAAAGTTTCTCTAAACACTATAGTGAATAATAGTACCATGATTCTAGAGAGTGGATGCTAATACCATACGATGGAAAATTCATAACTATTAATTAATTTAAAGAAAAATGTCAATTGAATAGTTAGATTCTGATATTGTAGTTAATTAAATATTAAACGAATTGGATGTATGAATGTAACCAATGGTGTTTTGAAGAATATTGAAATTTTTTTAAGGATGGGTTGTATAACAATATATTGACTCAAATTCATCTTTTTGAATCATGACTTATAGTTACATTCAATATAATGAGGTTCACTAGAAAAGGAGGAATGTGGAATTCTCTAATGAAGGGATTTAGAAAAAATGGAAGCTTATTTTAGGATGATTGTACAGATAACATTTGTTACATGAGAGTCGAAGAATAGAACAACTTGTGGAACCAAAGGTTGGGTAACAAAAATCAAAATGTCTTGTACAAGATTTCTAAACTGAATTATTTAAATGATATCCCAAATATGAAGTGTGAATGGGAAATGACATGGGACTCAATCATGTGAGGAATGTTGGTTCATAGCTTATATCGTCCAAAGAACATTATGGAATAAAATCATATTGATCCCATTAATATTGACATTTGTGGTCTGATAAATTTTTTAGGAACTTAGGAAGAATGTTATTTGTCCTTTTTATTAATGATTTTAAAATAATGGATTGTGTGATGGTTATACACAAAAAATGACATGTTCTTGATTGTATGAAAACATATCACTGAATGTCGAGAATGATACTAGATGGAAAATCAATGTTATGTGGTATATAAATAGAAGTGAATACACATCCATTGATTTTGGAAATTATATAGAGAAACATGGAATAATACATGAGGTGGCCTATATGAGTACTCTACAACAAAATGGGGTTGTTGAGGGCCAAAATACATAGTTTAATAATATATCTAAAACTATTTTGATTTATAGATTCCTCTATTGCCATTATTAGAATGAGAAAGTTCGAGCTATATTTTATATTCAAAACTGAAATATGATTTATATGGTATAAACCAATAAAACCAATGATTTAGGGTATGGAAGGAATCCCTCATTGAATCCTTTTCATGTTTTCATATGTATATTCCTTTTTCAAAACAAATAAGTAAATCAATGAAAGTATTGTGGTGTTTTTGATGAATAAATATTCCTTGGTTATTTAAATATTATAAAATCCAACAAACCTTTTAATAAACATCTTGGAAAAAATTTGGAAAGCAGTGATTGGAGGATCATTGAAAAAAACCAGAAATCACCATGGAATTCATCTACTTATGTGATATAAGATGTCAAAGAATGTTGAAAAGTAATGTATCAAAAAAAATTTGTAGAAAATGTTTTTAAATACAATTAGAAATCACATTAAGATGTTGACACGGAATAAGAGTTTGAAGAGGACACCGGGGTCAGAAAAAATTCATTTTTTCCTCATATGATAAATGGTTTTGTAGAAATTGATCAATCCAATACCATTGAGGATTGGAAAGATCCAACATAGACACTTGGACTGAGTAATATTGAAAAATATATATATCTATGAGTTTTGTAATCATCTTAATTTGAATAAGACACACAAGATGAATCATGGGTTATAACCATGAATGAAGAGTTGGATCTGATAGATAAGTCCAAATATTTGGATATGTTTAAGAGACCTGATTAGAAAAATGTGATTGTAACAAAGTGGATTTTTATAAAAAATATAGGAATTGATATTTGATCAGAAATATGGCACGACTGGTATGTAAAGGCTATTCCGAGACTGAATGTGTTGATACTGAAGAAATATTTATTCTGATGGCTAGACTAGAGTGAATCAAATTGTTTCATTCCTTTTAAAATAAAAGAGGATATAATGTGAATGAATTGGTTTTTTTAAATGATGATTAAATATTGTTCTTGAAGAAAAAGTATATATTGAAAAACCATTGGGCTTTATTTTTGGTAATGATGAAATGAAGGATTCATATTAAAGAAGGCTCTATATAGTCTAAAATAGCAACCACTATTGTGGTACTCTCTGGTTGATTCATATCTAAAAAACAAAATTTTATATTATTGGAAGTTTATCACAATTACTATGTGAAGAATTATCAGAATGAATAGTTCATGGTTCTGGTGTACATAAATGATAATATATATTTTTTGGATGTTGGAAGGGAATAATGGATGAATAGTCCAATCACACGAAATAAAAATTTGAATTGCCTATGAATAGTGTACTGACATTATTTTTTGGGTTGTATGTGATTTGGAGAACAGAATACACTTTCATTTATCAAGAAATGTATCAAATAGAGTAGCTGAAGAAATTCAATATGCATGATTTGAAACCAATGTTGACTCTTATAGTGGTTGGAACTAAACATAGAAAGAATGATGACAAGGATTCTATAGATCACATCATATACAGGATAATAATTTGAATCATACTGTACTGAACTGGAACATAGATAGATATTCTCTTTTTAACATGTTTAATAGTGGACATTAAAAGATATATGATAAAGGAAAAAAATGAAGTAGTAAACTAACCATGAGTAACGTTTAAGGTAGTAAGAAGTATAGATTATACATTGCTAAAAAAATTGAACTATCATAATTTTTTAATGAGGATTAGGAAAGTGATGTGGTGGATAAAAAATGTATAAGGGTTCAAGCCTTATTCATTTTGACAAAATGTGTGGGATGGTTCAGTATAAAATAGGAAATAACTTCTCTTAGTACTAATGATGCTTAGTATATCCCTACTACAAAGGCATGCACTCAATTAATTTGGAAAAAAATAACTGATTGATATTGGCGTTCAGGTAAAATATCCAATGGTGATTCACATTGATTACCAGAGCGGAATTGAACATATGAAGAATACTTTTTAGGATTATATTACGAAGCACACTGAAATCAGATATCACTTCATCAACGAAACTGTTGAATATGGGATGATAGAAATGGACCATGGGAAAATTAATCAAAATTTGGAGGAAATACCATCCTAGCCAATATAAGAACATGTGTTTGAGAATCATTGATTGAAGATTTGTGTTCTATCTCCTCCCAGTGCATGAGGGTGTTCCGGTTGTTTCTCTATCCCTAGTGGGATAAACTATTTTATTCTATTTCATAATTTGATCCGGGTTTATGGGGGTGATACGATTTGGGGGAGGGTGTTTTGAGACATTCCATGTTTGAATACTTATATATGGGATTTTTTATAGTGGGGAATAATGGATAAATTCAATAGTACATAAAATGGAGAATGAAGTGTATTTATGACATGTTTCTCTTGTTTTAGGAGAAATCAATGAGTTACAATGGGGGATAAGGAAAATTGGGAAAAATAGATGATATGAAAAAATAGTTAGAACCTACATGAAAATCTATAAAGCATTCTAATACATAAAAATACAATTCCTGATTACCCTATTTTTTATACAATGAGAATTTCTCACGTAGACTTAGTGTGTTGTTGGACGAGTTGTTTATTGAATATCTTCTTTTGATTATTGTGGGTGCTTCATTAGTTCTTTCTACTGATTGAAAACATAATACCAAAAGAGGATATTTTTTGACTGAACAGTGTCCTTTTCTAGATATAGAGTATGGTTTTTTTTGGTTCCGCATTAGGTCGATTAAGGATTTTTCAAGAAAATTATTCTTAAAATATATGCCGGAGAATATTTTTATGGGGACAAATTTTCCTAGAGATTTTCAACATTTGGGGCCTCAAAATCAGAAATTTATTATTTTGGAAATGGAATGTTTTTATGAAAAATAGTTCTCTAAGCATGGTTTATGGACTGCAAAGGATAGTTCATAGAACGCATAGAAGGTAGATGGGATGGAATGGAATATTGTCAAAGGGACGATATCTTCATACCAATGCTACTAGACAAAGAAAGGTGGTATGCATATCGTGAATAAAAAATTTGTTAATGGGGCATATATTGTTCGTGGGAAGGATCATAGTATGTGGAAGGAAAATGGTTGATTGGATGGGTTTTTATTGGTGAAAATGAGGTGGATATCGGATCACAAAAGATCTTGTTCTCTTTATGTCTTGTTGTTCGTGAAAACTAAGTAGAGATTGGTTCGTGGAATATTTTATCTTGCGTGAAGGATGAGTGGAGGTATGCAGACTGGTTAGAGAATAATAGTTTATAAAAGAAGCATGGTACCTAGTAACAGAAATGCCAAATTGAGGATTTAGTCACACTCTATTTAGGGGATTATTCTGATCTATTTTCCTATATAAGTAGAACTAACCCTATCATTAAGGCGTGCAAATGAGATTAAAAATATAAATAGAATTCAGCGAAGTCTAGGGTGGTTCTCCAAAAGGAAACATTGAAAGGGAGACTTTTATTAGAAATATGGAAGGAATCTAAGGAATTCAAGAATATTTTGTAGAAGATGTTTCTTGGAAAATGGTTCCAAAAAAAGGTTCACAAGAGACATTTCCCAGAGGAGGAGTTAGTCCATAGAGATGTAGTACATAAATGTGGTTTTATGAATGATGTATGTTATCGTGGATTGTAGATGAAGTATCTGGAGGAGGTTTCTAGTATCGCATGAAATATATAACATTAGTGAAAAAGATTAAGGATAATATTGTGAGATACATTAAACAACATTTCTTAATTATATAATCCTAAATAAGAGATATTTCATATTTTATGTTCTTTTTTCATTCAATGAAAATGTTCTATGAAATATATTTGACAACATCATACTATAGATGTCTAGAAAATATTGAGGTATCACATTTGACAATATCAAAAGTGGGAAATCATAAATATAATCGTGGATTGAATAAGACAACATATTTTATCTTTATTGAATGGTTGTACTGTACTATTCACTTTTATAAAGTGTAAAAAATATCGTTCATGGATTTTACCTGCTAAGTTTCAAAGCTATATGTTTAAGGTCATTCCATTAAATAATATTTATTTAATAATATTAATGAAATAATACATATTGAATAATAAACATAAAAAATCATTGATTTAGTAATCTAAATGGAGGTGAACCATATTAAAAAATCCAAGTATTCTCCAAAATTTATTACATTATCTATATTTTCGTACCAACCAATGGTGAAAAAGACACTAAAAGATCCATTTAGGGAATAAGTGAAGTAGTGATTATGGGAAAATGTAATATTAGATTAAGATTCACCATAAATTCATTTACACCCTCTCAATGTGGGAATATCCCAATTTGATAAAAAAATTGGTATCGAATGCCATGTTCCACTATAATTGGATTCATATATTTGAAGTACTATAAGAAGGATTTCAACCCCCATTTGAAAGGATATTTGAAGTGACTTTTCTAAGAATAAAATGAATACCATATCAAAGTAATCATGGAATAAAAATTTAAAAACACAATATATTTCAATAATGGAATAGAAGAAAAAAAATTGTTCGTGAAATAATCCAGGAATTTTGACTCACCATAATTTATTGGATGAAGATAAATTACATCTATTATTGAGCCTCCTAAAAAATAAGATGATATCCAAATACTACAAAGTGAAATGATGATTAATATCTTAATTAAAATTTGGAATATTATGATCTCATGCTTTAGTTGACCCCTAAATAATTAGATAAAACTATATGCACATATATATTATCTTCTCTATATTTTGAAAGGTAATGAAACTCCCTGCCAAATTTTCTGTACCGAAGTACTATCGATTTGATATAATTAATAATGTTCTAATAATTAATATTATTAGTCAATTGGATATATTAAATATATCTTATATAATACCTCAAAAAAATTTCTCAAATATATATATATACTTTCTATAAGTATACAATAGAAGATCGCCAACCATGAAGATGATAACTAAAGGATAAATAAGGCTCAAAATAAAAGGATACAGACAAGTATAATGGTCTCCAAAAAAAAGAGATTATTAATATTTATGAAAATGGAGTAGATGTTATATTCTCTTATCTTGAGTGTCAGTGTCTCACTATATTTCATAAGAGTGAAAAAGACAATAAAAATAATTACGAATGAACCCTTGAATTTGAGGAAGAAAAGTTATCAATGGGGATTAAATAAAGATTAAAGACAATAGTATTAAATAGATTGATCATCTTCTTAGGGAAATGAGGAATATATAAAATTGGTATAATGATAAGATAAATAAATATTGTTAAGAAAAAATGAATTCATTAGATAATGATAATGTCACCCATAAAATGAAATACTAGGAAGATGACATTAAATTGAAAACGTTTACTGGTTTCAATTAAAATCATCAAAAGAGGTTTATAATAATATTGCAGACTTACAAACTAAAATAAAGTAATATTTTATTATTTAATAACAATATCTTATAAAAACATTTATTGATCATAATATAATTTTCCTATATCTTCATTAAATAAAATTTCAAAATTTAATTCTAAAAATAAATTTTTTAATTAACATATTTTATCAATGTGTATTCACAAAAATTCAAAATATATGCAATGATTGATGATTAAAAGATTTAATAAGTATAAAATCATCTAAATTATGGATATAGTATGATTTTTTAAGTTCCTAATATAATCCAAATAAACAACTAATAAAGAAAAAATTATATATCCTACTATTTATAGAAAATCACAACAACAAGAATTTGGATAGAAAGCAAATTAATTTTTTTCATTTGTTTGATGTAATAGATTTGGGAATGTTTCCATGGTATATTTTTATATATTTCAAAATAATATTGAATAAGATAAAATAATTTTATATGGTGAAAACATGAGATCTGAAAACAACTATAGGCTGTTAAGAATAAAATGTTTTGAAGAAATAGACTTGGAATACAGGAGAAATTCTATTTTATATTCAATGGTATTGGTCTCATAGAAAATCAATGGACATATAAATAATTAAATAATTAATTAAGAAAAAATATGGATTTGAATCCCTAGAATCTAAATAATAGGTAAAATACCACCTATGAAAATAATCATGAAAAATATTCTGAATAAATCATTCCCAATAAGTCTATAAAAATGTATGATTGTTTTATATGGGTGACAAGATGATACAAAATAGTTATGTTCATAGGAGTCCCAATACTTCAATGTTGGGAGATACAAAAAATTGTAGAATCTATTTCTCTTATGAAAAAAGAATACACATCATGGAAATATGTTTGAAATCTATAAATGTGAGTAATGAAGGGAACATGAATGGATATAATGAATATACAATAAAAATTAGAAATGGTACTACACATTGGTAAGAATATATCTAAAAATACATGTTTAAAATAAATAATTGGTGAGTATATACCAATAGAAGTTATGGATATTTGGAAAGATGATATAGAAAAAAAATATAGATATAATTCCATGAAAAAGTGGAATCTAAATGGAATGAATATATTCTATATGAAATGAAATAAAATTTCAAAAAATGGTTTTCAAAATAGGAAAACCTAAAATCTTATGAGGTGATATTTATAATATTCATTAATATTATACATAATTCAATCAATTTTGTATCTTTCATCCACTATAAATGTTACACTTGAACTACATAAGAGATACACTAGGATATGCACATGCTACAATGGATCATTCTTACAGAAATATCTTAAATAGGAAATATTAAAAGAACTTATTTGTTCTAAAGTTATAACAATGTTGAAAAATTATTATACAAGATGAAAGAGTATATCTAGACATAGAGGTTAATTGAAAATTTTATGCTATTTGAGGAAAATATTATCTATCAAAAAACATATATTGATAGAAAAGTAAGTTAAACATTATTCATTTTTTATTTATATAATATTTTTTGCAAATAATATATGTAATTAAAGGTTATTCCGGTTCACAAAATAATAATTAATGACATAAAATATACTATAATTGTTATTCCACATTTGATACAGACCCAATGATGGTTTTATTTATCCTATGGTATTTTGAAGAATATCTTGAAAAAATTGTACATGATGTAGGAGAAGAAAATTCCAACATAATAAAATAGGGAGACAAAATCTCACATCCCTAACCAAATAATCCCTAACGTGATTATGTTGGGTGTGCTATGTGACATCAAACACACCAATATATATTTTTGAGGCACCCAACCATTTTTTGATGTGTACTGATTATAGTCTATTATCTATAACCTCTTGAATGGAGTATAAATTCTATGAAAAAAATATAAAAATGAAGATAATATATATGAACAATTTTAATCAAATACATGAATCCATTATAGAATAAAAAACTCAAACCACTAAATAATTATTGGATCATGTATGTGGTGATGAATGTATCAAAATGGAATGAGGAAAATAAAAAAAGAATCAATAGATTCCATAAATACTCTATTAATCAATGTGCTGAGCCATATGTGAGTCCCTTAACCCATGTCTAATTCATCAATTCATATACAATCAATAAATTGGTCTATTTCCATTTTCTAAACCTACATCCATGTAATCTATCCAGGTACCAAATGGTGTCCCATCCAAGGTGGGATAACATCTTTTTATGTCTCCACCACCATATATATTCAAATGGAATATGTGATATATAGTGAAACAAATTAGGTCATAAAATGGTATTGATTTATTCAATACATAATTCAAATGTTGTAAATCTAGTAGCTTGAATGATTTAGGTTGACACTAGAGGTAATCGGAACCTATGTCGGTATAATACTAAATATCCCTGATAAAGACATGGAACCATGCCATCCATTACTATAACCCTTGCAAGATGTTGACCTCAAAATAACGAACATGTGAAATGGGTATATCCCTATAAGTATTATCTTATAATGTAGACCAGTCCTGGAACATCACAACATAACCAGGGAATGCCACAAAATCAGTATAGTGTAATTGGGCTAAGATTATAAGAATTACTACATAACAAGGTAACTCCCTATAAGAAATGTAGAATAACTAATATCAAATCCTAACACATTCTATCACAACCCACTATGGTTAATTATAAAATTACCATTTATTTTTTATGTGGCACTCTATAATCGTGGAATATCAATTATCACCAAAAATACATAAAATCATATTCAATTTATCATTCAAACCACAATGGTTGTTAACATTATTTTTAACTAAATTCAGTAAATATGATTCTATGTAATAAAAACTCATAAATATAAAATGTAATTCCATATATTAATATAATTCCATCAATTAAAAACATTAAAAAAATGTGGGATATATAGTTCAATATAATTATATTTCATGTAAGGTCAATGGATGGAACACAATCAGGTGGTATCATGTCTTGGTATCAAATAAGTGGACCAACAATATCTAGTACTATATATATACATTTTTAAAAAACTGAACAATGAATAATTTAGTAATTTAGGGCGCACATACAGATTACCAAAATTATCTTACATGTTTTACATACTAGGGTAGCATAAAAATATAATTTATGATATGTTCCATACCCACACATCAAAATTAGAACACGTGGATCACCTCCCAATATCCAAGATATAATTATGCTCATTCTCCCATCATTGAATCTCAAGGTTCAAAACACCATTATTTAAATGATTGGGTCAACACAGTTTTATTACTAGAAGGTGGGATATGAATGAAATGCCAAGGAAGACTAGAATCCTTTGAAATGATCTCATGGGATCATAGGGGAGAAGTGGTAAATAGTGGACCAAAACACATACTGAGGGATCAACGTTATATATAGATAAGATGTAAAAAATATGAAAATGAGTAGGCTATATAAACCATGCCACATAACAGCCTATGAAAAGGTATTCCACGATGTAGCATAACTAATTTTGTCATAGCCTCTGATTTTCAAACAAAATATGAGATCCAGGTTTATTCTTATTTTATTGATCCTATAAAACTTGTGATATACAATGATGTATCTAAAGAAACCATGTTCCATCACCCCTAGTAATTGAGGGATGGATACATTATAGCGAGCCCTCATGCCATTGGGGAGTCAAGATTATCATAACATCACATCTTCCTACATAATGCCCATACACTAAAGATAGAATCTCCAAGCCTCAATGCCCAACAAGACTATTCCACAACAATATTACATAACTAATCTATTGAAAAATAAGAAGTATAATTGATTTTAATCCTTTGAAAAAACTATAACTCATCTGGGTGATCCATGATGCAGACAGTAGCATTATTGAACAATATTTATCCTCATATAATAGAATCCTCTACAACTAATAAATTCCCCATGACACCTATATTTTTAAATCTAATAGAAACCACGGTTCATCAAGAAAATAAAAAACAAGATTAAAATGGTTAATAAAATTAAAAAGGGGTGCACCGGGAAAAGGATATAATATTAAAAATTACCCCATTTAATATCACATCATTGAGATGGTCCAGATAACCATGTGGGGGATATTTAAACATGTATTTGCCTATATAATTGAATCTATCACCCAAGATGACTCTTAGACATTCCCATGCTTCTACTATAGTCACTCTAGAGGTATGGTCCTTACATGATTACTCTTGTCAATACGAATCAAATTCTCATCAAATGATTTTTTTGGATTTATGTTCATGGTAATCAATATATATTTTCTGAGAAGGGAAATGATGATATTTACAAAGCTCTAATATATGAAACAAATCATTTATTGTAATATAATATTCATTAATGGATAAATATTATTCCACTATACTGACCCTTTCAACGATCTTGAATGGTTAGAAATTTCTTAGTACTATATTATCATGTTTCATGATACGATTATACACAAACCAGGAAATTAATTGAAGGAAAACATGGTTAGTAACCTAGAAAATTTTATCTCATCTCTTTTAGAACTTTTTTATTTATACTGGCACTATATAGTAACCAGCTACTTTTTAACCATCTAAACCATCTTATATGTCTTCAAAATGATTCTTGGTGCCACAACAATTGATTCCCCTACCTCTAACCAATATAGATTTAAAATAAAAGGTATTACAAACAAATAAAAATTATTTTGGATATATATCAATGCTTGGATGTTGTTATTATAATATAAATACATGTGTGGTGGGTGTTTCCCCCAAGATCCACTAAACTATCAGAAACATGCTCACAACATATCCCTCAGAATCTAATTCATCAACTCAAAGTGTAACATCCCAAGTAAGTAAAGAATAATATATTTTCTTATCAATTTATATTTATGAATTAGATAGTGTTTTAGAGGATTAAAATGAGAATAAATCCAATCTTAAGCATAGAATACCCTAATATTTTTAAAAGATTATTTTACCAACTTTTGATGGAGAACCATTTTTAAATCCATATTTTGAATATTCTATAAGCTATATTTGTCAAAATAAACTAATTCATTATGATTGGGACATTGAAATTTACTTTGGATAAATTTATGGTATTTTTCTGATAATGTTCGTTTTTTTAATGAATAGTGAAAAGTGTTTTATTTTAATTCAAAACCTCTTTTTAATCTGATTTATTTATATAGCTAGATTATATTTCTAATTGGTTTTAAAGTGAAATTAGAATATATTATTACCATTTAATCCAATGGTGGTCATTGGAATTAATATCACATTGAGATTGGACATAAATGAGTGTCAATCTTTTGATAGATATTGTTTCTTAAAAACACGCTATTTGATTTGACAGTGGGATTTAATTATAAAATTAATTAATGAAACTACTATGTTACGAATATGGTAAAATAGAAATCATTTTTGAATCCGGAATATCAAATATAGCTTAGGAAATTTTTTTGGTATTTTCCAGAAAAACCTAAATTTTTTATTAATAGTGAAACAACAAAGTGGTAGTTACAAAAATTGATTTTTCGTTTAAATGGAACTATATCACTTCTATGATTTGAATTTAAAAAAATCCAATATAAATTATATTTATTATTAAGTAAAATTTGGTTCAATGGTATGAAAATAATTTTTGTTGAAAAGTAACTTTTATGTTTTATGAATCGTGATTAAAGGGCGATTAGTGTGATTTAAGGTAAAAATGATATTATAATAAAATGAAAATATCATGAAACTTTTACTAACCCTATTGGATGAGTCATGGAATACCAAGAAAACCCATGGGTCTATTTTTGGGACCACATGGATCCACTTGTATAAGATAACGACATTAATGCCTTTTATTTAAAGTAAAAGTAAAAATAAAACAAACATGTATTGTTTTACTAAAACAATTTTTATAGGGGGTTACAGAAGTCTGATTTTAGACTATAAATAGTCATTGTAAAGATAAAAGTATTTCCTACATCATAGTATTTTTGTTATAAATTATAAATATTATATAAATTTAATAATTTATGACATCATGTTGATGCAGCGATTACATCATTATTTAACGATTTAAATAAAATGAAAATATAATGTAAAATATAAGACCTAAACATGTCAAAATCGTATTAGATGGGTGGATTTCGAACTCTTATCACCTTATCTTTGAAATAAATCAATTTTAGACCTTTTAAATTCGAAATGTCTTTTAAAATAATGTAACATTTCTTAACATTCCATGAGTGCCCCTCCTCTGCTCTTATAAAAGGCCCCCATGTCTACCTCCTTACCCACACATCTCAAGCCTTTAGTGTCACATACATGAATTATTTTGAAGTTAAATTTCATTTTTTTTCCTTTCATTTTTTGTTTTGGATGGTTTCGAAAGGTTTTATGGAGAAATAGATGAGTTTTCATGAATTGGGCCAAACCGTGAGCCCAATTCCAGATTTAAAAATAAATTTTTGTTTCTTTTATAACTTTTTCATTTTTTAATATTTTTCAGTAATTCCAACTCCTAAATTTCCTCCCCTGATATATTAACACCAAATTTAAATTTGGAGCCTTTATAAATCCATAATCATGGGGGATTTGGGTTTTTATTTGAGAATTGGGCCAACCCGAAAGCCCATTTTCCAGTTTTAAATTGTTTTTTTAATTTTTTAATATCTTATTCATTATAATTAATTTTTCGGTGATTCCACCTCCCACTCGACCGTAATGAGCCCAGACGCGCTCCCATTCATTATCGCCCTCTTTGGAGCTCGTTTGCATCGCGATGGAGTGATGATATTCATAGGGTTGCAAAAATCAGGCAGATTTGAGGAGGTAAGTTATTTAATCATAACTCTCTCAATTCTTACTATTTTTCCCCCATTCCAGTTCCTATATGATCTCATAATCCCTATTCGAACATCCCATGAATTTTTGGATGTTTTCAAATTCATATTCTGGTGAAGTTTGAGTCGTTTTCATCAAGATTATTTTGGGTATGTGTTTCTCTCTTCAATTCCTTCCTTCTCTTTAGGGTTTCCTCCCACTTTCATAAATTTATAGACTGTCCAGATATTAGGGTTCATACCTAGGGTTTGATTTGGGTTATTTTTGGTGAAATATTAGGGTTTAGGGTTTGTTTTCCCATCCTTGTGGTGCGGCGGAGGTGCGGTTGAGGTTTCTCACCAAGATTCAAGGGTTTTGACTCAAAAGGTAGGTGGTTCCATGTGTAAACAATTAGTGATGAGTTAGCTTGCTGTATTTAACCATTTTTAATTTTCCTAATATGTTGGGTTGGGTGCGAAAACTGTTTATGATTGATTTGGTTATGTGTTAAATTTTATAGTCGCTTTTTAACATGAAATTGGGTGTTTTCATGTGTAACTCATGGGGTTTTATTTGGGTGTGGTTTATAACTTATGAAATTGGTTCATTAAATCTTGTTTGGCCTGACAATTCATGTTTGGTAATTTAATAGTGTCATGTGGTTATAAAAAGAAGGGTTTTGAATAGGTTTTATGTGTAAAACATTATTATACTTCTTGAGTTCATTTTAGGAAAATGTGTGTTTTCATTTGTATCTTTTGTGGTATTATTCAAGGTTATTTTATAACACTTGAATGTGTTTTTATAAATGTATCTAGGACTTCCAATTCTAATTTTGATAGGAATTGGTATGGTTTTGGTCTTAAATGGGGGTTTTTAAATGGGTTTTGTGTGCAAGACATAGTTACACCCCTTGAGTTGTTTTTTTTGAAAATTGTGAATATTTTGTTTGGTTAAACAAAGTGGATAAAAGAGTGTATATGTACTATTTGGGGGGTGTGATCACCTAATATGAGTTTTTGAAAAGTATGGTTGTTATTTAAGATTTCAAATATTTTTATTAGAATGTTTTATAAAGTGCAGAAATGATTTAGAAAATGGAAAGAGAGCTGCAAAACATGGATGTGGGCTGTTTTGTGTGAATGTGTTGTGAAATTTGAATTTTGTTGATGAAAGTGGTATTATATGTTATTTGAGTGGGCTGTTATGTGAGTTATAATGTCTTGGTATGGTTTATAAAAATGGTTTAAAGGATTTGTGGAAGTGTCCATGTAATGTGAAGAGTGTTGTGGGCTATTTTTGTATGAGTTGGATTTTAAAATCAATTTGAATGAAAAGTGTACATTTGTGACTTGTGTGGTATACATGTGGGCTGTTTGGTGAATTTTTGATATGAAAATGATATTTTCATGTGCAAAGTATATATCTTGACTTGTTGAACTTGTTTGAGCACAAAGGGAAAACCCGGGTATCTAGGTGGGTTGACGTGTACTAGTATGCTAGTGAATCTGTAAGGTTTGGCCTCAGTTTCACTCAGCAAGATTGATGCTTACAACTCTAACTAAACTATGATGATGATTATTGGGGACCACTAGGTTATGGGTATGTTCCCTACTAGTGGCTCGTGCACGAGAATGGATATTTGTGATGGTTACTCTCACCGAGATACGAGGTACCTGGGACCCATAGCTAGCTAGTGCCTAGGGGTTATTTATCATTGCTTGTGCTCACTGGATACTTTGTTATTACCGTCGGTATACGGTATGAGAGGCCGGAAAATTCAGTAGCTATGGTATTTATTTTAAATGTTTTTATTATTTAAATTAGCCCACCAAAAAAACTGTTTTTATTTAATGTTGCATCTTTTAGAAATTTTATCTAACATCTCATGTGTTTGAAAACATGCATGCTTTTCGCCATTAAATGTTTATCACATGGAATCTAATAGTGGGGGTATCCTACTGGGCATTGGCTCACACCCTACTTACACCCTTGGGTGTAAGTAGACATGGTTTTTTTTTGTCGCAGGTTGGGTACAGTTTTTTTTGTTCCAGTGGTTCGGGTTTCTAGCAGGTCCTTGGTGGTGAAGTCTTGTGGAGGTGGCTTGTGGGAGGTTCCCCTTGCCATGAGGGTTCTTGGGCTGTCCTTATTTGGATTTTTAACTTTGGTATAGACCTTTTGAGTTGTTTTAAGCCATGTAATTCAGTTCTGAATTTTTGTAAAATATTGTTTGGTTTGAAAAATCCAGATTTGTTTCATTGGATTCTTTTGTTGTTTTATGTTTATAAAATCGGGTAAATCGTTCCCAATTATCATTATATGATACCCGGGCACTTGGGCCATCCCGTGGGGATCAGGAACGCCCTTCGGGCCTTGTCACGGGCTGGGTTTGGTGCGTTCGTGACAAAATGGTATCAAAGGGAGGTTCAGGTTAACTCTTTGGGTCATGTTATTTGGGGAAGAGTCAGGATAGTATGGAGTTAGGATTGTTGGGACATGGAATTATGGTTATGGGTAGTGTGCTTGATCACCACACCTCATTTCAGGATTCAAGTCGCCATGGGAAGTTGGGATTTGTCTATGTCTTTTGGTTTTCTTGGTTTGATGATGATTAGGGGAAATGAAAAGAGAGTTGGGTTAATGGTCTCAATGAGCTCGTAGGGTCTGGCAAGCCATGTGGAGCTGGGGATATTCCCTAGAACACTCTCTGTGACAGTGAAGTGATTGGAATATGGCCGCCAACCATATGTCCAAGTCACCAACTGAAACTAGTTTCCTCTTCCACTGTTTTGTGCTTAGGTTTTGAAACCATAGCACTTTGGTTTTAAGAAGTGTAAAGTTTTTGTGAAATGATTTTCAAATAAATAGGGAATGGTTTGGTATATGAAATGGCGGAACATAATTTTCAGAATTATTTTGAAATAGAAAATGGTGTGATTACACCTCTTTTGAAGGCAGAAACTGTATTGAAGGTGGTTTTGAAAAATGTTTCTAATAGAGTTTTCTAAAAAATCAGAGTGTGTTTTAATGGGATGAGATGTTTTTAAATTGATGTGAATATCTTGAATGTGAGTTATTTTCTAAATGGTTGTGACTTTCTGAAAATTTTTGTAAGATGTGAGTTCGGATTTTGATCTCGTGGTTAGCGGTTATGAAAAAAAGGGATGCGTTGGTTGACCGTGTTGGTTTTGAAAAGTGGAAAGAATATTTGTTTTAACCTTTGGTATTTCCCTTAGTGACCACATGCATGGGGTTATATGGGATGATGGATGGTTGATGGCATGAATGGATGAGTGCCGGGACGGATATGAGGAGGGTGTCTGGTGTGGCACAAAAACATGCATGTGTGAGGCCCATGGGGTACCATTGGTCGATACTCTTACCGCTGAGCCGCTTGATTTCAAAGAAATGGTTTTAAAGAAAAAAACATGATGTCTTGATGAATAGTTTTGGGATGGTTTGTATTATGGGTCTTTGAAGATGTTATTTTTGTGGGATGTTTTTTTTTTGTCCAATAACCTCTCCTGTTTGAACTGTGTTTTGGGTTTGTGTTTGGTCGGTAAGTTGTGTTATAGGGACAGTTAGTGGTCTCTTTTGAAAAATGTTTTGGGATGCATTTATGATGGTTCCCTTCATGTGTCTAGATCTGGTTTGTGGTATATCTTGACTAATGGACCATCTTGGTTGGGTCCTTGGGTTCAATCGTTGGATAAGGTACACCCCCATTAAAGATTAGTGCACAACTGAAGTGCACCCATGATTGTTTCGCCATTTGAAGACCCTCCAATTGATCAATATAAGGAATTTTTTTTTTTTGATATTTTTATATTGAGTATACACCCATTCCTTTCTTTTATTTTTAGATCCTCTTGTATTGGGAGAGTGCTTGTGGATGGGTGAAAGAGACCACAGTTTCTTATGTTTCCTAATTCGTCGAAGGTGGATGTGGTCTAGGGTTGTTATTTTGGATGAGTGTCTTGATGGTGTCTAAGAGGGCCTTTGGGGTTCTTCAAAGTTTCTTTGAAGCATGAGTTCATGTTAAACCACCAGTGTGAGAAATATGGTCACGATAGGATATTGTGGCCACTTTCTAGAATTGTGTGTTGTTTGGGGATGTTGTATAAGGTCCCTCTCCATGCATTGTTTATATCAATCACAATGGCCATGTTCGGTGATGCCTTATGATGTCATGTGCTCGATTGACCATATAGGTGAAAGTCGTGAAATCATCCGAGAGTCCCTGTTGTGTTGGGTGAATGTCTCCCTTGTAAAAAACATCAAAATATTCCATTTTAGAGGAAGTTGAGTTTAGGTGTTCTTTACTTCTGTTGTTTCTCACCTGAAGAAACAAGGTGTGATGTGTGTGCATCTTCTTAGCCCTTGTTTCAGTGAAATATTGGGATAGGGTAAATTGAGTATGGAATTTGTTATGTCTGGAAAACATATCTTGGGTTGTGGTGTAGTTGTTGGTGGCACTGACAGAATAATTCTCATTTAGTGGGTTTCCGAAGACTAACTGTGAGGCCGAAGATGCTTCAATAATTTGAGCTCCAACCATAGGTCTCGGAGAGAAGCTGGCTCGCAGTCAGGGGAAATCAAAGGGTCATTTAAAACCTTGTAAAATTTCATATCCTTAGTGTGAAAGATAGGAAGTTTTTAAACCTATGGTGTCATCATATTCCCTCTGTTGTTCTCGTTCGGTGGAAATAGGCGGTGGGCCTTGTACCCATGCCATCACCTAATGTCATTCCCTTCCCCTTTGGTTTCCATTGAGTCTTTGGAGAATCGTTGGAAATTTGGATAGACATGCTGAGCACATGGTTTTTGAACGATTAAGAGAGACTGTGTGCCTAGAAGCCATGCAGGAAGATTGATCAGCACAGTTAGTTCACGGTTTCAAAAACGGTGCAGACTAACCGTGCGACCTTCCCAACTCTTGAAAATTTTGGGTCTTTCTGTGCCGACATGTGCTAGTCGATTAAGATGGTTGGTTCATATGGTGGGGAGAACCACTATGATTATCATGTATGTTCCTTAGGAAATTTCGAATGGAAGTATACCCTTGGTACCAGGGAGTCCGTTCAGGCCTCCCCCTATTAGTGTCCTGATTCTGTCTCGAAAAAAATATTGGTTGTCTATTATAGTGGGGAGCATATTAGTGTCCCCCCATACCAGTAACATAGATTTTTCTATGGTTTTGGCTTGGTGTAGATAGTCTCGTTTGGAGATATCTAGCTACCAACATATTCCTTGACTAAACGTTGGGACTAGAGAGTTCCCAATGGTTTAGTTAAAGTAAGGTAAGTGTAACCTTGTTCAAAGTTGTTGTTCGTTTGGGTGAATTGCTTGAGTCTTGTTCAGATAGTGTTTGAAGAGTTTTATTTTGGGATAAAGTATGAATGTTATTGATCCTTTCAGGAAATTAGTGTAAGTTATGGTTGTGAGATTAATCCTTCTTTAATTGATCACTGGAGGTTTTTTGGCCTTTGGGGGTGAAACCTTGCAAGAGAGTACCTATTGGTTTCTCAGTGGGGTTTGATTGTTGCTTTAACCTTGTTGTGACTTTCCGGGGCGGAAAGTTTTCATGGTGGGGAGAATTGTCACATAAATGAATTATTTTGAAGTTAAATTTCATTTTTTTTCCTTTCATTTTTTGTTTTGGATGGTTTCCAAAGGTTTTATGGAGAAATAGATGAGTTTTCATGAATTGGGCCAAACCGTGAGCCCAATTCCAGATTTAAAAATAAATTTTTGTTTCTTTTATAACTTTTTCATTTTTTAATATTTTTCAGTAATTCCAACTCCTAAATGTCCTCCCCTGATATATTAACACCACATTTAAATTTGGAGCCTTTATAAATCCATAATCATGGGGGATTTGGGTTTTTATTTGAGAATTGGGCCAACCTGAAAGCCCATTTTCCAGTTTTAAATTGTTTTTTTAATTTTTTAATATCTTATTCATTATAATGAATGTTTCGGTGATTCCACCTCCCACTCGACCCTAAGGAGCCCAGACGAGCTCCCATTAATTATCTCCCTCTTTGGAGCTCGTTTGCATCGCGATGGAGTGATGATATTCATAGGGTTGCAAAAATCAGGCAGATTTGAGGAGGTAAGTTATTTAATCATAACTCTCTCAATTCGTACTATTTTTCCCCCATTCAAGTTCCTATATGATCTCATTATCCCTATTCGAACATCCCATGAATTTTTGGATGTTTTCAAATTCAGATTCTGGTGGATTTTGAGTCGTTTTCATCAAGATTATTTTGGGTATGTGTTTCTCTCTTCAATTCCTTCCTTCTCTTTAGGGTTTCCTCCCACTTTCATAAATTTATAGAGTGTCCAGATATTAGGGTTCATACCTAGGGTATGATTTGGGTTATTGTTTGTGAAATATTAGGGTTTAGGGTTTGTTTTCACATTCTTGTGGTGCGGCGGAGGTGCGGTTGAGGTTTCTCACCAAGATTCAAGGGTTTTGACTCAAAAGGTAGGTGGTTCCATGTGTAAACAATTAGTGATGAGTTAGCTTTCTGTATTTAACCATTTTTAATTTTCCTAATATGTTGGGTTGGGTGCGAAAACTGTTTATGATTGATTTGGTTATGTGTTAAATTTTATAGTCGCTTTTTAACATGAAATTGGGTGTTCTCATGTGTAACTCATGGGGTTTTATTTGGGTGTGGTTTATAACTTATGAAATCGGTTCATTAAATCTTGTTTGGCCTGACAATTCATGTTTGGTAATTTAATAGTGTCATGTGGTTATAAAAAGAAGGGTTTTGAATAGGTTTGATGTGTAAAACATTATTATACTTCTTGAGTTCATTTTAGGAAAATGTGTGTTTTCATTTGTATCTTTTGTGGTATTATTCAAGGTTATTTTATAACACATGAATGTGTTTTTATAAATGTATCTAGGACTGCCAATTCTACTTTTGATAGGAATTGGTATGGTTTTGGTCTTAAATGGGGGTTTTTAAATGGGTTTTGTGTGCAAGACATAGTTACACCCCTTGAGTTGTTTTTTTGAAAATTGTGAATATTTTGTTTGGTTAAACAAAGTGGATAAAAGAGTGTATATGTACTATTTGGGGGGTGTGATCACCTAATATGAGTTTTTGAAAAGTATGGCTGTTATTTAAGATTTCAAATATCTTTATTAGTATGTTTTATAAAGTGCAGAAATGATTTAGAAAATGGGAAGAGAGCTGCAAAACATGGATGTGGGCTGTTTTGTGTGAATGTGTTGTGAAATTTGAATTTTGTTGATGAAAGTGGTATTATATGTTATTTGAGTGGGCTGTTATGTGAGTTATAATGTCTTGGTATGGTTTATAAAAATGGTTTAAAGGATTTGTGGAAGTGTCCATGTAATGTGAAGAGTGTTGTGGGCTATTTTTGTATGAGTTGGATTTTAAAATCAATTTGAATGAAAAGTGTACATTTGTGACTTGTGTGGTATACATGTGGGCTGTTTGGTGAATTTTTGATATGAAAATGATATTTTCATGTGCAAAGTATATATCTTGACTTGTTGAACTTGTTTGAGCACAAAGGGAAAACCCGGATATCTAGGTGGGTGGACGTGTACTAGTATGCTAGTGAATCTGTGAGGTTTGGCCTCAGTTTCACTCAGCAAGATTGACGCTTACAACTCTAACTAAACTATGATGATGATTATTGGGGACCACTAGGTTATGGGTATGTTCCCTACTAGTGGCTCGTGCACGAGAATGGATATTTGTGATGGTTACTCTCACCGAGATACGAGGTACCTGGGACCCACAGCTAGCTAGTGCCTAGGGGTTATTTCTCATTGCTTGTGCTCACTGGATACTTTGTTATTACCGTCGGTATACGGTATGAGAGGCTGGAAAATTCAGTAGCTATGGTATTTATTTTAAATGTTTTTATTATTTAAATTAATCCACCAAAAAAACTGTTTTTATTTAATGTTGCATCTTTTAGAAATTTTAACTAACATCTCATGTGTATGAAAACTTGCATGCTTTTCTCCATTAAATGTTTATCACATGGAATCTATTAGTGGTGGTATCCTACTGGGCATTGGCTCACACCCTACTTACACCCTTGGGTGTAAGTAGACATGGTTTTTTTTTGTCGCAGGTTGGGTACAGTTTTTTTTGTTCCAGTGGTTCGGGTTTCTAGCAGGTCCTTGGTGGTGAAGTCTTGTGGAGGTGGCTTGTGGGAGGTGCCCCTTGCCATGAGGGTTCTTGGGCTGTCCTTATTTGGATTTTTAACTTTGGTATAGACCTTTTGAGTTGTTTTAAGCCATGTAATTCAGTTCTGAATTTTTGTAAAATATTGTTTGGTTTGAAAAATCCAGATTTGTTTCATTGGATTCTTTTGTTGTTTTATGTTTATAAAATCGGGTAAATCATTCTCAATTATCATTATATGATACCCGGGCACTTGTGCCAGCCCGTGGGGATCAGGAACGCCCTTCGGGCCTTGTCACGGGCTGGGTTTGGTGTCGATTTTGGCGATGACCAGATTTGGTTCGTGACATTTAGCTCGGCCAAGATCTGACCATTTTTTCTATCCACATTCCTCTTATCATCCTAGAAGCCTTACCTTAGGCAGGAAGCTCTTCAAGAATCTCTTTTGGTTCAAACCAAAGGGAGTTACCCGATTTTAAGATAATGACTTCACTTGTGTTATTTTGTTTTATTTTTCTTCTCCAACCCCCTAAAATATTTTTATTCATTTCTTTTGTAACAAATACAGTATCTTCAATATACTAGGATGTTGTTATAAGAATTATTCAAGCTACACTTACACACACCTACATCTAATGGTTAAAGAACATACTATTTTTGTGGATGGTGAATTTATGCCTCACGAAACGATGATTGTTCAATATTCTTTTAACATCTTCAAAGGTGGACATTAAGATTTCAATACATTTATATATGATATATAATATTTTTATTTTTTCTTTAATCTTCTATATTTTTCATTTATGTCATACCTTTATGGTTTCCATTATGGGTAAACGCGATATCTTCATTTTAGGAAGTGCGGACTACCGCCCCCTCAAAGTGATTTGATTCGTTAATACCATATGTGGTACATATAAAAGATATATTTAATGATATTATATATGATTCCATACTGGAATTATAATACTATTATATATCATTATGTTTTTAATCCATAAAATATGAAATAGAAATGGAAGTTTCATTCATGCGTACGTACGACTTACCATCTCCATGAGCGGTGCATTTCATTTCTTACCTCTAAATGTTATATAATACTATAAATGCATGTATATAATAGATATATATGATATATATGATATCTACATAATGAATATAATTGTGGCTATAATGTATATTTTACCCCATGAACAAACTTGTAATTATCAAGAGTTTATTTTTGACTCAAGTAGCAATGATCGACAAAATGACCATTATTAACATAAATAATTACATAGTGTTAATAAAATGGTAATAAGTGATATAAAATGAATAATGAACCTGAAAAAGTGTCTTAAGAAAGTATAAATTAACTCATGTTTATTATTCAGGAGGTTAAAGAATGATCGAGTCAAGTCAGACCCGAGGTATGGGACTTCGTCTCAATCTCCATTCATTGAGGCATATTTTGTTTTATACACATCATTATTTTATACAGTGTTTATACCCCATTGCCTTTTACGCTTATTCAAACAAAATGTTTTTTTATACGAAGCATTTTACTAAACGACAAAAGCAATGTTTTTTTGTCATATGTATGCGGTGACAATGACTTCTCCGCCGTCGTGACCATTATTTGAGTTTCGGCTTACACTAAAAGCCATAAATTTTTTTGAATGAAAAATAAATACCATGATTTAATTTTCATTTATTTTGGTATTGAAAATGGTTTTCATCATGTTTTTATATCAATGTATTGTATTGATATCTTGTGATTGAAATGTGGAAATGTTATGTTTCATTTATGCATGTTTTATGTGATATGATTATGTTATGGTTCTTGGGAATTGTTATGAAGACAGGTGGTTCTGTGATAAACTAAGGGCAGGTGATCCTGATATAGCTCTCTAATGCATTAGGTACCGTGATGGAGTTAAACATTAAGGTTTCACTAAAGAGATTTAGGGAATATACTGTGATGGGTATTCCAAAAATAACCATGGGTGTTACTCCCTACGTAAGAATGTTATGAATGCCTCAAGTTACCTTTATGTCTTATGATTTATAGGATTTATTCATGATTTGATGTGGTATGTGATTATGTTTTATGAGTAAAGTATGATTCTGTGCATGGAATAATGTTTTCATTTCGTACTTTTATATCTCTTACATAGCTTTTTATACTCATCCCATGTTTTTGAAATGTTTTTCATAGGTCAAGGGAAGGGTACATGATGTGATGATAGTGTCAAGGAAGTGTCATGAAAGAATCCATGTTTTATTTTAAATATGATTCTGTTGATGGTAAAAATGAGTACTATCTTTTATGTAACCACTTTGTTTAAATGTGAAATGTAATTCATGTTTTATGATCTAATTCTCTAAAACTCTAAACCTGAAAATATCCTCAATGTGTATTCGTTATGTAAATCAAGATTAAGTAATGTTTATGGTTGTGGCCTTATAGTTGGTATCAGATAATGGTTTAGATAACTTTATGAGTAAGAATTATATTAAATGATTGTCCAAAAATATTTTTTTATGGTCAAATTTAAATGATATAGCATTTGAAGATTACCATGTTGCTTCATCTAAGACATGTTTGTTTAGAATGGTTTCCCACAGGAGAAACTGGGAAGCATTGATAAGAAGGAATGTAGAAAAAATAACCTTCTGAATCAGTTTCCTGAGATGGTCAGAATTGGAAGTGAACAGTTTGTTGTAGTAATGGCGCAGTTGACTCAAGAGATAAATGGTGGCGGTTTCCATGCACGAGATCAGCCAGATCAACCGCAGAGGAACATGTCAGTGGTGGAACACTTCATGAGGCAACATCCCCCATCATTTAGAGGATCATCTGACCCTGTGCTAGCTGAAGGGTGGATTAAAGCACTGGAGAATATTTTCGATGTCATGGGGTGTATAGAGAATCAAAATTATAGTCTTGCTATTTACCATTTGGAGGGTAAAGCAGATCAGTGGTGGAAGATGGTTAAGAATATCAGGGACGCTAATGAGATTGATGCTCTCGGCTGGGATGAATTCAAAGGTATGTTTCTTGAAAAGTATTTTCATAAGGCTCTTCGACTTAGGATGGAAAAACAATTCCTGTAATTGAGGCAAGAGGAAGACTCAGTGGCTGCCTATGACGAAAGGTACACTAGTTTGGAAAGGTATGGTCTAAATTTTATCTGATACCTTGATAGTAAAATCAATCGTTTTTACTCAGGATTAATGCCAAAATATCGAAGGGCTTTAGCTTCTCGCAAGTTCAAGAGTTATGAAAATTTTGTTCGATGTGATGAGAAGGTGGAAATGGAGAGTGTCGATGATCAAGTGATCTATAACAACCAGCATAAGAAGAGACCAAGGTGGCAGTAGAAAAGAAATAATTCTAGGTCTGACAGAAAGAAAACTAAGTTTCCAGTTTTTGATAAATGTGGTAAAAGGCGTGCTGGGGAATGACTTCTGAATTCTGGAAAGTGCTACTGATGCTGTAAGATGGGACATAAGGCTCGTGATTGCACTGAAAAAGATCAGTGTGATGTTAAGAACAAATTTTATTTACAGTTAGTGAAATGTTTTATGTGCAATGAGATGGGTCACTATGCAAATGAGTGTCCGAAAAAGAGCTCGAATGATTGGAAACAGTAAGACTACAAGCAGAAAGGGGTGGTGAAATCCTTTGCAACTACTTCAACCTATGTCGGGCCACCAAATGAAGTTGTATCAGGTACTTTGATTATTTTTTCATATTATACCAATCTGTTGTTTGATTCGGGGTCTACACATTCTTTCATCTCTGAAAAATTTTCTAGTAAAATGGGAATACCATCTCAAGAAATGACTGCTGAAATTTTGGTAAAAGAACCTGGAGGAAATGATCAGGCAAAAAGAATTTATAAGAATATTTATATCCTTATTCGTGGAAATATATTATTTGCAGACCTTATTTTTTTACCTCTAGTATAGTTTGATGTTACCCTGGGTATGGATTGGCTCTCTATTTACCATGCTATGATTGACTATAGAGCTAAAGAAGTTTCTTTTCAGAAAGACTATCAATTTTTGTACAAGAATGAACCCTTACTGTTGATAACATATCAAGAGGCCGAGAAACTTGTAAAAATGGAATTGAATTTTACCTTGCACATATCGTAGAAAACAAGGTAACTGTTCATATTAATGATGTGCCAATGGTAAAAGAGTATCCAGATGTATTCCTTGATGATTTTCATGGAATAATACCACATTGGGATGTTGAGTTTACAGTTGACTTAGTTCCTGATGCTAAGCCAATTTCAAATCCCCCTTATCAAATGGCTCAAATTGATCTTTTAGAGTTGAAGGATCAATTCCAAGATTTATAAGAGAGAGGTTTCATTCGACGTAGAACATTACCATGGGGTGACCCTATTTTATTTGTTAAAAATAAAGATGGTTCAATGAGACTTTGCATTGATTATAGAGCCTTGAATAACATTACTGTTAAGAACAAGTATCCTTTGCCTCATATCAATGATTTGTTTGATTAGCTCTAGGGAGCTTAGTATTTTTCGAAGATTGACTTGAGGTCAGGGAACCATCAGTTGAAAGTAAAGGAAGAAGATATTCTGAAGACCGCATTTCGAACAAGATATCGCCATTATGAATTTTTAGTAATGCCTTTTGGGCTAATCGATGCACCTGCTATATTAATGGATCTAATGAATAGAATTTTCCATTAGTTCTTGGATAAGTTTGTGGTTGTATTCATTGATGATATTTTAGTGTTTTCTAAAAGTAAAGAGGAGCATGAAAGACATTTAAGGGTTATTTAGAAAACCATAAAAGAAAAGAAATTGTTTGGGAAATTCAGAAAGTGTGAGTTTTGGTTGCAAAAAATTTCTTTCCTTGGTCACATTTATTCTAAAGATGGGATAACTGTTGATCCTACAAAAACAATGGTTTTTGAAGAATGGTCAAGACCCACATATTTAACTAAGATTCCTAGATTCCTTGGTTTGGCATGCTATTACTGAAGGTTTGTTAAAACATTTCATAGTTATCTAGTCCAATGAATAAGCTAACTTGGAAGGGTGTTATGTTTATCTGGAAAAAAGAATTTGATTATTGTTTTTAGGAACAGAAAAGATGATTGGTGAATGCTTCAGTTTTGGCACTACCTTCTAGGAATGGTGAGTTTGTTGTCTAAAGTAATGCTTCAATGAAAGGACTTGGTTGCATCCTAATGCAGAATGATCAGGTAATTGCTTATGCATCACGACAGTTGAAAACTCATGAGGTAAATTACCTTACACATGACATCGAATTAGCTGTTGTTGTTTTTTATCTAAAAATTTGGAGGAATCATTTGTATGGAGTAAAGAGTGAAATATATACTGATCACAAAAGTTTAAAGTATATATTCACTTAGAAATAATTTAACATGAGACAGAGGAGATGACTAGAATTAATCAAGGATTATGATTATACAATTCATTACCATCCGGGAAAATAAAATTAAGTGGCTGACGCTTTGAGTCGAAAAAATAATGCTTCATTAACCATGATACGTTTGGAATGAGATCCTATGGTTTTTGATTTGATGAACTTTGGCATAGAATTTGTTGGTGCAGGATGTTATTCTATTTTGTTTCAGGTATCAGGGATATCATCTCTATCAGACAGAATTAAGAAATCACAAAAGCAAGACGGTGAGTTGCAGAAAAAGGTAGAGTTGGGTCAGAAGGGTAAGTTTCCTGAATTCAACATTGATAATGATTGTGTTTTGAGATTTGGGAAGATATTGCTTGTGCCTTGTGATTCATAGTTGAAGAGAGAGTTGTTATGTGAAGCTCATAGTTCTCTGTTTTCAATTCATCCAGACAGTACTAATATGTATAGAGGTCTTCGGGAGTATTACTAGTGGAATGGAATGAAAAGGGATATTGCTGATTTTACTGTGATGTGTTCGACTTTTCAACAGGTAAAAGTAGAGCAGAAATTACCGAAAGGGATGCTTCAGCCTTTACTAGTACCAGAGTGGAAGTGGGAGAATATATCCATGGACTTCGTTGTGGGATTTCCGAAGACAACTCGAGGTAATAATGTAATCTAGGTTATTGTTGATCGCTTGACTAAATCTGCTCATTTCCTTGTAATACGAGATAATTTTTCCCTAGATCAATTTTCCCGTTAGTATCTTAATGAGATAGTCAGGTTACATGGAGTTATTCTCTCCATTGTATCTGATCATGATCCCAGGTTTACTTCTAACTTTTGGAAAGGCCTTCAGAAGTCTTTTGGTACTGAATTAAATTTTAGTATAGCTGTTCATCCTCAATCAAATGGGCAGTCATAACGAACAATCCAGACTTTGGAGGACATGCTACGTTCTTGTTCGATGGATTATTAGGGATGTTGGGACCAAAATCATTCTTTGTTTCAGTTTTCTTATAATAACAGTTTTCATTCAAGTATACAGATGTCTCCATTTGAAGCATTATATGAAAAATAGTGTTGAACTACAACTTTTTGGGATAAAGTAGGTGAATGGAAGCTGATGGGACCATAATTGGTAGAAGAGTTGGCAGAAAAAGTTCAGTTGATTTAGAAGCACATGAGAATAGCTCAGAACAGGCAGAAAAGTACTGCAGACAATAGGAGGAAGGATCTCTCTTTTGAGGTAGGTGATCATGTTTTTCTCAAAGTATCACCATGGAAAAGTGTGATGCGATTTGGTATGAAAGGAATGATAATTTCAAGGTTCATTGGACCATATGAAATTCTGGAGAGAGTTGGATCAGTTGCATACCGAGTGGCTTTACCTTCGAGTTTATCTCAGGTAGACAATGTTTTTCATGATTCGATGTTGAGAATGAATATGCCAGATCCATCTCATCTTTTGAGTCATTAGGTTGTTCAGTTGGAAGAGAATCTATCTTATGAGGAAAAACCGGTTCATGTTATTGATCATAGGGATCAAGTGTTGCAGAATAAGGTGATTCATCAAGTAAAGTTTTTTTGGAATAACCACATGAGTTAAGAGGCAACATGGGAATCTGAAAATGCAATGAGGGATAAATACCCCCACTTATTCGATAAGTAAATAAATTCCGAGGACGAAATTTTCTAAAGGCGGGAAGGATGTAACATCCCATGTAAGTAAAGAATAATATATGTTCTTATCTATGCCTATTTATGAATTAGGTAGTGTTTTAGAGGCTTAAAATGGTAATAAATCAAATCTTAAGCATGAAATACTCTATTATTTTTAAAAGATTGTTTTACCACCTTTTGATGGAAAACCATTGTTAAATCTATCTTTTGA
Source organism: Viscum album (assembly GCA_963277665.1). NCBI lineage: Eukaryota > Viridiplantae > Streptophyta > Magnoliopsida > Santalales > Viscaceae > Viscum > Viscum album. The sequence continues at coordinate 1,349,418,583 of OY728147.1, read as the reverse complement.
AACTTTTATAATCTATATATGTCAAAATAAAATTATTCTTTATGATTGGGACATTGAAATTTACTTTGGATAAATTTTTGGTATTTTTCTGATAATGTTCATTTTTTTAATGAATAGTAAAAAGTGTGGTAATTTAATTCAAAACATATTTTTAATATAATATATTTATATAGTTAGATTATTTTTTTAATTGGTTTTAAAGTGAAATTAGAATATATTTTTACCATTTAATCGAATGGTTGTCATTGGAATTAATATCACTTTGATATTGGACATAAATGAGTGTCAATCTTTTGATAGATATTGTTTCTTAAAAACACGCTAATTGAATTGACAGTGGGATTTAATTATAAAATTAATTAATGCATCTTTTATGTTATGAATTTGGTAAAATAGAAATCATTTTTGAATTCGGAATATCAAATATATCTTAGGGTGAATTTTTTTTATTTTTCTGAAAAACATTAATTTTTGATGAATAGTGAAACCACAAAGTGGTAGCTACAAAAACTGATTTTTCCTTTAAATGGAACTTTACCACTTCTATGATATTAATTTAAAAAAATCCAATATAAATGATTTTTATTATTAAGTAAAATTTGTCTCAATTGGATGAAAATAATTTTTTATGAAAAGTAACTTTTTTGTTTTATTAATCACGATTAAAGGGCGATTAGTGTGATTTAAGGTAAAAATGATATTATAATAAAATGAAAATATCATGAAACTTGTCCTAACCCTATTGTATGAGTCATGACCGACCAAGACAACCCATGGGTCGATTTTTGGGACCTCATGGGGCCACTTGGGTAAGATAATGACATTAATGCCTTTTATTTAATGTAAAAGAAAAAATGACACAAACATGTATAATTTTACTAAAACAATTTTTTACATGGGGTTACACAAGTCAGATTTTTTACTATAAAGAGTCATTGAAAATATAAAATGATTTCCTACATCATAGTATTTTTTTATAATTTTTAGATAGTAAATACATTAAATTATTTATGACATCATGATGATGGAGCGATTACCTCATTATTTAACGATTTAAATAAAATGAAAAGATAATGTAAAATCTATGACCTAAACATCTCAAAAACCTATTTTATGGGTGGATTTCGACTCTTATAACCTTATCTTCTAAATACATCAATGTAGGACCTTTTAAATCCGAAACTCTTTTTAAAATAATGTAACATTTCTTAATATTCCAAGAGTACCCCTCCTCTCCTCTTATAAAAGGCCCCCACCTCTACCTCCTTACCCACACCTCTCAAACCGTTGGCTCAACCAAGATCTGATCATTTTGTATCTCAAAATCCTCTCCTAATCCTAGAAGCCTTACCATAGGCAGGAAGCTCTTCAAGAAACCATTTTGGTTCGAACCAAAGTGAGTTACCAGATTTTAAGGTAATGTATTCACTTGTGTTCTTTTGTTTCATTTTTCTTCTCCAACCCCCTAAACTCTTTTTATTCATTTCATTTGTAGCAATTCCAGTATATTAAATATAAAAAGATATTTTTATATGAAGTATTCGAGCTACACATACACACACCTACATCTAATGGTCAAAGAACATACTGTTTCTGTGCATGGTGAATTTCTGCCTCACGAAACGATGAATGTTCAATATTCTTTTAACAGCTTCAACGATGGCCATTAAGATGTCACTATATTTATATATGATATATAATATGTTTAATTTTTCCTTAATCTTCTGTATTTTTCATTAATGGCATACCTTTATGGTTTCCATTATGGGTAAACGTAATATCTTCATTTTAGAAAGTACGGACTACCGACCCCTCAAAGTGATTTGATTCGTTAATACCATATGTGGTACGTATAAAGGATATATTTAATGATATTATATATGATACCATACTGGAATTAAAATACTATTATGCATCATTATGTTTTAATTCCATTAAATATGAAATAGAAATGGAAGTAGCGTTCATGTGTACGTACGGCTTACCGTCTCCATGAGCGGTGCATTTCATTTCTTACCTCTAAATGTTATGTAATATTATAAATGCATGTATCAAATGGATATATATGATATATATGACATATAAATAATGAATATAATTCTGGATATAATGTTTATTTTACCCCATTAACAAACTTGTAATTATAAAGAGTTTATTTTTGACTCAAGTAGCAATGATCGAGAAAAAAAACATTATTAACATAAATAATTACATATTGTTCATAACATGTTAATAAGTGATATATAAATAATAATGAACATGAAAAAGGTTTTTAAGAATGTATAAATTAACTCATGTTTATTATTCAGGTGGTTAATGAACGATCGAGTCAAGTCGGACCCGAGGTATGGGACTTCGTCTCAATCTCCATTCATTGAGGCATATTTCATTTTATAAACAACATTATTTTATATGGTGTATAAACCCCGTTGACTTTTATTCTTATTCAAAAGGAATATTTTTTTATATGAAGCATTTTACTAAATGACAATAGGAATGTTTTTATATCATATGTATGTGGCGACAATGACTTCTTCGCCGTTGTGTCATTATTTGATTTTCGGCTTCCTATACAAGCCATTAATTTTTTTGAATGAAAAATAAATACCATGTTTTACTTTTCTTTTATTTTGGTATTGAAAATGGTTTTTATAATGTTTTTATATCAATATGTTGTATTTATATCTTGTGATTTAAAAGTGGAAATGTTATGTTTCCTTTATACATGTTTTATGTGATACGATTATGTTATGGTTCTTGGGAATTGTTATGAATATGGGTGGTTCCGTGATAAACTAAGGGCGGGTGAGCCTGATATAGCTCTCCAATGCATTGGGTAATGCGAAGGAGTTAAATGTTAAGGTTTCTCCGAAGATATTTAGGGAATATACTGTGATGGGTATTCCAAATGTAACCATGAGGGTTACTCCCTACGTAAGAATGTTATGAATGCCTCAAGTTAACTTTATGTCTTATGATTTCTATGATTTAGTCATGATTTGATGAGGTATGTGATTTTGTTTTATGAGTAAACTATGATTCCATGCATGGAATAATGTTTTTATTGCGTACTTTTATATCCATTACTGAGCTTGTTATGCTCATCCCATGTTTTTTAAATGTTTTTCACGGGTCAAGGGAAAGGTACATGATATAATGATAGTGTCAAGGAAGTGTCAAGAAAGAATCCACATTTTATTTTAAATATGATTCCATTGATGGGATAAATGAGTACTATATTTTAGGTAACCACTTTGTTTAAATGTGGAATGTGATGAATGTATTATGATCTAATTCTCTAAAACTCTAAACCTGAAAAGATCCTCAACATGTATTCTTGATGTAACTCAAGATTAAGTAATGTTTAAGGTTGGGGCCTTATACAATGTTGATTTCATTAGGGGTATGCTAGGTTGTACACATAATAAGATGCGATCCAATAGACATCTCATAATATTGTAAAAAATGAGATGTGAAATAATGATCATTATTTGTGACATTGCTTCTTTGTAGACCATGGAGTCAAACTATGACCAACACAATGACACTACAGTGATTGTAAATTTTAAATCAACCATTGATATGAAAGAGCTGACAATCATAATCCCTTGATATATGATCATCAATATAGAATCATTATTGTGGTGTTTACTGGGTAATCCTATCACAAATACTATTATGAAGAATACCATATCCATTCAAGATTGTGTATAGGATGTTGAAATACAACATCCCTCTAATGTTGAGCCATTACCTTTTAACTAGTGACACTTTTCTCTTTGAGTCTTGATATCACCTTCTGAATTCCTATGTACCAGTAGTGTCAAAATAGAGATTGATAAAATATTATCACACCATTATTCACCTCCCATTTAGAATAATGATACTTCAGTATCTCATCCTTGAATTATCTCATAAGATCAAATAGGCAGCATAGAAATGAATGTTACTAGTTTCAGGAAACTACCCTAATTGTGGACCTACAACATATTAATTTACCTTAGAACTATTCCATTTAGATTCAATTTCATCACTATAATTATGTAGTGACCATGCCCCTAATAGCCCCGATCAGGTGTCTTCTATTAATTATATTGGCATGATTACATGGAATCATTACCGGATGGACCAATTAGTATAGTAGTCTTGGAAAACCATGTTAATAATTGAGAATTGTATTACAAAGGAATAGAAAAAATAAAAAATATTTTTTCATTACAAAAATTGATAGAATAAGGATAACACTAATCCATCTAGTATATTCCTACATATCATTCATAGTACACTTCAGCGATTCCAAGTGAATGAAACCTAATAATGGTGATCTCAAATCTTTAATAAAGAAAAAATATACCAGAATAAATAATGAATCAATGAGAATAACCAATATTTCATGGTAAATTACTTAAAATACATTCCATTCAAATATCTAGATAAGGTAAAATAAACATGACATGGTCTGAAACAAAAACACAAGCAACTAATAAAAAAACTAAAATGATATATATATCCAATGATATGTCAGCAAAAAATATCTAGAGTGAATAATTCATAAAACTAATATGGAAGAAAGTATTGATTATTTGACTCTATGTTTCCTAGGTACGTGTAAGTAGTATATTCATGACATTTCACAAGATGGTTTCACTATCTCGTAAAAACAAATTTAAGGTATCTAGATGACTATTTTATCTCATGAGACAACTAATACATTGATGGGATTTCATTAATCAGTCTCCAAACAATAGGGATTTCATTGAATGATCCTTGATCCATGTATTTCATATTGAATGTTATCATAATGAATAATAAAATACATAATAATCCATTTTAAATCTCCATATTGAATGATGAAAATTTATTTATCAATAATAACTCATTTAATAAAATAACTATAACATAAACATTGAATGTAAAATGGTATATGGTTTAAGAAATAGTAAAATCCACGATAAACGACATGGATAATTAGGAGAAATTCAATTCGGAATGATTATCTAAAAATAAAATTTTAAGGGGATTCCAGAATGAATGATGGAAGTGAATTTGTATACTATAATTTTCTATATGAATCATAAAAATTTCAAATGAATAATAAGGATTATGTCAATATAAAAAATATCCAATGTGGAGTGAAATAGAGGGTTGTTTTTATTGATAAAATTAATGAATAACATTATAATATATTCATGAGTAAAATATCCTTTGAATTTGAAAACCCATATGAATGTAATTTTTATTGAAAATCCCATTTTCAAGATGTTTTAGAAATACTCATTTGGAATTTGAGAAGTAGTCATCATTGAAATGATGACAGAAAAATTCGTAGATGTTGTATGAGGTAAAAAAATTCACTTAGGTGTGGTAAATGGATAGAAAATGCATCATTTGGAAAGATACAAGAATATTCATTCAAAAAGATTCATAAAAAAATGTATTTATAAAAATAGTTTTTAAATACTATATGGTATTGTAATAATATCCTTCTATATACATTCTGGGAAACATGGTTTTGAATTTTTCTTTGATAGAAGAAGTGGTAAAGCCAAAATTTTTAAGAAATAGTTTCTAAACTATCTTATGTACCAAATAGTTGAAAATGGTAAGAATAAATGATTATATCATGAAATAAGAGAGTATAATTAAACTCATGACTATTCTAGATAGATGTATTTTTTTCATTTCATTAAATGATTCATAAAGATAAACAATCTTGAAAAAACGATTAGATTGTATCAATAAACTCTGATAACATGGAAACTGGGATCATAATATCCATGTATGAAAGGGAAATTACATGAAGCATATAATAGCAATAATATATTTAGATTCCTGATATATCATGTAAAAAGGAAATACAGTAGCATTGAACATGAGTTTAGGTTCATAATAACATAGGATTTCGAATAAAGAAAAATTGAGACAAAACAATTTACTGATTTTGTATCTTTTGAATCATAAAACGCATGAAATAAATATAATATAATGGATATGCGAAAAAATGTTATATGATAAATAAAATACAATCATGTATGTAAATACACCTGATAAAAAAAATTATTGGAGTAACCGAAATTAAAAGTGAGACTAAATTCCTTTACAGTGTGTTTCCATTGGGATTAACATCAATTAACTTCATTTATAATAAAGTTATGTTAATTTTATACATTCTACATAACCTTTTTCATATATATATAATTAATTTTATTTCATTAATAAACATTCTGTGTACACTAATTATTCAATTATGTTTATGTTGGTTGTTTTTACCAAATTTGGGTTATGTGTCAAAACAATTATTGTTGGTCAGGTATGGTATAATAGGTCATTATATAAAATCTCAAGAATAATTACTATGAAATAATAATCATATTATTTATCCATAATACTTTTAATATTAATAATTGAATATGGTTATGAAAATGATCCATCACAACAATCATGGAGATCATAGGTCATACATACGCATGAGTAACATTCTCATTTTTTAATGATTGTTGTGGAAAGAATAAAACTAACTGAAATATTTATATAATTATAATTATATAATAAAAAATATTATTTAATAATTAATATTTATTATTTTATTCTGTGATGTAAATGGAATCACATAATATCGAGGAGGGGGTAGTCCAGACGTCCACAAACGATGTTATCTCTTTTAAATTGTGTGAAAGGGAAACAAATAAGATGATATGTATATATATATTGTATTTAAATAATGATAATTTTTTCATGAATACCTTATTTAGATTATTTATGTCTCTTATTTTTAAATATAATAATTCATTTATAAATTCCCGGTATAGTGCGAATGAATCATATCACATTGAGGTGTCGTAGTCCACGCTACCTCTAACGATGTTATCATAAACTAGAAAGTATACAATGTAAGAATTAAAAAATTATAGATGAATAAAGTATTATTAAATATTATATATAACATATATAAACCGATTTACCATCATAGTGTCCAACATGAGAGGTTCCAGGGGAAAATTTAACAATCATCATTTTGTGGGGCACTAGTTCACATTTAGAAACAGTAAGTTCGTTACCCATTAAAAAGAGGTGTGTGTATGTTTTGGTCACAACAGTATCATAAAAACATACTTTTATATTTAGTATACTTGTGTTGTTATGTTATAATAGAATAAGAATAACACAATGAGTGGATAATAGAAATGAAACTAAAAAACAAGAGACATGGCCCTGCCTCTTCATTGAGTAACTTCTTTTTCTTTATACCAAAGGAAACCGTGGATGGATTTCTACACATAGGGAGGAATCAAGGTCTAAGGGAGGATTTTTTTTAGAAGATTTTAGGTCAGATAATGGACAAACTAATGGTGTTTTAGAGGATATAGTAGTGGGGATAGGTGGTTTCCTATTATAGGTAAGGAAAATGGGTCACTTTGAATTTTTTAAAAACAAGTTTGGTGTGCACATAGTTTTACCTAAAAAAGTTATAAAAAATAGAAATACAAAATAATGGTTGGTTAATAGTCTATATATTTATATAAAATTCGTTATTTACAAGTTCTTATGTCATTTGGGTCCATAAATTAATGGCATAGCCCTATTATTAATCATAATTATTTTTTAATGATTGTATTGAATTTTAATCACTTTCAATAAAAGTTATAGTCAGAAACAATTTTTGTATCATAGTAAATTATAAATTATGATGATTACAAATATGGAATTCATTTTTTCAAATTTCAATCACATAACTTGTATAAATTAAAATAAAATTAATTCCATTGATGGGACGGTGATGCATGTTTTTAATATAAAAACATATGAAAGTTGGTTATGTTTGTATATTCTATTTCAATGATAAAATGAACCAAAAAACCTAAAACATTTTAATTTATAATTCTATTAACTAATTAATTGTTAAAAATAATTATAATTATAATTTATCTTTATAAATAAATATTATTAAATATATGTTTTGAACTAAAATTCATTATTTTTAACTATTTGTAAAAAAATGATATATCTCAGAAAAATATAAAGCATTTTACCCTAACCTAATTATTATATTTCTTTTTCCTATATTTAGTTTATTCTTACATAGTAAATATATTAATGGGTCAAAATTCATATTTAAAATGGATTCTCAATTAAAAGCTGGTGAAATTGCCTTTATAAAAATATAGGTTTTTCCTTGTGAAATATAATTTATTCTTATCTCAATAACATAAAACATAATATATGAATATAAAAAATATTTTCATTAAATATATATAACATATATTAAAATAACATAATTTAATAATTTAATTTAATTTAATTCATTATGGTAAAATAGCTTTGTGAGAAAAAAATGGTGTTATATAAAAACATTTTGTTTATATTCAAATGGTTATATATACATTTATAATTAATTTCAAACCTATGAATTAAAATTTTTTATTAAGAAAACATATATTTTCATATGTTTGGTAATACTATTCATAATGGTAAGTCTATTTCTTATTATTATAATATTTTAATAATATATCATTGTTTGGTGAAACTGGGTCTTGCGTATAACGCAAGATTTCGAGGAAGGTTGATCAAGTGTATAATGCATGCTAACTCGATGTGGCATGTGTTGAAATATATATAATTTTTCTTAATTTTAAATATATTATAATATATCAATAAATTATATTACCTTTAATGTTAGTTATCGAATGTCATACATGCAATCTGATACTTTGTTCTAACATAATTTTTTCAGGGCGCCACATTCTCTCCACATTATATTAATTGATTCAACGCAATTTAAACATGATCATGGTCATAGATTGTTTGATACATTATTATTTTGAAATCCCACATCATGAGAAGGGTTCCTAATTAATCCCTTATAAAAGGGAGAATTCATGGTATAAGGGTCACATGGAATACCATGTTACGTGGTATTTTTTTGGAGAACATCAATATAAAGTAGAGATATGTTCTTGGAGAAAAATGTAAATATTTGTAGGGATTTAATGTGGCCATCAATAAAAAACATGTGAAGGGACAATGAACTGTTGTGGGCCTCAAATCCAAAAAATCATTGATGATTTATAAGGCCATCGTTTGAACAGATTTTTATTTATTTGGAAAACATTTTATTTATAAGTCATTTTAATAATGTTGGGTAATTCAAGATTATAAAGAAATATTATTACATGATTGGTTTCAATATAATATGAAATATCGTATCATTTTGTTGTGCTTTAAACAAATTCTACTTAATCCTTATACACCTAAAAATTTAATTACCTATAATGAATATATTTTTTCCTAGATCACTAAAAGTATATTTTAAAGGATCATTTGGATTATAAAAGAGTGGAAGGTATTACTATTTGTCTTCATGTATCTCCCAAAATAAATATTATTAACTAATTAATTTCTAATCCTCAAAAATATAACTATTGTTTCATCATAATTATTTATCCATAAATGTTCTTAACGAATAAATAATGAATATTATCATGTATATTTTTTTGTTTATGGTTAGCGTAATACCCTTATCATACTTTGATAATGGGTCCAGGAATCGTGGCCTTACCATATTTTAGTATTTGAAAAGTGTCTTATATGATTTATATTTCTAATACCATATTAATATAATTTCCAAAATATATATGATAGACATCCTTGAAATTATTTTTATTACAAATTTTCCTTTTCACTTTGGTTTTTAATAAAACATCAATACATAAATACATCATCCATTTTATTTCCATATAGGACCTTCCTTTTGCTAGGTATTATCAATAATATCATTAGTTAGATTTCTAATTCATTTCACCTTATCTTCTAACAAAAACTCATAATGTTTAACATATGTTACATATAATGTACCCAAATACAAAATATTGCTTTGAAATGAAAAAGTGGATTATACTAGCCATTTTCCCTGGTTATGTTAAACATGGTGCATAGTAAGGCTCATTGTCAAGTACCTGCTTACCGTGAGTCAGGCTTGAGACACCTTGGTTGAGTTGCTACTCAATGGTATATCTATTCCAGAACCATTTCCACTTTTAATATCCAAATATGGAAATATTTCTAGGAATACCCACATTATCTATACCTTAACAAAATTCAAGGGATTTCATTTATACATAACCTCAAATTCTACCATAGGGTTAGGTTCTATAGTCAATGATTCCATAAATCTGTTTCCCATGGTTTCTACTAAATGTACATTGATTCTAAAAGTAGTGACACTGCCTTAGATATCCCAGATCTATTATCTACTATCAATTACATCAACATAATTTTAAAGAATTATGCCCCAACGTAATAATTATATTATTAGTATTAGAAATCCATATATGTAATTGTGAATTGTATTTCAAATTGATACAGTAATTATAATAATTTTTTTCTATAAACAGAAAAGTCAACTTCAAGGATAAAACTAATCCATAAAGTATATTCCTTCATATTTTTAATAGAACAATTCATGGATTCATGGGGAATTAAAAATAATAATGGTGATCTAAAATTATTAGTAAGAGAAAAATATAGTAGACTCAATAATGATTCAACGATAATAGACAATATGTAATGTTAAATAAATTGAAAAACATTCACATAAAATTAATATATAAGGAAAAATAAATATGGAATGGTATGAAACTAAAATAATAGATAATAAGAAATAACCTGAAATTCATTGAGTCTATGGATATATGAATGAAAATTTTCATTGATGAATAATCACTAAAACTAATAGTAAAGAAATTTTAACTTACTTGACACCATGTTTCCTAGGTGCATGGAACTAGTACAATCCAGATCTTTCACAAGACGGTTTATCTTTTTGGTAAAAACCCGTCTAAGGTAGCTAAACAACTATTTCAACTCATGAGACTACTAATGCATCAAGGGGATTTCATTCTATATTCCCAAAACTAGTATGTATTTCCATAAACAGTCCCCAACCTGTGTATTGCACATCTAAAGCATTCCTCATATTTAATATTCAAATAAATATTGTAAAATATTGAAAATAACTATTAAATAATTAATATAGATTTATTAATAACTACTAATTTAATCAAATAACAATCAATGTAAACCATGTCTATAAAATGGTGTGAGGTTTATCCAATAGTAATATCCCTGATAAATCATATGAATAATTAGGAGAAATCCAATGTTCTATGACTATATGAAATTTAAAATTTCAATGGAAATTCTAGAATGAATCATGGAATATTATGTCAATACTATCATTTTCCAAATCAATCATACACTATACAGATTAATAATAAATATTAAATCAATACAACATGTTCTGAGTGTATTAAAATAGAGGGTTTTTGTTATTGATGAAATAAATGAATAACTTTTAAAACAATTGTTGAGGAAACAATTTTTTAATTTTGAAAACCCATTTGAAAATAATTTTCTTTAAAAATCTATTTTAATGATATATTAAAAATAAAAACTTGCTACAAGAGAAGGAGTATTCAAATAAATGATTATGGGTAAAACCTGACATGTCATACGATGTGAAAAGAATATTGATTTTGAAAGGTAAAATGGTCGAAAATGCCCCATTTGGAATGACACAAGATGATTATTTTGATGATATTTGTAATAGAAAAATAGGGATTTAATTTATTTTAAAAACTATTGTGGAGTAGAATAATATAATTTTAAATCATTTCTAGAAAACACAGTTATGAATATATTTCAGACTGAAGAGGGGGTAATGTCATGATTTTATAGAAATACTTTCTTACCAATCTTATGTACTAAAGAATATAAAATTGTAAAAATACATTATTATATAATGAAATAATAGAGGATAGGGAAACTCATGAGTGTTCTTGGGAGATGTATCATAAGATTTTATCAATGTAAGTTTTCATATAAACAATCTCGAAAAAATGATGAGATAGTCTTAATAAACTCTTATAACTCGGTAATTGTGATCATATTCTCCATGTAAGAAAGGGAAATTAAATGAGGAATATAATATCAATAATATATTTCGATTCAAGATATATCATGTAATATTGAAATATATGAACCCTGAATGATAATTATGTTGTATAATAAAATTTGAGTTCAAGGGATGAAAATTGAGACAAAACATTTTACCTATTTGGTAACTTTTGAATCATAAAGCCCATCAAATAAGGATCATAAAACTGATATTTTAATACCAATAAATTTAATTATAAGATACATAGAATAAAATTATTGTTGTCTATAAACCACACATAAGGAATGAGAGGAAAACATAACATGTATCTCATAGAAATTAAAAGTGTGATGAAATCCACTTACCTTGTGATTATTTTCATGTAAATATCCTTTAACATCCAATATAAAAAATTTCTGATAATTCTATACATTATTCAGAACCTTTTACATATTTATTATTACTTTTATTTCACTTATTACTATTTAGAGTACAAAACTTAATCAATTATGTTTCTTTGATGTGTTTTTTACCTAATTTGGTTTATGTGTCAAAAAAACTATTATTGGTGATATATGGTAAAAAGGGTAATTATATAGAATCTAAAAAATAATAACCATGATATAATAATCATATTTTTATTTAAATTAGTTTTTTTAAAAATATCCTTCAATATGGCTATTAAGATGAGACAATGTTATAATCTCGTGGACAATAGGTCATACGTACACATGAGAGTCATTCCAATTTTTAAATGGTCATTGTGGAAAGATGGTATGTAACTCAAATCATTCAAAAATGTCCATTAAATAATAAATATGATATTATATACTCATATATACTTATATATATATTTTTGTGATGTAAATAGAATCACATCACGTCATGGAGGCGGTAATCCACACGTCCACGAATGACGTTATCACATTAATGTGTGTGAAAGGGTAATAAAGAAAATGATATATCTATATATATATATATATAATATATATAAAAAGATAATTATTCTATGAATATCTTCTTTATTTTTTGTATTTATCTTCTGCTAAAATATATAAATTCATATATGCATTTAATGTATCATGTGAATGAATCACATAATATTGAGGGGTGGTAGTCTACGTATCCTAAAACAATGTTATTGTAAAATGAAAATTATTAAATGTATGAATTATAAAAATAAATAATAATAAAAAAATATTTAATATAATATTAAACATATAAAAACATATTTTCCATCATAATGGACACTATGAGGGGTTGGAGGGGAAAAATGAATAATCATCATTTCATAAGGTAATAATTCTTCATATAAAGAAATAGTATGTTCGTTACCCATTATATGGAGTTTTGTGTTTGTATTGGATTGCCCCATATTATTAAAATATCCAAGAGTATTTTTGATAATTTTTTGGTTATATAATCATAGAATACGATTATTATAGCGAGTGTAAATGAAATATGAAAATAAAAAGCATAAGTGAATAAGATACCTCTTAATCGATAAACTTATTTTGGTTTATACCAAAATGCATCTTGGGAAGATTGATGAAATAAAATAGGCTTAAAGTTCAAGGGTAGGATTCTTTGTTAATATATTTGGTTATATCATGGTAGATCATAATTGGTTTCAGATGTCCGAGGAATAGGGAGAGGTGGAGGCCTTTATAGGGAAGAAATGGGACTCAGTTGGAATTTTTGGAAACATGTTAGGTGTACAAATGTTCTTACATAACAAAAGTCATAAAAAATACTAATAATAATAATTTAAGGTTAATATATTATATATTTCCATCCAATGGGTGTTGGAAAAGTTTCTGGGTCGGTTGGGAACTAAAAATAATGGTTTAGTACTTTATTAAGCATAATTTTTCTTTAATAATGTTAATTATTTTTAATCACATTGACTAATATTATTGGAATAAAAATTTGGTCTTATAAGATATTATAAACTATTTTAAATCCAAATATGGAATTAATATATCATATTCCAATCACATAAGTGGCAGAAATTAAATTAAAATTAATCCCACATATGGGATAATTATATAGGTTTTTGATGTAAAAATATATGTAAGTTCGAAACGTTTTTATAATAAAATTCAATATGATATTCTCCCAATAAACTTAATTTTATTAATTGATTAAAATATTATATAATTAAACACCATAACCTATAAAAATAATGATTTAACCATATTAACATACAAAATTAGAAATATATTTGAAAATAAAAATCATTATTTTCAGCAATTGGTTAAAAAATCAAATGTCACTGAAAAATTAAAAAATATCATTATAACATACTTTATAAATTACTACTTAAATTTTAAGTTTAATTTGACATATTAAATAAATTAAATTATCAAAATTAAAATTTTAAATGGGTTCTCCATTAAAAGGCGTTAAATTTGCCTTTATAAAAATATATTTTTTTATTAGTGAAATATGGTTTGTTCTTATGTTATGAAAATAAAACCAAATGGATGAATATAAAAAATATTTTATTGAATATATAACATATATATTAAATTTATATAATTATTTAATTGTAATTAATTCACATTATTATTTTAAAACAACTTCATGTTCATAAAAATTGTATTATATAAAAATATTCTGTTTATATTAAATTCATTCATATATTCATTTATTAGTAATTATTAACCTATGATTTAAAATTTTTATTTTTATAAAAGTCATATTATCACTAGTTAGTTAATACTATTCATAATGGAATATATATATCTTATTATAATAATAATTTAATGATAAATTATTGTTTGGTGAAATGTTGTCTTACATATAACACAATCTTTCTAAGAAGAATGATATTGAATTTAATGAATTCTAACATGGTGTTTCATGGGTTGAAATAAATAGAATATATTTTAAATATTAAATATATTATAACATATGTAGATATGATATTACAATACGTGTTTGTTGTTGCATGTCATACAGTATATCGAATACAAGGTTCTTACATTAGTTTTTCGAGGCGTCATGTGTCATCAATTCCTAAAGAATGGGTTTTGTAGATGTTGATGTTAGAGATACTAATCCCATAGACTCTCGGATTTCATGAATATTGTCTAAAATTATCTCTATCAATCAACACTAACTACAATACCACATAACTACCTCTATTTGTGTTTTTGGATTGAAAAAATTGAAAAAACATTTCCCTTTCCTGGTGTGTAAACCAAATTGATTTTGAATGAATACAGACACTCAACCCACAACATCTACCAATTATTCATGTGTCACTAAGAAAATATATAATTGAGTCTCTTGTCTTCCATGTAGACCACAAAACACTCTACCAAAATATAGTGTGTCCATATTATAAGGGTGTGCACTACTACAAGAAAATAAAAATCAGGGGTATGGTAATTAATATGAAGATGTATTAGTTCTCTTGAAATGTAATGAATAACTCACGATTACTACATCATAACTACTCCGAGTCAGATTCGGGAAGCATTATAGTACATATTTCACTCTAGTCCTTGCATAATAATAGTGAGTAATGATGTAGAGTTAATCCATCTTTTTATATTTAGGAAATCTCCTTCAGAACCATATGACAAAACATCTATCATCCCTTTCATTGTAATCCTACACATTGGTGATGAAAAAATAGAGAATTATTCGACGATGTGATAACAATATACATTTAAACCGAAATAAATTCATATCATAAATACCTATTTTGGGTCAGTCCAATGATATGATGATTAAAATTTTAACAGCTTTAACTACCACTTTTTACTACAAGAATACATGTCCCATGTAGATTAAATAATCTATCAGGAAGTGAAATTTTTATTTCTTAGTGTAATGTTAATAATATCATAGTAAACTAAAGAAAACATAATGATAATGGGTATAGTCATCTTCTTACAATGACTATACTTATACTTAATTCATGAAGCCTAACACAAACAATAACATGAAAATATTAATGATTAGATTCATTAAGGACTTGAACAGTTCTAGAGTGTTTTTAAAATGAAGGGAATCACAAAAATGAATGAAAATAAATACCTTCTCATAAAATAAGTTTTAGTTACTATGGATTGTCTCACTCTCAACAGATGGATCCTTGACCTCACAATGATTTTTGAAAATATTATAGAAACTCAACGGATCAATGTGATCATTGATACACAGAAGGGATCACTATTTCTTGATCATCATCTATTTAAGTATATGATATCCCTTAGATAAACACAATGTCCCATAAGCCTTCCTGTTGAAAATCACAGGAGAAACCCAGGGGGATACACTAGATCATATTAATCATTATTTATTATAGGCCATCCAACATAACATCCATCTCATGAAACTGTGATGGTTCTATTCTGTAAGGATGGTTAAAAACATGATCATTTCCAAAAACCCACTTGATCATGAACACATTCTACCACACATGAAATAATTCATATAAATCTTTTAAAAATAAATCATAAATATAGTCTAACACTCTAGGAAATGATTTGATCATCACATAACCATATTATTGATCAAGGAATACTAACTAAGTCATGATAGGATCAAATCTATGTGGAAAAAGTCATGCATGATGGGTTTGATGATCCCATTCCCTGTGGTGGATTTAGCTCACCCTTATAGATATTGAAAGTAAATACTTCTGTTATAATGGTTGATATAAGCCTATTATATAACTATAAAATTCATAGTTTCAATAAAATTGATTTCTACCATTTCCATTATGAAAGGATCTAAAATAAAATGGAACCCACTAATTATTTTATAACATGCCTTGAAATATAAAACATCATATGACAACACTCCAAATACCATGATGATTGTTGTAACACCTTCTAAACAATACACAACCAAAAAACCCATTAGAAAATTTGTGAGATAAATAAGAATATGATTCTCTTATATTAATAAATATACAAATATAGGTATATGATAAAAGAGCCATACCACTTATAATATAAGGTATTGCATCTGAGCTATTCAAAGTAGACTACATAGTTTAATGGTGAATCACCCTTTGTTCCTTATGCCATAATGTGACAAAAATGTGTCATTCCCTGAAAAGGGAACAATTTCTCTTATTCAACGGTACCATATACCCATCCTTTGTATGAAACTCTGGTGGAACTCAATCGACCTCTTTACTAATTAGTAGATGTGCCCCTCCCTGAATTTTGTTCCTTTCATGTTACCCATATATTTTTTACAAGTATTGGGTCCTTAAATATCATTAATATGACTCATACATACATAATCATGACACTCCATAGTCTTGTAAGGACATAGAGGGTGAAAGTGAACATCCTTTCAACAATAGACACACTACAATGGGATATGGATTTAAATTGAATATCCACTCCTCTAGCTACTTTTCCCCACTACTTCGCTGAAGGTAACTATTATAGTGGCTCTACCTACATCTAAATGAATTGTTCCATGATTACCCTACTGAATCAAATTATCCACTACTCAATGACTCATTCATGATACTACCATGCTAATAACCTGATTAATAAATGTTGAAAATATTATCAATTTTAATACTTCTACCTTGAAATTAATCTCATAGTGAATCCCATATTAGAAGAACTTTTCCCTGGAGACCACATTAGTAGTCATGGATAGAGAAAATAATTAATGAACAATAAAGAATACATTTAATTTCTTAACTAAAATACCCTATTATATTATGTTTCTAATAACATGATCCTTCTAATCCCTCAATGTGTCTCTATAACATATTACCAGAAACATTTTCATGAAATCCATACAAGAGAACTACTCATGTTGAAAAAAAATTACTATATGATGACCCAACAATGCCTAGATTGTTCTCATAGAATTTGAGAATATATATTATCCCTCAAATCATTGGGTGTGTCAAGGTTCTTGAAGATCGTCTGTACTAATTCAATCTAACACATAATGGGTTCATTGATCCCATGTGAACATTGAATGATTATATAGATAGAACATTCTCAATAGCTCATAAATGATAGGTACATTTTGAACAGTCTCCTCCTCTATAAATTTAATGTACCTTGGGATGCTGATTGTATATCTAATAATATAGTTCCACAAAATGTTCTAGCTCAGGAGAAATAATATTTTTATGATTACCAATTTCCATAAAATAAAATCGAAGATGATTCTAAGGAATTTTCACTACAAAGAAAAACACACCCATCAGAAACTATAAACACATCAAGCAAAAAAACATTTGAATATTATGGAGAAAAATTAAAATAACGTTCATCTAAACATGTATTAAGAATTTATTGGAATAACATACAAACTTTTTCTTTATTTCCATAATCTGGTATTTCATGGGATTTTATTCCATCGTTCATATGCTAATGTCTGCCACATGAATTAAATATTTCCATATCCTGAACAATTTGTGTCTTCATATATCCGTATGTACCTACCATGTTTTATATAGAAAAATCTCAATCAATGATGGCCCTTGAGTAAAAATATCACTAAAATAACACAAAAGGGGAATCAACTAAGGTGACAGAACATCCAAAATACAATTTTCGATAAAAAAATTACAATAATTACATCTTTGGGTTCTCAAATTTTGACCCATACATGGGTTATATACACACATTCACAAAATAATGACCATATACAAAAATAGCGAATCTGGTTTTCAACCTTTAACAAATATTATTGTAATATAAAATAAATATGTCCTCTAATACCGCTTTATAACATCCCCGACATGGTACACCCTCATGTGACCGAGCTGATTGTTCTAAGTGCCCAAAAGATCGCCTCCCCATACAATATAGTATAATAACTTATAGTGATGGTATAAGGAATATAGTGGGTAGACTATACCTGCTATAAAATAGTATAACGTGAGCAGAGAAACAATTACCACATATTATAACTAGAAGAATGAATATAACCAATAACATGGATCCATAACCGAATAGTGAAAATTTCCAACTACAAAATAATAACATTATCATGTATTATAGGATGAATGAACCTAAATGACATGATGAATGTTGAATAAATTGAATAATAAGAAGACTCAATAAAGACATCATGAATCCTAGTTTCTCACAAAATATCAGTCCAAAATCTAATATCTAACTAATCTAGAATGAAAATGCCAACAAAATGGTCTCATTCCCTTATAAGAACCTTGAACCATGAATTATATCTACAGAACAAAAATCATCATATCCAATGATTGAGTATAACTCACTTGGTTGATAGCATTGTGTCTAAAAAAATCTTTTCTATGATATATAGTTTTTGAAAAAATATGATAAATACTATTTTAATTTAATCTTTTAACACTACATGTGTAATAATTACAGGGAACCTCTATCTCTCAGTTAGAAAATTACATCAAGAAAACCCACATCAACACATTTTTATATATCGATGACCATGTCAAGGAACCATACTAACCATAGTAATAACATTTCCGTGATTATTCCTACAAAATAATTAAATATAGAACTAGTTGAACCCTATAATCATTAAAGCATAATAGGTCCATGCCCTATAATCATTAATGAAAATAGGTCCTAGCCCTATATGCATTTCTACGTAATAGGACTAAATCCTATAATAATTATTACATAATTAATCCAAACCATATATTAAATGTATCATAACTAGTAGAAACCACATAAGAATTATAGAATAACATATCACAAAGAATTATACATATCATCCCATGTGAGTATGGTCAATTAATCAAATTTTCATTTATCAATCCATTTACACTCTTAATGTCATGTACCCATTTATCACCATAATCACATCAAATATCATTCATTTTTATGATTTAAATACATAATTTTTTAATTATAGTAGTGGGTAAACGTAAAATGTGTGATTTTATTGAAATCACACTAAGTTCTTATGTTGTTAAAATTCATAATATTGACCAAATAATCACCAAAAAAATACATTGTGGTTCATATTTTTAATTATAACTATATGTCAAAAACATCTAGTTTTTTAAACCTATTTAGTGTCAAGATGACTCATTCTCAATAATAGTTGACATTCCACAATATAATAGGAAATCTATAAATGTGTAATTAATCAAAAAATTTATAATATAATTATTTAGGTTGCGTGCATAGTGTGTTGGCATGATCTCACATATTGAAACTATTATTATAGTTGAAATATAAAATTCATGACATGTTCTATGATTCCCACCTCAATGTGACGATGTCTTGGACATTATATCAATATCTAATATAGTGTTTTGTTCCTTCTCTATTCCATCTTATGTTAGGCCCAATAAAAAAACATTTAGAGGAGTAGGTCACTAGGATTGGACCCCTATTAGAAGGTGGTAAAATTTAATTAAAAGGATGTCTAAAGACATAAAAATGTTATTTACAAATCTTGGGGTTTGAGAAGAAAATAACGGATCCAAATGAGTTTGGAGGGTATTGTGGGTATATATATATTTGATGTTAAAAAGAGAAATTCAGATAGGTGATACACCATATCATTGAACTTCCATGAACAATGTCCAACACATCATAACCCAATAACCCACACCATAACCTCCCTTGGGAAATTACCTCTCAACATCCACAATGATTTCATTGATGTAAATCCTAAAAACCCAGGGATATACAATAATGTTTTCCAAGATTTAATACCATAAGGAAATAAACCCTCAAGGGATGGCTCTAATGTGACTATCTTCTACCCCATATGGGTGTAAAAATTAATAGAACTAACCAATTTCCACCCCAATACCATTTTCCACAATCACTGTATCCACACCACTATTCCCAACTATCCAACACTACAACCAGAATCAATAAAATAGTTGTGTGAAAATTTGGTGTAGCTCATATTTTTATCCACTCAGATTACTAAACTGTAACTATGTCCTCCACACTGAATCCATATGTTGTATTGCAAAATATTTATAAAATAATAATAAAGTCTTATATAATTTAGAAAATCACCACCAAACCCCTCTTTCTCCATCCCAATGAAACCATGTTTCTAACAGAATTGAAAAAACTTGTATTCAAAATGATTGATAAAACACTAAATTTTGAAACAAATGTAAAATATCAAAATATTAATTAAAATCACCCATCATGGAGTGAAAAAAATAGCTGATCTTCAGAAGTGTGTCTGTATATGTAAAGCATCTAATTTGAAGAAAAAATAAATTATACCATCTTGGTGAAATCTAAAAAATAGAATTAGACACATTAATTAATGATTATGTTACTCTTGGTGATGATAATATGGAATAAATACTTTAGGTTAGTAGTTTTATGATAATCATTAAGTGTCATTTAATTTAATAAAATATATAATATCCTGAATGAGATAGAGAAAACATAATTTAAAAATGAATTAATTACTATTAGTTAATCCTTAATTCCTAAATAATTTGTTTTAAAACTAAAATGGATAAATTATTTTAATCATTTAAAATATTTTGATGAATAATAATGTGATCTTGCTTTATTTAAAATCATAACCTAATTTTTTAGTTCAATGTTACGGATTTACCATTCATGTATGTACATGAAATTCCTGTTCAAAATGTTTAAGGATTTCTTCAATAATATATGGGAATAATTAGTGTCTTCTTAAAAAATAAAATAATAAATAAGGAATACAGTTGAAAATGTTAATTATTGGTATCATATTATATTATTAATGAATATTCTTCAAGTATAAATCAAACCATCTAGTTTTATAATTCAAGTATAACTTATGTAGACTCATAGTTTATTAATTTATTCAACATTTCTTAATGAATAATAAATACCACTATATCTCATATTCTATATAATATTTGTTAATATGTTGGAGGAAAAGAAAAATAATAGCATTCCAATATGAGGGAAAGGCTGTTATGAATGAAGAAAACATATTTATATTACATTTTTATGCATTGGAATTGAAAAAAAAATAAAAATTTGAAGATTTCTGAACCCACATGAAGATTTATTTTAATATTATATATTTTTATATGAAAATATTAATTATATAAATATGCGATGGATAAGATCATCTTGGAGGAATATTATCGAACCGAACTATGTTGATATGTAACATGATTTTCCTAATATAATTTTTAGTTTGGATGAATATTAGTAGAATACCATAAATATTTGATGTTTTGTTTCCATACTTTATGATATTGAAATGAAGAGAGAAATGGTGGATGTAAATAATGTCTTTTGAAATATTTTTTTTGACAATATTACAGTTATTAGAATTATATCCATTAAAAATTAAAAATGATGATGATAATAAAAAATTTCTTATGAATAATCAATTTATGTATATCAGATAGTAATATGAATTAGATGTTTCATATGGTTTTAGCATTATGATCATTTCACTTTTAATTTTAATTTTTAATGTAAATATTTTACTTCAGGGAATAACAATTATATATTGGAATCAACTATTAATTTTTTTTTGGTGTTTCAATTTTTTATTAAGTTTGCAATCACATTATGGAAAAGGAATGATATCCTATAGTCCTTGATGTCCTGGAAGGATAGTTTACAGGTATTGTATTTAAAGTGTGATGATTAATGAGTTGATCTTCAAATGATATATATGATATGCCAATTGATGTACTGTCTTAAATATATTTTATGAACTATATGCTTTCTTCTTTTTTAATATATGTTTGCGTCATTAAAGGTTCCATATTTATTCACCAAAATGAAAAATAATATGAATAGGTATTGAATATTTATGGAATGATTTTATTTAATTATTTGATATTTTCTGTAAGAGTTACAAAAATTACGCATCTATTTATTTTTGTTTCTTGTGTTTTAGTGGGGTTTGAGGAAAGACGAATTCAATATGAAGTTATTATAGATGAAACTAGTTATTATTAATATTCATTTATTTTAATGTATTTATATTTCCAAATTCATGTTATGTGTACTTTAATGAGAATGATGTATCTAAATTTTCCATGTAGTCAATTTATTTTGTAACTGGTCTTTTTTTCATGAAAAAATAAGAAACATGTAGATGAATTATCCACAATACTAATTACTACTTTTTTTTTGAAAATTATTCTCATAGTACATTTCATTCATAGGAAAATTCATTTATTTGGCCATATGTCCAATGTATGTGAATAGGAATAAAATATCTAAATATAGAGAGTATCCTAATGACATGCATAC
Organism: Viscum album; assembly: GCA_963277665.1. Taxonomy (NCBI): domain Eukaryota; kingdom Viridiplantae; phylum Streptophyta; class Magnoliopsida; order Santalales; family Viscaceae; genus Viscum; species Viscum album. The sequence continues at coordinate 1,349,395,456 of OY728147.1, read as the reverse complement.
AAAAATTCTAATTGTATGGGAACTCCAGCAAATATATAAGATTTATTCATAGATATGAATTATAATAACACATTAGGCTAATATTATAGATTAATATGATTTATCCATATACAATGTAACCAAATACAAATATGGAAATGGAAACTCACATGTGGGAACTTATCATACATACTGGGTTATCTTCTATGACTATCCAAATTTTATATCTGAAGAGGGAAAAATAATTTTTGACCAAGAAAGTAAAATATTCCTCATAAATCATACATCATTATCAAATCATGATTGGGAATCATGAATATATTTAATGTTTAAACCCATCCAAGGTAGGGACTGGTTATGCTGAGATGAGATCCCCACACCATAAGAAATAGCACCACATCACAACACGTGCAACTACACCAAAGGGGGGTTCTATTATTCATGCTAAATGATATACATGGTGATGACTATGTGAAAATATAAAGAGGAAGAGATTATAAAATGAAGAAGCATATGATAATTGAATATGAAAAAAAGAAAAAAATATGGGTCTTCTTATGCCCATACAATAAGAACATGAATAAATATATGACCTATTGATTTAGACAAATTAAGGAATATAATTGAGGGAGTATGAATATGATAAAGATATAATGATTCTAAAAATAAAATATATATTTATATATGTCTATAGGTAAAATATTATATAATTATGATGATATCTTTGATGTATACAACACTACATATTATCTACAAGTTGATATAATGCGATAGTAGTAATCAACTCCTCATACCAGTGAATAAAATGGAATTATAATGAAGATGAGAGTTATTAGGGTAGACTATATGCATGATGAAAATTCATTTAGATAATAAAAGAATTAATAGTTTTAGTGTTGTATAAATTACATCAAACATAATTAGAAAATAAACGATTATTTTATAGGGCCATCATAAAATCTTTAGTCTCTATAATTTTCAAGATAATAAATGTTTTTTTTGTGATCATTTTTTATAAAATTCCTAGTAAATATTTTTAGACCATACATAAAACATACTACTGATGAATTCTAAAAACCAATGATCTATCCCATGTATTTGTTGTAAGAGAGGAAAATTATAATAAATATTGTCTTGGAAGAGTTGAGCCATCATAAAAGACCTTTATTAAAAGGAAGCATAGGTCCAATATTTTTTTATATAGGATAAAAATTCCTCTCTTGAATTTTACTTAGTCAGTGCAATTATAGCAGGTCCATAGTCATCCCTTCCTTTGGAAACTGTTAAAAATTTTATGTCATTAATCCATGTTGGATAATAACCATGATATATCATGGATGTAGTCATCCAAAATTAAATGAACATCATTAAAACATATTTTGGTTCCATGGTTGGAATTTTTTATTCCATTACGGTGTACTGACAATGTGAGAGATATTTACTTCATGATATATTCATAGAATTAGTCAAGAGGTGATTTAGGATAAATGTAAAATTGGTGTAATAGTCACTACCCCCAAATTCACCGCTCCTACTCTCATTTTCGTTTGAATCTAAGAATTTTATTGTAACACAATCCTTGATTCATTTAATTGAATATACCATAATATAATAACTAAAAAAAATTAGTTTTTACCCAAATCTATCAGATCAAAACTTGATCTTATTTAAAAGAGAAAATATAAAACATGTCTTATCAGGATTTTGAACATTATTTAATGTTTTGAAAAAATAAATACTAAATGGTTAATTTAGTATAAAATTGTTAAAGGTAAAATTCATATAAATATAAAAATATTAAAGATAGATCCCAAAAAATATGTGATGGAAATACTCAATTTGTTACTCCCCATGAACTTTCCTAGAAATAAACACATGATATGTTGGTGTTAGTAGTGTATGGGACTCAAAAAAAAAATTTATTCTATTGGGAACTATTTTAAAATCCAAACCATGTTGTGTATTTTTCATATTAAAATATTAATAATAAAATTTAATTGACAAAAAAATGAAAATAAATTAAAAAATAAAAAATATGAATTATAATTTCTGTAAAAAATTAAATAAAATTTTTTAGATCTTAAATAAAATATAAAAATTTCATTTCATTTCAGGAATTAAAAAATTATTGTAATAAATAATTAATAATAAAAACTACATGTAATATAATATTTTTATAATTGGTAGTGTGAAAAATGTCTTTATATGATAAAAAACATTTCATTTACTAAAATTGGTCAAATTCCACAATATAATAATATTAAAATAAACATCCCCATGTCATAAACCATGTCCCACAATAATAAAATTCACAATGAAAATAAAACAATTAGATTATATATATAATATTTATGGCTAAAAGTGTTTTATTTTAAGAAATAATATCAATAAAACACAAGGTAATATATATGCTTCAAATTTGATCCCAATCATCATGAACCATTACCCACCTAGTGTGTTATATAGAAAAAACCGTTATTTGTCCACAAACCCACCCGTAAATCCATCACAAAGAAATAAAAAAATTGTGTATGGTATAGAACCTCCAATTAAATATTATTATTTTTAATATAAAAAAATTACATGTAATATTTATAAACATAAGAAAAAAAAATAATTGAAATTTTTACCTTTACATAGAAAAAATAATTCAATAACCATGATGTGAAAAATAAATTGTGATAAATAGTGTATTATTTAATTTAAATGTGAATAAAACTCTATTAGAGGTAAATAAATTCTATTAACGATTTGTATGTGAGAAATCATATTTAAAAAAATCTATAATAAGAATATTTAATGTCAGCACTCCAGATACAGGTAAATTGAGGATCTATATTTTTAAGGTAAAACTAGTATATATTTATGTCTAGGTGGACTAATAAGAATGTTGAAAGGGAGTTTTGAACCCAATGAAATATAGATAATGATGATATAATTTAATTATGATGATCTTATTCAGAATCATGAATATCTGATGATCTTCAATATATCAATCATTTGAATAAAATAAAATCTATTATGGTAATGAAATTTTTTTCCAAAATGATTAAAAAATTTGTTTTAATACATTTGGTTAAGAAGATGATTTAATGTTTATTTGAAAATAAAAAATTTGTATATAAATAAATATTAAAATAAAAATAATGGAAGGGATATAATTTCCTGGATGAAGATTATTGTGATAGAGTATTATCATAATTGATGTAAATTAAAAATAATCATGAATATATATATATATATATTCTTGAGAACAATGTAATAGTTACTAAGAAGAATGTTAGGTAGAAACCTGGGAATATAATAAATAATAGACTTTATGAAAAAGTGTATAACTAATTTTTCACTATTGATATAAGAGTTACAAAAATATTTAATGGTTTCCTAGAGTCATTTAATAATGTATAATAGTATTTACATGTTTAATATTGGCTTAGAAATTTGAAAAATTATTTAATGGATGTGTTTTTAATAATATCTAAATTACCATAGCTAATAATGTTTGGATGTTGAATTAATTGTGTTAATATAAGAAAAAAAGGCTCCATAAGTGTAACCTATATATAATTTAATTGGTTTATATTTAAATCGGATTTAGAGATATTTTGATGGATAATTTGGAAGTATGTTGAATCTTAAAAAACATGTCTGTCGTAAAATTCATCAATCCAGATGAATGTGTCCTCAAATTTTATATGTAATATTGTTTATCTATACTCTATGTAGCCATTCATTCTAAGACATTATATCTACATTTTATTACCCATCAAAATATGTGTGACATCTTCATATTTTTTTATAGGATGATTATTCATCAATCACCCAAATTTAGTAGAAATTGTCTTTCTATCACTTTTAACTACATATATATATATATAAATTATGAATAAGTCATATATCATATTTATTAATAAATTTTGGTTTATAAATCTCCCAATTTGGATTGGTTGTCAATACCCAATTCACTCCTAATGTAAATTTAATTCATTATCTAGATATTTAAAACAGAAGATTTGGTTAATTTAAGAGCTAAATTGATCTCCACTTTACCACAACAAAATTTATTCTCCCTTAATAGTGTAGTTTTTCTCCACATAAATTTGAGCACTAGAAAATTATCATTATAGTGGGGTGATAATATATTTTTATTAGAATTATAACTTCGAATGATCAACACAAAGCATATGTGAGATGTGATCAGTGAATGAAGCATGAGTGATAAACGTAGATAATAATGTTGCATCTATCCACCTATAACGTGATACTAATTATTATTCCACGTTAATAATCAATGTGAATAAATATTTTTTTAATTATTTCAAAAAATTTACACAAAATAAATAAACAGACACAAAAAATTAATGTTAAATAATGTATTTATCTGTAATCTATCTAGTCTTAATGTGGGACACTTCATGCATTGTTCCCTGATGTGTTAGTGAATGTAGTGGATGCTGAAGTACCTAGAGTTGTTTTCGAGTTTGTTGATGTTTTTTCTGAGAAGGTGGTGACTCTACCCCCTCAAATTTTTATCTAGTTTGGGATTTAATTACATCCTCATGATTCTATAATCATGATGTCTCCTTAATGGATGACACCTTCAATGTTGTGGGAGTTGGGGATTCATATAGATGACCTGATGAAGAAAGGATATCTCAGGCCCATTATGTCACCATGGGGTGCTACCATCCTTATTTTTTTGAAAACAGAATATGGTGGTCTCAGGTTGTGCATAGACTACCACAGGAGGAGAATATTGAGAATATCAGGACTGTTTAGCCGGATCTTCGATGGTAAAATCACTACATATAGTTTAACAAGCACTTGTTTTGTAATTGAGAGGTGTATTTACTTTGGCATATGGTGTCTTAATAGGGTGTAGCTGTGGAGTAGTCAATGGTTGAAGTATTTATTTCCATTATGCGACCCAAGAGTGTTGCATATGTTAATAGTTTTTTTAGAATTTCAGGCTATTATTGGATATTTGATCCTAATTTCTCTTATGTTGAATTTCCATTGAGGGATCTGACTAAAATAGACAACACCTTTGTGAGAAGTGGGCAATTTGAGGAAGATTTTTTCTCCCTGAAGGGGATGTTAATTAGTTGTCCAGTTCTCTAGTTTCTAGAGGAAGGGGTGTTGTTTGAGGTGTTTTGGGATTCTTCCCATTTGTGTTGGGGAAGCATAATGATGCAACCGTGGGTATTGGGAGTCACAACCCCACGATATTAACTATTCCTCCCTTTATATAGTGGTTTTTGTAGTCTTGTTTGTGTTGAATATGGGATGGAATTACCTCATTACATAGCACTCTGGTTCTATTCAAAAAACACTTGAGATTGAGGTTTGACTTTTCCATGAAATATCTGAACTTGCAATTGTAGAAGTAGATTGTGTTTTGTTGGGGCTATGACTTTGAAATCTCATACACCTCATGAATGGGAAATATCATGGATGATGCTATGAGTAGGGAGATGTGGAAGGAGCCAATTTGGAAATATATATATATATTTGCAGGGAGATGGAAGAGTTTTTATCCTTTCACTAAGATACAAAAGAGGATGGCAGTAGAGGCTGCTTGTTTTAGATGATAGTGAAGTATTCTCTGATTGAGAAGGTGGAGGAGTATCACTTGGGGGACTCAGAGGAAAAAGTGACGTGTTATTGTTTTTACCACATCGATTCTTCATTGGGATGGTCAGAGGATGGTCAAAATTGGATGTTGTTCCATGTAAATTCTTTTTTTTCCCATGGTAATTCAGGTGGGAGTCCACTATGAGTTCTACAACTAATCCAAGGAAGTACACCATTATGTTTCTAATTTTTATTGTGGATCGTGTGAGTAGTTCTAATGGCCAAGTCATAAATAGGGATGGGTGGAGTTTATGACAAGATGCTTAGTGAAACAACATTTGATGTTTGGGCACCATGTTCATGCAGATTTGTTACAACCCTTATATAACCTTTAGTCGAAGTGGAAGGGCATCATTATGTATTTAATCGTTTTATTACTCTATGATCTGGGAGGATGTGTTGTAATCTAGGTTGTTGTTGAAGGACTGATGAAATAATCTCACTTCATTAGTGATCAAAGAGTAATCCATAGTGGATTCCTTAGTGAAGAGGTAAGTGGATGAGGGGGTTCGAAATCATGGAGTTATAAAATACATTATCTTAGCTCGGGATTCATGTTTTACCTCGTGAGTCTGGAGGGGATTGTAGCATAATTTTGGAACTCACTTATGCCAAACCATTTCCTTCCACCCTTAGATAGATGGGAAAATAGAATTGACTATCCACATGTTGTAGGAAATGTTCATTGCAAGCTTTAGGGACTTTTGGGGATCTTGGTTCGGCAAAATACCTTTATATATTTTAATTAAAATATTACCTATCACTCTTCCATTTGTAGGTATTCATTTGATGCCTTATATGGTATACCGGGACATTGTTCTTTATGCTGGGCAGATGTTGGGGAGAAAATCGTTCTTGGTCTCGAGGTAGTGAAGAGCACAACAGAGAATCTTCAGCATCTTTATGAGATGAATAAATCATTACAGGACCAGCTTAAGTTGTATGAAGATCATAGTAGTATGTCTATGGATTTAGACATTGGAGACCACATGTTCTTGAATGTTTACCCTTAATGTAGGTAGTGGAGGATTCATTGGGAGATTAATCATTCTCCAATTTTCATCAGACCCTTCTAGATGTTGGAATCAGTTAGAGAAGTGCCATATCTGTTGGATTTTCTACCATACTAAAGAATATCAATGAAATATTTCATATCTCTTAGATTCATCAGTATCTTGATGATGAATCTTATTTCATTGTCTGGGTAGAGTTAGATGTCGATGATGACACGATGTTCATGGAGCGAATAGTAGAGATACAAGATCATCGGGATAAGGTGTTTTGAAGATTTATAATTCCCTTAGATCATGTCATGTGGAGGCATCATGGCCTGGAGGATACTACTTGGGAGTGAGAGGTAGAATTTTATCCTTGATGCCAAATGTTTTTAGGTTTTTTTCCTTTCAATGTTTACATTTTTAATGTAATTGATGAACATTGTTTAAAATGAGATTTGATGTTTCCTTGTTCCAGGATGTGTGAAAAAGACCTATTATTAGAAAGAATGTGACTAGATTGCTAATTGAAAAGCATTAATTGATATGCGATTAAACCCATGTGGGAGAGTCAGTTCCTCCCCAAGTTGATAGTATCTTGACATGGAGGATGGAATTCTGTGAATCATATGTCTGATCATTATGGCTTTTACTTCATGTGTGCTTTTTCTTGTGGTTATTTGTTGTAGTAGATGTTAGAGGATTTGTTCTAGGATTTTGAGTTTTCACCACATGTTTCAATCTCTACGGGACAATTTATCATTGAACATTGGTATACATAGTTGGTAGCTATTTGTGAAGCATATCGGGATCCTTTTGAGGTATCACATAGGGAGGTTGTTTGGGCCCTGCTATTTCTTCTAGGTTCGTTTTGAATTTTTGAGGATGAGAATAATTTTATATGTATATTATGTAATGTCCTAGACCCCCTGGTCATTTACATAGTACAAATATGGTGTTTTAAGGGTTTTGTGAGGAAATTATGACTCATAACAAGAGTTTTCCAAAAATCTAGTTTTTTCAATTGTGAGTCTCTAATGGTGGCTCGTCTACTACGATGTTATCCAATGGAAGGTTGCAATTGTGGTTTAGACTAGTGAGTAAAGAAGGATAAGTTATAGATGGTGATTCAAGAGTACCAACTCATGTCAATGAGTCATCCAATATTAGGAGGTGACACTAGGTCATTCAAATGGTGTGTTAAGTTGGTGACTCACAATGGTGGCTGGTAGACAGTAAGTTGTTGACGGTGAGTTGCTCACAGTGGGACGAGTCCCAACACAAACTCACCAAACAACAACTCGACATCGGTTTCTTATCACCGATATCTCACAGCGGTGACCCGTCTAGTAGTGATTCATCTACTGAAGACTCACCAGTCGGTGACCCATAATGGTTACTCACCTAACATTAATTCACTTCTAACAGTTTATACAAAATTCCTGGGTTATCTAGTTTGTCCATATTCACCCATTTAACCTTTTATATGAAATAAATTGGGTTTAAAAACATATTTAAATGTTTTTGAAGCCCTTTATTGGATATTTGATATATATATAATTTTATTAAATCTCTTTAGTATTTAATATTGTTAAATGGAATGGTAATGATCCACTTTTAATGAGGAGTTAACAGCAGTTTCATATCCCTTGAGTCTCGAATCTAGTTCTTCAAAGCCAGACACCTATCCTTGATTAGTTGTTTCTCTTGTCTCTTTATACCCTGGTGTCCCAAAAACATTCTTCCCCATGGATACATGCATCTTTGATTCACCCTTGGATCACATTTCCCTAGAGCCTTACACACTCCCTGTTTGGCATACGGGGAAGGGTTGATCATCAGTTTCATGAGGTATAGATACCTTCATCCATGTCATTTTTGTATCATGATGGGTGGGTGTATGAATGTTTCCCATGTGATGGAAGTTGAATCCTATTCTAATAATGTTAATTGAGTTATATTTCATCTAATAAATAGGGTTTGGGGGAATGATATGCAAGCTTTAGTTTCATTTTTCAATGATATTGTGATCTATATGGGATATATGCCTACTAAAAAACCTTGTTGTTGGAGTTCTTTGTTTGTGCACATAGGATGACTTGTGAATTGTTTTTGTTTTTCATGTGTTGAATTCATGTATAAGTTTAGTTGAAGAAATATTTATATTTTGTTAAATAATGGGATTATCTATGATCAAAATTATTCTTTGATAACCCCTAAATTATAATTTTTAATTAAATAACGAGTTTATGCAAAACCTAGATACACAATTATTTGATTGGTTTTGTTCTGTGTGGTGTGTGGTGTGTGGGGTGGTACTTTTGGTGTGATGGAATTCCATTTTGAGGGATTCATTGATTTTTCAATAGATGGGTTGTGATAGAATATTAGGGATACAGGTTCGGTTTATGATATGATTATTGTATTGGGTGTGATGGGTGTGGTGTTGTTATATAGAAGGGTTGTTTAGTTTGGTTGTGATGATATGTGTTTTAGGATTTTGTCGTGTGTTGGGGGTTTTCCGGTTGAGAGAATTGATTGGGCAGAATGGCTTTCAAAAATGATAATATTAGAGGTTGGTATGGGTGTGGAACAGAGAAAAAAAATTTCGTGAGTTTTTTTAATGTGTTTTTCCTCTGCATGATATGTGCTATATCATTTTTTGTGTTCTACTGTTCTAGTTTCCCTGGTGATGATGGAAGGAAAGAAAATATTTCATAATAGAGAATGATATTTGGTAAAATGAGTTATTTGGGGTTATGTTTTGAGTTGTCTCTTGTTGGGAATGAAATTCATTTTTCTACTACTGAAGTGATTGTTTTCGGTTTTAATAAATTCATTTCATTGTAGCATTTATGTAGGTAATATCATATGGTGGTTAGTATTTTTTATTAATAAAACATAGTCTGGACTTCATTGTTGGATACTATATGTACATACATGTATTTTCCTTTTGTGTTCTATATTCAACCCACCCTAGTTGAGCACTATTTTCTGAACACAACCATTGTCAGGGGGAATGTCATTCCCAAAAAATCAAAGTTGTAGGATGGATGGATGGCCACCCGATCTTCCCTTCTCCCATATCCCGATGGTGATAAAAGTGATTCTTTTAGTAGGTAGTGGTTTGTGAGGCCTAGATGTGCATGAGCAGGTTGTGTTTTCTTATGTGTCTTCTGGATGAGATGAGTTGTCGTTTCCCAGGTGTCTTTAACCTTATATGTTCTATTCTTTCCCAGGTGTTTTCAAGATGTGATTTGGTAAGTGCCTGAGGATTTTGTTTGGTGGGATGAGGTTATGAGTCATAGGTGTCTGCAAGGGAGATGTGATGAGCATCATTTTCCTATATCGTAGGACTATCTTTGATGCCTATGTTTGTGCAGGCAGGTTATGACGTGGTACTTTCGGAAGAGGTAAGATCACTACAATGTTTTCTTTGTAGGGTGTGAGAGGGGATAATCGGTGGGAAATTTGTCTGGTGTACCCTATAATTTATGTGATTACTATATTAAATTATTTGACTTCCGTTATGTAAAAAACACGATTCTTATTCTAGAGGTGCGGGTCTTTCATTTCCCGTTTCCTTAAGTGTTTTTGAGAAAATGTAAAATATGGGAGAAAATCCCAAATTTTGTGACTACACGCCATGTAATATTCCACACTCCATGTACTTTGGCCATGTGGAATGAGTACACAGGGAGTGTAGGCCTGTCAACGATGATGGGTGTAAAAACCGACTACAGAACATGTAGTTGGTATTTACACGCTGTGTAGTCAGTAGATAGGAAAATATTAAGGTGGTGGGAGCTGAGAAATAGTACACGCCATGTAATCAGGAATACACGCCATGTACTCATGTCGACAGATGAACAATGCCTCGATGGAATTATTTCTCCGAAGGAACAATTAAAATATTTAAATTACACGCCGTGTACTTGGTATTACATGCCATGTAGTTTGTTTTTTTATCATAAAATGAGTAGTAGCCTCCTCTGTTCACAGAGAAGTCTTAGAACTGGAGGAGAGCTCAGAAGGATGACACGAGATTTGGAGATCACCTGATCATGCACCAAGAATCTGATTCCACCTCCGTCGATCTCGTTGGAACCGTAAGTGGAAGCCCTTCCATCTCCTTGAGCCGTACATACCAATTCTTTCACGAGTGGGAGTTATTTACATTTGAACGAGAATTATTCTACGTCATATCCACATCATCCTTGGACAATTTGAGGTGCATCGTTCACATATACCAATCAGGGTTGATTGAGGTAGGTGGTCTGGTGTTTAAATTCCAACTGATTTGCGTTTTTTGTGTACTAATTTGAAACAAACCCATGTTGGGATGTCGTGTGGCTGAGGCCATGGCTTTTTTAAATACCTAGAAATGCATAGGTAAATTAATGAAATTGTAAAAATGCTGTTTGGGATCACTGCTTGGGTCCAGGACCACCCCTGGGGTGTGTTCCTCTGTTTATCCATTTGTCCAAGTTACCCGAGGGCATACAATACATTTTAGTATATCATAAATTACCTTGAGATAAAATTTATATAAATTGCTAGTTTATATGTTGGGAATTTCCCGGTTACTTGTTTTTCCTGAGGGAAGTGTTGTGATTAGCCTGTGGGCAGTGCTCTATTCAGCCTGAGGGAAACTTCTTTCATGCCTATAGGAAGTAGATTTTGTTTATGTGGGAAACACCTCGTATGCATGTAGGCATTATTCGATATACATGTTGTCAGATTCTTGTGGGTTTGGATTCTCATTACCGTAGGGTAAGGGTTTACGTGCCTGAGGTCACTGACTATTTACTTAGAGATTCATTATGGATATTTCATTATATTGAATGATTAAATGCATATCTAAAATGGAAATATAACTGGTATAGTTAGTTACTTTTTAGTACTGCTCAGTTTATTGGATTTACTACTACACACTAATATTGAACATTTACACTGACAGTTGGGAACAGTCTTTTGGTTGGTGCCTATTGGGATTCATTTCTCATAACTTTTGTGGGTCATGTCTTTAGCCCAAACATACTAAATTGTTGTATGTGTGTATAAGGGAAAGGGTCACTATATATGTATTTGATTGTTGAAGAGGATTAGGAGAGCATGGGGCCGAGCTTAGGCAAGCTATGCTTCTGAGTTCTTATTGCACTGTTTTTATTCATTTATTGTACATGTACATTATATTGTATTGTATTGTTGTGTAACATGTTATGGATGTTTTCATAGAACTAGAGACAAGTTTCATCATTATCTATATAACTGTTGGTTCTCTTTTACTGCAGTTGTTCATTTCAGTTATGTATGTTTTACTTCTTCTGCTGTTTTTGTATGTTTTATCTTGTATTTTTCTACGCTACACATTGAAAAATGAGGTCATAGTTTCTCCACTATAATAACTGGGCTCTCGCTACTAGTCGGCAGCCTCTGGCGTTTGGAGAAATGCACATGAGGTCATTTGAACAACCAGGTTCGGGGCACCCGTGGAGTGGCACCCGGATCTAGGGCGTTACAATGTGGTATCATAGGTCATTCATTTCATTGAATTTCTATTTGGATCATTAGATAGGGATAATATGGAAATTATAGTTGTAAATATGTTGTGCCTGGGAGTAGCTAACTCGTTTATAGGGAAAATCCAGTCTACCTCGTATTTTTGCAATTATTCAGATTTTGAAAATTTTATAGTTGATTTTCTTTTCACCGTTGGGTGACGCAGTGGTGATTGTACTGTTTATATGTTATCCATGGGTTGTATTTAGTTGCAACCTAATGATATGAGGTTATTCCATCTCATGATTCCTTTAGACACATGCTAGAAATCACATTCAATGAATAGTTCCATGCCATTTATGCTCATTAGAAATTTCATGTTGTTGTGAAAGTTGTTGTGCTAGAAAAGCATGTTTTTGTGATAACTGATTTGATAAATACCTTCTATGTGATATGGTATTTTTGTGTGAGCATGTTGATAGGATGGACTCCAAACATTGGTTTTTGGGGAGTATGGGGCCTCAATGACTGGAATTTGGTGGTTCAATGACTTGTTTACTTGCATATAACATGTATAATGTGCCAAACTTTTATTCGTGGGGAGTATGGGCCCTCACTGGTCAGAATTTGAAACATAGGTGTTGTTTTTCAGTATTTACTATGTTCCGGAGTAGTTTCAGAGGCATACTGTCCAGAAAACCCAGGATGCATTCTGTGTAGTACCTCGGACACATGTTGTGTGTTCTTCTATTCGAAAAGAAAAGAAAAATTTTGGAGTAAATATCGGGAACCCTCAGAACCCTTCATATAGTCTCTTTTTGTGTCATAGACCGTGTGGGTAGGGACACTGGGTAGGGAAAAGCTTGGAGAAAACACGTTGTGTACCGGATGTACACGTCATGTGGTGTTGACCTGGAGTCCGCTCATGTAACTAACAATACAGGAGGATGATACATTGAGATAAACACACTGTGTCCACCTTGGAACACGCCATGTCCACCTTGGAAGACGTTGTGTAGTCTGACCTGGGGACCCGACCTTGTAGCTAATAAACACATGTCGGTGTTACCTATTCTAGAACATGTCGTGTAGCTGAGGGACATGCCGTGTAGTCCTTATCAGTGGGAGACCGTGTGGACATGGCCATGTGGCTAGGGAAATGAGGTGGTGGACATGCCATGTGGGTGTGTAACACGCCGTGTGGTGTCAGCCGAGTAGTCAGCCGTGTCACGAACGACACGGGTAGTTGGAAATTAAACCATACACGACGTGTAGATGACACACACGCCATTTAGTCATGTTCAAAGGTATCCAAGTGGCTTAGCCGTGTAGAAGGACTCTGGTAGGGAAAGAGGATTCAAGTACACGCTTTGTATTTAGAAGCCACGCCCTGTGTTTGGGGTGTTACACGGCCAGTTTAAGCTAGAGTAAACGCCCATGTGAACGATTGTGAGAACACATCGTTTAGTATTTATACATCCTGTGTAGTCACGTTTTGTAAATTTTGAAAACTTTATTTCTCAATCTCTATGTTCTCAGTCTTTGATAATCTTCATCTAAGGTGTGTGTTTGACCATGTAGAGTCATGCCGCGAACACGACCACGCGTTGTTCACCAAGAGAGCGGCAACAATTATACTTCAGAGATATTAGGCTATGGACTAATAGTGGATCCTCCAACAGAGCCAGATGCGGTGCCAGCCATTATACCAGACATGGGCACAGATGCGCAGTTCCATGAAGGCTTCATGTTGTTCATGCCAACCTTTCAGGGAGCACCGCATGATGCCACATCTATGGCTGAGATGACTCGTATCTTCTAGCAGTAGTATTCGCCTAAGTATCCAATGGATGATAGTCCACATTTTATGAAGTCTTTGCTGGATTCGTTGTAGAATATTTTCGAGCATCTTGAGATGCCTCTTGGGAGGAGGGTCATGATCGCGACTAATATTATGCGTGATTCCTCCATGAGGTGGTTTGATTTTACCACTCAGAAAGAGAATCATAGAGACTTGACGTGGGAAGATTTTCAGACAGCTTTCTATGACTTCTTCTTCCTAGAGACACTGAGGGCAGATATATCTAGAGAGTTCACTAATCTATTAGAGGAATCTATGTCGGTGATGGATTTTTCTACTTGTTTCACCGAGACTGAACATTTCACACCCGTTCAGGTGGGTGATGATACATTGAGGGATAGTTTCTTTGAGGATGTTCATCGATATGAAATCTGCACACTAGGGAATGTATTCAGGTTTCCTATTGTACACGTTATTGTGAACACGGCACCGATTATAGAGCAAAACCTTTGGGAAGCTAGTGGTGCAGGCCTGGGCAGGTCAGCACCAGTTTCTGGTACTATTTCTACTGGTAAGAGGAAGAGGCAGTTGGAATTCATTCATAGTGGAAGTCCTAGCCATAGGAATACTTCAGGTAGTCAATTCATGTGATACCGGTATGGTAAAGAGGGGAACAAGAGACCATAGTGTCCACGTGATCCAGTGGAGTGCTGAGCTTACGGCAAGATGGGTCATCTGCAGTGCTTTTGTAGGGCATTTCTACCTGTGGCTTTTGAGAGGTGTTCTATGCATACTCAGCATGCGGGAGTAGGACCACATCTTTTTATAGCTGGGAAACTGGAATACGACATGGAATTCAGGCAGAGATGATAGTCGTGGTCGTGGTATCCAGACACCAAGATCTTAGAGACAGCAGGGCGGGACAGCTCAGGGTAGCCAGGCGGTGTCGTAGAGCCATGACACTGGGCAGGAATTTGCAGTTCCATTGACCCAACATGAGCAGGATCCCTAACCTTCTACTGTCATATGTACTATTCTAGTAGCTTCTGTCTTATCTTTAGTACTTTTCAAAACGGGTGCTACACATAGCTTTGTATCTGTGCCTGTTTTGGAGAGCCTTGGGCACTGTGTTTCTTCTTCTTCTAATGTTATGCCGCTAGGCACTCTGTTGGGGATGAGAATGACATGTCTGCGTTAGTGCAAGGAGTTCCCCCTTGAGGTTGGTGGGTGTCACTTTCTGTGGGACCAATATGTCATAGAGATTATAGCTTATGATTTCATGCTCGAGATAGACCGGTTGGTTCCCTTTCGAGCCTTTGTAGACAGCTATCATCGCAGGGTGTGTTTCACATCACTAGAGTGAGGAGAGTTTCTATACAATGGCGGATAGGATGTTTAGGCAAGTCGAGCTAGACCAGAGCATCGTGGGAGATGTGGAGTCACATCCCAGATATTGAGTTTATATCTGGATGACCAGGGAACTAGTTAGAAGGATTTCCATCCAGTGGTTGATCATTTGAAGGATGTCTTCCCAGACGACATTTCAGGTATACCTATGGAGAGAGTGGTGTATTTCTCTATAGATAGTATGCCAGAAGAGGCACATGTGTTTAGTACTCCTTATTGGATGACTACACCTGAGTTACAGGATCTCAAGAGACAGTTAGAGGAGTTACAGTCAAATGGTTTTATCTCATCATGTACTTCTCCTTGGGTTTCTCCGGTCCTTTTTGCGAAGAAGGCGCACGGTACCCTTAGACTCTATGTGTATTATCATAATCTAAACCTGTTGACGGTAAAGAACCGATATCCCATACCAAAGATTGATTATATTTATGATCAACTTCGTGGTGCATGAGTGTTCTCGAAGATTCACTTGAGATCCAGATATCATCAGTTGTACATTAGACCATCTAATATACCTTTCATAGCCTTCCAGAGTAGGTCTGGTCTATATGAGTACTTGGTTATGTCGTTCAGACCCACTAACGCACCAGAAATTTTGATGGATTTGATGAATCGTGTGTTCCATCCTTATCTGGATTATTTTTTGGACGTATTCATGGGTGATATCTTGGTGTACTATCACACTCGACACAGCCATGCCACCCACCTTGAGATCATGCTGAGTACACTGAGATAACATCGGCTATATGCTAGGCTCTCAAAGTTCCACTTTAGGATGGACCAGATTCACTTCCTGGGTCATATCATCTCAGAGGCACGAGTTGCAGTAGTCCGAGATAAGGTGAGAGGAGTAGTTTCATGGGATCATCCAAAGAACTTGTTTGAGATACAATGTTTCTTAGTGCTGTCTGGTTAATACAGACACCTCATCTAGGAATTCTCCCACTTAGCAGTGTCGTTGACGATTTTGACAAAGAAGGGTGTGAAGTTCGTTTGGACAAAAGCTTGTGAGATAGCCTTTCAGGAACTGATGGGAAAGTTGTCATCAACATCAATCCTAATACTCCCATATCAAGGGAAGAGATATATAGTTTACTGTGATGCATCCGGTATTGGGCTGGGAGTTGTGTTGATGTTGGGCGATCGAGTTGTTGCGTACAGGTCTCGGTAGTTGAGGCCACATGAAAGGAATTACCCGACGCAGGATCTCGAGTTGGCTGTTGTTGTTCATGTGTTACACAGTTGGACACATTTTCTCTTGTGAGAGCATTTTGTGGTTTCCGCCGACCACAAAATTCTAAAGTACATCATTACTCAATGTGACTTGATTATGAGGCATCGAAGGTGGTTAAAATACCTACAACCCTTCGATTATGAGAATACCTATACACCTGGTAAGGGTAACGCTGTTGCTGATGCACTGAGCAAGAAAACTCAAATACAAGCAGTTCATGAGGCAAGTGGTGAGTTCTAGATAATGTCTTTGTTCTCTAAGATGCATTTGGAGGTGCATGACAGTCAGGGGAAAACCTATCTTTCACCTTTAGCTGTTACTTCTACCCTCCTAGATAGGGTGAGGACGAGACAAGTATCTGCTTCAGAAGGCCCAGTACTATGGGAGTCAGTGGAAAGTGAGGGGCCTCATCCTGGGTGGACGATAGGAGATGATGATGTACTGCATTTCCGTGGATGAGTGTGGGTTCTAGGGGATACACATGAGGAGTTGATGCGGGTGTTTCATACTTCATCTTGAGCAGTTCATCCTGGAGTTACCAAGATGTATCGTGACTTGAGACGTCAGTATTGGTGGCTGAGTATGAATAGATATGTAGCTGGATTTGTTACGAGATGTTCCACCTATCAGTGGGTGAATGCAGAGCATCAGAGGCCAGCCAGACTATTATAACAGTTACCCATTCCAGGGTGGAAATGGTATGATGTCGTGATGGTCTTCATGACTGGGTTCCCGAGGTGACCTTGAGGCAATGATGTCCTGTGGGTTGTTGTGGATAGACTCACAATGGTAGCACACTTTTTTCCAATCAAGGAGACCTTCAATGTTGACGATATCGGGAACATGTATATCTGAGAGGTTGTATGTCTTCATGTTGTCCCTTGTTCTATTGTTTCAGATAGTAGTGCCCATTTTACATCGCATTTCATGCATTGTTTTCAGAGGGAATTGGGTACACAAGTGCTTCTAAGCATAGCTTACCACCCTCATATCGATGTCCAGTCAGAGCGTATGATATAGGTGCTAGAGGACATGTTGTGTGCATGCGTCCTAGACATTGGGGTTCATGGGAGAAGAATATAACCCTAGTCGAGTTTTCCTATAATAATAGTTTTCAGGAAACTATTGAGATGGATCCTTACCAAGATTTGAATGGTAGTCCGTGCCGATCACCTTTGTGCTGGATGGAGGTGGGTGAGGCAGCTTTACTGGGACCACGTCTCATGCAGGCGACTTCTGAGTAGGTCGAGTTGATTCAGAAGCGGATGGCTACTACACAGTCTCTTCAGAAATCTTATGCTGATCGCTGCAGATGACCTTTGGAGTTTCGTGGCCCGGGATCAGGTTTTCATTCATGTTTCACCATGCTTGGGACACAGGAGGATTAAAAGACAGGGTAAACATTAACAATGGTATGTGGGGACATTTGAGATTCTAGAGAGTGTTGGGTTGGTTGCCTATCGTTTGCAGTTACCATAGAGGTATTGGGTCTTACATGACATTCTCCATGTACCTCAGTTGCACCGTTATGATTCAGACTCGTCTCACGTCTTTCATCCAGAGGACGTTGAGCTTCAGATAGATGCATCCTTTGAGAATCATCTGATTCGTATATATAATTCCATAGATAAAGATTGCAAATATTGGATAAATAAAATTAGATATCAATTCACACATAATAGTGTCATTATAAAATCAATGAAAATGTGTTCTATAAAATATGTAGAAATTGAGTGATGAATCTCGTTACCAGTTAGAAACATTCACGTCAAATACCCTATATAAAAAAACAAAAACAATTATAAAAATATCCAAAATTATGATGGATATTTTATATAACATGTAAAATGTATTTATATACACCATATAATATAAATTAGGTCTATAACACTAAAAATTTCAAAAGAGAAAATAAATTAATATCAAATTCCTTACCTTGAGTCTACACATTGAATATATATCCTTCATCATGTACATAAAAGAATGATAAAAAATATTTATATTATAAAAATAATCATAGATTAATCCATTATCCTTAAATTATTATTTTTTATCTTATAGTAATGAAATAATTAATTTCATAATATGTTATGTCCATGTCAGGTGTTTTGGTGATATTTCATCCATAATATCAAAATGGATTCAGTACGCTGACCAAATTGAATGGGGTAATTATTAAATCCTTTACAGTAGATGAATAATTAAAAAATTATCATTTTTATATAAAAATAGAGATTTTAAATCTAATTGTTAAAGATGGTTATATAAAATGGACTATTATACAATCACGGATATTTTAGGACATACGTACGTAAGAGTAACAATTCCATTTTTCAATGATCATTATAGAAAGAAGGAACATGTTTATATATCTTTCAATAATGATTAAAAAATCCCAAATATCATATTATTTCATTCAAAAACATATAAATATATATCATCTATGTTCTATGGTTATGAAAAGTGAATGACATCACTTCATTGAGGTCGTAGTACACACGTACATAGAAACTGCATTATCATTTTTATGTGAATAAAAAGGTACAAAAATTTGAGTTTTATTATCCTCCTAAAATGATATATATTTTGTTAATATTATATATTTATAATAAATCGATATATATAACTATATATGATAGTTTTAAAAAAAATTGTAATGGTTCGTGAGGTGGTAGTTAGTTGTGCACACAAATGATATATTCCATTCCCTTTTTGTCGAGTTTAGACATGAATATATCCTTTCAATTAAGATAATAACATATCAGTATATTTTACAAACTAATATTGTTATATAACCTTGGTTGATTAATATTTGTAATAACATTAGAAACAAATAAATGAAAATATTTCGATAATAATGACATATCCTCTTCGAAAAACCACTTTTGTATTGCACCTTAATAACAATAATCATTACATTATTCCACAAATAATCCCTATATAACATGTTTTGGAACATTAATAATAGGTTTGAATATATATTATATGATAAAAATGGGGATTTCTGTGTGAAATAAGTAATCTGAAGGATGACATTTTATAATGGATGGGATGGGAAATATTTGAATTTTATAAAATATGAAGTTAATATAAATTATTTTTCAATTTCCAATTGATCCCATACTCAATTTTTTAATAGAGGGATTTAATGGGTCAAAATAATTTCAAAAAAAAAATTACACATGTTTTTAGAATGGTTAACCATAATACATTAGTTTTAACACATCATTACCCACATTCACAGTTGTCATGAAAATAAGGATTTTCTCACTTGGACAATTAATATAGTTACTATAAAAGGAAAATTATTATAAATGGATATTTTTTGATATTATAAACCCTATTATAATCTAATGTAAAAATATCATATTTTATATAATTTTACATCATTAAGAAAGATGTTATTTATTATAAAATATTATTATGGATAATTTATATAACTATTCATTACAATTAATTTATTAACATGGATACAACATGAAATTTAGAAACAAAGAATTAATTTCACCCAAACTATTATATATATATATATATATATGTATATGAAATTTATGGATAACATTAAAAAGGTCATGTTACATTACTTTTAATATTTTTAATATCAATTTTTTGGTTTTTTTGAGTATTTGAATAATTAGTACATTAGATTTTTGTATGAATTTAATTTAATTATTTACTCAATAATAATTAAAAAAATTATCATGATTGTAACGACCCAAAGATTCATTAATGGAAAATCCCTTTTGATCCAGTTAAATGTTTCTTTATGAAAAATATTTTTATAAGATGTCAACTTCTTTAAGTTTTACGTTAAGATTTGTGACCGTTACTTTTATAGCCACTGAACAGTGATCATCTGGGTAGTTTAAATATATGTCCTTAACGAACCAATTTTCTACTCAGACAAAGGAAGCGCTGGCCTCATCCAGTAGAATTGCCCCTTACGAAGCCCATTTGTCGGAGCTCGGAATGGAGGTGGCGTCTTTGGGCTTTGCCCTTGACCAAGACCAAGCTGAGCTTCATCAAGTCAAGCTCGAACGTGATCGTCTACGGGAAAAATAGAAGTTGATAGAGATCACCACTCGAGCGATGTTATCCGAGCAACCCCAAGAGTCTGTCACCATCGCACACCTCACCGTTAGGTCTTATGCGGCTATTTTAAGGGGTTATGTAACAAATAAGTAGAACCATGTTCATGTACATTATTTTTTTTATATAATAATGAATATAATTTCTAGTCATTTTTGATACATTGTAATTAATTTTTAAAGTACAAACGGTGTTTTTAGTTATTATTTAATTAAGAATTATATTTTATTAAATTAAAGGATTTTTTTAATTAAATAATATTTTAATAAAATATTATTATTAATGTTAAATTAATTTTTATTAAATATAAATGATCTTATAATTTTATGAATGCAATTAAAATTTTTATTAAAGTTTGAAAGCCATTTCTGTCAAAACCCGTGAAATTTTTATAAATGTCAGTTTTTATTTTAAAAGTGAAAATTCACATATTTAGAAAATTATTTAGATAAAATAAATATTATTTTTGGAATCAGCACGTCGAAATTATCCAACGGTGAATTTTTCATAATTTTCTGAGACAGTCAAATTTTTGGGTAAAAATTAAATACCATTTAAATATATAATGTGTTTTATGACATCATAATGACCCAATGGTGATGTAATAAAATACCATAATCCCTATGTTCGGCCAATATGTGTTTTATCATTAAAATAATGAGGTTTTGGGTTTGTTTTAATCACTTTTCAAAGCATTAATGGAGCCCTCAAGACTTATTCAACACTTTGCCTTTTTAAATTAATTTCCATGGGAGTGTGACTCACCTCCACATAAGCAACTCTAATTTTTTAATAAGTTTGGACCTTGGCCTTATAAAATATTATTTTCCTCTCTTTTTTTCCAGAAACCATGGGCAAATACCATGGGATGGTTTGTGGTTTGGATTATTTTAATATAAGGGGTCCCAAACCTAAATAATAAAGAATTCTCTCACCTTTCCTATATAAACCCACCCAAGCTCCCACTTCCTCCTCACTCAAAGCCCTTTAAGTTCGTCCAACCTCTGCCCTACTCTCTCTAGAATCCTCTCAAGGTGCCTCAAGCTCCCAAGAAGCCTCTCACAAGCCTCTCTCTAGCCTTTGGAAGCACACTTCCAAGTAAGGGTTTTTTCTTCCTTTCTCATTTTTGTCAATTTTCTTTAAGTTGTATTGCCCTTTTAATTTCATTTATGAATGTTGGGGTATGGTTTCGCACCTCTACCATACTGCCCTCTTATTGTTTGAATGATGGGAGACCCCTTTCTCTCTCATTAAATGCCTCCCATGTACACCCGTTACTATGCCGAAATTCCGAAAGGAACCTTTTTCTCCTCTTTTATATTCAAGCAATACTTTTGTATCATGAATCTAAATTCCATTTCAATTGTTGGGACATGTATCTATATGACCTTCTTACTGTCCATTACATGTAAATATGATGAGGAACCCCTTTCTCTCTCATTATATGCCTCCCATGTACACCCGTTACTATGCCGAAATTCCGAAAGGAACCTTGTTCTCCTCTTTTATATTCAAGCAATACTTTTGTATCATGAATCTAAATTCCTTTTCAATTGTTGGGACATGTTTCTATATGACCTTCTTACTGTCCATTACATGTAAATATGATGAGGAACCCCTTTCTCTCTCATCAGCCTTTTTTATGAATTCTTATGTCACGCCGTTACGCTGCCAAAATCACACCGATTTTCTAAGCCAATATCATTGTGTAGTGAATACCATGCCCATTTCTCCATCAAGGGTATTCACCTTTATGCACATTTACTTATTGATTGTAAAGTTTCATGTATGAATTCCACATTCCTTTATCGTGGAATAAATGATTATGTTTTATGAATCCATGTTTTATGATCCATGTGGCACACTTATGCATGAAATGAAATGTTTAAGAAGGGTGCGCCCTGATAGCGCTCCAATGCATTGGGTAAAGTATAGTATCATGATACGTCATGTGCAATGAGTGTTGACTCATGCTAATTCAAGTGCAACGAGGGTTTACTCGTGCTTCAAGTGCAATGAGGGTTTACTCATGCTCCATGTGCAATGAGCCTTGGCTCATGCTAATTCAATGTTAAGTGTTGCTGCCACATTTCCATGTTATGATTATCATGCTTTATCATGCCTTTATGTTCATGTCTCTCTTATGCTCTATTTATATTCCTATTGCCTAACATGTATTGTACTCCTCATGTTATTCATTATGTACTCCCTTACTGGGCTTTATAGCTCACCCTTTTATTATGCATGTCCTCAGGTTATCCCTTGCAATGCTAAGTACGAAGGAATGTAGTGGTCATGTAAAGGAAGTCTTCAATAAAGATGTTGTATTTCAAGTTTAAAGTATTTATGTAATGATCCTAAGCCCCAAAGACACTAAACCTCTCGATCTTCTTTGTTGGATCAAGTGAAGTTTTATGTAATAAAGCATGTTTAAGTTGTAATAAAAAGCAGGGTTGTCTTAGTTGGTATCAGAGGATAGGTTTAGTTATTTTTGGGATTAGGAAACCCTAGTAAAGCCTTAGATACAAGACTAAGAATAATAAAAACACCCCTAAATTTTGGTAAATACTAAGTAAGTGGTTTATCAAACAAATACATCCATGTCTGGATACGAGCAGGTAGAGGCGGCTCTGGCACAGATGTATCCTAGGGGTAAAACCCGAAAACACCGCTTTGAGCTAGACTCGAACGGGAACTGGTGCACGACAACGTGCCTTGCTGCACTCTTGGTTATGACACTCCCGGGGGATATGTTTTGATAAGTTCACAATCTTAGTATGAACCCTTATTAAGGGAAAAATGCCCCTAAGAATATATGTTAGAAGAAAGATCATGAAAAGCCTGGATTGAATCCTATAGACTCATGAGTTAAAGAGATTAAAGTTTATTTATAAGTCATCAACTTTTGTCTTTGGATTACCCTTTATGTGTTACCCCTAACTTTCCTTTTATTCCAGCCAATGGCCGGTAATAGGAGAACTCGGGCTAACAACCGTTGTGAAGATCAGTGTGATGATTGTACTAATGAGATGCCCAATCCGATGGGAGAGGGAATCACGAACTTTGTCACGCTTCTCTCTCAGCTAACTCATGTTTTGAATAGAAACACTGGTCAAGAGGAACGTTCAACCCCCCCTAAGAAAGAACAAGTCGCTATTGAAAGCTTCATGAGACAAAGGCCTCCTACTTTTAGTGGATCATCTGATCCCACGATCGCTGAACAATGGATCAACTCCATTGAGAAGATATTCTCCATCCTCCAATGCTCTGAAAAAGAGAAGGTTCTCCTGGCGGCTTATCGTATGGAGGGTGAAGCTGATCAATGGTGGACATTGATCAAAAATACGAAGCCTGAGGAGGAGATCGAGGCTTTGGAATGGAAGGTATTCCGGAAGATGTTTTTCGATAAATATTTTCCACGCACCCTCCGTCTTAAGATGGAAAGGGACTTCCTTTCCCTCAAGCAGAAAGATGAAGAATCTGTGGGAGCGTACGAGGAAAACTTCACAAGGCTTGCACGATACGCTTCCGGCTTTGTCGTTACCCCCGAATGCAAAGTTGACCGCTTCTTTGGTGGGTTGAAGCCTAGCTTGCGGAAAGCATTAGCGATCCGTGACTTTGACAGCCATGAGGAGATTGTCCGATGTGCCCTTAAGGTTGAAATGGAGATCAGAGAATCACAGGGGTATCATGGGGACAAGAAGCGGAAGGTGGACTTCAATGCTGGTGGTCCGATGGATAAATCCAACGGTGCTAAGAAATTCCAGCACCCCACTTGCCAAAAGTGTGGAAAGAAGCACCCTGGAAATTGCCTTAGGGGGACAAGAAAATGCTTCAAGTGTGGAAGAGAAGGGCACCTAGCTATTAACTGTCAGCAAGAAGGACCCGCGGCTGCGACGGAGGGGAGGAACGCTCCGTTCGAACCTCAACGCGTTGTTCAATGCTTCAAATGCAAAGAACCGGGTCATTTTGCGAATCAGTGCCCTAATCCAAGGGTTATCGGAGGCAATCAACAACCTCCAAGACAGCAAGGAAGAGCTTTTGCCATCACTTCTGTCGAAGTGAACCCCGACAACGAAGTGGTGACAGGTACGCTAGTTATTCATTCAAGAATAGCGAACGTACTTTTTGATTCAGGTTCTACGCATTCTTTTATATCTCAAAAGTTTAGTAGAATAATCCCTGCACCACCACAAATCATGGAAGTAAAGATGTCGGTGAGTACGGAAAATGGGGCAATCATTGCATCCCATGAGTATAAGTCCTCCCCTGTTATTATCTGTGGATTGAATTTCCCGGCGAACCTCGTCATACTCCCTTTGGTGGAATTTGATGCAATTCTTGGCATGGATTGGCTTTCCTTATATAGAGCCAACATAAATTGTCGGGAAAGGGAAATCACACTCCATATGGAGAATCGACCCCCGATTCTTTACAAGTGTCAGGAGGAAGATGAATCTCCTTTAGCTCCATCATCTCAAGTATGGATATTACTGCCTTATGAGCACGCATATCTGGCTCAGATGATTGAGTCCAAGGAAGAAACCACCCTTGAAGAAATGCCTATTGTGAGGGAATTCGCTGAAGTATTTCCCGAGGAACTTCCTGGTCTTCCTCCAAGAAGAGATGTTGAGTTCTCAATTGAACTTATACCTGGGGCACTACCAATATCCAAGACTCCATATAGAATGGCTGTGGTTGAGCTTGAAGAACTGAAGAAACAACTACAGGAGAATCTGGATAAAGGGTTTATACGCCCAAGTGCATCACCATGGGGTGCACCAGTCCTCTTCGTCAAGAAGAAGGATGGGTCAATGCGGCTTTGCATCGATTATCGTGAACTTAACAAAATCACGATAAAGAACAAGTATCCTCTCCCAAGAATCGATGACTTGTTTGATCAGCTGCGTGGAGCACAATACTTCTCCAAGATCGACTTGCGGTCGGGATATTATCAAGTAAGGGTGAAGAAGGAAGATATCCCCAAGACTGCTTTTCGTACAAGGTACGGGCACTATGAATTCATAGTAATGCCTTTTGGACTCACCAATGCTCCAGAAATATTCATGGACTTAATGAATAGAGTCTTTAGAGATTACCTAGATAAATTTGTGGTAGTCTTTATAGATGATATTCTAATATACTCCAAAACCAAGGAGGACCATGAGGAGCATTTAAGAACTGTACTGGAGACTTTGCGCAAGGAGAAGCTCTATGCCAAGTACAACAAGTGTGAGTTCTGGTTGAAGGAGGTCTCATTCTTGGGCCATATCATCACAAGCAATGGGATATCTGTGGACCCCTCCAAAACAGATGCAATTGAGGGATGGCCGAGGCCAACATCGGTAACTGATATCTGTAGCTTCTTGGGGTTAGCTGGATATTATCGACGATTTGTGAGAAACTTCTCACGATTGTCCAACCCTCTTACCAAGCTAACTCGAAAGGGAGTAAAGTTTGCTTGGAGTGATGAATGCGAAGAAAGCTTCAAGGAGTTGAAAAGGAGGCTTATCACTGCACCCGTGCTCACTTTACCCACAAGTGGGGAGCTTTTTGTGGTATTCAGTGATGCTTCGAAGAAGGGCTTAGGATGTGTGCTGATACAGAATGATAAAGTGATATCCTATGCCTCAAGACAGTTGAAAATCCATGAGTGAAACTATCCAACGCATGATCTAGAGTTGGCGGCGGTAATCTTTGCCTTGAAAATCTGGCGGCATTATCTCTATGGAGAGAAATGTGAGATATATACTGACCACAAGATTCTTAAATATATATTCACACAGAAAGAGCTTAATATGCGCCAGAGAAGATGGATAGAGCTCATAAAGGATTATGACTGTTCAATACATTACCACCCTGGGAAGGCGAACAAGGTGGCAGATGCCCTAAGTAGAAAGGATCCAGTAATTCTATCAATGATGAGAATTGAGAAGGATCCAATCTTCGTAGACTTGATGAATATGGACATGGGAATCATAAAGAAGGGAACATCATCAATCCTTTCACAAATGATTTCTCAACCATCTCTTTTGGAAAGGTTAAAGGATGCTCAAAAGGATGATGCGAGAATCCAAGAAAAAGTGGAAGCTATCAAAAAGGGAAAATCCTCAGAGTTTAATGTTAATGAAGAAGGAATTGTGCGGTTTGAGAAAAGACTATGTGTTCCATAAAGTTCGGAGCTGAAGAAGGAACTTTTGGATGATGCACATAGTTCAAATTTCTCTATTCACCCAGGGAGCACAAAGATGTATCGAGATCTCCGAGAAAACTTTTGGTGGGATAATATGAAGAAGGAGATCGCCGAATATACATCAATGTGCCTGGTGTGTCAGCAAGTGAAGGCAGAGAGGCAGAAGTCTAAGGGGATGATGCAACCATTTCCCATACCAGAATGGAAATGGGAGAACATCACCATGGACTTTGTCACCGGACTTCCAAGGACATCCAAAGCCAACACTGCAATATGGGTTGTTGTGGATCGTCTTACAAAGACTGCACACTTCATTGCTATTCGAGAGGGTTTCTCTTTGGATCAACTGGCACGGATATATATCAGGGAAGTGGTACGGTTGCATGGAGTACACTATCTATTGTGTCTGACCGAGATCCAAGATTTACCTCTAAGTTTTGGAAGAGTCTTCAACATGCTCTGAATACTGAACTGAACTTCAGTACGGCCTATCATCCTCAAACTGATGGCCAATCCGAGCGGACTATCCAAACACTTGAGGATATGTTGAGAGCATGATCAATGGACTTTAAAGGAGGATGGTATCAACATCTTCCTCTAGTTGAGTTCTCTTATAATAATAGTTTCCACTCGATCATCCAAATGGCACCATATGAAGCCCTGTATGGGAAAAGGTGTAGAACACCGGCATGTTGGGATGAGGTCGGTGAACGTAAGCTGCTTGGACTAGAAATGGTCAAAGAAATGGTGGAGAAGGTGAAAACCATTCAGCAGCATATCAAGGCAGCCCAAAGTCGACAGAAGAGTTATGCAGATAATCGTCGACGAGACCTTGAGTTTAAAGTCGGAGACATGGTGTTTTTACGCATATCTCCGTGGAAGAAGGTCATGAGGTTTGGAAAGAAAGGGAAGTTAAGTCCAAGGTACATCGGCCCATTCGAGATTCTTGATCGTGTTGGGGCTGTGGCCTATCGACTAGCACTTCCACCTACTATGGCCAAGGTGCATGATGTCTTCCATGTATCCCTCTTAAGGAAGTACATACCAGACCCTTCACATGTACTCTCTTCTGAGGTGGTACAATTAGAAGACGATCTTTCTTATGAGGAGCATCTAGTGAAGATCTTGGATCGTAGAGAAAAAGTTCTACGAAATAAGACAATGCCCCTCGTCAAGGTGTTGTGGAGAAACCACAAGTTTGAAAAAGCAACTTGGGAGTCGGAGGATATGATGAAGCTAAGTTACCCACATTTGTTTTAGTGTGGGAAAAGGAAAATTTCGTGGGCGAAATTTCTTAAGGGGGGAATGTTGTAACGACCCAAAGTTTCATTAATGGAAAATCCCTCTTGATCCAGTTAAATGTTTCTTTATGAAAAATGTTTTTATAAGATGTCAACTTCTTTAAGTTTTACGTTAAGATTTTTGACCGTTACTTTTATAGCCGTTGAACAGTGATCATCTGGGTAGTTTAAATATAAGTCCTTAACGAACCAATTTTCTACTCAGACAAAGGAAGCGATGGCCTCATCCAGTAGAATTGCCCCTTACGAAGCCCATTTGTCGGAGTTCAGAAAGGAGGTGGCGTCTTTGGGCTTTGCCCTTGACCAAGCCCAAGCTGAGCTTCATCAAGTCAAGCTCGAACGTGATCGTCTACGGGAAAAATGGAAGTTGATAGAGATCACCACTCGAGCGATGTTATCCGAGCAACCCCAAGAGTTTGTCACCATCGCACACCTTACCCTTAGGTCTTATGCGGCTATTTTAAGAGGTTATGTAACAAATAAGTAGAACCATGTTCATGTACATTATTTTTTTTATATAATAATGAATATAATTTCTAGTCATTTTTGATACATTGTAATTAATTTTTAAAGTACAAACGGTGTTTTTAGTTATTATTTAATTAAGAATTATATTTTATTAAATTAAATGATTTTTTTAATTAAATAATATTTTAATAAAATATTATTATTAATGTTAAATTAATTTTTATTAAATATAAATGATCTTATAATTTTATGAATGCAATTAAAATTTTTATTAAGGTTTGAAAGCCATTTCTGTCAAAACCCGTGAAATTTTTATAAATGTCAGTTTTTATTTTAAAAGTGAAAATTCACATATTTAGAAAATTATTTAGATAAAATAAATATTATTTTTGGAATCAGGACGTCGAAATTATCCAACGGTGAATTTTTCATAATTTTCTGAGACAGTCAAATTTTTGGGTAAAAATTAAATACCATTTAAATATATAATGTGTTTTATGACATCATAATGACCCAATGGTGATGTAATAAAATACCATAATCCCTATGTTCGGCCAATATGTGTTTTATCATTAAAATAATGAGGTTTTGGGTTTGTTTTAATCACTTTTCAAAGCATTAATGGAGCCCTCAAGACTTATTCAACACTTTGCCTTTTTAAATTAATTTCCATGGGAGTGTGACTCACCTCCACATAAGCAACTCTAATTTTTTAATAAGTTCGGACCTTGGCCTTATAAAATATTATTTTCCTCTCTCCTTTTCCAGAAACCATGGGCAAATACCATGGGATGGTTTGTGGTTTGGATTATTTTAATATAAGGGGTCCCAAACCTAAATAATAAAGAATTCTCTCACCTTTCCTATATAAACCCACCCAAGCTCCCACTTCCTCCTCACTCAAAGCCCTTGAAGTTCGTCCAACCTCTGCCCTACTCTCTCTAGAATCCTCTCAAGGTGCCTAAATCTCCCAAGAAGCCTCTCACAAGCCTCTCTCTAGCCTTTGGAAGCACACTTCCAAGTAAGGGTTTTTTCTTCCTTTCTCATTTTTGTCAATTTTCTTTAAGTTGTATTGCCCTTTTAATTTCATTTATGAATGTTGGGGTATGGTTTCGCACCTCTCCCATACTGCCCTCTTATTGTTTGAATGATGGGAGACCCCTTTATCTCTCATTAAATGCCTCCCATGTACACCCGTTACTATGCCGAAATTCCGAAAGGAACCTTTTTCTCCTCTTTTATATTCAAGCAATACTTTTGTATCATGAATCTAAATTCCGTTTAAATTGTTGGGACATGTATCTATATGACCTTCTTACTGTCCATTACATGTAAATAGGATGAGGAACCCCTTTCTCTCTCATTATATGCCTCCCATGTACACCCGTTACTATGCCGAAATTCCGAAAGGAACCTTTTTCTCCTCTTTTATATTCAAGCAATACTTTTGTATCATGAATCTAAATTCCTTTTCAATTGTTGGGACATGTTTCTATTTGACCTTCTTACTGTCCATTACATGTAATTATGATGAGGAACCCCTTTCTCTCTCATCAGCCTTTTTTATGAATTCTTATGTCACGCCGTTACGCTGCCAAAATCACACCGATTTTCTAAGCCAATATCATTGTGTAGTGAATACCATGCCCATTTCTCCATCAAGGGTATTCACCTTTATGCACATTTACTTATTGATTGTAAAGTTTCATGTATGAATTCCACATTCCTTTATCGTGGAATAAATGATTATGTTTTATGAATCCATGTTTTATGATCCATGTGGCACACTTATGCATGAAATGAAATGTTTAAGATGGGTGCACCCTGATAGCGCTCCAATGCATTGGGTAAAGTATAGTATCATGATACGTCATGTGCAATGAGTGTTGACTCATGCTAATTCAAGTGCAACGAGGGTTTACTCGTGCTTCAAGTGCAATGAGGGTTTACTCATGCTCCATGTGCAATGAGCCTTGGCTCATGCTATTTCAATGTTAAGTGTTGCTGCCACATTTCCATGTTATGATTATCATGCTTTATCATGCCTTTATGTTCATGTCTCTCTTATGCTCTATTGATATTCCTATTGCCTAACATGTATTGTACTCCTCATGTTATTCATTATTTACTCCCTTACTGGGCTTTATAGCTCACCCTTTTCTTATGCATGTCCTCAGGTTATCCCTTGCAATGCTAAGTACGAAGGAATGTAGTGGTCATGTAAAGGAAGTATTCAATAAAGATGTTGTATTTCAAGTTTAAAGTTTTTATGTAATGATCCTAAGCCCCAAAGACACTAAACCTCTCGATCTTCTTTGTTGGATCAAGTGATGTTTTATGTAATAAAGCATGTTTAAGTTCTAATAAAAAGCAGGGTTGTCTTAATGATGATGATTATAGATAATTTCATTTCAATGTAATATTTATAATAGAAAATATATTATTCTTATCTCCTTATAAAAGAATATTATAGTCACTAGAAACAAGATTGTGACATTTTTACTTTCCATTACATAAAATTTTATAGAGTTTATAATTACACTCAACATGTGGAAATGGGTATATAACCATATATTGGTTTATTATGAATGATATAGACTCATAAAATAAAAATAATTATTGTTTTAGGGTTTTTAGCCTTTATCAAATTATTTTTAAACATTATTACACAATTTACCATTTACAATGGTAAAACAAATTACAATGGTTACTATTCAAAATACCAAGAAATAAAAGGTGAATATTTACTAAATATGGACCCAATAATTCTAAATATGGAATCCATTTTTCATAATTAAAATCATAAATGTAATATAATTTAAATTTATACTAATTTATAAGACGTGAAATATAAATCTAATCTGAAAATTCCTATTCAATTGAAAAATATAATTATTTTAAATTAATGTATAAAATTCATTTAAAAACCCAAAATTGGATTAGTTTTAATCAAATGGATTTAATTAATTTTTAAAATTACTCTACAAATTAACATTTCACATTATAAATACATTACGATAAAGTACAGTATTCAAAAAAATCAATACTTTCACAATTTGCATAAAAATAATATACATCATATAATATCAAAATATCACCATATGATAATTTAAATATACTACTTTAAAAAATGATACCATTTTTAACCAATAAAATTTACAAAATTTATATAAATTACATTCAATATTTTCATAAAAAAAATTAAAATCATTTTTGAAGATAATGTATTTTTGAATAATAAAATGGAATAACATAAACAAATGAGTTCTTATTTCCTAGGAAACAAAAAAATAATTTATATTTATTATAACCTTCATATAAATTTGAAAATTTCGTTTTTCCTATTCAAAGACACCAATTTTATAGCCAGGTTATAATAATCATAATTACATAATTATATTTTGCATTTTGATTATCCTCAGTGTTTTGTATCTTATACAATAATGGACATAGTTGTTCCATAAAAATCAAGTGATATTACACTTATTGAACATTAAAATCATTTAAAATAACTATCTGTGTTTGGAAATATTTCAGTCTAGAGACTCTCAGATATGCTTAAAGGAAATAATATTGAATGAGGTAGGTGGTCCTTGAATATCTCCCTAATTTTAGAAAAAAAAATCATGTATCTTTTTTTATGAGGTATATAAAATAAACAAAATTGAAATAGAATTTAAAATTAACCAATTAATTTTACATAATAATGATAAATGTAATAGTTTTATGGAATTTGATTAACCCATGGTCACTATAATAATTTCAAAGCCATCGATTGATAATGAATTTATAATTAATATGTTTCATAAACTAATCTTACCCTTGAGGGATGTAATTTCTATACATGAGTGACATTAAACATTTTGTAGGTTTCTTTTGTCACTCCAGAATAAGAAAGAGTTATAAATTCTAAAAGCTAGGTTAGGTATAGTTCATACATATCCATTAGTTTCTTTATTTCCATTGCATTACTGAACTATATATTGGGGTGGTTGATCCTTCCTTATCTATAATTGATCTCTATGTAGAGTATTCCACAGAAACGACTGTGTAATTGTTCAGTGATAGAGGACTAAACTAACATTACATTTGAAATGATATAGGATTAATTCTATATATCAAATGATATGATGAATTAAAATTTCCCAAAATGTGGATTAGTCCATGATATGATCCAAATCATGTAAAGTAATGTTATTTCCACAAGGTGATATAAGTTGGAAATATAGATGTTGATATGATTTCCAAATGTCCTATGAGAATTCAATGGTCATGACATAACATGTGAGATCATAGTAATTAATATAGTATCATGTAGAACAACGATTGATTTAATGCAGGGAGGCTATCATAGTGGTTTCATGGTACAAATATAGTAATTCATCTAAGATGCATTTTTGAGAGGCCATAATAGCGTATTTATTCTATGTTTGGGCATGCAACCAACCTCTAATTAAAACATATGAGGTTCTTGTGGATGGGTATGAACCTTGTTGTATGATATAATATGTTCTCGGGATAGAATATTCCATATGGTACATTGGATATGTGTCTATATGTGCGTGTGTTATATATGTGATATATGATGTTCCATATGAGTTATAATTTTCAGGATTATATGTTATATGGAATCAATATTTGACGAACCACTATGTATTAGTGTTCTAATAATGATATTGGGTTGTGGATTCTCCACTATGTGGATTATAAGTATTGATTTGAAGTGGGGGATGTAACAATTCTAATGGATGGTATGTGATTTGTCTTAGTATGCGATATTAAAACTGTGAGGATGGTATATGAATATAACTATTATGATATTTGACCCCCAATTTGGATGATATATGATGGCTCTATATAGGATATGAAACCTGAATATGTATGTGTTATTCTACATTAGGGGTGGATGCATCCACTATGTAATTGTTGTCTTGGAGGCGTTTTATATAGGGGATGTGATCTAATGGGTTTATAATATAATTGGTTTCAATGAGAGATTACGCCGTGGTGTATGTATCATGATTTTATGGTTATGACATTGTTCTTATAGGTTATAGTATTTTAGTTTATATGGATGTAAATGATTCCCTGTTGGTTATAATACTTCTGGTTTGGCGATAAGACATGGTTACCCTTGGTTGATGATACATATGGTTCTATGGAAGTTCTTTGTTCTATGAGGGGGTGTGCATTATTATCAAAAATTTCTGACATAATATGGATGTAGTATTCATAACAAGGGTTGTAATGACATGGGAATTCCATATAATTATATTTAATTATATGTAATTATTTTGAGACTGCGAAATTTGTTGATACGTGATTTTGAGGCTTGAAGTGCCTAGATCAAATTTATGAACATTTTTAAGGTATGTTTAATAAACATGCGAGCAGGATTTCCGAAAATTTTAATATGTTCTCTAATTAAAAGTCCAAGGGAACTATTGAACTCACATTTTCAGGATTCTTTTAGGTGCGGGTTAACTTTGACCAGAAAGGGTTGGACAAAAAAGTTTTGTTTTGGAATTTTTAAATCATAACAAAATAACTCTTTGAGTGTTTATATTCTTTTCTCCAACCATTGAGAAACAGTTTGATATACTGAAGTTTAAAGACGTACATTGAATGGTGGTCATTTAATAATTCATTTCTTTGGTTTTTTATCCACAAAACCCATTTAGTAATAGGTTCATTAATCAAGGCTCATTAATGAACCACATTAATAAACTCAACGTCAAGATGATTCTCTTTTTATTATTCAATCCATTAGAGAATGAATTAATTAATGTGGGGGAAACATATAATGAGATTTTGAAGACATCTGCCTCTAACGACGTATGTATAATGAACGTCGATTGTTGGATGATATGATCGGAAGACCAACCAGTGGCGATGAAATCCAATGAACGAGGAATTTCAATGAACATGGAATTCCTCCCTCACCCACAATGTATTCAACTGAATATGAGTAAAGGATTTATTTGAACTAAGTGTGTAATGAATCCTCTTATCCTGATCTTATAAAATACAATGAAGGCGGATCATCCAACTAATGGATTTATTCGCAACTCATTCATTCTTGTGGTAGGTTGTTATAGGCTCATGAATAGAGGTTTTTCTTAATCTATATGATTATTGTTATCACCACCATTATTAAATGCTAACATGGATGGTGCGGTCGGATCCAAACAAGGTCGTGACCCTTCACCGATCTTTGTGGTTGAGTTCTCTTTGTGGGTAACTGTACTATGTGGTGACAAATGGGTTTCGTGGGCTTCATGGTGAAGGCGGTGACTCGAGAGGCACATATACATAGATGGGATAAAAAAATAGACCAACATAGCATCTCTGGTGGCCAGTAGAAGGTGTCGTTGGTGCAGAACCACCATTGTTGCGGCACCAGCGACTGTCGGTGGTGGCCTTTCCACACTGGCTGCATACAGGAGGTGGTGCCCGTAGGGATTGTGGCGGTGAAAGGCGACAGACTCTCACCAGCCGCGTGGAGGTTTATCGACCCACTCGACGGACGTGAGAAATGGCCAGCTCGTGCTGGCCACTATGGGGGCACCGGGTGGTTCCCACTAGCGCTTCTAGATGGAGAAACTGGACACCCCACATCTAGTCTAGTGCAACTGGCCCGCACCACATTGGTTGAGTACAATAGGTGGGTCGCACCCTCCTAGGAAAATAGGGCCACCTGCGGGTTGGACCGGCCCGTCGGGCCGGACCTTCCACATGGATAGACTAGGGGACCCAACTGTCCAGCTAGGCTAGACCCTAACCGAAGCAACTATGAACCCTCGGGCTAGGTCGGGTCGGTCAGACTATGTGGGATCAGACAAGGACCAGACTATCCCTATTTCACTAAAATGGCTATAACTTGCAAAACAGGTGTCTGATTGATGACCCATTTGCGGCGTTAGGACCCTTGAAACGAGGTGGTCCATTTTAAGTACATCACATGAGTTTTATAATAAGTTGGATTAAGGCCCAGTTATATTGGACTTGAATCCAACTGGTCCCTATTTACCGTTTTGCCTATATCTTATAGACCGGACATCCGATTGATGCACCGTCTGTTACATTGGATCCCTTAAGACGAGATGATCCTTGTAGTTACTTATATATGAGACTTTGTGGTTATTGATATATGACTGGAATCTTGAATAGAAGACCCTCTAGAAATCAAGAATTATATGTTAGGAAATCTAGTGGATGGATGTAGCGTGATGAAGGAATAATGATCCTCTATTGGTCAGTGCTTAGTGATCCTCTGTGGGTCAACACCTAACGATATTCTTTGGGTCATTATTTAGAAATCTATGTGGGTGAATACCTATCTATTCACTGTGGTATATCACTTAGTGATCCTTTTTGGGCCAGCACCTAACGATCCTATGTGGGTCAACAACTAGCGACCATGTGTTGTCTAGCAGCAAAAGCCTCTCGACAAAATAATATTAAATTGATTAATGACTGATCATATTTCTTTGTGTTCATTAATTTGTAGACCTATTGTGATATGTATTTTACCTTGTTTAATGTGATTGAGATCATTCTATGTAGTTTTTCCTTGTGGAATTTTCTGAGACCTCTGGGGGTCCGGGGTCCCTACTATGTATTGATATACCCACCCCTTCACACATTTCACCTTCACCATGTTGGGTCTTCGATAGATGAAACACAACATGACTAAGAAATTGGAGAGCCATGGATAAACAGTACCTGGAGGGGACTGATTGACATGCTGAGCTGGAGTGACAAGCTATTTCAACCCTTCAGGTAGGATCCTTGGCACACAATTCCTATTGCTTGTTTTCCTATTTTTGAACTATGCTTTCAGTTGGGATTGTATATTGGAAACATTTACATTTAGTAGAGACATTTGTTATCATTGTTGGGTTTTAGTGCTGGTTATACTAATCCTTTTCCTTTGTGTTTCTATTGTGTGTCGTGTTCCCAGACTATGGTTTTACATTTATAAATAATATTCATACCCTTTTTTGAATTTTAATTTCTAGTGCAATTCAACATCCCCTAGCCTATGAAAGGTGGGATTGGGGTAGTCACAACAAGGGCCCCGGGGGTGGGTTATGAAAATTTGGAATCAATGGTCGGTTGGTTCTACCAGAAGAAATATGAGTATGTATTTTCTATGGAAAAAATATGGTTATGTGTTTTTGGATAAGTTATCAATTTGGGGAGTCTGTGCAGTGGTCGAAATATCCATACACCAGGACAATGGATTTTTTTCCAACTCGTTACACTAAAACACTAGTTTCATGTGTTTTTAAAATGGTTTACTTTTGATCAATTTTCTATCATCTCACCAATAATAACATACTGATTATGTTGCATCGGTTTCTCTACGATATGCCTCCATGTAGGCAACCAGTATGGATTCCAGTGAGAATTCATGATAATGTCCCACCGAGCGATGATGCGTTGGTTAAGGGGCCCTATTACAATGATAGTACCTTTGGGTGGTGATCTAAAAACTCCACCACTAGCAGGACAATAGTTTCCCCTACCCCACAAGAAGACAATGCACGCCGACTAAGCGTGTTGCATGTGTTCTAGATAAAGAGGCCCATGTGGTTTCGAGGTGAGATAGATCTACAGGCAACCGAGGAATTGATGGAGGCTGTGGAATGAGGTTTGGGATTGGGTGAGAGACCAGCAAATCAGATATTGATCCTTGCACCTAGTATTTTTTAAGGAACAATAGGGATGTGGTGGAGCATGAGGCACTAGAATCACTAGGAGATGAATCATTCCAAGTTGGACATTGAGAGCCTCTTTAGGACTGAGTTCATACCATAGACTCTACCCTTTGTGCAAATTCAGTAGCTTTTATACTTATAGTAAGATATCTTAATAGTTGACCATTACTCAGTGAGATTTATTGACCTCTCCTGCTACTCCATCGATACGTTACGAGACCCTTTCTTTATGGCTTAGGCCATGGAGTTGGTTCACCAACGAGAGATTAGAGCATCGATGATTTCTATCAACATTCTGGCATAGGATGGAGTGCTAGTGAAAGACCTAATGGTGGAGATATTCCTAGTTGATTAGGCACCAATAGTGAGAGCCACCACAAGATGAAAGGTGGACAAGTCATCTTCAGTATGAAGTCGACATATGATGTAAATGCCCAAATGGAACAGACCATCTAGAGGATGAGCCCAAAATACAGGGTCAGAGGTGTGGAGCTTGCAATGCAGAGGAGTTCATATGAGGGCTAATGTTTATTAATCATGTGGTGGATAGGTGCACATGGGTCTCAATTATGTGACTACCCGCATGGATGAAAAATATGCGGTTGAGGGACCACCGAGAAAGTGGTAGAGGTTCGAGCGAGGAGGATTGCAAGGCAGAAGTCTTGGAAGAGGAATAGACTATGCAGCAAGCAGTGGGAAACTATTTGAGTTACTACCACTACCCCCTCCATGTGGTCCACCCCAACCATTAAGAGATGGTGGACAAGGAAGAGATCAATATCAGGGGCAGAGTCCTATGACCAAGGTGCTCTAGAGATGATTCGAGATACAATTTGTGTCTACTCCACCCTAGTTTCAGTTCTTATTAACACATGTCTTAGTCACTATTTAAATTCCACAGATCATGTTCGAAGATCAGAAATTCTAATAGAGCCTTTGGAGTGATCCTTACGATTAGAGACTCCTACGAGAGTGGATTTGATGATTACCCATAGATGCGGGTAGTGTGATAATACTCTATTTGGAAAGAGGTTCATTGAGATCTCCAACTAGTAGTGTCGAGGACATAAGATGTCATCACTGTTTTGGACTAGTTATCCATGTTCCATGCTCATATCCACTGTTTTAGGCACAAAGTGTGGTGTGTCAATGTGGATGGGACCAGTTTTTTCTTTCATCAGTGGGATGGAAACCATTGCAGTACGTGATTGACTTTCTCAGAGTAGGGTGAAACAGATCACTCATCAGTTGTCCAGCCTCACCCTCGGTGTAGTAGACGAAAGAAGTCTGAGATAACATATTGTAGTGGACCAGTACATAGAAGTATTCATGAAGATGTTTTGGAACTGACTCTTTATAGAGAGGTAGACTTCGACATTGGCATATACCTGGGGATGACATTGATATGTACACCACCAAATCAGATGTCTCCCATGGATCATCATGAGTTGAGGGATTAGTTGGAGGACTTGCAAAGGATGCAGATGTGAAGAACTAGTGTTTCTCCATGGGAATCCCCAATATTGTTCACCTAGAATGATGATGGGAGAATGAGGATTTGCATGGAACATCGGCATCTGAATCAGGTGACCATGAAGAACAAGTATTCTCTGCAAATGATTGATGACCTCTTTGATCAGATGAAGGTAGAATGATGGCTTTCAAAGATATACCTCAGATTAGGCTACCATCATCATTGGGTGTCAGATTAGGACGTATCAATGATAGCCTTCAGATGTCGGTATGGACACTACAAGTTCGTGGTGATTCCTTTTACTGTGAAAAAAACTCTAGCAGTGTTCATGAGTGACATGAATAGTATAATCCAACCTTACCTCGATCTCTTCTTGGAGGTTTTCATTGATGAAATTTTTTTGTACTCTGCGTCGGAGGATGAGCATGCCACACAACTGCTGATAACTCTGGATACACTATGAGAGCACCAGCTTTATGATAAGCTCCGAATGTTCTAGTTCTGGATACTGTAGGTCCACTTCCTTGGACATGTCATCTCAGATGTTAGTGTTATGGTGGATCCGGTAAAGATAGAGGAAGTGCAAGAATGGGATCCACCTACTAGTGTGATTGAGGTGTAGAGTTTCTTGGGGTTTCTTTGGTACTAACAAATATTTTTACCTGACTTTTATAGTGTAGAATCACTATTTTCATCGTTTAACAATGAAGGGATAACCCTTATTGTGGATGAAGAGATCACAACCGTGTTTCCAAAAGCTGAGGCTAATACTGAACACTACCCCCATCTTGAGGATACTGGAAAAAGGCATTGGGTCTGTAGTCTACTATGATGTATCAGGGACCAAACATGTACATGTATGTTTTAAGAGTTAGCAGTGATCACCTACGGATCACGAAAGCTAAGGAAACATGTGTTGAAATATGCGGCCAATGACCTGGACCTAGCAGTAGTAGTATTATCATTGAACATGTGGCGTCAATGCGTGATGGGTGAATTGTTTACTATATTCACTGATCAAAATAGTATCAAGTATATAATCTCATAGAAGGACCGGATCTGGAGACAGTGGTGATGGTTGGGGGTTCACTAGGACTATGACATTGAGATAGTCTAAACTCTTGGGAAGGGGAATGTAGTAGCAGACACACTCAACATGAGGTTGGGTCTATAGCTACTGAGTGAAGTGACAGAGTATCTAGCTGTATTTCAAATAACTTTTGTGTAGAGTGATGGTTTAGTAAATCTTCAATTTATGACTGTCACTCCCCTCTACCTCTGCTATTTCAGGAGGCATAGCTTGGAGACCATGACTATGAGGCACGACATGCTTAAATATCCTCAGGATAGCTTACTAATGGATTTTCTATAGGTGGAGAGCACATAATTAAATTTAGAGGAAGGATCACGGTACCATTGATGTTTCAAGGGTAGTTATTGAGGGGGTTCCACTTATCCCCAATTAGTGGTACATTCTATTTTGGAACGATGTTCTAGGAAATCCGACGATAGTACTGGTGGCCAGGGATGAAGAAAGTAATGGAAGAGTTCATTTCTCGATGCCTCACTTATTATCAAGTGAAGGCCAAGAATATGGTTCTAGTAGGCTTAGTACGTACACTAGAGGTACTAGAATGGATGTAGGTTGGTATCTTTATGGACTTCTTGATTAGGTTAGCACTCACATATAGGGGTCGCGACTCTATCTGAGTGATCATTCACTGAGAAAACATGTATGCCCATTTTATACCCATCTGAGAGAAGGGGTTAGTAGAGGGATTGGGATGCCACTATGTCCAAATGATAGTACGGATTCACAGGATACCTTCAACAATAGTTTCAGATCACGATTATCGTTTCACATCATAGTTTTGGAAGGGGTTACATGATTCATTCAATACTCAGAAACCCATGAGAACCACCTTTCTCCCTCAGATAGATGGTCAGACAATAAAGACCATATAGATTCTATAGTACATGTATCATGCTTATGTCCTTGATTTTGGCCTCATTTTGGGGGATCAAATGACCCTGATGGAGTCTGCCTACAACAATAAATATCACTCCACCAACAGCAAGGCACCGTTTGAGGCCTTATAAGGGGGAACATACAGATCAAACCTATTCTAGAAAAACATAAGTGTGTAAGAACTTATGGGTATATTGTTTTTATGGACATCCTTTGAGAAGGTGTTGATCATCAATGAGTAGATGATGACTGCACAAAATATGCAGAGGTCTTATGCTGACCGAAGACAACGTCCCTTGGAGTTCATGGATGGAGGCCATTTATTCCTATGGGTCTCACTCCGTTAAGGATTGTGGAGTTTTGGTTGGGGAAGAAATCTATCTATAAAGTTTATTAGACCATTATAGATTATCAGCAGACTTGGAAATGGGGTATACCACATAGCTCTTCTCCCACAGATTCATCAGTGGATGAATTTTTCAAAGTGTTGCGACAGAGATGATACGAGCATGATCCGTCACACGTTATCGAATGGGGCAAACTTGAAATTAATGATGGGGTGACATTTGAATAGTTACTATTGAATATATAGGATCATCATGAACATGTCCTTTGTGGATGGTCGATTCCTCTAGTGTGAGTTTGGTTGCTACACAAAAACCTCCAGGAGATCACATAGTTGCGGGAGGATCAAATTTTTTCTTAGTACTCGCATATTTTTTCATATCATTTGTTCTGACTTTTGCGAATGTAAATCCCTAAGGTAGGGAGAATGTAATGACCCATAAATTCCATAATTTTTTTAAAATTATGGGGAAATTTTTTGAGACTCAAAAATTCAATGGAATGAGATTCCAAGGCATAGAGAGCCCAGAAAAACATCTTTATCTTTTATGTAGGTAAGTTCAGTAAATATGTGAGAGGGATATTCTATCATTTGAACTAGTGCACATATTGAACATATGAGGGCATCGTTGAATTTGCAGCGCCGAGATTCTCTAAGGAAAATCGTAAACATGTCCCAAAATGGTCGGATGAAGAAGTTATGTTTTGGAATTTTCGAAAATAAAATCAAATAACGCTTTGAGTTATTTTATTCTTCTCTCCAACCGTTGAGAAATGGTTGAAAAAACTATAGTGTAAATGAGGGTCATTTAAATACATGTTTAATTTGTATGTGTAATTGATATGCCCATTTAAAAAATGAAACATTAATAAAAGTTCATTAATGAACCACATTAATGAACAAAATCTCAAGATCACTTTATTTATATTATCAAATCCATTGGTGAATGAATTAAAAAATGTGGGAGAATCCTCTAACGTAGTGACGATGACATCTACATCCAATGAATAACAAATAATGAATGTCGATCATTGGATAATTTGGCATGCAGATCGACCAGTGGCGACGAATGGAAATAAACATGAAACATCAACGAATGTATAATTCCTCCCTCTCCCACAATAGATTCAAAAAACTCCATGTTTTGGATTTAATTTCTTGATGTTTTTAATTATTCCACCTATCTCAATCTGGAAAAATACAATGAATATGAAACAGCCAACTAACAGGTTGATCTTCGACTCATTCATTCATGTGGAGTTTGTTGTGGGGTCTTGATATGTGGTTTTTCTTAATCTATATGATTATTGTTTTCTCCCCATGATTAAATTCTAATTTAGAGGGTGAAGGCCAATACGAATAAGCCCTTGACCCTTTGCGATCATAAGTGCTAAGAGTTCTTCATGAGCAACAGAGCAACGTGGTGGTAAGCAGTTTAGTGGGTTGATAGTGAAGGTAGTCACATGAGAGGCTAGTATGGACATGCACGATTGAAAATGGACCACCAAAGCATCTCTGGTGGACTATAGAAGGTGACACAAGAGACAAACCGTGTGGAGGATGCATCAACCATTACACCCATCGGCCCTATGGTGGAAAGAGGTGGCCTACTCTCATCAGCCGCATGGAGGATGAGTGGCTCAATCGAGTCTCTAGGAAAACACATGAAATGACCATCTCATGTCGACTACTATGGGGAGATGGCGTGGTGCATGTTGGCACCTTTAGCTTGATGAATCAGACGCTATATGTTCGTTCCATTATAACCAGCCCCCACCATGAGGGCCAAGTTCATCAGGTGGGACACGCCACTAGTTGGGCAGACCCGGCAGCCTGGCCAGACCTGCCACCATGTCAGACTAGGGGATGCAACAGACCAGTTGAGCTGGACCATTACTGGACACCCTCTAAACCCTTAGTTCGGGCCAGGTCGGTATGTACATGTCGAACCAGACCGTGATTTGACCATGCCTGTTTCACTAAAATGACAATAGATCACAGACTGTGTGTCTAATTGAAACATTTTCTAGGACATGAGGACCCTTTAAACGAGGTGGTCCTTTTGAGATACATCACTTGAGTTTTTTCAGAATTCAGAGTATGTCTGTGTTGGATCAAACTTGAATCCAATGGAGCCCTATTTACATTTTTTTCTATATCATTCAAACTGGGCGTCCAATTGACGAACTGTCTACTGCATTGGAACCCTTACGAAATGTTGGTAATTGGGTTTTCATATTTGTTAGACATTGTGGTTGTTGATATATGACCCATAGCTTGAGGAGAAAACCCTCCGGAAATCAAGAGTGATAAGTGAGGGAATCTGGTGATGGTCTATAACATGATGAAGGTATTACGATCCTCTGTGGATGTCTTAGGAATAAGATAAATACCATATAAAGAGAAATTATATTTTATGAAATCACAAGGACAAAAAAGTGATGTAATAATTAATATAAATTGGATAAATGAACAAATATATGGTTTTCATTTACAATAATATTATATCATGTTTACATTATTTATATTCTAAACCCATTATGAATCCTACAAAACATATAATATATTTTTGGATTTTAAAATAATTTCTTAAAGGATTTGACCAACCTCCATTTCAACAATGGTAATATTTATATATTTTGGGCCCCTTCCCTTATAAAATAATGTACACCATTACCCATTTTATATAAATATGGAAAAAACAATGGGATGTTTGGTTGTTTTGGAAATTTTATTATGTATATTCCAAAACATAAAAAAAATCTACCTCTTTTTCAATATAAATCTACAGATGATCCCATTTATCTTCACTCATATTCCTTTTATATGAACCAAACTCTTTTTCTACTCCCTATATTATTTTCTAGGAACCTATTCTTTCAATAATCCACTTCTATGCCATTGGAGTCACACATTCATGTAAGTGATCTTTCACTCTCCTCTTTTATCAAGCACTCCTTTTATGTTAGGTAGTTTAATAAACATTCACTTTAGATGGGATATAATATTCCATATTGTTGTACATCTCGAACCCCTCGTTGTTTGATTTTCATGATCACAATCACCTTATTACTTGTCTAACATTGTTTTAAGTGTTTTTGTTTTATAGGAAAAAGATTGCCAAGGAAATGGGCCATGAAGCAAGTCTAGTGGACTGAAATTCAGTCCACCGGCCAACCGGTGTGATAGCACCGGCCAGCCGGTGGACCTGGCAGAGGCATTGCCCACTGCCAGGTTCCACCAGTCAGCCGGTGGCTCTGTCACCGGCCAGCCGGTGGCACCCAGACTGAACAGGGTTTGCTACTGCGGCACCACCGGCCAGCAGGTGGCTCTGGCACCGGTCGGCCGGTGCTGCCTGGGCAGAAGGACTTCTCAACATCCAAGGCACCGGCCAGCCGGTGGCCCTGCACCGGCCAGCCGGTAGACCAGTCAAACTAGCCGTTGGCTTTGACCAGTCAACCCT
Organism: Viscum album; assembly: GCA_963277665.1. Classification (NCBI taxonomy): domain Eukaryota; kingdom Viridiplantae; phylum Streptophyta; class Magnoliopsida; order Santalales; family Viscaceae; genus Viscum; species Viscum album. Next base: position 1,349,350,878 of record OY728147.1, on the reverse strand, counting down.
CTTTTGGCCTCCAACGGCTCCGAGGCCTTTTCCAACGACTCCGAAGCCTCCCCAAGGGTTCCATGCCTATAAATAAAGGCCAATTAAGCCCCGGACACCTACCGGATCATATACAAAGCCACCGTACACATTTTGTATCAATCGGCAACCTCCGGCGGACTTCCTTCAAAGGAACCTCAAGTGCTCCAACAACTTCCACATTCAAGGAGCACCTCAAGAAGCTTGGGAGAGCACGCTACATCAACTCCATCATACATTGGCGCCCAAGTCTTCCTCATTTATGGTTTTATTGTTTATTTATATTGAGCTTAAAATTGGGTTTGTGCCTACAAACCCCAAACTTTTCTCATCCCCCTTTCTTTTGGGTCTCACATCACCACTAAGGTGTAAAGAGGTTTCTTCAAGCCTTTCCTTTTAAAAGGATTGTGTCATAGGTGAGCTATCCTTCACCTGTAAGAAGGATAGTGGGTTCTTGCTAAACCATTAAAAGCAAGTGGGTTCTTGCTTAACCACAAAAAGCAAGCTGTAATAGGTCCTAGTGCAACCTCAAAGCCTAGTGGGTTTCTTGCTAAAACCATTGAAAAGCAAGCGGTAGGAATCTCTCAACGGTTGAGTTGGGAGCGGAGACGTAGGCCGGGTTTTGGCCGAACTCCGTTATCAATTTCTTATGTGATTGCCTCATTTATTTCCGCTGCATTTCAACTTTGATTTTAATTTGTTAATATTTTTTAAAAGGCAATTCACCCCCCCTCTTGCCATCATTCTTTTCTTCTTCCGTCCAACAATTGGTATCAGAGGGGTAATTTGAGTAATACCTTAAAAGGTTTCAAATTCAAAGATCCATTGTGATGGCATCTTCCTCTTTCGCCCCCGAGGGCTACTCATTGGGTCGGGCTCAATTTTTTGATGGGACCGACTATAATTATTGGAAAACCCGCATGACCACTTTTTTAAGAAGCATAGGATATCCGATTTTCAAAATTGTCATGCAAGGTTATACTTTGTCTACCCCCGACGAATCCAAATGGACCCCCGCCGATATTAGAAACTTTGAGCTTGATGGCAAAGCCATGAACGCTCTACATTGCGGCCTTGACCGAAATGAGTTCAACCGAGTTTCCACTTGCACCTCATCTCATGAAATTTGGAAACTATTGGAAGTGACCCATGAGGGCACTAACAAAGTTAAGGATACTCGGTTAGATATCTATAGACAAGACTTTGAATCTTTTTCAATGCATCCAAATGAGTCTATTTCTGAAATTTTTACACGCTTCACTGACGTTTGCAATGGTAGAAAATCCCTTGGTGATGATGTTTCAGCTGAAGCAATGGTCAAGAAGATTCTATGGGTCCTTCCGAGCTCATGGGCACCTAAGGTGACGGCTATCCAAGAAGCTAAGGATGTAAAGAACATGCCGGTTGAAGAGCTCATCAGATCCCTAATGACGTACGAAATCACGATGAGGAGGCAAGCTGAAAAGGAGGTCACACCAATCAAGACACCAAAGAACATTGACCTCAAGGTTCAAAAAGAAGTAAGCTCCTCCTCATCCTCATCTCCCTCATCTACTTCATCTTCAAGTGGCGACTCGGAAATGGAGAATCTCGCCCGCCAAATGCACAAATTTATGAAGAAGCACAAGAAGAAGAAGAAATCTCGCAAGGCGCGAAAGCAAGAACCCACCGCAAGATCCGAGCCCAAGGTAAAATGCTACGGGTGCAGCGAAAAGGGCCATTACAAGCCCGATTTCCCACTCAACAAGAAACGGGCTAAGGAAAAAGGAAAGAAAAAGGTCCTCAAGGCGACATGGAGTGACACCTCCTCATCATCCTCCTCCTCCTCCTCCTCGAGCGACCAAGGTAAAAAATGCCTAATGGCATTCCATGAGGTAACATCTTCCGACTCCTCCTCTTGTTCTTCAAATTCCAATTCTTTAAATCATTTATCTTATGAAGAACTCTCACATGCTAGAGACCAACTTGAAAATGGATTTCATGAGCTTTCTTCAAAATTCGTTGCTTTGAAAAAGAATTTCAAAAAACTCTCTTCCGAAAAAGAACAACTTCTCAAAGAGAAGGAAGAGTTGACCCTTAAAATCCAAAATTTTCCAAATGTTGATTCCATGGAATCAACCATCAAAGACCTAAGGGAGACCCTAGCTAAGTTCACCCAAGGGGAACAAAATTTGAACAATCTCCTTGGTTCCCAACGAATTTCTAGAACCACCAATGGACTTGGCTATACCAACCAAGCTCCCTCCTCCCATGCACCCACTGTTTTTGTAAGGGGAGCTCTAGTTATAAATTTTGTAATTATTGTAAAAAACCCGGGCACCTCATTTATGAATGTAATTGTAAAAACGCCCGGTATGGTCAACCCAAAAGTATTTTCTTCTCAGAAGAATTTTATAGGAGAAGACCCGCCATGAAACAAATTTGGATTGAAAAATCCCTTCTAGCGAGTCTCTCCGAGCCAAAATTTATTTCCTCTCCCCGGTGATTCTTTGTTTTTATTTAGGGGGAGTTAAGATCTTTTAAGCCTTTTTGTGTATTCAAAGTTTTCATTTCAAACTCAACACTTGGAATCAAAACTCTCAATTCAAATTTTTATTTTTCAACTCTTGGTTTCAATTCTTTCAATTCAAAATTTTCTATTAAATTTTCTTTTCTAAATTTCCAACAGTTGGTTTCGAATTTTTTTTTTATTCAAAACTTTCAATTCAAACTGTTATTCAATTTCTTCATTCAAAATTCAATTGGTTTTTGATTCAAAACTTTCAATTCAAACTGTTATTCAATTTCTTCATTCAAAATTCAATTGGTTTTTGATTCAAAACTTTCAATTCAAACTGTTATTCAAATTTTTCAACTCAATTTTCAAAAATTCCAATTGATTTAAAAATCTTGATTTTCAATTGATTTAAAATCTCGTTTTTCATCGATTTCCCTCAATCAAGTTTTATGCCCCATTCTATTTTGATAATCACAAAGGGGGAGAAATTTCTTGATTGATTGGGGGAGAATCCTTTTCATCATGCATAGCATTTCCTTTCAATTTCAGTTTTTTACATTAATTGTTTCGGTGATTGTGATCATCCAAATAGGGGGAGATTGTTGTACATCTCGAACCCCTCGTTGTTTGATTTTCATGATCACAATCACCTTATTACTTGTCTAACATTGTTTTAAGTGTTTTTGTTTTATAGGCAAAAGATTGCCAAGGAAATGGGCCATGAAGCAAGTCTAGTGGACTGAAATTCAGTCCACCGGCCAACCGGTGTGATAGCACCGGCCAGCCGGTGGACCTGGCAGAGGCATTGCCCACTGCCAGGTTCCACCGGTCAGCCGGTGGCTCTGTCACCGGCCAGCCGGTGGCACCCAGACTGAATAGGGTTTGCTACTGCCTCACCACCGGCCAGCCGGTGGCTCTGGCACCGGTCGGCCGGTGCTGCCTGGGCAGAAGGACTTCTCAACATCCAAGGCACCGGCCAGCCGGTGGCCCTGCACCGGCCCGCCGGTAGACCAGTCAAACTAGTCGTTGGCTTTGACCAGTCAACCCTCTTTTGGCCTCCAACGGCTCCGAGGCCTTTTCCAACGGCTCCGAAGCCTCCCCAAGGGTTCCATGCCTATAAATAAAGGCCAATTAAGCCCCGGACACCTACCGGATCATATACAAAGCCACCGTACACATTTTGTATCAATCGGCAACCTCCGGCGGACTTCCTTCAAAGGAACCTCAAGTGCTCCAACAACTTCCACATTCAAGGAGCACCTCAAGAAGCTTGGGAGAGCACGCTACATCAACTCCATCATACTTTGGCGCCCAAGTCTTCCTCATATACGGTTTTATTGTTTATTTATTTTGAGCTTAAAATTGGGTTTGGGCCTACAAACCCCAAACTTTTCTCATCCCCCTTTCTTTTGGGTTTCACATCACCACTAAGGTGTGAAGAGGTTTCTTCAAGCCTTTCCTTTTAAAAGGCTTGTGTCACAGGTGAGCTATCCTTCACCTGTAAGAAGGATAGTGGGTTCTTGCTAAACCATTAAAAGCAAGTGGGTTCTTGCTTAACCACAAAAAGCAAGCTGTAATAGGTCCTAGTGCTACCTCAAAGCCTAGTGGGTTTCTTGCTAAAACCATTGAAAAGCAAGCGGTAGGAATCTCTCAACGGTTGAGTTGGGAGCGGAGACGTAGGCCGGGTTTTGGCCGAACTCCGTTATCAATTTCTTGTGTGATTGCCTCATTTATTTCCGCTGCATTTCAACTTCGATTTTAATTTGTTAATCTTTTTTAAAAGGCAATTCACCCCCCCCCCCTCTTTCCATCATTCCTTGCTTCTTCCGTCCAACACATATTCCCCTTAGGATCCCATTTAATGGATAAATATTGATAGTTTTATGTCAATATCAGTAATCCCTCAATATCCATAGTGTACACTAGTTAGAATTCCATAACTTTGTAGGGATTGATTTTATTATTAATGTTTTTTCACTATGTTATTCCTTCTTTATAGAAATTTATATTGTAGCGATAAGAATTTACATGTTTCTATGATGTGAGTTCATAGATAGTGCTCCAATCCTCTCAGTAATGAATAGTATCATGATACATCATTTTGGGATAGGGGTATTCCAAAATCATTTGTGTTAAATTATTTCACAAGTATGTATTGGAGCTTTAGCGTTAAAAAATATTTATGTCACACTATTTTTAGTTGTTTCCACATTTCCCATGTTATGATTATCAGGTTATTTCATACGTTATTATTCATGTTCATTTTATGGACCATTGATATTCCTATTACCTAACATTTTTTTATCTTCATCACATTATTCATTATTTGTTCTTTGATAGGGTGTATTGCTCACCCCGTGCATTTTTTTGTCCCTAGGATATCCCATGCAATTTTATGTTTGTTGGAATATTATGTTCATGTCAAGGAAGTGTTAAATATTTTTTTATCATATGTCATATGTTGATATGTAATGTACCAAATTCAAATAGGCAATAGAGTTATCGATATTTTTGGGTTTCATTTTCTGTACTTATATGTTATAGAACATGTATTAATGTGTAATAAATAATAGGGTTTTTATAAAATTATTCAATAAACACATCTGTGTCATCCCTCACAATAGGATTGTTTTAAAGGATGATTTTTTCCTTAGAATCAAACAGTTATTCCATATACGATTTCCCAGAGGGAAGTTATATCCATTCATGAGAGGATAGTGCTAAATAATATTCATCCTATTTGAACTTTTATAGGATCAGTGGATGATTTTCCCTATGGGGTGTGACTTGATTTTAATGAAAATATATGTTGGATAAATATAAGTAAAGACAATCCATGCCATGAATTGATCCACATTCCAGAAAAAAGAGTCTGAAAAGGTTCTATAGGATGCTTAACCAAGAAACATCTAAAGGGGAGGAGTTATATACATAGGATTCAATAATTTCCCAATTTATGATTTTCACTATCATCTCAAAATCCATTATTTTTTGTGGTAATTGGATATATCTAAAAAATATTCATGATAATACAGATGTATTTTAACAATAATAAAAAAGTACAATGACAATTATTTACAGAATAATTGGTGCACCTTTCACAATGTCGTTATCTGGATTCACTTTAGAATTAGTGATTTAAAAAATCTCACACATTAAGAAATGAAGGTTGTTGGTTGTCTAGAAAAATCCCTTGGCCTAAATCATTTTTTAATAGATACTTGGTTCCATGAAGTGGTAAAAATGGAAAATGTGATGAGGGTTGACTGGAGAATTCCCATATTCTGTTATATTTTTTTCGTCTATTATCAATTTATAGTTAAGAGTCCTTCCTTTCGGAACCAAAATCAGTTCTTTATTCCCTTCAGGCTATTTTTGGGGTTCTTTTTCCAGCACCCTTGACAATTGTGGTCTTGAAATTTATCAAAACTATTTGATCTCCCTACCAGATGACTAGAATTTAACTCCACATTCCAATTTATATCCCTAGGATACCTTAGTGATTCTCCAATCTCCATTTCAAATTGGAGGGAACACCAGACAATTTTTTCATAGCTATCAAAGTCATGGATCACTATGGATTTTCATAGACTATGTTATTAACCACAAAATACGTGGTAAATGTTGAATTTGGGGGTAACAACAATGTTGGAGGAGTATTGTGACTGTATTTTGAAGTTTCCTTGAATGAAAAAATAGATTAATTTTATCGATTCTTTATTACAAGTAAATATATTTCCAATTTATGATGAATTGTGCAAGAAAAATATTAATCGAGAAAACATTTTTTGGAATTCTTTCCACTCTATTTCATTGATCTCTTCCTCAGGCTTCATATTCATGACCAATGTCCAACACCGACCATCATCACTCTCCATACAATAAACATTTAGAATAACCTTCTCTTTTTTGGAGAATTGAATGATGTAGGACATCTTCCAAATGTAATTTGTCCATTGTTTCATGATCAAGGGTTCAAATTATCCATCCAAAGTAGGAGGAAGTTTTTCCATGAATCTCACACTTTTGGATTTCCCTCTCTTTGAGGGGATTGGGAACATATCATGATCCATATTTCTATTCATAACCTAAGTTGCATGAGAGAGTATCATTAAAATGTTCTTGATTCCTGCTCTCATCGGGTTGGGTATCTTGTTGGGACAATAATTACATCACCCTTCACATCAGTTGTTAACCCGATTCCACTTCATTACATCCATTAAATATAATAAAAGTAATAATAGGGATGAGTATCTTGAATGAGTAAACATAAAAATGAGAATCAAATGAAAATAATGGGATAACATATAAGTTACATTTATTTTATTTATCATTTGAATTTTTATTATATATTCTATGTTATCCATGATCTATTTACTAACATTTATTAGTATAGGATTTTTTTAGTACCATATTAATGTTATATAATGTTTTAATGAATTTTCTAAAATAAATCTAATAGGAGTTTCCAATCAAGTGTGTAGTAAGGACAATTTTTATGTTCCAAATTAACCCATGTGAGGCCCAAAAAATTTTCTCATATTTTTTACTCCAAGGTACATCGGGGCCAAAACCAAGAAAACTATTAGAATCATGTCAGGGATGCATATTCTGGATTAAAAAATAACTCTATAATAAATAATAGGGATGTTTTCATAAACATATTCTTATCCTTAAGTACATTTCTATTTGTTTTAAATTCTAATACAAAAAATAAATAAACTCTTCCTTTGAAACAAACTACGACTACCTTTCTCTTTATTACAAAATAATGCATGTTTTATAACATAAATGTACAATTAATACATCCCCAAAATATAGATAGGTCTCTGATGATTGGGAATTGGGTAAATTACATAACTACATATAACAAGTGATACACTACATTATTGAACAATTCATTGGCATTATAATAATATTTCAATGATCATAAACCGTCCTTGGATATCTTAGGAAAAAATGTAAGATATGGGTGACATATAATTACCAATCTTTTAATTATAAGGTAATTACATGAAAAATATAATGCATGTTAAAAATTTATAATTCCAATGGAGTATAAAAGGAATATGAATAATAAGGCATGATATCACATGATAATCATGAAATGGGAAATTATGCAAGAACATAAAACACTACATCATAAACATAGGTAAATGATAAACCGCCAAGACATCTCTGTGGAAGATATTCCAATAAAAAAAACAGGTAAACCCATATCACATCATGATGTATCATGATATTAATTATTATACAATGTATATTAATACAGTATTTAATTTTTAAATGAACATTATAAATACTAATAAAATTATGAAAACATAACAATTTAATAATTTGGACCTCCTGATACCAAAAATTGTATTCATGTTATCAAAATATTATTCTAAATATCATAATTTTTATATTATAAAATAAAAAAAATTACAACATTGGAAAATGATTCTATTTTTATAATAACACTTTTTGAACAATTGAAAAAATCAGATTTGACATCCTAAAAATTATATGCTAATTTATATTTAATAAAATTTATTTGATAATATTATTAAAATAATATTTATTTCTGAATTATATTAATTTATAATAATATATTTATTAATTTCTTTTGAATATTAACATAAAACACTATTTGTGATTCCAAATAAATTTAAAAATTACAAAAATTGGATGGAAATATATTTATTATTTTTAAATAAAATGTATATATTTCTCTCTATAATATCTTGAAAGATATCTATTTAATACACCGTCTTACACCCTAAGAATATAGAGCGTATGGGTTGGGATTTCATGGGCATGATCGGAAAAACATTTATGGATAGTGATCGTGATGAGCTTGAACATATCCCATAAATAGTTTATCTCATTCAAACATTTTGGACCTGAAGATTAGAATGTTATATGGAAACTTGTACAAATAATATCTCTCTCAGATGCTCTGATAATTTTTATTCCTATGGTTCTATCCCTCTAGTTGACTCCATCACTTCTTTTTTCTGTGATAATTGGATTTGTAAAGTCACTGTATCTACACTAATATTGTGATCAATGTTAAATGAGTATATTATCAATTTAAAATATACATAATGGTAAGTTAATTTTTTTTATAACATAATAAAATATGTTCATGTGTTTTATATAGACATATTTTATAATAAGACATTTAATTAAATCAAAATGTTAATTTTTATTCACCATTAATTCATGTTTGTACAATGAGGCATTACAAATCTCCCCATATAATTCCTATTATCGTGATAAAGAACTATTTCTCATCTAACTAAAAATCTAAAACTATAATTGTATCCAAATCAAATTTATGTAGAATCATTATTTCATTGTGTGATCCCAAGCCTCTAAAGTGAAAATCTAACATATTTGAGTCATCATGCCAATATACAATAAAGTATATAAAGTCGTCACTAAATAATCAATACAAATATTCACTATAATAACCCCAACTACAGTAACCATGAAAATTTGTCTACTATATTATAATATAATATATATTAGGAAGGCAATCCAAATGTACTGATTAGTTTATTAGTCTTAATGAACCAGATACACATATTATGAACATATTTTACATTGAAAATATATAAGCCAAACATTAAAAACATTATTGTGTCATTGATATTATTTATATCATTCCTCTTCCTAAATATGTAATGGAAAAAAATACAAGGTGATCTTTTATTTATTGTAATAGTTATGTACAAAAGTATTTTTCATTATTCAATAAGTTAAAATATAAGTACAAATATAAAAAACAGAAAACACATTCCATTTTTATGAACAACATGAAAAATAAATGAATCAGTGGATAATATATATATTATAATCCTGTGGATAATAATTACTGAATAATTATTTAAGGATGTGAATAATATTTACCATCCTGGTATTGGAAATCATGATAAATCTAGAGTCAATAAATTGTGCCAATATAGTTTAAAACTATTTGTAAGGACCCATTTAACTTGGGTAACTAATTTTCATCTTCAGACCAATCCATGATTCTACGAGATACAAAATTCTGGTATCCACCCATTATAGCATTCATAATGGATTACTTATATTTCAAATGATCAATTTAATTCACTGACAATATGTTTTTTCAATAAATATCTCACGTGAGTAAATGATAATAAATATCAATATTACCTTATTTAATCAAATAGAATTATATGTAAATCACTATATATAGAAATTATATATGATTTTGTAAACTATATTTTTAATTATACAAGGAATATAGATTTTTAAGGTACATGAAATTTTACATGATATGAAGAAATTGAAGGTTTCAAGTGAATTTTAATAACCATAAAATTTTTAAAGATGATTTTTGATTCATCAGAAATATATTTTTTGTATTAAAATTATATCTATAAAAAACTAAAATTGGAATATTAAATTAATCATTCATTAATTTTTTTTATTTTGAAATCTATGGGAAACATTTATAAGAAGATAAATATTCATAAATAGTTTATGAATGATGGAGTTTCCATTAACATGATATTTTTAAAAAATAATACTTCTATTTGATGTTTAAAAATGGAGTTGAAAATAAAATTTTAGAAAAACAATAGAATGAATTATTTAAATCATTAATATGAGATGATAATAAAACAGATCCTTAATAATGATTTTTTGTAATTAAAAAAAATATTGTAAAGTAATTATGAGCAATATATATATATATATATTTATATATATTGAAAAAATATACCTTATTAAAGAATAAGAATATGTTGATGCTTCATTTTGAACATACCTCTTCAAAGTGTAACTTGTGTTGAGTAATTTATCATCATGAGAAAATTAGTACAGATGATAAATATCTCAAATGGAAAATTTATACACCACATTAAATTAATTAGGTCAAAATTAATAAATATTTCTCAATTTAGTTGAAAATATGGAAAAATATCTTAATGATTTGGTAAATTTTGAACCATAACCACAAAGAAAGAATAAATTATCATAAAATTAAATACCATGAATATAAAATATTAATGATATAATATATAAATGGATATTTTGTACACCAAAATAATGAGGTGTTTGGTGTGGAATATGACTCACATATGTAATAATGTTATGAGAAAACCCTACAAATCTCATATCATTTAAATGAGAAATAATTAAAGAAAAAAATCTTTGTTGGAAATGTAAATTAATCAAAGAATGTGTAGCTAAAAAATCATTACATCAATGGTCATTTTAAACATAAACATGGCATAATATTGTCATGAAATTTGAAGTAAATAATAATGAATAGAAACTGAGTTAATGAACCCTCATAACGGAGTAATTTCTAATTCTAATAACATTAAAAGAATTAATTTGAATTTTAACAAATGTTACCATCAATTATGGTGGAATATTTATATAACCTGTTGGTGGAATGTATATACACTATATCAATGAAATTATATTGATAACATTAAATCATTCCTTATGGAAACAAAATTGAGAAGAAATATTTTACCTCCTTCCCAAGTCACCGCAAAAATAATTTCTATTCCATAAAATTAATTATATAATAATTATTAATGGATTAATAAAAAATTTAATATTTTTTATTAATTTTATTTAACATTAACATATATTATTTATTTACGTATAAAATTATGTTAATGTTGGATGCTATGATGATATTCAATTTATATGTCAAAAATGTCTATGGTATGTTGGCTATGGTTGAGGAAAAAATTGATCCACCATATAAATAAAAATAGTGATGATGTCAATATCATTTTCAAAAATCTATTATACTATTAAAACAAATCAACATACATGGTAATAGAAAATCCAATATTCTATAATCATAGAGATGGTAGACTATATATATGAATGAATAACATTTTCCATTTTTAAATGACCATGATGGAAGGAAAAAAACTATTATTATATCAATATAGAATGATACTTCTATCATAAATAAAAATTTATTTTTATATATATGAATATTTTTACCATTAATTTATTTTGGAGGATTAAAACAAATCACATCACTTAGTGATGGTGGTAGTCCACACGTATACCCGAACAATGATATCATTTTAAAATGGATAATAATGTATGATAATATATAATATATTAATTCTATTTATTAAAAATATGTTACAAATAAAATATATAAATATAAATATTAAATTCATCATTATAACTTTCTGTGATAAGAGGTGATGGAAAACAAATTTCATCAGTTCGTGAGGTGGTAATCCTCCGTACACATGAATGGATGTTTTATTTACAATTTTATAGAAGAAGAAATGGATTGTGATTATGAAATTAACATATACATATTAATATATATTGTATAATGATATTATAATAATAATAATTTTGAACTTGATTGTATGGTTGTGGAAGGATAAATAAAACAAAAATAAATGATTAATAATGACTCCTTTTTGTCAAACAACCTTTATAGGTTTTCATAAAAATCCTTCCATGGAGGGTTTTATAATAAAATAATTGTTGCTAGGATTTTGGAATAGATGTATGGAATTTTTTTAGGCATTTATTGGATGAGGAAATTTGTTTTAATGTGTGAATAAAATATGATAGGCAGTTCCCTTTAATTTGTGGGGGTAGGGGGAATTTTTGAATTTCATAATGTAATATATTAAAATAATATATTTTTCTTATTTAATTTCCTCAAAACTAATATATGTCTACAATAAGATGATTACAGATCAAAATCATATCATACAACAAATAGGGATGTTTTTATTATATTTTTTACATTTATTTATTAGATTTAAACCACGGTTAACCATTTTTATAATTACCACGCTACTAAAAATATCTACCCATTAAGGGTGAATAGTGTTGTTTTAAATTTCAAAATGACCAATAAATAGACCATGGTCATGTTTTTCAAAATCATACCATTAATTTAAATATTATTATATTTTTAAATAATTTTTAAACATTTGACAAAATATTATTTATTTTAAAATATCGTTAATATATTTTTAGACACCATTATTATAAATTGCATTTACATTGTATTTAAATTCATTAATAAAAGAGGAAATTCAAATAAAATACTTTAAAAATAACTATGATTTCATATAAATTTATAAAATTATTGAAAATAATAATTAACAAATGTTTTATCAATTTTAATATTTTTGAAATCATTTATTTCATTTTTCAATTAATTTAATAAATACTATGTTGGTGTTGGCTGAGATTTTAGTTTAATTATTTTATTTAAAAAACCAAAAAAAAAATTAAAAAAAATAATTATTTATATATTTAAATACTAATTATAACTAAACATTGAATCTTTTTATCCTTTTTTCATTAATTTAATATTTTATAGACAATTAAAGTCATTTTTTAATTTCATTAAATAAAATAATATAGTGGTTATAATGTATGTGAATTGGAAAAAATATCATATATTCAGATTTTATATAGAGGTTTACAAAACATGTCCATAAAATGGGGTATAAGAATGTTTTAGTTGCATGTTATAGTCTCAATTGTATTACTTATAACACTAATTTTCTATTTTACCCCTATATTAGAGACAATTATTTATTATGGATTAAAATAATAATAACCAAAATAAATTGGACCTATTTAATAAATTTTTACATCATTATTTTAGATATCTAATCATATTTTCAATATTTAATTTTTTTATTTTGTTGTAATTAATTCACAATATATTTGAAAAAACCAATGACAAATAGTTGTTTTAGGTAAGAAATTTTTATGCTTTAATTTTTTATTAATGAAAATAAAATAATAAAAACGATTCAAATTAAAATAATAATATTTATTAAAATATAAAATATATATATTTTTTTAAAAAAATTATTAATTAAAATTTATCTTTTTTAATTAGTGAAAAAATACAATTTTCTATAAAAATTGGTAACATTCACAATTCACTTGAGATAGAATAATTTCAAAAAAGTCTAAAAATATTATTGTAATGGCTCGAACCTCTATATTTCATTACATTTTTGAAATATAGTGTTTTAAGAGTTCTAGTATGTCATGGTGACTCATTTCATGAGTTTTCTAAATTTTCAGTGTTGAAAATGTGTTTCCAGAAAAGTGAGTCATCCAATGGTGACTCATCCAACGGTAAGTCATCTAACAATAACTCATCTAATGGTGACTCATGAAATGGTTATCCATACAAATGTGACTCTTACAATAGATAGTCATCAATTGTAAGCCATCCAACAGTGATTCACCCCACCAGGGCTCGTCACAAGGTGACTCATCCATCCCTAAGTCATTTGATGGGGACTCATCCAACAGAAAGTCATTCAATGGTGACTCCTCCAACTGTGATTCATCCAAAGGTGAATCATCCAATACTGATTCATCAAATGGTTACTCTTCCAATTATGACTCATCCAAAGGTTATTCATCCAATGGTGACTTGTCTATACGTTACTCATCTAATGGCGAGTCATAAACAATGTTTCTAGTTTGCATTCGGTTTTCCCCATTGGTAATATATATTATATAATACACATTCAAAGAATTATTTTAAAGGATTTAATGATGATTTAAAGACCATAAATCCTATATAATTATTCATATGGTTCCATGTGACTTCACTCAGTGAAGATACGTAATCTTGAGCAGATCCGCCTATAAATGAAAATCAAAAATCTATTAAAACAGCCACTCCATTTAGATTTTCAAAGGGTTTGAGATACCTTCCAAAAATGTTATTACGAAATTTTTTTATGGGATTACCATAGTTATTCCTCCCATAAGATTCATTCATTTTATTGCAATCGTTGGATCATGTTCCCCTTGGAGTTTCCTAACCTCATGTGCACTCCCTATTTTGGAGATACCAGGAAGTGTTGATCCCACTTCAATATAAGGAATGTTATACCGCCATTATTTTGGGATCATCCATCTATTTCCTCCCAACTATCATTTACATGTGATGTAATGTTATCTTCATGTTTCTAATGGAGCTTTCTCGACTATTGGTAGTTGTTATAGTGTTGTGGCATCCTCGGGTGGATTCAGTTATTAAGGAGGAAGGTGATTATGATAAGTTTTATAGTTCATTCTTGAGGGAATAATGTTGAAGAACATTTCATGTTAGGTATTCTATTATATACTCTATATTTTAATGAAATGGTATAGTTTTCATGATTTATCATTTTGGATCATAATTTAATTGATGTAATAAATATTTGAACCAGATTAAGTAATTAGTATCAATTTTATAGCTTGGTCATTTCCTCTTGATTTTCTAGATAGTGTGGTATCTATGATTTCCTGTATTAGCATGTCATTATTGATGGAAATATTTCGTGAATATAAAGATATGATTAATAGTAAATTTAATTGATATAGTATTAAATAGTAATTTTAATGGAAGTGGGTGTTGTTATTGTTATTAGTTGATGACAATGAAATAGATGTATATATGAATGTTTAATTGAATATGATATTTTAGGGTTGATAAGAACCATTTTTTTGATAAAAATATAATTCCTCATAAGGTCCGAGAAAACTTCATTCTTTTAATGTCCATGTAACATATGTTTTGTCCCATTAGAGGTCATTGTGTGTAAAGTATTAATTCCAATATTTGGTGGAATGATCTAATTAATATGATTGTTTCTTGCTTGTTATGATGCAATGTGAGCATAGAATAGTTGATCTGAGATGGTGGTTGTTATAAGTGGGGTAGGGACTCCCATATTTTTGCGGAAATAGTTAACATCTATATTGGGGGGATTCATCAATTTATGCATATTTGTGTCTAGGACGACACCACAGATAGTAGAACAAGTTGAATATTTAATTTCCCATTGAAATGACTGTTAGTTTCTTGTTGAATATTTTGTTTGTTTACCTATTTTCCATTCCCCTCTTATTGATGAAAATGATATAGTTTACTCTCCTTCTATGATAGGAGAAGATACATGGGGTATGTCACATGATTTTTATATTTAGCTTTTTATTTATGGTAGGGTCTATGCTCATGCTACTGGTGGAGAAGACACAATGAGTAGTTTATATTCTCCCAATGTTGAGCCACTTTTGTTTAGAATATTTGAATGTTTTACCAGAATAACTAGAAAAATGAAAATATGGATTTGGTAAAGTTGTTTTTAAATGAATAATTTTTTTTCCCATGGGGTTGGATTTTTCTAGTATGCAATGCTGAGGTTGTGATTTTGAGAAACCATGGAATCAGTTTAGTTATGCTTGGAGGTCATGGATATTTGTTGAAATTATAATTTAATGGAATGATAAAATATATGATTGTTAGTTAATGCTTAAAGAATTTTTAAATGTTAAGTAAAATTGATGAAAAATGTATAATTTAATATAATGAATTTCTTTAAAATGGTTTTGTGCATATAGGATCTCTAGTCTTAGTAGTAGTAGTCAGGATTCTGGGAGATATGAGCTTCAGTTGAGACTATGAATAGGTTATTCTTATAGCGTGGTTGTACTTTATATTATATGATGTACTTTTTGTGTTTCTATATTTTAGTACACCATTTCAGTAAGGTAAATTGAATCCTCGGGGGTTCTGATCCATGGGGAGTAATTTCCCCCAAAAAACGGTTGGAGGATGGATGGATGACTACCCCCTTTTACAATTCACTACTCTCTTCGTAGTTACTTATACTTGTAGAAAAAATGGTTATCATTCCCTTATATGTGTGTATTAGGCTATAATTTGTGGTTATTTTAGAAACATATATTCATGATATGGTTTCCTAAAGTCAACAATAGGTATTACATGCATTGATTGTGTTGGATTGAGGATCCATACTCGGTGTATGTGTTGTGATGGCTTGAGGTATAATACCTGATGTATGATACATGGTATGAGAGTTTTAGTGGCACCTATAAAATTCCTTGTGAATTTAGGATATGTGGGAATGATGGTGGTATTTTATAAGCATAATTTTTTGTTTCTTCACCTAGGTGTCTTCAAGAAATACTTTTTGGAGAGATATCATTAGGACAAGCGATGTTGGGGAAAACCAGAAAACTACTAAGGAATTTGTAGTGGGTTACGCTAGATATTCTTTATATATAATACACTATTATATGAAATACATGGTTGGAGTATCCATGTTGAGGGTAGGAACTTTTATGCTTCTTTAGGAGATGAGTTATTTTCAGTTGGTTTTCATTATGATTTATCATGATTTCATCACTTTTGAACCAGAGGATCTAAAAAGAATCCTACAGAGAATACACTTATAATCAACATACATTATATAAATTGTTTTCAGGTCACATAGAGAAATTTGAAGATGAGGTTGGTAACAACTAGCTCATTTTTTTGTTAGACCTATATTGGATTCTTGGTTGCTTCAGATTTACTCTCTTTTGGTAATTTTAGTTTTTCCTTTCATATTTAGTAGTTCTTTAATTAAATTACATATGTGGACATGAAGTTATTTTACTTTTTAGTTTGATTAGTAGTCGGTTGGAGTTTATCATATCTGTCTCTTCTGTAGGTTTCATATTAGAGGGTAATATCTCCCATCTATATGTTTACTATTCCATCTGTTCTAGTCTCTAACTAAGGACCTACTGAAGATAGGACTCAAGAGTCATTACCTCTATTTTTACAATTCCATCCCAAGAGGGGTACACTTTTAGGGGAGGGGGTTGTGATAATAAACATTAATTTGTTTTTGTTTTTTAACAAAATTTATTATTTTTTAAAAAAAATTATATATTGATGATCTCTAAATTAAATATAATATTACCTCACAAAAGGAAATAAAAATAATTTTTTATGAAAATAGATTTCTAAATCTTAAAATAACTTTAATTAAAATTGACTACTTATATCCTAATAAATAATCAATGAATTGTTATTTTTATGCCCATTAAATAATTTTTATAATTATTGTCATTCAATTCAACCCTCTAATTCAATGGCTAGGTTATAATAGTGATATATAAATAATAATATTTTGCTGTTAATTTAGGGTTTGACTCATGTCCCGCATATGATATTTACCATATTTTTATTTCAAAATATATTGGAATAAAATTATATGAGGCCAACCAACATGAAACATGAAATTTGTTCCACTAAAACCTTTATTATTGCTCTGGTAATCCCCAATACAAAATTATTCGCATAATAATCAATTAATTTTCTTTTTCTCCACAGCCTTCAGAATTCAATACTGAAAATCCACTCCCAAATTCTAATTAAATGTATAACTTGGTTCCCAAATCAATTTTGTTAAAAATATCATAATTATTCTGTAAAACACCAATATCTATCCAAACTAATAAATTCCATGTAAGAGGTGATGTTCCTCCATCACCCATGTATAGATATGCATGTGTGATTTCCTTATAAAACCATGACAACCCTAAAAAACAGAACTTTATCCAAAATGATGCACCTAGTGCTATTTTGGTAAGGTAAAATACAAATAACCATAAAACAACTTGTCATACATCATTCGGTCGACCCATTTCGAAAATTCCTAGCTCTAGACACCGACACATCCAAATTAGTGAATCATGATTCTCATCATCTTATACAAATACCATGATTATCCAATAATAGGCATTGATGTATGAAATCGAAAGCCGATGTGACGTCTTTAATTAGATCATCAGTTGTTTCAACCAGCATTAAATTTTTTATGTGAACTAATGTGGCCTTGATGCAACTATAACACCAAAAGATTTTAAAAAAATAAAATAATGTTTAATATAATAATGGAGATGCAACACAAATAATAGAGGAGAATATAACATCTTGAAACAATACAATATATTCCCTTATAAATATATATAATCAATTCAACATTTTTTGGTACACAAAACCAAAATAATTTTATGTTCGATATGTATTAAATAGTCAACAGAGATCTTAAATGAACCATAATATACATAACTGTTAAAACCTAGTTGCTAAGATGTTGTATATGAATATTATTAATGATATTATGATATATATAAATATATATATATAAATAAGTTTCATACATTATATAAGTTTTTGATAAATTTGTTATGAATAATAAATCGGTTTTTAGTAATGTTAATATATTCTTAAAAAATAAGTTTCATTCAAAATGGTTTTTAATTATTTTTATGAGAAAAGAAATATAATTAATTTTTCGAACATTTATAAAATTTATTTGATAAAATTTCATTATATTTTTAAATCAAAATATCCAAATTTGATTTTGGTGAAATATTTGTATTTTGAAGAAAATATTCATTTTCAGTCAACAGTGAAAAATATCCTTTCTTGAAAAAAAAATGTAATTTCATTTAAATAAATTATACATGTTATAAATCAAATTGATTATTTTTTATTAATTAAAGTAAAATAAAAAATAAAAAATAATATTTAATAAACATAATTAAATTTTAATAATAAATATAATTATATTATTAAAACTTTTTTGATTTTTGGGATTAAAGAAAGTATTTTTCTAAAAAATGTGTTAAATTACATAACTTCACTTAATTTTAGTTAATTATAATAAAACACAATTATGAATGAAATTAATTAATTTTTATATTATATATTAAAATATATATATTTATATTAATAAAATTATTATTGATAAATATAGTGTAATTATATAATCATTTTATGTTTGAAAACAAATAAATATCTCAAAAACTCCCATATTCATCTCGTTTGGGGATTTTGATTTAAATTTAATTTTTACCAAATTAATGAAATATATTTTATAAAATAAACATATATTTTTTTATCATAATATAACAATTTTTAAGGTTGAATTCTTCATAATTTTCTTAATAGTTTAATTTTTTTATCAATAGTGAAAAATACTGAAATTTAATCGATTTTCTTTTAAATAATTTATACGGTCTAATTATATATTAATATTGGATTAATGTAATATTAGTTAAATTATAAATCCATTTATCCAATTTATGCCATTTTAATAAATTTCATATTGAAATTGCATATAAAACATAAAAATCATTTGCACATTTTGTCTTTAAAACCTGATTTCTTATCACGTATGAGGGGTTAATTTTAAATTAGAATTTTTCATATATCAGATTTGACTATGGATAAATGGATTATATATTTTTAATCAAAATAATGTATATTATTTAAAAAGGTAATCTATTATTTTTAAATAAATTAATATTGATCGTAGTGAAAATTAATTAACCGAGTTAGGGTAAGAAGAAGTTTACCAAGGGATTAATCTAAATGGAATAGGGTAAAAATCACATATAAACATATTTAAAAACTATATTATTGAAATATTTAGATCCTTAATCCATTTTATGTTTGGTAATGGTCCATTTTTAACATTTTTATATATGTAAAATGTTAGAGCACCCATTTTTTTGAAAAAATACGAAGAGTGTCTTCCCCCTTATTTTTAAAAGGACATTAACTCCCCTATATTATTCATATATTCAGACCCCTCATTATAAGTGGAAAAATGAAAAAATAAATAAAAAATTACTCTTGTAATCCTTTATGTATTTTTTTGGGCAGAAATCCAACTTATGATGCATTTTGATGGAAACCTATGGAGGACACCCGAAGAAGATGTAATGTTATTCAACTATTGTTTTTATTCAATTTCGTTATTCTAATCCTTCAATTATTATAAAATCATTATTATATAATAAAATCATTATTCCAATATTATTACATTTCATTATGTATATTTCATATCTTAATTTTTCCCTCTTCCATCAAATGTGTATTTAAATCATCATTTGTGTTTATGATGGACTAACACCTCACGAAGTTATGTCATTCATTTTAACATGACCACCACTCATAGTTGGGTATGACACTAAATATAAAGTATATATATTATATTTATAAATTATTATACATTTTGGTCTATTTATTCATATATAACTTTTAAATTCCATTCCATAGGGGATACACTAATGTGGATCATGTGTACGGCGTACTACCGCCTCTCTAAGCGATGTGGTTCATTTAGTCACTACCATTTTACATAGAAGGTAATAAAAATATATTTAATGTTTATATGTGATATAAATTAAATTATCATTTTATTCATGGAATACTTATCATTATGAAAGGAAAATATATCATTTTATTTTTATTCTAAAATGATGATACGGTTATTCATGTTTGTATGGACTACATCCATCACGAAGCGATGTAACACTGTTTTAATCACCAAAATCATGGATTGTCTATATAAGTATAGTTAATGAAAATAAATTATTTATATTTTTTTATCATTACAAAAATATAAAATATTATTTACATCCTTTATAATTGAATATTATAAAATGGAAACAATAATCATTCATAAATATGATATATTGTCCCAATGATCATAACATACCTCATTTTTCAAAAAAAACATTCATGGGTCATTTTAAATGTATACTTGATATATAAATACAATAATTATTTCATTATTAATATTATATATATTATATTACAATATTTTATACATAATAATCAAGACATTAAAAATATAGAATGGATAAGAAAAATAAGGTTATTATGACATGAAATAATAAAAATACTGAAATATTATTAATGAGTTTGGGAAAATATTTAATAAAATGATTATATAATATGTTATAAATATTAATTTAGTAATTTAATAAGTTATTAAATGGTTAAAAAAACTATACATCAATATAAATCATGTCCATCAAAAATAAAGCCCGAGGTAAGTGATTTTCATCTTACTATTAAATTTCATGAAACAAAAGTAACATTCACCAAAAAAACAATATAGTGTATATAATTCAACTTTTTCATATTATAAAATATATTTATTTCATTTAATTTTATTTAATGTTTCATTAGGACTCACAGTTCAAAATATCACCAAGGGTTATGGATTTTCATCACACATTACCTTTTTTGAGATTTATTTTGTGTAATGAACCTATCTTCTATTATAAGGTGTATAAATCACCACATGGAAATAAAATATAATGAATTTATTTATTTCTCATGGAAAAGTTTTAATTTAATCCTCTCATGGGGCTTATGATACAAGTTTTTTTAAAAAAATACGTTTTTATAAAAAATTATTCGATATAGAACGTCTAGGTTAAAAATTTTATAAAAAATATTCTTAAAGGCGGAAGGGTAGTTGCTACAATTAGGCTTCAAGCGAAAGGGGGCATCGGCGCTGCTACCTTTTGGGTGAAGTCAAAAGGTGGAAACACCATTGCATCCTTTCTACTATTTTTTTTTAAAATTTTATTGTTTTGAAATTTTTTATTTTTATTTTTGTTCTGTTTATATATATATATATATACACAAACAAAACAAAACCAAATAATAATAATAATAATATTTTCAGGAGAATTTATCAGCTATTTAAAATCCAGTAGTACTGCCATTACAACAGTCTGGATTCTAACAGAAGCTCTCACCCAGGGCTCCCTTTTATAAGAGAGCTTACCCTGTAAATCATTCTGCATTTCCGATTTGGTTTTTTGGTCCTCCATTTCCTGCGCAGATCATTCTGCATTTCCAACATGGGATTCTGTTTCAAGTACGTGATTTTGAAAGAATATAAAATATAAACTATAATACCAATATACATGAAACATAAAACAGGAATTATACATATAAAAAATAGTTAAAAACAAAAATAATTTCTTAAAAATGATGATAAAATATAATTTATAATCTTTCAAAACCACTTACATGAAACTTCAGAAGTTTCAAGTACGTTATTTTAGAAGCCTATAAAATATAAACTACAAGACCAATACAAATTAAATATAATACATGGATTAAAAAATAACAAATATTTTAAAATAAAATGAATTTCGCAAAAAATGTTGATGGAAAATAATTTATATGTTTTCAAAGATAAATACATGAAACTTAAAAATGATTCAAGCACATGATTTTGAATGCCTATAAAATATAAACTATAAGACCGATACAAATGAAACATAAAAAAATGATTAAACATATAACAAATATTATAAAATAAATATAATTTAACAAAAAATGTTCATGAAAAATAATTTATAAACTTTCAAAACCACCTACCTGAAACATAAAAATTATTCAAGTATGTGGCTTTGAAATACTATAAAATCTAAACTATAAGACCGATATAATTTAAAGTTAAGACATGGATTAAACATATAATAAATTATAAAATTATTAAATGAATATTATTAATAATTAATTATATAATAATTATTTAGTAAATTAGTAATTATTAATAATTAATTAAAAAATAATTAACCAATTAATTTTTAATATAATTATTCAGTATATAATGGTTAATTAGTTAATTAGTTAATTAGTAATATAATTATAAAATATACTTATTTGTTATAATTAATAATTAGTAATTATTAACAAAAATTATATGATAATTATTTAGTTAATTGGTAATAAAATTATTAATTATATAATAGTTAATTAATTAATTAGTAATTTAAATATAAATTATCATTATTCAATACAATTATTAATTCTATTTATTCCTTATAATTACTAATTATAATTATTCATTATAATTTCTAATTATAATTATTAATTATTAATTATTGAAATATAATATAATTATTAATTATATAATAATGTATTAGTTAAATAATAATACAATTTGTTAATTAGTATTATAATTATAAATTATTTAATAATTAATTAGTTACGTAGTAATATAATTATGAATTATATAATAATTAATTAGTTAATTAGTAATAGAATTATTAATTATATAATTTGTAATTAGGTAATTAGTAATTAGTAATCATTAATTATATCGTAACTAAATAATTAATTAGTAGTATAATTATTAATTATATAATAGTAAATTAGTTTACATTTTGAGAAAGATAAAGTCGAGACCTCTTTTATAATTAGTTATTTAGTAATATAATTATAAAGTATAATTATTTGTTATAATTATGAATTAGTATTTATTAAAAATTATTATATAATAATTAGTTAGTTAATTGGTAATACAATTATTAATTATATAATAGTTAATTAGATCATTAGTAATATAATTATTCAGTATAATTATTAATTCATAATTATTAAAAATTTGCATATAATAATGAATTAGTTAATTAGTAATATAATTATTCTTTATAATTTTCATTATAATTTTCATTATAATTATTAATTATTAATTACTAATTACTAATATAATTATTAGTTATATAGCTATTATGTATATATTTATTAGTTAGTTAATTAGTAATTAATAATAATTAATTATATAATAATTAATATGTTGATTAGTAATATATTTCATTAATTAGTAACATAATTAGTTAATTAGTAATATAATTATTGGTTATTAAATTATTAATTAGTTTCTTAGTAATATAATTATTAATTATATAATATTTAATTATTTAATTAGTTATATAATTATTAGTTATATAATTTGTAATTAGTTAATTTGTAATTATTAATCATAAATAATATAATAACTAATTAGTTAATTATTAATATAATTATTAAATATATAATAGTTAATTAGTTTGTTTTTTGAGAAAGATAGAGCTAGTCCCCTTTTTATAATTAGTTGATTAGTAATATATTTATAATTTATAATTATGAATTATAATTATTATTTATTATTTATTAAAAAAATTTATACAATAATTAATTAGTTAATTGGTAATATAATTATTAATAATATAATAGTTAATAAGGTAATTAGTAATATAATTATTCATTATAATCATTAATTAGTAATTATTAAAAATTATAATATAATTATTAATTAGTTAATTAGTAATATAATTACTCTTTTAATTATTCAATATAATTATTCATTATTATTATTCACAATAATTATTCATTATAATTATTCATTATAACTATTAATTATTAATTATTAATTAGTTAATTAATATTATAATTATCAATTATAAAACTATTAATTGTATAATAATATGGTAGTTAATTAGTAATATAGTTATTTTTTATTTAATAATTAATTAGTCACATAGTAATATAATTTTTAATTATATAAAAATTAAAATTTTAATTACTAATATAATTATTAATTATATAATTTTTAGTCAGTTAATCATTAATTATTAGTCATTAATTATATAATAATTAATTAGTTAATTAGTAACATAATTATTAAATATATAATAGTTAATTAGTATGTTTTTTGAGAAAGATAGAGCCGAGGATCTTTTTATAATTAGTTAATTGGTAATATAATTATGAATTATAATTATTCATTATAATTATTTATTTGTATTTATTAAAAATTATTATATAATAATTAATTAGATTATTGGTAATATAATTATTAATTATATAATAGTTAATTATTTAATTAGGAATATAGTTATAAATTATAAATTTTAATTATAATTATTAAATTTTAATTATCAGAATCCATTATATTATTAATTAATTAGTTGATTATTATATAAATAATTTTTAATAATTACTAAGTAACTGATTAATTAGTATTTAATTAATTTTTAATAATATTAATTTAATAACTTAATAAATTACTATATGTTTAATCCATGTTTTAACATTAAATTATATCATTCTTATATTTTATATTTTATAGTATTTTAAAGCCACATTCTTGAATCATTTTTAAGATTCAAGTAGGTGTCTTTGAAAACTTATAAATTATATTCCATCAAAATTTTTTATGAAATTCTTTTTATTTTAGACTATTTGTTATATGTTTAATCCATGTTTTATGTATTAGTTATTTTGGTCTTGTATTTTATATTTTCATAGGCTTCTAAAGTCACATAGTTGAACTTTTTTACGTTTCAAGTATATGTTTTTGAAAGCTCATACATTATTTTTTATCATCACTTTTATGAAATTATTTTTATTTTCAACTATTTTGTATATGTCTGATTAATTTTTTATGTTTCATTTACATTGGTCATATAGTTTATATTTTGTTGTCATTCAAAGTCACGTACTTGAAACAGAATCACAAATCGGAATTGCAGAATGTTCTATTCGGGAAATGGAGAACCTGAATCCCACATCAGAAATGCATAATGACTACTAGGGTGAGCATTCTTATAAAAGGGAGCCGTAGGTGAGAGCTTTTGTCAGAAACTAGACTGTTGTACTCGTAGTACTAATGGATTTTAAATAGCGGATAAATTCTGCTGATTTTATTATTATTATTGTTTTGTTTATATAAATATATATATAAGACAAAACAAAAAAACTAAAAAAAATTAATTTTTTTTTTGTTTTAGTTGAAGGGCTGCATCACGGATGCTGACTTTAAACCGATGCCAAAGGCGGCATCTGTGATGCCTCCATTGAGGCGCATTTTAAAATAAAATTCCAACCCATACGTTTTATAAAAAATAATTTTTTTTAAAAACATATGAAAATAAAAAACTCTATGATAAAATGTTACCAAGTGGTAGTAGTGTCATGTTACAGTTCCATTGATTGATGGGGTTTTTATTATTATGTATCCACTGTTTAAATATTATGATCCAACTATATATTATTCTCATTAATATTATAATACAATTGTAATTATTTTTTTCTTTAATTAATAGAAAAAACGTTTTTAGTGTATGGTTATTACAATAGCTTCCAATTTAATTTTATGGAAATCAGACTTAATTTCACACTTCTGTAAAAAATAATTTTCCTAAAAAACTATGTATTTAAATATTATGTTCAATTTTTATTTATAATTTAGGAAAAATATTTATTAAATAAATTTTTTTAAATTTTTTTTTCATATAATTTTTTTAATGGAATATTATGTCATTTTTATAGTTTTTTACATTTGAATTTTATGGAATAAATAATTGGAATATTTGATTTAATGTGTACTCCCTGAACAGAATTTCTAATCATCTTGGAAAATCATATGTTTGAAAGCATCTTTTATATGTTTAAAAAATTGTTTATAATGAAAATTACTTTAATAAAAAATTCAGTAATTTTGATTTTAAAATGTATTAATCGAAATAAAATAAATATTTTCCATAAAAAAAATTTAATCATATTTTTATTATATTCATCATCATCAAAAAACCCTTTATTATAACTCTAGTTGAAATATATTCTTTTGACATGATACTTATTCTTTATCTAGATGGATTAAGAATTTTTTGATGATAATTTTATGGAACATAATTGTTATCTATAGGTTAATCATGTTTCAATGTTATTAACATGAACCACATTCTTTTCCATTGGTTAATCAGGTTATAGAAGAACAAAAATTGTTCCATTATGTTTTATGATGAATGATCTTTGTAAATTGTTCATATTTTGTGCCTAGAAATTGTATACAACGGAGGAACCTAGATAGTTCTGGATGAGACCATAATGAATTTAACAATTGGTCCACCAAGATATCTCTCCAGCACATTGGTAAATGAATATGTTTTATAGATAATTTTATTAGAGGTCATTCATATGGTTTTTCCCATTATATTATTTATGTATGGGTTATGTATGGGTTCTAAAAATATTTTAATCTAATATACCATATTTTTTATCTATGATTGTTATGATATGATAATGTTCAATTTGGTAAAGGTTGATATCACATCCCTCATGTCTATAGATTCTTATGAATCATTATTTTATAAAAACCCTATTCCATGTTATAAGAAATATGATTCTCAATTTGAATAATATGAGTTATTTTATGATTCGATCATGCAATTAGGTTATATCATCAAACCCTTATGTAATTTAAATTCTCATTACTAAAATTCAATAGTTAATTAATATTTTTCCCTTACTAATAATTTGAGCTCACTCTTTGTATATATCTTAATCAATAGCTTCTAAATAATTAGATTTAATGAATTATTGGAATACATGATTTTATATGAGAGATATTGATGAATTAGTGTGAAATAATAAAATATCAGCTGAGTGGGAGAATATATTGTTGGTTGACATGTGTATTCTTAATTTATTAATTTGTGAAAATTTTCTAAATCATGAATCAAAAATGGTCCTCGATAATTTAAGTGATCCATGAAATCCATTATATGATGGAAGGATTGGTTAGAAAAAATGGTGTAATAATTATCGGAAACAAATATGGAATTTAATATTTATGTTTTCTTCACTAGATCAAGGAGTGCGGGTTATGGGTTGTTATTGTTAGCATTAGAGGTCATATTACATATCTTTGTAGATTACTATGTATTCTTGTGAGGTTATATTATGATTTATGGATGTCATCGAATGTCTATAAGAATAATTATGATCATATGTTCAAATTATTTGACATACCATTTGATATTTATTGTAATGAGATATTAATGTGTTTGAGGATACATTAAGAGAAATTTTATAAATTTTAGTTATATTTAAATCATTTTATTGCAGTGAGGTATACATTAACATTTTCTAAAAATAATATTAAATTTATTAACATCCATTATAGTTTATATTATCCTGGATATTGAGAACAAAATTTTTATCATAAAGATTAATATGGGAATGAAAATAAATTCTATGTCCAGTTGAATAATGATACATTAAATTAATATTCTTATATTTTTTGGATATAAATATGAATGGTTTGAGATAAAATTTGTGGTTTTAAAACTATTTAATTTATAGGTTTTTATAAATGAATTATTTCCTTCATGGGGTAAATTTGTTTAATGTTTGAGATTAATGTATTATTTAATCATATTAAGGATTACTCATATAAGAGAATTATATGACACCAAATCATCATAAATACTTCCCTTTAAGAGAAAAATATTATTTTGGGGTGGAAACAAACAAAACAATGAAATTATCCTCATCATGTAAGTATATTTCTTTAATCACTTTTTATCGATGGATCATAATTTCCAAAATATAGAAAGATTATTTTGTACAAAACATTTTACATTTATATTCACAACAGATGAATCATATAGTCTTTTATATCATTATTAAGTTGTAGTTTTGAGGCTCTTAAAAATACATTGATCATTCAAATGATTTTAATCAATGAACTGTATAACTATCAATAATTATGTATAATTTTATTCCATTCACATATATTTTCTCGGATTTTGAAACAATGTTATGTGTTATACTGTATGAACATTGTAATTAAAAATCTATTTCATGGAGAATATTATTTATAAATCCCTCTTTATGATATAGATTTAAAATCAAATTCATTTAAAATTTTTATCATTTTGTTACTGAGATACATTACATATTTTGAAGAAGTAATTTATCATTATATGGGATGATGTTACACATATTGATTTCTAAATAAAAAATTATCATCATTTGTGTAAATGACACAAAAAAATAAAAATAGATGGGAATGTAACACACTTAATAATTTTTATATATTAAGTTTAATATAGATTCAATATCTTCAATAGATTTTGCTACAGGAAACCCGCCTATTTTCTTATTCAATAATGCATTTTAAATGCAACACCAAACTCAAATGTAACACGAGATATTTAACAGTTATAACATTTCCATTAATTTTGTTTCTATGAATAATATTTAATAAATGAAGAAATAAATATGTATTAATTTATATAATTTATTGATAACTGTTTTGTAAATAATCAATGCATTTTTAGTAAGGTAATTTTATTCTTCAAAAACTAGTTTTCTTCAACATGTTTTTTATTAATTTTCCTAAAAAATAATTATTTTTTTGGGAAAATTAATAATTTAAATTGAAAAAATAAATAAATTTTTATAATAAGAGTATAAATAATTATTTTGTGTAAAATACTACGATTTATCAGAAAATATTTACTTTCTAGTTTATAATGAAAAATATCAATTTGTTTAAAATTTTCTCTTATTTTTAGTAAATTACCAAATTTATGTTATCATAGTGTTTTGATAATAATTTAATTTAAAATATTTTTATTAACTTATTTTAAATCCATTTAATTACAATTATAATAATAGTTTATTTTTAGTATAAGCTTGTTCTGGTTTTAAAACATTATTTTTTGAAAACAATTTTAAGGTACGTAATGTTAATGATTTTTTATTAATTTAAATAACCCCCAATGAAAAAAATATAAATGAAATATATATATTATATATCAATAAATAATAATTAATATTCAAAATAATAATTATGATTAGAAAAAAATTTACTAATAAATCATCATGTTCGTAAAAAATAAAACTCTTGAAAAAAAATGTTTTCTATTGCATCTGCAAGTATTTTAAATTTAATTTTTTCAAAATTAGATATTATATTTAAATAAAAGTAAAATAATCATGAAAAAATTATATTATTCTAAATTTTTGGGAATTTTCAGAAAAGATTAATTTTTTTGGTAAATTAAAAAAAAAATTATTTGACAACTGTGATTTTATTTATTTCATTTATGGTGTTAAATTAAGTATTAAATTTTATTTAAAGAATTATTATTTAATTAATACATCTATTAATCAAAATAATTTAATTTTAATCAATATTATATAAAATTTTTTATAAAATGCTGTAAACATTTGAATATTTTATCCTTAAAAATATGATTTCTCATCACATCCGTAGGATTGATTTAAAATTAAAATTTCATATTATGTTATTTGAATCTATAAAACTTTATTTCATATTTAAAAGAAGAATAATCTATATTATTTAACAATTTTAAATCAATTTTTTAAAAAATTTAACTATGTATGTTCTGAAAATTAATTATCACGCTTAATGTAAAAATGGGTTTATCAAGGGTTAACCTAAAATAATAAGTGTAAATATGACATTTAAGAATGTATAATAACTATTTAATAACAATATTTAAACTATTAAACCTATATGTTTATTGATTGGACTATTTGTTTACACTTTTTTACATATTAATAACATGTGATAATTCGGTTCTTTAAAAAAAAGATTTTCTACTCCCCCACTTGTTAAAGGGAACCCCATATACTCTCTTATGAAAACCATCAAAAATCATTGGTCATTCCAATACAATCACAAATAACTTCCAAAATTCTTTCATATCATCATAGATATGTAATGTTCGATATAATATATTATAGGTTAGAATTATGATGAACATAAAGAGGATACCCAAAGAAGTGGTAACGCTCTTTAGTGAGTGTATTTTATTTCATTCTCCAACATCTTTAATTATGATAAAATAATTATTTTACAATAAAATAAATATATTTCACATATTTATAAGTAATTATGGAAACGTAATATCTAAAATATTTTCCCTCTTCCAAAAAATATGTTACGAAATCATCATTCATGTGTTAGAAATATTTTAGCCACACAAACCAATGTGATTAATTTTACAATTACCACATACCCTATTGATTATAATGATGTAAATAAATTAATTTCTGATATTTATAACATAATTATATCACTTATTTCATTATATCATATATTCAATTTAAATTTTAGTTTTTAGGGGCTATGATAACATCACTCGTGTTTATGGAGGACTACTGGCTTAGGAATTGATGTTATTTGATTTCTCACTAACTCATTACATGGAAGATAATAAAGAAAATTTAATGATAATATATGATATATATAATATTGTTATGATATTCATGAAAAAATTATTATTCTAAAAAGATAATATGTCATTTTATTTTTTAACCCAAAAAATTTGATAACATCTTTCATATACGTGTGGACTATCACCATCATGAAACAATTTGACTCTATCTTCATCCCCAATCCACATTAATTATATTTATAAGTATATCTATATAAATAATATTATATATTATAAATTATTATCATCATGAAAAAAAATATTTTACATGTAAAACCCTAACATTTTTATGAAATATATTTATTATTACCTTGAATTTTATGATAAACCAAGTAAAGAATTAATTATGCCCAACATTGACATAGATCATGTGGCACAGAACTCTAAGTTTCTCTGGAAATTTTTTTATTCAAATTGTTTAAATGAGAAAATTATAACATGGTCATTAATTACTAATAATGTAGATGATTATCCACAACATAAAATTTATATATATTTATTAAACAAAATTTATTAACATTCATCAAATATATTTTATCGACATAATTTAATTTTAAATGAATTTATATTCATAAATAATTTATTTTATTCCAAATGTAGTTTGATTAACCTTTAATGATTATTTTTTAACTATGTATTAGATGATTTATAAAATTTTTGTAACAAAATAATATTCTTTTTTAATTATTAATTTTAAAATTATTTCAGGGTGATTTTTTTGGTTTTATAAAAAATGATTCATCTACTAATAAATAGTGAAGGTATTTATTTTTATTGAATAATGAATTTTTATTTTATAGTATTTACAGGATGAAATTATGTTATTGATTAGTTATTTGTTTTAATAAGTTAATTTCTATTAAATATAGTAAAACTACTTTTTTGAAAAATATTTTATATAAGAATTAATATTAAAGAATTTATATGTTTTAAAAGGGAATTCATTCAAAGAACTATTTTTCCTTGGGTTTTACAGTTTTTTTATTTTAATTAATAAAATTATGTGAATGAATTTGTACAAATAGGTACTAAATTTGGATTTATAATGTCTATATTTAGTAAATAGTGTCCTTTTCTCTTTATCTAATTTTAATAGTAACTTTGGAAATCTTGTGATGATAATAAATTGATAATTGAGTAATTTATGTTAAAAATATATTTATAAAGACTATAAATTGATTTTAACACTTGAAAAAAATTTATTCAATGAATTAAATCATACAATTAACACACAATAAATTATATTATGTGATCTAGTGAAAATGTTTCCATGAAAAGGACTAATATAATATATAAATCAATGAATGTCACAAAAATGTCACATTCTTTTTCACAAATATCCATTTTGTATCCACATGGGGAAAACAATATGTAATGAATGAATTTAACTTTAACTTTTAAACTTAATCACCATATTTTCTTGATATGAATATATTTTTTGAATGTTTGGGTCAGTCAGACAATATTGCAGAACTTATAAAATATTATTTAATAAATATTAAATGATACTCTATTCATGTTTTCAATAATATAAATTTTTTAATATATGTCTAATCCAAACGTATATTAGACTATTATATTTATTATAAATTAAATAATATTTATCATTATTATATAATTTTATTTTTCATTTTTAATTACAAAATAAATATATTAAACGCATTAAAATAATAAAATTGAGATAATAATTGTGATAAATGAATATTATATATTAAATATTTTTATTTGGAATATAATAAAATATTTTTCTTCAAAGTTAAATTCATATCTTAATATTATTAAAATTCAAAATATTTAATATTTTACAAATTGATACTAATAAAATTTTATAAAAATTAATATTTTATTAAATTATTAACAAATCATAAAACATATTTATAAGTATAATAAAATATTATATTATATGTAATGTTATAAATTATTCACATATAATTCTATTTACATCACGTAAGAAAAGATTAGAGCCTTTTATATTGAAAAATTGGTTTCCATAGTTTATATTAAAATATATTAATTAAGGGTTAATCAAAATGATAAGGTTTAAAATAATACCAAAAAATGACTAAAATATATTATTTAATTATATTACTACCATAATTCATCTTAAAATTTAATAAATTGGATTTTGAGTAATTTTTTTGAGATTTAATTTATTCTAAATAAATATTTTTTGAAATTCCAAAAGTGTCTATCACTTCAATTATACCAGAACACCTCCTCCATCACATCTTCTCATCACATTGGGCATTAAATCATGACCATACCATGAAAATATATCTTATAAACATTCCTTTACACATTCAGGAGGTTCTTTTATTTTTAAAAGTCCACCCCGAGGGTCCCTAAGAGGATATATAAAGAATGTTTTCTAAAGAAGAGGTATTCATATTTAATGAGTTCTTCAATATTATATATTATTATACTTCATATTCAAATATTTTTTAATTATAAAGTAATAAATACATTATAAACCATATATTGAGATGATATTATTATTATTGAAGACCTATATTCCACATTTTATCAATCATATGAAAAATTAAGTACCACCCATGTGTATGAATGAATTATTATCTACATGTCGTGGTGTAATCTTTTTTTACCTCACTATTTCACCTGGATGGGTATTATGTTGTTTATAGTAGATATTTATAATAATTATAAAATTATTTTTAATCTTTTAAAAAATAAATTTCAGTAGCTTCTTTAACCATTTTCTATTAAGCGAATTATTTCATCGCTTATGTGTATGTAAGACCTACCGTCTCCACGATGCAGTGTTATTCATTTTCCATATTCAAAATTGAAAAATAATTATATACTCGTAAATAATTAATAATGATTATATAAATTATCTTTATTATTTTCATTCTATAACTATATTTTATGCATATAAATTTGGACTAATGTGACAAAACCTGCATAGGAAATTCAAGCGGGTAACACCTGAATGAAGAGTAATAATGAAATTTTATTAACAAAGGAGTGAAAATATGTCCATCAACAATATCATAAATATGAATATGGTAATGAATATGTTAATAATATTTTAATAATACATTTTACATTTGTTTGAAATATATTCATAAAAAATTAGCTCTATGTGAAGGGTCAATTTCACAATCTCATAATAATCTATGATGGTTTATATCTAAGTATTTTCTATGTAATATTTATCTACTATATACGTGTTTCATAAAAAATATATCTAGATTTTTTTCATTATATTTAATATAAAATTAAATTCTTTTTTACCCATATATTAATTTTTAGTAAATGGATAGAAATGAATATTAATATCATCTTCCAAATTTTTTACTTCATGACATTCTATGCTAAACACACTAAAAGAATTTTTTTAAATCCAGAAACATGAATGGATTTTTTCACATTCATCAAACATTAATTACATTGATATTCCAATGTAATCAAATAAGGATATTTTTAATGAATATTTTTTCATTAAAAATTCTACTACATGTTATGAAAAGAAATTTCCTTTAAAGAATAAATGTTATTTCCCTCAACATTTACATTCATGTTATATCTAATTTTTTTTTCCATTTATGATATAATTATTTGATGTTAGTTATGCTTCACTAAGGATATTTTGAAATGATAATGACCCTATTATTTCTATGTTTGGATTATATTTTTGAGTAAATTATATGACTGAGTCCCATTTCAATCCAATGGTTTATGCTATGATGGAATGATGTTTCAGAATCCCATTTCATTCTATCGGTTCTAATTTTATGAATAAATTATGGTCTTATGGTACACATAAGTATGGATTTCATAACTTGTAATGTGGGACCTACATTATAATCCAACACATTCGGTAAATTTTATTATCTCATTATATAGATAGGATTGGAAAGAGAAATGATTTTGATTTTTTATTATAGGGTTAGAACAAAAAGTAAACCCTGTTCAGTAACAAAATGATGGAATGAGGAGTGAACCTGGTTTAGTAAAGGCCCTTTTCAACTCTGGTTTTCCTTGAAATGAGCCTTTACTAATATAGAAATGATTTTATGTACCTACATTTATCCCACAATTATATGTCATATGTTATGCTCA
Source organism: Viscum album (assembly GCA_963277665.1). NCBI lineage: Eukaryota > Viridiplantae > Streptophyta > Magnoliopsida > Santalales > Viscaceae > Viscum > Viscum album. The sequence continues at coordinate 1,349,315,819 of OY728147.1, read as the reverse complement.
TATGGGATATAATATTTTTTTTATAGACTTCAATGATTTATTTAATGACATGTTATCAAGATCATTGACTTATAAGATATGACTTTCAAATGACTTATTTATGTAAAGATGCTTTATTATTATGATTACCCATACTGGTAACCTATTCTCACTCTTTTCATATATTTCTTTTAGTATGTAATAAATAATTGTTTTCGGTATGAATAAAAAAGGGTAATGTCTTGGTTGGAAACATTGTAGACCTTTCACTAGACTATAATTAGGTGGAATATGTTTTCGAAGGAACTATAATATTATCATCTTTAGTATTGTGTTTATGTAATTTATTTAATATTATTACAAAGTGAGGAAAATTCTATGTATAAAAAACATGAGTTATTATAGCTGTTATCGTAGATAATTATTACTCAACCATTGGACACTAGGATGATAAAACATTAGATAGATCCCTAAGGATATTTACATAGATATGTCTTTGGACATATCTATAATTAAATTTATGTATTTGATACCATCCTCGAGTTTCATAATAATTATGAATAATAATTTATTGATCTTATGGTTTTATGGATTGTATTATTGAAAGTAATTTCCATTCATTTTGTGGTTTAAGAACATTGATTAGTGTTTATCATACTAGGATTGTTCATTTTAGTTAATGGATAGAACCCAAAATAACATTTTTTTGATGAATGAAATCTAAAATGAAATGAATTTCTTCTAAAACAACCAAATTTCCTGGGAGATGGAAGGAAAAATGTTATCGTTATATATACAAATGTTATTAAACATTATAGACTCTAATATGATAATAAAATTGAAAAACATTATCTTGAGTCTTTAACGAGGAAGAATTTTTCTTCTCCTAGTGGGTCTTAAAATATATTTGTTGTCAATCAATGGATTGGTACCCCTGAAAATAATTTTTTTTACTCTATAGTGTTCATAAAATTAAGAAGTTATTTGGGATGTCTATCATTTAGAAGGTGATGCAAATGAGATATAGTGACCCTAATTTTCCAAAATATATTATGACATGATTTCAAAGACAAAAAACATAAAATCAAAACACAATGAGGATACAATGGTTTTGTGTGTTGGGAACATAGGACCCCCAGATAAAATTTACACTATAAAACATAATCATTTATTTAATTACATCTTCTCAAGCTTTTTATTTCCCCTTGAATTCTCCTTAATATATATTTTCACATAAAGATATACATCAAAAAGGGGCGATCTGAAATCCTAGCAAGATGATAGAGAAGAATATGAAACAATGAAACATGGGGTGATAATCATCAAAATCTTCATTAATTACGAAGAAGTTCATAATCGTGAGAGGAAACATTAGATAATGGAATGTTATGTGTCAGTGCATAAAAAATGATACATCATGTATTAGTGGTCAACTAAAACACATAGTTGTGATCAATGATAGCATCATGATAAAAAATATTTCACTTTTCCAACCAGATATATCAAATTACCCAATATATTGGAGTTTTATACAAATCTGGGTGAACCCATCACATCATAACATTTACATATCAATATATAATTCTAGGCACACAAATCACATCATAACCATTAAATTATCATAAATACTACATAGAAATTATATCAATCTTAGGTATTTGAATGGAAAGGAATTAGATTAACTTCATAAAATAGAAATTCATAATTTGGGTTCCCAAAATGAAAGTGGGAATTACTAACTTGTCATATGAATAATCAGTCTTAAGTGGGGATAAAACAATCTTGAGAAGTAAATGGTTTTTTTGTATAAATCTATTATTTTTTTCAAAATATTCTGTTTTTAATAAACTCAACTAGAATACATTTATATCCCATAATTAATAACATTATTCTGAAGAAATTATTTTTATGTAATAAAAATACAAAAATTGTGTGCAAGTGGGAGACCCAAAATAAAGAAAGTCGGGTTCAGGAATTCTGCTTACCTTGAGTCTGAATGCTTCCTACAAATTAATATCATATGTAATCAGATTATATTAACTAATTATAAAAATAAAAACCCATTATAAATTAATTTTATTCATAGTGATTTTATTGATTTTGTTTACGGGCCATTGGACGAGTTATAGAGTTTAATTTCTTGTCCATGAGCAATCATTTTTTTGGTTTTCCTGATTTGTTCACTTGTATACATTAATTGAAGTCTGTATAAAAAAAGGATAATTATACAGTATTGTTATTATATTTTATTAGTTATATTATATATTTATTAATGTTCTTATACATTTTTTTTATTTGGTCTGAGGATGAATCATTAGATACAAATTAGCAATGATCGTTTTAAGTTTAATTTTTTAATTTTCAATCACAATGAACTCGTTTGGTTTAATCATTTATTATTATATATATATGATAGTTTTAAAATATTAAATGGGTTTTAAAATTTAAATTAAAACTTTTTTTCTACCAATTAATGGTTTTATTAACATCCTTGAAGGTGTAGATGTAAAATGAATGTGCATCACCCATGATGTCTGTAAATCACACATTAGGGGTGATGATTTAATTTTTAAAAAATAAATAAGAGAGAGGGTGGATTTTAAATATGAATCATCCATTAAGAAGACATAATTCTTGTCTATAAACCCTAATAGAGTTATCATTCTTTTTTGATTAAGGGATATGTGTATAAATTATAAAAAATAAATGAAAATGAAAGGAAATTAATAGAAACAGTGAGAGGATTTAAAACATGAATTACATTATTGAGATCCTCAACATGGCACTTGGGCTCGGAATTTTGATGAGACCAAGATATCCAAGATTTTGGGGAGAGAATGTGATGATTATAGGGAATAATTTTTGAAATCCTCAATGATTTAGATTTTTGAGGAGAAGAGGGTGTGAGAGGTGGTATTTATAGTAGAGGAGAGTGGTGTTTTCTCAATATTATATTCATTCGTTTTGTATTTCGGATCAACACTATTAATAGTATAAGAATTATATCCAAATATATTAAAATAATGATATATGGTTAGATATTATGGTTCTTGCAGTTTCCTTGCATCAAAAATGGCAAAACAAAATCAACATTTTAATATTTATAAAAAGTTATCATGATTTATTATCCGTAAAAAATCCACCTAATTCAAAAAAATCCAACAAATAAACTGTAACCTATTTTTGGAGTTTAAAATTAAAAAATAAACTCCATTTTTTGAAAATAATATTTTAAATATACTAAATTTAATTTTTTTAGAATCATCATATAAATTGAAATAAATATATTTTAATATTATAACTGATTTTGAAACACTTTTAAAAATTAACTAAGGTTAGATAAAATTATCTTAAAATCATAAAACATAGTAATATTAATTTTTGGATACATTTTATGAAAATATATTTTCTTTACAATTATTAAATTAATTGTAAACTGATTGTTTAATATTTATATCTTATTGAAATTACCAATATGTAATAAATATTTCTTTACATATTTACATTCTTATATTATTATATAATTATATCATATTTTCACTTATAAGATACCTAAATTTTGTTTATACTTTCAGGGGTGGGGATACAATTAATTTTTTTAGTTTTCTATTTATTAGGTTCATATTACTATTCCAAATGCCACGTTACAATTTCATCAGTATTAGTTTCTTGACCTCTAGAAATAGATTTTATTTCACTAAATCTTTATATATAATGTTTTTATTATAGCCTATAAGTGATTTTATGAGATTTACACAATATGTTATTATTATAAGAAGGGAGAAATTATATTTATTAAAGTTTGAGCCATTACATTTCCCCCCCTTTAGAAATTTCACCCTCAAAATTTTGTTTCACATAAATAGGTGAGGGTACTTATCCTTCATCACCTCCTTCAGTTTTCTTATTTCATCTCCATACATAGTGTTCCTCCATAGAAGTTTGACATGGTGGGTTCCCTTGTTGTGTAATACCTTATCTATCAGATCTAGAATCTTTACCTAATACTGCTCATATGAAAGGTCATCCTGCAGTTGTACCAGCTTTGATTTTAGTACATGTGAGGGATATTGTATGTACTTAATTATGTGTGATATATAGAAAACACCATGATTTTGAGTCATATTCAGTGGATGTGATAGCTGATAGGCCATATATTCTATGAGATCAAGCGTATAAAATGGGCCAAAGTAACTTTGGATTATATTCGATTTCATTATAAATAGCATGAATCTCTTCCACAATGATATTCAAGTGAAGAGTTTATCTCCAATGTTGAAATCCGGGTCCCATCAAGTGTTTTAAACATATCACTTTTGACGATTCTGAGTAGATTTTATATGTGGCTAGATATATTGAATCATCTTTTTCAGTTACGGAACATGATCTGGCCCATATAGCTTCATTTATCCAACTTCATCCAAATAGTTTGGAGTTCTAATTCTCTTTTCCATACAGAGTGTCATATGGAGCCGTATTACTACACATGTAGATACTATTTATGTATGATAACTCAACCATGGGAGATGATGACACCATCATCGTTTGAATTCTAATAAGTAGGCTCCACACATATCTTTGAGAATCCAAATAGTCCTTTCAGAACAACCAAATTTAGGTGGTAATATGATGTGTTGAAATTTAATTAATTACTCAAAGCATGTTTAATAATACTCCAACATAATGATGTTAACATGGGATCAATATTAGAGACAATTGAGAGTGTAACTCCATTTAGTATCATCACATCCTTCACAATTATCATTGCATATTGTTAGAGTGAGAGATCTTCACGAATAATGGTTAATATGGAATACTTGGTGAGTTTTTCCACCACAACCCATATTGAATTATTTCCTTGGGATGCCATTAGGTAACCCATGAAAATATCCATTATGACATTCCCCTGTATCCTCACGGGTAAGGGGAATGGTTTCATAATCCCATAGGAATTTTCTCACTCCGATTTAACTTTATGACTTTTCAAGAACCTTCATATATAGTCTGAAATCTCATTCTATATCTTGTCTAACTAGAGTGGTTTTTAGAGATCATGGTATATCATGGTACTCTTGGGATGGATATAGAAAGTTGTGATATGTGTATTTTTGAATAGTTTTTTCTATATCTTATGTTATTAAGGCACAAAAATCCCCATTGCAATCTAAATCCTACCGCCATAATCTATTTAGAACTATTGTAGTGTCCCTTCCATTATTTAATTAACCTTCATTCGTAACTCTGAATCATCCCATTTTACTTCCTTAACATTCATTTGGATAGATGGTTGGTAAATCATTTGATAAAGGTTGTATATACTTCCAATCATTATGAATTCAAAATCCATCTATTTCATATCTATGAAGATATGGTCTTTATCAATCCAGAACCTGGATAGAGTAGCAGGTTATTTTCTACTAATGGCATCTGCTACCTTTTTATCAATAACAAGATGATATTGAATAAAAGAATCATAGTCATTTATCATCTCTAACCATATCCTTTTCAATTTGGTGAGATCATTTTTTTTGAATTTATTACTTAATCTATTGTTATCAGAATTTTTGTCACACTTCTCACTATAGTGGTAGTGTCTCTAGATTACCAATACAAAAATCATAGAATCTAGATCAACATAATTCTTTTGGAATATTTTCTAATGATTATTCAATAACCATGATGTGTAGGATATCAGACTATCATTTTTAATGAGTAAAAACACAAGAGATTCATTGAAGTGTTATTATATATCAAAAAATGTTCTCTAATTTTTTTAGTGTGAGTACATGTGTAGTGATAACCCTTTTCTATAGATACTTGAATCTTTCCTAACATTCTTCAGTATAGAAATATCTTATCCCTTTCTTTGTATACTTAGTTATCAGACTAGAAAGTCATTGAACAATTATCCCAAACATCGCTAGTACCATGATAATCCATGAAAACAATTTATTTCCATGACAATAGAGGGTTAGGGCCATTATTCAATTTCATTTTTAGATGGTTCTTTTGAAATTCCCTCACTTGTGATCACAAAGCGCATGATTTTGATTTTTTTGCATCCAAAAGTCAGTCTCTCTGATTATGGCGTACAACTTCTCCTTACTTATTGTTTCAAAAACAAGCCTTAAATGTTCTTCATGTTACTACATACTCTTGAATTAGATGGTAATATCATCGATATAAACTACCAGATATATTATATGGTAATGTATATAGAATATATATATATAATTCATGACGATTTTAGGGGCATTTTATGTCCAATGGGAATTGAAAAAAACTCATAGTTCTCATACCATGTATAAAATTCTATTTTATGAATATATTTATTAAAAAAATTTAACTGCAGATATATTTAATGAAGATATACATTTGGGAAATACATATCTCCTCGTAGAAGATCAAACAAGAAATTCATCCCTGGAAGATAATACATGTTATTTATGGTTATCTTTTTGAGTTCTCAATAATCAATATAAAATCCCAGTGATTTATCCTTATTCTTGAAAAAGATCATTAGAACAACCCATGGTGATGAATTATTGTATATGAATCCTTTTTCCAAATTCTATTATACCAGTTTATTTCACTCCTGCAATTCGATAGGACAAATCCTATAGCGACACATTGAGTTTGGACTCTCTCCTGTTTAGAGTTCTTTTAAGAACTCTACAACACGAACTGAGGGAACTCCTGGTAAATCATTGAAAAATAAATCATTGTATTCCGTCATAATTGGAATTCCATTAGGTTGACATATTCTTTTGTGTAAACAATTTGAGAGGGTTATTCTTCTTCCTAGTGAATCATGACCCACATCATTGAAGGATTTTTAAAAAGGGATTCATGATATTCCATTCATTTTTAGAGGAACATGGGATGGTTTCAAATATGAAATGATATTTCATTTTCCAAATACATGATATGTTTTCTATTCAATGAGAGAAAATATATACTTAGTATAATGTCAAATTCAATAAAGGGAAGTATCACAATATTTTCTAGAAGAATCATCCAAAATATGCCTAAAAGAAAATTAGCCCAAAACATGGGATGGAATGAATTCACTACATGGAGGGTTTTTTACAAATTTCTATAATTTAAGGTTCCAATACTTCAATTCAACAGTTATATAAAATGTTCAATATATAAAGGAATGTGTATAAAGAAAATTAAATAATCAATTTTCTATTCTTGACTAAATCATAAGTGTACCATGTACGACTTCAATTTTTTCCTCCATTTTAGGTGTTGGGATGGAGTAATCCTTTCCTTGGTCATTTTGATTTGGTGGATGATGATGATGATAACCATTGAGAACACAAGGTTTAGTGAAATGGCCTATATAGTGCCCTTGATCCCTACAATTACAACATAGGACAATGGGTGGTTCTTTCCTTTTATCCACAATATCATCATGCTTCCTCATTTATTTTAAACATTCATGAGCATGCTGTCCTTCTAACCCATACTTGAATCATTTCCCCATCCCATTAATAATGTCACATGATGCTTCTTCCAAATATTTTGACATCTGTGTGGTTGAATATTCCTTCCACCTTTCTAATTATATCCTCTATCTTGAAACTCTATATTTTGTTTCATATCACCAGATCCATGGGACCATACTACATCGTCCATCTCTATATTGATTCACATTGAAAAAATTATTCATAACTCCAAAATTATTTAATTTTATTTTCCTTTTGAAGGTTTTTAATTAAACCAATAATGAATATATCAATTTTTCGATCATTGCTGATAACAAAACCTGAAGAGTACTTTAGAATCATTTTGAAATTTTCTACATAGGCCATAAAAGCTTATCATTCCTTATCCGTAATCTATATTAAGTATCTCTCCATATTTTTATAAAGAGTTAGAGGAAAATACTAGTTAGTAAACATTCTACTAATGTCTTACCTCTCCATATCTTCAACTTCATCCTCTAGCTTGGTGTTTTTAATCAGATCCCACCATTGACCAACCTCTCTATCTAGATGATAAATAGTGATATTAACTTTTACTATCTAAAAACACTGAATAATAGGAATTATTATCTCCATTATGTTTTCCCACAATTCCAGAACTACTGGATCATATGATCCACTAAATGTCTGTTTTTATTTCCACAAAAAACACTCAATAACCAAATACTCCCTCTAAGGTGAAGATGATTGTTCCACATTATTTTGGTTTTTATTCTTAAAAATTGATTGTTGGGTAAGAATATATATGAAATTTTGAACTCCACATCCCAATGTTTTGGGGGAGTCTTCTCGGACATCAATACATTGACCCTCACATGGGTGCTCAGCCTGATTTCCCCAACATCCCACTCTTTTTTTAAAATTAAAAATGATAGAAAAAAATATTATTCAACATTTTATGGATTAATAATTTATTCCTCTATTAAAATTAATCTAAAGTAATTTAATGTGATTCCCTATGTTTGTAATTCTAAAATAGATATTCATGGGTTCTTACATATTCTTAGTATTTTACTAAGGGTTTTCAATAAGGTTATCTCATCCTAATTCCCAAATTAACTAAATAGTTCATTGGTACCAAATATATTGACCCTAATTTTATTACATATCTTATTATTATCATTTCAAAGACAAACAACCTAAAATTAAAACAAATGAGTATCCAAATGTTTAGTCTCATGGGAAAATTAGGACCACCGATAAAAATTTAAAATTAAAAAAGAATTATTTATTTTAATCATTAGTATAAAGAATCTAATTTTCCAACAAATTATCTATTGTACATGTAGACACCAGAGAATAAACATCAAAAAGTGGTGAGCTAAAAGCCATGTAAAAGGATAAAAAAAAATATTAAAAAAATAAAACATGGGTTTGGAATCATTAATAACATCATAACATACATAAAGGATAGTAAAAATTAGAGGAAACATTTGTTAATGCCAAGAAATGTGGCAATGCATAAAAATGAAGCATCATGTCATAGTGGTCGAAAAACATAAAATATTGTCAAAAAATATAGAATCATGTTCATGTATATTTCACTTTTGTCATGAGATACATCACTTTATCCAATTCTTTAGTGTGAAATGTAATTACCGGTGCAAACATCACATCCTAAAATTTATATTACGCTATATAATTCTAAGCGCATCCATCACATCAAAACATTTTTATTATCATGCATGCCACATAGAATGTATAACAATATGGAAATAACCCATGGAATAAAATAATTTTCATTTAATAGAGTATATATTCATAAAAAAGGTTCCCAAAGTTGAAGAGGGAATAAAATACATGATATATGAATCATTAATCATGAGTAAAGATGATATGATCTTGAGAAATATATAGAGTGTTTTTTAATGAAGTGTTCTTATAGAAAACATTATGTATGTCTTAAAATAATGTATAATACATATATATTACATAATTTATAATTTAATGAAGAATAAATTATTTTTATGGAAAAATCAGACTAAATTTTGTGTGAAGGTGGGAAAACCCAAATAATGAGAGTTGGGTTCTAGAATTCCACTTACCTTGAGTCTGAATGATTGAGTCAAATTAATATCCTTTATAATCACATTATATTCAATAATTAACACATAATTAACCTTTTATACAACAATTTAATTCATTATGGATTTTTTAATTTAATTTATGGGCATTTGGATGAGTTATTGAGTTAAATTTCATCGTTTAGAAACTTTTTTTCATGGTTTTCATTATTGGGTCACTTGTAGTAATGAATGTATGTTCAGGTAAAAAACATATAAATATCAAGAATTTTCATGAAATTTTATTAGTGTTATTAAAAAATATTTAATGGTATTATAAATAATTTGGTTATTTGGATTGACAATGTATATGTAGTTAAAAATTAATTATGATCGTTTTAGGTTAATTTTGGTGGTTTTTCAATCATCGTGTAATCATATTGTTTTATCATTCAGTATTATGAATATAATGTAACTATAGAATACAAAATGGTTATGAAACACATATTAAAACATTTTTAAACCATTTAATGGTTTTATTATCATACTTTATTTTTCCCATAGAAAATAAAAGTGCATCGCCCACAATGTTTGTAAATTGAAAAATCACATGCGACGATTTCATATTTAAAAAATAAAAGATAGGGAGGGTGGAGTTTAAAGATGAATCTTCTATTAACATGTAAAAATTAAAGTACGTAAATTATTCATGATTTATCATTCTATATTGATTAAATGAAGTGACGATAAAATATGAAACAAAATGAAATTGAAAGGAAATCAAAAGTAAGAAGGAGATGATTTACACTTTGAATTATTCTATTGAGATCTGCTTCAATGAATCATGGATTTATACATTGTTGAGAACATGATGTCATTGAAAATGGGGATATAATGGAGAATTAAATTTGTAGAATTTATACAAGGATCAATGAATGAGTGTTGTGAGGATAAGTGGGTGTGAGGGTGGTATTTTAGTGGAATAAAGGGGTTTTTTTCAATATTATATTAATTAGTTTATTATTTTTCGTGAAGACTATGAATAGTTTCAGAATAATCCTAAAATATATTAAATTAATAAAAAAGTCTATATTAAGGTGTATACATCCAACTTACATCAACAATGATTCAAATACTCATGTATCTAGCATTTGTTAAAATTATCATATTTTATTATTTATAAAAAAAATTCATGTATTTCAAAATAATCCCATACATTTATCCTAAACTTTTTGCACATGTAGAATTAAAAAATGACCTCCATTTTATGAAAATAATTTTTCCAGAAATTATTTTTTATATTTTAATTTAAATCATCATTTATTAGGAAACTATAGATTTTAATATTATAACAAATTTTGTAACACTGAAAAAATACGTATGATCTCATAAAATTATCTCAAAATCATAAGAAAGAAAAATAATTAATTATGGATAAATTTTATAAAAATAAATTTTCTTTTAGATTCTTAAATTAATTATAAAATATTAATTAAATATTAATGAATGATTAAAAATACCAACACTTAATTAGTAAATTTTTTAAACTATTTACTTACATATAATATGATATAATAAAATAATATTTTTACTTATATGTTCCCAAAATTTTATTTAGAATTTCACGTTTATGTTTACTATTTATATGGCTAGCTTACTATTTATAAGGGGGATATTACTATTCTTAAGGCCAAGTTACTATTTAATCTATATAGGTTCTTTAACATCATGATACACTTATTATTTTATTAATTCCCCGTTAATAAAAAGTTTATTATGTCATTTGAGTGATTTTGTGTTATTTATACTATATGAAATTACAATAATAATGGATAAATTACATTGATAAATGTTTGGGTGATTACAAAAGTGGTGGAATCTAATCATGAATATGAGAATGTAAGATGAAATTAAATCCATGGAATGGGATGAGTTTATGAACATATTTTTGAAAATGTATTTTCCTCAGAATATTGATATTAATATGAAAATGGAGTTCTTCAAGTATTAAATGAAGGATAATTAATATTTTGGCACCTATGAGGATAAATTTACAATTCATTCATTGGTTCTTCTAGTATTATCATCCAACCCTATTTTAAGGTTTATATATTATTTAGCATCTTAAAACCTTTTGTTAAAACGTTGTTATCCATAAAATACTTCAGTAGATCTGAAGAGATTGTGCATTGTTCTATCATGTTGGAAATCGAGGTATAACATATATATTAATATTATGTCTTTGATATGAAATGGATGATGGTGATAAAATAAAAATGTAAAGATCATGGATAAAAGAAGATGAGATTTCCTTTAAGATTAGTTTGTTGAAAGAATGAGAGGAAAAATTGTATTTTGTAGTCTTCTAAATTGTTTAAAATTGGGAATGAAGGTCATACAGAAATCAAATACCAACGTGATATGAAATATATTTTTATGATGACAATAGAAAAATGGATTCACAGAATGAACCTCTAACACATCAATGCTTAATGTTAAAGTAAAAAAGTGGAATTTTTCTCACCAATTCCCAAATACAAGAGTTATCGATAATGATCGATGTCAGAAACCTCTTAATTCCAAATAAAAAGTAAAATGACAAGTTATTACTATTGGAGATATACCATAAACCAATGAAGTGGAAGAATTATTCGTTGTTTGCATAATGGAATTCACGAATAGTGTTGTACAGTTCTTCAGCTATATTTTGATATAATGAAATTTCATTGTATTTGTCCACTATAGTTTTCCCGTAAGAATTTATGAGAATTTTTTGGATGGTACCAGTAACCATGAAAAGTGATTAACATTAAAAGGTGATAATTTCATTAAGACATGTGATTAAGGGGAGGATAAACCCTAATATATGCATGATGATTGGATGGTGAAATACAAATGTGTTTGATTTCTGTAAAATAAATGTGATATTCTGGATTACCTTATGGATGATATGTGATAAGGCGTATTATGATATCATGGAGTGAGTTTAATAATATTTGGAATTTACAGTATTTTGATAGGGTTGATTATTGAAAGAAATATTTTTTAACTATGGTTTTATGGTAATTCTGTTTAATTTAATATTTATAGATAATACATGATAATGGTCTTTACATGTTTGGTGTGCGAAAATTATGGTCTACATCAAACTTTTTAGGGGATTCATGATATTTTTTTTGAAATGATCATAAGGGTTACCATTCATGATATTTAAGTGTCTGAGGAGTAGAAAATTGACCTCATTTAAGGGTGTCAATAATGAAGTGTAAATTGGGCATGGAAAAATGAAAGGATGATACTGTTATAAAGAAATATAATGAAATTGTGTTTGTGTTTCTTATCATTAATGATAATAAATGGTATGGAAAGTATCATGAAACAAAAAATAATTACCATAGTACCTACTTTTTATATGAATAAAATGGTCCATTAAATAATCAATGAATTATAATTTTGACATTGGTAACTTTCTTCTGACCATGATCTCTATCACCATCTATCAGAATTTGATAAATAAACTTCTATTACATGTCTATATTTTTATTTTCAACTTATGATAACTTTTGTGGAAACCAAATTATTTGTAACATTGGGAAACTATTATGATTCCAAATTTCTCCATTTAAATGGTGTTTTAGTATTTGTTTTTACTATATGGTTTTTTTTGAAAGGATGTCTAATGTATTAAACAATTGATGACATCGAAACACTTTTAGGGAAAATATCATTTTAAGCTGTATAGAATGTAACTCAATAAATTTTTTAAGAAATTTATTTTTTCATATCTTGAATTTCATGGTACACTATTTTAATATTCTATTTTGTGCGACACTATCTAATATTTTCTTGGATGAAACACTATGTTTCAATATAACAATATTTTACTCTATTTATATAAACATGGAAATTATAAAAATTGTGTTAATTTTTTTGAATGAATAGTATTAACCACATGAATATATTTATATATATTTAATAAAAAAAATATTCATTCAATCATTTAAAAAAAATTGTATAAATAAGAATAGAATAGGTCATATTTTACGTATAAAAAGATATATTTTTAGAAAGGTAGTTTTATCTCCACTTAAGGATAAAACTATTTTTTTTTAAAAACTTTTACCTTTAATATATATTATTTCATAATATAAGACTACTGTTTTAGTGATTATTGTGAAAATTAGGTCAGGATAATTTTTTGGGTTTTTTTCTGAAAAGTTTCATATTATGATGAATAGAGAAAAATACTATTATTTATTGAAAACTATTATATTATAGTTAATGTCATTAAAAGTCAAATTATGTTTTTTATTAGTTTAAAAATATAATTTCCTTATTTTGGATTAAAATAATACAATTTTGTTATTTAGAAGGAATTTTATTCATGATTTTATTATAAAATCGTTTTCTGTTTTAAAAGGACATTTTTTTGAACAATTTTTTTTTCATGGCGTATTATCGACTTTATATTAAATTAAATTATGAAACTTTTAGGTTTTGAATTTTGGAAAATTTATGAAAAAGTTTCATTCATAAGGTTTAATTTCATTAAATAATTCACTTTAATTTATATCCAATATGAATAGTAACCATGATATATCTTGTTACCACGGTAAATGATAAATTAGGTTATTTATATTAAAAATAAATTTATAAAGACCCTAAAATTACCTAATGAAGTGAATAATTTTTTATTAGATCAATTAAATTAGACCCTAATGCCATGAAGTGAAAATAATTTTTTTATGGACACTTTTACGTGAAAATGGCATGTATATAATTTAAATCAATGAAAGTATTAAATACCACTTTATTTTTATTTAATATCACTTTTGTGTCCACATGTGGAATAATTAGTGTTATTAACTAATATAAAATTAAATTATTAAATTAATAAAAGTATTTTTCTTTAATGAATTTGTTTTTTACTTTTTGGAAAATAGAGATGAGGTTATGGTAATAATAAATTCTAACTTAATAAAATTTAATAGATATCATATTCTTGTTTTGAGGAGTATAAAATTTTTTATATAGAGAATCCATAAAAATATATTATTCTTAAAATATTATTCATAATTTTAGAATATGTATATTTATCCTGGAATTTGTTTTCTACTTTTTAGTAAATAACCATGTATATGAAATAATTATAAAACACCAATGTTTTAATTATTTTATTAACACCAACAAAAAAAATATATGTTATAAAAAATGGTAAAATAAATACAATTTGAGAAAATTAATGTGATAAATATACTTTATAAGTTAATTTTACCTCTAAGAGAAATAAAAACATTATTTCAAACATAAATTTTCATATTGATATTTTTATGTTTCCGGATAATGAAAACATTCCAAAATTTAAAATAAGTTCATTTCATTAAAACAATTTATCATTAAATTATTAAAAAAATCCTAGAAAATGTATACAAATAAGAAAATATAATATGTTCTAAAATATTATGAATATTTCATTTATAATTTAACATGCATATCATATGTAACAAAATAAAAACTATTAATATTGAAAATTTTTAAACCATTGTGGAAATTCAAATAGGTTAGTTAAATATTAATAAAAATAAAATGGATTACAATAAAACGACGAAATATAAAAAATAGATAGGTTGATGGGATTAAATCATTATATTATTTTATTACAAAAAAAATTAATTTTGGGGGTATTTTTATTGATATTTATTGTATTATAAATTAATATATTTGAAAATTCCAAAAGTTTCCCTCATATAAATTATAAAAGATAAAATCCTCCCACAAATCCTCACATAAAATTTATCATTAAATATCGACCATACAATATCAATATCTCTTATAGATTTACATATGCACATTATAGAGGTTATGGTCTTCTCAAAATACCAACCCAAGTGTCCATAATTTCATATCTAATGAATATTATCCAAAGAATAAGTAATCTTAATTACCAACTATTAATTGATTATTTCATCTTCTACTTCCACATCCAATGTTGTTTAAATTATATATAAATATATTCTGTAAGAAATGTATACTAATTTGATATTATGATTATGTTACAACCATATTATACATTTTATCAATCTAATGATAATGTAAATTACCACATGTGTGTAGGTACAACATACTGTCTCCACACTGTGGTGTAATCTATTTATCATCATTACATACTCGGATCGGTTCAATGATGTAAATATTAGATATCTATAAAAATATTTACATGAAATTGAATCTGAACAAAAAAAATTTATAACATCAACTTCTTTAAACATTTTCCATTAAGGGAATGATATCACCGCTAATGTGTACATACGAACTACAATTTATACGATGTGATGAAATCCAGTTTCCATATTCATCATTCAATAATTATTATAAAAATTTATATAATTAATAAATATGATATATATTACATTAATTCATAAAATTATGGAACTATATCTTATTAAAAATAATTGAAAATTATAAAAAAACTATGCGTTGGAAAATGAAGTTGTTAATGCCTAGAAGATGAATAACAATAAAATAATACTAACAAAAGGGTGATAATATAATCTTATATGATATCATAAATATGAATACAGTTTTTGAATAACACAATAACATTATTTAACAAATTATATAGGAGTTTCAAATTCATATGAATGAAATCGTACATAAGGTTGAACTTAATTTAACAATCTCATTATTATTAGAGAATATTTATATGTATATATGTCCAAGGGAATATTTATATTCCATTTTCGTATTTCATAAAAAAATTTCCAAAATTTTTTTTACTATATATATTTTTTTCAATTTTATACATATATTAATTTTTACTAAAAATATTGAAATGAATAAATCTTTTATTTTTATAATGAGGTACCTTCTAACATTCATGAAAAAACACTGAAGAAAATGTTTTTCAACATATACATAATGAATTGATTTTTTGATTAAATGTAACAATAATGCTTTGAATATTCTCTTAAAATATTATTATATTACTTAAACTTAGGTTTTTTGTTTTAATATTTTGTTTCCTTTTAAAAAATTCAAAAGAGAAATTATATTTTCTTTAACAATTACATTCAAGTGACCTCTAAAAATTATTTCCAATCTATGATGAAATTATTTGATGTTGCTTATGATTTACATTTCACTTGATTCATGTATACTATCATTATTTTTTCTATTGTAGTTTTATATATATTATAGAATGATATTTATGAAACCTGTTTCTTTTTTATGGGTTATGGTATGATAGAATGATGATTTTGAAACCTATTTATATTGGTTCTGATATGATGAATTAATTATGTTCATTTCAAACACATATATTGAGTTCTCATTATGGAATGGGTGAGACCTATATCTCCCTCAAATTTATTGGGTAAATATTTTTATCCCATGAGATAGATGATAATGGAAAGTGAAATGATCTCAGTTCTGTAATACATGGATGGAATGAAAAGTAATTTCAGTTTAGTAACATTGTTCTAGAATGAAGAGAGAACTTGGTTCAGTAACAAAATTTATATAATATTATTTTCAAGGAAATGATCTTTGAATAATATAGAAATTATTTTCTAATCCTTCGTGTATGAAAAAAAATTCATGTCTTTTGTTATGAACTCATGGAATATGTTCTTTTTTATAGAATTCAATGATTTATTCCATGACATGATTTATAGATAATTGACATAAAGAATACAATTTTGAAATGTTTTTTTTCTATAATTATATATTATGATTATATTTACCCTTACAGTCATCTGAGGTCACCCTTTCCTAATATTTATTTTCCCCAGGTTATAAAGAAATTTTAATTGTAAGAATACCTAAGGGAGTGATATTTGTGGGAAACATATATGATATTTCACCTGACTAGATGTATGTGATCCATGATTCCAAAGGATCTAAAATATTATGTTCTTTAGGATTGCTTTTATATAATGAATGAAATATTCCACAAACATTTTGAAATTTCTATTTATGAAAATACTATGTCATTATATCATACTACATTTCCATAGTGATCATCGAATAATGGAATCACTAAAAGAATATTTGTGGTACCTACCTTCTCTATGATCAAAATGTTATTTACATTTCATAAAAATCACTCTTGATTAGGATTAAATGTAAAATAAATTTTTAAATATATTAATTATTTCATGATTATTATTATGGAGATGATAAAACTATATTATATTAACAAGATAAATATATATATATTTTTGAAAACATTTAATAAGATATTTTCATGAATTATTTGATAATTAATTGGGATTGGTTTTATTCACAAGAATTAGGAATTATAGACTCAATAGAATAAATTATGAAATACTTTCAGAAATAGGTTTTAAATGGAATGTATCAGATACACAACTATTTGACCTCATTATAAACATAGTTTCACTGATGTAGATGAACCCATGAAGAACATGTGGGACATTACGTCAATAAACAATGTGTGAATCCATTACATGAAATGAATCTTTCAAAAATTTAAATCATGTGAAAAGATAAAAACGCACACAACAAGCTTAGATTGTAAGATCTGTAAGTTAGAAGGATTTATTGTTCAATGATATGAAATGATTCTTTAATGGGAAATATTAATATAAAATACATGATGTAAAATAATATTAAATGACATAATGATTATTTTACAAAATACGCATAAACAATTACATTATATGCATGAATTTCATTTCATTTACTTATTAAGAAAATTAATATTTCTACTGCTATTTTTGTCAAAAAATTCAACACTATTTACCATTCTCATGAAATGCTTCTAATGATATCATTAATTTTCATTATATATTAAATTTTTTTCATTCCATTAATTTTTTTTACTAAATCCATTATATTTTTTAAACCTTATACATTCATTTTTCATCAATTATAGTCTATCATTCTCTTTTTAATTTTCATTCCTTCATCACATGTCATTCTTCATCTTATTATGAATCACTCTTTAATGATTCTTTATTCACAGTTAGATCTTGGTAGTTTTCTATTCGTTTTGATACCTAATTTCAAGATTATTCATTGTCTTGTCATGAAATGTCAATTTATTCATATCTTGAGTGTTTTAGCATTCTTATTCTTTGCTTTTTTTCTAGATTATATCTTTTTCAATTGTTTTATGGTTATTCATAGAATACATAATACATCTTTTCATTTTTTATCACCGCCATGCGGGTCAAATTTTGAGATTATGGATATTTTGACCATAACGAATATAAAATGATTGAATCAAGGTAACCCTACAGATAGTATTTGTGTTTAGAATATGTGTCAATCTCATTATTTTTTATTATTTATGGCCATAGGGGGTGAAATTTGAATAACCCACAACTAGTGGAAGAAGATTTGGTTAGGACCAACATCCTATAATTATTTCTATATAGAACCCAAGATTCATGCAGATATGTGGTTAATTAAATTAGACCAGTGAGTATTTTCCATCTTTGGTTGATTCCATTTTCTAGACCAAGGTTTATTGATATTATTTTAACCACATCAAATCCTATTCCAAAAGTTGATCACTTGTAATATTTATGATTACCCCTTTTTATATACCACAAAATTTATGTAAATAGATTAATTTATAATTTTAATTAATTAAAAAATTCTTATTTTGGATAAAACCATACACTATGAGTGAAATTGACGAATAATTTTAATATATTTTTTATTGGATGACGAACATTAAACAATCCTTTGGGGTTTGAAACAAAAAAAATAAAAATTATAATTAAATTATAGTTTGTATAGATTAGGACTATAAATTTATAATCAGACATAAACTTATGTTTACTAAATAATGGCTATTACCAAGTAAAAGTTTTCATCTTTACCAGGTATTACTATTTCTTAGTGATAGTTTCCTTCCATTCAAATCATTGATTACCTCACCCATCCATTTTTCTTATTCATTTATTCCTCTTTTTCTTTTTTACATTTTTCTCTTTTGGTTAACCTACTTAATTTCAATTTTTATCTTTATTTATTTTATTCATAGATAATAAATTAACTAGGTTCCCTTTACAAGATGTTGAAGCCTAGACGTGAAGGAATATATGTCCATTGGTCCTATGATTGATTGAAAAAAATTGTACATCTCCAATTCATAAATTTATGATAATAAAAGCCATCTACCTCCTAAGTTTCATTATCCCCAATGTACACAACCTACCAATCAGGGTGAGTGAGAAACATTTTAGGACCACAATATTGCGGATAATATGTTGTCATCAATTATAGGTTCTAGGACATGCATTGTGCACCAATCTATTCAAGAGATCACAATTGAGATTATAGTATGAATCATTAAAATGAAACATAATATGTTGTATATTTGTGGGATTAAATTTTAATACCTCTAACAATATAATGAATTTCTTATAGTTTTATGATACCTTTCACAACCAAGGTATATGATCAGACACCATTCCATTAGGAGTTTCCCATTCTACTTATGAATTTAAACAAAGTATTGTCATAAATTATAGCTCCCAAGTCAATCATTAATTTGGATGAATTAAAAAAATTATAGACAATTACCTACCACAAATCAAGAAATGGAATAAATTGATATTCAAAACATCGCCTAGGTAGGCATAGAATCGGTGGGGGAATCAAGGGATAGATTCAAGGATATCATCCGAAAATAAACACATCATATACTATATGTGTTGATTCAATTGTATATTTTTTATCAAGGGAATTATACTACATAACATATTATGGAATATTTCCCTATTAATGGAGGATTAATGTTTATAATACAAGTTGTTATCTAAACAATTTATGATTTTATTTCCCACAATTCTACTTTGTTAAAATTTTATAATGGATTTCCTTGACTTTGAATCCAACATGTGGAAGATAAATCATGCCTCAAATATGAATTGTAGGCTCTTAGTAGGTATTTTCAGAAATTTCAATGACATGTTTCACCACCGCCCCCATGTACTCTAGAAATAGAAATTGAATCATGTGAAATATGTCGATTCCCAAATTCATACCAAGATTGTTGAGCGTGGGTGGAGGAAACCCAAGATCATGATTGTAATTATATCATATAAAATAAATATATAAAAAATTACAAGCATCACTAGAACTATTATTAGATATCGTCTCAACAGTGATATAAAAACAATATAAATTATTAGAAATGGATTGGAGAGGTGAACCAATGAAATTAGGGACCAAATCAGTACCCACCTATAGGTCCACCTCTTATACTATGATCAAAATTTGAAAAAACAATTCCATTGTGATTAATAATATCCAATGAGAAAATATTATTAATTTCAACATTCCCACAATGGAAATATAATCAATCCAGAACCATCCAGAATAATCCTGAAATTATTACCCCTACCATTTTGAAAAACTAATACCAATTAATGTTAGTTTAGTAGTCTACATTGCAATGAAAAATATAATCCCTAAAAAATATCAAGTACTAGTTGGGTAAAATTTAACATACATTATCATACCAACTATCATGTACATTTTTCTTTAACACTATAATGTATTCAAGATAAGGAGAAAATTTTTGGGATATTATGAGTTATAAAATAATAGTCATTAATCATCCATAAAAAGATGAGGAAGAGAAGGATGAGGAATTTGACAAATACCCAAATGACATTGGTTAAGGAAAAAATTATAAAACAATGGAATAAGTTAGAGGAACATGTCTAGAATTAGAAGAAACTTCAAAACACCCAAAAAAGAGAATCCAAAAAAATAATATGTAAATATAGGACCAGAAGTGTAAAACCCCTGCTACCTTTCCCAGAACTTATGAGGCATGTAATGATCGATGGATTAATGAAAAAATTTCAATCAGTTTTAAACATTTCAAGTTCAATATCCAATTTAGTGAGTCATTTTCCCTAATTATAGGATATAATATGAAATACTCTCTCATAAGTGGAAGATGGAAGAAACGTTTATTGTCTCCCTAAATGAAGAATGTTATGGTAGTATTCATAAGATGCATTAACCAATGATTTTAGACCCTAAAGGTTGCTCAATCCTTTGAAACATAGAGGAATTCATCATTTGGTAAATAATTATTCGATATTGAAATGAAGAAAAATATAATTCCAATGAGTGTATTAATGAATCTTGGGAATAAAAATTGAAAATTGAAAAGGCTGTCTATTTAACTGGATAACTGATCATTCAAGTATATTTGATGACTTCTCCATGATATATTAGTTAAAGTTGTAAACATTATACTTCAAGAAAATTATATAATTTTTGATATGGATGAAGAAGTTGATCATCTGATTATTATACAATGATTATTTTCATTGCCTGGGAAGGCCTTAATAGATGTTAAACATGGTATAATTATATTTATAGTTGTAGATGATCACATTGTGTTTGACATAACAAAGGCTTCCAAGAAAGGAAATGATTATTTGACTATCAAACCATTTTTGTAAAAATAAAATTAACAATTTCATGATCATCGAGAAAGATAGGGAAACCATTTCCCCAGAAAAAGATGATGACATCGAGAATGATCAATAAAACTACTTTGATCCATTGACAATTAAAAAAAACACCATTTTTAGCATCAACCATTAATACACCTTTATTGGAATTAAATCCATTATAAAGCACTCTCATTTCCTCATTCCATGAGACTCCAAAACAACTTCTAGTCATTATCATCATAGATATGTCCAAAAAAATAAGAGGAAGAGTTGATTTAAGTCCTAAAATTGTACTAAAACTCATTATCATCTAGTGTGTATTACCTTATAGTGATCAACCCCAAAATTTTCACTCACTAAATTTCATTATAATAAGTTGGAAAACCAAAATGTCAACAAATATGGTGACACCCCCCCACCCCACCAATGAAAGTGGAGATTAATAAATAAGTGATAAATCATCTAAATGATTGAATAATATTTTCAATATCTAACACCTAATGGATTATCCCTATACATGTCAATCCAAATAAGGGTGACATAGTTTTTTTAAATGATGAAAATGATATTATCTTTACTCAATAATCGTCACTGAATGTAAAGATTGAATATATTATAAGGATATGAATAAGAAAAATAAAAAACATAATTTCCCACTTCTATTTATTGATAAAATAATATAATGAACAAAAGAACATGAATTATATTGTTTCATAGAAGGATATATAGGATAAAATAATATTATTGTCAATCTATATGACCTCTACTAAACAACATTTACTTTTCCCTTGAGAAAATTACACTTCCTGATATTCTAATTTGATATGTTTGATGAACCATAAATTTTCCATCATTTAGAGAAACATAATTTGCATGGTATGGAAGAGAAATTCTTAGAGAAGATCTGAAAAAAAAAACAAGGCATGGAAGTGGATCCAACTAAAATCAATGTTATAATGAATTTAAATAAGCATGTAATAGTGGAAGGGATTTGGATCATTTTGGTCTATTCAATAGTAAATATCAACTTCATTAAAAACATTGCAGTATTATACCACCCCTTGAATAACTTATTAAAGAAATACACTATTTTCATGATAATCAATGAGTGTTATGGAGAATTTTATACCATAAAAATAATCTATTTTATGATACTATCAAAATTTTACTTGATTGGGAGAATGACCATGAATTTATATTCGAATAAAGTGACTTCATTTTTGGTGATTTCATAATCTATAGTGTCTAAAATATATTTTATCGTGTTCACTATATCAGTCACACACTTAGTAAAAATATGGTAAATAAAACTACATCTGATAAAGTACTTATTCCATTCATCATTGAATTTGAATTATTTAACACATTCCTTGTATAGTCTAATGTTGTGGTCTAAACAGAACACGAGGCACATAAATATCCACTGAAAAAAGAGATTAAAAACCATGTTTCAAGAGAAGGATTCTTCACTTACCCAAATTTGGCATCCTAATCAATAAAAAATTAATTTAGAGTTTTTTCATGGACCATATATCTTGAAATACCTTACACAATGTCAGGGATAACAATAATCATGACATCAATGATGATTTACAAGATAAAAACCTATTCATTATAAATTCCCAATCCTCACAATGATTTTCATATATGAAAAATTATTTTTCCACATGATCATTTTACCATAACATTACTTATCATTAGAGGAATATATTTTTAGATGAAGAATCACACAAATACTAGGATAATCTACTACACTTCATGAAATGTGTGGATTTTAAAATATGGATCTATGACCCATGAAATGAAAAACAATGTGTTCCTAAAATGTTCCATATGTAACTAGTGGTAGGGAGTTATAAACTATAATGTGTGATGAATAAAATAATTTAGAGGGGGATATTTTAGCCCACACATCATCAATTTACAATGAAGTCCTGTTAAACATATGAAATATTCCATGATATAGAGACTATAAGAAAGTAGAAATGAAAAACACAAAAATCACATCCTAGAAGTTGAACTCATCGATGTATAGGGAATTGATATTAAGGAACCATTCCCACATTATTATTGAATTTTTTATATCTTGGTTATCATGGATTATATATATACATTGGTTCAAATCGAGGACACCACCTATGAAATAGCTATTGTGGTCACAAAATTATTAAGGAAAAACAATTTTTCAATATTTCTATTTGGAAAATTACTCATTAGTGATCATGGATGTTACTTTTCAAATAATATTGTGTAACATTTTCCCAGAAATTATAAAATATTTTATAAAATATGAACTCCCCAACATCCACAAAAAAGTGGTAATGTTAAATTCACTATTAATGAAATAAATCAAATTCATGAAAAGGTATTGGATATAAATAAAAAGGATTAGATAAACAAATTATATAATAAACATTTTTAATATACGAAAACATAGAAAAACCATTTGTACAACCCCTTTTAATATTTTTTTGAGGAAATACTTGTCACTCCCAATCAATTAGATCATTTACTATATTTATAAATTAAGAAAATGAATATGGATTCTCAACTAGATGAATAAATAATAATTATTGAAGTTAATGAGATTGAAGAGATTGGGAGAGATGCCTTTGAAAATGGCCTAATATATAATCAAATAATTATTAATTATCAGGAGCATTGCATTGTAGGATGAGGATTTACCAGAATGGATCATGTTATACTTTCTAATTATTAATTGAAAATTTTCCACTGAATGTTGAGATCATGATTTTCTAATCTTTATATAGTCTTGTTAGTGATCCTTTATGAGGATATTTATATTCAAAATGGGGAAGAACCACTCATCATGGTTAATGAACTTATAATAAAAAATAATAAAGATCCATTTATAATGGGTATGATCTTTACATAGAATTCAACTAACAAATTATTTTGCCCATTCCCCTGGCTGCCAATGTCATAGTATGGACATTATGGGAGTTATCCTATATTTTATTTTCATTATTTAGTTTCAACATTTTACTAAGGATTTTTATATTTATGTAGTACTAATTTTTCATAGGACATGTCAAAACATCATTGTACTCACCTATAATCATTTATTTGAAATGTATTTTTTATTTTTCACTTTGTGAACCTACCCATTTCACAATATTAATAATGTTTAATCCTTGTGGAATATTCTTTTATTAACGTATAGTTTATTATTTTTAACAAATTATGTAGGTATCATAATTTAATATCAATATCCACAAACATTCCCTGTATTGTATCACTTATCATTGGGATCTTTGGATTCCAAAATATCAATTTAAAGATTCTATTTCATTTTGCTGATGATATATTTTTATATATATATCCAATGATACATCCTAGTATATTATAGAAACTATCTTAATTTAATTTTAGGGGAGTCTTTCAAGATATTTATTATCGATACACATGGATTATTCCTTATATTCATTATTATAAGAGATAATTTTCACTGAATTAATTATTGAACCCTAAAAACTCATTACACCCATAATGACAAATTTCAATGTTACTTTGGATTTTTTTTTTGAAAATAAATCTTTGAATCCTTTTTATATTTTTTCTTTGTTTTTTATTTTAACAAATTTGTTTCAAAATAAATTTTTTTTAATTTTTTTGATTGTCTTATTACTTGTGTTTATACCCTCAATTATTTCTAGTTATTCTACTATACTCAAATTTTCAAGAGGATTCCTGACATAGGATTTCATATTCATTTCAGACCATATTTCTAAATAGAAAAAAAGGGTATTTAAACCTTTAATACATGTATTGTGATATTATTGAGTCTATGATTGAGCAAATTAATTTTTTATACTATTGGGAGAATCGTTGTAATCCTACTATTTCTTAAAACCCACCATACATTTTTCATTCATTTTCCTATACAAGTAGTGAATAACCTTTTTATGATGGATCCATTTTGTGATGATTGTCCCTTCCTACCATTCTTTTAGAAATATTCTTTATTTTCGTTTGAATACATGTGAGGAAATTTTCAAATAATGTATATGAGATGATATTATTGGGGAGATATTTTTTCCAGTTTCAATAATAATATTATGTGATCCATGATAAATCTCTTCATTTCCTTCCATCCCTATTCCCTTAAAAATAACTAAGTAAAATTAAAAATATAGTTTGTTTTCTATTAGGAAGGTCAAAATCACAATTTCCAGATTAATGAATCTTATGATGGATCATAGGTTGTCAGAGGATGAATGTGATATATTTCTAGAATATGAATTACAAAATTGAACAGAAATGGGAAAGGTGAATTTTTTATACATACATGATATATTCATGGATACACATTGAGCTATAAGAGCATGCATGCTTTTTTTGGAATAGTTACTTAACTTTACTATACATGACTTTCCGACATTATAAATTTGATATTTTCCTCATTTTAAATGTGATTTTCACTTTCTACCCACATATGCTATGCCTCACAGTTATTTAAACTCTTTTTATGATTCCCTAAAGGTTTAATTTGTATTATTTATTATGAAATAGAGATGAAATAGACAATGAAAGCCTATGGAAAAGAAAATGTATTTAATGTTTTGTGAAAAATCGAGTTACATTGTTCCTTGAGTGATGAGAGAATATTTTTTTTGGGTTACTCACTAAAAGAAAAAGACCATTTTTATAGTTTTTTTTAAATGATGTTTGTTTTAAAAACATCCATATGGCTCTACAACGTTTTATTGAAACTTTCACTAATGTGTTTTTCAACATATAATAGGCATCGGTTTCCTAGATTTAGCAGCGGTTTTTGTGAATCGTCAAAGTGTGTAAATTTTTCGGGTGGTTTTAACCACCGTTATAAAAATATCAGTTTCTCCAGTGATATCCGTCACTATAACCATTATAATTTTTGTGAAGTAATAATAGTATAAGAAAAATGTTTCGTAGTGGTTAAACAGACCACTAAATTATTGTCCATAGTGGCGGTTTTTACTACCGCGAAAAGAAAGATAGTGTAATTGTAGCGGCAGTTAAAATCGCCCCTAAAAATATATTATATTTATTTTACGGAAATTAAACTACTGCTTCAGACAGATTTATAAAACATATAGCTGATACAACATGCCCATTAGAAATTCCCTAAAAAACCAATCCAATAGCTATAACATATAACACATCATAACCATAACACATCACAACCACTAATCTCAAGTGAATCTATATATAATACAATGAATAATATGACTCCATCAAAAACCACCCAAAAAGTAGAGAATTACCACCATAATGAACTCTTGAATATAATAGAAATAGTAATAAATAAGTAATAGTGAAAAAAAGGGCTACCATGAATCAAATAACATCAATCTAAATAATGTAATATGATCCAAGTGGTTTGGAACACCAATAGAGGTTACTGGGGAAGGGGATGATGAGTAAGAGTAAATTATTAATTGAGGGAAAGTCTAAAATTCAAAACAAGAAGGTAATAAAACTCCTATTTATAAGTGAATCACACTGGATGCTACCAAAACATGGTTAATATCCAAAAAACATATTGTTGGTTTTGTAATAGTGTGATCTAGAACAATCATTATCGTTTTATCTTTTTCCCATTTTATAATAGAATTTTGCCCCCCACAAATCATAGAACCTGGAGTGGTATAATCCATAGTGGTTCTTATATATTATACTATATATAGAATCCATAACATAGTTCACATTTCCCAACCATTTTACCATCACCATTCCCAAGGCTACAATGTGGCGATCTTGGGTTTCCTATTTTGTATAAATGGTCCTCCGATATTCCATGCCCATCTAAAGGAATTTCAAGATTCTCATGGTGCATAGAAAAACCACTTGGACAAAATGCATAACACCATTTCATCCCCAATTCATGGTTATATATCCCATTTTACACAAGAGCACGCCCAACATAAAACTACCTCTTTGATATCCATACAAGTCATTGAAAAAGCAGTGGTGGCCTTCAAAAGGCTAAAACACCCACTCCAACTTCAAAATCACCTCCAAACTCTACCTAAACGACCCCAAGACTTGATAATACACAAAGGGAAGATCACAATGGGTCTATTCTATAACATTTATTTTATTTATTTTGGATTCCCTATTATTTATCTATTTTATGTCAAGGTGATCATATTTTACCCCAAATTATAAGAAATATGTGTGGATGGAATCCAATTTTCAAGGGATACATAGTGATTCCTTGATCTCTTATCTCAAACCCAACCAAAAAAAACAAATATCAAATCCCCCACTTTATCTTAATCATTGGATTTATTCATTCATATTTGTTTTCCATCCACTGGTTTGGAATCATGATTAGTTTATTTCATTTTAATCACCATTTTAAACTACATTAAACCTTATATAATAATGTATTTTAATATGACATTAAACTATATTTTATTTTAGTCATTTTCACATGATGTTAAACAATGTGATGCATGATCTATCTTGTAAGACTTGCAACATCTTAGAGCAGTTTACCTAGTAAGACATGTCTTTCTCTACATATTATCCAAATCTATATAATGATCCTTATAATGTGGTTCTTTATACATAGACAAATGTTTTGATAAAAAATCTATATTACCAAATGAAAGATCCTAATATACATAGAGGTATTATATAAAAAAATATATGCAGATTGATTTATGATGTTTCGATATATGTAATGATGTTGGGAGCTCCTATAATATGCCTTGGTGAAAATTATAATCACACTGGTTATATACTAAAGGCGTAACCCTTCCTCATTCACATTAATTTGTTTATATCTTTCATAAAAAATTATTCCCATACATCTCATCCTACTCCTCTTATACTGGAGTTAATTTTCTATAGAGGACATTTTCCAAGAACTATTAATGGAATGATTCATGTTACAATAAGATATGTTTTTGATCATTCATCCTTCGGTAAAAATCCTACTTAATTAAGGGAAAATGATTCATAAAACATTATTTGAGTCAGAATATATTCAACATATATGGTTCATACCACCCTCGTGAAATCAGGACATAAAATGAATCATAAGAAATAAAAAATATACATAAAACAAATCATGATAAATTAAGAAAATATTAGGTCATGAAAACGTTTAGTGGAAAATATGTGCTACAGATGATACATTGACACGTGCCTATCGTGGGGTGTGACAAAAACAAATATTACCTAAGTTTAAATGTAGTAGAGTGGATTACATAGGTTGTCTCCAGAGAGGAGTGCACAATAATTAAGCTGTCACCTTAAAATAGAAAGAGTGAGGTTGTTTTTAGAAATTGTTTGATTTAGAAAATATAAGAAGGAAACTAAATAATGTAATTAAGTGGAAGTTTTGAAACAAATTGACAAATGATGTGATCTAAATCAGTGATACGAAATGGTGATCAGGTTAGGGTCAGTTTTCCAATTGTAATTCTATCATTGTTCATTTTACCCAATTCTCCTCTGCAAAATTTTTAAGAGTGGGAATCCACAATCGTTTCTTCTCACTCCCTTGGTCAATTAAAAATTTGAGAATAATCCTTAATAAAATCTTAGGTTGGTCTACTCTCCTTCCAATTTGTGATAGAGTTGTAGAAAATACCCCCAATTATCTTAGTCAATTCCCAATCGGGTCTTGTTTATCCCAAGTAATCAAGAACATTCATTATTTCTCACACACGTACCGGTGATCACCGAGTACTACACCACTAAATCCTGGTCAATTCCATTGTTTATAAACCATAACCTAGTGGAGGGAGATATTGATCATTGACCAAATATAAATAAACAACATAATCTATAATCAGATACAATCGTACATGATAATAAAATCTGTTATAAGAAATTGAAATAGATTCGCAGAAGAGAAAAGAGGATTTAAAACATTAATAGAAGGAACACATTAAAATACAATATGGAAAACCTCTCCTTCCCCAATCACACAGAATTTTACCCCACCATGGTAAGGGTAATTGTGACTAAGCGGAAAGAATAATTCATTACAAAACTAAGAAGAACAAAAGAGAGAAAAGAACGAACAGAAATTTGATCCTCCAGAATCTGTCCTCCAGAAGTTTGCCTCTATTCTTCCCACCATCAGGCCGAAACGCACTCAGTTCCCTTCTTATAGAATGTTGAAAATGAGGTTTTCTATCGACCCTAAAAATATGAGAGTCATTGGACAGGTGTTTGGAATGATATAGCCGAATCAATGACCATTAGTTTTCTGGAGGCCAAACACTGTTTCACCGACTCCATTTGGACACTCCAAAAGGATGCATTAATGAGCTCAATAATTTATGAAATTTAATTTGAGCCGTCGTTTGGAAGTCCTATGTCGACAACATCTGGAATCACCTCATTATAAAGTTGGATGAAGGAGATATTGCATATTTAATTAAGTGGGGTCCATTCTTCCTTCCAAACTGATTTCTCAACTTGATTAAATTGTATGCACCATTGGGTTTCGAATTGGGTCTTGGTCCAGAAGAAAAATTTTGATCCCACAACTATAGGAATCCTAAAAAAATATTCACTTCAATTGGACCCATATTATAAAAGTTATGCCCGACAAATGGAAGCTATATAAAACTGACAATTTTACAGAATTACCCAATTTTTACATTTAAGCCCAAAATACACTAAAAACACATAAATGACGAAAATACACTCACATTGAATAATTGGGAGGGATCAAATCATTGAAAAACATATAAATAATAATGAAAATATTAACTCTATCAATTTCCCCACACTTATCACTTGGACTCCTGGGCAAGTCAGAATCAAAATAAAATAAAATTAAATTCAAAACACATATCAATGAGATCCACCAATTTGAAAACATGAAACAAAATATATCATGCCTCCTCAAACTCTATTATTTCATTATCTTAATTTAGGATCATTCAATAAATTTACTCTTCATTTCTCCTCCCATGCACACAAAACACTTACCTAACTTTTATTATCTCTCATTACACAAATCTCAATTTTTTAGCAATGTCTTTCTCATCCAAACTCATACAAGGGTCACCATAGGCTTGATAAATTCCTACCTCTCCACCCGATGTGAGTCAAAGACATATGTTTATCATGAGTACTGGTTAAGGTTTTTCTGTGGCTTTTGGTTGGTAGGATTTATATGTGAATGATTCTGAGGCGGAATGAGAGGGCTTGCCTCTTTTTGAAGAAAAATTGCATTAATCTAAATTTCAAAAAAGTATGGTCTCCTCTTCACTCCCCTTAGTAGAAAATAAGCTCCATCTTCATATAATATTAAGGAATTTTCACACATATCATCATTTCAGCATCAAAAATTTCAATATTCTCAAATATAATATTTCTTGAATGCTCCAGAAAAGGCACAAAATCCTTTTTACATTAGAAGCTCCAGAAAGGCACAACTTCTCTCATCATGAAAGCTCCAGAAAAGGCAAGCTTTCAGCAGAAGGAAATTTTTTTTTTGCAGCAATAACATCTCTTCAACATTTGTTTTCACCCAATGTATCCCCAAATAAGGTAGTACAATACAAGACATCTTCCCCCCACACTTATGTTCAAATAGATCATGCAATTTCACTTCAAGAGCAGGTTGGATAGGGAATATTGTCCTGTAATGTGGCTAACCTAACATGATTTTCATGGCTTCTATGGGCTACATGGATTAAATGTTCATGGTAGTCCATTATTAAAGGGATTATCTTGAAAAGGGGGATTTCAAACCAAAGAAATGCCTCAATCATATAAAACACAAGTACCTCAAACCCTCAAGTTTTGAGAGGAATAAATCAAATTCTGGTTAAATCAAGCAAGATTTGGTTCTCTCAAGAAGTGAGGTGAATGTAAAGAATATAAAAATAATAGGTTTAGAATCCTCACAAGAATGTGATTTCAAATATAAAGACAATGATATGTGGCATGGGATTCAAAAAACAGAGTATTTTTTATGAAATTCCCAAATAATTGAACTTGAAACAATGTCATTTTCAGCATTCATTTAAGATCAGTTTCACGGAATAAATTATTTTACACATGGAGATGGGTTTGAAAAATATCAATGATAATCATTTCCGCTCAAAAGTTTCAAAAACACACAAAAATTGAAAAATAAACACAAAAAAATTTTAAACACTCACATGTTTTATAAAAACAAATAGGAAAACAACCAAAACATAAAAATCCTACACTACAAAGGTTCCCTCCCCCACACATAAATTATTCAGTGTACACAATGCATTCAAATGTATTTAACATGTATGAATAATGGAAAATGAATCACAAAAATCATGAAAATATAAAGGAGAGGTACGACCTGATGGAGTTTATTGATAAATAGGTTGGAGGAGTGTGATCTCCTCCATTGGCTCAGATGGCATGGTCCCAAAGAATTTCTTCAATCTGTGCCCATTAACAGTGAATGGATCCTTCACTCCATCCTTCACAATCTGCACATCACCAAAAGGATATACATGAGTAACTATAAATGGACCATCCCACCTGGAATGAAGTTTACCTGGCATCAGCTTGAGTCTTGAATTGAATAAAAACACTTTGTCTCTTGGATGAAAGTCCTTTGGTTGGATCAGTTTGGCGTGAGACACTCTTGTTCTCTCTTTGTAAATCCTGGAATTTTCAAATGCTTCCCTTCTAATTTCTTCCAGCTCTTGTAACTGCAATCTTCTCTCTTTCCTAGAACTTTCAAGATCCAAATTCATCTTCCTCATAGCCCAATATGCCTTGTGTTCCAATTACACAGGTAGGTGACAACCTTTCCCATAAATCACCCTATATGGACTCATTCCAATTGGGGTTTTGTAGGCTTTCCTATATGCCCATAATGTGTCTTCTAACCTTTGGCTCCAATCCTTCCTGTTTGGATTAACAGTATTTTCCAAAATTCCTTTTATGTCCCTATTGGACACTTCAGCTTTCCCATTAGTCTGTGGATGATAGGGAGTTGATGTTTTATGATGCACCCCATACCTTTTCAACAAAGCATCCATTCTCCAATTACAAAAGTGAGTCCCTTGATCACTAATTATGGCTCTAGGAACTCCAAACCAACAAAAAATGTTAGCCCTAACAAAATCACAAACAACTATAGAAACGTCAGTTCTGATGGCTTTTGCTTCCACCCATTTGGAAACATAATCAACAACAAGAAGAATATAATAATTCCCAAAAGACATTGGGAAAGGTCCCATAATATCTATCCCCCAAACATCAAATATTTCACAAAAATTAAGTGGCTTTTGGGGAATTTCTTGTCTCTTTGAAATATTTCCTGTAAACTGACACTTTTCACACCGTTTACAAAATTCATGAGAATCATTGAAAAGTGTTGGCCAATAATGTCTAGATTCTAAAACCTTTCTTGCACTCCTTTGAGGTCCAAAGTGGCCTCCAAAAGATAATGTGTGACAAAACCTAAAGACTGATTCAATTTCATTTTTAGGCAAACATCTTTTGATCATTTGGTCATTGCATATCTTCCGAAGAAATGGATCATCCCAGATGTAATATTTAGATTCAGATTTCAATTTGTGAATTTGGTGAGAATTTAAATGATATGGGACCTGAGATGTTACTAGATAATTGACCATGTTAGAATACTAAGGTACTTCTCCTTCAATCAACTACAACTGCTCTCCTGGAAGGTGATCATTTAGTGGTTCAGTGTGTGGAATCTCAACTTCAGCGGTGTTGGGTAGTCTACTTAAGTGATCAGCCACTTGGTTCTCAGATCCCTTCTTATCATTGATTTCTATGTTGAACTCCTATAGTAGTAGTATCCATCTCACTAGTCGTGGTTTGGCTTCAGCCTTCTTCATCAAGTACCTAAGAGCTGCATGATCAGAAAACACAATGACTTTAGTTCCAAGAAGATACGATCTAAATCTTTCTAAAGAAAAAACAACTTCTAAAAAAGCTTTTTCTGTTGTTGTGTAGTTGAATTGGGATGCATCTAAGGTTTTCTAGGCATATGCAATGACTTGTGGCCTGCACTCAATTCGCTGAGAAAGGACAGCTCCAACTGCTTGGTTTGAAGCATCACAAAGTAGCTCAAATGGTTCTTCACAATTTGGTGGCCGCATCACTGGTGGTGTAATCAATTTCTTCTTCAACTCATTAAATGATTCCCTACATGAACTGTTGAAATAAAAATCAGTATCATTCAAAAGTTATCTAGAGAGAGGGAGAGAAATCTTAATAAAATCTTTTATAAACCTCCTGTAGAATCCTGCATGTCCTAAAAATGATCTAACATGTTTCACACAAGATGGGTAAGGCAAAGAATTTATCACTTCAATTTTTTATTTATAAACCTCAATGCCTTTCTTTGAAATGACATGCCCAAGGAAAATTCCTCTATCAACCATATAATGACACTTTTCAAAATTCAAAATAAGGTTTTTTTCAATGCAAGTTTTCAAAACATTTTCCAGATTTTTCAAACAGTGGTCAAAAGAATTTCCAAAAACTGTGAAATCATCAAATAAAACCTCCAAGAAATCTTCAATGTGATCAGAAAATATACTTATCATACACCTCTGAAATGTACCTAGAGCATTAAACAATCCAAATGGCATCCTTTGGTATGCAAAAGTACCAAAAGGACAAGTAAAGGTAGTCTTCTCTTGATCTTCGGGGGCAATGGGTACCTGAAAATAACCTGAAAATCCATCCAAAAAGCAATAATGAGTTCTCCCTGCCAATCTCTCTAACATCTGGTCAATGAACGGGATAGGGAAATGATCTTTTCGAGTGACATGATTCACCTTCTGAAAATCGATGCATACTCTCCAGCTATTCTGAATTCTCACAGGGACTAATTCATTATTTTCATTCCTCACAATGGTTAGACCAGTTTTCTTTGGGACTACATGGATGGGGATAACCCATTGTGAATCTGATATGGGATAGATGATCCCGGCTTCTAATAACTTCTCAATCTCTATTTTTACAACCTCCATTAGGGTAGGGTTCAGCCTCCATTGGGGTTGTCGACAGGTTTGGAATCTCCCTCAAGAAAAATTCTATGTGAGAAAATATTTGGGTTTATTCCTGGGATATCACATAAGCTCCACCCTATTTCTTGGAAATTATCTCTCAAAAGCTCAATCAATTATTTTTCTTGAGTTTTAGATAGATTATTAGCAATTATTACTGGTAATTTCTCCCCCTCCATAAGGTAAACATATTTTAAATCAGTAGGAAGTGGTTTTAATTCTAAATCAGGAGGATGTTCAAGAGATGAAACTAAATTGAGGTTCTATACTTCTAATGGTTTGATATCCTACACACAAGAAATCATATCATCTTCATCATCATTTAACAAATTATCAACGAAATCCGATTTTACCTCTTCTTCCAATAGGAAATCAGAATCTCCAAGAGTTTGGGAATCCATATGTTCAGTGGTATCGTTAATGGAAAAATTATCTCCTAATGATAAAAATTCATGAAACATAACTGATTCTTCAATTTTTTTGATATCATCTTCATGGGAGAGTGCGAAGAGTGAATGATCATCTGATGGGTGCCTCATGGATTCAAAAATATTGAAGTGGACGGTGCTGTCTCCAAACTCCATGGTAAGTGTCCCTTCATGGACATTGATAATGGTTTTGGCGGTCGTTAAGAATGGTCTCCCCAAAATGATGGTTTAGTGTGATGGGATCCTATCATCTTCCATATTCAACAAATAAAAGTCAGAAGGGAATAAAAGATCTTTTACTTTTACCAGGACATCCTCCAGAACTCCTGCTGGGAATACTATGGATCTATTTGCAAGCTGGACCACCACTCTTGTGGGCTTCAAGTCTCCCATCTGCAAAAAAGTATAAACTGAGTGAGGCAATACATTAATTGATGCACCTAAATCGCACAAAGCATTACAGAAATTTAATGAACCAATGGTGCATGGAATAGAAAACGTCCCTGGATCTTGACATTTGGTTGCCAATTGTGGTGTGATAAGGTATGAGACGCTTCTTCCCAAATTGATCCTCTCATTCCATTGAAGTCTCCTTTTCTTGGTGTAAATATCCTTAAAAAACGTAGCATACTTTGGAATTTGTTTGAGTGCTTCAAGCAAAGGTATGTTGATTTCCACTTTCTGAAAGGTGTCCAGAATTTCTTTTTGCAGTGATTCTTCTTGTAACCTCTTTGATTCAATCATCCTTGATGGAAATGGTGGTGGTATATCTTTCTTCTCCATTTGTTTCCTTTGAAATGGTGTTTCTTATTTCTTCCTTCTTATCCTATCATTATCATCCTCCTCTTTCTTATCTTCTTCCCGATGCATTTTCATAGAATTTTCATCATTTCTAACTTCATTCTCACCCATATTAGTTTTTCTTGTTTCAGGTTCAATGGTGGATGTTGGTTGGAGTTCTTTTCCACTTCTTGTAGTTATAATACTAACATTCCCTTTTGGGTTTGAGACTGTTTGGGAAGGGAGTTTACCTGGATTTTTGGTCAGAAAGTCCATAAGACTCTCAAACTTATTAGACAAATATTTAACAGTGTCTTTCAGTCCTTCAAACTCAGATTTTTGTTGGTTTTGAATTGGAGGTTGGGCACTAGTGGATGGTTGCTCATAGGGTCTTTGGATATTGGTTAGTTTTTGGTATGAAGGATGATTATAAGACTGCTTTTGTTGAAATGGTGGAGGGTTCTGGAATTGATTATGGAATGGGGGTTGGTTTTGAAACTAATTTTGTTATGGGGGCCTAGCTTGATTCTGTTGATTTCCAAATCCATATTGGATTTGGTTAGTATCTCTCCATCCTTGATTTTTCTAGAACTTCCTTGGTTGAAAGGCTGCTGTAGAACTTTCCATTCCCTGTATTTCCGCACACTGGTCAGTGAAATGATCAGGAGATGAGCATAAAACACATACCTTAGCTGGTGCTTGTTGGTCACTAACTTGCTTCAAGGCCATCTGCCTCACCAAACTAGTATTCTCTTCAATCTTAGTAACTAATAAGGGTGATGGATTAGAAGTGCGTACCTCATGAATACCTCTTCTTCCAATACCTCTTGTTCCAAATTGCTGCGAGTTTTGGGAAATCTTCTCAATCAAGCCCTTGGCTTCTTCTGGGGACTTGTCAATCAGTGCACCTCCAGATGATGCATCCAGAAGGTTTCTATCATTGTCTAGTAGTCCTTGATAGAAGAAGACAAAAAAGTGGTTTT
This sequence comes from Viscum album, assembly GCA_963277665.1. Lineage (NCBI taxonomy): Eukaryota > Viridiplantae > Streptophyta > Magnoliopsida > Santalales > Viscaceae > Viscum > Viscum album. Next base: position 1,349,278,685 of record OY728147.1, on the reverse strand, counting down.
CCTCAATGGCTTGATGTGGACAGCTGGCACATAGCTTCTTAAATCTCTCCCAGTACTCGTAAAGAGTTTCTCCAGATGATTGTCGTATGGCATAGATTACCTTACAAATGGATGTGCTTCTAGAGGTGGGGAAGAATATTTTCATAAAACATCTTGGTCATTCTAGTCATGTACTTCTCCTAGTTGTATGCCATACAACCATTCTTTAGCAGCTCCATCCAATGAAAACGGAAATGCCTTCCACATTACCTGCTCCTCGGTAATTCCACGGGGTCTGAAAGTTGAGCAAACATGTGTGAACTCTTTAATGTGTTTGTTTGGATCTTCACCAGCCAAACCATGAAACTTTGGAAGCAAAGGAATCATGTTAGGTTTCATTTCAAAATCATTTTGTAAAACTGGCATGACAAATTGATTGTTTTGATTAAGGAATTGTGGTGCACAGAGGTCTCTAAGTGTTTGGTTTTGATTTTCAGCCATGATGACATGCTCAGATTGAACACTTGAAGTTTCACATGAGTCTACAAGGGGAACATCCTCAAATTCAGATTCTAAATTAATGTTTCTAAGTCTATTCAACAAGGTTCTTTCAATTTCAGGATCTATGGGTAAAGGTTCAGTTTTTGAGGTTCTAGTCATGCAATTTTGAAGAGAAAAATATGAGAAGAGAGAAAAGAAAAGAAAAGAAATGTTCGCACTACCTCCACAGCAACAGTGCCAAGTATTGACACATGCCTGTTGTGGGGTGTGACAAAAACAAATATTACCTAAGTTAAAATGCAGTAGAGTGGATTAACTAGGTTGTCTCAAGAGTGATGTGCACAACAATTAAGTTGTCACCTTAAAATATAAAGAGTGAGGTTGTTTTTAGAAATTCTTTGATTTAAAAAATATAAGAAAGAAACAAAATAAAGTAATTAAGTGGAATTTTTGAAACAAATTGAGAAATGATGTGATCTAAATCAGTGATATGAAATGGTGATCAGGTTAGGGTCAGTTTTCCAATTGTAATTCTATCATTGTTCATTTTACCCAATTCTCCTCTGCTAAATCATTAAGAGTGAGAATCCACACTCGTTTATTCTCACTCCCTTGTTCAATTAAAAATGTGAGAATAAACCTTACTAAAATCTTAGGTTGGTACACTATCCTTCCAATGTGTAATATAGTTTTAGAAAATACCCTCAATTATCTTAGGCAATTCCCAATCGGGTCTTGTTTATCCCAAGTAATCAAGAACATTCATTACTCCTCACACACGTACCGGTGATCACCGAGTACTACACCACTAAATCCCAGTCTATTACGTTGTTTATAAACCAGAACCTAGTGGAGGGAGATATTGATCATTGACCAAATATAAATGAACAACAGAATCTAAAATCAGATATAATCGTACATGATAATAAAAACTGTTATAAGAAATTGAAACAGATTCGCAGAAGAGAAAAGAGGATTTTAACACATTAATAGAAGGAACTAATGAAATACAATATGGAAAACCTCTCCTTCCCCAATCACACAGAATTTTACCCCACCATGGTAAGGGTTATTGTGACTAAGGGGAAAGAATAATTCATTACAAAACTAAGAAGAACAAAAGAGAGAAAAGAAAGAACAGAAATTTGATCCTTCAGAATCTTTCCTCCAGAAGTTTGCCTCTATTATGCCCAACATCTGGCCGAAACTCACTGAGGTCCCTTCTTATAGAATATTGGAAATTAAGTTTTATATCTACCATCAAAATTTGAGACTCATTGGAATGTTTTAAAGAATGATATGTCCGAATCAATGACCATTACTTTTCTGGCCTCCAAACACTGTTTCACCCACTCCATTTGGACGCGCCAAAAGGATACATTATTGAGCTCAATAATTTATGAAATTTAATGTGAGCCGTCCTTTGGAAGTCCTCTGTCGACAACAGCTGGAATCACCTCATTCTAAGGTCGTCTTAAGGAGATATTGCATATTTAATATAGTGGGGTTCATTCTGCCTTCCAAACTGATTTCTCAACTTGATTGAATTTTCTGCACCATTGGGATTCGAATCGGGTCTTGGTACAAAAGGAATATTTTAAGCCCACAAGTATAGGAATCCTAAAAAGATATATTCACATCAATTGGTCCCATATTGTAAAAGTTATTCCTGAAAAACAGAATCTATATAAAACTGACAATTTTAGAGAATTACCCTATTTTCACATTTAAGCCCAAAATACACTAAAAAAACATAAATGATGAAAATACACTCACATTGAATAATTTGGAGGGATCAAATCATTGAAAAAAATATAAATATTAATGAAAATATTAACTCTATCATACATATACAAACCAACTATTACTATATTTTTCCAACATATCAACCAAACAACTAATCGTAGACTTATGATGAACAAACATTGTCACCATATACACCTCTATCTCTACATCCTACTACAACTTGAATGAACATTATATTGAAAATTACATACTATTATATATTTATATTTAATCATAAAACCAATAAATGTTTGAAAACTACATGATTTTGACTTATTGTTATTTTCCTAGTCACCACCAGTCGATGCAATACCACCGGGGGAAGATCCGGTCATCTTATGATATACATCACTCAACACTTTCTAAAAAGTAGATATCTAAGCCCCCTGACCATGAATTGTTTTTTGTAGAGAAACTATCTCTCTCTTAGTCTCCCGAGGTATGGAATGTCTACAACCAAGTGTATATGAAACTTCAATCCCTGGTGGCCTGTAAAATACTTCAGATGGCATGGGTCCCAAACCCATCCCACACACTCTACCAGGATGCTCCTTCCAATGGACATTATCAACCAAGTCATCCTTGGAGACTGAGTATTATTGGGTAGGACTGGCATCCCACTGTTCATTAATTTTTACTTATAAATAAATTAGAAGTAATATTAAAATCAATATATATTAACATAATAAAAAACTGATAATAAGTTATTGTAATGAAAAATTAGTTCATACCACAAACTTATTTGGAAGACTCATTAATGAAACATCAATCATATTTTTGGTGTACATTCAACCACACTTCTGTTCGGGATACTTCGTACCCTAAACTATGTGACTTCATTTAATAAACATAAATAAAATATCAAATATATTAAACAAACAATATTGTCTTATAAGTATTTAATCAAATGAAAATATTACTAGAGAAAATCAGCTTCTAGATTAATTCTATGACCCCGTAGTGTGAGGGATAACCTACATATCCAAGCATTGTGCATTCATTCGTGAAGGATCATGAAATAAATAAAATCAAATTAAGTAGGAATGTATTAAATTTCATATCCTCTTCAAATAAATGTAAAAATGTAAAATGATGTTATTATAGTAACATATATTGAAATACCATCTATTTCTCATCACAATGTCTTTCAACGTAAACTATCCACAGCATTTTGTGTGCCCCATCTTGTATCTTTTCATACATCTTTAGGGAGTTCAACAAGGTATTGTTGACATCGCCACACAATCTCCATTTAAATTAATTCCATTTTTTCTAATATTTTTTAATGTCCACTTTCGTACTATCATGTTTTCAACAATAATGTGAAAATATATCTGTACATATAAATTCAATTTTGAAAATATTATTTAAAAGACATTCAATTACTCCATAATATATAATAAATACCTTTATATGGGAATCATAAACTTCATTTTTCCAGGATGCAGGCATATGTCTCCAATCATCATATGAAATATGAAGAGAAATGGGCTTCCTAGAAATCTGACCTAAAATCTGGCCCAGTAATCCTGCGGCGCCATCCATAGGGACCCCATATGAATAAAAAGGGAAAAATATCTTTTCATCGGTTAGATTCTATACATATGAACTTTTTATGTTTTTCTCCACATTTTCATTTTTTCCATGTTTATTTCACTATCAATTTGTATAAAAAATTAAAATAAATTTATTCCTATTAAAATTTGTACCTATAACAGTCACCCTCCAGTATCCCCACAAAGAACTAAAATTTATGTGTTGCTCTCCCACTACTGTGGCTCCTGATGAAGGAGTCGACGACTGAGCTACTGAAGGGATACTCATAGAGGGTGCGAGAGATGGTGATGAGGGAGATGGTGTAGGGGGTAGGCGGATGGTGGGTCAGATGTCGTAGGGAGGGAGACATATGCATCATCATATGTCATAGTGGTCAATGATACAGTATATCGCTTCCTCCTTGGTATTCCTATCTTTTAATCAAATAAAATTATGTTCAGAACATATTTTTCAAAAAATTTATGCAGTGATAAAATTTATAAAAGATAAGAGATGAACAGTATAAAAAAATAAAATATACATAACAATGATGATGAATATAAAAAAATTATAACATGTAACTATTAAAAAATATGGAAGGACATTCATATATAATAGTTAAAAAAATATATAAATATTTTAATGATTTGGATAAATTATAGGATTATATAAAAAAATCTTCGAAGACACTTTTTCCCAATATCCTAAGGTGGTTATCATGTAGAAATAATCAGATAGAAGAAAAGAACATCTAATAAAATTCAAAGATCCAAACAACACATCATAATAAATGATCGAAAATATCCATAAAATCATAGATATAGAATGGATATAAATTTTTATTATGATCCTCATCTTGTATAGTAGAAATATCCATAATCATATCTAATAGAGGACTGTCTAATAATTTCCTATGTTGGGTCTATACATTAGAACTAGGAAGTGATATCAAAATATTACTACACAAAACATTATTAACACACTTCAAACAAAATAAAACGAAATAGAAAATAAATATTTATGAGGTTTTCATAATTCCATACATCTATAGGAGTCTACTAAAAACATTTTCATTGTAAAAGATGCAATCAAATACAAAACAGGTCACTCACATCCAATCTGTTATAAAATCTCAAAATGATTAATATAGATACTTACAGTATTCAGCTTAATTTTACATAAAAATTAATTTGGATGGAGCAATTTGATAAACTATTATGGATGTGAAAATATCCCCATATAAGACAATCTATATTTATATCCTTTATATCAAAATCTAAAATTAAAAAAACATTAATTAATTACTATAAATGGTTTATATGGAATAAGTGGTATGGTTTATAAACTAAGGTATATAATAGATAAAGGTACATGCAGAAATAACCAACTCCAAGATTTAAGACCACATGTAAGAAAAAAAGTACATGTGGTTTAGTGATAGTGACCGAGATACCTAAATAGGTTTAGGATAGAGCACTACATGACCTCATTTTCACCTCCCTATCACCAATGGCTGGAGAATTGAATTGGGGCTCTGAGAAGACCAGTGGGATTTGTTTTACACAATTATATTAATAAACTAAAATACAAGAAATCTCACATGATCCGAATAGATTATATTCCTCATGATAAATATTTTAAAATCATATAAAGAAAAATAGTAATAAATGATCCTTGAAACCGAAGGATAAATGAGAAAATTAATCTTTTATCTCTGTTTACAACACTAAATGGAACACAAGTCACACAAAAATCATCCATTCTTAGAAAAAACAATTCATTTGAACATGTACTTGTACCTATAGTTACCCAAAAAATAGACCATGAAATTTCATGTCCCCCTATGTGTAAATGAATGGTGTGAGAACAAGTCTAATATGGGCTTCAATCCTTCTCTTCATAGTCTATATTCAAATCGAACTCAAGAGAATAATCAAATTGTCTCCCTATTAAAATAATTCCCACAATATATGAAACATATGGGACTAGAGATCCCATGTAGATGTTAATGTTGTTTCATTACAGCTCCATCATTACAAGGACTTATTGGTAGTAGTCTGAAAACATAAATTAAAACCCTTTAAAAAAATTCTTCACTCCCAAACATGTGCTTCATGATCACAAAAATTGTGATCCCAATAATCAATATATACTTATTTTCAATAATATCACACATTCACAAGAGAAACTCGCTATCTCCAACCAACAAATATGTACAATGATTATCTCTATAAATTTCAATTGTTAAATATCATTTGATTATGGGAATCTTTATATGAGGGAGTGAAAATCAATTTGGAATGATTTGCGTAGCTTCAACCCAATTGTAATAACAAGGCATTTCAGGGGTGACATCATTTCCATATTGGATTAAATGGAGAAACATGAGAGGGGGTATATCCTTGGAGAGAAAAGAAATATTTTTCAACTTTTTCAATATATAATGGGATCCCATAAATGGGATTTTTAGGATATTAATATTCTTTTTGTAATATTCTGACAGGTTTATAATATTCATACTGTTATCTAGACATGTTCTTCATTAACAGCCAAGGAAGTTCCAATTTTTTCAATCCTATAGTTAACAACAACATTTGGGAACATCCATAACACTACAAAATCTCATATTTCTAGCTCAAAGTTGAGTGTGTAGTGGGAATTTATTCTATACTAGTTGGTGGTTTCTAGTCTCCATCTATTATATAATGGAGAATTAATCCTAGAAAATAATAATGTATGATTTTTTATGGGTTATATTCCATAAAAAGTTAATAAATATATAATGGGACCTCCAAAAATAGAATATATATAATCATTCCTTATCATCATTACAAGATTATATCGTTATGGATATGGAGAATGAAGAAATGGTTCCTGGAGCTATATGAGATAAATACTCCTTTAGTAACTATATCCTCTAGAAAAAACATCATTAAAAATCATCTCGTATATGTGGCGAGGCGGCGAGGCGCAACGAGGTGGTGAGGGGTAAGGCAGCGATGGTGTTGGGGGTCTCTGAGGGGGTGTCTCCCAGTGGGTACAAAGAGTGAATTGGGTCGTGATGGAGTTTGGGGAAGTGTCAGGGTTGAAAAAAATGGTTTTATCTCTGGTTTTTAAAAACCCTCTCCTAAATCATTAATAAAAATATTAGTGGCAATTTAGTAAACCACTGAAAAAAACATCAAAAAACAACTATTAATGTAGTGGTGTCTTTTGAAAATGGTTATATAATTTAAGGGACAATTATGAAATTGAATTTGAAAGAATAAACAATCCAGATAATGAACTGAATTATCAGGCATGACATATTTTCACAATAGGAGTGAATCTGGAGGACTGAATTTTATTTCATAGACATAGTTTGGTTTTCATTGTTTTAATTCATATTTCTTGTTTTAAAATTTGTTTCATTTGTAATTTCTATGGATATGAATCTTTCTTAAAAAAATATATTGTTCACATGTGGGGGAGTTTCATAGTTTGATTATGTATATATGTTATGGAAACTTTTTATATGATAATATTAATTAATTTTCCGATAATGCATTGGGTTTTGGTATAATTTTGTTGGAATTGGGAATTCACAACTCAAAGTATAAAATGAAGAAAAATACCAAAAATTAGGCCTTACATTTCATGTATCACATACATGATGTGTAGAACACATTCAATGTAGACCTAAAAGGCCAAAGTCTAGTATGTGTTGTACTTAGATGACATGATGACAATATGTAGAATTTTATTCCATTAGATAACATTCAACCTTCTAACATCTGAATCCCATGAAATGTAAAACACAAATAGGATGTACCTGTTTTGAATCCTCACCCTATAAAATATAGAAAAATATTATTAAACGTTAAAGGGGGATCTAAAATTCCTAAAATCCGTCAAACATATATCCCTTTCATATTTCATGATCATGTTCTCTTACACTAGATCACAATATTCAAGACATACTAACCATGTACTTATCAATACTATTAATATTTCCAACACTCTATTTCGCTAAATGATTCACACTATTTACTTTTATCCCTCTTTCCATATTTTATTTTAATTATTTTTCAATATATACTATATTCTAATCATTACATTCACTGTATGAATGAATACTTTTGAGTTTTTGATCATTATACACCAATTATTATCCTATTGAAATCTTTCTTTCAATTTCGATAGTTGTTACCTTCCCCACATTATGTTCTTTATAGAATTTTACATTGTTCGTAAATGTTTCTTCAATGGTAGTAAATTATTGAATGTTTCTTATTTTTAATTCTAGATGACAAGATAATTTAATTTTTCATCATAAATAGTTATTTTTTGTTTAGATATGAATTTCATAAAATTGATTGAATGATGGCTCTTATTATTTGATCATGGATTTTTTTACAAATATTTTATGATTATATATATTATTTTTAATAATTAAATCATTTTGATCATCACTACCAAGCTCTACTAATCCACCAACTGTTATAGTTCTATAATAGTGTTGATTTAAACCTAAATAATTTCCAAGTATTGAAATTGGATAACCCTTTGAATATTATCTACATTTATATTAACGATTAATCTCATTCCTTTTCATCATCCAGGATCACATGAGGTTCAATTTGAATGACCAATACCCTTTTGGAGAATATATGGGTAAGACCAATAACCTATAATTAATTCATCCTAGAATTCAGCCTTCTTTTATTTGGTTATCATTTACTTTAGAACAAGGAGTTTGTTCAAACATTGGATGATCGAATTGGAAGGACAAGGTTTATTGGTGTTCTTCGAACCTCTTCACGGACAAATCAATAGCTCTATCCGGAGTTGCCTTTAGGATTTACCCTTTCCCTATACCCTAAAATTTACTACAATCCTTTAATTTATTGTTTTAATTAAATATCATAAACCTATAATAGTTAAAACCAAACACAATGATTGAATATGAGGAATCCTTCTTATGTGTTTTGATTTAATGGATCATAGCCAGCTAGTACTCCTCATGGGTTTGACCCGCACTACCACTTTTATTCAACCTATTAATAAGTGTATTTATGGATTATATATTTCTAATATATATTTATTATTTTTGGATTCAATTTTTAGTGTGGGAGAGTCATATATTCCAGTGAATCATGACATTGATAACAAATCATCAATAAGAAAACCAAGCCATTAACACCCAAAAACAATGAAAATAATGAATTATTATTAACGAGTATTTCAACATAAGTTATAAAAGGACAATATATGAGTTCATAAATATTAATATTTTTATTTAATATATTAATATTATTTTTAAAAAAATAATACAAGAGGTTAAATAATATTCATCCAAAAGGAACCATGAGTTAATGTATTTATGTCTCACTTTTTTACCTTCATGAAACTTTTTTTATATTTACCACATAGTTATTTTATATTGTGTGTATACTACTCCATTTTAGTTTTATATAATGAATCCTATTAATTTTGTTATATTGGATGTTTTATTGGAACTTAAAATTCAATGAATTACTGAAGAGGTAATGTATTTTTAAAGAATTTACCTTCTTTGAGACTTATGTCAAATTCTGTATCTATCATCTTTCATGAGGTGTATATACAGACCCTCTGATATTCACTTTATTTTTTTAATTATTCATATCGTATTATATGTTTCATTTAATGTGATCCTTCCATGGTTCATATAATTAAATTTTACCAAAGTGGTTTATGTTTTATGTCACAATCTAATCCTTTTTGGGATTTTTTGTAATTATGTATAAAATATTTAAATATTATGATCCACATATAATGAATTATAATTACTATTCATATCCTATGTATGTTTATTATAAAATTTAGCAATGGTACCTTTTTCCACTCTTTTCTATTGAAAATTAATTAAAATTGATTAATTAAAATTTGAAATCATTTCTCCATTCATTCATAACACTATTTTCTAAAAAAATCTGTTTTAAAAAATTAATATTCAAAACTATTTTTTCCATTTTTAAAATTATTTATTATCATAAGTTTTTCTAAAAAATTTCGTTTGTAAATATTTTTTCTGAGAAATAATGCATTCATTTTATAAATTAATTACATTTAAATTTTACCGAAAAAAGATAGCAATCATTACTTATTGGGTTGGTCTGAAAACTAAATTTATATCTATCATTACATCTAAGAAGTTTTAAAACATCTTCTATAATTTAAATTTTTTTTCATAAAAAAACTATTTTAAAAATATTTTGTGATCATTTAGATTTTTTTTCAAAATGATAAGTATAATTTCCACAAGAATGTGTTTAAAGATCTTTTTATGTTATTTTTCTTCATCAATATAAAACACTTTATTCTTATGAAAATGGGAATATATTATATTTAAACCATCTATAATCATTATTTGTGAGTGTTATGATTGTGTAAATGATGTTTTCATGGAATCTATTTGATTTCCATGTCTTAATCATTTTCAAATGATATTGACATGAAAACCCTTTATTTTCAAAAGGTTTATAATGCTATAGAATTATAATGATTTTTTTGTGAATTTTTGGAGTAAATGTATTTTTATTAAATTTTGGATGGAGTTATAAGACAATATGTGTGATGGGTGCATCCAGAAAGGATTGGGTGAGCCTGTTCCAGCTTATATAATGGGTGATCTCAAAAAGTGCTCAATTACATTGGGTAATGATTATATTATCTGGATAATTCTTTCCGAAGTCTCCCTTATAGTTATTTCAATTGCTACAGTTCTAAAAGTATTCTATAATTATGATTACCAAAGATACCAACATGTTTTATCATAGTTTTTTATGGGGTTAGAATGAGAATTTTCGACAATATTGTTATCACATGGTTCATGAGAATATATTCCAATGACTTTTTCCTTTGTTAAATCCTTATGATAGGTTTCATAAATGATGATTCACGAATTGAATATTATTATTACTTTTGTAATTCATTCATGCACTTTGGTTATGTAATCATAACATTATGCACTTCTTAGTCTTATTGAGTAAATTTAACTGATAACTTTTATGTTTACCCTCGTAAATCATTTGAGATCATACATTTTATATTTTATCTTCCACGTGTGTTGAATAATTGGGCTGAAAAAAATATTTATTGAATATATTTCATATTAGTTATGATGATTGAATAATGTGTAATAATAAAGGGTGTGTTAATTAAGAGAAATGATCATTAATCGGCAAGGTTAATATTTAAGGTAGATGTTTTTTCAATTCATTTTAAACACTAAAACTAAAAAGTCCATTAGAACTTATATTCTACAACTTTTTCTTTTTCATGTGTGGGTTTGATTTAAAAAATGGGTCACAATATTTAAAGTCAACTCGAGATATGATATGACTGTGATTTAAATATTAAATATGGGGGGTATGGGTTATAAGTTTTAAGAACGAGACAATCAGTCCATCATAAAAAATCCCAATCATAAAACCCATTCTTATAATCAACCCAATACAATAGTTAAATAAACACATGAAATTAACCAAAAAAGCAAGACATATTTAGCTATATTTATCTACTTGGCCCAAATTCCAAAAAAATCATCCATTGAATGATCCCATAATCCAATGACACATTCCCCAAATGTTTCATTCACCCATGACCAATATTCTACTCCCCATAATAGGCATTTATTTTTCATCACATAATTGGAGAAACCCCTTATAATCCCAAAGCATGCTTTATCTATCACCACATGCAATGTAGTGATGAGGCTTAACCCAAACTTACTGTAGCATAATTCAAATGTTAAAATTTCTTATCCATGTTTCATAATAACAACACAAATTATATGTACCAAAATTGAAACTGTAACAGAGGTCCTAAAATTCAATCATCAATTGGTTCCCCTCCCACTATAAGTAATTATCCAAACATACCCTCATGATCGTTCTAAATACGTTCCAAAAACATATGAGTTCTAGTCCTCTTGAGCCATACTAATTCAATCCGAAGAATAAAATTACTTTAAAAATCATTGATTTATTTTATCACCATAACTCATATGTTTGTGGAAAATATGTCCAAATAGGGGAAGAACTCATTTCCCTAAAAAATTAAGAGACCATGCCAAAAAATATTTCATCCATTACATTAGTCCTTATTTCACTCATAGCCTCTCATTAATCAATAAAATATATTGTTTCACACATATCAAACATGTCCTATATTAGTCTCATTTAATAGTAACATGTGTACATATCCCTATCTCCTAATATAGTCAACTTGACTCAAAAAACCATGATTTTTGTCCCAATATAGCTAAGATCTATTAGAATAACCAATAAAATTTTTTGTGGCAAGACAAGAAAATCTAAATAGAAACACCCATAATGCCTCTTTTATATTTGGACATTTACCAATGCCCGAATGTAACCCATGATGAAACAACAACTGAGAAACATTCCAAATACAAAAGCATCATCTTATAATTATTAAATAGAAAATTACAAACAAAATACATAGGTAATGAAATATTATTGATCCTTCCATAAAAATCAAACCTAATTACCCAATGTAGAATCACATAATATGATTTCATCATAAAATTTTCCAACACACTCGTATTCATATAATGTATCCCTATTAATGCCTCATGTGTACAGATCTCAATTTAATTACCTAACCAATATCTTGACATTATAGAACCCATAATCATATATCATATCCTCTCATGGGTTTCCCACAATCTTGACAAAGGCTTCACCAAATATATACCACGTAATGTGCATTGTTCCCTTTCTTTTATCACCAAACCCAAAAACCATATTTCATATAGGGTCACTACTATTTGGTAACAATAAAAAATCTCATAAAAAATCCAATTGAATAAATCATTTAAAAAAATACATTCATAGGTCATGAAAAATTATATATTAGTAATGTTGAGTAATATCATTGGCCTTGCCTTGTAATGATTCACTCTGATCATCCACTAATGTGACCTCTTCCTCAGTAATATCAACTAAAACCAGCTCATATATAGAACGAGATCATCTATGATGATATGTATAAATGGCCCATAAACATGACATATGTTTAGAAGTAATTTTATTCCCCGGTATACTGGGAAACATCAAATATGTTGTTACATAACGATAGAATAGCTGAAACTCAAGGGTGAATCCAACTGGCGTCTCATAATTATGACATGTATCCATTAAACAATGATCACATGAGTTGCTTTTTTGGAGTTCCAATTTATTTAATATGTTAAAACATTTCATATATCATTACTAGCACCTCAAAAACCTAAACCATCACAACATTCACCGATAAGGTTTTTATCTTCTGAATATTAGATTTCATTACCGACCCACCTACATCACTTCTGATTCAATGATAAAGGGATCATACCATCATCATCACCATCAGTTTCCTAACGATATGATCAAAAATAACATCAAATATAATAAAAATTTTTCATACATGTCATCCCATCATAGTATAATTCCTCTAAGTAATAATTTATTAAAATCTACGAAAACTAGTTTCTAACACATTAAGAAGTTGAACCACATCAGTCCGTGAAAGAAATCACACTAGAATCACTTCATATCATATAAATTCTGTGTTACTTGAATGTGGCATGAGACATCTCCTTCCTCTATATTCCAAGAGTTATGTCAATAATATTATTTCTCTATCATGCAACGGGAAAAATATAAAATCTTACCAGCTTCTAATAAAAAATTATATTGATTACAAAAAATAAATCCCAAAACTCCAGTGTGTCACAGTTGACTAAAATCACAAGAAACAAGAAAAACAGATACCAAGAAAACCATTCAAATAATAATTGTAACTTAGTCTTCTAAGGGAAAAGGTGTTCATTGCACACCAAATCTGATTCCATCATAATCTCTGACACATAACTATGTATCTTGTTTACCAATGTCCAAATGTCTATAAAAACACTATGAACACAAATTTTATCATTCATACTCCTAACATTCTATGAATACTTATCATAAATTTTCTCCATGATTCATTAGGAATAACCAACCTAGATTTTTAAAGGTTATAACTAGAAGAGAGGGTCTATAGAGCTACTTGTCAAGTCAATACCCCTTGAATAAGAGCACATAGAAATGGATTGAGTAACGAACCATCATACCTAAAATATATAAAAGAACAACCAAATCAAGTCATATAAAAATGTTCTATAAATATATAATGTGGAATGTAACATCTATGATCATACTCCAAATATAAAATACAAAAACGTCTTCCACAAGGATAATTGAAAATTTTAAAAGGAATATTATTATTATCTATGGAGCTTATATTGTACTCTCTTTCATACAACATCCCTTGTTTTATATCACATCTAGAAGAATCTGGATAAATCTAATCATCAATCCAAAATAGAACCAATTCTTATAATAACCAATTGATTGTTTTTACTTCCCATGTAAAATGGAAGTCAGATCATCATGTGATTGAAAGAATAATATGGATTCCATAAATAAATTATCATAATATATTCTACATGATATTATATATTAGAGTGAAATTATAATCTTAAATAAATAAATAGATTTATAAATAAAATATAATAATTATGTAAGCCCCCACAGTACATACTTTTGTCCCATTATTGAGTTCCATTGATCAAATACTAATCAATTAAAGTCCATAGTATACTTACTACCCTATAAGATTTCAAATTCAACTAAATCCTAGATCAATAATCATTGTTTTTCTTTGTTTCAACTCCCATGGAAGAATATAAATACATTTTATAAGTTATTTTAACACTTATCATGAGCACCAACATAGGAGTCCTCTATACATACACTACAGATCCCATGAACACACCTCTAATGATGAGTAATGAACCCTAGGGCGTCATAAAGAACCCATCACCCTCACACCTTCAGGATAAGCCCCATTATTTAACCATATAATTATCAATTCTATATTTATGTATATTTTATTGATATGAGGAGTGTGAAATATTATATTTCAATTCATTATTGATTCCATTGAGGCCCAGTAAATCAACTAAATTCCATCTTGAGATCCCATATTCAATCTTTCGGGAATAAAATATATTTTGATTCCACATATTTCCATCACTAGTTCATCAACCTAATCATATGAGGTATCATATGAATAGACATATGAGATTTAATATTCTCCCATAGGATTTCCAATAGCTCTGTTTGGGGAAATAAACTCTCATGACACCTCAAACCAACTTTTAGATCCCTGGATTCACATGCTTTAAAAAAGACCTACTGGTACCACTATTAGAATCATAAGACCCCCTATAATTCTGAATGGTCACACAATATCATATGTATCTATGTGATACCATGAATTAATATATTAAAATATTTAAATTGCTATAATTCTATATCCTATGCACCACCACTAGGAATATCATCATATATCAACCATGTCACTGGATTATAGTCAAGAAAATGAATCACACCTAATAAATTGTAAAACCAGATCCCAGAAATATTTTTAATCCTTTTGTATCATTCAAATCATTAGTATAATCCATGATATACCATTAAATGTCATCAATTTCATCATTAAACATGATTCATAGGTGTCCAAGAATACCAAATATCACTATACATGAATAATAAAAAATGTACAGTGAGGGTTATTCAAGGGCACCCAACCATAGATGTCATAAAATCCCAATTGGGGCACATATATATTCTAGTTATAAGGATACACATGTAACCCTATCCACCTATATCCATTATCACTCAATCAGGACTGGTCTGTCAGTAGGGAACCATCTTGGATCACTTCGATCACTATACATCAGAGGATCCATCATACGGTTCCACATTCTCAACAATGGTTCCGGGATAGTACATGAAACCCAAAGGATACTGCAACATTTAGTGTCATCATCAAGGATATGCGGTTTAACCAACTACATGGGAAACATCACATGGAAGTAGTTAAATATATGGATCATGACCCATCTAACTTATCATGGTCTCACTAGTTTAGTCCACTCACCAAACTAGTCACCAATAGACTACAATCTAACCACCTATGAAAATAACATTATAGGGGACCTCACATAACATATTATAGGAATCCACCGAATTCAATGACATACCTTTCTTGTATGGTTTCCAATATATCATAGTCATGAGAAACTTGATGAAAAGTATTTATTCATCCCAAGATAACCAATTATGGGTGTTTAAATGTCTCAAGTATAGGTCGCATTCATTAATTTCTAATGTGTAATTATTGTTCCCACGGAAAAATGTGTCCTTGGTGATTATTCACTTTTCATGGAGTATCCAATTAACTAGTTATTGGGTCTCAAATATATATGTCATTTTTTAAATTTTGAATTTAAAAATTTGGAATCACCTATCACAGTGGTATACACATAATATTTAATATATCAAATATATAATAACCAAGGGTTTGGTATCTGATAATAGTTAACAGTTCTTAAATATTTATCCATTTTCAATTCACAGTTTTTTTGATCCCTCTATGTCTCATACTAACCCATCTACATAAAAAACCTTCAACCAAACCACTGGTGGATCTAACACACATCCAACAACTGAATTTTAATAATTATAATCAATTTATAATTAATTATATTATTTACAATTGAAATACTAAATTTATACGAATTTTAATTTACATAGAAAATGCCACTATTTATGATATTCAAGTTGAGGTGACATCTAATGGCACACAAATTCGACATCTCATCATTCTAACATAACACAGAAAAATTTCCTTATGCACACCACTAATGAAAAATGAAAATTAGTTTGATTTAAGGAAGACCCATAATAATGTCTTCATGGTGATTAAACTCTTAATAAATTTTTGCGTTGATGAGTGGATATTATCTTCGTATTTCCTATAGAAATATTAAGAAAATCCCCATGATGATCATATAATTCTAGCATGATCTGGTGGAATTTTCTATAGAAGCCTTGTTGAATGAAACAAAAAAATATAAAATACCACGAGGAGGAAGAAAATATTAATGATTAGGTTGATTCATTGAATAAAAAAACCTAAAATCACCCAGAAACAAAGGGTTAGGTAGAAGAATATGGAGCTCATCTAGATAGGTCTTACAAAGATGTGGGAGAAAGAACATGAGCGATAGATTTGGACAAATCCAAGGGGGTAACCATAAAAATACATCAATAATGACATTTATTACTGGGATACATGGTTCTCCAAACCAATCTCTAACCATAGAGTAGATTATATCTAAAACACCCCTCTCACATGGTTGAGATTCACATTTTTTAAAGATTTGATCAGATCACGTGACCTAATCTATACTATTCTACCACATTTCACATGGGTTTTCTACAACCATGTGTAAATATTATTATGAGATTCCATCACAAACAATGCTTCATTTTTATCCATGATATCATCATATATTCTAAAAATATATTAAATATCTTTAAAAAATAACAATTCTCCCTTATCAATAATATATATGTAAATATAAATGTAAAAAACATGTTTTCATCTTGTTATAATAAAATCATTTGACGGAATTCATCCTTGAAAAGTTAAGTTTCTTCTATTTTAATAGAAGGTTGTAAAATGGACATTATGATAGGAAAAATATTAATAATTTATCTAGTAACTAGAATGGATTCTAATAAAGATGAATGTGAAATATTAATAAAAATACTGCTATTATGTTTGGACTTGTTAGAATATTATACACATTATATTAAAGAAAAAACAAAATGTTTTTAGTTGTATCCTAATTCTCATTCTAAATATTTTATTTTCTAAGTATTTATAAATATGAGAATAATTTTGGTGCCATTTAATTTCACGAGATTAGTTATTTTTCTTCTATTTTCCCACTATTTAATTCAAAATTTCCCCATCTAACATAATTGGCCAGTTAATCAAAAGATCATTAAATTTTTTAGATTGATATTTTTTTTATAGTCTTCTGCTTCAATGCTAAACTTTATTTTGGACATTTTCAATGTTTAATTCTATATGACTCACCATTATTTCAATAAGAATCTACCCATGGATTAGGAATATCCCATTTGATTGTAATTTTTAGAATAGAAATATCCTTACTCTATAATTTTGTAAAAGGATATCTATAGAACATGTAAAATTAGAAACATTATAAGAATTTATAAAATAATATATTTAAATAATATCATGATTTAACTAATAAAAATATCTACATGTGCATATAGGTGAAATCAAATATAATTGTTTGTAGTATAGATATACATTCTCAAGATGTACCAGAACTACTTTAATCGTATATATGAAATGTTGTTCTTTTTTTTAATAAATTATATTATACCTAATAAAACTCATTTTCCTATTTAATACAGATTTTGAAATTATTAGTTTTTGGAGATTTTTTTTAACCATATTCCCAATTCTTCATCTATCTTTTTGACTAGATGGAGAAGTTACCACCAATACTATTTAAGTGTGAACATTTATAAATATTTATCCAGTTTCCCCAAAACATTCTTTTGGGTGGAATCTCTGATTTTATTCCTTGAATAAACTAAGACATTGATCATAATTATCCGCATTCCATGTATCACATTGAATATAAATATTTATTACCTTGACATCACCATTATATTGTTATTTTGTTGTTATCTCTTCCATTTTTTATCCACTATAATATCAATACATTTTTTATAGTTATAGATAAATCATACATGTATCAATAAATGGTTATCTCATTATTTATCAATAAAAATAGCAGGATTCTTCAGAAATCACTTTTTAAAAATTTAAAAGTGATTCCAAAACAAAATAAAATAAAATAATACATATTTTATCTTAATATAATGTTAATTTAAACTTTTTTATTTGATATTAAACAATATGATTATATTAATGAAATGTTGGTATGTATTCAATTAAAAAACATTTCATTATTCAAATTTTGTCTTAAGGACATAAATATTGATTTTCATCCATTAAAAATTCATTCAATTGAATAAATTCATCAGAACATATTCAAATGTATCCTGTATGATCCATTAAAAACATTTATTCTACATCGTTGAATGTAAACTATAATATAAACTCCATTTACCATTGATAAAACGATGTAGTATTCTATCTAGTCTATAAATTATAAATATTAAAAAATCACATTTCCTTCACTTATATATACTATTTAATTATCTATGATTCTATACACTTAATTATAATTTTATTAATTCACATATCACATAATACAATATTTGAATAGTTGATCTTATCCATATATATCATGACTCTAATTATAATCATCACTATGATCCCATTATCCTCAACCACTTCATGAATTACTGTGGTCATTATATGGGACTGAAAATATTAATAATTCTTAGTATGGAATTAATATATTTTGGAAAAAAATATAAAAATTCATTTTTCCCTATATTATTTATGTTTATGTGATTTACCTTTAAGAAGGACCCTCACCCCCTTAAATAATTTTTTTTCCTTCCAAGGGATATAAAAATATGATTGATAATAAAATGTATAAAAACACTTGATAAAGATACATTAATCTAGATATTTTTTTTTCAAATATATAACATGAGTGAGAATATTATTCAAAGGATAATTTTGAAATAAAAAAATAATTTCAAATAATTATTTGAAAATTAAAAATGAAATGGTTTATGTAATAAAATTTAAATAAAAAACTTAATTTGTATTAATTTTAATATGATTGATAATACATAATGGATCATGTGTCAATACAGAAGTTAACTTTATAGAATATTTTTAATTTTAATAAAAATTTCAAGATCATGGAAGACAATTTCATCAAATGTGACACACATAGAATTCTATATCAAGTATGTATTTCTAAACAATCTGGATCTGTATTTTAATATAATAAAAAACTATAGATTAATTAACTAAATATTCATTATTTATAAAATATCTATGTGTTGAGGCCTTCTATGTTTTTCAGTTAGATAGTGTTAAAGTTAATTGTTTTTTTAATAAAGAAAAAATATTTCAGGTGTGATGTATTATAGGAAAATGAATTTTGTATAGTTAATATGAATATTATTTGAAATCAAAAATATCATTATTTTCTCATTCAACATTGAGTGGTGAAATTTCATTCTAGCTTCTAGTTGATTCACACAATATCAAATACCAAATTTCATGTTATTAGTTGATACTGATAGTATTGGAAGAAAACACCTTTTTAAATATTACGTTTTTAAAAATTATCAAAAAATAAACTTCTTAATATTTCATAAAATTGAAGTTGGAATCTTGATAATAATTAATGTAAAAAAAAATTAAACCTTCACTCATTTTGAATTTTACTGAAATATTTTATCATTTATTAACCATATAATTTCAATAAAACTATATTTAATCATTATTTCATTAAATATTAATTATTATAATTAATTATGCAAAATACTTGATCCGATGTGGGAATGAATTTCATGGTTATTAATCTTTTCTACACATTGAATTTTCTGAAATAAAAACACCCATTTATGATATTTCCTAAAAAACTAAAGCTATTTTTTTAATATTAATATATTTTATGTGTTAGCACATATAATAGAAAATATTTCATAATGAATTCCATCATATAAATTTATCTTATCTTGAGATTTTGAATATAATAACATTATATTTCAAAAAACATGCCCACTATATGTGGTTAATAAACTACCCATTTTTTCTTTAAACTAAATAAAAATACTCCTTTTAGGGAAATTATCAAATGAAAAATTATTTGTTTATATATAAATATGTTACGTATGAATTATAATAGCATAATAATTTAAAAATACATGTCACATTAATAAAAAAAGCATGATTAGTTATCCCTTTAATATAATTCTTAATTATCGTAATTTGTGTCCCATGCAACTCCATAGATATTTATGAAATGTTGTACAAAAGCAGACATTTTTCATAATTTTTATGTTTCTTATAGTTATATAAAATATAAAACCAATAATTAATCAATAATTATTATGGTAAATATATTTCCCAGCTAGCTCATTATCTAATCCCGATATAGAACACATTTGAGAATAAAATAATTTACATGATTCTAATCCAACACTTCTCTATAATTATTTATAATAATTAAAATTATTAGAGAATATTTAATTATCTCTATTTTAAGTGTGAAATTAATTAATTTCAATGGGTTCTCAATTTATAATCATCTCAAAATCAGTGACCATCAATTTAAAATTAAAATAAAAAATATAATTTCATTTTAAACCACATGTAATGTTATACAATTATATTTTATCTACGAGTATTTCTATAAAATAATTCATAAGAATTGGTGTATTATTTTCGCTACATTTATCAAAATGGATTTTAAATAGAAATTGATAATTCCACTCATACCCAATAGGGGATGCTTATTGATTAAATATATGAACTTAGTAATCTTTTAAAAAAATATATATTTCTCAAAATAATTTAATTTCCTTGCATATGCATTATACTATATGAAATCATTACTAAATGTAATTATTATATCAACCTAGTATAGCATGAAACCATTATGGGTAGTTTATTCTAAATGTATCCAACTATATTCCGAACTAGGTATGAGAGAAAATGTATCTTCAATGAAAATTAATTGTTTTTTACTATAATGTTGATCCAAAATTAATTAATTATTCTACATCATATATTTGAACTAATAAACATAATTCTTTATTATAGAATCCCTAACCTCATTACCCAAATTGGGTTCCTAATATAAGATATTGGAATAAGATACATGTAATTTCATTCATAAGGACTAAATAGTTTTTAGACTTGGTAAACATGATAAATAAATAATTCATATATAAAATTTAAATAAAAATTTGCAACATAAATTCCATTCAAGAATATAATTAATCCCTATACAACATTCATGAAAAATTTTTTTAGAAAAAATCCTGGATTTATTGGAAATAAAAAATATTATGGGGAGATCAAATGATAAGTAATGGTTTAGTACAATTTATACTCTGGTGAATAAATATTTTTAAACAATATGAAATATAGGTAAGTAAACACAAAACTCCTAAAATAAATAAAATCATAAGGATGTGAAACATGAAATAAAGTGAATAAAAATTATTCATGGTTGATTATCAATATGAAATGGTAAATAACAAGAAACACATTACATTTAAGAAATAACATGACTATAATTGTTTTATAGAGAATAAAAAATATAGAAAGGTAAATAACTGAAAAAAAATAAATTTATCCAATAACTAGCAATCAAATACATCTAGAGATAATATCATTATTAAAATTTCATGGATAATAATAAAAACATTAAAAAAGATGTTACTGCCTGATTATTTGATGTCCTGTAGTAGGACATGATAACTTTATATTCATGTTCTTTCATTCTAATATATTTGAACTAATGAGTGAAAACCAGCATAACTAAGGATTGCCAAAGGTTTCATCTTCTGAGACTATCGATGCATTATGGAGATATTTATTATAGGACCCCACCAATATCTTGTATATACAAATAATTCTTCATATATTAGATAATTTATTTAATTATAAATAATGACTGTTTTCATCAAATATCCATATTCAGTAAAGAATACATTTTTATCAGTATTTTTTTATAAAATAATTATACATTAGAATAAAATTTTTATAAAACATTTAATGTTTTAAAAAACACCATGATAAATAATATTCATGTTTTGGGGATATTTAATATCTAATGATCATATGAATTATAATAGTTGGGGAGAAATTTTTGGACTAAATAAATGAATCAAGACACTGATTGCCAATACATCATGTGATAAAAATGATCATAACCCATCCACAAGAAGAATATTTGTCGTAAAAATAAAACATATACCTAGTTTAGTGTATATTAAATGACGTGTTGGTATAATTAATGTATAGAAATATAATAAAAATGTTTTTTAAAAACAATCTTGAGAAAGAAAATATTTTTTCATTTTGAAAACCACAATTTAAAACTACCATTTAATAAAAATATTTGAATATATATTTTTTTGAAAATTATATTTTAAACTTATAAATTTATCTATTAAAAGTTTTGTGGTCATGATGGCGTGAAATTCTATTCTTCTATACATGTTAAAATATAGGTTTCTTTATCTTTTCTTTGGTAAATACCAATCTGAAATAGATTTTTTATGAAAAGGAATAATCCTTTCAACACGTTTTTTTAATAGTAAAAATTTCCCTAATAAATAATTTTAAAAAAGATAAAAAACATTTTAAATTTTATTTATAAAACATAATTTTTTGACAAAAATAGATTTTTCCACTAAAATAAAAATGATTTGTGTTTTTATTAAAAACATTTTCTCAGTTATTTTTACTAAAATGGAGTAGAAAACTGGTACTATTAAACTAAAATATCATAAATAACCATAGGATAATAATATTATATTTTGGTTATCGTAAAACTATTGAATAATTTCCTTCAACTTAAATTCATGAATAAATAATCATGATTTGAATGAGATTGGGAAATAAACCCATACAATGATCATAGTCTTAATGTGTGAATTTATCAATTAATCAATTTAGTTTATCTACTATAAATCCAGATAAAACAATTTTATGTGAAACAAAATTTACTAATAATTCATTTTACCCATAATATTATCCACTCAAAATCAATGAAATTTTTTTTATACGAATGAATGGAAATTGAGTAATGAAATTATTTACAATGTGGTGAATTATAATTCAAATTAATTAGAAGAAATAATTTTAAATTAAACACAAAATAACATAAATAATAAAAAACTCATGAAATTACATGTTAATAGGGAAATATAAACCAAATAAAATGAATTGTGTAATTAACATTACAATATGCCTCTATGAAGGGAAATGGAGATGAAGTCACAAACCACACACTTCCATTCGCTTGAACAATATTTAACCACAGGTAGAGTAGTTTTAAACTTAATATAAACTTATTAAACAACCATATTAATATTTATAATATATATATATATATTATCATTTTATAACATCATATAACACTTATTTTAATAATTTTTCATTATTAGAAATTTTTCCAGTGTAAATTGTTTGTTTTCCCATGCATGTCTCATCAAGAAATATTAGGTTCTTTTGTATATTATACTGTTATACCCTCTACATAATTATATTAATTAAATAATTATCATAGTTTTACTATAATTTAACACTTTGAAGCATTCGTGAAAATAGTTATGAAAAAATGACAATGTTATAATCATGGAGATAGTAGGTTATACGTACGTAGGAGTAACATATCAATTTTTTGAATTCTCATTATAGAAAGAAGGTAAGAAATGTTTTATCATTAAAAAATGATCATAACATCCTAAATACTATATTATATATTTAAAAATACAAATATATATCACCTATGTTAATTTTTTATGAGAATAGAGTCACATCCTTTCCATAAGGTTGTAGCCCCCACCTATAGAAATGACATTATCATCTTTCATTAAGTGAAAAGTTATGATCAAAAAGGATATATAAAAAATTTTATGAACCATAAATAATTATTTTATATCAAAATTATTTAATTTATATAACATATTATCATTATCATTATCCTTGTCCAATTACATTCAAATATGTAGTGAAAAATGAATCACATCACTTCGGGAGGTCGTAATCTGCCTTACACATGAGGGATGTTATTGTATCTGATATGAAATGTAAATTAAAAAACATTTTATATATAATTTAATGAGTATATATATTTAATTATATCATAAATATAATATATATACTCTATATCCATCCCCATACCCATATATGGGAGGTAGTAATAAAAAAATTAATGACATCAGTTCATGAGGTAGTAGTCTACCGTACACACAAATGACAATATCACAAACAATTTAACAGAAGTTGAAATAGTTTTATATAATGAAAAAAATGTAACAAAATAATAGTATTTAAGAGATAATATGGTTTTCATATCATCATGTTTTAAAAATAATTGATGTTGGTGTGGGAAGTAATAAACAATAAAGACTTATTGATGAACATTGCCTCTTCTTTGGGAATTTTCCTTCGGATTTCATCTAGATCATTCCATGGATGGATTTATAAATATAATTATTCATATTTAATGAATGGATATGAATTATTATGTGATTTGGGAATTTATTTAATTATACAATGTGGTTTTAATGTGTGAATAAGAGAGGAGTGGGAGGCCTTTTAGAAGTCTAGTTGGTGAATACATGCAATTTTTCAAAATAAGGAATTTCATCCACATTGGATTTATGAAATAAAGAACCAATTTTGTAAAATTCCCTAAAATATAAGGTTTATGTTCAAAATAATTCCTCTAAATATATTTTCAAGATGTTTTAATGTCATTTTGACCCTTCGCTTTTTATTTTAACGCTTTGGTAAATCAATTTTTACCTTTACCATGATAAATATGTTTTTCTTTTTTCTTTATTCATATTGGAAAAAAAATTACCTTATTATATCTTATTAATTATTATTATTCCAAATATGGAATCTATTTTTCAATATTAAAATCATAGAAGTTGAAAATTTGAATTTTAATATGATTTAATAGACACAACTAAATGTATTTTTATTAATTGAAAGTCATTAAAAGTGTACAAAGTATTTACATTATAATTATTTATCAAAATTGATAATATGATCAAAATTATAAAATTTTATTTAATTTTTATTGTATTTTACTATTAATACAATTCAATATATAATTTTACATTATAATTAATTTAAACGAAAATGCTGTTTTGAAATAAAATTCTGTATTTTTCTTCATTAATCAAAAAATGAATATTTTCTGAATAATACCAAAAAATTAAAAAAAATATTTTATATTATGAAATAAAAAAAAATTAATTTTAAAAAAAAATCATATAATTTTAAAAAACTTAAATTAAATTATTTTCATGAAGAATAAATAACCACTCATTAAAAATATATTGTTTTCCCACAAAAATTTATTTCTCATTCAAATAATTCTTATTACATTTATAATAAATACATAACCACTGAATTGTTTTAAAATTGTGTAAAACATAAAATATTAAATATTTATTTAGTTAAATTAATACACATCAATTTTACCACTAGGTTATAATAATCTACCATGTTACAATTCATTTAGATTCAGTGTTTAGTGTTTTCTGAGGAATAAAATAGATTAAATATAATAGAATATTTCTTTGGTTAATTAACTATTCGTGTTTCATGACTCATTCAATATTGAGATTAATTTTCTTATTTTTTAATATTATTGTTTATTATTTAAGATAAATTTGGTTCTAATGAATTTTTAATATTCTAGCAGACTTACATGTTCCTAAACTATTTTCTATAATAACTAATATACCCCATTAAATATTTCTATCCAAAACATGGTCCATTAACGTCCAGTAAATTATAATTTATGACATTCTATGAGAGAAATTGTCATTTCCCTCATTGGTTTATTGCTATATTTGTTATATCAATCCCAAAATTATAATTACATTTTAAATTATTAATGGGGTAGTTCCTTTAATTCTTCTATATTATAGGTATAGTAGTTTTACACTCCATATAAATAGGTGCATTACCATTTTTAATATTTAATTTTTTATGGTACAGAATAAAATATATTTATTTAATAATATTATTTAAAAAACTATTCCATGATATTATATTTTTCTAAATTATTATTCTCATCAAATTTAATATACAATGAATCCACTATTACAAGGGTGCTATTTCTATTGACTCTACATTTAATACTATATGTTTAATATTATAAAAATATATCATCATTTAACAATGTATTATGTTTTTCATGATTTTCTTTTGAGTTCAATTAGAATTTATTACATTCATATACATTAAATTATTTCGTCTACAACATGATCCATTTTAAAAGATTATACAGTAAATTCAATAAAATTTAGATTTGAAAAATATTAATAGAAATATGAAAATTGTATATTGTTTCTATTTGTAAATAAAATAAAAATTTAAATTAAATTATAACATACATCATTATTTCTTGGAATGATTAACTTCCAATGTTAACTACCATATTATTTATAGAAATACATGAGATGAATAAATATTAACATTTTCATTCATCTAAAAAATTTAAAACAAATGGTTTTTGTATTCACCTATATGACAGAGTATTATTAATAATATCATGAATAATTTCACAATTATTACTTTCTTATAGTATGGGTTAAACTGTGAAAGAGTATCACACTTCTTTTCCTTATATTATTGTAACAAAGTTATTACAAATTTATCACCTATTAAAAAGGTATAATAATTTATTCTAATGCATTTAGATTTATTTATCCTGAATATAAATTTCTTCCTATGGGAGTGACGTAAATGTTCATATATCATTATATATATACCAAATTCCTTGTTCCACATACCCATTATAAAAGTATTGAATAATTTTTTCCAGTTCAATATTGAATCATGAATTTATATGAAACATTGGTGTATTAAATATTCTATAATTTATATGATATTTATATTATTATGAATCTTATTCTATAATTTTTTGTCTTGTAAAACCTTGTGATTTTGGAATATTTATATATATATTTATATTTTTTTTCATTCTAAATTCGTATAATGATTAATGGATTCCTCCACACACCACACCAAAAGAATGTTATCGATTACATTTTAGATTATCTATATTTTGAAAATATATTAATAATAAATCATATATTACATAGAAATATTTTAATCGATAATAATTGTTTTAAATATGAATAAGATCACATAATGTTTTAAAATAATTATTTTTCACTCAATTTTTTATTATTTCTTTATCAAATTTAAATATAATGGTTATATTAAAAATATTACAATTTGAATTTGATAATAAAATAATTCAATTGGATTGATCATGAAAATATTAACCTTCTATAATTTATTAGTGATTTTTTAAAAAAATAACTAGTTTATTTGTGAATAGTGAAAACATACTTGTTTTGCTAAAACAACATGTTTTATGAAATAATCATAATATAAGATGAAATGATATATTATTCAAACTAGTTTATATAAAATATAGTTATTTATAAATTACAATATCCCACATATAATTACTATATTATTTTAATTATACCCATGTCTATCAATTTGGAATCATAAATAACATTTTACTCAAAAAAATATTTTCAATCACTTGTTAGTTTTTTAAAATATAGGAATTAATTTTTATAGAAAATGGGTTTCATATTTAAGATACAAATTTTCATATTATTTAATTAGTTAGATTCTGATTTATTAGTAATTGTTTTATATTTACTATTGTTAAAATTTATGACAATGATAGTGATGAAAGGGTAATTTTGGAGTTATTATTTTAACAATGTTGTTAAATTTCATTAAAAAAATTAAATTAATGTATTTTATAAATTAAATTTTTATTTTTTTTACAGATGTGTAAAAATATATTATCACCCATTTAAATCATAATTAGTTTTTTATAATATTTTGAAAACAAAATAGTTAAAACGTTATTTTTTAATAAAATAATTAATTAATATATCAACTAATTTAATATAAAATAAAATTTTCACATTTAGAAAAATTTACATATAATGTATTAAATATAAATCTATTTTTAGAACATCCAAATGTTTCACAAATAGTTAGCTTATAATTGTAAAAAAATATCAACTACATGTGTAAAAACAAGTTACCACAAAAAATCCTAAATGGTAAAATTTAAAAATTATCTAGTAAAAAGCATGAATTTTATTTATTAAATTTGGAAAAGGGAGTTTTGAAGGGTTTCATAACATTATATCACCAGAAAATTTACTATTTAATGATTTTTATGCATTGACCCATACGTAGAGAGTTGGAGTTTTATATATATAATTATTATTCATAAAAGTTCCATTTCCCCACTTATAAAAATATATCACCTCTACCGACTTAATGTAATAAATTATCATTTAAAATTTTCTATAACTCGTCCCAAATGACCACTCCTATAATTTCATTTCTCATCCATAATCCCATTGTATCCAAATGTCATTGTAATACGGTTGTTTCATTGAAAACATTCAACCTAAAGTTCAGTCTCTCCACATGTGTAATATGTATGCCTTAAAATATAATTTTTTGTCACCCCATTATAAATATTCCATATATATGATTGTATGATAGAATTAGTTTTATTAGTTTATTTATTTTTATTGTAATAATTTAATTTCAGTTTTTACATTCCTCTATAACCATTCAAAAATCATGGATTTAGTCTTGTGTTTTTTTACTATCACCTACATGAAATATGGGTTGAGTTTTCTATTACTACGATACATGGATAAGGAAAAAGAGTTATTTAAGGAAAAGATATAATAAAATTTATGTGAATTATATTATAAAATGATAAAAAAAATTAATCCACAACCTGTTTTATAAAAAATGAGTGCATCTCCTGTGTAGGTGAATCCTACAAACATCACGAAATGGTATTGTTCATTTTCAATTTCCACATAAAATTTATAAAATAAAAAATTTAAATTATATAAAAACATGATTTATATAAGACAATTATTATTATATAAATATTATATTTATTATTATATAACTGATATTAATCATAAATGATATCAATATATTTAACTACCTAAAATGATCATATCAGAGTCAGTTTCTTAATCTTTGTTCATTTCGTTAAAAAAATGATATTTGTAAATATATATTACTAAAATAAAAAGAAAGGATTTACAAATAATAATTATTGATATTTTAATTTTGTTATATAAAAGCATTAACATTGGTAAATATACTATAATAGTTAGTTATAAATTTAAAAAACATTTAAAAAACTAACATAAGAAATAAATATTTAATAACTACAAAAGTTATGATAATAAATGGTTATTATTAAACAAAATAAAGATTAATAGGGTTTTTAATAAGTTATGTTATAATAATAACTTTATCATTTAGGATAATAGTATCATGGTAATTATGAATTCGAACAAAGAAAAGGGTTCACGTTGACTCAATTTTATTCCATTGAGTAAAAAATATTTTTTTTGAACTAAATTATTACTTTTTTTATTATACCTAATGAATTGTTTATATTATATCTCTTAATTATATAATATGGTTCTAAAATTCGATCATTGAACCACATATCAAATCATACATGCCATAATGGATATGTTACTTAATAGGGTTTTATTATAACAATTCCAATTTCATGGGACATAACACTTGATATAAACCAACTCACATTCATATATTTTATATACAATTTATTTTTATATTATATAATGAATTATTCTTCATTCAATTTATTTTATGATTAGTTTCATGACATTTATCCCTTTTGTGTTTTAATTTAAATGTTAAACAATATGAAGGTGTTTTCTTGACTCAACATATTTTTATGAGTATTAATTTTTAATTTTAGACTATTCTTTTACAATATGAATTTAATATATACTATTTTAGTAATATAATAACTCTTAAATATTGTGAAACTAAAATTTTGATTTCAATAAACTGCATTGATTAACATATTTTATTATATTATATCATTTTTTAGAATAATAATCTTCCACATTAATGGTGGTTCCAGCTTATACATATTTCCCATTCCTACAAATGTGAACTTTTTTATGTAAAAACAAAATTATGTGAAGCTCAAAATTTCCATCTCATCTTTTAAAAATATGATATGTTGCTCATTTTTGGTATTCTTTTATTTATGAATGCTTTCAAAATATTAAAATGGTTTTCTATCCATTCATAATAATTTTTTTTTATCTTTCACCCTATATTTTATTTCTATAACCATTATAAAAATTAAGGTATCTATTTATGATGTTATAATTTCAATCAACAATATATTTTCAACTTTTTCACTTATCAAATGAAATAAAGACTTTTCATTGTGATCTATAACACATTAATTTAAATAAATGTTAAAAATATTATCTAAAAACTCGTGTATATGTGTGATATAATTTTCTTCATTATCATAAATTGATTTAATTCCTTAAAATTTTGTTTTCAGAATCACATACTGAAATACCTTCTTAAACACACTTTTTTGTAGTGGTCTTGTTTTTTGTTTCAACTTGTTAACATTTTAGGTGAATTTTAATTATCCTATTTGGAAACAAGGTGAATCAAATTTTTCATTTCGTGGGTTTTTATTATGTGAGGGATAAAACAAATGCTATTCCCTAAATCATTTTTTCATATGATAAATTATTGATATATTTTGGAAGGCATATTTTTGGATGTTTATTGGTGTGGTTCTATTTCTCTATTTAATGTATTAACTAATGTTTTATATCTTATGATAATATGAATTATCATCCATATTGGATACACTAACTACAAAATGGGTGATTCATCAATGATACCATCAAAACAAACATAATTATCCATTGTTGATCATCAAAACACAAATCATTTACCTTCTTTTATTTTATTTTCAAAATTCAAATGTGTTGATACTTAGATATTCTCACAATATAGTTATTCGATATTCTAATTTTTGTCCCACAATTATTTTTTATGCATGGTTTGGATGTCACATATAGTTCTATATCATATAATTATAATTATTATCATTGTAAAAGGATAATTATATCAAAATATTATTCTACGTTACATTTTTGTTCATTTGAGATCATATGACCTTCTATCGTGTCTTATAGAAAACTATTGTTGTTCAATATTTTGTTTTATATGATATTTATTCCCTAAAATTAATTTACCTTATTCCTATGATCTATCCCTTAATGAATCATTGATATTTTTTCCATACATAGTGTTTGATATGAACCCATTATTATATTTCCATTTCCCATGTGTTGATGTTGATTATTAATTATCAGAAGTATAGAAGGGAATATTTTGTGGGTTGATTATGTATTAATGATTAATGTATTATAAAATAAGTTGCCTATGAAAATGGTCCAAAAAGTCAGTAAACGATTCATTCTTGTAATGCTACTTCATTTATGATATGTAATTACTATCGTATGGATATGATTTAAAATATTTATAGTGTTATCTCAATTTGTACAAAATCTTTTGTTTATTTAATGTGTTTTTTTCATGAGTCACATGGGTCTGGCTATGGAGTTACTATGTTAATATTAGAGAAGGTATACCATATTTATTTGAATATTTTAGATATTTTGGGTATTATGTTGAGAAAAATCAATGAATAGCATAGGGTTAAATCTGTTAGATTAGTCTACATATAGTATAACATGCTAATGTTTTTGGATATTATATATTGTGTGTTTTTTGAAAAATAAATCACACTGTATATAATTATTTGTAGATTTTTTCATAGAATAGATTAACCTTGTGTGTGTAAACCATAATAAGTAATGTTGAGTTTTAAATCAATCTTTTCTCTAGTTTATGATGAGTGATACTGAGACTGGAATCATATTTAGACACTCTCTGATGATATTTTGTGGTCTATCGTATTGTCATCACTTTCCACTGTGAAATTTTTTTTCTTAATTACCATAATATGTTAGGTTAATTAGTATTATAGAAAAAACAAAAAGCATAATAAGTTGAACAATGATAGTTATATGATGAAATAGTATGATGTAGTATCATATGATTAAATAATGGTTTCATTAGAGAATAAATCATTGGATTGAGGTTTCATCATCATATAATCATTTACCTAAATTATATAGGATACAATCATAATCATATCTATTTAAATATTTTCTTGTAAATAGTCTCTTGAAAATGATGGTGTTGATGGTATGTCTTAAAGAACATCTAAAAAATTAATGTAGTGGTGTATTTGGAATAAAAGGAAGAAAATATTTATTTGTGCCTATTTAAAGGGAAATACTTGATATGATATAGGCCAATGGAAAAGGTATGACATTCTAGAAATTTATAGTTAACTCTATATATATTTGTCAATTATATGTTTACCAAGATTATGAGGAGACATGGCAGTGTTTGAGGAGTCCAATGCAATAAAAAGAGGGAAATTGTCCATTATATCTAGGGAACATAGTTCACAGTCAATTAGTACTATCCATACCCCTTAACAATGAGTCATGTAAGGGGTAGGTTCATGGTTGATAAACCATGAAAGTGGATCCATGAAACCATATTCCATTAGAAGGAACAAAAAACAAGACCCCCATAGTTTTCCAAACCATGTCAAATCCCCAAAAAACCATAACCCTGAGGCCACCTATCAGTTAGAGGGATCATTAGAATTTGAATATGGTTTGAAAATTTTCTAGGCCAAACTATGTCCCTTGTTTAAATAGTTATTTTTCAATTTTTTTCTTGGGCATTAGCGGTTCATTCCAAACATTCCTCCCCTCCCCACCTCTAGTAGCTTGAGTAATAAAACATGAACTTTCACCCCATCCATGGATATTAGTCCCATATTTTTGAGTGATTGGTTGTGTTGTTGGGTATGAATCAATGCTCCAGTAGACAGTTACATAACTTATCCATAAATTTTATGTGTGAAATTTCTAGATTCTTTGTATTAAATAAATTTTAAATACTTGTTTTTGCAGAAAACATTATGTTATACTATTGACTAAACTACAAAAATAAATAAATTGTTGATGTTGAGTGAGTATATTTTAACTAAAATGCCATTAGTGGAGTAATAGTTATACCAATATACTTGAGGTTATATATTGTGTACATGGTTGTGATTTTGATATTTTTTTGTTTTGAATTTTATTTATTTTGTAGTAAATGAAATATTTGTTGTAAAAATGTTCTGTTGGACCACTCATGATCCATATTTAATATATTTTGGATGTTTAGACAATCCCTACGACCCTTAATTGGGTTCTGAACTGCCTTGAACATGAAATTTATTTATTAAATGTTATGCTAATTGGATTATGAGATCAAACTAATGGTAATTGTGTCTTTTATTTTGACATTGAATATGGGGGTGTTTGTATTAACTTGATAGAATAATTTTATTTGTATAATCTAAATTGGTAAATGTGATAAACCATTACATATTCTTGGAATTCTTATTAATTATCTTGAATAGGGTGAAAATGGTTGTAATGTGCAAAAATGGTGAATTGAAATTTCTATGAGAAATGAGTACACAATGAATGTAATGAATAATAAAAATATAGTAAAATAAAATAGCACTCCCTTATTGACTTTTTTATCAAAGATAATTTATGGTGACATTTGGATGTATAAATAATGGTTGGTTTTATGTTGTATTTATTATTCACCACCTTGGTGGGCTAAATTGATCCTTTTAGAAGAAAAATCAATAGAAATTTTTTAGAATATATACTCATGCTCCAAAATCCATGAGTAGGGACATTGAATTCCATATCATAGTGGGAATGGTTGGAAATTCATTCTGGGTCTCATTTGTAAAATTATAATGAATATCCTTATAATTTAATATGATATCCCTTTGAAATATGGTTTCTATTCCCTATATTGAATGATGTATTTTTTGGATACGAGTATCACTTCAGATTGAGAATAAATGTAATTTTTTTAAATATTATTAAATATGGGAACCTTGGATATTATATATTGTTAATCAGTTTCATCACATATATAAACATTATTTATGAAGGGATATTGAATTATAAATTTCAATTGGAGACCTAATAAGTTGTACTAACACCCTAAATAGTTCATTTATGGACACCCGAAAAGATTTCATGGTTGTAGGTTTGGATAGGGGAAAGGTCCTATGATAGATGGTTAATATGGGATTTTGGATAGTGCATAGATAAGGGGACTAGACCTGAAATGAAGAAACATTTTTGGACTTCTGTTTGTTTCTTTATTTTTGGATTCTTATTATGTAATGTATTGTCATTTCGTATCTCAATTACTAAATTGATTAGTTGTTACATACTTATATTACAAATTTGATATGTTCTATTTTGGTGTTATTATAATTATTTCCATATCACCATCCATGTTGATTTAAAAAATTGGATTGATCTATTAGAGAGGGTAGAGTCTCCGCTCATGTTCTATTAGTCCCATATTACCTATTAGAAGCCTCTAGTATATGGGGATGTGTGATTGTGGTCATGTCGAACCTTGGCTCAAGGAACCATTCTAGTGGAACCATAGATCGTATATTAGAAATTGTAATCATAGGATATTCCTTTAAAATATATGTATTATATAAATGTGGAAGTTAGTTAGTAGATGATGAGGTTTATGGCCTTGTAAATTAGATTTTTCATGAGAGTTTTTAACCCATGTGTGGGGGAAACCCTAGTTATTCATGGTGGGATTATTTTTCCCAATATTGTTTTGTTATAATTTGATGTTATTTTACCTTGGGGGCTGTAAATTTTGTGCGATGTTTTCACTTCCTGAGATATTATTCATGGAATTGAATGGTATTTAGTTTTTATATGTGTTCATCATGTTAGGAACCCATGATTTTTTGACATTCATAATAATAGGAACTCTGTGAAAAGAAAAGTTATTTCTGGTAGAGGAAAAATAAAATGATTATATACATTTCATATAGTTATTAGAAAAATAGTAACTAATATGGAAATATAAAATTGTTACATTTTTAAGCGTATTAATTATTATGGAAAATTTATTTTAAAATAAAAGGATTATGGTTATGAATGTTCTGTATACCCTAAGTTTACTGTGGATCAGTGTATGGATTGACAAGGTTAATAATGTGAGTCATATTTTTAATAATTAGAATAATTTATTTGGATTAATTTGGTTATGACTACCAGTGATCCAATTTTTTTGTAAAGTGAGAGAAAAATATGTTATTTTCATAAGTGTCTTTGTAATTATAGATAGATTCAACCATGAATACATTTAAAAATTGGATGATAAGAGTATATAACTATGATTTCTATTCTAGTATTGGGATATGAATCCTCATTAGTTCTGAGTAATATATTTTATAAGAGTTTCTAATTGAACTTTTATCATTTCATATAGTTTATGGGGAGATGTTGAGGGTGGGAAGCACTTAGTATGTTTGTATTGATGATTGTGTTTCAATTTCCGCACCATCCAATATTTTCCAGTGAGGATAGCCTTGAGGTAACTGTGTTTTGTATTTATTCCATTAAAATGAAATTTGAACATATAGATAATCCATAATAGAGGTTTTTCAAATTAAAAACATATATGTTATAAGGATTGGTGAAGTGATGTTGATATATTTGAGTTCAAACTAATAATGTACATTGTATGATGTGGAAGGTAATATGGGAGAAGATCCGGGATAACATTTACCCCAATACCATCAAAAAATACATATCTAAAGAGTTCATAGGATTGGCCATGTGATGTATAAAAATTGTGGATTATGTTGTTAGCTTCAAAAAACTCCATCATTTTACCTTGACATTGATTGGTGGAATGATAGATACCAAATGTTCTTTTCATGATTGAAATAATTAGTAGATCTCATCCTTGTAAATATATTCCATTTATAGATGATTTAACAGCCATTTAATCATGATCTCATTTTTTAGTGGAAGACAATGGAGGCTTCTAGTACCAGATATATACATTTAGTGGGGAACTCTATTGATATGGAATATGATAGTTGGAAGTGTCATTAAGAGAATGTATACCATGGTGGTAGTTGATATAATAGCCAAGGGAAAGGATCGGTCTCACATTGTGGCTATTGAGTTCTCTTCTATCAGTGCTAATGGTCGGTACAAATTCATGGTATGTATCCATGACCACTAGTGGAATGTCGATCAAATGGTAGGATAAGAAATACACTTATATTATATAGGTAACCTCATCAGATGGGTTATAGTAGAGGATAAAACTCAATACAAACAATTCAGAGGGGATCATTTATCCTTATATCTCTAATGTTGTTAGAGTTCCATCGGCCATTCATGTTGGGGTTGAAAATGAGGTAATAAAAGGAATAGACATATATATCAGTTTATTACTGTAGCATATGTTACAATGAATATAGCCCATTGTTAGGTATTAGGATAACGTAATACTATTATTCCAACTCATTCCAGTATTAAGGCTGTAATATTGACAATTCATGGTTCTATTGTTTTATATTTCCTTATTACAAATACAATATTTGAAAATGGATCTCCGCATTATTTATATCTATCCAATTTATCATTGGGTAGTTTATTCTAGTAGAGTACGTTTTTGTGTTAATTTTTATTGACATGATGTTAAGGGTGCTCTAGGAGGTTATGTATCAATTTAAGGAATGTTCCCTCAATGATGTTCATAATCAACTACTTCTTGATTTGAGTTCTATTGAGATGATTGGTTTTTTGAATAACATGATGTATGGATTTATTACATGCACACTCGATCACATATATTTTTACTATAGGGGAGTGACCATAATATCTCTTAATGATGACACTTATTTCCCTAATAGGGAATGGGAAATCTAGGAATGTTATGTAGGGCCAATTATTCTGAAATATGGTGATCTGATTGACATGGATTAAATTATTAAGCATGATGATGGAGGTGTTCTGTATTTTTTCTCTACTATTAAATATCTGTTTCATGATGTATTTCTTAAGTTATTCTTTGGTCTACCACCTTATATAGATATTGAGTTCATGATTTAGTTGATTCATGGAAAAAATAATCTATTCATATATCTTTATTGTAAATCATAGATACTCAAGAGATTAGAACTAAGATGAGAAAATAAATGATAAGGAATTATCCATTCGAATACATCACCTTGGTGGTCTCAAAATTATACCACTAATAAGGATGACATAACATTATAGATATTTGTTTTTACAAAAATTTTATTTATATGATGGTTAAGAACCAATATTCACTTGCACATATTTAATAACTTTTTGACTAGCTAAAGGGTATGTATGGGTTTTTAAAAATTTATTTGATGTCTATGTAGAATTATTAGAGGGTGAGACCTTCTGATATACCTGATCATGAATTTATTGGTAGGTATGGTTTATATGAGTTCTTTGTAGTGTCATTTGGTTATAAAAATTGATGTGTAATATTTATGGTCTTCATAAAACAAATCATTCATCGATACATGCATCAGTGTGTGGATGATTTTTTGATGACATATTATGGTACTCTTAGACTAATGATGATCATGACCCATAACATGAAATAGTCTTGAGTACACAATGATTTAATTATCTATACAATAAGTTATCTATTTTTTATTTGTGGATCAACAAGGTACTCTTATTGGGTAACACCATCATAAAAGAAGGCGTGACAAAGGTCCTAATGAAGGTTTGAGGAGTACTGTTCTGGTAGAATCCCACGATTGGTTTTGATATTCAAATCATTCGGTTTTAGAATGTTGTTAGAGTGGGTTCATCAAATTTTTTATTATTTTTATGTGAGGAATGGAATGTTGTCTAATTTGAGTATAATGATTTGGTGGAATGAAACATGTGAAAATGATTTCTATGAGATAATGTAACATTTGATCACAAAACTAATCTTAATCATACCCAATATGGGTAAGGAACATACTTTTTTTCAGATTCATATGGGATTGGACTAGGGGAAGCATTTATTTTGTGAGAATGAATGATGGTGTGTTTATCGTGGATTATGATCACCCATTAATTTAATAATCCATCACAATATATTTATTTGTATGTAGTGGTTCATTCTATGAAATTTTTTAAGAATTTTGATTTTGAAGAAATGTTTCTTATCTATACTGACCATATGAGTGTCAATTATATCTTTTCCCAATGTGAATTGAATCTTTATATGTGCATATGGGATGTGTTTACATTATCTTTTGAAATAAAACTACCTTATATTTCAAGAAAAGGAAATAGTGATTTAGATTAATTGAGTCAAATGAAATGGGAATAAGTGGTTCATGTGTCTAGTCCCCATAGGTGGATAATTTATTCTTTTACTGAGATGCATATATGTGATTGAGGGGACTATGATAAGATGAAACTCATATAGATATCCATTTATCAATATCACATAAATTAGATAAATAGGTGATTCTATGATGATTGATAATGTTTTAATTTGATAGATTGTGTTGAATGTAGGGTGGCACCTTTTGTATTTTCTATTGTTGAGGATGACATTATTCAGGTTTGGGATTGTGTTGTTGTGCCTACTTGTATGCTAGAAGAGTTGATGTGTGAAATTCATTTTATGAAGTGGGTTGTACACAATGATTAAACCAAAACAGTATCATGAACTTCACATACATTATCGGTGGTTAGTAATTTAAAAAGTATATTTTACATTTTTTGACATAGTTATATAGTTTTCAGAAGGATAAGGTGACGAACAAGTTTCATGGTTGAGTGTTTCAATAGTTTCCCATTTTATGATTGAAGTAGGATGATAAAATGATGGATTTGGTGATTTTATAACTGAGGATGACTCGTAAGAGTGAACCAATACGGGTTATTAAGGATTGGTTGAAAATGTTTTCACACTTATTTCTAATAGATGATACATTCATCATTACCTTGTTGAGTGACATGAGTGTTTGTAAAATAGAAATTTTTCGTGATTTAACATAATTTATTGTTTTCTATCATAATCCATTATTTAATTCATGACTATAGAAAGGTTATAGGGAGTTCTTGGAACACTTTTAATTTTTATTAAAACGTTCCACAGACAGATTGACATAAAATAGAGACATATTGAACTAATATTAGAAGAAATGTTGGGGTCATTTGTTATAGATTTCGGTGGATCATGGGGAGGAAAACATACCACCCATTGATATCTCTTATAAAATTTTATTAGGGGACTATTTAGAAGGATCCATAAGTGGATCTATATGATAGTTCATGTATATATCAATTAGGTTTTATGGAAGTTGGGGATACAACATTGTTGGGAGTGATATCATATAACGGATGATAATGTATTTTTATGTGATTCAGAAAAGTATGGATACTGACTATAGTCGATATAATTCATATAACAATAAATGTCATATATATAATAACATTACTATGGTTCAATGTATATTCCATCAAGATTCTATATTATTTTTTCACTATTGAATTCCGAATCATGGTTAGTTGGAACCCTTGTATGTTGGGATGTTTAAGATCATTTAAGGGATCTAACTGGTGGTGTACCAATTGTCGATTTCATAATGTTTTAGTGGCCTGCAAGATGTTTTCCATGTATCGTAGCTTTGGACGTATCATCCAAACTCTTTTCATGTGGTATATTCTGATGATATTGAGCATGAGGCTGATGCATCCTTTGAGGATCATTGGGACAATATTGTCAATCACTTTGAGAAATTCATCTGTTATAAGATTGTGATGGTGTTAAATGTTATCTGGATGAATGTTAATGTTTCATAAGAAACATGGGACCCTGAGATGTATATATGGACTTGGTGGCCTTATAATTTTACAATAGTGGCTTAGTGCTTCATGGTAGTGAATATTGAGGATGAGTTGTTATATGGTGGGGATATTGTAAGACCCTTACCCTTAGAGAACATACTTTCTTATTAAAATATTGTATTAAAAAGAATATAATGTTTAATGAAAAATTTTCTACGATAATGAGGATAAAAAAGGAATATTAGCATGTTTAGGTCATAAACAAATTTCAAAATGGTCCATTCAGTTTAGGGGGAATGGATGTACTGAGTTAGTACTAAATGTTCATCTTAACTGTTCTCCATAACTGTTCTCTATGTAAGGGGGTGTCTCAAAATTGAAGAAACATGCAAGGGGATCCCAAGAACCATGATTCTTTATAATTTCCCAAAATCACAACATCTACATTGTTTTCATACTCATATAGGATGCCTACAGAATCATTTTACCCATTCCCCGTCTCTGATAGGGGTAGCCACATAATTGATAGATTTTCCAACCATATGGTCAAAATAGAGTGACTCATTTATATATTTTATTTTTCAATTTCCCCAAATGTAATTTTAGGGTTCTTATTCAATATTCTTCAACAATCCACCCCCACTAGGTTGACTGATTAACAATGGTCTCTCACCTCTTCCCAAGATCATTATCCCTTGATTGTGAGTTGTTTGAAGAGTTATTCAGTGTGAATCAAAGATTTATGTGAGCTTATCACTCAACTTCTTTATTTTTTATATATGAACTATAGTTTTTTTATTCTTCCACTTAATACTCTAACCTTAATTTTATAAATGATTATAATTTTTTCTATTACGTTTTGTTTATGCATTATTCGAGAGACGAGGATGAGTGAGTACTTGTCTATAAACATCAGGTTGGTTGTCTAAATGTTATTTCTCCTTGACTTGAGGTTTATTTGTCTAAAATTGTTGGGATAAGTACTATTAATTTTTTAATTTTAGTTCCTATGTATGAAATGAACAATTTGTTATTAAAATATGGGTTAGATACCTAATGATCCATATTGGATCTATTGAATAAGAGTACACTTAGCCAATAGAAACCCATGGGGTGTTGTACATAATTAGACATAAAATTGAGTTATTAATTATTTCATTGATATGTTTTTGAGATAACATAAATGGTAAATGTTTTTAGAATGTCAACATTTCATAAAGTGGTGATTGGGTTTTCATGAAAGAGTTAAATGAGTTTTTTAATATAAATGGGTATCGGTGAAAAATTGTTAAAGAGGATTTAACTTGTGGTTTAATAGAATGTATGGAGTTAAAATTTATTGTAAAGTTATTAGACTACAAATTAATAAGTTTATGATATTTTTGAACACGGTATAAGATAATAAACCATGGATATGCGATAAAATGAAACAAGGAATCAATTTTTTTATTTCTTGATAAGAGGACGTTGATGTTCACTATAAAAAATGTGACTAATGGTTTGTGGGATATTGGATAGATTCTACTATACCACTGGTAGAATAAACTGATTATCTACAATCAACTATATTATATATGTTTTTTTATGTTGAAATAATGCTCATAACTATAATGGTTGAGGCATGTCATTTCATATCATTGTTGGGATTGTCAAAAAGGAGTTATGAATCCCTATTGGATAGTCGGATATATGTCCCTTTAATATCTACCTCAGACCACTGTAAAATAGAGTTCATGTGGACAAAATGGATGAGGAAGGACTGATTAGTGTGGGTAAAACTCATGATTGGGAGTAAATGTGGCTAATTTAAAATTTGATGAATAATGGAAACAAATTTATCATCAGTTGTTTATTTTTTAACTTCAAATCTATATAAACTTTTTAAACTAGATATGGTAATCAACAATATATGTGTTGGTTAGATGAGTTTTAATAAAAAACTTCTTATTAATTAGTAGGTTACCTGGAAAAATTCTATGTTTATAGTTAAGGAAAATGGAAATTGACATATGCCAGATAGTTGTAATGGATGTTAACATGGTGCACAGACAAGGTGACTATCCATGAGGTCAGGACCCATTTTAAGATTTTTTTATATTTATTTTTCTTTTTCTTATTCCACATCAGATTATCATGACATAACATGTTTACATATTTAATTTTTTTATACTTCTTTAGCTCATAAGTTTGGTTTGTGATGCTTTGGAAATAATTATTAATACATGTCATTGTGATGAATTATTTCCAATTTTGGTTCATTGTCATAAATGGTGTGTGTTCACATATCATGTTCCGTTATTATTATTATGATATTAAGAATTCACTAGAATATGGGGGTGGGGTGGGGTTATGGTCGTGGGTACACCAGCTCAGGAAATCAGTTTAGTGGATCGAGGTCCGATTCATTGCAGGATAGGATTCCAAGACTCCAAAAGATATAATGTTTTAAATACCTTCGAAATTTTATCTTAATTTATTGTTATCATTATATATAATTAATAATAT
Source organism: Viscum album (assembly GCA_963277665.1). Taxonomy (NCBI): domain Eukaryota; kingdom Viridiplantae; phylum Streptophyta; class Magnoliopsida; order Santalales; family Viscaceae; genus Viscum; species Viscum album. The sequence goes on along the minus strand of OY728147.1, from coordinate 1,349,236,014 downwards.
TATTAAAACTAGTGACCAAAATTTTGATGCTTAAAATTTTTGACGATTGGAGATTGTAATTTCCGTGAATTTTGAATAAATATACATTTATTCAGGCACACAAACACACACACACACAGACACAAACATTTGTATATATATTCTTTATTAAATTCATACTATTTTTCTGTGGAATTATTCCTACACAACAATTAATGGAAATGATTTGCGAAATTTTAGATTCATATTTTTAATAAATATTAATAATTACTGAATATCTATTGAATAAAAAACTTAATAATGTAAAATTTATTTAAAAAATATGATTTATAGCCCTTAATGTTTTAAAAAAGGATTTTTAATGAAATTTGTGTTCTTTTATATATATAATATTTTCATTTTAATGAAAAATTTATAAATTTTAGGATTTTTATATACATATAAAAAATTGACTGGTTGATTCATAATAAAATTAAAATCCTAAAATAATAATGTTTTAAAAAAACATTATTTACTTAATAGTGATAACATACTGATTATTCTAAAACAATCCAATTTATTGAATCTTCATAACTCATGAATTAGTTATACTATTTTAAACAATTTTTTATAATGTATAAATATTTATAAGGGAATATAAACAATTTAAAAGTATGGTGTAATATTTATAAAAGAATATTTTATCCATTTTAGAAACATAATGTCACGACCCGTCCTCAGGGCCCGTGTCGGGACTACCCCAAGCCCGCCTTCCATAGGCCAGGGGCTGGCAACTAGCAACAAGGCGTAAATCCCGGTAAAAAGGGAAGGCATTTCCTTTGTAAAGTAAACAAACACCATTGAGAAAGATAGTAGTAGAATTAAACACTAAGTAAAAACTGAGTATAACAGTAAGTGCAGAATAGTAAGTGGGCCAATATACAATCCCAAACTGAAAGTAAAGTAGAACTGGAAGGGAAAACAACAACTAAAAAGTAAAGCCGCAATGTCGAGCTATCCACTGGAAATCCCACCTGAATGGTGAGTACAGATAGCCTCCACATCTCCTCGGGTCCAGCCGTCCGCTCCGATGACGTCCCGTCCAGTGGTCCACCTCGAAGTATTGTCCTGCTCCGCAATCCCCTACCACGATCAGCGTTGTCCGTCATCTGCAACCAACACAACGTAGTGTGGGCATAGCCCGTGCAGGGGTGAGTATAAGCTACTCAGTAGGGATCCCGAGACCCTAGAAGGTCTCCCAGAATCCACAAAGGATAAACCAACACGGAAAGATTCAATCACGAAGTAAAATCCAACACTGCTTAGGTATATGACCATACATATACCTAAGTCATCAATTCTCGTTCGTCTCCAACATACAAGCTAGTCCACACAGGAAAGAAAAATGTAAATCCACACAGGATAGCACAACAAAATCCACAAAGGAAAGCAAAACAGGATTTCAGCTCACACAGGTATACTTCTCGTATGACGATAGAGATGATCAGATATAGCCACTGATTCATCTAAGCCATCGGGCCCACAAAGGATCGATAGATACTAACCCCCACAATGACCCACACAGGATCGATCATGAAGTTGAAACCATAGCTATTGGAAAACTACTTCTCCATCAAGTACAGTGGGTATGCCACTACAACCAAACGCTTCCCTCTAACCTTAGACTGATGTAGTACTCCACCTATTGAGTATTGTGGGTCTGCTGCTACAACCACGTGCTCCCCACCATCGGTCTGCCGCTACAACCAAGCGCTCCCCCTCATAACCTCTAGAGGTACTCCTTATGTTGAGTACCATGGGTCTGCCGCTACAACCAAGCGCTCCTCTTTCGTGGGTCTGCTGCTACAACCAAGTGCTCCCCCGTATTTCTACAACCAAGCGCTCCTCCATTGTAGGTCTGCCGCTACTACCAAGCGCTCCTTCATCGTGGGTATGCCGCTACAACCAAGCGCTCCCCCTCAAAGCCTCCAGAGTTACTCCTTCTTTTGAGTACCACAGGTCTGCCTCTACAACCATGCGCTCCTCCATCATGGGTCTGCTGCTACAACCAAGCGCTTCCTACTGGGCTATCTGTAACACACCGAGTCGTTCGATCAGTAGTCGTCAAGTCTCAACCAGCTCTAGGGTTTTTTCACACAACATGCTCATTCCGGGAGGGTCCACTCCATGAGCCTAGAGGTCGATGCATCAAATGAAATGATTTCCAGAGTTTATGTATCCCAAAAATTACTGTAGTGGTCACTACCGAACCCACGGAGGATTCTCATACTATCTTCATTGTCATTGCTGACGCTGCCATCTCTAGGGTTCCTGCACAAAGAAAGCTCATTCGGGAGGGTCTGCTCCACGAGATGAGGGGATGATACATCATTGGACACATAATCCGGAGTTGATGTCTCTAAAAGTTCCATATCATCAACAGGAACTCAACGTCGTAGACGGCGCGTCAATCGGGCGCCCAGTCTGAGAGTTATAGGCTTTTTCGTCCCAGGGACCCAGTTGGTTTTTAAGTCAAAACCAACTCGACCGTACTCCACCTACGTCCAAACCATGGGTGGAGTAAGCCAAAAGATCTGTCTCACTAAGTGGAATCCATCAAAGTCGATGGAACATCAATCGGACTTCCGGAGCTCAAGTCTTGAGTGTTTCCGCTCCGAGGGCCCGGTTGGTTTCATGTACGAACCAACCCAGCCGAACCCAGATTACTCCGAAACCTTGAGTGCGATATATCGAAACGACCGCCTTTATCCAAGGATCAAATCGTCACTAAAGGTTCATCGATCGGAGGTCCGTAGCCCATGATATGGGCAAAATAACGAAAGAGGTCTGAAAACGGGGGGTCGGGGCCCGGACCGACCCGGCCCAACCCCCCCCCCCCCCCCCCCCCGGGTCGGGCTGAACCGGGGCAACCCAACCCGGTCCGCGTCCGACCCGGCTAGGCTCGACCTGGCCCAGCCGGCATGTCCCGGCCCGGCCTGGGCGCGACCCGGCTAGCGTTGGCCGGGTGGCCAGTGGGTCGGCCCGCCCGTTACGGCTGCGCCGCGGGCGGGGGGCGCGTTACCCCGCGTGAAGGAGTCGCAGCCCCGCGCGGGGCCTCCCTTTCTAGCGGACGTGGCAGCCAGCCACGTCCCGTGACCCTCTGGTCCCTAGCGATCATGGGACAGCGCCTTGCTGTCGTGGCTTCAACAGCGGCGGATCCTCCCGGTGGCGCGCCGGTGGGCTGCTTCGCGGACCACCGGACGAGTTCCGGTGGTCGGAAATGCACGTCGTCTTTTCCAAAAGCCCTCCTGGGGGGCCGTCCTTCACTATGAGGATCTCACATCGCCCGTGCGGCTTGTTTTGTCATCATCCATTGTTCTGCACACCAAGAACGAAAAGGGCGGTGGGTTCGGACTCGTTCGTTGGTCTGCACCCACCGCGTTAGCGGTTTTAAAAGTCTCGCAACAAACATTTAGTCATACACCGCGGGAATAAATCACAAATATTTAAATGAAAAAACACCTACCTCACCGTTTTCATCGAACGCGAGTTTTTCTCGGATTTAACCGTCATGGATGAAGAGGATCGTCGCGTCGCGGAAGGGGTGTCACTGTCGTCGCGGTACACGGCGTTGCGTAGAGAAACTCTGAGGATTAAAATCACACAGATTTATGTGGCACCAACAAGAACCATGTTGAGGATATAATTCACAAATAAATTAAAGAACTGTAATCCCCTACCTCAATCGGTTGTTAATAAAAGGTGGTCATGGGTAAGGAACGCCGTGGAAGGAGAATTGTCAGCGTCACGGAACACGGCGTCGCGTCGTCGATCTCCGAGGGTTTGGCATTCTTCGTCGCCCTTCGACGAAGGCCAGCATTCTTCATGTTCTTCACGTTCTTTGTGTTCTTCACGAAGAAGGTTGAAGATCTTCAATCATGAGGGGTTCTCCCAATCCTCTCAACAAGAAACCCTCAAGTGAAACAAGTATTGGTCTTATTTTATTCTCAAGCCAACATTTGTTGCGAGACTTTTAAAACCGCTAACGCGGTGGTTGCGGACCAACGAACGAGTCTGAACCCACCGCCCTTTTTGTTCATGGTGTGCGGAATGGCGGAAGACGAAAAAACAAGCCACACAGGTGATGTGAGATCCTCACAGTGATGGATGGACCTCGGGAGGGCTTTTGGTGAAGATGGTGTGCATTTCTGACCACCGGAACTCGTCTGAATGTCCGCGGAGCAGCCCGCTGGTGCGCCTCGTCGGCACGGCACCGCCGGTGGCAGGGGGCGGCGGCGCTCGGTGTGCCACCGAGAGGAGCCGCCGCTGTGGAAAAGCGCGGTCCAGTGACTGTGCGGGACCGGAGGGGTATGGGATGCGGCCGGCTACCGCGTCCGCTGGAAAGGGCAGCCCCACACGGGGCCGCGGCTCCTTCACGCGGGGGTAGCGCGCCCCCCGCCCACGGCTCAGCCGTAACTGCCGAGCCACCCCGCTGGCCACCCGGCCAGTGCCATCTAGGTTGTGCTTAGGTCGGGCCAGGCCACGCAGGCCAGGTCGGGTCTCGCCCAGCCGGGTCGGACGTGGACCCGGGTCGGGTCGGTCCAGGCCCAGACCCCCCGTTTTCGGACCTCTTTCGGTCTTTTTCCCATATATTGGGCTACAGACCTCTGATCAACGTACCGTCAGTGGAGATGTGATCCTTAGATCAAGAATTTCGTTTTGATATATCGCACTCATGTTTTCGGAGTACTTTGGGTTCGGTCGGTTTGGTTCGTACACGAAACAAACCGGGCCCTCGGAGCGGAAACACTCATAACTTGAGTTCTGGACGTCCGATTGACATACCGTCAACTTTGCTGGATTACTTTTAGTGAGACAGATCTTCTGGCTTACTACGCCTAAGGTTTGGATGCAGGTGGAGTACGGTCGGGTTGGTTTTGACTTAAAAACCAACCGGGCCCCTAGGAAGAAAAGGCCTATAACTCTAAGATCGGGCGTCTGATTGACGCGCCATCTGCGACGTTGAGTTCTTGTTGACGATACGGATCTTTTGGATACATCAACTCCGAATTATGTGTCAGTTGATGTATAAACCCCTAATCTCGTGGAGCGGACCCTCCCGAACGAGCTTGCTGTGTGCGGGAACCCTAGAGCTGGCTACGTCTTCGACGACAATGAAGACAGTACGAGAATACTCTGTGGGTTCGGTAGTGACCACTATGGTACTTTTTGGGATACATAAACTCCAGACTTCATGTCAGTTGATGTATCGACCTCTTGGATCATGGAGTGGACCCTCCCGGAATGAGCATGCTGTGTGCAGAAACCCTTGAGCCGGTTGAGACATGACGACTGCTGATCAAACGAATCGGTGTGTTACGGATTGCCCAGTGGGAAACGCTTGGTTATAGCATAAGACCCACGACGGAGGAGTGCTTGGTTGTAGCGGAAGACCTGCGGTACTCAACAGAATGAGTACCTATGGAGGCTTTGAGGGAGAGCGCTTGGTTGTAGCATCAGACCCACGATGGAGGATTGCTTGGTTGTAGCGGCAGACCTACGACGGAGGAGCGCTTGGTTGTAGCAACACATGGGAGTGCTTGGTTGTAGCAGCAGACCCACGACAGAGGAGCACTTGGTTATAGCGGCAGACCCGTGGTACTCAACAGAAGGTGTAACTCTCTAGGTTATGAGGAGGAGCGCTTGGTTGTAGCGGCAGACCCATGGTGGGAAGCGCTTGGTTGTAGCAGCAGGCCCATAGTACTCGATAGGTGGAGTACTACAGCAGTCCAAGGATAGAGGGAAGCGCATGGTTGTAACAGCATACCCAGTGTACTTGATGGAGAAGGAGTTTTTCAATAGCTATGGTTTCAACTTCATGATTGATCCTGTGTGGGTCATTACGGGGGTTAGTACCTATCGATCTTTTGTGGGCCCGATGGCTTAGATGAATCAGTGCCTATATCTGATCATCTCTATCGTCGTACGAGAAGTATACCTGTGTGAGCTGAAATCCTGTTTTTCCTTCCTTTGTTGACTGTGTTGTGCTATCCTGTGTGGATTTAAGTTTTGCATTCATGTGTGGACTAGCTTGTACATGGGCTCGGATGTTGGAGCCGAACGAGAATTTATAACTTGGGTATATGTATGGGCATATGCCTAAGCAGTGTCAGATGTTACTTCGTGATTGTATATTTCCTTTGTGTTATATCCTTTGTGGATTATGGGAGACCTTCGGGGGTCTCAAGGTCCCTACTGATTAGCTTATACTCACCCATGCACGAGCGATGCCCGCACTACGTTGTGTTGGTTGCAGACGACGAACATTGCTGATCGTGGTTGGGGCTTGCGGAGCAGGACGGTACTTGGAGGTGGACCACTGGACAGGATGTCCTCGGAGCGGATGGCTAGACCCGTGGAGCTGTGGAGTCTATCTGTACTCACCCTTTAGGTGGGATTTCCAGTGGACAGCTCGACGTTGCGGCTTTACTTTTTAGTTGTTGTTTTCCCTTCCTGTTGTACTTTACATTTAGTTTGGGTTTGTATACTGGCCCACTTATTTTTCCGTAGTTACTGTTGTACTCAATTTTTACTTAGTGTTTACTTCTACTTCTTGCTTTCTTAGTGGTGTTTGTTTACTTTACAATGGAAATGCCTTCTTTTTTTACCGGGATTTACGCCTTGGTGCTAGTCGCCAGCCCCTGGCCTATGGAAGGTGAGCTTGGGGTAGTCATTGCACAGGCCCCGAGGACGGGTCATGAAAATTTGGTATCAGACGAGTTCGGTTCTACCACAGAACTTGGGACTCTGATCTTTTTCTATGTGAAGCAATAATATTAAGCATATTGGGTGTGGATATCAATTTAGGGAGTCTAGTGTTGGTGCGGCGGCCGACGTATCCGTACACCAGGACCCTGACTTCTGATTTCCGACTTAATGCATGAAAACATTGATTTCATGTGTGTTTCATGTTTTCTTTGTGATTACTTTATGTCATCTCACCATGTATACTGTTTGACCGTTGAGAACCTGTTTCTTTTTAGGATGGACCCACGATGGCAGCCAGCAAGGGTTCCGAGAGTTGTACGTGACGACAGCCCGTCGAGCGACGAGGCCTCGGTACATGGCCCTCTGACAGTAGAGGCACTGGAGGTACCTCTACCCGCCGAGCCACCGATGCAACAATCCCCAGCCACTGACGATGCACGTCGCCTTAGTGCAATGCATGAGTTTCAGCGCTTGAGACTGCCGAGGTTCCGCGGGGAGATGGACCCCAAGGTGGCCGAGGACTGGATGGAGGTAGTTGTGTGGGTTTTCAGGTTATTGAGGACACCAACAGACCTCATGGTGATCCTCGCAGCGAGCCTAATGCACGTGGTAGCAGGCAGATGGTGGATCTTGATGCTCTAGGTGCACGATGAGGCTTCTCTTCTCTGGACAGCCATTGAGAGACTCTTCTGCTCGGAATTCATCCCAGCCATCCCTACGTGTTGTGCGCATCCAGGAGCTTCTACAGCTATGGTAGGGCAACATGACAGTAGCCCAGTACGTGGCGAGGTTTACTGATCTCTCGCGCTACTCGACAGACATGGTAGGGGACCCTTTCTTCAGGGACCGAACCTTCGAGCAGGGGCTCTGGCGAGAAATCAGTGCTTCAGTTGTTTCTCACAGCATTCAGACACAGAAAGGGGTGTTGGAGTGATCCCTCTTAGTGGAGCGTTTCCTTGCTGTGCAGTCTCCAGCAGCAGGACCCACCCCTAGTCGGCATGCGGCATAGTCTTCTGCAGCGGGCAGTGGACAGATGACGCAGGGGTCCAAGAGGACTAGGCCTACAGGTGGTCGACCACGGGGCATAGGATCGTTTGTGCGAGGCACCCGGGGTGGACAACGACTTACCATGAGCGGACAATGTTACTCATGTGGTGGGGTTTTTCACATGGCTTGTGACTATCCGACCCGCCATACGGATGACCAGTAGATGAACGAAGGACCTCACAGGCAGAGGCATAGGTTCGATCGAGGTGGACCGCATGGAGTATGAGACCGTGGCCAGGGAGCTGGCCATGCATTTGGAGGTGGACGACACTTCGAGGTGTTTCCACCACCACCAACAGGTGGTCCACCCGGACCACAGGGAACAGGTGGACGTGGGAGAGCTCACCTTTAGGCAGCTGAGGCCTACGATCACGGCGCTCCGGGAGCAGATGGACAAGAGCGGGACTAGCTCCAGACCTGGAGACTTTTGTTATGCTTCTTCTAGCATTTGTTGATGTTTGTTTGTAGATGTTTTGTGTCTTTGTACTTTGAGATGTAGTAATAAAATACACATTTCTTATGGTGTTTACCTTCCTGTCCTCTCTTTGTGTTGTTACTAAGAGGTTTTGGTTTAAAAACTGTTGACTTGACCCTCACTTTGGGATACCTACTGGAGGAGACCCAATGACCACACACTAATACCGACGGTGTAACTCAACCCTTAGAGGTGAGAGTAAAAGTTGGATCTCTTGGTAGTAGCGTCGAGGCCTTACGACGTCATCCATGCTATGGGTTAGTATCATCCATGATGGTATTGACTGTTTTAGGCGAAGAACATGGTTCATCCAGGGGATGAGACCGGATTTCTCTTCTCGGCAAAGAAGAAATCTCAGCAGCTCTTGTAGGACTAGAAAGGTCCAATTCATCCAAGAGCAGATGAGGACAGCTCAGTGCCGGAAAAAGTCTTGTGCTGACAGGAGGCGGAGACCACCAGAGTTCGAGGATGGTGACCACGTTTCCTTACGAGTCACACCTCGACGTGAGTTACGTGGATGTGGCCGAGGCAACAAGTTATCACCGAGGTTAAACCGATCGTTCTAGGTCCTCAGTAGGGTAGGCGAGATGTTTTACCGCTTGACCCACCCACCTCAGTTGCACCAGGTGCACGACAACTTCCATGTATCTCAACTAGGGAGATACGACCTCAACCCGACACATATCATTGTCCATGGGGAGCTGGAAGTTGATGATGGGGAAACTTTTTTTGAGGTCCCAGTGGAGATAGAGGATCGACATGAGCGGGTCCTACGTGGATGGTCGATTCCTCTAGTGCGCATCAGATGGCAGCACGGGAACCTCTAGGAGAGCACTTGGGAGCGAGAGGCTCAGTTGTGTGCTCAGTACCCACTTAATTTTCCGCACTTATTGTTGTACTCAGTTTTTACTTAGTGTTTACTTCTACCGCTTTCTTGCTCAGTGGTGTTTGTTTACTCTACAAAGGAAATGCCTTTCCTTTTTACCGGGATTTACGCCTTGGTGCTAGTCGCCGGCCCTGGCCTATGGAAGGCGGGCTTGGGGTAGTCACGGCACGTGCCCCGAGGATGGGTCGTGACACATAAGTATTATTTTATACTAAAAATTATTTTTATTACAATATTAGTTTCATTATATGAATGGTTAAAATATAAAAAATGCATTTCATTTTTTTGAAAAAAAAAATTATTTTTCATAAATGATCTGAATTCCATTTTTAAGAAAGAAAACATTTTAATGAAGTTTAATATTTATGAAAATTATTATGAAATAGATTATATTTTAGAATAATTGTTTCATTATTGTTGTGTAATTTTTATTAAAAAATTAAAATGTTATACTTTTTATAATGAATTTTTTATTATTTATAAACATGTTTGAAAATATATGAAAACAAATTCAATTGGGAATTAATGTTATATATTTTTAAGAACTCTAAATTTTTAGTGAATCATTATTCTATAAAAATGTTTATATATATTAATTGTTTTCATTTAATATTAATTTTCTTATTATTTATAAATATAATTAGACCTTATGTGACCTATTATTAGGATTATAAAATCCTATTTTTAATGAATGATTACCTCATATTTTTTATAAAACACAATCTTCTAGGATAAAAATTAGTGACCAATGTGAAAAACAAAGTGGTAAAATAAATAAAATGTTCTAACAGAATTAAAATATTTCTATAATATGTGGAAAAATTGTAGTTGGATGATTAATTAAACTAATATAATCCCAAAATATACTAATGTAGTTATTTGGAGAAATTAAACCATTAATGATGTTATTCCATTATTTCGAAATATTACATATTAACAAAAGGTCACTTTTCTAGACTTATTAAAAGAAATATTTTCCACCCATCAAATTATAAACATCCCATTCCAAACATTTCTGAAACTCTAAAAATTCAAAATAAAATAGAAATTAATTACATAATAATAAGCCCTTATACCCTAGTACTTATCCTAATTCCATCATTTACAAGATGACAATGATGTGAGAGTTCAATCTGTCCATGTGATGAATACTTACTCCTTAATCTATTCTACATAATGTTCCTATTATAAATATTCTATGTTCACAAAAGATTGAAAAAATTATTACTTTTAATATTTTTTATGTTATTATTCTAATGGTATATCACTTTTATACCTTCCCTCATAGCCATTTTAAAATTGATGATGGTGCCAGTAGATTATGTAGATTGCCACAATTATTAATGGATGGATCTATTTTTCATAAAATCATTACATGGATGGTATAATATATTTTTTGAAATAATATATATTAATTATTTCAGGGTTAAATTTATGAAATTTTAACTACTTTATTTTTATAACCTTTCTCATTCTATGAAAAATGTGATCATTTTCGGTTTCTAGGAGGACAAACGCCTCCATATAACAAGAGTATTGATTTTCTATTTCTACATTATTTAGAGGACATTAAAATTGTATAAAATATAAAAAACATCATTTCATAACATAATCAATATCATATATAGATAATAATTTACATTTTATAAGGGATATTAATAATAAATCATCACATTAATCATAACCACTCTAAATGAATATATCATGTTATCTTTCCTGATAGAAAATTTTTTTAAAAAAATTCTAATATAACATTATATAATTTTTAATAATATAATAATAAATTTAAAAACCATGAATATTATTGATATTATTATAATATTCAATAATGAAATCAATCAAGGTCAATAAAAAAATATTTATATAGAAATATACCATACATCATAAAATAACTAATATTAGGAAAGAATAGAAAAATAGAAATATTTTATAAGATAATAAATGGAATATATTAAATGGAATATATATGGATAATGTTATAAAATTGTATATAATAAATTTGTTATTTTAATCTATATTTTAGATGCACGTAATGAAAAAATCATGAACTTATTAATGGTGTCTGCAAAATAAATATTATTCCTTTGTTTTTAAAAACTTAATTTTGGATTATAATTTATATAGTAGATTTACTATACTAGATGAATAGTTTTAATTGTATATCCTTAATATTTTATTATGTAATACACTTATTCTTGGTACCCCAACAATCATTTAACACTTACCTCAAAGATTATTTTATTTGATGGTTGTATCATAGTCTCAATTCCAATTTCATTATACGTACCTTGTATTAGGAACATATATACTATTATATGGTGTATATATTACACATTTATTTTATATTATATTGAAATATATTAAATTAATATTATTTTATTTCCAATTCTAATATCATTAAACATCAATGGTCTTTATTCAAATGTTAGGCAAGAAGTACATGTTTTCCCACTAATCATATTGTCTTGAGCTATAATGATTCTTTTATACTATGGTTTTTCAATATTTGTTTCAAATATTCTACATTCATAAAATAATTCCTTCTCTATTTAGTGAAAGTTGAATTTATAAAAAAAATCACATTGATGCATTACTTTGTAAAAAGTATGTAATTTTTGAAAGTAATTATTATTCTTTTAAAGAATGGTTTCACCTAATGACCATATTTTCCATTCCTTACATTAATTTCCTTTTCTTGTTAGAATCAAATTACTCATAATATAGGTGAAAAAAATATTTTCATTCTTCTATTTTAAATATAATTTTTTACTCTTTTTATGGTATTTGATTTTCATAAATAGCGATTTCAAAAAAGAAAAATGAAATTATATCATATTATAATCAAATTTTTTATCATTTGGACCAAATTTCATTTTGATAAACATTATATATTTCCAAGGATTTAATAATTTTTTATTCTAAAATTAATTATATTTTTTCTTCCTATCACTAAAAATTTTAAAAAATTACCTTTTCATATTGTTGAGGACTACATGTTTTAGGGAAATATTAAAAGAGATTTATAGTAACAAATTTATTGTTAATATAGAATTTTTCTATTTATTAAAGAACCATTTATTTCCATGAAACAGTTTTTTATGAATCCCCATATGAATTTTAATATGAAATAATATTTTACGGTGAATAAATTTATGTATCAACCCTTTTTTTTATTTAGGTATATTTTTTCGATACCATATATAAATATTTGGTAACCCATTATTCATTTCATTGGTTTTTTATGTTGTAATAAATGAAACAAATTTTATCATATGGTATTTCGTGACATGTTAATTGTTTTATATCTTAATGAAATCACATGTATGGATGATAAGACGTGTTGTCATATATCACCCTATAATAAATTGGTTGTTTTTTATATCTCATTAGATAATGAACAATGAACTTTCTTAGATATTCTAAAAACCTAATTGGTAAACCTTATTAGATATTCCCACAAAAATAATGGGCGAGACATTAGGAATACACATAGAAACAAAAAATTGGGAACCTTACTAGTTTTGATCACAATAAAAAGGTTGATATTTCTTTGATAGTTTCACATAATAAATGGTATTTATTATTCTTCATACGCAAATTATGATGCTTACATGTTGTTATATTGGTTATATAACTCCTTGTTATTAATTGTTTCAATCCCATCACTGTTTATATATCAAATTCTTATGATAATGTGGCAAGGATAATGTTTATCCACTATTACACTTGTATTGGGGTGAATGTTAGCTTATTTGAGATTACATATCAATATAGTATGACTTAAGTATAACTATTATTATTTTATGTTAATTTTAAATTGATATTTATCCCTTGATCATGTTTTACTATATTTTTATTATCTAACCCTTCATAGGATATTGATATGTTTCCATCACTGAGTGTTATGCCTCACCCAATTCTTATGGTTTCATTCCTTAGGTTTTGATTGCGTGTATACAAAATTAGAAGAATATACACCTGTCTAGTGTGGTTGGATCACGTTGGAGTATTCACGTGTTTTATAATATATGGTTCAGGTGATACTGATCCTTGAAGATTCTAAACAAATATATTTGGGAATTATTTTTTATATATATGAGAATTATATATTTTCTGACATATATGATGTAATAAACACATATATTTAACTCAAATTATATCTAAGATAATGTTTACTTTATGGGTTTTATCATCAGGATAAATACTATACGTTTATAACATTTTATGTATACAAATAAAGAATTTAAATACATTTTATGTTTCATTTGGTTTTCCTAAATATTATTTTCAGAAAAACATTTCCCTCTATTTAGTATAACCTAATGGTGAGTCACACTTCAAACTAATATTAATTAATCATTTATTAATTTACCAAAAATTACATCATAAAATGATTAATATATACTAGTAATTTAATAATATAGTCATTTAATATATATCAAATTACTAATAATTTCAAAACATATTAAACCAAAATCCATATAACCATTTATGTTTCCTTTGAAAGTATCATAAAAACTGACAATACCCCAATCATATCTGTTGAATTATTTGAAATTTGATTTACCACATATCATTTACCATGATAATCTGCTATATGTATACTAGATTTATTACATGATAAATTAATGTATATTTACTAAAAATAACATACCATTAAACACTTTTGGTCCCTATGTTTCATTTTCTCAAATGAGATAACTATAGTTACTTTTGGTCCAAAAGAAGATTTTTCAGTATAATTAAGAATCCTAATATTGAAAAAACATTTCAAATTTGATTATTTAGTGTGGCCAAGTGACATTGAATACAATAATGGGAAATAACTATCATATTTTCCTCACATACTTGTTCAAAAGGAATTATTAAATTAAACATAACATTTTTAACTCTTTAAGAGTAAGTTATAGATTATTTTTGGAAATAGTTCTGTATAATCATGATCATGCTTAGTTATAGTCATTCTTTATAATGACATAATAATGATTTCATTAACACCCTAATAAATAAAATAGGTTGAATCCAAACTCAAATAGTTATTTTTACATTGATCTTTTCTACCTTTTAGAAATCTAACATTTTTCTAATAGAGGTGAAATTCACTACTTTTTTAATATATTGATAACATTTTCTTATTCTCATTAGGAAAATCCAAATGATATTCCATTTTTACCCATATAATATATTATTACAGACACTAAAATATTATTATTTATCAAAAACATCATTTAGCGCATCAATAATAGGTTTAGAATATTTATAGTCATAAAAACCACATAATTTATGGTATATATATATTTAAATAAATATATTTTTTATTCATTAATTATAACAAAATATCATGTTTAAAAAACTAGTGTTTAACTTTTGATATTTTGGTTTTTTAAAATTATATCATTATTCCATCATCTCATTATTATAATAGGTTAAATTATTTTAATTTTTTAAAAAATAAATATTTTTTTACTGAATAGTTAAAAATAAAAAATTCAGTACAACTATCATTTATTTTCATAAATGAATTTAATATATAAATTAACATTAAATAATTTATTTGTAATTGAATATATATAATTTTAATTTTTCTAAAATAATCAAACAAATTATATTCTGATCAATTTTTATTAGATTTTGATACAAGTTCTTTTTAGACATAAATACCATTTTTCATAAAACAAATCTTCATCATATTTTATAGGATTATATATAAATAAAAATATATGAAATATATGAATTTATTTTGTTACATTTTTTACTAGTTTTGAATATCAAGGATCAAATTTAGTAAATAGTTCTGTTTTATTTTTAGTTATTCTGAATAATATTCTTTTTAAAATTTATGACCTCAATGAATGGTACCTCGGATAATTATGGTTTGGAATAATGTTATAATGCTTTTATACTGTATATGAATCTTTTAATTTTTTAATTTTATGAGATTTATTCAACAATATTCCACATATATTCAAATATATGAATTTTGGCTACATTTTCCATTGATAATAGAAATTATATTATCTAAAATAATGAAAACTAAAAAATGTCACTCCATTGTTTTTAAATTACTCTTATAAGTAGACATATGGATAAAAATTAATCCAATTTGATTATTAAATGTAATTTTTTAAAAAAATGTATATTTATCATGGTAATTTATTTCTAATTCTTGGTGATTATATAATTACATTGAACACTTATACGAAGTCGTCACCGTGTTTGTTCATGCAGTTACAAAATAAAAGTATATAATTTTAAAAATCATTAAAAACAATTTTTCAAAAGTAATTATATTCCGCGTACATGTTTTTTTATGACAACTTTTATGTCAAATTAAATTATTGGTCTCAAAATTTGTATTAATGATATTTTATGAAAATTTCTATATTAATAAATTATTTATAATTGAAAAACATATTTCCGGAGGAAAATTAAAATTTATATATTAAAAAAATTTTATTCATAAAATATTTTATCTTTATATTTAATATTATAACCCTTTAATATTGAAAATGTTTTTATTCTGATTATGGTTAAAACATGTTCACAAAGACGTAAAACCTATAAAAATGGTATGTAGCCCAATTAACCATGTATTAATACTATTTTATGGATATAATTAGAATGAATACGTGACAAAAAATAAAGGAAAGTACATCTTTAATTTTATTAGTATTGCATTTTTATATTTAAATCTATTAAGAAATTCGTTGTGTGTCCATTCCCTTCCTTATAAATGGACACAACTTTCTTTTCTTACAAAAAATAATCATTTAGATCTATAACACTAAGATAAATTCTCCTATAAACATCTATATAAATGACTTAGAGGTGTCTTAATTCTTAAAATTAAATTCCAAGGTTCCTTTATATGATATCCAATGGGAGATAACCAAAGGAGAGGTAATCATTCTATTAGACCTTATTCTAATTATTTCTTCTTTTACATTATTTAAATTTGGAGTATCAATCATCAAATAATAAATCAGGTTTCTTAAAGATACTAAGATTTTTTTATTATTATGTAACCACAATTATTCACCCTCATATATATCAAATGAGAAATAAAAGTATTTCCCCTGCATATGTGTGGATTATCACCCAAATGTGGCAATACAATTCATTTTCCATCACCATATTTCATTATCTATTATTATAATGAGTTTTATTATTATACATCATATTTTGAAAAATGTGTTTTTAGGAATTATAAAATCATATACACCTTTATACCTTTTAATAATTTTAAAAAATTATAATGTCATTTCTGTGTAAATGTTAAGAACCACATCCTTGAATGATATGTACTATTTTTTATGAATACCTTATAAAAATGGTAATAAAGATATATGTGATTAATATATATTATATATATAATATAATAAGGATTATATAATTATGAATTTTTATATACATTTCTTTTTATCCATTCATTAAAAAAGTGAAGATTCATTTACGCATAGGAACGACCTACGTTGTCCAATAATTGTGTAATTAATTTCTCTACCTCTACCTTTTTTGGATGAATATTGTTATATATATAATTAATATAAAATATTCTGGAATAAATATTTACATTCTTTAGATGATTTATTAAAAATTAATGTACATGGAAAAAACTAAAAAAACAAAAATTTCTTGAATGTTGAAACAATAAACACCCAGAATTTAAAATTTATATAAAATATTATAAATAAATAAGTGATGAAATGTCAAAAGTAGATAATATATGATAATATATGTATGTAAATGAATCTATAAAATATTTATGAAAAATTATTATATAATTTATATGTGGTTAGATCACTTTATATATGGGTCCCACTTGATATAAGAGGATTCTTAAATCAATATTCATTCATTGTGTTATGGAACTACATGTGAAATATTTTACTCCATTACTATGTTACAAAATAAAATTTATTATATTATTTTGTATTTCAACTTATTTATGTTTACTTAAATTTTTTTCATATAATCACATAATTTATTTTTTATCATGTCAATGAAATAATCATTTTAACGGATTTCATCTCAATCCACACTCTATTGAGACGTATTTATTACTATAAACCTATTTAATTTTATTTATTTTATATACAACACAGTTAATTAATTTAACATGAATATATGATGTTTCATTATGATTCATATTTGCATTCACATTTACTCTTTATGAGGGATATAATTTAAATAATACCCTTTAGGATAGAATCTATTTTACAATTTCACTTTTTGGGATTTCACTTAATTTCATTGAATGTTGTTTTATAATCTACTACATGATAATTAACATCCATTATTCTATTCACATTATATTTAATGTGTTGCCATATTTTCATATCCAATTTTCATTCATTATTACATGATTCGGGAAAATAAATGTTTACCATATAAGATGATTTTATTACTCTTCTATATGGGTAATATTTATCTTTCTTTTAAATTTTTTATTCATATTTTAAAAAAACAATGTCTTAGTACTTAAATGATTTATTCTAGCAATTATTTGATGTCATTGACATTTTATGAATATTTTAATGGGATATTTCTATTATTTTTATAAATTTTTATTAATTTAATATCGTTAAAAAATTAAAATTAAATTATTGTTTCTATGGTATATGGTGTTAAATAAATTTCCCTTAGTCATAACCGTTTAAAACATTTGGAGTCATAATAAAATTTCAGTTTTGTTAATAATTAAATATGTTAATAATTATCCATTTCAATTTTTCCCTTCTATTTTATTTTATTCCACAAAAGAAATTTAATTATTCGTAAAGATAAATTTTTAATGAATTTATTGTTTTAGTTTATCTCTTATAAATTTTATTTCCATTGAATATATGATGAAACTTTTACTTTCATTTGATCATATTTTATTGGAAATTGAATTTTTCAAAAACATCCATATTATTTTTAACAACAGTATGATTATTAACTAAATCATAAATCATTTTTATATATGTTATTTTACTTGGAACGATATTTCATTTAATAGGGGAATATTGATATTCTATATTTTTGAAACAATACATACATTTTTTATAGGGAATATTATTTATTAATTAAATGGGATATTATTTATATTATTGATTTATTTTTGACATGGAGTAAATGTTGGGGTCCAGTTATAGAGATTCCCAATAATACCCTTCAAGTATTATCAGACATACTAGTTGGTTATTCATATTATACCAATTTTTTGTATATACATACCCATTGATTATACTATTTTGGAAGATGGACATGATAGAAAATATACAATGATGTCTGCGATCATGACGTCCATCATTATGTATTTCCTATAATTTGAATTTAGATATTATTAGCCATATGTATATTACATTGGTATTATCCATTGATACATTTCATGAACATGTTTTTGATTAACTACTACGTGACATAATTTATATATCATTCCTTATATATTATTTCTTTTTTTTTTTCATGATAGAATCCATTGTCTGTAATACTTACAAAGATCATTATTTCAGATATTATTTTGTTCCATTCCATATAATATAAATCAGGATATTATAAAAAATATTTTGTATGCGATTATATTTCATTTTATGTAGTTTTTATATTTACAATGTAATAAGAGAATCAGATAACTAATTGTTTATTCAAGACAAATATATTGATCGGTCCATCAGGATCGGATTCCTTGTATATTTTAAAAAATTAATAAATTAAACATCATACCTATGTTTATAGTCTTGGGGACTATCTAGGATCATAATATGATTCTTAAAGAAATTATGAATCATGTTTACACATTCCATAAATAATATGTTAATATATTAGTAATATATTTTTCATTAATCCCATAAATAACTACCCACTATATAGCTTCAAGATACCCTCACATTGATTTTACCCCTTTTCATTTAATTTATATCATCCCATTTATTATTTATCTTCATGATTTCTAGTTTGATAAGGCATTTTCCAAATATATAAAATAAAATTCCTAAGAAAAATTATAATTATAATTTCTGTTAACTTTTATTTATATTATTCAATAATTCCCTCTATTAATTTTACATGGACACTTCATAATTTTTTTTCATATTTTTATAATACCATTAACACTTCTTATAACATTTTTAAATCATAATAATTATATAGATCTATAATTTTAGAATCATCATTATAGTGTGTATTTGTACATTTATAGGTTATAAATTTATTTTTATAGGTTTCTATTTTTATTATAATTTTATGTCGTATACATTGTATATGAGTTATTTAATAATAATATTTAGTTTGAATTAGTTGATGTCTTATACATTCATTAATATAAATATTTTTATCTTTCCATTTTTCTATAAAGAACTATTGAATTATTCCTTCAGAAATATTTTTTCCAATCCCTCTCCTAATTCACACACCATATTGAAATGTTTTGAAAATATATATTACATATAATTTATTATTTCATTTTGTACATTTTTGAAGTCACAGTACCAAATTTAGATCATTCAAATATCAGTATGATATTAATTTTCTGGGAAGAGGTTATTTAATTATAAAATCATTAAAATATCCGTATTTTTATTATATAATGGTAAATGTCTAAATGAATTTTAAAAAATAGAATATAAATATAATTGTTGGATTTAAAAATTTTAAATAACTGTATTAGTATTATTTCATGTTTTTGTTTCTAGGTATTCCCTAGGAATTTTTATGGTTTTTCCATTAATTTCCATATTTGAGTTCATAAATTAATTGGAAATAGTAATATTTATGAAATTTTTATAAATATTCATTGCTCTCAATATTCAGCTGATGTTTTAGAAACCATTTATCATTCAATCCTTAAATAACTGTGGAGGAGATATATTTTACTTGTAATTTTAATGTCTAGGATATGATGAATAATGAAATTGTTAAAAATAATAATAGATTCTATAATGTTACAATAAATTAAAAAACAAAAATATGATATAGTACAGATAAGTAACATCATTCTCCTTGTGATTCCCTACTCCAAATATATCATGATATATTTATATGGATTAAAGGCTTGCCATTTTAATAGAGGAAATATTTCTCCATTCAACATTTGTGTTTAAATTTTGTTTTTCACCACCTTTATCATTGTGTATATAAAACCCTATTATTTTTAAAAAAAAATAAAAAAAATTAATTATTATGATATATTACCTTTCATAAAACAGTAAATATATTATATTTTATATTAAATAACTCTATTTGGAACAAGTTATATGAAACACCATGTTAATCATGCACTAAAAACAACATAAATTATATCTTTATCTATATGAATCATCATGGTTATCTTTTTTACATGCAATAATGACTTTCCTCAATGGATTTCTCAACAAGAAAGACCATGTTTTACAAAACGATAGTACATCATTAAAATGTTTTTACACAATATAATAAGGCAAAACATAGCTATTAAATTATTGGTTATGTATTGAATTAAATTATTGACAAAAATATATGGTTTACACAAATACAATAAAAATTTATAAGATACTTATTAAAAAGAAATTAATTTGAAAACTTATTGAATATAAGGGAAAATATTATTATTATTATGGTTATAATGTTAATTTACCATAATAAAATAAATTAATTTATATTAGTGAGTGATATTAATGTAATATATATTATATATGATCAATCAAATAATTTCCATGTTAGTGAAATATACTTGATAGACACAAGATAAGAACAAAACCAATTTTATAATTAAAACCGAATTGTTTATTAATAAATTTTTAACAACTTTAAATGGTGGAAAATTTTAAAATATTAATTTTTGGATATTTCATTTATTTAATTTGAAATAATAAACCTTATTTTTAAAATAGGTAAATAATTCTATGGTTAGGTAATATATTTTGGGTTTTATTGAACTTTTATTTTAGTAATCAATAGTGAATGACAATGGATTATAGTTTATAACAAACCTTTCATCTAATTTGACTATAAGGATATATTTTATTTTATATTTTTTATTAGTTTAATTATATATTATTTTTATCAATTATTAAAATTTAGGTCATTGATATCATTTTCACTTTTAAATTGGTTAAAAAAACGTAGCAATTATTTGAATGGTTTTTACTTCAATAACTCCCATTGTCGACTTAACTACGAGATTAATTTTAAAATAATTTCCACAACTTATGTGTTTGGAATTTAATATAATAGATTCCATATTATAAATAAGAATAAATTATAAATTACAATAAGATGAAACTAATTTTTGATCAAAACTATATGTGAATATAATTAAAAATAATAATATCAATGAATGTAAAATTAAACCTATCTAAGGACCAAATCTCAAATTTAAGTCCCAAAACGAAATAGAGACTTGGAAAAGATAAACTGTATATCAATATTTATACCCTAAACTCACTTTTATTCTATTTTCATATTATTGGGTCCAATTTACACATGAAAACATGGGTGTAATTATTTATTCAAATATTTAGAAGAGTGCCACACCCATTCCACTATAAAAAGGTAAGCACTCTCCATCTCCTTCACAACACTGAAACCACATAGGATTATACAATGACTACCAAATAACCTTCCCAAAATTCAAAAAGTTATTTTATAATCCTTTAATTGGGCATAAATAAATCAAAGGAATCCTTTTGTCAAAAACCAAAAGGAGTTACTCGATTAAGAGGTAATGACTTCTCTCAAACTCATATATTTTATTTTCATTTTCCACCCACTCTATTATATTAATTCCTTTATTGTATAACAAAAAATTAACTTCAATATACAAGTATTTTTTATTATAATTCTTTTACCTACACTTACACTCACCTCCATCGAATGAGTAATGAACATATTGTTCTTGTGTACGACGAACTACGACCTTAAAAAATGATGATTGTTCAATTTTCCGTACAGCCTCTCCGAGTGGACATTATGATTGAAAAAATTGTTTCAATATGTTACGGAAAAATTATTAATATTATATATTATATTTATTATTCCTATAATATAATTTAATACATTCAAACACATATATTTTTATATTCAATTTGGTATAAATGTACTAATTTTCTTTTTGGAACTAGGGACTACTAACCTAACAAAGTGATGTGATTAATATACACAGTACATGGAATGTATTAACGATGGGTATAGTGAAATTATATGATATATATGATATTGAAATTATAATTTAATAATTTAATTACAAATAATAAAATATACACATATGTCATTTTGCTTCTATCTTTCAATACGACAAAAAGAGGAAACAACGTTCCAACGTACATAAGGCTAAATATATCCATTAATGATGTATTCAATTTCATAATTATATATTTTATAAATTATTATAATAAATATATACATAACATGAATTATATTTATATCATTATTAATATTCATTAAATAATGATATAAGAATAACGACAACAGATATAAAAAATTAAGACACATGCGAAAAATGAAACAAATATTACCTAAAGTGAACCCTTTACATATTATTGTTAAAAGGTTGCTAATATATCATCATAATAAAACCATATATTGTATTAGATATAATAATATGGTTCTTTAAAATAATAATAATAAACCCATATTTATTTTATATGAGGTTTCAATGACATTCATGAGAGACAATAAACAGTGTAAGGGAATTTAATCTCACTTTTTTATTTCTATTTGATACATGATTTATTCACTACCCATTAATTTTTTGGGGTGTGTATACTACACATTAATGTATTATATTAGTTTTATAAAAATAGTTATAGGTATTTAAAAATATATTCTATAATATTTATTTCATGGGTATTATGTTTCAAATATTACCAAATCGGTAAATTAATTTTGTCTAAATTTTCTTTCATTATGACAAATAATATGTGATGCACCAATATTTTTCCATTAGGTGTATTTACATCCTTTTAAATTTTATATAATGAATAAAAATATTTTTGTAATATTTTATACCTCATTTAGTATAATTTTTCTAACATATGGAATATGGTTCAAAGTAACTAAGTGGTAATAGTTTATGAAAAAAAATCTATTTTCCTTTCTAGATTGTTCCTAATTATTCTTCATTTGATTAAATAATATAATAAATAACTCTTGAACATTCCTGAATTTTATTATAATAACTGTATTCATGATATATTAATATATTGGAACATTTTTCACTATTTGTTTATAATATAGTTAATAATGTGTTTTTAATAATGTCTAAATTTACTTTCTCTATTTGGTCCAAAATATGTGTTCCTTAAAAATCATATTATCTAAAAAGTTACCAAAAATATTATACTATTATCCTTTGACCCTTAAATAAATATTTTTTGGAATTTTATATTTTTTTGGAAAATGGATTTTAAAAAATGTATCTTCGTTCCTTTTTCAGTTCAGGAAAACATTTTAATCTTTTTTCAGGGGAAAATAAATGTTCGACAAGTAAAGAATTAACAGAATTCATAAACATCATTCCTTTGAAACTACCATTATAGGATTCAAGATTTAATATAACGAAATTATTTCCATTGTATTCTTGAAACTCATTGATTTAAATTCTTTTTCATGAATTGTTTTCTCAAAAATAATTTTAATGTTTATATGGAAAAGGGTTTTTCATGTGTTTTCAAGAATTGATTACATGTTTTCAAAGTTGTTCTCAAATAATTTTTTTCTAAACAATTTACATTGTTATATATTATTTTTCAAATAATTATTAATGGAAATTTTTTTAAATTTTTTTTAAAATTCTTTATTTTTTTCAACTAAATTTTAATCAAAACATTTTCAAGCATGTTTTATATGTTTTCGATGAAAATAATTTAAAAATGTTTTCAAACATGTTTTTTAAATTTTCATTGAAAATTTTATTCATTATTAATTCAATCTTTTTTAACACGTTTTTAAATATAATTTTATAAAAATGTCTTCATGATTATTTTATATGTTGCATGGAATTGTTTTTGAAAAAAAAATTAAAGATTCATTTATATGATATCAAGGAAAATAGTCTTAAGAAATGTTTTATGGTTCTCCAAATATGATTTCAATGAAATAGGTTTTGAAAAGATTTTAAAATATATCCTTATATAATTTTAATTTTATTTTTAGGAAAATGGTTTTCAAATGTTTTTACTGTTATATATATATTTTTCTCAATGAAGAAAGGATAATTTCTTCATGAAATGTTATCAAAATAACTTTTCTAATTATTTTGTATCTAACATGTCATCAATTTATGTTAATTATTCCATTATATGATATGATATACTGGTTCCATTCATATTCTTTCTGGAATGGTGTATTTCTTGATGGAATGATTCCAATGACACCAGTTTCTATTCCATTGGATATATGCTTTCGATACCAACTTCATATGATGGGTTAGGATTATGATAAAATTATTAGAAAATATTTCTTTTTTCAAAGAATATTATGTCACTATATGTCCCCCAGGCTCGCATCGTGACTACCCCAAGCCCGACTTCCATAGGCCAGGGGCTGGCGACTAGCACCAAAGGCGTAATTGAATAAAACTGGGAAGGAGTTGCCTTTATACATTGTAAACACACACAACCAGAGTACTAGAGGAAGAAAACACTATATAAAAACTCTGTAACAAGTATGATGAATGTAATGGTGGCTGGAAATACAAGCCCAATAGTAAAGTTCATGTCAAGAAAAAACCGGTATAACTAAAAGACAAACAACTGGAAGGTGTCTAGCAGCTCCCCGATCATCTACCAAGGATCCTACCTGATTGGTAGGTACAGAAAGCCTCATTTTATTCTCTACGCCCATCTGTCTCCTCCGGGTACCATCTCTTTGTGAGGTCCACCTCCGGGTACCATCTAGTTCTCGTACACTCAGCCTCAGTCAGTGCTGTTTGACGTCTAAGTCAATCACAATGGTGTGTTGGCATAAACCATTTAGGGGTGAGTATAACGATACTCAGTAGAGACCCCGAGACCCTCAAGGTCTCACAAAATCCATCAAGTATAAACCACAAGGTATTATTTCAACAGATAACCATTACATAGGTATATGCCCATACATATACTTAAGTTATATAGTAACCCATCTCAATCACGAGGAAAACACAAAGGTCTTTGACTCAGCTCAAACTAGGATTTTTATTCACGATGTCGAAACCATGGATACTGGAGAACTCCTACTCTGTCGATTACAGTGGGCTACCACTATAACTAATCACTTAACTCTAACCTTGGACGGCTAAATTAATCCACATTTCGAGTAATATGGGCCTGCTACTACCACCAAGCGCTACCCACCATGGGCCTGCCGCTATAACCAAGTGCTCCCCCTCATAGCCTACAGAGGTACTCCTTCTGTTGAGTACCGCGGGACTGCTGCTACAACTAAGAACTCCTCCGATGTGGGTCTGCTGATACAACCAAGAGCTCCCCACTTGGCCATCTAAATCACACCAAGTCGATCGATCTACAGTCGTCATGTCTCAGCCAACTACTAGGTCTCTACAATCTGCTCGCTCGTAACCTGGAGGGTCCGATCCACATGCCACAAGATGATAATCCATGTGTCACGAAGCTTCACGTTGACGTATCTCAATGGACCACCTCGTCATTAGGGTCTCAATGCAATAGACGTCGCGTTAATCGGACACCCGGTCTATGAGTTATTAGCATTTTAGTCACGGGGGCCCAATTTGTATCGTGTATGAACCAACCCGATAATAACTCAACTATACCCCGAAATCCAATGGTTTTTACTCAAGGGACAATTTCTCAACAAGATTACCAAGGCCACTAATGGTTCGTCAAACGAACGTCCATTTTGGGAGATATTGGATTTTCCATTCTAGGGGCCCAGTTGGATTTACGCTGAATCCAAACCCGACCATTTCCTAATGTCGTCCAAAAATCACTAAGAGTATCGCAAAAAAATCACCTCGTCTTGAGGACCCATTGCCACAGACGGTGTGTCTATTGGACGCATTGTATTAATGTTATTTTCGTTTAAGCGATATGGGACCGAGATGTCCATCCTAGTGGGATGACGGGTCGCCCCGACCTGGTTTGGCGGGTCTTCCCAGCTGAGGGTTGACCCGACCTAATGGAGCACGGCCCGGCCGGGAGCAGCTCGAATAGCTAGTCGCGGGGACCAAGAGGGGCGCGACCCCCGATTTTCTGAAACGGCAAAGCTGAGCGGTGCTGCCCTCCTGTCAGGCCTGATGAAGCCTTCCGGTCTTCTTGGCATGAGCGGCCTGCATGGGAGGGCCGCTGTTCCCCCAGCGTGACACCCTCCATGCACCATCGGGTCTTCCCAGCCCGGTCAGCTTCCTGCAAGGTGGTTTGTCCGCCGACAAGCCCGCAGAATGTGGGATGTTAACCTCCACTGCACGACAAAATGGGGCATCACGGTTCCTCCAGCACGGCTAACTACATCCTGTCGGTTCTTCTTTGGCAGAGCAGCCCGCATTTGCGGTCCTCTGTTTTTCCGCACGCGACCTCCATTTTCTCCAGTAGTTGTCGGTTCCGGTCTCCGTCTCCTCTCCCAACACTTCTTCTATTTCCAATATAAACGTGGATCAATGGAGGATCATCAGGTCGTGTTTGTTCGGCCCGCACCCTTCGCGTTATGTGATATCAAGAGGCCAAGACAATCACTTGCATTCAACAACAACAATAGTATAATTTTATTAAACTAAAACTTATACAAACCCCATACCATTAATTTTAGATCAGAGCTTGTCAACAAGACACATATGATGAGTGTCGTGGAGTTCGGGCATCATAGAATATGGACGTCGATTTCGTTGACGTCGGGGTGCGTCCAAAGGGAAGCGTCGTTGGAGATGTCCTTTGCGTTCTTCGTTGAAGAATGGTGTTCTTCGTTGAGATAGGAACACCTTATTCTAATTCTCCAAGGGTTTCCCCACCAAAATATTTTCCAACACAAATATTATAATATGTCTTCCCATTATATTATAATTTCCATGCAATTTAAAATAATTCCAAAAGAATTGTTGACACAAAAGTTAATTAAATTAGGAATTAATTATTTAGGTCGGCACAATTTATGAGAGAATAGGTGGCCTCATTAATTCATGGGAATTACAAGAGTTTCAAGAAAGGGGGGGGGGCGAGGTGAAGAGTTCAAAATTCAAAAGAGAGGATGTGGAGAGTTCACATTAAATAAAGTAGAGTTAATGGATTGTTTAAGGGATGTTGAAAGGTTATGGTCTCGTGTGGGCCCCACCTCACATTATCATCTCATGTGAGGTTATATGGGTGTGGACCCACCTCTATCTTCCCCTTCTAGGAAATAACCACCAATTATAAATAATAAAATTGTATAAAAAAATTTATTTGATTTAATACAAATCCCAAAAAAAAAAATCATCTCCCCTCGAACAAACGCAACTGCGGTAAAGGTCCCCTTAAACGAATATCGGTGCTGCGAGTTCATCTGTGTCCTCAGATTTCAATTCTGAGCACTGGTTCAAATGATAGAAAAACCCGCTCGTACGTTTACTGAACGTACCCAAACAAAAATTCCTAAATCCATTCTGGGCTCACCGGGCATTCGAATCGGGTGCCGTCAGAAACGGCGGACACATAAAATTTCAAAGAATTTATGATAAATATTTCCATGAAATATTTGGGTCTTTAAGTTACCACCACCTCTGGGCTTTACGTCCCCGTAAATCTACAACACACACTATGAAAAATAATAGGATTCTGAGCATGCATATGAGCCTCCTGCTCCCATGTGCTCTCCTGGAGGTTCTCATGCTGCCAGCGAATGCACACCAGAGGAATAGACCGTCTACATAGGACCTTCTCCTATCAATCCTCGATCACCACCGGGGCCTCTGTGAATGTTGCCTGGTTATCGATATCCAGCTCCCCATGGTTGATGCTGTGGGACAGGTCGTACACGTATTTCCTCAAGTGAGATACATGGAAGACATCGGGAACCTCATGCAACTGAGGTGGAAGTACAGGCAGTGAGACACCTCGCCTACTTTGTTGAGGACCTGGAACGATCCAATGAAGCACAAAGATAACTTTCCGCCCCGGCCAAAACTTCGTAGAGCACATCGAGGGGAGACCCGTAGGAAGACATGGCCTCCATCAATGAACTCCAGTGGTCTTTCTCTCATATCGGCATTGGACTACTGTCTGTTATGTGCTGTCTTCATCCACTCTTGGATGATCTGAACCTTCTCTGTCGTAACCTGCCCCATCTCTGGTTCTACAAGAGCTCCTATGATTTCCTCTTTTCCAAATAAGGAAATTTTGTCTCATCCCCTAGATGAACCACGTCTGTTGCCTAATACAGTCAATCCTGACATTAACAGTACTATTTCATGCCATGGACAACGTCGTATGGCCTAGAACCTACTACCAATAGATCCAACCGTTACTCTCACCTCCAAGGGTTGAGTCACATTGTCGACAGCAATATGTGGTAACTAGGTCTCCTCTAGTAGGAATCTCAAATGTGAGGGTCAAGTAAATAGTTTTAATCGATACATCTTATTATTAACCACAAAAATTCAAGAAAACAAACGTCACAAGGACAAATTTATTTTATTACTGCATGTCAAATTATAATGACACATAACAACCACAAACAACAAAATCAAGGAATCTAGAAGCACCAAGAACAAAGGCCTCCATTCCTGGAACTAGTCCCGCTCTTGTCCACCTGCTACCAGAGCTCCATAGTCATATAATTTTGCTACCTAAAGTTGTGATCTCCCATGTGAACCTATTCCTTATAGTCGGGGTGGACCTTCTGGTGGTGGTGGTGGAAAAACCTCGAAGCGATGTCCAACACCAATTGCACGGCCAGCTCCTCTACCACGGTCGCCTGCTCCTTGAGGACTGTATGGATCGAACCTCTACCTCTTCCCTCGAGGTCCCTCGTCTATCTGCTGATCGTCTATATGGAGGGTCGGATAGTCACATGCCATGTGACCAAACCTGCCACATTAGTAACATTGTCTGCTCCTCGTAAGTCGTTCTCTGCCCCGGGTCCCTTCCACGCATGATCCTGAGTCATGCGTTCGACCACCTGTTGGTCTGTTCCTCTTGGACGCTTCTGTCATCTGTCTACTGCCATCTACATAAGACTATGCTGCATGACGACTAAGAGTGGTTCCCACTACGGGTGATTTCTCAGCAAAGAAACTCTCCACTATGAGGGCTCTCTGCAACACCCCAGTTTACATCGGGGTGCTGTGAGAAATAACTGAAACTCTGATCTCTCTCTGGAGGCCCAGCTCAAAGGTTTAGGCCCTGAAAAATGGGTACCGTACCAAATCAGTTGAGTAGCACGAGAGGTCGGTGAAACTCACTGAGTACTGAGCTACATTCATGCTTCCCTTCTACAGATTAAGTAGATCCTATATCCGCAATGCTCAAAGGGTGGCTGGGACCAACTCCTCCCAGAAAAGGCTCTCAAAGTATTCCCAGATAAGTGTAACCTCGTCATGGACCTGGAGCATTAGGCTCCACCATCTTCATGTTTCTGCCTGAAGGAGGATGGTATTAAGGATCACCATGTAGTCTCCTGGTGTCCCTACTAGCCTAAAAACTCTCACCACAACCTCCAGTAAATCCTCAACAACCTGTGGGTCCGTCTATCCCCGATACCTCGGTGGCCTCTGGCACTGGAACTCATTCAATGCGCTCAAGTGGCATGCACTCTCTACTACTGGGGATGGTGGTATCAGTGGCCCAAAGGGAAGTGGTACCTCTAGTGCCTTTGCTGCTGCCTCAACTGGGAGAGGGACCTGTACTGAGGCCTCGTCGCTCGGTAGCCTGCCAGTACGTACAAATCTCAGGGCTCTAGCTGGTCGTATGCGGGGAGGCATCTAGAAAGAAACGGATGCAACATGGTCAAAAGACTATACCTGGTGAGCTGACCTAGTTTGATCTGACATAAAGGAAAAACATTTTTAAACACTCATGCAATTATTGTTTCCGTGCATTGAGTCAGAAGTTAGAATTCATGGACCTGGTGTATGGATACGTCAGCCACCCACACCAACACTGGACTCCCTGAACTTAAAACCACACTTAGTACCCCTAACACTATTGCTACACAGAAAAGAAATATCAGATTACTAAGTTTTGCGGTATTACTGATGTTAGCTTTTAATAATTTGTCACAACACGTCCCCCAGGGCCCGCATCGTGACTACCCTAATCATGCCTTCTATAGACCATGGGTTGGCGACTAGCACCAAAGTCGTAATTCCCAAAAACTAGGAAGGCATTGCCTTTATAAATCGTAAACACACACAACCAGAGTACAAGTGGAAGAAAACACTAAGTAAAATCTATGTAAACAGTATGCTGAAAGTTAAGGGGGCTATAAATACAAGCCCAACAGTAAAGTACTAGGAAAGGACAAACCGGTTCAACTAAAAGACAAATAGCTGGAAGGTGTCTAGCAGCTCCTGGATCATCCACCTCAGATCATGCCTGAAGGGTAGGTACAGAAAGCCTCCTCAGTGATCCACGCCCATCTGTTTCCTCCGGGTACCGTCTTTTCATGAGATCGACCTCCGGGTACCGTCCAGTCGTCATACACTCGGCCTCAGTCAGTGTTGTCCATTGTCTGCATCCAACACAACAGGGTGCAGGCATATCCCATGTAGGGGTGAGTATAACGATACTCAATAGGGACCCTGAGACCCTCAAGGTCTCACAAAATCCATCGAGGATAAAAAAAAGTATGATTTCAACAGATAACCATTACTTATGTGTATGTCTAAACATATACCTACGTTATCAAGTAAATCATCTCAATCGCAAGGAAATCACAAAGGTCATTGACTCAGCTCAAACCAGGAATTTTATTCACGATATCGAAACCACAACTGCTGGAGAAATCCTCCTCTATCGTGTATAGTGGGACATCTGCTACAACCAAGCGCTTCCCTCTAACCTTCGACTGCTGAAGTACTCCACTTATCAAGTATTTTGTGCCTTTTACTACAACCAAGTTCTTCCCACCATTGGTCTATCATGACAACAAAGTGATCCCCCTCATAGCATACAGAGGTACTCCTTCTATCGAGTACCACGGGTCTGCCGCTACAACCAAGTGCTCCTCCATCGTGGGTCTACTACTACAACCAAGCCCTCTCTACTAGGCCATTCGTGTTACTTCAAGTCGATCGATCAGCAGTCGTTAAGTCTCAGTCAGCTTCTAGGTCTCTGCAATCTTCTCGCTCCTAACAGAGAGGGTCTGCTCCACGTTCCACAAGACAATACTCCAAGTGTCACGAACACTCACATAGAAGTATCTCAAAGGACCTTGTCTTCATAGGGGTATCAACACAACAGACGGTGTGTTAATCAGACGCCCGATATTTGAGTTATTAGCATTCTAGTCTTGGGGCCTTGCTGGTGTTGTGTACGATCCAATCTGACCATAAATCAACTATACCCCGAACTCCCATGGGGTGTACTCAAGGGACGATTTCTCAATGAGATTTCCAATGCCACTGATGGTTCATCAATCAGACGTCCAGTCTGAGAGATACTGGCTTTTACGTTCCAGGGGCCCAGTTGGATTTACGGTCAATCCAAACACGACATTTTCTAAAGACATCCAAAATTCACTATGAGTATTGAAAAAGCTTCGCCTCATTGCGAGTATCCCAATGCCGCAGACGGATCGTCGATCGGACATGTGGTCATAAAGTTATTCTCGTTTACGCGATACAGGCCCGGTCCGTCAATCTCAGTGGGCTAACGGGTCGGCCCGACCAGGTTTGGCGGGTTCGACCCCTCTAAGGGTCAACCCGGTCCGATGGGGCATGGCCCCACCCAGTGTGGCATGACATGAACTGTTTGGCATGGCCTGGCTTGGCTGGGCGCAGCCCGGCCCAGATAGCACGACCCGGCCCGGCAGGGTGCAGCTCGGCCAGCCGACCGAGCGGACCAAGGGGCGCGGCCCCCAGTTTTCCGAAACATCGACGTTGAGCGGTGCCACTCTCCTGTCTGGCCAGATAAACCCTCCCAGTGTTCCTGAAAGAAGAGTCATACCCATGCGGGCCGTTGTACCCCCAGCACGACGCCCTCCTGGAACCGTGGGGTCTTCCCAGCCCGGTCGGCCGCCTGCCGGCCAGTCTGTTCACCGAGCGGCCCACGGAACACAGGCCCCGGTCCTCCACAACGCAGCACCATGGAGCACAACGATTCCTCCATCCCAGCCAGCAACAGCTGCCCAGTTCTTGTTCGTCCAAGTGGCCTGCAGTTGCGGGCCGCAGTTATTCCTCACGCGGCTGGTACGCCGCTGTCATTATCTCTAGAAGTCATCGCTTCCAGTCGCTATCGCCTTTCCTGACACCACATCCGTCTCTAATATAAATGTGGATCAACGAAGGGTCATCGGGCCATGTTTGTTCGCCCCGCGCTTTCCATGTTAGGCAATATCAAGAGTCCAAAACGATCACTTGTATTCAATAATTACAAGAGTATAATTTATTAAACTAATAATTTTGCATGACCCCTACCTCGATTTCAAGAGCGGAGCACGTCAACGAGCCGCAGAAGATGAACATCACAGAGTTCGGGCATCGCGGAATACGGATGTCAATTACGTTGACGTTGGGGTGTGTCCGAAGGGAAGCGTCATTGGATAAGTCCATCACATTCTTCGTTGAAGAACGATGTTATTCATCGAGAGAAAAACACCTTCTTCTAATTCTCCAAAGGTTTCCCCACCGAAATATTTGTCAACGCCAATATTATAATAAGGCTTCTCATTATATTAGAATTTCCATGCAATTAAAAACAATACAAAAATAATTGTTGACACCCTATTTAATTAATGTAGGCATTAATTATCTGGGTTGTCTTAATTTATGAGAGAAGAGGTGGCCTCGTTAATTCCTGGGAATTCCAAGAGTTTCAAAAAAAAGGGGGAGTGAAGAGTTCAAAATTCAAAAGAGATGAGGTGGAGAGTTCACATTAACTGAGGGGAAGTTAATGGAGAATTTAAGGGATGTTGAAAGGTTAGGGGCTCTTGTGGGCCCCACATCACATTATCCTTCCATGTGAGGATATGTGGTTGTGGGATTAAGTGGATGAATATAGAGTAATTTTTTAAAACAATGTTGGATGAATGTAGTATTAATGTTTTTGAATTTAAAGATTGTTTTTATTAATATTAATGTATATAATTATTTATAGAGAAAAAAAGCATTTAGTATTGAATAATACGTGTATATTGGTTATAAGGACATATAAAAATGATTTCATTGAAAGGAAATATTTTCACTAAAGGAATGTTACCCTTAATTATTGTATGACATTGAGATAATGACGTCTATATAAAGATATCCTGGATATAAATAAGTAAATTTGAACATACGGATTATGTTGTATTTGATTATTGAAAAGTTGTTTTATGTCATAAAGGATATAGTATAAAACAACTTTCATTTATTTAATATATTTAGTAAATATTTGAATACGGAAGCATGCATGTTTTATAAAAGGATCTATGGTAATTAAGCTTATTTCATGGTTTCAATGGAATATGTGACGATGATATTCACATGTTTAGAATGTAAAATACAAGTGATATATTGTATCATGTGGGGGATAAATTTTAAGCCTCTTTCATGAATTTCTAAATAAATGGATACAATTTTTCACATTTTTTAAGGGTTGTATAATTAATCATATAAGGAAATATTAACATAAACATCAGATGAAGTTAGCACGAATAATGTCTAATACCTATATATGAAGATTTATTCATATCGCATAGCCTATTGAAACTAATGTGTTTTTTTGATACCTGATGATAAATGATATGGATTATCGTAGATCTCATGATCTGTTAGTACATCAGAAATGAAATTGTCACCTCCCTTTTTAGATAAAGTGGTGAAGTTTATCAACAAACAAAATGGGAGCCAATGTCATGAAATCATGAATGAATATCATTTTATAAATATTTTTCCACTTCATCAAAAAGGATCATCAACCCCCAAAAAAATTCCTCGAACACTCAATTCTGATGAATCAAATGGTTCATTAGATAATTTCAAATTTGTGGGTTTTATTTGATACCTTTATCTTGTCATATTTCTATATAACTCACTATCATAACATGATTGTTAAATATCTCTTCGATATCCA
Organism: Viscum album; assembly: GCA_963277665.1. Taxonomy (NCBI): domain Eukaryota; kingdom Viridiplantae; phylum Streptophyta; class Magnoliopsida; order Santalales; family Viscaceae; genus Viscum; species Viscum album. The sequence continues at coordinate 1,349,201,720 of OY728147.1, read as the reverse complement.
TGCTTTCAATTCACACCTATGTTATCGTATGTGGAAAAATATTTAAATATTACTTTGTGTTACCTTTATAGTATCAAATTTCCATTCTGATGGATGTTTTAATTTTAATTTTTTATGATTGGGGGTTATAGGAATAAAATATTAAACTATTAACCAATTTACCACCTAGATGAATTTCGAAGGTGAAATTAATTTTAAGGTGGGTAGAATATATTACTGCAAGATTTTTTGAATTAATTTTTTTCTAATTAATTTAACATTTCTAATATTTTTCATTTCAGTCATCATGGAAAATAGTTTGTTTTATATTACTGCATTATGTTTGTCTTATGTTATTTGAAACAAAAAGTTAATTATTGAATACATGAAACCTAAATTTTATTATTTCTCTACTAGCAACACCTATGTTATCTTGTGTTACATACTAGAATTAATTTCCTTAATGGCTTCTGTAATACGCAAGACTGAGTTTTACTAAATAATAATATAACATTATAATGTTATTATATAATATAATAATATTAAAAAATATATATAAATTAGTGTTTCTGAAGTGTATTAACTAATTTATAAAAATATGTGGTTAATACAACCATAACTTGAATTCATAGGTTACCAATTAATTAGAAATGAATATGTAAACTGATTTAATATATAAGAAAATATTGTTATTATTTATAGTAACAAAGCTGTTATACCAGAATAAATAAAATTTATTAAAATTATTGACTGATATTAATGTAATATATATGTTATATACTAAATAAATTAATTTTAATATTCCTTTAATAGTTCTTATAGGCATAAGAAAAGAATAATAACAATTTTATGTTTAAAAAAAAATATTTTTATTATGTCATTTTTTTATCCTATTAATGATAAATCCATTTTAAATCCAATTATATGCACTTTTATTTATTTAATATGTAAAAAAAATTTCATATTTTTAATTCTTAGAGAAAAATTATGTGAGGGTAAATTTGTTGATTTTTTCTGTGACGTTTTATTTTTCAATTAATATTGAAAAATATAGAATCTTAGTTCAAAATTGGTTTTAATTAATATTGAAAAATATAGAATTATTTGTTGAGTCAAAAGTCCTCTTTTGACTTCTATATCATGTTTTGTAAATCACAAATGTATTCTATCATATTTTGGAAATTACAATTGTCTTTTATCATGTTTATCATATCGTACAATGATGATCGTACTGAACATATCGTATCGTACAATACTGATCAAACTGATCATACTGACCATAATGATCTTACTGGTCATGCTGATCATACTGGCCATGCTGATCGTACTGATCATACTGATCGTACTGACCATATCGTATCGTACAATACTGATCGTACTTACCATGCCAATCATACAATGTTGATCATACTGAATATGTAAATTGTATTGACTCTGTTACTCATAACTCTTATTATATGTCTGTTTCAATACATAGTCAGAAACACTTATTACATATTAATCGTACCTGTGTTTTTCATTTCTATATATCTTATGTCCTAACAAAAACGATGTCATTGAGTTAGTTACAAACTAATCAAAACGATGTGGTGCTTTCTGTTTCGATATGACCGTTGGAGACAATATGACCGTTGGAACCCGAGGCCTATAAATAGGAGGTCATTTGAAGCTGAGGATATATAAAAAAGAAATGAATGAAGAGACTTCATGAACTACCAAGATTCTATAGAGAAAAACTGTGACTTCTCTCATCTTCCTTGTGCATCCGATCATCGTATCAAGGGATTTCAAGTGATTGAAAGACAGAGGTGCCGATTACCTATAAAATCGAGGGCTGCCGGGGATAGGCAGACAGACGTGCGGATCATCGTATCGAGGGCTGTCGGGGATAGGCAGACAGACGTGCGGATCATCGTATCGAGGACTACCAGGGATAGGCAGACAAACGTGTCGATCATCGTATCATGGGCTGCCGGGGATAGGCAGACAGATGTGCCGATCATCGTATCGAGGGCTCAACAAGGTGTTGGTGAGACAGACCTTTTATCCTAGGTGAAAGGATAACCCTTCTCATTGGGTTAAAAGAGTTGTAATTATTTTACATTTCTACTGTTACTTGTATTAGAAAGGAATTCGTATTGTTTCCTTTCTTCTTTACATATTCAATTGTAATTGTTTCAATTACAATCATTCTATTACATATTTTATTAATTGATTCTATACGCTTTAAGGTGGAATTATTCATCTTTGTATAACTCTGATTATTGTGTTCACCTTGAATAAAATTGTTTTACATTACATTAGTATTACGATACATCATACCTTTCTATATTCAATACAATTGTGGGTGTTTGTATTTGAATCTGTTTAAGTTCATTTAAACTAATCTCTTAGTTGCTAAAGCTCAATGGTTTTTTTAAACCTACAATTAACCCCCCTCTTGTATTGTTCCATCTAATAGACATACATATCTATATATTTGATCCAACATTATTATCGTATTATTATTAATATTTTTTAATTATTATTGAAAAATTATGTGAGGGTAAATTTTTTGAATTTTTCTGTGACGTTTTATTTTTATTAAATCAATTTTTGAATGTTTTTACAATAAAACATGTATTGTGGGCCAAACTGCGGGATTAATGTTAAATTAATTACTACAACTTCTTTGAATTTAATTATGTATAATATATTAAATATTTTTTTAATAAAAATTTCTAATATTTAAAAATATAATATTTGTATTTGACCAATAAAAGTATTGAAAAAAAATAAAATTAATTACATCGATTAAGGTAAAATTAAGCTTAACTAAGGACTAAACCTAAAATTTGATACCCAAAACATCCCAGAAACTTGTCCAAGGAAATTTTTATGGCCATATATAGACTTTATACTCAGTTTTGAAGACATTTTTTTATAATTTGATTCACATTAAACTTGAATAACATGGTAGGAATTCTCTCTTCAAATATTTACAACAGTGTCACTCCCCTTCCACTATAAAAATAAAACACTCACCCTCTTCGTCAAACCTCCAAAACCCCATATTTGGGTCCAATATATTCCTTCTAAACATAAAATAATAAATTAACTAATCGTTTAAGCTCTTAAATGGTCATAAAAAAATATATGGAATCCTTTTTGCACAAACAAAAAAGGAATTATCCGATTAATGGGTCATGACTTCTCTCAAGATACATTCTTTTATTTTCCTTCTCCACAACCTGAACTCTCTTTATTCCATTATTGTACAAGAAAACCATTATATTACATATAATGGATTTATTTATGAAATTTTTTTTACCTACACATACACATTCTTACATCTAATTCCTTACTGACATACTGTTTATGTGTATGGAAAACTCAACCTCACAAAATAATGATTGTTTATTTTTCCTTATCCCCTCTCATGCTTGACATTATGAATGGAAATTTCTTATATATGAAAATTATTATATTTATCATGTATTTATATTTTTTTATAACTTTAAAACATTTATCATTATACTTTCCATTTTTTAAATATGATAATTTTGTTTGAAGAAATTTGGACTACCTCCCCCTCAAAGCGATGTGATTTGTTCACAAAATACATAAAATGTATTAAAGATGGGTAATGTGAAATTATATGTTATAAAAAATCTAATAATGTAATGATTTTTATATATATAAATATTTATATAGGTATTGCATATAACTTTTACAATTCAATACTACAATAATGAAAAAAATAATGTTCACGCGTATGTATAGTATACCATCTCCATGAAAGGTGTTTTTCACTTCAAAATTCAATATTTTATTAACTCATAAGATAAAAATATACTTAATATAAATAATATTTATATCATTATTTACATTATTTAAATCTTTATATAATTATAAGTACAATAGATATAACAAATTAAGACACATGTGATGAATAATAAAAATATTACATAAAGTGAATCGATAACATAAGATTGTTTACAATAGGGTAATATAAATTCATAATAAAACCATATATGGTATAGTATATAGTTTTATGTAAAATTAAAATATTTATAATAAACTTTTCATTGTAATATATGATGTTTTAATGGGATCGATATGATTCCAGACACAAGGTAAGTGATTTTCATCGTGCTTTTAATTTTAGTGAGATACTTGCATTTTTCACCACCCATTATTTTTTTTCGGTGTGTATACTACCCCTGGATGTATTATATTATTATTATACATAAAATTGTGGGTATATAAATATTCATTCAATGAAATTTTTTCTCATGGGGTTTACGTTCCAAATTTTACCAAATCAATAATGTATTTTTGTCTTAGTTTGCCTTCTTTGAGACACATGGGATCTTATCCACCAATATTTTTCCATGATGAGTATATAATAAATCTGAAATAATATATCATTATTCAACATATATTATTGATATTTAAATATTCATTTAGTTTGATATTTATTACATGTGGTGTATGGTCCAATGTTACCATGTGGTAAGTGTTTATTGAAATTATCTCATCACTTTTCAAGACTATTTATAATTATGATTCCATTGATGAAATCATGTGATCCAACTCTCAATAAAGAAATTATTTTTTTAATATTATTTTTATTCATGATATATTCATATATTTGTGCCATTTTTACACTATTTGATACATAATATATTCACAGAATTGTTTTTATGAATGTATGAATTCACCTCTCTCTTCGGTCGGAAATACGTGCTCCTTCAAACCCATATTTTCTAAAAGGATTCCAAAATAATTAAAATACTATTATTTTATCAATAATTTAAATTTTTACCAATGTTTTAACTTTTTACAATAAAATGTTTTTTAAAAAGCAATATTATATACTTTTTATGTTTGAGTGACATTATTATAAAATTTATTTAAAAAATAGAATATTCTGCAAGTAAGGATTTATTCAACATCACTAACGTCATTCCATTTAATATTACATAAAAATATTAAATAGTTTTTTAAAATAATATTTCATCTTAATATTATATGAATTTTTTGTTTTATAGTAGCTTCATTAAATGGTTTTAAAAATTATTTAAATATTATTATTAAAATTTCAAGGGAAAAAGGTATTTTCAAATGTTATTCATGGTTTATTTACATGTTTTAAAATTTTTTGAGATATATTTTTATCATAATATTTTAATGATTTCCATATAATTTTTAAAACTAATTTTCAAAGAATGTTTGTTTCAAAATTTTTTATGATAATTAAAAAAAATTACATAGAAATTATTTTCAAAATGTTCTCAAGCTTCCTTTATAATTATAAAATAAAAAATTGTTCATAATCTGTTTTTAAGATTATTTTATAAGATTTTGATGAAAATTGTTCTCAAAATGTTTTAGTCTTATTTAGCATGTTTTAAAGAAATATTTTATATAACATTTTCATGATTATTTTAAACCTTCTCAATGAAAATTGTTATAAAATGTTTTCATATGATATTCTATAAGTTTTCAAGAAATGTTTTTTTCAAAAAATATTTGAAGCTCAAATTTTATGTTTTAAAAAAAACGGTTTCCATTTTTTAAAAAAAAAATTCTTTAGAAGAATTAAACTTTATTTTCAAAAAAAAATTGTAATGTTTTGTATGTTTTGATCTTCCTTTTTTATGAAGAAAGAATATTTTCTTCAAGAAATTTTTTCAAAAACACTTTCTAAGTAATTTTCTATCTAATATGACATATGTTGGTGTAATTTTATCCCCTCTTTGAAATTTTCCAATTTTTGAATTGTAATTATTTCATAAATGGTTTATGTTTTAATTGAATAAAGAAAATAACACTCGTTTCTATTTCCCATGTTATATGACTTTAAAACCTGATTCTTTTCATGTGATTCGTTGATGATGAAATGATTATGAAAACAATATTTTATGACATGTTATGATAGGATTACATGTTTATAACACCGAATTAATTTCCTAGGTTATGATATGATTATTTATTATCTTGTTGAACATGTATGTGTGATATCATTATGAGATGGGTTTGACCTATATCTCCCTCCAATTTATTTGGTAATGATTTATATCTCATTAGATAAAATAATATGGTATTGGAATAAACATTGACTACATTGATGGCCATGAAAGTGAACCGTGAATAGAATGATTGTATGAGGAGTTAAATCATTATACTAAGAGGGACATCGGAGTGAACCATGACTACCAAGATGGTATAGGGGTGAACCCAAACTACCAAAATAGTCTTCTTAGGGATGCCTTGGATACGACGAAAATTATATTATAATGTTATTTCTCTGCCAATAATAAATATATTATTCCTATGTTATAGTTTCAAGGCTTATGTTATTTTTTCAATATAATTATTATCATGTGATCTTCAAATATTTTTTCCATTATTCATGTTTATGATATTTCATATGCAGGGCATGATATTCTATTTTCATGATCAAGTTCTCATACCCTTAAGCTCATGATTTCACTTACGTATCTCTATTATATACCCTTTTTAAGAATCTAAGATCATAGATTTTTTAGGTATCCTTCCTCCTGGTTATGTAGATATGTATTATTTTTTATGTCTCTTATAAGGGTTCTATTTATGAAGAACATATATAGAGATGATATTTCTCATTTAGGTAATTGTTTTTATGTGTCCATTTTTTCAAAGGCACTAGACTAATACCATCATTGGGCATTTGTTTTTATAATGTTTTATGTATTCTGAAAATTTTATTTATTGTTAATGTAAGTAATGTGTGTAATGTTATATTGTACCTAGGTCTCCATTTCTAACCATAATCCCAACCAATGTCATCTGTAATTTTTTTCTCTTGAAATCCCCCCCAATAAGAGAATATTTTAGTATTTAATCACATGTTATATGATGAATTATGAGGTGGCTTTAATAGATTCATAATCCCTCAACTGAAAAATAATATTATTATTAATAATATAATAATTAATAAAATCTAAAATTTCCTATAGTAGACAACATAATTATATAATAAATCATTTTAATTTTCATGCTTACCTTGATGTTTTATTCATATTGGAATTGTGGGGATATTATTTCCAACATGTATGGTATATTTAAGGCATCTCCACCTTCCTTATAAAGGTTTAGCTCACATCCCAGTTTTATCATTGTTTTTATTTTTTATATTTAATAAAGGGGTCGTGACCTAGATCCATTAAAAAAATGATATTTTAAATAAAATATTAAATAGTTTTAAATATAATCTATTCTAATAAAGGGATAATATAAAAGGTTTACATATAAATTATAGAATTTTAATTGTGTAAATTTAAATTTCATTTCTATAATCAACATAAAAAAATTATTATTAGGTGAAAATTAATAATTTCTAGGAAAATATTTTTTTTTTCATTGAATAATGAAAAATACCGATTTTTGTAAAATATTAATTTATTTTCAATAACTTTTTTAATATAAATGTCCAAATATGAGATCAACATGATTTCATGTAATTTATTTATTATATTTTTTATATTAAATCAAATTAATTATATATATATTTTCATATATTATTTTTGGTTAATTATATTTTCTAGGTTTACAAATGGGTTATTATGAAAACTATTTTAATGATTATAATTTTTCACTATTATTATTATTAAAAAAACCATAGTGAAAAATTATACAATTGAAATTTATTGATTATATAAAAATTAATATTAATTTAGATAAATAAAATAATTTTTACTGTTCCTAGAGATAATATATAATCTTCATATGGTTAAAAATTACGTTCTATGAAAAAATGAATTTTCGTCATGTTTGCATGTGTTATATTATTTTACATTTGGTGAATATTTTGAATTTAATTTCATAAAAGGGATTCCATATTTTAAATAAATATATTTCATATTTTTTACTATGGAAAACATAATTGTTGGTCATTATGAATAGTTAAAACATCAAACATCTTTTACAGTATTTAAGGTAAAAACATATTTACGGGTGGTTAAACTAAAAATATAATAGAAACAATAACCCAAATTATGTCTGTGATCTATTTTATGGATATATATTGATTTTAATTTTCAAAATACTAGTTCATTTTCTATTATGGTTTCTTATGGCTAGAGAAAAACATGGATTTTAGGTTTTCTATTCAAAAAATTACAATTGTGCCACTAACATCACTTATAAAAGGAAACCTCCATTTCAAATATATACACACAATAAAGCCCTTTCATATAGGAAAATACCTACAAAAAATTACTTACTTCACTAATCATTTATTATTTCCCATTATTTTAATGGAATTTCATAAAAATAATTATTTTGGTGCAATCCTGAAGAAAATGTTTGAAGAAAATATATCATTCTTAAGAGAAAGTTTTTATTTTTTATCTTCATCCACCTTCTCAAGAAATTATACTATTGTGATCATATAAAAAATTATGTACAATATACTTTGTTTTTATTGTACCAATTTCATTACCTATATAAATATATTCTTCTATCAAATATGAAAAGACATCATTTGTGTGTATAATTGACTACACCTCACGTAGCGTCACAATTGATTTTTCATCATCACCTATAACAAAATTTTATAATTACTTACTTATATTATATATATAATTTATTTAAAAAAATTATTGTTATTTAATATTGATTTTATAAATAAATTTGGAATTTCCATTCTTTGGGGGATACTCTAACGTCATTCGTGTGTACGGCGCACTACTGCCTCATGAAGTGAAGCGATGTGTTTTTCACTAACTATATTCATGTATGTGAATAAGGTTGATGTTAATTAATATATATAATATATATGAATTAATTATAAAATATGATACATTACATTTATTCAGAATATATAATATATCATTATATTTCTTACACTAAAATTGATAATGTCTTCTGTGTCTACTTCTAGACTACCACCTCCACAAAGTGACAGCATTAAAGATTCATCACCATATCAAATGGATAATTTATAAAATTATATTTAAAAATATAAGAAGTTATGATTAATATAATTATCATTATATATTGGTAAAATACTAATTACCACCCTTTCATTCTGATTATTGGAAAATTTATGTGCTACTAACGTGTACATATGACCTACCATCTCTGTGATCATACAGTTGTTAATTATTAATTACCATAATTCATGATTAGTTTTAAAATATTAATTTACATCTAAAAATTATAATTATGGCATGGAAATTATTATATTTGTTTTTAAATTATGACCACTTGAACCATAGTCCACGTACTGAACCCATTTTTTAAAACATTAGTTTTATATATGCAAAACATCCAATGTAATAATAATTGATTATGTAATCCTATTTATTAAACTAATAATTAAAAAAAAAAGAAATAATAAACTTGAAAATTTTCATTGTGAAATTAAATATTTATGATATTTACATTAACATAAAATATTATGGACAAACATGATGAGTCATGCTCAATCAGATGGACTTCTTCTCAATTTCCATTGGTTGAAGCATTTTTTATGTTATGAACCTATATTATTTTATGACGTTTATATACAAAACCATTAACGTGTTATTATGTTAATATATACATTCTCATGAAATTTAAGGATTTTTTTTAGTATTACTCATTCACAGGGCTTACAATTTAATTATACCCTAGAGGTAAGAGATTGTTTTAAAAAAATCTCCATTTAATTATTTATTTTACCACACTTTTTAATTTTTTATATATTTGAAAAATTATTTTATATATGAAAATATATTGATATGAATTATTTATAAATTAAATATATTGCCTTTTTTTACTCGATTTAAATATTTTTTAAAATGTTATTTTTACATGTTTTATAATGAATATTTTGACAAAATGACTTGAGTAATTTTATATTTTAAAATATATCTTGACCAAAATATTTACTGCCACTAGAAGAATTATTTAATATCTATATTCTAAAACATTTTTACATGTTTTATTCAATGAAAAATGTTATTTCCCTTAAATGTGGTATCATATTAATGAAAATTAATTTCTAACCATGAAATGGAATTCCATTAACAAAAAAAGTATTTTCATATCAGTTAAAAAGTGTTTTTAAAGGGTTTTATGATAAAAAGGGAAGGAATAAAATGTTTTATTCAGGATATCGTACACGATCCTTATATACTATAAAAAAGATACTCCAATTAATGTTATATGATCTTATGATCCCTATTAATGTGCATAGGTCCGCCCATTATTTATTACACTTAACGTTGAGCCCCATTATTTCTCACTAAAATTAGTTATCCCAATATATATTATGTGAATGGTTGTGCCCCATTTTATCTCATGAAGAATGTGTGAGCCTGATATATAATATATAAAGCGTGAAACCGATTATATGTCTCTAATGTATTGGTTATTGATTACCTTATTTGGATAATTATTTTGGATTTTTTCGTATGGTTATTCTAATTATAAAAGTTTTGAAGGTGTTTTAAGAATATTATTATTTATGTTTCTAAATAAAAAATGTATCATACATATTGAGATTATTTGGGAATAGATAAAACATTTATAGTAATTCCCTTTATCTGATTCTCCACCAGTATCACCAATGTAATCTTCATCCTTTTTTCCATTTCTCACCAAAATGAATCACTAAATCCATCATCAATCATCAATATTAATAATAATCCTATAATAATTCATTTTTAAATCAAACCAGAAAAGTATAAAAAACTAATAAATAGGTAATCATAAAATAAAAAACTCATTAGTTTATATACTATGGATTATCTTTTAATCAGAAGAGATACAAGATCTTCCCAAAATCAAACATATTTTCTTTAGAACTTATAAGCCCAAATATGATGTCTAAATAATCTAATTATCTCAACCCAATGTGATAAAAATATACAAATAATTCAGATAGTATATTTCCTTAATAAATATTCAAAAAACAAGTATATCTATCATATTGGGATCAAATTCATTAAAGAAAAAACACACAATCATCATAGTCTAAGTCCACCATGCCCTATTAAAATAAAAATTAAACTCTATTCCAAATCAGAACAAACCATTAATAAGGGAATGAAAATTTGGGAGACCAAATAAATCAACCATTAAATTAGGAAACAAAAATATTCATTTATCCACCATGACAATTTTTTAAATGAAAAAATGGAAGGGAAGAGGGGAATGGACATACGCAACTCAAAAAGGTTAAAAATAAAGAATCCAAAATGAAATATATAATTTAAAATAATATAAGGACCATTTAAACAGTAATTATCTTCATTAGGGTAAATATTATACCACAAATTATTTTGAAACCACATGGACAATTTGTTTTTACCATAATTTATTGGATGATTCTTTTATATCACTCATTGGGGACCCTCCCATTTCACCCATAAATATTACACTATGTATTGGAAAATAAAATTTCGTAGGTTAATCAATTCAGAGTTAAATATAACTCATTACATTAAAAAACACTTATGTATTTTGGAAAATACAATAATAAATAATCATTTGATACAATAATAATGAATATTTATCATGTCAAATGACCTACGAATCCACATGTATCTGAAAACATTTCTAAAAATTCACTATAATTGGGACCATAAAACATCAGATCAAAATAATGTTTTATAACAATTTCAAACACATAAATGGTTTCTAGAAAAGAAAAAACCCATATTTATCAAAGTAGAAACACATATGTTCTAAAATGGTACATATTTCCCAAAAATGGTTAATTTTATGTGTCACTCTTTTGAAAAAATATAAAAAATACATATCTCCCAACTAACATTAAATATAACATGGGGTTCACCACAAATATCCAAATTTACTTAACATGGAAACCATTATTCATATTGAAGTAACTTTTACATATTCCGTTTATAAGGAATTACATTTATGTATATAATGAAACACAAGATTGAACATTAGAAACCATATATGAGACCTTTATATATCATAAATATCTACTTTATGTAACATTACATATAATAGTTGTTGAGAATCATATAGATACACATACATATAAAAAATCTATCTTTTTTTATTACTATGATCAAACACGTACCCATTTCATTTGATAATCCATAGAGAAACCATTACAGATAAGGAATCATATTTATTAAACACTTATGTATTAGAAAATAACCTATATATATATATGAGTTTTTTCTAATTTGAATAAAAATTATTATGACTCTAGAATAAATTATAACACACTTATAGGTTCTCTTACTTTTTTATAATTAGTTTCACACACTAAAATAATTTCAAAACACCTCAGATAACATATTAAAATTTTAAAAATTTATTAAATACTCTCAGACTAATTCCAAACACAATTAAATCAAAAAAATTATTCATTATATAAAATATTACATAATAGTTCTTTAACAATTATTTATCCAATGTTACAAGTAATTTACATTAATAACATCACCTAATTTAGTACACAAAAACCATAATGACTACCTTCTCCACTTGGACACCACAACCCTACATTAACACTAACTTTTCAACCCAAAAAGCTTCTCATTCCTTTAAATACATCCAAAAATTCCTACCCTAGATGTTATAATATGATAATTTTTTAATTAAATCCAATTTATTTATATATACCCTCTTTTAGTGTCATAAAATAAAATTTTATCTATTTCTAAAAAACAATAATGATGTTGTCCATCACATGTTCACATTTATGATAGTTCTAGGGTTCAATTGGGTATAGAGTATTATCCAGTATCTTTTGCACACATTGATATCATATAGGTATCCTCCATTCTAAAATATTATACATGGTTGTGGCCACTAATTTATTCCACAAAACCTATCTCATTCTCTTATAGAAATTAAAGGAAATTTTTCCGATATTATATTTTGGAATAATAACTTTTATCCCACTACTATCATGCATGATATTTACCTCCTATGTTACCACACTTACCACCTCTATGTAAATATGTAATTTATAGAGGTTAATCTATAAACATATGTCTAATCAAAACCTTATGTAAAATAACTGTACAGTGAGTCTCATGTTAGTTACCTACTCAAACCCATTAAAAAAAATATTCTATATATAATGAATCTTATTTTATCACATACATATTAGTTTATCCTTTCCTAAATAGAACCACAAAGACCCCCACCAGGCCTAAAGCATGTCTGAGTGTGCCATCCAAGAACACCTATAATAGGTCAATAGATAGTGACTTCAAAATATAAGTCATATCCAAAATATTGGACGAAATAACATAATAATTACCTTTAACATACATAATAGCTCCATCATAATGCATTATAAAAAATATTACTATTGAAATAATAAAATCCATAAATTTTGTATACCATTTTTTCTTAATGCATTGATTAAGTAGTGAAATTCCACATAAGAATACTCTAAAAGAAAATTATATACCCATGAATAATATATTAGTGTATTCTAGACAAATAATTAAAATGTTGAAACACCTCATCTCATTTATGTCCTTAAAAAAATTTCCAATAGTGACCATCACTCCCAAAAACCACTGTGAAGTAGCTTCGCCAACTCAACCAATATTTATGTCACCCCAATATAGATCATCATCTAAAAATATACAACATTTCAATAGAAAAAATGTTTTTTTGTATATGTAAAAAATATACCTTGGAGGAGTCTTTGAAAACAAATGGGAGGGTAGAAAAACAACTTATCTAAATGTTAATTTTTGAGAAATGGAAATTAAAAAAATACATATTCTTTAAGGATAAGAAACATTGTATTAATGAAGTCCAAAGATTATATCCATACTATAATTCATATCTTGATTACCACTTAAACTAAAAAAACTAAGTACCTAAAACATAAAACTACACAATATTGACATCTTCGTAACTTATATTACCTATATCCATTATATTGGGAGTCCATTACATAATAATTTTAATTCATGTATGTTAAGGGATTAATAAACCTAAAAATCATGTGACCACACCCCATCACATGGGAGGACCTATGCTACATCACTCATAGGGTGTACTATTCTTTGAGAAAAATACTCAAATAGATGAGTATTAAATACTGTGAATATAATACAGGTTCATTCCCTAGAATCGGAGGGTGTATCTAAACTCCACAGATAAGACATAGTGACATTTCATGAAATGGATTATATGAACATGAAATTTTATATGGGAGACCATTTCCAGATATAAATATATCTCCCATGGGAGTAAATTCACGTTATTTAAATAATAAAATCATTTCTAATACCTTATTATTGTTCCTACACTACTAATAAACATATACCTTCCAAAAAAACCCAATAATCCACCTATGGTAAAAGATGGATTTCTATATTAAAAAAAGTATGAAAAAAAAAAGAATTATTCATTTATCAAGTATTAAACCCCTTGAAGGAAGACATAAATGACACCAATAAGTGAAAAAATGAATGGCATGTATTCCATTATGCCTTATTTCCTATCCTCAAGTAGAATCTGAGTATATAATACCATAATTTATCCACATACTTTTATAATATATAGAGATTTAATCTGATAAACATGTAATTTTATACGTAGTGGAAATCCAGGATTTTCATCCACTACATCCTAATCCATGTGTCTCAAAAAACATGACATGTGCCTATCGTGTCACGACCCGCCCTCGGGGTCCATGCCGTGACTACCCCAAGCCCGCCTTCCATAGGCCAGGGGCTGGCGACTAGCACCAAGACGTAAATCCCGGTAAAAAGGGAAGGCATTGCCTTTGAAAAGTAAACAAACACCACAGAGTAAGCAAGCAGAAAGTAAACACTAAACAAAAGCAGAGTACTACTGAAAGTGCGGAAAAGTAAATGGGCTAGTATACAAACCCAAACTGAAAGTAAAGTACAACTCGAAAGGGAAAACAGCATCTGAAAAGTAAAAGCCGCTACTCCGAGCTGTCCACTGGAAATCCCACTTGAAAGGTGGGTACAGATAGCTCCTCTGCTCCACGGGTCCCGTCGTCCGCTCCGAGCACATCCCGCTCAGTGGTCCACCTCCGGGTACCGTCCCGCTCTGCAAACCTCAGCTAAGGTCAACGCTGTGCGTCGTCTGCAACCAACACAACGTAGTGCGGGCAAAGCCCGTGCAGGGGTGAGTATAAGCTACTCAGTAGGGACCCCGAGACCCCTGAAGGTCTCTCAAATCCACAAAGGATAAACCACGAAGAAAAGTACAATCACGAAGTAACAACCGACACTGCTTAGGTATATGCCCATACATATACCTAAGTCATCAATTCAAATAAGCTCCAACCTCCGAGCCCAAGTACAACTCAGTCCACACAGGATAGTAACGTATTCCACACAGGAAAGCAAAACGTAATCCACACAGGATTGCACAACACAATCCACACAGGAAAGCAATAGGATTCAGCTCACACAGGTATACTTCTTCAGAGGACAATAAAGATGACACTGATCCATCTAAGTCGTCGGACCCACGAAGGATCGATAGGTAACTAACCCCCGCAAATACCCACACAGGATCGGGCCCACACAGGACCTGTAGGCGCTGGCTCACACAGAACCGCTGAGCGCAGACCCACACAGGATCGAGCCCACACAGGACCTGTAGCACTGATCCACGTAGGATCGCTGAGTGTTGTTGTCGTCGTCGTCGAATCCACACAGGATCTCTGTAGTGTCGTCGTCGAATCCACACAGGATCTCTGTACTGTCGTCGTCGCAGTCACAGTAGCAGTCGTAGCAGTAGTAGCAGTTGTAGCAGTCGCAGCCAGCACTAGGGTTCCCGCACACAGCAAGCTCGTTCGGAGGGTCCGCTCCACGAGCCGAGAGGCTGATACATCAACTGTCACAAAGACCAGAGTTGATGTATCCAAAAGTTCTGTATCGTCAACAGGAACTCAACGCAACAGACGGCGCGTCGATCGGACGCCCGGTCTGAGAGTTATTGGCATTTTCGTC
The DNA here is from genome assembly GCA_963277665.1 of Viscum album. Taxonomy (NCBI): domain Eukaryota; kingdom Viridiplantae; phylum Streptophyta; class Magnoliopsida; order Santalales; family Viscaceae; genus Viscum; species Viscum album. The sequence continues at coordinate 1,349,185,788 of OY728147.1, read as the reverse complement.
TCCGGGGCCCGGTTGGTTTTTAAGGAAAAACCAACCCGACCGTACCCCACCTACGTCCAAACCTCGGGCGGAGTATGCCAAAAGATCCGTCTCACTAAGAGGAACACAACGCGACTGACGGTGCGTCAATCGGACGTTCGTAGCTCAAGATATGAGTGTTTCCGCTCCGAGGGCCCGGTTGGTTTCGTGAACGAACCAACCTGGCCGAACCCAAATTATCCGAAACATTGAGTGAGTTATACCGAAATGACCGTTTCGACCCAAGGATCGTGTAGCCGCAGACGGTTCATCATTCGGAGGCCCGTAGCTCAAGTTACAGGCAAATAACCGTTCTGGTTCGAGAAGGAAGGGTCCGGGCCGACCCGGCCCGAACCGGCCCGGCCGGTTCGGCCGGCGGTGTGCGGGGCGCGCGGCGGCGCGCGACGGCGCACGGAGGCGGCGCGCTGGGGCGGCGCGGTGGCGCGCTGGGCGCACAGGCGGCGCGCGGGTGAGACCCCTGCCCTCCCCCGTTTTTCCCCCTGGCGGCGCGGCACGGGCCGCGCCGGTTTTAAAACAAAACCGCCCCCTCACATGAGGGGGCCTGCTGGACGACACGGGGGACTTTCCCCACACAAGGAAACTGCCCCCTCATTAAGAGGGGGGGTTTTGATGAACCGGCTGGGGGATTTATTCCCCCGGTTTTCTGCCATTCGGCTGGCCAGCTGGCCGGCCGGTTTTCACCAACGGGACCGGAAATTCTGGTCCCGCCTTCGGCTTCCGACGCCGGCGGCCCGGCCGCCGGTCTTCATATCCCGTCGCGGCCCGGAACCGGCCGCGGTCTCCTCATCCCGCCGCGGCCCGGAACCGGCCGCGGTGTTCGTCGTCTGGCGCGGTGCGACGGCACCGCGCCCCTTTCGTCGTGCCTTGATTCCTTTCAACGCGGCACGACGGCGTCGCGTTCTTGAAGATTCTACCTCGGCGTAGCGCGACGGCGCCGCGTAAAATAAAAGCACGATTATCCGCGTGGTGCGACGGCACCACGCCACTTGCTTCCACCCGCAAGAATAAACAAGAACGATGGAGGGGGGGGGGGTTCGGCCGTGTTCGTGCGGTCCGGCCCCCCTCACGTTAAAATAATAACGCAACTTAAAATAATTCAAGCCACACGTTAGTCTTGATAAAATCACAATCAAGAATAAAATAAGGAAACCAAAAAGAAATCAACAACCCCTACCTCAGGTATAAGGTTCGAAGATTGTCAAGGTTCCGCGGAAGACGACGTCGCGGAGGTCGGGCGTCGCGGTAGCCGTTCGTCAAATCCGATGACGAAGGGATGCGTTCGAAGAGACACGTCGTTGGAGAAACTTGTACGCCGACGAAGGTTGTCCGAGGAAGAAGTGACGTCCCCTTTCGTTGACACGGGAAACGAAGAATGGAGGTGCGGCGTTCTTCGTCGGAGCTTGAGCGTTCTTCGTCAAGATGAACGTTCTTCGAGTTTCTCGTCAGAGTTGAAGAAGAAGAAGAGCTCTCCACCTCTCAAGAAGACAAACAAATAACCCAAAATAAAATAAGACAACATCTTATTTTATTATTACAAAACACAAAAGAATTTCAAAAGTTTGAAATTCAAAAGGATTAACTCCCATAATTAAATAAGTAACTCAAGTCATTTAATTAGGGGTTAAGCAAGTTGAGAGAATTTGAAAGGATTAGGGGTTCGTGTGGGCCCCACCACACTTAATCCTCCCAAGGGAGGTTAAGTGGGTGTGGGTCCCACTTCCAACTCCCTTTTGTAGGTTTTATCAAGTTATAATAAAATTTGTTCTACACAAATTTTATTTTACTCAAACTAAAAACCCCAAAATTAACTTTCAACCCGCAACAAACGCAACTCCCGAAAAGGTCTCTGTAAGTGAATATCGGCGCTGCGAGTTCATCCGTGCCCTCGGATTTCAATTCCGAGCACCGGATCAAAAGTTAGGAATTCCCGCTCGTTCGTTCACTGAACGTACCCGAGCCAAAACTTCGGAAATTAATTCCGGGCACTCCGGGCCTCGGAATCAGGTGCCGTCTGAAACCGCGCTCTTGTAAAATTATAAAGAAAATTAAGAAAAAAAATTTCCTTGAATTTTACGGGTCTTTACATTACTCCCACCTCAGGGCTTTATGTCCCCGTAAAGATACATCAAAAACTAGGGAAACAAATGAGGGTACTGAGCACGCATCCGAGCCTCCCGCTCCCATGTGCTCTCCTGGAGATTCCCGTGCTGCCATCTGATGCGCACAAGAGGAATCGATCGCCCACGCAGGACCTGCTCCTGTCGATCCTCTATCTCCATAGGGACCTCCGTAAAAGTCGCCCCATCGTCAACTTCAAGCTCCCCATGATCAATGATGTGCGTCGGGTCGTGCACGTATCTCCTCAGCTGAGATACGTGGAAGACGTCGTGCACCCGGTGCAACTGAGGTGGTAGAGCCAGGCGATAAGCCACCTCACCAATCCTGCTGAGAATCTGGAAGGGTCCGATGAAGCGCGGAGATAACTTGCCGCCTTGGCCAAATCTCCGAATACCACGTCGAGGTGAGACCCGCAAGAAGACGTGGTCGCCATCCTCGAACTCCAGTGGCCTCAGCCTCCTGTCAGCATATGACTTATGCCGGCTCTGGGCTGTCCTCATCTGCTCCTGGATGACCTGGACGTTCTCTGTCGTGGCCTGGACCATCTCCAGTCCCACCAGTGCTGACTCCCCAGGGTCTGTCCAGCACAAAGGAGATCTACATGGTCGGCCGTACAACGCCTCGTACGGTGCCATCCCGATAGTGGAGTGGTAGCTGTTGTTGTACGCGAACTCCACCAAGGGTAGGTGGTCCCCCCAGCTACGACCAAAGTCGAGGACACATGCGCGGAGCATGTCCTCGAGAGTCTGGATGGTCCTCACCTTCTGACCATCCGTCTGAGGGTGAAAGGTTGTGCTCAGACGTAGCTGTGTCCCGAACGCTTCCTGTAACCCCTTCCAAAGTCGGGAAGTAAAGCGGGCATCTCGATCGGAGACGATAGATGATGGCACGCCGTGGAGCCGCACAATCTCCTGAACGTAGAGACGTCCCAAGCTCTCCACTGAGCCCTGCTCTCTGATGGGTAAGAAGTGTGCCGACTTGGTGAGTCGGTCAACAATCACCCAGATTGAGTCGTGACCTCTGGAAGTGCGTGGAAGTCCAGTCACGAAGTCCATAGATATGTAGTCCCACTTCCATTCCAGAACCTCCAAGGGTTGTACCAAGCCTGCTGGTACCTGATGCTCTGCCTTCACCTGCTGACAGGTGAGACATCGAGAAATGAACTCTGCTACAGCCTTCTTCACACCCGGCCACCAGTGCTGTCGTCTGAGGTCCTGGTACATCATCGCCACTCCAGGATGTACCGCCAAAGGAGAAGTGTGAAACTCTCTCAGCACTTCCTCTCGAAATGCTATTGGCACCATGGTACGTCCTCTGAAAAGGATGTCGTGCTCTGCTCCAAGGGAGAAACCATCAGGTGCCTGTCCCGAGGATATCTGTGTACGTCGCGTCTCACAGTCAACGTCCCTGTGCTGTGCCTCCCTGACTCGCTGCAGTAGTGGAGGAGTGACTGTGAGAGACTGAAGAAAGGCTGCTCCATCTCTATCCACGAAGGATATCTGTAAAGAGGCTAGCTGCTCCGTCGCCTCCTCAAGTAGCTGAATGCCCGTTCTCCTGCTGAGGGCATCAGCTACTACGTTTCCCTTCCCAGGAGTATAGACTATCTCAAAGTCATAGTCCTAGAGGAACTCGAGCCATCGACGCTGTCTCAGGTTCAGGTCCTTCTGCGAGAAGATATACCTGAGACTCTAATGATCGGAAAAGACTGTAAAGCGCTCGCCCATCAGATAATGTCGCCATGTCTTCAGAGCGAAGACCACTGCTGCTAACTCCAGGTCATGGGTAGCGTAGTTCTTCTCATGCGGCCTCAACTGTCGTGATCTATAGGCGATCACTGCCCGCTCCTGCATCAGAACACATCCGATTCCGGTCCCTGATGCATCGCAGTAGACTACGTACCCTACTCCCTCCTCAGGCATCCTCAAGATAGGTGTGCTAGTCAATCTCTGTCTCAGCTCCTGGAAGCTCTGCTGACATCTGTCTGACCACACGAAGGCTTTCCCTTTCTTCGTCAAAGCTGTAAGTGATGCCGCAACTCTAGAGAAGTCTGGCACGAATCTCCGATAGTATCCAGCTAGTCCCAAGAAACTCCGAACCTCAGTCACGCTCTTGGGTGGCTCCCAAGCTAACACAGCCTAAATCTTCGCGGGATCCACTACAACTCCCACCTCAGAGATAACGTGTCCCAAGAAGTGGACCTCACGTATCCAGAACTGGCACTTCGAGAGCTTACCATAAATCTGGTGCTCTCGGAGTGTGTCAAGAACAACTCGCAAGTGATAGGCGTTCTCATCCTCTGTCGTAGAGTATATCAGAATGTCGTCGATGAAGACCACGACAAACCGATCGAGGTATGGATGAAAGATCCTGTTCATGAGAGCCATGAACACTGCTGGAGCATTGGTTACACCGAAAGGCATAACCAAGAACTCATAGTGTCCATACCGACATCTGAAGGCCGTCTTCTGCACATCCTCGTCTCTGACTCTGAGCTGATGATAGCCTGACCTGAGGTTTATCTTCGAGAACCACCGTGCTCCCTTGATCTGATCAAAGAGGTCATCGATCCTCGGTAGCGGATACTTGTTCCTCACTGTCACCTGGTTCAGGTGACGATAGTCAACACAATGTCGCAAGCTCCCGCCCTCCTTCTTGGCGAACAATATCGAGGAAGCCCAGGGTGAAACACTGGGTTGGATGAACCCCTTTCCCTGCAAGTCCTCCAACTGTACCCGTAGCTCTCGAAGCTCGGCGGGGGCCATCCGATATGCTGGAGTGGATATCGGGGCTGTCCCGGGGTACAAGTCAATATAAAAGTCTACCTCTCTGCGAGGAGGTAGCCCTGGGACGTCGTCGGGGAAAACGTCCGCAAACTGATCCACCACTGCAGGAAAACCAGGACTCCGCACGTCAACTGCTCCAAGGATAATGCTAGCCAACTGATGAGTGATGGGCTGTCCTCTCCTCCGCGAAAGTCCATCCTGTGCTGTTAAGGCTCCCTTCTCGCCGGTGAAGGTGAACCTGCTCCCGTCGGTGCGTACACATCGCACCTTGCGCCTAAAACAGTCAATCAGTGCATGGACCGTAGATAGCCAATCCATGCCCAAGATGACGCCGTAAGGCCTCGACGCTGCTACAAGAAGATATCAGCCGAAGCTCTCGCCTCCTAGAGTGAGCTCACACTACCGGCACCAGTGCGTAATCGTCGAGTCTGCTCCCGTAGGAGTCTCTAGCCGTAAGGATTGAGCCAACGGCTCTGTCGGAATCTCCGAGCTCCGAACAAGGGCAGCGGCTATGAAAGAGTGACTCGCTCCTATGTCTATAAGAACTGCAGCAAGGGTGGAGTAGACACAGATAGTACCTCAAATCATCTCGGGTGCGCCGTGGTCATAGGCCTCTACTGCCTGGAGCTGTGCCTGTCGCAGCCCGCCAGCTCCCTGTGGTCGGGGTGGACCTCCTAGTGGTGGTGGTGGTAGAGCCTCAAAGCGTCGGCCACCACCGGCTACTCGTCCAGCTCCTCTGCCTCGTCCGCCTCCTCCCTGCGGACCTCCACGGTCGACCCTCTGCCTCTGCCTCGGTGGTGCCTCAACCGTCTGCTGCTCCTCGGCACGGCGGGTCGGGCAGTCAGGAGCCATGTGGCCCTGCCCGCCGCACGAGTAGCACTGTCTGCCTCTCGTAAGACTGGCTCCGCGCTGTGTGCCCCGCACTGCTGAGCCAGTATCCTGAGGTCGTCTGCCCAAAGGTCTGGTCTGTCTGGACCCCTGAGTCATCCGTTGACTGCCTGCTGTAGATGACTCTGCCACGTGCCGCCCTGCGGTGGGTCGCTGTGCTGGTGTAGACTCAGCAAGGAAGCTCTCGATCAGAAGGTCCCGCTCCAGTACTCCTGTCTGAGTCGGTATGCTGAGGGAGATCAGCGATGCCCTGATCTCGTGTCTCAAACCCTACTCAAAGGTCCGGGCCCGGAAGAATGGGTCTCGTACCATGTCGGTCGAGTAGCGCGAGTGATCGGTAAATCTCGCCGAGTACTGAGCGACCGTCATGCTGCCCTGCCGCAGCTGTAGAAGCTCCTGGATACGCACCGCAGGAAGGGTGGCTGGGACGAACTCCGAGCGGAAGAGGCTCTCAAAGTCCGTCCAAAGTAGGGATGCCTCATCGTGCACTTGGAGCATCAGGCTCCACCATCGTCCTGCTGCTGCGTGTAGTAGGCTCGCAGCGAGGATCACCATGAGGTCTGCTGGTGTCCTCACTAGCCTAAACACTCGAACCACTACCTCCAGCCAGTCCTCTGCTGCCTGGGGATCCGTCTCCCCGCGAAACCTGGGCGGTCGCTGGCGCTGAAACTCATGCAGTGCGCTGAGGCGACGTGCATCGTCAGCGGCTGCTGCTGGAAGCATCGGGGAATCGGCGGGTAAAGCTACCGCCGGTGCCACTACTGGAAAAGGGCCCTGCACCGAGGACTCGTCGCTCGGTGGGATGTCGTCTTGCTCGAATCTCGGAACCCTAGCTGGCTGCCGTCGTGGGGCCATCCTGAAAAGGAAACAGGTGCGCCATGGTTAGAACAGTATACCTGGTGAGCTGAATATAAGTAATCACAAAGAAAACTGTGAAACACACACGCAATCAATGTTTTCGTGCATTAAGTCGGAAATCAGAAGTCAGGGTCCTGGTGTACGGATACGTCGGCCGCCGCACCAACACTGGACTCTCTGGACTGATAACCACACTCAATACGCTAAACATTATTGCTTCACATAGAAAAGATCAGAGTTCGCGGTTGAACCGAACTCCTCTGATACCAATTTGTCACGACCTGCCCTCGGGGTCCGTGCCGTGACTACCCCAAGCCCGCCTTCCACAGGCCAGGGGCTGGCGACTAGCACCAAGGCGTAAATCCCAGTAAAAAGGGAAGGCATTGCCTTTGAAAAGTAAACAAACACCACTGAGTAAGCAAGCGGAAAGTAAACACTAAACAAAAGCAGAGTACTACTGAAAGTGCGTAAAAGTAAATGGGCCAGTATACAAACCCAAACTGAAAGTAAAGTACAACTCGAAAGGGAAAACAGCAACTGAAAAGTAAAAGCCGCTACTCCGAGCTGTCCACTGGAAATCCCACCTGAAGGGTGGGTACAGATAGCTCCTCTGCTCCACGAGTCCCGCCGTCCGCTCCGAGCACGTCCCGCTCAGTGGTCCACCTCCGGGTACCGTCCCGCTCTGCAAACCTCAGCTAAGGTCAACGCTGTCCGTCGTCTGCAACCAACACAACGTAGTGCGGGCAAAGCCCATGCAGGGGTGAGTATAAGCTACTCAGTAGGGACCCCGAGACCCCTGAAGGTCTCTCAAATCCACAAAGGATAAACCACGAAGAAAAGTACAATCACGAAGTAACAACTGACACTGCTTAGGTATATGCCCATACATATACCTAAGTCATCAATTCAAATACGCTCCAACCTCTGAGCCCAAGTACAACTCAGTCCACACAGGATAGTAACGTATTCCACACAGGAAAGAAAAACGTAATCCACAGAGGATTGCACAACACAATCCACACAGGAAAACAATAGGATTCAGGTCACACATGTATACTTCTTCAGAGGACGATAAAGATGATCACTGATCCATCTAAGTCGTCGGACCCACGAAGGATCGATAGGTAACTAACCCCCGCAAAGACCCACACAGGATCGGGCCCACACAGGACCTGTAGGCACTGGCTCACACAGAACCGCTGAGCGCGGACCCACACAGGATCGGGCCCACATAGGACCTGTAGCACTGATCCACGTAGGATCGCTGAGTGCTGTTGTCGTCGTCGTCGAATCCACACAGGATCTATGTACTGTCGTCGTCGAATCCACACAGGTTCACTGTACTGTCGTCGTCGCAGTCACAGTAGCAGTCGTAGCAGTAGTAGCAGTTGTAGCAGTCGCAGCCAGCACTACGGTTCCCGCACACAGCAAGCTCGTTCGGAGGGTCCGCTCCACGAGACGAGAGGCTGATACATCAACTGTCACAAAGACCAGAGTTGATGTATCCAAAAGTTCCGTATCGTCAACAGGAACTCAACGCAACAGACGGCGCGTCGATCGGACGCCCGGTCTGAGAGTTATTGGCATTTTCGTCTCCGGGGCCCGGTTGGTTTTTAAGGCAAAACCAACCCGACCGTACTCCACCTGCGTCCAAACCTCGGGCGGAGTATGCCAAAAGATCCGTCTCACTAAGAGGAACACAACGCGACTGACGGCGCGTCAATCGGACGTTCATAGCTCAAGATATGAGCGTTTCCGCTCCGAGGGCCCGGTTGGTTTCGTGAACGAACCAACCCGGCCAAACCCAAAGTATCCGAAACTTTGAGTGAGTTATACCGAAATGACCGTTTCGATCCAAGGATTGTGTAGCCGCAGACGGTTCGTCATTCGGAGGCCCGTAGCTCAAGTTACAGGCAAATAACCGTTCTGGTTCGAGAAGGAAGGGTCCGGGCCGACCCGGCCCGAACCGGCCCGGCCGGTTCGGCCGGCGGTGCGCAGGGCGCGCGGCGGCACGCGGCGGCGCGTGGAGGCGGCGCGGCGGTGCGCCGAGGCGGCGCGGCGGCGCGCGGCGGTGCGCTGAGGCGACGCGGCGGCGCGCTGGGGCGGCGCGGTGGCGCGCTGGGCGCACAGGCGGCGCGCGGGTGAGACCCCTGCCCTCCCCCGTTTTTCCCCCTGGAGGCGCGGCACGTGCCGCGCCGGTTTTAAAACAAAACCGCCCCCTCACATTAGGGGGCCTGCTGGACGACACGGGGGGTTTTGCCCCCCACAAGGAAACCGCCACCTCATTAAGAGGGGGGTTTTGATGAACCGGCCGGGGGATTTATTCCCCCGGTTTTCTGCCATCCGGCCGGCCAGCTGGCCGGCCGGTTTTCACCAACGGGACCAGAAATTCCGGTCCCTCCTTCGGCTTCCGACGCCGGCGGACCGGCCGCCGGTCTTCATATCCCCCGACGGCCCGGAACCGGCCGCGGTCTCCTCGTCCCGCCGCGGCCCGGAACCGGCCGCGGTGTTCGTCGTCCGGCGCGGCGCGACGGCACCGCGCCCCTTTCGCCGTGCCTTGATTCCTTTCAACGCGGCGCGACGGCGTCGCGTTCTTGAAGATTCTACCTCGGCGTAGCGCGACGGCGCCACGTAAAATAAAAGCACGATTATCCGCGTGGTGCGACGGCACCACGCCACTTGCTTCCACCCGCAAGAATAAACAAGAACGATGGAGGGGGGGTTCGGCCGTGTTCGTGCGGTCCGGCCCCCCTCATGTTAAAATAATAACGCAACTTAAAATAATTCAAGCCACACGTTAGTCTTGCTAAAATCACGATCAAGAATAAAATAAGGAAACCAAAAAGAAATCAACAACCCCTACCTCGGGTATAAGGTTCGAAGATTGTCAAGGTTCCGCGGAAGACGACGTCGCGGAGGTCGGGCGTCGCGGTAGCCGTTCGTCAAATCCGATGATGAAGGGATGCGTTCGAAGAGACACGTCGTTGGTGAAACTTGTACGCCGACGAAGGTTGTCTGAGGAAGAAGTGGCGTCCCCTTTCGTTGACACGGGAAACGAAGAATGGAGGTGCGGCGTTCTTCGTCGGAGCTTGAGCGTTCTTCGTCAAGATGAACGTTCTTCGAGTTTCTCGTCAGAGTTGAAGAAGAAGAAGAGCTCTCCACCTCTCAATAAGACAAACAAATAACCCAAAATAAAATAAGACAACATCTTATTTTATTATTACAAAACACAAAATAATTTCAAAAGTTTGAAATTCAAAAGGATTAACTCCCATAATTAAATAAGTAACTCAAGTCATTTAATTAGGGGTTAAGCAAGTTGAGAGAATTTGAAAGGATTAGGGGTTCGTGTGGGCCCCACCACACTTAATCCTCCCAAGGGAGGTTAAGTGGGTGTGGGTCCCACTTCCAACTCCCTTTTGTAGGTTTCATCAAGTTATAATAAAATTTTTTCTACACAAATTTTATTTAACTCAAACTAAAAACCCCAAAATTAACTTTCATCCCGCAACAAACACAACTCCCGAAAAGGCCTCTTTAAGCGAATATCGGCGCTGCGAGTTCATCGGTGCCCTCGGATTTCAATTCCGAGCACCGGATCAAAAGTTAGGAATTCCCGCTCGTTCGTTCACTGAACGTACCCGAGCCAAAACTTCGGAAATTAATTCCGGGCACTCCGGGCCTCGGAATCTGGTGCCGTCTGAAACCGCGCTCTTGTAAAATTATAAAGAAAATTAAGAAAAAAAATTTCCTTGAATTTTACGGGTCTTTACATATCGGTCCAATAACATATAGGGTAAAATAGAGTCCCAATAATTTACATATGCATCCTTGTCATGTATGTCGATAGACATGCAATGTGAATTTTTTTTTGAATCATCATGTAATATATTATTGTCTCTAAAAACTTATAATTTGTAATTATTGATACAAGTCTTGTTCAAGATGGATATATGTTTTGTGACAATGAGTTAATCCCTATGATGGACTAACTACAAATATATTATATGACAAACCCAACCATAATTTATCATATTTCATAAATGTTTCATTTGATCCACATTCATCTATTTTTGATTCCACACTCTATCAATTACACACTGGTCGATGATACCTACTAAATTCACTCCCTCCACATCGTATGTATAAAATTATGTTACTATCTGAGCCCCACACTATTGTTCATCTAAATAAACAACCAACAGTGTAAAAAATTTCACTTTATATTCCATAACCTCTACCACCTTCATAGAGCCAATTTTTTAATATGTTTTCTCACCTCTATAAAATAAAAATGAACTATGAAGAAATTCAATAATTTTTCACCATTATAATTCTAATACAATAAATAAATAATTGATGGGGTAATGGAAATTTTACCTATAAATATTGTTTGTATTTAAAACTATTTATTAAAATGGACAAGGTTTTAGGTCATAACACACACACACACACACCTTTTATAACAAAAATAAAATAGTTATTAAAAATGTAATAACCATTTAGTGAATCGTCGTCCAACCAATCCTCATTTAAATAAATGAAAATCCCAAAAAAGGTCTTACAAATTATTCAAATTCCTAATTTCAATTTTCTATATTCCATTATTAATTTTTAATCCAATAAAAAACTAATTTCCCTACCAATAAATAAATATAAATGAAAAATATTTACCTTTATTTATGATAATCACCACTTCAATGGTCATTCAATATTATATGGGTTTCATCACCTCTATGATTAAAAAATATCCAATATAAATCATCCTTGGGATTATGTATAAAATGATTTGTTGTTTAATTTATGTAATATAGAAAAATATATATTTATATTTTTAAAAATAATGGGTGTATTTTTATAATTTTCTAAAATGATCCCATTCCATAGATAAATGTCAAATAATAGGTATTCCAATTTCTGTGTAAATCCATACATCTCATTTATAACCACATTAAAATAATTAAAAACCAGGATTATTATAATAGATACAAGAGATCACATCACCAAGGATCAATCATTTTAGTATTTTTGATGAAGTAAAAACAAACATGGGTCCTTTACGAGAGTGGAAATTAAATATTGGACATAACAAAGGAAAATAGACTACTTTCTTGATAGTTATTAAAAGATTTTGTGTTCATAGATTTGGAGGGAAAAAATATAATTGGGAGACATTTTTCTAAGAAAAAGATACATGAATCAATTATTAGTTAATAATATTCAATAAGTCATAATCAATATGGAAATTTAAATAACTAAGAAACACATACTGTCAAAAAATTGAGAAAAAAAATGCATCCATATATATTTTATATATTTAAAATATCATGAAATGTAATGATATTATACTGACTGAAGAAAATAATTAAATATTATATATCATGTATCTAGAACATGAACCACTAATTCCAATACCAAACACATGAATAATTATGTTTTTCCGTTAAAACACATCTAATACATATTGGAAAAAACATGACAGGGTTGTCAACAAATTGTTTGTCACATGAGACCTATCAAAACCTCTAAGGGATAACTATAACCAGGAACAAACTACATCTTTATTTACAAATATTTTTCCACACATATATTTAATACATGATAAATTTCCCTTAAAAATATCTTTATATATTATAGGATATAGATTTATCAATGATTCTCCACTTAAGAAACATTCAATGTAAACAATTTTTTAAAAAATTGTATACAATATAGTCTATAATTAAACACATGGTAAAATAAATGTGGTTTTTTAAGAGTAATAAAACATCATATTTAAATTAATCTCAAAGTGATAGTATAAACATTACATAAAATATTATTTGGAGAACAATTCCAATAAAGACATAATGGAATGGAAATTGAGTCGATGTCGCCTACCTTATGTCAACTTGTAAGCTACACATTTACATAATATCTTGGATAAAAAATAATATTCATTATTTACATAATTTTTATCTTATTAAAAATAAATATTTTATTATAATATTATTAAGTTCATTTATATAGATTCTGATGAGTTATAATGAATAATTTTGTTGTTCATGGATCATTCATTTCAGGGTTTAATGGTAGGTTCCATTGCAAATAATTATTAGAATTTTCCTAAAATAGAAGAAAAATACCATATGTGAAATAATTCAGTATTAATTAACATAGAGATGTTTATATGGTCCAATATATTAATTTTTATATGGTATGTGGACAATTTATTAGATAATTGTATAATGAAAAATTATTAGTTTATATTATATATTTTTACAACCATCACTGAATGGTTGCATTTATTTAATATTATTATTATATAATGGATCTACAACATTAAATATTTTTGAATACAAATATCAAAAAATGGTGTAACAATAAAAATTGTTCAATATCGATCCATGAATGCGGTAATGAAAAAAAACTCGACATCCATGAAGGCTGTGAATCAACTCCTTACAGATGATGTTTTCATTTTAATAATTATAATGAGAGGGGGAATGATCTGTTGATGAGAGTTAAAATAGAGTATAATAATTATAGAATATATATCATAATAGATAAATCTTTCCTCTTTTTACAAGTAAAGGTGTGGTGAGAATAATACATGAAGGAAAAATAAATTGAGAGATAATGACTGAGGATTTTACTTATTGAGTTCCTTCTACTTTATAACCACTTTATGGAACTTGTTTTTGGTATTTCGTTGAGATAAGAATCTCATAGACAAGGAGGTGTGGTTTTTTAGTGTAAATGGGAATAATATTAACAAGATATGAGGATTCAACTGTCTATAGAGACGGGTTTGTGAGGGGTGGTCTTTATAGTGGATGACAAGTGTTTTATTTTATTCATAAGTTTATAACTTTGTCTCAGGACTACCAATATTGATTATTATTGATGTTATTTATATTAACTAAATAATGTGATTATGAAATAATGAAATATTACCTTATAAATGAATTTTACATGACTCAATAATTTGTACATTTATTTGTAATGTTACATACCACAAATTTCTATATTTCACATTTCTCTGAAAATTCATATATTGTTTAAAAATACCAAAAATTCACCATAACCATTTTTATAAGTGAATATTTCAAAAATTGGATCCATTTTTTGAAAACAATTTATAATTATGAGAAATTTATTTTATATTTAAAATCATAATATATTGGAAAAAATATTATATTAATATTATAACCTCTTTTCCAACACATTGAAAAATTAATTGTGGTCTCATGATGTTGTATTATAATAATAATACAATAAAAAGTTAATTAATTGTTATATTTTTCGAAAATAAATTTTATTTCATATCATTATATTAATTAAAAAAAATTAAATAAATAATTATTTTCCACAAATATCAATAAGTAATTTATATATTTCAAATTTTATTTTTTACTTATTCCATTATATTACTTTATCATATTTTAATTTAAGAGAAACATTAATTTTCTTCATAAATTCAAAAATGATGTAATTATTATATTGGGAAAATTACTACTCCTAAAGATAACTTTAAAATTCCTAATGTCCATATTATTATTTCAGTGATCACAATAATATTATATATTATATCAGTATTTGTATAATCATGGTACTATGTGAAATGTATTCTATCTAATGAATTGAATTTATATAAAATGATACATCCTATAAAATATTATGTTGTTAGATTCTTGCCTCCTTCATAAATTTGGTCTTAAAATGTTTTCATGAATATTTCCTTCGCACTAGAATATGGGGGTATTTATTCATAATATCACTAGGATCCCATGTTTCTTATTTAAATTTTTGGTTTCCACAAATAAATCATTTACCAGATGATCTTTCTGATTTCTCAATACTTTCTATCTATTGCCAATAATAATGATATCTTTATCATAGTATGAAAAATCAAGTACAATTTATATTTTATAAATTGCGAGTACATGTGTTCAGTCTATCATGTACTTATTTAATAATAATATGTGGAACATATCATTCCCATAGGTGTTGTACACTCTATGCTATATAGTATTTCATAATAAAAAATAATTTCAATCTACAGATTCTAATATATCATGCCATTTAATATCTCTAAGTAAATCAATTATGTTGTATAGAACAATATATTTTAAAAATTGAATTAAATATATTTATTCTTAACTATGTCTTCAAGATTATATGTAAATATATTTTCAGATTTCAATTAATCTAGTAAGGTTCTATGTTAGACATACACATCATATGTTTCTCATAGTCCCTCATACTGATAGTTCAATCGACACACTGATGTTTTACACACCGATGTTCGACACACTGATGTTTGACACACCAATGTCGACACATCTATGTTCGACACACCGATGTCTGACACACTGATGTTGGACACACCGATGTGTGACACACCGACATTCGACACACCGATGGACGACACACCGATGTTGAAAAACTGATGTTGTCTAAGTAATGTTGACCAACTGATGCAGACAGACCGATGCTGATAGACGGATACTAAATAACCGATGATGATTGACCGATATAGACCAATTATGATAGACGGATGCAGATGAATCAACGATACATATTTCTCACCTGTAGTCAGACGTAAATATTTCAGATTTATTAATTCAAATTCATTTTTAATGGTCATATTTAGAAAAATTAATGTTTCTATCATTATTTAATGTAGTTTATAGTAATATCCATATATATAATGAGGTAAAATCACATGGGGAGATATTCATGCTTACTTTACCTTGATGTATAAAAGTATTACAAGATCAACCATAAAATAAATCTCCAATCCCGAGAGAAAAAGATAAGCAGACTATGCGAATGTGCCAGATATTGCAAATAGAATAACTTGACCCATGGGAAACCAAGATGTTTTATATTACAAGCAACAAGATGCTGAGGCTCTATGGACTTCCTAACATCAATGAGCTTAACCGTTTCACTCTGAGAAGCTATAGTACAGAGGCTACGATACTCTGTTCTAAAGACAATTTCCAGAATAATACTTGAATATGATTTTATTTACATCCATTCAGTCCAGAGCATTAATGCACAAAACATAGAGATTTCTATCCTCTATTTTTATTTTATAACCTCATTGTGTTCTTATGTTTACTTTTTTAGTAGTGTGTTCATTTGTTAGTTTCACAGATATTCTATCTTTAGCATAACAGAAGGATACTAAAATATCCCCACACACAATCTCATTTTACACTTGTATCCATCGTAGAATAGTGGAAGAGGTCCTTTGTGATCAGTTTGTTAGTTTTCCCAGGAATAATTTTCGTTGAGGTCAAGAGTGACCTAACCCTTTGTGCTATTTTGAACCTTGATCCAAGGTGTGGATCAAAAGTTAATTAATATAAACTGCTTGGCTGTAGGTGATCACCATGTGGAGAGGACTAAGTGTCACCTTGAGACTGAACCTCTTGTTTTTTATCAACTGTGTATTTGAATTTTGGATTAATCATATCAATGTTTAATTCATTTTAAATAAAACAAAATTGAAAATTGATAGTTAGTTTTCCAAGTGTTTATATCTATTTTTAATCTGTAGATTAGTTTCAAAAGTTTGAAAAAATATTTAGATTTGGAGATCCCAGAACAAATAAATATTCTAAGAAATTAATTAAACATTCAATACTTTTACAAATTCACTAAAAATTTTCATTGATTATATTTTGATCGTGGGATGATATTTTAAAGAACCAATTTCTTCAAAAAAATTTATAGATACTAAATTCACCCCTCCCCCCTTTTAAATGATCTACTCTAACCAAAAATTGAGGAAACATGGAGACATTACTAATTAGTGAGGTATAGCTGCTATTTATTCTAGGCTTGAAAATGGTTTGATTTACATGTGTATTAGTTTACCACTATTACCAAACCTTATGATAGCCTTCCATAGAGATACATATAGAATTAAATGATCTATATATTGAAAATTGAAATCATTTCTCTGGTTGCCAGCATACATATTTTTCTTAAATTTTGTTACATTAATATCAACCTAGATTGTCATTAACTTTGTCATAGTTTAAATAATAATTTTTGGGCTAATAAGTTTCCGCTCACCAATTTAATTCCAACAAGTTGGAGTACAACATCACATTCCATCTACGACATTATATGGCTCCATCTTAATACTAGATTGTAATCTATTATTGTAAGGAAATTCATCAAATTTAAAATAATGATCCCACATACCTCAAAAGTTAATTGATCATTACCTCAACATGTTTTTCACTATTTTAATATACCTATTTTCTTTTTCATCTATTTGAGTGTGACAAGATGTACTCAAATTACGCTCCATAACAAATGACTTTTATTGAACCATATCTAATTTTAATGTAAAATGAAGTTCTAAATAAGAAAAAATAGATAGAGGTGAACAATATAGTATTAAAAATTTATTAATATTCTATTTTAATGGGATATATAGAGTTAAATATTCTCAAATTGGAAAAAAAATCTCAGTTTTTTTATATTTACCAATAATAACCCTTATCATATCACTGTTTCTGGGGTTATTTAATAATATAGAGATGAATTTCATATTAATGTCATCACACATCAACATAAGATTATATAGAGGTTTCATGAAAACTATAGGATGATGATTCTCACCCATAACTTGTTGACATACTATACATCTTGACATGTAGTCCACAATCTCACCTTTATATTATCCCACAATTTTTTTCTTCAGATCTCTTAAACTCTTGGTACTACTAGTGTGTGTCACGAACCAACCCAAGTCGACCATGAACTGGTCCACCGAGCCGGCCCGTGACATGGCCAAAGGGTCGTTCCCGATCCCCAAGGGTTGGAAACAAGTGTAGGGAATCAAATTTAATAGGTGGGAACGATTTGGCCCAAAAGAAAACAGACTACGAAATGGAAAATAAATTGATCAAAAGAAAATAAATAATGAACCACCAACAACGCTACTAACCTGACCATAGCTAAAACTCTATGTGACACCGTGGGTCACTCTCCAATACCACAACCAACTTTTCTCAAGGAAAACAACTGAACATGGAACCTGAAATAGAACTAAAAACAAGAAAACACTATAGGTGTGAGTATTAAAACTCAATAGGTAGGCCTGACTAATTATATTCCCAATGCACGTGCCATTAAACAATGAATTCATCAATTACAGGTTTGCACTGAATTATATGAAATATGGTTTCCAGACACACTTCCATTTTTAAAACAAGTAACAGTCAATTTCCCATTTTAATTAAGAATAAGTCTAATATTGAATGTAACAGGTTCATTTCATTTTAAAACAATTTTCAATAAATTTAGACATCCAAACTATAGTTTTTAGTCAAAAGGAAATTCACACACAACACACAACACACACTAAGGGCAATAGAAAAAGTGGCACACATGTGTCAGCAACCGAACTCGACCTCTCAATCGTCCACCACATACAAACAAACACTAAAAGAAACATGGGTCGAACCTTGTAGATCGTGGACAATCTAGAACATACCATACATGTGACTCATCCCGAAAGCATTCTCTAACTAGATGACGTCATAACGCCCTAACACCCGGCATAGCCCAACATGGAATAACCAAGGGGCCCAATCCCCATAGAAGCAATAACTTAGTATTCACCTGCT
Organism: Viscum album; assembly: GCA_963277665.1. Taxonomy (NCBI): domain Eukaryota; kingdom Viridiplantae; phylum Streptophyta; class Magnoliopsida; order Santalales; family Viscaceae; genus Viscum; species Viscum album. The sequence continues at coordinate 1,349,167,466 of OY728147.1, read as the reverse complement.
ATGGGTCCACTAGCCAGTGCGTAGTCTAAACTAGTGAGACAATCGTTCTCAGAAGATTCACTCACTATGCTAGATTCCCATGTCAACACAAGCAATAAAAATGGGGTGCATCCACAATGTAAATTAATCAGTCACAATACACAAACATCACATATATCTCACGCAATCAATGCAAACCAATGATCAACCCCATGTGGGTTTTTGAAAATCATCAATTTTATTAAATTACCAAACGGGCCTTCACCAATTTTAATGAAAGACCTCATTTCCTGAGAAAACCCAAAACACTTGTTCAAAAGAAATAATTTATCATTAAAACTAGAACTAAATATGAAATTTTGTGAATTATGCTTAATGGACAAACATGAATTCTTTCAAAACTGGGTGTCCACCCGTCAAGAAAATGTTTCAAGTTTATTGTATAAAATAAACGACTCTTTTACACCAAATAATCATTTAGAAACTAATTATCTTATATAATTTATCATTTATTAAAAATTAATAAAACAACAGTAATTTAATAAATTCTAAATCTTATGGTATGTGCAGTGGGGGACTTACCTCAGCTCGCTGCTTGGTTACGACTACGACGCGGCATGCCTCACACTCGCGCACAATAACATGCAACCTACTGAAGTCCTCAATATCACGGTTTTTCCATGCGATGGCGCTAAAAAATGTAAAGCAACTAAAAACCCATAACAACTGACTTAGAACAATCCAAACGAGAAAACAATGCAAAAACCCCCCCGACATGTTTTCAAAACATCACATCAAAACACATATCAAAACAAAACTAAACTCTATATTAGAATCCATCCATGACCTTTAAACACACCAACCACATTACAAACATCATACGCACCACATGATTAAAGAAATAAACCATTTGAATAATTTATAAAACATCTGAAAAAGGTGAAACCCAGTTTCACATAAAAACATACTCATTTTCACATAAGAAAACATTTTAAAATAAAACACACAACATAATCACACCAAAACATTACTCACACCTAACAACTAACCAATAAAACAATTTTATAAAATAACGCACTCGTTTGAACACACAAAACATCACCGATTTACATTAAAAAATTGTTCCCAACACTTAAATGTGTCACACCAAAAAAAATTTAGTTCACACCCAAAAAAATTGATTAACAGTTCTATAAAATAACCAAATTACAACCAAAATGAAACACACCATTTACATTATTTACGGAAACACTTTAAAAATTATTAAAATGATTTTCCCCAAGAGTAACCCAATCAACTTCAAAACGTATAATGCACAACAATTTAAAGAAAATAACACAATTGTAGATTTAAAAAAACTTGAAATCATCCAGACATATTGTCCATTTAACTTGAAAAGACACAAATAATGAAAATGAATCCCTGCTGACTAACTGCACACTCTACTCAACGATAAAAAAATGTGAAATACAAAACAAGGTCTCAAATATTAGTTAATTTGAGAAAACAACACAATGAAAGAACTATACCGAAAAAAAAACTTGTAGGAGAGATGTTTGGATGGTGCACAATTGGGAGAGGGTAAGGCTGAAGCCATGTGAGGCCGAGGTCCTGCCAAGGGTTGTCGGCCGCGTCGGAAGGCGGTCATAGGAGGGAGTCACGCTGGCGAAGGTCACCGGAGGGAGGAAGGTTAGGCCGAAGGGGGTCGACCGGATCCGGTGAGGTTGAGGCCGGGGTGTTGCTGCCAAGGCGAGGGAGAAGTGGAGCTTGGATACTTGAGGCCAGACAGACAGGGGGAAAGACTGGTGCTGCGGACAGGGGAGGCGAGGCCGATTGCGTAGGACGACGAGCAGGAGACTGGGTGAAGCGCTGTAATGTGGAATGGGGAAGATGGGGTGGATGGCTCGGGAATAGGGAAGTGGGGTGACGGGAAAGGGGGGTGTGCGTGGTGGCGATGGGCTATAGCAAGAGGCAGAGGCATCTCGGCGTGGGTGGAGGCGGAGGGAAGGGGCGCTTCACAGCGTGGCTACTGGGGGAGGCGGAGGGAGCACCGGGGGAGAGGGGCCGACAGCGAGGGCTTGCGGCGCGCAACATGAACAGGAGGGGGGCTCGCGCAGCGGCCAAAGTAACAAAGGGGGGGCTATGCCATGTAGAATTAGGGTTTGGATTATTTTATCATAATATTATTATTACAATAATAATAATAATAATAATAATAATAAACATAATAACTATAATAATAATATAATAATGTTAATAATATTAATAATAATAATAGTAGCACAAAAATAAAAATAATAAATAAAACGAAATGAAGATTAATAAAAAAAATTATATATAATTTTATTTTCACCATATTATCAAAAAAAAATAATAAAGAAGGGAAAAAATGCTTGATACCTAGTCCAATTGTGCGGTGACCACAAACCACGCGGCGGCCGTGCACGGGTCTGAACCCCATTAAAGGAGTTAAATGAAAACAAATATTAATCCAGGGATTAGCCTGAACCTCGGTGTGAATGCTCGGAACAAAGAAATAATAAAAATAAAATAAATAGAAAAGGCAGCTGTGACAATTCTCTCCACCATAGACACTTTCTTCCCCTAGAAAGTCACCCAACTAAATGATATGCAAACCAGAATCCACGCCCGATTGATACAGAAAGAAACCACAATACGAGAGAACAGGATAACACGAGAGGGTTCTCCCAACCACAAGATCTCAACTTGTGCGGAAATTTAACACTCAAACACACCACCCTGGGAGGGTGGGGGCGACGCGGGAACTCCCAACAAAACCTCCGCTAAAAATTGGAACTCTAAACATAGACCAAAAACCCCGAACACTAGATAGAGACCCGCCAGAAGAACATAACACACGAAGTAAACATGATCATTACTGCAAACGTCGATCGTTCCATAGGTACTTACAAATCCAAACGAACACATTGAAACTGAGATTAACCCATATATGGTTCAAACACACTTTTAGGAAAAACAAACGATCCAGAGCACCATAATCAGACAAACGAGACTGTTTGGATTACAAACGAACATGTTCATCCCAACCTCACACCGGCAGAATAAACCTACAACAATTCCCAGAACTTTAATAGTGGATGGACGAGAACAGATGGTATTTCAAATGTTTCGTTTCCAACACGGAACACGATACTCGAACTAAGGTGTCACCCCATTGCAACTCCTTACTGTGCGCGAGCTTCACCCCAAGACATATGGTTGGGGCTCTAATGGTTGAAGCACCTCCTACCTCACAGTCAGGCACTGTAATCTTATGTTCACAGTGTCCTCCTCAGGCGACACATCCTGCAATACTTCTCTAAATGACCCAGACACCTGCAATGATGGAACATCCTGGGAGGGGTGTGACATGGCGGCTTGTATGCCCTAAACATCCATACTGACAGTACACCATTAGATGGTCCGACGAACTGGAAGTTAGATCCACTAAAGAGAATTCTTTAGGAACAAATTCAATTGACACACTCTGCTCGTTGGATGGGGGGCCTTCACGAGCAACTGGACACGGTGGATTGCCAATCATTTGCGCTCCGGAGACCAACTCAGCTAAGAACACCACATACACCAACATCTCAAAAGTGGTTCTCCCAAAAATGGGGCACTCACTCTTTGATCTCTGGATGAAGACCCCTGATGAAAGAAGAATTCTATGTCCAATCTTGCGACACTACCCCCGGAAAAAGAGACATAAGATCCTTGAAATGGTCAACATACACTTTCACCATCTTCTGGTCATGTTGAACACGCATGAGCTATTCCATTTTCTTCATCTTCACCTCCACAAGTATAAACCATAGAACGAAGATGGCTTTAAAGATATACCACATCATTCCAACCTGCATTAATGGCGGGGAAAACAACCCCATCTCTTCCAGAGATGGACCTTTGAACAAACCCAAAACAGCATGCACTCTAACAACTTCGGGAGACACAACACCCTGAAGACACGCTTGACCACTTCTAGTAACTCCACTGTCTCTAACAGACTGCAATCACTATGAAGGATAGACAATATCCGAGATAGACCAAAACTGGGTATGACTTATCAAAACTCTGGGGACCTTTCTGGTCAGTTTTTTCTGAACAACATATATAACACCAAGCCAAAACCGATATCAGTTGAGGCAACATCAATAAAGCACCCTCATCCAGAATCAACTAGCTAAAAAACCAAACAACCACAAACACAACCCAAACTTCCCTGTCCAAAATTATCGTTCCATTTTAAATTCCAAAACCACATTTTTTTTAAAAACCTCTTTCTTTCAAGAACACTCACCAAATAAATAATCTACTTTTCAATCCAAAATAAAATTCCAAAACCATTTCCCTCTTCAAAATCCAATTTAGAAAACAAGGTCGGGCCTTTAATTTCAAATAAACCCATGTAAACCCCTGAAACGTTTCACATGTCTTCATCCACTTTCATTCATATGCATTAACACAAACTTTCCACGCATCCTCTCACATGTGAAAACGTTCATATGGAGTACCCGAGGTTTCACCCCAAACCATTCTCAACCACTTTCCATTCAAACAACGGTTTTCCAAACCAAAGGCTATCAGTTTTAAAACCCATTTCATAAATTTAAAGTCATTTAAAATAAATCTGTTGAATTTTCAAAAACCCTTTTCTTCATTTCCAAAAACGCACTTACACCAACCTGAATGAAAAAGACAATCAACTTGCATCAAACCACCAGAGTGAAGGAATAGCAAACACACTAAACCTAGTGCCATGGTAGTGGGTCATGCCCCAAGTAAGCATCAACAACTAGGAAGAATTCAAACCATGTACCTGGACTTCACATGGGTCACTACTCCATGTGAGATCATGATGTAACATCAGTTTACCTCTGTTTTCATCACTCAATATAGAACAAACCAGAACGAAACAAACTCAATTTACGGACTATCCCTGGTGACATGAGATGCGGAACGGGTGAGGGTTCATGATGTCCTTCGCGTACCTACCTCTCGAGTCCCAAAAATCCTAATCTCCAACTACCGGACATCCCAAATAACGAGAACCTCGCCTATGATACCATTTTATCACGAACCAACCTGGGTTGACCCTGAACCGGTCACCCGAGCCGGCCTGCGACATGGCCTAAGGGGCGTTCCCGATCCCCACGGGCTAGAAACTAGTGTCGGGCATCAAAATTTGACAGGTTGCAATGATTTGGCCAAAAAGAAAACAAACTAAGTAGTGGAAAATAAATAGAACAAAAGCAAATAAATAAAGAACAACAAACAATGCTACTAACTTGACCATAACCAAAACTCCATGTGACCCCGTGGGTCACTATACAATACCACAACCAATGTTTATCAAGGAGAACAACTGAAGTTGGAACCAGAAATAGAACAAAAAACAAGAAAACACTATAGGCATGAGTATTAAAACTCAGTAGGTAGGCCCGACTAATTGTATTCCCAATGCACGTTCCATTAAACAAATAATTCATCAATTCTAGGTTTTCACTAAATTATATAAAATATGGTTTCCACACACATTTTCATTTTTAAAACAAGTAACAGTCCATTTCCCTTTTTAATTTAGAATAAGTTTAATATTGAATGAAACTGGTGAATTTCATTTTAAAACATTTTGGAATCAATTTAGAAATCCAATCTTTAGTTGTTAGTCAAAAGGAAAATCACACACAACACACACTAAGGGAAATGGAAAAAGTGACACACATGGGTTAGCAACTGAACTCGACCTCTCAATCATCCTCCACATACAAACAAACACTAAAATAAACATGGTTCAAACCTAGGAGATCGTGAACAATCCATAACATACCATACATGTTACTCATCCCAAAAGCATGCTCTAACTCGATGAAATCTTAACGCCCTAATGCCCGGCGTAGCCCTACATGGCCTAACCGAGGGGACCAATCCCCATAGCAACAATAACTCAGTATTCCCCTTCTATGGGGACACTAGCCAGTGCATAGTCTAAACCAGTGTGGCAATCGTTCTCAGAAGATTCACTCTCTATGCCAGATTCCCATGTCAACAAAAGAAATAAAAAGGGTGTGCATCCACATATAAATTAATCAGTCACGATGCACAAACATTACATACAGCTCACATAATCAACGCACACCAAAGATCACCCCCGAGTGGGTTGTCCAAAATAATCTATTTTATTAAATTACCAAACGGGCATTCACCAATTTTTAAGAAAGACGTAATTTCTCGAGAAAACCCAAAACACTTGTCCAAAATAAATCATTTATCTTTAAAACTAGAACTACATCTGAAATTTCCTGAATTATGTTTAAAGTCCAAACGGGCATTATTTCAATACTGGGTGTATGCCCGTCAAGAAAATGCTTCATGTGTCTTGTATAAAATAAACATATCTTATTCACCAAATAGTCATTCAGAAAATAATTATCTTATGTCATTTATCATTCATAAAAAATTAATAAAACAACATGAAATTAATAAATTCTAAATCTAACGGTAAGTGCAGTGGTGGACCTACCTCGGCTCGCAGCTCGGTTGTGACGATGACACGACACACCTCACACTCAGGCACAAGAACGTGTAACCTAATGAAAACCACAGTATCGCAGGTTTTCCTTTCCTAGGAATTGAAAAGAAACACAACACAACTGAAAACCCATAACTACTGACATAGAACAATCCAAATGAGAAAACAATGCAAAACCCCCTCGACATGTTTTCAAAACATCACATCAATACACAACCACACTCTGTATTAGAATCCAACCTTGACCTTTAAACACACCAACCACTTTTCAAACATCATACGCACCACATGATTAAAGCAATAATCCATTTGAGTAATTTATTAAACATCTACAAAAGGTGAATCCAAGGTTCACAAAAAAACTTACTTAGTTTCACATAAGAAAACATTTTAAAATAAAACACACAACATCCTCACAACAAAACATGACTCGCACCTTACAACCATACCATAAAACAATTTTATAAAATAACACACTCATTTTCACACCCAAAACATCACCGATTTACATTAAAAAAATGGTCCCAACACATAAACATGTTCACCGCCTAAAAAACTATAGTTCACACCCGAAAAAATTTTATTAACAATTATATTAAATAACCAAAACACAAGCAAAATGAAACGCACCATTTAAATTATTTCCGAAAACACTTTAAAAATTATTAAAACCATTTTTCAATAGAGTAACCCAAAATACTTCAAAACATCTAATGCCCCATAGAATAAAAACAAATAACAAAATTCTAGAGTTAAAAAAACTTGAAATCATCAAGGCATATTGACCAATTAACTTGTAAAGGCACAAATCAAGCAAATGAAACCCCACAGACTAACCACACACTCTACTCAACGATAATAAAATGTGAAATACAAAACTAGGTCTCAAAGATTAATTAATTTGAGAAAACAACACAATAAAGAATTATACCAGAAAATAAACATGCAGGTGAGATGTGTGGATAGTGCACAGCTGGGAGTGGGTAATGCTAAAGCCATGCGAGGCTGAGGTCTTGCGAGGGGCTGTCAGCCGTGTCGGGAAGGAGGCCATAGGAGGGAGTCACGCTGGAAGAGGTCACCAGAGGGATGAAGGTGAGGCCGAAGGGGGGCTGCCAGATCTGGCGAGGGTGAGGCAGGGGTGTTGCTGCCAAGGTGAGGGAGAGGTGGAGCTTGGATGCGGGAGGACAGGCAGACAGGTGGGGCAAGGCCGGTGCTGCGGACATGGGAGGTGGGGCTGCTTGTGCAAGACGACGAGTAGGAGACCGGGTGATGCGCTGCAACGAAGAAGGGGAAAAAAACGGGGCGGTTGGCTCGCGATTAGCGAACCAGGGTGACGGGAAAGGGGGGTGTGCGGGGCGGCGATGGGCTGCAGCGGGAGGCGATGGCGGCTCGGCGTGTGTGGAGGAGAAAGGAAGGGGCGCTGCACGGGGTGGTTTTTGGGCAAGGAGGAGGGAGCGCTGGGGGAGAGGGGCTTGCGGCGAGGGCTTGCGGTATGCTACAAGAATAGGAGGGGGTCTTGCGCAGTTGCCAAAGGAATAAAGGGGGGCTCCGCTGAGTAGAATTAGGGTTTGGCTTTTTTTATCATAATATTATTATTACAATAATAATGATAATAATAATTATTATTATAAACTTAATAACAATTATAATAATAATATAATAATATTAATAATATTAATAATAATAATAGTATCACAAAAATAAAAATAATAAATACAACAAAATGAAGATTAAATAATATATATATATATAATGTTAATTTCACCATATTATCAAAAAAATTAAAAAAAATAAAGAAGGGGAAAAATGCCTTACAGCTAGGGTAATTGTGCGGCGACCGACAACTGCACAGTGGCCACACACAGGTCCGAAACCCAGTAAAGGCGTTAAATGACAAAAAAATTTAATCCGGGGCTCAGCCCGAACCTCGGCGCGAACGATCGGAACCAAAAAATAATAAAAATAAAATAAATAGAAAAGGTGGATGTGATAGTGTGTATAGATAAATTTGACCTTTGAGAATCATATGATAGTTCACTTTTAATAAAAGATATTGATGGAACACATAGCCTCTTTATAAATTTCATAATTCCATCCTAATAGACAATGTCTTCAATTCTTCTATCTATGATTGATTTAATTATATTTTGAGAAATATCATCATTTGTTGGAGAGAATTTATGTTTTCCAATAAATATGGTTTCATAATCCATTGAGAAAGAAGTGATGTTTCCCCTTCCATAAAAATCCACAAACCCATGTTTACAAATTCCATGAATATATGATCTTTATGAAGTCTCATTTTGTATAGAAGACCATTATATACTCCTTGTAATGCATCTTCTATCATAGTTTCTTTTCCTAGGTTGTGGGTATTTGTGAAATAATAACCTTTTTTAACTCAAGGAATTTTCTTTGCCTCATGATGACTTATTTATATGGTAATATGAATTTCAATCTCTTGATATATATATATATATATATTTCACATCATTCACCATATTGATTGTATCACCCTATCATCAAAGAAATGATTATGGCTACTATGCCATGATCAATAATTGGATATTTTGCTTCATGAATCATCCAATTCCTTGATGAATATGTAATAACATTTTCATTTTTCATAAGGACACAACAAATTAAATTATTTTATTTATCACTTTATATCACAAAAACATCATTTATTATTGTAGTGTCAAAATCATTTGATTGACTTATCTTCTCCTTAATTCATCAGAAACATTTTCCACATTAGTCTTTTAATATGAACAGAACCCATTTTCATGTGATAATTCTTAATGGGTTAACTAAACAAGGAAATATATGAATGAAACTCCAATAGTAACTAGACAATGAAATTAAACTACATACGTTGGTTTTGTTTACTATTTTAATAAATTATTGGAATTCCTTTTTCATTAATTAATCTACTGAGATTCTATAATTAGATATAATATGGCTAGGAAAATAAATTTACTTATTCCAAAATTAAAACATTTTAAATTTAACATATAAATATTTCATTATAAGAGTCTCAAGAATATTCTGCAAGTTATTCTCATGGTCATTATATCTTTTAGAATACACGAGAATATCATTAATGAATACCACAAAAAAATATTTATGATGTTCCTTAGATACTATATGTAGGTGAATTGTGAAAAATGATGGTTCATTAGTCAATCCAAATTGAAATATTGTGAACTCAAAATTTCCATACATCATTTAGAATAATTCATTACAATTACTTTCTTCATTACTCAGAACTAACAATGCCAAAAATGAAGGCCAACCTTTCAAAAATATTTAGCTAATAGAAGTTGATCAAATGAATCATCAATGGGTGGTATACGATACTTATTTTTTGTAGTAGAATTTATTTCCCTATATTAAATACACATATTTAGGGATCGATCATTCATTTATTACATTAATAATAAGTATTCCCCATGGATAAACAATAAGAAGAATAAATCCTTTATTACTCAACTACTCTAGGTGTATTTCATCTCCATTAATTCCATATGGACCATTCTATATGGAATATTTGATATTGGTCTTTCATCAAGGATTATATAATATAAACATCACACTCTCAGGGTTTCTATGTAAATCCATAGAATATAAATCAATTTATTCACGTATAATTGGTATATCCTCAACATGAATATTAATTTTTTTCCCCTAGAATTTTTTATCTATATACCATGAATATCATTCAGTAGAGGTTCTACTAGTCTATCTAGATAAGAATAATATAATGATATTTATGCTTTTAACATAAGGGACTCTACAAATTCCTCTCAAATCATAACTTTTTACATCATCCAATATATTTTTTCATCATATTTTGATAGCTAGTCTATACTACAGATTTTATCAAAGTTGACAATAATAATTATTATAAGGTTAGTAACTAATGAACATTTATGCGTCATAAATGGGTCTGACCAAATCATTTTTGTTGCAATTAGACTAATAGTAAGAGTTTTTCACTGACATCTCCCATATTAAATCAAAATAGAAATGTGTAATTTTCATGGAATCTAAGGGTAGATATTGAATAATGTGGTGATAAATAACCCAATAAATATTTTAGTAAAATTTATGATAGGATTAATGTACATGCCACCACATCATTATGTAATTCTACTATAACAATCATGACAACATGAGTGTGGTCATATCCCCTTGGCCTGTTCTATGGTATATTACATTGAATCACGGAATATTGGTAGAATAATTACCCAATTTTTATAATTGAATCATTTTACATCATTTATTGGTTTCTTCCACTTTCATACATTAGCTTCATGATTCTTCTCTCCACACTTATAACAAAATCTCATTCCATTCATCAATTTTATAATATGATTCTTCCTACAATTTCTAAATAAGGTGAATTTGTTTAATTCCCTCATATTCATTGATTCTATTACATTTCAAGGTTATTAGAAGACCACTTATTATCTTTTTTTCCATGTACCTATATATCTATCAAATGCCTTCTACATTTTCATGGAACATAGTATTATATCTTCATATGCTAATATTTTTTGAGAAGCCAGTTACATTTTGAGACATAGATTATTACCTTAACATAAAAAATCATATTTTTCAAATAACATATATAATATATAGCGAAAATGGATAGTCTAGTGGATGTATCCTGTTACTCTGAAACAATCTATTCTTCTATTTTATTTTAATTAAAATAATTTCTCTTAATTTCACACCATCCTTAATGAGGGAAATATTTATCAAAGAATTGTTTTTTAAATGATTTATAGTCCATGTGTTCTATGTCAAATTCTTCTATTGTATTCTAGATCAATGACCACCACTAGTCAACCGTACTTTTGAGACTATATACATCCATTACTGCACTTTCATTTTCATTGCATCACAATGCTATAAATATCATTTCGAGGGACACGATGCATTACTCATCTTTCACTGGATTATATTTCCCAAAAAAATATGGTTGATTATCTGACATGAAATGATCCAACATAGGTGTAGTATATTATTCCATCATAACCTCAATATTTTGATATAATATGGTCATGAACTAATCAACTTAATCAGCATCTTTGTTAACTTGCTCAGTGAGGAAATCCCAACATTTTAAATGTGTATTGATTCCATTTATACCATTATGCATGGTGTCTAAATAATAGACCATGTTCTGCTAGATTTTATTCATTATTTCTTTTGAGAAAAATAACTATAATGAATTATTTTTATTCTCATACTTTTTAAACATCTAGTTCATAATGTTTTCACTAGACCTTCTCTGATACCAATTGTAACTACCCCAACCCCAATACCCCAGAGTCAGTGGATATATTATTTTGATGGAATTGATATAAAAAATAACATTACCAAAGATACATCATTTTAGTATTCTTGAAGAACTATATATACTTCATTAGCTCAATACATTGGTTATTAAACATAGAATATGAATATGGAAAATTATCGTCCAACTTGAATCTTATTAAAATATTTCATCTTAGTAACACAGGAATGACAACAAATAAAATGTTGAGATCAAATTCTTAGTAAGGTTGAATCATTATTAATAATAAATAATCAATATGGTATGGTATGTAACTAAAAAACACATTCCATTAATAAATTGAGAATAATAATCAATCCGTACTATTTAACATATTGAAACTATCATGTAATGTAATAATATATTACAAGATGAATAAAATGATTAACTGTTGGAAATCATCTATTTGGCACCTGAAATGTTTTCGGTAATTATTCTTGTAATATATTATATGTTTTATAATAGGAACTAGTGTGATTCTTTTATGGAAAGACAAAAAGGGTTTGTCACCAAATATTTAGTGTCATGAGACATGTTTATATATCGTGGGACTATCTATTATTGGTCACCAATCATATCTATATTTAAAATTAATTATTCATACATAAATTTTATTCATGAACAATATTCCTTATCAATATATTAATATTGAACATATGATAAGGATTTATTAATATATCCCTAGTGAAAATAAAATTCAATGAAAACATCAAATTTATAAATTTTATACATCTTTGAAAATAATCAGGTCCATTATAAAAGAGATATGGTCATTAAGGAGTAATATAATACAAAATAAAAATTGATCTCAATGGGATTTTAGATACACCACCTTAAAATTATTATCATAAGTATAAATGGATTGTATCAATGAAATGGAAATTGTTATGAAGTCACTTACCTTATATTCTAAATCATTCCACTATTTTTATTAATATCATATATAATAAAATTATATTCATAAATTATATAATTCATAACCTCTTCAATATATAATTAATTTATATTAATTTTATTATGTTTATTAATTGATATTCTTGTATAATATAATATTTCATTTCATTGTTTTTAGATCATTCATTTTAGGATTTTATGTTTCCTTCCCCTTCGTACAGTTATGTGAAATCTGGTAAAATGAATGAAAAACACTAAAAATTAAATTATTTATTATTAATGGACATCCAAATGTTTTATTGGTATCGTATACCTTTTGGATACATGATATGAGGATTATTAATTATATAAAATTTTAAATAAAATGATTTGTTTATCTATGAGGTTTTTACAACCATAAAAAACTGATAACCTTTTATTTAATATTGTTATTATTTACTAGATTGTGAAGATTCAATAATTTATAATACACATATTATTATATTTTTGACCATAAAATCTTTTTCTTGGTAATTATTTGAGGCTTCATGGAAAAATGAAAACTCATTATCCTTGAAGGTAGTGAATTGACACCTCACATATGATGTAATCATTTTTATAAGAAAATGGATAGGAGAAGAGGAGTGATGTTGGATATTACAACAGAATAATAAAATTATAGAATATATTTGAAAATTTAGATATCATGTCAATTTTTATAATGACATATTAATATAGAATAAGAAAATAAAAATCAAAAGGAGATGAGAGAGAAGGATTGATGGTTTTACCCCTTGAGTTTCTTCTCCATGAGTACAAATGAATTGAACATGGGCATAGAGATTCCATGAGACTAGAATATCTAAAAATGGGGAATAGGTTTGGGAGAGGAATGGGTCAGAATATTAGAAAAATTATTGTCTTAGAAGGAGTTAAAAGAAGATGTGGTGATGGGTTGTATTTATAATAGAGGAGATGGTTGTTTCTTGATTGTTTTATTTATTAATTTATTATTTTAGCTCAAAACTATAAAGTGTGATAAATAAAGGAGATAATATATAGTGATTATAGAATTTGATTTAAAACTAATAGTTTTTTATATCATCCATTTAGAATACATGTCTCAATAATTAATTTATTTTCTTATAGTCTTAAATTCTGTAAGTTACACTATTTCCCTATTCCAAAAAAATCTAACATATTTTTAAAATCCTAAAAATTCACCGTATACATCTTGCGATGTTTAGATTTCAAAAATGGACTCCATTTATGAAAATAAGTTTATAACTATGAGAAATTTAATTTAATATAAATTCATAAGTTTTTCAAAAAAACAACGATTTTAATAATATTACTAATTTTTATATAGTTTGAAAATTTTATTATTTTATAATAATATTATCTATTAATTAAACTACATTAATATTATTATTCAGTAATATATTTTATGAAAATTAATTTTCTATTAAATCATTATATTAATTATAAAATTATAAATAAACAAATATGTTTCACAAAAATTCCAACTCATAATTTATCATTTTTAGAACATTTATTCCCATATTCCATGATATAAATATACTATATTATACATTATGAGACACATAATTTTTATTTATACATTTTTATGTGAGATTATAATTTTTATGGTCCCATTAATATTCTTAATGGTTCCATTGTAATTTTGAATGTTAAGACTACTATTTGAATGGTCATGTAAATATTTAATAGGATATCACTGTTTATTTAGGATAATTTTTTTGTGAAACATATTCTATCAAATTAATTGAATTTATTTAAAAAAATAAATACCTTAAAATTTTGGGGTGTTATATAATTCCCTCCCTCGAAAAATTCTTCCTTGAAATGATTCATGAATATTTCCTTCTAAAGATATGAGGGTGGTTCGTCTTCATTAAATCCTTAGGTTCACATGTAGATTATTCAATTTTATAGTTTCTCTAGTGAAAAATTAACCTATGTGTGGTCCAATTTTTAAATAATTTCTCTATAGTTTTAAGAATATCATTATTCTCTTGGTAGTATGATAGATCTGTTTCCATGTTTATTTCGTCATAGGTGAGTACATGTGTGGGGTATAGAAAGTGCCAGAAAACTATGGAGATAGAGAAAGACGCTCCTAAAAGAAAAAATATATATACAACTAGAAAGGAAAAGTCCTGGATTTAAATGATCGTTACAAAAAATGGTTATATGACATACCAGCCATATTATCATTCACAAAAGAATCATAATATAATGGGATCCTGAAGGACCCCATCATGTTCATCTCCAAGACCTCCTTCTTAGACAATATATCCACCACCTGATTAGATTCCTGGTATGTATGCTAGACCACATTATTAAGTTGATAAGACTTATTTATATATTCAATCTATCTATGATTCATTTTCAAGGGAACATCCCTAGATTTTTTAATTCCATCAAAGCAACATTAGAGTCAGATTCATGCCACAAAAATATCCAATTATATTGTGTTGCATACCCAATAGATAAATTCATAACCAATAATTCTGCATCATTTTCATTCCTTATATCTATTTAAGGATAAAAACACCCCTTGAAATATCCATGGTGTGTACGAATGGCACCACCACAAACTGAGGGCCTAGGAATAATGGAGGCATCATCTTCAACAATAACATTAAACCATGAGTCGATAATAGGGATCTAGAAAATGAATTTATCCATATTAGGCTTTATTTTTTGACCTGCAACACTTAACAATATACTAATATTTATATCATGAATATTATTAGTCATAAAACCTTCTTCAATCATAAAGGTAGAACATATTTCCTTGTGCTGAAAGAGAATTCCCATATAAAGGGATGGTTGTGTGCCATCAAATAACATATAATTCTAATATCTCCATAAAACAATGAAAAAAATAAGAAATGGCTACATATAACAGGATCTAAAGTTGAGCACTAAAGTATAAACAACAGAAAACCTCAAGAATATCATAGAACTACATGTTTCTAATGTTGTTGAAGCCAAAAAATAGAACCTGTGTATTCCCTATGAGCCCATGAAAAGTCATATGCAATTAATATGTGGTTCATATCATCCCTGACTTTAACAATAGTCAAGAAAGCCAAGGAAAGCATCAATATAGACATCTGTAATTGATTTTGAGTAGGCATGTTAGCCCTAAATATTACCAGTAATAGAAGATACTATGAATGTTGAATAATGATGGTTTTAAATAGAATAACCCATCCAACTGGACTAGTGGATCGACAAAAATCTAGTAAATAAAAATCATTGGTGTTAAATATAACTAATTAATTAGGTTTCCAAATAAGAGTGTTAAGATCAATAAAATTGTACCTATACCTTTCCGAACTACTATGGTTATAAATCATACTGTCGAAATTGTTCACGTGAGAAAAGAGATCAGCAATGATCATGTGAGATTGTTTAGGGGGGATGTTACACATCTCTAGTTGTGGATTTTCCATCCAAGTGGTTGACTAAAAATTGAACTTGGCATCAATGCTAATAATCTTTTTTATGTCATACGAAATTTGGTTGAACTATTACTTCAAGTAATTCCAAAATGATGAGTCATCATAATATTGGTAACCATTAATGAGTATCTCTTTAACATGTTTGATATAAATTTTTACAAAACATCACATGTAATTAGATTCCAAGTCAACTTTCAAATAAGTCCTTCATTGAAGATCTGGAGATTCTTAACTCCAATCCCTTGTAGTTCAGTGGGGTTAATGCAGTCATTCAATGAAACAGTAACCCAATTCCATGCATAGATATAACCCATCCATATGAAATTCCAGATCATTCATTGAAGTTCCATTAGATGATTTTGAGGCCACTAATAAAGTTATAATGTGTAATCAAACTCAGTGGTGATAACATAATTAAAAAGACACATGCTTTGATCATGAGACATGGATTTTCCCTTCCACTAAGCCATTTGCTTTATAATACCTAACAGTATGTCAACCAAATAATTCACTATCAAGTTTCCCAAAAATAAAGGGACACCAAGATAATAAAATGGAAGAGAACACCTTTTAACACTATGAATAATTATTATTCAGTTTTTCCTACCAATCAACAATACTTCAACATAGTCAATGGAATACAATCCCAGCTAATGTCTTGACCAGTAACTAACTCATAATGAGAAAACAAGTCCTTTATATATGATATCCTTTTCCATGAATTCCCATATAAAAGGATATCATATGCATATAAAATATAAGAAGGAATATGGTAATTATAATATGCTTTGATCTGTGTATAAAGGCTAATATGAGCTAATTCATTGATTTTTCATGTCATTTAGTCTTCAGAAATCGAACAGAGGAGACATTGAAGTGCATAACCTTGTCTCACACCTCTGGTGCATGGAATGTATCCTCAGAGAGTTCCATTAATAAATATGGATGATCAAAAAGAATAGAGAATGACATGAATGTTCTTGATGATAATTATTGAGAAGCCATAACATTGGAGAAAATCATAGAGTAAACTCCATTTCAATATATATAATGCTTTAGAAATTTAAACCAAGAGAGAGAAATTTATATCCTTCACTTTCATCCTCATTAATTTAATACCCTCTAAGGTAGTGAAGAGACAATGTTTCATACTCCTTCCATGAATAAATCCGAATTGAATCATAGTAATGTGATCATAAACAAGTACTCATATTTAGTTCCTATTAATCATGTTAATGAGATTTTGAATAGTATTCCAAATGGTAATGACCATAAAGTACATGATATCATCGTTCTCGAATGAACTTTAACAATGATATGTGTAATACATCATGAACATTTGTTTGACTTGGAAGAATTTCTAAAAGGTAATATACATCTATAATTGTTTCTAAAATTTAAAATATCACGATGTAGGTGTGGCATAGTTTCTATCTCCTAACTAACCTTCGGATACCCTTCCTTTAAGAAACATTATGAAATACAATACATCCCACTTGAAATTCAAAATCCTTTCTTTGATTATCAGCATAAACCTTTCCCAACTTTGAGATACATTATTATAATCCTGAAAAGTTTGTTTGTTTATTGGTGTTTCTCTATTATGTTATTGTCCTATATGTTTCCTTTCACCATCTTCATCCCACATAGTATGATCAAAACATATCTTTCTTCATAGTACATCATATACCTCCTTTTTTATACTATTATGGAAACTATTATTATTGGAAAAATCTAACAGAGGTAAATAATGATCCTAAAAACCATTAAAGTCATGTGAGAATGTTATCAACATGTGTTATAATGTTTGAATAGTCCATTTAGACTATCAATCTTTTTGAGTATGATAATCATTACACAAATAGAGATCAATATCAAAATATTTTTGAAAAATCATCCATAATTTTGTTGAAAAATAAGGCTCTCAAGCATACATAATCAATAGAGGTTACCGATGATTTCTTACAACATCATAAACAAAGAGTCTTGTATGGTTTTATTAATAAATATTATATTATAAAAAGGAAGAGTTCCAATTTTGTAACACTTTCAACAATAACACATATAATATCATCATTTCAAGGTTTATTTGGTAATATAATGAAAAATACCGTATTAATGTCATCTTACATCCCCATAGAAATGGGTACAGGTGTCGTAAATCCTCTAGAATGTTTTATCTCATCCTTTACTTTTTGAAAAACTATAAATATTTACATGGAGTCATCATTCACTCACATCATATAATCTCTCCCAAAAATGTTCCTTTAGATCTCCATACATCTTGGTAACTCCTAGGTGTATAGGTAAATTTGATCTTTTAGTATAATTTAATAGTTCCCTTTTTAGTTTTGGTATTGATGGAACACGTTTCCTCACTCCAATTTTCAGAATAACATCATCATAAATGATTTCTACCAATTTACCATCCTTAGCAGCATTAATTTAATTTTGAAATTTCTCATCATCATATTGATATAGTTTTATCTATTACAATAAATATGGTTTCACAATCATTTGAAAAATGATTGATTTTTCCCCAGAGGGCATATGATGTATCGATGATATCCTTGAAGTATCATATACCACCTCTATATTAATTATTTATAGCTACACCAATATGATTTTAAAAGAAACAATCTTCTATTATATGACCATAAAATTATTGAATTGGAAACTCTCACATGAATCAGATCAATGTAAGAGACACTAATAGTAGAGTAGAAACTGTTGTTGCACATGAATTCTACTAACATTGGGTAATCATTACGAATCTTATGAAAATCGGATAAAAGTAAAAATAAATTGTTCATGGGTATTAGGTATTACCTTCTAATGACCAGTTCAACACTACATAACCTCTAATATGATATCCTTAATATTCAGATTCTTATATCAATGAATACTCTCCATATATATTTTTGTAACATCTGGATGCATCTCTAAAGAGGGGATTTGAAATTCCATCAACACCTTATCAAACAACCAAACCTGTGTGACTATATGCTCCTAGATGGGGACGCCATGCTTCATAACATTTTTAAATCCATTTTCTGCTTGTCTTGGGAATAACCTTTCACATAAAAGAATGTAAATTTATGTCCATATATTCTTAATACCTCAATTAATGATGATATTAGGGATCCATCAAAAATAAATTATTAAAATCATCTCATTATATTACATTGTGTAACTATATTTAGTCCAGCTACTTGGTCACCATCTTCACTAGTTGATTATTGTATATACTACTGAAGGAATCATCCCCCAAGTTTCACTTTAAAAAAGTTTTGACTATCTCAATGTTCTATTTCATTAATAAATATATCCATCAAAAATAAATCAGGCTCAGAAGTTTCTTAGATAAAATATACACAAGTCATTTCCATGTCTATGAAAAACATGAATCACTCTAAGATAATGTAATGTTAGTACATTTTCGAGGAAAACACTACTATTGTGTGATCTCGATTGTGGGGTAAGTGTTTTTAACTGGGGGTAATGCCTTCATTAAATAATAATTCATCATGAATTATGTCAAGACCAACAAACATCCGAACCCAACTCTAAATAAATCACAATACACATTGTAATTAACCCATTCCCTGAGAAATAATGAAAACTCATATACTTTTACCCTCTATATTTTCTCCACAAAATCTATTTGTTATTTTTGTCTATATTGATGGGAAATCATTATATGTTACTGTTTTTAATGGATTAGAAATACTATAGAAATTTATAATGAACATATAATAAAGTAATACCATCTTTAGAAAATTGAACACCGCATACACATTATTATGAGGCTTTTAATCCCTCGCACACTCAGTTTACATGAGTTAGACTGCTACCAAACTATTTGATATGATATAACCTGAGAAGTAGAAACAAAAAAAATTACCCTTGAAAATTTATCCATATAGATGGTTAAACAAAAAATAATTATACAAATATTCAAAAATCATCGGCATTGTTGGATTCATATTTTGAAAAAATTAATATACCCCTGATGATAACTCCTATAACAATGTCAATTTTTTCCTGAAAAATTTTGTTCTGATGATCTATAAGAATAAAAGGGGTTTCCATTACATTGAATAACATCACTATAAATTCATAATGTGTATGGAGAATCTATAATATTTTTATAAGTATATCCTCCTCAAAAACAAAAAAAAATGATGGTATTCAAACTTGGAGTATATAATGGAGAACAAATTAACTCCATTTTTTGTAGAATAGGTATTTTGAACTTCGAAGATGGTATTGTTTTCATAAATATCACATAGTTTATTATAGGATAGTTAATAAAGATACCCAAATATCATTTAGTATCCTACAGAGTAGAATGGGAGATTTATGGTGTGATGCACTACCCTAGATGAAATCAATCATCAAGGGGACTTCCATCTATGTCGTCATCTATATATTCTCAATTGAGTCACCTAGTAAGAAAAAAATGATATTATTGTTATCTTATTACATAGTTCAAAACTAAATTGAATATCTATATTAATTCAAAATCCAATTAAATCCTTCTGAAAGATTTAATTCCCACACCCAATACCTCTTAGTTCGAGAAAGAGTTCCACATGACGTCATTACACAACCTCATACATAAAATATTATTGGTTATTATAAAGGGTATAAATATTAAAATATGGAGAATATACACATAGTATAATAGAAGAATATTGAAAAAAAATAACTCAAAATGAATAATTGAACAATATATTGTTAGTGCTATAATAGATGACATCGTTCGTATCCAATGTCATACCTGAAATAACCCAAAGACATAAAATGTTTTAGGTCAAACCAAATTATAGAAATCCAAATTAAAATAAATATATACACAATAGTGACAATCATTAATCTATCCTTTTACTACCACAAAACACCATTCTCGACCACCTTATATCCCCTTCATTGGGTCCTTTCTCGTTACCAAATCCCAAATATTGATGTATGGATGCACAAAAAGATTCAAGTGCAGGGTTTGTGTAGAAATCCTTCAGGACCCAACCAATTCATCTATAACATATGTAAAAATCCATAAGTGATATATCCTCTATAAATAAATTAATATGCATGAAAAAAATTCAATCAGTTTTTTCATGGTAGGGTGATAATCATGGCTCCATGAACCTCGAACATAGCTGGTTAGGAACCATTCCCTAAGAACAGTTGTAGAAATTTCAATCCTAGTAACCAAAATCAATTGGTTAATTTATTACATTGGAATAATATATAACGAATCACATCTAAAAGGATATAATTTTTTAGTTTTCTTGAAAACTTGTTACAAAAAATATTCTGTTATTACTTTTTAATACACATATTACAGTATAATGTTTTTTTAAATATCATTATTATATCTTTAATATCCTTGTATATCATTCCTTACACACTACCATGATTTCAGGAAAACAAAACAAAATAAATGTTATCTCAAATTTTCATTAAAAGTAACATAAATAGTATCTATTCATAAATAAGTGAAGAATAATCAATAAGGTATAATCTGTATAAAATGTAAAATATAATAATAGATGTTTTATTTAATCAATATCTTTACTATCTTGATTAAAAAATACATAATCAATATGAAAAGGTAAACAAATAAAAAAATCAATTTAAATAACTTGAATACTAGGAAATTATAAAGATTTTTATATATAGAAATGAAAATATCTAAAAAAATTTCCATTTAAATAACATTAAAAAATGATAAGAAAATTCATAATCATTATATAATGGTATATAAATTAATATTTGTGTCATATAATTAAAAATAAGAGATTGTAATTCATATCGAGGTTTTACCATTGTAAAATTTTCATGGATAGTAATAATTTATTTCATAATTGGGGAAATTCTTAATTGTTTGATATCATGATCTCAGGAATCATGATATCTCTATAGTCAAGATATTACAAAATAAATATTAATACTAATGTGTATGAATATTGAAAGAACCTATTTAACTATGTTTTTTTCAAATCATTTGTCTCATGAGATTATAGATGCATATTGTGGATATCTACTACTGTACCCCACCCATATTCTGGTTTCCAATACATTCATATAATATCAAATGAATGATATTTGTCCTTGTAAATCATCACTTTGAACCAATTTCTATATTGAATGAAGAATACTGATTTTCAATATTTTCCCAATATATCACATCCCTTTAAATATAAAAAACATATATTTAAATGATATATAGTTTTAGAAATATGAATATCCATGATAACTAATATGGATTTTTAGTGGAAATTTAATGTCCGATAATTGTACAAAATTTATGATTTCTAGGGGAAGATAATGAAAATAAAAATGAATAAAGAAAGAGAATTTCAATACATTCCATATTCAAACTAATTATAAACCATCCAGATAAATTATAAGTATATTATCAATACAACATTTCAAAAGTGTATCATCACAAAAATTATGGTTTCATGTTTTTCATGAATAGAAATAAAATAAAATTTTCATCAAATCACTCCTAACGAAAATTAAATTTCTCAAATTTTATAATCCTTTCAAAAAATAAAAATTAATAAAATATATTACAAATAATATTCTTTGAAAATAATCTCTGAAACATAAAAAATAAATTTTAAAATATTTTGTATTCATTATGGAGAAATAATATATATATTTCATACAAATTATTACAATTATTCTTTTCATATTATTGGTAAAATTCAAATAAACTTAGTTTTAATAAAACATAAAGATTTATGTCATTTTTTTAAACAAACAAAAATGATATAATTTTTCAATAATTTTTTTGGTTATTTTCAAACAATTACAAAACATCTTCTAAAAATATGGTTTTGGAAGGAAAAAGTATTATCGACAAAATAATAATATGGTGAAATATTTTATTAAAACAATTTTATAGATAATTTTTTAAACCATGGAGTGAAAAAATGGTTCTTTTACATAAAAATATATTAATAACCATAGTATCTTAAATTAAATTTTTTATTATCCTTTAATGGTTGATCAATTTTCATCAAATGAAATTCATGAATAAATAAGGTTGATAAAAATTTGATTGAAAAATAAATCATCACAATGTTCATAACGTTGATGTGGTAACTGATCAATAAATTAATTATGCGTATAATATATAAATAGGCATAAAAAGTGTTAACACATAATAATATAATCCAATATATTTCACTCATAGTCTTATAATATCAAAAAGAATAATTTAACAATATAACCTTTTGAAAATAAATTGAGTTATTAAATTTTTTATCACAAGGTAATATTCCTATTAGATCCCCTTAGATGAAATAATTTAAATTGAAACTAATAATACAATATAGTATTATGTAATCATGATATTCCTTGTAAAATGATATGTATATACAAAATGTAAATGATATTTGGTGCACAATCATAAAATATGCCTCACTGAAATAAAATTGAGATGAAGTCCCTTATCTCACACATCAGTTTGGTGAAACAAGATTAAACACCATTATAATTTTTTTAAGAGAAATATAAATTTATAAAAGAACTATTATAATATTTATAATATCATATATAGTCCTATTATAACATTCTTTCAATGCTTTGTTATTAATATTTGATTTTTTTTAATTTTTTGAGTTCTAATTTCATTGTTTATTCATGCCTGTTTTGTTATGAATGTTTCTGATCTTGACTATATTATACAGTTCTATAATAAATATAATTATATTAATATCATATATATATATATATATATTTATTTGATACATATTTATAATCATTATAAAAATTTACCATGGATAATGGATGACATAACTTCATGGAGACAATAGGTTGAACGTAAGCCCATGAAACATTATTGTTAAATTAATGAGAAAAAGAATAATGAATTACGTGACATATTAATTTTAAAATATTTTTATAATTTAATAAATATTTCATATATTAATTAATTTTACCTTTATTTCATTCCATGTAATGCATAATTAAAAAATGAATCTCTTCTCTTCGTGAGGTGGTAGTATGTCGTATATGAGAATGATGTAATTGAATTCAAAAAAAATAGAACATAAGAAGGTATGCGAGATAATATAATTATACAAGTATAATAATATCATATATATCATTTAACTGTGTTAAATTTATCATTACATGCATCCTATAAATTCTGTATGGAGATGGTATGTTGTACACATGATCGATGATTATTTTTCTCATATAATGGATTATGAGATAGATAGAGGTCATGGATATAACACAATGACATAAAATTATATTTAAAATAAATATTATATGATATAATAATGTTATAAAATGCATTTATGAAGGAGGAATATGAATCAAAATAAAAAACACTTGTTTTAGGTATGCTACCTCTTATTCAGAAAACATATTTTAGTTTTACCAATTACCCTTCCTAGGATATATTTATAATAAAATAAATAGATATATGTTTTTGGGAGTGGATAAATGATGTTAATTGGGATGGTATTGGATGATACAAATGACATGGTAGGTGCGAAGAGATGAAGAGTGTGGGTGGCCTTTCATAAGTGGTGGAGAGGACATAAATGGAATTTTTGAAACCAATCAATTACACCCACGTTTTTATCATGATACAAACATAAAAAAACGGGCCATTATTGACCCCTATAAGATATATGGTCTACATACAGTCATCCAGTGGGTTATAAAGTAGTTTTAAAGTCATTTATACCATTATCATGTCATCGTAACAATTTGTATATATATTTTTAACTTAATCGTGGTAAATAATTTTTACTACATTCAGTATTCATTATAATAAAAATTTATTTTGGTGTAATTAGATAATATAAAAATTTACTATTAAAAATATTTAATCTGTTATTTAAAAATTCAATTCAAAATAGTGGTAGAATCCAAATTCAATTTATAATCACAGACATGATGAAAAATACGGTTTTTAAAGAGATAATTCTCATAAGTATATAAGGTTATAATATCAAAAATAATTAAATATTTTTTAAAATGGAATACATTATATAAATTTTATTATAATACAAATAATTGAAAGATAAATTCATTTAAAATGTAATTTTTCCTTTTAAATTATATGAAAATAGATAATTATCAATAAATTCAATATTTTCAATATTCAAGAAAAAATGAAACATTTCAAATATACCCTAAAAATTCCCCTTATACTAGTTTTGATATGATTATTTAAAATAATAATTTTTTTAATTGAAATTTTATATAAGTCGTAAAAACTAATTATAAATTATTTTTTCAAAGCGTGACTAAACGGTCTTTTATAAAAATACAGTTTTTCAAAAATAACTATTATTATTTAAATGAGTTTTATTTAATTTTAATAATTAGGTATACATTGAATTTATTTTACACCTGATAAAACCATAAACATTAAAAAATAGTACTATTTTTACTCTCCATTTTAATGGCTATGTTATAAACTTATACTATATTATGATTTATTTAGACTTAGAGTTTCATGTTTTGAAATCTATTGAAGTGGTCATTTAAATAAATCTATAATGATGACTTGGGGTGTAACATCATCATTTATGCACGGTGTTTCATGTAATACATTCTATATAACCCAAAATTTTTCATTTAAAATTATGCGGTGTTAGATTCTACCTACAATGAACAAATATTTTCTTCATAATTTAAAATTAATCTCTTTAATCTAGAGTTTCACAATTGAAAATTCCAATTTTTTAAAACCCACATCATAAACGTTTTACTAAAATATACTCTTGATATGAGATAATGTGAAATATTGAGGAAATTTATAATAACACGTAATTAGGTTTCCATGTAGGAAAATAGAGGAGGCAAGTGAAGGTAGTGAAATTAAAAAAAGGCACAAATAATTATTAAGATTGATATTGGTAATTTTTCCTAAGAATGTGACATATTATTAAAATATTAAGGACCTAAATCCATATATGTTTTAAAATATTTATACCATTTTTTACATATAAATTTAGGGTAATATTATAATATTTATATTTCAATGTCCATTCCATAAATGTGAGTAATTCATTTACTATCAAAAAATATAAGGTAATATACACACTTGTAATAGTAATATTTCAGAAGAGAAATTTATTTATTATTATTTTGATTATATAAATTTCATCATGATCTCATTCTACATGAAATGAAAATAAAATATTAATTTTTTTATTTAAAAAGGAAATAATAAATTTAGTGGCTAACAATATCACAAAACATTCAAAATCATTTTTCATATGTTTGTAAATATTTTTCAAAAATAATATTGTTAAAATAAGTTATCACATATGTAACATTGATATCTAAACATCAATATGAAAACTACTAGATCAACATTGATATTATTCCATTAAATAATTTATGTACGAACAATGAAATATTAACTTTAAAATCACATAGGAGAATAGTAGGAGAAAACATGTTATCATACATTGGTTGATGGTTCATGTCCCATGGTCATTCTTGATATGATAGTTTACCATCTGACATACATTTTGTCCTATTTCTAAAACCATTTTAACATAATTCCTATGATATTAAAAAATATTAATAGCTGATAATTACTTCAACATCATAGATAATATAATCCCTATTGGTTTCCAATACCATTATACTTATTCCCACAAATGGTAAGGGAAATATTAATTAAATTATATATTTATGAAATCATATACAAATCTAATGAGTAATATTTCTACAAATTTCTCACGAACTACCCTTAACCACATTATATTACCAACATTTCATTGAAAAATGGTGTTTAAGACATTGATCTTCTGATCAATATTAATCTCATAAGACAAGATATTATCCATTACTATTATGTTAATGATGACATATATTCTTCTATAATAAAAAATAATCCATATATGTGTTATGATAATTATAACTAATATATCATTGGTAAAAATAGTTCATCATTTTAACTCCATAATTCCAATACATAAATACATTAACTGATTCATTTTAAAAAATTACTTCTACGGTCAGAGGTCAACCTTTAGAAGTGGTACGTAACTCAAATAATTCCCTTCTTACCAACATTTATGATAATGAATAGTCAATATATCCCTCAAATGAAATTTATTTTATTCCATCATACAATCCATTTTTCCTTGGTAATATATTTCATTATTCAATTTTTTTTTTCAAAAATAAAAAATGGTCTCATTCAAATGAGTCTCTTTCCTATGTGTCTCATTCCACATTTCTATTATACTGAAAATATATTTTTATTTTCTACATGGTTTACACCACTTGAGATCTTTGGTACAACATCCTGCTCTTATATTTGGATCCATAGAGTTTGTTAAGGTTTAATATATTAATCATATTTTAGGATATATTATTAGAAATAATGATGATATATTTAAATCCATTCATTATCCCATTTGGACTCTCATAGTCCCTACATAACCCTTCATTATAAATTCAATCATGATCCCTTTGGGTTCTACCTGTTGACTAGAACCAAAAATACATTTTTTGAGAAAAATAATCATTATAGGAAACCTATATAATCATTTATATAATGTATAAATCAGAAAGCCTTAATTAAAATTTAACACAAATTAGGTTAACCCCGGGATATATATTTTCAACATCTTTTCAAATCCATGATAATAGTATTTATTGAAAATGTGAATTATCCTAAGAATATCCATTGGACTACCAAACATAGTTTACAATAAATCCCATTTTAGTGTACTAGGTGTCTCTTGAGTCTATAATTAAACACCATTTTTAGAGTTATTACCCATATCTAAATTCATTAAAGAACAAAAAACACTTTTAGTATCTAGATAGGGATGTGTTTCAATGATGAACAACCATATTTATACTTTACCAGAACATTATAATCTTCTTCAATACTTATCTTATGAACCAAAATATATATTTTCCATATCCAAGTTCCGAGGGTTTTTAATAAAATACATCTAATACCAAATATAGTGACCCCAACCCCAATAGTCTGAAAATGTTGTCCACTTTATTAAGTGTCATAAGAATCATGGAATTTCTACCTGATGGAAATAATCATTTAGTAGTTTTTTAAAGTTGATAAAAACATAATTAAAATATTACATTTGAATAAAAAAATATTTTTATATATCTTTATTAATATAGTATTTTTTAAATACCATTCCACATGAAAATATTATATTCCTTGGAAATGATTCTAAATAAGGTTAAGAACAAATTTTCGGTAAGAGATATGCATAGTTTAAGATATCACAATTCAATGAAAAATAATTAATATGACATAATAAATATTCCACAGTAAATGTATGAACACACATTCCACATAATCAATATGTTTAATATCATGATTAGTTATGACATAATAGTTATGGAAAGATAACTAACTAAACCCTCATTCCATTAAAATAGAATAACTACCATTATAATGTAAGATATAATCAATTTGAAATGATCAATAAATAAATAAAAAATTCCATTTAAATAACTGGAAAATAATGTTACGTTAATTCATAATCAATATAGAAACATAAATAACTAATCAATCATGCCATTTATTCAAAAAACTGTGAATGAAATCTATCCATATATAATACGATTGAAAACATATCATTGTTAATAATTATTGAATTCACAATGAAGGAAATGATTATGGGTTGGGCATCGTGAGATTAAGAAACATTATAAATCTATTGTCAAGTCCTTTCAAAATATTGTTTAAAATACTTTTATAGGTATACATAATGATCATATTTAGTAACAACTCTATATAGTCCATTTAAACTCTTCAAATATATCTAGTAATATTTTTGAGTCTAGGAACTGAGACATAGATTGATTTCATGGAATGGTGAGATAGGAATTAATACTTGAAATATATTAAATATGTAAAATTACAGATGCATTTAGTTTTCTAGAGAATGTGGAATGGCTCTCAAATAAGGACTCGGATTGGAAATCATATAATTCTATTGAGTTCAATGCATGGGTTTTTCCTTAGCATTATAAAACCATTGTGCGCATCGGGAATTTGGGTTGAGTATAATCACTGGAGGATTACTAAATAAATAAAATAATTTATTTATTTTATTAATAAATTTTTTATTACCATGTCTTTTTATATTAAAAAATAATATATAAAAAACATTGGGATATCCATATAAAAATTTAAATTTTAAAGAGTCGGTTGGAGGATCGTTCTCAAATGAACAAAAACTTGATTGTGGATCTTTTATTAATGTATAACATATATCAATGACCTCTATAATAATAATGAAATATATTATTTCATCATGATAAATTCATCCAATATAAGGTTGGAATTTTTACAATGGATTTAATAATTTTTTCCCTATGATGAATGTGAATCAATCAACTAATAAATAAATTTGAAGATTGAGCATTTTGAGGGTAAATGCGAGATTTATTCAGGATTTGTAGTATCTTTTGGTGATTGTGTGATATAACTTTTATTCATTATTCGTGAACTTTTTTAGGTTTAAATGAATATTTGGTAGGTCCTTTCATCATGATTATGATATTCAATTTCTTTTTTCCATTCATCACTCATTCAATAAAGGTATTTTCTTTGGACTGAATTTCAACTAAAAATAAGTAAGAGATTGCTCGAAAAACATTATTCGGCACAAAAAATCTATTCTATCAGTATACATTTATTCCAGGATTAAATTTTAGAGCAAGAACAATATATATGATCGATTGTTTTTGTTTTTTTATTTCTTATTATGGATTTTTGTATTGATGTAGTTAAATGGGGTGGGGACAATAATAGTTGATCAAGTATGATGGACAAAATTTGGAGAGATAGTGATTGTGATACTTTGTAGCTCATATCCACAATTTTTGGAAATATTTTTTGTGGGAAAGTTTGCTAGAAATTCTATATGATTGAACCACATGATGTTCTGTGGTATTTATAATATTTTTTGATACATAGAATGTCATATGGGATCTCACACAATGACTTACCTTCCATCCAGTGATATGGTTACTTATGGAGATGTTAAATACCAAACACGATTTTATGTACAACACAATGAGTGTGAACCCAACTATAGTCTCTTCATGTGATATGGGATCACCTGGCCAGGAACCCAATCACAGACACAGCTAGGAAAATGGTCAAAGACTCAATAATTCAAGGATTATACAAGTTGATCCATATACTCCAACATGTAAACAATCATGGTAAATGATATACAAGATGAACCCATGACATAGGAATGCACCATGTTCATATAGTACATTTCATTTTATCTTCAGTAATGACTTGGAGCCCTTTATGACTTCATCGTTGATAAGATTCATTATAGTGAATTATCGTGATCTTCTTCCTATTGATTTTGTATGGAACCATGACCATTAATTGGAACAGGATTTATATATGAGGTACTTCAGTCACGAGTAGTGTTATTAGAATCCCTCGACGATGCATGGAATGATATCCAGTATTACCATCATTTTATGTAGGAAGGGTTCTCGGAATTTCATTGACCAACACTACTCGTGTGTATATCTATTACATAGAAGGTGAATCTATGTTTGATAATTTATGTACTACATTTAATTGGGTATGATCCCTATTATTATTTAGACCTCTTAAAATTTCCAGTGTGTACTTATTATTTTGAGACTAGACGATCATGACATCCTTGATGGACCCCATCACTGCATTATGAATCATGATGTGTTTATAATTGAAAAGTATTATATTGAGCCTTTGAGAAGGAATCTTATGTGTGCTTTATGATAACAACCTTACATTGAGACTGTTTTCCTAATATGAGTTTATCATTCTATTCATGTTTTTTATTCATTTGATATATCCCTATCAAGAAATAATTAAAATTCATCATTCTATATTCTTAGGGATTCTGATGTGTATTATATGGTATTGTTATACTCACACCAATAAGGGATATGTGCCCTCGTATGATGTATTTGGAAGATGAATAGAAATTTGATCAGTTTTTTGGATGAATAGGAATAATAAACACTTAATTTGTACTAGGTAGACCATGTTTCATTATAGAATTTGCTTTTGACTGTAGTCAATTTTTTTATTATATTGTGATTTTTTATAGTTTTAGTGGTATTTTATTTGGACCTTATCTTTTTGAATATTTTCATGTACTACAATATAGGGAAATAAACTTATGGGTGATTTTGGTATTTTTTTTTACATCTCAGTATTTTATGGGATTATAGATGTGTGAGTGAATTAAGGTACTTTAGTATATGTTAACTCATATGTGTGTTATGCATATATAGTACTAGTTTCCTACACATATCAATTACAATTCCTATGTAGGTTGACGATAGAGGCCTTTGGAGTGAGAAAATAGAGAACATCAGTTCAATTAGGTTTCATCTCATTGTGGGATGAGAATATTTTAAATAAAAAAATTTTCTATTATGTTCACTGTATCATCCTATTTTTATCATAGAGTTGGTGAGGTGTCATACTTTTAGATCTACCATCATAGTTGGAACATGTACATGACTTCTCCCACATGTTGTAGCTAATGAGGTACGTGCATGACCCATCAAATCTTATCAATTGATTAAAGATGAAAATCAAGGATAGATATACTTTTATTTAGTAACTGGTATATATTTAGGATCCGCAGGTGAAAATACAACATTGGTGGCTGATTCCTTTAGTGCATGTTTGGTGGAATCATTGAAATCCTAATGAAAGTTCCTAACAGCAGGACCTAGAAATGCATGATTGATATCCACATCTATTTTTTTTGGGTTTTTGGTTTTTATTTTCTAGATGTAATGTCCTAGGGTGTGTATAATTTAATGTCTCATTTTTTTCATTTAAATTCTTAGAATATATCATTTTATAAATTCAAAGGAAGGAACTGATACATCGCACGATTCTAAGGCCAGGTGATCCTGGAATAATGTTTCAAATAAATTAAAAAAATTTAATTTCATGCATGCACAATATTCCTAGAATAGTGGAATAATTACCAAATGTGGTATTGGATAGGAAATATGAGGCTAAAAATTAGTTTAATGTCTGGGTTATACCCTAGATTCCATAGGAACATGGAATACATTGGAAATTCGGGTAGAGCAGAGTCATGGGAAGATTAATTAAGAAATAGATTATTTTTTTATTCAAATTTCACAAACGAATATTTTTATATAAATATGATTATATAGAAATATGTGAGGTATTTCCACAAAATATTGGATTTCTGAGAGTGTAATTTGGTTGATCATTCTCAAAGGAACAAAAAAAATAGGGATCATCGATCAATGTTGAAAGAATCGTGACGATCTTGCCAATGAAAATGATGAAAATATATTCTTTTCACATGATTGATCCCAAAAAATGTATAATTCCAATTTTACATGGATTTTTCCACATTTTATATATCTAATGTTGGATATGAAACCATCAATTATCAAATTTATTGAAGGGTTGAGCTTAGTGTGGGTTGGAGTAAAATTAATCTGTGATTGGGGAATTCAATTTAGGAATGTGTTATTAATGTTTATTTGTTGTTATAATTTCAAAGACTCGTGCATTAAATGATCATTGGATGATGTTTGTACTGAATTTTTAGCATGTTTTTCTCATGTTCTTCATACATTTATTAAGGGAAAATATTTTGGACTTTGGTTTGATAAATACATGGCACTCCGTTGTTCTCTGATTATTATTCAATGAATAGAATCAATGACATGGCTACAGATGTGAATGATGTTGATTGATCAGGGTATGAGGATAATTTTTTATTATTTTATTTTGATTTATCAATAGAAATAATAATTTTTTTGTGTGTCACAATGATATGGCATGATGACAATGACTCATAATCAAGTTTGATGCTAGAATATGGTGAGAAACAAAAATTGAGACTCGTATTTTCATATTACATGATGTGAAATATGGGATTACTAACCATGTCAGTCCCTATGTGTGTCAGTAAAAATTTGTTAGGGAATTAAAATATCACATGATGTGTTATGTGGTTCAGAAGCCTTCTAACACCACCTGGAGACTCCTCTTGTTCTCTAAGAGCACATACTCTATAACCCATCAATGAACATGGATAGACACAAAGCTGGAGACATGGTAATGAATTGTGTACAGAAACATATCCATGTAATCATATATGGAAATGTAAACGGGATGTGCTAAAAGTGTATACTTAATGCTAAATAGGCACACCGTTTACTTATAATACATTTCTAAAACATTTCCTATGATGTATTGGAGCCATTTTTCACTTCATCGTGCACATCTTCCAGTAGGTTGTGTTCCCATTATCCATTACCAT
Organism: Viscum album; assembly: GCA_963277665.1. Classification (NCBI taxonomy): domain Eukaryota; kingdom Viridiplantae; phylum Streptophyta; class Magnoliopsida; order Santalales; family Viscaceae; genus Viscum; species Viscum album. The sequence goes on along the minus strand of OY728147.1, from coordinate 1,349,133,899 downwards.
GAGTTTAAGTATGGAATTTTTACTATGCATAAAACAATGATCCCATATGAGTAGAACCAATATTAGGTATATATGTCAAAATCCATCCATGACTCCAAGAGTGAGATACTCTACTGTAATAATTGTACCTAGGTGGGGTTCTCATAACATTCAAATAAAAATCTAATAAAGAATTAATCCCATACTTATAGATTTAATATATTTTTTTTTGTTTGGTTTACCCCTTCGGATTTGAGTGTGATCCCATCAGTGCATCGGCATTTTCAAAGATCTATCCTGAACTTCTTCTGTTGATACCAGACCAACACAAAATCATTGATAGACACCATCTGTGATATTATACTCATTGTTTGTGTTCCCCATTTTGATTATTATATTGAACCATAAACCTAGAATTCTACATTGGATTTATATTTTTGAACGTACCTTGCGACCATGTGTCTACTGTGATTATATGTAGTTATGTTTATTATGTAATTTTTTTATATATACATACCATGATTTGACAACAACTATTGATTTTATATGCTTACTATTTTTTGAATTTCATACTCAGTGTTGTTTAACACAACTAGACATGGGCTATTCCCATACGCACCTTTTCTTATTTTTTATTATCAACCATTCTACATGGTTCTTGGTTTACCAAAATCTGAAAGAGATTTGGTTTGGTCTAGAATGACTATGGTTAATTTCATGTGTTACATTTGACCATATTCACCTCATTCTATATGGTTGGACTTCATTTCAATTTTTGAGGGATTATATTTTTCCCTTTTCATGTTCTAATATTTTTATTACTTTTATTGATGGATCAAGACATGTGAATTCATTTGGTATCAGTTTTATTTTATATTTAGTGTTGTATGTTCATGGATCTTTTTTTGTTAGGGTACATATACACAATTTAAATTTATCACATGTGATTTTTATGCCTAAATGTAACTGGTCACCAACCTATATTCTATTAATGGTATTATTGGGTAGTCACACTCAGTTTATCACTAGCTAGGTGGGCCCGTGGGGTGAGTTTGTGACACTTTCAACTAAGGATAGCCAAAACATTCATCCAATGAGAATAGAAATACATTGAAATGATACTTATAATTGATCCTCATCATTATATTCTTGTCTAACACGTTCCTCATATATATAGTGGCAAATTTACTTCATGATAATTATTCCATATGAAATAATATTTATATTGAATAAATAAAATGAATTATAAATTATTCCTTAGTGAATCGATGATCCTACAAAAGAAATTTTCATATGTAGAAATGATGAATGGTTTATGAAATAAAAGACTTCGTGTTAATTAATATGAATATTTTGGGAATGTTTAATATCCAATAATCACATGGAAGTGACTGTTTCAAAAGAATGTTAATGACATAAAAAATTAATCTAGATAAATAATATTGTCACATTCCCTTATAAATATTTTCATACAACTTCAAGATAAGTAGTAATTATTGAATCAATAAAACATTTCCCCTGTGGTAAATAATATTATATGAATCAATAAATGTAAATTGAGATGAAGCCTCTTAACTCATGATTCATTCTAAATGAAAATTATTTAATCTTCGGAATAATTTTTTTAAGCATGTTATTAATTTATACCAAAATGGTATTCATATTTATGATAATATATTTGATCCAATTATAATCTTTTACCTACCATTTTTTAATAATTTTTCATTAATGACATTGTTTTAGGTTTTAATTGCATCGTTTTACTAGGCCAGATTTATTGTGAATATTTTGTTTCATTGGAATATTATATAGTTCCATATTCTCAAGGATCATATTAATTTACTAAATATAATTTTTTACAATATATTTATCTATATTATGAATAATTTAATTAACCATGGAGAATGGATCTCATCGTTTTTTGTAGATGTTAGGTCGTACATAATCATGAGGAACATTTTAATTTCCATAATGTGAGAAAGGGTACAGAAGTAGGTGGTATATTAATTGTGAAAAATAAATATAATGGAATATGTATCATATATATTAATTAAAAATATCTATATTATATTCCATTTAATGGGAAAGTGAAAAATAAATCGCATCACTTCGTGAGGTAGTAGTCTGTTGTACACATGATCTGTATTATCATGATTTAAACAGAATAGAACACAAGATGGAATATGTGATATTGAATTTTAGTAAGTATAATAACATCCTAAATATCATTAAAAATTACTTGATTTATCATTATTTTCATCCATTAAAGGAGGTGATGAAAAATGAATTATATCATTTCACAAGATGGTAGTCCACCATACACATGATTGAAAATTTTATTTCCCATTTTTTGAAAGGGTATAGTGAAATAGGTCATAAACTCAACATACGAACATCACATTATATGTGAGATACATATGTTATTATATAAGCATGGTTGAATAATATTTTTTTGAGTTGAGAGAAGAAATATAATAAAAAACTCCTGCATATGAATGTTACCACTTATTCAAAACATTTGATTTTCTTTTAAATGAATCTTATATTACATACAATAAATATATTTATTTATTTATTTAATACCTTATATTATTTTTAAATTTTTTTTCTAATATTCATGTACACAAATTTAATTTCAATATTTTAATATTAAACTATATTTTGATACCATTGGACTCGAGGTAGTGTGTTTTGAAAATTACTGAAGAGGTTGAATTCATTTAAAATGAAATATATCATAATAACTTGTTATATTACATTCTCATATAATCTCACTGTGCTATTCCATATACTCTATTGAACAAGAGATTCTTTATTTAAATTCTCATGGTGCTATAATAGTCATAAAAGGAAGTTTTGGTCACAAATTTTAGGCAATTCCACCACACATATCCCTTTGTAGACATGAGTAAAAATGTATTTTGTTATCCTAATGTGTCCTAAAATCCAATATATTTCGTAGTTCGAAACAAGAATTCCATCATACATTGTCTCTATCAAAGGTTAGGATTCAATATGATCATACCATATTTCTATCAAGGGTTAGGCCACATTTCTCTCATTTCCTAAAATAACATCAGTTTGGGCCACAAGGCCATCTAACCCATGCCTTATTTATTGGTCTATATTCATCATTTTAGTAAATTCCATATGTTTCACCACTAATGGATAAAAAAATCCATTATGTTCAAGATATAATTTAATACACTAATAAATCATTCAAAATATATAAATTCACAGCCAACATGGGGTAAAAAATAAAGTCACAACATATCATATCAATCATGACTATAATTAAACAGACACAAACATTCATGAAATCAATCTAATAAATGGGTCTCATATATACACACACAGTCCTATGATTAGTTTCAAATATGGGTCTCATGGGCTACACAAGCACACACGTGTGATTAAAATAAACTATTTTCATCAATGCACTCAAGAGCCTAACATAATATCATACCAAAAATCATATATAGGTGACATATATTTTAAATTTACTCATACTTAAATATTTTCAATTCTGCTGTTCATATTTTCCTAGATTCGATTCTTAAACCATACCTATGGAATAACCAAATAAATCCTACTCACAAAGAGTCATAAGAAATAATTATAATTTAAATTTTTAAGGGTTGTATAATGAGAGTCATGATTGGAGTCATGAAAATATATTAGAACCATTACAACTTCATCAAACAAAACCACCATTAATGAATGAGTTAGGTTCATCCAAATGAATCTCTCTCCCAAAAACCTTGACTAGGTATATAGATGATGAGATTTAAATGAGTAAATATCTATAAGGAAAATCATATATCTTCAATTGTGATTTTTCAGTATAGATGATATAGGATAGGTATTTTTTGAATTAGATCTCTATATGTTCACTCATAATTACAACCCTATATTTATCTGATCAGTGGAAAAATCAATAGGATAAAATATAATTTATTAATATATGGATGGAAGGGTTTATAATTCAATAAAAACCTATTATAATTATTATATCTACTTCATATAATATTTATAAATCCCTCAAATGATCAATAAGGGATATCTTCATTTTAAATTACAAAATATTATTCAATATGGTGAGGTTAATCACATCATTTTAATGATGGACTAAAATACACTAGTTCGAGAAACAAAACATGGTCACCCATGATGGACCAATGTCAATAAATAGCCCATTATGGGAACATAATTTATTCTAATAAGGGTTTTTGAGGCCTCCCTTGGAGTGCCCCCTAGGTGGATCAAAAAACTACATTCCTGACATGACAACATTCCATGTAAATATATTTCACCCCATTCCATATAGTTATTTTCAATTTAGAAAATTCCAGACACCATGTATTGAACCTGCAAACAATAAACCCCAAAATTCCTAGGAAACATGTTCATGATAGAATGAAACACCAAATCAACATAGATAAATGCCAAAATATAAAAAATTTACCACAAATTTAATAAAATTACAAAAAAACATACAATAACTTTTTAAAATGAGGGTATTACCAATATCCCCCTTTAACATCTCATTTTCTTTGACAACTTCCTCTAGCAGTCATACTTGATCAACATGTACTATTCTCTTGAATATCAAACAAAAAATACCATGTCATTACATGGATATAACCATGATTCTATGAATAAAATTTTAGTGATAATATATAACACCATGTTCATTTTTTCACTATGGTTTATAATATGCATTATGTTCCTATTAAATAATGCATCTAAATCCAGCTCAATGTCCCTACAATTGATCACATTCATATGATTAGAATCATACCCCTGAAGATATTAAATTTGGTTGAGTTTATCCATACCATGGTATTAATGAGTAATTTACAATGAATAACACACTAATATGATAAAATCGATAACCTAAAACGGTACCACATTCTATAATGTTTGATTCAATTACCTCCACAAAATGCCCCAATTAAGGTGTCAGAAACACGAAAAACTTATTTCCCTTATCAAAAAATAAGGGTCATATCATCCTATTTAAATACAATATTATACATTAATATGTATTAACAAACCAAATCATAAAAAATTTGACTCTCTCATTGGGTTTGTTTACCATACTCGGCCTAAAAACAGCTTTCATTAACACATCGTTCCAAACCTCCTGTGAGAGACATGATGCAACATTAAGTTCCTCAAAATGACCCAACTATTAATTCTAATTAAATATTATTATAATTGAACCCCAAATAGGATATATTATCATACCATGTTCTATTTCAATATATGATACATACCCACACCATTTCCATTGTGATTTTAATTTTCTTCTTGGATACCCATCATTCTGTGGACAATATGTTGTACTCGGTTTCAAATAGGTCCCTGAATAATTCATTAATATATTCCAAAACTATTATATAACACCCAAAAAAAGTTTCATATGATATTGAAATAAACCCTATGAAATATTTTAATCTCATTAATACAAAAGTTTCTCAACTCATCAATAATATTAGTCGCTCAAATATAGAGGATATGTGGTGGTATTATTACTATAAATTATGATCAAAATAACATCTTTAAATATAAATGTATTGGAAACCCTATCATGTTGTCCATAATCATATCATCTCACTTCCATGTACCCCTGGTATATGTATGATGTAATCCAATAGGTTGTTATTGATACTCCATGATCCTTCGATATGTGTGTTAGTAAGAGATGAGGACATTAAGGTTGTTCATCATTTCTAACCACTATAAGAGTCTCATGAAATCATGATATATATTTTTCAAATATGGGTTTACCTTTCAATGATCTAAATGGTAGTCCCTAATAAAATCTTCTCTCAAATAAGTTGGACCCACTACTCTTTAATTAATAAATATCACACCATCATATTAGATCGACTAACCTAGATCAATATGAATTCCTACCAATCATTTCCATGTCAGTAAGAACAGTAGATCAATCTCATAAATGGTATTTTCCCAGTCCACCAACTTCAATATGATATAAAATAGATCATTATTCGTCACCACCAGCCCTAAATTGCATCCCACAACCACTATTCGAAAAAGTTCAACAATTACCATTCCTCCACTGAAGGTATCTCTCAAATATCAAATGGTTTTGTACTAATATCTTATGTAATGAAATTAACTTTCCTCATATAATAACCCGTCTCTATTTACAACATATATTGATACACTATACAACACATATGATACAACTTCTCATTTCATGGAGAAGAGAGGTAAAAGAGATCTTGTTGTTTAGTCATATTAAAAATTTATCATCGAATAGAATATTGTTCTCAAACATAAAATATTGAATAATGGCCACCAATTACAAGTAATTAATTGGGTAGTTAAACTAATGGGGTCATAGGTTAAAATATCTATATCTTGATCCATTTATATTAGAACAATTCCAAAACCAAATTTTAAGGAATCAAGTAAACTTCAAATATATACCAAATATTTTCAAATATAAATATTGGATAAATAATAAATATTTTATTTAGCCCTATGAATTATTCACAAGACTTCCTTATCCATATGAAATTCACTCCATTCTTAGAAATACTACCCATTAGTGATACCAAATAGGAGAATTAATGTATGTAAAATTTGTTATACCCAACTAAACTATGGAATCTCATAATATAAAACAAATTTATGCTATGTTCCCAATATATCATAGCCTCTACCCTCATCTGGCCAAAATGAAATCCACCCTTATAGATCACCTTCCCAATGTACCATACCTAATTGACCCTAATGTGAATCCTAGTGATCATACTCAAATCCAATGTTCATGATGTGTAGTCTATAGAACCTAAATGTGTCTTTATTGAATCTCAAATGTCCATGTGTATATGAGGATATAATTCGTAAACTCTATAATTAATGAGTTGAGATATTGTTGGAAAATCTTTTTCATGGGATCTATAAACACTACTTGTTCATTTTTAAAACTAATAACCATAAATTGATACTCATGAAGTCTATATATACGCTTTTACATTCTCATATGAATATCCCCGTACAAGATATAAATATAGTTGTAGATTGGTCATAGGTCAATCTTGGTGAACAAGAAGTCTCCTAAAAATTGATATTCAACTCAAAGATCATCGATAGTGGATAAATATTCTTCATAGTCTCGTATGTAATAATCTTGATGTCGAAAAAAAAGAATAATAAAGCATATATTCATATAAAACAAAACTGAAACATAGTTGGGTGATGTTCATAATCTAATAAAATCCATTGCCTCATAACCCTCAAGATGTAACTTATGTTCCTTTAACTCATATGAATATATATGAGATTGATATATAAATATTGTTTATGACCATAACACACAATTTTTCTAAAAATCAATTCCACCGTTAGGAGGGAGTCATTTAAAATCATCATATATGACATCCTTCTAGAGGTACACTACAATTGAAATATTTATTTAATATGTATTCAATATAAAAGATTAAATTTTTCCTTGGACAGGTCCCATTATACATGCTATAACAACTCATTCCATATTGAATAAAACATTTCCCCTTAGATGTAGTAAATGACAATCATCTCTAAAATCAGTCGATGTGCACTTTATAACCGGTCAACTAGTCAATGATGAAAATGAAATCTAAAATAATAATATCAAGAGTAATAATGTACCACATATTTATAGAGATTGAAAACAAAACTAGAAATTCAGGATATATATTTGGATGATAAACTTTTATCCTAAAAGAAGAATCGAGATATAACATCAAAAATAGTGACTTGACTATTAGTCACATAAATCCAAAACATAAGAATATATAATTCAGTTGAAATATCATGATTCGAAAATTGAGAATGATATCCTAGAATTAATAAACATTTCATTCCAGATAATCTATGGTACCTCTTCACTATGAGAAGTGACCAATTCCATGATATAAACTATACCTGAATCAGATGCACAAGACTTCCGTTAAGGTGATAACTCACCTAGGTCACCAATGATTGTACAATCACATTTTACTAAAATGGATAATTTACATTTTTTGGTTGTCTTCCATTTTTTCCCTGCACCCCAGAATGATATTGTCTTCATTACCCTCAAATAAAACATATAAGGATGTCCCATTCTACCACATTGAAGAATATTTTACTAGGTCCGTAGACATATTTGGTGATGTGGTCCATATTAAAATCATTGGTGGAAATAATCATCCCATAGAAGGGGAATGCGAAACAATCTATAAAAAAAAGACTTCAATATACATACTATGACTCTTCATCCATTTTATTTTGACAAAAATACAGCCACCCACTATATCCTTAGAGAACCCACTCATTGTACTAGTGAATGTTGAAGGAAAATCATTAGATTTTTCATCCAACAACCCCATAACAATATTCATGGCCTTGCAAAAGGCCTCTAGATATGTCTTTATTTCACTTCTTCAAAACAAATATATCAACTCCTATTCAACGGAGATCTCAAACATTTGGTCAATTGACACCTCATCATGGCCAAAACTCGAGAGAATGGAAGAAACAATATGAATTGAGTACATTAAGATTATACAAACTTTAGTACATGTTGAATCTAAATAATCTCTAGAATATATTATATTTTTTGCATACATAGGGAGAATTAATTGAGGCATATGCCCTTGAAGGTCACCCATTTGAGACTCGGACGTCTTCCCACCAAGTTCATCACCATATGCTACCACATAGTGGGCCCATAAAGTATAAAAGTAATAATTATTAGTCCCCTTGGGACTCCAGTAAATCAAATAACAACATGAAGATTTGAATCAATTACATACTATCCTAACAGACTATAGATCCCTAGAAGGAGTGAGGATGGAGGGATTGGTAGTCCTAATCCTAATCAGCCATTGTCCTAAGAGATCCACTTATATGAACAAGAACTAATATAAAGGATCCTGGTTGTTTCATGTCTATCGAATGAACCACTATGGTAGGTACATGATCTTTCTTAGATGTATCCTCTAATATATTAGTTGATAAATCATAGATCTTCTCACTTATATGATAATTTTAATGTTCTTTTATCGATATTCCCCTCCAACTTCTTCTAGGAGATGTTTTTTGTATATCTTAATATATTCCCAAAACATCTATAATACATTATATATTATAAAAAAGAACAATTTTATATTTAATGATTAGTTATATATAAAAAAATCATTCTGGGATCCTAATAACAATAAGAAGGAAAGACCTTTATTGTACTACCCTGTTTTCAAGACTAGATCTCCATACCTTCACATTTGTCGTAGACTTATACATATAAAGACAAGAATGAACACATTATAATTATCTAAATGAAAAATCAATGTATCATAGTACCACAAATCACATATAATGTAATTTTATTTAATGAAAAACATTGTGTAAAAACAAATATATACATATATATATATATATATATGAAATGTGATCCTACATTCCTAGTAATGATTCATGAACACACCCAAATTCCAAAAAATGTGACATCAAAACATAGTCATGGTTAGTATAAAAATATAATGCCACAATAACAAAATTTGTTCAATTTTTTAAAACTCAAAGTTCTATTTCATAAGATATACCTATGAACCTAAATGAATATCTTACACATGTTGTATAAATGATAACTACTTTTATATTAACAAAAATATATTCCTAATTAATAGAAACTGAAAAAATCTTCTGATACAACTTTTTAAAACCAAGAGACTACATTACTCAGCCTAGATAATCTGATTCATGTAGGGGAATTAAAAAAACCATAATTGTGCTCTTCTAAAATATTGGAAATTTTTTCTATAAAGAATCTATTATGTATAAATACAATCTCTACAACTAGTGTGAAGTTCAATGTAACTTCACAAGGGTCGGCCCAACTCAATCAACTAGAAGGTTCAATGTGAAAATTTGAATCTTTTTCCTAATTTCAAATCAATATTTGATGATATAGAGCCACCAAATCATGAACTAGTGATAATGAATCATTATACTAAAATAAGAAATTTTTTTTATCTCAACCACAATTATATCGTGAGAAAATCATTCATTAACAATGTAAATCATACAATGATTGAAGATGTGGGTGAATAGATACATAGATAAAATGGAAATAATTAACCAAATTCGTCATTTTAGGGGCTCAACTAGTGTCCTAGTCTCTAAAACTATCGACTTAATAATAAAATATATTTTCCACCATTATTTTTAAGAATTAGATTCAATGTTAATATGGAACTTATTATAACTTTGACCATGAGAGGAATATCATATAAAGAGTGGATTTTTCATACCCTAAAAAATTAGTGGAACTACCTATAAATATCCCTTAATCATATCAATTTTAAATTATAAATGGCCCCATGTTCTCGGAACAAGTTGTAAAAATCATAGAGATAGTAGTATTGGAGGAGGACCAATTCCCAACTGACTAAAAACTCCACTTATTTAACCATATACATCTATCGTAAAACGAGATCCTATAGGGTGACCCTATCCACCAATAATAATCTTTTGATATTAATGCATTCTATAAAATTAAGGTTCTTTCAAGGAACCACTACAACTAGAATCATCATATTCGTTGAGATGATAATTCTAATATATATGTTTTCAAACTCATTAAGTGTAAAAAGGATTTCATGCCATATATTTCAATCCATTGTACGACACATATATCTATAATCTCTATTAAATGTTTCATGAATTATTTTGTTTCAAATAATATGATCTCATGAACTATTTTTCAAATCTAATTCTAATATTTCATCTCTAGTGAATGATGGACCATCTCTAGTACCTAAACATTTCTCTAAAAGGGATCTATTCATCATTAATTATCTCTATAATTTTTTAATGGGGATTTTTATTCCTAGAGTAAGACCCATATCTTAAAAAACCCCCTTATAACCCACTCTCAAACTTTTAGGATAATTTTTTACAACATGAATTTCATAAAATAAAATCATTTTGTATCTATTAACTATTTCACATACTCAATCATGGACATGATTCCCTATGTGAGTCTTAAAATTTTCAAAACTCATTCGATCCTTAAAAATAGGGTCAAATATAACATAAACATTTGTATTAAAACTAGCATACAAAATGTTAATACCTGAACCATAAACCATGTATGGTATAAAAATAACTCATCCAAAATCAAACATATCACAAAACCGTAAATACAATATGGGATATTTTTATCATAAGAAATTAACTTCATACAAGGGTAAAATTTATCAAAGGATGTTGAAATAGGTGAAATCAAATCTATTTGAGAGAAATATCTCTTTCTATTTTGAAATCATTTAAGAGTTACATAATTATAAAGAAAACATTTTTTATTAAAATATTCTTATAAGAATGTAAGGGACTCTTGGATGATGTTATAATGGCGGAAAATAGCCAAACCCTCCGTATATAAAAAAATAAATTCCTTCCTTAATTTTGATGAAAATGATATAGAGTTATTTTTTTGGAAAGAGACAGAAAGACTCCTTTATAAACATCTTATATATGTCAAAAAAAGGGTATAAATGACTTTAACCCATAGTCTATAATATATTTATAGTGTTTTTAAATAATATGTTTAGAAACATGGATGTGTATGATAAAGAGGTCCTAGTAGATAATTACGTGTAAACAACATCAGATAATGAAGAGATTATAGAATTAACCCTTACCTTGTACTTTTACTTGGTCAGGGGTAGGTTAACCTCTTGTATAATTGTAAAATAATTCTTATTAAATTATATAAGATCATATACATTAGTATGATATCATATATGATGTTTTAACATTACTTTGTTAATAATATCTTAGTACTGTCATCGTTTCGGGTGTTAACTAATTCGTTTTCCATTATATGCATTGTTAGGTAAGTAATGTTTTTTATGGATAGGATGTATCTTATTCATATTCAGAATTATATTAAGTATTTATACATTATTTTTAATCATCTAATCAAAATTAGTTTTGAATGGATACGATGGGGAATGAATCTTATAGCGTTCGTGGAGACCGTAATCCATACGTAGTCAGGAGTGACAATATAATTACTGTGATGAAAAAATAATATATAATTTGATGGTATATCATTTAGAAAAAATAATTATCATGTTATATTTATTATTTACATAAATTACAAGTAATTATTATACCCATCCAAAAAATAATGTATTGAATAATAATTACACCACAACATGGAGATGGTAAGTCGTACATATATCATAAAATGGAAAACTACAACAAAATTGATTCCATAGGCAACACTGAGATATCATAGAATATCCCTATAGGTGATTCATAATATAATTGTTCTCATCTTGGAAAAAATAAAACATAGAAAGAGGTTATCTCAGATGATCATTAAAGATAAAAATATAGTGGAGACTTTCATAAATAAACAGAAACATTTATGGCAATGTATAAAACTAAAACAGAAGCCTTTTAAACATTAAAATCAGCATAATATGTCAAATATAAAATCAAAATAATGACATTTACATAATCACATGGATATTCTAATAGTCTAATAATCACATGTAATATCAATAGAAACTTTCATAATGATGGAATGTGTAATGCCATACTTCATAACCATAGAGTCAAGGCCTTCTTCTAAGACTAAAAATAAGATTTTTTCAAGGCCTTGATCCAAGACACTAGTTTTTCTCAGGAGTCCTACCAATTCATCGAGATGGTATAGCGGGCACCACCTATCACTAACTATGTCCAATGCATTCCTCATATGAAAAAGGTTTAATCATAACATAAACATTATCATTAAAACTACAATACAAATTTTCAATACTTTGTCCATAAACCATGAATGGTGTAAAAATAACACATCCATATTCAAACATATCACAGAACCTTCATTACAATATGGAATTTTTGAATCTTAATAAATTTACTTTAAATAAACATAAAATCAATAAAAGCATGTTGACATAGGTGAAATCAAAACCTTTTTTAGGGAAATATCTCTTTCTATTTTGAAATGATTGAAGAAAAAAATTTATTTTGGAGATATTTTTTTATTCTTTTAAGGGAAGCTTCAATGATGTTATAATAGGGGAAAATAGTTGCACCCACCGTATATAAAAAAATCCATTCTTACCTTAATTTTGTCGAAAAGTTTATAAATGACCATGTTTGGAAATCGACGGAAAGGTTCCTTTATAAACATTTAATAAAAGACAAACAAGGGTAAAAATTACTTTAACCCATATTCTATGAAATAGTAAAAATGTTTTGAAACACTTTTTTAAGAAACATGGATGTGGATGATAAAAAGGCCACAATGGATAATCACGTATACACAACCCTTGATAATAAAGAGATTGTGAAATTCATCTTTACCTTGTGCATTTCTTTGGTCGAGGGTATGTTAAACTCTTGTATAATGGTGAAATAATTGTTATTAAATTATTCAAAATTCATATAAATTAATATGATATCATATATGATCTTTTAACATTGCTTTGTTAATAATATCTTAGTATTATCATCGTTTCGGGTTTTAACAGATTTGTTTTCATTTATATGCTTTGTTACGTAAGTAATTTTTGTTATGGATAGGAGTTATCTATTAATATTAATAATTATATTAAGTCTTTAAACATTATTTTTAATCATTTAATGAAAATTAGACTTGAATGGATATGATGGGGAATGAATCTCATCGCATTCGTGGAGACGGTAATCCGTACGTACGCACGGGCGACAATATCATTCTTTTGATATTAAAATAATATATAATTGTATGGTATATTATATATATAGAATCATTATCATTTTATATTTATTATTTAACTTAATTAAACATCATTATTATACACATCCGAATAATAATGTATTGAATAACAATTACACCATGACGTGGTGACGGTAAGCCATACAGACGCACGTGTGGTGAAATGTCATTCAAGGGATGGATAGAATATGGAATATTGTTGTACCATATTTATAATAACATCACAATATATATAATCTACTGTAGTTATTATTTTATTGTGTAAACAACAATGAAAGTGGAAGTGGACGATGAAGAGAACTTGAAAGAGTTGATGACATGTTTTCCTCTTCTCCGTGTTCTTCCTTTTGATTTGATCAAAAGAGCTCCTTAGGATGGTTTTATAACTAAAATAATCACTCTATGATAAAATTAGGACATATAAAAGGGTATTTTGGTAGGTTTGGATGAGCCAAAAGGCTTTGAATGTGTGAATTTGAGGGAAGGGGGGTGACCTTTTGTAAGAGGGGTAAGGGGAACCTTAGGAAAAGATTGAAATATTGTTTTATAATAAAATCATTTTCGGATTATAATGGCTCCAAAATTAATTATTTAAAGTCTATGGTGGGAATAGGTCGAAAAACACTCAACCAATATGTTTTATATAGGTTTGCCTCCCTATATTAACCTTATGATGTAGATTTAACTCTTAGTTAAATTGTTTTACATTGACCATGTCTCATTGTATTTTTATATTGTTTTCTTAATAATCATACTATAAACATCCAAGAGAAACCCAAGTGCTTCATTAATTACCAATAAAATTGAATTTATGCACTTATTCTGACCATTATATTTTTATGAATAGAATTATAATTAATAATATAATATTTGTTTTAAAAACACTTTTATGACATTTTTTACATTATTTAATAACGGATTTTTTTCAAAGTCCTAACAACATAATCACTTAGAACTAAATAAATTTAATAAACCCTAACATTTCATATTCAATTATAAAAAAATTTATGGCATCAAAACATCAAAATTATTTTTTAGTATTTAAAATATCATTTATTTGATTATTTCATTAATAAGGAAAATATTGCATCATTATTGTGTCATATATAAATATATTTATTTTATGTTGAAATATTTTAAATAACCTATATTGAGGTAGGAAATATTTTTATATTTATAATGACTATTTATTGTCGAATACATTAATTATATAACCTCGTATAAAAATTGTTTTAATAAAAGATATCTTCTTCTATTTTTTTGTCTTTACATTAGATTACTTAATATAAAATATCATTATCACTCCCATGTGGCTCCATGGGGTCCCAGAATCGACCCTAGTATTCCCATGGTCGGACATGTGTCATCTAATAGTGTTAGGATATGTGTTTTGGAAGTTTTATGTTATTATAATATTAATTTTTAACCTTATTTACTGGATTTACCCCTTTAACCACGGTAAATAAAATATTTACTGACGTAAATATTCCTAATGTTTAAAAAATTAATCATACCTATTTACACAAATTGGGTCTCCTAATTCCAAATATTGAATCAATTTTCCAAATTCAAAACATATAAGTTGTATAAATTAATTTAAAATTAAATCTCATTGTCAAAACGAAAAGCGTGTTTTTATGAAATAATAACTATCAAAAGCTTGACAGTTGTTTATGTTAAATTTAAATGTAAAATTACTTATAATGTACTAAATTTTATTAAATAATAAATATATAATCTAATTAAACATTCAATACATCCAAATTCATAATTTATCAATATTAATTATTTCGATTAAAAAAGAGTTTTTTAATTAAAATTTAGTAATTATAACTATTCATCAAAATATGAATGTTATAAAAAAAGAGCCAAAAATTTATCTGAACATAATTTTTATGTCTCTATTCTAAATAAGATGTTTATTTTGTGAAATTTCATATATTAAAGTGTCAAATATTGGATTTTAAATGGGTTCTCTATTTAAAGGCTGTAAAATAGCTTTTTAAAAAAATACATATTTTATCTGAAAAAATTTATTTGTTCTTACATTATGTCTAAGAAAATCATAATATGGGTAATAAAATTATAAGTATTATATAAAATTCAAATTTTAGTTATTACTATTCATAGCAACCTTTGAACGGCTAGTTTGGTAAGTCGTTGTGCGCTTGAACTCGGTGATGCATGTAGTGAAACTTATTGAATTACTTTGAATAAATAACATACTATGAAATCTTAGGGTGTTACATTCTACGCTCTTTCAATAAATTCCATCATCAAAATTTTAAATTGTTCTTCAAAAATAAATGTTTAAAAATAGAAAATAACTTTTTAGAAAAACCCACATCAGATATTGGGTTAATAAAATTTTGTCTTAATAGAGGAAAAGGGAAATTAAAGGGTCACTACAAAATTACGATCTTGATTAGGATAACATCGGTGGGATTTAGAGACACATAATTGGAGGAAAGACATAAATATTTATAGGGCGTGATTGACATCATCAATCACAAACAAATGGAAAATTGAAGGCCTTAGATCGATATATCTATGATGATTTAAAATACCATCAGTTCAACAAATCATAAGGTATTACGATAACACATTTTTTTATTTTAATATCCCTTACCTAATGTTTAAGAATTAATTTACCCATAGAATACGACATGAAATAACTATATATATATATACTTGACTTGTATAGTTACATCCATCAACAAATTTTAACCACAAACTCATCTATGACTCCAAAATATTTTAAAAATATTCTATTTATCCTAACCGTATAGGGTTCCAAAAAAATGAATTTATAATTCACCTATTAATCACTTTAAAAACCTAGATTTTTCAATCCAGCGACTTCACGTAGTCCAGTGGTAGGCGATAAATCCCAACCCCACTATGGTTGTGGGTTTGATTCCCAGTGCTTTGTACGACGCGACAGATAATCACATGGCCTTCATCTTGTCATTTTTATAACAATCCAAAAATAACCTTAACAACAATATCCAATTTCATACATAATCTATTCACACCTTTATACGTATCCAAAATAATTTAATCCAAACTCACAGTCCAAAATTTATATGTAAGTTAAACACAATGAAGATATTGTTTCCACGTAATGACATGTGAACACCTTCATCAGCTATTATTTTAAAAAATGGTAACACAATTAACTATCCTATACCCGTATTGATGAAATTCATTATCCCTTACTCCTTATATAATACTGGATATACTCCATATATAAAAAAATGTTGTAAAATCCATCAATGATGGAGTATACAAATCATTATCCTATTTCAAGGTAGTCAATAATATCCAATATAATTTATCCAAATCAACCATCTCTTATTCCAAAATCACTACCTCAGTATTAAGACCATATTATGGTTTACCTTTCCTTCAACCATTTATTTTCCGAAGAAAATTAACCTGTTATTGAGTCACATTTCTTGTTTCCACAAAATCTCAAGTCCTTAAAGAAATAGTACTGTATTAAAATCCTTATATACTCCATAATTACTATAACCAATACATCATTGATACAATACAAAAATGACAAAATTAATTTATAACAACAAAATAACTCTTTATCATTCCTCTTGATCTTCGGTAGTATCATAATTATATTATTATCCAATACCATCATGTGGGCTATACTCTGATTATTTGGACATTGATTCACATAGTGTCTCTGTTGGGCGGAGAAAGAAAGGAGTGATGGCAAGAGGGGGGGTGAATTGCCTTTTAAAAATTAATTAATAATTTAAAATCAAAGTGAAAGTGCAGCAGAAATAAAAGAGGCAAGACACACAACTTGATAACGGAGTTCAGCATAAACCCAAGCCTACGTCTCCGCTCCCAACTCAACCGTTGAGAGATTTACTACAGCTTACTTTTTAATGGTTTTTGCAAGAAACCCACTAGACATTAAGGTTAGTCTAGAACCTATTACAGCTTGCTTTTAATGGTTATGCAAGAACCCACTTGCTTTCAATGGTTGAGAAAGAACCCACTAGCCTTCTTACAGGTGAAGGCTAGCTCACCTATGACTCAAGCCTTTTAAAGGGAAGGCTTAACTAACCTCTTCACACCTTGAAGGTGGTGTGAAAACCAAAATGGAAGGAGGATGAGGGAAATGGATGGGGTTTGTAGGCACAAACCCAAAATGATGCTCAAAATGATAAAACAATGAAAAACCGTAATGGGGGAAGCCTTGGGCGCCAATGGATTGATTGGAGTTGATGAAGGGCGCTCCCAAGCTTCTTTGGTGGTGCTCCTTGGATGTGGAAGTGAGTTGGAGCAATTGAGGGTTCCTTGGAGGAATGCAGTGGAGGTTCGCCAAATGATCAAAAATGTGTCCGTGGGCTTCCTTGAGTTTCTGGGGCTTCCTAGTCCTTTATTTATAGAGGGGGAACCCTCAAATGGCCTTTCGGGGTCTTCGGAGCCGTTGGAGAGGTCTTCGGAGCCGTTGGGAGTCAAGTGGACAAGACTGGTCAAAGCCCAATGGCTAGTTTGACTGCCTCCACCGGCTGACCGGTGCTAGGCCACCGGTTGGCCGGTGCTTTGAAAATGGGAGAGGGCTCGGGCTCAGGCTCCACCGGCTGGCTGGTGAGGAGGCCACCGGTTGGCCGGTGCTGAGGCAGTGGCTGACACTGTTCTGGCTGGGTGCCACCTGCTGGCCACTGGTGTGACACCGGTTGGCCGGTGGTCTGGACAGAAGGATGCCTTCTGTCCAGGCTCCATCGGCTGGCCGGTGGTCTTCCACCGGTTGGCCGGTGGACTGAAAATCAGTCCACTTTTGCTTTCAGCCTTCTTTCCCCAATTCCTTGGCAATCTGAAATTATGTCTATCAACCAAAAACACTTAAAAAATATTAGATAAATAAGAGAGTGATTGTGATCATGAAAATTAAACCACGAGGGGTACGAGAGGTACAACAATCTCCCCCTATTTTGATGATCACAATCACCAAAACAAGCAATATAAAAGACTAAAATGAAAGGCATGCTTTAAAGGTTAAATTGAAAAGTAAAGCAAAGCATGAGAGAAAGATTTCTCCCCCAATCAACCAAGAATTTCTCCCCCTTTGTGATTATCAAAATAGCACGGGGCATAAAACTTGATTGAGGGAAACGTTGAAAAACAATATAGAGATTTTAAATCAATTGAAATTTTTGAGATTTGAATTGAATGTTTTGAATTGAAAATTTTGAATTGAGAATTTTGAATTGAAAGTTTTGAATTGAAAATTGAAAATTTTGAATTGAAAATGACAAAAGGCTTAAACAATCCTAACTCCCCCTAAATAAAAACAACAAATCACCGGGGAGAGGTTTTTGGAACCGAGACAAATTTTGGTCCGGTGAGACTCGCTAAAAGGGATTTTTCAATCCACACTTGTCTAGTGGCAGGTCTTCTACTATAAAAATCATCGTTAAAGAAAATGGTTTTGGGCCTTCTATATCGGGAATTTTTTCAATCGCACTCATAAATTAAGTGCCCGGGTTTTTTGCAATAATTACAAAATTTAAATTGAGAGCT
Organism: Viscum album; assembly: GCA_963277665.1. Lineage (NCBI taxonomy): Eukaryota > Viridiplantae > Streptophyta > Magnoliopsida > Santalales > Viscaceae > Viscum > Viscum album. The sequence continues at coordinate 1,349,114,590 of OY728147.1, read as the reverse complement.
CCCCCTTACAAAAATAGCTGGAGCATGGGAAGAGGAAGCTTGCTTGGAATAGCCAAGCCCTTGGGTGGTTCTAGATATGCATTGGGAACCTAGTAATGTGGTCAAATTTTGTTCCCCTTGGGTGAACTTGGCTAGGGATTCCCTTAAATCCTTGATTGTGGATTCCATAGAATTGACATCGGGAAGGTTTTGGACCTTGAGGGACAACTCCTCCTTTTCTTTGAGAAGTTGTTCCTTTTCGGAAGAAAGTTTTTTGAAATTCTATTTTAAAGAAACAAATTTGGAAGAAATTTCGTGAAAACCTTCCTCCAATTGATCTCTAGAATATTGGAGATCCTCATATGATAGACGATTGAAAGAATTTGAATAACTAGAGGATGAGGAGTCGGAATATGTTACCTCATGAAATGTCATTAGGCATTTTTTACCATTGTCACTTGAGGAGGAGGAGGAGGAGGATGTGGAACTATCACTCCATGTGGCCTTGAATGCCTTCTTCTTTTCCTTTTGCTTGGCCTTTTTCTTGTTGAGTGGACAATCGGGCTTGTAATGGCCTTTCTTGCCACACCCATAACATTTTACCTCAGGCTCGGATTTTTCGTTGGGTTGAGCCTTGCGGGATCTATTCTTCTTGTGTTTCTTCATGAATTTGTGCATCTTGCAGGCAAGATTCTCCATTTCGGAATCGCCGCTTGAAGAGGAAGATGATGAGGAGGAGGAGCTTCCTTCTTTTTGAGCTTTGAAGGCGATGTTCTTTGGAGTTTTGATTGGTTTTCCTTCCTTTTCACCTTGCCTCCTCATCGTAATCTCGTAGGTCATAAGTGATCCAATGAGTTCTTCGACCGGCATATTCTTGATGTCTTTTGCTTCTTGAATTGCCATCACCTTCGGTGCCCATGAGCTTGGTAAGATCCAAAGGATCTTTTTGACCATCGTCTCTGCAGAAACATCATCACCAAGAGATTTTCTACCATTGCAAACGTCAGTAAAGAGAGTAAACATATCAGAAATATTTTCAGATGGATGCATGGTAAACGACTCAAAATCTTGACGATACATATCCAATCGAGTATCCTTAACTTTGTTGGTCCCCTCATGGGTAACCTCCAATAGTTTCCAGATTTCATGTGAAGAGGTACATGTTGAAACTCGATTGAATTCATTACGATCAAGGCCATAATGAAGAGTGTTCATGGCTTTGCCATCATGCTCGAAATTTTTAATGTCGGCTTGAGTCTATTTGGATTCATCGAGAGAAGAAACTAAATAACCATGCATGAAAATTTTATAAATGGAATATCCAATACTTCTAAGAAAAGTGGTCTTGCGGGTTTTCCAATAATTATAGTCGGTTCCATCAATGAATGGAGCACGACCCAAAGAATAACCTTCGGGGGTGAAAGACATTGAAGCCATCACAATGGATCTTGAATTTGAAACCGGTTAGGGTATTACTCAAATTTTCCTCTGATACCAATTGTTGGGCGGATAAAGAAAGGAGTGATGGAAAGAGGGGGGGTGAATTGCCTTTTAAAAATTAATTAACAATTTAAAATCAAAGTGAAAGTGCAGCGGAAATAAAAGAGGCAAGACACACAACTTGATAACAGAGATCAGCTTAAACCCAAGCCTACGTCTCTGCTCCCAACTCAACCGTTGAGAGATTTACTACCGCTTGCTTTTTAATGGTTTTAGCAAGAAACTCACTAGACTTTAAGGTTAGGCTAGAACCTATTACAGCTTGCTTTTAATGGTTATGCCAGAACCCACTTGCTTTCAATGGTTTAGCAAGAACCCACTAGCCTTCTTACAGGTGAAGGCTAGCTCACCTATGACTCAAGCCTTTTAAAGGGAAGGCTTGACTAACCTCTTCACACCTTGAAGGTGGTGTGAAAACCCAAATGGAAGGAGGGTGAGAGAAATGGATGGGGTTTGTAGGCACAAACCCAAAATGATGCTCAAAATGATAAAACAATGAAAAACCGTAATGGGGGGAGCCTTGGGTGCCAATGGATTGATTGGAGTTGATGAAGGGCGCTCCCAAGCTTCTTTGGTGGTGCTCCTTGGATGTGGAAGTGAGTTGGAGCAATTGAGGGTTCCTTGGAGGAATGCGCCGGAGGTTCGCCAAATGATCAAAAATAAGTCCGTGGGCTTCCTTGAGTTTCTGGGGCTTCCTAGTCCTTTATTTATAGAGGGGGAACCCTCAAATGGCCTTTGGGGGTCTTCAGAGCCGTTGGAGAGGTCTTCAGAGCCGTTGGGAGTCAAGTGGACAAGCCTGGTCAAAGCCCAACTGCTAGTTTGACTGGCTCCACCGGCTGACCGGTGTTAGGCCACCAGTTGGCTGGTGCTTTGAAAATGGGAGAGGGCTCGGGCTCAGGCTCCACCAGCTGGCCGGTGAGGAGGCCACCGGTTGGCCGGTGCTGAGGCAGTGGCTGACACTGTTCTGGCTAGGTGCCACCGGCTGGCCGCTGGTGTGACACCGGTTGGCCGGTGGTCTGGACAGAAGGATGCCTTCTGTCCAGGCTCCATCAGCTGGCCGGTGGTCTTCCACCGGTTGGCCGGTGGACTGAAAATCAGTCCACTTTTGCTTTCAGCCTTCTTGCCCCAATTCCTTGGCAATCTGAAATTATGCCTATCATCCAAAAACACTTAAAACAATATTAGATAAATAAGAGTGTTATTGTGATCATGAAAATTAAACCACGAGGGGTACGAGAGGTACAACAGTATCAACTCCTTGAAGATGATGCATTGTTCATTTGATACATTCTTCTTACCCATGAAATCACGTACATGCTGTCCATTTTCTACACACTTATAACAAACTCTCATTCCCATCAAGCATTTACAATGATGATTCATTCCACAGTTATCACATATGGGAAAATCCTTCTTTCTTATATTCCCTTTATCTATCTTTCCCTTTAATATCTTTTTCTTCTCTGGATTCCCTTCAAATCCATAGGACTCACAAAATTCATTTCGCATCATATTTACAAATGATACTATAACTTCGCATAATTATAACACGTGGGAGACTATTTTCTTTCAAAATGTTTGATTGACACCCTGAAATATATTATCGTTCTTACACTTCAGATCATGCCTATTATGGAGGTCTCATTACATCTTTTGGATGCCATTTCTAAAAAATGGCATATACTAGGTTAGTTTATGAGTCGCAATGCATAATTCCATACATGTGAAATATCTAACATAAATTGAAATGATTATGCATCTAATCTATAATCAAAAAATGTTTTATTTTTAGGATGTATTTAATCATAAATAATTCATCATGGATTGTAATGATAAGTGAAATATTCTAATCATATCCCCCAAGAGTGTCTTAACCAGGAGTGCAACAAGGCCCGGTGTCATGCACTAGGATACCTCGGGTCAAGCCCAAAACTCCTTGTTGGTGTATTCACCCCTAGGTACAACTATGCTAGATCCACCTCTACCTTCATGTATCCAGCAATGGATGTACTTCTTGGAAAATACACAAAATATCTATATTACCAAAATTCTAGGATGTTCTTCTATACTAATCCACAATGTATATTTTTGGGTAATGTTCTCTAATAAGAGATTATATAAATATATTTCCAAGGTTGTTGTTAAACTTCCTCAGATAGCAACTATAACGCCCCGAACCTAGTTACCCAGATCTGGTGTATTATTTTAATACAGTGTATGAGTATTTTTATCCCATACACAACCCAAAACATACTTGTCTAACACATTCATCTTAAGAATAGGTTGAAATATAACATAAAAATTCATATTAAAACTAAAATACAAAATTCCACTACTTGATCCATAAACCCTGAATGGGATAAAAAAACTCATACACTCTCCAACATATCAGAAAACCATAAATACAATATGTAAGATTTGTATCATAATAAATTAACTTCAAAAAAGTGTAAAATTTATCAATTGATGTTCACATAGATGAAATGAAAACTATTTGTGAGAAATATCACTTTCTATTTTTAAATCATTTAAGAGTCGCATAATTATAAAAGAAACATTTATTTTAAAAATATTCTTATAATCATGTATGGGATTCTTCGACGATGTTATGACAGCGGAAAATAGCCGCACCCACTGTATATTAAAAAAATAAAATTTTTAACTTAATTTTTTCGAAAATGTTATAAAGGACCTTGTTTTGGAAAGTGACGGAAAGATTTCTTTATAAACATCTTATAAACGTAAAAAATGGATAAATGACATTAACCCATAGTCTATAAAATATTAAAATTCATTGAAATAAAATTTTAAGAAGCATGGATGTGGATGATAATGACGTCCCAGTAGATAATTACATATAAACAACCTCGGATAATGAAGAGATTGTACAATTAACCTATACATTGTAATTGTCCTTGGTCTAGGGTAGGTTAACCTCCTATATAATTTTGAAATAATTGTTATTAGATTATTCAAAAATTATATATTTTAATATGATATCATGTATGATCTTTTAACATTCCATTATAAATAATATCTTAGACTTATCGTTGTTTCAGGTGTAAACTGATTCGTTTAACATTATATGCTTTGTTATGTAAGTAATGTTTGTTATAGATAAGATGTATCTTATTCACATTCCAAATTTTATTAAGTCTTTAAATCTTATTTTTAATCATCAAATGAAAATTAGTCTTGAATGTATATGATGGGAAATGAATCTAATCGCGTTAGTGGGGATGGTAATTAGTACGTACGCACGAGCGGCAATATCATTATTTTGATATTAAGATAATATATAATTGGATGATATATCATATATATTGAATCATTGTCATGTTATAATTATTATTGAAATCAATTTCAGATCATTATTATACCCATCCAAATAATAATGTATTGAATAACAACTACACCAAGATGTGGAGACGGTATACCGTACATAATCATAAAATAAAAAACTACAAAAATATTTTTACCATAGACAACAATGAGATCCCATTGAATATCCCTGCAGGTCATTCTTAATATACTTATTCGCACCCTGGTAAAAATAAAACATCGAAAGGGGTGATCTCTGATTCTCATTAAAGACGAAAATACAGTGGAAACATTCATAAATAAACATAAACATTTAAGGAAATGTATAAGACTAAAACAAAATCCTTTTAAATATGAACATCAGCATAATTTTATGAGGATAAAATAAAAATAATTCCCTTTACTTACTAACATGGATTTTCTACTTGACGAATAATCACATTCAATATCCATAGCCAATTTCATAATAATGGAATGCATAATGTCACAATTCATAACCACATAGTCAAGGCCTTGTTCCATGACTACAAATAATATTTTGTGAAGGAATTTTTCCAAGACACAATTTTTTCTCATGAGACCTATCAATGCATCTAGGAGCTATAGTGGGCTCTACCCGTCACATACTAAGTCCAATGCATTCCTCATATGAAAAGGTTTAAACATAACATAAATATTCGTATTAAAATAACATATGAAATGTAAATACATTATCCATAAACCATGAATGGTGTAAAAATAACACATCCATAGTCAAAAATATCACAAACCCATTAATACAATATGGATGTTTTGTATCATAATAAATCAACTTCAAATAATCTTAAAATCCATCAAAGGATGTTGACATAGATGAAATAAAAACATTTTTTTAGAGAAATATCTCTTTCTATTTTGAAATCATTTAAAAAAACATTTATTTTGGAAATATTCTTGTAATATTTCATGGGATTATTTAGATGATGATATAATAGTGGAAAATAGTTGCACCCACTGAATAAAAAAAGACATTCATACCTTAATTTGGTCAAAAAGGTTATAAAGGACCTTGTCTGGAAAGCGACGGAATGATTCCTTTATACAAATAAAATAAAATCCAAACAAGTGTTTAAATGACATTAAACCATAGTATATTAAATATTTAGAATGTTTTGATATTAATTTTTACAAAACATGGATGTGGATGATAAAGAGGTACCATTAGACAATTGGGAATGAATCTCATCGCGTTCTTGGAGACGGTAATCCATACGTAGGAACGATAGGCAGTATCATTCTTTTGATATTCAATTTATTTATAATTGGATGTTATATCATATATAAACAATAATTATCATGTTATATTAATTATTTACACCAATTACAGATAATTATTATGCCCATCCAAATAATAATGTATTGAATAACAATTACACCAAGACGTGGAGACGGTAAGCCGTACGTACGCACGTACAGTGACATGTCATTCAAGGGGCAGATAGAATAATGCATATGGCTATACCATATTTATAATAACATACCATTATATATAATATACTCAAGTTATTGTTTTATAATGGACACCACAAAGAATGAGGAAGTGTATGTAGAATGAAACTTGAAAAAGTTAATGAAATATTTACCTCTTCTTCAGGTTCTTCATTTTCATTTGATCTAAAGGGCTTCTTAAGATGGCTTTAGGGGTAAATGAACGCCTCTAGGATGATGGGAGGATATTTGAGAGGGTATTTGGGCCGGGTTTGACCATCCAAAAGGCTTTAAGGTGTGATTTGAGGGAAGGGGGAGTGACCTTTTATAAGAGAGGTGAGGGGCACCTTAGGAAAAGATTGAAATATTATTTTGTTATAAAATCATTTTCGGTTTATAATGGCTGAAAAAATAATTTTTTAAATTCTAAGTTTGGTATGGATTAAAAAACACTCAACCAATAGGTTTTACACTAGTTTGGGTCACTATATTAACCTTATCTTTTAGATTTAACTCTTAGTTTAATAGTTAGACAATTACCATGTCTCATTGGATTTTTATATTATTTGGTTAATAAACTTACTATAAACTTCCAAGAGAACCCAGAGTAGTTAAATAATGACATATATAATATTATTTAAGACCTTTGGCTGAACCTTATATTTTTAGTAATAGAATACCAATTAATAATATAATATTTGTTTTAATAACACATTTATGTCAATTTTGACATTATTTGATAATTGATTTTTGTTAAAGTCTTAAAAACATCATCACATCAAAACAAATACATTTAATAAATCCTAACATGTCATAGTCACCAATAAATGATTTTTATGGCATCAAAACATAAAAATCATATTTATATTAGTATTTATAATAAAATTTATTTGATTGTTCCATTAATAAAGAAAATACTGAATAATTATTGTGTTATATATAAATATATTCATTTTATGTCTAAAAAATATAAATAAAATATCCTGAGGTAGGAAATCATTTTTTCTTTTTAATGAATATTTATAGTCGAATAAATCAATTATATATCCTTGTATAAATTTTTTTTTACTAAAAGATATTTTCATTAGTTATTTTTCTCTTTACATTAGATTATTTAATTTAAAATGTCATTATCACTCCCATTGGGCTAGATGGGGTCTCAAAATCAACCCAATTATGTCCATGGTCGTAAATGTATCATCCAATTGGGTTAGGATATGTGTTAGGGTAATTTAATATTATTATAATATTATTTTTTAACATTATTTACTGGATCTACCACTTTAACCACGGTAAATAAAATATTTATTGAAGTAAATATTCATAATGACTAAAAATAAAATTTACCTATTTTCACAATTTTGACCTCTTGATTACAAATATGGAATCCATTTTTCCAAATTCAAAAAACAGAAGTGGCAGAAATTAAAGAAATATTAATTTTCGTTGTCAAAATAAAAAGCGTGTTTTTATCAAATAATAACTATCAAAACATTGACACTTGTTTATGTGAAATTTAAATGGAAAATTAATTATAATGACCTAAATTGTATTAAATTATAGAAATATTATCTAATTATACTTCCAAAACATTCAAATACATAATTTATCACTATTAATTATTTCGATTAAAAAAGTGGGTTTTAAATGAAATTTTGTAATTTTCACTATTCATCAAAATATAAATGTTATTAGAAAAGTAAAAATAATATATCCAAAAAAAAGTTTTATTTCATGATTCTAAAGAAATATATTATTTTGACAAATTTTATATATAAAAGTGTTAAATATTTGATTTAAAAAGGGTTCACTATTAAAAGGCTGTAAAGATTCATTTTAAAAAAAATACTTCTTTTTTCTGAAAAGATGAATTTCTTCTTATGTTATGTCTCAGAATCACATAATATGGATTCTAAAATATTAAGTATTATATAATTTTCAAAATTTTGTTAACACTATTCATAACATCTTTTGAACAGCTAGTTTTGAATGTCATTGTGCGCTTGAACTTGGTGTTGCGTGTAGGGGATGTTATTGAATTAATTTGGAGAAATAAAGTAATATGAAATATTGGGGTGTTACATTCTACCCTAATTCAAATAATTATTTCTTATCTATTTGAAATTTTTCTTCTAAAATAAAAGGTTACAAATATAAAATACGTTTGCGAATAATCCACATCATAAATTTGGTTAGTAAATTATAATCTTAATAAGAGGAAAATGGAAATTAAAGGGTCACCACCAAATTATGATCTTGATTAGGAGAACATTGGTGGAAATTAAAGACACATAATTTAGGGGAAAACATAAATATTTATATGGAGTGATTGAGGTCATCAATCACAAACTAGTGTAAAATTGAGGGCCTCGAATCCCTCAATCTATGATGATTTAAAATACCATTAGTTCAACAAAACATAAGGTATTAGGATAACACATTATTGGTTTTAAAATCCCTTCCCTAATGTATAATAATTTATTTAACCATATAACAAGTGGAAAAAAATTTATATATATGTACTTGAAAAGTAGAGTTTCAACATTCAACTAATTCAAACCTCAAACTAATCATTCACTCCAAAAGATTTAAAAAATATATTCTATTTATCTTAAACTTATAGGGTTCCAAAAATAATAAATTAATAATTCACCTATCAGACCCTTTAAAAAAAGTAGATTATACAATCTAGAGATTTCCGGTAGTCTAGTGGTATGTTATAAATCCCAATCGCACTATAGTTGTCAGTTCAATTCCCACAGCTTTGTCCAACGCGACGGATTGTCACATGGTCTCTGTGTTGTCCTTTTTATAACAATACAAAAATAACCTTAACAATAATATCCAATTTCAATCATAATCCATTCCAACATTTAGACATATCCAAAATAATTCAATCCAAACTCACAATCCAAAATATATAAGAAAGTGAAACATAATAAAGATCATTTTTTCCAAATAATAACATGTGAACACCTACGTCGGGTATTATTTTAAAACGTGGTGACACCCTAGATTATCATATAATCATATTGATAACATTCATGGTCCCTTATTCCTCATAGAATACTGGATATACTCCCTATATCTAAAAATTTTGTAAACTCCAAAAATTATGGAACATACAAATCATTAATCAGTTTCAAGGTAGTCAAGAATATCCAATATAATTTATCCAAATAACCCATATCCTATTCTAAAATCAATACCTCAGTATCAAGACCATATTCTGGTTTAATTTTCTATCAAACATTTATTTTCCTAAAGAAATAACTTGCTTTTGAGGCACATTTCATTGATCCACACAATCTCATATCCTTAATGAAATACTACCACAGTAAAATCCTTATATACTCTATAATTATTATAACTAGTACATCATTGATACAATACTCAAATGACATTATTCGTTAATAACAAGATAAAAACTCTTAATCATTCCTCTTCATCTTCGGTAGCATCATAACATAATTAATATCCAATACCATCATTTGGGGTATACTCTGATTATTTGTACATTGATTCATGTAGTGTCCTAACTCCTTGAAGATGATGAATTTTATATTTGAAACTGTTTTCTTACCCTTACAATCACCTACATGGTGTTGTTTTTCTCCACAGTTATAAAAAACTTCCATTCCATTAAAGGATTTACCATGTTCATTCATTCCATAGTTATCACATATGGGATAATCCTTCTTTCCCTTATTCCCTTTATCCAACTTTCCCTCTACCATCATTTTCTTCTCTGGCTTCCCTTCAAAGCCATAGGACTCAAAAAATTATTTTCAAATCTTATTTACACCTGATACTATTTCTTCATATGATGATAACACGTGGGAGACTATTTTATTTTTAAATGTTGGATTAACACCAGGAGAGATATGATCCTTCTTACTCTTTGGATCATATGTATTAATGAAGTTCCCATTCCATCTTCTGGGTGCCATTTCTAAACATTTGAATATACAAGCTTAGTTTTTGAATCACAATTAATAATTCCAAACATGTAAAATACCTAACATAAATTGAAAAGATTTTTCATATAATCTATAATCATAAAAAAATTTCATTGAAGAAGTATTTACTCATAAATCCTTAATAATGGATTGTAATGAAAATGTGAAATATCTTAAGCATATCCCCCAGGAGTTTCGTAACCAAGATTGCAGAAAGGCCCATTGTCGTGCACCAGGATACCTCTGGTCAAACCCGAAACTCCTTGTCAGAGTTTTTACTCCTAGTTACATATATGCTAGAGCCACCTCTATATACTCGAATCTAGACATGGATGTATTTCTAGGAAAATACAGAAAATATATATATTAACAAAATTCTAGGAAGTTCATCTATACTAATCGTTAAAGTCTATCTTAGGGTAATACTCTATAATCAGAGTATATCTAAATATATTTCCAATGTTATTGTTAAACATTCTCTGATACCATTTGTAACTCCCCAAATCTAGTTACGTAGAGTAGATGCATTATTTTAATTCATTTGCATGATTACAAGGATTCAAGTCCTGAAATACCGACCAGTTTAGCATTAGTGGAGAATACATTACATACATGAATGTTACATTACACTTTCTAACATACATTAAATCATTGATAGTTCATTGAGAATGCCATTGTTCCATTATCTTAACCCTGCATCTCAATCAAAATACACATCGTAGGATCCTGGGAAAATATAACATAATAAAGGGGTGATATCAAATGCTCAGTAATGGTAAATAATTTGGCAGATGCTATAAACATTTAAGGCATGATGTGTAATAAAAACAATAGCCTTTTAAACTTACATATGAACATAATATGGAAAAAATAAATAAAAAATTTCCATATTAACATGCACAGGGATATTCTACTAGTCTAATAATCACATGAAATAACTAATTTCATAATGAGGGAATTTATAGTATTGGAGTTTAATTTCTATGTCAAGGCCTCGGTCCAGGACCTAGGGGATGTGTGTAACCGGACCCCAACCCGGAGAGCCTCTGTAACCAGACTCCAACCCAGAGAGCCTCTGAAACTGGACTCCTTCTCGGAGAGCCTCTATAACCGGACTCCAACATGGAGGGTCTTTTCTAACTGGACCCCAACCCGGAGGGCTTACATTTACCAGTTCCCAACCCGGAACATACTAGTGCAACAATTTTATCTTAAGAAGAGGTTGAAATACAACATAAAAATAGTTTTAAAACTAGCATAAAAATTGTCAATACATGAACCATAAACCATGAATGGAATAAAAATAACTCATCCATTGTAAAAAATATCACAAAACATAAATAAAATATGGAATATTTGTATCATAAAAAATTAACTTCAAATAAGTGTAAAATTTATAAAAAGATGTTGACATAGATGAAATAAAAACTATTTGAGAGAAATATCTCTTTCTATTTTGAAATCATTCAAGAGTCACATAAATATATAGAAAACATTTATTTTGAAAAAATTCTTATAATCTTGTAATGGAATCTTTGACGATGTTATAACGGCAGAATATAGCCGAACCCACTGTATATTAAAAAAGACATTCTTACCTTAATTTTGTTGAAAAGGTTATAAAGGATGTTGTTTGGAAAGTAATAGAAAGATTCCATTATAATCATATTATAAAAGTCAAACAAGGGTATAAATGACTTTAACCCATAGTTTATAAAATTGTTAGAATGTTTGAAATACATTTTTAAGAAACCTAGATGTGGATGATAAAGAGGTATTAGTAGATAATTACGTATAAACAACCTCAAAAAATGAAGAGATTGTAGAATTAACCCTTACCTTGTACAATTCCTTAGTCCAAGGTTGCTTAAACTCTTCTATAATGGTGAAATAATTGTTATCAAATTATTCAAGAATCATATACATTAATATGATATCATATTTGATCTTTTAACATTTTTTTGTTAATAAAATCTTAGTATAATCTTCATTTCATGGGTTAACTGATTCGATTTCCTTTATATTCATTGTTACGTAAGCAATTTTTTTATGGATATGATTTATCATAATCATATTCATAATGATATTAAGTCATTAAATAGTATTTTTATCATCTAATTAAAATAATCCTTGAATGGATATGATGGACAGTGAATCTCATCGCGTTCGTGGGGACGGTAATCCGTACGTACGCACGAGTGACAATATCATTCGTTTGATATTAAAATAATTTATAATTGGATAGTATATCATATATAAAAAATAATTATCATGTTATAATTATTATGTACATCAATTAAAAATCATTATTATTCCATTTCAAATAATATTGTATTTAATAACAACTATACCCCGACGTGGAGACGGTAAGCCGTACACACATCATAAAATGAAAAACTACAACAAAATTGTTTCCATAGACAATAATGAGATCCCATAGACTATCCCTACAAGTCAGTCATAATATATTTTTCTTCGCATCCTGGGGAAAATAAAACATAGAAAGGGGTGAGCTCAGATGCTCAGTAAGGATAACAGTATATTGGAATCTTTCTTAAATAATCAGAAACATTTATACAAATGTATAAGAATAAAACAAAAGCCTTTTAATGTTGAACATCAGTATAATATGTCAATGATAAAATCAAAATAATTCCATTTACTTACTCACATGTATATTCTACTTGTCAAATAATCATATGCAATGTCAATAGCCACTTTCATAATAATGGAATGCATAATGCCAGACTTCAGAACCACATAGTCAAGGCCTTCTGCCCAAGACTAAAAATAAGACTTTATCAAGGTCTTCTGCCATCACACTAGTTTGTATAAAGAGACCTAATGATGAATCGAGGATCTATAGTGGGATCCACCCATCACTTACTATGTCCAATTCAATCTTTATATGAAAAGGTTTAAGCATAACATAAACATTCGTATGAAAACAAGCATAAAAATGTCAATAAATTATCCATAAACCATTAATGGTGTAAAAATAAAACATCCATAGTCAAACATATCACAAAACCTTCAATATAGAATATATGTTTTGTATCATAATAAATCAACATCAAATTAGCCTAAAATCAATCAAAGCATATCGACATAGATGAAGTCAAAACAATTTTTAGAGAAATATCTCTTTATATTTTGAAATCATTTAACAATAAATTAATTTATGAAATATTATTATTATCTTGTAAGGGATGCTTCGACAATGTTATAATGGCAGAAAATAACCGCACCCGCTGTATATAAAAAATACATTCTTAACTTAATTTTGTCGAAACGGTTATAAAGGGCCTTTTACGGAATGTGACAGAAAGATTCCATTATAAAAATCTTATAAAATTCAAAAAATGTTATAAATTACTTTAACCCCTATTCTATAAAATATTAATAATGTTTTGAAATACATTTCTAAGAAACATGGATATGGATGATAAAGAGGACCCCATAGATAATTACGTATAAACAAAGTCGGATAATAAAGAGATTGTGAAATTAACCCTTTCCTTGTACTTTTCCATAGTCAAGGGTTTGATAACATCCTGTATAACGGTGAAATAATTGAAATTAAATTATACATGAATCATATACATTCATATGATATCATATATGATATTTTAATATTTATTTGTTAATAATATCTTATTATTATCATCGTTTTGGGAGTTAACTGATTCATTTTACTTTATATGCTCCGTTATGTAAGTAATATTTGTTAGGGATAGAATATATCTTATTCATATTTATAATTATATTTAGTATTTAAACCTTATTTTTAATCATCTAATGAAAATTAGTCTTGAATGTATATGATAGGGAATGAATCTGATCCCATTCGTGGAGACGGTAATCTGAACGTACGCATGAGCGACAATATCATTATTTTGATATTAAAATTAAATATAATCGGATGGTATATCATATATACAGAATAATTATAATGCTATATTTATTATTTATATCAATTACCAACTGTTATTATACCCTTCCAAATAATAATGTATTGAATAACAATTACACCACCACGTGGAGACGGTTAGCCTTACGTACACACGTATGGTGACATGTCGTTCAACGAATGTATAGAATAATGAATATGGTTGTACCATATTTATAATAACATCACAATATATATATTATAATGGAGTTGTTATTTTAGACTGGAAACAACAATGAAAGAGGATGTCGAAGAAGAAGTGAACTTGAAAGATGTAATGAAATTTTTACCTCTTCTTCGTGTTCTTCTTTTTGATTTGATCAAAAGGTCTCCATAGTATGGATTTATGACTAAAGAAAATCCTCTAAAATGAAGGGAAGACGGTTTAGAGTGTATTTTGGTTGGGTTTGGATAAGTAAAAAGGCTTTTAAGGTTTGAATTTGAGGGATGGGGGGTGACCTTTAATAATAAGGGTGAGGGGAACCTTAGGAAAATATTGAAATATTATTTTATAATAAAAATATTTTTGATTTATAATGGCTTCAAAGTGATTTATTTAATATATATGGTGGTAATGTGTTGAAAAACACTCAACCAATATGTTTTAGACAAGTTTGGGTCACTATATTATCCATATCATTTAGATTTTAGTCTTAGTTTAATAGTTTGACATTTACCATGTCTCATTGTATTTTTATATTATATGGTTAATAAACATAATATAAACTTCCTAGAGAAACCCAAGTGGTTCATTAATGACATATGTAATATTATTTAAGCTCTTTGTCCAATCGTTATATTTTTAAGAATTCAATACCAATTAATAATATAATATTTGATTTAAAACTCTTTTATGTCAATTTTGACATTATTTAATAATGGATTTTTTTTAAAGTCCTAACAACATCATCACTTGAAACTAAAAAAATTTAATAAACCATGACATTTCATAGTCACTTATAAAATTTTTGGATGGCATACAAACATCAAAATTATTTTTCTTTTAGTATTTATAATATCATTTATTTGATTGTTTCATTAATATGGAAAATACTGTATCATTATTGTGTCATATATAAACATATTTTTTAATGTTGAAAAATTATAAATAAAAATATAATGATATAGGAAATATTTTCATCTTTATAATGACTACTTATAGTAGAATAAATCAATTATATTTCATCATATAAAAATATTTTTACTAAAAGATATTTTCTTTTGTTATTTTTGTCTTTACTTTAGATTATTTAATATAAAATGTCATTATCACTCCCATGTGGCTCCATGGGGTCCCAAAATTGACCCATAGAATCCATTGGTCAGACATGTATCATCTAATAAAGTTAAGATACATGTTAGGGTAATTTAATATTGTTATAATATTATTTTTTAACCTTATTTATGGGATTTACACCTTTAACCACGGTAAATAAAATATTTTTTAAAGTAAATATTCGTAATGTATAAAAATAAAAGTTACCTATTTAAATAACTTGGAACTCATGATTACATATATGTAATCCAATTTTCAAAATTTAAAACATAGAAGTGGCAAAAATTAATTTAAAATTAATTCCTGTTGTCAAAACAAAAAAGCATTTTTTTTGAAATAATAACTATAAAAAAATTGAGACTTGTTTATGTCAAATTTAAATTTGAAATTAATTATAATTACCTAAATTTTATTAAATTATAAAAATATAATCTATTTATACATCCAAAACATTTAAATGAATAATTTATATCTATTAATTTTTTTGAATAAAAAAAGTTATTTTTAATTAAAATTTTGTAATTTTCACTAATCATCAAAATATTTAAGTTTACATAAAAGTAAAAAAAAAATATCCAAACTAAAATTTTTTGTATCGATACTAAAGAAGAAGCTAATTTTAAAATTTTAATATAAAAAAGATTCAAATATTGGATTTAAAAAGGGTTCACTATTAAAAGGATGTAAAATTGCATTTTTTTGAAAAAATACTTCATTAATCTGAAAAAATGAATTAGTTCATACATTATGACTAAGAAATTCATAATATGGTGTATCAAATTATAAAAATTATATAAAGTTTGAAATTTAGTTAATAATATTCATAATTTCTTTTGAAAAACTAGTTTGGTGAGTCGTTGTGTGGTTGAACTCGGTGTTGCGAGTAGTGGAAGTTATTGAATTACTTTAAAGAAAAAACGTTCTATGAAATCATGGGGTGTTACATTCTTTCCACCTTCAATAAATTGAATCCTCACAATTTAAAAGTGTTCTTAAAAAATAAATGGTTAATAATAGAAAATACCTGGGCGGAAAAACCAAAATCAGAAATTGGGTTAATTAAATTTGGACTTAATAATAGGAAAAGGGAAATGAAAGGGTAACCCCCAAATTATGATATAGATTAGAAGAACATTAGTAGAAATTAGAGACACATAATTGGAGGAAAATATTACTATTTATATAGAGATATTGAGGTCATCAATCAAAAACAAGTGTAAAATTGAGGGCCTCAAATCCATAAGTCTATAATGATTTAAAATACTATCTTTTCAACAAAACATAAGGTATTATGATAACAATTTTTTGGTTTTAAGATCCCATCCCTAATGTTTAATAATAAATTTACCCATATGATATGAGGAAAAATATTATATATATATAGTTGACAAGTATAGTTTCATCCTTTAACTAATTCTAACCCCAAACTCATCTTCCACTCCAAAAGATTTCAATTTTTTTTATATTTAGCCTAATATTATAGGGTCACAAAGATAATGAATTTATAATTCACCTATCAGACCCTTTAAAAAACTAGATTATTTAAATCGGTGAATTTACTTAGTCTAGTGGTAGGTGATAAATCCCAATCGCACTATGGTTTTGGGTTCGATTCCCACAGCTTTGTCTGACGTGACGGATTATCACACAGTCTGTGTGTTGTCCATTTTATATAAATCAAAAAATAACTTCAACAAAAATATCCAATTTCAAAAATAATCCATTTTAACCATTATACTTATCCAAAATACTTCTATCCAAACTCATAGTCCAGTATTTATAAGAAAGTTAAAAACAATAAAGATCTTTTTTGCCACATAATAACATGTGAACACCTTCATCATTATTATTTAAAAACATGGTAACACCCTGAATTATCTTATAAGCATATTGATTACATTCATGCTCCCATATTCATTATAGAATACTGGATATACACCTTATATCCAAAAATGTTGTAAACTACAACAATTATGTAATATACAAATCATCAATCAGTTTCAAGGGAGTCAATAATATCCAATATAATTGATCCAAATCAACCATTTCTTATTCCAAAATCACAACCTCAACATCTGAACCATATTATGGTTTACCTTTCCTTCAACCATTAATTTTCCAAAAAATATTAACCTAATTTTGAGTCAATTTTCTTGGTTCCACACAATCTCATGTCCTTAATGAAATATCACTACAGTACAATCCTTATATACTCCATAATTATTATAACAAGTACATCATTGATACAATAATTAAATGATATAATTATTCAATAACAACATAAGAAATCTTAATCATTCCTCTACATCTTCAATAATATCATAACTTAATAATTATCCAATACCATCATTTGGGGTATAATCTGATGATTTGGAAAATTATTCACGCAGTCTCCCAACTCCTTGCAGATAAAGAATAGTATATTTGAAACCTTTCTCTTACCCTTGCAATCACGTACTTGCTGTCCTTTTTTTCCACACTTATAAAAAACTCCCATTCCCTTCAAGTATTTATCATGGTGATTCTTTCCACAGTTATGACATATAATAAAATACTTCTTTCCCTTATTCCATTTATCTATCATTCTCACTATCATATTTTTCTTCACTAGATTACCTTCAAAGACATAGGAATCAAACAATTCTTTTATTATCTTAATAACACATGATACTATTTCATCATATGATGATAACACATGGGAGACTATTTTCTTTCTAAATAGTAGATTTACACAACGAAATATATGATCCTTCATACTCCATAGATCATGTGTATTGCTGGAGGTCTCATTCGATCTTCGAGGCGCCATTTCTATACAATGGCATGCATAAGGTTAGTTTAGGAATCACAATGCATAATTCCATACATGTAAAATACCTAACATAAATTGAAAATATTATTCATATTAACTATAATAATAAAATGTTTTCTATGAGGAATTATGAACTCATAAATGTTCCATAATGCCCTGTAATGAAAATGTGAAATATCCTAAGCATATCCCTCGGGAGTGTCACAACCAAGAGTGCAGAAAGGCCCATTGTCGTGCACTAGGATACCACGGTTCAAGGCCAAGACTCCGTGTTGAAGTTTTCACTCCTAGGTACATCTGTGCCGGAGCCACCTCTACCTTCTCATATCCATACAGATATGTATTGCATGAAAATTACACAAAGTATCTATATTACCAAAATTCTAGGATGTTCTTCTATACTAATCCTAATAGTGTATATTAGGGTAATTTTCACTAATTAGGGTTTATCTAAATCTATTTCAAACATTGTTTCTAAACTTCTTCTGATACCAACTGTTACTCCCCAAACCCAGTTACCTAAAGTTTGGGAATTATTTTAATACATTATCATGATTACAAGGAATCATGTCCCAAATGACCGATCAGTTTAGCATTCTTGTAAAATAGATTACATACATGAATGTTACATTACACTTTCTATCAATCATTACATCATATATCATTCATTGATAATTCCATTGTATCCTTATCTTAACACTGCATCTCAATCATAAAACACTTCTTGGCATCCTGGGAAAATAAAACATATGAAAGGGGTGATCTCAGATGCTCATTAAGGGTAAATAATTTAGCGAAAGCTATAAAAATTTAAGGTAAGATGTGTAATAAAAACAGCAGTCTTTTAAACATATATGTGAACATAATATGTAAAAAAAAAATCAAAAATTACTATATTAACATGAACATGGATATTATACTAGTAGAAAAATCACATTTAATAACTAATTTCATAATAACAGAATTTGTAGTATTGGAATTTAATTTCTATGGAATGGCCTCATGGCAGGACCTATGGGCTAACTGTAACTAGAACCCAACCCGAAGAGCCTCTGTAACCGGAATCCAACCCAGGGTGCCTCTATAACCGGACTCCAGCCCATAGAGCCTATGTAACTGGACTCGAACCCAGAGGGTCTTCTGTAATCGGACCACAACCCAGTGGGCTTACTTTTACCATTCCCCAACATAGAACATACTATTCCAATAGATTCATCTTATGAAGAGGTTGAAATGTAACATAATCATTCATATTAAATCTATCACACAATATTTTAATAATTGAACCATAAACCAGGAATGGAATAAAAATAAATCATCCACAGTAAAACATATCTCAAAACCATAAATAAAATATGGATTATTTGTATCATAATAAATTATCTTTAAACAACTGTAAAATTTATCAAATGATGTTGACATAGATGAAATAAAAGTTATTTTATAGAAATATCTATTTCTATTTTGAAATCATTTTAGAGTCACATAATTATAATGAAAATATTAATTTTGAAAATATTCTTATAAGCATGTAAGGGAAGCTTCAATGATGTTATAACGGCAGAAAATAGCTGCACCCACTATATATAAAAAAAGACATTCTTACCGTAATTTTCTCAAAAATTTTATAAATTAATTTAGTCAATAGTCTACAAAATAGTAAGAATGTTTTGAAATACATTTTTAAGACACATGGATTTTGATTATAATGACGTCCCAAAAAATAATTATATATAAAAATTTTCGGATAAGGAAGATATTGTATAATTAACCCTTACCTTGTACTTTTTCTTTGTTCGAGGGTTGGATATCCTCTTGTATAATGGTGAAATAATTTTTATTAAATTATAAAAGAATCATCTACATTAATATGACATAATATTTGATCTTTTAACATTGCTTTATTAATAATATCTTAGTATTATCATCGTTTCGGGTGTTGACAAATTCATTTTCCTTTATATTCTTTTTTAGGTAACCAATGTTTGTTATGGATAAGATTTATATTATTAATATTAAAAATTATATTATGTCTATAAACATTATTTTTAATCATCTAATGAAAATATGTATTGAATGGATATGATGGGGAATGAATCTCATCGCGTTCGTGGAGACGGTAATACGTACGTATGCATGAGCGACAATATCATTTTATTTATGTTAAAATAATATATAGATGGATGGTATATCATATATACAGAATCATTATCTTGTTATATTTATTATTTTCATAAATTACACATCATTATTATTAACCCATCCAAATAATAGTATATTGAATAACAATTACAGCACGACGTGGAGACAGTATGCCATCCGTACATTATAAAATGGAAAACTACAAAAACATTTTTTCCATCGACAATAATAAGATCTCATAGACTATCACTATAGGTTAGTCATAATATACTTCTTTGCATCCTAGAAAAATTAAAACATAGAAATATGTGAGCTGAGATTCTCAGTAAGGATAAAAATATAGTGGAGTCTTTCATAAATAAGAATTAACATTTAAGCCGATGTATAAGACTAAAACAAAATCCTTTTAATCATGAACACCAGCATAATATGTCAATGATAAAATATGATGTTCCCGGATCAGTGTGATCACTGAGAGGGGGAGGGGGTGAATTAGTGATCCTTTAAAACTTTTTACTAATTGATTCTTTATCAATTAAACCTCTATGACTGGTTAAATCCTCGATCCACTCTTCTTGTATCTCTCACATTTCCTCGAATGATGCAGTAAATGTAAAGGCACATGACACAAGGATTTACAAGGTTTGGCTCCAAAGGCCTACGTCCTTGCCATGTTGGTTAAACACCCCAACATGGTTTCTTCCATTATAATCTGTTAGTATTACAATGGTCGATACAGAGTCCCACTGTATCTCTCCTGAGTCCCACAGGAGGGTCTTTATACTGCGTCCCACAATGTTACTAGAGTCCCACTGGCCTGCTCCATAATCCCACTGAAGACTTCCTCCACCCTGAGTCTCACAGGGGGCTTCTCCTGGCTCCTCGAGTCACACGAGTAGCTCTTCTTCACTTTATCTCTTCAAGTATCCTTAGCAGCCTGGGATAAAGGCTACTGGCATTGCTCTGTACCTTTTCTCACTTGTGATGAACAGGTCTTCTCGTCTTGCTCCGGATTTATCTCCTTTCTCTTAGGATGACCTGGCCTCTCTCTTCAAGAATCTTCAACAGCCTCTGAATAGGTCTGTTGGTCTTGCTCAGCACTTCTGATCACTTCTGTTGATCAGGCACTTCTCAATTACTGAAAAATCTCGCATCTGATGTCTTTAACTTCAGTCTGGCTTCAGTCTCACTTCCCATCATGAACTGAGTGCATGGAAACTCTTCTTCATGCACTAACTGCATGGCTTCTCAAATTCTTCAAGAACTCTTGGTCTTGGACTCCTCAAATGCACACAACCTGATTTATCTTTGTTCACGTGTGCACGTGCATGCATTCATGCATGCACTCCCCTTATTCTTCTCTTGGGGCAATAAACCCACAAAGGGTGTAATCCTTTTTAGCACATACCTTCTCACTTCCTTCACACACTTTGTTCTTATTGTTTACACACATGAATGTGTGTTATACTTTAGTGTGGGGGTCTCCTCTTCTTCTAAGTGTATACACACTTCTTAGTGCACACACTAGGTTCGGCCTCTTCACTTTTCTCACACAACTTCTTCACTTTGCACACAAGGCACTAAGGAACAGCCTTCCTCCTCTTTGCGCACCCACTGCCCATAGGGTGTTCTCCCACTTTGCACACACACAGGGTGTGTTTTGTTCTTCACCCAAACCCCTTCACAAAGAGGGCACGCAAGGGGTGCGGCCACTCTTCTCCACTGCCGCACAGGGTGAAAGCAAGTGTTGCGAAATGGTCACACACTGCAAGGGATGGGCGTGGGTCGCGCAAGCCACAAGGCTGCAAGGGCGCGCAAGGTCCTCGGACAGCCGCGAGCGAGCAGGGTGTCAAGGACACCAACTGCCACGCATGTGCGGGCTTCAACCGTAGGCGAGCAAGGTGCTGCGGCCCCGGGTTCATCCTGCCACACAAAGGGAAGGTGTGCATGGGTCTTCTCCCCTTTTTATTTCACGCAAGGAGTGCGTAAAAAGTACCAAACGGAGCTAGGAATGCTCCGGGCTGCTGCCGCGCAAGTAATGCGCGCAGGCTGTTCTTCGCGAGACTTTGAGAGCTCTCACGGGACTTCGAAGTTTCAGTAAATGATCAGCAAGCAAACAGAGAGCCTCGACCTCTCTTTTTTTATGCAGAGGGATGCCTCAAATCTTCCATGTGGGATAAATCGAATTTCCTATGTTTTTGGTTTTTCAAAATCTTTCCAAATCATGAATCTTTCCTCTGTTTCCACGAAGGTCTCTTCCTTTATTTTTTCCTCTATGTGCATGCGACTTAGAACGCATGCGTGGACTTCTGTTTAGGATAATCCCTACAAAATATAAACCATCATGGCCTCGCACCTCTGTTTTCTTCGGCCAACCTCGAATTCTCCTATACGTTGCATGCATGCCCATTTTTATGCATGGATATGTTCAGTAGGGCCAGACGAACCGAATGGAGGTCTTAACTCGATCGGAGGTGGCCGGATACTTGATTTGGCTTTCTCGGAGGGCCACTGGTTCAGGAGGTGTCACGGGAGGTGCCTCGGGTGAGCTTGAGGAAGGATACAACTCGCAGGTCATTGGATCAGATCTTTGGACGGCCGCAATTAGAAGATCTCGCGCAGGATCGATCGTGCGGTCGAGATCTGGCGCGCGATCGATCGAGCGGCCAGGATTCGCTCCCATTGAAAATTGTGCATCCCACATCAAAACGGACCCTGGATTTTCTATGGTTTATCAACCTAGCGCTCACCGCCTCTCGTCAATTGAACTTCCAACCTCCACGGTGCCGCCCCACACCGTGTTCTCTTAGCGGGCGCGCTCTTGCTCCCACCCCTGCCACTCGGGCGTGCGCTATGCACCCCTGCCACATGGATTTGATCACTGCGTGGCCTCCTGCCGCCTTGGGCTTACTCCATGGGATCCCCCATGGGAGTGGCGCCTAGGCCCACATGTGCCTTGGGGTTGAACCCTTGGCTGGCCAATTTTTTGGCAAAGGACAAAATAATACCTTGTATAAAAACAAAGTACTCCCAAGTGAAATATGCCAAATGCCATTCATTCCAAGACATTATTCATCATTTCCGTAATAACTCCTCATTCTTCTTCATAATAATTCCTCCAATTCTTCTTAAACATTTATTCATCACTTAGGAATGGATTCCCAAGGTTTCTTCTTCATCAACCAAACTCCTGAATCACATAATTCTTCAAAGTTCTTCATTGATCTAATCAGAGATCAAGTTGGATCTTCTTCAGATTCACATGCACTAAGTGATAGTGCATGGACTTCTTCAGCTCACATCATCCACTTAGGAGGTGTGGATGGATCATCTTCATCTCCTCATGCATTGTCTTAACAATGCATGGTCTTCAAACATTGGTGTGACATTGTATCCTCTTGATACAAGTTCTTGGAACTTAAAGATCAGCTCAACAATCATCAGATGTTACTAGAGATTGTTTCAACCATAATCTCTTATGCCACTTAGTGAATCTCCTAAGTGACATGCCTCTAAGTACCATGGCCATTCTCCTTCATCACCATCACCATCACATCCTTTGTCATTCACATCTTGACATTCCTTGACATCCATTCATTCCATGACAACATCATGCCTCATTGACAACAAATGCAACACAGTGCATTTCAATCTCCCCCTTTGTATTTGTTGTCAATACACTTCTTCAGCACATATGAATGGGTCAATATGTGTGAAAATATTTTCTCCACCTTATTGTCAATCAAATGAAAAGATGTGGTGTGGTTCACTTTCAAAAATCTCTTCCTCTCTTAGAAAAGCATTTTCTTCAAAAACACTAAGAGAGGGATGATGCCACATGTTCTCTTGAGCAAAGAACCTTTAGTAGATCAACTCTAAGTCTACATGGGATAACCCGGGGTAGAAAAAAAGAGTGATGTAACCAAGATTTTCAATGCTGTCCACAATTCACTGTACATGTGATATCATGCTTCTGGGGGTTGAAATTTTTCAGATATATCAATGAATTGCTAAATCTTGCACATACTTCACCAAACACATTAGAATGTTCAGTGCAAAGATAAAGCTACCCCTTTCATCCATTTGCCTTCAATCAATACTCCCCCTTAATTGACATGATGAATACAATTAAGAAACAAGGGATGAAAGTATGATTGGAATACCTTCACTTTTCTCAAGATGATATTAAATCCCAAAATATCATCTTCTCCAGATTGGGTCCCCCTTAAGGGGTGCACTCCATTCCTTCCAAACCATCCTCCAGCTGAGAATGATCATCATCTTCAATTCCCTCCAGTGTTATCTCATGTAAATACAAGTGATTAGGGAATAAGATGGAACCTCCTTGGTTCATCAATGTGAACAACAAGGTAGAGAAGATTCTCTCAACCAAGATGTCCCATTTTCACCATTCTTCACACATGCACATTTGATCTTCAATGATGTTTGTGATGGTGTGGATCTCAACACATCTTCATGTGAAATCTTCTTCTTCCCTTTTGCCTTAGCAATTACCAGAACTTCATCTTCAGCTCTTTGCAGTTCTCTGGCATGTTGCAACTGATTCGGCCATATGACTAGTAAGTCATTTGGAAGAGTGGCCTCAGTTCTGGAAGTTCCACATGGTTCTTTTGATTCTTTCAAGCTACCTTTCTTAGGCAACTTGTTTTCAATCAATCCCTTATGCTTCTTCTGGATTGATTGTCTTTTTGAGTCCAGTCTGTTTATATTCAATTCCATGGCTTGTTCACAAAGATCCATGGTGTGTCCTTTCTTTCCACAGTTGAAGCATGTTTTCTTGGTGGTCCTTATGGATGCATCACCCTTCTTGGATTTAGAATCCAAGGACTTCTTTTCCTTTTTCAAAACCTTCTTAGGAGAATCTTCAACTTTCTTCTTGCTTCCCAAGGATTCCATTTTAGCCAGGTTCAGTGATCTTCTCTTCATTTTAGCTCTGGATACAGTTGAAGATATACATGTATCTTTTTGACCACTTTTGCAATCATCCCATATTTTGTCAAGTAATCCAAATCTATTTGCAGTAAAGAGATGTATCTGGACATGTGGATGCTGCTTATTTTTTTTGGCTTGCTCCCCCTTGGAATGGGCTTCCTTTGTGCTTTTTCATTCATAGGATTGTACCAATAATCTTTTGCACAATGACCATGCTTGCTACAACACCAACACTGACCCACAAATCTTGAACTCTTGAGTCCTTCTGATTGTAGGGTACTTTTCTTGAACATCTGTGTTGTTTCAGGAGAGCTTTCATTCTTCATTCTCCTCATCCATACTTGTTTGGAATTATTCTTCCATCCTGTAATTTTTTTGGAAACACTTTTAAAATCATGAGTACAAGATGGTATGGATGATACCTTCTTTATAGAAGATATTTCACTTTTATTAGAGGATGTATTTATTTTAGAATCATCCTGCTCAATGCTCACTTGAGTGGAAACATATCTTCTTCCAGCTGTCTGGGAGGCTTTGGCTTTGGGTGATTGCTGATTTTCCAATATCACCTCTAATTCTAAACACTTCATGTTAAGGGAGTTCTTCTCATCCTCAACAGTTCTTAGCTTTCCTTCCCATTTCTCTTCCAGCTGTTTCATCTGGTATTCATGCACCTTATTCATTTCATGAAATGAGTTGTCAAGCTCCTTCACCCTTTTTTACTTTGTCTTCAAGTTGAGCATCTTTAACAACCATTGATACTCTATGCCTATTCTCCAGTGCATGGTAAACATCATTGATTTTTACTTTAATGAATTCTTTCTCAGAAAGGCTTCTTTGCAATTCTTCAGCAGTGTCTTCATATCTTTCATTGCAAAGAGAAACGGTTTCATCTTTAGCCTTCACCAGCTTTCTGAGAGTGTTGGTTATGCCAACCCTTTTAGCCAACTGATCTTTCATCGTATTGGCTTCTTCTTCTAGCTGTAATTTTTCTTCTTGAAGATCAAGGATGCCTGTAGCTATACACATTGCCACATCCTTGGGGACTGTCTTCTGAAGATATTCGATTGCACTTTGATGATAATTCATTGTTCCAACTTCATCACAACTAGGATAGGATTTCTTCATCTTCTTGGCCTCTTTCTTATTTCTATTTTTCTGAGTCTTGGCAGATATCTCCATTTGAGGCTGGTCGCTCATTTCCTCAAATATGCACTTCCTAAAGACTCCCTTAGATCTTTTAGAGGGAACCTTCGCTCTGATACCAATTGATGTGCCTGGATCAGTGTGATCACTGAGAGGGGGAGGGGTGAATCAGTGATCCTTTAAAACTTTTTACTAATTGATTCTTTATCAAATAAACCTCTATGACTGGTTGAAGCCTCGATCCACTCTTCTTGTATCTCTCACCTTTCCGCGAATGATGCAGTAAATGTAAAGGCACAGGACACAAGGATTTACAAGGTTCGGCTCCAAATGACTACGCCTTTTCCATGTTCGTTAAACACCCCAACATGGTTTCTTCCATTATAATCTGTTAGTATTACAATGGTCGATACAGAGTCCCACTGTATCTCTCCTAAGTCCCACAGGAGGGTCTTTATACTGCGTCCCACAGTGTTACCAGAGTCCCACTGGCCTGCTCCAGAATCCCACTGAAGACTTCCTCCACCCTGAGTCTCACAGGGGACTTCTCCTGTCTCCTCGAGCCACACGAGTAGCTCTTCATCACTTTAGCTCTTCAAGTATACTCAGCAGCCTGGTATAAAGGCTGCTATCCTTGCTCTGTACCTCTGCTCACTTGTGATGAACTGGTCTTCTCGTCTTGCTCAGGATTTATCTCCTTTCTCTTAGGATGACCTGGCCTCTCTCTTCAAGAATCTTCAACACCCTCTGAAAAGGTATGTTGGTCTTTCTCAGCACTTCTGATCACTTCTGTTGATCAGGCACTTCTCAATTACTGAAAACTCTGGAAGCTGATGTCTTCAACTTTAGTCTGGCTTCAGTCTCACTTCCCATCATGCACTGAGTGCATGGAAACTCTTCTTCATGCACTGACTGCATGGATTCTCAAATTCATCAAGAACTCTTGGTGTTGGACTCCTCAAATGGACACAGCCTGATTTATCTTTGTTCACGTGTTCACGTGCATGCATGCATGCATGCACTCCCCTTATTCTTCTCTTGGTGAAATAAACCCACAAAGAGTGTAATCCTTTTTAGTACACACCTTCTCACTTCCTTCACACACATTGTTCTTATTGTTTACACACTTGAATGTGTGTTATACTTTAGTGTGGGGGTCTCCTCTTCTTCTAAGTGTATACACACTTCTTAGTGCACACATTAGGTTCGACCTCTTCACTTTGCTCACACAACTTCTTCACTCTGCACACAAGGCACAAAGGCACAGACTTCCTCCACTTTGCAAACCCACTGCCCGTAGGGTGTTCTCCCACTTTTCACACACACGAGGTGTGTTTTGTTCTTCACCCAAACCCCTTCACAAAGAGGGCACGCAAGGGGTGCAGCCACTCTTCTCCACTACCGCACAGGGTGCAAGCAAGTGCCGATCAAGGGTCACAACCCGCAAGGGATGGTCGTGGGTCGCGCAAGACACAAGGGTGCAAGGGAGCGCAAGGTCCTTGGACAGCCACGAGCGAGCAGGGTGTCAAGGACACCAACTTCCACGCAAGTGCGGGCTTCAACCGTAGGCGAGCAAGGTGCTGCGGCCCCAGGTTCTTCCTGCCGCGCAAAGGGAAGGCGCGCAGGGGTCTTCTCTCCTTTTTCTTTCATGCAGGGAGTGCGCAAAAAGAACCAAACAGAGCTAGGAAAGCTCCGGGCTGCTGCCGCGCAAGTGATGCGCGCAGGCTGTTCATCGCGAGACTTTGAGAGCTCTCACAGGACTTCAAAGTTTCAGTAAATGATCAGCATGAAAACAGAGAACCTCAGCCTCTCTTTTTATAGGCAGAAGGATTCCTCAAATCATCCGCGTGGGATAAATCGAATTCCCTATGTTTTCAATTTTTCAAAATCATTCCAAATCTTGAATCTTTGCTCTGTTTCCACGCGGGTCTCTTCCTTTATTTTTTCCTCTACGTGCATGCGACTTAGAACGCATGAATGGACTTATGTTTAGGATAATCCATAAAAAACATAAACCATCATGGCCTCGCACCTATAGTTGCTTTGGCCAACCTCGAATTCCCCCATACGTTGCATGCATGCCCATTTTTATGCATGGATATGTTCAGTAGGGCCAGACGAACCGAATGGAGGTCTTTACTCGATCGAAGGTGCCCGGATACTTGATTTGGCTTTCTCGGAGGGCCACTGGTTCAGGCAGCGTCGCGGGAGGTGCCTCAGGTGAGCTCGAGGAAGGAGAAGACTCGCAGGCCGTTGGATCAGATCTTTGGATGGTCGCGATCAGAAGATCTCGCGCGGGATCGATCGTGCGGTCGAGATCTGGCACACGATCGATCGAGCAGCCAGCATTCGCTCTCGGTGAAAATTGTGCGTCCCACATCGAAACGGACCGCGGATTTTCTGTGGTTTATCAACCTAGAGCTCCCCGCCTCTCTTCAATTGAACTTCCAACCTCCACGGTGCCGCCCCACACCGTGTTCTCTTAGCGGGCGCGCTCTTGCGCCCACCCCTGCCACTCGGGCGCGCGCTACGCACCCCTGCCGCGTGGATTTGATCACCGCGTCACATCCTTTAGCCTTGGGCTTGCTCCTTGGGATCCCCCATGGGCGTGGATCCTAGGCCCACATGTGCCTTGGGGTTGAACCCTTGGCTGGCTAATTTTTTTGCAAAGGACAAAATAATACTTTGTATAAAAACAAAGTACTCCCAAGTGAAATATGACAAATGCCATTCATTCCAAGCCATTATTCTTTATTTCCTTATTAACTCCTCATTATTCTTCTTAATAATTCCTCCAATTCTTCTTAAAAATTTATTCATCACTTAGGAAGGAATTCCCATGGTTTCTTCTTCATCAACCGAACTCCTGAATCACATAATTCTTCAAAGTTCTTCATTGATCTAATCAGAGATCAAGTTGGATCTTCTTCAGATTCACATGCACTATGTGATAGTGCATGGACTTCTTCGGCTCACTTCATCCACTTAGGAGGTGTGGATGGATCATCTTCATCTCCTCATGCATTGTCTTAACAATGCATGGTCTTCAAACATTGGTGTGACATTGTATCCACTTGATACAAGTTCTTGTAACTTAAAGATCAGCTCAACAATCGTCAGATGTTACTTGAGAATGATTCAACCATAATCTCTTATGACACATAGTGAATCTCCTATGTGACATGACTCTAAGTACCATGGCCATTCTCCTTCATCACCATCACCATCACATCCTTTTTCATTCACATCTTGACCATCCTTGACATCCTTTCATTCCATGACAACATCATGCCTCATTGACAACAAATGCAACACAGTGCATTTCAAAATCAAAATAATTCCATTTGTTTACTCACATGGATATTCTACTAGTCAAATAATCACATGCAATATCAATAGCCACATTCATAATGATGGAATGCATAATGACCGACATCATAACCACATAGTGAAGGCCTTGTGAAAAGACTAGAAATAAGAATTTACCAAGGCCTTGTGCCAAAACCCTAGTTATTCTCATGAGACCTATGAATGCATCAAGGATCTATAGATAGATCCACCTGTCAGTTATTAGGTCCAATGCATTTCTCATATGAAAAGGTTTAAACATAACATAAAAATTCATATTAAAACTAGCATATGAAATGTCAATAATTTTTTGATAAACCATGAATGGTGTAAAAATAACACATCCATAGTCAAACATATCACAAAACCTTCAATAAAATGTGGAATTTGGGTGTAATAGTAAATCAACATCAAATAAGCTTTAAATCCATCAAAGGATGTTGACATAAATAAAATATAATCTTTTTTAGCGAAATGTATCTTTCTACGTAAAAATTATTTTAGAAAACATTTATTTTTGAAATATTCTTATAAACTTGTAAGGGAAGCATCGATGATGTTATAACGGCGAAAAATAGATGCACCCGTTGTATATAAAAAATGACATTTTTACCTTAATTTTGTTGAAAAGGACATAAAGGACCTTATTTGGAAAGAGGCCGAAATATTCCTTTATAAAATTTTTATAATTGTCAAAAAAGGGTATAATTGACTTTATCCCATAGTCTATAAATTAATTATAATGTTTGGAAATTCATTTTTAATAAACATGGATGTGGATTAGAAAGAGGTCCCTGTAGATAATTACGTCAAAAAGCCTCAGATAATAAAAAGATTGTGAAATTAACCTTTACCTTTTACGTTTCCTTAGTCAAGGTTAGTTTAACCTCCTTTATAATGGTGAAATAATTGTTATTAAATTATACAAGAATCATATACATCAATATGATATCATATATGATATTTTAACATTTCATTGTTAATAATATCTTAGTATTGTTGTCGTTTCAGGTGCTAAATGATTCTTATTCTTTTATATGATTTTTTACATAAGTAATTTTTGTTATGTATAGGATGTATCTTATTCATCATGATAATTATATAATGTCTTAAAACATTATTTTTAATTATCTAATGATAATTAGTCTTGAATGGATACGATGGGGAATGAATCTCATCGCGTTCGTGGAGACGGTAATCTGTACGGACGCACGAGCAAAAATAAAATTCATTTAATATTAAAATAAAAAAATAATTGGATGGTATATCATATAAACAAAATAATAATAATTTTATATTTATTATTTAAATCAATTACACATCATTATTATACCCATCCAAATAATAATGTATTGAATAAAAAATTTACCACAACGTGGAGATGGTAATTCGTATGTGCGCAAGTCTGGTGACACGTCATTCGAAGGATAGATATAATAATAAATATGGTTGTATAATATTTATAATAACATCACATTATATAGAATATACTAGTGTTATTATTTTATAATGTAAACAACAATGAAAGAAGATTTGGAAGAAGAAAGGAACATTAAAGATGTGATGATATATTAACCTCTTCTTTGGGTTCTTCCTTTGGATTTGATCAAAAGGGATCCATAGGATGGAATTATGACTAAAGGAATGCCTCTAGGATAGTTGATATGGTATTTTTACAGGGTTTGGCTGATCCAATAGGCTTTGAATGTGTGAATTTGAGGGAAGGGGGAGTGACCTATTATAAGAGGGGTGAGGGGAACCTTAGGAAAATATTGAAATATTATTTCTTAATAAAATCATTTTCGGTTTATAATGGATCCAAAATAAATTATTTATAGAATAATGTGGGTATGGTTCGAAAAAAACTCAACAAATTGGTTTTATATAGGTTTTGTTCACTATATTAACCCTATCATTTAGATTTTACTCTTAGTTAAATAGTTTGAAATTTACCATGTCTCTTTGTATTTTTATATTATATGGTTAATAAACATACTATAAACTTCCAAAAGAACCCAAATTGGTTCATTAATGACATATATAATAGTTTTTAATCCCTTTAGCCTAATAATTGTTTTATAGTAACATAATCACAATTAATAATATAATATTTGTTTTAAAAACACATTTTATGTCAATTTTGATGTTATTTAATAATGGATTTTTTAAGTCATAACAACTTCATGACTTCAAACTAAATACATTTAATAAAGACTAAAATGTCATAGTCACCAATAAAATTTGTGTATGGTATCAAAAAATTAAAATTTTATTTATTTCATTATTTATAATATCATTTATTTTATTGTTTCACTAATAAGGAAAATACATCAACATTATTGTGTCGTATATAAATATATTTATTTTATGTCTAAAATTTATAAATAAAATATACTGAGGTATAAAATCTTTTTATCTTTCTAATTACTATTTAAATTCAAATATATTGATTATATAACCTCATATAAAATTTTGTTTACTAAAAGATGTTTGCTTCTATTATTTTTGTCTTTACTTTGGATTATTTAATATAAAATGTCATTATCACTCTCAAGTGGCTCCATGGGGTCACAAAATCAACCCAAGGATTCCCATAGTCATAAAATGTATCATCCAATAGGGTTATGATATGTATTAGGGTAATTCAATTTTATTATAATTTTATTTTTTTACCTTATTTACTGGATTCACCCCTTTAACCACTGTAAATAAAATATTTACTAAAGAAAATATTCCTAATGCCTAGAAACAAAAGTTAACTATTTTAAAAATTTGGGCCTCATGATTCTAAATATGAAATCCATTTTTTCAAATTCAAAACACAGAAGTGGATGAATTTTATTTTAAATTAATTCCCATTGTCAAAACGAAAAGCGTGTTTTTATGAAATAATAATTATCAACAGATTAACACTTGTTTATGTCAAATTTAAATGTAAAGTTACTTATAATGACCTAAATTATATTAAAATATAAAAATATAATCTAATTATACTTCCTAACATTAAAAAAAATATTTTATCACTATTAATTTTTTCGATTAAAAAAGTGGTTTTTAATTAATATTTATTAATTTTCACTATTCTTTAAAATATGAAAGTAATTAGGAAAGTACCAAAAATTTATCATAAATGAATTTTTATGTATCTATTATAAAGAAGATTTTTATTTCGTAAAATTTAATATATAAAATTATCAAATATTAGATTTAAAAGGGTTTGCTTTTAAAATGTGGTAAAATTTCATTTTTTTTGAAAAATACTTCTTTTATCTGAAAAAAAATAAATTTGTTCTTACATTACTTCTAAGAGACTATTAATATGGATTATAAAATTATAAGGATTATATAAAGTTCAAAATTTATTTAATACTATTCATAAATGATTTTGAACGGCTAGTTTGTCAAGTTATTGTGCGCTTGAACTCGGTGTTGCGTGTAGTGGAAGTTATTGAATTACATTGAAGAAATAACCTACTATGAAATATTGGTGGATAAAATATATATTTTAATGAAAAATATCATAGTTTATTTTACTTAAAAATTCACTTCCATTGTGTATGATTTATTAAATGATAAAAAAATCAACCATAATTGATTTTAATTGATAATTTCAAATATTATTTTATTGATATTAAAATTCTAAATAAGGTAGTTTTTTATCAGTTCTGATGATGGATCTCTTTGGTGAATCTGGTAGTGGATTTCATGGATAGGTGTTTATTGTGTCCATAGTTTACTCAGGACAATTCACATAAGTATAAATGAAGAAATTAAATTTAGTTTTCATCTAGATATGTAAATATTGACATTGAAAATATTTTTTTGTCTGATTTTCATGACCATGTTTATGGGATTTTACTACAATGGGTGGTCCAAATCATGTGGGATGGGCTATGTTATACTATTTTTGTTTTCTATTCAACTGTATTCTATGGTGAAAAATATATTATTCCATTGTTTTGGAATTTTTTTATCTTGGCTCCCACATAACTATAAAATTTATTTCTAAACATATAAAAATATATTTTAATGTAATCCTAGTAGTAAGAACTAATATCAAAATTAATTTTTATTAAATAATTTTAAATATTTTTAACAACAAAATTACATAAAATCATATGCATTTTATCTTATTTATGAAAATATGAAATGGAATTATAATACAATTTTTTTATTATATACTTTATATGAATAACTTTTATAGTTACATAATTAGTTACCTTAATGGTCATTATATTGTTCCAGTGGTCATGTAATTATTCATGTAGTCATATTTTCAATCATAATATAATGTTTTGGAAACCTATAAATGACTTTTAATTTTCATCAATCATCATTCACCGTACTTTACCTCAAGTCTATCTATACATCTCATCAAAAATATTAATTTATATTTTTGGTGATTCGTTTTCTTTTCTCTATCATGACCATAGCTGTGATAATTCTAAATGAAAATGATTACACTAACATTAATATACGAGTTATTACATTTCTCTTTTAAAAAATATATTTTTAATTTCATTTTTTTTAATTATCTAGAATATATATACTTCAATATTAATGAAATAAAATAATTGTAAATATTGTTATTGGTTGCATTTGGTTCTTTTAAAATATAGATCATATATCCCGGTTATATATTAGGAGGGATAAATTTGTTTATAATTTTTTTGGTTACTATATTCATCCCCCCTTTATAAATATAATCATCAAAATATAAAATAATTTTTTTATGATAACATATATGAATTATTTTATTCAATTATATCATTAGGATGACACATTTGAAATTAATTTTTTTAATTCCTTATTGTATATGGACAAGATCAGTTTTCTTATTTCATGTAACATTCTATCTATGGACCATGATTATTACTTGATTCTCCTCGTATGAGCACTCATTCACCATATACACCAGCTCTGGATTTAGTAAATGTGAAGGAATAAATTTTTACAGTCTCAAGAGGGATATCATGAATATATCATATAATCATTATATGATTAGTCAGAGAGTTAGTAGAGAAGATAATTTTAAAAAGAGATCAATAATACCATAGTTGATAATAAATCTAGTAGATAAATTTACAAAATTCTCGAACCTCAAGAATCTCTTTCATTTTGATTTTTCGAGGATGAAATATTATAAAAACATAAATAACATATATGTTAACTGATTTTATAAATAGATATTATTTTGGTAATGTATGAGTCCAATGTTTTGTAACATATTTTGGACGAACTATATCATTTCATCTATAACTTCATCTTCCAATTATGTTTTATATCATTATGTCAAAAAATTATAGTTCGATACATTTTCCCATAGAGGGATTAATTTGAAAATATAAAAATAAATAGGTTCAATATATTGTTATAGAATAAATTAAATTGAATAAAATAATAATCTTGTCCGCCATTATGGTCAATAACATATGCTATGAGAATATATGACAATGATTTCATTATATTTTCTGATTTACCATTTATTTAAAGGTGATAGATTTTACTAAATATTCAAATTATGTTTTATGTATTTTTATTAAACCTCATGAAAATAGAGGTATAACATAGATATCAATATGATACAATAGTTATATATTCTTTATCTATTATTTATTTTTCTCAATCATATATCATGTTATGTTGATCGAGTGATATGAAATCCTAAGTTGTGATGTGGTAATTATCATTTATAAAATGATCCTCCAAAACCATTATGGAACTGTTTCTTTTATATGTATTTGGAAGGCTCGGAAAAAAATATTTGGTGAAATTATATCATTCCCATGATAGAATATGTATGGTTATATCACCCCCTTAGGATTTTGTTTCACTACCATAACATCCACTTATACCATGCACATTTATGAATATTTTAAAATAATCATCTTCATGTTTTAACCAAATCTGTTCTTGAATATATTTATATATAGTTATTCTCTATATGTAGAAATTTTATATTTATCTATGAAAATAATATAAAAGTCCAATATTTATCTTCTATTCTACAATAAACCATAATCAGGTACCTAATATTTTAAATACATAATTAAAATTACATAACACAAAAATTGTCCCACTTGTTTTATTGAAAATTATTTTTAATCATCGCATCATCTATTTGAGTTTTATAATAAATTTATAGGATGATAATCAATAAATCATTTGAGAAAGAATTTATATTATCCCTCCATTTATTATTCCATTCACTACCTCTTCGTATCTGATATTTTCGGAACCTTTTACATCAATAAAATTAATAATGATACGCGATATTTTATTTACAGATAATCATTCATATTATTAACCACTCTTGGATGGTTATGGATTAGGTTGTCATAATAATTTTCTATATAAACCCATATTATTTTGATCATATTGAGATGTGTTTTTGGATATTTACATTAGTCAATTATAATAATTATATATTCCAAACATCTATCTGGGGAGTTAATTATTCAATGTAATGTAGAAAAATATTTCTCCAACGAACAATAAATCTTGATTTTGGTAATTCTTTTCATATAACATTAAATATCATCATTCATAGGCTAAAAATTTAAATTTTTCCATGAATAAAAAAAATGATCAATTCTTCCAAGCATCTCTATATATCAGATATCCTACCACACTTATAGGTTGTTTGAATATCAATGTTGCGACATAAATTCTCTTCAAATGAATAAATATCAGTTACATTAATATATCCATAACGCGTTTTCCCTTTTCTGAGATTTATTGGTTAGTAGGTTTACAAATCATCTATATTTACCCACAAACCATTGGTAGTACCATACTAATATGATGAAATGATGGATTGTTATAAAATAATTTTACCTGGTTATATATTATATATCAATAAGTCTTAATTATTCAACCAATATCATTTTAATTGAGATTATATTCCCCATCAATGTATATATCTCATAACATCAGAAACATTTCCTCTCTATTGAACAAAACATCTACATTCAAAGTGTTTGAGAAGAAAAATCATAAGGAATATAAATCCTTTGATTTGTTTTATATTTTCTAAAATTTTAATATATAAATAGCATAAAAAAATTTAATTTGTAATAATTAATGAATCTATTCATATATTTCATGAATAGTGAAATAGAATTATTGTTTCTGAAAGGAATTATTATGAATAATATATTTGATAAATCAATAGCATAGTGTCTATGTTCCATATGTTTGTAACATTTAACCCCAGAGGATGGTTGAGTGTAGCCATATTTTTTAATCATTATTTTTATAGGATAATTTAACTATATTAATTATTTGGGGGATTAATTCCCATTTTTCCAATCATAAATCATTTACATGTTTCATTGAGCCAGTTTCACGCATACTGCAAACACTTTTTAACAGGATGGATATTGTATCATCCCCCCTATATGTGTTCTGAAAGATTAATCTATAGAGTGAAACTCTAATTTTCTATTCTTATATCATGTCCCACATGACCATCAAATATTTACCAACCAAATTATATAAAATAATAGATTGTTAGTATATATCTTCTAGGGTTAATAATGTATTTAATTTCTTCTTCTATCCAAATACGTTATTTTTTAACTAAAGAAGGTACCAATCCTGATTTTAGGATTGATGAAAAATCAAAATTTAAACCATTAAATAATCAAAAAAAAATCTCAAACTACAAGATTTATTATACTCCATTTTCTTGAGCCATAAAAATCTTATCACGGTTTTTGTTTGTATAGTTTGTGGGAAATAATTACTAGGAAAATAATCATTATTTCTTCCAATTCAAACAAATTATTAACTTCCTTGGGCTTTTTATTCATGATTACTATCCTCTAATAATCATATTAACAAAAAATCTAAAAAATTTAATGGTTAACATTACATTTCTAAGATAATGGGAACCAGGAAAATATTTTTTAAATATAGTTAATCCATCATTATACAGTTATTGTATTTTCATTTCGAACAATATGGGCTTTCATTATTTTACTAAATTAACCCATATAATTTTATCCTTATTGGATTTATTATGATTTTCAAATTCTTCATGTTATTATAAATAACTTGTGTAAATTGAGAAACCACATCAATATGTTATTCGAGTCCCTCTCCCATAATATTAGGATTCTTTTTTGAAAATGATTTCATTAACTTTAAAAATTTCTATTGACATGATTCTATATATAGGGATAAATTTACTAATAAAAGTGAAAGTTAGGGTGAGGATATTAGAATTAATAACTATCAATGAGATTACTTTTGAAAATATAAATATTACATAATAAATAACTACTGTATCAAGAATCATTCCTTTCACTATTTCAATATAAGATATTTATGGTGTGTTTCCTATTAGGATTTTTTATCATAACACAAAAAAATTAAATAAACCATTTTTTGATACCAACTACATTTACCAACATATTAATTAAAAAACATTACATCATTTTTAATATAAATTTATAATAATCACTATGATATGTTTATTGGTCTAGTGTATTTGTGATATTTTAAGGAATATAATAAATTTATAAATTAATGATGAAAATAGTTATTTCATCAATACATATTATATCCTAGAGCTTTACTTTCTTTTATCGCAACTTGGGATATCCTAGAGAATAGCATTAAATAATATTTGACCAAAATATCTCCATAATGTTATAAAACATGATAATATTATGGTCAAATATGATAAAATTGAAATTATATTTTGTTGAATAATAAAATCAAAGATCATAAACTATCACATAGAAACATTGATTATGAAGAAAAATATAATTGAATTATGGTAATTGAGAGAATCATAAAATATGGTAAAAATAGAAGAATTTTATGGAAAGTATTGTTCAATTACCACAATCAAAATATTATAATATTATAGAAAAATCTTACCACAACATTTTCTTTAGAGATCACACCCATGATTGATAATCAACTAATCAGTTATAACATAATTTTCAAACATCAATAGCAAGGGATTTTATGTTATTCTGTATTTATTATAGTATATATACATATATATACATAATCATATACATAAAAAATTACATCGTTATCTAAAGTACAAATAGTTCTCTTAATTTCTAATGTTTTAGAAAATCATCATAATATACACGGGGAAAATAAATAAGGAAGTTGATGATCTAGAAATCCTAGTATGTTAATAAATATGGAAATTATATATTACATGACATTTAAGAGGAATATTATTATATCCTAAAGTGAATGGTCAAAATAATTGAATCGTGGAATTAAGAAATAAAATCAAAATATCGTAGAATCATAAACATGTTGAATAATAATAATGCCTAATATTATATGATTATGATGATCCTAACCTATAAGATGAAATTATAATGGCTAACTTCCATCGTAATCATTATATGAGATGGCCAACTTCCACCACAACATAATGTGCATTGGATGAATTTTTATCAATCATAAATGGTATCTTATGAAACGTTAACATTACCCAAGGAATTACAGGGCAATATCATTTCCACCAATCACATTATAATAACTACAATTATATTTTTCCTACAATAAGAAAAAGAATCCAAAAAAATATTAACAATACCAAAACAATAATAGGGATGTTGGTTTAAAAATATTGAATTAAGACAAAAATGAAGGCTATATAATATATGATAACATGAATATAAAAAAAATCATATATATTCAATTTAATATTTTTATTAAACACTTTTATGAACACATATTTCTATTTAAGAAGTATTTTATAATAAAAATAGAGTTGAAAAAATTAAAACATACAACAAAGGGGAAGCTTTTAGAAATGTGTAAAAGATTTATATATGAATTTTGATTCACATAAAACCAAAGTTTTTTAAAAAAAAATTGTTTCTTAAACTTATATTGTATTTTAAAAAAATTAATTCATAATTAAATTTATTGGGGACAAAATTGACATGAAATTTTTCCTATGGTAGTTTCCTTAACTCATGTTCACATAAGAGAGGGAATCATGAAGGGAAGTAATACATATATAAAAACTATAAAATAAAAGTATATTATAGTACATATATATATATATATATATTTACATGAAAAATATAGTTATAATATAGATTATACACATAATAATATTATATACGATATGAGTAAAAAGAAGGATATAGTCTAAAGAAATGTTAATGAGGGTGGTTTGGAGGATTCCTTAACTCGTGTTTGAATTCATTATACACATACACTATACATCTTGAGTAAAAAAATTAATATTAATAAATACATTAATATGAAAATTTCCTTCCATATTTTATTTATTTTTCATATTTATTATAACATCTCACCAATTTATTATGTTGTTTTTTATGTAAATGCATTGAAGTGAAAAAGAAGAATTTTCAAAAATATTCATTGTGTATTGATCAAGGTAAAAGTGTTTCAGACTATATTCTTATATATATAATTTGAGAAAAATATTTCATTTATTATACAATTATAATGTAATTTATATAGGTATGGTGATTTACTTTGAATTTAATCACATTATAAAAGTTACTTTGATATTTCATTTATAGTGGATAAATTCTCTATAATTTTTTTTTCATAATAATACTTCTAAATTTTGTAATATTATAATTCTATAATTTTAATGTTTTATTAAATTAACTTTTAAATATTTAAATATGTTTTTATTAAATAAATGTTTTTTGGTATGGACTCTATAATATAAATATCATTCCATATAAGAGGAAAGATACAAATATATAGAGGTGCTGATGTCATTTCAACAAAATATTATAAT
Source organism: Viscum album (assembly GCA_963277665.1). NCBI lineage: Eukaryota > Viridiplantae > Streptophyta > Magnoliopsida > Santalales > Viscaceae > Viscum > Viscum album. The sequence goes on along the minus strand of OY728147.1, from coordinate 1,349,073,973 downwards.
GGTAGAAAATAAAAATATTCTATCATTTATGAAAAATTAACATTTTAAAATTTTATTCTTTTCATATTAGGTAACATTTTTTACCATCTAAGAATTTGTTGGAGAAAAATTGAACATGTCATTCATGGAGTCCGTAGACCACCCATTTCTTGACTACATCTTAATTTTTTGAATAGGTTTGGGGGAGGGTCTAAATAAGATGATACATTAGTATAAAAAAACATATAAAAAATATGTTTTTAATGATAATTTCCTGGAATATTAGATATTTGGGGAGACAAAGTTTAATATAATTAAAAAGGTTTCATGGGAAATATTACCTCTTTTATGTGATGTTCTATTTTACCGAGAAACATAAGCAACATAACCTTTTCATTTAAATAAAAACAGTCATTTTAGGATTTGGGAATACAGTTGAAGAGATATTATAAAAAAATTAATTCCATGTTAAGGGTATTTAGTTTATTGTATATATAGAAGGTGGTGTTTTAAATTATAATTGAAGATAATGGCATTTTTTGGCACATATAACACCTTAATTTAAAGAGAGAACTAATTTAACATAGAAGATAAGAAAAAAGTGAAAATTAATACAATTTGGGAAGGCTACTAACTATGAAACCACATACTAGACTTTTCTAAATTTATTTAAATCATTTTTAATTAATTTACTCATAGATTTTTTACTTTTATGATTTTTGATTTTTACTAAAGTAACTAATTTTTACCAATGTGATTATTTTTATGACTAAAATTGAATCAATAAAAATTATATAATTTTAACATACCAATTATAAATATTAAATCAAAATTACCACATAATATTAATATATCATGGAAAAATTAATATTAACATTAATGAATATATTTAGAAACACCCAATTTTTAGAGAAAATGTATTTATAACCATATATTTTCAATTTTTGAAAAAAAATTAAATATTATTTATTATAATAACATTATATATTTATTAGTAATTAAATATTATTAAAAGAAATTTTAATTAATTCAAAAACTAATTTCATAATGATAATATTTTATTAAAATATATAGATGAAAAACATTTTTCCATAAGACATTACTTAGTTTTAAAATATGTAATGTGTGAATTTTATGTAAGAAAACAAAATTTAATGTTTATAATAAAAATATATAAATTATATTTTTATAGTATAATGTGTTTCAAAAACATTTATGCAATTATTTGATATTACCATCATATGTGCCGATACTAGTAAATTCTGAATTTTTATAAACTTATCTAATTATCAATAATTTTATAAATATATAAAAAAATATCTTATGACAATTTTGTCATCAAAAATTAAAAAAATTATACTATTATGATAAAATACAAACATTAAAATTAAAAAGGTTAATCTATATATAAAATTCCATATATATATATATATTGCACTTTGGGAAAGAATAACTTTTTAAAACATTATGTTACCCAAATATTAGATAAAATAAAATTATTATTTGCACACTATTATAATTTTACATCCTCTATAATTATAATTTAACAGTTTCCAATTTAATATATTTGGATAAAATATTCAATATTTAAAAAATATTTCTCAGAATAAAAGGATAAATTATTTTTATAGTAAATACATTTTAACAAATTCCATTAATTTTAAAAAAAATATATTAATTTGACTACAAAAATAATATTAAATAATTTATAATATTTTTAAATATAAATAATATCATATTTTAAAATTTATATATAAATTAATATAAAGTTCTTGAATATATCTTTATATATATGTATATATAATATTTTAATACAATAATTTTATTTCATTGTGATTTATATTTTTTTATGTTTACAAATTATCAACACATCACTCCAGTATACAGTTCAAATATAAAACCATGAATTGTATAAAAAACAAAAATATTTGAAAGAACCGTATTTTCAACTACAACAATTTCAATGACATGATTTAATTCTAATATGTATACTTTTTAAATGAATTTTTATTATACTCTCAGATTTCAAGGAATAATATTTAGTTCATATTGTATATTTTCTTTAATTCATTGTCTATTCATTGAGATCTTACTCATTTCAGGTTTTGTTGTCATTAGTGAACCTCAATGATAGAGATTTTACATGTGATTTCCTATTTGTGAATATTTCATTGTTTCTACCTATTTTTCCCAATTTATTATTGTACATTTAATATATGAATATTTAAGATGGTGAGTAATACTCCACCGAGTCATATAATTTTTTTCTATTCTTCTTTTGTAGTATTCCAATTATGAATGGATAAAGCTTTCTTAGTCAAATTCATATACGATAAGGCTTATTTATTATATAATTTAAATTCTTTTATTCAAAGAGAAAAAAAATATATTATAAATTTTAACATATGGTATATAAAATTAATATGACTCTTAAAAATTTGAGGCATTAAATTCTCCTCCTCTAAATAAATTACAACCCGGCAATGTTAATTAACCCTTACTAAGAAATGTATGTGGAAATTCCGTTAACATATTCTTCATTCAAGATATAACATCGAAACATATTCTTACTATCATATACCATATTATGTATTAAAAATAAAAACATATTCTCCATAACATATATCTCTTAACCCCTATTTGAATCACTAAGATAATAAACCACTGTGATATTATATATTCCATGAAAATATAACTGTATATTATTCTAATTAAAAAGTCACAAACTAATCAACATTTATCATAACCCAAAAATTAGATAACCAATAATTACAAAAATATCACGAAATTTTATAAATTAAATTAATAATCTATTACAATACTATATTAATCATGTTTCTCAAAATAAATAATAACTTTATAACCATATCATGAAGAAAAATGTGTTCCCGATATTCCAATATGGAAAATAACATTGTAATAGAAGCATGTCATGAGATTCAATAAGAAAAAAATTATATTAGAATGATAATAAACATATGTATTGGAACATATAATATGGATATGAAATCAATATATCATAAATAATTTGGCATGTGGAAATAAAAAAATTCATGGGATCATGAGAATATGTCTAGGATATACACCATGGAATCAAAACATAGGCTAAGTTCCATTTTAACCAAATTAGGCTCAGTCTAACCTACATCATAAAATAGTGGGATTGGATGAATAACTTAGGAACCATTGATGCTATCTCATGTGACATTAATATTAAAAAAATAATTTTTTGGGCTATAATAGACACAAACCCCACATATTAATATTTACATGCATGTGTGAGCCATTAAAGGAAATTAATCAATAGATAAATCGTAAACATGATATAATAATGAAATGGATTGGGTTTAACAATCATGTGTTAATAAATAACTAAATGAAATATGATATATATTATAAATCAGGGAAATAATTAAATCATTATTATTATTAAGTCTTCTAAATAAACATATTTTTTATCTCATAGTTTAATTGAATGAATCTTTCATAAAAAGAACTTATTTGTAAGAATAAACATGCATAACATTTCTAAAATTTATCAAAATTTAAAAAGTTTATTTACACAATTATTTTTTCATTTAAAACTGCCATTTTATCTAAGATGGAATTAGTATAATATTGAGGTATTTTAAAAAATATTATTACATAAAAATAGTTGATGTGTAGATCCATGATATTAATTTTGGCATAGATATGTTACCTTCAATTAGGTTTAGATACAAGGTAGAATATCAATGGAATCTAAAAATGTATTATCCAACAAAAAAGATACATAATTTCAACTATTTAAATAATTAATGAACAAATATTTATATAATATGGATGATATGCTATATAATATTATAATGAAAAATGTTAAAAATAAATTGATATGGTAATTAAAAAAATAAGAGGGTTGTTCAGAGGATTCCTTACATCTCGTACATATGTGTTCTTCAAATTCACATAACGTCAAAAATTATAAAATAGAGTTAATTAAAAATAATAAAAATAACCTTATAAAGCCATATTTAATTTTAGTGTCTATATATCATCATTTTTAACAAATTTATTACATAATTTATGGTTATATAAGTTACATGATGTTATTCAATTAATTTCATATGAACATTCATTGCATAGTCATTGAGGATGAAGTGGTTAAGAGATATTAATAAAATCATAAATTATTGTTAATTATTATATTTTTTATTCAATTATAATATAATTTATAAAGTTAAATATTTTTTTCTCTGAATGTGATCTAGTTAAATAGTGAACTTTGATATGTCCATTTTAGTTGTTAAATTTATTATAATCACTTATTATGATCATCAATTATGGAATTCTTAATATTATCCTTATTTTAGGTTAATTTATTATTAACTAATCTTTTCATACATTATATATATGTTTTATTCAACCTATTATAGTTTTGATGGATATTCAAATAGAAATATCATCATGTGGATGTGATAGTCAAATCATACAGACAGATGAATGTTTATTTTTTGAAGAATAGAAGGAAGGTAGATAATAAAACATATTATCATATATAAATCATTTACATGTTAAAAATATCATATAATATTATTAAATAAATTTTTTTAATCATCTATGACTGGTAAATATAAATAGTAAAATTCAACATTCTTGGAGGTGGTCGTCAACATGTAGGCATGACAACATCATCATTTTTTCAAATTTTTAGTAATAAGGTTATAAGGGGTTTTTCATTAGTATGAAAACATAAAATAATAATCATAATACAATTATTATTATACATTCATGAATATAAGATGTTTGGGGTGGTATAACTATTAAATAATAAAGAAGGTGTGGTGGAAACCATTACCTCTCATTATGGTTGTTCTCCTTTTGTCACCACATTACGTCACCTTGTCTTATTACTATTCAAATACCAAATCATTTATGACATAGGGAGATCATTTAGGATCGATTACGGTAGATTTTGGGTAAATCCTATGTGGATTTTTATGTTTGTAGTGGGGGACGTTTGGCGGTTTCTTTTATAATTGATGATAATGTTATTTATACAATATATAACACTTTAATACAACGACTATGGTGACCAATTCTTAACATAGATAACTATTAAATCAATATAGATTAATATCAATAACATTACATGATTAAATTCTCAAGGATCAAAATTGTTTACTGTATTTAAAAATATCGAAAAAATCATCTAAGTTAGTGAATGATCATCAATGTTTCCCACAAAGGTCTCCCCCTTTAGTACTTCTACTACAAACCTTTTTTTAAAACCTGGTGAAAGGAAAAAATAATAATGGGATGATCTCTAATTATATTTATGGGTAAAAAATGATATATGTATGAATAACATGAGAATATGTTTATGAGATCATGATAATAACATTTTATGATCATACCCTCCATATCAAAGTTAATATACATGAGTAATTGAATAAATATTGGCAGTTGACAAGACATGAATAATAAGGTGATTTTTAGAAAAATCAATGATATCATAACATAGGAATAAGAAATTATATTATTGGAAACATATAGAATTAATTCCATAGTATAGAAGGCTTACTCTTGAGACCATCTTATGACAAAATGTCCATTACTAATCCGGGTTCACACAATATACATCCATGTAATAATAATCATGGTTCACTTCCATTTCATGCCCAAATTTCACTGATCTGAGTTCACTCATTGTTCTATCATTGTGATGCTAAACTAAACTCACATTCCATTCAAAAAAATTTGTTATATGACTAGGTTCGCAAAATGTTCAAACATTTTATTACTAAACAGAGTTCATCACTCATTTTGACCATGTATTACTAAACCACGTTAACATCCCTTTCGATCATTTTATTACGTTATTGAGTTTATTTCTAATTCTAAAATTTTCATGCTGAATAAATTACAATCATATTTCCTTCCCTATCATACACATTAATTAAAAATCATTACCCAAATAATTTTAGTAAGATATAGGTCCCACCCAAATCATAGTGAAATATTTATACCTTTCCCATAAAAAAATTAATCATATCATGACCTATAAAATTAGATTGGTTCCATAATCATCATATCATAACCCATGAAATAAGGTGTGTATAATAAAATTTTAATCATATCATAATATATATATAATATATATGTTTCATTTTCATTTAATGCTATAATAACCAGTGAAAAAAATGGGTATCATAAAAAAGTATCATGGTATTGCCATTCAAGGAGATAATAGTTTCATTAACATCATGTCTTCAAAACATATACCATTTAATGAAATAATAATAATGGTATCCTTGGATAATTTTCCTAGTAAAGAATAAATTGTATCAAAGAATTTCAACATATATTGGGATGGATTTTGAAAGATAACTAGAAACCTAACATTTCGTTAGAATTTTTTTAAAAAACAGTTTATTTTAATTACAAGGACCCTTATCGGCCATTATATTATGAAAACATGTGTGTGGTGTTTTGAGGGCTATCGGTGACTCATTTCAAGAGTTACAAAAGAATCTAGTTTAAATTGCCAGTGTAAGTGAGTTAGGGGCGCCGTTTTTGGGGAGCCGTGGGCATCGATGTTAGTGAGTCAAGGGTGTCAGTGTTATTGAGATGGGTGTGTTGGTGTCAGTAATTTGATGTCATCAGTGTAAGTGTGTCATGGGAATTACTGCCAATGAGTATGTGTGTTGGTGGTAGGATGTCGGTGCTACAGCCTCGGTGCTACGGCATTTGTGTCTGGGCATTGGTGAATTAGGGAATCGGTGAGTCAGGTCATCAATGAGTCATTTTGTCAGTAGATCAGTTTTAGGGATTAGTGTCAGTAGGGTTCATCACTATCACACCCATCGGTGGCTCGACGTTAGTGGGTTACACATTGATGACAGATTTCTAGTTTTCCAATTTTCCCCAGTTTTCCAGTTTCACCCCATTTCAGATTTATTATAAATAATTTGTTTTTAAAATTCATTTATTTTCATCTTAAATGAGTATCAAAGGATATTAATTATATAATTAATATCCTAAGACTCCCCATAAGTTCAAATAGTCAAGACGCATAAATATTAACCATGATCCGACATTAATGTCCCTTGAAACCATTCCACTTTTTAATGACATATGATCTGTATTTTCAAATCTGTGATCTTCCCCTCCTAATATGTTTTCAATTCTCCCTTTTTACACTAAAAAATTTTTCCCTCCCAAGATTCATGAAACTATGTCAAAGTTCTCATTGGGTTTTCAGGGGGTTATTTCCTACTAATCATGTGATCCCATATTCATCACAAAATGAAGAGTTTTGGTCGGATGTGGTTCCGAGAAGGGATTACATCATCCTCTACTTAATTTTACACCATGAGGGGTGATTTTACTAATGATTCCTTATGAATAATGGGAGAATACATTAATTGAAAAGAGTATTAAATAAAAATGTAATATGATCAAAAGATAATAACGGTCAATAAAATAAAAGTCTAGGAGTGGTTTGATGTTGATCACCATTTTTATTGTATTATTTTATGATTTTTTTAGATGTATGCCTTCTAAATGTCATGGCCATTGGCGATCATTGCATACACACCGGTGATATCCATTTTTTCATGATTGTTGATAAATGGCTAAAACAAAAACAAAAACTAATCATGTATACATGGAAAATTGAAATGGATACCCTAGGATCATTCATATTGTGTTATCAATATAGTTATTCTGAAGTTTAATTTAAGAACCACTCTTTCTAAACATTGATATTTATGGCTTAATGGTGTGGATGCATGTTTTGTTTAGTTGGTTTTTAGAGATAGGTGTGGTGTGTCTGTAGCGAGGTTGTAAATTAATGGTAGTTTTTGTGGGAATTGTTCATGGGGTAGTATTGGGGGAATGTTGGTATCCCAGTTTGAGAGACTAATTAATTGCGGAATGGATTGACTTGTATGTAGTGGGACTACCTTTTTATAGGTTGTGATCATGGAGCAGCGTTGGGAAGTGGGAATACGGTGTGGGTATGAACTTGTTTTATAGTGGTACTGCATGGGAGAAATGATTGGGAAGAGGCACTGAAGGACTAGGTTGTGTCTTGAATTCATGTTTGTAGGTTTTCTGGCTGTGGAATTGTTGGGAATTTGGGTTGTCGGTCCTAGTTGTGATGTCATGAACCAACCCGGGTCGACCCTAAACTGGTCACCTAAGCCAGTCCATGACATGGCTTGAGAGGCATTCCTGATCCTCCCAGGTTGGAAATAATCTCTAGGGCATCAACAGAGGTTGTGGGAAAGATTTTTCCGAGTAGAAATAAATAAATTAAGCAGCAAAAATTAAATAGGACAGCACAAAACAAATAACCAGAGTAATGTAACTAACACTAACAATATAAAATTAAACTAATAGAAAGAGACAACCACTATCTCTGTGTGACCTCACAGGTCACTCACCAACTCACAACCAAATGTCACCCAAGGCGAACTCACCAATGTTTTAGCTTGTACAAACACTAAAAACAAAAACGAACTATAGGCGTGAGTATTATAACTCAGTAGGCTAGCCCTATATCTATTCCCAATTCACTACCTTTAAATAATGAAATTTATAAATTCCAGGTTCAAATTAAATGATCTAAAATATGTGTTTCCACACACACATTCCTTTCTATGACTTGTAATAGTCCATTTCCCTTTATAATTAAAAAAAACAAGTTTAATATTGAATGGAAGAGGTGCATTGCAATTTAAATCATTTTTTTCGATTAATTAGAAATCTGAATTTTTAGTGTTAGTCAAAAGTAAAACCACACACCACACAAAACACAAACTAAGGGAAATGGAAAAGTGTCTCACAGGGGCCAACAACTGAACTAGATCACTCAACCATCCACCACATACAAATAAAAACGAAAGGAAACATGGGTCGAACATAGGAGATCATGAACAATCTAGAACGTACTATACATGTGACTCATACGGAAGGCATGCCCTAACTCTATGACGTCATATTGACATAACGCTTGGTATATCCCTTCATTGCCTAAACGAGGGGGCCAATCCCCATAGAAACAATAACTCTGCATTCCTCTCATACGGGGCCACTAGCCAGTGCATAATGTAAAGTAGTGCCATAATCATTCTCAGATGACTCACTCGCTATGTCTAGTTGCCATGTCAACACATGCAATAAAAGGGGTGCGCCCACAATGAAAATCAATTAGTCACGAGGAACAAATATCATAAAAAACTCACGCAATCAAAGCACACCAATGATCACCCCTCAGTCACCCCAAAGAGAGTTTTCCAAAAATAATTTATTTTTAGTAAAGTGCCAAATGGGCCTTCACTAATTTTACATAAAAACCACATTACTCTAGAAAACCCAAAACACACGTTCATGATTTATAAGAAATCATTTATCATTTAAATCAAAACTACATATGAAATTCTATGAATTATGTTTAATGTCCAAACTAGAATTCGTTCACTTCTGGGTTTCTGCTCATCAATAAAACATTTCAAGTGTCACGTATAAAATAAATGGCTCTTTTTACAGCAAATAATCATTTAAAAATTAATTATTTATATTATTTCAAATTTATTAAAATTAATAAAACATCATTAAATTAAGAAATTCTTAATTTAAAGGTGAGTGCATTGGGGGACCTACATCGACTCACAACCTGGTTACGATGATGATTCAATATGTCCCAACTTGCGCACAAGTACCGCCACTTTCCGGTGACCAAAACATCCCAAAAACCTTGCCAATGCACTGCAACAACCCAAAGCATCTAAAAACATAGATACACTGACTTCAAATAATCCAAAATAATAATTAATATAACAGTTTCCTCGACATTGGAGTGGGAAAAAGGAAAAGAACACCAAATCACTTTCTTTCAGCGGATGCCATCCTTCACATGCCCAATTGAGATTAAGGTACGCGGTTGCCGAAAGAAGGTATGCGGCTAGTGCAACAAAGGGGAATATCATCAGGATGATGCGCCGCTACTGGACGGATAAAGTAGGGACGTGGTGTGTGCGCTAAGGGCCTACACCGCTGCTAGTCAGAGCTAGTTAGAGCTGGTCAGAGGTGCAGGAGGTGCTGCTGGACAACAGCTATGAGGTAGGGGCATGTCGGTGGGGTGCAGGTGGAGCAGGGCGGGCCGAGGGGATGTGGGTGGTAGGTGCAAGGGGCGTAGCACTGAGGATACCAAAGGAAGAGGGGGCGCGTCCAAGGAATAGGGATCGACGACTCCACTTGAATTAGGAGTCATTGGACGGCATCAGGGCTGCTTCAACGAAGGGATTCAATGTTGGCAGAAGGTGCAACAACAAGGAGTAGGGGTAGATCCAAAGCGAGAGGTCTTGCGGGAGAAGATGTGATGCGCAACAGCTGGACGAGGCCAGATGAGTGGCTGGGGTGCTGCAAGGCGGAGGATAAAGAGAGCTTGTCGTGGGTTGGTGCAACTGAGGAGGGGCGTACATCACAGGTCGAGTAGGGCAGGAGGTCCGGGAGTGCTGGAGAAGAGGGAGAGGGATATGGGGACTTCTGCTGGAATAAGGGGTGCACGCTAAGGGTGCTGTCCTGAAATCGCGATCAAGGGAAGGGGGTAACACCCTGAGATTTTATGAGAATTATGTTTTATGTATTATGTTATACACAACATCAAAGGAATCTTTCACTACACACAATATTGGCTTGGCTTGCGTGACACGCTATCACGACCTTCCTCGATAGCGTGTGTAGTACGCAATACCATGTTTCACTAAACAACGATATATTGTTATAATATTATTATGGACTGGGCATTATTAATATTATTTACTAAATTTTAAATTTTATAACATTATTATTCATCTTACACATTTTCTATAAAATGTTTTGAGAACAAAATAATTTCTTGGGTAAAATAGGTATTTTTCAAAAAATGCAGTTTTACTGCCTTTTGATGGTGCACCCAATTTAAATCTATTTTTTGACATGTTTATAAGTTCAACTTAAAAAAATTAAATTTATTTTTGGAATCATGATATAAAAATTTACTTTTGGCAAATGTTTCATATTATTCTAATAAGTTTCATATTTTAATGAATAGTAAAAACACGCTATATTTTAATTAAAAACAACATTTTCATTGCAATAATTTATATGGTTAAATTATAATATTGACTGTTTTTAAAGTATAAATAGAATATATTTTTACCATTTAACATAATTAATGTCATTAACATTAATTTTACATTGAATTCATAGGTAAAAACATTTCAATCTTTGGCAATGTTTTAACTTTTAAAACATGTTTTCTTAACAACGGGGTTAATTTTAAATTAATTACACCAACTTCTATGTTTTGAATTTTGAAAAATGGTTTCAATATTTGAATTCATTGGGTCAAAATTATGTTAATAGGTTACTTTTATTTTTTTTTATTATGAATAGTATCTATTGTAATTTTTATTTATTGTAGTTAAATGTAAATCGGGTAATAAAGGGTAAAAATAAGAATATAAAATTACTCTAACACCTGTCAATATTATATTAGATGACTAAAATTCTACCCTTAAAACCTAATGGTATGAATGAATTCATTTTATGTAATTTTGGCCTGAAAATAATTTATTTATTATTAAAACCAAAGAAAGTGACAACATGTCACTCTCTGAAATCTTATAAGTATAATAATTTTAATTTAGTGATAAAATTCATGAAACATCGAAATTTAATAGTATCCTGAAATATAGTAAAATTATCTACATCATGTGAATTTATTTATAGTTTTTAAGGATTAAATAATCATCATTAAAGGTTACACAATAGTGATGTTGAAATTATTTTATTGATTGAAATATCCAATAAATGGTTTTAGAAATATAAAAAAAAATATTATATGAACTTTTTAATATGCTCCACTAATTTTCTAGATAAATATGACATGTTATGAATCTATTAAATCTTTTTTTCGAACATATATTTTGTGTGCATTTTATTTAAATTTAAATAAATGAATAGTGTCAAAATTGACATTATTGTTATTTTATAATAATAACATATTATAATTTTTTAAAAAAATTACAAAAAATATTTAAAAATTATAAATATAAATTTATATAGTCTTAAATGTCATAAAGTATCTAATACTAGATAATTCACAGAACATAAGTTATTATTTACATCAATCTAAAATTTAGAATATTATTACCAAAAATAAAATAAAATTGATTAAATAAGGATAAAACAGTTTGATAAGGTTTAAAATAAATTCAAAACATGTATAAATTTTATTGGTTTATGGGATTAAAACCCTATATCATCTCATCTTTGAATTGAGTCGTTTTTGGAGGGTTTTAAATGGGTTTGGAATTTATTATAAATTAATATTTTTGGGGTTTCCAATGTTTCCCCTCTCCTCACTTATAAAAGGGAATCTCCTCCCTCTCCTCCTCCCACCACATTGAGCCTTCATGCTCGGTCAAACCATACCAATTTGTCTTATACACTTCCCTAGAAAAATAATAGAGGTCCTGATCTTCTTTAAATACCATCATTAGTGCCCTAATAAAAGGTTAAGAAGAGGTACATCAAAGAAGAGGTAATATCCTTTACCGATTCATTCCAATTTATTTCTTATTCTACTTAATCTTGTTTAGTTTTTCATCATGAAGTAATAACATCAGTATCACTCATATAATTATATTTTATTATAAATATTAAACAACCATATTTCACCTTCTATCTGTTCTATGGAAAACGAAATCACCACGCGTGCGTACGTACGGAATACCGTTTCCATGCTATGGAGGAATCTGTTTTCCACCACCACCTTACATGGATGGGTATAATGGTATAAATAATAACTATATAAAATTATTATAAATTGATATTGATTCTGAAATAATATACATACAGTTAAATACAATTCCACGATCATGGTAACTATATCATCGCTTGTGCGTACGTACGGCCTACCGTCTCCATGATGTGATGTGACTCATTCTACATGATCATCATTGAATAATGATTATATAAATGAATTTAATGAATAAATATGATATATATTACACTAATACCATTCTAGAAATGAGGTATCTATAACCAAAAATGAATAATAAGAATTTATTCGACAAAACATGCATAAGAACATAAACCAATGAACACCTGAATAACAAGTAGCAATATATAAATATGACCATATATGATATCATAACAATAAATATGATTCATTAATAACTCAATTACATTATTTAAATTATTATACAAGAGTTTTGTATACGTACGAAGCAAATCAGACCTAAGGTAAGGAAAAATATCGCAATCTCAATTTTTATCCGAGATTGATTATACTTCAGAAATTACTGGGGCATATTTATAATCCACATCAATGTTTCGTCAACATGTAATATTATTTATATCCTCATAAAATTTTTTATGTCTAATTTTTCCCATTGTTTATTTTTTAGTAAAAGATATGAAATGAACCTTTTTTTGTTTTTAGTATGAGGTACTTTTTGAATTTTCCGGCCAAAGTACGAGAAGAATGTTTTTTAACTTATACAACATGAATGGATTTTTATGAATTCATAGAATGTTTTTCCATGAAGCTTCCTTTACAATTTTTCATGTTTATTTTTAATCATATTCTGTTTAAATTGCATGACATGTTATGAAAGGAAAAAATTTTGAATTAGAAAGGATATTTTCCTCAAGAATGGAGTTCACGCGTTTTATCAAAATTATTTTCCATCTAAGATAATATAGGGTTCTGTTTCTAATCTTATTTTGTCATTAATTAGATTTTGTTATGATGGAATTATTTTTATGATCTTATATGGATTATTTTATGATGGCATGATGTTTAAGAATCTCATTTCTATTACATGGTTTATGCTATGATGTATGATTTATGATCTTGTGGCACACCTAAGAATGGTATCATTATGAGATGGGTGGGACCAATATCTCCCTCCAATGAATTGGGTAATGATTTATATCTCCTAATAATGACATGTCTAGAACAACAAGTTAACATGGTTTAGTGATACAGGACTAAAACGTGGAGTGAACTCAGTTCCGAAATGGACTTTGTCCACTAAGATAGTCTTGGAAATGAGTATTGACTAATAAGAAATGATCTTCTATGATTATTTGTGTATGCCACAAAGTTTCATGTTATATGTTATGATAATTGGGATTACATTTCACTACTATGATTTCTCCCATGTTATGATATTATGATCACTTTTGCAGGTAATGATTTTCAAAATGTTATGTTCTTATGAATATGATTCGATTGATATTTCCTTTGTTTACCCATACTGAGAATTTGAGCTCACCATTTTGTGTAAGTTTTCTTTTCCCCAGGCCAAGAAGAAGGGTATTAAGTAGGATATTCCAAAAGGGACTCTAGATATGATGAAATAAATGGGAGACAATGTAGATGCTTTATGGACCATTTGTCTATGTTTCCTAGTTTTTAAATACACTATACCTATACAGTCCTACCATGGTTTTGTTATATGTTGTAATATGTATGCTTCAATTCTGAAGTAATAACAATTTATGTAATGTATGGGTCGTTATAGTTGGTATCAGAGAAAAGGTATAGTCAACCATTGGAAACTAGGATCCGAAAGCCTTAGTAAGAACCCTAAGGATATGTCTAATCTTCGAACACAATATTAGAATTATAGAAATGGCCATGAACCACCTATGATAAGACCTATAGTGTGAAATTTAATCCTTGATTATGTGTTTTTCCTGTTATGATTTGTGTTTCTCACAATATGCTTCTTGGTTATAGTCAATGGATGGAACTCGAAGGAACCGTGTTAATGCTGAATGTGATAGAAAATGCAATGATTGTACCCCTGATCAACCAAAAGTTATGGGAGGTGTAATGAAAAATCTTATAGCCATGCTCACAAAACTTTCTCAATATATGAATCATGAAGGACTTCCAAACTAGCAAAGGAAGGAGAAACATTCTATTGAATCCTTCATGAGGCGGCGTCCACCTTCATTCAGTGGGTCTTATGATCCATCAGTGGCTGAACAATGGATTAGTACCACTGAGAAGATATTTTCAGTTCTACATTGTTCTGAAGATGATAAATTCATCTTAGTAGTATATTGTTTGGATGGTGAAGCTGATCAATGGTGGAATCTTATTAAGAATACGAGGTAATGGGATGAAATTGAGTCTATGGAATTGGACGATTTTAAGCACTGATTTTTCAATAAGTACTTACCTTGTATTATTTGAACAAAGATGGAAAAGGAGTTTCTTGAACTGAAGGAAAAGGATGATGAATCTGTTGGTACCTACGATGCAAATTTTACCACACTTGTGAGGTACACTTACGGAATTATTATCCAACTAGAGAATAAGATCTATTGATTCATTAGTGCCTTAAAACCAAGTCTTTAATGGGAGTTATCCATAAGGAACTTCAATAGCTATGATGAAATTGTTCGATGTGTTCTCAAGGTTGAGCTGGATATTGGTGTAATCCATCATTCATATGGGTTTGATAAGAAGAGGAAAATGGAATTCAAAGGGAAATATAAAGTCAAAACTTAAAAGAATATGAGTTCTCCCTTATGCTCAAAGTGTGGAAATAAACATGCAGGGAATTTTCATAATGTGAAATGTCAATGTTTCATATGTGGAAAAGAAGTTCATCAAGTATTTGAATTCCTCATGATGGGAAAAATATTTCTAGTGATGCGAACAAAGAAAAGGCATCACAGAATGCACCTCCAACACTATAATGTTACAAGTGCAAGGAAATGGGTCATTATTCCAATCAATGACCTAATCCAAGGGTTGTTGATGATGATTGATGTCAAAAAAATCTTAAGGCCAAAGAAAAAGGAAAGCCACATGCAATTTCTATTGGCGTTGTGGATTATGATAACAATGTGGTGAAAGGTACACTTATCATCCACTCTAAGGTAGAAAATGTTTTATTGGATTATGTATCCACCCAATCTTTTATTTATTAAGAATTTTCTATTGTTATCACCATAATACTTTAACAATTAGATGTTGAGTTAGGTGTGACAACTCCTAACGACACAACGGTTGCATCAAAAGTTTATAATTCTTCTGCAATTGATGCTTTTAGGAAAGCGCTTCCTGAAAATCTTGTGATCCTTCCTATAGTGGAATTTGATGTGATTTTTGGCAAGGATTGTCTTTCCTTATATGGATCTCGTATCGACTACCAAATAATGGAAGTCACATTTCATATTCCTCATCAATCTATGATCATATATCGATGAAAGGACGAATATAACCTTCCAGTGGAAATTTCTTCCATCTTATGGGTCTTGATTCCAATAAATGAAGGTTATTTGTCTCATATGGTTGGAGAGAAACTCACAATTAATAATATTCTCATTGTACGGGATCCTGATGATGACTTTCCAGAGGAATTACCCAGTCTTCCACGAAATCGTTACGCTGTGTTTTCAATAGAACTCGTACTGGGTGCTATGCCCATTTCATAGACACCTTATAGAGTGGACCGAATTGAGTTGTAGGAATTGAAGAAGAAACTCCAAGAGAGTATTGATAAGGTATTCATTGGCCCTAGTGCGTCACCTTGGAGAGCACGTGTTCGCTTTGTTAAGAAGAACGATGGATCAATGAGACTCTGCATTGATTATAGAGAACATAACAAGATCACTATCATGACCAAATATCCTCTCCCTCGCATTTGTTACTTATTTGACCAACTATGCGGAACTCAATTCTTTTCCAGGATTGATCTTCGTTCAGGGTATCATCAATTAAAGGTCAAAAATGAGGATATACCAAAGACAACATTCCTTACATGGTATGGACACTATGAATTTATAGTGATTCCATTTGGTCTTACTAATGCCCCTGCTATCTTCATGGATCTAATGAATAGAGTCTTTAGAGACTATATTGATCAGTTTTTGGTATTCATTATAGACGATATTTTTGTATATTAAAAAATAAATGAAGAACATGAAGATCACATGAGAATTGTATTGAAGACCCTGAGAAAAAAGAATCTTTTTGAAAAATTTACCAATTGTGAATTTTGGCTTCAAAATGTTGAATTTTTGTGTCACATAATCTCAAAAGAGGGTATATCTATGGATCCAGCAAAAATAGAGGTTATCGAATGATGGTCGAGACCAAAAACAGTAACTAAGATCCAAAGTTTTCATGGGTTTTCTGGATATTATCGACGTTTTGCCAATTATTTTGTACGATTAACTAATCCAATCACCAGGTTGGCTCGAAAAGGAGTTCAGTTCATGTGGACGGAGGAGTGTGTAGAGAATTTCATGGAGTTGAAATGAAGGTTATCCCGTGCACCTGTTCTCACACTGCCTTGTAGGGGAGAATGGTTTTTGATCAATAGTGATGCATCCATGAAGGGATTGGGGTGTATTCTTATGAAACAATGATATGATAATAGCTTATGCCTCACGACAGTAGAAAAACCATGAGCTAAATTACCCAACTCATGATTTGGAGTTAGCTCAGTAATCATTGCATTAATGTTTTGGAGGTATTATCTTTATGGTGAAAGGTGTGATATTTATAATGAACATAAATGTTTATAGTATATTTTCATAGAAAAGGAGTTAGATATGCACTAAAGAAGATGGTTGGAGTTGACTAAGGACTATGACTGCTCAATTCATTATCACTCTGGGAAAGCAAATAAGGTGGAAGATTCATTATATCGACAAGACCATGCTAGCTTATCCATGATGAGGATCACCAAAGATCCAATATTTATGGATTTACAAAGGATGGATCTTTTATTATTAATGAAAGGGGAAAAATATTATCTTTCTCAAATGAATGATCAACCATATATACATGTGAAGAGTAAAGAGGCACAAAAATAAAATGTAGAGTTACAAAAGAAGGAGAGAAATGTTCCTGAATTCAACCTTGATTGTGATGGGCTAAAAAGGATCATGAATCAGTTTTGTGTTCCTCCCATCCCAGAATTAAAGCAGGAGCTGCTGGATGAGGCCCATAGTTCTTCATTCTCTATTCATCCTAGAAGCACGAAGATGTATAGGGACCTGAAAGAGTACTTTTGGTGGGATGGAATGAAAAGAGATGTTGTTGAATATGTCTCTCGATGCTTAGTTTGACAGCATGTTAATGTTGAGAGACAGAAGTATAAGGGGATTTTACAACCATTACCCTTATTGGAATGGAAATGGGGAAACATCACTATGGACGTTTTCACCAGACATCCTAAAAAATCCAAAGGCAATAATGCTGTATAGGGCATAGTTGACCATCTTACAAAGTCGGCACACATCATTTCTATTAGAGAATATTTCACTCTTGATCAGCTTGCCAGGATATATGTGAAGGAAGTGGTATGATTTTATGGTGTACCACATTCAATTATATCTGATCGGGATATGAGGTTTACCTTGATGTTTTGGTGAAGTCTTCAGCATACTCTAGATACAGAGTTGAGTTTTAGCACTGATTATCATCCATAGACCGACGGTCAGTCTGAGAGGACAATTCAAACTCCAGAAGGCATTTTGAGAGCATGCACTATGGATTTCAAATGTTCATGGGATCAACACCAACCTTTGGTGGAATTTTCTAATAAAAATTATTTTCCATCCAGTATTCAGATGTCTTATTATGAAACTCTCTATGGAAAGAAATGAAGAACTCCAACTTGCTGGGATGAAGTTGGGGAAAGGAAGCTAATAGAACCGGATCTTGTTGGTGAGATGGAAGAAAATTTCAGATCAGTTCAACAACACATAAGAGCAGCTCATAGTCAACAAAGAATTTATGACGAAAACTAAAGAAAATACATATAGTTTGAAGTGGGTGATAAAGTGTTCTTACGAATATCTCCTTGGAAGAGAGTAATGAGATTTTGAAAGAAGAGAAAGCTAAGCCCTAGATATATTGGACCTTTGGAGATACTAGATCGTGTTGGGAAGGTATCTTACTTAATGGTGCTTCCATTGAATCTCTCTCATGTTCATGATGTATTCCATGTATCTCTCCTGAGAAAGAACATACCTGATCCTTCCCATGTACTAAGCTCGGAAGTTGTACCACTGGAGAAACATATGTCTTATGAAGAACAGCCAATAGAGATTCTGTATCGTAGCGAAAAAGTTCTACAGAACAAGACAACTCGCTTGGTGGATGTTTTATGGAGGAACCATTAATTGGAAAATGCAACATGGGAACTTGAGGATATGATGAGGGAGAGGAATCCTCATCTGTTTGTTACGATGTGACGAATTTCATGGGCGAAATTTTTTTTAAGGGGGGTAGAATGTGACATCCTGAGATTTTATGAGAAATATTTTTTGATGTATAATGTTATATGAAACACCAATGGAATCTTTCACTACACACAACACCGGCTTGGATTGTGTTTCAAGAATGCGCGACCTTCCTCGATAGCATGTGTAGTATGCAATACCAAGTTTCACTAAACAATGGTATATTGTTATAATATTATTATGGACTAGCCATTATGAATAGTATTAAATAACTTTTGAATTTTCTAACATATTTTCAAGAACATGGTATGTGAACAGAATAAATTATTTGGGTAAAATATGTATTTTTAAAAAAATTCAGTTTCACTGCCTTTTCATGGAGAACCCAATTTAAATATAGTTTTTACATGTTTAGAAGATCAATTTGAAAAAATAAAATTCTTCTTTGGAATCAGGATATAAAAATTCACTTTGGATAAATTTTACAAATTATTCTGATAACTTTTATATATAAATGAATAGTAAAAACATGCTATATTTTAAATTTAAACAACTTTTTTCATCGCAATATTTTATATCGTTAAATTATAATATTGAATGATTTTAAAGTATAAAGAGAATATATTTTTACCATTTAATATAATGAATTTTATTAACATTAATTTTACGTTGAATTGATATGTAAAATTATTTCAATCTTTGGCAATGTTTTATCTTTTAAAACCCGTTTTCTTAACAATGGGATTAATTTTAAATTAATTATTGTAACTAATATGTTTTGAATTTTTACAAATGGATTTCATATTTGAATTCATTGGGTCCAAATTATGTTAATAGGTTACATTTATTTATTTTTATATTATAAATAGTAACTAAGGTAATTTTGATTTACTGTAGTTAAAGGTAAATCGGGTAATTAAGGGTAAAAATAAGATTATAAAATTACCCTAACACCTGAGAAAATTCTATTGGATGTCTAAAATTATACCCTTACCACCTAAGGGTCGGAATAAATTCATTTTATAGACTTTTGTCCATGACAATAATTTAATTATTTTTGAAACCAATGAAAGTGACAACATGTCACTCTCTTAAATCTTATAATTATAATAATTTTAATTTAGTGATAAACTTCATGAAACATCGAACATGAAAAGTATCCAAGAATATAGTAAAATTATATACCTCCTGATAATTTATTTAGAATTTTTAAGGATTAAATAATTATCATTAAAGGGGACACAATAGTGATGTTGAAATTATTTTATTGATTGAGATATAAAATAAATGGTTTTAGAAATATAAAAATAAATATTATATGAACTATTTAATGTGATCCAATAATTTTATAGATAAATATGACATTTTATGAATCTATTAATGCTTTTGGTTCGAACATATCTTTTGTGAGAATTTTATTTAAATTCAAATAAATGAATAGTGTCAAATTTAAAACTATTGTTATTTTATAAAAATAACATATTATAAAATCATTTAAAAATCACAAAAATATATAAAAATTATAAATTTATATTTATATTGTCTAAAATTTCATAAATTATATAATTACGTATAATTAACAGCACATAAGTAATTATTTATATCAATCTAATATTTAGAAAATTTTTACCACAAATAAAATTATATAGATTAAATAAGGATAAATCAATTTGATAAGGTTTCAAATAAATTCAAAACATGTCTAAATTTTATTTTTTTGATGATATTATAACCCTATATCATTTCATCTTCTAATTGATTCATTTTTGGAGGTTTTTATGTGGCGGTGGAAATTAATATTTTTGGGGTTTCCAAAGGTTCCCCTCTCCTCCCTTATAAAAGGGAACCTCCTCCCTCTCCTCCTCACACCCCATTGAGCTTTCAAGATCAGCCAAACCCTACTAATATCTTTTCTACACTTCTGTAGAAACATTCTAGAGGACCTGATCTTCTTTAAAGTCCCTCTTTAGTTCCCTAAGAGTAGGTTAAGAAGAGTCACGTCAAAGAAGAGGTAATGTCCTTTACTGATTCTTTCCAATTTATTTCTTTTTCTAATTCATCATCATTAGTTGTTTCATTATGAAGTAATAACATAAGTATCACTAATATACTAATATGTTATTATAAATATGAAACAACTCTATTTCACCATATATCCATCCTATGGAAAATGAAATCACCGCGTGTGCGTACCTACGGAATACCGTCTCCACTCTATGGTGTAATCTGTTTTCCACTGCCACCGTACTTTGATGGGTATAAAGGAAGAAATAATAACTATATATAATTATTTTAAATTGATATTGATTCATAAAAAATATAAATACACATAAATATAATTTGATGATCATGTGAACAATATCATCACTCATGCGTACGTATGGCCTACCATCTCCAGAATCTCATGTGACATGTTTTACATGATATTCATTGAATAATGATAATATAAATGAATTGAATGAATATATATGATATATATTACACTAATACCGTTCTATAAATGAGGTATCATTTACCTAAAAGTAATAATAATAATTTATTCGACAAAACATGCATAAGAACATAAAGCAATGAACACCCGAATAACAATTAGCAATATAAGAATATGACCATATATGATATCATAACTATTAATATGATTCTATAATAAGTCAATGACAATATTGAAATCATTATAAATGAGTTTTTGATACGTGTGAAGAAAATTTTGACCTAAGGTATGGAAAAATCTCCCAATCTCAATTTTTATCCGAGATTGTTTATACTTCGGTAATTATTGGGGCATATTTATCATCCACATCCATGGTTCGTCAATATGTAAAATTATTTATATCCTCCTACAATTTTTTATATCTAATTTTACCCATTGGTGAGTTTTTAGTAAATGATATTAGTGGAATCTTTTGTTGTTTTTAGTACGAGGTACTTTTTGACTTTTCCAGCCAAAGTACGAGAAGAATGTTATTTTAACTTCTACGACATGATTGGGTTTTTATTATTTCATTGAACATTTTTCCATGAAGCTCCCTTTAAAAGTTTCAAAGTTATTTTTAATCAACTTCTTTTAGTTTAAAATTGTATGACATGTTATGAAATGAAAAAAAAATTTGAATTAGAAAAGATATTTTCCTCAAGAATGTAGTTCAAGAGTTTTATCAAAATTATTTTCCATCTATGATAATATAGGGTTATGTTTCTATTATTATTTTTAAATTTATTTTATTATGTTATGGTGGAATTATTTTTATGATCTTATATGGATTATGATACGATGGCATGATGTTTAAGAATCCAATTTTTATTACATGGGTTATGCTATGGCGTATGATTTATGATATTGAGGCACACATAAGAATTGTATCATTATGAGATTGGTGGGACATATATCTTCCTCCAATGCATTGGGTAATGATTTATATCTCATGAGATAGACATGGCTGGAATGGAAAGTTAATCCAGTTCAGTGATACAGGACTAAAATGAGGAGTGGACTCGATTCAGAAATGGACATTTTCCACTAAGATATTCTTGGCAATGAGTCTTGACTAGTAATAAATGATCTTCTATGATTATGTGTGTATGAAACAAAGTCTCATGTTATATGTTATGATCATTGGGATTAAATTTAACTACTAAGATTTATCCCCTGTTAGGATATTATGATCTCTTTTCCAGGTTGAGATTTTCAAATTGTTATGTTCTTATGAATATGATATGATTGATATTTCATTTGTTTACCCTTAATGAGCATTTGAGCTCACCTTTTTTTATGTTTTCTTTTCCCTAGGTCAGGAAGAAGCGTATTAAGTAGGATATGACAAAAGGGACTCTAGATATAATGAAATAAATGAGAGACATTATAGATACATTATGAACCAGTTCTTTATGTTACCCAGTTTATAAAGACACTATACATATACGGTCCTTCCATGGATTTGTTATATATTGTAATTAGTATGATTCAATTCTAATGTAAGAACAATGTATGTAAATTATGGGTCATTATAAAGGGTGTTCGCATGCTGGAGGTGGCGAAGCCGGATAGGTCATCGACAGAGGGAGACAACGGCGCCAACAACAGGTGTGCGTAATGGGGGTGCCTGAGGAACACCGGGAATAGTACGCATCAAGGAGAGTAGAGCACCACTGGAAAGGGCACTATAGCAGGAGAAGAGTATGTCGGGTCTAAATGCAGCCCGTGGCTGGAGGGCATGTGACCCATGCAACTGGAGGGCGCACAGATAGGGGCACGGTGCAGGGCTGTTGGGCGGAGGCTGTGTAACACCCGAGACTTTTATAAGAAATATTTTGTTTT
Organism: Viscum album; assembly: GCA_963277665.1. Lineage (NCBI taxonomy): Eukaryota > Viridiplantae > Streptophyta > Magnoliopsida > Santalales > Viscaceae > Viscum > Viscum album. The sequence continues at coordinate 1,349,050,428 of OY728147.1, read as the reverse complement.
TATTTTATATAAATCATCAAAGGAATAATTCACTATTCACAACACTATCTTGGCTTGCTTTACATGAAATCGCGACCTTCCTTGATAGTTTGTGTCATACGCAATACCTAGTTTCACTAAACAAAGATATGCTATTAAAATATTATTAAAACTAGTCGTTATTAAAAGTAATAACCACTTTTTGAAATTTTTTAATTTTTTTTTTCAAAATGTACTTCGTTTTTGGATTCGGAATATAGAAATCAGCCTAGGGTGAAATTTTGGGATTTTTCTGGAAACATTCAATTTTTGATGAATAATGAAAACACTGGGTTACTATTTAAAAACCGACTTTTTATTTAAATAATTATTTATTTTATTTAAATTTATTTTAGGTCATAATTGATATATAATACCTATATAAGTCTAATTTAATTCATTGGAATAATTTTATAATAATTTTAGATATATAAAACGTTTATTGAACTTTTCACCGTCTTTTACCCACCTCCTAGGAGAATTTGAAAATTTACATAAAACATAATTTTACCGCTTCTGTGAGTGGAATTTCAAAAATCCGAGAGACACAGTTGATGTCAGTAAGTAAAATGTGGTTCAATGAGATGAAAATAATTTTGGTGAATAGTATCTTTTTACTTGTATTTACCACGGTTAAAATTAAATAGGGTAATTAAGGGTAAAAATGATATTATTATTACCCTAACACATGTCCTAATTCTATTGGATAAGTGTAATTCGACCAAAAACAACCTTAGGAATAAAATATGACCATTTAGGCCCACTTGGATTTGATTAGGACATTTATTATTAATTTATTTAAAGAAGGTTTAAAATAGTTAAAATCAATGTTTAATAAGTAAATAATTTTTAATATAGCGTCATACATAAGATAAATTTGACTATAAATATTCATTATAAATATAAAAAGATTTCCTATATAATGGTATTTTATTTGTAATTTTTAGTCATTAAATAATATTTTTTTTATGACACAACGATGATGCAGTAATTATCTTATTAATGAAATATTGACATAATTGATGTTATAAATACCCAAATAAATGTAATTGGAGACTTTTTATTAATTCCACTAATTTTATCGGTTAATATGACATGTTAGTAATGATTTAATTAACTTTTTTCGAACTAATAATTCTGTTATGATTTTCACAAAAATCAATTACTAAATAGTTCCAAAATAGACATAAAATAGTTTTTAAAACAAATATTATATTATTAATGTTATTTTATTCCTAAAAATATAAGGTTCAGCCAAATGACTTAGATAAGGTTATATATATTAATAATAAACATCTTGGGGTTCGTTTGGCTTGTTATTGTATGTTTATAAACCTTATAGTGTAAGAACACAAAAATACATGGTCAAAGTAAAATTATCTAAATTAAAGTTAAATGTAAAATAGAAGGTTATAATAGTAAAATAAACTTTTCCAAATTCTATTTTATGAGCGGATTTCGACCCATCACCAACATAGATTCTAAATAAATCAATTTTGAGCTATTTAAAGCTGAATATGGCTTTATAATAAAATAATATTTTTCGTTTTTCCAAAGGTGCCCCTCTCCTCCCTTATAAAAGGGTACCTCGTCCCTCTCTTAATCATACAACATTGATCCTTCAAGCTTGGACAACCCCTGAAAATTTCACCTCTCCACTTCCCTAGACACATCTTAGAGGTCCTGTTCTTCTTCAAAGACCACTTTTAGTGCCCTATAAGGAGGTCTCAAAGTAGCGCTTCAAAGAAGAGGTAATTCCGTTACCAATTATTTCAACTTTATTTCTTCTTCCACTTATTCTTCTTTAGTTTTTTCATTATGAATTAATAGCATCAGTATCACTGATATACAGATATGTTATTATAAGTATGAAACAGCCCTATTTCACCATATATCCATCATACGTAATACGAAATCACCGCGGGTGCGTATGTACGGAATACTGTCTCCACGCCATGGTGTAATCTATTTTATCTATTTGGATGGGTATAATGGTGTAAATAATGAATATATATGATTATATTAAATTGATATTGATTCTTAAATATTATACATACACTCCAATAAAATTCCACGATCATGGGAATGATATCATCGCTCGTGCGTACGTAAGGCATACCGTCTCCACGATGTGATGTGACTCGTTCTACATGATTTTCATTGCATAATGATTACATAAATGAATTGAGTGAATAAATATGATATATATTACACTAATACCATTCTGGAAATGAGGTATCTATAACCTAAAAATAAGAATAAGAATTTATTCGACAAAATACGCTTAAGAACAAAAAGTAATAAACACCCGAATAACAAGTAGCAATGAAATATTACTAATAATAAGCTAAGAATATGACCATATATTCTATCATAACAATGAGTATGATTCTGGAATAAGTCAATGACATTATTTAAATCATTATACAGGAGGTTCAGACACTTATGAAGCAAATAGGACCTAAGGTAAGGGAAATATCACAATCTCATTTTTATCCGAGATTGTTTATAATTTGGAATTTACTGGGGTGTATTTTATCATCCACATCCACGTTTCCTCAATTTGAAATATTATTTCATTCCACTGACAATTGTTTAAATCCAATTTTACCCTTCGTTGAGTTTTTAGTAAAACATATGAAAGGAATCTTTTCTCGTTTTTCGTACGAGGTACTTTTTGACTTTTCTGACAAAAGTACGAGAAGATTGTTTTTTATACGGCATGAATGGATTTTTAAAACATTATTTCCAAGAAGCTTTCTTTACAAGTTTTGATGTTAATTTCTAATCAACTTCTTTTAGTTTATAATTGTATGATATGTTAAGAAAGGAAAAGTGTTTTTTAAGTAGAAAGGATATTTTCCACATGAATGGAGTTCAAGTGTTTTATCAAAGTTATTTTCCAACTTTGATAATAAAGGGTTCTGTTTCTATCCCTATTATTACATTGATTTTATTATGTTGTGATGGAATTATTTTTATGAATTCCTTTATCTTATATGAATTGTTTTATGATGTCACGATGTTTAAGATTCCCATTTTTATTACATGGGTTATGCTATGATGTATGGTTTATGATTTTCTGGCACACATAAGAATGGTATCATTATGAGATGGGTTGGACCTATATCTCCCTCCAATTCATTGAGTAAATATTTTATATCTCATGAGATAGACATGGCTGGAACGGGAGGTTAAACCGGTTCATTTAAACAGGACTAAAATGAGGAATGAACACGGTTCAGAAATGGACTTTGTCTATTAAGATAGTCATGGCAATGAATCTTGACTAATAAGAAATGATTCTCTATGATTATGTGTGTATTCCACAAAGCTTCATGTTTTCAGTTATGATTGTTTTGATAACATTTCACTACCATGATTTATCCCATGTTATAAAAATATGATCTCTTTTGCACAGTAAGATTTCCAAAATGTTATTATCTTATGAATATGATGTGATTGATATTTCTTTTGGTTACCCTTACTGAGCATTTTAGCTCACCCTTTTGTATGTTTTCTTTCCCCAGGTCAGGAAGAAGGTTATTAAATATGATATGCCAAAAGAGACCATGGATATGATGAAATAAATGGGAGACTGTGTAGATGCATTATGAACCAGTTGTTTATGTTTCCCAGTTTTTAAAGCTACTATACCTATACGGTCCTTTAATGGTTTTGATATATGTTGTAATAAGTGTACTTCAATTTTGAAGTACTAACAATGTATGTAAAGTATGGGCCGTTATAGTTTGTATCAGAGGAAAGGTATAGTCAACATTTGAGAAAAAGGATGTGAAATCCTTAGTAAGAATCCAATGGATATGTCTAAGCGTAGAACACAATCTTAGTGTTTTAGAAATGGGCGTGAATAACCTAGGATAAGACCTTAAATGTGAAATTTTATTCCTGATTATGTGGTTTTCCTATTATAATTAGTGTTTCTCACACTATTCTTCTTGGTTATAGTCAATGGTTGGAACCAGAAAGAATCGTGTTAATGCAAAATGTGATGGGAATGCAATGATTGTCCCCCTGGGCAACCAAACATTATGGGAGATGGAATGAAAAATCATGTATCCATTCTCACAGCACTTTCTCAAGCTATGAATCATGCTATACTTCCAAACGAGCAAAAGAAGGAGAAATATTCTGTTGAATCCTTTATGATATAGCGTCCACCTTCATTCAGTGGGTCTACTGATCTAGTAGTTTCTGAACAATGGATCAGTACTACTGAAAAGATATTTACAGTTCTTCAATGTTCTGAACATGATAAAGTCATCTTAGCAGTGTATCATTTGGAAGGTGATGCTAATCAATGGTGGAATCTTATCAAGATTACGAGGCCATGAGATGATATTGAGTCCATGGAATGGGACGAGTTCAAGAACATATTTTTCAACAAGTACTTCCCTCGTATTCTCCGAACAAAGATGGAGAAGGAGTTTCTTGAACTAAAGAAAAAGGATGATGAATCTGTTGGTACCTATGAAGAAAATTTTACAAGACACGCAAGGTACGCTTCTGGGATTATTATCCAACCTGAGAGTAAGATCGATCGATTCTTTAGTGTCTTTAAACCATGTCTTCGAAGGGTGTTAGCCATAAGGGACTTCAATAGCTACGAGGAAATCGTTCGATGTGCTCTCAAAGTTGAGATGGAGATTGGAGTAAACCATCAGTCAAATGGGTTTGATAAGAAGAGGAAAATGGAATTCAAAGGAAAATCCAAATAGCACACTGAAAAGAAGATGAGATTTCCCTTATACTCAGAGTGTGGAAAGAAACATGACGGGAGTTGTCTTAAAGGGACAAGTAAATGTTTCAAATGTGGAAAGGAAGGTCATCGGGCATTTGAATGCCACAGTGATCGGAAGAAGATGCCTAATGATGCAAACAAAGGGAGGGATAGACAGAATTAACCTACTACACTTCAATGTTTCAAGTGCAAGGAGATGGGGCATTATGCCAATCAATGCCCAAATCCAAGGGTTGATGATGATGGTCGATGTCAACAAACTCTTAAGGCCAATGAAAAAGGAAAGTCGCATGCAATTTCTATCAGCCATGTGGAGTACGATAATGAAGTGGTGAAAGGTATGCTTACCATTCACTCTAATGTAGGAAATGTTTTATTTTATTCTGGATCCACCCACTCTTTTATTTCTGATGAATTTCTTAAGGGTATCACCGTATTTCCTCAACAATTAGATGTTGAGTTAGTTGTGACAACCCCTAATGGCACAACAGTCACATCAAAAGTTTATAATTCTTCTTCGATTGAGGTTTTTGGGAAAGTGCTTCCTGCAAATCTTGTGATCCTTCCTATAGTGGAATTTGATGTGATTATTGGAATGGATTGGCTTTATTTATATAGAGCTCATATCAATTTTCATAGAAGGGAAGTCACATTTCATATTCCATATCAATTTATGATCGTCTATCGATGCAAGGATGAAAATAACATTCCAGTGGAAATTTCATCCATCTTATGGCTATTGATTCCACTAAATGAAGGTTATTTATCTCAAATGGTTGGTGAGAAACTCACAATAAATAATATGCCCATTGTACTGGAGTTTTACGATGTCTTTCCAGAGGAATTATCGGGTCTTCCACCAAATTGTGAAATTGAGTTTTCAATAGAACTCATACCGGGTGCTTTACCTATTTCAGAGACACCTTATAGAATAGCCCTAATTGAGTTGCAAGAATTGAACAAGAAACAACCAGAGAATCTTGATAAGGGGTTCATACACCCTAGTGCGTCACCTTGGGGAGCACCTGTTCTGTTTGTTAAGAAGAAAGATGGATCAATGAGACTCTACATTGATTATCGAGAACTTAACAAGATCACTATGAAGAACAAATATCCTCTCCCATGCATTGATGACTTATTTGACAAACTACGCGGAGCTAAATACTTTTCAAAGATTGATCTTCGTTCAAGGTATCATCAATTAAGGGTAAAAAGTGAGCATATACCAAATATTGCTTTCCGTACAAGGTATGGACACTATGAATTTGAAGTGATGCCATTTGGTCTTACTAATTCCTCTGCTATCTTCATGGATCTGATGAATAGAGTCTTTCGAGACTATCCTGATTAGTTTTTGGTAGTCTTTATAGATGATATTCTTGTATATTCAAAGAGAAAGGAAGAACATGAAGATCACTTGACAATTATTTTGAAGACCCTATGAAAGGAGAATATTTAGGCCAAATTTACCAAGTGTGAATTTTGGCATCAAAATGTTTCATTTTTGGGTCACATAATCTCAAAAGAGGAGATATCTGTGGATCCAGCAAAAACAAAGGTTATCGAAAGATGGTCGAGACCAATAACAGTAACTGAGATCCGAAGATTTCTTGGTTTGGCTGGATATTACTGATGTTTTGTGAATGATTTTTCACGATTATCTAATCCACTTTCCAGGTTGACTAGAAAAGGAGATAAGTTCGTGTGGATGGTGGAATGTGAAGAGAAATTCAAGGAGTTGAAAATAAGGTTATCCAGTGCACCTGTACTCACACTTCCTTGAAGTGGAGAAAGGTTTGTGATCTATAGTGATGCATCCAAGAAGGGATTGGGGTGTGTTCTTATGCAAAATCATATGCTGATAGCTTATGCCTCACGACAATTGAAAATACATGAGAAAAATTACCCAACTCATGATTTAGAGTTAGCTACTGTAATATTTGCATTAATGATTTGTAGGCATTATCTTTATGGAGAATTGTGTGATATTTATAATGATCATAAACGTTTAAAGTATATTTTCACACAAAAGGAGCTGAATATGTGCCAAAGAAGATGGTTGGAGCTGATTAAGGATTACGACTTCTCAATTCATTACCACCCTGGGAAAGCAAACAAGGTGGCAGATGGATTATGTCGATAATACCATGCATGTTTATCCATGATGAGGATCACAAAAGATCCAATATTTATGGATTTACAAAGGATGGATCTTGGAATTATAATGAAAGGGGAAAATTGTATCTTTCTCAAATGAATTTTCAACCATCTATACTTGTGAAGATTAAAGAGGCACAGAAAGAAGATGTAGAGTTACAAAAGAAGGTGAGAAATGTTCCTGAATTCAACCTTGATTGTGATGGGATAATAAAGTTCAAGAATCGGGTTTGTGTTCCTCCCATCCCCGAATTAAAGAAGGTGTTGTTGGATGATGTTCATAGTTCTTCATTCTCTATTCACCCTGGAAGCACGAAGATGTGTAGGGACCTGAAAGTGTACTTCTTCTGGGAAGGCATGAAAAGATATGTTGCTGAATATGTCTCTCGATGCTTGGTTTGTCAGCAAGTTAAAGCTGAGAGACAGAAGTCTAAGGGGATGGTACAACCATTACCCATACCCGAATAGAAATGGGAAAACATCACTATGGACTTTTTCACAGGACTTCCTAAAACATCCAAAAGAAATAATGCTATCTGGGTCATAGTTGATCGTCTTACAAAGTCTGCACACTTCATTACTATTAGAGTGGATTTCTATCTGGATCAACTTGCCAGGATATATGTAAAGGAAGTGGTAAGATTGCATGGAGTACCACTTTCTATTATATCTGATTGGGATCCGAGGATTACCTCAATGTTCTGGCGAAGTCATCAGCATACTCTGGATACAGAGTTGAGTTTCAGCACTACTTATCATCCTAAGACAGACGGTCAGTCTGAGAGGACAATTCAAACACAAGAATATATGTTGAGAGATTTCTCTATGGATTTCAAATGTGGTTGGGATCAACACCTACCATTGGTGGAATGTGCTTATAATAATAGCTTTCACTCAACTATTCAGATGGATCCTTATGAAGCTATATATGGAAAGAAATGCAGGACTCCTACTTGCTGGGATGAAGTTGGGGAAAGAAAGCTATTAGGAGTTGATCTTGTTGATAAGATGGAAGAAAAGGTCAGATCTATTGAACAACACATAACAGCAGCTCAGAGTCGACAAAAAAGTTATACCGACAACCGAAGAAAAGACTTCGAGTTTGAAGTGGGTGATAAAGTGTTCTTACGAATATCTCCTTGGAAGAGAGTAATGAGATTTGGAAATAAGGAAAAGCTGAGTCCTAGGTATATCGGTTATTTCGAAATACTGGATCGTGTTGGGAAGGTAGTGTAACGATTGGCACTTCCACCAAATCTCTCTCATGTTCACGATGTGTTCCATGTATCTCTCCTAAGAAAGTGCATACCTGATCCTTCACATGTACTCAGCTCAGAAGTTGTACCACTGGAACAAGATCTTTCTTCTGAAGAACAGCCGATACAGATTCTCGATCGTAGTGAAAAAGTCCTACGAAACAAGACCACTCACTTGGTAAAAATTTTATGGAGGAACCACCAATTAGAAGAAGCTACATGGGAGCTTGAGGATATGATGAGGGAGAGGTATCCTCATCTGTTTGTTACTAGTGACGAATTTTGAGGGAGAAATTCATTTTAAGGAGGCTAGAATGTAACACCCGAGACTTTTATAAGAAATATTTTGTTTTTATTTTATATAAATCATCAAAGGAATCTTTCACTACACACAACACAAGCTTGGCATGCTTTACACACAATCGCGACCTTCCTTGATAGCTTGCGTCGTACGCAATACTGAGTTTCACTAAACAACAATATGCTATTAAAATATTATTAAAACTAGCCATTATGAATAGTAATAACCAGTTTATGAAAATTTGAAAATTTTATTTTTCAAAATGGAATTCATTTTTGGATTCGGAAAATCAAAATTAGCCTAGGGTGAAATTTTTGTATTTTTCTGTAAACTTTCAATTTTTTATGAATAGTGAAAACACTGGGTTACTATTTAAAAACCGACTTTTTATTTAAATAATTATTTATTTTATTTAAATTTATTTTTGGTCATAATTTATACATAATACCTATATAATTTCAATGCAATTCATTGGAGTAATTTTATAATAATTTTAGATATATAAAAATTTTATTGAACTTTTCACCGTCTTTTACCCACCTTCTAGCAGAATTTGCAAATTTAAATAAAACATAATTTTACCACTTCTGTGAGTGGAATTTCAAAAATCCGAGAGAGATGGTTGATGTCAGTAAGTAAAATGTGGTTCAATGAGATGAAAATAATTTTTGGTGAATAGTAACTTTTTACTTTTATTTACCATAGTTAAAAGTAAATAAGGTAATTAAGGGTAAAAATGATATTATTATTACCTTAACACATGTACTAATTCTATTGTATAAGTTTCATTCGACCATAAACAACCTTAGGAATAAAAGATGACCATTTAGGCCCACTTGGATTAGATTAGGACATTTATTATTAATTTATTTAAAGAAGGGTTAAAATAGTTAAAATCAATGTTTAATAAGTAATTAATTTTTTATATATGGTTATACATAAGATAAATTCTACTATAAATATTAATTAGAAAGCTAAAAATATTTCCTACATAATGGTATTTTATTTTTAAATTTTAGACATTAAGTAATTTAATGTATTTATGACACAATGATGATGCAGTAATTATCTTATTAATGAAATATTGACATAATTGATGATATAAATACCCAAATAAATGTAATTTGAGACTTTTTATGAATTACACTACTTTTATAGGTAAATATGACATGTTGGTATTTATTTAATTAACATTAATCGAACTAATCATTCTGTTATGATTTTCACATAAATCAATTACTAAATTGTGTCAAAATAGACATAAAATAGTTTTTAAAACAAATATTATATTATTAATTGTTATTTTATTTCTAAAATTCTATGGTTCGGTCAAATGACTTAGATAAGGTTATATATATTAATAATAAACAACTTTGGGTTCTTTTTTCTTGTTATAGTATGTTTATTAACCTTATAGTTTAAGAACACAAAAAGTGAAAGTAAAAGTAAAATTATCTAAATTAAAGTTAAATCTAAATGATAAGGATAATATAGTAAACTAAACAATTCAACATTCTATTGGATGAGAGTATTTCGATCCATATCCACCTTAGCTTCGAAATAAATCAATTTGGAGCTATTTATAACCGAATCTGGCTTTATAATAAAATAATATTTTTTGTTTTTTCAAAGGTGCCCCTCTCCTCCCTTATAAAAGGGCACCTCCTACCTCTCTTCCTAACACCACATTGATCCTACAAGCTCGCCCAAAACCTACCAATTTCTCCTGTCCACTTTCCTAGAAACATCCTAGAGGTCCTGGTCTTCTTCAAAGGCCAATTTTAGTGCCCTAAATGGAGGTCTCAAAGAAGCGATTCAAAGAAGATGTAATGTCCATTACAAATTATTTAAACTTTATTTCTTATTCCAATTCGTCTTCTTTAGTTGTTTCATTATGAATTAATATCATAAGTATCACTAATATACTGATATGTTATTATAAGTATGAAACAACCCTATTTCACCATCTATCCATCATACGGAAAACGAAATCACCGTGCGTGCGTACGTACGAAATACCATCTCCGCGCCGTGGTGTAATCTATTTCCATTACTTGGATGGGTATAATGGTGTAAAGAATTAATATATATGATTATTTTAAAGTGATATTGATTCTGAAATAGTATACATACACTCCAATATAATTCCATGATAATGGGAACGATATCATTGCTCGTGCGTACGTACGGAATACCGTCTCCACGATGTGATGCGACTCGTTCTACATGATTTTCGTTTCATAATGATTACATAAATTAATTTATTGAATAAATATGATATATATTACACTAATAACATTCTAAAATTGAGGTATCTATAACCTAAAAATACGAATAATAATTTATTCGACAAAACACGCATAAGAACAAAAAGTAATAAACACTTGAATAACAAGTACCAATGAAATATTACTAATAATATTATAAGAATATGACCATATATGATATCATAACAATGAGTATTAATCTGGAATAAGTCAATGAAATTATTTAAATCATTATACCGGAGGTTCGGACACTTACGAAGCAAATCGGACCTAATGTAAGGGAAATATCACAATCTCATTTTTTGTCCGAGATTGTTTATACATTGGAATTTACTAGGGTGTATTTTATCATCCATATCCATGTTTCCTCGATATGTAATATTATTTCTATCCACCTACAATTTTTTAAATCCAATTTTACCCTTTGGTGAGTTTTTAGTAAAATATATGAAAGGAATCTTTTGTCATTTTTCGTACGTGGTAATTTTTATCTTTTCTGACAAAAGTATGAGAAGAATGTTTTTTTATACGAGATGAATGGATTTTTAAAACAATATTTCCAAGAAGCTTACTTTACAAGTTTTCAAGTTTATTTTTAATCAAATACTTTTAGTTTAGAATTTTATGACATGTTAAGAAAGGAAAAGTGTTTTTGAAGTAGAAAGGATATTTTCCTCAAGAATTGAGTTCAAGTGTTTTATCAAAATTATTTTCCATCTAAGATAATAAAGGGTTCTGTTTCTATCCCTATTATTACATTGATTTGATTATGTTGTGATGGAATTATTTTTATGAATTCCTTTATCTTATATGAATTGTTTTATGATTTCACGATGATTAAGATTCACATTTTTATTAAATGGGTTATACTATGATGTATGGTTTATGATTTTGTGGCACACATAAGAATGGTATCATTATGAGATGGGTGGGACCCATATCTCCCTCCAATGCATTGAGTAAATATTTTATATCTCATGAGATAAACATGGCTGGAATGGCAGGTTAAACTGGTTCAGTGAAATAGGACTGAAACGAGGAATGAACCCGGTTCAGAAATGGATTTTTCCACTATGATAGTCTTGGAAATGTATCTTGAATAATAAGAAATGATTCTCTATGATTATGTGTGTATGCTACAAAGATTCATGTTTTATGTTATGATTATTGTGATTACATTTCACTACCATGATTTATCCCATGTTATGAAATTATGATCTCTTTTGCAGGGTAAGATTTCCAAAATGTTATGATCTTATGAATATGATGTGATTGAAATTTCATTTGTTTACCCTTATTGAGCATTTGAGCTCACCCTTTTGTATGTTTTCTTTACCCAGGTCAGGAAGAAGGTTATTATGTAAGATATGTCAAAAGAGACTATAGATATGACGAAATTAATGGGAGACAGTGTAGACGCTTTATGATCTAGTTGTTTATGTTTCCCAGTTTCTAAAGACACTATACCTATACGATCCTTTCATGGTTTTGTTATATGTTGTAATAAGTGTACATAAATTTTGAAGTAATAAAAATGTATGTAAAGTATGGGTCATTATAAGATGGTTGTGGGCTGGCAGGGATGGTGGGAAGAGGGGGTTAGGGCGGTCACGCTGCAAGTACAGGGCATCGCTGGTTGGAGTGAACAGGGAGGGGGGTGTCATCAGAACCATTGCAAGGGGGAGTCGTGGTGCGCTACCAGGCATGGGGTGCTATAATGGGCAAGGCGGACTGAGGGAGATGCAGTGATGGAGTGGCGCAGGGAGAAGGCAGCTGAGGTGTTGCTCAGCTAGGAGGGCGCTCGAGTGGGGCGCTGCAGCAGGTCGAAGGTGCAGGTGGAGCATGTGTTAGGGTGTAGCAGCTACTATGGGAAGAAGAATAGTAAAAAAAGAAGGGGGGGGGGGGACTGTGTGGAAATAAGAATAAAGGAAGGGAAAGATAAAGAACAAGAAGTAAAAAAAGAAGATAAGATAAAATAAATAAAAAAAGTAAAGTTAATAAATAATAATATTTAACGAATAATAATAATAATAATAATAATAATAATATAATAATAAGAATGGTCAGTCAACCATGCAGTCTCCAGGATAGAACGCACGGTCCCCGCTAGCAGTGTGGTGGCCGCGCACCCACCCGGACAAAATGCGCGGTGACCACTAGCATTGTGGTGACTGCGTATTGGTCCAAGACACACTGAAAAAAACATCAAAAATTCAAACCCGGACCTAAACCCAACTCTGTTCAAAGTTGTGGGGCACAAAAAAGGATAAAACAATAGGAGTCCGTGGTCGGGGTGTAACAATTCTCCCTTGCACAGACACTTTCTTGGTCTATAAAGTCACCAAGCCAACAATCCACAAAACTTGAGTTCATTCCCTGACAAAATCATATAGAACCGAGAGCTTCAGGCTGACAATTCCCAACAAACATCACACGCGACCAATTCAAGGAAAACCACTGCCCGCGATTGAGGGGAGAACATGGGAGGGTTCTCCCCACTACAAGAATTCACTAATAAAAAAACCCATGAAACCAGAATAAACCACCCCTGGGGGGGGGGGAAACGGTAACTCCCGAACAAAACTCATTAATCATCCCCACATGTACTAAAAAACACACCTGAGTCTTGACGAAATGCTTGTTACGAAACAATCTAACAACATGTGGATGAGAAATTAACTCAAAACCTCCCATCATCTCCACGAAACAAACATTCCCCTATTGAAGACAGCTACAACCAACTTAAAAACAGAATAGGTCCGTCTATTCAAAGGCCCACACCATTTAGAGAGACCAAACAACATATGAACCACACTGAGAGCAGATAAGACCGTCTGGATTGTGGGGGAACTAGCTCATCACACCACCACAACAAGGATAAGCTTACCATAAAGATGAGAATATAACAAGGGAAATTTCAGATATTTCCATTCCAAAGATGAATACATTATCTATACCGAAGTTCCACACACCCTTGGAAACTTCTGACTGTACACGAGCTTCACCTCAAGACTTGTGGCTGGGGCCCTAATAGCTGAAGCATCTCCTGCCTCAAAGTCATGCATTTTTATCTTCTGGTCTCTAACTCCTTCCATTCGATGATTCGAACTACCGTGATGGTCATACATTTTCAAAGGGATGCAACTTGATCAGTCAAAATGTTAGCACATGCTATACTGGTGGCACACAAGAAAGAGGTCGAACTAGGAGCTGGTACTGACGAGGATGGTTTCATGGAGACAGGTTCCACCAGCCCGCACTCCATGCCAGCTGGGGAACCTTTGCGGAATTCAACCACCGTTAATCACACCATTAACTCCAATGATAATGAGACATATAATCTTTACTAGACCAAAACTGAACCCTAAAATAACTCTAAGCCGGTACAAACCTTAACTATCCTAGGATTTCCCAAAAATAAGAAGACAAACTGTCTTTTAGAACAATACAAATACCTCTAACAAACTTCGATTACCACAAAAATCTAGAAACACACAAACAAACTCAGAACCGAGCATAACTCATTGACAAATTTTTGGGGCTTTATGGGTGGCATACTCATGACAATAGGAGAAACACCATCGAAACCAACATCAAGCCAAAACTCAATCAAAGAATCAACACATTCCAAGTAAAATAGGCCCATAAGCCAAAAATATACAACACAAGGAGAAATCACTTTACCAAAACCATTATTTCTTTACAATTTTTAAAAACTCACCTATGGAACATTATGAACTGTCACATGTGTGTTTATTCAATCGTTCTCACCTCATCTGTGAAAAAGTTCCCCCACACACTTTCTATACATACCCACGCACGTGTGACCCACCATAAAGAGTGACAAGGATTAAACCCTTCTTTTTCTTAGTAAATCCAAACCCATACCATGTTTTTCTAAACCGATACACCTTCTATTTAAAAACCCACTTTAGTAATTTTTAAAAAAAATTGGAAGAAACACTTTTCCATTTAATAATCAACTTCACTTTAAATGCACACTCAAATAAACTGAGACTAAAACAAAAAACAAGCAGTAATAACCAACTGGAATGAAGAACTAGTGCATATGTCTAACCCAACAACATGGTGGTGACCCATGCCCCTAGTAATGCATAACACTAAGAGGACCTTAAACAGGGAACTTGGACTCCACATGCGTCACCACCCCATGTGACTCTACAAAGTGAACATATTCGCCTCCATTGACATATTTCAATCCGAAACGACAAAGGAATAGTGACTCAAATCCTAGAATAACCCTGGTAATCAGGTCTCATCATGAGCGGTGGTGATCAAGCACTGACACGTAACATCCCTCCTGAGCCCCAACAGTCTTAATCTCTATCTACTTGACATACCAAATAACAATGGGTGCTCTAATAAGTGAGGTCCACTAAGGGCCTACCTCCTATGATACCATTTTTTAACAAGCCAACCTAGGTCGACCCTGAACCAGTCACCTGAGCCAGTCCAAGACATGGCCCGAGAAGCTTTCCCGATCCTTCTGGGCTAGCGACAAGTGCATGGGAATCAACAGAGGTTGTGGGAATGATTTCTCCTAGTAAAAATAGATAAATAAAGTATCATAAATTAAACAGAGAATCAAAAAATAAATAAATAGATTAAAGAAACTAACAAGAACAAAAGAAAATAAAACAACCAAAATAGACAACCACTATCTCTGTGTGACCTCGTGGGTCACTCTCCAACTCACGACCAAATGTCACCCAAGGAAAACTCACCCATGATGTAGCCTGAACAAACACTAAAAATTGAAAAGAACTATAGGCATGAGTATTAAAACTATGTAGGCTATCTCGATATCTATTCCCAATGAACATCTCGTAAATAAAATTTTTTATTAATTCCAGGTTTGAACTAAATTATATAAAATATTAGTTTCAACAAAAACTTTCGTTTCTAAAAAATGTAATAGTCCATTTCCCTTTATAATTACAAAAACATGTTTAATATTGAAAGAAATAGGTGCATTGAAATTTAAAAACTTTTTTATGCATAATTAGAAATCCGAATTTCAGTGTTAGTCAAAAGGATAACCACACACAACACACACTAAGGGAAATGGAAAAACCGGCGCACAGGGGCCAGCAACCGAACTTGAACTCTCAATCGTCCACCACATACAAATAAACACTAAAGGAAAGATGGGTCGAACCTAGGAGATTGTGAAAAATCCAGAACGTAATATACATGTGACTCATCCAGAAGGCATGCCCTAACTCAATGACGTCATAATGCCCTAATGCTCGGTATATCCCTTTATGGCCTAACCGAGTGTCCCAATACCCATAGCAACAACAACTCAGTATTTCTTGTCTATAGTGCCACTAGCCAGTGCGTAATCTAAACTAGTACAGCAATTATTCTTAGAAGATTCACCCAGAATGCCATGTTCACATGTCAACACACGCAATAAAAAGGGATGTTCCCACAATGTAAATCAATCAGGCACAAGGCACAAATATCATACACAACTCATGCAATCAACGCACACCAATGATCACCCCTGAGTCACCCCCAAAGATAGTTTTCAAAAAATAATTTATTTTTATTAATGGGCTAAATGGGCCTTCACTAATATTATAGAAATACATCATTTCTCAAGAATACCCAAAACACTCGTTCATCGTTTAGATGAAATCAATTATCATTTAAACCAAAACTACATTTTAAATTCTGTGAATTATTTTTAAGGGCAAAACTGGCATTCTTTCACTACTGGGTGTCTGCTCTTCAAAAAGACATTTCAAGTGTCCTGTATTAAATAAACTGTTCTTTTTTACACCAAATAATCATTTAAAAATAAATTATCTTATATTATTTTCCATTTATTAAAATTAATAAAACATCAAGAAATTAATAAATTCTATATTTAAAGGTGAGTGAAGTGGGGTACCTACCTCGACTCGTAGCCTGGGTACGATGACGATGTGGTACGACCCAACTTGTGCAAATGTGCGTGCAACTTGACGATGACCTCAACATCACGAAAAAACCATTCCAATGTGTTGTAACAACACAAAGCATCTAAAAACATAGAAACAATGACTTCAAATAATCAGAAAGAATAAACAATATTACACTTTACTCGACATTGGATAGGGAAAAACAAAAAGAACCCCAAATTGCTTGCCTTTAGCAGTAGCCTTCCTTCGTGCGCCCAATTGAGAATAAGGTGTGTGACCACCAAAATTAGGTATGCGGCCAGTGCAGCAAAGGGGAAAGTCATCGGGATAGTGCACCACTAATGGGCGGATAACGAAGGGATGAGGAGCATGAGCCAAGGGCCTACACTACTGCTGGCAGGAGCTAGTCAGAGCTGGTCAGAGGTGCGAGAGGTGGTGCCGGACGACGGCTATGGGGCGGGGGCATGGCGACTAGGTGCAGGCGAAAGAGGGAATACCAAGGGGATGTCGGAAGCAGGTGTAGGTGGAATAGCACCGGAGATTCCAATGTAGGAGGAGGCGCATCCGAGGAATAGGTCACGGCGACACCTCATGAAGTAGGTGGCACTTGACAACGTCATGGCTGCTGCAAAGAAGGGATTTGGGGTCGTCAGAAGGTGCAACAGCATGGTAGAGGGGTAGATCCAAAGGGGGAGGTCCTGTGGGAGGAGATGGGATGAGAAAAATCTATACGAAGTCAGCTGGGTGCTGCAAGGCGGAGGCATCCGAGCGCTGGCTGCGGGTGAGTGCAACCGAGTAGCGGCATACAGCACGGGCCGAGGAGGGAAGGAGGGCCGAGAGTGTTGCAGGAGAAGGAGAGGGACATGGGGGACTTCTGATGGAATACAGGGTATGTGATAAGGGTTCTTTCTAGAAATTGATAGAAATGTAAGGGGGTCGTAGGCTAGAGGTGGTGACGCCAGATAGGTCATCGGTAGAGGGA
Source organism: Viscum album (assembly GCA_963277665.1). Classification (NCBI taxonomy): domain Eukaryota; kingdom Viridiplantae; phylum Streptophyta; class Magnoliopsida; order Santalales; family Viscaceae; genus Viscum; species Viscum album. The sequence continues at coordinate 1,349,032,755 of OY728147.1, read as the reverse complement.
GAAAATGAAACCAGCTACAGGGTTGCACAACGGGGGTGCGCCAGGCCCACCAAGAATGGTGCGCAGTAAGAAGAAGAGAGTGCCACTGGAAAGGGAACTGCAGCAGGTGGAGAGCATGCAGGGAGTGGAGGCTGCTGATGGATGGATGGCACGTGACCCATGCCACTGGAGGGTGCACTGACAGGGGTTCGGTGCAGGAATGCTGGGCGGAGGCTGGCTGCGGGCTACCTGGGATATTGGGTAGAGGGCTCTGGGTGGTCACGCTGCATGTGAAGGGTAGTGTTGGATGGATCGAATAGGGTTGGGGTTCCGCAGTAGATGCAACAAGGGGGAGTTGTGCTGCACTACAGGGCATGGGCGGTGCTAGAATGGGTAAGGCGGCTTGAGGGAGACGCGGCGCTGGAGGGGCACTGGGAGAAGGAGCCTGTGGTGCCGCACTGCGGGGAGAGCACCAAAGTGGGGCACTGCAGTAGGTCTAAGGTTCTGGCAGAGCAGGTGGTAGGGTGCAGCGGCTTCTACGGGAAGAATAAAAGTAAATAAAGAAATTGGGGGGGGGGGGTCAGCCGCATGGAAATAAGAATAATGGAAGGGAAATAGAAAGAACAAGAAGGATAAAAATGAAGATAAGATAAAATAAATAATAAAAAGTAAATTAAATAAATAATAATAATAATACAATAATAATAATAATGGTCAGTCAACCGCGTTGTCTCTAGGACCGAACGCACGGTCGCCGTGAGCTGTGCGGTGACCACGCACCCACCTGGACCGAATGCGTAGTGACCTCTAGTAGTGCAGTTACTTCACACTGGTCTGATACCCACCGAAAACATCAAAGCTTCATAAATTCAAACCTGGACCAAATCACAACTCTGTTCACAGATGTGGGACCGAGAAAATGATTAAACAATAGGCATCTGTGGTCAGGGTGTGACATGCGATGGGAGGATTATGTAGTATAATATTGAAGAATGATAGTTGTAAATGGTTGAAGGGGTTAGGAAGAACATAGAGATGTGCAGTGGTATGTTCAGTTGGTTGTTATATACTGTTTTTATGAATGGGTGTTAAAATGAAAATGATTTACCTTGGTCCCACTTCCCTTGTTCGATGTTTGATGTATTGGAGAAGGAAGTGAGTTTGTTGTTGTTTGTTTAATTAATGAGGAACTTCAACTTCTGATGTGGTTTCAGATGTTGTGCTCATTAGTTTCCTATGGTAGTTCTGGAATAAACCAAATTGAACCACTTAACTAATAAATGTTTTGTGGTTAAACAAAAAAGGGGTTGGTTCATGCATTGGCAGTGGCTGTTGTGTGGTTGTGTATATAATGGTACTTGAAAATGTGGTTCTAGTGGTATGGTTGTTTTGGGAACTTATAGGTCCGACTGAGTTTTTTTTACTTATATGATTAAATTTTAAATCCTTTTGCTTTCTATATACACACCAACCTTGATCAAGACTATGTTCCGAACACCCCCATTTCAAATGAGAGGGTTTCTTTCCAGTCATCCCAGTGGGAGGATGGGTGGCTGGTTAGTGAAATTCTTCCTTGAACCCTTTTCTGGTTCTTGTTGCATGATTGTATCAATGCATGATGTAATTTCATGAGGCTTACCATCATCATAGATCTAGTTAGGTTAGGTTTGTTTTGAATGAGTGGCTTAGGTGTTTGAATTCCAGGTTTTTTCCCAAGTGTCTTCAGGATGAGGCACATGTATCTACAGGAGACATATGCAATGTGGTTGTGACTATGGTGATTTGGGGTGGGATGTGAATGTGGTTTGTGGAGCAGGTGTTCATGGTCATGTTGTGGCAATGGGATTGTGTTTTGGAATATTGGTACCATCATGTAGTTATCGATTAGATATAAGAATTTAACAAGTGGGAATGTGGAGAGGGGTACCCAATTTTCGATGTGATTATACTACTACTTTACATGAAATGATTTTTAGTGAGTGTGTCATGGTAATTATGGGATAGGTAGTATGTATATATAGGTGATTTGAGGTTCTATTGTTTTCTCACAAGGTAATTAGTGTGCTCCCCCACTTTTTTAGGAGTAGATTTATTTTCCCAAGTCGGTGTACTTTTATACTCACCAAACATTTGGACAACTATTTTCATGTTTCTAGGAGGACATTGAAGTTCATTATAGACTTTACTAGGTCATGTGCCTGGTTAGTTGATGTTATTTGTCATTGTATATTTCTTTGGATACATGATTAGTTGCTTTAGGTGTACTTTTTTTGTAGTTTACATTTGAATCATGCATGGGTTGGATTTTTTTCCTTCATATAGTTGTTTGGTGTTGTTTTAGATTTTTACCATATTTTCTACCAAAATTCTTTCATTAAAAATGTTAATTAATTCCATTTGGTGTTAGATATTATTCCCTTGGTTCTAGGTGACACTCTGGGGCTTTTTAAGGGGAGTCTCTAAGGGGTCATTATCTCTCCATCATCATGAAGAAAGAATAGTGTGTAACTTAATGTCCCTTCCCACATTTTAGAGAAGGTGAGTTGTGAAAGAATTTTATGAGTGGTCTGTTGAGATATAGGATGGGGTTCAGAGTAAGGAATAGTGAGGATTGAATGTGATAGTAGGAAAACAGTGTTAAAAAATCTTGGTTCGTGAGATAGGCTAGAAAAGATCGGCTGAGAGATGAGATTATCAGGGCCCCTACGATTCGATGCATTGATTACGAGTATACCAAATGTCCAAATGATGATATAATAATTTCATTGTAGAGACCCTAGGAATGATACCTACGTTATAATAACTGGTGTTCTTATTGTGTCTTGGGAGTTTTAGGAATTAAAAAAATTAAAGACTGTAAATGAATTTAAAAAAAAATCGATACTACCCAGGCATAGGAGTTCCTTGTTTACACATTTCATTTGTGGCACCCAAATGTCTCCCACATGTGTTAAGAGCAGTCAAGGCCCAGTAGGCTATCTTGATTGACCAACGGAGGGTTTATCAAGAGGTGGAAGATGAATTGTCGGAAAAGACCCTTCGTTCATTCCATTATAATTCCATTGTAAAGTAAAATGTAGAATTCCATACTCAGAGATGGGGGGATGGCTTGAGGAGCTTTCAATAACCGTCACCTTGATCTATGCTCTGAGAGAGTGTTGGGTTCCTCTTGTAGTGAGATAGATGCGAGGATTGGCACATCAATGGTGGACATTTTACCTCGGGGAGAGGAAGGAGACCGATTCCAAATGGGATGATTTTGCGAAGGTGTTTCGGGAAGAGATCTATTCCTTAGTGATGAAGGCTGATAAGATTCAATATCTTCTCTTATTTTAGTAGAAGAGTATGTCGGGGAGGGATGTAGGAATCATGTTCAAGTATCTCATATGATTTATACCATATCTCATTTTGGATGGGGAGTAATGGGTGAGACACATCGAAGAGCACTCCATCCTTCTCTTCAATATTTCATAATACCCATTATCCAACCTACATACATTGATGATCAAAATAAGGAATAATTAGTGAATACAAAGCACTCTTAGGGAGGTGTATCACAATTGGGGATCCAATAGAGTTTTTTGATGGGGTATGTAGTTAGCAGCAAGTCTTCAACATCATAGCCTTCTAGGTTTCGACCAGTGGGATGTAGACCTCAATAGTTCCAGTTCTGATCTCATGGTCCTCTCTCATTCCCCATGGGACTAGGACTAATGTTCATTGAATGTGGAGTCCATTGAGATCTTGGGAACCAGTTCCAAATTCGAGCGCAGTATGGTTGGGGGTTGCTGGTTATATTTCCCCCTCAACATTAGCTATTTCTAGTCATGCCTTACCAACAGTAGGGGCTATGGGATCGTTCTCCACCAAAAGTAGACGATGATGGAGAAGTCTAAACACAATGTGATCCTAAGGGCCCTTGACCAGGGCATGGTCAGGGAGGCATTCAATTATAGAATGGTAGAGGAATTGGGTATAGAAAGTTTCTTTCCACCGAGGCAGTAGTTCCAGTAGGGCTTGAAGTTGTTCGATGTATGATTAGTTTATTTATAACTCTTGCATTTAAGAATTTTGATTCAAGAGATTCTCACCGCTTTGTCACACCATGTCAAGCTCAAACCATGTGACTATCCATAGACAGACTTTCTGTGCCCCTGGTAATGAACACACCTGTTGAAGGTTAGAACATTCTGTTTTGATGTTTTCTAAGAATGTTGAATGATAATAGAGCCACATAAATCTAGTAGGGATCTACTTATACTACAGTTGTAGCCATGGGATTTCATCATGGACATCCACTAGTTTTTATTCTATGCATTATGTTATTGAGTGATTCCAGAAAAAAGTTGTGTGTTTGGATATGGAATTCCATGGAATGTTTTTTCGGTGAACGAGGCTATTTGGTGGGATGTCAATGTATGGAGACTCTTATCTCCTTTTCAAGAGATCTATCTAGGGGTACAGAATATGTAGAGATGGTGTCGTGTCTGGGGGTTGTTAGAGGGTTCTTGGATGTCTTCCTAGATTATTTTGTGATTATACCCCTTGATGTTTCATTATATTTGGAATAGATTTACAACCTCGTGAACAAACTATTTCTATTTCTCCATATCATATGGAACCTTCTGAGTTGCAAGATTTGTAGATTCAAATTGAAGACCAGATTAATAAGGGATTTACCATCTTAGTGTGTCGTTGTGGGGTTCTCTATTCTAGTTTGTGAAGAATGAAAATAATTATCTAAGACCATTCATGGACTACTGGATACTGAACCAGGTCATGAACAAGAAATTTTACCCCCTCCCAATGATCGATTATTTTTTATACCTATTAAAGGGACTAGGGTAGTTCATTAAGTCATACTATTGTCTAGATATCACCAATTGGGGGTGAAGGATGGTTACATACTGAAGACCACATTCATGTGAATGATTGGGCTCTTCAAGTTTGTGGTCATGCCCTGCGTTGTTATGAAGGCCCTAACCATGTTCATGTGGATTATGAACTCCTTTTCCACATGTTCCTACACCAGTTCATCATTGTGTTCATCAACGAATTCCTAATCAACTCATGGTCGGAAAAGGATCATACCTACCATCTTAGTACTATCTTCGAGTTCCTAAGACACCACCATATCTATAAAAATATGTCCAAGTGCAGGTTCATGATGCGATATGTGAACATCCATGTACATGTGTTGTCTCGGTCGTGGATAGTAGTGGACCCATCCTTGGTCCAAGAGTTTGTTTCTTGAAAATCAACCAAGAATTTATGGGAGGTTCGTAGCTTCTTCAGTTTGTTGGACTATTAGAAGAGGGTTATTCCTGAATTTTCATGGGTTACAGCTCCGTTTACAGCCTTAACCAAGAAATACAAAGAAGAGAGTAGTGTCCTGATGCTTTCAGCTACCTAAATGAGAAACTATTAAGTGCTCTGTGCATAGGTATTCAGAGGATGGGGTAATGTTCTAGGTGTTCGGTGATGCCTTCATCTTAGGTTTGGGGTTTATGCTGATAAATATGTGAGTATTGATCTCTTATTCATCCATGAAGATATGTCCCATGAACATAACCATGCCACCCAGGAACTGGATCTTGCAGCGGTTGTATTCCCACTGAAGTTGTGGTGGCATTACCTCATCGCGAAGCGCTTCGTCGTCTCCATGGATCATAGGATTTTGAAGTATAACTTCTCCCAGTGATACCTAAACATTATTCATTTATGTTGGAAGAATTTTATCTATTACAATGGATTTGATATCACATAATCTTTGTAAAAGTGAATTTGTTAGCTGATTCATTAAGTAGGATGTTGCAGAAGGAGTTAGTTTGGGAATGCGCAGTTGCTTGGAATGCAATGGATGTGTCTCCCACTTTGTATATGGATACAAGAGTGGATGGAGGAAAAGGACACTTGAATGAGATGATAGTTCGATATTACTTGGTGTGACTGGTGCAAAAGTCTCAGTGGGGAGACTCATAGTCTTAAGGGATGCGAGATCACATAGACCAGGTCAATGGTCGAGAGGAATGGTCAGAGGACGGTATGAATCGGAATCTATTTCTTAAAAATATATTTTTCCCGACGAAAATGCATGAGGTAGGGCTTCATGAGTTCATGTCTACCCAATGGTACTGAATCTAGGAGTTCTTAAAATGTACTATGTCTTGAGGGAATAGTTTTGGTGTCCCAGGGTGAAGCAGGTTGTGATGGAGTATGCGGCAAGGTACCTAGTGTGTCATCTGGTGAAGACTGAGAACCCTGTTCCGTAGGGTATATTGTATTTGGTATATGTTCCCAAGTGGATTTGGGATTAAATATCAATGTATTTTAATAAAATATTATATATAACTCTGGTAGGATGTGATTATCTTTGGTTATTAGTGGATAGACTGATGATGTCGGCTCTCTTCTTAGCAATCAAGGAGTTGAGCATTCTGAATTCCTTATCATTGAGAAATGTGGATGAGGAGGTGCAGGTTCAGGGAGTTCCAGGATATATTGTATCATATATGGATACATGTTTGACATAAAAAGTCTATAGGGGATTGTATCATGCCTTTGGCACTCAGTTATTCCTCAGCACGGTTTTCCACCCTCAGACAAATGGACAAACATAGAGGACAATCCAGATGTTTGGGAAAATGTTACAGGTATGTGTTATAGACTTTAGTGGGTCATGGCTATGAAATGTTCCTCTGGTATTGTTTTTTTACAATAATATGTATCACTCTACCATTTTCAATTCACTATTCATGGCTTTGTACCAAAGGTTCTGTTGGTCACCCCTGTGCTACACAGAGGTTGGTGAGGAAGCCCTTCCTGGACCAGAAATAGTATAGAGCATGATAGAGATGGTTCCACTTGTGCATGAGAGGATTAAGGCGGATCATGATAGTCCTAAGTATTATGTCGATCATAGGAGTAGGCCCTTGGAGTTAGAGGTTGGGGAACATGTGTTCTTTCAGGTTTTACCACAACATGGGTAGTGGAGGTTCGGCAGAGAGAAAGATTTATCCCAGTTTCATTAGTAATTTTGAAGTGTTGGGATTAATTGACCTGGTGGAATACAAGATTGAATTAACACAACAACTATAGAGGATCCACGACATTTTTTATTTCTCTTACCTCCATTTGTACATACACGATGTCTACAATGTCATTGAGTTGGGATAGTTGGATATCGAGGTTGAAGTGATGTTTGTGGGGAGGCTAGTGAGAATCGAGGATCATGAAGAGAAGGTGCTTTTTGGATGAACCATTAAATTTTTATTTGAGTATTTAATGCATGGTGGAATCAAGGATAGATTTTGGGAATGAGAGACACATATAAGTGTCGAGCACCCAGAGGTTTTATATGTTTTGTTTCTATGGTTTTTTTGTGGTTCATTTTATGATGAAATTCATAACCTTGTGCGGTATTAGGTTAGTTGAATACATATTATATAAATGTGAGTGAAATGTCTAGACTATGGAGAGGGTAGTAACAAATCCAAAATCAAGACCCATTAATTCAGATGTAATTGAACCTGTGTGAGTGAGTTAATGCAACCCAAAGTAGAGAGTATCATTACATGGAAGAAGGAGCTCCCGAATATTAGTTTTTGGACAGTGTGACCTTTGGTGTTTTTGTGGTTTTTTGGGTTCAATGTGCCATAGTGTTCATATAGTTGTTCGAAGGATAGATGTTAATGTGGTGTCCTTGGATGTTGGGGGTTTCCCTCCATTTTTTGCACAATTTATGGTAGTTTTTCCCTGAGAGGTATCTTATAGTGTAGTTATTTGAACACCTCTTTCTCTTGGTTTGGTTATTAATTACCGAAGAAGAGTATAGTTTAACAGGTATATAATTTAATAACTCAGACCCCTCTATTCCTCTCTATTATTAAAACCCATTATTTAGGGTGTATTGGGGGTTTTCAGTGACTCATTACAATATTTATCCTAAAATCTAGTTTGAACCATTGGCGTATATTAGTCTAGGGGAGTTGGTGTTACTGAACCAAGGCAGTTTCTATTGGTCTTTCAAGGTAATCAGTGTAGGAGAGATTACAGAATCAATCCTGGGGAATTGATGGTTTTGAGTTTTGGAGATTCGAGGGCATCGATGTCGGTGAGTCAGGGCATCGATGTTTTGGAATCTATGCTAGGGCGTCGTGGAAAGGGAATCAGTGTTACGGTGTAGGTGATTCAAAGAATTAGTTATTCATTTTTTCTTTAGCTCATCTTTGGTGTCTCATCTTCATTAGGTTGCGTTCTTAGCTCACCATTTATTTTCTCAATGTTAGTGACACACCCATCAGCGACACATTTCTAGTTTTTCTTGTTTTTCAAAGTTTTCCAATTATTACCCTCTTATGGTTTATTTGCTGAAATTTGAGTTTAATGGAATGTTTGATAATTTTAATGGTCCTTAAAAGGAAATTAGTTATATCATTAATATACTAATGTCAACCATTCATTGAAATAGTCAAGTCGTGTAAATTGTAACCAAAAATCGACTTTAATGGCCTTTGAAACTGTTTCCAATTATATTGATATAGGATCATTCTCTTCAAATCCAGGATCTCCCTTCCTACTGTGTTTTCCGTTCTCCCATGGTACACCCATATCTTTTCCCCTTCCTAGAGTCATGCAACTATGTGGAATTCATCATTGGGTTGTCTTGGAGTTCTTTCCTCCTACTCATGCAACCCCTTATTTTTGGCGCAAGGAGGAGTGTTGGTCACCTGTTATTCCAAGAAGGGATTTTATGTACCTCTATTTTATTATGAATCATGTATGGTGGGTGTAGTAATGATTATTTATGAATAATGTGTGAATAATATTCTTAAAATAAGTAATAAATAAGATGGAAATATTATGGAAATATAACCTAGGTCAATAAAAATAATGGGCACAAAGTGGTTTGATGTAGATAACTTATTTTATTTTATTCATTCACGGTTTGTTGTGTATATGTACCTTTTGAAAATAATGGCCATTGGTGGTATTTTCTAGTGCATTGGTGATGTCCAATTTTTTTATGATTCCTAATAAATCGTTGTAACGTGAAATATACTTAATCTCGTATACTTGGATAATTGAAATGGACTCCCCATGATAAAACCATTCATGAAATCACTCCATTTATTTTAATGTGGAATTTTAAAATACCTATAGTTAAATTAGAATATGCATGGCTTAATAGAGTGATTGTGTGTCACATATGATTGGTTCTGTGAGAAGGGTGTGGTGTGTGTATAGAGGGGTGTTGCCTTAATGGTATTTATTGTTGCCCATGGGTGTGGGTTGTTACATAGGGGGTGTTGGTATCCCTGTTTGAGAGACTAGATAATTGTAGAATGGATGGACTTGTAGGTAGACGGACTGCTATTTCTTGTGTTTTGGACATGGATTGACACTGTGCAGTGTGACTACAGTGTGGTTATGAACATGTTACGCTGTTGGACTACATCGGGGAAATTTTTAGGGAGTAGGGCTATTGAACTAGGTTTTTTCGTGAATTCATCTTTATAGGTTTACTAGTTGTGGAGTTTTTTTGTATCGGGGATTCTATTCCTGGTTGCGAGAGGAGGATTGGGTAGTATAACATTGAATAATGATAGTTGGTAATAGTAAAATGGGTTAGGGATAATGGGGATACATTTAGTGGGACAATGATTTGGTTGTTCTCTATTGTTTTTATGAATTGGTGTTAATTTTTTTTACCTTGGTCCCTCTTCCCTTGTTCAATGTCTTTCCTACTGAATAAAAATGTGAGTTCATTATTGTGTGTTTATTTAATCATGCTCTTCTGCTTTTGATGCGGTTATTGAAGTTGTTCTCTGTAGTTACCCTATGTAGTGATGAAATAATCTAATTTGAACCCCATTATTAATAGATTGAATTTGGTTAAATGAAAAAGGGGTTGGGTTATGATTTGGTTGTCATTGTTTTGTGGTTCAACATTTATGCGTACATGCAAAAGTAGTTTTGGTGGTCTGGTTTTTTTAGGTACCTATGGGTTTCAATGAGTTTTTGTTTACTTATATGTATAAATTATAGTTCCTTGTGATCTCTATACACACCCCAAACTTGTTGAGAACCATTTTCCTAACACCCTCATTCATGGATGACGGTGCCTTTCCCAACATCTTGGTGGTAGGATGGATGGAAGGTAAGTGAATTTTTTCTTGTTCCCTCTTCCAGTTCTTACAACTCGACATTTTTTTGGGATTGTTGTAATGGCTTGAAGCTTACCATAGTCCCAGATCCATAAAGTATTTTTTTTATGAATGAGGGGGTAATGTGTTTGAGGGATACTTTTATTTTCTCAAATGTCTTTGAGATGAGGCCTAGGTGTCTATATGAGATATATGCAGTGTAGTTTTTTCTCAGGTGTCTGCTGGTGGGATTTGTATGTGGTTTCAGGCCTGGGTGTGTGCGGGAATGTTGAGGTAGTCTGACTGAATTTTGGAAGAATGGCAGCATCAAGACGATAGAGAATAGAAATAAGGAGTTAACCAGTGGGAATGTAGTATAGGGTACCCAAATGTTGATGTGCTTATACTATTACATTAATTGACTTGTTTTATTTAGTGTGTGTGTATTTGTGAAGATGGGATGGTTTTTACTCCTTGGTAGAGGCTTTGAGGTTCTGTTTCTCTCTCATAGGGGAATTAGTATGTTCCCCAACATGTGCATGGGTAGCTTTAGTTTCATACTAGGTATACTTTTTTTACTCATCGTACATTAATAAAACTATTAAGTGGTTTTCATGGAGGGCTTTGAGGACCATGATGTACATTACTAGCTCAGGAGTCATGATAGTTGATTTTTTTCTTCTTAGTCTATTTCTTTTCATATTTCATTGGTTATTTGGTTTTACTTTGTTGTAGTAAACATTTAAATTAGGCATGAGATGGATTTTTGTTACCTTTATATAAAGTTTGGTGTTTTTTGGGTTTTTTACCATTTTATCTTCCAAAAAAATTTCATTAAAAAGGTTAATACCTTCCATTTTGTGTGATATCATATACTCTTGGTGCAAGTCGCCACTCTATGTAATATTGAATGAGGGACTCAGTGGTGATTATCTCTCCTTTATCTTGATGAAGAATGTGTGTGGAACTTTGATTTCTCTTCCCTCATATTGATGATGGCGGTTCGTTACAAAATCATTGTCAAAAATAATTTTCCCTTCAAACCTCATTAAAAACATATTAACGAATAACGAAAAAAAATTTAAAAATATTTCTTTAGGAAAAGATTCTTTTTTAAATGAAAATTTATTTTAAGATAATAAAATATTTGGAAAACCATTTTCCTCAATAAAACCAGAAAACATATAAAGAATCTTGAAATCATTTTTTAATAATTTTTTTTAAAAATCATTGAAAATTTATAAATGTATATTTGAAATAAATAAATCATTTTCCTTCAAAACAACCATTTAAATAAATTTCAAGTTATTTTTAGAATAATTTAAAAAAAACATTATAACATAAAAAATTTTGAAACCCTATTTTTGTTAAAAAAGAATTTTAATATCACAAAATTATTAGAAAAGTTTGAAAAAATTTCCTTTAAAAATTTTATTTGTAAATATTAAAAAGAAGAATCATGAAAATGACAGGCCAGAAACTGGGATAACATTAATAAAAATTGAAAGCAATTTTTTTGAAAATACATTGTTAAAAGAACATATACTTCTGATCAGAAGGAGAGATTAATTTATATTCTCATAAAATAATTTTTATTATTATTATAAGTAACAAAGAGTGGGAAAAATATACAAATACATGAAGATATCATAGATAACCATTAGAGAAGAAAATTTATGATTCATATAACGTTTTTATAATATTATTTCCTCAATGGAATCCTAATAAAAAAAATAAGAATAAATCATGATGTTATAGAAATAAAGTTTTACCCCTTTAGTAATGTTGAATCATAATCCATAGGAATTAAAAAAATTACAAGAGGTTTAAAATAATATTTCAATAATTATATTCATGATGTATCATTTCAAATGGAATTTTAGAAAACTTGTAGAATATTTTAGGATCATTACAATGCATGTGTCTTAAAAAAAGAAAATTGAGACCAAATTACTTATAAAATTTAGTGTATATGGAATCAAAAAAACCAGTAAATAAATATTATCATATGGATATGTAAATAACAATAAATTTATGAATAATTTATATTTTATACATCCATGGGAATTAAACAATTCATATATATGAAATATAAGGATACCCTGGCCTATGTGTCATAGAAAAAACATGAGATAAGAGAAACCATTATACTTGAGTAATGTTTTATCGTTATCCACAAGAAATAAATAGATAAATCTAAAACATTAATATCATTAAATATATTTAATTCATCATATAAACTTTCACATTTTAGTATATACACCGCAAAAAATATGTTGTTGGTAAATATGTTATATATCTCATGGTAATAATAAGTGTGATGACATTCTCATATCGTAAGTATAGAATGACTTCATAGATATCCAAAAATAATATATAATAAATATAATTTTATTATAAATCATCCACAGAACCATATTCTTATATATGATACCATAAATGATTCAACTAATAATTTATGTAACTGTTTTATTAATAATTCCATATTGATGTAACATTTCGTGTAATAACAACATTATTTAACTTATGTGTTTTGACATGTTATTGATGATCCTATTACTTATATCAAGATTTAATTATTTAAAAAACATAAAAAAAATTTATATAACCAATATATTCAATATATTTGTATTCATAATAATATATAAATTATATAAATATGGAATGGAATACATCGTTCACGAGGAAGATGGGGAGTACATATGCATCAATGATGTTTCAATTTTATAGTTGTATTGAAAGAAACCGATTAATAAATCATATATGTGTTACTATATATAATATATTGATTGTAGAATTATTATTTCATATATATCATATAATATGTGTAAATCCACCATAAATAAATTTCATTTATGTTTAAATTATTCACATCACTTTGAGGAGGCAGTTGTCCACACATCGACTAACAAAGTTAGTCCAATTTACACAAAATGTGAGTCAAAAAGAAATGTTTTATACAATAATTAATGAAGTGTAATGATATCATCAATATCATATATATTATATAAAATATATTTACCTTCATAATTCCCACTTGTGACAGGTGGTTATAGAAAAAATGAACAACATCATTTCATGAGGTGGTAGTTCACCGTAATGAAGAACGGTAAGTTAATTACACATGAGATTGATGTGTGTCTAAGTGTAGGTATAAAAATTATATAAAAAAATTATTTAGGATGCTTATATTATTATATAATCATGTAATATTTTTTTGGGTGGATAATGAAGATGAAACAATGTAGGTTTAGGAAGGATGATACCTCTTCCTTGGGTTACTCTTCTTTGTCTGCACAATTGGGATTATATGGTCTGATTTCTGATTAAAGATAAGATTATTGGATTAATTTAGGTACATTTAAGGATTATTTGACAAGTTTATTGGTAATAAAAAATGATTTCATGTTTATTATAAGTTAGAGGAGTGAGTTCCTTTTTATAGTGGAGGAGGAGTGGCATTATTTTTAATTTTTGAAAAGAAAATTCTGTGACATCCTAGATAAATATGGAATAATAAAAATTTCATATTTATTATTATTTTTTAATTAAATAATAATTTTTCATTAAAGGGCTTGTTATTTTCGATAGTGTACCCGATACCAAACAACGAGTTTCTATGAAATATTACGTTGCACACTAATATGATAATAATATTATTTTCAATGGTAGTTACCTCCAAGTCATTGTATTGGTGATATTGAACAAAAATAAAAAGAATATGAGTAAACATTTTTTTTAAATGTATTTACATTTATCCAATAAAAAGTTAGAGGCCTAAAATATGAATGAATCCAATTTTAAGCAAAATTTATATTAAAAGGTCGATTTACCACCATTTAATGGTGAAACCTATTTAAATATAGTTTTGTTCACTTTAATACATACTATATGACCAAATAAAATCCTTATTTACAATGGTTATATCAAAATATACTTTGTGTAAATTTTTGGAATTTTTCCAAAAAAGTACATTTTTTTATGAACACTGTAAGTATTGTATTTTAATTCAAAACAATGTTTTAATGTAATTTATTTATATGGTTATATGACCTTTTAAATTGGTTTTAATGTGTAATTAGAATATAATTTTACAATTTAATCCAATTTTGGTCATTGGAATTAATTTCACTTTGAAATTGGACATAAAGAAGTGTCCATTTTTTGATAGTTATTATTTCTTTAAACCATGCTATTTTTTTAACAATGAGAAATAATTTTTAAAATTAATTAATGAAACTTTTATGATTCAATTTGGTTAAATATAAATAATTTTTTAATTTGTAATATCTAATATAGCTTAGGCTGAATTTTTGGATTTTTTTAAAAAACATTAATTTTTGATGAATAGTGAAACCACTTAGTGGTAGTTAAAAAAACAGACTTTTTCATTTAAATGATATTTTACCACTTCTGTGAATTCAATTTAAAAAATCTAACATACATGGTTGATATCAAGAAGTAAAATACGGTTCATAAAAATGAAAATAATTTTCGGTGAATAGTAACTTTTGACTTTAATTTACCACGGTCAAAGGTAAATAAGGTAATTCAAGGTGAAAAGAATATTATAATAATTCAGATTTACCTTAAGCCTTGTTCTAACCTTATTGGTTGAGTCATGTATGACTACGTCCATATTTGGGTCGATTTTGAGACCCCATTGAGCCACTTGGGAGTGATAATGACAATTTAGATTAATTAACATAAATTAAATGCAAAAATGACCAAACCAAATATATTTTAGAAAATTAATTTTTATAAGGGGTTCTATAAATTATCATTTTGACAATAAATATTAATTGGAAAGATAAAAAGATTTTTTACATCATGGTATTTGTTTTATAACTTTTAGAAATCAAATATATTAAATTATTTATGACACAATAATGATTCAGTATTTACATCATTCTTAAATTATTTAAGTAAATAAGATTATAATGATTAAATTATTATCCAAAACATGTCCAATTTTAATTGGATGATTTTATTTCGAATAGGGGTCATCTTATCTTCGACCTTAATTATTTTAGGACCATTAGATACCGAATATCATTATATTATAAAATAATATTTTCACACTTTCCGAAAGAGCCCCTCCTCTCCCTTATAAAAGGAGACCACTTATAACTAATTACTCACACCTATCCAGCCATTTTTCTCTTCCAAACTCTGCCAAATTACACTCCCTACATCCCACTTCTCCTCATAGAATCCTTACCATAGGCATAAGGCACTTCAACAAACCCTTTTGGTTCAAACCAAAGGGAGTTACCCAAATTAATGGTAACAGTTTCTCTTAAATTGTTTTATTTTAGTTTACATATCCAACCCCTAAAAACTTTTTTTCCTTTAGTTTGTAACAAAATCAGTATCTTCAATATACTAGGATGTTTTTATGATAATTATTCGTGCTAAACATACACACACATCCATCTAATTGATGAAGAACATAATGTTTCTGTTGATGGAAAACTAACGCCTCACGAAACGATGATTGTTCCATTATCTCCTACCGCCTCTCATGGTGGCCATTTTGTTGGTACTATATTTATATATGATATATATTATTTTTATGTTTTCTTTATGATTCTGTAATTTTCATTTATATCACACCTTATTGTTTCCATAGTGGGTAAATACGATAATCTCATTTGAGGAAGTGCGGACTACCGCCCCCTCAAAGTGATTTGATTCGTTAATGCCTTATGTGGGATGTATAAAAGATGGAGTTAAAGATGTTATATATGATATTATACTGGAATTATAATGAACCTATGTATAATTATGTTTTATATCTATTAAAATAATAAATCCAAACGAAAGTAGCATTCATGCGTACGTATGGCTTACCGTCTCCATGAACGGTTCATTTCATTTCTTAACTCTAAATGTTATGTAATATTATAAATACATGTATTTTCTGGATATATATGATATATGTGATATCCAAATAATTAATTACACTCTGGATATAATGATCCTTTGACCACATGAACAACATGTAATTATAAGAAGTCCATTTTTGACTTAAGTACCAAATATCGACAACATGAACATTATTAACTTAAATGATTACGTAATATTAATGACATGGTAATACGTGATATAAAAAGGAATAATAAACATGAAAAAGGTTCTTAAACAAGTAGAAATTATATTTAGAGTATTATTCAGGTTATTAATGAACGATCAAGTCAAGTCGGACATGAGGTAAGGGATTTTCTTATCTCACTTTTAATTTTGTGAGATTTCCATTGTTTGCCACTTATTTATTGCATGTGGTGTATTGTGTACTTACTTTTGATATATATTATCATAATTATCATTATATTCATGGTATTTTTTGATTCATGTGGTGGTTATTAACATTGGGTCATAGGACTCGATTGATTACAACGTGGTAAGGGGTTTTCATCTCACTTTTTATCCCCGTGAGATTCATGATATGTTTGCCACTATTTCCATTCCTGTGGTGTATGTACTTCCCATTATTGTACTATTTATGTAATATACTTTCATTTATGAGTATTTGCATCTTCCTTGAATGATCCTTCTTTCATGTGGTGTATGTTTTGTACGTTACCAAATCGGTAGCGGAACCTTTCACCCTCCTCTTTTTAAAAGACTTCTATTTGTTATGTTTTTTCATTTACATCTTATTATGTTGGGATATGTTTTTCTATATCCTTATTGATGTAAAATTAATTTACAAGTGATTAGATACCAT
This sequence comes from Viscum album, assembly GCA_963277665.1. Classification (NCBI taxonomy): domain Eukaryota; kingdom Viridiplantae; phylum Streptophyta; class Magnoliopsida; order Santalales; family Viscaceae; genus Viscum; species Viscum album. The sequence goes on along the minus strand of OY728147.1, from coordinate 1,349,015,901 downwards.
TTTTTTCTAATCAACTAATTTTTGGAATTTTAATGTGACGCCATTAGGCTGTCAAATATTTACAAGGGACATTCTTATGCCGATTTCGATTTCATTGGGTTCAACTTGTAGTTATTGAATATGTCATCCTGTGAATATGTGTGAATGGAATATGATTATTTTACTCTTAATATCGACTTATATTGGGTGTATTTATATTTTTCACCCATAATTATGAAATTGATTTATCCTTAATTTAAGGATACCTTCTTTATAAGGGATTTCATCTCAATTTATATTTCCATTGTGACATCATTGTTGTTATGCACTAATTCACTCTTATATGGTGTATGTACTATCCTTTGACATATTACATAATTAATATCTTTATTCTCATGATATTACAAAGTTATGATTAAATGTTATTCCACAATTATTTGTATTCAAGAGTCTCTCATTTTGTTAAAAACTCTTTAACAAAAATATCATTTTTTAAATTTTTTAATGATTTATTATTACAAATCTTTGTGTTTAATGTCCATGTTAAAAAAATAGTTTTGAGTGTTTATTTATATGTAAATTATGTTTTAAAATTATAATTCCATTAAAATATTCAAAGTAGTATGGTACACATTGATAAAAAAATCGTTTTTAAATGGATTTTGAAAAGTGATTAATTATTTCAATATCTTGAAATTACTTCTTGTGATTGAAAATGAAATTTTATTATTGAAATGATTATATTTGAAATATTTTATGTGTTATGATGGTACTTCGAAGTTTGGCAGGTGGTTACGTGATAACCATATGATAGGTGGTGCGATGAATAACAGGACATGTGGTTACGTTATAACCTCCAATCCATTGGGTATGGATGACGGCCATATGGCTATTCCATTTAGTGATATGTGTAGAAGTCAGCCGTATGGCTATTCCATTTAGTGATATTTGTGTAATTAGACCGTATGGTTATTCCATTTATTTATGATTATGTCTGAAGATACCTTTATATGTTATGTGTTCATTATATGGGTTTTATGGTAATCTTTTGGTCACAAAAGGGTATGTAATGATCTTTTATGAAGTGAAAAGTATTTACTACTTCATAAAGGTGAAAAATTTTACTTATGATATTTTATTCATGGTTTACCTAATGTTTTGAAAAAATAACAGTTTCCCTTATTTATGTATCCCTTACTAAGATTTTTATGCTCATCCCCTGTTTTTTTTTAAAAAAATTCACTGGAAATAATGTGCAATAGGGTCACGGATGGGATCAAGGAAATGTTATGCCGTTAAGAATATGGAAGTAGACATGTTTTTTTTTATGAGTTTTTATTTTATGAGAAAATGGATATTGAGTAGTAGTGTCTACTAGAAATATTCAAGGTGTTATGTAATATTTATGGCCTAATTCTCTAATAATCTAATCCTAAAAAGATCTTTAATGTGAATTATTCATTTAATTCAGTATTATGTAATGTTTAAGGTCGTGTCCTTAGAGTTGGTTTCAGATTTCGGTTTAGATAACTTTAGAGTTTGGGGTATTATTTAAGCATAAGTGACATTACCATAATGGTTAGGATTTCAGAAAGAGTTATAGTTTTTTTAGAAAAAGTGAATGAGTTTAAGGTAACATGAATAAGTATATCTTAGTGTTTACCCTCCTCGTAAGATATTATATGATGATTTTACTGATATACTCACATTGACCTTTTTGGTTTTAGTAAATGGCTGGATCTAGCAGGCACCAAAGTAGTAGTGGATGTAATGAAAACTATGACGGTTTTCTGAACGAGCAGTTGACTGATTTGGGAGATGCAATGAGAACTCTTGTGGTTATTATCAACCATCTATCTAGAGTCATTATTGGAAACATGAACCTTGGTGATTTTTATAAGGAACCGTATATGTGAGAAACAAATCCATATAGAATTTCAGGTAATAATCATAAAGGTAAGTATGTTCAAAAACCTATGTTTCATGGATTTGGAATGAAACACCTAGGAAAATGCTTCAAAGGGATGGGAAGATTATATAGATATGGGAATGAAGGTCATAAAGCAAGAACCTGCCATGGAAAAAGGAAGCATCTAGTTGACTCTAGGAAAGGGAATGAAGTTCCTTATAAAGGATTAATTGAATGTTTTAAATGTGGTGAGCATGGTCATTATGAAAACACATGTCCTATGAAGAAGTTCCGGGAATGGTATCACCAGGATCGTACAAATATTTGTTTACCAAAACCTAATGCCCTTCCGATTGAGGTTGAAGAACGTGACAATGACCCATGAAATGTATGGATTATTTCTTAACATATGTTTTCCTATAATTGAATTCTAAGGACATGATTAATGATTTTGTTTGTAGGAATGAATTCTTTCAGAATAAGTTGGAAACGAATAGTTAATGGATCAAGAAGAATGTTGAATGAGTAGGAATTCAACATATAATGGATTCAAGAGTTATGGTAGAATTTAGGATGGTGAAATGATTAAAAGTATTAAGGCTCTATTGATGATGAGATTACATTTGAATATTTTCTATAGTATGTGTAACCCTGATGTTTGATATATTAAAATTTTATTCAAGGACTAATTATCTTTTATTTTGAGGATATATTTATAAAGAAAAATTTGGGTTTATAATATTCTTGAAGTTGAGGCAAGTACCAGTTAATACTTTTTGGGATACAAAACAAAATTTATTGGATAACATTTGTGGTTAAAATATGTTATGGTTATTTTTGATGAATTTATATTTTATTGGGGAATTTTATAAAATTATATAGTTTTTGAAACAGGACAACACGCAGACCGTGTGACAACCCGTCGCATCGGACGAAGCTATTGGAATCGAACCCACAACGAAAGTGCGACTGGTATTTATTGACAACCACTGGACTACGTGAAGTCCCCAGTTATTATGAATTATTATTTTTAGTTAGATGATCTTATGAATCAAGAATAAGTTGATTTTGGGTTCTCTAAGTAAATGATTAACCTATCATGGAGGATATGTGATCAGGATAATTGATTTTCATTATGAGACATTAAGAGTAACTGATGTTTTTTGGAGATAAATGTAAAGATTTATCTTGGAAGAATATGTGATTAAATCCTTCAGAGATTTGTGTTTCAATATTATTTTGGATTAATTTGAATAATTTTAAGTATAACTTTTTTATTGAATGTCCTTTGAGGAACTTTGGGTTTTGTTGGACAAATTTTGGATATTAAGAGTTGTTTTTCGTTTTGTAAAACATTATCCTTTTTGGGGATTATCTGATCTTGTACTAACCATTTTGGTTTTGGTCTAATGACATTGGAAATATATAGTTCATATTTTGTGGATTAGGATATTCTGTCGAAGTTTATTATAGCCCTCTTAGTGCGAACAATTCATCCTAAATACTCATCTTTTGGTGAAAATATGAGTTTGTTTAAGAAATATAATAATAGATTAAAGTCTATATGAATAGTAAGTATGTTTCCTAATGTTTTCAGTTATGCTCATAAATAAATTCCACATTGAAAAATTACTTAAAACAAAAAACTTATCTCTTAACTTTTCCAACTCAGAAATCAATGACTGTGTAACCCATCACATCTTTGTGATTTTCTGGCGGTTAACTTTCTCCTAAACATGTTTTCTATGACTCTCCATCAGAACATGATGGTTTGTTTTCTCCTCCATATCCATGTCTTTATGGAATCATAGTATATGTTGTCTCGGTAACCTTTGTACATCTCTTCCTTTATTTTAAAGTGATTGTTTTATAGAATCTTTTTCCAATGTGGGGCTTTTAATGATGTTTCGAAGCCCGGTTTTGAAATTGCAAGGAAGGAATTCCCAAAAAGGGGGGATGGATCTAAAATCCTAGATAAATAATAAATAATAGACTTTTCATATTTATTAATACTTGTGAATTAAATAATAATTTTAGATTAAAGGGGATGCTATGTTCGATAGCATACTTGATACCAAACAACGAGTTTCATTGAAATCTTACGTTGCACACTAATAATATAATGTTATTATTCTAAATGGTAGTTAACTCCAAGCCGTTTTATTGGTGAGAATAAAAAAACTAACAACAATATGATTATACATGTTTCTTGAATGTATTTACATTTATCCAATAAAATTTAGAGGCTTAAAATATGAATGAATCTAATTTTAAGCATAATATACATTAAAAGGTCGATTTACCGCCTTTTAATGGTGAACCCTCTTTAAATATATTTTTCATCACATTAATACATTCTATATGACCAAATAAAATCCTTATTTATAATTGGGACATCTAAATTTACTTTGTGTAAATTTTTGGAATTTTTCCGAAAAAGTTCATTTTGTATGAATAGAGTAAATATTGTATTTTAATTCAAACTATGTTTTAATTTAATTTATTTATATGGACAGATATTCATGTCATTTTTTTAAAGTGTAATTAGAATATATTTTTACCATTTAATCAAATGTTGTTCATTGGAATTAATTTCACTTTGAAATTGGACATAAACAAGTGTCAATCTTTTAATAGTTATTGTTTCTTAAAAACATGCTATTTGTTTTAACAATGGTAATTTATTTTAAAATTAATTAATGAAACTTTACGTATTTGAATTTTTTAAAATAAACCTCATTTTTTAATTTGAAATATCAAATATAGCTTAAGCTAATTTTTTTATATTATTCTGAAAAAAAATCAATTTTTGATGAATAGTGAAACCACATAGTGGTAGTTAAAAAACTGACTTTTTCATTTAAATGAAGTTTTACCTCTTCTATGAATTTAATTTCAAAAATCCAACATACATGGTTGTAATCAAGAAGTAAAGTGTTGTTCATTAAGATGAAAACAATTTTTTTGTGAATAGTAAATTCTGACTTTTATTTACCGCAAGTAAAGGTATATAAGGTAATTTAAGGTAAAACAAATATAATAATAAATCAAAATTACTTTAACAATTGTTCTAACATTATTTTTTGAGTCATTTAGGATGATGGGCATCTTTGGGTCGATTTTGAGACCCCATTTAGCTACATGGTACTGATAATGACAATTTAGATTAAATAACTTAAAGTAAAGGCAAAAATGACAAAACCAAATATCATTTAGTAAAATAATTTTTAGAAGGGGTTATATAAATTATATTTTCAACTATAAATATTAATTTGAAATCCAAAAATATTTCTTACATCATGGTAGTTGTTTTATAATTTTTATATATCATATAAATTGAATTATTTATGACACAACAATGATTTAGTATTTACCTCATTAATAAATTATTTAAATAAATAAGATTATAATGATTTAATTATTATCCAAAACATGTCCAATTATGATTGTATGATTATATTTAGAATATTATTCATCCTATTACAGAACATAAAATTTTTTGGACCATTAGAAACCGAATATCATTATATTATAAAATAATAGTTTCACACTTTCCTAAAAAGCCCCTCATCTCCCTTATAAAAGGAGAACACTTATAACTAATTTCTCACACCTATAAAGCCATTTAGCTCATCCAAAAACTACCCAATTACACTCCCTACATCTAGTTACTCCTCCTAGAAGCTTTAACTTAGACATAAGGAACTTTTAAAAACCCTTTTGGTTCAAACCAAAGGGAGTTACCCAAATTAGAAGTAACAGTTTCTCTTAAATTGTTTTCTTTTATTTTACTTCTCCAACCCTTAAAATCTTTTTATTGATTTCTTTTGTAACAAAATCAGTATCCTCAATGTACTAGGATGTATTAATGAGAAGTATTCTAGATACACTAACACACACCTCTATCTAATGGATGAAGAACATAATGATTCTGTGGATGGAAAACTAACGCCTCACGAAATGATGATTGTTCGATTATCTCGTACCACCTCTCATGGTGGAAATTATGGTGTCACTATATTTATATATGATATACATTATGTTTATGTTTTCTTTATGCAACTTTAATTTCCATTTATATCATGACTTTATGGTTTCCATAGTCGGTAAATACGAAAATCTCATTTGAGGAAGTGCGGACTACCGCCCCCTCAAAGTGATTTGATTCGTTAATGCCTTATATGGGATTTATAAAGGATAGAGTTAAAGATATTATATATGATATTATACTGTAATTATAATATACCTATGTATCATTATGTTTTATATCCATTAAAATAAAAAATTGAAATGAAAGTATCGTTCATGCGTACACACGGCTTACCGTCTCCATGAACGATGCACTTCATTTCTTACCACTAAATGTCATGTACTATTATAAATAGATGTATATTCTAGATATATATGATATATATGATATAAAAATAATTAGTATCATTCTGTATATAATGATACTTTGACCACATGAACAACATGTAATTATAAGAAGTCCATTTTTGACTTAAGTACCAAATATCGACAAAACAAACATTATTAACTTAAATGATTATAGAATGTTTATAACATGATAATATGTGATATAAAAAGGAATAATAAACATGAAAAAGTTTCTTAATCAAGTATAAATTAACTTTAGTCTATTATTCATGAGATTAATTTACCATATAGTCAAGTTGGACACGAGGTAAGAGATTTTCTTATCTAACTTTTAATTCTGTGAGAAGTCCATTTTTACCACTTATTTGTTGCATGTGGTGTATTATGTACTTCCTTTTGATATATATTATCATTATTATCATTATATTCATTGATTTATATGATTCATTTGGTGGTTATTAACATTGGTTCATACGACTCGATTGATTACAACATGGTAAGGTGTTTTTATCTCACTTTTTATCCCCTTGAGACTCATGCTATATTTTCCACTATTTCCTTTTCGGTGGTGTATGTACTGACCATTATTGTACTCCTTGAATAATATACTTTGATTTACAATTATTTGTATCTTCCTTGTATGATCCTTCTTTCATGTGGCGTATGTTTTTTAAGTTACCAAATTGGTAAGGGAACCTTTCACCCTCCTCTTTTTAAAAGACTTCTTTTTGTTATGTCTTTTAGTTTACATATTATTATGTTGGGATATGTTCATATTTATCCTTATTGATGTAATATTTATTTCCAATTGATGATATACACTTTTTGTTTCATCAACTCATTTCCATAATTTTAAATTGACTCCGTTAGGGTGTCAAATTTTTACAAGGGAGCTTCTTATCCAGATTTCAATTTCTTTGTGTTCAACATGTAGTTATTGAGTATGTCATCCTCTGAATATGTGTGAATGGAATCTGATTGTTTTTCACTTAATATACATTTATATAGGGTGTATTTATATTTTTCACACATAATTATGATATTTATTTATCCTTAATTTAAGGATACCATCTTTATAAGGGATTTCATCTCATTTTACATTTCCATTGAGACTTCATTGTTGTAATGAACCAATTCACTATTATATGGTGTATATACTATCCTTTGACATATCATATCAAGAATATATTTATTCTCATGATATTATAAAGTTAATATTAAATGTTATTCCACAATTATATGTATTAAAGACTCGGTCATTTTGTTAAAAACTCTTTAACAAAAATATCATTTTTTAAATGATTTAATGATTTTTTATTCCAAATCATTATCTTTAATTTCCATGTTTTAAAAATGGTTTTTATTATTTATTTATATGTATATTAATTTTTTAAAATTATAATTCCATTAAGTGAATAAAAGTTGTATGGGACACTTTGTTAAAAAAAATTTAAATGGATTTTTAAAATAGATTGATTATTTCAATGTCTTGAAATTACTTCTTGTGATTGAAAATGAAATGTTATTAGTGAAATGTTTATATTTGAAATATTTTATGTTTTATGATGGTACTTGTACATTTTAATGGTGGTTACATGATAAACCATATGAATGGGTGGTGTCGTGAATACGAGGACCGGTGGTTATGTTATAACCTACAATGCATTGGGTATGGAAGTCGGCTGTATGGCTATTCCATTTAGTGATATGTTTGGAAGTCGGTTGTATGGCTATTCCATTTAGTGATATGTTTGTAATTCGACCATATTTTTATTCGATTTATGTGTGTTTATCTCCCAAGTTACCTTAATATGATATGTGTTCTTTATATGGGTTTTATGGTAATCTTTTGGCTACAAAAAGGTATGTAATGATCTTTTATTCAGTGAAATGTATTTACTACTTCATAAAGGTGAAAAAAATTACTTATGATAATGTATTCATGGTTTACCTACTGTTTTAAAAAAATAACAGTTTTCCTTCTTTTTGTATCCCTTACTGAGATTTTAATGCTCATCCCATGTTTTTTTGAAATGTTTTTCACAAGACATAATGTGAAATAGGTTCAAGGATGGGGTCAAGAAAAAGTCATGCTGTCTAAAATATGGAAGTATACGTGTTTCTATTTAAGAGTTTTTATTTCATGAAAAAATGGATACGGAGTAGTAGTGTCTACTTGAAATATTCAAGTTGTTATGTAATTGTTATGGCCTAATTCTCTAAAACTCTAAACCTAAAAATATCCTCAATGAAAAATATTCATTTTATTCAATATTATGTAATGTTTAAGGCCGAGTCCTTATAAATTCCCCCCACATTTTCCCATTTCATGTGGCTCTAATAGTGATAAAAATATGATACATGGTTGGATAGGGTCTATATATGAATATTAAAATGTTTTTAGAGTAGTTTCTCGATCATTTTAGGAATTACGATTATGTTTAACTCCTTTGTTAAACAGATTTTTCTCTTAGTCACATTAATTATTTTTAATCATATTCGCTAATATTTTTTTGTCAAAAACTATGTTTCAGTCATTATAAATTAAAACTTATTCTAATTAAATATATTTAATACATTTTATTCAAATTCTAATAACATATTTTTAACAAATTAATTTAAAATTACTCTACCAGATCAGATGATAATGATGGGTTTCAATGAAAATTGTTCCAAATGTTTGAAATATTTTGATATAAAATTTCATCTTTAAATGGGTGCAAATTAACTAAATTGGATTAAATATTTTTTAATTTTTCTAATTATACATTCAAAATAAATGAGAACATAATTTAGGTATATAAAAAATTATATGAAAAATACTTTTTCAATTAAAAATATGTGTTTTTTATTATTCATCAAAAATGATTCTTCTCACACTAATACCAAACTAAACAAATGTATATTTTTATATTACACATGAGTAAAGAAATAGTTATTCTGAAAAATTATAATTATATATGTTTTAAAAATAATATTTAATTGTGTGGTCTATTAAAAGGGAATAAATTGCTTATTAGAAAATAAAACTGTTTATTCATAAATTCAGATTTAATCGTATCTTATACATATCAAATTTATTGGATTATATTATAAAATATTTATTGAATATATAATATATAAATATTTATGAAGACATTATTTAATATTTTTTAAAAAATTTATTTTATCAAAATATTTTTTTACAATGAAAAATAGTTTACTGAAAAAATAATTTCATTATTTTCAAATTGTACGTCTAATAAATTACAGTAATTTTTAAATAAAGGATTCATTTTATAATCATATGAAATATCAAATTTTAACAATTTATATAATCATATTCCAAACATCCAATTTAATGTATAGGTGGTAGCTATAATAATATACTAATAAGCATATTAATAGAATATTGTAATTAGGTATAAATATGGTCATGTGTGTAACACGAGCAATCGAAGGGACATAGTATTGTGTGAAATACAAGGCAAACAAAGTTTATCATCTATATAATGAAAATATAATTATTGATTGTAGTGATAAATTAACATGGCGTTGCATATACCACAATGCCAAAATTTTGATTTTATATAAAGCATTGTCTTCAGTGTTGCGTTAAATTAAAACTATCAAAAAAATTAAATACATTTTTTAAAAAAAACTATTCAACAAATCTATGTTTGTTACATTATACCCCAATTAAAATAAAAATATCATTAAAAAATACTCTGAGTTATCAAAAGATTATTACATAAATTTTTTTTCATAGATACCCACTTCAAAGAAATTATAATTAAAAGAGACCTTAAAAAGGGAATACTGAAAACATAACATTCACTGAATGTATCTCATAATAATATATCAATATAATAGAAAATTTGTGGAAATTTGAAAAATACTAATAGAAGATATATATAACTATAATTCTCTAATGTAGAGTGATAAAAAAAATTGTTAGGAGAAATTTAACAATCACAAATCCATAACCCAAGAAGGTAAGAAAAAGTTCATTAATATCATAAAAAATTAAGATAATATGAAACCATTTTACTCAAACAGCCATTTTTTAAAATTGAAGAATAAATTAATTATTTGAGTTACATACTTGGTTTTAGAACAATTTCACCCTTTTTTGTTCCTTTATCAATTTCTACTTCATCTCGTATTCCATGAAATGTTGTTGATTCTTTCGTTCCTAAAGAAATATCATATAATAAAATCCATTATTAGAATGATAAGTCATTCCATAAGTATATTGTTAGCATCATAGAAAAATGATTAGAATAGGAAATCTAGTATACTTAAATCATTATATTTATATATAATACATAACCATACAAAATTCATATTAATACTGTCTTACACTATTCCATAAATGGTTAACCTTGTACCCCTTCCTGAATATGAAAATCCAAAACATTATAAGAAAGGTCACAAAATTAGCTAAATATGTATCCCCCATATATCATGAGGTATCTCTTGGATTTCATGTTCCAAACATGTGAATAAATTCATCATATATACTATTAGATCATGGTAATAACTAGAGATACCAAAATTACTTTTCCAAAACATGAATGCCTCCTTATTCCAATGATATTGATATAAATTCCTTAAATATATTATGTTTTGAGAATCATGAATGATAACATAGACGACCTTTTCAACATTTAATTTATTATTTATTATGTCATAAATACTAACAAATTTACTTTATCCATATAATCATCTCTTTATCCATATAAAATATCATTTTCTCATCTTTGATAATATGGTATGGGTTACCTTCACTTAATGTAAATTTTATATTAAATCAATTCTGATTTTCATTAGTTACATTTAACACATTCATAAAAATCCATAAATAAAAACGTGTACAAATAATAATTATATATTGAAAAATTCATCTAACAAAATCTCTAAATTCAAAAATTTATACACTTCAACCATCCAACATAAATCATATACCATTAATAGGTTTTCAATAATTTATTTCATAATACCCTTTTCCTTGAATATTAAAAATGAATCATGTATTATATATTGTCAACCATAATATACCCATGATTATAACATTTTATTTATGTAGTACTAGAAGTAAACCCCTTACCATTCACATGTCATTTTTAGTTTCCTTATGTTTTGTTTTATATTAAATAATCGCGCCATTTTCTTATATTTTTTCATGATGCTTCCACATAGGAATTTTTTTTATAGTTCCCAAAATCCCCACATCTAAAATAGTCAATGATTATCCAATTCCTTATATGGCCATCTATTGAATAAGACCAGAATTCATATTGTCAGAAACAGATATAATATCAAAAAATAATATAATCAAGAAAATATTATTATAGGATACCAACATAATTATGTGTACATATAAATCTATGACACCATATGATAATCCGTAGATAAATCCATTTAAATAATCATAGAAAAATCCACATGTATCTGAAGAATGTTTTCTCATTCTAGTTCCCAAATATAATCTAAAACATTCCTATGATACAAACTATAGCACCATAGGATTAAAATAAAGGAATTTTACATCAATTTAGATTAATATTCAACACATTAAAAAATTATATTCTCTAGGACAACAATAGATTAGTGTCTTCGGAAACCTGGGACAAAATATACTAACATGGTGAATAATCATCAATGTTTTTAAAGAATATATTCTCCTTTTATTCTTATACTTATAAAATTTATTCATACAATATGGAAAGGAAATATAAGAAAGGGGTGCGATAAAATGCTCAATATGGGTAAATAATGAGGATATATAAGAATAACATTACAATAATTCTACTATTATATGAATATATAATAAATAAATATAGCATATGAGAATTGATTAGTTTTCATTTAATATTTATCATAAGATTTCATAAAAGAAACTATAATCATAAATAGTTAAAAAATTTGATGAGATTATCTCAAAAAAAAACTTATCATAGGGTAACATTAGACCATACTCCTCATATAAGAAAAATTGAAAAAAAAATTAAATTAAAATTAAAATAATTATATTAATGATATAAAATTTCAATGGCAGTATATACACCTCATCTAAAATTATAGGTGCGTAACATGGTATGTTTTCAAAGATGAAAAATTGACACATGTTTACATTACCAATTTGAAAATTGCTGAGACATATACCCCATTAAACAAATATCATAGAATATTTATTTAAACTACCACAATTTTTAGTATAATCTTCATAGAATTCATCCACAGGTAGTATACACACTATAAAAATTGAATGTGTGTTGAATAAAGAATGTATCTTACAAAAATAAAATGGGAGATGAAATTAACTTACCTTGTGTCCTCACTCTCATCATATTCATTAAAAATACATTTATAATAAATATATGTTTATCATAAATATTTTATATAAAATTATTATTATTTATAATAACTCATATGGTTTTATTATTGTTTTATATTACCAATTTTCAATAATCTTATGTTAAGGTCTCATTTCAAATAATATTTTCTTTTTTCTTCATGTGTTTATTAATTTGATATATCTATGTTCTTTATACATATAATAATTTTTTAAATAATGTAAATAATGATAAAATATAATTTTTATTCAATATATGTTTATTATAATAATTTATATAATATATAATTATGAAATGAAATACATCGTTCATGGATACAGTAAGTCGTACATACTCATTAACTGTGTTTCTGTCATTGTTGTCATTTTGATGGAAATAAGTTATTGAAATATGATTATATATTTCTCATATAGATTTTTTTTCTATATGAATTATTATATCATATATATAATAAAATTAAACAAACCCCATTTTTAATACATGTCATGTAGTGTGTGAACGAATCACGTCTTTTTGAGGGGTTGGTATTCAGGACTTCCTCATACAAAATTTTCATTATTACACAAAATGGAAACTAAATAAAGATATTTTTTCAATGTAATAACAAATATTTAATATAAAAATATATAATATGTAACAAAATATATATTGTGCATCATAATTGTTATCATAACAAGCAGTAATGGTAAAATGAACAATCATCGTTTAGTGAGGTGGTAGTTTGTCCTACATGTAAGGAGTATCTTCGTTGCCCTTTAGATGGAGGTGTTTGTAAGGATAGGTCAACCCATGGTATATCTAAATACAAGTAAATTTTGGATAATGTTTTTGTTATAAAATAATGTAATAATGATAACGAATGGTGGGAATGGAAATGAAAGTAAGGAGCTTGAGAGAAGACGTTATGTCTTAATCAGGTGACTCATTTTAGTTTGTGCCAAAAAGATTCCATGGGTTGATTTATGTCCAATGGGAGTATTATAATAGTAATTAATGTATTTTACGAGTTTATATTATCATATTTTCAGTGACCTAAGGTTATTTAGTGGTGTGAGGAAGATAGAGGAGGTGACGCCTTTTATAGTGGATTAGGAGTGGCAAAGTAGTAAATATTTGAAGAGAGAATTTCACAAAGATTTTTCCTATTTCAGTTGGATCCAATTTTATACCAATGTTTATCCATGGGAGGATAGGGTAAATATAGGTCCATACAATTGATATTGGACTCGTTTCTAGGACTTTTCGAGTCTTAAATTTAATGCTTACTCCTTAGTTATGTTTAATATTACCTTAATCGATATAATTAATTTTAAATATATAAATGAATATTTTGGGTCAAAGATTATGTTTAAAATATTATAAATTATAAATTATTCTATTTTAAAATATTGAAATAATTTTTCTAAATACCAATCACATAAGTGAAAAAATAATATATAATTAATATTGTTGATGAGATGACACTATGGGTTTTTAAAGTAAAACTGATCCAAAATTTATTATGTTTTCATATCCAATTGCAATGTGAATTTTTTTTCAATAATATAAATAGAAATAATGGATAAAAATATTATCTAATTAAACTATTTTACCAAATTTAAATATAAATTATCCTTATAAATTAATTAAATGAAAAAGCTGTTTTGATTTAAAATTTGTTATTTTAAGCTATTCATTAAGAAATTAAAAAATACAGAAAAACATCAACAATATATCATATCAAAATTTTTATGTTTCTATTTCCCATATGATGTTAATTTTGACATATAGAATCTATATGAGTTTCTATAATAGTATTTAAAATTGGTTCTCCATTAAAATCTCGTAAAAACACATTTATAAAAATATATGGTTTTAAGCATAATATGTGGTTTATTCTTATCATAGGACTTTAAAATCTATTATATGAATATGAAAATTTTTATATTGAATATATAACATATATAATACATTAAAATTACTCACTAATTCTATTTAATTTAATTTTTTTTGGGTAAAACTGCTTTTTGACCATAAATATAATACTTCCCTTTCAATTGAAGATGTTTTCATAGTCATTTCTAATTAATTGGTAACCTATGAAGTCACATAATATTTTTGGAAACAATTTTATTAATTAATTATATAATACTAATCATAATCACTGATTTAATGGTTCTATTATATATTTTTATATTAAATAATTATATATTTATGATATAATATTATTTAGTAAAACCCGTTCTTCTGTGTTACACAACCCATCGAGAAAAGTCATTGCTTCATATAATGCAAGCTAACCTCATTTTTCTATGTATAACAAGAAAAAAATTATATTATGTGTAGTGGATGATTAAATTTGTGTTGTGTTTAACCCAATCCAAAAAATACTTCTTTAATATTATTTAAAATATTTTCAATGTTGTGTGAAATGTGAAATATCAAAAACATTAATTTATTTCATAAATTAATAACTCAAAAGTATATAGGTGTTACATTAGTCACCCCTTAATAAAAATTTATCCCAATAAATTCATAATAATTAACACTTGAATGTTTCATTCGTAGAAACCTACATCATAAAAATGTATACAAGAACTTCCCATAAAAATGGAAATTTGGAAACATAATGGTTACCCAAATTTACATATTTATTGGTATCCACATTAGACAATATTGGATGGAAGTGAAAAAATTGGTATCAAATATAATTATAACTATCAAGTTCTAATAGAGGTTAAAAGTGAAATTGTTCAGGATAATGTTTAAAGTCACATAGCTACATTGATATGATTATTTAAGGGAATAATTTATTTAACAAAAATATAGGTACTGGAAATTTTTTTTGGATTGATGATACTTTTTTCTATTGTTGAGGAATATTAAAGAAAAAAATAATTGTATGATTTTAGGAAAACATCTCCATTGTTTCTTTGTTTATCATCTTCACCTATTTCATTAAAATCTATGGTGAATTATTCATCTCTAATGTACAAATAGATCATGATATCCTTGATATGAAATTAAGTTTTTCATCAATTATCATCAATACATTGTAGTTTGAACAGGCTATTCAAAATGAATAAATACTTATATAGATATATAAAACTTTAATATTACAGAAATCATCTAAACATTATCTTAAGCATCCCATAAGTGGTTAATCGTATAACCTTTTCATAAGTTAAAAATTTTAGGCTTTAGAAAGAATTTCATGTATGTAGATTAAAATTGATCTCTCATATAACAGAATGTACCAATTTTAGTTTACATTACAAACATGTGAATGCCTTCATCATTTATTCCCTTAATTCTTGGTAACAAATTTAATTGACGTAAATAATTCAGTAATACATTGTTTATTCCTTATTAAAATTATTATTGAATATATGAATTTGATATAGAATGTTGTAAACTTCAACATTGATGAAATAGAACACTATGTTAATAATCATATGTTCATTAATTTTTAGCGTCCAATTTACTTATTCATATCCAACATGTCTTTATCCAAACATACATATCTTAAAATCATACAATAGCTAATGGTTTCAATACCTTGATCAAAATATAACGTTTTGGTGAAATCATTTTTCTACATCTTAATCACCATTGAACATGAATTTTTTAATCCTTAACAGAAAAAAATATTAAAAATAATAATATATTTTAGGATTCATATAACATAATATCAAAATTCTAAAACATAAATACCACTTTGATACAATATTATTCAAAAACCATTACTCAGGATTCATCGACTTATTCCATAATATCACTTTCCTAGAATATGAAATATGAATCATCTATTGTTGTTCCTAAAACTCAATCTAATAATGCTTTTTATGTATAATGTAATAAAAACTAAAAGGACATCACATAATCATGTCCCAACTGATGTTTGCATCCAAACCTTTGGCATCAAACTATGTCCTAAATGTCATATGTGTCATCAACATAGAGAGGATACCAATCATCTTTTTCTATCATGTGCTACAATTGCTTCTCTTTGGAACTTTATTAATGACATGTTTGATTGCATATGGATTTGTTCTGACTCAATTATTACTCATCTTAAACGATGTGTGGAACTCAACGCCTAGAAATAAATCAAGAACCTCTTTCTTGCAACTATTGTCAAGCTCCTCCACATTATCTGGTATGATCATAATGATATTTTTTATAACAGGAACTCACTCAATATAAATGTAGGATGTTCGAGAATTCTCCCTGCATTTAGGGATGCTTCCTCGATTCAAAAAGATTTTTGCAACAATTCTGTTGAAGACATTGTGATTCTCAGACCCCTCTGGGTTTTCAGCCTCTACAAAAAACCATATCAATCAATTGAGGTGTTATGGAAAGCCCCGTTTCCTGGGTGGATCAAAATAAATGTGGATGGAGCTTCAAAAGGGAACCTGGGTCTAGCAGGTTTTGGAGCTGTCTGTAGGGATTATCTGGATCACTGTCATGGGTGTTTCTATGGAGGTTGTGCCAGCGCCACTTCCATAGAAGCTGAAATGATGGTCGTGATTCAGGCTGTTGAATTTGTTCAAAGGAAGGACTGGAATGGCATTTGGATTGAAAGATACTCTACCTACTTTGTCCAAGAAATTGGGAACAACGTGATCCACCATTCATGGATTCTTACATCTCACTAGATGATATGTATAACCTCTCTTCAAGATATTAAATATATTTCCACACCTACGTACCGGGAAGCAAACTTGGTGGCTGATTCTTTAGCTAATAAAGGTATCAACTGGTGGGTTATGTGGTTTGATAATCTACCAGTTGACCTTATTCCTCTTTATGAAAGGGACTATAAAAAAATTGCTTCTTTCAGACTTTTGTAATTCCCCTATTTTATTTTCAATAAATTTTTACTTGTATTTTGACCAATACATTACCCCCCCCAAATAAAATCACATAACCTTCAAATGTCATTTTTCAATATCATTAACTTCACAAGAATAACCAACAATCATACCACCTACATGAGTCTCTTTATGATATATTCAATTTGGACATTTATTTTCATAATTATCAAAAATTTAACGTCATAATCATTAAATGATAACCATGTTCCTTATTGTTCTATCCATTGGATAAAATCATAAATCATAGTTTGAGAAACACTAATCATAGTGGAAAACTATATATTCCAGAAAATAATTTATTATAGGTTGTCTAAATTGTAACACCTTCCAAAAGAAATTAAAACACGATTTTATCCTAGGTTATTCATACCAAATTCTTACTTATGTCCATACTGATGGTTCCTGAAAAGCTTTTTAATTTGCAATGTATATCCCTTGGGAGTGGCAACCTAGGTGAGCAGCAATGCTCGTTTTCATGTTCCATATTATCACATGTTGAGACCAGGACATCTTTTCTGAGTTTTTACTGGTAGGTACATATTTTCTAGATCCACATCCACATTTATTATCAATATAGAGATGTATTTCTAGAGATCCACCCAATCTATCCTAAACCAAAAATCCAGGACATTTTACTAAACATTTAATAATCCATATTTTTATCCTTAGAGGCATCCTTCAAAATATACTTATAAATATACCTAAGGATATCACTAATGTTTTCTCAAACTAGTTTCAAAATGTTAAATATATATTTTATTTGATTCCATATGTAAGGAAGCATTATTTTTATACGTTCATATTTCATAAATTTTGTAGAATTCTTAAAACATTATACATGTAGACACAAAATGACTATTCTGGTCCAGTCCCTTTTGAAACATTGATAAATAAAAAGTGGTACATATATTAGCTACACCATCTCCCACTTGGTTTTTATGGACTAAATGATTTCTTAGAAACATCAATCATTATACTTATATTCATTATATGGGTGGAAGGAAAACATAAAAATGGATTTTCATAGATGCTCAGTAATGGTTAATAAGGGAGATGTGTAAGTATAATCATGAGTATATGGGTATGAGAGCAAGATAATTAAAATAGAATATCATACCCTACCTAAAAAGATCATGAACATGAATCATGAAATAAATATTAGTAGTTCATAAGACATGAATCATGAAGAAATATAGAACATAATCCATAAAATCATAACATATAAATAAAACATGGAACTGGGGTAGGAACATAAGAATATAATATGATTTCCATAGTATCCACGAATCATTCCCAATATCATCTTGGTTGTATAGGTTCTCCCCCCATACGATCTTGGTAGTTATATTTTACTCCCATAACCTTGTTAGTGGCATGATTTCACTCTTATTCCCATCTTGGTAGACATGGTTCACTCTCATGGCCATTGTATTAGTCAATGTCAATTTTCATGACCATCTTAGTCTATCTCTAAGATATAAATCTTTACCCAATGCATTGGAGGGACATATATATCCCACCCATATCATAATAAAATCATACTTAAAGGTTCCAAATGATAAAAAATAATCATATCATAACCCATCAGTTGAAATCTGTATTATAAACATGTAATCATATCGGAACCTATTTGAAACGTTTGGTTTCATAATCATTTAATCATAAAATAACCCGTGAAAAGAATCAGTTTTGAAAAAAATATTACCCGTGTAATAGAAATGGGTGTCATAAGCATCATTACATAAAAACTAAACCATTAAAGAAATAATATGAATGTATAATTTTGATCATTTCATAGAATGGAATGAGTAACATCCACATAAGTCATATTATATAGAAAATTACTTGAAAATATGTTTTAACAACATTTTATAATCAAAATATCAATTATTATTTGAAAAACAAAGTCTCTTTTAAACATGATTTTTTTTTTAAAAATATTTTTTTGAAAATAAAATTGATGTATTATAATGATTGATTTGTAAAACATTTGGAAGCCTTTTTCTATGGAAATGTATAAAATGAACTAGAAAACATTTTAAAAATAATTTTTCAAGAAAAGATATAAATGATAATTTTATTACATTTTAAAAAAATCATTCAAAATATATAAAAGAAGCATCAAATAATTTTTAAATTACATCCAATGAAAATTTGAAATAGAATATTGAAAATATTTTCAAAAAAAACTCCTTAAAACATATATAATAATCTTGAAAAAATTTTGTAAACAAATATCCTTGAAAACACATTATATAATACTAAAAAAATTTAAAAACAACATCCTTCAAAACGTTAAAAATATTCCTAAAAACATTTTAAACAACATTTTCCTTGAAAATTACATCAAAAAAATATAAATTAAGGATGAAAATATTTGCAAACCAATTTATTCGAATATAACTATTAAATCTTCTATAGAAATATTGAAATCATCTTAAAATCTAATTTTCACCTATAACTTTCAAAATAAGCATGAAATATTTTTGAAATTTTTTTACATTGATATACACATTAAACAATTAAAATAAAAAATATTAAATAAATTTTTAAAAAAAATATTTTTCATCATCTAAATGAAGCTTCAATGTAATGAAGATCATAATGGTGGGTAAATCTATACAGGTCAAACATTTATTTTTCATAATAAAAAGTAAAGAAATGTTCCTCGACCGAAAAAAATAAAAATTCCTTTATAAAATATCTTTTTTATATGCAGTACAGGGTTAATATGTTAATATAAGAATCATATTGTTAATGTCGAAGAGTTTTTATATCATTTATAAAATATGGTATTGATGGAACACATATTTCTGACTGAAGAGAGAGGTATATTAAGACATTCATAAAAATACTTTCTTAACTATATTATTTACCATTGAGAAGAAAAATGTTACCAATTTATGAATATATATTTGAAAAATAGAGTTACTAAAAATTCATGAGTTTTCTTGAGTTATTTATCATAATAATTAATCAAAGTAATCATAATCATAAACAACCTCAAAAGTCAATGAGATTGTTTCAATTATCTCTTTGCACATGGTAACAATGAACCCTAATCCCCATGTAATAATAATGAAATTAATAAAGCATAAAATATAATTAATATAATTATCATCCTGATATATTATTTGAAAGGAAGTATATAAACCTTATCGAAATATATATTTTCATAACATGTCATGTGTCTCAAAGAAAGAAAAATTGAGAAAAAATTACTTTACTTGTTTGGAAAATATTGAAACATAAATACCCTAAAATAAATATCGTAGAATGCATATCTAAATAATGATAATTATATGTAAAATAATCATAGAATACATCAATGGAATGTATGCACACCACAAAAAATTAATTGGTCGTTAATAAAGCATCTATATCATGAAAATAAAAAGGGAAATGTAATTCCCTTACCAAGTGTCTGTACTCTCATCATACTCATTCAAACCTTCTATATAATAAATTTAAGTTTACTATACATATTATTCAGAGTAATATTATTATATATAATTCCATATATGGTTATATTATTACATTATATTTACCAATTTTTAACAATCCTATGTTAAGTTTTCACTTCGAGGAATATATCATTTGTTCTTCAGATGTGTCTTGATTTGTTATATCATGGGTCCATATACAAATATCATGAAATCTTGAATTAAGATAAACATATAATTATAGTATATATTTGTATATATTAAATTATTTTTATAATAATATATATATAATATATAATTATGAAATTTACTAAAACATCCCCAAGGATAGAAAGTCATACGTAAGCCTGAACATTGTTTCCATCTTTATTGTTGTATTGATAGAAAGAAGGTAAATAACATATGTGTGTGTGTATATATATATATGTATATATATATAATTATTATTGTATAATTATTGTATCATACATATAATATAATTTCATTAATCCAATCCTTAATACATTCCATGTAGTGTGTGATCGAATCACATTGCTTTGAGGGGGCAGTAGTCCACACATCCTCAAACAAAATTATTATATCTAAAGAAAATGGAATTAAAAAAAGATATTTGATTTAAAATTAATAAAAAATATTAAATTCATAAAAAAATATAATTTCTTACAAATACAGATATATTTTTTATCATAATTTCTACCATGATATGTTGTAGTGGAAAAATAAACAATCAACATTTAATGAGGTGGTAGTTCGCCATAGACATAAATAACATGTCCATAACCCATTTTATGTCGATGTGTGTAAGTATAGATGAAAAACTATCGCATAAAAATTCATAGTATATAGAGTTTAATTTTTATTTTTTTCAACATTTGAATAAATAGAGTGTAGGGGGGAGAGAAAAATACACGAATGGAGCTTGAGAAAAGATGTTACCTTTTAATCGAGTAACTCCTTTTGGTTTTTGACAAAAGGATTATTTTTGATTCCTTATTTCCAATTGGAATCCCTTATTTGGAAGATATTTTTGCTGGGATCTTAATTTATTCTATTTTATTCAAGTCAGTGAAATTTATAGATGTGAGTAAGTGGTAGGAGAGAAAGCCATTTATTGTGGAGGATGAGTGACACTCTTGTAAATATTTCAAGAGTGAATTCCACCCATATTTTGCATGTTGAAAATGTATTAGATACTACAACCAAGTGAATAAAAGGAATCATTGGGTCTAAATATTTCCCTAAAATGTCTCTTATAGTAGTTTTTAGGTCATTTTCATTCATAAATTTATTGTTTATTCCTTAGATAAGATTAATTTATCCTTAAGTGATGTAATTAATTTTAATTACATTCACTAATATTTTTTTCAAAAACTATGATTACCATATTATACATTTTGAATTATTATGATTATGTATATTTAATTCATTTTTCTAAATTCCTATAATGTAATTGGTATAAATTCATTTAAATTTAATCCGGTTGACGGGACAACACGACAGGTTTTAAAGTAGAAATATTCAACTATTTGCTATGTTTTTGTATCATATTTCAAGGATAAATTTATTGAAATTAAATAAATTTTACTAATTGATAATACAATTATTTAATTAAAATATTAAAAATTTAAAATATTATTCAACCTTATAAATTAATGAAATTAAAAAGTTGTTTTGAATTTAAAATCAATATTTTTAATTATTCATTAAAAATTAGACCATACAGAAAATACAAAATATTTATCGTAAATTATTTTTTATATTTATATTTGAAATATGAATATAATGATTAAATATTAAATCTATTAATGTTTCTATATTGGTATTTAAAATGGGTTCTTCATTAATAGGAGATAAGAATACATTTATAAAAAATATAGGGATTTATGAATAAAATTAACGTTATTATTATATTATGTCAAAGAAATCTATTAGATGAATATAAAAAATATTTTATTGAATATATAAAATATTTGTTACATTAATATCACTCAATAAATATAATTTATTTAATTTATTTTAGTAAATCAGCTTTGTGACCATATAATAATATTGTCATTTTTGTTGAATCAGTTTTTATATTAATTTATAATTAATTGGTAACCTATAAATTCATATTATATTTTTGTAAACCATATAATTTAATAAATTAGTTTATACTATTCATAAAAATTAATTTAACATATAGGTTTTATCTTATTATATTAAATAATTTCATTTTTATGATATACTATTATTCGGTAAAACTCGGTCTTGTATGCTACGTAAGCCATTAGGGAAAGTTTTTCTTTTTGGTAATGCAATTTAAAATCAATGTTCAGTTTATGGAAAGAAGAAATATGTGTTTTTTAGTGCATGATTAACTTGGTGTTCCATAAAATACCATCCAAATATAGTTCTTTAATACAGAATAAAATCTCTTCTATGTTACAGGAAATGAAAATTATCAAACAAGTTAAATTAATTACAAAATAATAATTCCCAAAATAATTGGGAGTTAGAAAAACTAGACATTAGTATGAGTTTGGTATGTTGTGATCATTGAAACCTATGTACCTAACTCTCATTGAAATATCATCTCAAAACATGATGCAAAAACTGGTGTCCCAATTTGAAACGACATTACATGGGACCTTGTGAATTTATTTTATCTTTCAGATATTCCACCACCAAAGATAATCATCCCTAAAGGTCTCCATTATCCTAAATAAATAAGTAACCTTCATGATCCTATTAACAAATAACCAAACTATATCACTAACTTGAGGCAACCTCGGTAAACCAGTCCAAAAATCCATCACAATATGCTCTCATTTCCTTTCGAGAATATGTAACTAATGTAATAGTCATGTAAATCACTAATATTCTACCATATCTAACTAATAGGTGGATCACTGTGTAACAACACTAGATAAATCACTCTTAGTACCTGGATACTAGTACAAATGGATAATGTCATAGTACATATTATTGATTTTAGGGAGCACTACTCAAGCCAATGTAAGAAACTTCTACATCATATAATCATGTATGTCTAGGAGAACCCAGAAACAACCATGGATAAGTAGAATCACATCATCACCTATCATCCAACCAGTTTTTGGGTCCTCACCTACCACGCTCTCCCATAGGACTAGACCATTTTAATTAGATATATGCATTATTCTCACTCTATTTAGTATGTTAGAGGTCACTGCTAAGTATGATACGTAATTATTCCCCTAAATTCTAGCCACCTCCTAGTGCATCTCAGAGAACCATTCCATTAGTTTCTACTCACTAATAGAATAAATAAATACATCTATCTCAGTACACATGTTATGTTCATTGGCCACTGTATTTCCCATTCCATGTGTGTAGGAATTATTGACGTCAAAATACTGTTAGAACTCGACCCACCTTTGTTGGATCATATTCATATCAGATTGTCTAAATATGTACATTAGTATTATTTTTTTTGTGTACACCACAAAATCCTCGGCAATAAAATAGTGTCTCTAATAGAGATATTTATGAATAAATGTATCTAATTAATGATTTTGTGTCGATAAAAAATTTCATATGGCATTGGATACCAAGACCCATACAGAATGAATCTATCCTCTTACATAAGCATCACTCCAAGCCTGATACCTGATGCATCACAATACATAGTGTGGATTCTTACCTTCTTTGTTTGTATTATGACTAATGTTAAAGTAAATATCTCTTTTAGATCCTGAAAGGATATCTCAAATGTATTTAACCATGAAAAATTCACACCCTTCTTAGTCAATCCCAGGAGTGGCAGTACAAGGAATGAGAAGTCTTGTATGAAACTCATGTAGTAACAAGACCGTCCAAAGAAACATCAAATTCCTAAAATGTTCTTGGGATTATCTCAATAAAATATTACTCTTGATTTATTTATTTATATTAATACTCCAATCTCTAAGATGATATAGCCCATGATTTTAATTGAATCCATCAGGGTGTGGCAGTTTGAGTTCTAATAATATAACTGATTCTCCCTCAGTGTATTTGAAATGATCTCACATTTTCTCGAATGGTCATTCAAATTCTTAGAATAAGCTACGATATATAATATAAAAACAACCAAAAATGTATCTAGATAATGATATAATACTCAATTCATCAGCTACATGTATACTATTAATGCATTCAAATGGCTGAATGACAATGTCAGATACTCACAAAGACCATACTTCTTATTAAAGGTTCTAAATTGTTTTTCTACAGGTTGAACACATACTTGGGATATTTTGTTCTCATGTTTTTTGATAACTCCTACTCTCCTCTATTTTGATCAAATAGGTTATCTATATGATGAAATAGATATCATTGCATAAATATCTTCTAGTTTAATTTCTGATAATCCACAGATACCATAAGGGTACCATATTCCTTTTTTAAAAAAAGGACTGGCCAGACCAATAGAGAATTATTATGTCTAGTGAACCCTTTTTCCTCCAAATCCCTTAACTGCCTCTTGTGATCTAGAAACTCTATAATAGTGATCCTATAAAGAGGAATTAATTCCCGAGTTGATGTAGGAACTATCTTGATGGTGAAATCCACCTATATCATATGATGTAAACAAGAAAATTCGTCTGGAAAAGCATCCATGAAACGATAAACTACAAGAGGAATGTTCATATAACACACTTCCAGATCATCCATATATAATTTAATGATCTTGGTTGTAGTTACCCACATCCCATGATTCTCAAATCCATCTCGGAAAGCCAATAAATACCATTAACCGTTGTGAGTATGATATTCACCCTCTGGTGAAGGGAAAGTCTCTTTTCAGTGAGAACATTCGATGTAAGATAGATAAGATACTATCAATCCCATCCTGATTATGATGTCAAACCTGGTCATCTCGAGGATAGAAATACCCAGGACTATGTGAAACCTAGAAACCTCAGTGGTTACTCATTGAATTATCATACATCCTCCATTTTGATCCCTAAGAGAGTTTCCCACATCATAACACTCTTATATGATAATATAATGAGCATGAGGTTTTTCATTAAAGATACATCTGTAAAATAATGTGATGCACCTATATCAAAAGGTGATGATTTAATAGTAAATAATACTATGATCATACATGTCACCATAGATTTTTTGGAACCCTAATCCTTGGGGGTAGACTCTATAGAACATACCTAACCTGAACTATTTTTTTGATGCAACCTCACTGCCCAATGTAGTCCCACTCAAATTTCATAGGGTAACTAGTACTTGGATACCTCATCCATGACCACCACTACTTCATTTGGATCTATCGAAACCTATCCAACTCCCTTTCTAACATGGAGATGAAAAAACATCTCCTAAATCAACTTTTGGAGCTGACCCCATTCCACATTCAACGAGAGGTAAGGACTTTCATTAACATAGAATGTGGTCCATCCCTTCATAATATCGACACATGACTAGGTCATGGACTCACAAATTCTTCATATATCCTTGTATTCCACCCTGATCAGTGAACATTGAGCTACCAGTACTCATATCCTGACTAGTACTCATCTCATCGGAAGCCTCAAAATGGTTTTTCCATCCGAATGAAAATGAACCATAATGTAGATATACTTCACTAATCTAATATAAACCCATATCTTCCATTTTGAATGGTTCATTAATAATCAATTGATTCACAATTTTAGTGAAATAGGTCAATCTAAACATGTTGAACTGGTATTTGATTGCATTTATTTGACTATCCTCGAAGCTTCTCACCCTTGATAGATCATTAATAAGGTACATCAGTGAAAAAAGTATGAAACTCTATAAATCATGTCTAGTACTCCGTAATTGTCTTATATATATACTCCAAACATCGAAACTCATTGGACCACTCTTCCTGTAGATCTTGAGTATATATTGTCCTATAATATAATTTATTAATTACCTTCAAACCATATCTCACAGCCTATCAGCCGGGTTCAATGCCATAACTTTTTTGCTCTATGAATGATGGAAGTGTTGATCATCACACTCCTCTTAGAAGGGATCTCTTGGTTATAGAATGACAAAAATGTATTATTTTGAAATATCATATAATCATATAGACATCAATTCCCTATGTAAATTGGGAGGATTTTTCCGTTCGAATGCATGTTTCAGCTCAGCCATGGACAAGGAAGGCTGTCATGCTCCCTGAAAATCCTTCACATAGCCAAAGAATCCATCGGGGAACTATTCCTCATCACATATGTCTATAACAATAGCTGGGGTTGTAGATTCTACTAAATGATGATCTTTGGGTAACCCCTGTCCCAACACCTCTGATGTTGGATCATCACCACCCTCTTGTTGTGTTATTGGAGGTCATCATGGCGTAATTCCTCTTCAAGTCCAAACGAATTACTAAAATTTATTACTGCATAAAAGTTAAAATCCACAAATAAATCTATAGGTAAAACCATCCTCAAAATTGTTCATAACACACATCCTACTCCAAAATGTTGTACTTCTATAAGAATAGCGACAAACATCACTAGTAGCACTACCTCATTCCCACTCAAAAGACAGTTCCAGGTCATGTATTTCACTAAAGAATCATGTTTCAATTACAATTCATATTCATTTTATATTTAAAATATGTTATTCACTCATTAAGATGGTGTTACTAATGTTTCAACTTGTTCCAATCGATGAGGGACCATAACAACACCTGAACCAAAAATTGGTTCTATATAATCCATACCAAATCAAATTCAATTAAAATATTTAAATAAAAATGTTCTCCACATTCCAATCTATAAGAGATCATTCTATTTCTAAACTAAAATACGGATTCTATTACACTATTTTCTATAAAAAATCTATCACAACAAAAGACATAGCTATCACCACACCTATCACAACAACATGAAATTATGTAATGCATCCTAAATGGTATCAAATAATTCATTAAATGTGATTTCAAACAATTGCCTATATGTTGCCTAAGATGGAATACCCTCATCTCATCGGGTTGATAAAAAATATAACTCTTCATCTTATAAATATTGACATCACAATGCATGTAAATATCTCAGTGGTGGAATCAAATAAATTGTAATAGTTAAAATCCATGAAATATAAATTTCATTCGATGAAATTTGATTTTCTCTAGTATGTGGGGTAGCTAATCCCAGTCACATTTTATTTCCAAAACCTGATTCCTTATTACCCATGTCTATTATTGCAAAAATAGTAAATGTAACCAAGAAATAACTCCTCTAATACCACTTTTTTAAGTGTTTTACTCAAAATCCACTCAATAGAGCCTCAAGGCCAGTTGGCCCCTTGGACTCAAGTGCATCTCCCCAAACAAAAGTGGTTGTTGACTTGTAAAATGAGCCTAGAGTATGTATTTGTGGACACTATGGCCTCATTACAAAAGTGTAACATAGTTGATTAGTAATAATAGTCAATTAAATAAGCAGATACAATAGGAAAACAACTAATAACTAAATAATATGAAAATTAATAACAAATAAAGGGATGTTTCATATACCATGATTATGATACATTAATCCAAAAATAATCTAAAATAGGTACAAAAAAGTATGTTACAACACAGGTATCCAGTTTACAAATAAAAAATGTAATATCTACCAATAGCATAATGAGCCTTATATTAGTCTCATATTCCCTTAGACCTAATCATAGTGAAAATATACTCTTGAACTAGGGGTTACATCCCATGTCTCTAATTTTATACCAAAAATCTATTTGGGAATCCAAAAATGGCCTGAATAGGGTGTTAACTACAATCCAAGTAGGTAGCAAACCAAATATTTATACAAGTCTTGGATGCGCAATAAAATTGGTTCTATAGTGTGAAGTAAAATAGGTATGTAATGAGAAAGGTAAAGATGCTCAAGGAATGTGACTACCAACAAGTAACAATGTAATAGCCTTTAAAGGATCCCTATAACACATTTTTAAGATCCTGCATAAATAATATACAAGTAATAGAATGTAATTATCATGACCTTTCTATAAGACCATTAATCCATATCAACCATGGCCTTTCCATACAACCTGATGTATTAGAAACATCCAAGACCTATTCAGTCAACAAATCATGTCATATTTTTGACATTCATGCCATTTGTCACAATGTTAGTTCATGAAAAACTATATCCAAGGTGTCAAGGACTAATGAATCCCCATTGAGTCCCAAGAGCATATTGATGGAAACATGAATAGGCATTAGTTGGGGTCCTAAGAGCATGTTAACTAATCATATCCTACAAGAGTCCAATAAAGATGCATCTAAGGGGTAGCACGACCTGAGGCATTGAATGGAATAAATACTCATGGATCATACTATATCCAAGGCTTCCTCTACCATGTCTATGTCCAAGGAGTAACATCTTATCTATAGAAGGAATTAATCACCATTTATAACATTAATCCTTCCATACAAAATTAGTATACCAACTCACATAACCATTTCACATTTAATTTATCCCTTGAGTATACCAATGCTTATATCACATTTTCAAAATAAAAAACTCATAAAATTAAATAATAAAAGTGTATAACCACTCACTTATCTGATTTCCATTGGATCCTTTTTAAATAATTAAAGCATGAAATAAAAAAAAACATATGGTTATGAGGAATTAAATCCACTAAATAAGAAATTTCAATCCATACATATTATAAAGGGATTATTATATCTATTAATGCATGACAACTTGCCCATTTGGTGAATAAAAAAATGAAAAAAAAAATTTCATAAGAAAAACCCCATGGGGGTCCATGATTTTTTCAAATACCACCAATGCCTCACAATATAAACTAAGGTAATCCCTAACAAGTTTCATTTCATTTATTTCAATTATTCAGTTTAAATTTCTTGTCGCACTAAAATTTCTATTGTGCAGAACAATGGTAGGTATCCCAATAAATCCCAATAACTAAGGGGAATCGTATAGATCACCTACAATGGCTTGGTATTAGAGTTATAATCTATTATCACTTCTTGATTCAACTCAGATGAGGAGAAATCTGAATAATGCATGAAGAAGATAAAATTATGGAAAATCGTATTCCACCTAAATAGCATCATCAATTGGATGAAAAATGAAGAACTACTATAATATAATTTATTACTCATTGATTTATATCCAACAATAATTTATATGATTTAATCAGTGATCAAATAGAGAAGAACCATCAATTCCAAGGATAGTTACTCAAAAGTTCCCAAATTGGGTTTTCTATGCGTAAAAGGGAAAGTGTAAAATTTAGCTTGAAAAATAAATAAATTTAATCAATAAATTATAAAATTTCGTAAAATTAATGGGTTTCAATGTAAATAAGCTTGGTTTTACAAATTTTTCACCAATAGTGCATCACTACATATATGAAAGGGTTGTCTACACGATTACCTCGCATGGTTTGACTAACCATGCAGCAACCATACAACAACCCTCTTTCAAGCTTATATAGGTTTCCACAATGATGTGAATCCCAATTCACATTATTTGAATAGAACATTATAGCATGTAGATCCTTTATATCTATCCACATATTAATTTATCAAACCATGTGGCCTTCCCTACACAGTTTGCATTAAACATGCTAGAAACCATTTTCATCTCAAAAAACAGGGTTCGGGCTCCAAACCATACCAAACACCCACTACACCACCTTGAACTCAAAGGTCATTCAAATTTGTCCACATTTTATCATTAAAACTGAAAAATAATGTATTAATACTACATAAGAAAACCAAGGATATTACACATTTATTTTTAATCCTATCTAAAGAAGCATGGAACCAAACGTCAATATAGTTATCCAAAAACCACTCAACAAAATATAGTGGTAGTGTGGAAAAAATTTTGTGGAAATGGGAAGAATATTTTTGGTTCTGTATAAAATTTCAATTTATATCTAGAGATAATATTTGTGTAATGTTTTACCTAGTCAATTTTTTTTTGTTATTCTAGGAATAAGACATTACTTCTTCAAAAATGTAGAATAATTAAAAACCAGCATAGAAATATTTCATGTTTTTTATAATTCTCTTCTTACAAATGATAAAAACTATATACCATGAAAAAATATTATTAAAATATTGAGGATGTTATTATCCTTGGATATTCAATATAATGTAACAATTTTTCATGATAGAATAAATTATTATAGAATTTGGTGGATTCATTTTATGTGATTGTTTTTGAAAAATGTAACTTTTCTATTAAATGTTGCTAAAAATTTCATTGAATGTAATTTGAATATTTACACAAAAATAACAAAATATAAGGTGAAAGAGATAGAAATAATTTACATCATGATTTCATAAGATCCATGTGATGATGAAATTTATAGTAGAATAGAAATTAAATAATTTGATACCCATCAAAAATAGATCGAATGATTAAATTTCATATGAAATAAAAAAATCAATTCAAACAAAAAAAAAGATTAAATTAAAAAAATCTGAAATCAATTATCTCAAAAGAATAACTGATATGTTATTTAGATATAATTGAACACAAATAATGGGTACAAGATATGAATAATGTTTTATATCAGGTTTAAAATAATGAAATCTCAGAAATTGTTCCACAACCAGTATGAATGAATATTATTGGTAAAATAGAGTTTAGAGAAACAATATAATGTAAATAGATAAGATTAAATAAATAAATTATAGCTTATTTGTGAATTCTATTAACAAGTTAATGTTTTGGATTTTAATTAAATTTTTCTACCATTACATGATTAGAAACAATCTAAATGTTCGTGGGAGTCTATGAACATCATTATCAGAAATATTATCAGATGAATGTCAAGTAAAAAATCATTAATTGATATATTGATGAATATTTTTATATTCGAAAACATTTTTGGTACTTTACAAATATTTAACTAAGTTAAGTAGGCTTCATAAAAGCTTTTTTGGGTTGAAACAATCTATATGATCTTATAACTGAAAACTAGGTAGTTTCATGAATAAATTGAATGTTTTGGAATCACATGTTAATAGAATATAAAATTCTAAGGATATAAACATAGGTTACTTTATTTATATATTATATATTAGAGAAATAATTTTTATGGGAATAGAGACAAATATTCTTATTATTTTTCTAATTAAATGAAGAAATACATTGAAATGTGATAGATTAATAAATTAACCTTCTTTAGGGGTTTACAAGTTCTAAATAGGTAAGTATTTGTTTTTCTATAACAAGAAAATAATTCAAGGAGTTGATAAATAATTTTGGGATGGCATATTCTAAAAAATATTGTACTACTATTTCAATTGTCATACAGTTGTGTAACGATGACTCTAGGAAACATTTTATGTGGAATGATATTCTAAATTTGATATGAAGTCTTCTATATCTTACAAAATAAATGGCTGATAACTTTTATATTAATAGTTTTAATGAAAAATATTAGATTGATCTAAATTAATCAAATATGTTTATAGAAACAAATTTCAATATATTTCCAAGGAATACCATCTTATGGTTTTTTGTATAAAATATGTTGTTGTATAAATATCATGGAAACACATATGCAAATTTGGATGGATATAAAAAATATATGTAATCAACTTCAAGTGTGACATTCTTCTAGGGAAAATTATGTTTGAGAACATATAGTAAAAAAATACATTTGTTAATATTATCATAGTGGAAGAAGAATATATTGATCCACCAATTTCTTATACAAAAATTATTTCAATGAAATTTTAGTTGTATAAATTTAGAGCGAATGTTTCAACACCACTAAATATTATTTTGAAAATAAATGTGACATAATGAATTCCAAAACTCACAAAACAATATCAGGACCAAAAAATATTAATTTTATGTATCACTTAATTAATGAGTATTTTTCTATTAGAGATGTTATGTTGGAGTAGATTTATAAAAAGTTACAAATTTCTAATTTTTTAACAAATATATATCAAAATAACGATTTATAGAATTGAGGTCATACCATAATGCTAACCATAAACAAATACTTTATAAAATTCTAAATGAAAAAACTAAAAAATGATTTCAAGGATGATGAAAATGGTCGATATTATGTTTAAAAATATCTAAAATGGTCGTGTGTTAGTACAATTCTTTCACAAATGATTCCTAATCAGTAGTTTTTATAAATTGGGGGAGAGAAAAAAATATAGAGAATGATTAAAGTGTTTTGGAGTTTATCTAAACATGGAAATAGTTTTTCATACCACTATGGGATGGATGTATTTAAAAATAATGACATTATTTGGTAGGGTATTGTCAAACACATCTTAAACAAATGTTGTGTTTTGTAAAGGAAAAAAAAACAGGTTGCAATAATTTTCATTCATTATAAAATGTTATGTTCAAACTGGTATTGATACAAATAAATTAAATGGGGGGGATATTTAAGATCTATTTTTATGTTTTCATATGATTGTTTTTTATTTTTTGATAATTGGTTACTATGATGTATGTTTTTTTAATATTTGAATGAGATGTGCATAAATCTTGTTAAGAAGAATTTGTTATTTTATTTCTAGAGGATGAAAAAAAGCTGGAATGTTGGAATGTTTTGTTAATAAACTTCTTACAAAAATAGATCATGTTATGCTAGTATTTCTTATTTCTAACATTATGAAAATATCATGATCCAAATGTTTTTATGAAGATGTAGATCTATATTTTCACCAAATAAGATCTATTGATAAACATTCTAGACATATAATTGTATGAAAATTTGGAATTTCTTGTCGTAGAGTTTTCATGAAGGGATGATTATAAAAAGTCACAGGATGAAGAATATATAGATCAATAGAAAATCCCGATCTGATGAAAGTAAATAAGCGTTTATAATGAATATTGTGAATTTTTTTACTTGATATTGAAATAAAAAGAAGGATCCATCTAAAAATTAAAATATTGATTTTGAGTTATATTTGATTTAATCTAATGGGATATATAAAAATGATAAATCTATTAAATGAAGTATATAAACAATGATTAAGGTTAAAAAATTATTTATAACATTTAGTATTGTATTCAACCATCATCAGTTGGTATATATAAATGGACATATGAAAAAGTGTTTTTTAGAAAGTAAGTTTGTATGAGGATTAAATGACAAATATTTATGATAGGATGATGTTGAAATTTTCAATTTAATGAAATTTATATCTAAATAAAATACACCTGATAGTAAAACCTCAAAAAAATATTCAAATTTATATAAATTAACATTTTTTGAATCTTGATCCAAGTAGGATATAATGTTTGTCGAGAGTCCTATTGACTATTCAAATGAAATGCTAATCCATAAGAGAAACATTTCTTAAATAAATAAATAGGAGGATTCAAATAACGAATATTAGTTTAATAATATATATGAATCATTCACCAGAAAAATAATAAATTTGATGAAGAACTAGTTCTAAATACAATGAAAAATAGTTCACTGGATGATATTTTTTTGAGCATCGTTATAAATTCCAAATACATATGATGTTTTTTTATTTCATTCATAATTTTTATCTATTATAATTCATGGAAATTGTAATGACTTCCATAATACCTAAGTATAAATTTTTTTGATGAAATTGTCATCATTATAGAAATATTTATTACTTAATATTGTTCTTTATATTTCTTTAAAATTTCATATTCATCCATTGAATTTCCCTTAAAAGGAATAATAAATTTTTGGAATTACTATATTTGGGAAAATGAATTTGGTTTCAATTTTATCTATATTACAAGAACCTCTATAAGGGAATAAAATAACAATATAAAAATGAGTTTAGAACTCTTTTCATATATATGAAAATTTTAAATGTTGGATCATTTGTGTTATTTTGTGTTTCCAACTGAATTATTCTTTCAGTTTGATGAAATGTATCGAAAATAATTTTGATCAGAAGAATTGTATATTGCTTTTATATTCACATATTTTTGAAAAAATGTATCAAATAGTTTTTATATATAGGATTTGTGGTGTAGTGGTTTTTATAATCACATATATATATATAATATAAATCATGTACAATATCAGTGAGGCACACTGGGCAGAGTATCTTGTGATGTAGAATAGGGAACTTCATATAAACAATTTCATACGAAGACAATTGTATATACATTATGGATAAACCATGTTCTATATATTTTATATATTATCATATATTATTTAATGGTTTAGTTTTGTAGTAAAAACCTTTTAATATATTGGGTGTTACTATAATCATACCAATCAAGTGGACAAAGGATTTTTTCATGACCAGACTCACTAGTGCCTGAGGTGAATTCCCAGAAGCCCTCATACAATAGGATATGGGTATGATAATCATTCTGATAGTAATATCTCAGACATGGGAAGAATTATCCTAATGTATATATACACATGATAAAACAACCTATACCATACAATGATTAACAATAAAACAACTAATAATAATGCATACATACATCTATAATCCCACAAACAGCGTATAAAAACAAGGTATGGGAATGAAAAGAAAAAAATAAAATCCACCAAAAATAAAATAAAGACACTTAGTAACTAAAAAATCGGTTGTGAAAATTTCAAAAAGCTATAAAATGGTAAAAATATATTTCAATTGGCTCACATTGATCTTCATGGTTTGGGTTCCACTTGGACTCTTTCAAATGGTCTGACATCTGCATAAGACATGACACATGCTGGAAAAACCTATTCATGGGTGAGTATTATAATATACATTATGACACCGTACAATCAATAAACCTAATCATTATAGAGTATTCATATCATAAAAATTTATAAAATAAAAATTTAACTAAACACCTAGTTATACTCATGTAGGACATTGTGCCACCATGTGATCTCAACCAAACTTATAGCCATAGGATTACGATTAAAGCTTCATGGAAATGATCATTCCAGGAGAATACATCCCACAGGCCATTCTATCACTGATGAAACTCATCCATGAATTCATTATCATTGGTACCTACCCATGATAACTCACCGGTCAAAGATGATACTAATAATCAGATAGAGTATCACACCCAAGACCACATGGGGACCCCATACACTCTATCTAGATCAACCCAATATGTATGGGGTGTATTACAATGAAACAAAAACAATAAGAAATGGACTACTAGATAAGGTATAAATCCCATGATGAAGGTGATTAAGAAGATTTAATGAACCCTACTTAGGAACTATAAAATAATGATATATGATCACAATCTGGTCTCATGGAAGGATACCAAAAATTATATCTAATATTCATCCTCTTGTAGGGATTAAAATCTATATATGTGGATGCTATTCTATACTTTAACATCGAGGGTATGGAACAAGATATTTCACTCAGTCTATACTAGTCTAAACTAAATAAGAAATTTTATCCAAATACCCTCAAATGTGGTATATGGTGTGTCCTGTGGGTAAACGACATGTCTAGAAAACCAATCGAATTCCCATGTTCATATATCTCACACATCAAGAAGATATCCATATACACACTGTTTATGTAATGTTGCATGGATTATAATGGTATTTCAGCCCTGAACCCAAATTTTAATCCTATTCATGTTTTCTTATGGCCACGAATGTGAATGAACCCTTGTAATCCTAACTAAGCTAGTATATAACTGTCCACATCTGAGTACATATCTCTTTTCGTGTACTCATTCCATATCTGTGTACCATGTCCATCACATGCATATGTATCCTCTATGTTACAATTTGAGAAACCAAAACATGTCACATGAATTATGGAAGGTGTCACATGATCTGTAAAATTTAAATCACTAGGGAAACCGTAGCACGACATCTAAGGCCCCATAGGATATGTGATCCTATAAAACAAGTTGTGTAACATGAAAATTATCAAAAACATTATTTTCTTCACTACATCATTGTCCTCACAACTGCTACTGTGATTCTAGTGGACAATTTTTTATTTGAAGATTTCATAAACCTTCAATCAATACGTTATAGGATTCGTGCTATTATCTCCTCAAAAAACATCAGTGTCCATCCATGGCTTCACTATCGTGTGTTGAACTAGGAAGAATAGTAAATGTTGGTCCATTAGATCTACCACTAGTCATCCACCATCATCATTACTATTCAATCAAAATTTCGATCATGAACTTCACCTATGGTATTGATCTATATAACATATGA
Organism: Viscum album; assembly: GCA_963277665.1. Lineage (NCBI taxonomy): Eukaryota > Viridiplantae > Streptophyta > Magnoliopsida > Santalales > Viscaceae > Viscum > Viscum album. Next base: position 1,348,978,835 of record OY728147.1, on the reverse strand, counting down.
ACTATCAAGAATTGATAGTATACCTTGTATTTATTGAACAGTGGTATAAAAAATTCATCATGATAAACATTTGAAGATATGAGAAAAAACATCCACAAACCACAATCATGGAAATTTAACCAAAATCATTGATCATTTTAGTCTTGATCTATTTTAAAATATTTAGATGAATGAATATGGATTAATCAATAGAAAATATTTCTACTATAAATAAATCAACTATCTATCTTTGAATAAATTATTTTTCTATGAATTGATCCTCATTCGACTAGGGTAAAAGAACATGGTGGAATCATAATAATAAAACCAATTACAATGTGTTTTATCCATACCTGATGAGTAACAATCTATGGGCATTGTAATCTCTGATCATATGGTCCTTTTAAGGGTTCCCCCTCATCTTTGAAAGGGGGGTTATCAAGAATCAATAAAAAATAAGGCCTTCCGGCCATTCAGGCCAGATGTGTAATAGTCCAGTATTGCAGTTATTTATGATATACAAAATATTTGATGGTTTAATTATCCAGGATATCGATATGTTCATATGGTGTCTTCCAATAATTTCCTCCTCCAATTTTCCATTACATCTCATGGGTCTTGTGGATGACCATGAGATATCTTTGTAAATATATATAAATATATGAAAATAGATCATTTCATTGACATATTAAAATAAATAAATCTATTTTATTTATTTTATCATTTACTCCTATAATTAATTTTTACCAAAAACATGATGCCATCATATATTATGTCACACCTTTGTTAATGGACATTATATCAAAACAATGATAGAACCATATTTCATATTCAAGAGTACATTCATGAGGTATTATATTTTTTTTGTAATAATACACTATCATAATAACTTTTATTTTTAATATTTTTCAAATATAAATTATTTCCCACCGGAAAATATAATATCACAAAATCCAATCACATAGCTCTAAAAAATAAATATACTTCATTGAATAATTACATATAGAAATAAGATTCATTAAATTATCCCCTTAAAGGTATTTTCATCCAATAAAGTGAAATTCCTGCAAAAAGGATGAGTGTATTGAGCTCCAATTAGGTTATCCCTATCTGAGGGTCTCTCAAGATGATTCCAATGCGGCCACTCGATACACTCTAGGGGATTTGATAACAAATATAAGAAATCATATACTGATCCTAAATATCAACTTGTTACACAGAAAAGGTACCAACATAATTGATTTCCTTCTCACCACATTATAGGCCATAAAATGAATCATTCACAAACCTCTTCAACTGTTATATGTGAAAGATTCCACACACCCAATCTAATTCCACTGGATGATCGAATTGGAACACAAACTCTCAAACTCTATAATGTATCTAGAAAAATAAAATGAATCAAAAATATATCCTACTTCCAGAGAAAAATTTTCTTAATCCATGTCAATGCGACACCCTCAGGAACACATGTTATCTCTTCATAAAATCCATGGGCCTTCTTTTTCAGTCATCATGGGAAATCTAATGGATTTGTATAGTCCCCATCTAATCTTGGAATATTTTTCCCATCTCTAATGTAGCTTTCACTAACTCTTTTACCACAAGTACTAACTCACTTGGTTCATTCGAATAAAGAGGTGACATGTAGTATTTCCAATACATGTAGTCTAATTATCCATGAAAATACTTGAATGGTAGATATTTTTGTATGAAAACACCCCCCAAGGAAGATCATCTTACCAACTATTACCAAATCCTAACATGAAATCTTGAAGCACATCATAAAATAACTGAATAGTCTTCTTATTTTAGTCATCAGTCTGGGGGTGAAATGTCATACTCAAAGGAAACTAAATACAAAATTTCCTTCACAATTCTCTCCATAATCCCAATGTGAATAATGAATCATGGTTGAAGAAGATTATTGATTGAAATCCATGGATCTGAACTACCTAATACACATATAAAAATATCATTCTCTCTACTAAACTAATCTCATTAATATCTGGAAATTGGAAAACATGGTGGGTCAGTATACAATCAACCATGTTTCATTATGTCCCATATATGTATGTGGTAACACTATAATGAATTACGTTGATATCTTGTACCACATCCACTCTTAAATCTCGAGGGGTTGATCTAAAACCAATGGAAGTTGATTCTCATCCACCACTTTCTTAATAACGAGTAATTTAGAGACAAAATCGATAATAAATCTCCTTGTGTATTGACATCATGATTTCTAGAATATATTTTCCCCACAATCAAGTACCGCAAAATGGGATGTATGACACTCCATAACCACCTACTCCTACAACATTGTTGGTAACATCACCCATCCTAAGAAAATGATAAAGTTCTCCCCACTAGTTTATAATACATCATGATAACAGTTGGTGGATATTTTTGTACCTATGGATTCACTATTGGTTTCTCCAAGAAAATATTCCCTTACATGCTATAAACCTGGTGGGGTAACAACAATCAAATTTATATATAAACCACCATACTTTTCTACTAATGGAAAATGGAATGTTTCTAACTATTCTAACACCTCTGTTAAAAAATGAAAAAAAATATCTCCTTTTCAGAGCGTCTTCCACCACATTAGTACTCTCAATATTATAGACAATATCACTATCATAGTCTGAGAGGAACTCTATCCTTCTCCTATATCTCATGTCAATATCCTTCTAATGAATGATATTCATGATACTCTTTTGGTCAACGTAAATGATATACTTCAAGACAATTTGGTTTTGTTTCCACATATTTTGGTCAAATACTACCACTAAAAGCAAAATGTTTCTAGTTTCATAGTTCTTCTCATGCAGTCTCCACACCCTCGACCCATAAGAATTCACTTCCTACCTCTGCATTAGAACACAACCATATTCCGTCCCAGAGGCCTCACAAAACAATACATACATGACACCCTCCTTTGGAAATATCATGATGAGGGATCTCTTCAAACCATTACATAACTCCTAAAAACATTACTTCAAATTTTCCATCCACGTTACGGGATACCACATACGGTTCAAATAAGTAAAATGTGCTGAAACTCTGAGTAAATCGGGTACAATCCTCTGATAGAATCAATCCAAACTAATGAAACTCTTCATCTTGGTAACACTATTGGGTGGATCGCAAGCTAGAACACCCTCAACCATCACTATATACACTACCTATCATACCTCTGATATGGTGCATCAAAGTAAGTGGACCTCTCGAATCCAAAACATTAACATTATGTGATTATCATAAATCTATTTCTCCCAATGTTGGTTGAGGACCATCTTCATGTGTCTTTTTTTCTCCACCATATACCCCACGTACTCTTAGAAATCATCGATGAAGGTCATAAGAAACAAGTCTATGAAATCATGAATGATCTGGATCATGATACTCATGTACACTACATGGGAGTTTGTCACACCCAAAAAAATAACCAATTACTCATTGTGACCATACCGACATCAGAATGATGTATTTGGTATATCCTCATCTCATACTCACAGTTGGAGATAGTATAATCTAAGATAAACCATTGACAACTGCTTCGCCACTGATAACTAAACAAAGAGGTTTTCAATCATTAGTACATGAAACAAACTCTTCATTTTCACCTAGTTCAATTGTAAATAATCTTCACGTAACATTAATCTCTCATTCGCCTTCATGGAGGACATCCCTAGGGACACATAGGGCGAAACATTGGGTCTCATGAAGAACCTCTTCTATTAGACCCCCATATGTACCCTCATCTCATGAAGTTATGTGGGACCCATACAATATAGTAGTTCACATATTGGGTCCTTTTATAGGGCTTATGTCAATACATTATTATATATATTATATTAAAGGTGAGCCGATAACATTCATAGGGAAGTCATCCTTATACACTGCTACAATCATATTGAAATGGAATCACATTGCACCTACTCCTTCTAGAGTCATTCGAGAAAACTAGTGAGTAATCAACTATACATTCTTATGGCTAAGCTGGACAAACTCTTCCATAATTTCCTTATGAAGCATAAAATAAATCCTCACCCATTCAAAAAATACACACCACATCCTCCACCTAATACAACCAATATATGCATGATTTATGGATAACAATCCCATTACTAAAATAATGTCATATGGAATCATCGCTGATACAATGATACAACATAAAAATCTTTCCCCACCAATAATAACATTTCACCTGTAGTAGAATTAAGAAATTGATGTGTCACCAACTATCATTGTCTCTAATTACAAGGCACAATCCAAATTCTCAACTAAAATCTCTCTCTCGAACTAGAGTAGTAGAAATGAAGGAATAACTCAGGCCTATGTCTATCAGTACTACTACTAAGGTAGGAAATATACATATTAAACCTCATGTCATCCAGTGAGGCTTGGGGTAATAGGATTCAGTAGACTATAGTTTCATTCATCCCTAAACAATGTCTCTATAATCCCATCTTGGGCCACCTAGGGGTAGTGGTGGGAATAGGTTAATCCTCTGACTAACTATTGATTCTTTACCATAATGGGAAAAACTCATTTTTGCGATGGGAATAAATCATTTTGTAAATATTCCGTCGAGGAGGTTATTTTCAATGGGAGCATCAACCTATCGCAATTATTCCATCAAAGTGGTTTTTTTGCGATGGGAGCATCAACCCATCGCAAAAAAATTGTTATTTGTGATGGAACGTGGGGTCCAATATATAAATGTTAGACATTGTTTGGTGCTGTTTGCACGCCAAACCGAGCAGAAGGAAATTTGTGATGGTGAGGCACCTCCCGTCGAGTATACATGGAGGCGGTAAATACTATTTTCAATGAGGGAATTCCCCTATCGCAAATAGTGCATCAACCAGAGGGAATTTGTGACGGGTCTCGTCGCAAATACCTAGCGGCGGTAAATGCTATTTGCGACGGGATGTTGTCCTGTCGCAAAAAGTATGTCGAAATGACACTTTTTTTAAAAATATCCTTTTAACCGCCGACAATAATTAAGGTATCTAAAGGTATTTGCGATAGGTCCCATCACAAAATGTACTATTTTCGAAGGGATACCCATCAAAAATAGTCATGTCGCAACTAATCTACCATATATATAGCTCCCATCTGTTTTTTCATTCATTCCTCACAATTCCGACTTTCTCTTTCTCTCTAAACACTAATTTTAGTGTGAAAATTTTTCCGAGTTAGTTTTTTATGATGAATTTGTGAAGCCGTCTACAATTATAAGAGATAATGTTTAAATGTATTAATGTTTTATCTAATTTAATTTTTTTCATATAAATTTTCTTTATTTTTTATTAGTTGTAATTAAATTAGACATAAATTTTTTTTCGATCAGTATTTATTTTTAATAATAAATTTAAATTAAATGTACTAATTTTTAGTGATTAGTAGTAATTAATAATTATTAACGATAATTAGAATTTTTTATAAATAATTATTGTTAATTAATAATTAGTAGTTGTAATTTGCAGTAATTAATAGTAATTAATGATAATTTGTAATAATTTGGTGAAAATAATAATAATTTTCAAAAATTGTATTCTATATTTACAATTAGTAAAAAAATTTCACAATTAGTAATAAATACCAATAATTAGAAATAAATAGTAATAAATAGTAATAAATAACAATAATTAGTAATAAATAGTAATGATTAGTAATAATTATTAATAAATAGCAAAAAATACTAATAAATAGTAATAAATAGAAATAATTAGTAATAAATAGTAACAAATAGTAAATAATTCTAATAAATAGTAATAACTTTTAATAAATAGTAATAATTAGTAGTAATTAGTAATAAATAGTAATAATTAGTTATAAATAGTAATAATATTAATATATAGTGATAATTAGTAATAATTAGCAATAATTTGTAATAATTCGTAATAATTAGTAATAAATAGTAATAAATATTAATAAACAGTAATAATTAGTAATAAATCGTTATAAATAGTTCTAAATAGTTATAAATATTGATAATTAGAGATATATAGTGATAATTAGAGATAAATAATAATAAATAGTGATATTTTGATATAATTAGTAATAATTAGTAATAATTAGTAATGATCTGTAATAATATGTATTAATTAGTAATAATGAGCAATGATTAGTAAGAAACAGTTATAATGAGTAATAATTAGTATTAATTAGTAATAAATAGTAATAAATAGTATTAAATAGTAATAATTAGTAACAATTAGTAATAATTAGTAATAAATAGTAATAAATAGTAATAAATAGTGATAAACAGTGATAAAAAGTGATAATTTGTGATAATTTGTGATAGTTTCTGATAAATAGTGATAATAAGTGATAATTAGTTATAAATAGTTCTAATTAGTCATAATTAGCCTTAATTAGTCATAATTAGTCATAATTAGTAATAATTAGTCATAATTAGTCATAATTAGTCATAATTAGTCATAATTAGTCATAACAAGTCATAAATAGTTATAAATAGTAAAAATTAGTAAAAATTAGTATTAATTAGTAATAATTTGTAATAAAATCTAATAATTAGTTATAATTATTAATAATTATGAATAATTAGTAATAATTAGGAATAATTAGAAATAATTAGGGATAATTAGGTATAATTATGAATAATTAGGATTTATTTTGGAAAATTAGTAATAAAATCAATTTTAATAAATTGTAATAACGGGGAACAATTTGCAGTGTATTGGAGTCACTCATTTTGCTCGATGTCTCTCCTCCTTTCAGGTCTCATTGACTAATTTTTTTAAAAAAATATGCTTCTGTATATGCATATCCAATATCGTATACACGAGTTCGGATATGCATTCATAGGACAATATTGATGATAATGTTTTCAGGTAGGGACAGTTTGAATATGATGATTCATAGATGAAACAAGGACTCTTTTGTTTGATGGCTTGTTTAATTGAATCATTCTAACAATAAAATCATAATGAAGAATCTCCTTGTACATATAGTTATACATAATCTAATGCACAAGAATGGCTATGTGTACCTCCGAGAATATTCTTCACAGTAATTTGACTGTGAGAAATATTCATGTAAATCATCTGTCAAACAAAAGACTAAACGTCAATCCACTACAAATAGTGTTGCATTTAATTGATGGTAATTAGTTAAAAGTAATTGTATTTATTTATTTTCTTTTTTTGGATAGTGTTTGTATATTTTTAAATTATTCAAAAATAGTAATGACTTTATATTACATAGAAAAATATGGAACAAGGATGTTGAAAATAGACATGATTAAATGATCACGCTTGGATAAATCATTATATAAAACCAAATGTTTTTGGTTTAAACTATGTATATATTGTTGGTGTTGAAGCTTTATTATCATTTACATCATCAAAACCATAATTTTTTTCAAAAGGAACTATTTAGTGTCCTTGTGAAAAATGTTCTCGGAGAATGTTTGACACATTTGAAAATGTTGGGGGAAATATCTTTTTTTTCAACCGGATTGTGTTTTTTGGTACCAACAAGATGAATGTTGATCTATATAAGTTACTAAAAATTTTAATTTGGATCCACCATAGAATCAAAAATTAGTAAATTATGTTGTAGGTCTATCTGTTCAAAAAACTGTAACTCAGAATGATATTAATTTAACTCTTGAGTTGGAACCATACGAATTTTATGAGTTGTTGAGGTCTACTGAGGATGCATTATATCCTAGTTGACATAAAATAAAATAAGATGCATTTTCAAAATTTATGTCTATTAAATCATATAATTCAATGTTAAAAAAATATTTTGATCAGATATTTTTATTGGGTAAAACATTGTTACCTGAAGGAAAATGTGTTGCTACAAATTAGTATGAGAGAAAGAGGTTGGTTCATAATCTGGGGCTTAGTTATGAGAATATTCATGCATATGAAAATGATTACATCTTATATTCTAGTGAAAATGAGTTGTTGGATAGGATTCCAACATGTGGACAACCGAGGTATAAAGAATGTCAATAAAGGATGTTTGGATCGAATCCTAGAAAATAGATGAGATATTTCCCACTTACAACCTGTTTGTAGCATTTATTTATGTCTGAGAACAAAACTTCATAGATTTCATAGTACAAAACCATGATTTCCACCTGTAAAGGATTAAATCATCAATCTGATGGTAATTCATGGATTCATATTGACAGACTGCATCTTTCTTTTTCTTTAGAAGCTCGTAATGTGTGATTGGGTCTTTCTACTAACAGTTTCTATCCATTTGGTTCTTATAGTAGCCTATATTCATGTTGTCCTATCATTATAACTCCATAAAATTTACCTACATAGATGTTGATTAAGGATATCTATATCATTTTGACCTTATTATTACTAGACATCTGTAAAAAATAATAATGTTTATTTGAAACCATTTATTAATCAGTTAAATTCATTATGGGGAAATGGTGTTTGAACATATGATGTTTATACGAATCAAAATTTCATATTAAAAGCTGCATTATTGTGGAAAATTTGTGATTTCTTGATGTAAGGCATGTTATCCGGCTGAATTACAAATGTTCCACAATATTTTCCTTACTATATGAAAGATAACAATGCATTTATGCTTGTCATTGAAAACAAACATTGCTACTTTGACTGTCATCACAGATTGTTTTTCCAACAGATCATCCTTTCTGGATGAATAAATTTCATTTTAGAAAAAAAACCATTGATAAGGATGAACCTAAAAATATAATCTTTTTTAAAAAGTTAAAATCTATTGTATTTTCATTGCTTCCCAACATATTTGGGCCAATAGTAAACAAATAGAAAATTCATGGATTTGGAAAAGAACACATTTGGATAAAATAGAGAACTTATTTACATCTTCCTTATTGGTCTCATTTGTTGGTCCACCACATGTTGGATGTCATGCATCTTGAGATGAAGTATTATGATAATTTATTCCATATAATTTTGTATACACTTGGTAAGACAAAAGATAATATAATGTCATAATTAGATCATAGCAAAATTTGTAGGCGATCAAAAATTAAACTGTTTCAAAATGTCTGATCATAGAGGTTAATGAATTCAAAATTATCTTATACAATATAAAAAGAGACGTTCTTATTATTTTTTTTGTGTATTGTAGATTTGATACTTTCATATGGCTATGCTTCCAATTTGGGAAGATGTGTTAAGAACTGTCATATTACCAGTTTAAAAAGTCATGATTTTCATGTTATGATGAAATGAATTACACCAATTCGATTCAAGAGATTTATGAATTATATTATTTTTTATTTGATAAAAGACATATCATATTTTTTCCGAGACATGTGTGCAGCGACATCAAACTAAGATGCACTAAAAAAACATGAAGAATATGTTTTTTGTAATTATATGTAAACTATAACAAATCATTATGTCATATTTCTCAGACTCAATGGAACATATGATATTACATTTTAAATATAAATCTCAATTCGGAGGTCTAATACAGTTTCAATGGATGTACCAATTTGATATATGCATTAAGAAACTGAAGAAAAAAGTACATAACAAAGTATTTTTGATGGGTCTATTTTTAAAGATTAATTTCAATAGGATATATCTTATTCTCCTGTAACTATTTTGAATTTGAATATCCGTAAAACCAAATTTCATGGGATGGAATGAAGGGAATATTGATGTTGAAATATACAATAATTTATTAGTTTTTAATCAGCCAGATCTTGGCTTCGGTGGTGTTCATGAACACTGGCTTTCAGATAATGAATATCAGAGAGCTCATACATATGTTCTGCTCAATTATGAAGAAATGACATCATTTTTACTATGAGTGCTTCAAAAACATATTATATAATTATTTCTAAAGTATTTAAGATAATTTTATTTGTAGGTTATATGATAATCATATCAAGAAATAACTTCTAAAAAATTATTGAACCTACACTTGATGAAAGATGAAATAAAAATTCTCAATAGTTTCAAAAACTAATAACATAAATTTTTGATGGTTTAATATATCAATTCAGTTTATTATTTATTATATTGATAATTTTTTTTTCAAATTTGCAGTTTTCTCAACATACTGATAAAATTTATAAGCGACTGTGTATATTGAGTAACCCACCATAAAAAATGGATAAATCTTATAAGGCATATGTGGTAAATATTTTTATATTTCATACACGTGTATATGTGTAATCAAAAAAACAATAAAAAATGTTGTTTTTTTAGAGGATTGCATCATAGGGAAACTAATGTATTCTTTTACAGCATGCTAGATGAATTTATTGAACATTGTTATCTAGGAAAAAACAACATAATGATATTTATATATCAGGGGATGGATACTAAGAGAGGCTTGTGTGTTCATCCGGTTCGTGGAATCATCGATATTAAATATAAAATCCTTATTACAGTAAATGAACCATATTTACTAGCTCAACAGGCTTATCAAATATATTACACAAAGTACTGTGCTACTTCATGTGACCTGAGTGAGTGGTGGAGTATAATAAAAAAGAAATATAAGAAAAATCAGTTTACTCAAACTAAATTTTCATCCACTGAAGTGAAAGGAATTTACATTTTTCATGATATTACTCAAAATCCATCATTTTCACAAAGGGACATGAATATCGATAATGAAACCCCACAATTAAGTGTTTATGGTGATGATGATGTTAATGATGTTACCAATGAATTTGAAATGGAAAGAGATGATGAAATAAAAACACATATAGATATTGATGATGCCAATGATGAATATGATGACATCGACATTGTCCGATATGTTGATGATAATGAAGGTGAACATTGACATTTTAAAATTCTGGTTATAATCATAACTAATATATATCTATATATAATAGTTATTTTCAACTATCTGCTGAGAAAAATCATTTTCGGTTTCAGATGGACCCCAATCTACTTTGTGAGTTACAGGAGGCTGAGCTACCTTTGGATGAGGATGATTTGTGATCATCTAACACTTATCCTACTGGAAGTTGAAGGGGTGTGTAGAGGGGGAACGGTCTTGCACGATTGATGGTTCTGGAACCTATCCCTAAGAGAATTACACGTCTTGGAATCGATCCATTTTAAAAGAGGTATTGAAGCCTCTTTATTTTAGTTAGATTTAATTTATTTATTTATATACTAATTTTTTGATTATTTATTATTTTTTCAATGTTTTTCATATCTAGCTATTGGACAGGGGAGTGATGTGTTGTGCAATTGATTTTCAAAACCATAGATCACATGGGAACATGTTCCCATTGATTTGCAGCTCAACATGTTCAATAATTGGTTGGTAAGAAAATATATATATTTATTTTTTAATTTATTTTATTTATTAAATGATACTATTAATTATTTGTTGGGTTTAGGGTATCCCATCGATGATAGCAAGCATCGATCTATCCAGGCGGCATGGGAGGTGTCTATATGTTATTGTTTCCGTTATTTCTTGCACAATTAGAGAAGGACGACCATTAAGAAAGCAGTAGTGTGAGTATTTGATGAGTCCTATAGAGCCCACTGACTAGAGTACATTTCATTTCACATTTTTGAAGGATTATGTACACACTGGTTGAGAGGTGGATTTCAAAGGAGATCTACATTGTATCAGTAGAACTAGGGGAGACATTAGGTGACACATCGAGCTGGTAGTCATACATTTAGTATGCATAGATAGCATATGGTAATTATCATTTTTAAATATTTTATATAACATTAAGAATATATAGTTTATTTTATATTAATACAGGTATTATAGAAGCCAGATATTAAGGAGGATGATGTTTATCGGATGATCTAAAATGATCTAGAAACAAGAGAGATTAGAGGAGATCACAAGAATCATATTATGGTCATAATTATTTCTTCTTCCTGTTTGAAAATATACTGCATATAATATTTTACCTATTTTAATTTCAAATGGGAACTGAATGAATCATATGAGGTCATGACATCTCAATCCTAGGTTGAGAGTCTGGCTAGGAAGGATGATCAGACTAGTGCCCACAATTTTGATGTGACAGTTGGGATGCAGGAGACTTAGTATGCCTTCTAGAAGATATGAGTAGTTGGTATCATCTCTCATTTGACTCCTGGGACATATTATTGTATTGATTCGATGTCGGTATCAAACTCTAGAGGATCTCTTGGAGAGGAATCACCTTCTATCTAAAAGTATCAGGAGCTGTTGCGAGCTCGGAATGAGCTTATAGAGAGTTTGAAGAAACATCAGGAAGAGATACGCCTGTAGCAGTAGTTCCAGCAGTAGTAGTACAAGGAGAATATGCATCGATGGATGTAGCAGTAACACAAGGATGAGATGTGTCGATGGCAGCAGCAGTAGCAGGAGCAGATGGAGTACATGCACCATCTGACTCGTAGTTTAGGGATTGAGTTTCCTCGACCATCTCCTCCAGCTCCTCCACTTACTCTAGAAGACTATACAGCGATGATTTTTTGTTATGTTAAAAAGAGTTGAATTCAAAATTTGTTGTAATATGAACTATTTAACATTTTTTCTTTTATATTGGTGTGAATATTGCATAATTTAAAATTTATAATTTTTTAGTATTTTAATATTGAATTATTATAATTAGTATTATATTTTATAATGTTTTTTTATTATAATAATAATATTGTTATTAAAATTTTATGATTTTTAATTTTTTTTAAATATTGAGAACTTGTATATTTTATATTTTCTTATTTTTTAAAAAATATTAATATTATATTTTCCGTAATCACAATTTTATTAAATATTTGTTTCAGTATTATGAATGGGACCTTTTGCGACGGGTTCTCATTGCAAATAGATTATATATATATATTTAAAAAAGTTACTTGGGACAGTAAACAAAACCGTCAGATATAAATTTTTGTGATGGGCCCGTCGCAAAAGGTTTAGGCATATATAACATATATAAATGAATAACTATTTGCGACGGGATGACGGGACCGTCGCCAATACTTTTTTTGACAGGCCTGTTGCAAAAGGTATATATATATATATATATATATATATATATATTATAATTGGAGATCTATTTGTGATGGGATGGTTTCCCATCGCAAATAGTATTTTCTTGAAAGGGAGCATCGTGAAAAATACTATTTGTGACACAATATTCTACAATAGGCTTTTTGTAATGGGTCCCCATCACCAAAGGTTATTTATGACATGATCACGTCGCAAATATCCCATTGAAAATTACTCAAATTCATATACTGTACCTAACCCTCAATCATGTATTCTTCCCTGCAGACTTCTACACTCTAGACTCTTTCTTTAATTGTGAGTTCCATCTACTATCTCTTCATCAGTTGTCTGATGGGTGGTACAATAGCATGAAATATGTTCATTTCCATCAAAAAATAAACATATCCACTCAATCTTTTAATTCAAGCAATCCTGGGATCCCTATGCTACTATTCTTTTATTTTGTGATTATCTCATTAAGCATAAGACATGATCAGAATACTAAAACGGTGATCAGATACTTGTTTTGTGGTATAAGCTCTCCATTACCCACTACCGTCACCCATTTTCCTGCGTCACGACTTTTAAGAATCTCTCCACTACTGAGGCCTACTCTAGTAGTCCAATGTATGTGGGAATTTAAATAGATATCACTAAATCCATAATATCATGCTATAATCCTTACTCGAATTTATGTTTTATAAATAATTTATCCTAAAATATTTCCATGGAGTAGCAACACAGATTATTAAACCATGTTGAATAGTCATTCATGTTAAAACTACCCCTACTTTATATGTAAATTCTTGTGGATGTGCACAGATCTATATGTGTACAGAAAAAACTACTCTCTGAAGAGAATATTATTTTCTTACTAGGAGAGAGTAGTCTAATCATGTGACTATGTCATCAGACTCCACCATTTCTCAATGGATCCATAAATAATACTCACTACAAGGAATTTCATATGATCTTTAGGCTTCCTCACAAGAATGAAAACATTAGTTACTACATCAATATAGTCCTCAGCCACATGGGGGACTACCTCACCCCAAATACGTGTATGTTTTCTCATGCAGCTCATGTAGAGAACTCATCCTATGTGCATCGAAATATTTTACTCCATGAGCTTACTACTTTTCAATGGGTGGTGGAATATATGTTAAACTACCTTAACATATTGTCCCTTGTATAATCCCTTATACTGAATCCTTTTCACTCAGTGGATCAACCTAATGATCATTCAGTGGCATCCAACATTACGATCCTCAAGGAAGAATTATAAAATAACCATGAAGTACTTTGGTTAAAGATTATCTCTGGGGATTTAACTCAAGATGGACATAGAAAATACCACCCATTCCAATATACTGCGTGTACCAATGTTTTTTTACCTACATATAGTGTCAACATATATGGATTCGACAAGCAATTTTAATTTTCCTGGGGAATTGATAATTCTACCTCCACACCAAGAATAGGTTATATGATCATCAAGATGATAATGAAACACTTAAAAAACATTTCACATAAAATCAAAACAAATCTTACAAACTCTAGTACTATAGAGGAACTAACACCTATGATGCCACTTTGTCCGGACCCGACCCATTGGGGCCCTATCAACTACTACCCTAATCCCTCCTCCAATAGTCCATGGTCTAATTACCATCATAGATTAGGAATGTCAAACACCGAGGATGAATTATCCTAATGTACCAGCATACACACAGACCTCTAATCCCATGAAATTATAAAATATAAAACAACTAATAACAATGCACGCATACATCTATAATCTCAAAATCAAAGTACAAAAATAATTTACTATAACTAAAAGTCATAATAAAAGCCAAAAAATAGACAAAATACAATTATAACCTCTAAAATATGAGGGGATTGACAATAATCAAAATGAATTATACACACTATGGTTTTTCATTCACATAATTCTATGCCTATCGCCAGTCCCTCTAGAAATCTATCCAATGGTTTTTCATCTGAATGAGACAAGACAAGTGTGGGGAGATCCCATACACATATTCATATAATAATACCTAGTAGAACAAAAATAATTACTAAACATAAGGTATCAAGACTATTCATCTCATAATAGTAATACTAATGTGAAATTAGAAAACAAATCCCAGATATACTCAAGAAGGGAACCACACTTTTCAAATGTCCTAACAAAACTGCCATCCAGAACATTCTCCTTGATGAATCTAGGAAATTATTGTTCTTCGAGAACACACTCCTTGATCATTACAACCACATGAGACACCCACCGGACATGTTATGATCATTTTGTCTCATCTACGAAAAAAATTATAATATTTTCTGATCTTTATACATAGATAGGGAATCACACTCATTACCATTGGGGGACACCACAAACCCAATTCGGATCAACCCACTATTTAGGGGTCATTTTTCAAATATACAATTAACCCTACCAAAATAGTCTTCTATATGGGGGATAAAATCCCTTTTGAAGGAGTTCACTATGATTCTATGATCCCATACAAGGCTATAAGATAAAATGATAGAGGATCGTGCTATAGTAACAAAGAGGGACACCATAAACTAAATCGTAGAGTCATGATCTAGATGGGGTCACAATCCAGAGCTATTGATACAATACCAAATTGTACTCTCAAAGGGGTGGACAAAGGGAACACTGTTAACTGATACTCATCCTAAATAAAGAAATGATAGAGTCCAAACACCTTCAATGGTAGTACACATTATGAACTAGTGGTACATTATATTTCTAAACTTCCCATGTTATTTCTTGTGCATCCATCTCACTTGGAGTTTTGATAACCATATACATTGAATGTAATAATAGATAAATTATTCATAGAGGTACTCTATCAGCCTTCTTGTGCTGTATGTTTTTACCAATGTACTTATTGTCTTGTCTGTACACCACCCCAATCACAGATGACCATCCTATATACACTTGGCCAAGTATGAGTACACAGATCCATACAGGTACTCTGACCGCATGTATTTACACCAAACATTCTATTCATGTGTATTATCGAAGATAAATTCTAGGCCACAAAACATTTTCTCACATGGTGTCAGATACATTCATCTTCATGGACACCATAGTGCGATATCCAGGTCCCCAAATGGTGTGTGCAACTTGACTACATGTCATGTATCCCATAAAAATCTAGATCCCTTAGGTTCTTCTATGGATATACAACAATGCTCCACTGTATTCATTATATCTTCCTAGATTAAATCCATGAATTGTAGATCTGATATTTTCTGACCCCATCCATTGCTAATCTCTAGGATTCCTGCTCCAATATCTATGGAAAACACCACTTTAAAGCCTTGTCGTCACCACAATGTGTCAAATATAGAATAATGGTAACAAATGGTATATATGATCTACCACCGACCATCCTCCATTATCATATATCCTTTCTCAAACCCTTTATTAGAAAATACACACATGATATTGATATGCCGCACTGAAAAATTGTCTTGCAATCATTGTATACAAAGTATTTTTCCTACTATGTTCCAATGAAATTTCAAATGATTAATGTGAGAATAACCATAGTATAAATCATTAAAATAAAAATATTAGGAATGAAACTTGTCCTTTGTTCATTTTTTATTCAATCTGTTTCCAAAAAAATATTTGAATGAGGGAGTAATAATTATTTCCAAAAATAAATATAACATAAATAAATATGTCATCGATGCGCAGATCTATATTGGTTCATGGAATTGATCTTTATTTGACCAAGTTAAAACAATTGGATGGAATCACAATGGTAAAACATCTTACCTTTATTTTGGCTTGATCACTAAAGGAGAACAGTCTTGCAATCTCGTCATTGGTGAGATCAATGGACTCGGATAACATTATGATCCTTAATATCGATTCAATATGATTTTTTCTACCATGAATTTGGTCCTCCAATTTTCCTATAAATATCCATGGTTAAGAATCTAATGATGAGATCACATTGCAACCATATATTTATAGAGAAAAATAGGAAACTAGGTCAATATAATTAAATAAATTAATATAATTAACTTATTTTATTAATATCTAATATGGCGGATTTTAAATAAACACCTGGTGACAAAAAATATTATGGCAGGCCTAATGTAAATCCTAGACTACGAACTCAATAGAAAAATCATATTTATTATATAAAAATTTAATGGAGATCTATTACTAATTTTATACTGCATGTTCATCATAATTAATATTTTTAATATTTTTCAAATATCAATTTCGTGTTCACGGGGCCTCGGATCTCATGTCATCTCAATGCTTGGATTAAAAAATAATCCATAAAATATTCTAAAGAATTACATGGAAAAAATCAAATTCATTATATAAAATAATGGGAGTAGGTCCAATTATTTATCCACATCGTTCTAATAGTGAATTTCAATGGACGGATATGGATCTCCGTCGCAAGATATTGGGTTTCTCACTAAGGTCAATCCTTCTAAATACTGTGTTCTTTTTTAAAATTATAATCATTTATTGTTTTGCGATTTTAATAATATAATATTATTAAAATAACTCTAATATGTTTTATTGGTAAAATTACATATATATTAACATTTTAAAATTTATAACTACTTATTCAATATTACATCTAAATGCTTAATCAATCCTAAGGAACATTAATTATTAAAAATTAATTAATATAAATTAACTGATTTATAAAATTGAAATTTATTTTTATTGGGAACTCGGAATATTAAAATATAAAAATATATTCTTAATATGTAATCTCTTATCACACACTGTAAAATAATTGCAATTTTAAAAAATGTGGTGAAAAAAAATTAGTTTATATAAATTTATTTTTTGATAAATAATAAACTAAAAAAACTAATTTTTATGGTTTTGAAACATTTAGGCTAGTTCAAACTCATACGATTGGAATACAACCCCGGACCATCGACCATTCCATGCTATTATATATATGAGAAAAATATATGAATGTGCAATAAAAAAATATCTGCCTATGGAAATACCCATATCATGCTATCATGAAACTATTACCATGCATAAAAACATGCTAATTTGAGAATTGATAAATCTATATAATGGATGAAATATTATACCACAAATCACACTCTTATGGTGATATATAAGTATTTTATCATTCCATTCCCATGATGGTTCCATGTATATTAGAAAAAACATTAATTCCATGAAAAATACTTATTTCACCATGTCGGGTATCTACTAATATCCCATTCTTTGACTATGAACATTCCAAGGTACCTATTATTACCCTAATATAAAAACCCCAATAAATTATAAGATAACCAACAAAAAGGGTGCAATAATTCAAAGATTATCTAAAAATGATATCTGAAGCTTCACATTTGAACCCAACTGATATTGATCTCCAATTAATCCTACTGAAACAGTAATTCCATGATAAAATACAATTTTTAGGAATCCAATAAGAAAATATGAATAATTATTCCATATCGAATGTTTAATCCAATCATGTTTGAGTATAGGATCACGATCAAATTATGATGAATCCATCAGTATTGTTTCACTCATATACATAGATGAACAACCAAGGCCTAAATAAATGTTCAATGAATAAATATGTTGAATTTGAACTAAATATGTAAGAGGAATGGGCAGAATAAAGTTGGTATGAAATAAGATTATGGATGTTCATATGATATTGAAATTATTTGATTGTAATATTTTATATTTTTGCAAGAAAAATGTTAGATGATGCCACATTTCCTTCCCCAACGTACAAGTTGAACTGTGGATTGAGGTAGAAAGCCTCATGATTTATAAAATTCATCGATTATTTTCATAATAATATTGGTTTGATATATCCCCATTTTGATAACCAAACTAAAATAAAATCTATCATGTAGCATGTTCTTTGCCCTCTTTGTTCATTAATTAGCAAGAAAATTGTAATAAATCATTCATCAAATGATATACATGAATCAAGAATCTATTATCAGTATATCAGAATAGCCAAATGGATAACAACTACTTCTTTTTCCAGCACCATTAGTGAATAGTTAAAATTGATTTCGGAGCTCATCTCAATTTTATAGACCAAATCCTGCATGAATCCTCAGTTTGAAGATCTTGTTAACCTAGAGAATGTTATTTGATAAAGGTCAAAAATTAACATTCTATTCCTTCCATGTTGATGCTAAAAAATGGGATATTCTGTAGATGTACTTTTTTTTAATGATTTATAAATTTCTGAGGAAACATTATTATCCTCAAATTCAATGCCTGCTAAAATATAACATGGATTAATACATTGACTCCATGTCAACCAAAAACTTTTTAAACAGACTTCTATATTCATGAATCCCAATTCCATACCGGAACACTTTCCCAGGAAAAGAAACTCATGTTCAAGTCCAACACAAACATCATCTTCCCATTTCAATCAGAATTATACATACATAGGTCTTACAAAATATGGGAGTTCTGCACCTCGACTTCACCTCAATTAAAAAATCATGGAAATTAAAGGAAAGTGATATCTTATTCCTATCTAAGCCTCAACATCCCTAAATAATGACATCTATCAATGATCTGAGGAAGAATTCAATTAAACTAAATGTTGAAATTTTAGAACATGTTCAATGGTACATGAACTATTTTTGGATGAAGAAAAAACTTGTAAAAATACTATGGAAATATGGTTGGGTGACACATAAGTATTTTATATAATAATATCCATTATTCCATAGAAAATTGGTGAAGGATATTTAATATTGTTTCCATTTGGTTCCTAATCTACCACTTTAATTTAATCCTTATTTATTTCTAAATTTCATTTAATTCTTCATTATTACTATAATTATTGAGCACTAGGAAAATTTTGGCCATTATGGCGAATATTAAACCAAAAAATGATTGTGGAATTCTCATAATTATGGTTTAATTCATCTTTTAATTTAATTGGTGTATTTTAATATTTTAATCAGTTTCATATTTCCACATCCATAAATTTTAATTTCTCCAAAATCATTAATAATCCACTCGGACATAATTTATTATATGTTATTGAATGTAGGGGATAATCTATTGGTGATCGAAGATATCTAATCACCCTGATAGGAAACGATAAGGGATGGATTTATTATAGTACTTATTTATCCCAATAGAAAAAACCATATAAGAGTACTCAATGCAATATAATTTTATTAGAGGAAGAGTGTAAAGAAACCTAAATAATGATTCAATTATAAGAGAAAGGATTTATCTATGTCTATGACATTATTTTTTTGATTCAATCTAGACCAATTCAATTAAATCAATTATTTTAAACAGTGTCCAGATAAATTAATTGATAAATTAACTTATTTTACAAAATTAACACATTAAACAAGAAAGAACACTTATAAGAAACTATCTTTTCCATGTAAACCCATATACCACAAATAATGAATCATACATGGGTTTAAATATTATCTTAAGAAGGTCCCCTGATTGTTTGTTCTTAAAAATGTCTCTATTTTAAACAATATATTGTATTAGTGGTCTTATTTTAAAATAATATATACCAATAAAGAACCAAATATAGTTAATCCATAATAATTGATTTTGATTCCAAGGATGAGATAATTATTCCTATAGGTAATCAAAATATTAAAATCATTGAAAAAGTTGAATGATAATTTCTAACTATTCTATTTAATAACACTCATTCCTCAAGTTTTTATTATACTAAATTACATTAGAAATTGATAAGATGGAAGAAAATTTTTCTTATGTGAAAATACAGTAATAGAAATGTCAACACCCACTTTTGATAAAAATAATTTCCCATTGAAATTGAATAATCAATGAGATTATAAACATAAAACAATAACAATTTTAATTTTTCCAAAATTTCATGCATTTTCATGTGAATACCCCAATATAAATATGAGATAATTAAATTAAGTGTGTAAAAAATTCATAACATAAGGTTTCATTGAGGCTCACATGAGTCCAAAATCATTACCCCTATCTGTTGAAAGTGAATCCATAAAATGGATCTAGAATTCAAATCCAGTATAACAAATCTCATGGGATGAGGAACAAATTGTCATCCAAAAAAAATTATGATTCAAGGAGTTATGAACTTTGGATGGAGGTCTGTGGATTCATAAAACCATTTTGATAAATTATCTATGTGTTTTTGGAATGTATCATGAAATACACTACATCCTTCCCATAAAATATTATTTAATAACATCACATGGTATTAGTTTACCATTGATTTGTTTCCAGTGAAATAACATAATATATGTTTCATAAAGAGGACCATTGATTGATAAGACACATGTTGATGTCATATAACCGATTGAGATGATATCCAAAAAATCTTAAAAATTGTGTACATGATGTTACATTATAGGTCTACCAATTTTTTTTATTCTCAAGAGCATTGTACGGATGGATGTCTTTTCGTTAATGAGAATAAGCATTGTGATATCATGTATTATATGATGTTATAGAATCATACATGTGGAAACACAGTATTTAGGTAATTTTTCACCAATCAGTTTTTATCACGGTGTCAACAACCTAAAAGAACATTATTCCATCAATATTTCTGATAGACTTTTCAATAGCCTTTTAACCTCCTCTATTCAGGATATAAATTTTCTTACCATAAAAAATATACCAAGGATAATCTCACGATCCTTCCATGATTAAAACATCGAGTCATGTCATTTAGTTTCAAAATATTCATCAAACCACTATCCCCAATCATGAATTTTAGTTAAATGAATTAAAAGGATAGTTTCTTAGGATCATAAAAACCATCATTATCCTAGTAAATCATGTATTAGGCATGATTCCTCGATGAAAATTTATACCAAATAATAAATATTATATTCATTATATTATGAATTTTTATGGATCTTGGATGTAGTGAATGATTAATCTTATATATTGATTCTGAAATTGGACAAAAACATGCACCTTAATGTTCTATCCCTGAGATGGAACATGAAGAAAAACTTTTATGGAAACCACATAAAATGAAAATTTGGGGAAGTCCAAAATGGAACAACCAAATCATCCTCCATATCCCTTATATACAATTATGGAAGAAAATAATAAATTAAATGAATAATTATTACATTATAAGATCATATATTTAATTAGAAAAGAGAAAATAAATATCCCTCTATTGGAAGTTATGAACCAAATTCTATGATATGGATATTTAATTACTAAAATTTGTAGTATTAGGATGATATTTCAATGTAATTAAGTGAAAATATTAGTTAAAAATATTTCTTAACTAGTTCTCACATAACATCCAATGAAATTCCAAGATCCCGGTTTAATAATTATCCACTACACTATTGGAAAAAATATTTTTTCAAATGAACTATCATATTTATGAGTATCAATTAATGTAATGCATTACAAGAATTATTATTATATAAAAATTGTAAAAATTAAACCCACCCATCTGGTTGTGCAATATAAAAATAGATCAATTTCTTACCCAATAAGTGTTTTTATGGATGTCTATGTAAGAGTACATGGATTATTATTCCCATTAGACTATAATATTCTCCAAATATATGATGGAAAAGATAAATATCACTATCTTATAATTCATTCTAGAATATAACTCATGAAATATAATAAATAATATAAAAATTAAGCAAAAAAATCCATAACTTTTGGTGATAAAATAGTGTATTTATATATGATCGACTCAATGAAATATAAAAATGAAAGGAAACCGGTTTAAAAATTAGAACAATTTAAATTGTATTGTTATTCTATATTGAATAATAAAATGTTTTATGACATAGTCAAAATATTAAGAAAATTTGGAGACACCAACCATAATTATGAATCTATTTTATTAAACAAGATTAATCTATTATATTTTTGAGTCATTTGGATTTTGAGAAAATTCTTATTGTTATTTTGACTACTTACTAAAATAGCCTTCTAATATTTCTGCAAAGAATTCATGGGTTTATAACAATGAGAACACTAAACTAAAATCATCTTTGTAAAACCACATGAACCAAACATATTTTTCTACAATAAAATATGAAATATAACTATATAAGAAAAAATATGAAACTATCATTTGTAATTTAAAATAATTAACACGATATAAAAAATAAAAACTACTAGAAAATATATATAAACTACTAATATAATATATTGGACATTAGTGGATTTCATAGGTATGAACCCAACCACCTATATGCATATTATATTAAATAGAAATTAGTTCAAAATGCTGATAAAACCCAAATGAGGGATTAATGTTACCCTTCCAGAAGTAGAAAAAAATTAAAAGAATTTATAGATGTGAAATAATTTACCACATCTCATAGTCCCAATGGTTTTGTCTCTTTTAAATTTTCATAATGAAAACTAAATAATTTTTGTAAAAAAAATTGTATAATGAGTTAATATCCACATAAATTTAATATAACAAGAGAGACAATATAAATTAGTTAATATTGAAACATTTAATAAGAAAAGACAATTTTTATACAAATTATTGACAAATTGTTGGACTTACTAGTTGGGACTAGTCACTACTTATCCCTTGCTTTATTTTTCAGTGGTTTTTGGGTCCCAATTTCCTTGGATGTCTATGAAAATACCGTTTCACATTTTATATCTATATTTTTTTTCTTTCTAACTATTCCATTTCATATTTAAAATTCTGTATGGACCATTCAATAATATATGGAAATTATATTCTATTACAGGACTGAAAACTATCTAGTGTAATTTCAAGATTATTTAATTATGTATGAAATTTTTTTCAAATCTTATTTAGTATATTTAAGAATAATTGTTAAAAATATATATTGAGGAAATGTAGTATTTGATGTTACAAAAAATGTTTTTGATGGTGGAATAGGGAAATATTTTTTGGGAATATAATTTATACATATGGAATCAAATTAGATAAGACTATGATTGGGGAAATATTTACAAAATAAAACACCACTATTATGACACACATTAGATTATTTCTAGTCAATATTTTATTATATATATCGTTTATTACATACATATAAAAAATTAGGTTGACCATATCTAACATACGTTAGTATTAAACTAAATTTAATTTAATTTATTCATGAATTGTATCATTGGAAAAGTTTATTGTGACATTCATCAATCCCCTATAATATATCAACTAATCTAGAATTTTAACTTTGAGATCATGTGTGTTGCTTCTACGTGTGTTGTTGTGTTTATTCTTAACCAAAATAATGATAGACTTACAAATGTGATAGTTTATTACTTATGAAATAAACACAAAATCTATTTTAAAAACTCAATAAAAGAGAAATTTTTTTGTTATTGTAGAGTTATAAAAAATCATATCTTTTAGGAAGTAAAGTAAGAATTTATTCTAACTATGAAACTTTGGGATATTTAATAAATATATTTGAAGAAAATACTAATCATCTAAGATGGATGATACTGATGTAGGATTTTAACCTATTGATCAATGAAATGAATGGATTTTAGAATATCATGGAATGTGACATGATATGGATACCTAGCACAACATAGATAAAACCAATCCCCAATACCCATCAGAGATATTTTTTCCCTAGTGAGAATCTATAAAATAACACATGATTACCCTACTATATAGGTCTAATCAATTATTAGGTCACATCAATAGTAATTCCCTTAATTAGTAAACCTGAAACACCTAATTTAAAATTTGAATAAAAAATTTATTTCTTGGAAGATCCTTATTAATAAAAAAATTACAATGACTATGCAACTATAAGTTGTATCCCCACATAAGATATGAAATATGTTATTTCTTTTCCCCACACACTTATATGTTGGGGCCATTTTATTGTGAAATATACAACAATGAAAATTTTAGAATATCATTTATTTTAGAATTAAATATTTATTGAGTTTCATAATTATAATAAATAAATTCCCATTTTTAGTTCAATGGTAAAATTTCTGAAGAAACATTATATTTCCCAATAAGAATTGATTTTTTGTGGAAATATGGATTTTCAGGGAATGGATTTCATGGTCCCCATTCCTATGCCATTTGTATTTTCCAACATACATATAGAGGTGAAATACTATTTTTTGTGGATTGATTAAAAAACCAAACAATGAGGTGATTGAAAAGATAAAATTGAGTTCCAAAATAATATATTTTTTTAGGATTTCAATATCTCAAGCTTTAATTATTGTCTATGAAGCCCAATTCAACAATAATAACATTGAGTCCCTCATTTTTAATTATTGATAGCACCAAAATTCATGAAATGCATAAAATTAAAAGATAATTATAATATTTTAGGTGTCCAATGAGAAGTCAAATGAATTTGGAGAAAATAGTAATTCCCAACCACAAATATTAGAGTAAACAATTATAAGATGAAATGTGGGAACATTGAACATTCAATACTACCCCCTTATGTATGTCTCTGTTTTGAGTTTTATATACTAAACACTATAACATTACTTTTGATATAATCCAAAAATATTAATATGCAATAAAAATAATTGACATGAATTTTGGGAAGGCTATGGAGGAAAAGAATGATATTGATTATTTAACATGAGGATATAATAAGGGAAATATATAAGATCACCCAATCGTACATGGACATCACCAAATATTTATATTATAATATGATCAAGAAAATGTAATTCCATGTTAGAAATAAAGTGTCATTATTTTATTACAAGATAAATATATTATTTATTTTTCCTTTTTCCCAAGTGGAATGATCTATAAATTATAATTGATACACTTCAATTTTGTATTTTTTAGGTCAAATAATATGTTTTAATTTATCCATTCAAAGTGAATAGTATATATTTGAATATGTATCAGGAGAATTTCTATATGTAACCCTTGCAGGAGTCTTGAATTCTCATTTATATTTTTTAATATATATCTTTGGGGTTGTCTCATTCCCCTATATTGGTCTAGTTGTTTACATTATTTTGATCATTTTTTCTTTAAAATTTTCATGATTTAATTTATTTGGATTTTTTTGGAAACATTTGTGGGGAGAGGGACATATTATATTTTATTGTAATTTCCCTTAGCCTATTTTATAGTTAGACTCTAGTTATCTCATATTTTTTCCTTTTCAATGGTAAAAAATATTGAAATATACAGTCTTACTTCCTACATAAAATACAATAATATAGTGAAAGTATTTTATTAGTTCTAAAATAGTGAGAGATATATTATTATTGAGTGATTGTTTACAATTCCTTCCCAGACAGTTTCTCTTAGAGCTAAGAAAAAGAGTGTGACTAAAAAGATATTTTTGGGAATTAAAAATATAACATGAGGTTACATTAATTTAAAACATAATCTAACATAAAATAATAACTATGATAATGAAATGATTTGAATAATACTCAAAAAAATTATATAAGTCTATTATAAATTGAATAAAATAGGAAATTTGGATCCAATAGTCAATTTATGAGACAATAAGCATCTGGTTTGTAATAAATTAATTAGGACATATCGAATATTTTTTAATGTGTAGTTTTTTTCATATACATGGATAAGAGAAAATATTATAAATTTATAAAAACACAATATATTTACTTATTAATGAAAATCAATTATATCAGGTTAGGGTTATATTGAAATAATACGATAAAGAGGAAAATTGAAATATAAAAATTTCATTTCAACTATATTGATGTTGTTGAAAAGTAAAAATTGGTTTAATAAACATAAGAGAAAGTTGAAAAAGTATGTACATATTTTTAATATTTTGATTCTAATAAAATTTAATTTGATCCTCTCCTAGACTTCTATAATTTATATAACTGAAGTTTGGAGTGAATTGAAATTATATAAGATGCTCTATAAATCAAAAAATTGAGTATCAATTGATTTTTAACTTCTCTGTATTTTAAATTTAGATATTGGGAGGATGAAACTGTTTCAAAAATTAAATTCAAAAAATTTCATCAGTTAAATAGTTAATGTGTGGGGGGTGATGTGATAAAATATTTTAATAAACAAATAGTATTTCTCATTTAATTTT
This sequence comes from Viscum album, assembly GCA_963277665.1. Taxonomy (NCBI): domain Eukaryota; kingdom Viridiplantae; phylum Streptophyta; class Magnoliopsida; order Santalales; family Viscaceae; genus Viscum; species Viscum album. The sequence goes on along the minus strand of OY728147.1, from coordinate 1,348,951,808 downwards.
TCCCACACAGTTTGTTAAAAATTTGGAATATCAGTGATTTTAATTACTTTTTGAATGTTTTGGCAAAATTATTTAATATATTAAAATTTATACATTAAAATATTTTATAAATTTTTTTGATTTAAATGGGAGCCCATAAATAAATTTAAAAAATTTGAAATTATTTTTATTCAATTTTGTAAATAATTGTAGTATGTAAGCTATTAAAGATTTATATTATAGAACTATGGGTCAAAATATCATTTTTTACGATCTAAATCTGGTATTATTATGGTAAAATGGATTTGAAGAACATATTGAAATGTTTTTTACATAAATTTTACCCATAAATTATTTTAAAAAATTCTATTTGCCTTTGAATTGGAACTCTGCATTTGAAAACCAAATATTTTGATTATTGAAATGGGTATTTTTATGACACTATAAATTAATTATTATATAAAAAATTATGGTTGAAATATATTTATATTAATTCATTTCATTTTGGGGTAAAATATTCCTTAAAAACCTTTGTTTTAATTGTATAGGATGGAAAATTTTAAAGGTAGTGGTGACCATGTGATGGGTTGGTGCATTTTGACCTTCAATTATACCATACACATGTGGCCATGAGATAAATGTGCAACTATTCCATTAAAATATGACATCTTGTGACTACTAATCTATAATATAACCATGTCACATATACTATTCATACTAATCTTCTTCTACAAGAAGGAAAACAATCTACTACATGGTTTATGTCTATTACCATGATGCACAACGGTTCCATGAAATTGAAGTCTACTACTATACAATATAATTATTGTCGTTGTACATAGTAGATAAATTCCATCTACATTGAAAAAAGGTGGGTTCAACCCAATGGGTCATATACTATTATCTCATTAACTAACCATGTGTATTCCATTTTACCAATCCTTCTCTTAAAGTGCCAAAAAAAATCAATTGTAAGGAAATTATAATTTAGACCAATCAATGATTGACCATGTGTATTTGTGATCTAAACATTGACTACCAAACATATATTAACCTGATCTCTATTGAAGCCAAATAAAAACATGATTATGTTATATCAAAATACTTTTACCTGAATGGATTTTAGAAGTCGACCAATCTTGCCACCATGACAGAGGAAGCTGAAGAAGATCAATTATGGGTTTAAGATCCATATTTGGTTACATCATTGGACTAATTCCACAAAAATTAGTATTTTAACTACAAATAATGGATGTTTTTTTTGATAATTTAGTATTAGGTCAATATTAGACTGAAGAAAAATGAGGCGGGGACAAAGTCTCATTTGGATGAAATTGGACCCCCATTGTTGATCTGATATAGAAATTTTTTCTAACGATATTTGATGCATGTACATGTGTATATTGGAAGTATTACATTATTTATTCTCCAAGAAACTCATTTTATAATTAAAGTAAAATATATGTCTTATTCATGGTAAAATTTATCAACTCTGTTCACCAGAATCTTCAGTCGAGCACTCTTTATCATGGAGACCTGACTAAAAGAAGATCCATCAGGTTTCATGGTCTCAAAATTTTTCATACTCCAAATTTCTTCAATATTAAAAGATCATTTTGATCAAGCCTTGTACAAAGTTCAAGAATATATTAAAATTATATTATATTCTTTAATATGGATGATAATTGATTTGTAGTCTAGTACCACTGGTGCCTGGTTCAACTATATTCTACACTTGATCTTACCTATGTTGTCCATCTCCCTCCTTGAAATTCCAAAATCATTATCCAACACAATTAGATAACAATATTTATTCCTAGTGAAAATATTTCCATTACATCCTTACTATATTGATACTCAAATTAAATAGTATTCCCAAGTCACACCTGATGTTTATATTACATACATTCCCAAAGAACCGTTATTTTTCCCAAAATTAGATCTTGGTGAAATTGAACAGTGAATATGACATTGAATCCCATTCAAAAATATATTTATGAAACCAATGTATTTTGTTTAATACCCATTCCATATAGAACCATTAAAAATGGATAAAAACCATGGCCATCTCAAATACATACTCCATCATCCCGCTCAACATAGAATTTGACACACACTAGACCTATGCAACATGTGACTGATAGACCAAACATTCACCCATAAATAATGTCGTTCATGATCATAGTTGGAATGGAAATTATTTTTCCCTATATAATACATTGAATACCTTGATAAATACATGTGTCAAGAATCTCATGGGGTATTCAATTCATTATAGTGATAAATTGATGAATATTTTCCATGGTATTATAACTATTCTTGGATGATAAAGGATCTCATGATGATCATATGGAAAGAAGGATTGTTAAACCTAGAGTACCTTTCTTAACAATCACAGTTATTCACAAGATAATTGGGGACATAAAATAGAGAAGGGTTCCCTTGATGATTCGAGCTACAGAGTTTATTCCATTACAACATCATTATTTATTTAATTTTACACTACTATAATACTATAGTCATGGAACAATATATTATTTATAGTCATGCCATAGAAATTAACCACATCCATTAATGAAGAAATCTTGTAATTAATGGTTAATTATCTTACTAATATCAATGGTGGATTTTAATAGTTTCATTTTTTGAATATTCACACTGAATTTCACATTTAAATTCGATTACTCTCATTCATGGAATTACACACCCAATCCATGATGACTTAATTTGATGCATGATATGGGTACTGATTTTATCTTATAATGGAAAACATAGATCTCTAATCACCCATACATGAAAGGGTATGGGATAAAATGATTATTTTACGACCTTATACAATTTAAAACAACTATATAAGTGTTATCATGGATATATCATTCATTTAGAGTATGAGTATGGAACCACTAAAATAATTTTCTTGATAAATATAAGTGAATTATTTAATACTAGGATGGTGTTATTAGTTAAAAAATGAAAATTAATTAAATAAAATCAATTTTTTAAACATCAAAGCTAAAACACATTGATCCATTCACTACATTCACTTAGGGAACCCAAAAAATAATAATGAACAATTAAATAACATTATGATGTCTTGAGGGATCTAATATCCCTGTTATAATTCATTTTACAAGGATTAATGAAAATGACGTTGGCCCCAAGAGAGGTTTCACGTCAACATCATTAAATTTATAATATGAAATAAAAAGAAAATATAGACACAAGTCCACTGTATCATGAACCATATACTCTATCTAAACCAATCAAAACCTCACACCCAACCACATGTTAGATAAGGATCCATCATGATGTGAAGTACCTCCCCCGAACTAGGATCAATCAAGGGAATTTTACATAGGGTCGTGTCATGGTGTGACACTGCCACTATGACCTGATGTCATCATGAGGATATACCCTCAAGGGGTGTCTCTCAGTCACAAAACTCTCTTCAGTATGTGAAAGTATATCATGAGGATAATTTTTTATAGATGATTATGTTATGGTGTGACCGGTCTTATCATGGTGTGATCTACCCTTCACTCAAAATTTCAAAAATTGGAATCTTAGTATATATGGTCACACCTAAAACCCCCTTGGGATATGGAATAACATCATCATATGTATTTCACAAAGCCATATTTCATATATCATGCCAACATATTATTGAACTTCCTCTCTAATTCTTGTGGGACCTACTATAGTACAAAACTGAAATTCCCTAAAAATGTAAAAAACATCAAAATAAATTAAATAACACATAAATAATGATACAAAACCAGATAGAAGAAATTATAATAATGGAACATTTGGGGTGTGACAATTAATATTAAAATACCATTTTCAAATTATGTGGACGGAATTATAATGAAAAATAATAAAAAAATAAAAAATTTATGTATTTAGAATTATAAATTATTTAGAATTATTTTTTTTCATTTTACAAATTAAAATTTCTTTTTTTAGAAATTTATTTAAACAATATAAAGGGTAATTTTTAAATTAGTTATGAATATGTTTTAAATAATATAAAAATGTGAATAATTTATATTATGATAAATGTTTACACAATACAATTGAATAAAAATTGTACATTTTATTTATGTTATTATAATTATTTAAATTTAGCATAATGTATAATAATGAATTTATATTGGAAAAATGAAATATACAATACATATGTTTATCTAGTTAGGGACATTCTATAATGTATCGTAAAATTAGATTATGTTTCTATCATAATTATTTATTAATTGTTAAAAAAATTATATCATAGGTTTAATTTTTTGAATTGATCATTTAGTTAATATATTCAAAGTGATAATCATGAATTTTTTTATCAGTAAGGGTTTTATAATTTAAAACGTTTTTAAACAACGTTTTAGTTGTCATTCATGTAATTAAATGTTACACTCTTTGTATGCTAATGGATTCAGTTTAATTCTATATTAGTTTTGGAATTTATTTGGTAATGATCATGAAATAAATAGATAATTAATGTTTATATATATATATATATATATATATATATTCTTTTATAATTATTATAAAATTTTAATATCTCTTTTGTAATGTATGGTATTGTATAGAGAACATGGTTTGATCTACTCACTGGAAATGAGACTTATGCCTTCTCTTACAAATTTGGGGTTTGATACCTATTACTCAAAGATAAATTTTATTAGGATTATTGGTTTCATGGGATTCAAATCATTTACAAAAATGTGTTTTATTTTCATTATATATTTGATACAATTTAATATGTATAAAGATAAATGGATTATAATTTTGGTTTTTAGAAAAAATTTTGATTTGTGTAAACATCGACACAACAATATGGATTAAAACTATTTATTTTATCAAATTAATAGTATTCTAAAAACAAATAAAAAGAAGAATGAATACACCAAGGTAATGCAGAAGATAAGATTGTCAAGTTACATCCCCAATAAATTTAAAATAAATAAATTTACATTACTTCTAATGAATGAAAAAATCATGACTTAAATAATTCAATCTGAGGTGTTTAGTAAATGAAATGTGCATATGGATTATCTTATGTAGCACATGGTTGAAATTGATACAATTATATGCTAGGTAACAAGATCCCAATATATTATTTATGTTACACTAAATTGGGAAACCCTTAGCAATGATACTAATAAATCCGTGTTGATTTTTTCCACCTGATAATTTGTACAGTGAATTTTATGGATTCCATAAAATATTCATATATGAAATGATTTTGTTAATACTCTACCAGAATAAATTAGTTTCAAGAGGAATACAAAAGCAAACTAATTTCTTAGTGAAATTTTAATCTTTTTCTACTTATGGATATGATGTATTTAAACAAGTGAATTTTTTTTATTGAAGAATATTTAGTTATTATCCTTATTAAATTTTTATAGGAAAATATCCTCGTCATGTAAAAGATAGTTTTGTAGAAAATAACATCATCATCTAATAAAAAATTGAGGTGAATCTTCAATAAGGTATAAAAATACGGAAATAAAATTATTAGACTTTTAAAATATTGAAAATTATTTTTTGATGAATGGGAAAAAAATTCAATGTAAATCTTTCCTAGGTAACCATCTATTATTGTAGTTTAACTATTGGGTCTACCATCATTTTTAATGTATTGAATAATTTTTTCATTTTTTACTTATGTCTTTTTCAAGATATATAATTTATTTTAGTTTTATTCTTGGAATTGTTTTGGGAATGTTAATGAATTCAAGAAAATAGTACCCAATATTCTCATAATGCTAAGTATAGATAAACTAGTAGAGTTATTGTTTGGTTCTAGTTTTATATCCATTTTAAAAGTGGGTAAAATATTTGTCAATAAGAATAAAGGCTTATGGTAATGTCCCATAATATTACATAATAACATAAAATATTATCAATAAAGCATAAAGGAAGATTTAAGAAGGATGGGAATGTTTCCATTTGATTTAATTTTATGAGCACCTAAAACAGTTGAGGAAACTCAATGTAATTTCCATTTCTATAACTTTTTTTTCAGAATTCAATTATTTGATTTTTAAGGGTTTGTGATAGCTAATTTAAACATTAAAAATGTTATAACAATAACGGAGTTTCAAAATAAGGGAAAGAATTAATAAAGCATATCTTTTATTTCTATTTATAGAGAAAATTGATTCCAGGTAAAAGAGTTAAATGAAAAGGAATATGTCAAGCTCATATGGATCATAACAAATGATGTGTGTTTTATCTTATATCTATTATATGATATGAAACATTAATTATTAAAAAGAGTATAGCACTATATGTATTTAAGGAATCATAATTTTATTATCAATTAATATTTATAATATATTATTATTATGTTAAATTGGAAACATTGTCTGATAGAAAACTCAACACATAATAACGGGTATCTCTGAAATCAAAAATTTCACACAACATTTAATTATACTAAAAAACAATACAATAATAATATTATTATTATAAATGGTAATTAATGCCATGTCATTTCAATGGAAGAAATGGAAAAAAACTAACTACAATAAAATTATACATGTTTGATAAATGTTTTTAAATTTATTCTATAATTTTTAGAGGCTTAAAATGATAATAAATCCAATTTTTATCATAAAATAATCTAATATGTTTTAAAAGATTATTTTACCACCTTTTGGTTGTGAATCCTTTTTAAATATACTTTTTTTACTTTTTTATGTTTAATTTGAAAAAATGAATTTATTTTTTATAAGAGGAACATCAAAATTTCCTTTTATGAAATTTTTCTATTTTTCTGATAAAATTCATATTTTTATGAATAGTAAAAAATACTACATTTTAATTCAAAACTGTCTTATTATTGAATTTATATATATACCTAGGTTTTTATTTAATTTTTTTAAATTATAATTAAATTATGTTTTTATTATTCAATCCAATTTTCGTCATTGTACGTAATTTCCCATTGAGATTGGACATAAACACATGTAAATCTTTTGATAGTTATTACTATTTAAAAACTCGTTTTTTGGTTTTGACAACAAGAATTAATTTAAATTAATTTATTCCAACTCTGTGTTTTGAATTTGAAAAAACATTGATTCCAAATTTGGAAACAAGAGATCCATATTTTCAAAATTGGTACCGTTTATTTTGTACATTTTAAATAGTAACTTCACTAATTATTTTTTTTAACATGGTTAATGCGTAAATCTAGTTAATAAGAGTAAAAATATTATTATAATAATATTAAACTACCCTAAAGTGTGTCATAAATCTTTTGGATGTGATATTTCATACCATGGTAATCCATGGGTCGATTTTGGGACTCTATGGATTCACTTGGGCATGCTAACGACACGTTATATTAAAAAATTTAAAGTAAATGGAAATTTAACATAAATATGTATCTTTAAGTAAAATAATTTTAAATGGGGTTATATAAGTGATATATTCGACTATAAATATTCATTATAAATATAAAAATATCTCATACATCATTATATCTAATTAATAATTTTTAGACATTAAAAAAATTAAATTATTACAGAATGATGACAGAGTGATTGCTTTATTAATAAAGGGTTAAAATAAAATATAATATAAATATTAAAATAAAAATATTATTTTTATTTTTATTCCATAAACAGTTTTATTGATGAATATAAAATTTTATCTTTGTATTAATCTGGTTTTTATGAATGAATCAATTTTTTATGGGGTTTTTTAAAATGTCATGATATAAATAGTGTTTAAATTGTCATAATTTCTATTATAATATATAAAATAGATTATCAAATGATATTAACAGAATTAAAGTAAAATATTTCGTCAAATGGTTATGATAAGTCTAAAATAATATTAATTACTCCTACATTGGTCATTTGTCTTGTCTTTATAACTATTATGATTCTTAAAGTGTTAAATTATTGATTAATTGGTAAGATTATAAACAGGTTAAATAAAATAGATATGGATTAAATAATATCCAAAACCTGACTAATTATTATTAGGTTATTTTATTCAGACTTTTATTCATATTATAATCGAACTAAATTAATTTGGTCTCATTTTAATCGAAATTGAATTTATAATAATTTAATATTTCTTGACATTCCTAAAGAGCCCCTCCTCCCTCTTATAAAAGGTCATCAACACTACACACTCACCCACATCCCTAAAGTCCCTATTATTATCCAAATTAATCTCATGTAATCTCCCAACATCCATCTCCTACTCCTAGAATTCTTACCTAGCGAATAATGAAATTCAAGGACTTATGGCTCAAATGAAAATAAATTACCCGATTTAGAGGTAACATCTTCTCTCAAGTTCATTTATTTTCATTTAACTCTCCAATACCTATGATTTACTTATTATATGATTATATACCAACACCAGTTTCCTCAATATACTATTTTTTTGTTATGAAAAATATTTTTACTATGTATACACACACCTCCATCTAATGGATACGAACAGACTGTTTCTGTTTGCGGTGAAATACTACCTCACGAAAGGATGACTGTTTAATTTTTCAATTACACCTCTCATGGTGGCCATTATGATGGAAAAACATTTATTAATAATATATAATATATTTATATTATCTCTATTATTCTTTATTTTTTATTTGTATCATACATTTGTGCTTTCCATAATGTTTAATGACGATAATTTCATTTGAGGAAGTCCGGAATACCACCCCCTCAATTTGATACGACCCATTCATACCATACATGGAACATATAAAAGGTTGAATTAATCAAATTATGTAATATATATAGAATTGGTATTGTTTTGGAATTATAATATACTTATATATAATTTAGTTTTCATTCCTTTAATATGGAATTAAATAAATATAGCATTTATATGTACGTACGGCCTACCATTTCCATGAATGGTGAATTTAATTTATTATCCCCAAATGATTTTTAATATTATAAATACATATTTATACTCAATATATAGGATATTTAAATAATTACTACTATTCTGGTGATAATGGACTTATGACCACATGGACAGTTGGAAATTATAACAGGTTCATTTTTGACTCATGTACTGAATATCAACAAAACAATAGATATGAACATGAATAATTCTATGATTGTAATATAATGGTCATAAGTGATATAAAAGTAATAATAAATGTGAAAAAGGTTCTTAATGATGTATGAATTAACTTATGTTAAATATTGACGGAGATAAAGAATGAAAAATACATGTTGGATCAAGGTATAAGAATTCATGTCAAACGAATTTTATTGTGGCTTATTTTGATAATATACACCTCCTTATTTTATACAATGTATAATAACACCATTTGACTATAAATTTAATTCAAATGGAATATTTTTTCTATGAAGCATTTTACGAAACTATAAAAGAAATGTTTTTATTGTATGCGGCGACAATGACCTCTCTGAAGTTGTATTTGTTATTTGATATTTGGCTTCTTCTATAAGAAATAATGTTTTCAAAAGGAAAAAGAAATACCTTATTATATTTTTGGATGTTTACATATTGAAATTTTTTTTAAATAGATTGAGTATTTCAATATCTTGAAATTATTTTTTATGATTTAAAATGACATGTTATTAGTGAATTAAAATTGTTATAAATAATTTATAATTTTAGATACATAAATATTATATTTTTTCTTTATTTTTCATTTTATAAATACTAATCTTATAATAAAAATAAAACAATTACGTATCAAATTATAATTCATTGATCATAATTAGAAAATGGTATTTTAATACTTACTATCACAACCAAAACATTCCATTATTATAATTTAATCTATTTAGTTTCTTATCATTTTTTATGTGTTTTTAATTAATTTTGTTTTCTTTTTGACATTTTTAGGGAATTGTTGTTTTTTACTATAGTTGGTCGTACTGGAATCAGTCAATCAAAAAGATAGTCTTGTTCATTATTGTTTTGAAGGAGACGTCAGTTAGTGGTGGTGAATGATTAAAAATATAAAAATATGTGATAAAATTGACACCATGGAATGGGATGAATTTAAGAATATAAACCTTAATGAATTTTTTCCAAAAGCTATTTGTCAAATAATGGATAAAATATTTGTGGAATTGAGATAAAAGAAAGATGATTCAATGGCGGTATATGAAGAAATTTTTTCCTATTTGTCATGGTATGTCCCAAATTTTATCTAGGATAATAATAGTAAGTAAAATCGTTTTTACATAGGTTTGAAGCCAAACTATCGAAGGGGTTCAGTTTCTAATGTGTTCAATAGCTATGAAAAACTTGTCTGATGTGATGATAAGGTATAAATGGAGATTTCTGATGAGCATGTATTCCATGAGACAATACAAAAAAGCAATCAAGATGGAATGAACTGGGAAGGAATACATCATAGAATCCAAAAGGTAAGAAAACCAAATTTCCAACTTGTGATAAGGGTTGTAAAAAGAATCTTGTAGAATGTAACTCAATGCCCGAGATAGGCTTCTAATGTTGTAAGACTGGTCATATTGATCATAAATGTATGTATGATGATCAGGAAGGATATGAAAAAACTAGCAGTAAGAGGATTTAGTTGCAATAAGTTTGGACATTATAGAAATTTGAGTTGAAATTTGATTGACAAGAAAGATCACATTTTGGTTAGAGGTTTTAACAAGGGGAATATTAGCAAGGAGGAATACATGAAATCATGTGATTACCTGGACAATCACTATGAAGATGTCTTAAAGGATGATCATGTCACTCCGGTAAATTCTATCCCCTGGATGTTGTTTAATGATATTTATTCAAATTGGCTCATATTTACCTTTAACAAGTCAGTTGTCCCTTTTGGTGTTTGAACTAGTTATCTATTTGGGTTCTCACTTGTCCCTTATATGTGTATGAAAATAAAAAAGTTTCTTTGGAGGAGGAGGAGTCTTAATTTGATTAACCAGGGTGGAAAATAGCTTGATAGAATGCATAAAGGAATGGGAAAACCATTTTCCACTACTATGATTAATGTGGGAACATCAAATAATGTGTTAATGGGTATGATATGGATTTCATAAAAATATTCCAATACTCTATTTGATTCTAGAACTTCATATTCTTCACATACAAGAGCATTTCAAGTAAATTGGATATATAACCTCATGAAAGTAATATATAACTATTGGAAAAAACTCTAGGTGGAAGTATTAAACAATCCATGAATTATAGTAATCTACCTATTAACATTAGTGGGATAGTCTTTCCTTAAAATATTTTTGAACATTCCATAGTGGAATTTGATATCATTTTTGGGTGTGGATTGGAGTTCAGTTTATCCAGCTAAAATAGATTATAAATCCAAGAAATTTTTCTTCAATGATTTCATACATTAGATAACATATCAAGAAGCTGAAATATTTTTTAAATATGGATGTGAAAGATGTCCAGCTCATGTTCTTGAAAAGAAATAAATAGTTTTTATTCATGAAATTATAGTAGTGAATAAATTCAAATATATTTTTTCTGATGAATAGCCTTGTATTTTTTCCAATAGAGGTTCTAAATTTACTATTTATTGTGTTCCTAATGGAATCCTATTTCTAAACACCCTTATCAAATGGCTCAAGTAGAAATGATGGAATTTAAAAATCAGTTTCAAGAATTAGTTGATAAACGTTTCATTCGACATAGAACTTCATCATGGGGTTCTCCAGTTTTATTTTTGAAAAGGAATCGTGGTTCTATGAGTCAATGTATTGATTATAAAGCCTTGAATATCATAACTATTAAGAACCAGTATTTGTTTCCTCACATCAATGGTTTTTTTATCAGCTACACGGAGATCGGTATTTTTCAACGATTGATTTGAGGTCCGGGTACCATCAGCTGACCGTGAAGGAGGATGATATTCCAAAGGAAACTTTTTATATGAGATATGGGCATTAGGATTTACTAGTTATTCCCTTTGTGTAATCTAATACACCTGCTATATTTATGAATCACATGAACAAAGTCTTTTATATTTTTTTTTGATCTGTTTATGGATGTTTTTATAGATGATATCTTGGTATATTCTAAAAGATTAGTTTAACATGAAAGTCACATATAATCTATTTTTCAAACAATAACATAAAATAAAATATATGTAATGATTAGGAAGTGTGAATTTTGAATGAAAAAAATTTCATTCCTTTTTAATACTGTCTCTAAAGATGGAATATTGGATACCCTTGTGAAACAAAAGTTGTAGAAGAGTGGCCAAGACCTACCAATATCACAGAGATTCGTAGTTTTCTTGGATTTTCAGGTTATTACCGAAGGATCGTTGAGAACATTTCATAGTTAAATAGCCCGCTAATTATTTTAACACGTATGGTTGTCATGTTCATCTAGACAATATAATGGGGTGATTTTTTTTTTGAAGACTTCCAAAAGAATATTGGTAAATGATCCATTTTTGGCCTTTCTGTCCAGTAATTCTGAATTTTTTATCTATAGTGATGCATCATTGAAAGGACTAGGATGCGTCCTGATGTAGAATAATGTGGTAATTTCTTATGCTTCATGTTAGTTGAAACATCATAATCAAAATTATCCTACGGATTATTTGGAATAAGATGCTATTGTATTTTCATAAAAAATTTAGACTCATCATTTTTATGGAGTAATGTTTGAAATATATATTGATAAAAATGTTTTAAGTATATATTAACTCAGAAAGTATTAAACATGACACAAATGGGATGGGTAGAATTAATCAAGGATTGTGATTTCATGATCCATTACCATATGGGAAAGGAAATTAATGTTACTGAAACTTTTATTTGAAATAGTAATGAAAAATTAACCATGCTACATTTGGAATGAGATCCATTAGTAACTGATTTGATGAATTTTAATTTAGAAGTTATTAGTACAGGGAAATCCTCAATTTTTTTTATGGTGGAAGTGAGATCAGATCTATCACATAGAATTACGCAAGTATATAAATAAGATAGTGAGTTGAGGAAAAATCTAGAATTGGTTCATAAGGGCATGTTACCAAAAATTAACATTGATAATGATTTTTTTGTGAGGTTTGAAAAGAGATTATGTGTTCCTGTTGATTTATAGATGAAGAAATGGTTGTTATGTAATGCTCATAGTTCTCTATTTTCTATTCATCATGATAATACTAAGACGTAAAGATATCTAAGGTAATATTTCTGGTGGGATAGAATGAGAATAGATATTACAAACTTTACTCTGATGTGTCTAATTTGTCAGTAGGTTAAAGCAGAGTGACAGTTACCAAAAGGGATGCTTCCGCCTTTTCTAGTGCTAGAGTCGAAATGGAAAAATGTGTCCATGAATTCAATAGTCATATTACCGATGACTTATTTAGTTAATATTTCAATCTAGGTTATTATAGATAGATTGACTAAATCAGCTCATTATTTTCCTATTCGAGATACTTTGTCTCTAGATCATCATCCATCGTGATGTGAAGCACCTCCCCAAAACTAGGATCAATCACAGCAATTTTACTTAGGTTCATGTTAAAGTGTGACAATTCCCCTATGACATGATGACATCATGAGGATACATCGTCAAGGTATGTCTCTCACTCACAACACCGTCTAGAGTATGTGAAAGTCTATCATGGGGATTTGTTTTGATAGAGGATTATGTTATGTTGTGACCTGACTAATCACGGTGTGATCTATCATTCACTCGAAATTTCAAAATTGAAATTTTAATATATATGGTCCTGACTAAAACACCCTTGGCACATGGAGTGACATCATAATATGTATGTCAATGATCCATATTTCATATATCGTGCAGACATGTTATGGAAGTTCCCCTCTGATTCTAGTATGACCTACCATAGTAAAAAACAGAAATTCCCTAAAAATGTCAAAAAAAAAACAAAATAAATTAAGGAACACATAAAAATCATAGAAAAATAAATAGATAAAATTATAATAATTGAACGTTTTGGTTGTGATAGTAAATATAAAAATTCTATTCCCAAATTATGATCAATGAATTATAATTAGATACGTATTGTTTTTATCTGTATTATAACATTAGGATTTCTAAAATTAGGAATAAGGAAAAAAATATAATATTTATGTATTAAAAATTATAAATTATTTATAACCATTTTTTTAATTTTAAAAATTTAAATCTCATTACTGGAAAAAAATTTAAACTATACAAAAATTATTTTTGAAAATCAATATGATCATGGATTATATAATATAAAAAATATGTGACAATTAAATTATGATAATTTATTACATAATACAATTGAATAAAAATTATATATTTTATTTTCTTTCATAAATTTATATAAATTTAATATAATATATAATAAAGAGTTTATACAAGAAAAATGAAATATATAACACTTATGTTTATCTAGTTAGAGACTTTCTATAATATATGGTAAAATTAAAATGTGTTTCTAATCTAACTATATATAAATTGATCATAAATTGTATATACCATTTTTAAATATTTTCATTGATCATTTATTTTATTTATTCAAAGAGATATTCATTAATTTTTTCTATCAGTAATGGAAGTAGAATTCAAATCATATTTTTAAACTACTTTTTAGTTGTGATTAATGTAATTAAGTGTTGTACTCTTTGTCTTATAATGGATTTAGTTTAATTATACCTTAGTATTAGATTTTATTTAGTTATGGTCATGACATAAAAAGATAATTGATGTTTGTATATATGTTGTGTTATAATTAAGATAAAATTTCAATTTCTCTTCTGTATTATATTGTTTGGTATATAGAACTTGGTTTGATCTACTTACTGGCCTTGAGAATAACGCATTTTTTAACAAATTTGGTGTCTGATATAAATCACTCAATGATAAACCTTATTTAGATAATTGATATCATAGGATTTCAATCCTTCACATGAATGTGATTTTTGTAATTTATGGATATGATACATTTGAATATGTTTAAAGTCAAATGGATTTTCATTTTGGTTATTAAAAAAAATTTTGATTTGTAAAAATACTGACACATCAATATGGTTTAAAACTATTTATTTTATAAAATGAATAGTATTCCAAATATAAATAAATGAATGAATGAATACACAATAGGAATACATAAGATACGATTTTCATGTTACATCCCCAATAAATTTAAAATTAATATTTTTATATTACTTATAAAGAAAAAACATATTAAGACCTATGTAATTCTATCTGATCTATTTAAGAAATGAAGTTTCCATATTGATTATATTATATAGAATAAGGTATAAATGGATAAAATTATTAGGTATGTAAATAGATCTCAATATATTCTTTGTGTTACAATCAACTAGGAAACCCTTTGCAATGATAATAATAAAATAATGTTGATATTTTCCACGTGATAAGTTGGACAATGAATTTTACAGATTCCGTGAAATATTCATATTTTAAAAGCTTCTGTTAATACACTACCAAATAAGTGTGTTTCGAGAGGAACACCAAATCAAACTCATTGCTTAGTGAAATATGAATCTATTACTGCTAATGGATATGAGGTATTTAAAAGGGTTAATATTTTTAGTTGAAGAATATTTAATTATTATCTTTATTAAATTTTTATAGACCATTATCCTCATCATGTAAAATATTCTATTGTAGATAATAACATCATAGTAAAATTAAATGTTGAGTTGAATCTTAAATAAGATATATGAATAAGGTAAATAAATTATTTGGCATGTAAAATCATATAAATTATTTTTGATAAATGGGAAAAAATCAATGCCACTCCTTCCAGAGTAACCAACTATTCTAGTAGTTTAACTATATTTCCTGTATTATTAATTAATATATATAATAATTCTTTCATTTTTCCCTTTCTTCTTGTTAAAGATATTGAATTGATTTTTTTATCCTGGGATTTTTTCTTGGTAATCTTAATGAATTCAAGA
The DNA here is from genome assembly GCA_963277665.1 of Viscum album. Taxonomy (NCBI): domain Eukaryota; kingdom Viridiplantae; phylum Streptophyta; class Magnoliopsida; order Santalales; family Viscaceae; genus Viscum; species Viscum album. The sequence goes on along the minus strand of OY728147.1, from coordinate 1,348,935,924 downwards.
AAATGGTACCCAACATTATCAAAGTGTTAAGGATAGATGAACTGGGAGAGTGAATGTTTGATTCTAGTATTATATTTATTATAAAACTAGGTAACATATTGGTCTACAAGAATAATGGATAGGGGTAATGTCCAATAATATTTTGTCAAAAAATAAATTATTATCATTAAAAAAGAAATGAAGATTTAGGAAGGATGGGAATCATTCAATATGATTTAATTTGATGATCACCTAAAGAAGTTGAGTAAAATACATGTAATTTCCTTTAAAATAATTCTTATTTTAGTATTAAATTATTTGATTTTTATTTTTATATGATTCCTAATGTAAACATTAAAAATGTTATAACTATACTAATGTTTCAAATTAAATGAATCAAATAATAAATCATAATGGCGTATCAACTTATAGAGAAAATTGTCTCTCTATGAAAGAATTAAATGAAAAGGAATATATCAATCTCATATGGATCTTAAAAAAGGATTTGTTTTTTATCGTATATCTATTATATAATATGAAACATCAATTATTAACAAAGAGTGTAGAATCATAAGTATTTATAGAATCATAATTTTCCATATCTATTAATATTTATAAGATATTAATTTTTCATTAAATAGGAATCTTTGTCTAATAACATACTCAACACATAACAATGGGTTTATCAAAAATCATATTTTTCACACAACATTTAGTTATACAGATAAATAATACAATAATATTGCTATTATTTTAAATGGATGTTAACACATAACTATTGTAATGGTAGGAATGAACAAAACTAAATAAACTAATATTATACATGTTTGTTAATTGTTTTTAAATTTATGAAATAATTATTAAAGTCTTAAAATGAGAATAAATCCCATTTTAAGAATAAAACACTATACAATTTTTTAAAAGATAGTTTTACTACCTTTTGATGGAGAAGCCATTTTGAATATAGTTTTTGTCACTCTTTTAGTCTCAATATTAAAAAAATAAATTTCTTCTTTAGAAAAGGAACATAAAAATTTACATTTGAAGAAATGTTTTTATATTTATGATGAAATTCATATGTTTATGAAAAGTGACAAATACTGCATTTTAAATCAAAAATATCTTTTAATCTAATATATATATATATATATCTATATTTACCATTAATTGTTTTTAAACTGTAATTGTATTATTTGTTATTATTTAATCTAATTTTGGTCATTTCATGTAATTTCCATTGAAATTGTACATAAACACATGTCAATATTTTGGTAGTAATTGCTACGTAAAAACACCTTATTTGGTTTTGACAAGAGGAATTAATTTTGAATTAATTTATTGAAATTATGTCTTTTGAAATTAAAAAAATGGATTCCATATTTGGAATTAAGAGATCCATATTTTCTAAATAGGTACTTGTTATTTTGTATATTATGAATATTATCTTCAGTAATTATTTTATTTAACATGGTTAAAGGGTAAATCTGGTAAATAAAGGTAAAAAATAATTTTATAATAATATTAAACTACCCTAACACATGTAATAATTCTCTTGGATAAGTTATTTCAGATCATGGGAATCCTTGTGTGTATTTTGGGACTCCATGGTCCCACATGAGAATAATAATGACATGTTATATTAATTATTTTAATGTAAAGGGGAATATATTATAAACATGTAACTTTTAATAAAATAATTTTTATATGGAGTTATATAAGTGATAAATTAAAATAATAAGTAGTCATAAAAATAAAAAAAAATATTCTACATCATGTTATTTTTTTTAATATTTTTTAGACATTAAATAAATAATTTAAATTTTGATAGAATGATGATGCAGTGATTGCTTCATTAAAATAATATTCAAATGAATGTTAATATAAATTTTAAAATAAATTTAATTTTATTATTTTGATTCCATATATGAATTTTATAGATGAAATATCAAAAAAAAAACTATTTATTATTGGGTGATTTTATTTAGAATTATATTCATCTTATTTTCAAACTAAATGAGATTGGGCTCATTTTAATCAAAATTGAATTTATAATAATTTAATATTTATATACATTACTAAAGTGCTCCTCATACCTCTTTTAAAAGGTCCCCACCTATACCCATTGACTCAAATAACTAAATCCCCTTGTATTGTATAGATTATTCTTAAATAATCTCCCAACATCCCTATCTTACTCCTAGAATCCTTACCTTGGAAATAGGGCAACTGAAGAACTCCTTTTGGTTCAAATAAAAAGAAGTTATCTGATTTAGAGGTAACGTCTTCTCTCAAGTTCTTTTTATTATATTTATTGTAAAATACCTATAGTCTTCTTATTATATTTTTATATAACAACAATAATATCCCCAATAAACTAGTTTGTTATTATGAAAAATATTCTAACTACACTTACACACACCTCTATATAATAGATACGATCATACTATTTTTGTGTACGGTGAAATAATACCTCACGAAAGGATTATTGTTAAATTTTCCCTTACCACCTCCCATGGTGAAAATTATAATGGAAAATTATTTAGATATAATATATTTTATTTATATTGTCAGTACGATTCTTTTTTTTTAAATTATACCTTTATGCCTTCCATAATGTGTAAAACTGATAATTTCTTTTGTGGATGTCTGGACTACCGCCCCCTCAAATTGATATGACTCATTCATTCAAAACATGGAAAATATATAATATTGAAAAAATTTACAGATGTAACATATATATCATAGGTATTATTATGGAATAATAATATACTAATTTTTCATTTAGTTTTCATTCCATTAATATGGAAAAGAAATAAATATAGTTTTCAAGAATACGTACAACCTACAATCTCCATGAATGGTGAATTTCATTTCATATATTCAAATGTTATGTAATATTATAAATACATATATGTACTTGATATATATGAAATTTAAATAATTAATACTATTTTGGATATAATGGATTTTTGACCACATGGACAGTTGGTAATTATAACGTGTTTATTTTCGACTCATGTACCGAATATAAACAAATGATGGATATAAAATTGAATAATTATATGACTGTTATAAGAAGTTAATAAGTGATATAAAAAGAATAATAAACTTGAAATAGGTTCTTAATAAGGTATGAATTAACTTATGTTTATTATTCCGGGAGATAAAAAATAAACAAGACAAGTCATATCAAGGTAGTAGACTTCATCTCAATCTCCATTCATTATTGAATATTTTGATAATATACACATCCTTATTTTATACGGTTTATAATAATAAACATTTAATTTTAATTTCATTCAAATGGAATGTTTTTTTCTACGAAGCGATATACGTAACTATAAAAGGCATGATTTTAATGTGTGGAGTGACAATGACCTCACTACCACCGTATTCAGTATTGGATATTTTTATTCCTCTATAAGCCTTAATATTTTTAAAAGAAAAAGAAATATCGTATTCCCATTATAGATGTTTTCATATTTATAGTGGTTTTTGAAATGTATTGAGTATTTCAATATCTTAAAATGATTTCTTGTGATTGAAAATACATATTATTAGTGAAATGTTGATATTTAAAATATTTTATGTGTTATGATTATATAATGGTACTTGGACGTTTGACAGGTGGTTATGTAATAAACCAATAATGGGTGGTTACATAATAAACCAAACAATGGATGGTTCTATGATAAACTAATGATGGGTGGTTACATTAAACATTTTATGCATAGCATATGAAGGATATACATATGGCTATTATATTTAGTGATATGTCTAGAAGTCGACCATATGGTTATTCCAATTAAGTAATTTTATTTCTCAAGTTATATATATATGCTATATGTTTCTTTATATTTTCTCTATGGTAATATTTTTGTAACAAAAAGGGTAACCAATGATCTTAGTGTAGACTTTACCGTGAAGTGTTGTATTTGTCTGTAGGTTAATGTCATGTGACATTAACCAAAAAGTATGCTTTCGCCTTTTCAAGTGCCAGAGTGGGAATGTTAAAATGCGTCTATATATTTTTTAGTGGTATTACCAAAGACTTCTTGTGGTAATATTGTAATATAGGTTATTATAGATCAGTTTAGTAAATCTTCTCATTTTCTTTCTATTCAAGATACTCTGACTATAGATCAACTTTCTCGATTTCATATTAAATAGATAATCCTGTTACTTGTAGTTCCCTTCTCCATTGTATTTGATCGTGATCCCAGGTTCACTAATAACATTTCTTAAGGCCTTCAGATGTCATGGGGAACTAAAATAAATTTTGGTACAACTTTTCATCCTCAATAAAATGGGCTATCAAATTGAATAATTTAGACATTAGGGGATATGATACATGCATGTTCATTGGATTAAAAAGGAAGTTGGGATCAACATATTTCGTTGGTGGAGTTATTATATAATAACAGTTTTCATTTCAGTATTTAGATGGAACCATTTGAGGTATTATATTGAATTTGGTTTTGAACACCTTCTTTTTTGGATGAAGTAGGTTAAAGGATGTTGATGGGACCAAAATTAGTAGAAGATATGGAAAAAAAGATCAATTGATTCAGAAGAATACAATGATGGTACAAAGTATGTAGAAAATTTATGTGGATAACTGAAGGAATGAAAATTCATTCGAGGTAGGTGATAATTTATTTTTAAATGTTATTCAATGGAAAAGTGTGATGTGTGTTGATAAAAATGGAAAATTAAGTCTAAGATTCATTAGACCCTATGAAATCGAAGAGAAATATGTATAATTTTACTTAATGTTGAATTTACCTCCATGTTTAACCCAGTTACATAATGTTTTTCATGTTTCATTATTGAGAATGTATATGAAGGATCCATCTCATATTTTGTGTCCAGAGGAACTTTAGTTGGAAGATAATCTTTCTTATGAGGAACAGCTAGCACAGATTCTTGACTGCAGAGAAATGTTTTTGAGAAATAAGGTGATTCATCAGGTAATGTTTTTTTGAAAATTCCATGTGGTTGAAGAGGCAATGTGGTAATCATAAAATGTTATGATGGAGAAATACTCGCACTTATTTCATAAGTAAAGAAAATTGGGGAGCCACAGTTTTCAAAAGGGGGAAATGATGTAGCATCTCATGTATTTATAAAATCATACTTTTTCATGTATATTAATATTAAAATGATATCAATTTTATAATAAATAAGATACTTTTTTTGATAGTGTACTCAACAATCAACATTGGTTTTATCTGAAATCTCGCATTGCATAGAAAGTTGAGTTATACTAGAAAATAATACAATAATATTTATATTATATAAAATGGTCTTTATCCCAAAGTCTTTCCAAGGGTTGGAATGGACAGAACTAACTAGAATAGTATTATAAATATTTGTAATCTATTTCTATATTTATTCAATAAATTTTAAATCCTTATAAATGAATGTATCGAATTTTTAGTATAATGAACTCTAATATTGTTTAAAAGATATTTTTACTACCTTTTGATTATGAAGCCTTTTAAAATATAGATTTTTCACTTTTATATATTAAATTTAATAATAAAATTTTTTATTTTGAAGAAGAATATAAAAATTTAACTTTGATGAAAATTTGGTATTTTTCGATAAAAAATATTTTTATGAATACTGAAAAATACTGGATTGTAATTCAAATATGTGTTTCCATCTAATTTATTTATATACATATATTGTAATTTTAATTTGATTTAATGTGTAGTTGGAATTTTTTATCATTTAATCCAATGTTTTTTTATTAGAAAGAATTCCCCATTGAAATGGTACATAAACACATGTCAGTATTTGGATAGTTATTATTTCTTTAAAACCTGTTTTTAGGTTTTGAAAACACAAATTAATTTTAAATTATTTTCTTCCAATTATGTGTTTTTAATTTGGAAAAATGGATTCCATATTTTGAATTAGGAGTTAAAAATTCTTTATATAGTTACCTTTTATTTTGGAAATTATGATTAGTAACTTCAGTAACTATTTTATTTATCATGGTTAAATGGTAAATTAGGTAAATAAGGGTAAAACTAATACTATAATAATATTAAAATACATTAAAACGTGTCCTAATTCAATTTTATGAGATTTTTTTGACCACTAGAATCCTTGGAACAATTTTGGGACCCCATGTATCTATAGTGGACTGATAATGACATGTTATATTAATTAATTAAGAGTAAAGTGAAATAAAATATAAACATGAATCCTTAAGTAAAAATAATTATATGGGGTCATATATGTGATATATTAGGCCATAAATAGTACATAAAAATATAAAAACAATTCATACATCATGATAGTTTATTTATAATTTGTAGATGTTAAATAAATAATATTAATTATGACACAATGATGATGCATATATTGCTTCATTAATAAAGGATTCAAATAAATGATATTATAAATATTAAAATAATTGTAATTGGATTATTTTGATTCCATAGAAGAATTTTATGTATTATTATGACATGTAATATTTCTATGAATTATTTTATTCTGATGAATGAAGTTGTTATAGATTTTTAAAAAAATCATGATATGAATAGTGTCAGAATTGTAGTTCATTAAATGATATGAAATTCCTAAAAATATAATATTCATAAAAATTGTTATGAAATGTCTAGAAATGCTATTATTCACTCTTAATTTGTAAATTTTTCTTGTTTTGGTAACAATATTGATTCTCAATGTTTTAAATTCATGATAAAATAGTAAGAGTAAAACAGTGTTAATCCTAATAGATAAGGATTAAAAAATATCCAAAACAAATCTAACTAATATTGGATGATTTTATATAGACTTATATTCATCATATATTTTAATTCATTAAATTTGGAATCATATTAATTTAGAAATTAATTTATAATAAATTAATATCTCTTGACATTCCAAAAGTTCCCATCTTCCCTCTTATTAGAGGCCACCACCTACACCCACTTACTCAAAACTATCATTCCACTTGGATCATCCAACAACTTACTAATTAATCTCCCTACATCCCTATATTACTCATAGAATCATTATATTGGGATGTCTAAAATTCAATAAATCCTTTTCGCTCAAACAACAAGAAGTTACATGATTAAGTGGTAACTTCTTCTCTCAAGTTATTTTCTTTTATTTTCATTCTACACTGCCGATACTCATCATGTTCTATGATTGAATAACAACACCACTATCCTCAATATACCTTGTTTTCATATAATAATTATTGTATCGACACATCCAGACACCTCTATCAAATGGATACAGACATACTGTCTCTGTTTACGATGAACTCCTGCCTCACAGAATGATGATTGTCCAATTTTCTTCTACCCTTTCTCATGGTGGACATTATGATGGAACTGTTTTTATATATAATATATTATATATTTAAATTGTCTCTATGCTTCTTTACTTTTTTATTTAACTCTTTCCCTTTTCTTTCCCTAATATTTAAATATGATTATTTTATTTGATGAAGTATAGACTAACGCCCCCTCAAAGTGATTTGACTCGTTAATTCCATATATAGAAGATCTAAAGGATTGAATTAATGATATTATGTAACATATATAGCATAGATATTATATTGGAAATATAATATAGTTAAGTTTCCATTTTTTTTCATTAATATTGAAATGACATTAAAGTAGTGTTCATGCGTACATATGGTCTACTGTCTCCAAGGATGATGCATTTCATTTATTATCAAGAAATGTTATTTACTAATATAAATACATATATATACTGGATATATATGATATTTACATCATTAATACTATTCCAGAGATAATGTAATTTTGACCACATGGACAATTTGTAACTATAACATGTTCATTTTTGACTCAAGTATTAAATATCCAAAAAAATGATCGATATGAACATGAATAATTATATGATTCTTATAACAAGGTAATAATTGATATGAAAATAATAATAAAGATGAAAAAAGTTTGGAAGAATGTAAAAATTATCATAAGTATATTATTTATGGAGATAAATAACAAATAATACATTCCAGAATCAAGGTATGGGACTTCATCTCATTCTCCTTTCATTGAGGACTATTTTTATAATATACATGTCTTTTTTTATACGGTGTATAATAATACCCTATGAATTTAAATTTAATTCAATGTGATTATTTTTTCAATGTAGTTTTTTACTATATATCAAAAGTAATGTTTTTAACGTATGTGGTGACAATAAACTCTCTAAAACTGTAATAATAATTTGATATTTGGCTTCTTCTATATGCCTTATTGTTTTCAAAAATAAAATAAATAATCAATCACATTTTGGGAGTTTTCATATCGAAAATTTATTTCTAAATGGATTGAGCATTTAAATATCTAGAAATGATTTCCTCTGATTGCAAATGACTTGTAATTAGTGAAATGTTGATATTTGAAATATTTTATTTGTTGTGATTATATAATAGTACATAGACATTTAAGGGGTGGTAACTTGATAATCCAATGATGGGTGGTTATGTGATAAACCAAATGATGGTTGGTTCCTTGATAAACCAAGTATGGGTGGGTACATTTTATCCTTCAAAGCATTGGGTATGGAAGTCAGCCGTATGATAGTTCTATTTAGTGATATGTGTGGATGTTTACCGTATGGTTATTCCATTTAAGTATGTTTATGTCACAAGTTACAATTATAGGCCATAAGATTCATTCTATGATATATATATGGTAATATTTTGGTTATAATGAGGGTAGGAAACGAATTATATTCAGTGAAGTATATTTACTAATTCTTAAAGGTAAAAATTATTACATTATGATACAGTAATAATGGTTTTCATGTTATCATAAAACTAATAGTTTTCATTAATTCTGAGTCCCTTAATGAGGTTTTTATGATAATCCCATTTATTGAAATGTTTTTCACTGGATATATTGATGAATAGAGTCAATGATTGGATTAAAGAAAATTTATGCAATTAATACATGAAATGATGACATGTTTGGTTTTAATGAGTTTTTTGGTTTTGTGAAAAAATGGATAGTTAGTAAATGTGTCTACATATAATATTCAAGTTGTTATGTATAATTTACGACCTAATTCTATAATGCTCTTACCCTGAGAAGATCCTAGATGTGAATTAAGACTCAAATTATTAACATAACCCAAAATTATTTAATGATTAAGGTTGGGGACTTATATGTTTTATTAGGAATAATATATTATAAGGGATTTGATTCATATGGATTAAAATTCATTTGATTCTATTATATTTTTTAGAAGAATATATAGATAATAATAATTTATCCATGATGAGACTATTTATCAAATTATCTATTAAAATATGGGTGATCTTATCCCTCCACCATAAGTGGATGATTTTAAATAATAAAATAGTCTTCTTATAAAAATGCTCTATTGACATGGAATATTATATATGATAAGGATAAAATAGTTATTATATTAAAATTTCCCAATAAAGAGATTATTTGTTATTTACTAACATAATGAATTTATGTAACATTTCATGATATTATAATAACAATATGGTTTTTATAAGGCCAATTAGTGTATATTTAGACATTGAGAAGTTAAAAGGTAACAAATGAAGGATTATTTTAGTAATTGTTGATATCACTTTAATATTATAAATTTCATGGGTATGTTGTTCAAAAAATAATTATAAGTGTTACATTACATACCAAAATATTTTACCAAAATATTTTAATAGTAATTTTTCTAAGGATACTGCTGATTAACATAAAAATAAATCTAGGTATCTAATATAAGAAATTATTATCATAACATTTTATGCATTGAAGTTCAGATATTTTAATAATTTTTTCAAGGATTTTAACATTCATAATATCATTCTAAATTCTCATATTTATTCAATCTACCTTACATTGATTATTTTACACACTATAGAATTTAATGGTATCAATTTATTTGGTTGTCACATAGTGATATTGGAGGAATTCGTAAAGATGTAAGGGGTTTTAAAAAATCCATAAAATTACATAAATAAAAAGTTGAATATAGAATCATATCACATTTTATATGTCAAATGGGCACACATGGAAAATTTTACAATATAATATTAATTATTTTTAAATATATTAAGTGAAAAATATAATATAAAATGTCATCTCAACATTATCATTTTTTAAAATTTTCTATACATATATGTATCCTAATATAAAATGATAATTGAACACTATATGTATGATTTTGATTTATCTCATATAAGTTTTCATCATTAATTATTTTAGGTTATGGGAAGATCCTATGGTTAGTAGTTCTATAAAACATTCCATGGGAGACATTATATGATCATGAATCACAAATTGTGTTTTGTGAACTAGATAAACCTCTATCTATATAACAAATAGACTTGAATATACAAGGTCCTTGTGAATTAATGGTTGTATTGTTCATATTTGGAACTACCAATATCTATGTTTGGAGAGATAAATATCATGATATTCATCATACTTTCTTGCATTTCATATTTAATCTTTGACACTTATGTAGTTAGGGGATGGTTGAGTGTTTTGATGATCATGGAATCTGTTAGAACATAACAAATAAAGGATTTATACTATCATGTTATTAAAATATAATATATACCCTTGATTTAGATATACATAGGAATAATAATGTCATACCAAGATAACACATATGATGTGCATACCTATTGGGTGAGGTTTCAATGATTCTATCATTCAAGAGAGTGAATGGCATGTATTTTTTTTATTGACATGTATAGTGTATACATGGTAAAATGGAAACATATGATTTTTCTCTATTTGAATGACATAATTTATGTTCAAATTTCACTTGGTGTTTTGGATAATGTATTATATAAAAATGAATTATTTCAAAATATTCAGTAGGAGGGCATGTGTATAGAGATTAAAGTATCTCTTAGAGATCATAATAGATCCATTTGTATCTTGAGTAGAACTGATAAATTGTGATAGGATGATCTCTATATGAATTTATAGATGCAGTTATTCATATTTTCATTAACCCTAAGGATTATGGGGTCACATCTCTTAGTTGATGAAATGGGGAATTAGTTTGATTCAAAAAAAGTATTTTAATGTTTTTTATAATTTATATAAAAAAAGTGTTTTAGATGGGTATTAATAAGTTATTTCAAATGATTTTATTAATGGTAATGTGGATTTGGGAATTCAAAAAATTTCATTGAAACATTTTTTAATGAAATTTCATGATTTTATTTAACATGTTATTGTATATAACAAAATATAATGAGTAAAATTCCCTTAATTCTATGAGGATCCAGTGAAACATTTAGATAAACTAAGATATTCCCAAAATCATTAAAATGTAAGGGTTTTATGGTTATATGTTATCATATGTTTTCATGTATTGTCACATGAAATATTGAGGGAAACTCAGAAATAATGGTTTTTCATATATCAAGATTCTTCCATAAAATCAATCATTTAGACTTTATATGAATCAAGATTCATCATAAAATTTTTATGATATGCTCATATACAGGATTGGATGATGGGTTAAAGACAATGTAAATGTAGGATATGTACTCATGTGTTTTGTAATGAAAGAATAATTTTTAGAGATTAATAATTGTACATGAATCCTATAAAAGCTACTTGAAGATTATAAATGTTTCTATGACATTGTATTAACTCATTTATAATCATTATTATTCCTTCTATCAATACCTTGTGATGAAATATTTTACTATGATATCATAGGAGGATACTTCTCATAATATGGATAGTCAGATATCCTCAATGTATTTCATGGATTGGTAATTTTAATGGATTCTGGAGAGTGATCTTTATAATGAATTGTTGCAACCAGTAGCTTAATACACCTCATAAAGAGGGTGAATTGCATTTTTTTTATTCAACATTAGATGAAATAATATATTTTCTTGTTGTTATATAAGAAATATTGATTATAATAATATTCACATACGCACAAATATCATAGATAATTAATGTATATATAGGGACACATTTGTATTACATGGTTTGCTAAAAAGTTATTATATAAGGAGCATATATTGACATTTTATTTGTTTACAAGGATATAATACTAATCCTGAATGTTATAAAAAATTTATAGGAATGAAACAATAATAATCATTGAATAACTTCATATTATTTTTTATACACTCTCTATGATGAGACAAGGGATTAAAAATATAACTAAACATGTATATTACATAAACTGTTAATCAGAATTTTTGACATTGAAATAGTAAGGGTTTCATTTTTTCTCTTCGTATCCTACGATGACTCCATCTCTATAGAGTTTGTTCCCAGAGTATCCACTCTTCCAATTCTCATGGGAAAATTCATTGAATCTCCATATCCTTCATTTTCATATAGTATTTATTCGATTATTTCCCATTTAAATTAAATTACCTCCAATATTTTCCATATTTTGAATGGAAACTCCATGAAATCCAAATATATAATTTCTTCTTTTTAATTCCTCATATAAATCTCATGAGTTATTCCCACAATTCAGGGCTACCTATGTTTTTAAAAACTCTTCGTGAATGTTTAGTAATATTTTTAATGAAATATCTATTAAATATTAACGTCTTCCATCTCGCACAACATCAATAAGATTAATTTACCATCTATAAGTTGGTTATCAATTGTAGAATATAACTCTAAATATACAAATACATGAATACATCACATGGAATCATTGTGAGTTATAAATTGATCTATTTCATGATATAAATCCACAAAAATATTTAATTTTAAAGCAATATAAATATCACATCCTTTTATCCATTAATGTATGAATAATATTACCTAAAATGGTATGAACATCAACACCACAGATCTCAAATAACAAAAAACAATTCTGAAACATTGTCTTCAATCTATGTCTCAGTCAATAATCACAAAAGGAGTAAATCATATGAATGATCCCTAACGAATCAAATGAATTCTCCCAGTTCTATTGATTATGAATCATGCAAATTATTTCAATTGACCTTATATTGCTCAGTTTTCATGGATACTATACTAGTTTTTAAATATGGAATTACACTTAAATTTTTCCAATGACCCTTATGTTTTATTGATGACTCCCCTGATTAAGCCTAATGCAATTTATGGCTTCATTATTTTTAAAATATTCACATTTTATTTACCCTAGTAACCCTTATAAATTCCCATGTGACTCTTATGATTTTTATAATTGAATTCAAAAACACACCTACAAGAACTTGGGACGGACCTTATGATTTCTTATATGACCATATAAATTTTCCCTTTGTTAATAAATTATACTTATGAACTCAGTTTCCTAGTTGGAATATCCAGTTAAATGACATATTCTTGTAAAATGATTCATACACATATAGTGTAATTCTCTATCCATCTCCATTATTCAACATCGGTTAGAAGTGAATATTATATTTTCAGACTACTTCTTATTATCACAATCAAATATCCATGAATCATACACATTGGGTACATTTATAAAATAATACAACTAATTTTGGATTATCTAGCATATTTAAAAAATACTTATTAAAAAATCAAAATATATAAATTGTGGATCCAAAATTTTCCCCCATAGTTTTTCAATATAATTTCAACATGTAGATCAATTATCCATTATCAATTATGAATGTGTATATCCCCTAATTATAGTCTCCCTCTTTGATAATAATAATTAAATGAGGTATTATATTTTATGATATATTCATATATAGTGTGTGAAGTTCTATGAAAAGAGACATCAACCAATTATTTATGCATAAATGAATTAATGTTCAATGTTGGAAACATGAAATACAAGATGATGTATATAATTCTTTCAATCAAATTCCAAAAAATACTTCACTCTACCTATATAATTATCGATGAATAATACCACCCCTATCAACGTGAATAATATAAAAATTCACTTATAGTGAAGATTAAAAACCAAATAAATAATTAAAGATAGTGGTGAGAGGGGATATTTCAAAAAACTATTCAAGATAAGGGAGGATATTAGCCACCATTATTTAACAAGTGATTCAATAAAAATAATGTATCCAAGGGCTTAGTCGTTGTAAAGACCCGATCTTGACCTAAATGGAAAATAAATTACTTTTTCATAATTCTTAATACATAATACAAACAGATTCCCAATGACTGTATTAGTTTAGTGCCTTCGGAAACTAGGAAACAAAAAAAACTAGTTCATAAAACATCTACATCGGCTTCTGCGTTATCCTTCATAACTAGAATCCTTTTTGGCATATCTTTTATAAATACCCTACTTAAAATCCTATGGAAAATGAAACATGAAATGGGGTGAATGCAAATTCACAATAAGGGAATGAATGAAAAAAATCTAACAAAACATGAACATAATAATGTAAAAACATGAACATAACTTTTAAAAAAACATACCATATATAACATATATCAAAATCATGAGTCATGAAATAAATCATTGTAGTTCATAAGGCATAGATCATAATGGAATCATGAACCATGAGAAAATAGAATTTTTGTTAAACATGGAATTTTAGAAAATAAATAATCACATAAAATGATTTCAATAGTAGCCAAGGCCTTACTGCCAAGACCATCATAGTGGAAAAGGTCTATTTATAAACTATATTTTCTTGTTGTCCCAGTCATGTATTACTGATCTATATTTACTTTTTGTTTTAACCCTATATTAATGAAAAATATTTAAATTTCATTCCAATCATGTCAATCTTATGAGATATAAATAATTACCCAATGAATTGGGGGGACATATAAGTCCCACCTATTTCATGATTAAATCATTCTAACATTTCCCAAAAAAACATAAATTACTCATCATAGCATAACCCATGAAATAAATTGGGTTTTTAAAACATCATGCCATCACTACATAATCCATACAAGATAAATGGATTTCATAAAAATAATTCCATCATAAACAAAATCAAATAACTGTAATAATAGTGATTGAAACAAAACCTTATGTAATCTTAAATGGAAAATAATTTTGATAAAACACTTGATCTTAATTCTTGAGAAAAAAATCTTTTCTTCTTAAATTTATTTTATTCTCAAAATGGAATTCATTTTAAAGAAAAAAACATTATTTGAAAATAAACATTAATTTGTATAGATAAGATTCATGGAAATAAGGTATTATGATACTATAAAAATCCATTCTTTCGACATAAGTTAAAAAACATTATCCCCATACTTTTTGCTTAAAAGTTAAAAAGTAGATCGTATGTTAAAAAAAAAGATTATTTCTGTACAACTTTGTAAAAGAGAAATATGGGTAAGAATGACATTAAACATATATTGAAGAGTAGATAACATTTTATGAAAAAAATTTATGAAACATGGAAATGGATGATAAATATATACCCAGAAAATACTTACGTATAAACAATCTCGGATATATAATGAGATTACAAAAGTATCCCTTACATTAGGTCTGATTTCATCAATATGTGTCTGAAACTCATGTATAGTTGGTTTAAATATATTATTTACTTGTAAAAAAACAATAAGGATATCATATATGTTTCACTTATGACATTATATTACCCGTTTATTTATCAATTCCATAGTCATGCAACATTTTGGGTAATAATCGTTTTATATATTGTATGTGTTCTGACTTATTATTCTTGATATTATAACTTAAATAGTGAATTATTTTCTTCTAGAATGCAAAAAATAATTATATATGATATTTTTTATTTATATTAATATATATAATAAATACATAAATTAAAAGGAAAAAACTATTCATGGAGAAGGTAGGCCATACGTATGCACAAATTTTGTTTTCGTTGTCTTATTGAATTGAATGGAAGAAAGTAAATGACATATAAATATATACATAAATCCAGTTGAATTATTATTTTATATATTTAATTCCTATTTATAATATATAATTTATAATCATTCTTGAATGGTTATCTTGGAAAATAAATCTCATCGCGTTGGGGAGACTGTAAGTGGTACGTACGCATGAGGGACGATATCATTCACTTAATGGTTAAATGGTATGAAATTGGATGGTATATTAATTATAAAGAATAATTTTCAGATTATATTCCTTAATTAAAAACATTATACTCATAATTATATCAATCAAAATTAGGTATTTTTGAATAACATACTACACCACGGCGTGGATACATTAAGTCATGCATACGCACACATGGTTATATTATTGTTCATATGATGGATAAAAGGAGGAATATGGTTATAAAATATTTATAATAACATATCATCATGTATATTATGATATATTTATATATTTATTATCATAAAAACATAATAAGATAAAGTAGAAAAAGAAATGAATTTTGGAATAGGAGATAAAACAATTTCCTCTTTTTCGGGTATCTCTTTTTTGTATGAAAAAAGGACTCTTTAATATGGATTTATAACCAAACATTGTCCTCTAAGATGAAGTTAGATAATTTGGGAGGATATTTGGGCTGGTTTTAGCATAGGAAAAGTCATTTTTAGGTTTTATTAAAAGAGAAGGAGAGGTTCTCTTTCATAAGAGAGGGGAGAGGCGCATATAGAAATTTATAAAATATTAATTTATTATAAATTGATTATCGGTTTATGATGATCCCAAAATAATTTATTTTGAATAAAATATGTGCATCGGTCACAATCCTTTCAAAAAATATAATGTATACATGTTTCTATATTATTTTATACTTTATCATTTTGATTTATCCTTATTTATTCTCTTTAATATTTTTTGTGGAAATAAAATTAAATATATTATATTGTTATAAATATTTACTTATGTGTTGTAAATTCTCCATAATTGGATACTTTATAACATTTTAGACATTACCTTTTTCACTTTGTAATTTTTAAATATTTTTTTTATTTTTAAATAATTTAATAATATGTCAATTTTATAAAATATCAATAGTTAAAAGTTTTACACTATTCATTTTCTTGACATTAAATAAAATCCAAAAATAATATAAATTCAAAAATATATTTCGTACACTTATATAATGTCCTACTCACATTGAAACTTCGTGGATCATATTAATTAATTCCTATTATGTTTATTTTAATATTTTTATAACAATTTATTTGATAATTGAATTTCGAAAATTAATTTTACATCCCTGTTATGTCAATATTAATGATAATTATTGAATACTAGAAAATTATAAATAAATTCATTTTATGTAGATAATTTCATTATATTTCTTGAGAATAAATATTTTTGATGTTTTATAAAGTTTATAACTTCATTAAAATTATAATATTTATAAGAGATAATAGATTGACATGTTACCACTTTCTTTTGTTTTAATTAAAATAACATCACATTCATGGAAAATTGTAAATTAAATGAATCCATTTCAGACATTATGTGATTTTGGTAGAATTGAACTTATAAAATAATATTTTTTTATGGTTTTAGGGTAATTTTATTATCTCAATCATATTGTTTGTTACCCAAATTTACCTAATTCACCTATAACTATTGTAAATAAAAATTATTTTAGTTACTATTCATAATATCCAAAAAATAAAAGGTACCTATTTAAAAAATTTGAAAATTATGATTTAAAATATTTAATACATTTTTCCAAATTCAAATATTTTAATTTGATGAAATTAATGTATAATTAATTTTTATTTTCAAAACCAAAAAGTGTGTTTTTATGAAATAAAAACAATCAAATGACTGAAATGTGTATAAATCCAATTTAAACTTAAAATTTTCATAGAATGAATTTTTTTTATTAAATAATAAAAACATAATCCAGTTACAATTTAAAACCAATTTAAAATATAATCTAATGAAATTAATAAATTATATGAAAATGCCATTTTGAATTATAATGCAGTACTTTTCACTATTCATTAAAATATTATTTTTGTCAAAACAATACCAAATATAAGACCACAAAAATTTTTCAGGTCCCTCTTCCAAATAAGACATTTATTTTTTCAAATATAATATATAATGTGTTAATAACTAGATTTAAAATTTGTGCGCAATTAAAAGGCGGCAAAACAACATTTTTTAAAAAATATTTCTTTTATCCAAGAAATTGAATTTGTTTTTATATCATGTTCTAGAAAATACATAATATGAATATTAATGTTATATAAATTCAAAATGTGGTTAATAATATTCAAAATGGTTATTTAATATTCAATTAAATAATAATATTTTAATAATATATCAATGTTTCATGAAACTGGGTGTTGCGTACAATGAAAGCTATCAAGGAAGGTCTCCCTTGCATGTAATGAAAGCCAAGTTAGTGTAGCGTTTAGTTAAAGATTTTATTGGTGTTTATTATAACATAATTCAAACATAATTCTTTTATACATTAAAAATATATATATACTCAGTGTTGGGTGAATTTAATTCTATCAAAATAATTTGAACTTGTGGGTAACACAAGACAAGAACAGTTATGCGTGTACTTTAGGCCAATAAAGTGTTGTATATAGTGCACGATAATCATGGTGTAGCTTAAAAAACAATACATCAAAAAAGATAAAATGTATCTATCTCATAAAATCATGGGGTGTTACAATATACCCCCTTTTAATGAATTTCTCACATGAAATTTTTTGGGGTTATAAATGGTTTACTACTGGAAAGTTTCATTCATAGAAACCCACATTATAAAAAAAATACTAATACATAATAATAAAAAAAGTAATTTCATAAGTATAATGGTTAACCAAATTAATTCATCACTGAGTTCCCATATATTAAAAAAATGTGGGATGTGAAAACATGGATATAGAAGAAAAATCTAACCATCATGTTCTGATTAGTAGTGATAAAGAACAAGGTTTGGAAAAAGATAACTACCAGTAATCCCAAATTCTACAATGATTTAAGGGACCACTAGATTCATAAAATAATATTGTACTAAGATAATATTTTTTTCATTTTCAATATCTATTCCCTAAAGTTGAATAATTTTTCAAGAAAATAAATACATATATAATTTTTGGTATAACATCACCATTCTTCGTGTTTTGCACAATATCCCCTTCATCTATTATTTAAATAAATGATGTTTAATTTATTATTCAGGATGCGTTATAAGATCATGTTATATAATTATTTGTTAATCCATATATCTCAACCAAATTTTTAACATATAAAATAAAAAATGTATAAGTCCTCCTATAGGGAAATAATACATTAATCTAAAAAACATCCACTGAAATATAACTTATACTATCTATAAATATATAACCTTACAATCCTTACAAAAAATAAAAATATAAAACTTTAGAAAGATGTTAACTAAATCTACTTAACATTTATCTCCAATATCTCACAAGGTAGTTCTTGGTTGTCACATTCGAAACAGGTGAATACTTTAATCATGAATTCTCATGAAACATGATAATAACATGAATTACCTTAAGATCCTTATAAAAATCATCTATTCTATCAAAATTAACTCTTTAAAAAGACAAAAAATAACAAAAATTATATATGAAAAAACCATGATAATCACTTTTTCTTTATATCAATCATGAGGTCAATAATACTGGAAAACATCTCATTATCTCTTTATCCCTTCATTATGTGCATATTATGTGCCTTCCAAATATATTTCAATCAATTTTCAGGGTTATCGGTACAATATTCTTATATAAAACAACAATGAACCAATACATAGATATTCCAATATTCCATAATACTATAAAAGATATTCTGTAACACAATTTCGGTATCTCATTACATAAACACTTAGACATTCCACCACTACTTTGTCATACTCAACATCTACAATAGTGATAAAATTTGATTTTCCTTTTTCTATGGAAATAATATGTTGTTGGTGTCAATAATAATACATAACCCATGAATTAGGGGATTGGTAAGCTTATCTTCGCATCTCCCTGAACTTGTAGCCTAGAATTGTGAGAGGTGCACCCTATGGATCTCTCTATTCCATTTACATCAGTAGTAAAATGATAAATGATCTTCTTTCCCACACATAAGCCATTTATAGGTACCCTTAAGGTAGTATCCTCTATGTTTCCTTCAACACATAGAGCATAATGAAAATATAATATTCTTTTCTCCATAATTTTTATACATTCCTTTTATGTCAATCTTTCTTTTCATATCAAAACCATGAAATAGATGAGAAACTGCCATCTTACTCTTCTGTAAGAATAATAATAGGAAGTTACATACTAAAAAACATATTTTGTATCTCATTGAAATCCATGGAGTCAATTTTATCATGTTACCTAGTTTTCTTGATAATGTTCCACCACAGATTTTCTTTACCTTCCAAGAAATAAGTGCCCAACATAATCTTTTCACATTATGAATAAAGAAGAATGAAAAATATCTTATCAACAGTACAAATCCATTTCTGTACAACTAGTGGATCATCCGTTCCACTAAAATAATGTTTATGTTACGTTAAGAATGAATCAATAGAATATTGTTCCCACCTCTGGCCATTTGGGAGCTTATAATGATTTGTGGTCTTAAAAACCGGATTCTTTATTCGAGCTCCTATAACATATGGTTGTTCTCGATGACAATCATTGAATTCCCATCGTATTCAACATTAAAATGGTTCCTTTGGGTTCCATCCATTATCTAAAACCCAAAAATAAAAGTGTTATAAGTAAAAATCATACTAGGAAAACAACATAATCAAGGGGTACCTTCAATCTAAAACATCTTATGTTTAATAAGAGGTCATTCATGATCATTATCATAATTCTATGACTATAACCAATAGTTAGACTTTCACTTAGTTATATCCCTACAAAAACCTCATAAATATCTCCATGGATCTCACTAAAGTTCTCACAACCTATTATAAAAGGTTAACTAAACCTTTTCTCTGATTCCAACTGTAGAAACCCAAGCTTGAAGTATATATACATTACATAAATATTTAGAATTACACAACACATAACACAAACAGATGCCCAAAGATCATATTAGTTTAGTGCCTTTGGTAATTAAAAAACATAAACACTTAGTTAATAAAACGTCTACATCATCTTCTTCTTTATCCATTATAACTAGAACCCACTATTGACATATATTACTTAATACCCTTCTTCAAATCCTATGGAAAATGAAACATGAAAAGGGGTGATTTAAAATGCATAGTAAGTGCATGAATAGAAACCATCCTACCAATACATAACCTAAAAATGTAAAAAACGTGAACATAACTTTTCAAAAAAAACAAACCACAATTATCATATAACAAAATCCTAAGAAATGAAATAAATCTTGTTAGTTAATAAGGCATAAATAATAATTTAATCATGAACCATGAGAAAATAGAATTGGAATAAAAAAGCAATAATCAAAAACATATAAGAACATATTATTATTCCCATTGTATCAAAGTAATGTATTCCTAAACCATTATAATAGACAAATTCCTTTTCTAAATTGGATTTAATTGATGTTCCATCCATGTATTACTGAACCAGATTTACTTGTCGTTCCAGCCCTGTATTGTTAAACTTAATTTAGTTCCCATTATTTTCATATATATCCAATGCGTTATAAATCATTACCCAATTTATTATACAGAGATATGGGTCGCACCTATCTCATGAATAAATCATTCTTACATGTCCAAAAAACGTAAACCATTCATAATAGCATAACCAGTGAACTAAATTGTGCTTCTTAAATATCATTCCCTCATAACATAACTAATACAAGTTAAATGGATTTAATAAAAATAATTCCATCATAAACCCAATCGAATAAATGTAATAATAGGTATTGATACATAATCATATGTCATCTACGATGGGAACTAATTCTGATAAATAACATGAGCATAATTCCAGATAAAACTATCCTTATTCATCAAAAATGTTTTTCATTCTCAAAATGTTGTGCAATTTAAAAAAAAATGTATTCTGTTGAAATTAAAATTTTAAATATTTTAGGTGAATATTCTTGGAAATAAGGCATTTTTAAATAGTAAAAAACTATTTATTCCATATAAATTAAAATACATTATCCTCATACTTTTTCCGGAAATGTCAAAAAGTAGACCGTATGGGAAACAAAAGATATTTTTCATCCCATCCATGTAATAAAAGTCAAATTGGGTAAAAATGACATAATATATACATAATAATAATGATAAAAATTTAGGAAATAATTTTTAGAAAACATGGACATTGATGACAAATATAACCCCAGAAAATACATACATACAAACAATCTCAGTCAAAAAATAATATTTCAAAATTAGCCCTTACATTAGGTATGATTTCTTTTTTATGTGTACGAAACTAATGTAGAAAGGGAATAAACATATTATTAACATGTAAAATAATCTTAATTATATCATATATAATTAACTTATGATACATATTACATATTTATTTATCAATTCCTTGTTAAATCAATGTTTTGGGTAATAACCATTTTATTTATCATATCTTTTTTGACTTGTTATTCTTCATATTATTACATAGATTAATATTTTCTTACTTCCATAATGTAAAACAATATTTTTATAACATAAATATTCAGTATATAAATATATATATATATATATATATAATAATATATAAACTAAATGAAATACAAAATTCATTAAGATGGTTGGTTGTACGTACGCATGAATGTTGATTATGTTTCCAAATTTAATTGAATAGATGAAAATAAATGACACACATACACACACACACACATATATATATAAAATATAATATGATTATTTTTTTATACATTTAATTCCTATTTATTATATATAGATTATAATCATTCTGTAATGGTTATCGTGGATAATGAATCTTATCATGTCATGGAGACGGTAAGTCGTACGTACGAATGAGCAACAATATCATTAACTTAATGGATAAATGCTATGGAATTAGATTTTATATTATTTATAAAAAATAATTATCATGTAATATTCATTATTTAATTCCATTATAATCATCATTATACCCATCCAAATTAAATATTGTTGAGTAACTAATTACACCCCGGCATGGAGACGGAATGTAGTGTGTACGCACGCATGGTGATATTGTTATTCATAGGATGTATAATATGAGGTATAAGGTTGTACCATAATTATAATTACATATATCCTTGTATGTTATGATGGATTTATTTCCTCATTATTTTAACATCATATGAACATGAAGTGAAAGAAAAAATGTTTTTTGGAATATGTTATAAAATAATTACCTATTTTTTGGGTATCTTCTTTTTGTATGCATAAAATGATTCCATAAGAAGGATTTATGACCTAAGTGTGTACTCTAGGTTAATGATATATAATTTGGGTGGAGTTTTGGGAATGGTTTGGCCGAGACAAATGGATTTGTAGGTGTTATTAAAAGAGAAGGATAGGTGCTCTTTTATAAGAGAGGGGAGGGACACCTTTGAAATGTCATGAAATATTCATTTATTATACATTTATTTTAGGTTTGTAGTAATCCCATGCACATTTATTTCAAAGATAAAATGAGTATGAGTATAAATAATCAAAACAAATAATATTTACACATGTCTTGATTTTATATTAAACCTTATCATTTTGATTTATCCTTTCTTAATATATTTAATTGTATTTGTGGTAATAAAATTCTAGATATTAAATTGTTCTAAATATTTACATATATGTTTTAAATTTCCTATTAATGGATAATTTATGAAATTTTATACCTTATAAATTTCAATTGTTAATTTAAAAATATTTTTTGTCATTTTTAAATAATTTAATAATATGTTATTTTTATAAAATATCAATAGTGTCAATTTTGACACCACTCATTTATTTGATATTGAATAAAATACAAAAAGAAGATAAATTCAAAAATTAATATTTAAAAAACACATATAATATCATATTAACCTAGGAAATTAATTTATCATATTAATCAGTTCATATCATATTTTATATAATATATTTAAAACCATTTATTTGATATTTTTATTAATAAAATAATTTCTATATCACTATAGTGTCATCATTATTGGTAAATATTTAATCTCTAAATTTTTAAATAAATTAATATAATATAGATAATCTAATTATTTTTTGTGAGACTATTTATGTTAGATGTTTTATAAATTTTATTACTAAATTCAAATTATTATACTTATAAGAGATAAGAGAGTGACATGTTGTCACAATATTTTGATACATTAATAATTACATTACTTTTAGGAAAGGAATTCAATTAAATGAATCAATTAAAACAATAAGGTTATTTTGGTCAAATTTAAATCATCTATTATGATTTTGGTAGGTTTTAGAGTAATTTAATTATGTTTATGATATTGTTTGTTACCAAAAATTACAGGATTCAACTTTAACTATTAAAAATAAAAATTATTGTAGTTCCATTTCATAATATCCAAAAAAATAAAAGGTACTTATTTAAAAAATCAAGACCATATGAATTCAAATATGGAATCAAATTTCCCAAATTTAAAACATTTAATTGAAATTATTTTATTTAATATTAATTCTCGTTGTCAAAACCAAATGGCAGGTTTTTAAGAATTAAAAACCATCAAAAGATTGACATGTGTTTATGTCCAATTTAAATGTGAAATTACATACAATGACCAATATTGGATTAAATTATAAAAAAAATCCCAATTCCACTCTAAAATCGTTTAAAAATATAATCTATCTAAATAAATAATCATAGGAAAAGGTAGTTTTAGATTAAAATGCAGTATTTTTCACTATTCATTAAAATATGAATTTTATCAGAAAAATATGAAAAAATAAACCAATGTAAATTTTGATATCCTGATTAAAAATATAATATAACTATCCAACCCTAGATTCTATGATACAGTGCATTATTTTAATAAATTGGTATCATTACAAGGAATCATGTCCCAAAGGACCAATTAGTTTAGATGTCTTGGAAAATAGATTACAATTATGAACATTACATTACAGTTTCTATCATGAAACACAGCATAGATAATTTGTGGATATCAAAATTATTCCCCTTTAATATCATGTCATATCTATTATAAAAAATTTATTTGGATCCTTGGAAAATGAAACATAATAAAGGTGTGAGCTAAGATGCTCAATAAATATAAACAATATAGCGGAAGCTATCATGATTAAGAGTAAAATTATAATTCAAGGTAAATAACTCAAACATAAGGCTTTTAAAATAATATATTTAGAATAATATGGAAATAATAAATAAAATAATTCCATTTTAACATCCACATGGATATTCTACTTGTCGAATAATCACATGTAAAATCAATAACTGATTTTATAATAAGGGAATGCTTGTATTTCTGACATAATAACTACTAAGTCAAGGCCTCATGACATGTCCATTCCCAATTATTCTATCAATTCCTTGATAAAATACAGCATTTTGTCTCATGAGACCAATCGATGCACAAGGGGCTATAATGGACCCCACCTATCAATTACTAATTCTGATGCATTCGTCATATGAAAAGGGTGAAACATAAAATAAACATTCATATTTAGACTAACATATGAAATGTCAATAAATTAACAATAAAACATGAATGGAATAAAATAGAACATCCAAAGTTAATGATATCATAAATCAATCATTCAATATTAATGATTTATAATAAAAAATCAACATCATTCATGAATAATATCTAGTAAATGATGTTGACATAGTTGAAAATGATTAGTAAAACTTTTGGAGAGAAATATCCCATTTTAATTATATAATTTACAAGTCACACAATTTTCAAAGGAATTAATTTAATAGATATTTTGTAATCAATGTATCTCATACAACATTGAACAATTTTAAATTTATTAACATTCTAAAACAATAATGTCCATATAAAAAAATCCTCAAAATCATTTTGAAGGCATGGACATAAATTATATAGAGTTAGAAAGATAAATAATTAAAACATTTAAAATGGTGATCTACTTAAAGATACCCTTCAATATAACCTTAAGATATTCGTTTGGATTCATTTTTATGAAACATGGAATGGATGATAAATTTGTCTCAATAAATACTTACACATAAATAATCTCACATAATAATGAGATTGAGGAATTAACCCTTACCTTAGGTCGGATACACTTCACACATGTCAGAAACTCATGTATAATTTTTTAAACATATTATTAACTTATATTTAAATCATAATAATATTTATGATATCATATATGTTACTTTTGTGAATTTATATTACCTGTTTATTATCAATTCTATATTTATGCAACGACTCGGGTAATAATCGAATTGTTTATCGTAGGAGTTTTGACATGTTCTTATGGATAATATTACATAGATAATGATTTAATTACATCCAAAATGTATAATATAATATTTTTATCATATTATTCATAATATAAATATTTATAATAGATAGATATATAAAAAATAATACACTGTTCTTAGAGACGGTATGTCGTATGTACCCATGAACTTTGTTTCCCTTTTCTTGTCATATTGAATGGATATAGGTGGATGAAATATATATACATATATATCATTACATTAGACTAATTATGTCATATATTTCATATGTAGGAATAATTTATATTTTTTTAATCATTCTTTGATGTTGAACACGGAAGATGAGTCTCATCGCGTCGTTGAGACTGTAAGTTATACGTACACACGAGCGATGATATCATTTATATAATATTTAAATGATATGGAACTAGATGGTATATTTATAATAATTTTATATATATTATTTATTTCTGTTATACCTTTCATTATACCCATCTAAATTATGTAATGTGGGATAACAAATTACACGACGATGTGGAGAGGGTAAGCCTTATTTACGCAGGGATGGTGATATTATTATTCATAGGATGGTTAAAATGATGAATATAGTTTCCCCATGAATAAAATATCTATATATATTTAGGATAATAGATTTATTAATTTTTTATGTAAATAATAAAAATATAAGAAGTAGAATATTAAAGGAACTTTGATAGAAGGGATAAAACGATTACCTCTTTTTAGGTGTTTCCTTTTGATTTGAAGAAAATAGCTCCATAGGATGGCTCTTTTCCAAATGTTAGGCCATTATGATGAAGTGATGTAGGATGGGAGGAGAAATTGGATGGTTTTTTCCCACCAAAGAGGATTTAGAGGTGTGATTTTAAGAGGAAAGTATGTACCCTTTAATAAGATATGTGAGGGGAACTCTTTGAAAAATTGTGAAATATTAATTTATTATAAAAATACTTTCAGTTTTAAATAGTACAAAATTAATTACTTTATAGGATATTATTACTATGGTTCTAAATAATCTCAAAAAATATGTTTTATACATGTTTATGTCATAATATTTACCCCGTCAAATAGATTAAATCCTTCGTAATATAAGATAACTCTTACCATGTCATCTTGTAATTTTATACTACATGGTTAATCTCAATACTATATAATGTCAGTAGATCCTAAAGTATATAATTAACAACACCTGTATCACTATACATGGTATATGGCTGAAATTTATATTTATATTATTTTTATATCATTTAAAAAAATATAATTAATTTTAAAATCATATTTATTTCAATTTTGACATTATATAGTAATTGATTTTTGATAAAGTCAGAAAAACATGAATCCTTAAAAAAAGGAATCAACTCATCTTTGATATTTCAGTGGCATGCATAATTTTTTTTTAGAATCACAATTTTATATTACATTTATTTTAATATTTATAAATTCATTTATTTGAGTCTTTCATTAATGAGGTAATCACTACATCGTAATTGTGTCATAAATAAACATATTTATATAATGTCTAAAAATAATAAATACAATAATCTGATTTAGGAAATTATTTTAGCATTATAGTTACTATTTATTGACTAATATAACAGTTATATAACCATATATTAGTTTTGATTTATTAAATGATACATGTTTATGCTATATTTCCCTTCTTCTTTAAATTAAATATTTTAAATGTAATTTTCACACCCAAATGGCTCCCAATTTCCAAATGTTCTCCTAAGGATAGTCATGGTTGATATATTTCATTAAATTTGATTATGAAAATTGTTAGGGTAGTTTTATATTATTATAATATTATTTTCATATCCTTATTTACCGAATTTACGCTTTAACCATGATAAAAAAAATAATTAATGATGATATTATTCATAATGTAGAAAAATAAAAGTAACTATTAAAATAATTTGGATTGTTTCCTTCCAAATATGAAATCCATTTTTCCAAATTCATAACACAGAATATGCAGTAATTAATTGAAAATTAATTTATATTGTCATACCCAAAATCTAGTTTTTAAGATGTAAAAAACAATCAAAAGATTGGCAAGTGTTTATGTACTATTTAAATGTGAAATTACTTAAAACAAACTATAATATATTAAATTATAAAAATAAAATCATCTTATAAATTAAAGATAAACAAATTAATGATTTAACACTATAAATTATTTTTATTAAAAATGTTGTTTTCCATTAAAATTTAATATTTTTCACTATTCATCAAAATTTGAATGTTATAAAAAAAGTACCAAAAATTCATCAAAAATTAATATTTGTGCCCCAATTAAAAAGATGAATTTTATTTCATCAAATTGAATATATAATAGTTTCAAAAATTGGATTAAAAAGGGTTCTCTATAAAAAGATAGAAAAACAGCTTTTCTAAACCAAATTCACATTTTATCTAAAAAATCTAATTTTTCCTCATTTTATGTATTTGAAACACACTAGATGAATCTTAAAACTATATATAAAATTCAAATTTTGGTTAATAATATTCATAACCAATTTTTTGACATCTAGTTTTATATGTCATTGTGCTCTCGAACTCGGTGTTGCATGTAACACAAGCTGTTGTATTATTTAAAAGGAAGCATTCCATGGATGATTAGGGTGTTACTTTATCTCCTCCTTCAATAAATTATGTCATCTCAATTTATTATCGGGATTGAAAACTAGGGTTTTGATATTTCCAAATATCTTTATTGCAATCCCACATCAAAAAATAGATTAATGAGGCCTTTATCTTAAAATACGGAATGGGAACTATGAAGGTTAATAGAAATAACAAAAATTAATGTTCTATGTATTCAAACATGGACTTGGAAGAGAGAAAAATCCGTCATGTTCTGATAGTGTTTGATAGAGAACATGAATAGGATAATGTTAACTGGCACAATGCTATAAATCTGGGATGATTTAATGGACCATTTTATTTATCCTAAATAGGTCGTGGTAAACATAATTTTGGTTTCAATATATTTTCCCCAGCAATGAGGATTTTACTTAATTTAATTATAACATAAGTAATCATGCGTAATTGACAATTAGAGATTCATCCATTAACTAATTCTTACCCTAAAATCATCATCTTTTTCTAAATATAATAAAATAAATAAATATTCTATTTATCATAATCGTATATGGTTCCAAATATATAAATATAACATTTAAATTAAGAAAACTATTTTATAATAACTAGGTATATCCTATAGGCCAATGGTATTTGATACCTCCTTTTTTCAATTTGGTTGTGTATTTTATTCCCACAGCCTTGTCCGACACGATGGGTTGTGACCCGACATTCATGTTGTACTTTTGATAAGATTATAGTTTTATAATATTCTAAAAATAATCTTAAGAAGTTCTTTAACCATAAAAAATACTATCAACTTTTCAACATAATCTCTTCCAACCTTTAGAGTGATCTAAAATAATTTGCTACAAACTCTCTCTAAAAGGACATTAAATTTCTAAAATCAATTATAATGTTAGATTACCCAAAAAACGTATTGTTTCTCATAATGAAAAATATTGAAAATATGATTTCTATAATCACAATAAAACCTTAGTGAATATAAAATGTACTATTGTAAATTCCTTATATATATCAAAATCTTCTTATAACCAAACTATAATTCTTGAATCCAAAAATACATTAATTTTGTCACATTTACCATAGTAACAGTTGAAGCTTGACCATGATCCATTTTATTCATTAGTGTTATATTTCCTTGAAACTTTGGATATTTATTTACATAAGGTCCCATATTTTAAAAATTGTAAAATTTCCCAAATTTTTCCTTTCCTTTACATTCATGATCCTGGTGACATTTTCAGCACATTTTTAACTAACTCACATTCCTTTTAGGGAAGTACCATTGTGTGTCTTCCCACAATTATCACATAATGTAAAATAATTATTTCCCTTTTCTCCTTTATATATATCTTTCTCCACCATTCTCTTCTTATGTAGCTATAATTTAATGTCATAATAGAAAGAGAATTCATTTCCTGGCTTGATAGTACATGTGATTATATCTTTGTACAATGGTAAAGATTGTGAGACCTATGTCTGTCGGAAGAATGGTTTTAACCCATCAAATAATTGATCAACTATACTAATTGGGTTTTGTATGTGGTCTACAACATGAATTTATAAACATGTGAAGTTAGCCACATACTTTGAAAAAATTTCATCCTCTTTTTGTCTCAGACTCCTAAACATTATTTCCATATCAGCTCGTTGTTCATGAGGAAAGTAGTTTTCTAGGAAAAGTTCTTTAAACTCATTCCATATCTTATTTTCTATTCATCATCCTCCTCTGTGCTTTGAATTTATAAACACTATTGATCTGCATCTCCTGATAGAAGATAAACTACCAAGACTGCTATTCCTCTTTCATAACTCCACAATGAATGAAATATTTTCTCTAAGGAACTTATCCATTACTCAACTAAAAATGGATTTTTAGTCCTATTAAATGTAATAGGATGTTGTTTTATAATGTGGTCTATCATTGATCCTCACATTGGGGATCGTAATCCACCATATGGGTAAGGTTGTTATTTATAACCTGAGTCAGTTTTCCCAATATGGTAACAAGTTGATCAACCCTAGCGTTATCACCATCTCCACCATCATTATCTTTCTTTGGATGGAAATACCTATATGGATTACATGCATTGATACGATTTCTATTACATCTACTAGGTTCCATTTCTATACAATGTCATACACTAGATTATGTTATAGATAATAATGTATAATTCCAAACTAAAAAATAATAATTAACGTAAATTGAAAAACTTATACACATCTAATCCATATTCATTAACATTGATTATTTGAGGACATAGATAATCATAAATCCTTCATAATGGTTTTTAATGAAAATATGAATTATCCTAATAATATCTCTCAAGAGTGTCAAACTAAGAGGGTAGTAAGGAATGTTTTCGTGTACCAGGTTACCCCGAGTAAATCCCAGAACACCTTGTCAGAGTTTTCACCTCAAGGTACAAGTGTTCCAGAACCACGTCCACATGTAGTATGCATATAGGGATGTACAACTTGGAATATCCACATAATCTCTACTTTACAAAAAATTATAGGGGTTATTCTATACTTATCATCAAATTGTATCATAGGGTTATGATCCATAATATATGTTTTATAAATCTGTTTACATGGTTGCTTCTAAAATTCATTTGATGCCAATAGTAATTCCCCAAACCTTAAATCCTAGAACGAGTGCATTATATTAATACATTGGCATGATTATAAGGAATCATGTCCTGAGGGACCAATCCGTTTAGTAGTCGCGGAAAATAGATTAGAGACATGCACATTACATTAAAGTATACAAATTAAAAAATAAAATATATAATAATTCTGTTATTCTATTATTCTATTTTCTTAAACCTTCATATCAATTATAGATCACTTATTTAGAACCTATGAAAATAAAACAACTTAAATTGGTGATATTAGATGCTCAGTAAGGATAAATGATATAGTTGAAGCTATCACAATTAAGCATATCCTTCTAAGCCAAGGTACAAAAATAAAACACAAGACTTTTAAAATAATATCTTTATTATAATATAGAAAGAATAAATCAAATAATTCCATTTAAATATTTAAATGGGTATTTTACTAATCGAATAATCACATGTAAAATCATTATCTAAAATCATAATGAGGAAATGCCTAATTTCGGACATAATAACTATTAAGTCAATTCCTTATGACAAGACCATACAGAAATATTCTATCAAGGCCTTATTCCAAGACACTAGTTTTTTCTTTAAAACCCATTGATGCATGGAAGAGAAATAGCAGGTCCCTCCAATCACATACTATGTCTAATGGATTCTTCATATGAAATGGGTGACATATAACATAAACATTAATATTAAAACTCCCATATGAAATGTTAATACAGTAACCATAATCAAAGAACGGTAAAAAAATACCACCTATAAATTAAAATATATCATATCTTCTTCTATACAATATGGAATATTGTTTTATAATAAATCATCCTCAATCAAGAATAATATCTAGTAATGGACATTTACATAGTTGAAAATGATCAATAAAACTCTTTGAGAGAAATATCCCTTTTCATGAAATAATTAACTATCACAATTTATAAAGGAATTCATTTAAAAAAGATTTTGATTTAATGATTCCCATTAAACTACGAATCTTTTCAAACAAATTACCATTTTAAAACAATCGTGTCGATATTAAGAAATCTTTAAAATCATTTTGAAAATGGGGACATTAATTAAATATATTTAGAAAAAAAAGCATTCAAACATTTAATATGATATTCACATTATATATACCCTTTCATAAAACTTTAAAATATTACTTTTTAATTTTTTTAATGATACATGGAAATTGATGATAAAGATTTTCCAATAAATACATACTCACAAAAAAAACTTGAATAAATATGAGATTGAGGATTTTATCCTTGCCTTTGGTCATATACTCTCCATACATGTTAAAAAAATTTGTATATTTTTTTAATCATAATATTAACTTAGATTGAAATCATAATAATATTTATGATATCATTTATGATTCTTTTATGAATTTATATTACATGTTTATTGACAAATCAATGTTAATGCATCGTTTCGGGTAATAATCATGTAGTTTATTGTTCGTGTTTTGATTTGATGTTATTGATCATATTACATAGAATATAATTTACAAATAACCAAAATGTATAATATTATTTTTATATCATATTTATTAATAATATAAATATATTTAAGTTATATTTATATGAAATAGATTACATCGTTCTTGGTTATGGTAGGTCTTATGTACGCATGAAAGTTATTTCTGTTTTCTAATCGTATAGAGTGTATGTGAATGAGATAAATATGTGTATATATATATGTATCATTACAATAGTATTATTATGTAATATATCTCATAATTATTAATAATATATATTTTTTATAATCATTCTTTCACGGTGAACATATATGATGAGTCTCATCGCGTCGTGGAGATGGAAAATCATACGTATGAACGAGTGACGATATCATTTCCTTAACAGTTAAATTATTTTGAAAAGGATGGTATATTAATAATAATATCATATTCATTATTTATGTCTATTATACTAATCATTATTCCCATCTACGAAAACTAATGTGGAATAAAAATTTACACCACTTCGTGGAGACGATAAGTCGTACGTACGCACGCATGGTGATATTATTATTCGTAGGATTGATAAAATTATGAATATAGTTCACCAATGATTAAGATCTCATTATATTTATGATAAAGTATTTATTAATTTGTTATGTAAACAACACAAAAATAATATGTATTAGAAGAAGAAAACCTTATAATATGGGTTAAAATGATTACCTCTTCTTCTGGTGTTTCATTTTGATTTGAACAAAAAGTCTCCATAGGATGGAACTTTTCACAATGTTAGGCTTATAGGATGAATTGAGGGATGTTTCGAGGAGAAATTGACAAATTTTTTCTTAACCAAAATTCTTTAGAGGTGTGAGTTAAAGAAAATGGTAGGTTCCCTTTTCTAAGGGAGGTTAGGGGAACTTTTGGAAAAAGCTTGAAATATTAATTTTTTATTAAAATATTTTTATTTTATAATAGCTCTAAATTGATTTATTTCAAGGATAATATGGGTATGGATATAAATACTCCAAACTAATAGGTCTTAAACATGTTTAGGTAATAAAATTAAGCTTATCATTTAAATTTAACCCTTTCTAAAAAATTTAACCTCTTACCATGTCATCTTGTATTTTTATACGACATGGATAATATCGTTACTATATAATGAAAAGATGACCTAAAGTAGATAATTTATAAAATTTATATCACTATCCATATTATATGTTAAAAATCATTGTATTTAGGATTTTTATTCCATTTAATAAATTTTTATTTATTTTAAATTCACTTTTTTGTGGGTTTTGACACTATTTAGTAATTGTTTTTTTGTTAAAGTGATAACAACTTGATTACATCCAAAAGTGGAATAAAACCATCTATGATACTTCAATTTCATCCATAAAATTAGTGGATAGCATCAAAATGTTTAAATTAAATTTTTTTTATTTATAAATTATTTTATTTAAATCATTCATTAATGATGTAATCACTTCATCATAAGTGTGTCATAAATAAATATATTTATATAATATCTCAAAATTATAAAAAAAACCATTATTTATTAAATAACTTTACCTTTATAATGACTATTTATTTAAATATATAATAGATATGTATCACTATATTAAAATCGATATAGTAAAAGAAAAATGTTTATGTTATATTCCCATTTTCAATAATTTAAATAATCTAAAATTTCATTTTCACACCCATGTGGCTCCAATTTTCAATAATTATAGCATAAGTATTTTCATGGTTGAGTATATTTCATACAATAGGATTATTACATGTGTTATGGAAGTTTTATATTATTAAAATATATGTTTACCCTTATTTACCTAATTTACCTTTTAACCTTGTTAAATAAAAATAATTACAGAAGTTACTATTCATAATGTACAAAAATAAGAGGTAGATATTTAAAAAATTTGAACCATTTTATTCCAAATATTCAATTCATTTTTCAAATTCAAATCATAGTAGTTGTAGTAATTAATATAAAATTAATTCTCATTGTCAAAACCAAAAATCAGGGTTTTAATAAATAAAAACAATCAAAAGATTGAAATTTTTATATGTACAATTTAAATGTGAAATTTCTTCCAATTACCAAAATTATATTAAATTATTAAAATACAATCTAATTAAAAATTAAAACCTCTCAAATTTAAAACTTAACACTATAATTTTTTTTAAACGGTTTCCAATTAAAATTTACTATTTTTTACAATTCATCAAAATATGAAAGTTATCAGAAAAGAAAAAAAATCATCCAAACTAAAACATTATGTCCCGCTTCTAAATTAATATTTGACTTCGGGTAATTAAATATAGATCAGTGAAAAATATTAAATTTAAAAAATGGTTACCATAAAAATTTAGAAACACTCTGTTTTTTAAAAAAAAATACATCTTTTTTCTAAAAAATTGAATGTTTCCCTATATTTTTTCATAGAAACCCAAAAGATGAATGTTATAATTATATATATAATTCATAATTTGGTAAATAAAATTCATAAACACTTTTTAAAACGCTTTTTTTATAGGTCTTGGTTCACTCGAAATCTGTGTTTCTCGTAGTGCGTGCTATGGAATTATTAAACCGGAAGCATATCATGGATGATTGGGGTGTTACACAACCCATTTATTTTTTCAAATATAATATATAAAATTGATAAAAAAAGATTTACATTTTTTTTTCCATCAAATGGAATATGAAGTAAATTTTTTTGAAAAAAAAAATAATTCTTTTATCTGAAATATTGACTTTATTCTTTTATCATGTTCAATAAAATACATAATATGAAAGTTGATATTATTTAAAATTAAAAATTTTGTTAATAGTATTAAAAATGTATTGTTTATACCCCATTTAATAAAAATATAATAATAATATATCTTTGTTTTGGGAATCTTAGTGTTGCGTTCAATGCAAGTTATCGAGCAAGGTCGCTCATGTGTGTAATGAAAGCCACATCGGTGTTTCATTTAGTGAAATCATTCCTTGGTTTTTCATATAACATAATCCAAACATATTTATATTTCTCACTGAATAAAATTAATAGACAGTGTTGCATGAAAAGAACTATATCCAAAGAATGTAAAATTTTGGGTTACAAAAGCAAAAAAATAGTGTACTGTATACTTAAAGATAGTACGATGTTGCATATAACCAAGAAAATCATAGTGTATCTTAAAAAAGAAGACATCAAAAAATATTAAAAAAAATTTATATCATAAGATTTTGGGTTTTTATAGTCATGATATTTGATTCTTGTTGATCAGTATGAACATACTTTTTGATATTATTTAATTCTCTACATTTTCATTGATGATGTGATATCGAATATCATTTTTTTAGCTCTATAGTGTTTAATAGTATTATTTTTAAGCTTCATAACACTATTATTTTAATTAAAAATTCTACATTGGTTGTTTTGAATCTTCACATATATCTTTTAATTATTTTTTCATCTTCATATGTAGTTTAAATAATTTTTATAATAAAATGTATTCTCCCATAACCATTCTAATATATGTTCTCTGGTATTTCCTACTCATACATCCAATAAATTCTGTTCCATTATAAAATACACCTCGACTTATGGATTTATGGTTTAGTACATGACCATCCAAATTAGTATCTACAAATGATAACAATTCATATTCAATTTTTTCACTAGAGACCGAACCATGATATAGAGTGCCTTCTATGTCCATTAGAATTCCCATTTCAACTACCAGTTCTTTCCCTCTAGGATTTCATTCAAATTTAGCATCCTAGAATTTAACATTGGCTATGACTAGATGATATATTTTCTGTATAAAAATATTTGATCCTACTGTATATGGTGGGGTCCACTAACTTTTCATCCCCAAGTCTCCCTTGATTTTTTTCCAACTATATTTGTCGTTCAAATGGGTTTCAAATAATGAATTGAAAATTTATTCAACAATTCACTGTCATATATAATTTTGTAAATAAAATTATACCTTTGATCGTAACTATCATTAAACCCCATAAATTATATGATCCCTCTAAACTTCAACATTTTAATTTTTGATGTCAAGAGTTTAGAAAAAGCTGTACATAATTTTTTTCTACCAATAGATATTATATCTTCAACATAAACATACACAATAAATAATTCATCCATGGATGTATTAAAATATATTTTTGGATCCAAACATCTAAATGTAAACTCCATTTTCATTTAATATGATCCATGTTATGTGTACCATGAATTTTATACATTCTTTTGATTATACAAGCCCTCCAATATTATATATAGCATATATTCATCCAAAATAATCAATAATTACATTTTTAACTCAATTTGGAGTTCCCCTTTTATAATTTCGTACAATAATTTTTTTCCATACTATTTTGAATGTTTTAAAATTTTATTTGAATCAATGCTACTATGAAAATTTTAATATATTCATGTTAACCTAGATGAGAAAACGATTATTCATAATCCATACCATCAATTAACTTCTGTCCTATATATACTGGTCAAGAATTATTTTTAAATGCATAAACATTTTTATTGATTTTTTTTTGACTACCCATATTTTTTTAATCACATTAGGATGTTTAGGTCTCCCGACATGCACCCACATCTGATTCTGATCAATATAATTTAAATTCTCATCTATGGACCTATCCCAAGATATCTTTTTTATACTTATTCCAAATATTATGTCTCAAATATTGACCATAGATATCATTATGTAAAACCCTTTTTATTGATGTCGATTATGGTATAACCCTATCTCCAATTTTATTTTTTAGATAGAATTCAATCATAATGTTTTTTTCTTATGGTAAAGGAAACCTTCCTTAAATTTTTTCATCCTATAAATAGTATTATAAGTCTTAATCATTTGAATATTTATAACACTCTCATATTTTATGCAATACATTTTCTAGAATCACTTAATTTATACTATATATTGTGTTACACCCATCACGGAGTTGTAACAATCAACAATATACTATTAGTATTATTATTACTACATAAAAATTATAACATAAACATTAAACATTATGGTATTAATAGTAATAGAAACATTTTCGAAATAAAGTATACTGAATTTCAAAAAAAAATTATATATTGATAAAAAAAGTAATTATTTTTTGGTGAAATCGTTATATGTTTCAAAATTAATTTTTCTCAAAAAATATTCTCTATTTCTCTTATTAAAAAATAATAATATTATTTTTGTACATTTGAAAAATGTTATATAGAAATAAACAAATTTATCAAAATATAAAATTCAACATTATCTTCAAGTTGTTATTTGATATTTTTCTGAAAAGTTTAATTTCTTAAGAAATAGTGTGAAATAATGATATTTTTTAGAATTCATTTTTGTTTAACGAATTTACAAGAACCTTATTGTTTTAATGAAATTATAATGGAAAAAATATTTCAGATAAATTATTTATAATCTAATTAATTTAATTTTATGAAATTATATATTCAATTTTGATATAATAATATCTTATAATTCTGAAAAATATATTTTATTGGAATTCCTCTTTTCACCACCTTTGAGGTTTTAATATAAAATTATATCCTTTTACTTCTATGAATTTTATAAATTAAAATTAATTCCAAATTTGGACTCAAAATATTACTATTAGTTATCAATTTCCAAAAAATTCTATTTATTACAAATATTTAATATGTAAAAAACATAATTAACTCAGTTACAGTTAAAATTTGGTATTTCGCGTTATATGAAAATGAGTTAAAATAATCTTACCATACATATAGTATATTTATTTAATAAATTAGATTTAATATGTAGATATAGTTTCTCTAAATTTCCTATTATGTCTTATTTTATTTTAGTCTTAAAATATAAATTACCTACATCTATAAAAATAGGATTGTTTCCCTCGTGAACACTAAAATGATAAATCAGCCGGAAATTAGAGGATAAGGGATTAAATTATGTACAACATGTGATTTATGTGGTATAGATAGGTATCTAACATATATTATATCCAGTAAATTATTATTATTATTTTTCCTTAGGCCTTAAGAGTTACTCCACATTATTGAATAGGCTTAGTTATTTAAAAACATTTCACTCCTCTTAAATTATAAAAGGCTACCTTGTACCCTTAATTCATCAAACCTATTAATCTATTTGGATCAAAAACCATATAGCATATATATAAATAATGCATAGCCACATTTTATATCTTTTTATATTCCCAAAATTTTAAACCTGGAGTCCATAATAAGAGATCCAAAGGAGGTTGTTCTATGTGAATTTAATTGACTTCACTAAGCCCTTTGTTTTTTTAATTCCTCTCATACCACGTTCATTCATATCATAACAATTTTAATGTAATAAAACATATATGTTAAATATACCAGTACTTTAATATATTAATTTAATATTCTATATCAATCTAATTATCTACCAAATGGAAAATAGAACTCTTTATCATCTGAGTGGTTGACAACCACCTCATGCACAAATGTATTTTGTTTTCCATAAAACAATGTTGAATATAATGATGGATTTAATGTTTATATATGATATTTATGAAATATTTAATCTTTTTTAATTTCAATATAAAATATACCTTATTACATTCAAATATGTTGAAAACCAATATTGTGGCTCATGTGTATGTGTGGAAAACCTCCTTTGTGTAGCATTGTGACCTTTATAATTTAATTTTTACATTGAAGTAAATATGGATAGACTTACTGAATATATGTGATAATTATTAAATATATATTCTTTTATAAATCCTATATATTATATATGATTATTTTATACCATCCATCAAAAAATGGGAATAGTGTTCTAGCATATGTGTGGTCTAACGTCTCCAATAACTATTTGATTAATTTTATATCTCTAAATTTTATTTATGACTATATATATACATATAATTAATCTATATTATATATAAATATTTTTTAATATTATTCATATGATAGAACAATGATCAATTAAATTTTACTTAAAATACCAAATCAAATCATACATGAAAAATGATGAAGTTATTACCTTAAATGTGATTTTAAAATTAATTATTAATTAAAGGGCAACAAAATATCATAATAAAATAATATATAGTATGATATAAATGTGTATTATTTTTTCACAAATTTATATTTAACATATATTCTTATATGGGATGTTTGAATGTGTTTTAATAAATTCAAGACTTGAGGTAATGGATTTCTATTATTACATTTATTTTCAAGATACATATAAAATATTCACACATAGTTTCACTTGTGTTGTTTATATACGCTAAATTTGGAAATTTATATTATTACTATTTTTATA
Organism: Viscum album; assembly: GCA_963277665.1. Lineage (NCBI taxonomy): Eukaryota > Viridiplantae > Streptophyta > Magnoliopsida > Santalales > Viscaceae > Viscum > Viscum album. The sequence goes on along the minus strand of OY728147.1, from coordinate 1,348,895,677 downwards.
TTAATGATATTTAATAATTCATTTTATGGTATTATTTAATTGGGATTATGACTCAAAATTTCCCAATGTGGTAATGGATTCTCGTCTCACAATTATTTCTGAGAGGAACATGAAATATTCAGGACTTGTATATTTTTTGTGGGTTATATACATCACATGAATTAATTATATTACGATTAATATGAATATAATATGGATTTACATATCCATATATTTTTCTTTCATTCATGGGGATAACAATTCAAACATTACCAAAATGATAATGGTTTCATGTTACAATCTCATGGTTTATCAATTTTATTTTCAATTATGATTTCAATTATGAAATATTATGATATATCCATCAAAAAACTAATGTATTTTTTTATTCTCTACTTATTTATATATAATATATTCTTCCCATTAATTTTCCTCTATGTTGGTACTCAGTAAACAGAATTTGTTTTAGAAAAATCAATATTAATAATCTCTTAGGTTCAAACACCATTTTTTCAATGTATATATTTTCTATAAATATTCAAATAATGTTTTTACTAATATTTAATGATTTTTTAAATAAACTTTTACCAATTTTTAACTATAAAAAATGTTACAGGTGGATTATTATTTTAATTTTTTGTAACAAGGATCATTTTATTTTTTGCATGAAAATTTAATGGAATTCTCAATTTAACATCTGTTGAAGATATGATATTTTCCCCCATCATGACCACTAAATTATTTAAAAATTAATTTACATGATTCCAACATTTTTATCAGGTAATTTTGTTTAACATATCCAATATTTAAATATTTTATTTGTGTTTTTTTTAAATTGATGGACTCCTCATGTGTTAATCATGTTTTAATGATCACAATTAATATTACTGTTAATTACTTTCAATAATAACTACACATCAAGTTATAATGATAACAGATCTTATGATGTTAGTTAATCTCTTTATTATTTACATGTCTTATGCATGATCACCAATCTCACATATATTATCAAGACTTTATGTTTATGATTCAAGTTCTCTTACTCTCTAATGATTAAACTTAATCCATATTCTTCATATTACTATCTAAGTCCAAATATAGATATTTGTCTATGTATGGAATAACCGTGAAGGACTCACCGTGACTCAGACACTGTGAAGGACTCACCGTGACCCAGACATCGTGAAGGACTCACCGTGACCCAGACACCGTGAAGGACTCACCGTGACCCATACACTATGAAGGACTCACTGTGACAAGGACATACCGTGAAGGTCATTCCGTAAAGCTCATACCATGAAGCTCATACCGTGAAGCTCATACTGTGAACTAGATACCGTGAAGAAGACACCGTTTACATAATCACTATGACACTGTGTCTTAACATTTTGTCAATATTATTTAAATAATGATAATGGTCATATTTGATGTTTTTAATGAAATTAATGTTATTTAATGATATTTTTTGGCATGTCAGGAAACCATATCTCGTATCTATGAAAAGGGAATCATTCCTACTGCCAGAATTAGAGAAATATCAGAAAGATTGAGATGTGGTACATGTGCAAGCAAGAAAGAATAGGTGAAGCAAGAAAAGTGTGACGATACAATAAGAAGAACTTACACACACCCGAGAGAACTGTGCTGAGCAAGAAGAACAATACCGAGAAAGAAAGAGATTTGAAGACTTTCAGATAACTCCTATGAATGCAATCCAATACTACTGAAGAACACATGACAAATCAAGAGATCTTTCTCACTCCTGTATAAGAAAAGCTGAACTAAGACACTCTGTTTTTCAACAGAAAAACCAGAGAAGGACTCATAAGTATTCATGTTGAATACAACGAGTCCAGAGCTTCATTGATAATCACTAGAGCATTCAAAACTCTTATCTATTCCCTCTAAGTGATTTATTTATTAACTATCGAGCACTGTGGTGTACTCTATATATCTTATACACACAATGTCTCATGTACTGAACTAGAGGATATCAAATCCTCACTCCAAAACTCTTAACTTCTGTTTACCCACATCAATTGTGTAATAGGTCCTTATATGGCATGGTCTTTGTTTTGTTTCCCAAGAAGAGTAGTGGTAGGGGTCCCTGTATGGCCTGGATAGTTTTGTAAACTGTTGTTAACCCCGATCTAGGGTGTGGATCAAATTTTAATATATTTTAGAGGACTAAGTCTCAGTTTGAGACTGAACCTTTTGTAATATCTTTTGTGCATCTTTAGATAAGTTCAAAGTATACTACATATATCTTATTTATTCCATTGATGTTACTTTGAAATAAAAAACAATTTTAAAGCTAATTTTATAGTTAAATTAGAATTTTTTTCACTTATTGTAAATCCGTAGGTTAGATTCAAAAGTTTGTTTTATCTTGTGGTTAAATTAATTGGGACCTAATCAATATTTGGGAAGCTAAGTGAACATTTACAATCTGTATAAATTCACTACAGTTTAAATTGTTTTATAAATTGGGGGATATTAAATAGAAAATATTGTAACAGAAATTTTAATTGGAAGTAAATTCACCCCCTCTTGAGTATCCACTCCGAACAACATTTGGTATCAGATGGATTTGTTTTTGATAACGGATTTTTGAAATAATATGTTTTTCAACTCTGATTTTAGTTGCATCTTTAATGATCTTAAATTTATGTTAGTTCTAAATTTTATCTCTTTAAATTATCTTTCAAAATCTAGTTATGGATAATAGACTAGATGTTGCTGCTACTAACAGGCCACCTTTCTTCAATGGTACAAACTATGCTCAGTGGAATCTTAAAATGAAAATTCATTTAGAAAGCAAGGGTTTTGATATCTAGGCTGCTATAGAATCACAATATAAAATTCCATAAACTGAAAGAACAAGTTTGCATTAACCTAAAACGACTTCCTACAATAATAATTGTAAAGCTATGAATGCCCTGTACTGTGCTCTAGGAGATGAAGAGTTTAACAGAATTTCTGCTTGCAAAACTGCTTCTGAAATTTGGGATACTTTGGGTTTTTCTCATGAGGGAAAACCAATGTAAAGGAAATGAGATTAAAGACTTATACTATTAAATATGATAATTTTAAAATGAAGATTGATGAACCTATTTCTGATATGTATGTCAGGTTTAATGAGATAGTAAATACAATGAATTCACTCAGAAAGGTTGTTCCAGCAAAGAAACAAATTATGAGAATCTTGAAATGTTTACCAGACCGATGGAGAGGCACATATGTTTCAATCAGAGAGTCATGTGACATTGATGCTCTACCTGTCAAAAAACTCATTGGTAAGCTTATGATGTATGAGGAAGAACTCAAGGTGAATAAAGATGATGATAATGATCTGAAGAGAAAATCTATGGCTTTCAAAACTACTGCTTCAAAGAGTAAGGACAAAGATGAAGCACAAATACAAACCGACAGTTCAACCAGTGAAAATTCAGACTCTGATAGTGATGCTGAAATGGCTCCGATAGCCATATGTTTTATGAAATTTTATAGGAAGAAGAAATTTTCAGAAAATCAAATTACAAAGGAAAGTATGACAATAAGGTACATTGGAAGAAGGATTGGAAAAAAGCCAGATAAAAGTGATGAAGTTGTTTTCTATGAGTGAAAAAGGAAAGTACACATAAAAGCAGATTGCCCAAAGTTAAAATTCAGGAAGAAATATTATTAAAAGGATAGTAAGTACTAGAAATAAATGAAAGCAACGTGGATTGCTTCAGAAGACATCACAAGTGAATCTAAAATGTCTCATTCTGAAAGAAATCGTGCCAACATGTGTTTCATGACAAACACATCTGAGGAAACCTACTTGAAGAGTTCCCACAAGAAGACATGGTATTTGGACAATGGATGTCCATGAAATATGTCTGGGGATTACTCATGCTTCAAAAGTTTAATAAAGGTTGATGGAGGTCATGTCACATATGGTGATAGTTCAAAAGGGAAGATCATCGGCCTAGGCCAAATTGGTAACACTAATTCAGTTTTAATTTATAATGTTTTATTTGTTGATGGACATAAATATAATCTGTTAATTATTTCTCAATTATGTGATGATGGTTTTAATGTCAAATTTGAAAATAATTCTTATAATATTTTTAATTCTAAAAATTTGTTAGTCTTTTTTTCTCTATGAAATTAAAATGTTTATTCTGTTGATATAAATTCCTTAGCTAAGAAAAATGTTACCTGTTTGAATGATTTTTATAAAGAGTCCTGGTTATGGCATAGAATATTAGGAGACTACAATATACATTCACTTAGAAAATTAACTATGATGAACATAGATAGAGACCTACCTAAACTTGAGTTTCCAAATGACAATTTTTGTAATCCCTTTCAAAAGGGAAATCAACATAATGTTTCTTTTAAATCAAAGAAAGAAGTTTCAACTTCTCAACCTCTTGAGTTGGTTCACGTGGCGTTGTTTGGAACATATAGAGTTTCTAGTTTAAATGGGAAGAACTATGTATATGTCCTATTAGATGACTTTTCTAGATATACTTGGGTATACTTCTTAGCTCACAAAAGTGAAGCTTGTTCGTACTTTGTTAAATACTTCAAATATATAGAAAATCATGGTGGATTTAAGATTAAAACTCTAAGAAGTGATCATGCCTGTGAGTTTGAAACTCATGAATTTGAATCCTATTGCTCACACAATGGCTATAGTCATATCACTTCTGCTCCTAGGACACCTCACCATAATGGTGTAGTAGAAAGAAGAAATAGAACCCTATAAGAAATTGCTAGGACTATGCTTAATGAATATGACCTGCCTATTTACTTTTGGGCTGAAGCTATGAATACGGCTTGTTATATTATTAATAGAGTATTAATTAGACCTGTTCTTAAGAAGACCCCATATGAGTTGTGGAACAATAGAAAACCTAAAGTTAGTTACTTAAGAGTCTTTGGCTGCAATGTTTTTATTATCAATACAAAAGATAATCTTGATAAGTTTTCTTTTAAGAGTGATGAAAGAATCTTTTTAGGATATTCCTTAACCAGGAATTCTTATAGAGTTTTCAAAAAAAACCATGTGTGTGGAAGAATCTGTTCACATCAAATTTGATGAAACTGATCCACATGAGCCTACAACCTCTCTTGAAAATCATGAAGAAGATTTATCTATTCTGGACTTTAATGACAAATCTCAAGAACCTGCTATAAAGACAACTAGTTCTGGACTTAATCCAGAATCTACTACTAATGAACCCGAACCTAGAGAAGAACCTGATGTTTCTATCCCTACATTTACTAGATCAACTAGAATTCTAAAGAATCATCATTTAGATTCTATTGTAGGAAATCTTGATAGAGGGACATAGACTAGAGCTTCTCTTAGAAATCAGGTTGAACATCAAGTATTCTTGTCAAAGCATGAACCTAAAAACATTGATGATGCTATTAACGATGAATTTTGGGTAATTTCTAAGCAAGAAGAACTCAATCAATTTGAATGAAATAAAGTTTGGAATATTGTTGAAAGACCTAAGGAAACATTCACCATAGGCACTAAATTGGTGTTTAGAAATAAAGTAGATGAATCTGGAATCATAGTTAGAAATAAATCTTGGATAGATGCACAAGGATATAGTCAAGAAGAAGGTATTGACTATGTGGAAACTTTTTCTCCAGTATCTAGATTAGAAGCTATTATGATTTTACTTTCATATGCTGCATATCTAAATTTCAAACTATATCAAATGGATGTCAAGAGTGCATTCTTGAATGGATATATTTCTAAGGATATTTTTGTTGAACAACCACCTGGATATTAAAACCCTCATTTTCCAAATCATATTTTCAAATTATCAAAAGATTTATATGGTTTAAAGTAATATCCAAGAGCTTGGTATGATAGATTAAGTACTTTTCTAATTTCTAAAGGTTTTATAAAAGGAATAGACGATCCTACTCTGTTTATAAAACGAATTTCTAAAGATGTTTTTGATGTAAAAATTTATGTAGATGATATTATTTTTGGATCTTCAAAATATACATTATGTTCTGATTTTACTAAAATTATGCAAAATGAATTTGATATGAGTTTAATGGGTGAACATAAATTCTTTCTTGGATTTAAAATATTTCAAAATGATGATGGAATAATTTAAACTCAAAGAAAATATACTAGAGATCTTTTAAAATGTTTTGGATTGAATAACACAAAAAGTCGTGACACTCCAATGAGTACCACCTGTAAGACGGATCTTGATGAGAATGGTAAATCTGTTGATCAAAACTCTTATAGAGGAATGATTGGAAGTTTACTCTACCTGACTACTAGTCATCCTGATATTGTGTTTAGTGTGTGTATGAGTGCTCGTTTTGAAGAAAACCCTAAAGAGTCACATTTAAATACTGTAAAAAGAATTTTCAAATACCTCAAGCATACTCCCAACTTAGGAATGTTCTATCCCAAAGAACAATCATTTGAATTAGTTAGTTATTCTGATGCTGATTTTGCTGGATGTAAGTTAGATAAAAAAATCACCTCTGGAACATATCACATTTTAGGCAAGTCACTAGTATCATGGTGTAGTAAGAAAAAAAATTATGTTGCATTATCTACTGCATAAGCTGAATACCTAGCTGCTGGTAGTTGTTGTGAACAAATTTTGTGGATGAAACACACATTACTATACTATGTATATCAATTCAGACATGTCCCAATAATGTGTGACAACATAAGTGCTATTAATATTTATAAGAATCCTATTTCTCATTCTAGGACAAAACATATTAATGTAAGATATAACATTTTGAGGGATCATTATCAAGAAGGTGATATCCCTTTGGAATTCATTGGTACTAAATATCAACTTGCTGACATATTCACTAAACCATTAAATTCTGAAAGATTATACTACATCATACATGATCTTGGTATGATTAATCATAAGTAAATATCTTACTGATCTTAATGTTTAATACTTTACTGTATTTTACTTTACGGTTTCATACTCACTGTTTCTAAGATACTGCTTTATGCTCACAGTCTCACCGTTAAGACTTTATGCTCACGGTCTGTCTGCTCACTGTCTCACCATAACGACTATCAACTGTCTCACCATGATGACTAGTTTTCATCACACCGTAATTCCTACTCACGGTCTCACCGTAATGATTAATTTTTATTTATATTCCTTTTTTTAACCCATATCGCGGTAATTTTTATTTCACCGCTATTTGATTTCCCGCGTTTTTGTTTTTATGACGTTTGACAATCCCAAATGATAAAACATAAGGGTTTCATTCGATTCCTTACCCGAACTCTCTCCTGAACCTTCTCTTACCTCTCTCCCAATCCTTTAGTGAATGACAAAGATGAAGCGTCCATCTTCACCTTCGTCTGAGAAGCGCCGCTCTAAGAAACAGAAGAGGATACCGAGGATAGCTCCCGAAGGACCTCTAAACCCAAACATGGTATGTCATACTGTTGTACCTGAAAAATATGTTGGCGCTAAATGCTTGGTGTCTAGAAAATATTTAGTTTTGGAAATTTTAAGAGAACACGGTTGGCTTGAATGGTTCTCTGGACAGAATAGTCTGATTTACCCAAGGCTGGTATCTCAATTCTACCAATATGTGAAGTTTTCCTTTGATTTTGGAGAAGGATATATGGTGACATGTTGGATAAATCGTCATAAGTTCTCTTTCTCTTTGAGGTTGTGGGTTGCATGCCTAGGGATTCCACATGAAGGAGTTTGTAAAGATTACTAGAGAGACCCTCCTCCAACAACAGACATCTTTGACCTGGAGAATGCTTTAGAAAGCCTGACTGGAAATGGAACCAAGTGAAGGGCCATAGCTGCTATGTTACATGGGGAGACTAGACTTCTGTTCAAATTGTTTCAGAATTTTATTAGCCCGATAAAAAGAGATTTTTATATGATGAAGTATTAGGATGTGTTCTTGATTCACCTATAGAACAATGTCCATAAGATCAATCTTTGTAAGTATGTTATCATCCATATCTGTGAGCTGATCAAAGTCACTTTTAAATCCACCACCTTGTTTTACTCAAAGATGATACCATCAATTCTAGTTTCCAAAGGGATGGTTGGACCAAATGAAAAAAAGTTAGAGGATTTTGATTTCTGCATATCCATGACTATCATCAGAAGGATGAAGATTAGATGGAACCCCTGGAAGAAGCAGTGGGTTGAGGATAATGATAAACTCTATAAAAAGTTTAATCATGTTGACTATCCAAGAAGTCCTAAGAATCTATCTGATCCTGGTTTGGAACCAGATGTCGTGGCTGAGTTTTCCGAAGAAGAATACGATGAAGTAACTTCTGAAGTATCTTCTAGAGAAGAGGTTGAAATACAAAAAAGGGAAACAACTCCTAATGAAAAAGAGAGGGTCGTTATCCCTGTTGTTATCCCTGCTGAAATACTTTAAGGAGAGGAAGTTTCTGTTAGTTTGAGAGAAGAGGAAGCTCTTGCTTCTAGTGCAGATGTCAATCCAGAAGGTCATCCTAATGCTGTAAGAAAATTGATTTTTACTGATTCAGAACAGCAAGAAAACATAGAGGCATATCCTATTGAAGAGGATCTTTCTGTTGAGAAAGAATCAAGTCTGGAAGCTCAACCAGTGGAACAATCAGTTCTTGAGATAATTCCCTCTACTGAAGAGAGGATAGAAATTGCCTTTCACCTGGAAAGGAAAGAGTTTGCTGAAGAGATTAGGGATGATAAAGTAGATCTTGACCATGTTCCTGAGACTTGAGAATCTGAAAGGGAAGCACAATTTGAGGGGGAGGAACCTCAAAACCTTGAGAATATAGAAGCTGGATCTGCTAAAGCTTCTCCACCTTTTGTCTCATACTCTGTGCTCACCCAATTTATTCCCAATCTTTTATTAGGTGAATGAGTCAAAGAAACTGTCTAAAATAGGAATAGATCTTTCTTCCCTGTTTCAATTGAAGTATGTAGCACATCCAGAACCAAAACCAGAGCCCCAACCTCAATAGGAATCAGAATCTGAGTCTGAAGATGACTCTGAACCTCAACCAGATTCTGAACCACTACCTTTACCTGCACCATTACCTGTGCATCACTACATTGTGACAAAAGATGATCTGAAAATATTTGGCGAAACTCTGTTAGCTAGAGTTGATAAAATTGCCTCCACTAAACCTCGTCCAGTGACTCAGTTAAGTCAAGAAGATGCATCGTTTCTCTGGGAAAATATTATGTTGAATATTCAACCAAGGATGATCCGAGAAATTAAAGATGTCAGAGTTGAGAATAAGCTGTTAAGTTCTAATGTTGAAAATCAAAAAAATATGATAGCAAATTTGTATAATGAGTTATCTTTGAGATCCGAGCATGCTCCTATTTCTTCCCCTGCACCAGCTGCTACTTCTCCTGAGCCATATGATTCCCTCAATGATAGGGAAATTATGTCTCAAGTTCATCCATATATAATTTCTTTTGAGGAAAATATTGGAAAAAGACACACCAAGATGATGGAACGCATGAGAGAGTTTATAGAAAATCTGAATAAGCTTATAGATGAATACACCGGATGCCTACAAAAATTTTGAAACATGTCAAAGTTCTAACCGAAGCTGTCAAGGTTTCATCTGCTTCTGTTCAGACCTCCACATCCTCTTTAGATGATTCTAGGCTGAGATCCATAATCAAGGAAGAACTTCAGTGTGCCTTTAATGGCTTGGATCTATGTTCTTTGACACAAGTGGTAAAGAACATTGATAGAGCATTGGATTTGGTTAGGGGTCATTCTATGATGTCCAATGATTCTCAACAAGAGATCACCAAGAAAATAGATTTGTATCTCACCCGGATTTTCTCTAAAAGTTATATGAAATATCACCTTAGATATCTTGTGGAAAATTTGAGAGTCCCTCCAGTGACTCAAGCTTTTAAAACTCAAGTTCAAGAACTTACTGAGTTCACCAGAATGTTGGAAAAATTTATGGAGAATAAGGATGATTTTGAAAATGCTATGCAATATGGTGGTGAAATCATTACTGATTTCATCAATCATTTGAAGTTGTATCTTCATGTGAAGAGTACTGCTATAGTTCCTCCAGCTACTGCACCCCTTAGACCTAGTCTACCTACCTTAGCCTCAACTGCCATGATAGTTAGCCAAGCTCTTTCTCAGATCCAGCCAGTCATTCTTGACTAACCATAGCCTTGATTTTCTACTACTCCCACTTTAGATCCATCTGTTTTTAAAGGTCTACCCTTACCCTCTTTGTCTACCACATCTATGCCTTCTTCTACTTCAGCACCAGCTCCTGCTGCTGATAAAGTCAAGGAGAAGATGGATCCCTGAAGAGTCTAGGGAATATTTTCATTTTGATGGGATGTCATTTCTTGTTTACTGTTTGTACTTCTCCTGTATGTTCTATTCTGAATCCCTTTTAATGCAAAATGCAGTGTTTCATTTCATTTTCTCTACATTTTGATAATCCCAAAATGGTGAGAAAAACTACATGTATAAAAGGGGGAGAAAACCAAAAAGTGTCAGTACTAATGCTTTTTTCTATTCTAATATGCTAGTTTCATTAATATTATATTTCATTTATATTTTGAACATACTTGATTTGTGATCATCAAAAAGGGGGAGATTGTTGGACTAATCATGTTTTAATCATGTTTTAATGATCACAAATCCTATTACTGTTAATTACTTTCAATAATAACTACACATCATGCTTTAATGATAACAGATCTTATGATGTTAATTACTCTCATTATTATTTACAAGTATTATACATGATCTCAAATCTCACATATATTATCAAGCATTTATGTTTATGATTCAGGTTCTCTTACTCTCTAATGATTAAACTTCATCCATATTCTGCATATTACTGTCTAAGTCCTAATACAAATATTTGTCTATGTATGGACTCACCGTGAAGGACTCACCGTGACGCAGACACCGTGAAGGACTCACCGTGACCCAGACACCATGAAGGACTCACCGTGACCCAGACACCGTGAAGGACTCACCGTGACCTAGACACCGTGAAGGACTCACCATGACATGGACATACCGTGAAGCTCAAACCGTGAAGCTCATACCGTGAAGCTCATACCAAGAACTAGTTACCGTGAAGAAGACACTGTTTCCATAATCACTGTAAAATCGTTTCTTAACTTTTTGTCAATATTATTTAAATAATGCTAATGGTCATATTTGATTTTTTTAATGCAATTAATGTTATTTAATGATAGTTGTTGGCATGTTAGGAAAACCTATCTCATACCTATGAAAAGGGAATCATTCCTACTACCAGAAATAGAGGAATATAGGAAATATTGAGATGCAATACATGTGCAAGAATGAATGAAGAGGTGAAGTGAGAAAAGTGTGAAGATACAACAAGAAGAACATACATACACCCGAGAGCACTGTGCTGAACAAGAAGAACAATCCTGAGCTAGAAAGAGATTTCAAGACATTCAAAGAACTCTCGTGAATGCAATCCAATACTACTGAAGAACATATGATGAATCAAGAGATCTTTCTCACTCCTGTAGAATACAAGCTGAACTACGACACTCTGTTTTTCAACAGAAAAACCAGAGAAGGACTCAGAAGCATTCCTGCTAAATCCAAAAAGTCCAGAGCTGCATTGATAATCACTAGAGCTTTCTAAACTCTTATATGTTCCCTCTAAGTGATTTATTTATTAACATTCGAGCAGTGTGGTGTGCTCTGTATATCTTATACACACACTGTCTATGTACTGAACTGTAAGATACCAAATCCTCACTCTAAAACTCTAAACTCTTGTTTACCCATGTCAACTTTGGATGAGGTCCTTGTGTGGCCTCGTCTTTGTGTTTTTTCCCATGAAGAACAGTGGTAGAGGTCCCTGCGTGGCCTGGACAGTTTTGTAAACTGTTGTTAACCCCGATCAAGGGTGTGGATGAAATTTATATAAATTTGAGAGGACTAAGTCTCGGCTTGAGACTGAACCACTTGTTATATCTGTTGTGCATCTTTAATTATGTTCAGGGTATACTACATATATCTTATTTATTCCACTATTGTTACTTTGAAATACAAAACTATTTTAATGCTACTTTGATAGTTAAATTAGCAATTGTTTATGCTTATTGTAAATCTGTAGGTTAGTTTAAAAAGTTAGTTTGATCTTGTGGTTAAATTAACTGAGACCTAATCAATCTTTGAAAAGCTAAGTGAACATTTAAAATCTGTATAAATTCACTACAGTTTAACTTGTTTTATAATTAGGGTATTTTAAATAGACAATATTGTAACAAAATTTTCAATTGGAACTCAATTCACCCCCCTCTTGACTATCCTCTCCAACCAACAAAAATGGAATGGTTATTTTCTTCAACAAGTTTTCCATGTGATATTTCAAAATCTTTTTTCATCTATGATTAACTCTGTTCATGTTACATAACATTTAGAAGGTATATGATCCAATGATACAATCCCTATTATTTCTATGGATGGGTCATTTATATGATGTAAATATGTTTATGAAACCCATTCCTTCTCCATCGGATATGCTAAGATGGAATGATATAACTTTTATTGACCTTGATTCATTTCCATAGGTTATAAAATTATGAAATATTTATCAAAACCTATAATTTTCATTGGTTTCGATATGATAACATTTTTTCGATCTTATTTCACACAAGTATTTTGTTTCTTATGTGATGGGTGGATTTATTATAAATCTAGGATGGGTTGTTTTATTATAAACATAGTATATGTGATCATTTTATTTCTCTCCAATGAATTGGGTAAATACGAATAAATCATGATTCTAGGATGTTATCCACAGAATTGATTTTATATTCAAAATTTCATGTTTATACCATGTTTAATTTGCATAAGGTTGTTCATTGACAGAGTTTCATGTATATGAGGTATGTGTGGATTTGTTATCATGTCTACAAAGGTATCTGTGGACCAATTTTTATCTCAATATAATTATGGGTGAAACTATATTTCTGTCAATAAGTTTATAATATGTCCTAATTTCATCTGTAGTCTCCAAAAACCAAAATATTAAAGAATTCACTCTTCTTTACAAAATAAACCCACTCAATATCCCATTACTATTCATGAAAAACCATTGGTGCATGACTAAAATCTTCTATAGTCTCTCCATAATCCTCTGAAGGCACCCCAATATCCTTATAATTTTCTCTCAAACCACTCTCAATCCTGGGTGATCACACTTCCAAGTAAGGGATTTATTCATTTCTCATTTTATCCAAATTTTATTAGGTTTTTATACCCTTTTATATTCAATTAAACAGGTTAGGGTATGATTTCTCACCTCATCCATACTTCCATCCTTATGTTTTAATGATGAGAGGCCTCTTTATCTGTCATTAATTCCTTTCATGTACACCAATTACCATGCATAAATTCTGTAAAGAATTTATCCACTCTCATTTAAATTCATGAAATTATTTTTTATTATGCATCTAAATTACATTAAACATGTTGAGATATTATGTTCCACACTTACATTCCATCTCTTGTATATATGGTAATAGACCCCTTTCTCTCTAATAATATCACTTAATGATTTCTATTTGACATTATTATGCCGCAAAAATTTCTTATTCCAAAATCATTGTGTATGTGAATACTAAATCAATTTATCTATGAAGGGTATTCACATTTATGCTCATATACTTATTGATTATAGAGTTTCATGTATATATGACACATTCCTTTATCATGGAATAAATTTTGATGATAAATAATTCCATGTTATATAATCCATGTGGCACACTTATGCATGAAATGAAATGTTTATAAAGGGTGTGCCCTGATAGCGCTCCAATGCATTGGGTAAATATTAGTGTTGTGAAAAATCAAGTGAAATGATGGTTTAATCATGATAATTAAATTGAAATTAGGGTTTACTCTTTTAAATTCATGTGCAATGACGGTTTACACATTATCCATTATAATGAACCTCGGATCGTGATAATATAATGTTAAATGTTTTTGACACAATTATTTATTATGATAGTCATGTGATATCATTCATTTAGGTTCAGGTTTCACCTGTTCTCCATTGAAAAACTATATGTAAATATTTGTAAAACACTAACATTCCAAGATAAATATAATGAAAAATATCTATTATAAAGTGATATATTTGAGTGAATTATAGAGAAATTAGATCCATCAAACATCGCATTATGGAAGCTCAAATTTGACAAAAAGGCCTTGAAAACAATGATCGGTGTGATCTAGTTTTTGATGTATGTCACAAGGTCCCCCTGAAAATTCATCTGTCAAATAAGGTTATGAGAATATATAAGAAATTAATGTTTATCCCTACGTATGTTGGCCCTTTTGATATTTCTAATATAGTAGGGATGTTTTTTTATCACTTGGGGAATCCACTAAAGGACTCTAAATTATATGATGTGTTCCATATAACTCTTATAAGGATGTACACATCTGATCATTCACATGTACTAAACTCTATGGTACTGTTATTCAATACCGATGTTTCCAATGAAGAATAAACTATAGGGATTGTTAATCATATATATAAATTTCTACAAAATAAGACATCTTTCCCTCTCCATGTTAGATGATGAAAGTACCAACATGATGAAGCTATGTGGTCACCACAGGATATGATGATGCCAAATTATCATCATTTTTTGGTATCAAAGGTATTTAATTGTAGTGTTAAAATTTATTATAAGTGGGTAGAATGTAACAACATAATATTAACTAAATATTTTTTTTTCAAATATATTTAATTTCATTAATAGCATACATTACACACCACATCGAGTTTTAACAAACTATTAAGTACTATTAATATATGTATTTAAACATGAATCTTATGACATATCCATTAAACATGCTTGTATGAATAAGAATAACCATATTTGAAAATTTATGTATAATGGTTTTATATGAATAAAATAAATTGATAAAAATTTATTAAATTTTATTAACGGCTTTATATTTCGCAAAAAATGCATTTTTTTATTTATTTATTAAAAATATTAAAAGTTTTTTTCTTTAAAAAATTAAAAACAATTATTATTTTTTAAATAAAAAAATAAAATTTATATTCCTATGATTTTTTGTTATTTTTCTGAAAATATTAAATTTTTATTTAATAGTGAAAAATACTAATTTTTATTAAATACATTACATCATTAAAAGAATTTACAGGAACTATTATATTTATATATGGTTTCAATATAAAAAATTAGTTTAATAATATTTCTATTAATCCAATTTATATTATTGTAATAAATTCTATATTCATTTTTTATATACAAAAACTATAATTTTTTTAAATTTTTTAAATTATTAACCACCTCTTTGATCGCTTCTATGGGTTTAATTTGAAATTAAAGATACCAACATATGTGAAATGAATTTGGGAAAATAGATAAAAATATTTAAATGATAATAATTAATTATATCTAATAAGATGAATGTAATTTTTCATAATAATTAATAGTAAATATAATAAAATATTAATTACCATGGGTAAGTTTAAAACCAAGTTTTATCTCTTACATGCGCATGTGATAAAAATAATTTTTTACACACATTTTTTTGTTTAAAAAATATTATATCTTATTTAGAACTAATGGGTACTAATAATTTAATAAATTTCATTTTAATTTAGTCTACAATGATATATTACTTAGTGAAATAAAATGAAACTAGTTATCGTGGTGAAAACAAAAATCGTAAAACTGTGCAATCATTGAGGCTAATGGAATAAAAAGATAAAAACTATATTTTTTAGAGGTTTTTATTGAAAATATCTTTAATTCACTAAGTTATTTATCAATTTTTGAGGATAATTTCTTGAAAATGACTCATCATTGTTGAATAGTTTTTGTTTTATACAAAAATGTCACTCCTCTTTAATAATTAATGGTTACCTCCTCTACTCTCTTATTTACACATCATGAGCCATTTCATAAAAAAATGAAGAATATCTAAAAAAATCCTTTAACACATTATATTATTATATACATCCCAAAATTAAAACCTTATGGTTCTTAATAAGTGATCCAAATGAGTTTGATCTAAGTGAATTTATATTTCTTCACTAATATCATTCTATTTTACTTCTACTCCAAATACCTTCATTCATGTATTAATAATTTCAATATAATAAGACCCATTTATAACAACTAATAATATGTTTTAATGTTAATTTCATAACTTATATCCATCTTATAATCTGTCATATGGTAAATAATATTGTAGATCGTGTGAATCCTGATTGTTGCCTCGTGAACTTCTGTACTTCATTGACCATGACCACCATTCACAACTGGAGATAATGATTGATTTAAATTATAAATATTATAGTTATGAAATAATTAAACTAAAATTGTACAATACAACATCTACCTTATTAAATTACATTTTATTGGGAAATTATAATGTTTCTCCTGTATACGTGTTGACTATCATCTCCACAAAGAGATGTGATTGATTTTTCATTTTATTTTGACGTAGATGGTAATTAAAATAGATTTAATTAATATATATGAATCTATAAAAAACTATCTGATAAATTTTATATATTATTATCCTTTATTATGTCCCATCTTTTGGGAAAATAGAAAAAGAGTTCATGCGTACGTACGATCTACCATCTCCATTATTGTTGTAATTAAATTTCTATATCAAAATTTAATGGATGAATATAAATATATATATTATGAATTTGTTATATATTTATATCATGGTTTAAATTATTTATATTGTAAAACCATGAGTAAAAAAAATCCAAAAATAACAAACCAAAACATAAATAAATAATGATGTCATTATTATATGAAATATGATTTTAACCATGAATTGATAATAAATTAGTATTAAAATTTCATAAATAAATAATATTTGATTTGATATAAATTATTATTATTTTATAATTGAAAAGTAATAATCTTATTTTAATTATATTGGTGATTTTAATGTGTACAAATAATGTCGATACTTGAGGTAAGGGATTTCTTATCTGCATTTTATTAATCGGAGACATATCAATATTCAACACTCAATTTTTTATGTGGTGAATATATTTACCATTTTAAATTTAATATTCACAATCTCCATATTTTATGGATATTTAATATTTCATTTTATATAATTATATAATGGGGCTTAAAATTTTAATTGTTTCCAAATTGTTAATGTATTTTCATCTCACGTTTTTTTCAAGGAACATATTCCATATTCACAACTTGTTTATTCTGTGTGATGTATACACTACCCATGAATGAAACTCATGACGATTCATATGAAATATATGTGTATTTACTTATCTTTCTGGGGAATTTAAATTCAAACATTATAATTTGTTAATATTTTATTTGAAAATCTCATTATTTATTAGGATGGTTTGTGATTGTACTAATCATGATAAAATATTAGTATCTATCTCTCATAAAACACATATATTTTATTCCAATTAATATTTTCTATATAATTAATGTTTCCATTTAATTTTCATCTCTATATTTACTCAAGAGGCCAAATGAATATTTCTAATAAACATCGA
Source organism: Viscum album (assembly GCA_963277665.1). Classification (NCBI taxonomy): domain Eukaryota; kingdom Viridiplantae; phylum Streptophyta; class Magnoliopsida; order Santalales; family Viscaceae; genus Viscum; species Viscum album. Next base: position 1,348,878,120 of record OY728147.1, on the reverse strand, counting down.
CATTATTTCACCCTCCATTCAAAAATCCTTTTTATTTCACATAAATGTTCTATAAAAATGTTTTAAAGAAATTTTTTTCTATTATCCAATGAATTTCTATATAATGTTTTACCAATGTTACTTTTTTTAAATTTTTTTAAAATTGGAGTCTTATTATAATTTTTTGGATAATTTTCTTTTGAATGTTTACTAAAAATGTTAAAGTAATCTTCTTTTTATTTTTTATGTCATGAACAAAAATTTCTATCATCATTATTGATCCATGATTTAAAGAATACATTACATTATTCTAATGATTTATTTTTATAAAATTTATTCTTTAATATTTTTGAAATTTTTTGATTTTATATATGCATTTTCAAAATATAGTGGTTATTTTATTTTCAAAGTGATCAATGTTTTCCTTCAAAATCATTCTAAATATAAGATGTAATCCATTGATTTTCTTCTGCTTTCTAGGGATATGATCCAATGATTACATCCTTATTATTTCTATTTGTTTTCATGTTTATAATGACATGATGTTCAATAAACATGTTCCATATCCACATGTTATTCAATTCTAAAATGATGAAATGTTTATTGATCCTAATTATTTTACATGGGTTATGTTAACATGAAATTATTATTTAGCTGATTTATTGTCATGGGTTATGGTATGAAAAATTTATTATAATCTTAGGGAAAAAATATTTAATGTCTCTTTCTGATGTTTGGTTCCATTAAAACCCATGGATATATGAGCATGTTATAGATCTCAAATGCATTTGGTAAATATAGATAACTCTTGAGAAAATGATGTTATTTGAGAAAACAATTTAATTTTTAGAATATCATGATTAAATATAGTTTCATGTCCATACAGTTATGTGTGGACATTGTTTCATGCCAATAAGGTATTTTTAGATCTGGTTTAATATCCATATTGTTATATGTGGACCACATTTCATGTTCATAAGGTTATGCATGGATCATGATTCATGTCTATAAATTTCTTCGATTGAATGGTTTCTGGTCCTTAATATATTGAGTAAACATGTTTCTATTTATCGATGTTAACAATGTTAAAAGATGACATTTCCTCAAATTTCAATGTATATGTTCTTCTTTAATTTTATATGTTCATTGATTTTCAATAATATTAATGTCTTGTAAACTACTATGATTTATTTCATGATTCAAAATAATGATCTATATTATCCAAGGAAATGTTTAAAAATGTTAATATTTTATTCTCATTCTCTTACACTCAGGATATGAAAATGTGACCGTTAATATATAATTTCCATAGAATTACTACACATATGAGCCTACACATTCTTATTTTTCCTTTTCCCATGTCATTAAAAATGGTTTTATGTTGGATATGACAATGAAGAATACTAAATGAGGATAATTTTATGAGACAGATTGAATATATTTTTTGAAATTAGATGATTTGGTTTTTGGTCTCTAAATTCACTAGTATTGTATAGTCCTCAATAGTTTATCTGTGAAATGTATTTAATATTCACATAAAGAGTTGTAATATTTATGTATAGAAATCATTAGTCCTTCCAATATCACTTTATAACTTATTAATAAATATGGACCTCATCATATCGTTTACTCAGTTAAAAATTTGATACCCATATTTCCCTTTAGTTTTTTTATTTATAAAATTAATTTCATTTCCCGGAATAAGTGTTCTCATACATTTTTAAAGCATTTTTTATCTTTAATCATTAGTAAGTGGCCAATAAATTTTTATTTTTCATTGGAACCACCATATTTTTAGTGAATATATTTCTTATTACAAATATATATTTTACTAAGAATAAAAAGAAATTTATTCAGTGATTTATTTATTCCATGAAACATATCATAAGGGTTTTATTCCTCTCTAAGGATTAAAAATTATTAATTTATGGTTTTGAAATTCCTTTAGTATCTTACTTAAAATAATTAATTAAAATGACACTATCAATAAGCTATGATTCTTCAATCTTACTCACCATCTTATTTTCCAAATTAAAAATATATTTAATTATTAGAACCTATCCAAGGACAAATCATGTTATAAACCATTATTATTTACATAATTCTATAATTTAATTTATTTAAACTATGTTCAATTATAAGATAAATAATTATTGTATGAAAATATTCATTTTACACACTCATCTCAAACCTCTTCAAGAAATCAACAATATCCCTCATTAAATTTATTAACATGATATAATAGATTATACTATATTAATCAAAAATGATATTAATGTCTCCTTATCAATGAGTTTTTGGTTGACTCATTGGAATATAGATTTTAGAATAGACTAAATTAAGTATGTCTTATTCTATCTTTTTTATTTTTTCGATATGGGTTATATACCATCATAACCCCCCTGAAGTCATCACACAAATATTCCCATACACTCTTCATATTTTGTATATCCACCATAATGAACTTTTTAATACTTTTCCATCCTAAATTGATAAATGTGACAGAGCATCTAATGTGAAAAGGTGTTTTCTTCTTCCAATGTTGTAAAATCCATGTTATCCTTATTGTCCACATGTTATAGGATACCATTGGTTCTCCAACAGTTCATAGGTTAATTTCATATCATACCATTGGTTAAGAATATATTCCAATTAAATTTAATTACAATTATAGGGTCACATCATTCACTCACATTTAAAAATTTAATCAACAATGCATCCACATATATTATATTTTTTTAATTTACTTTATCACATAATACCTTGAACAAGTTAATTCATTTTATCTTTAAACATATATCGTAACAAAAAGTACACCATTACATCAAATATCACTTTGATAATCATTATGATGATTTTATTTCCTATCACATGGGATTAACTCCCACTATTTAGGATGCATGTGTTATTATCATTTTTTTATTTAGTGAAATTTTTTCCAATTTTTATTTTTATATTATCTTTTACATAGATAAATAATCCCAATAGAAATGATACATTAGAAATTATTTCGTCTGTTTCTTAAGAACACCTAACATAACCACATTATTCTTCTTCCTCAATTGTTTAAAATATTTTACCCCATAGATTATCATTTTGTTTCATTGAAATGAATAAAACAAAATTTTATTTAAGATATTATATATAATAATTGATTTATTTCCAAATAATTTTCATAAAATGATATTATTTATATAGAAAATATGGGATTAAATCTTTCATTTGAAAATTTCATCAAAATTCTAGTTTGAACACATTAAAGTACAGTGAAGATTTTTTTTATAAAAATGTCATATTTTTAATTAGGAGGGGAATTATTTAATATTAATATAATATGTGTATGATAAAAAAATGTTGTGAAACACATTGCTTAAATAATATACTTGATCAGAAGAAATTGTCCATAATTTCGAAGATGTAACAAACTCATCTGTATATGAACCCATTTTTTGGGAAATTTCTTCTTCATTTTAAACTATTTTTTTATAAAATACAGACATGGGAAAATTTATTTTATTCCAAAAAACAGAATCCCTCTAAAACTATGTATGGTTGAGATGTTTTAGTGCTCAACAAGTTAGTTCAATTTGGGTTAAATTATTTGGATCAATTTCCATTCACACAGGTGATCTATAATAACCCTATAATATATATTAATCTGTAACTGTAATTTTAATGTATTTTTAATTAGATAAAGGAGTATTAGAGGATTGGTATCATGTTATAATTGGTGAATTTCCATTTCCAAGCACCATTGGGGGAGGGATGATCTCATTCTACGATCCCCTCTATATTGCACTTATCTTCTCATAATTTTTGTAATGCTTGTGTAATATTAGAAAAATAATCATATTATCATGTATTTAGTCTATTTTCTTAAATTTTATTCCACATTAATTCACTAGATGATATATAAATTTTTTGAATAAAAACTATTGGGTTATTCCCATTCTAGGATGTTACATGTGTAAGTGATTTATATGATCTCTAATCTGCCCGTGGAAGAGTAAATTTTCTTAATATTTAGTATAATTCTCATATATTTATATGAATTTTTTGAATCATGTATCTTATTTTAATTAAAATAAATATAATTTATTAAATGGTATTAAATTTCAATATCATTTAAATTATAAACACTTTTCATGCATTGTTGAGTAATGTGTGAATTATTAGACCTCAATCATAATCAGAAAAACATATAAACTTGGGAAAACTTATATAGATCAAATATAATACCTACACTCAGTTCATTAACAAAATTATTATTAGTTTGTAAGCTAATTTACCAATTTTTGTAAGTGATCCCAGAAATTAAAATCATTCTTGGTCACTATGATTCCATGATCTGAGTTTATCTAAAGTTCTAATCACATTAATCTTAGTGATTTTGTCAATTACCTTAGGGTGTATATGTTTTTAAATTACAAATTATATTTTATATTTTTTGTTAAAAGGAAAATTATTAATGAATTTCTTAAGTGTTATATTTAGATTTATTACATATTTTAAATATATTTTTAAAAAAACATATTTTTATTTCATTAAATAAATGAAATTTCAAAAACAAGAAATTTTTTTCCAAAATGATGGATCTTATTTAAAAAACATAGAAAACTCATCAATAAAATAAAAATTTTTCTTAGAAAAAATAATGAAACCATTAATTTGTTTCTCTATGTTTTTATATATTTAAGAATGACCTTGGTCAGCTTCTTTACATCACCTAATTACTATATATTACAAATCTTATGAGAGTTCCCATGATAATTCACTTCAAATTAGATCTATTAATGGGTAGAAAAATATTTTCATTAACTAATTAGATATATATATATATATATATATTAATATTTCTCAATCTTTTTTTATCTTTTTATTATTCCTCCTTTCCCCAATGTTTTTTTTATATTAGATGATCAATTCAAACATCACGTATATATTTTACAGTCTATTTTTATACTCTAAATTTTTGGATGCATTATACAAAAATTGAGTCCAATGATCTATTTCATCCTTACATTTATATTTAAAATATATATAAAGATTTAATTATAAAGTCTCAATCGATGGGAATTTTCAATATTCATCTAGTTAGTAAATTCATTTATTCTCGGAACAATGAAATAGGAAGCACATCTCAATAAATCATAAAACAACATCCATTGGATGAAAATAACTTTAATGAAATTGATAGAAAATTTTAATATTTATTAATATATATTTTTGAATTATAAACAAACTAAAATATCATATACCACTCTCAAATGAGACATTAAAATAAAATCGAAGTTATTTCTCCTAATCCTTAAATTGCGTGCCCTCTTTTAAAATTATTATATCAAGCACCTTAGTGAATTCAATATGGTTTTCTTAGCATTGAAAATTATAAAGGCCCAATAAAACTAAGATAACTAAAATTCATACTTTATAGAACCTCAAAATGTTAGATTTATTATTTATATCCACAATAGGTAGCATGTTGGATTGATATAAAAAAATAAATAGATTATTTTTTTATAGAATTGAGGATAAATACCATTCAAAAGAAGTTTTTATAATTAATTATTGTAGAAGAGGAGTCAATGTATGAGTAGTAAGAGATATTAAATAAGTTATGTTCATGATTCCCACATCCAAAAATTTGTTAGAAACTCTATGTCCTATACTTCTATAATGGCCTTAATCCTATGGATATGATTATTATGAAGACCCTAGAATGAGGAGAATTGGTTGATAAAACACCAATATATAGACTATAATTTAATGAAAATATCATATGGAATATTAAAAAATATGGTGATTGAGGTGGACCACCTCTTAGTGGACTATATAAGGTAAGTCTTTATACTATATAAAACATTTTAATCAATACTAATTTGGATGAATTGAACATTATTTTGAGATATATTAATTTTGTTAAAAAGTAAACCCAACCACTTCTACATGGCCTTCTATTTATTTCAATAAATTATAACGTCCATTTAACTATTTACCACAATTACAAATGATATGGGATTGTGTAGCTATATTACTAGGGATATCAAAATAACAGCAACAACAACTACATCCCTAGAATAATTTTAATCCCCTCGGTCTGACATATAACAAATGATAGAATTATCACCCTTAATTAATTGATTGATATATAAAACATCAAACACCATCATTTCAATAAATATCATTTATCCTTTTCCTTACTTATATATTTTTCAACAACTATTTAATAGATTTTTATCCCAATAATCAAAAATTCAATGATATAATGGTCTATCCCAATAAATGGTATATATTGTTATTGATTTTCATGGGAACCGAATTTTTCTTAATCAAAAGAGTGTTTGGAATATTAAGTTAATATATTTGATGGTGTTAATGATATAAATGATTTAGATTAGGACCACCATCTTTGAACTAGTAAACAAGTACATCAGAAATCTTCCCCCCATACCTTCTCCAAATCCAAAGTGGAATGTTATGGATATAAAACATATGGATGGTAAGAAAAAATTAGTGAATAATATTCCTAACTATACATTAGGATTCATATTAACTCTATAGAATCTCTATTTCAGATTAATAAATGAAAATACATAGGATAATGATATAAGAAATAATAATAATGTTTATTTTTCTCATAAACCAGTTCGATTTCCAAATAGTGTGTTATAAACGAATAATATTTATGAAATGGTGATGAAAAATTAGTTTTTGGATAGGTTCATGCTTGTTGAGATTAGTATCCCAATACATGATGAAATAAACATAATTGTAAGGAATTCCAACTTTTTTAGAGTTGTAAAAATAAATATAAGAGGTATATAGTGAAATTAGTGAAAAAAAAATTAATAGGATTTGTTCTACACTCATCATACCAACCTTCATGAATCCTAAAAAGAGAAAGGGAAATAGATCATACACCATTCCATGAATTATTTTTGAATTTCATTTCTATGATGCTTTATGTGATTTGGTTTCATTTAATAATTTTATTCCTCACTCAATTTTCTCTTCCGTTTAGGCTTGAAATCTGAATCCCATAGGAGAGGTAATGTAATTGAGAAATAGGAAAAATGTACTTTGATGGTTTCCATGATGATTTAATAGTTCAGGTGTGGGATATCATATTTTCTACTCATTATCAATTTATAAATATAGTGGTGTATAATGTATATACTCATTAAATATTAATCCCTGGAAGCCACTTTCTCCCAACATAGAAGGAAATCATACATTTTCACCAGGTTACATATTCTATTAGGCTTGGGGATGGGCTTATAAAATTAAATATGTTTTACTCAATTAAGTACACCTAAAGAAAAACATTATGATCTATTTATCTCCCATTTGAACAATCAATTAATGATTCTAAAATTTTTTGTATTTAATAATTATTAAATTTTAATAATTCATTTCATATATATATTATTAGTATTGGACATGTTTTATTTCGCAAAAAAGTTACATCCTTATATTAAATGATCAAACCACTTTTAGTTATAATTCATTTATAGGTTCTTATTATAATTTTAAAAATACACTTTAACATGGTTAATAAATATGAAGATGTATTTGATAAATTTTTCATATATTTTTATGATATTCACTAGGTATAAATCTTAATTCTCATGATAGATCCATTAATATAATACCCAACCAAAAAAGAACTCAAACCATTTCTGTCAAATTTAAAATATCCATGCATATTGAATTATAAAACACTTTTGGAAATTATTGATAAAATTTTTCTCCATTTATAATGAAAATATAATTTATATATTTTTATGTATAATAATAGAGATATTAGTTGTGCCTTACTAGATGTACCATATATTATTCACACCATTTACAGACATAGTATCCTTTTAGAGGATGGGGATCAACTAGTTATCCAACCACATAAATGGCTTACCCCCACAATATTATATGATATAACAAAAGAGGTGGAAAATTATTTAAAGAATCTATCAGTTGTCTTATCTTTAACGCCCTATGGGTTATCCATGTCTATGTTGTACAAAATATAACCATTAGCATCATCGTAAAAAAAATAAAGTGATTTTTTATTTCTTTTGAGAGTGAATATCATTTACCTAATTTACATAGTTGATAGGAAACTGAATCAATCAACACAGAATGATCATTTCCCCTTTCTATTAATTGTTAAAATTCACGAGATAAATGATGTTTGGACAAAATCTTGTTACTTGTATGATTACTATGGTTATTTTTAAGTTACCATTATATTAGAGGGAAAATGATAAGACAACTTTCAATTTCTAATTCAATTCATTTTGGTATATAATCTTGTTATTTGTAATTTTTAAAAACCCATGGGGATTTTTAGATATTCATGATGAGTAATGATTATGATTTAATTGGATCTTAAATTAATTTATTTAGGGATGACGTCATTATATATAGATCTTCATTTCACTAGTTTCTCCCTTTTATGGGAAAATATTTTTGTTAATGTATTCAAAACAAATTTTACTAAAAATTTTTAAATTATTTATAATGTTATAGAAGGGATTTACCCTAGTTCATGTAGTACTAAATATTGTTGTTCCGGTTAATATATCTAAGGTATACATTATATAATCATATTCATATCTAACAAGTGTGTGTGATATTCAATCATTCCATGGAAATGTGGGTTTTTATAAATGCATCACCAGAGATTTCAAAAAAATCTCACTACCATTATCTTGATTACATCAAAAATATATTGAAATCAATTTTCATGATTCTTAAAAATTATAATTTTATATGCTGAATAAGAGTTTCATGACCCCACTGATCATACATCTCCCACGGTGGGGGAATGAATTCCAGATATTGATGGAGATTCAAACATAATATTTTGATATTTCTTACCATTGACGTTTGATGGACATCCACATGTGATATACTATGATTAAATGGCATCATGTTATGCCTAAACAATCTACACAATAATATAAGAATATTTTCTTTGAATAATTTTTTATTTACATGACTTTGGAACATATCTTTTTATCCCAAAAATAGTTTTTTATAACTACATATCTTTGAGGTACCTCTTGACGAAGACAAAATAAAATCTCGGATATATGCATTACATTATCCTCCTTCCTATGTTTGAAAAAAATCTAATGTATAAGAATTTTTTATAGAACATGGTCGTGGATCAAATGAGTATGATTATTCACACAATATAGGAGAACACCTTAGACCATGTTTCACATCAAGTAACATTTCTCAATGAGAATTTTGTCATACTGTTATGTACATAACCGTGGAATGATAATTTAGTTTACTATCATATAGGCTCTAAAATCCCATAGAATCAAAAGAATCATCTTGTGATATCCCATTACCATCATTCATCTATTTCCATTCACCTTCCTCGTTTTAATAATTAACTGTGTGAATATTAGGACTCCTGAGGATGGAGATCATTTTTGGGTAAAATGACCTAAAGTTAAGGGTTTTATTGTTTTTTATTTAATAGGGTCAACAAAAATTAATAATTTATTATCATTGTTCTTACCATGTAAGGGGAATTCCTGAGATTTTTTGGGGTACTTTTTTATGAATCTAGTTTTCTATTATGATATGGAAGATTGCATGGTGTGTAATGGGTTTACACAGCATGTACATGGTTTTCAAACACAAGACATGAACATGGATCACTAAGTTAATGTAATACCCATAATGTAGTAGTTACACACCACGTAAGTGTTATATATTTGTTTCAAATAAAAATTAAATGGTGTCTTCAACATACTTGAGCATCATAGAATACTTGATATGTATAGGGGTTACACATTGGGTAACTATAGCGAGGTCGATTTTTAAGGATCCACTCTACTGAAATCATATTTCATTTATCCATAGATCTCTTGTCTATCTAACTAGAAGGATTATCCTGTGATTTTTGGAGAAATCATTTTCACCTGATTGACATGTTTGGTGTTGGATCACCAATGTCCTTAGATCACAACTCTCTAGTTGAGTAAGGCACTCAAATTCTTCATTATTTTGATCACATTTGCAATATTCAATTATATAATCAAATCCATTTAACAGCTGTGATGGTTCATATTATTTCTCTATATATCTTTTGATTGATCTTTGTTTTATGGATTTTATTGTCATTGTTTGATTAATTTTTGTTGGAAAATCTCAGTATGGGTGTGGGAAACATATGTTTTGAGGTGGGTGGCTCTATCTCTAGCCTATGTTGGACGAACTATATTTCTTTTATTTTTATTAATTGATTTATAAACAAATTTTACATGAATTGTTAAGTGTACAAATGGATTTTTGATAAAAGGTGGGTTTTACCTAGTTTTGTTATATGAATAAAGGGTACTTTCAAACATTGAAATGATTTTTGAAATGCAGTACATGAGAAAAAATTATTATTTAAGTGACAGCTTTATCATAGTTTAATAACCCAAATAACCATCGTCATGTTTCTCATGTGTATTTAATCTCCTACCTTGGCCAGTTGTTATAGGATCATGTGCATGATATTGTTGGCGGGTTCACTCATAGGGTGTTCCTTTTCTCCATGGGCCTATGTTCTAGGGACTTGTTTTGAAATATTCATTTGTTATTATATAAGAAGACTTCTACTTTTTCTTGCTCAGTTCTTTGGGGTGATTTACCTAATCATTGATTTTCCAATTTTCACTTTTATATGAATGTGTAGTTTTTTGATAAAAGATAATAAATATTATGCTAAAAATTGATATAACTTCCTTTGTTTTGGAATTTTGTCTAAAATATAAATATTTACCATGCATTGATAAATATTATTAAATTATTATCAAGACACGTTTAATTTAAAATGATAATAGATTAGTTATTTTTATAGATAATTATTAGTTAATACCTAGGTGAGACCCTACTGAGCATGCTTCCTAACACCATGTGTACCTCTTCAGTGGTGCATAGACCATTGTATTAATTTAGATATAGTTAATGGAAAGTCTCCAAATTGAAGAAGTATGGTTTCAAGTCAACTATGTTTGGGTAGCTGGAAGTGATATGGGGGGAATTTCTCACCCTATCACATGGTCTATCAGTTCTAGTTTTTTTCCCATTTATGTTTGGAATTGTACATGGGGAATATAGCTTTTCTAAGTTATTTGGCTTTTGGTGTTTTTTTGTTATTACACATATAGTACTTCTGATGATGTGTCTTTTATCTGTATATATGTTCCATAATGTTTCATCATGTTGGGAAAGTCATTCTGTCTAGATGTTGTATGATTCCCAGGGGCTATTCACCGACAAGTTGGAATCGAGATTTTGTTGGAGTTGGTAGTATAGAACCAACTACATTTTACTTTATTCATTAAATAAAAGCCTTATCACATCATGATTGTTCTTCTGCGTGACATGTCATGTGATAATTTCCTAAGGATAGCTGTTTCATTAAAGGGTCGTAGAGGATCCCTGCTATGATGAGAACCTAGAAGTGCCATAACACTGTTATTGAATGTATGTTCTATGGCCGGATGATATTATTTGAGGGACACAAATAATACAGGTCATTAGGGGTGAGGACTCATAATACATTGAGGCAACTTCTCATGGTGTGCTCCCTTGCTAATATCCTGGAGGATATTATGAGAACGAGACCCGCCAGTAGGAAATCCACATTTCATAGTGTCATTGGATGTTCCTATCTGTGGACGTGGGTATTGGTCCTTATACTTTAAGATTATTATTAATGGGTATTACAACTCGCGCACTTAGATGTGTTGACGAAAACTGTGACGACACACTGTTCACAACGAGGTAGGATACGTTGGGTGCGTCACGAGTAATACCGCATTAATAGATAATGTGAGAAAGGATTTGTCCCTTTCGTTCCATAACGGAAGTAGATATCTCAGGCTCTTTGATGGAATTGATATAGCCTAAATAAATCTGTGGCCATGGTAAGGTATGGGAAAGTTCAATTCTGGGAAGTCCATGAAATAATAATCAAGCACATGGGTTGATGGCACTAGCATGCAACCCGCTTGATTGGAGATATCAAGACAAAGGGATTATATTACACGGTAAGCATTCATAGGAGGTGACACGTCATTGTAGTGTTAACTTCTTTTTCTATGGGTGCCTTGGCGTGTTTCTAGACGCTAACCTTGGACTTTAAGAAGGATCAGCCTAATGCCACTGAAAAAGAGGCCTAGAGGGTCACACACTAAGTGTGTCCTTATATCTCAGTTAAATTTTAATTTGACAAATTAAATAAATATTATTCCAGACTGTGGTTTAATAATTATTTAAGGATGTGTGATCACATTTATTTTAGACACTAGTTATTCGAGAGAATATATTGTGGACGAAATAATATATTTATTAGCAAGTAATGAAGTTACATTTATTTAAGAAATAAATAGTCATTACTCAAGGTCTAATAAATGTAGTGTAGAAAAAATGTAAAATAAAAGTACACGCCATGTATATTAAATATACACGCTGTGTAGTTTTATGGAAAACAAGTACACGCCATGTATTAATTATTACACGCCATGTAGTTTTTCCAGTTGGGATTTTGAGGATTTAATATTGTTTTAATAATTGATATTTATTATAATCTGTGTGGGCGCATGTCAAGGAATTAATAATTTAACATGGGGGTTTTCAATAAGAGTTAGTGAAATAAATAAAACACATAACACATTTATTTATTGACATAACTCTATTAACCTCAAACCAGATTATAAATATCCTTGCAACCCCAACATTTTGTAGAGACAATTTTTGTGCACAACGGATTTGGAAATACTCTCAAGCCAAAGAGAGAATTCCCTTTCCACCAAGAATGCCCTCATGTTACGAGAGCAAGATCCTCCACCGGATCAAGGTGGTTGAAGGCGGACATATCAAGTGATGGTTCTTATGCACTAGCACCTGGAGGTCCCTTCGGCGACATCCGAAGATACGTGACGCACATGTGGATCACCACTAGAGTAATCCTACACTTGGATTCTACGACACAACGATGGATCACCGAATCGTGACCGGACACATCAACGAAGAAGAAAATCCAACAAGGTAATTCTTATTCATTAATTAAATTTATTATAATCAACATATGATGATCCTCCTCAATGAATCTGGGACTCTTCTTTTCTTTTCGTTCTTTGTTCTATTCTAAAGATTCGACATTTTATATTGTGACGGATCTCGGATCGAACATTGTTTAAGGTAAAAATTAAAGTTGGGAAAACTGACCAACCCAATTCCGCTGCCCCCAGAACCTACAAGTGGTATCAGAGCGGGTCATATCTTTGATTATAATTATTTAGTTTTTCATTGGTAATTTACGCATTTAATAATTTAGTTATTTCAATTCAATTTTAATCGTTCTAGAAATCTGAATATCGAGATCTAAACCTCCTCCCTCGTTTCTCGTTCACCTCAAAGAAATGAATTTTTCCATTAATTTTGATTAAAATAATATTGAGGAACTCATCCGGAGGAGCCAAATGTTTCTGGACATATAACACCAGAATACACGGCGTGTATTCGGAAATACACGTCGTGTAGTCTAGGTTCAATGCATTGACTGATCCACCAAATCAGGCAATGTATTGGATTCTTTCTAAGAATTTAAGACACCGTGTGTTGACCAGAAAAAGGTGGCACACGGTTTCCGGAATACACGTCGTGTGGTCCAATGAACATGGTGGGTAGTCCCTTCGGGTTAGGGTTGGGTCATGTACTTCGTACACGGCCTGCCCGGATGGAAACCATGTAACGCGGAAACTACACGTTGTGTGTCCCACTGTACACAGCGTGTACTCTGAAAATTTCCAAAGTACATTAACACACCCTGTCCCATGGCGTGTACTTCGGATGGACGGTGAAGAAAAGTACACGCCTTGTAGTCCGAACTACACACCGTGTACTCACCCAAATTACGCATATTTGTTAAAATTTATTATTATATTATACAAACCCTTGAGACGTGTACCATGGTGCAGGCGTAAAGTTGAGGCACAACACGTGATAAGTGTTTCATATATATGTGTTTAATTTAACATCTGCATAATAAATGGGAATTAACCGGGTTACCTCCAAGGTACAAGTTACGTACAAGGATAATTTTAAATGAATTTATTTGTTTAAAATTATGATGGATGATAATATCAAGGAAATTTAGAAAAGGGATTTAAGATAAAAGGATTGATTAATTAATGATAATTAATTGATTTGATCATGATTTATTTTAAACAAGAACGATTAAAGAATTGAATACTAGTTGTATTTATGCTTAAATATCGTTGCATGTATGGATGATCATGAGCTAGACCAAGACCTTTGTATGTGAATGGTTTCTTTTAATTTATTTATTTAAATTAAATTTGTTGTCCTGCAAGCCATCTCTTCATTAATATGTAGGGCCTACGCTCCCAAGGATTCTTTTATGTAAAAACCCCTTTTACCCTTCACCTGCGTGTGAGATAAATGCATATGTAATGGATTGAGCTCCCAAGCTAGTGGAGGCGGCTCAAGTCAGGAGCCAAGGTGAAACCAATCCAAGGAGATAAAAAGGTAGACAGGTGGAAAGCTGTAACCACGAACCCAAAAGGTTCAAGCTGTTTCTCCCCTAGGTCTTGAGTTATTTTATCTACCTCTAGATAAACTAACCAATAGAAAAGCTCATTGTCATATCATTTATTTTATTTCTGTCAGTTGCATGGTTTATTTATTGTGGGTGTGTTGTCACGATCAGACAATTAATGAAATAAATGAGCATGCAAGATGGAACTAAAATAAAACCGGATTATACATAAAGATTATCTTAGACATGGTTAATCACTTAAGTATATCCCACTTAATATTAACAAGCATGTAATCAAAGATAATAAAATCAAAATTTACGTATAAGGATAAAATCCCTCAAAATAAATATTAAGTCGGCATAGCCTTCCATAATCATGGTTAGAATCGAACCATAGTTCAAAGTGCTCGACCAACACTAGTTGGGGTGATTTAAATTATCGGGGAATTATAATTCAAGGTTTTGGTTTGACTTAACTTAGTTCGCATCAAGGGTTGACTGCCACGGCAGGACTTGGTGTGACCAAGAGGAAAAGGTTGAGGAAATCCAAAAAGGATTTCAGGATTGGGGAGTCCACTCATTGGATCAACGAGTTGCGAGTTAATGCAGTTGGCATTTGGAATGCCTACCTAAAACCCTTCAAGTTTTTGACCAACCCTAGTTGGGGTAATGCGAATGGAAATATGGATCCTTGACACTAGAATATTCATGCACCAGAATATTCTGAAGTCAATGGTGAGGGATATTGGATTTCGATAAAATAGTGGGAGACTAATAAGTATTAATTAATTTATTTGTCTCAAATTTTTTAATAAAGTACTAAACCCTTTCTCATCTTAATTTGTAGAGACAGCAAGAAAATGACTTCAAATATATCATTGTGCACCATACTCGAAAAAGAAAACCTTCTCACTAGAACCAATTTCCCAGAGTTGCAGAGGTGTTTATGCGTCGTCCTTCACCACGAAAGGAAATTATATTTACTGGAAGAGCCTATTCCAGTTGCGCCTGGGAAAGAGTCTAGTGATGAGGAATTATCTCTCTACATGAATCACATTGATGATGCCAAAGATGTCCAGTATTTCACGCTATCAACCATGTCTAATGATCACTTGAAGCAACATGAAAACATGGGCGCGTATAGCATGATGTCTCACCTTAAAGATCTCTACCAAGAGAAGGTGAGACAGGAGAGGTATGAGATATCCAATTCGTCGTTTACCACGAATCATGGAGACTATGCGCCGGCTGGGACTCATGTAGTCAAGCTTATTGGCAACACTGAATGCCTGGAAATCATAGGGATTAAATTCCCAGATGAGTTGCATACAGATCTAATCCTTTTATCACTGCCCAATACCTTCTCTAGCTTCATTGTCAACTATAACATGAGCGGCAATGAGAAGAGTCTATCAGAGCTTCTGACCTTGATTCTCCAGGTAGATAAGGACATGGGGCATGACAAACCCGCGGTCCTTATGGTGAACAAGAAAAGGAAGGACAAGGAAAAGGGGCCAAAGACTTATAAACGGTCTGAAGCCCCCGAGCACCGTCCCTCTAAGAAGGGGAAGATCCAGAGGCAGGGAAAGGAATGGGAGGCAGTGTGTTTTGCAAGTGGCAAGTAGGGCCACTGGAAGAGGAACTGCACCCAAAAGCATGGGGACTCTAAAGGTGTGTTTGTTATCGAGTGCAATCTTTCTATTTCTAAAGATTGCATATTAGATACAGCTTGTGGTGCTCACATCTGTATTCAAATGCAGGAACAAAGTAGATTTAGAAAGATCGCCAGATGAGAGGTGGATCTTCGAGCTGCCAATGGCGCAAGGCTGGCTACGTTGGCTATTGGTGACTACCACCTCTCATTGCTGACTGGGATGATTTTGGTTTTACATTATTGTTATTATGTTCCTAGTGTTACCAAGAACATAATTTATGTATCTTGTTTGGATATGGATGGATTTGTTTTCAAATTTGGAAATAAGGGTTATCTCTTTTATGAAAAATGTATGTTATGGTATGGAACATTTAAATAATGGTTTGTATGTATTGAATTACAAAAACCAAGTGTTGGAAATTGATAATGAAACAAACTCACATGACTCATACATCACCCAGTTATGGCATCACCTCCTTGGTCATGTGAACGAGAAGCGTTTGACAAAGCTCTGCCAAGATGGCTATTTAGACTCTACTGAGCTAAAACCACTTGATAGATGTCACACTTGTTTACAAGGAAAAATGACCAAGCCGCCTTTTGGTGGACAAGGTGAAAGGGTCATAGAGCTTCTAGGATTGGTACACACAGATGTGTGTGGACCATTTCCTGTAGAAGCTAGAGGTGGATATTCTTACTTCATTACTTTTACTAATGATTTGAGTAGATATGGGTATGTCTACATAATGAGGTATATGTCAGAGTCCTTAGAAAAATTTAAGGAATTCAATAATGAAGTAGATAATCGGCATGGGAAGAAGATAAAGAAGCTTCAATCGGATCGAGGTGGAGAATATCTGAACCAAGAGTTCATCGATCTTCTACGGGAGTCTGGGATTCTATCTCAGATCACTCCTCCTTATACACCACAGTGGAATGGTGTTAGTGAAAGGAGGAAGCACACCTTGTTGGACATGGTGAGGGTGATGATGAGTCATGCTGATCTTCCATTATCCTTTTGTGGATATACATTACAAACTGCAGCATACACATTAAACCGAGTACCAACTATGGCGGAAAATGGAATTGCATCTGAGTTATGGAATGGAAGGAAACCCACTTTGTCGCACACACGTGTATGGTGATGTGAGGCATTTGTTAAGGCCTTCTCCGGCAACAAACTAGCACCCCGGGGCACAAAGTGTATCTTTAGAGGATATCCCAAGGAAACGAAATGATATTACATATATAACCCTCAAGACATGAAAGTGATTGTCGCCAGACAAGCCGTCCTTCTTGAGAGGGAACACATCCTCAAGAAGGATAGTGGGAGCAAGATTGACATCGATGAAGTTGATGCTCATGATACACAGGAGTTGGTACAGGAACAAGTTCCACAAGTCCCCATGGAAGAAGTTCCAGAAACACAAGTACTATGTTGGAGCTCAAGAGAGGTAAGTGAACCAGAGAGATTTGATTTCCTAGTCACCGAGGATGGTGAATCATTATTGTTGGACAATGATGAACCTCTATCATACAAGGAAGAAGTAGAAATCTTAGAAGCTGCAAGATGGCTAGAAGCTATGAATTTTGAGATAGATTCCATGTATCATAACCATGTTTGGGTTCTGGTCGATGAGCCCGTTGATGTAATGCCTGTTGGATGCAAATGGGTATTCAAAAGAAAGCTGGACATGGAAGGTTAAGTTAGCACCTATAAAGCAAGGCTAGTGGCTAAAGGATTCAGACATCGTCAAGGAATTGACTGTGATGAACCTTCTCACCAGTTTCCATGTTTAAATCCATAATAATAATACTTTCCATAGCATCTTACCATGACTATGAGATTTGGTAGATGGATGTCAAAACAGCATTCCTTAATGGGAACCTTCAGGAAGATGTCTATATGACACAACCAGAAGGGTTTGTGACACCAGGTGAAGCTAAACGGGTTTTCAAGTTGCAGAAATCAAGTTATGGATTGAACCAAGCATCCAGGTCATGGAAAATTCGATTTGATGAGGCCATAAAGTAATTTGGATTCATTAAGAACGAATGTGAACCATGTGTTTATAAGAGGTTTAATGGCAATGTGGTCGTCATCCTAGTGGTATATGTTGATGACATATTTCTTATTGGAAATGACGTACCAGCCTTACAGTTAGTTAAGGGCTGGTTGAACAAGTGTTTCTCCATGAAGGACTTAGGAGAAGAAGCCTACATTATAGGGATCAAGATCATTTGTGATAGATCCAAGATGCTGCTTGGTATAAGTCAGGGTACATATATTGTCTAGATACTAAAGAGATTTAGTATGGAAAAATCCAAGAGGGGATTGGTTCCAGTGTCACTTGGCTTACATCTTTCTATGAAAATGTGTCCCCAGACACAACAAGAGAAAGATAGGATGAGCCAGATCCCATATGCTTCGGCTACAGGATCCATCATGTATGCCATGTTATATACCAGGCTTGATGATGTCTATTCACTGAGAATGGTAGGCAGATATCAAGAAGATCGAGGAGAATAGCATTAGACTGGTGTTAAGACTATACTTAACTATATGAGAAGAACTAAGGATATGTTCCTGGTGTATGGAGGAGACGAGGAGCTTTTCATCAGAGGGTATGCTGATGCTGGTTTTTAAACAGATCAAAATGATCTGAAGTCGCAATCTGGATATGTTTTCTGTCTCAATGGAGGTGCTGTGAGCTGGAAGAGTTCAAAGCAGCCAGTTGTCTCTGATTCTACAGCGGAGTCCGAGTATATTGCGGCTTCTAATGCAGCCAAAGAAGGCGTTTGGATTCAGAACGTTGTCCAGGAGCTTGATGTGGGGCCTAGAAGTAAAGATCCCATTACATTGTTTTGTGATAATACTATAGTGGTGGATCTTGCAAAAGAACCAAGGTCACATCAACGGACAAAGCACATTCTCCGGAAGTATAACCTCTTGAGGGATTTCTATCAAATGGGTTAAGTTGTAATGAGAAGAGTGTCCACGGATGAGAACATGGCGGACCCCATGACTAAAGTCCTATCTAAGCAGAAGCATGAATATCATGTGAGAGCTAGCGGGTTAAAAGTTGTTAGCAGTTGGCTTTAGTCCAAGTGGGAGTCTGTTGGAGTTGGTGGTCTAGAACCAAATACTTTGTACTTTATTCATTAAATAAAATCCTTATCACATCTTGATTGTTCTTTTGCGTGACATGTCATGTGATAATGTCTTAAGGACAACTGTTGCATTAAAGGGTCGTAGCGGATCGCTGCTATGATGAGAACCCGAAAGTGCCATAACATTGTTCTTTAATGTATGTTCTATGGCCGGATGATATTATTTGAGGGACAAAAATAATATAGGTCATTAGGGGTGAGGACTCATAAAACAATGAGGGACATTCTCATGGTGTGCGCCCTTGGTAATATCCAGGAGGATATTATGAGAATGAGACCTGCCAGTAGGAAATCCACATTTCATAGTGTCATTGGATGTTCCTATCAGCAGACGTGTGTATTGGTCCTTAGACTTTAAGATTATTATTAATGGGTATTAAAACTCGCACACTTAGATGTATTGACGAAAACTGTGACGAAACACTATTCGCAGCAAGGTAGGATACGTTGGGTGCTTCACGAGTAATACCGCATTAATAGATAATGCGAGAAAGGATTTGTCCCTTTCGACCCATAATGGAAGTAGATATCTCAGGCCCTTTGATTGAATTGATATATCCTAAATAAATCCATGTCAATGGTAAGGTATGGGCAAGTTCAATTCTGGGAAGTCAAAGAAAGAATAATCAAGCACATGGGTTGATGGCACTAGCATGCAACCCGCTTGATTGGAGATATCGAGACAAAGGGATTATATTACACGGTAAGCGTTCGTAGGAGGTGACATGTCGTTGTGGAATTAACTTCTTTCTCTATGGGTGCCATGGCATGTTGATAGACGCTAACCTTGGACTTTAGGCAGGCCCAGCCTAATGTCACTGAGAAAGAGGCCTAAAGGGTCACACACGAAGTGTGTCCATGTATCTCCGTTAAATATTATTTTAACAAATTAAATAAATATTATTCCTGACTGTGGTTTAATAGTTATTTAAGGATGTGTGATCACATTTGTTTTGACACTAGTTTTCGAGAGAATATATTGTGGACAAAATAATATATTTATTAGAGAGTAATGCAGTTACATTTATTTAAGAAATAAATAGTCATTACTCAAGGTCTAATAATTGTGGTGGAAAAAAATGGCAAATAAAAGTACACGCCGTGTAGTTTTATGGAAAACAAGTACACTCTATGTATTAATTATTACATGCCGTGTAGTTTTTCCAGTTGGGATTTTGAGGATTTAATATTGGTTTAATAAATGATATTTATTATAATCAGCATGGGCACATGTCAAGAAATTAATAATTCAACATGGGGGTTTTAAATAAGAGTTAATGAAATAAATAAAACGTGTAATGCGTTTATTTATTGGCATAACTCTAGTAACCTCAAACCCGATTATAAATATCCTTGCAACCCCAACATTTTGTAGAGCCGTTGTTGTGCACAACGGATTTGGAAATACTCTCAAGCCAAAGAGATAATTCCCTTTCCACCAAGAAAGCCCTCATGTTATGAGAGCAAGATCCTCCACCAGATCAAGGCGGTCGAAGGTGGACATTGCAAGCGAAGGTTCATCTGCTCTAGCACCCGGAGATCCCTTCGGTGATGTCCGGAGATACGTGACAAACGTGTGGGTCACCGCTAGAGGAATCCTACACTTGGATTCTATGACGCAACGACGGATCACCGAAACGTGACCAGACACATCAATGAAGAAAGAATTACAACAAGGTAATTCTTATGCATTAATTAAATTTATAATAATCAACATATGATGATCCTCCTCAAGGATTTCGGGACACTTCTTTTCTTTTCGTTCTTCATTCTATTCTAAATATTCGTTGTTTTATATCGTGACAGATCTCGGATTGAACATTGTTTAATGTTAAAATTAATGTTGGGAAAACCGAACAACGCGCTTCTCTTACTCCCGGAACCTACAGATTTCTATTTGGGTACATGGAAGGTCATTAGGGTAGCTGTTTGAGAGGGTGTTGAAGTAGTTTTGTTATTTTTTTTCACAAGTGTTCTCTATCCTTAGGATTATGTGTCTTATGTTGTTTTCAAATGAGTTTTTTTAGCACATGAGAATTATATTTTATTGAGGGCTTGGCCAGCTCATATTGTGATGAGACCCATGTTAACATGGGATTTGGGAATTGTGTCTTTTCATTCATGTTTTATATTAATAAAATATTTTATGGGGTTTCAAGTTTGAATTGAGATTAATATGATGTCTGATCAATTCATCGGGTTTGGTGTGTTGCATTATACACCCGAGAGGTGTTTTTCACGTACCTCGTGAGGGTGAAGTTGATAGTCTTTATGGAAATATGATTATAGATCAGAATCTGATTGATTCATTCTTGTGGGATGTTTATGATGTTTATTAGAATATACCATATGCTCAGAACACAATTGTTGATGTACAAATAGATGTTGGAGGATATAGGTAATGATTATGAGAAGTTTTTGTGAGAAGACATTGTACATTAATGGTAAAAATAAACATCTAGAGGAGGAGTGCTGGTTGGAAAGGATTGATTTGATCTTAGAATTTTGGGAAACACTTGACATTATCAATGTGTAGTGTGTTGAATTATGACTTGAGGATCCCATCAAGTGATCGTGGGATTCCATTGTACAGACTAATAATCATGTGTGATTAGACTAGAAAGGTTTCCTGACTCTCTTGTGCTATAAATTTATTTTAGATTCAATGTAAATAGATAATCCTATGGATTTCTTCTCTATATAATAAGTAGTCAGTGTAGTGTTGGTATACATTAATTGGTATGTCGGCCAAGTTCATTTTTCAGTAGAGTTGATGAAGAGTGACTATTTTATAGCTTATAACTGCCTGCAAATTTTGCAAGTTCATATAATATCATAGGTATTTATTTTAATGATTTATAAGTATGTGGACATAGTGGATAGGGAAGTGATGGACAAAATGAATATGGAAAGAAATTTTGGTTCTTCTTCTTATTGTCTTCCACTTAGTTATATCATCAAAGTTGTTCCTGGAAAAAAGAGGAAGCGGCATGATCACTGAACGAGTGAAGGATGCAGTTCTCTGTAGCAAGGATCCTGAACACCATGGGTTACATCTAGTCATGTTCCATTAACTTTCTATTAGTGTTGGAAGCTTATACACAGCTGATATTCTTTTCCTACACCATCAATGTTGTATAACCATTATTGGAATTATTGTCATCTACAGTACTTCTTTTAGACGACGTCTACCACTTGAAAATGTCATGGATTATCATTTTGAAAGGATACAGTGGTTAATTCAGATTTTTAAAATACTAAATGGCTCTAGCAATATACATTAGTATTGGGGCTCCATCACACAATATGTTATTTTCTAATGGAGGTAGACACATATCTAGAGACAGTGAGCAGTCCCATCATTATTGTATCCTTAGTAGAAATTTCATTATTTTATATTAATTCTTCCAACTAGTTTATACCTTTCAATTTTATTAATATTCTTAACCATACAATGGAATTCATTTTATTTGTTATGGAATTATTCAAGATATTTGTTAAGAAGAAAGGGAATGTTTTTCTATATTCTTATAATGCAATATCGATAGATGACACAGAGATAGGCTTGTATCTTATTATTCATGATCTAGATTTTTTATGTCACTATTAGGGTGAATTTTAATATTGTTCATCATGATGAGGTTGATTTTAATCATCAACCTGTCACATTTATTACTCCCTATGGTATTTTAAAATGTGCTTCCATGAGAGAGGGATCCATGTTCTTATCATGTTGAAACATCTATCCCAGATCTCAGAAGTTTTTTTCTCCTTTTTTTGTCAAGACCAATGAATTTTCTTCTATCATTCATCATTTGAAATTTTTTTGAGATTTACCTAATGTTTTTCCAAATATTTATTCAATCATCCTCTATATAGGTAGGTAGAGATTGTAATTAATGTCAATCTAGGGAATTAGAAAATTTTTATACCTTCATATAATATGGAACTAGTAGAGCTGAAAGTGATTATGGTTAGTTGGACGATCTGGTCAAAAAGTGTTTTTTCACCATAGTATTTTACCTTGGCCATCCCCATTATTATTTTCTAATATGGTAGATGGATCACACTAATATTTCAAGGGCCATATGAAGTCAAAATGAGAGAAATCTATAAATATGTATCCCATTCTTTTTTTGGATGATTTTTTAAAAAG
This sequence comes from Viscum album, assembly GCA_963277665.1. NCBI lineage: Eukaryota > Viridiplantae > Streptophyta > Magnoliopsida > Santalales > Viscaceae > Viscum > Viscum album. The sequence continues at coordinate 1,348,854,588 of OY728147.1, read as the reverse complement.
TTTAAGTAGAAAAGTTATTTTCAGTTTTTGATCTTCAGTTGGGTTATCATCAGCTAAGAGATTGGAAGTCTAATATATTGAATATGGCATTTAGTAGATGTTATGTCCATTAGAAATGTATTTTAATTTCATTTAGTCTGACTAATTACCCATATTTTTTTATGGATTTGAGGAATTGGTTATTTTATTAATATACTGAAGAATTTTTTATCGTGTTTAAAGATGAAATTTATATCACATGACATAATGAATGACAGTGAGAACCATTTAATTTTGGTTTTTGAAATTCTATGAAGTCCCTATTTATAATAAAATAATTCAAAATTATATTTCTTGATCCAAGTAGTGGTGTTCCATGGCCATGTGATTTTTGAAATTATATTATCAGTTCATCAAGAGAGGGAGAAGGCTATATTGTAAATGTATGGGCCACATAAAGTCATTATGATTCAAGGATTCCTCAGACTTATAGGATATTATCGATGGTATATCATAGACATACATAAGATGGTATCACCCTTGAATACTCTTTTCATGAAAATGCTCCAATACACATGGGATGAAAAGTGACAGCCTTCTTTTAAAGAGATGAAAATACTCCTCACATTGGCACCAATTATGATCTTATCTGATCCTAGTAAGAGATATATCTTTTTCCATGATGCTTCTATTTCTAGTTTGGATTTTTTACTCATGTAGTATGATCATGTTCTATATTACAATTATCATCAAAATATTCCATATTAGAATTATTACTCCACCTGTGATTTAGAGATCATAATAGTTATGTATTTACATAAGTGTTAAAGGCATTATATTTTTGGGAAAAGGTTCATAGAATTTTTGTAATATAATATTTTTATTTATATAATTTCTCAAATAGACTTTAATCTAAAATAACTATTTTGGGTAGAATACCTTCATAATTTTTACATCAATATCTCTTACACCTTGGGTAAGGGGAATGGTGTTTATAGATGCTCTTAGTAAGAATGTTCCCCCACATGCTGTTTTTTATTTTAAGAATGAGTGGAACATGATGGGACAATTATCCATGCTGCATTTGGAATCTTAGGATGATTTTTTAGGAATGGTATTGACCAATGTTAAATTTCCATCACCTCTCACTAAGACTGTTATTAATATTTATAATTATAATGATGAGTTAATTGGAATTCATGGATCCCTATATAGTGGGGAGATCATTTAAGTTGGTAAATTAAATAAGATTGTATACTCTACATTAGGGATTGGTTTGTTGTCCTTGTAAGAGTAATGATATCAGTTCTGTTTGCTTATCATAATTATTTAGGGTCTCTTCTTTTGGACACTATGAAGACATATTATGAATTGATACAGAGATTTTGGTGGCTATTTATGAAGAGTGACATTTTTGATTATGTGTCTTACTGTTACACCATCCAACAGATAAAGGCAGAGCATATAAAACTTTATGTTTTGCTTCAGCCTCTTTTTGTACCTTTTGAAATGGTATGAATTATCAATGGAATTTTTTTGGATACCCACAGTCTCCTGAAGAAAGAAATAAATTCTATTTTGGGATTGATTAGTTTACAGAGTCAAATCATATTGTTAAGATCAAATACCCTAGAAAATTCAAAGATCAAGTTATTCTATATATGCAGTAATTTGTGAGGTTACATGGTGTTCCCTTAGTTTTTAATTCATATAGGGATTTTAGGTTCACATCAAGTTTATTGATTATTGTCAAATAGGCGACGTGGGATCAAGTTAGATTGGGTACATTTTATTATCTATTAATATAAATTCAAATGAATCATTCTATTCATATTCAAAATAATTTTATCTCTTCATATGTCTTGGATTTCGATGAATTTTGTGATTTCCATCTGTGATGGATTGAATTTTTTTATAAATTTTTTTAAAAAAATCAATCAAAATGATTATATACAGGATTTGTATAGTCACCCAATAGAGGCACCTATTTTTTCAGAATATGGTGGAATAGCATATTTGGTGGGACTGTTTTTGGTTCATGAAATGTTTATGAGGATTCAGAAAATACATAAGTATCTATTTATAATGCATAGTCATTAAAAGCCTTATGTGGATTGATGACATTGCCTTTTGGAGTTTCGAATAGGTGACTATGTTTTAATGAATGATTCATTTCAGTTGGGTCCCTATGGGTAGGGGAAATAGGGGTTGTTGGATTTGTCATATTTAAGGCATTTTAAGGTTGTTAATCAGCTTGGGAAGTTTTCTTATTTGTTGGCATTGTTATATTAGTTAATAAGAATTAATGAGGTTTTCAATATATCACTAATCAAGAAATATCCCCATGATCTCTCTCACATTTTTGAGTTGGAATGGATTAAGTTAGAGCCAAACATATCTATTATAAATGAAATTATTGAAATAATAGACACATAATTGAAATTCATGCATGGGAAAAATATTCTAGTGGTAATAGTTTTATAGACGCACATATCTGATTCGGATGATACATATGAGAGCGATTTTTTAACGAGGGTGAAATTGCATCACCTCTGTATCATAATTCATTCTTACACATGATTTCTCAGGGATTGAATGTATTATTGAGGGGATTATTTTAGAATCTCATTACCATATTTTAGGAATTGTCCATCTCCAATATAGTTTTCTTCATTAATTGGATGTTTCTTGGGACTCTCAAGGATGGTGTTCATTTTTTGGGAAAATGAAATAATGCTTGAATATGAATGTTTTTTCTATGTAACCAAGTTCATGTATAAATGTGTTAATTGATTATTGGGGTTCTTACTAAGTAATGTGAATGTTGAAGTCGGTTTTGGTTTTTCTGTAAGAATCTGGGCATTCTTTTGTGTGATGAGAAATTGCTCGACGTGAAAATGGTTTACACGATGTGTAAATGTTCACTCGACATAGGAAATGACAAGGATTAAAGTGTGAATGTAATACATTTTTCTTATGAGATACACTCTATATACAATATAAATATTAGTTTTTAATAAATAGGTGATTGGTTTTTCAAATTAATCAAGCATCCGGGATTAAACGACGTGTAAGGAGGTTAAAAGTTTTGTAACTATTGGTAGTTCATCTATAATGGTTCCTCTCTGCTAAAATTATATTTCATTCATCCGCGTATCCCTTTAATCTCAAACTACACGGCATAAAAAGTTATTTTCTGAGTCTCCATTCACTTTGGATTGATCCATTTAGCATTGGATCACTATTGTGGGTATGATTTACATCTCTAGGTGATTAATATATTCTTTATATTCTTTTCTTCATAATGGTAGGATTGTTGTGTTGCATTATTAGATATATTTATCTATAGTGATTTTTAATTTTTTTCCACACTAGATCTACTATGTGATCTTGGATCTATGGATTTCATTTTCATTTTTGCGTATATTATTATTACTGGATCCAATTAAAAGAAAAACATCACTCATTAATTGAAGTATGTGTTTTTTTCTCTAGCAAGACTCTAATGAATTTTAATTTTTTTGTTTTTATAAATTGATTTATAAATAAATTGAATGTTTACTTTTTCACTATAAATGAATTTGTGATAAATGGTGGGTTATTCATGGTTTTTGGTAAATGGAAAATGGGTATTTCCAAATCATCGATCCATTTTATGAAATGTAGCACATGGAAACCATGGGTATATTGGTGGATGGTTTATCTTAGGTCCATCATCCAATTACCATTTTTATGTTTTCTCATATGGATTTTCTCTACTCCCTAAGCCAATTTTTCGATAAAGATGTTCTTTATATTGTTGGTGGGTTCACTCGTGGGGTTTTCTTCTACTCCTAAGGCTTGTGTTCTATGGTCTAGGTGTGTACAATTCATTTATTGTGGTATGAGTAGTCTACTACCATGACCTGTTGAGTTCCACAGTTTGATTTAGATATTCATAAAATTTTATAATTTTGGATTTAATATGCATGAATAATTTTTTTGATAAATGATACTTGAAATTATACATGAAATTGATATATATTCCTTATTTTTGGTATTTTTTGGGAAAATAGAAATATTTACCATGATTTGATAAATATAGTTTACGGATTATCATTCCAAGCATCATATAAAATGATGGTGCATGACTTATCTATATATTTACTAAATGTGGAAAACCTGGAGGGGAACCTATTGAGCCTGTTATATCACACCATTTATACTTATTTTTTGGTCCATATATTTTGTTTGTATTTCAATTAGAGTAAAGGAAATATCCCACACTGAGGTGGTGGTGTTTTCTTTTCCGCAATATCTGGGTAGATTGTATTGAGATTGTTCGGTTTTTCCTATGTTATCACATGGTGTTGCAATTCTTGTATTTTCTATTGATATTTCAACATGTACATGGATATTTTAGCATCTGAGGGTTGTTTGGTTCCAAATATTTTTTCAGTTGTGAAATATATACCACATATCCAGATAACTCTTCAATTTCTGTATATTTTTCATGTTGTTTATTAATGTTGGGAGAAATAATTCTCTATATTTATTTTTTGATGCCTAGGTGCCAGATTCTAGCATTGAGGGATCAAAAATCCTCATTGGGTGAGTGATGAGTCGATTTAGGTACTAGTTTTAGAGGGTATTTGGGTTGGTTCGTTACCCATCATATTCAAAAATTATTGAGTGAATTTATCTTTTCTATGTAGGATGATTCCAATCATGATAACATGTGTAGATACCATATTATTATGACATGTGTCCTAAATCTCGATATTAAGTTGGTCTCCACTTTCCCATAATCTAAATTTTAGTGGAAAATTTGATCCCCAATGTACTTCTAGAAATTACATACACTATATATTATATTCTATCATAATTTTCCATATTTCCCATGTATTTTGAAATTAATGGTCATGTTTCCAACACACTATGTAAACATTTAGTAGATAGAAGATTCCTCAACAGCCCATATTATTCTATGAATTTATTTATATTTGGTTCATTGATTTTATTATTATGTATCCTATGTCCTTCAATTTATTATGCATGTAAAGTTTTTCATTTTGTAATAAAATAGGTGGATGAAAAGGGAAAAATGATTTATGAGTCATTTACTGTAGTTAATGTTTTTAGGGATGATATTTTTTATAGGATCCATTATCAAAAGATATCATTAGTGACCAGGGTTCACCCATTTGAAACTAATATTTCACCACCTTACATCAAAAATATGGGGTGAAACACAAAACATAGACTCATTGACAAACCCAAATAATTTCAAATTAGAAGTTTAAAATTAATTTTTGAAGTAAATATTGGTCAAAAATCTTTATAACAATAGAAAATCATGATACAATAACATGGATGATGAAATTTTTATTATAAGAAAGTGTAAAATAATCATCCGCATGTACCACTATTATATTTTCTTAGGTAAGCCCTAAAAATTTCCTATAGAGGTTGAGAATCATACATTTTGGATTATAATAAAATACAATGTATATTTTTCCAAATATGAAGATCAAATAAAGATGCAACTTCAAGAGATTATAGAAAACTCGTTAACATCATTCATGAAATCAAGGCAATATAAAGAAAAATAAAAAGCATCACATTACAAAATAATATTGAGGGGGTTTTTTTATTGATATAAAATACATCAATACAGTTCATATCTATTGTTAATGTGTGGTGTGTTTCAATATATATTGTTTAGAAATTATATTGTATCATATATTTTCCCAAATTGATTATTGGAGATAAAAAAATATTCAATGGGAAGAGTATTTATTGTTAATGGGAAATGGTTAGAGAAATTCATTTAAGGTCTTCCAACAAATGTAGTAGATATCATCAAACTACATGATCTGATTAGCACTTAGGAACATTAGGGTATCTCAAGACCTCTGACATGTATGTTATATTTATTATTTAATATTATATATTTCATGCTAATATATCAATTCATTGAGACACATAAAAGAAAATGTAATATTTTAGGTGTGGGGGATGGTACACTATTTTGGATAGGTTAGGTAGTATTTTAATATCTATGTACCGTATTAATTTAAAAAAAAACAGTAAAAAACAATAACAAAAAATAATATAAAGCATTATAAAGAAAATTTAATCATATCAGAATCTTATATCAATATGGAATATATAGAAAATTTATGTTTTATTTTCCAAATATCATTGGTATAATTTTATTCTTCCGAAATATTTATTCATTAATTTTAGTTCTTTATTAATGATATGATTGATCTTATCATTATTGAACAATATATATTATTACACCATTAAATATGTTTTTGGTTCACTGTAAATTATTCTGTATTATTTATCAATAAATCATTACAAAAGACAATGAAATGTGAAATTTTCCCTATTCAATTTAACGTATAATAAATTGAGTTAATTTTTTACAACCTAAAATAATATACTTTTCATTCATTAATATCTCTTATGATCAATTTCAACACTCTACTAAATTGATTTATACATCTGTTATGAATATTTAACAGTTATACACCCACAAGAAATTAAAATAAAGAAAATAATAATAGTAATAAATTAATAAGGGAAGAAATTTACCACATAAGTGTATTTCTAGATCAGGATCATAAGGGTTGACTTTTGTAAATTATTAAGTGAGTGGGATTGGATTTGTTATTGAAAAAGATGAAAAAAATGTTTCATAAAAATTACCTGGTAAGAAGAAAAGTAAAACTTGTTATAAATTTACAATATAAAGAGGGAAATAAAATCATGAAATTATTCACACACATGTATGGAGAATTAATGTATTAATGCACCCATTTTGTATTTTACCCATTTAAGTGTACTTAATCTAATTAGATTTTATTTTGATACAGTTATTTTTAAATTTCATAATATTTAATTCTTGAAATGTTATTATATATTTTTATATTTTTATCAAAGATTAATAAATGTTAATATATATATATATATATCTTATCATAATTCGTTTAGACTAAATGACATGTAAATTTTCAAAGGATTGGAAAATGGTAATTGTGGGTGAGTTGATAAAATAAATTATTCTTATATATTCATTAAAAGTAAATGTTAAATTTTCCCCAAAATTATATTAAATGGGTTTATGTAGGTTAAATATGTGATTTTTTCATCAATTTTAAAATTTTAGGAATATATCAGCATTACCCCTTTAAATTAGACACTAATATTTTTTATATAAATTATTTTCTGTTTTGAATGTAATTGAAAATTTGAAAAAAATTTCTACTCCCCATGGGGTACAAGGAAACTTTTTATTGTTATTATTTTAATATAAATTGTATGGGTTGAAATGTTCCCTAAATTTAAATATGGACACAAATCCTCAGTATAGACCCCACATCATCATTTGGATTTTATGTGCTTATTTTAATCATGGATTTTTTTTGAACATTATAGTGGATATAAAGGATCCAATTCTTAGAAAAGATAAATTCTTGAAGAAAATATGATTTATGGTTTTTGTAGGAAAACAATTCAGTATAATTTGGGATTAAATGTTTTTTTTAATTTACCATTTACACTAGTAAAATATTATATCACTCTCCTACCTACACAATAAAATTATTTGTTTTTATTATTGACTAGTTAACCACGTAATAGTGAATTGGTAGATGTGGGGAAGGGTTTACATTCCATTTCCAAATACAATTGCCGGAGGGAATCTCTCAATCTAGGATCACCTCTATTGTGACCATCTCTTACACTTCTGTGTTTTAATGTTTTTATAATTTTTGTACTATTCTCTAACAATGATCTACTATTTTAATTAGTTTTTATTCCTTTAAATCAATTTTTTGATAAAATTTAGTTATAGAAACATTATTGTGTAATATCCTCTCTAGAACATTTCTCATGAAATATTTTCTGATGAAGAATTATCTATGCATGGAAGAGTATATTTTCTTAGTAATAGATCAAATTAAAACCTCCTTCGTTTATTATTTCAAATGTAGATTCTTATTTAATATTACATTATAATATATTAATTGGGATTTAATTACAAAATAATTTAAAGAATGAACACTTTCTACCCATGTAAGAGTAATGTGAGAATTATGAATATGCAATCATAATATAAAAATCCAAAAAAATGGGATATGTTTTTATAGTACTTTTACATTCCTTAGACTCAATTCATTCACAAATATAGTGTGGATTTGTGACTTAATTAACAATTAAATATAAGTTTCCCCAATAATGAAAATAAAGGTAGGTCATTAATATTTTTAATTTCAAGGTAATCCTCTTGGTTTATCATTGTCATCATAATGGTTATGTCAATTTCATTACTATTTGGATGTTAATAAAATAATGGATCATATTTTATTGAATTTCCATTAAATGGAATAAATATTATTTAATTATCTATGTTGTAGTGTTAGAAAAGTAAAGATATAAAAAAATATTTTATAAAAAACATATTATCATTTAATTTTATAAATTATATTTCAAAAAATATATATTCCTTTAATATACATATTCTTATTTCATCGACATAAACAAATCAGCCAATAATTTTTATAATTATTCTCATTTTCTTTTAGTTTTCAAAATACCTTTATTTTTTTTCTATTAGTAGGTCTTCATGAGAGTAAAATTATAGTCATCCACTCTACTTCACCTAAGAACAAAATATTATAATTAATTTGAGGTCGCTAAATATAGTGACCCTTTGTGACTATCGGTCGAGGAATATCACAGTGATAAAACCCATTTCATATTTTCCTATAATCATATTCATTATGCTTGAAGTTAGAAAATTAATTGGAATATCCATAAAAATAATTTGTTCCTCAGGTTGGAGGGTATGTTTTCATTATTATCTACCTTATTATGAGTATTTCTACCAATATGTAACTCTTCACATCTAGATAATATCATATGGTGTGGAAATAATACATAAAAAACAACACATAATTATAGGAAATATCTTTTCACTTTAAATCATGACCATGTATCCATACTATGTGAAGATCTACAGTTTTTTATTACTCCTTGATTATTGAGGGACCTCTATACCCTTACATTAATTTTTTTTATAGAATACCCTTAATCAGTTTTCTGAAGTCTCAGTATTATATCAAAATAAACTTTTGTACAAATTCATTTTTCCTGGATCATATAATTATTTTCCAACACATTCTACGGATTTCTCGGATATTTCTAATAATTATATATCATAAATTATGTTACCAATATCTCAATATATTGCTCACGTGATTTTATTTTAGATTCAACTAAATTCTTTTATCTCCATTATCCAAACAATCATCAAGGTCATCAATCATAATTTCTTATTCTATAGTTTTTAATTTAAAATCTACAACTTCTTCTGAGATATAATGACAATTTGAATAACATTCCTAATCATTCAAAAGTAATTCAATTTAAACATCATTGTAATCCTAAAATTATAAGGATTTATTTAAGAGATCACAAATATATTTATTTTCCCTTTATTGAATGTCATGCTCTTTTTACTCAAATTCATTTTTATCCATCATTTCTAAATGTCCTTAAATTTAATTTTTATTTCGTCCACCATATTTTTCTATTTCAAAAATTTCCTTCATGAAATCAGTTATATCATATTTAAATTTTATATATACTTCCCAAATTTAAACTTGATCGGTTTTATCTTCCTATCTCATATGTCGTTTTATCAGAAACTTTTTTATAAAATATTTCAATATTTAAGCATTGGTACTAACGGATATGTACTTAATGTTTTTTGTATTTTTTTAACCTCTTAATTATTGATATATAATCAATATAGACACTATGATTAATTTTTTTCAACCATTCCAGATTAGATGTAATAAAAGTTTATCTTACCTTCAAATCTGACAATGCCTCATTTTGTTTCTTTAAACTAGTGATAAAATATCATTATCTAAATAAAAATTTTCCACTCCATCTTTCTGGATGTTAATATTTTTCATGGATTTTGTTTTCACATCCTCATTTATTCAATTGAATTTTCATAATATGTTCAATAAAATATCATAAGCCACTAAAATTCAACGTAACTAATCCATTGATAGCTTAGATATGATTTATTGATCATGTAAATATAATTTTACATTGTATATAGATATAAGACTCTATAAGATAATCTTCAAAACACTCATATATGTTACATCTTTCCCAAATCATTAATTATATTCAACAACCTCAGTTATTTGATTGAAGAAAAACATTTACACTCATAATGATACTTCATCATATAATAAAACATATTATGAAAAAATTAAACTTCACATACTTTTTCTTATTGTAGAATTTATAAATGTTAACTCTCATATTATGTATATATAGTTGTAGTAGTGACACTAACCACCATCATATATATTTTTTTGATTTTGTTACTAAAAATTAATTCTGATATTTTGAATCATGTTGAGTAATTTTCTATCTACATCAGTCATAGATAACTAAAATACATCACTTACATGTACCTCATATACAATATAAAATAAATCTTAAATTCCTAGAGAAAACAACTGATATATCATCATGATATTCCTATTGTTAACATCTATTTTCAAATAATGGAACTGCCTTTGCATAAATATTGTTCTCTATAACAAATAGTTGTTTTAAATTAGACCCGTCATTCAAAATCAGAGATCAAATACAATTTTTTACAACTAGTATTCTAATACACCAATAGGGGGTGAATTAGGATTTTTGTTTCATCATCGAATCCTACAGAATCATTTCATCATATTACAAACCTAATGTATATTATTTTAGTCATTTATTACAAAAAAATCGTTATAAAGAATTTTTTCTATGGGATATGATACTTTTATTTTTTTTAATCCTAGAAGGTATAAAACAAGGGTAATATTTTGACAATATTTTGGCGTACATGAACAAAGTAGTACTCAATGATGTTATAAAAAATGATAAAGAATGACTCATTGTCATTCCTAGGAGAAATTCATTTTCTTTTTTCTTTACGTGTTATGCCAATATAAGGTATTAAAAATTTTATGAAACACATAGGTAACATACAATACTTTTCAAAATTCAGAACATCATAATAACATGGATGTATACTTTTTTCTTATATCATTTTTTGATTCTAGTACTTTAGAGGATATTCCCACATCATAATCACATATATTATTCATATTTATACATACAATACATGTATCTCCCTCTTTTCCCTCAATAATTACAACATTAATTCATCATATAAAATAAATAACCCAAAATATTTCCCAAATTTTCTAGATGTAAACTCTATTAAATCAACATATATAATTATCATGTTTAATTATTTAGTTGATTCATGTTAACTAGTCATTGAATTCATTCCACTTTTTATTTCAAATTACACCCCATGAATTTTTTATTTTATCATTAATAAATTATTTCATAAAGACCACATTTATCAATCTAGAAAAGAATATTTATGAGTATATAACTATATTTTATGTATTTTTTGATCAATTAATATTATATACCATATACTAATGATTAGAGTTGTCACATTTCATCACATTGAGGCATGTTGTGATATATTTCATAATCCAGAGCCACCAAATTCATTCATTTTAATACACTAACAATATTATATAATATTCTCACATAATAATGGAATAATATTGATTATTTAATGATTATATGAACAAAAATATTAAATATAATATGAAATACTCAAAGATGGTTCCTTCAATCTATGTATCAGTCACATATGTTTAAGTGGATAAAAATTTTGAATGCTTTGTAAAGGTGCTTTGAAACAACTACTAATACAAAAGAATATGACATCTATGATTCGTTTATATCCCTTAATTTCAACAAGGTACATGAATAATTTAATTAGATTTAGATTATGAATTATCATTATCATTTCATGATAACAGTTATGTTTCACTACTGACTCTTATGGTTAAGAAAATTTTACTTTACGGTTGCATGAATTTCCTATTTTTCATTAGATTTTTGCCTCTGTAACCCTTAAAAAACCTACAGTTACTCATATTGTTTCCAAATTTATTTCATATTACACGATTCAATGATCCAAGTATAAACCTTATGACTATTGGTATGACCCTTAATATTTTATCAATATTATGAAATTACTTATAAAAACTCTAGTGTAGAGTCTGATGACTCTTAATAAATAACCCTTTACTATAAAACAACTCATGTTCTCATAATCCGCTTCTCTAAAATTTTCCATTTTTTACTCTTACACCATAGAGTCTTATATTTGAGACAGTTACACATTTTCACTGTCAAATTGATAAGTAACATATGTATTGGTAACTCTTCCAATTTGATATAATCACTTTTGGAATATGACAGAAAAGTTATAAAAATAAAAATTAAGAAAAAAAATCAATGATAGAATATATTTTTCCAATAATAAATTGTTAATATTTGTATAGTAGTGATAAACTATGTATGTTGCACATAGTTTTATTCTTTTTATATCCCAGTGGAATTGGGTTTTATCCATGGATGGCCTTGGTTTTAAGGTTTTGTTATACATTTGCTGTACTGATTAATTGATAAGTGATCCCTTGAAACATTCACATTATGGTATGATGTTTCTTCTCTGACCATTACTCACCTTTCTCTAGACCAGCATCATCCGTAAACCTAAGTTGATATTTTTTTAGATATTTTATGGCCTGATATGGCTCTCTTTTCATATCCTGGAATGAATATCCTAAAATATATTTTATAGATATCATAATTTTATTCTATATATAAGGATCAAGTGGTTTCTTCCACCTTATCCATTTCCCATTTCAAGATAGAATCTTTATACGTAGAATATTTATATTATATATAAAATTCATAACGGATACTCTGAAACCCTCATTAATAATCATCACAATAATATTATTGTATATGCTTTCTAGGTTCTCTTAGTACATTTATTATACATAATATAATCTTACAATAATAAGTCATACAATTTCAAAAAATCTATTAAAAATATACATTTCTCTCTTTTTTTGGAAAAAAATTTATATTGATACATATTTAAATAAATAGAAACTAAATTTCATCTAGATCCATGGTCATGTTATATAATTCCTCAACACACATATAATAATACATGATATAAAGAAAATATCAACACATCTCATGTTTACTACAAATATTAAAACAACATGATACAATGAAAAAATCAAACTTTCATTTACCATTAACTTTATTGTAAATTGATCTTCACAATATAAAAGATTGATATATATTTTACGACTACATCTCATTTTATAATCATTTAATCATCCACACCAAATTGAACTGTTAAGATACTAAATATTAATTACGAATTATTCTACTGCTTATAAAAGAGTTTTTAGTAAAAAAATTGACAATTTTTAATAATTTTATTTTTGAAAATACATAATTTTGATTTATTAATGATTCCTAAAGTATTATTATGGATTTATTCTATATAATATTTTAGTTGAATTAATTTTAATTTTATATCATGAATGAATATATACATTTTGGTGTGTGTATGTTTGTGTGTTTGTGTGTTTATGTGAAGGTGATGCTTCGGTTCTATTTATGACTTCTGTTGGTGGGATTACAATTTATTTATGTACTAAGATGAGAACTCACAAAAAAACTGGGCCAAACAGCCCAATGTCAGAACCTAATAAACCAGAATACAATATTTTGGTCATGCTCAGACAGTACGTGAATGAGTGATATATAGGTTACGGTAGTGTATATGTGAGGGAAATTGATGGGATGAATAGGTTCATGTGATGGTTAGAGAGAGGGTAGGCATATATGGGAAATGTGGTTCCATATCCTCTTATAAGTTAGGTGTCCAAAGAAGATTTTTGTGGAAACTAGTTCCATTTTTACATGAATAATTGTTTGATAGATAGATAATATTATTATTATTTATGAACACAATTGGTATTCATATGTAGTATGGATTTACATAGTATCCATTTTTCATTCATTTAATCCAATATCATAATTATGGAAAGTCATTATTCTATGACATAATCACCCAATTCCTTATGATTTCTAAGATACATGAAATAAAAACCAAACAAACATGGTCTATGATGAAATCCATATCTCATAAGCATAATAAATAACCTCATTTTAACATTAATCACTTATAGAAATATATCCATCAAATTTTAAATATATTGATGGTTAGGAAGGATATCATAACAACATTATAAATCCATGCATGGTATATGTAGTTATATTACATCCATGTTTAATGAAGTGAATCTGCCTCAATGGTTTATCATGTGATTGTGCATCAACTATCGATCTAGTGGCTATAATGGAGTGATTGTATGTTCTCATTAATGATCCAATGAATCTTTGGATTATAGTTTAAATAAACTTCATGGTTGATTCATGCGATGTGTATGAGATTAATGTCACATGATTTGTGCCTAATTTTCCCAAACAACTAGTGGAAACTATAAAAAATAATGTGGTACATTTAAGAGTAAAATTTAAGTACTTATCTTTATTTAAAAGTAGTGAAATTTGGAGGCTTTCAAAATATATATGTGGAAATTTTCATGTAAAAGTAGAAACATAGATGTGTGAGGGTTACATTCATAAACATATATAAATATTTTTATATGGTGGTATCAAGGATTAGAAAATATTATGTAATCTTTAATGGATCATTATGGCCTCATTAAAATCATGATTTGGTGGTCGTGTTTTAGGGTGTTTCCATAAATCATTTTACGAATAGAAATTTGCCCATAAATATTTAAATTTTCAACATATTTTAATATGGAAGGAAATATCACTAGTGATTTGAAAACCGTATAATTAGAGTCTGATATTTTAGATAGAGGATGAGTATGATATAGATAAATGGTTTAAATAGTGGATGAATATAATTTTCTTTTATACCTTTTTTTATTAAAATAGAAAACATTATTGACGAATTTCAGCATAAGTAAAAGTAAAAAGCCAAGAAGGAAAATGTCAAACCAGAGCTGGATGGAGTCGAAAGGGCCTAAGGCCGAAAACTGATGGGTCACATTGTTTCGTTCCATTTTGGTAAAGGAGAAGGTGCAAGAAGAGAGGCACTGGCCAAGTGAGATAATTCTTCTATTGATAATTCCAAAAGGCTGGATACCACCATCATTGTGGTTAATAGCATCAATAACGGTAAGGCAGTCAGAATCAATAATAATATCACTCCATCCACAACCCAATGCAACCAACAAACCAGCAAGGATGGCCATGGCCTCAGCAAACACCAGTTCCCAAAAAGCCTGATGTGGATAATATTTTGCAGAAAATATTTAACGTAGATGATTACAGGCCAGAAGGCTGAGGGCAACATGCCGAAACTTTGGGAGATATGTGGCCATATTAATATTAAGAATCCCTTCAATTGGGGGATTCCAATGATAGGGGGGTGAGGATAGATCCTGGCATAAAATGATCATTGTGTCCTTTCCAGCCCTCAATCCATGAAGAAGCCCTTTCAATTTAGAATTCGGGGGGATTGTGATCTTGATGGACAATAGCATCGTCATTCCAGATCCAAATAATCCAGGCTAAAGTGATAAGAGAACTTGAGAGAGCCGAGTAAAGAGAGGAGCCCCAACACGTCAGAAGATCGGGAAGGTCAGAGGCTAATGCAATTGAATCAGTAGAGGTCGGGCCCCATTTACTCCAATATTTCTTAGATCTTAGGCAGTTAATGATGGCGTGCAATGGAGTTTCATTAGTGCTTGGGATGAAAGGGAAAAAATCAGAACATGTATTCTAGAAAGAAGAAGGATCAGAAATCCTAATTATCCTTCAAATAGAAGAGTTCTGATTTCCTCTCAACTAAAGGGGATAATCGAGGTGATTTTCATATCCAACCTATAATGTAGATATTACTGTTTAAGGTGATCAAATTCATATTCACTAGATCCTAGTAAAAAACATGTTATATTTTCATTTTCCATGAATTATAAAAATATTTCTCTTCAATGCAGTGAATGATTGATGGAATAGTGAGGTAGGTGATCTCTGATAGATAGTTTAATGAACTCAAGCCATTATATGGTCAGTGAGCCCATGATAGAGTGAACTGGAATAAATCTAAAAAATAGAGATCATAATAATTTAGGTGTACCAACAAAATATTGGTTGTATTATCCTTGTTATATTATTTCTTGGTGAACCAAGTAAAAAAATGTAAACTTATTCTAATTTTCATTTTCCATGCATTATAAAAATATTTATCTTTAATATATTGAGTGGTGGATGGAATAGCAATGTATGTGATCTCTGATAGATAGTTTAATGAATAGAAACCATTAGATGGGTAGGGATCCCATGATTGAGTGAACTAAACTAAATCTGAAAATAGATATCTCAAGGATTATGGTGAATCAACAAAATATTGTTTCTATTCTCCATGATATATAATTTAGTTGAGGACATGGTAAAAAATATGTGTACATATTCTTACTTGTCCTTATAGATCATGCATCATACTCATAAATGGTTGCAATTAAAATAATAATACAAATTGGTATAAAATGTTTTTTTGGTAATTAGACCAATATAAATACTAAATAGAAAAATAATTGACCCTTATAAATAATTTTCTAACATACAATATGGAATGAAGAAAATTGAAATGTTTTCACATGCTGATTCATACCCCACCCCCTCATATCAAATACTCTTTTTGCCATAAACATTTGTATAAGAACATAAATTTGTAATTTTACTTTATTTATCTGTATTGATTTATTTGATTATTGAAGTTTGTATCTTGGTTTTATCTTCCATTATGGGGTTCCATGTAAAAGGTAATAACATCAATGAATAAGTTGAATTATGGTGGAATTAAATAGTGTACATGTTTTTATGGTTAAATTGAGATTCATTTAGATGATAACAACATCATAAAAAATAATGTTATAGATAAATCAAAATGCAAGATAATTTAATAATCCAATTATGTTGTTGTAATGAGTGAGGAACTTGATATTCCATGTGAATTTAGAACCACTGATGATGTATATAATTCATGGAGTCTAGATGAGGATTTTTTTCACATAAGAGGTGTGGTTTAACATAAGTTTAAAGATGATACCATTAATATTAACTAGAATAACATGTTTAAATAGATTTTGATCTTTGTGTGGTAAATTTACGTAGATAAATTAAAATGCCCAAATAAGAGTGTTTTGGATGTTACTACTAACCTAAGGGAGAGGAATTAATCCTTTATTAAAGAGTTAGAGGATATTTTGATAAAGGAGGAATAACATAAATCTGATTTCAAGTGGAGTGAAATTAACATTGAATAGGTTAGAAATTTGAAATCTAAGAAAGATGTACTCATTAACCATATAATAGAAGTGGTATAATAAAAACCAATTATTTAATAATAAATCTTACTTCTCATTTATTAAATAGTTCAAATGAAGTATAAATTGAATGAGAAATGCGACATGTTTGAAATTTTTTTTAATAATTAGCAGATGACACATTTCAGGGGAATAATCTCACTAAATTGTCAATTGTACACTTTTATCATGTTGTATTAAGATTCAATAATTGGAAGATGAAATTATCTCAGTAAAAAATTGTAGGTTGCAAATGGTAAGCCTATATTTAATGATTATTTTAATTTTTTTAAGACCATTCTACTGATGGTGATGATTAGAAATAGTATAAATACACTTATGTGGAAAAGAATTATAAATTTTATATTTCCCAAAGTCTAGACACTTTGGTTAAAAAATTAATTTTTTATAATGGTACTACATTATGGATTAAGAGTTATACAACCATAAAAAGTATAAATAATATAAAAAACATAAGTGAAACTATAAATTAATCTAAAAAGATAATTACAAGTGGTTATAATCATATAATAAAAACTCATTGAATTTATAGAAATATGTGATAATTATTTGGGGTGAATGGTGATATTTAATATTTAGTTTGTATTTATCATGATTTTCTGATTAAAATAAAATTTATATAAGGAACTCAGACACAAAATCCATGGTGTGGTTATAATTCAAATATTTCATATCATAGTAACCATGCCTCCAGCGAACATGTTTTAGTATTTACATTGAAATTAATGGAGGATGGTATATGGATCATAATGATAAATATTTTCCAATTAAAAAATTACACCATTTATATGGAAGACACATATATAGAAATTGGTTAGACAAGAATATCCAAAACATGTTCTAGCATCATAACTAATAGATAGTCAAGAAGAGATATTGAAATTTTGAGAATACTATACATGATAAATAACAAGAAAGTTTTATATGGATGAGGAAAACTAAATTAAGAAAAATATTGGGGAATATAATTATTTTGTTTTAGGAAATAGTAAATAAAAATTATTTTTATAGAAATAAATAATTTAAAATATTTTAAGGAATTATCTTTGGTACAGAATTTCAAAAAAGAATAAAAGGTTGTAAATTTTTTTTTTGAAGAGAACAATACAAAAGTGTTGCGAAAATATTTGTACTATATTTAAATAGTTAGATACCAAGAATTGGATATCAATGTACAAGGTAATGGGCATGTGGTGGTCTTGGTGAATCACCAACCTCTTGAAGTATTAGAATACTGAAGGTTACCATATTCCACACTATTAAAAATATTATAACTTGTTTAAATATTTGTGAGACTTAGAGAGAAACACAATAAATGGAGTAAGTGTACTCAAAAGAACATTAAATATTGTTCATATAATATATGATGTTTTTCTGAAAATTGAAAATAAAAAGTGGGGATTTAGGTCTTGTAGGATCATATTCAAATAATATATAAAGATGTAGGCATAGGTGAAGATACTAAATTATTTTTATAAACAAAAAACAAACTATTTGTGTTAAATATGTTCTATAAGACCCAAATGGTGTAAAAATCTATTTCATACTGAATTTTTTAGTAATTAAGGGTTTTTCAATTTGTGTGGTTAGTAGAATAAGTTCAATAAAAAGTATAATGATACAATTTTACCAAAAAAATGCATCATGGGTATAATAATCCATATTATAATATATTTTTTAGATATTTATATTATAATGGGCATTAATTAGTCGTGATGAAGTTGTTTTATCTCTCAATAACTAGTTTCCACCAAAATGAATAATAACAGAGATGCATAAGGATAAAAAATGAGAAAATAGGGTTGAAATTCAAAATATTTCCCAATATCATTAATTATTGAAGGAACCCGAGAGATGTTAGAGAAAATATTAGATAAATAGATTTATATTGTTGTTTTTAACATGTTCAATAACTAATGGTACAAATATAACATCAATTACACTTTGATAATTTAAACATTTATTATAACATGTTTGGTGAGAATTTGGATTGCAATATGTATTGAAAAAATGGTATGTAAATTCTCTAATGAAATTATTAGACCTAGTGAGTAAAAGAGATATCCCTATAGTTATTATATAAGATAATGGTTTCATACCCTAGGAAATTTCACATTGAGATTAGGTAATTTCCTCTCATTTTATATCCTATGAATTAGTTTTTCTCGTTATATTTCTTGTGATATATATGTATCTATTTTTTTAGAATGTTTTAATATATTGAAAAGTGATAAATCTATTTTATTAGTGAGTTATATATGTAAAATCATTTAATATTAACTGATTAGAAATTTATATTCAAGGAATATGTTGATGTTTTGTGTATTTTTATGTTTAATTGTAATATGTAGAAATACTTATGAAAATGTAAAAATTAAAGAAAAGGGATCTTTTTGATGATTTGTGAATCATTAAGGAACAAAAATAGAAAATAACAAATAATTTAAGGTCCATGATTGATTAAAATGATAAAAAAAGATGGTTTATGAAGAAAAAATTGAATAAGTAGGATAAAACAGAGGTTTTAGCACTAGAAGTAGATGATATATTTATTGTAACTTATATATGATGGGTAAATGTAGAAGGCATAAACCATTTATTAGTTGTTAGAAGGGAAAAAAGCATTGTGTGAAGGCATCCTATATCACACAATGACACATATGTCTCATGAAGTGATACATAAAATATTTTCCCACAAATCATTTCACATTGTGAAACATGACGTGATCATTTCACAGAACAAAAATTACACATCATGCATCATTACGCGATGCATAAGTGTTATAAGTAATAGAAAAAATTTTGATTTATACTTTATATTGGGTAATATATTTATCCCTAATGACCCAAATTACCATTAAAGAATAAATTTGACTCATGAATCCCATTGAAGAAATTTTTTTACGATAAATATTGGTTCAATGAAAAATATTATTCATTCTATTCAAAGATTGAGGTTCGACCATCAGGAGGATACCCTAGGGTTCCAACCCCAAATTCTTTGTAGATAGTTTTTTGTCTATATTTTTCTTTTCACTATTTGATTTAATGTTGAAGATTTAAACATTAATTCCAATATATTTCATTTATTATTTTTCCTTATCATTCAATCTTGAAACGACCAGAATCTGGAGCCCCTCCACTGGCACCCCGTACCCGGTTCGCCACATGACCTCAAGCGCGTTTCCCAAATTCCAGAGGCTGCCGACTAGCAGTGAGGGCCTTGGTGAGTCGGTGGGGAAACAATGCCCTCATTCCTTAAGGTATACAGTGGAAGAACAATAGTCAATAGCAGAAGAAGTAGCAATATGTAATAACTGAAACCAGACAATGGAAGCAATTAATACCTATAGAAATGATGATAATGATGCAGCAGGTACAAGTATCTAAGGAAAATAGCAAACACAATAACATGCTGAAATACAACTGAAACCAAGTGAAAAATAAAAACAAAGTAAACTCCTCGGCATCGCAAGCCATGGTCCGGTCCCATGCTGTCTACCTCCAGTGCAATCAAGAACTTAAAGTAGAAGGGCGCTTTTCCTTATCTATACCTGTAGCAACATAGTCTGTTTGGGCCCAAAAACATGGCCCAAACATGGTGTGAGATACAATCCCAGTAAGAAATCACCCAAAAATCGGTGCCTAACATTCAATGAATACATGAAAGTAAAGTACCGAAAGCAGTAAATAGAAAATCACACAGTAGATACAATCCATATTTCTAACAAGTAAAGTACACAAGTAAGCAGCCAACAACAATAAGGGAAACAGGTAACCCTCTGGGTAGTTCTCACAGACTAACCCCTATGGTTCAACCTACATGTTCTAGCAACCCTCTATGAGGAACACGTAGTCTCACCCCTATGGTTCAGCTATGTAATTAATAGACTCTTTGGGGAAGCACTAACCGTCAATTCCTCCTATAGTCTCGTATTGTTCTAAAGGCTCTCTTGGGAAGCACTCAACGTCTATTCCCCCTGTGGCCCACGTCGAGGAACTACAGACTCTCTGAGAAATCACTCAACGTCAATTCCCCATATGGTCTCGCATCATATTTAAAGACACTCTGAAGAAGCCCTTACATCAATTCTCCCTTTGGTCTACTACTCTAGGTTCTCATAGTCTTGAGTGAAACTAAACATGATCAGTGCACGGATATCGTCCAAGTAAACCTCAAGAACTACTTGGCTATCAATCTAGGGCTCAACAGCATAACATCTCAATAGTCCACTATCCTACAACTAGGCATGGCAACTGGAAAATACCAAACAGGTAGTACAAGCATAGTAAACATCCAAAGTACAGTAAAGCTACCATAATAACAGGAAAAACATCTACTCTTGCAGACATTACAATAAGGGAAAAATCGGAACATGCAATTCCCCATTCAAGGGAATTGGTGGTAATTTCACATAATATTCAACGAATTCCTACAGAAAGGCACAAACCACCTACCTCAATCTCAGGAGATTGATTTGCGTGAACCTCGATGACATATTCCCCTTAGAACGATGAAGATCTGATAAAATTCACAGTTTAATCAACCCACGATAACATGGAAACGAGGAGAAATCAAGATACAAGGCTAAAACAAAATGGACAACTCACTGTTGCGCTTCCAACGCAATCAACGGTGGATAGAAAGGAGGTCGGACGGAGGCACTGCAGCTCGAGTATGAAACATGGTTGTACGACGCTCTCGGATGGATGGTTCATAATGAGGGATACGCTTCTGTGTGTCCGGCTCAACCCCGGTCCATTTAATGAAAAAAAAAAGAAAATACACTGCATATACTTCTTTAGTACATGGCGTGTACTGTAGTTTACCATACCCCGCTTTAACCACCCTCTGCCTCACCCTTACACTCCATGTGTGTGGCCCGGACACGGCCAGCACACGGCTTCGAGCTGGAGAAGGGTACACTGTGTGTACTCAGAATGTACATGGCGTGTACGGAAAAATTTCCAGAAAGTTCATTTTTCTCAAAAACTCAAGAAAAATGAAAGGAGTACCTGAAAAGAAGATCCGGGTTCTTACAAACTTCCCCCCTTAAAGAAATTTATCCCTAAATTTTCCTAACGAGGCGGAGAAGAAGAAACCTCGAACAGCTCCGGCCACTGCAATCGTACATCGGTCTCCCTCTCCCAGGTCTTGTCTTGTACTCGTCTATGCTTCCATAGAACCCGTACTAGACGAACAGACCACCCACGGAGAACCTTTGTACTATGATCATCAATCCGGATAGGATGCTCCTCAAACGACGCATTCGCTTCATGCTCAACTACCTTCGGCTGAAAGACATGTGATGGGTCTGAAATGTACCGTCAGAGCTGAGATATGTGGAAGACATCGTGCATGGCCAGATACCTCTGAGGCAGCTGCAACTGATAGGTGACCGAACCAACTCTCTGCAAGACCTCAAACAGCCCAACGTACAGTGGTGACAGCTTAACTTGTCTCCTAATCCTCTTGTGTCCCAACCTCGGTACGACACGCATGAAAACCTGATCTCTGACCTCATACTCCAGAGGTCATCTCCGTTGATCAGCATAAGACTTATTTCAAGACTGTGTTGTAGCCATCCTCTTCGGAATTAGCTCTATCTACTCTGAGGTCTGCTGAACAAAAAGAGGTCCCCGCAAAGCTTCCTATCCTACCTTCATCCATCATAAGGGAGATCGGCATGGCCTACCGTACAAATCCTCATATGGAGCCATTTGAATAGTTTCTTGGAACTGTTGTTGTAGGTGAACTCCACCAAAGGGATATGCTTCTCCCAAGAACCACCAATGTCTCGGATGCTATCTAGGAGCATATCCTCAAGCACCTGGATAGTGCACTCGGATTGGCCATCGGTCTGGGGATGGTATACTATACTCAAAAGTACCTTTGTAACCAAGGCCTTCTGAACTCCCTGCCAGAACCGAGAGGTAAAGCGCACATCCCTATCTGAAACAATGGAGTGTGGAACTCCATGCAGACGAATGATCTCTGGGCTATATAGTCATCCAAGATCATCGACACTAAATGTCTTCTTGATTGGAAAGATGTGAAAAACCTTCGTAATCCTGTCGAAGACAACCCAAATAGCATCGTTCCCTCCTGGAGACCTCGGCAATCCGGTCACGCAGTCCATCACGACGTAATTCCACTTCTACTACAGAATGGGTAGCTGCTGTAAAAGGCCAGCTAGTCGCTGATTCCCTGCCATCACCTGCTGAAAAGTTGAACATCTCATAACGAAACCAGCAACATCCATTTTCATACCTGGCCACCAGTATTGGTGATGAAGGTCTCAATACATCATGGTGACACCAGGATGAACTACCCAAACTACGAAATGAAAATCCCGCATCATCTCCCCGCGTATGTCTTCTGGAACACATACGCATCCCTGGAAATGCAAGATCTAATCCTCTCCCAGTGTCCATCAAGAAGAGGGTCCTCCCCTGACACGCTCCCGCATAGGACTAAGACTTCTGAGTCTGATAGTTGCCTCATCAGTACCCAATCGAGAAGTGTAGAGGTAACAGCTACAAAAGAAAGGTAAGTCTCTCCCTGTCTGTCGTGAAGCTCCAGATGCATCTCATATAACATAGATATCAGCTTCCACTCACTGATGGCCTCCTGAACTGCTTGAATCTGAGTTCTCATGCTCAATGCATCAGCCACTGCGTTTCCCTTTCCCAACGTATAAGTGAGCATGAAGTCAAAAGACTGTAGATACTCAACCCACTTGTGCTGCCTCAGATTCAGATCACGCTGAGTAAAGATATACTTCAGACTCTTGTGGTCTGTGAAGAACACAATGTGATATCCCAGAAGACAGTGTCTCCAACAGCGTGAGGTATGAACAACAACTGCCAACTCCAAATCATGCGTCGGGTAGTTTATCTCATGTGGCCTCAACTACCGATACTCGTACGCAACAACTACATCTCCCAGTATAAGCACATCTCCTAGCCCGATACCTGAAGCATTACAATAGACAATGTAGCTCGTGCCTAGCTCCGGGAAGACTAGTATCAGTTCTAACATCAACCTCCCTTTCAACTCTTGAAATGCTGACTCACAAGAATCTGACCATAATAACATCGACCCCTTCTTGGTTAGATTTGTCAATGGTGTTGCTAGAAGAGAAAAGTTATGAATGAAGAGTCTGTAGTATCCATCCCACCCTAGGAAACTCCTTACCTCAAAGACGTTCTTCGGCTGCTCCTAGGAAACTACATCTCTCACTTTCTCTGGGTCCACTAATACTCCTACCTCAGAGATGACGTGACCCAAGAAGTGTATCTGATCTATCCAGAATTGGCACTTCGAGAGTTTAGCATAAATCTGATGCTCTATTAGTGTACTTAGAAAGATCTCAAGATGTGTGGCATGGTCGTGTTGAGTGTGAGAGCACACCAAGATATCATCCATGAAGACCACGATGAAAAAATCCAAATAAGTATGGAACACTCGGTTCATCAGTGCCATGAAAACTACAGCGACGTTTGTGAGACTGAATGGCATGACTGTATACTCATAAAGACCATCCCTACTTCTGAAGGCTGTAAGAGGTATATCTGATGGTCTAATGCGCAACTGATGATAACCGAACCTCAAGTCGATCTTTGAGAACACCCGGGCTCCTCGAAGATGATTGAAGAGATCGTCAATCCTTGGAAATGGATATCGGTTCTTGATTATTAACTTTTTCAGCTTCCAATAATCAACACAAAGCTGAAGGGTACAATCTGTCTTCTACGCAAACAGAACAGGCGAACCCCAAGGAGAAGTACTGGGTTGGATAATACACTTTTCCTGAAACTCCTCCAACTGCTTCTTGAGCTCCTGAAACTCAGGTGTAGCCATCCTATAAGGACGAATGGACACCGGTGCCGCTCCTAGCATGAGCTCAATAGAGAAGTCTACCTCACGCTCCGGAGTCAAACCTGAAAATTCCTCTGGAAAGACATCCCTGAAATGATCCACCACTGGAGGAATGTCCAACTATGGAGTCCCCTGATCTTCCAAATAATGAATAGCAATCTGGGCCATCACCCCTCCTAGACAAAAATTCTCAAGTCCTGTCTGACTCGTCTGAACGTCCCATTCACCTCTATGAAGAAAAGATTCACCCTCTGGGGAGATAAAACTGACTCTGCGGTGATAACAATCAATGACTGCCTGGAAGGGAATCAACCAGTCCATGCCGAGGATGACATCATATCCTGTCATCTCTAGGACATAGAGATCCCATATGAAGTGAGACCCTGCAACCTCGAGAGGAAACTCTCTACACTAGCGTACACTAGATGTCCTCGTTCCCAAAGGTGTGTCCCGTGTCAACGAGTCGGAAGAAAAAAAGATTAAGAGCCCAACGCTCCCCACGACAGTAACAGAGATAAAGCTATCTGTAGCACCAGTATTGAAAAGGGAAAATTATAAAATAGGGGATAATAAAATCGTACCTCAAATAGTAGAATGGTTGGGATCCTTCCCCTGATAAGTCTGCTCCATGGGGAAAGACTGGCCTATACCACGGCCCTGCGCCCCTGGCTAACCACTCTGAGCTGACCCTCACGGATGGTGCTAAGGGACTGGTGGCTGATCGCCATGGTCTCGACCTCTACTTTGGCCCGAACGACCGGAAGAACATCAGTTCCCCGACTAGTGAGAAACTGGTGGTGCTGCTCCTGAATGAGGAGGCATGGAAGAATCCCAGTCACCAACTGCTGGTGAGAAAACCTGGCAGAAAGGCTGAAGGTGACCCATCTTGCCGCAAGATCAGCATTTCATGGGGTCCCTCTAGCACTGCGGCCTCGGGTGCCTTGACCGGCCATACTGGTAGCATATCACCTTGCTGCCTGACGATGCATCTTGATTCCTCGGATCACCATGTGTAGGTTCTCTACGGTGCTTCTTGCTGTCACCTGGAGGAAAGCTAACTCGGGAAGCAGAACCGCCCTGGCTTGCAGCTCCAGAGTCTCTCATATTTCGCTCCGCAATCAGTGTCTGGTTGACTATGGAAGTTATGGAAGTCAACTGGAAGCTGTTCACCTGTGATCAGATCTCCTGTCTGAGTCCATCCTCAATATTCCTCGCCAAGAACACCCCACTCCCATCCCGGAGGGGTTTGAAGCACTGCAGAACGGTGATATGAGTGTAATACTCCATGACAGATAGAGTATCCTTCTCTAAGCTCATGAACCTTTGGGCTCGATCAGCCCTCAGGGTCTCCGGGTAGAAGTGGTCATAGAACACACGCTGGAACTCCTCCCAAGCCATATCCTTCTATTTACTCGCCTGTGAGATCACGTCCCCCAACCTCTTGGAGGAGTCTCAGAGCATGTAGGTAGCGAGCTTGACCCCCCTCTCTAGAGGAATCTCTAGATGCTCGAAGATAGTCATCATGGCTTCCAGCCATGACTCTGCAGCATGTGGTCCTCCTTCCCCAGAGAATGTTAGAGGATAATACTGCTGAAAAACTCACATCAAGTCTGCCATAGATGAGGCAGGATGCGGTGCTCCCTAGAAGGCCTGCATCATCCTCATGATTCCTTCCCTGAACTGCGTGTTCGTGCCAACAACTGGTATAACAGTCGGTGCCAAGGCTGGCCTGACTAGAGGATCCGCAGGAAGTCCCTGATCAGCCATATCATGTGTCTGATCACTGCATGACGACAGACCTACGACTAGAGGACATCTCTAAGTCATAGCTCTAAATGATCAAATGTACACCTTAGATAAGAAAAACAAGGACAGGGAACAAAAGATTACAGAATAGGAACAGGGGAAGAAGAATAGAACTGTTTACAAAACACGAGTATACGACGTGTATAAAAACTACACGGTGTGTCTTCATAAACCACTGACATGGGCTTTTACTCCTTCCCTAAAAGTCATGTAACACCTCAAACTACATGGCATGTTGACCCCAACACACGACGTGTTCTTGAAAACTATTCCCCTACTCAAGTCTATTTACACGGTTTACCCACACGGTCCGAAATAACCCAAGACTACACGGCGTGTTCGAAACAAACACGACATGTACTAGACAAGGATTATGAGGCCCGTGTTGTTAAGAACATAGCCTTCTACACGGATGAACCTTACACGGTCTGCTGCAAACAAACACGATATGTATAGGTGAATGTAACATCGTCCTGTGTTGTTCATGACATGGTCGGGTACCTGGACAAGACTACACTACGTGTTCCAAACAAACACGGCGTGTGGAAAAGAAGGTAAAGTAGTCCCGTATTGTTAGTGACACGGCCGGGTACACGGCTCTGAACTTACACGGAATGTACCAACCGTACATGGTGTATTCCCGAAGTTACTTTCACAACACCGTGTTCTTCTCATACTATCAGTGACACTGCCTGAAAACTACCCCACATGTATATAAAATGTACACGCCGTGTATTCTTGGTTTTTCTGGGCATTAGCTCAGAAACTTCACAGAATTCTAAAAACACTAAAAAAAGGCAAAGCGGTGCCAAATTCAAATCCGTGAGGGCCCATACTCCCCACGAATCAAAGAATAGCATCTCCCATAGTCATATACAAGAGAAGACAAGATCATGATCCACCAAGTTTCGATTAATGAGGTCCCATAACACCCCAAGAACTAAAATTTTCCATTAAATTTAGCCAAAGACCAAAACAAACAGTTTTCTAACATTACAACAGAGAATCTATCAAGAATATATCACAACAGCATGAATAATCTACACAGAGTCTATCACAACAGCATTCAATTTCTAATGCACCATAGATGGCATGGCATGTGATTTCTACTAGTTCCTATATGATGCATGAGATGACATACCCTCATCTCATCGTGTTGCGACAGAAATAGAACCACAATATCAAAACAATAATAACACAAGTCATTTGAATCACTCTAGGTGAAGTCAAATCAACTATAAAACCTCAAAACCAGCAAATTGGAATTAACGAGGTAGTATGGAATTTCCATGTACATGGCTTAGATACTCTTGAGCATAGTTTAATGCCAAGTACCGAATCCACCCTATCCCCAGCAAACGTCTCCAAATATTAAAGAAAGAGAAAAGAACTCCACTGATACCACTTTGTAACGACCTGAATTTAGAGCCTCTCCACTGGCGCCCCATACCTGGTTCGCCACATGACCTCAAGCACATTTCAAAAAACACCAAAGGTTGCTGACTTGCAGCGAGGGCTTTGGTGAGTCAGTGGGGAAACTATGCCCTCATTCAGTAAGGTAAACAGCAGAGAAACAATAGTCAAAAGTGGAAGCTGTAGCAACATGCATCAACAGAAACCAGACAGCGGAAGAAATGAATACATATAGTAATGATGATAATGATGTAGCAGGTAAAAGTATCTAAGGAAAATATAAAACACAACAATATTCTGAAATACCACTGAAACCATGTGAAAAAAGAAAAAAAAGGTAAACTCCTTAGCATCGCGAGCCACAGCTCGGTCCCATGCTCTCCAACTCCAGTGCAATCAAGAACATGAAGTAGAAGGGTGCTTCCCCTTATCTATACCTGCAGCAACATAGTCTGTTTGGGCCAAAAAACATGGCCCAAACAGGGTGTGAGATACAATCCCAGTAGGAAATCACCCAAAGATCTATGCCTAACACACAATTAATACATGGTAGTAAAGTACCAAAAGTAGTAAGCAGAAAAGCACACACTAGTTACAATCCACATTTCTAACAGGTATGTACAGAAGTAAGCATCTATCAACAACAATGGAAACTGGTAACCCTCTGCGTAGTTCTCATAGCCAAACCCCTATGGTTGAAACTAAAAGTACTAGAAACCCTCTAGGAGGCACACACAGTCTCACCCCTCTGGTTCAGCTATGTTATAAATAGACTCTCCGGGGAAGCACTCACTGTCAATTCCCCATATAGTCTCGTATCATGCTAAAGGCTCTCTGGGGAATCGCTCAACGTCTATTCCCTATGTGGCCCACATCAAGGAACTACAGAGTCTCTGAGGAAGCACTCAACGTCAATCCCCATGTGGTATTGCATCGTAATTAAAGACACTCGGAAGAAGCCCTTACTTCAATTCTTTCATTGGTCTACTAATCTAGGTTCTCGCAGTCTTGAGTGAAAATAAACATTCTCAGCGTGCAGATATCATCCGAGTAAACCACATGAACTTCTTAGATATCAATCTCGGGCTGAATAGCATAAAAATACAATAGTCCACTATCCTACAACTAGGCATGGCAACTGGAAAATGCCAAACAGGAAGTAAATGCATAGAAAACATACAAAGTACAGTAAATCTACCATAATAATAGGAAAAACATCTACTCTAGCAATCAAGAAAAGTAGGCAATATAACAAGGGAAAAATAGGAACATGCAATTCCCCATTAAAGGGAATTGGTGTTAATTGCACATAATATTCAACGACTTCCTACAGAAAGGCAAAACCCACCTACCTTGATCCCAGGAGATCATTATACATGAACCTTGATGATATATTCCCCTTATATTGACAACGATCTGAGAAAAAGCACAAAGCACTCAACCCACGATAACTTGGAAAGGAGGAGAAATCAAGAAGCAAGGATAAAGAAGAACAGAAAAATCACTGCTGCACTTACAATTCAATCGACGGCGGCTAGAACAGAGGTAAGACAGAGGCACAACGGCTCGGGGAAGAAACGCGGCCATACAACGCTCTCGGACGGACGGTTTTTGAAGAAGGAGGTGCTTCTGTGTGTCAGGACCGACCCCAGTCCATTTAATGACAAAAAAGAAAATGCACAGCATGTACTTCATTATTAAAAGGCGTGTACTTCTGTTTTCCATACTCTGCTTTAACCGGCCTCCACCTCACCCTTACACACCATGTGTGTGGCCCGGATATGGTGAGCACACAGCTTCGAGCCGGAGAAAGGTACACGGCCTATACTCAGAAAGTACACAGCTTATACTTCAAAAATTTCCAGAAAGTTCATTTTTCTCAAAAACTCTAGAAAAAGGAATGGCGTACCAGAAAAGAAGATCCGGGTTCTTACAAATATCATATATTATTTTACACATTTAATATGGTCTATTTATCACTAGATTTGGAATCGTTTAATCATTATGTCATGAATTTAATTTTCTCTCTATCTTTTTTCAATCCTATCATGCATTACAAATCCTCTTTGGATGAGGGTTAAAATTACTGGTGTTTTGAACATAATGGATTCCATAAAATTTACCCTTGTGCCATCTCTTATTTAATCCTGAATTCATTTATTTAATTTTTTCTTTTCATTTCATTAAATCAAACAAAAATGGAGTGACCAAATCTTTCACCGATAGTTTTCATCATTTTGTTCCCTGATTTCAATGGACTCAACCCCACACACCCACTATGTTAGTCATTTGTGGTTAGTGTGGTTGTGTTTTCATACATATTTCTAATTTTGTCATCCTAGTGTATTCAATTATGCCTTCTAGGTGCATCATATTTCAGAACATTTTCAAGGATCCATGGAATATATCTTGCATCTCAAGATTGATTACATATGAAAATTACTTTTCTTATCAAATTTTCATTTACTGGTTTAGTTTAGGTATTTTTTTCATTTATTATTATTGTTATTATTGTATTTTATATGCTTCATAGTTTTTGTAATTGTGTAGAATGGATTATTAGACGCATTATTATTTTGATTCCCCACCACTAGGGTTAATCGAATATCAGAAGGAATCTACTTCATATGAGTCACCAAATTATAATTAGTGGTCCCAAAAAAACATATATAAGGAGTCATATTATTATGGATATGATGACCTCCAACCGTAGTAGTAGATTGACATCTCTCACCAAAAAAGTAGACTATCTCCCATGTGTTTTGACTACCAAGGTGATTATAGGAATGTGGAGCACTAAAAAGATTGACTAACTGGATTACACATTTTGTATACACTAGTGAGGGAAAAGTGAATGCATGATCATGATAAACATCTCCATGAATTGTTATAATTTACTAATCACAATTCTCAAATTATTAAAAATTTAAATTCTCTTTTTAATAATAAACCATCAATTTATAATTTTGGCATAGGTAGATTTGAAGAAGAAAATATGAATAAGTACAGGAGGTCAAGATTACTGACACAAAGAGAATTCAAGAGATAAACAATGAATATAGACATACCAAATTGATGAAAATGTTAAATACAATAATAGATAATTTGATAGATGATCACAATGCCCAACATAATGAAATAGTGGATGTATCACACACACTTATTGGTATATTTAACTTTTAAATCCCCTAGTATTAAATCTTCCCTTAAAATCTAATGTAGGGAAAGGATGGTATGAAAAAAGAACAAGTGAAATTGGTGGAGAATGTCATTAGTGCTAAAACAAAAATGAGTAAAAATCTATTTTATAAAATAAAGGGAAATACCAAGATCATTTTGACAGCACTATAAATGATAGACTAATGGATTTAGAAATAGTATCAAAACCCAAATTATCACATCTCTGTATAAAATAATATCAATAAGAAAAATATGCTATAATATAAAATTTTATGAAGAAGTGCCTAAAATGAATTCCCTAAATCAAGATATAATTCAAGAATATGAACCTTTTAAATAAATTAATCATTTTGGTTTGGATAAAGAGAACAAAAAAATAGTAATATTTCTATTTCTATATATATTAATGAAATTTATCCACAATATAAATCCCACCACAAGTTCTAGTTATGATTCATAAATATATGAATAAGTGAATAACAAACCTAGATGCATAGAAAATAAATAACCAGTTAAATCCATGAAGGTTATCTTTATATCATATTCTAATTTTCTAATGAAGGTGAAAGTTCAAGCTATAGACTTTAAATATATTCTACCAAGGGGGAACCCAAATTTTAAAATTACATTATAATACTTAAATTTATATTTTTTTTGTTAGTGTAATAGCACTCCCCATGGTTGATCTCGTTGTTTTTTTGATCTGAATACTTTATATTTTATAGGGGCATATTATTTCACAATTTATTTTTATCATTCATTCCCATTGAAGGAAGAAGGAAGAAAATGAAATTAGGACAATAGGAACAATTCATACAGTGATTTCAAAAAACATCATGAAATCATAGTTCACATTGTAAACCTAGTCAGACGTAACATGAGAAACTCATTCAAAAATATTAAATGGAAGTGGAGTACTATTTTTATTTATTTATATATTTACATTCATAGTTTCTCCACATAGTTTGAAAAAGAAAACATGATAGAAGAAAAATGAATTGAATTGACTCATGAACTAAAATTAATTGGATTTCCCAATAAATTATTGAGAAGGTTTTGTAGAAATCTGTAGTTAATAATATTATTTTAACAATTTGGAAAATTTGATATAAAATTCCCATAAATGAAGAATATATAAATTGACAATTTAAGATGTATCTTTCTTACATTATTTTGGAATTTATTGAAACTGATAACTAAAATGATTGAATTTCTTGAGGATGATTCCTAGAATCATGAATTGAGTAAACTTATTATTGATTTCCATGTCATGAACTGATTTAATTTTATTCTATTCCCATTCGTAAGAGGATTTTAGACCAAATATTTCATATTTCTTTAACATATTTATTGATTGGATATTCAAGAATTTTAACCTACTAGAAAATTCATTTTTATATTTTCAAATCAATAAATGATAAAATATAGTTTTGAAATGACCGAGGGATTTTATTAATTAGACCATTATTTTAGAGACCCAGCTATACATTTTTTATCTTGGCTTGTAGAATCCATGTATTTAAATGTTATGTTTAAGCCACACTCAAATCCTTTAATTTTCTTTCCTACACTACA
Source organism: Viscum album (assembly GCA_963277665.1). NCBI lineage: Eukaryota > Viridiplantae > Streptophyta > Magnoliopsida > Santalales > Viscaceae > Viscum > Viscum album. Next base: position 1,348,821,366 of record OY728147.1, on the reverse strand, counting down.
TAGTGTTCTTTTCTTGATATTCAATTAAATTATTTTATGTGGGAGTTAATTCATGTTAGATACGGGTTTTATATCTTGAGAGAATACTACATGGTGTTCTTATGGGGTTTTGTGGAAGGATAATATTTAAATTCATTTAGTTCATTTTTTATCACATTTTATATAGAAAATTAAAAAAAACAAGTAAGAAATAATTCAATTGCGAATCGACGAATGATAAATCACCTTTAATAGTTGCATGATTTTTTATCATATGTGGCTAGATTTTTTACATTAGGTTTATTATAATCATGTCATTCAAAAATAATAATTATTATTATTATTATTATCGGTTATTTTTTAGGTAGTTCAAAAATCACCACAACCAAACCAATGATTTATATATTATACGTAGATAGGTGGTGGATGTTGGAAATATCCCTCATACAGATTATGAAAGAGAAAAAAATTAACAACAATAATATATTTTTATTTTTAAATATGAATATATTTTCCATGAGCCTTACTTTTTTATTTTATATGTGAGTGAGATGAAATTACATTTTTCTAAAGAGAATTTAATTGTAATTTTCATGAATATAATGTATTATAGGAAACATTTATCCTTCTTTAGAGCCTCAATTTTTTCGAAATATAAATTCCTACCTACCACCAACCTCAGAAACATTTGACCCCAATTTAAAATCCCTAGTGATTAATTGTGATATTTTTATTAACAATGTGGAGAATATAAATTCAATGTAATATTATTGTTAGGATCACGTAAGTGGGGTACTATAATTACTCTAATTAAATTTTTACCATGAGCGATGAGAGAAAAATTAAATGGTGACATAAATCATAAATCGTATGGGTGTTGATGAAAAATTTAAATATTGATATGAAAATTGAATAATTACATGAATTTTAAATAATAAATAATGAATAATTTATGTATTATTTCTTCAGTATTAATTTTGATGTTATGATCTCTAGTTATAAGTTTAATTATTAGAATAATAATTTCAAATTTCACTTATAGATTTATGAATCCTTGGTTTTATGATGTTGAGGTTTTTATTGAGGACGAGCAACAATTTGAGTGTGGGAGTATTTGATAACTGAATTTTATTGATGATATTTATATATGAAATCACTGAATATAAATATATTAATAGTTAAAAATTATGGAATATATTGACGTTTTCATATTTTTATGCATGACTGATATTTCTCAAAATACCCCGGGGAACACAGAAATATGAGGTCGATGAATGAAGACAAAGAGAACAAGAGTGGTGCTGGAGGCACATAACTAAAGAGTTCAGTCAAAAATGAGGTTCTCATTATGGAAGTTGAAGGTATAAATTTTTATAATTTTCACATGACATTTAAATACATATGTAAAAAACATTTATAATTCATTATAAGAAGAAAACAATTTCATTGTGAAGACATCATGTGTCACTCAATGACACATTTGTGTCATGGCATAACACATGTCAAAATTTCCGAGAAATATTTTTGCATCTATAATTATGTTGTGATGGTAACTAGGCCACAAGATTACATGTCATTTTATATTTATAGGGCATGTAAATTTCATAAATAGTAAAATAAATGTTTATTTCTTGGGTATCGTTGATAGGTTTTTTTCTTGGCTACCCAAACGACTATTAAAGCGTTAAATTTACCCATAGAATTAAATTAATGACATGGGTGATTATAAATATGGGTTTGAGATTGGATATTATTTATCTCAATCTAAAATAATGTTTTGATGGTCAGCAGGATTTCATAGGGTTCCAACCCACCTTTCTTTATAGAGAGGTTTTTAAATTTTCTTTTCTTTTCTTTCATTGATGTAATTTTCAATACTTTATATTTTAATTCAAATCAATACCTTTTAATAATTCCACTTCTTATTAAATATCATATGATCATTTCACAATGTAATATGGTTTGACTTCAATTATTTTTCTAATCGTTTATTCATTCATTCAGGAATTAAATTTTTCTCTCTACATTCATTCAATTACATCATGCAACGGTAATCTTCTTAGGTTTAGGGGCCAAGAGAATTGGTGGTTTCAACATATGAAAATCTTAAATTGATCATTGGAAGACAATGGTCAATAATTTGGTTATAAAATATTCTATCTCTTTTTTTATGCTACCCTAACCATGGTGGTGAAATTAAAGGGCCTTCACCTAGTTGGATCTAATAATGATACAACCATTAGGTTGTGACGCTTTTATACATAGAAGCTATGTGTAATGCATCGAGGTTGTTATCAATACTCAACCCAATTGTTAGTTTTAGTGTAGGTAGATCTAATTGGTTTGACCATAAAAAATGGATGTACCTGGAACTGCTTTACAACATAATCGACAGATCTATCCCAAGTTAGATTTAGGATTATTTTTCTCTGTTAACATGAAATTGACCTTGATCTATTATTTTCATTATTCCAATGTTCATTTATTTAAATTGTGTCATTTTTTTTAATAAATAAACCTTAAATTGGAGTGAACTGACCTTTATTGGAGATTTTTTCTCACCATGTTCACCACTCTCTACGGTTTTGACCCTATACCTCCCCCATATTATGAATTGGATGTTAGTGCGGGTTGGGTTTCATGTAAATATTTAATTTGATCATGATAAGATTATATAAAATTTCATTCTAGAGACATCAATAAGTAAAGGATTATATATTTAGAAAATGAAATATAATATTTTAACCATTTGTGTTAATGAATGGAGAAAAAACTTTTGACAGGGGAGAAACTCCATGGAAAAAAACAATATTTCTCTGTATAATATAATTACCAATGGAGAGTAGATGCAGATAAGATAATAATTTTTGTTTAATTATCACTAAGGGGAGATAAAAGTGAAGTTGAATTTATGGGGATATTTTTAAATAAATTTAAGGAGATATTATTGTACCCATTTGGCTTTAGAGTGGATTTTTTCTAATATCGTATCATTAGATTTGTTGAAAATGTCGTGATTGTATTTTCTTAGTCTTAGAGGATTTTTATATATTCTTTCAATATATAATATTAGGGATTAAATATTTCATGTTGATTTCCATAAAGAAGATAATATGTGTGTGTGTGTTCACATATGTGTAGGTTCTTCTTTAGTTTTTTAAGAGTTGTTTCAAAGTTTCTAAACTTGTATGATAAGGGTTAAGATGAGTAATTACCAAGAAATCGATGTCAAACAACTGAGATGCCTCCGAAAAACCTGATGGCTGGGATCAAACTCCAAATACCCATGTGTTTAGTCAAAAGGGACTATCTGTATGTGAGCATCGAAGTGAGGAATAATAGGTTTTTGTGCAAATTGAAGAACATGAGGTTTTGTGTATAGGAAATTTTTTCTTAACTATTATTTTAAAGGGTGACATGGGAGACTGTTGTTGAGAATAAATTCCATTATTACTCACATGGTTGATTAAGGGATGTGAGTTATAATTTATTCATTATAATATGAGTGTAACTATAATATGGAATTGATTCGCGGAGTGGGAACATTTCAATCATGTATATTGTTCTTGTAAATAATGAAAACCATCATTTAGTGTAGTCTTAGACCTCTATCTCATGATCTCCCAAATATATGATCACTGACGTAGTTACACATAAACTAGAAATAACTCACATTCTCATTATCACATTATATAATCTTATTTGAAATAAGAAATGCTCATATAAATCTCACAACATTTTTCATGAATTGGTGGTCTTGAAGAATAATTATGCAACAAGATGTATCCCTAGTGGGTCTATCTACTGAACCTACCACCATGGTCAATAAATGGACCATACCTGCATGGTCAACCATGTTCCTATGCATCCATAATTATTCTAATGGTCGTAATGGACATATATTAAGTATGAAATATAGATCTAATGAATTTTCATATGAATGATTAAATAAATAGTGTGGTTTATTTAGTCTACAACAATAATGTTCGAATCATGTCATCTCCACCTGATGTTTATAAACCAAGATTTTTAAAATATTTAAATAATTTATTTTGATGTTTTAAATATAATTAAATTAATTTGTTTAAATGTAGTGATATTCAGAGTATTCTAAAGTAAATCTATGAAAAACATCACGTAAAATAATACGATGTGATGTGTTAGGGGTCTATGTTTTAAGATATAGAAATATTTACATATATTGATATCTAGGTTTATTAAAGAGATAAAGTAATGTTGGATAATTAATTGTTAACTAATTTAAAAGGATTACCTATTCATTTTGTTTAGAAGGGCATTTGTAAAATTATTTTATGGAATGATATTCATCAAAGATATGTGATGGTTCCCATATTTTATGGTTTATAAGTGTTTCTCTCTGTCATCTTTAAAGATCATTAAATACAATAAAATATTACAGATATAGGATGTGTACGTCTTAATGAGTACCTATATTGAGAGTAATAAGATCCATCTTTGATATTACTATTAACAAATTTAACAGGTGGGATGGTTTGGCCTTGCACGCTCCTTGAGATAATATACATATCATATATTTAAAGAGTGTATTCAATGAAAATGTATTAACCTATTAGTTTAATAACCACATAATTTCATTTGATATAAAAAAAAGAAAGTTTATCTTTCTATGAAAATTTATATATAGCAGTATTATTTTATAAAGGTATTAGGAATCCATAATTATTTTAAAAGGAGGAAAACCTAGCACATCTTGTTGTTATTTATAATGGGGGAGGAATTTTTATGACATCTTATTGAAATGAGAATATCATTGTGATATTTACAACCAACATGTAAAAGATAAAGCAGAGTTTAATGATCACAAATTCCTATTTAGTTCATCCAAAAAAAGTAATTTTGTCCATTATCATGTGTGCCAATTTTATTTCCCTGTGAACCAACATGTGAATGAGGGAATAGTGAGGGATGTAATCTCATGGAGAAAGAGAATCTACCACAAACATATTATGAAATGTGGACCAAGGAAAGAGTGGACTAGACTAATATATATTAGGAATGAGCTTAGTGATTTTGGTTCACTAATATATAGTTGGTTTCAAGCTCCTTGAACTCTCTAATAGTGGTGAACTAAAAAATTATATTTATTTGTTATAATTTATCATTACTCGTTATGCATCTTCATCAGATACACTTAGAAGGATAATCATAGGATGAATTTACATACATGTATTTCCTGCTAATTAGATCAATAATAACACTAAAGATATAAAGAAGCGATAGTTTAAATTAGGAGGTCAAGATCCAATAGATAAGAAATTACATTAAAAAGTACCCATATCATAATTTACCCCAACATATTGTGGAATAATTTCCCAATTTGTTCATAATAGATACATTTTGTAATATCTCAACATGGGGACAGAAAACCCAATAACTAAACAAAATTACAACATGGTCTTAAGTGCAATTTCAAAATCATTATTGGGCCGAAACGAATACTAAAAGAAAAAATGAAAATATTGGGGATTAATTTCACTCAAAAGATATGGAAGGAAATGAGAAAATTTTATTTTGAATGTAAATACCTTTTAATAAACCTTATAAAATTAAATAATCTGAAAATTTGGGTCTTACCGATAAAAAATGTAAGTAAAAAATTACTTATAAAAACACAATGTAAATGAACATGGCTTATTCTCGAGCCATTATCTCTCAAGACCAGATGTTAAAGGTTGATCTATACCTCTAAATAAACATATGATGAGGCATATATTTTTCCTAGTGCGTCACTACTCAAGTCTATATACCAACTAAAGATGTGTATATCAACAGCGAGTTTGAATAGGAAATACCACAAAACTGGGTTTCCACAGTGCAACCCTTTATCAACACTAAAAAAAGAGCTGATAAAGCGGGGGGGGGGGGGGGGGGGGGGTTATTACTACTAAGAAAAGTGATGATAAAGTGCACTTTTAATAGCACTAAAAAAGTTTTGTTAAAAGCAACCCTTTATCATCCTTTTTTTAGTAGCACTGTAAAAGGGGAGGCTTTAATATAGCTGTTTTCAAGCGCAGATAAAAGTGTATATTTCTGTAAAAAAATCATAATGAAAATTAACATAAGTAGAGATTGGAATGTAAATTTTGGTTACCATAAGCTCTAAATTTATTGTGTGAATTATTTTTAATTAATCCATATTTTTTTTAAAATGACACTAATTCTATAACCAAACTGATTAATTTATTTTGAATTTGATGCATATTTTATTTATAAATAAATTTTCTATTTGAATTCGTTTAAATTAATTATTATTAGTCTATTAATGATTGATTTTTAAATAATTACAATATTATAAAAAATATTTAATTACTTTTTTGACATGGATATTTTATATTTATAAATAAAATTTAAATATTTGAATTTATAATAGGGAAATTAAAAGTGGTATGTTAGTTAAATAAGTACTTAAAATATTAGGGTAGAGTTAAGGTTTGAAATTTAAAAAATAAACTGATTCTAGTTAGAGTTAGAGTTTTTTAAGAAATAAACATGTTAAGGTCTATACATCATAAATAATGTGGGTATACAACTCATTGTCATCTTTATTAGAAATTAAATCATTTATAATAGAGTCTGGACCAATGATAGTGGTCACATTGGGTGTCTGTTAGGTCTCGAATTTGAGTATCTCCGTCTTCATAAAAATGTGTGTTGTATGTTTATTTGTGTGTTTGTAATTTTAAATCTATATTCCATCCCCTCACACCAAAAATCAATGTTAATCTCATTAGATAATTAGAATACAATGTCGATGATGACATTACTTTCTCAAGTCGGGCAAGAATTTCCCCATTTTAGGACAAAGATTCCATCTGGATAGGATTTCATTTTTGATTCATTTAAAAAATAAAAAAATTGAATCATTTTATCTTCCATTTTTTACATTTAAAATTTAAAAATTTATTCCCATGTTGATTTCAATTCTTCAACTTCTTTTTATCTTTAAAAAAGATATTTGAATGTTATTTACTATTTAATTAAACTCATATTTCTTATATCATTTCAAAAATTTATTATTATTAAAATAAATGATTATAAATTCACAGATGTGGTGTGGGATTGTTTAAAAGATATTGGATATCATATTATGGTAAATTTATTTTGTTTATTGATTTAAATTAATAATTCCAGGTGTTTTATGAAAATTTTAAATACATACATCTTTTGGTGGGGATTTGTATTTCAAAATTCAGTTGATTAAATTTTTTGTTGCTTCAGACGTGAAAAGAGTTAATTGAATTTGTGTAAATGAATTTTATATTAATTGAATGATTTATTATGTTAACATTATTTAATTATCAATTGCATGTTTTAAATGCTCGATTTTGTTTTGTGTGTTGGGCGTTGTTGATTCGTGTATCCTATGATCATCCATTCTTGTGCACATATATCTCTCTGTGTGTGTGTCTGTGTGTTGTATATATGTATGTATTTATTTATAAAAACTCATGAAAATAATATTTTATAAATACATTCAAAACTGATATTATAAATATATATTAATATAAAAATATATATATTAAAATATAAATATAATTGTATATATATATATATTAATGTACGGATATATATATATATTAATATAAATAAATATGTATATATTAATATAACTAATAATATATATATTAATATAACTAAATATAACTAATTATATGTTTATATATATATATATTAGTATATGAATAAATATATCTATATATATAGATATTTTAATAAATAAAGAGAAAAACAATATCGAGCAGTTGTAAAAGCATTGGTGTGTAGGAAACAAGTATGAAGTTCGAATCCGAAGGGAGGAAAGTCATGCGTGTAGGTGGGGAATAATGTGTACCATTGTTAAGGGGGTTGGGGGTGCTATTAAAGACTGGTTTGGTGGTTGAGGTTTGCGGGTTGCAATGGGGGAGGGGCATTGTTGAATAGGGGCTTTAAGCGCTGTTGAACCCCAACAAAAATATTATTTTCTATTTTTTAGCATTTATCAGTGATTTTTTGGGCTGATAAAAGTCACCCCTATCTTCGCCTCGATTAATAGCTCTTTTTAGTGTTTTTGATGCCTTTTTTTAGTACTGATAAATGAAATATTTGTAGTATTGATGGAAGGATTTCACATAGATAAAATGGAAATAAAAAAATGAGAAAAATAAACAAATTAAAATTTTAGAAATAATAATTAATCATAATATTTGATTCAAAATTTTGGTATATATAAATCATTATAAAAACAAATGTATAAAATTTTGATAATTTTTAATGACATTAACTAAAAACCCATTCTTTAAAAAACATTAAGGTTAACCTTGATTTTATATCTACCCCAAGAAAAAATATTTCCTTTAGTGAAAAAAGACATTAAAAAACTCCCCATTTTCCTAAAATACTAAAATCTCTACATTTCCAAGAAATCAATGAAATAATTCACCTATATATGTATCACACATTGTAATGAATAATAGATCATAATCATGTTAATTTTCATATTTATTAAATATCATTATCTTATATAAACATAGTTATCGTCCATTCACATATTTAACATCAATTCATTCAATTCATAATGAAAATGGTTGAGTTTTCACATTCCAGCCCTCAAATTCCTTAACACATGATTTCCATGTCCTCCAAATGTATCCTGACATATGAATAATTGTTTTAAACCATGTATCACCAAATCATTTTTCAATAAAAACCATACGAGAAGATAGAATAGAGTAAATTTTCTTTATGTAACCAAATTAATCATTTCACGAGTATTACCAAAATTTTTTAATCAAGAATTCCGTTCTAAATCAAAGATGAGGTTTATCCATAGATACATGTATAATTAATTCATTTAAGGAATATAATCAATCAGCTATAAATAAATTTATCGGTCATGTCATAGAAAATATTGAATAAACCTAACTTAACAACCTTTTATGGTTTATATTCATATTCTTAGGAAAATAATAACCTTAATGAAAATCTCTATTTATTCACACATGATTCCTTTATAAGTCACAATTTATAAGAAAGATTTATTTCTAGAAAATACGGTATGTCTTGTGCCATATTGGCATGACATGGAAAAACCCACTATTTAAGAGTACAATACCATTGGTTAAATTTTTATAATATTTTACAAATATAATATCTACAAGTAACTATAGAGTTTTGAGTTATAGGCATAGAGTAATTCATGCGTAAATTTAAATTGTATAGACTGGAACTAGTATATAGGTTGAAGCAAGAATGGACTTTTTGAGTCTTGTGATTTCCCAGTGGATCCACGGAAGAATTATAAGCCTCAAAACGACCACTCTTATATTCCCAAACTGATGACCACTACATCTTTCGGAAAAAAATTAGAAAGCAAGACCCATGAAGGATCTCCTAACATGAAAAGGGATGCAGGAGGTGATCCAGCCCGCTATTGGTGTAACTCAAGACCTTATTGACGAACATATATCTTCTCTGATGAAATGAATGTCAGATACATCACATATGACAATGATTGAAGGTTAGGATCCTACTCCTATAATAATTCATGTTCCACCAGACCCAATATCCTAGGAGTCCCTAGTGTTGGTGTTTAAACATGACACGATGGAACCATAAATATTAGATCTCATCCAATTTTCATTCCCCGTACATTTTTTTGAGAAATTGAATAATGATATTATCTCTTCTAATCTTTTGTGGAAATATCAATGATTACCCTTGGGCTAGAGACTAGTTCTTTCAATGTGCTGATTTCTTGGTGGTGTCTTTTCAATCTAAGTATTTGACGAAAATGTGCTTGTTTTTAAAATATTGTGTAGAGAACCATATTGAATTTTAACAATGCATTGATCTCTAGTTTCTTTTTTAATTATTGAAAACTAAAAATAGAAACATGGAATGGTTCTTAAATTAATTATGTAATTAAATTGAAATATATAATAACACCTAACAAATACATTTATTTACAATCAAATTATTATACTTTTGATCATCTAGCCATTGAAATTTCAAATATATCCCAAGATCTTGATAAGCCCTATCCAATACAATACAAATGTAATTTACACCCCATCCATTTAAATAAATATTTTACTAACTTAAAATCTATTATCTTTAGTGAATAAATTTATGTACCAATAATCCACTCACTAAATCTGTAAATTCCATAATAATCTCATTTACTAACTCTATTCATTCAACCCCTCTAATTTATTCCATCTGTCTAAACATTCTATAACCCACGGTTGGACACCCATTAATTTATATGATGCGTAAATAATCTCCCCAGAATAAAAACATCAATCATGGTTGTTCTCCATATCTATTTAATAAATCCTAATTGATTATCATAAATTTTACATTTTAATAATTATTGAAAAATATCTTCATTGGCATATTGATTAAACTATCGAATATTAGTTCCCTTTGAATCATTTTTTCAACTTCAATATATATTTCTTCCCTATTGTGATAAATTTTAACTTTAATATTAACATTCACAAATTATTTATTTTAAATGAATGTTGATAACAACTTAAACAACATGATGTAAACTGCACATGGTTTTTAAGGTAAATAAATTTTATTCTAATCTCTATTTCAAATGTGATTTTATTAATAAATTAATTTAAAAATAAAATTTAATAAATAACTAGAATGTATTTATGTTTCCAATAAATTCCGCTTCTATTCAAATCGTACAAAATGGAACCATTAAGTTTATAGATATAATTTTGGTGGTTATATCAACTTCGTTTTTAGTTTTTCAAATTCTATAATACAATAATAATAATAAATAAGTATATAATATTTTATTATTAACTGGATTAAATCCATGTGATTTTAAATAAATACTGAAAAAATAATAATTATATTTATATTCAAAAATTCTACAATTACACAAAGTATAAATTTAAATATTTATTTTATAAATAATTTAATTATTTATAATATGCACATCAATCACATCCCAATATATTTTATAACTGAAAAAATACCAATTCATTACATAAAATTGAATTTCACCTATTTAAACCCATATTGTTAATACCAAACTTATATTTTAATTGATTCAATTTCCAAAGTAATGATGAATATATTTACAATAATATAATAATTCATCCATGATTATATCAATCATTTATTCTATATTCTCATTAAAAAATTAAATAATTGTATTTACCATTGTGGAAGGAACATTACGCATCACCAAAGAACATTTTAGATTTGAAATTTTCACATTAGTGAATGTAAATTATATCTTATATTGGTATTTTATATTTATATATATTTTATTAAAAAAATAAAAAACTATTTAATAATTAATAATAATCATCCCCTTCTAACTGTTCAAACCATTGTTCTCATAAATGATAAAAAAAATTCTTTCATAGTTTTATCATTATGATTGGGAATATATAACTAAAAAACATTGAAAAATTCCAAAATATGTCTCTTTTTATCAAATTAATTATTTACATTCATTTAGAACAATAATTAGACTACCCTACATTGGTATAACTTGTAAAGAACCCATCCATTATCTGTTTGGGATTTTATAAATAATACTTATCTCAACTACATTAAATCTATATTTATTTATCATATATTTGATTTATTATATTATGCCTTAATTATTTTTCCATTTTGATACAAAAAATTCTATAAAAATACATTATGACTGTTTATATGGAGGGAATTGTTTCTCAAATATTGGAAACCATTCATATAAAAACATATTTGTGACATTGATGAACTTTTAAAAGATTTAATTGTTTTTTATAGTAAAATAAACATTTAATGACACCAAAATTGTGTTATCCTCCCCCAAATATAAATAATTAAGTGATTTTGGGAGTTTCTATATTTCTATTATTTTTTGATTTTGAATAGAAGCTATAAATATTAATATATTCCACTACATGATATCGATCTTCTACAAGGATGATAATTTCAAATTTTTTAAGTTATTAATGAAATATATTTATTAATATTCATTTATAATATAAAAAAATTATTTAATTGATTGGTAGGATATAAAATCATCATTATCATCAAGTAGTAGATATAATGATTTGATATTTCTATTAATTTTTTTGATATGCTAATATTTATCTAAATCATGAAATATAGATTTTCCAATGGCCTTTAATACATTGTAAGTCACATCATTATATCAAAATATAAAACATATTCACCCTTTATAATAAGTAATCAATTATCTATCCATGGTAATAACTAATTTCATATAATGAATTTTAATGTTATATCATTTTTTATATAATAGATGATAAAGGCAGCAAAAAAGGAAATTATAATTTTTACAAACACTTCATCCAAAATACCTATTTTTCACATAATATAATCGTCTAATACATATAATTTTATTTTAATTTGTTGTAATTTCTTCATTCCGTGTTTTTCAAACACATCATAATACATGAGGTGTACAATTAATCCAAGATCACTTATGGGCTAAACATAATTATATGATCCCAATTAAATATTGTATGTAGATAAAAACTAAATTATAATTCTTTCATTGAATAATTTTTTAGATGATAGTTAAAATTTTTAATTTAACGTTAAATTTTATATATACTATAGATCAATTTTATTTATAAATTTTGAGTTTAATTATATTTTATTATTATAAATATGAAAAAGGTACTAAGAAAACAGAATTTTATTTTGTATTTTTTATGTATTTATTATAATATTTTACTATTTTATTAAGTCATAAATTATTTTAGTCATTATAGAAAAAAAAGGTATGGTATAAGAATTTAGTTTCACCGTGTATTTTTTATAAACCACATTCTTTCTTTATTTTATTTTCATAAATTCTTAAAAAACATTTCGTATAAAGAAGAAATTGTGTATCAACTTCTTAGTAACATAAATATTCCTTCAACAAAAGGATTTTTCATGTACCCTCGTAAATAATAGATTACTGACTTGAATTCTTTCTAAATCCCTAGTTTGAGTTTCAAAAACATGAATGTATTCCAAATTTTTCAGTTATTACTTTGGGTTACATCATGAATATTTAAATTTTTTAATTTAGTGATTCATGTGGAACAAGTAATTATTTACATTACTGAGTTAGATTATTCCTTCTATAAAATTTATTTAGTTCTTCGTGTGGATAACCATTTTATTCTTTTATATCCACATTATTGCTTTAATAAGAATTCAAAATAAAATTGTCAGTATTATTGGTTCCTATATGATTTGGAATGTATCATTGTTTCCTGTTTCTATTGTTGTCCAACTAATGAATATTTACTGTTGAATTGTTATTTATTATTTTAATAATTTTTAAAATTAACTATAGGTTTTTTAAAGTAAATAAAAAGGATTTTTGATTTTGTTTTTAATATTGATAATCTTATATGGGATGTGTTTATTATATTGTTTTTTGTTTTTTGTAACCCTCTATATATTTTATATGTTTTTATGGAAAAAATATGCTATATATTTAATTTTAATTAGTAACAAATAAAATTGTGGTTTTAGTGTAGTGATTACCCTTACATTGAGATTCTTTATTACAGTTACACAAAAAAATTAATTAATACATATAATTCATCAATAAAAAACTGTACTTTTTTTTATTTCTTGGATACTTCCTCCTTCTGCATTATCCGGTAAAAAAATTTCTAACCCAAAAATATAATATATTTTAGTTCAAAAAATTGTGGATGAGTCTTTATTTATGTCATATATATTTTAATGATATTTTGTTTATCTACTATTTAATATATGGCTTAAAAATAATCTTAGAGGTGTTTGTAGTGGACTAGAGAAAGCATGGGATGGATTTTGATGGTTTGAGTTTCATATTTTTTAAAATTGCAAAAAATTATAGGTACATAAGAATAAATTGGTGATGAATAATAGTAAATTAATAATATTTAACAATAAAATAGTGTTGTGTAGTTTATATATGATTATCTATATGTGTATATAAGGTTTTTTAAAAGAAATGTAAGAGTAACGTACACTCTTTTATTATTAACAAGGAGATTCATGATAAATATTTGATATTCCTATTTTAACATATGAGTTACCCGGAATTTATTTAATTATAACTATAGATTTTTAAAAAATACCCATTATTAACATGACTGTACATTAGAAAAAATGATAATCATGTATGTTTAATAGAGATATATATTTGATTAAATAGAATAATTACATGTATTTGTAAGAGTAACATTTGGATAAATAGGTGTAACTAGTTTATGCATTGAGGTATATCAGAGAAAAAAAAAGAAACATTAGTGTATCATGAGACTGCATCAGAATAACTCAATAGTTTTAGAAGATCATATAAGATATAAATTTGTTCTATTGTTTGTAAAAGCTATTAAATCAGATAGGTTTTTTGATTTTTCATTGATTAAATATCATAATACATATTTGTTAACGAGTCATTCATGTTGAGTTTTTAAAAGGGTTGGTGAAGGGATATCATATATGAGAAAGATAATTCATAACATTATATGATTGTTTTCATGTGATCATCAATCGATAGATGTTTATTTGTGTATATTGTGCAAGATTTACATAAGTAATTTCATTGAAGAAATAAATAATAAAATTATGAGGAATATAACTGGGATATTTATTAGGATCGTTGCACTATTTTGATAGAGATTAAATTTTAGATAATCATAGTGAAGATTTTATTAATATTATTTTAATAATTAAATTAAAGAACAATATTAAATGGATATATTTTATAAATTCTTTAAACAATATTTAAATATATTTAAATATGATGTTTTTAAATTCATTAATAAATATCAGAATATGATAATATTTCAAAAAATTATTATTATTAATATTTTCATATAATTACTTTCATTATAGTTGGATTTACATATTATAATTTTTTTATGTTATTTTGGGGGTTATTATGAGTTTTGAAATAAATTTACATGAATAATTGAATGAAAAATTAATATAAAATGTTGTGAGAAATGTTCAAAACAATCCTAAAAAATTATAATAAGTGGATAGTCCACGGTTTTTTATAAAGAGGAATTAGAAAAAGATCATTATCATTTATCTCATTATTGTCTTATGCTTTCACTACTGATCTTTCCTCAATATGAGTTCTATTGACTTTTTATATAACTAGTGGGTGGATTTATAAAAAGGAGGGTTATATCATTATAATATGTGTATATATATTCACATTATAATAGTTTCTTCTTTATAATAAAATAGTAGTTTTATGTGTGATTATTAACAATAAAAATACAATACATATGTTGTTAACTATATTGGAGGTGTTCCCCATTAACAAATTTAATATATTCGTGATTTATTTTCTTTATTGATCATAAATTGTGAGAGTTGTGTTGAATAATAAAAATAATGGATTTTTTTTAAAAAAAGTATCAACACAAATTCACCCCCACCCCACCCCCAATTCTTAATCATTATTTAAGTAATCCTAAAAATTTGAATCAAATACATGGTTTACTCTCAATATCCCTATTTAAATTTCATTATATAATCACAAATAAATCAATAAATAAAAAGGTATTATCATCAATTTATGTGACAGATTGCCATGTTTGAAAGGAAAAATATTGTGTTATATGTTCTATCTCTTGGAGTTGATGCCCTTGAGTCTCCTATTCAAGGATTCACATTACTTGTGAGACTTCCACATGGTCCTTATCCGATAAGATGGATATTGAGAGCGATTTGAAGGAAAGGAATGAATTAATATCTTAACTATAATATAAATTTCTTACCAAATATATGGGATATAAATTGTTATGGATATATAGAAAAAAATTCAAAACATTTATGAATGATAAATGAAGGTAAGGTATGAACAATGACAAATTTATAAAATTAAATTTTATGAATTAAAATGGAATCAATAATATTTTTTATGTTTTATTTACGAGATTCAATATGATTGTTGAATCCATTTGAGGATATTGGAAAATCCTTGAAAACTCAAAATTTATGATGAAATTAATGAATATTCTTTGGCATAGATTAGGAAGTTTTATAGAAGTGTGAGGTTAAAGTCAAATAAATTGAAAAATAATAGTTTTAATATTCTAATAGTAGACTATTTATATTTGGCACTTTGAAACATCATCCTTAGATCAATTTTTAGAGTTACAGAAGAGAAAAAACCACCTCATGCACTCCTTTATTTCCAACCACATCTGATATTTTTCTATTAACTTCCAAGAGTGGTGAACTTGTCCAAGTCATATAGCCGGAATAATTGTTTTGGAGTCACACTCAAAATTTATATTGTTCATATCCGTTTTGAATGCAATGAAAATAGAATTTATTTTTACATACATATATACCTCCAATGGTAATATAATTACACAATGGATGAACTTACATTGAAAAATATCGAAAAGGAAATCCTTACAAACAAATCCCAAGATTTCTTGACATGGATTCTCATTTGAATCCATGTCATAACTGAACATAACATAGCTTGAACGAGATGGATTCTGGTAAACATCAACACTATAGTAAGGAGGATGGAAGCAACCATGTAACTTAATTCAATACAATATAGAAAAATCCTTATCCGAGATGTTGTAGTGCTCATAATTAATCGAATTATCTTTCTATAATTCTAGGATAATTTCCATGAGGTCCGTGTTGACATTGAAGTGGATATTCTCTTGAATCAACTTTTTTATACCTCTCCAAATGATAGGCACCAGCACAGCACATTCCACATTAAGTTGGATAGAGAGAAATATTGAAATATAAATATTGAGTAGGATAGTAAAAAGATTTCATGTCATATTTTCCTATAGAGGTTGCACCTCAAATATATCAAAGACATCCTACCTGAGGGAGGATGTATATTGATTGTAGAGAAGTAGGTGATCGATGACCTCATTGTGCTTATGATAGAGTTTACACATATAGAATATAGAGTATCCAACATTCTCAAGGTAATTTTCAGTAGAGATTTTTTTAAAGGGGAGTTTCAAAATAATAGTAAATAAGTAATGTTGAATCCATTTAATATGTAAGTCTTTAGTCAATTTGTGAGTTACAAATATGATATTCTTGTAGAAAACCATAGATTCAAACTACCCATATGAAAATGTGGTTGAAAAAACCCAATGGGATTACATAAAATTTATCAATGATTTTTTCATGGTTATTAATAGTGTTTTGGTGTGTTTGTAAATAAGGAAAGTAGATTATAATATGATATGACTTTAACAAGATAATGGAGGGGTCCAGAACTAAGGGGTGATTCGATTTTCTTAAAAAATAATTAGTTACAACACATTGAGAGTATGATTGAGGTAAATGGTAGTTCTCTTAATATAGAGAAAAAATTATATAATTTTTGATTGAGAATGAAATTCCTCATTTGAATTTCATACAATCATTCTAACACACTTAAATATAAATTTATATTTTTTAGTTTTGAGAAAGAATTTCATTTTAAAAAAGAATAAAATTATTTTAATGCCTCTATCAAGGAATGTAATTATAAGATTTCATGGATTATGGGTGGTTTTTACTCTTTCCCATATGATAGGTGATTAAAATAACTAGATGTATTCAAAAGGAGATGAAATCAGAGCTATTTATTATAGAATTAAATTAACATTGAATATCAAAAGTACTAGATGTGTTCAAATTGGTGGGAAACAATTAAACTCAAAAAATCTATTATCTTTTAGTGGAAAAAAATAGTAATATGTTATGTGTATAACAAATCTAATGATGTAAGTGACACAATTTTCTAAAATTAGGTTTTTTTGGTTAAGAAACATAATGAGTTGGAAATTGATATCCAGAGGATCACGAACCCATAGTAACTTGTTTTTTGGTAGAATAATCCAATTTTGTTTATAGTATATGTGTAAATGATGAAAATAACACTAAATATAGAATTCTTAGTCATATTATAAAAAATATATCGAGAAGGTTGATTAAAAAAGTGGTAGTGACAAAAATTATTGTTTCAAAACATGATATAATAATTTTTTTAATTTCAAACGGGGAAGATGGTGGATAAGAGAAATAGGTTAGTTATGATGAAAAAAATAACGTTATATTTTCTTCACTCTTTTTTTTGTGGACAATGGGTAATAATTAAGAAAAAGTATATAATTATTTCATCACAATTATTAATAAATTTTATATAATTATTTTCATTATGTTTCTTTCTCATTAGTCTTAATATTTAAACATTTTTTATAATATAATAAGAAAATCATATTTTCATTGTAGATGATAAGATATAATAAAGGAAGTTTGTATGCCAAAAAGTAATTTTGACAAGGTCTTGATAAACATAAAATAAGAAATTAATTTTGTGGAAATCAAAATCTATAAAAAATGGATTAGATATAATCAAAAATATTCTTTGTTAATATGACTAGAAACATTCTAATTGATCATTGAACTTCAATCTAGGAAATGTTTTAAGATATTTCCACTACATGAATTATTTAGAGAATTTATTCATTTAGTACAAACTCATTTATGACTTCATATGAATTTTTCTTCAATAATAAGCCAAATAAAGTTCACTTTAGACTTTTTGGGACTATATTCTTGATTAACAAGAAAGTTATATGTGGTGAAAGTTTTGATGATAAATAAGATTTTGAAATATTTATTTTATACATAATAAATGAAATTTCATATTCATGTTACCAATAATAATATTAAGAGGACAATTGATAGTAATGATATGATAGTCATTTAAAATAAATATTATATCGAGAAATCAATCATCAGTAATGGGGGATATGATTTTGTCACTATTTATCTATCTATAAAATTTGAATATTATTTGAATATTTGTAATGATGGTTTATTTTTAAATTATACAATTCATGAAGTCTTGGTTTTTGAACCACATGAATAAATATAAGACTGATAATGTATGTTGATGTTGAGAATATCAATGAATTTTAGAATCGAGAGTTATCAAAGATCCTTTGGAATAGTTCTTGTGACATGTTTTCTAGTGGTTACTAATATATTGTTTTATGAATGAATTTTTATATTATTAAAGAAAGAGTAAATAGGTATATTAAGAATTTTTTTCTTATAATGTTCTCTATGTGTTTAATAATGTTTCTATGACATTGTTAAGAAACATTCCCTAGGTAAAATGATTTTATTTCAAACTTCATGTTCCTGACATCATGGGGATTCTCCTGATACAATATGATCTACAAAAAGTGAAAAAGGATAATGATATAAAATATTACTGGAATGAATATTTATGATTTTACCGGTTTAAGATTTTCAATATGTTTCATTTGAAGAGTTTGTATAAATGAAGAGAGATCAATGATAGAATAGAAGTACAATGATCAAGGTGAAGTGATTAGGCAGAGTAGCTTGAATACCATTGGCATGAGTATATTTAACAGAAACAAATGATGTTTCTCTTCCGATAGTTTATATAATTTTCAAGTAGAAAATTTGTTTTTACAAGTACTATAAGGTTATATTTTATTAATTAAATGAGTGAGTTTTTGTTTAGATGCCACTGGATTGAGACCATCAAACGAGGTCTCTCAGACCAAGTATTGTGTAAAAAAAAAATTATCCCTGAAATACAATGAATGTTCACACATATTTTTAAAAATATCAGTATATTTATGTGTTCAATGTTTCACTACATTAAGTGAATTAAATAGAGAATGTTCTAGTGATCATTAATGTTCCATCAAATAGATTTTCATAGAGTCACATCTGATGAAAATTTATATTATCATTAACTAATGAAATATAAAGTTTCTTCTTGAAGGTATATATGTATGATGAATGAGAGTAATCAAGAATTATATAATTTTAAAAACAAATAATTTATTACTAATAACAAATTTATAATATTCATCAGTCAAAGAAGAAGGTTTACCAGAATACATACCAGGATGATTTTTTAAATTCATGTGAATGGTCAAAAATGCATCGATCAGATTTTGAATGAAAAGAGAACTGGTAAAATTTATGATGATTTCTTTTTAATGAGTCAATTGGTTAAAGAAAATACCAATATAATTAGACAAATAAGTTTGTGATAACTAGTTTGATAAATATTTAGAACATTATATAGAGATGATCTTAAAAAGTCATTATATGAACATAATACTGACTGAGTTATGATAATAATTATAATTCATTTTAAGGTCCATTAAAATTAATGAAGTTATTATATTTAATTAATTTTTTCCTATAATGAAATATTGAGAATGATTAATGATGTTTCATAATTTTTGAGTTAAAGGATTATTTATTAAGTTCATTAAATTCATTATTAAGTATGATGTAATATTGATTCCATAGAGTTCTCATTGAAACTATTGAAACTTCTATAAGTATTGATAAACATCCTATGAAATTTATATGAGTGGTATTTTTAATATTTGAGTTTTTAATTATAGGTAAAATAAATTTGAGTTTTTTGTTTTCCTATGGTGTGAACACCTATACATATGGGTGGAAGTAC
Source organism: Viscum album (assembly GCA_963277665.1). Lineage (NCBI taxonomy): Eukaryota > Viridiplantae > Streptophyta > Magnoliopsida > Santalales > Viscaceae > Viscum > Viscum album. Next base: position 1,348,800,866 of record OY728147.1, on the reverse strand, counting down.
AATATGTGACTAATTGTTAGAACTAAAAGGGGATAAATACCCAGAGAGTGGTGGGGTTGAATCAGAGTATGGATATTCTATTCCAAAATTATTCTTGTCCCACTAAATCTTGACCTAAATATTATAGGGGTAACTTTGTTTTCACTTATGTGTTACAATTGGTTTTATTCATCCCTTATTTATCTAATAATGATGATGCTTTGAATGTGATGGAGGAATGAAAAAAAGAAGACAAAGAGATTTTTACACGGTTCACCCTCACTGGGTTATGTCCACAGAGCATATACCGGTAATATGCCGATGTACATAATACAATAAAAGTGCACTTCTATTTACAGTGTTCCGAGCGGACTCACGGTCCCTCCTACTTTACAACCACTCATAATAAAAAATCTCACTGCCCTCCCAACTGACGTGTTCTCACTGCTTATTCAGAAGATCCACTCATAGTTTAAAGATATGTCGGTCCCTTTATTATCACTAATGAAAATTTCTTCCTCTATATTTAGATTCTCTATTGAAGATCCACTTTCATCCAAATAAAAATATAACTTTACCAAAGATGTATCGGGCATTATTCAATCTTTTTGCGCAACCCTAGAATGATTGCAAAGATTTTATATGCTTTGAATGCTTCTCTAAGTCCTGGAAAAATTATTAAAGCCCGACACGCAACTATCACCTAACCACTTACATGGCCCTCCCTTCTTCAAACTAAAACATGGGTGACTTAGACCCTTTTATTCACAAACCAGTATTGGCACACAACTAACAATTAGTGTGCAACTTATCAATATCTTTATACTTGCATGAACAAACCACCACTTCCACACCCAAACCTCCTACGCGACTGGAGCTCTAATTTTATCTATCTGTTTAGATCTATCCAAAATGAGGTTGGTTATCCCTCTTTTTATAGCCATTTTGGATACCCTGAGCACTGGTGCACAAGTCTCCTCTCGGAGCACAAGTCCATCAGCCCAAGCCTCAGTCGCCCAAGTTACTTGCGCACCCAATCCAAAACATGGGGACCCATCTTTCCTTTTCCATATTTTGATGTTCTCATATTGAAAAACATATGGAGCACATGTTTTCCAGCCACCAAGACAATAGCGTGCAAGTCCCTTTTTTCAAAAACACTTTTCTCAATTTTTCAATTTTGAGGCCTAAAATTTTGGGCAAACACTGAAAAACAGTGTCACCTTGTATCTACATGTTTTGTACCACCTCTAGATTGTCCATTATTTTTTATAGGTTCTTCAATAAATATTGGATTGTTAACAACATCCCTTTAACTCGACATGTCACAAATTAAAACCCCATTTGTCAACAAATTTTTGCATCATGGTCTACTATGTCAACAAACACAACTCAGAGTCCCACTATTTCAACAAACACAATCACCTCAAAAATATAATTAATGATACCTTGAGGGATTTTTTCCCAACACTAATGAATATATAATGTTCGTAAATTTTAAAAGAGTGAATGTACTAAAGTATTCAAAAAATGTGTAACTTTCAAACCAAGCTTGTTGAAGAATAGATACACTAGAGAGAGGTGTAGTGAAACCTTATATCCATTAGTGATATATGACTGATTGTTAGTTGAAATGATTTTTCATCAGACATATAATAGAATATTGGTTCATTTCCCTATGGAAACGTAGAAATAATTTTACCAAACATAAGAAGAGTGCACTAGATAGAATTTTACCGCACTGAGAAAATATCATGGATAATTATAGAAGATATTTTGTGAGTGTATATCAAGATTTTATCATTATTATATTGGATAAATTTAAAAAAAATGTTGTAACTTTCAGGAAATAGAATAATTTCTTATTATGATATAGGAGAAGAATTATTGGAGTTATCTTGGATTTTTTAACTTTCTATTATAATGTATTTTTGTGGATGGATAAGAGTATCGATGTGATGGATATATTTTCTCTACATGAGATTAATCCATAAAAATAATATGGTTCTTGATTTATAATATTATTTATTCATGTGATATTTTTATAAAAATCTTATTATTTTGAAAACTCTCTAATGTTATAGTGGTTAACTGTAAAGACGTCGACTACAGTAGCCCAAAGCTGGTTCCATACATTATTACATATGTTAAATGAGAAGTTAATTGCATTGAAAACGACAAAATAATTCATTAGCTTTGGAAAATAAAATATGAACATAATTGTAACATTACTACCTGAAATAAAAGAACAATTAGAAACTCCATTGGAAGTAACCTGATAAACCACAACTTGTCATACATACTATACATATTAGCACCTCTGAGGAAAATAAAACATAATAGAGGGGTGATCTCAGAGGCTTAGTAAGGGTAAGTAATACCATTGATGCTGTTATAAATAAATATAAACAATAAATTAGTGAGATAACTAAAAGCATGCTTCCAAATAACATAATCTTGGGCACAATATGGAAGGTATAAAATCTTAATAAAAAACACCATATAAAAAATCACATGAGAAAGATACATAACCATGGATACTCTACTAGTAAAAATATAATATGGATTTTGAAAAAATAATCTCATATTATTGGTATGTATAATATGGTACATAGTATACATACCATCAAGTCCTTGATGAGTAATTTTACATAAATGGGTGTGGCCTTGGCCAAAACCCAATCAGGTTTGGAACATGAGATATATCGATGAATAAAGGGGAAACAATTGGCACCTACACTCACATACTAAGTAAAATTAATTATTTATATGAAAAATTATAGGCAAAATCAGTAAATAATTTCCCCATTCTGTAAACATAAACATAAACCATCCCATGTAATATGAAGATTTATATCAAAATAAGACATCCATTGTATATTTAATCATAAAAAAATTCAATAAAATATGTTATATAGTATCTTAATTTTTCAACCATAATTAAGTCTATGATCTAAAAAAAGATGATTACATAGATGAAAATACTAAAATAAAATCATTGTGAATTTAATGAGAGAAATACCTTTTTCACATTGGAATTATTTTTAAAAAAGTCACATACTTATAAAACAAAACATCAATATTTGGAAAAACCATTTAAAATAGTGATGGATTCTAAAAAACAATTAAGGCATCATGACAGAAGGAAACACAATCGTGTTTTACAACATAAAACAATTCTTTTAAATTTATAAAAAAAATTAGAATTTTTTTTTGAAATAGTTAGTGCCAACCAAATTATCCATTATGTGTATTAAAGGTAAGTCCACATAAAAATAAGTTTAAATATAAATTAATGTAACAAAAATAAATTTAAAAAACAATCATCATATTACATAATAATTGGAGTACATGTTTAACCAAATTAATTGAAATTGGATTAAGAATTCCCCTTCCACATAGTAATTAGTTGAACCGTATTCCCCATTAAATGTAATTATTTTAAAACTAACATTCTAATACCGTGAATATAAATGTATTACTTCAATTATATATTTAAGGTAAGTATAAATATTACAGACACAAAAATTAAGTGGTAAAAATGAATATCTCATAGAAATGAGTGTGAGATGAGAAACCCCTTAACTTATGTCTAAAAGCATTCTGGACTTTTGTTTAATTTTCTAAATAATATAATTAGATTCATTGAATAATTAACAGATAACCTATTAAAACTAAATTTGATATGTTATAATTTTATTAATCTCATTTATGGAAATTCTGATGAGTTATAATGTTTAATTTCATTCTTCCTGAAGTATTCGTTTCAATGTTTATTATAGGTTCCAATATATATAATTTTGGTAGTTCTTGTCAAAAGATAAAAAAGTCAAATAGTGGAATGAAAATATATTATTATATTAATAATATTTTAATTGGTTTTTATATAAAAATTTTATATTTTTTATGTGGATTATTCATTTGATAAATTGTTAATAAAAATGATCAGTTTATTTTGGAGGAGTTTACCACAATCCTGAACTAGTATCGTTTAGTATAATAATATATTTATATACTTGATATAGAACATTAAATAAGTTTTTATACTCGTATAATATTATTTATTGACCATTAAAATTATTTTATGAACATATTTGATGGTGGTAATGAAAAATGAAAAAATTTCCTCCATAAAGGCAGTGAAATGACGCCTCACGTATAACGTTTTTATTTTAGACTAAAAGGGAAAGAGTGGAGACCTAATCATGGATATTTAATTTCAATAATAAAATTCAATTCCATTTATGATATATTTTTTTACCATTATTCTTTGGATATATATTGTGAGTGAAGAATAAGAAAATAAAATAAAATAGAAGAGAAATAGGGTGGGTTTTACCTCTTGAGTGTATTCTCTTTCGGAATCTTTTTAAGGTTGTTCGAAAAGATTTTTTAGTGATACTTGCAAGACAAAAACATGAGGGAATAGGCCTAAGATATTAATTTCATAAAATATAAGCAAGATCCAAATATTATAAGTTATGTGGATAAGGGGTGGTGATGGTTGTTATTTATAGTGGAGGAGAGGGGTGTTTTTTAATATTTTATTCATTAGTTTTTTATTTTGGCTCAAGTCTAACAAATAATATTCATTATTGCGACTAAATATAGTAAATATAATATGATAGTTAGATATAATATCTAATTACATCATCCATGACTCAGCCATGACTCAAAAATTTATTTATTTATTTATAATGATAAATACCATAAATTACACTATTTCACTATTCACGAAAAAATAATCTATTTCAAATAATACAAACAATTCACCGTAAAATTTTCTTTTGTGTGGATTTCAATAATTGATTCAATTTTATAACTAAAATTATAAATATTATACATTTAATTTTTATTTAAAATCATCGTTTATTTGATTGTTTCATCAATTAAAAAATTACTTCATGATCATTGTATAATTATTTAATATAATTATTTATTAATTAAAAATTAAAACTAAAAAAATGATATAGATAAATTATTTATATTTAAAACTAATATCAATTGTTGAATATGTATTATTAATAACACCATATTAATAATAACATGTTTTTTAAAACTTCAAATGTGACATTTTTTTATTTTCATTCATTTATATAATATCAAATCCATTTTCATGGAAATATTTCTATTAAATAAATAAAAACATTACCATATGTGTTATATGGTAGATTTTAAAACATTTATTATCACTATGAATTAGGTATTGTAATTTTTGAATCCTTGGCATATTATTTTTTACTTAAATTTTCATATTTACTCTTAAACATGGTAATAAAAAGAATTATTAAAGTTACTATTCAAATTGGTCACAAAAAAATGATACTATTTAAAAAAATAGAACCTTTGGTTTCAAATATGAAACCATTTTTTCCAAATTCCATTAAAATGAGATTTATAAATTAATATAAAATTAATCTCGGGGATATGATGAAACTACATGTTTTTAATGTAAAAATGTTCAAAATATTGAAATAATTTTATATCCCATATCAATGTGAAATTGATTCCAATGAACTGAATAAGATTTTTTATTTATAATTGATCTAATGTATCATTATGAAAATATAATTTAACATTATAAATTATTTTTATTGAATGTCATTTTTCTATTAAAATGTTGTATTTTTTAACTATTCATAAAAAAAGGAAACCTACCATAAAAATAGAAAAAATTTAATAATTTTTTTTTCGTATTACAATTTTAAAAATGATGTTTCTTTTTTAAATTTATTTTTTAAAATGTATAAAAATATTTATCTAAAATTGGGTTCTATTAAAATGGGGTAAAATTGTCTTTTAGAATATATAGCTTTTTATGCTTAATATTTGATTTATTCTTATCGTAAGACTTTCATGCTTATTAGTTGTATTAAAAGACATTTTATTAAATATATAACATATAAATTTCATTGTAGTCATTCAAAAATAGTTATTAATTAAATTTATTAAGATAAAATTCATTTATTGTCTTAAAATTTGTTTTTAAAAGAATACATCCTTAATGATTTATTGTTTTATATTTCAATATTTAATTTATTGGATACTAATAAATTCATTTTTAGACATGTGTAAACTATATTTTCATTATTTTCATAGTCTGTTTCATTCACTCCCTTCCAATGGATAGGTTACAAGAAGAAAAATAAAATATTAATATTTAATCATTACATTAATGTATTTTTAAGCTCGATGTTCTATATAAGATATCGAAAAAGATGAATCTAAAAAGTGGCACACCATAAAATTTTGGGATTTTACAAATCCACCTAATTAAAAAATTTAACCCTCACAATTTAATATTTTTATTAGTAATCTTGGACTTAAAATTTTAAAAATACCCTTTTGGAAACCCCACATCATAAATACTGTTAATAATACACATCTTAAAATTAGGGAAAGGTAAACGAAAACGTGGACACAAAACTCAGATTTCAAATAAGTAAACATAAATATAAAGTGAATGAATGAGAATTGAAATAAAATATAACTATGATTTTGTCATGGAGAGTGGTAGGAAACATAGTGATTAGTTTGTCTTCTATATCAAATTCATTAATTTATTATCGTTTAAAAGACATTAATTTAATTCTAAGAAAAGAAAATCAAAGAAATTTTGATCCCAAATATATTGCCTCAAGTTAAGGGTCCCTATTACTGTCATGATAATCATGTGAGAAAATAAACCTACTTGATTCCTTTCCATGTCACGATCTCAACTTTTTCTTATTATTCAATATATCTCATCTTAATTTAATGAATACGAATATGGATATTGAAGACAAATTTTTTTGATTAAATCAATTTTATGAATGATAATATCCAAAAGAATTCATTCAAACATTAAATTTTTACAAAAAAAGTGGTTATCATATGTTATCTAATATTATAAATTGTACTATAATATTAATCAGTAATATCCTCAATCGACTCCATATGTAGTTAATGTTAATTCTCCTCTAAAATATGTCTTTCCTAATTCAAACACAAATAATATTGAAGGAAGGTTGAAATATTTCCATAATAAACTTTAAATATGATTTAACCAATTAATGTAGATGTTATTTTCTCATACAAAATATATAAAAACCAAAATCTCCCTAAAACCATTATGAATCATAATCACTTTTAAATATAAAAGCTCTGGTTGTTGACTATGTTCCTTAAATATAGACATCTAATATTTATATTATAACACAACCCATAAGATTTTTAACCAACAACATTGTCACCAATACAATCCCATATATTTTCAATTTTTTATTATCTCAAAATCAATAAAATATTTAGGGTTACATTTCCCATGTTATTTGTTTTCAAAAATATCAATTTACTATAGGATCACTTCTCTAGATTTGTGGTTCTATTCAACACATCATTCTAATTCCATAAAATAAATCTACTGAAATAAAATCCATATATATCATATAATTTTTATAAATAGAGTGTTATTGGTAAAATAAAAAAATAACACAATTCATGAATTCAATACCAAAAATACTGATAATTTATCTTCATCTATGGTTGTATCATAAGCTTGACCTTGATCCATTATCCTCTTTTGGTGTATATTCTTTCGGCACATGAGACATTGATTTTTAGAGTGTCCCATCTCCTTGTTGTTGTAGCATTGTTTTTTGGAATCCTTTTTCCTACCCTTGAAATCACAAGAAGGGTAAAATTTCTCTTCTCACAACCGGTCCCAATGGGGCCCGTGATGTGACTACCCAAGCCTACCTCTAATAGGACATGAGTTTGTGACTAGAACTGAGTAGGAATATCACTAACATGGGAGCCATTACCTATGTACCTATATGCACACACACATCTTCAATCCCACAGAATGTTGAAATTTGAAATCGCCTAAGTAAACAACGCAGGAATACAACTATATCCCACAAGTTGTGTATGATGTAATGTAAGTTAAAGTTAATTAAATAGATCTAGAATACAATCCCACCAAAAAGATTCTGTAACCACAAGTCCAAATAGTAAGAAAAGGGAATTGGGACTATGGTGTATAACCATAGGAACAATCCTTGGTCTGTCTAGTCTCCCAAATCACCATCTGGTCATGTTTTACATAGGACTCCATCAAAATGTCTATCATCAGAACAAGGTACAACCTGTGTGGGAAAATACTGTGCAAGGTTGAGTATAGAAATACACAGTATGAGACCCTAAAACCAAAAGGTTATACAAAAAAGGAAAGTTTCAGTCATATATATACATTTATATGTCTTTTGAAAACATAACATGAATATCTAAATTTACACAATAAAGAAATATACTCTATAGGAAAGTCACAGCCACTGCATACCAACCCTAGTAATTTATCTTGTTGATTCCACAAATAACTCATCACGGAGAACACAATTTTAATTCTGATTGCACTAATGACGTCCTTTAGAGAGTTACTGCTCACCAGGTCTCTCCATGACAAATTTATTTTGATGTATTTGAAGTTAGATACAAAAAAATAGACAAGGATCACAACCAATGCCATGGGGTGACACCAAAAACTCTATTTGGATTAACCAACCAAGAATAGGATCAGGGCCCATGACATTTTGGTCACATTGATACTGATAACTACACCTAGGGTATGAAGAATGAATATTGTATCTTTATCCATGCATCTCATTTGAATCAAAAAAACTACCAGGAAGACCTTCAGAAGGGATAATGGTCTTATGAGTTGGAAATGATTCATACCTACCATCAGGGAAACGATAAAGTAGAATAACAATAATGAAACTTGTCTAAGATATGGAAGATGATAGAATCAAGCCATGTAGAAGTGGGAATATGGCATGTATTAGGGTCACAATTTGTTTCCCATGACCACATGTACTGCCTATTTATAACATCTTATGTCTTTAGAACATTTCATGAAGAAGAAAGGTGCACGCCATATAGAAAGAGTCACATGTTGTGTCCATCCATCTGAGGTCTTCCCCAACTGCCCTAGTTATGTTATATTATATGGAATCATCTTGTGTATGCCTTCCCATTGTCATGTACACTGGTTATCCTGTGTATTTGGTCCATACCATGCAATGTGGTGGTAGTCCATCTCATTTAGGAAAACCATGTAATCCACCCTATGTTCGTGTAATTCGCATGTACGCGTTGAGTGGTCCAAAAAATGAACACACTCTGCGTATTCAAGACTACATTTTATGTTTATTGGGATATCCATAACCTGGCTTCTTCCTCCCCCTCACCTCGGTCGATCTTCGGGGTTCTGATCCAATGCACGATTCACCTCAGAACTCAATATCGAAGGTCTTCTGGTCACTCTAACACCAAATCGATGATATTAGTTCCCTCAAATTCCTTGGAAAAAATGATTATAGATTTTCTTTATCATTTATAATGAATGAATATTTGACACCCCACATCTTTCTATCCTCTATCACTCCCACAATCGCACCTCTATCGAGCCTTCTCGATGTCAGATCTCTATTTATTATTATTTAACCCTGAATCAAAGGTGAAACAATCAATTATTAAAGGTTTGGAAGATGAATGATGAATTTGTTTCAAGAATTATAGAAATGCAGTGTCAAAAAACACAAGGAACAATCCAGACGAATGTTACATTGACATTTTTTATTTTGCAAATAATAAATTCCTATATTAATGATAAACTAATCACAAAAATATATCTAGAATCAAAATCTCTATTAACCCCTACAAATATCATTGAATCCCTCATGTACGATCGATCAGAAACATAATCTATTAATGGATTAGTCTTCATTAAAGATAGTAATCAATAATGTGACAATGGGTTCAAAATAATGTATCCTAGTTAGATTATTCGATTATTGTTGATGATGATCGGTCTCCGCATCATCGCCGTTGGAGAGATCTAACATGAAAATTATTTGTTGATCCTTGATATTAAGTTCTATCCTCTCCAACTGAAAAGGATTCTACAAAGGTTCCTCCTAGAATCTAGAGAGAATTAATGTATTATGAGACTATCCTTGTATCTCTTCCAAAATTATTATTTAAAAGAAATGATGTCACTATATCACTACGTCAACAAAATAAATTATTTTAAAGTTTCTGAAATTTATTTTATTCATTTAAAATATCGGTGAAAAATTTTCAAAATCAACCTAAGCCTACCAATGTTAGGTCTCCAATTTATAAAATTCACTATTATGAATGTTTTTTGTTCCCATATTTTTTTATCTAGGAAACTATTCAGAATTTAATTTAGTTTTTCAGGAAAATTACATACTTGTGCTACTTATTATTTTTATCTTTCTCAAAAAAATTAGCACACTAGTCCTTGGAATCGCATGACTTATTATCAATTGGAATTTAATTTAATCTATAAAATATTTAAAAATAAAAGATAAAAAATCCAAGACATTAAATTTTCCCCACCTTTGGGTTTTGTGTCCTCGAAAATCCAAAACCAAGGCTACTCTAAAAGATGTGGGTACTGAGCATGAATCTAAGCCTCATTCACCGAAGTGATCTCCTAGAAATTCTCATCCTGCCACATGACATGAAAATAAGGAAACGATCAACCAATAATGATCATATCCTTCTAATCCTCAATATCCACTGGGTACTCAGCAATAGGCGTTAAATCCTTGAAATCCAGCTCACTCTAGTTGATAACGTGTGATAGGTCAAGCACATACCTCCTTAGTTGCGGCACATGAAAGATGTCATGTTCATGGTCTAACTAAAGAGGTAGGTCTAAGCAGTGTGAAACCTCTCAAACATTAAAATGTATCTAAAAAGGCATAATAAACCTTGATATTGATTACTGCCCTGACCAAATCACATTAATCCTTGTTGAGGTGAAACTCGAAAGAACAAATAGTCCCCTACTTATAACTCTAATGCCCATCATCTTTTATCAGCATAAGTCTTATGACGACTTTGTGTATTCCTTTTCTTCTCCTAGATAATATGACCATTATCATTAGTATCCCTCACCAACTCCACGACCATGAGTCCTGAATCTCCAGGGTCAGTCTAGCAATGTGGTGACCTACAGGATCTCCCATACAAATCCTTGAATAGTTCCATACCAATGGAAGAATGGTAGTTGTTTTTTTATCCAAACTCTTCCATTTGTATGTAGTCCTCCTAGCTATGGCTTAATAAAAACATGAAATATCACAAGAAGTTCTCAGGAACATGAATGGTCTTCTCTATCTCATCTTCCGTTTTTGGGTGAAATTATGTTCTCAATAGAAAATGTGTCACACATGCCTTCTATAATCCCGTCCACAACCAGGATGTATGTCACGACCCGTCCTCAGGGACCGTGTCGTGACTACCCCAAGCCCGCCTTCCATAGGCCTGGGGCTGGCGACTAGCCCAAAAGGCATAAATCCAAATAAAAAGGGAAGACATTGCCTTTATAAAAGTAAATAACACAACAGAGTACAAGAAGAAACAACCACTATGTAATGTAGTAAATCAAATGTGCAGAAAGTACAAGGGGCCCGAAATACAAGCCCAAAAGAAAGGTACAACTACAACCAAAAGAAAAGTACAACTCAAAGGGCAATAGCTGAAAGGTGACGAGCCGCTCCTAGATCATCCTCCGACTTCCTACCTGAAGGGTAGGTACAGATCTATTCCTCAGCACTTCACATCCTTCCGTCTCCTCCGGGTACTGACTCATCGTGAAATCAACCTTCGGGCAGTGACTCGATGTGATATCCACCTCCATGCACCGACTCGTCGTGAGATCCTCCTCCGGGTACCGTCCAGCTCTACAAGCCTCATCCACGATCAGTGATGTTCATCGTCTGCAGCCAACACAATGTAATGCGGGTGATGCCCATGTAGGGGTTAGTATACGATACTCAGTAGAGACCCCGAGACCCCCGAAGGTCTCCCAAAATCCACAAAAGATAATCCACAAAGGAAACATACAATCACAAAGTAACAACCTACTCTACTTAGGTATATGCCCATACATATACCTAAGTCATCAATTCAATCTCGGCTACAACATCCGAACCTATGTTCGATCACGTCCACAGTGGATAGAACAACCCAATCCACACATGAAATCACAACTCATTCCACATTGGAAATAAGTCAATCATATCTATGATAATGATTGGAAGTCAAGACTCAGTCCATGCAAGTCTACTTCTTCATAAGGTGGGAGAGATGATCAGATATACCCACTGATTCATCTAAACTGGGACCCACGTAGGATACTAATCCAGCTAAGCTTTCAGACCCACATAGGATACAGACCAGCCACTCTACTAGACCCATGTAGGATACAAGAATAGAGTCAATAATGCCAGACCCACGTAGGATACAAGAATAGATGTCATCATCGTCGAACCCACAGAGGATTTCAGTACGGTCTTCATCGCTGCCGAACCCACGGAAGATTTCAGTGCAGTCTTCATCATCATTGAACCCGTTGAGGATTTCAGTACGGTATTCATCGCTACCGAACCCACAAAGGATTTCAGTGCAGTCTTCATCGCTGCCGAACCCATGGAGGATTTCAGTGCAGTCGTCGTCACTGTCGAACCCACGGAGGATTTCAGTGTAGTCATCATCATCGTCGCAGTCGCAGCTAGCTCTAGGGTTCCCGCCCACAACAAGCTCGTTTCTGGGAGGGTCCACTCCACAAGCCAAAGGGGGTTGATACATCAACTGACACGTAGTCCAGAGTTGATTAATCCCAATGTTCCGTCTCAACAAAAGGAACTCAACGCGACATATGGCGCGTCAATCGGACACCCGGTCTGAGAGTTATTTGCTTTTTCGTTCCAGGGGCCCTGTTGGTTTTTAAGTCAAAACCAACCCAAGCGCACTCCAACTGCATCCAAACCTCGATCAGAGTAATCCAAAAGGTCCATCTCACTATGAGAAATCCAAAAAAGTTGACAGCACATCAATCGGACGTCCGGAGCTCACGTTATAAGCATTTACGCTCCGAGGGCCCAGTTGGTTTCGTGTTAGAACCAACCCGGCCGTACCCAAAGTTCTCCAAAAACTTGAGTGTAATATACCGAAACGACAATCTTGATCTAAGGATTGAAACTCAACTAATGGTGCATAGATCGGAGGTCTGTATCCCATGATACGAGAGTTTGAACAGAACAGTCCGGAAATAGGGGGTTTGGGACCGGACCGACCCGACCCAAGACCCCTGGGTCGGCCCGAACCGGTTCCCGGTCCGGCCAATTAGGGCACAGCTCAGCCCGGTGGGTGCGGCCTGGCCCAGCCAGTGTGGCCCGGCCCCACCTGGGCGGCCCGGCCCGGTGGGGCCAGTTGGCCTGGCACGGGCGTGGCCCGGGTGTAGCCGGCTCAGCGCTGGCCGAGCCGAGCGGGAAAGGGGGGCGTTTCCCCCTCGATTGAAACCGCGGCCCCATGTGGTGGCCTCTCCTTTGCAATTTGGGGGTTACGAACCTAGGTATTCCTTCTGAAATGGTCAGCCCAGCCCGACCGGTGGTGTCGCCGCGGGACCCTGCGGTCCCACCCCTCCGAGGTGCCGGCGGACGGTGGATCCGGCCGCCCCGCCTTTCACCGTCGCGGCTTTGAGCCACGACCCTGTCCGACCGGCGCAGTGCAAAGGCTCCACAACCCTTTAGTCATGGCATGACTCTGGCGACGGCTTCGTTCGGCCTCAACGGCGCGGCACGACGGTGCCGCGCTTCTTGTCCCATTCCTCTTGCTTTTGCACGATGTCGTTGCACCGCGCTGCCATTGATCGTGCCACAACAACTATAACATCAAAGGGTTAGGAGGGTCGGCTGGGTTCATGCGGTCCGACCTCCATCTATTATAACGATAACAGGTGGCTCAAGGAAAGGACAAAGGATGGCAAGGAATAATTCACGAGAAAAAACAACCCCAACCTCAAGGTGTTGTCGAACGAAGGATCATCGCGGGAAAAGGACATCTCAGAAGATGGCATCGCGGAAGGAGGATCCGTAAGCGTCATCGACGTCGTGGTACAGGGCGTCGTGGATAAGAGGATTTTCAGCGTTGCGGTACATGGTGTCGCATCATCGAGCTCTGAGGAATTAGCCTTCTTCGTGGTCCTTCGTCACAGGTCGCCGTTCTTCATCGGTGTCAGTGCGTTCTTCACATTCTTCAAGGAGCAAGATGAAGTTCTTAGTGGAACTGTCCCTCTAAACACAACTAAGCAACCCCTAATGAAAGAAGACTTGTCTTATTTAATTAACAACCACAATCCAACATTCCATTTGAAATTCAAAAGAATTAATTCAATTAATTGAATTTATTGAAGAGTCTTAACAGTCCAATTAATGTGAGAGTTGACTAGGCATTTAATAAGGGGGTGCGGGTGTGTTACAAAATAATGGGGGTTTATGGATGTTGAATAGGTTAGGATCATGTGGGGCCCACCTCACTGATATCCTATCAAGAGGGGGTTAGGATACAGTGGGTCCCACCTCAACTTCCATATGTAGGTTTAAGCTACTTAGAACATAAAATAAAAATTGTTGCACAACATTTATTTTATTCATTAGTTAACCTATTTTTAAATAACCACACCCGAGAAAACGAAACTTCAGAAAAGGTGTTCTACGAAATTGTCGGCACTAAGGTTTGATTGGTGCCCTCGTTTTTCAATTCTGAGCACCGGTTCAAAAGATAGAAAAACATGCTCGTTCATTAACTGAAAGTACCCAAGCTCAACATTGAAAATGATTCCGGGCACACCGGGCCTCGGAATCAGTTGTCGTCAGAAACTGCATTCTTGTAAAATCCCAATGAAAATTAAGAAAAAAAATACCCTTTAATTTTTATGTGTCATTACATTACTCCCACCTCAGGGCTTTATGTCCTCGTAAAGATACATCATAAACTAGGGAAACAAAAGTGGGTATTGTGCACGCATCTGAGCCTCCCGCTCCCAAGTGCTCTCTTGTAGGTTCCCATGTTGCCATCTGATGCAAACTAGAGGAATCGACCGCCCACGTAGGACCTACTCCCATCGATTCTCAATCTCCACCAGGACCTCCATAAAAGTCACCCCATCGTCAAAGACATGCGTCGGGTCATGCACGTATCTCCTCAGCTGAGATATGTGGAAAACCTCGTGCACCTGGTGCAACTGAGGTGGATGGGTCAAGCGGTAAACCAACTAGCCTACACTTTTGAGGACCTAGAAGGTTCCAATGAAGCGAAAAGATAGCTTACTTCTATGGCTAAAACTTCATAATCCACATCGAGGTGAGACCCGTAGGAAAACGTGGTTGCCATCCTCGAACTCCAGTGGTCTCTGCCTCCTATCAGCATAAGAGGTTTTTGGCTTTGAGTTGTCCTCATCCGCTCTTGGATGACCTGAACTTTCTCTGTTCCTACAAGAGCTGCAAAGATTTCTTCTTGCCGATAAGAAAAATCTGGTCTCATCCCTTGGAAGAACCACGATATTTGCCTAATACAGACAATCCTGACAAGAATGATACTAATCTATGCCATGGATGATGTCGTAAGGCCTCGACGCTACTACAACGAGATCCAATTATTACTCTCATCTCCAAGGGTCGAGTCACACTGTCGACAGTAGTGTGTGGTCACTAGGTCTCCTCCTGTAGGAATCTTGAAAGTGAGGGTCAAGTCAACTGTTTTAAACCAGAACCTCTTTGTATCAACTACATTAAAAGGACGGGGAATAAAACGTTACAAGAACAAGTGTCTTTTATTACTGCAGCTCAAGGTAAAAAGACACAAAACATCAACAAGGCTAGAACCAACATGAACAGAAGCCTTCATGGCTGGAGATCCATGGTCATAAGCCTCAGATGCCTGAAGCTAAGCACTCCAATGTCCCCCTGTTCCCTGCGGTCGGGGTGGTAAGCCTTGTGGTGGTGGTGGTGGTAGGGCCTCAGAGCATCTCCCACCACCTGCTGCTCGTCCAACTCCCATGCCTCATCTTCCTGCTCTCGGTGGACCGCCATGGTTGACCCTCTGCCTCTACCTGGGTGGCCCCTCAACCATCTGTTTCTCCTCTGCACGGCGGTTCGGGCAGTCACGAGCCATGCAACCCTACCCGCTGCATGCGTAGCACAACCTACTCCTCGGAAGGCTGGCTCTGCGTCGTGTGCCTCGCACCTCTGAGCTAGTGTCCTAAGGTCATCTGCCTGATGGTCCGGTCCACCTGGACCCCTGTGACATTCGTCGACTTTCAGCCGCAGACGACTCTACTACGTGCTGCCCTGTGGTTGGTCTCGCTGCTGGTGTAGGCTCAGCAAGAAAGCTCTCTATGAGAAGAGCTCGCTCCAGTAATCCTGCCTGTTTCAGAATGTTGAGGGATATCATCGATTCCCTGATCTCTTGCATCAGCCCTTGCTCGAAGTTCCGAGCCCTGATGAATGGGTATCGTACCATGTCCATCGAATAGCGCGAGGGATTGGTAAATATCGTCATGCACTGGGCGACCGTCATGCTGCCCCACCGTAGTTGTAGAATCTCCTGGATGCGCACCGCAAGGAGGGTGGCTGGGATAATCTCCGAGTGAAAGAGGCTCTCAAAGTCTATCCAGAGATGAGATGCCTCATCCTGCACCTGGAGCATCAATCTCCACCATCTGCTTAATGTCGTGTGCAGGAGACTCGCTACAAGGATCACCATGAGGTCAGTCGGTGTCCCCACTAAACTGGAAGCTCAAACTACAGCCTCCATCCAATCCTCGGTTGCCCGAGGGTCCGTCTCCCCGTGGAACCTGGGCAGTCTCTGGCACTGAAACTCGTGCAGTGCACTAAGGCAACATCCACTCTCAACAGCTGGGGCTGGTGGCATCGGTGGGTCGACGGGTAGAGGTACCGCTGGTGCCTCTGCTGAAAAAGGGCCATGCACTGAGGCCTCGTCGCTTGGGGGGTTGTCGTGTCGCACAAAGCTCAGAACCCTAGCTGGCTGCCATCGTGGAGCCATCCTGAAAAGAAACAAGTGCGCCACAGTAAAATAGTATACATGGTGAGCTGACACAAAGTAATCACAAAGAAAACTTTTGAAACACACATGCAATCAATGTTTTCCTGTATTGAGTTGAAAATCACAATTCAAGGTCCTTGTGTACGGATACGTCGGCCGCCGCACCAACACTGTACTCCCTGGACTGATAACCACACTCAATAACCTTAACATTATTTCTTCACATAGAAGAAAGATCAGAGTCCTGAGTTCTACGGTAGAACCGAACTCCTATGATACCAATTTGTCACGACCCATTCTCGGGGCATGTTCCATGACTACCCAAAGCCCACCTTCCATCGGCCAGGGGCTGGCGACTCGAACCAAAGGCGTAAATTCTAATAAAAAAGGAAGGCATTGACTTTATAAAGGTAAATAACACAATAGAGTACAGGCGGAAGTAACCACTAAGTAATGCAGTAAATCAAACATGATGAAAGTACAAGGGTCCAGAAATAAAAGCCCAAAAGAAAGGTACAACTACAACCAAAAGAAAAGTAAAACTCAAAGGGCAACAGCTGAAGGGTGACGAGCCACTCCTGGATCGTCCTCCGGCTTCCTACCTTAAGGGTAGGTACAAATCTCCTCCTCATCACTCCATGCCGGTCCATCTCCTCCGGGTACCAACTCATCGTGAAATCAACCTCCGGGTACTGACTCGACATGATATCCACCTCCGGGCACCGACTCGTTGTGAGATCCTCCTCAGGGTACCGTCCAGCTCTACAAGCCTCTACCACGATCAGTGATGTCCGTCGTCGGCAACCAACAGCACATAGTGTGGGTGAATCCTGTGCAGGGGGGAGTATATGAAACTCAGTAGAGACCCCGATACCCCCGAAGGTCTCCCAAAATCCACAAAGGATAATCCATAATGGAAAGATACAATCACGAAGTAACAACAAACTCTACTTAGGTATATGCCCATACATATACCTAAGTAATCAATTATATCTCGGCTCCAACATCCGAGCCCAAGATCGATCACGTCCACACAGGATAGAACAACCCAATCCACACAGGAGAGCACAATTCATTCCACATAGAATGCAAGTCAGTCATATAGAAGATAATGATTGGAAGTCAGGACTCAGCTCACACAGGTATACTTCTTTGTAAGGTGATAGAGATGATCAGATATAGCCACTGATTCATCTAAGCTGGGACCCATGTAGGATAATAAACCAGCTAAGCTGCCAGACCCACATACGATACAGACCATACACTCTGCCAAACCCACGTAGGATACAAGAACAGAGTCAATACTGCCAAACCCAAGTAGGATACAAGAACAGTAGTCATTTTCGTCGAACCCACGGAGGATTTCAGTATGGTCTTCATCGCCGCCGAACCCAAGGAGGATTACAGTGCAATCTTCATGGAGGATTTCAGTACGGTCATAATCACTGCCGAACCCACGGAGGATTTCAGTGCATTCTTGATTGCTCCCGAACCCACGGAGGATTTCAGTGCAGTCGTCGTCGCTGCCAAACCCATGGAGGATTTCAGTGCAGTCATCATCGTCGTCACATTCGTAGCCAACTCTAGGGTTCCCACACACAGCATGCTCATTTCCAGGACGGTCTGCTCCACGAGCCAAAGGGGGTCGATAAATCAACTGGCACGTAGTCCGGATTTGATGTATCCCAATGTTCCGCCTCAACAAAAGGAACTCAACGCGACAGATGATGCTTCAAACAGACGCCCGATCTGAGAGTTATTGGCTTTTTCATTCTAGGGGCCCGGTTGGTTTTTAAGTCAAAACCAACCCGAGTGCACTCCAACTACGTCCAAACCTCGAGTGGAGTAAGCCAACAGTTCTGTCTCACTAAGAGGATTCCAACAAAGTCAATGGCACGTCAATCAGACGTCTGGAGCTCAATTTTAAGCGTTTCCGCTCCGAGGGCCCGGTTGGTTTTGTGTTCGAACCAACCTGGACGTACACAATGTTTCTAAAAACCATGAGTGTAGAATACCGAAACGACCGACTCAATCCAAGAATTACATCGCAACTGATGGTGCATCTATCGGAGGTATGTAGACCATGATACAAGCATTTGAACGGAACTGTCCAGAAATAGGGGGTTTTGGGCCCAGACTAACCCGGCCCAAGACCCCCTGGGTGGGCTCGAACAGGGTCCAGGTCCAGACCATTAGGGCGCGGCCTGGCGCGTCCTGCGCGGCCCCGCCTGGCCGGGGTGGCCTGGCGCGGGCGCGGCCTGTGTGTGGCCAGCACGGCGCTGGCCGAGCTGAGCTGAAAAGGGGGGGGGGGGGGGGGCTGCCCCCTGATTAATAAAGTGGCCCCACGTGGGGGCTGCTCCTTTTCTAGCCGGGGGTTATGACCCCCGGTCTTCCTTTTGAAACAGCCGGCCCGGCCTGGCCGCCCGGTGCTGCCACTGCGGGACCCCGCGGTCCCGCCCCTCTGAGGTTCCAGCGGCCAGAGGTTCCAGCTGCCCCGCCTTACACCACCGCGGCTTTGAGCCATGGCCTTGTCTGACCGGCGCATCACGACAGCGCCATGCCCCTCTACGGCGGCCCGCCCTGGCCGCGACCCTTCGTGGTTTTCCGGCGCGGCGCGACGACGCCCCGTCCCTTTCTCCGCGGCCCAACTCCGGCTGCGGCTTTGTTCGGCCTCAACGGAGCTGCGAGACAGTGCCACGCTTCTTCGCCCATTCCTCTTGCTTCCGCGCGGTGCCGTTGCACTGCGCTGCCTTTGCTCGTGCCGCAACAAGTACAACATTAAAGGGGGAGGAGGTTCGGTAGTGTTCATGTGGTCCGACCTCCTCCCATTATAACGATAACAGGGGGCTCAGGTAAAGTACAATGGACGGCAAGGAACAATTCACGAGAAAAAAACAAGCCCTACCTCATGGTGTTTTCAAACGAAGGTTCGTCGTGGGAAAAGGATGTCGCGGAAGACAACGTCGCGGAAGGTGGCTCTGTAAGCGTCGTCGACATCGCGATACACAGTGTCGTGGAGAAGATGATCATCGGCGTCGCGGTACCTGGTGTTACGTCGTCGATCTCTGAGGAATTAGCGTTCTTCGTCGTCCTTTGTCGGAGGCTAGCGTTCTTCATCGGTGTCGGTTCATTCTTCACGTTCTTCACGGAGGAAGATGAAGTTCATCATGGAACTCTCCCTATCAACACAACAAAGAAACCCCTAATTAAATAAGACTTGTCTTATTTAATTAACACGCACACAAGACAACATTCCATTTGAAATTCAAAAGAATTTATTAAATTAATTCAATTAATTGAAGAGTCTTAATAGTCCAATTTATGTGAGGGTTTACATGGCATTTAATAAGGGGGTGCAGGTGTGTTACAAAATAATGGGGGTTTGTGGAAGTTAAATAGGTGGGGCTCGTGTGGGACTAACCTCACTTATATCCTATCAAGAGGGAGTTAGGATATAGTGGGTCCCACTGCAACTTCCATAGGTAGGTTAAAACTACTTAGAACATAAAATAAAAATTGTTTCACAACATTTATTTTATTCATTAGTTAACCCATTTTTAAATAACCACACCCGACCAAATGAAACTCTAGAAAAGGTATTCCTAAGAAATTACCAGCACTATGGTTTCATTGGTGCCCTCGTTTTTCAATTCCAAGTACTGGTTCAAAAGATAGAAAAACCCGCTCGTTCGTTCACTGAACGTACCTGAGCTAAAATTCAGAAAATGATTTCGGGCACACCGGGCCTCAGAATCTGGTGCCATCAGAAACTACGTTCTTGTAAAATCCCAAAGAAAATTAAGAAAAAAAATTCCATTGAATCTTTACAGGACTATACAATGTAAAGAAATCATCACAATCTGAAACAATGGTCTATAAAACACAATGGAGTCAAATTGTCTCCCACTCTATGCTGGACAGTACTCTCATATAGTGGGGAACTAGGCCGACATGTTGAGTTGTTCAAAGATCACCAATAAGGAATCATGTTCTATAGAAGTACGTGGTAAACAAATAAAAAATTCTATTGATATCCCATCCATCATCCATTCTGGTACATCAAGAGGTTGGGCGAAAGTCGTTGTAACTTGGTGTGTAGCCTTCACATGATGATAATTAAATCCTCGAGAAACAAACTCTCTCACTCTCTCCATTATACATGGCCACTAGTACTAATGTTATAGGTACTTGTACATATATTCCGCATCTAGATATACTTCAAAATGGGATTTGTGAAACTCCATCAGAGCTTCCTCCCACAACTTCACTGGAACAACATGATATCATATGAAAAGAACGACATTCTCCCCACCTTTTGAATATCTTTCAGGATCATACACGGTGGATATCTAAGAATTTAGGGTCTTTAAGTGAGTATGACCATGTTATTCCTCTCTTAATTTTTTTCAAGAGTGTAGGGGTTAAAACCATTGATTGGATATATGTTTCTCTATCTCTTCCCACTAAGGAAACATGTAACCAGGCCGACTACTCAGACACTTTGTTCTTCAACTCCAAACTAAATCTCCTACTGAGAGAATCATACACCATGTTCCCATTCCCAAGAGTATAAATAATATAAATTTAATATTCCTATATAAACTCTATCTATATCCTATATCTCATGTCAGATATTTTTGAGAGAAGATACATATGAAACTATTTTGAACAGAGTATATGATAAACTGCCCACCCATCAGGTAGTGTTGTTGCATCCTCAACGTGAAGCCTATTGTTGCAAACTCAATATCATGGGTCATGTAGTTAGGATCATGTGGTATCAGCTGGCATGAACCATAAGAAATTACCACTTCCCACTGTATCAGTATGTAACTATGGCTAGTTCATTATGCATCTCATAAAACTATGTAATCGACACCAACCTCTGAAAATCTAAAGATATAAGTTCTCATCAAACAACACCTCACCTACTGCAAATCCTCATGGAATATATCTATCCACGTGAAGGGTCTCTCCTTTTGGGTCAAAGATATAATATCGTAGGGTATCCTAGAGAAACCAGATATGAATCTCTGGTAATTACATGCTTGCCTGAGGAATCTCCACAACTATGTCACGTTGTTAGGTGGCTCCCATGCTAACACTACCTTGACCATGGAAAACTCCACTACCACACCATCTGTTTAGATAAAATATCCTAGAAATTAGACCACCATAATCCATAACTAAAAATTATATAGTTTCCTATAAATAAGGTTCTCTCAGAATATGTCAAGAAATATCCTTAAGATTCTCACATTTTCCTCCTCAGATGTTGAGTACACACGGATATCATCTAGGAAGAACACCATAAACTAGTCTAAGGCTAAAAGATCTTATTCATGAGTCCCCTGAACACTACCTAGTAGTTATTCATTATAAAGGTAATTACCATGTACTCATAGTGATTATAATGGCAGCTGATGGTCGTCTTTAGTATATCTTCATCCCCCACTCATAGTTGGATATAGCATGATTTGGGGTCAACCTTCGAGAACCATAAATCTCATTCCAAATAATCATAGTGGTAATCAATCCTCAAGAGTGGATACTTTTTCTTCACGATCACCTTGTGAATGTTCTGGTTGTTTACACAATTCCTCATGCTCTCATCCACCTTTTTGGAAATTATACTTAGGATGCCCCTGGTAAAACATCGAGTCTCGTGAATCCCCTCCTCTATAAGTCCTTTGACTACACCTTCATCTCGTGTAGAACTATGAGAGACATCCAATATACTGGTGAAGATATTATTTACCCTCTAGAGTTTTAATCAATGTAGACGCCTATCTACAAGTGGGGAGGTAACCCTTGAACATCTTCTGGAATGATGTCCCCATACTCCACCACTACTGCAGGGAACTGGAAACTCATAACATCAACATCACAGAGGGTTATACGATCCAACTAATGTGTCATCAGTTGTACAAACCTATTCATGAGTCTATTAGGTTATTCATGTGTTTTTTTCACTAACAAAGGTAAATATCCTTCCATTATAGTGGACACATCACCCTCTTCTTCTCAAATAGTCTATACAGACATAGACTATAGAAAAACAATACAAACCATGAATGACCTTATAAGGCCTCAAAGCTACCACCAAGAGGATCCAACCAAAAGTATCAATTCCATGGATCAGGTCACACTTTCAACACTTGTTTTTTATCACCATGTCTTCTATAGTGGATATATCTAAGAATAAGGGTCGATTCGACAGATAATTTGGAATTTCTAGGCCTTGAACAAGATTTGTGTTGATTATTGAATGACTAGAATATGTGTTTTTCAATACTACAGATAAAGTGTTAATGAAAACAATCATACATCAAATCATTCTAGGAGGCACAAGGTCGCAATCCTCGACCGCATACAGTTGTCCCCTCCTATTTCTTTTAGATCCCTTAGCCTAGAGTGCACCACCTAAGGTGGTGGTGGTAGAAATTAGAAAATTCAACCACATACTACTAGTCTCCTAGATCATCTTCCATGTCTGATGTCATGTGGATAAACCTCCTCCTATCGTTATCTCTACCTTGGTGGTCCATCCATAGTATCCATATGAATAGTATGGTAGGTCAGACAATATAATGTGAGATTTCACATGTGGTCACATGAATATCATTGCCTCTCACTAGGCTGACTGGACACACTATATGAGTCTGAAAGTACATATCCTCTTTCATGGGAGCTCCTCATGATACATATCCCATATCTAGGTCCCTGGGACTGATATAGGCTCCTTGATGGTATGTTCTCTACTCATGCTCATCCACTACTAACTATCACCCGATGTATCTACTCTTCCATGAATATTTATGCCACCAAAGAATGCTCAAGTACCCTAATATATCTCAGAATTAACAGAAGGATAACACTGGATATGATGTTTATATATTCAAACCTCACTCGAACATATAAAACATAATGTGATGATCTCTAACCATATCCACAGTGTACCAAAAATGGTTTGTAATAAACAATGAATAATTAGCCACTATCATGTTGCCCTACTAAAGATGAACAATCTCTTGTATATTCCCAACTCATAGCGTAACTAGTGAGAACTAATCACTGAATAGGTACTTGAAATCTATAAATAAAATAGCCACCTTATCATTAGTATGAATTTCCAGACTACACTATCTCTTTGCTTATCTATATTAAAGGCTGGCCTCCAGGACCACTGTATGATCAAATGGTGTCCTAACTAGACTTGAACTCAGGACACCACCTCATGCCACTCCTGAGATACCTATATCTCAGGCTCACCTTATATCCTAAGGGGTATCGGTCACTATAACTGACGAAGCACACTCATATTTTTCTCCTCATCCACCGGTACTTTAGGTACCACATGATGCTCTACAGTTGATGGTATGGTCGTTGGACCACAGGGAGGTGACCTTGGGGAAACACATCCCTGACTAAAGGACTCTCCACTAAGGGTGTCATTCCTTGGATCATTCATCTGAATTCTATCCAATATGTGTTGCGGATGCATCCATTAGGAAAATAAGATGTACCATTGTTAATGCGTATATATGGAGATTTTACTCAATAAGGACATGGAAATGGTAACCCATTCTTATATGATGCATGTACCATTATTTTCCCTTCAACAATTAATTTCATGTATGTAGTGGAAAAGTAGGTTATTAGATTCATAGTACATGGATATGTCAGTCTCCTCACCTATGATGAAGTCGCTATCCTAGATTCCATACTCAAAACACTAAACATTGTTTCCCCAAGCCAATCTCATAGACTCTAAGTCCAAAATTTGGACTAACCACCTTTGATAACACTTTATCACTACCTATCTCTATGGTTCCAATGTTGTGACTCCCCAAGCCCGCCTCCAATGTGCCAGGGGTGGTGACTAGCACCAAGTAAGAATATCACTAAAATGTAGGCATTTCCTATGTATGTGTATGCACAAACACATCTCCAATCCCACAAAATGATGAAATGTAAAAACCATTAAGTTAATAATTCATCTATACCACTATATCCCACAACCATAGTATAATTAAAATTATGTTTAAGAAAATAAATAGTTCTAGAATACAAGACCACCAAAAATAGTCTATAACCACATGTCCAACCTGTAAAAATAGGCACTAGGATTGCTATTTGTAGATGCAGGATCACAACTTGATCAATCTGATCACACAAGGCACCTTCTAGTCAAGGTCGGCCTAGGAGTCATCCAATGGTCAATCATCTGCACAATACACAACACATGTGAAAAAATCCCATGTATGGGTGAGTATAACAATACTCAATACGACACCATGAAATGGAAAATCAATACAAAAAAGGAAAGATATTTTTGTCTCTACAAAATTATATGTCTACTAAACACACAACATGAATATATAGATATACTCAACAAAGACCCATTGTTTATAGGTTAGTCCCAAACACTGCATAGCGTCCCCTAGAATTCAACTTGAAGATTCCTCGAATAACTCATCTAGAAGAACACACTCCTAGGTCTGATAGCACTGATGATGTCCATTCGTGAGGCACCGCTCATCGGGTATCTCTATGAGAAAGATACATTGATTGATCTGAAGAGAGATATAATTCCACAAATTTAGATCAAATCCAAGTACATGGGGTGATACGAACAACTCAATCTGGATTAACCTTTCAAGTAGAGGATTGGTACCCGTATAGTGTTGGTCATGATGATATTGAGAGCTCCACCTAGTGGATGAGGAAATAATAGAGAATCCTACTCTGGGCCACTTGGGGGAATTCAAAAACTCTATCCATGAAGTTCTCTTGAAGGGATCATATTCTTATGAGTTAGAATTTATTCACAGTTACCTTCAATAAATCGATAATGGAATAATCCCTAACAAAACATTTCCAAGATATGGAATACAATAGAATAAATCCATGTGTAAAGGGGTTCATTACATGTTTTAGGGTCACATGTCATGTCCCTTGACCCTAGGTACTTCCCATATAAAATAGACTAGGTTTATAGAACATTTCATGTAGAAGATGGGTACACTACATGTAGAAAGATTCACATGATGTTTTCCTCCTATATATGGTCTTCATGTGTGCTCTTGCCATGTGTTAGTACACGACATCATCTATTGTATGCTAGCTTGTATACCATTACACGAGGTAGAAGATTTACTTGGTACATACCATGCCATGTGGGGAGTGCATGTTTTGTAGGAAACCCAAGTATTCCACCTTTCCTCCATGTACATCCCATGTACTTGTTGAGTGGTCCCATGATAAACACACGTTATGTAGTCAAGACCACACACCATGTCTATCAGGATTTTCATGACCAATCTTGTTCCCCCTAATCACATTGGTCTACCTCAATTGTTCTTCTCTAGTTCTTGGTTTTCCGCAAAACTCAGTATTAAAGGACTTCTAGTAACTCTAACACTAAATCTATAATATTATATCCCACCAATGCCTCAAAAAATATTATCATATGTATTCATTATCATTTCCAAAAAAATTATGTTTCTGCCCCCACCATCATTCGATCTTCCACTGCACCAACTGTTGCACCCCCTCCAAGGCATCCGAATGTCAGATATCTATTTTTAGATTGTTCTTCCATTAATTGAAGTCACAATGATCGATTATTAAATGTTTGGGTGAAGAACGAAGAACGCAAGTCACGAACGCCAGAAACAGGGGGAGAAAAATGCACAAGTATAAATCATGAGAAAAAAAACTCCACAGTTGATCATTCTAGCATTTATCTATTCCTGTAAGAATTATAAATGAATCATGAACAAATATCTGCAATCGAAATCCCGATAAACCCCAAAAATATTATCCCATCCAACAAGTTCGATTGATCTGTGGGATAGTTAGTTTGAGTATTGGTCTAGGTTCATTTTAGGAATCAATACTAGATAAATGAATTAAAATAAAACACCCTACCGTGATTTGGGATCACTCATCAATGAATAGAGGTCCTATTGTCATCGTCGTTCATGATATCTACAATGAATGGTGTTCATCAATCTCTGATATTATGTTTTTTCATCACCTACATAAGAGGATTCTCAAGAGGTTCTTCCAAAATTCTTTATAGAATTCTAGTGGAATGAGACAAAATATGGATATCATATAAAATATTTATTTAAAAAACCATGATCCAACATCTTTGTGTCGATGAAATAAATTAAAATAAATTTTAACTATTTTATTCTATTCATTTAAAATTCTCATGATAAATTTACACAATAAACACTTGCTGACCGATGTTAGGTCACAGTTAGGGTAAAGGCCATGATCTAAATGCAATGGTTTCCTTGGAATTTTTATCCAGACACATGTTAAATGTTATTCTGTTTTTTATTGGAAAACTCCATGTGCATTATATTTAATATATTAATATTTTAAAAAACTGTTCATGGAACACTATGCCTCAAAATAACACAATGTCCTTGTGTTTGGACCCAAATATAATACATATAATGTTTAAAACAAATATATTTAAAATCCAATACATCAAATCTCTCATCGCTTTTAGAAAACTCCCATTCATTTTAAAAAAGTACAAGGGTATTAATTTACACAATTTTCACATGTGGGAAAATACATGTTTATCTTATTTCCATTATCTATCTTCTTCCTAGTAATAATCTTGATCTCATGATTCCCACTGAATTAATAAAACATATAGAAATTTTTCTTTCACTTGATAACACATGATATTATGTCCTTATATGATGAGAATTTTTAGGGGACTAGTTCCCTTCAAAATATTGGCAAAAGACTCTAAATGATGTGATCCTAATAACACTTTAGATAATGTTCATTGGTGGGGTTACCATTCTCTATATGTAGTTCAATTTATGAATAATGAAATACACTATATCAGATCACCTAATTTTGAAACAAAACTTTTAATTTAAACATATTAAAATACAAAATGTAAATTGAAAATTTAAATATAATTAATCTCTAAATCATAAGGATGGTTAATTTATTAATATTCTCAATGTCATTTATAGTGTTATATTTCCCTAATATATGTTTTCCTAATTTAATTTTCCCATCTTTCGACCAAACATGCTCTGAATTTAAATGAAAATACCCCATCCTAGGTATCCCAGAGTGGGTGCCTTACTTTTTTACATTTTTACTATGAAAGATAGATCACAACCCAATGGAATGATTATTTTATTACCATATAAAAAACAAAAAATGAACATCAATTTTCCATTATAAAATGAAATTAAAACAACATAGAAAGACCTTTAAAAACGTCCATACTATCCATGATTATCCTTACTTGTCAAAAATAATATACATCATGGAATCCTAGGGAAAAAACATAAAGAATGGGTAAGATTAGATACTCGGTAAGTGTAATCAATATAGTGGAATGTATCATTGATAAACATAAACAATAAGGGAATGTGAATATGTAAGAACATATTCCATGAAAACATAATCCTGAGAATCATATGGTAGGAATAAAAGATAATTAAATAGTAGTATATAAATAATTACATGTGAAAGATACATAACCATAGGTATTATTCTCGCCTAAAAATCACATGGATTATAAATAACCAATATCATAATGAGGGACATCATAAAAATACCATCAAGGCGTTAGAAAAGAAATCTACATAAATGTGTATATCCTTATCTATAACACGGTCATGTTTTTCTCATGAACCCTATGGATTCATTGAGGGGAAATAACGGACCCCACCCAAATCATACTAGGTCCAATGCATTACACATATGAAAGGGGAGATACATAATCAATATATATATATTAATATTGAAATTATCATATGCAATTTGAATAAAATCCATAATCATTAAAATTTATCAGAAACCATCCAGTGTAATATGATGAATGATATAAAAATATAACATCTAGAGTCAAAAAAATCATAAAAAATTCAATAAAATATGGTAGATCATATGATAATATATAAACCACATGTAATCATACAATCAAGAAAATGCTTGTTGAAATATATTAAAATAACCAAATAATATCATTGATAAATTATTAATAGAGATACTATTTTTCCTTTGGAATCATTTATTTGAGAAGAAACATAATTAAAAAAATATTTTCATTGAAAATAACTTTGTAAATATGAAAAGTGTTCATGAAAAAATAAATTCTACATTATAAAAAGTAAATCAACTGATTCTGTGTAATTTTAAAAAACATATCTTTTACATTTTTTAAATAAAGAAACAATTAAAATGGTATTTCTAAAATAAAGGGTGAGGGTTAACCAAATGAATAAATTATGGGTATTATCGATAGATACATGCAAAACTATTTTAAATATAACTTAAGATAATAAAATTTTACTTTACACATAATCATATCCTAAAATATTCATTGGATTATATGTTTATCCCAAAGAATGGAAATTGGTTTATGAATTCTCTTATCATAAGATAATCAGTCAGACTATATGCCCTATAAATGTAATAATTAAAAATGTATGTTTTAATACCATGAATGTATAATGATTGATTATATTATATATAAATTTCATGTATAAATATAAGACACGCAATGAGTACGGTTTAAAAAAGGAATATCACATAAATAAAAACAGACATGAGAAAACTCTTACCTTATGTCCGAAAGAGTTATATAATTTTTATTAACCTACATGAAAATAAAATTAGATTAATTAATTAATTAATTTCTAACCTTTTAATAATATATTTAATTTTTTTCAATTTTTTTAATTTTATTTATTTCTATTTCTATTATTTTTAATGTTTATTTTCATTATTCTGGTTACATTCAATTCATGGTTTATGGTTGGTTCCGTTTTTTATAATTATTGGAGTTATTTTCAAATTGAAGAAAAAGTAAAACATTGTAATGGAATTATATTAATATATATCTTGGATTTTATATAATCCTCATATATCATTTAGTTATATAGTATGAGGATGATTCGTTAGATTAAAAAATTAATGGAAAATAATTAGTTTATTTTGTCGGTTTTAATGACCACAACAAACTATTATCATTTTATTTAATAATATATTAATATACTGGTTACAGAGCGTTAAAAAAGTTTTAATACACATATTATTATATTTTATAACCATAATTTTTTTTATGATCAACCTTGAAGGTGGTAATGAAAAATTGGCACTGGTCTTCCATGAAGGTGGTGAATCGAAACCTTATAGATGATGTTTTCATTTTTAGACAAAAGGGAGAATAAAAGAGAGTTGATGATGGATATTACATTTTTCAAAATAAAATATTCGTATATGTAAGATAATGGAGTTACCATGACACATTGGATACGGGAGGTGTGGGAAGGATTACAAAATAGTATAAATTAAAAGAGAAAGAGTGAGGGTTTTACCACTTGACTTTCGTATTCTTGAGAACATCCTTAATTCACATGGAAAAAGTATTTTGTGAGACTAACTTGACAATAAAATAAGGAATATTTTGGGGGATTTATTTGGTATAATATAATCAAGCTTTAGGATCAATACAGTAAATAGTATTGATTAATATGACGAAATATAGTAAATAGAACATGTAATTTCTAGATTATGGCCAATTACATCATTTATGACTCAAACATGGCACAAAAATTTATTTATTGGCTTATAATGTTAAATACATTAAATTAACATATTTCGCTATTCACCTAAAATTCATCTTTAATAGAAAAATCCCAAAAAGTCACTCTATACATTATTCAATAGGTTGATTTAAAAAATGGGTTTATTTTATGAAAATTATTTTCTACATATTAAAAACATAATTTTAATTAAAATCAGTTTTTCTTTGATTGTATCTTTAATAAAAAATTAAGGAATCTTAGTTCTATAATAAAATAACATAATTATTACATCCTTAAAAACTAAAAAGAAAATATCATCATGTATAAAAATATATTATATTTTTAAATAAAATCTATTATTAAATATAGTTTCTGAATAACATCATATTAAAAACAATATGTTTATTATAAATATGAATTTTACATTTTGGTGATTTTCATTAATTATTATATTATATCCATGTCTTATTCATGGAAAAAATTACATTAAATAACTAAAATTATAAATTTATATTTTAAGGGTATTTATAAAATATCTAATATAATTTAAAACAATTTAATGATATTTTTTTAATCCTTATCATATTATATTTACAAAAAATAACCTATTAACCCCTAATCATAGTAATAAACAAATTACCCAAGATACAATTCCTATTCCCCAAAAATAAATGGAGCATATTTAATTAATATATAATATCTATTTCCAAATACTGAATCCATTTTCCAATATTAATTTCAAAGGAATTTCATAAATTTATTTAAAATTAATCTGTTATATGTGATGAAACAACAAGTTTTTAATGTAAAGATGTTCAAAATTTCAAAATGTTTTTATACCCAATTTCAACATGAAATTTATTCTAGTGACATAAATTAGATTTATTGATATATAAATGATATAGTTTTACAATCAATAAAATTTAAAATTTAATTTACCGTTATAATATATTTAGATGAAAAGACAGTTTTGAGTCAAAATTCATCAATTTTTTCTTGTCATCAAAAATGTGAATCATATCGAAAAAATAAAAATAAATTAGCCAATGTAAATTATTATATTATATTTTAAAAATAATGTTTTGTTTTTCAAATAAATTTTATAAAAGTGTCAAAATTTTGTATTAAAATAATAGTTCCATTAAAATACCAAAAATACATTATAGAAATAATATCTTTTTATGCTTAAAATTAGATATATTCACTCTGTAAGCCTATAAATATCATTGGTTGAATATAAAATCATTTTATTTAATATGTGAAAAAATAAAGTTCATTAATATTTTTATGTAATAGTGATTATTAAAATTTCTTATGAAATAAATTTATTGTTGTCATAAAAATTTTTATTATAAAAATACATCATTTAGGTTCAATCGGTTTTTATTTTCATTTATAATTAATTCATAACTAATTAATTGATTTTATAATCATGTATAAAATAAATTTCTATAATTAACACAATAAATTTTATTCCTTCTATTACAATGTCGTGGTGATGAAAATCAAAATGAAAGACTAATATTTCATCACTTGTTAAAGCCATGTGTAATCTATCAAAGATGTTAAATTTTAAAATATTCAAAAATAAAAATATTGTGGAGTTTTATTAATTTAAATAAAATTTAATTTGCAAAATATCACCTCTAATTCAACAACTAACTTTTAGTGGTTCTCATAATCCTAAAGAACAAGAATGGGTATCAGGGTTTGGTTTCCATTTTTTAATCCTTATCATAGAAAATATATTATCAGTTAATTTTAGACATGTTGCAAAATTGGATGTTGAAAATAATTATGTATATAAATAAATATTGACATCCCATATTCCATCTCTTGTCATAATGGTATTCTATGCCACTACATTGGTCTTTCAATACATATATAAAGAAAACCACTTGAAATTGTCTAAAAATATAAGTCTTGAGGTCAATTTAAAATCCTAAATCCTATTATAATATCGTTTTTAGGAAGAAAATAAATTTATGATAGTGATGGGTATCATGATGGATAAGGAATAATGGAAAAACACAAAATTATTATTAAGGGAAATATGAATGTAAGGGAATTAAAGATACAAATTTTCTAAAAAATGATTGAAGATATCAGAATGGAAAATTATGAAACTATTTATGAGTAATTGACAAGAGCTATTCATTTTTTTACTGACATCAAAGGATTATATGAAGTGATGGGAGGTTCAACCATGATTGAAAACATATAAGAATCTTTTCAAATAGTTTCAATCCATATATTCTCTCTTATAAGTTAATGATGATTTATCTCTTGATGAATTACATAAACTTCTTGTCACAAAATAGATAAAGAATGTTCTAATTTTTAAAAATAAAATCACGGATGTAATGTATTTTAAAACTATGAGAAATCTAGAAATCCTTGACTATTATCATAATATTTTTTGGCAGTAGTGATTGAAGTGCCCAGATCAGTGTGAATCACTGAGAGGGGGAGGGGGTGAATCAGTGATCCCTTAAAACTTTTTACTAATTGATTCCTTATCAATTAAACCTCTATGGCTGGTTAAAGCCTCGATCCACTCTTCTTGTATCTCTCAACCTTTCCTGGATAATGCAGTAATGAAAAGGCACAGGACACAAGGATTTACAAGGCTCGGCACCAAAGGCCTACATCCTTGCCATGCTCTCCCAGCATGGATTCTCCCATTATAACTTGTTAGAATTACAATGGTCGATACAGAGTCCCACTGTATCTCTCCTGAGTCCCACAGGAGGGTCTTTATACTGCGTCCCACAGTGTTACCAGAGTCCCACTGGCCTACTCCAGAATCCCACTGAAGACTTCTTCTCCCTGAGTCCCACAGGGTCTTCTCCTGGCTCCTCGAGTCACACGAGTAGCTCTTCTTCACTTTAAGGTCTTCAAGTAACTTCAGCAGCCTGGGATAAAGGCTGCTGGCCTTGCTCTTCTCTTCTGATCACTTGTGGTTGATCAGGACTTCCCGTCCAGCTCAGGCTTTATCTCCTTCTTCAGGATGACCTGGCTTCTCTCCAATTACTGAATACTCAGACAATTGATGTCTTTAACTTCAGTCTGGTCCAGTCTCACTACTCAGATGCACACAGCCTGATTTATCTTTGTTCACGTGTGCATGTGCATGCATGCATGCATGCACTCTCCTCTTTCTCCTCTTGGTGCAATAAACCCTTAAAGGGTGTAATTCTTTTAAGCACACACCTTCACTGAACTTCACACACTTTATCCAAATTGTTCGCACACTTAAAAGTGTGTTTTACTTTAGTGTGGTCTTCCACTTCACTTGGCACACACCACTTGGTGTTGTTCTTTGTGCACAAACATGGCCTCGGGTCTTCCTTCACTTTAGCACACACACACAAAGGTGTGGTCTCCTTTGTTTACACAAGGCTACGGCCTTTCCTTCTTCACCTCTCACACACACAAAGTGTGGTAGTCTTCACTTTACCCACTTGCACATACCCAAGCCAAGGTCTCGGGTTCTTCCTTGTTCTTTTAATCTTCTTCAATGTGTGCACTTCACTTATACACACACTTGGTTCTCCATTTTGTACACACAAGGGCTACGGCCTCTTTGTTTTCTTTTTGCACACAAAGGCACAAAGGCTCGGGTCTTCCACCTTCAAAGTAGGCGCACAAGTGCTTGATGAGCCGCGGCCTCCTCTTCTTCAACAAAGCGCAACGCACACTTGGTGCACAAGGCAGCGTGAAAGTGCACAAGGCCTCTTGGGCGCGCAAGCCTCGGGTGCAAGGCACCGCGGGCGAGCAGGTGCTACCGCGAAGGGGGCACGGTGCACAGAGGGGGCGCACAACTTTGTGCTGCCCAAACTCCTTCCTGTCGCGCAAAGGATAGCGCACAGGGGACTCCTCCTCCTCCTTCTTCTTGTCGCGCAAAGATGTTGCGCGCAAGGAACTCAGCCACGCAAGTTTACTTGCGCGGGGCTTCAACTTCGCGAGGCAGAGGCACTCACGGGTCTTCTGATTTTCAAGAAAGGATCAGCAAGCCACACCGAGGTCTCGGCCTCTCTTTATATAGGCAGAGGGCCTCGGTTCATCCGCGTGGGATATAAATTCAAATTCCCGAATATCTCGGGTTTTCAAGATTTCCAAAATATTGTTTCTTTCCTCTGTTTCAACGCGGGTTCCTTTTCTTTGTTTACTCCACGTTTATGTGCATGCAAATGCATGCATACCTTCGTTTAAAAACAATCCACGCAAAGCTCGAATACACCGAGGCCTCGGCAACGTTGTTTGCCTCGGCCAATACTCGAAATTCTCCCTCGATGCATGCATGCAACATTTTAATGCATGCATGAGTTCGTTATGGCCAGACGAGCATGAGGGTGTCTTTGGCTTCGAGAGAGATGGTCGGAATCTCAAAAACCATGCTTGGGATGCCTCTGGTTCAGCGGCTGCTCGCGGGAGACTTCGGCTCGAGCTCGAGGAAGGAGATGGACGCCGGGTCGTTAGATGCGGTGATCAATTATCCTCGGACGGCCTGGATCAAATCAGGGGCGCGGCGGATTAGATGAGCGGTCCAGATCGAGCGCGCGATTGCTCGGACGGCGGAGATTTGCTCCCGGGGTTTTTTGCGCGTCCCACATCGAAGCGGCCCGCGAATTCTCCCCGCTTTATTACCCTGGCGCTGCCTGAACACGCCAGTTGAACTTCTCCCCTCCCGGTGCCACCCCGCACCGGGTTCTCTCTGCGGGCGCGTTCTGCGCCCACCTATGCTCCCTGCGGGCGCGCCTCTGGCGCCCACTATGCACTAGCTGACACTCGCGGGTGCGCTCATGCGCCCCTGCCGCACTCCTCCGGGAGTGCCCCAGGCGCCCATGCGGTGTCCTTGGGTGCGCGCCCTGCCGCCCTGGCTCGCCCCACGGGTTCCCCCTGGCGTGTTGCTCTAGTGCCCATGCCTTGGGGTTGAACCCCCAAGGTGCCTTGGCTGGCCAATTTTTTGGCAAAGGAAAATCTAATGACTTTGTTTAAAAACAAAGTTCTCCTCCATATAAAGCAAGCCAAGTGCCACTTCTTCCAAGCCATCTTTCTCATTTCTCCTTCTTCCTCTCTTCTTCTTCATTTGAAATTCCTCCATTATCTTCAACATGTATTCATTACTTAGGAGAGAATTCTTTGAAGGTTCTCCATCAACCGAAGCTCCTGAATCAAATAATTCTTCAATGTTCTTCAATGATCCAATTAGAGATCAAGTTGGATCACTTCCAATTCACATGCACTAAGAGTTAGTACATGGACTTCTTTAATCCACTTCACCCACTTAGAAGTTGTGGATGGATCTTCTTTCATCTCCTCATGCATTTTCAATACAATGCATGGTCTTTAAACATTGTTGTGACTTTGTATCATCAGGATACAAGTTCTATGAACTTAAAGATCAGTTCAACAATCGTCAGATGTACATGGAGAATGATTCAACCACAATTTCCAATACCACTTAGTGAATCTCCTAAGTGACATGCATCTTAGTACCATGGCCATTCTCCTTCACCACCAACACCATCACAACCTTTGGCATTCACATGTTGACATTCCCTGACATTCATTCATTCCAAGACAACTTCATGCCTCATTGACAACAAATGCAACACAGTGTACTTCAATCTCCCCCTTTGTATTTGTTGTCAATACACTCCTTCAGCACATATGAATGGGTCAATATGTGTGCCAATATTTTCTCCCCCTTATTGGCAATCAAATGCAAAGGTGTGGTGTGGTTCTCTTTCAAAAATCTCTTCCTCCCTTTGAATAGCATCTTCTTGAAAAACACTAGGAGAGGGATGATGTCACATGTTCTCTTTAGCAAAGAACCTTTAGTAAATCAGCTCTAAGTCTACTTGGGCTAACCCGGTGTAGAAAACAAGAGTGATATGACCAAGGAATTCAAAGTTGTCCATAATTCTCTACACATGTGAGATCATGCTTAGGGGTTTGAAATTTTTCAGATATAACAATGAATTTGCTAAATCCTGCACAACTTCACAAAACTTATTAGAAAGTTCAGGTGCAAAGATAAAGCTCCCCCTTTCATCCATTTGTCTTCAATCCATACTCCCCCTTAATTGACAAGATAAACTCAATTAAGAAACAAGGGATGAAAGTATGATTGGAATACCTTCACTTTTCTTCAAGATGGTATTAATCTAAGAATCCCATCTTCTTCAGATTGGCTCCCCCTCAAGGGGTGCACTCCATTCTGTCCAGACCATCCTTCAGCTGAGAATGATCATCATCTTCAATTCCCTGCAATGTCAGCACATGTAAATACCAATAGTATAAGGGAATAAGATGGAACCTCCTTGGTTCATCAATGTGAACAACAAGGTTGAGAAGATTCTCTCAACCGAGATGTCCCATTTTCACCAGTCTTCACACTTGCACATTTGATCTTCTTTTATGTTTGTGCTGGTGTGGATCTCAACATATCTTCATGTGAAATCTTCTTCTTCCCTTTTGCCTTAGCAATTGCCAGAACTTCATCTTCAGCTCTTTGTAGATCTTTGGCAAGTTGCAACTGATTTGGCCATATGACTAGTAAGTCACTTGGAAGAGTGGCCTCAGTTTTGGAAGTTCCACATGGTTCTTTGGATGCTGCTAAGCTACCTCTCTTAGGAAACTTATTTTCAATCAATCCCTTCTTCTTCTGGATTGATTGTCTTTTGGAGTTCAGTCTGCTTATATTTAGTTTCATGGCTTCTTTACAAAGGTCCATGATGTGTCCTTTCTTTCCACAGTAGAAGCATGTCTTGGTGGTCCTTCTGGATGCATCACCCTTCTTGGATTTAGACTCCAAGGACTTCTCTTCATTCTTCAAACTCTTCTTGGGAGCATCTTCCACTTTCTTATGATTGCTTCCCAATGATTTTTTCTGAGCCAGGTTCTGTGATCTTTTCTTCTTTCCAGCTTTGGATACAGTTGGAGATTGACATGTATCATTCTTTTGACCACTTTTTCAACCATCCCAGATGTTGTCAAGTAATCCAAATCTATTTACAGTAAACAGATGTCTTTGGACCTGTGGATGTTGCTTATTTCCTTCTGGCTTGCTCCCCCTTGGCATGAGCTTCCTTTGTGCTTTGACATTTAGTGGATTGTACCAACAATCCTTTGCACAGTGCCCATACTTATTACAACACCAACATTGACCCACAAATCTTGACTTCTTCAGTCCTTCTGATTTTAGGGTACTTGTCTTGAATTGTTGTGCTGCTTCAGGAGAGCTTTCTTTCTTCATTGTCTTCATCCATACTTGTTTAGAATTATTCTTCCATCCTGCACTTTTTGTGGAAACACAATTAGAAACATGAGTACAAGATGGGATGGATGGTACCTTCTTTTTAGAAGTTGTTGCCCTTTTATTAGAGGATGTCTTTCTTTTAGAATCATCCTTCTCAAAGCTCACTTGAGTAGCAACATTTCTTCTTTCAGCTGACTGGGAGGATTCAGCTTTGGGTGATTGAAAATTTTTCATTATCACCTCCAGTTCAAAGCATTTCATGTTGAGGGAGTTCTTCTCATCCTCAACCATTCTTAGCTTTCCTTCCCAATTCTCCACCAGTTGTTTCATCTGGTCTTCATGCACCTTCTTCAATTCTTGCAATGAATTGTCCAGCTCCTTCACCAGTTTGACTTTTTCTTCAAGTTGAGCATCTCTGACAACCATTGATACTTTATGCCTCTTTTCCAGTGCCTGGAAAACATCTTTGACCACAGTCTTAAAGAATTCTTTCTCAGAAAGGCTTCTTTGCAATTGTTCACAAGTATCTTCATATCTATCATTGCAAAGAGAAATTGTTTCTTCCTTAGCCTTCACCAGCTTTCTGAGAGTGTTGGTTATGCCAACCCTTTTAGCCAGCTGATCTTCCATAGCATTGGCTTCTTCTTCTAACTGTGATTTTTCTTCATGAAGATCATGGATGCCTGTAGCTATACACTTTGCCACTTCCATGGGAACTGTCTGCTGAAGATATTTGAGTGCACTCTGAAGATCATTCATTGTTTCAACTTCATCACAGCTAGGACAGGCTTTCTTCATCTTCTTGGCCTGTTTCTTCTTTCTATTTTTCAGAGTCTTGGCAGATATCTCCATTTGAGGCTGTTCATTCATTTCCTCAAATCTGCACTCCATATAGACTCCCTTGGATCTTTTAGAGGTAACCTCGCTCTGATACCAATTGAAGTGCCCAGATCAGTGTGAATCACTGAGAGGGGGAGGGGGTGAATCAGTGATCCCTTAAAACTTTTTACTAATTTATTCCTTATCAATTAAACCTCTATGGCTGGTTAAAGCCTCGATCCACTCTTCTTGTATCTCTCAACCTTTCCCGGATAATGCAGTAATGAAAAGGCACAGGACACAAGGATTTACAAGGTTCGGCACCAAAGGCCTACATCCTTGCCATGCTCTCCCAGCATGGATTCTCCCATTATAACTTGTTAGAATTACAATGGTCGATACAGAGTCCCACTGTATCTCTCCTGAGTCCCACAGGAGGGTCTTTATACTGCGTCCCACAGTGTTACCAGAGTCCCACTGGCCTGCTCCAGAATCCCACTGAAGACTTCTTCTCCCTGAGTCCCACAGGGTCTTCTCCTGGCTCCTCGAGTCACACGAGTAGCTCTTCTTCACTTTAAGGTCTTCAAGTAACTTCAGCAGCCTGGGATAAAGGCTGCTGGCCTTGCTCTTCTCTTCTGATCACTTGTGGTTGA
Organism: Viscum album; assembly: GCA_963277665.1. Lineage (NCBI taxonomy): Eukaryota > Viridiplantae > Streptophyta > Magnoliopsida > Santalales > Viscaceae > Viscum > Viscum album. The sequence continues at coordinate 1,348,761,645 of OY728147.1, read as the reverse complement.
TCAGGACTTCTCGTCCAGCTCAGGCTTTATCTCCTTCTTCAGGATGACCTAGCTTCTCTCCAATTACTGAATACTCAGACAATTGATGTCTTTAACTTCAGTCTGGTCCAGTCTCACTACTCAGATGCACACAGCCTGATTTATCTTTGTTCACGTGTGCATGTGCATGCATGCATGCATGCACTCTCCTCTTTCTCCTCTTGGTGCAATAAACCCTTAAAGGGTGTAATTCTTTTAAGCACACACCTTCACTGAACTTCACACACTTTATCCAAATTGTTCACACACTTAAAAGTGTGTTTTACTTTAGTGTGGTCTTCCACTTCACTTGGCACACACCACTTGGTGTTGTTCTTTGTGCACACACATGGCCTTGGGTCTTCCTTCACTTTAGCACACACACACAAAGGTGTGGTCTCCTTTGTTTACACAAGGCTACGGCCTTTCCTTGTTCACCTCTCACACACACAAAGTGTGGTAGTCTTCACTTTACCCACTTGCACATACCCAAGCCAAGGTCTCGGGTTCTTCCTTGTTCTTTTAATATTCTTCAAAATGTGCACTTCACTTATGCACACACTTGGTTCTCCATTTTGTACACACAAGGGCTACGGCCTCTTTGTTTTCTTTTTGCACACAAAGGCACAAAGGCTCGGGTCTTCCACCTTCAAAGTAGGCACGCAAGTGCTTGATGAGCCGCGGCCTCCTCTTCTTCAACAAAGCGCAAGGCACACTTGGTGCACAAGGCAGCGTGAAAGTGCACAAGGCCTCTAGGGCGCGCAAGCCTCGGGTGCAAGGCACCGCGGGCGAGCAAGTGCTACCACGCAGGGGGCACGGTGCACAGAGGGGGCGCACAACTTTGTGCTGCCCAAACTCCTTCCTGTCGCGCAAAGGATAGCGCACAGGGGACTCCTCCTCCTCCTTCTTCTTGTCGCGCAAAGATGTTGCGCGCAAGGAACTCAGCCACGCAAGTTTACTTGCGCGGGGCTTCAACTTCGCGAGGCAGAGGCACTCACGGGTCTTCTGATTTTCAAGAAAGGATCAGCAAGCCACACCGAGGTCTCGGCCTCTCTTTATACAGGCAGAGGGCCTCGGTTCATCCGCGTGGGATATAAATTCAAATTCCCGAATATCTCGGGTTTTCAAGATTTCCAAAATCTTGTTTCTTTCCTCTGTTTCAACGCGGGTTCCTTTTCTTTGTTTACTTCACGTGCATGTGCATGCAAATGCATGCATACCTTCGTTTAAAAACAATCCACGCAAAGCTCGAATACATCGAGGCCTCGGCAACGTTGTTTGCCTCGGCCAATACTCGAAATTCTCCCTCGATGCATGCATGCAACATTTTAATGCATGCATGAGTTCGTTATGGCCAGACGAGCATGAGGGTGTCTTCGGCTTCGAGAGAGATGGCCGGAATCTCAAAAACCATGCTCGGGATGCCTCTGGTTCAGCGGCTGCTCGCGGGAGACTTCGGCTCGAGCTCGAGGAAGGAGATGGACACCGGGCCGTTGGATGCAGTGATCAATTATCCTCGGACGTCCTGGATCAAATAGGGGGCGCGGTGGATTAGATGAGCGGTCCAGATCGAGCGCGCGATTGCTCGGACGGCGGAGATTTGCTCCTGGGGTTTTTTGCGTGTCCCACATCGAAGCGGCCCGCGAATTCTCCCCGCTTTATTACCCTGGCGCTGCCTGAACATGCCAGTTGAACTTCTCCCCTCCCGGTGCCGCCCCGCACTGGGTTCTCTCTGCGGGCGCGTTCTGCGCCCACCTATGCTCCCTGCGGGCGCGCCTCTGGCGCCCACTATGCACTAGCTGACACTCGCGGGTGCACTCATGCATCCCTGCCGCGCTCCTCCGGGCGTGCCCCAGGCGCCCATGCGGTGTCCTTGGGTGCGCGACCTGCCGCCCTGGCTCGCCCCACGGGTTCCCCCTGGCGTGGTGCTCTAGTGCCCATGCCTTGGGGTTGAACCCCCAAGGTGCCTTGGCTGGCCAATTTTTTGGCAAAGGAAAATCTAAGGATTTTGTTTAAAAACAAAGTTCTCCTCCATATAAAGCAAGCCAAGTGCCACTTCTTCCAAGCCATCATTCTCATTTCTCCTTCTTCCTCTCTTCTTCTTCATTTGAAATTCCTCCATTATCTTCAACATGTATTCATTACTTAGGAGAGAATTCTTTGAAGGTTCTCCATCAACCGAAGCTCCTGAATCAAATAATTCTTCAATGTTCTTCAATGATCCAATTAGAGATCAAGTTGGATCACTTCCAATTCACATGCACTAAGAGTTAGTACATGGACTTCTTTAATCCACTTCACCCACTTAGAAGTTGTGGATGGATCTTCTTTCATATCCTCATGCATTGTCAATACAATGCATGGTCTTTAAACATTGTTGTGACTTTGTATCATCAGGATACAAGTTCTATGAACTTAAAGATCAGTTCAACAATCGTCAGATGTACATGGAGAATGTTTCAACCACAATTTCCAATACCACTTAGTGAATCTCCTAAGTGACATGCATCTTAGTACCATGGCCATTCTCCTTCACCACCAACACCATCACAACCTTTGGCATTCACATCTTGACATTCCCTGACTTCCATTCATTCCAAGACAACTTCATGCCTCATTGACAACAAATGCAACACAGTGCACTTCAGTGATTTTAATGATAATTAATATGATGAAATAAATTATATAATAATGAATATTATCTTAAAAAAATTCTAGATACATTGAAGAAAATATGAAGGAAAACACCAACTAGAATGTTTCCAGGTGGAGGGATTGTGAATTTTTATATTAATTTTATTAAGAAAAAATTTATTGAACACAAATTTGATTCTAAAAAAAATACTTTGGGGAATAAGTGGAAAATAATAAACAATAAGTATAATAAATCCTTGTGAAATAATAAAATGTTCGATGAAAATAATTGAATAATTATACAAAATAAGAATGTTTGGTATGACACTATTAATAATAGTTCTTTCGAAGATGAATATTCATTGATGTTTATTATATTCATTAGAAAATATGAGATAAAATAATATACTGTAAAGAGTAAAAAATAAGATGGTAAGTAAACCCATAGATAATAGTATATGAGATTATAAAGTGTGTCATTTCTTGAGAAAAAATATGCATGAATAAAATTAACATATAAAATAAATAATGTGACATAAAATAATGTTGGAAATGAAAATATTATTAAAAAATCATAATGAGTAGATTGAAGATATTAATTAACTCAATTTGAAATTTTCAACACAGAAATGATTATGGACGATCTTAGTAAGAAACATGTTTCCAAATATAATTAGGTTTCTAAAACTCAATAGATATTTAATGAGGTTAAAAAACCTTAATCTAGATAATTTAAAATTTCCGAAAGGATTTATAGGTAAACCCCAAAACATCTCAAGATGTTCAAAAAAATCATTCTAAGAATTAGGAGAAATCTACACCTACCAAGTACTATGATTATACTAAATAGAAAGTGTTGTAAAGATTTTAGGAAAATTTGGATTGATAATAGACTTGAGAAATAAATCACACACCCCAAACATAGAATAATTATATATAAAAGGGGAACTACATAACTGTGTAAAATTTATACAATAATTTTTTTTGACCCCAACAAACTCACTACAATGAAATTTATCATTTCTATAAAATACTATGGAATATTGGATATTGATTATGATGTGGAATATATGGTATCATGGCTTATATTTTTCAGTACAATGTACCTCTCTTTATGAAAATTAATGAACTATATGGGAAAATGGTGCAAGAAAAGAGAGTAAGATTCATAATAATTATGGTGAAATAAATAAATGATATTCAAATAATATAGAAATTTAATGTGGAAAATATTTATTCTCCAAGAGGATGTTCTTATATGATGTTACTAATTGGGACATTATGTTTTAAAATGTATTTCAACTCTTATAAGATAATTTCTATACACTAAGAAATAAGTGGAACCTAAAAGAAAACAATTTAAGGAAATATATTTTTTGGTTTATATTTCTCATAATTATCAATATAGGGAAAAATTGTGTATTATTGATAGTTTTTGTTCCTCATACATGACAGTTTATATAAAAATATAAAAATATGTTGGTGTATATGAATGAAAAGAAGTTACTATCAGAAAAGTTTGTTTCATAAAAATAATAAGAATAGAAAGAGTTGTGATTGAATCAATAAAACTAAAACAAATGAATAATTTTCTATTGATGGGATTATGAATAACATATAGAGTGTTATTCAACGGTTTGATGATGATAAGTAACATATCGTCAAAAAAATATCAACCATATTCTGAAAGTTGGAAATTTTGTTACATAGAGAGACACAACTAGAGAAAACATGTTCAAGATAGTAGATCATTGTAACTCATTTTACCGAAGTCATGTGGATAAAAATAAGTTATGATATATGATAGTTTTATATCATCGCTGTATATGTATGAAAACACAATCTTCCTTATGCATTGTTAGAATTTTATAACTACTAAAAAGTAAAGATGATGTTGCTTGTATAATATGTCAAAAATGGAAGATGGTTAGTGAAGGGCATGAGAAAGTATAAATCCTCGCAACCAAAGTAATTGAGCTCATTCAATATGATATTTGTGGGTTGATGAGACATCATTCAATAAAAATTTATTTTTACATTTCAAATTTCATGTATTATTTATCTCAGATAACTAATATATTGTTCAAAAAATTACTGGTTGTAGTGATTTTTAAAATGGGATGTTAAATGAGAGATAATGTTTGTATACTGATGTTGATAAATAAAAATAGAAATGAATACATAGGTCATTATATTTAATCATATCTAATGAAACATGGAATAAAACACCAATATAGTGCACCATACACTCCTCGTCAAAATAGTGTAATATAAATGAAAAACACATGTTTAGTAAAAATGGAATGAATGATCCCTATAGAATAGACTCCTTTAAAATCATTCTAGATTGAATTTATATGTAAATTTATTAATTATCAAAATATAAGTTTGTTGTGACTGGAATCTAAAATAAATTTAGCTGATTTATGAAATTTTAAAAATATAATAGTGATCTATTTTATGGATTTTTTATTCCATTCATTGTAAATATAAAAAAACTGGATTATGTAAATTTTTATTAAAAACATGAGGATATAATTTTCCTTAGTTACTCAATTGATGTGTGATGTTATAGGTGTTGTAATAAACTTATAAATAATTTTTTGATTCTTATAATGTGAAAGTTATTGAGTATAAAAATTCCTTTATATTAGTTTTTAAATTATAGTATGGAATATGTTAGATTTCATGTAATATTACATAAAATGAATATAATAAAAGGGACATTGAATGTGATTTAAAATATATAAATAAGATTCAATTGATTCATGTGATGAAAAAAGTGATTCGTGAAGAAAATATCTCAAATTCATTACTTAATAGAAACATGTTGAGTATCAAAACACCAGTGTGAATAAAAAAGATCTGCTTCACACTAAAATTAAAAGAATATAATAGAATTAGTAATAATTTATCTCATAGGTGAAACGTGAATTAATTATAGAGTATGCTGCATATAATAATAAAATATATTTTATTCCTGGATAAGTAGATAAAATTAATTAAAAAATACCACTTGGATATAGTTCTATTACTGACATGAAAAATATTATATGCATAAAATGAGTGTTTAGAAGAAAATTCACAAACATTGTGAAGTCTCAAGAAGAAAAGAAAGTATTTTCTTACAAATGTTATAGAAAAGTGTAAGGTGTTGACTTTGAAGAAAAGTTTCCCCTATTTTGATACTTGATACTATAAGAATGTTATTGTTAAATATCACACATAATTATATAGTAGTGTATCAAATGAATGTTTAGTGACTTTATTAAATTGTTAAATAAGGGAATAATTCCAAATTAAGAAACCTAGTGGGTTATTACATGATAATTATATTACATGGTGTATAAGTTAAAAAATTCATTGTATGGTTTGAAACAAGATCATCATTAATGGTACTCTAAACTTTATAGTATCCTAGAGCTATTGAAATTTTCTATTATAGTGGTTTATAGAAACCATTATGTTAATGTAATAAGAAAATATACCCTTATTATCAATGCTTACATTTATGATATATTTTTTATATTTGATAGGGAAAAACCTTTTGAAAAACATTCTATGAAAATGATGAAAAAGATTATAATTTAAATGCTCATAAATTTAACTATTTGTATTGGTTTTAAAGTTCAATAAAAGGAATTACATACATTTCTATCATACTTAATTTATTCCATGGATTTATTAAATATATTGTTTCATGTAATAATAAGAAGTGGATTCTATACCATTATTTTTTTTGTGTAAATTTGTTTGGGGATGAATCTAGGAAAAGTATGAATCAAACTTTTTTTAGAAATTGATAAGTGTAATTATATATCATATAACTTCAAATATGGAAATTTTATATGTTATTACATTTTCTGAAAGATATTTTAGTTATCCAAAAAAATCACTTATGATTACTATAATATTAATAATCAGGTTCGTTAAATGAACATCTTCTTATAGAATATTTTTTAGAATAATTTGTATTATAAACTCTATTCGATACACTGATATCGATTGCGTCAGAGACTATAATAATAAAAATTCAAAATTTAGAGGAACTATCTTATTGGGAGAATGTGGTGTGATGTGGAAGAGTAAGAAATAATCAACTTGTGACTATTGGATGAAAAATATGTTGTTTCCACTCAAGTATATACACAAATGAAATGGATGAATGTTTAGCTCGAAAAATTGAGGGTAAATATTAAAAACCAATAAAAATTATTTTTATTATTCAAAGTGTCATTTCTATTTCAAAAAACCCCTTATGACCTTTCATATAAAAGTACATTGTTATTAAGAGTCATTTTATAGTCAATAATGATACCAGTGGAGATGATATACTTATGTAAGCGTCAAAAAAAGTGTCAAATTGGTGTTGTTTTAACCTAGCCAATTACATGGGAATGATTTGAAGAATTTAGGTTGCAACTATATCTTTCTCCTCCACTAGTGTATTCCTAATGTCTTCTTTGGATATTCACAAACATTATTTGGATTTTTTTGAAAAGGGGGATAAAAAGTAAAATATTATAAGAAGTTTTTCCTTTATTTTATTTATGAATCTAAATATGTTATCATAAGAAAAAGGGAATAAGTAAAATATTTTTGGGGTGTTTATATTATCATGGACATAAAATTTAGTTTCACAAAGGTATGAAATATTTATTAGAAGAATTTATTTTTCCAATGGTGTGGTTTCAAAAAATTCTCTATGAAAAATTATATATTTCTATAGAAGATTAAAAAATACATTGAGTTTTTAGGATTGTTGTGAATAGTTCTGAAAAATAAAAATTAGGAGAATGAAAATCCTTTTTAAGATTCCATATCATGAATTCATTTTATTTTGGGTGAGAAAGGGATGTTATAATTGTTAGTAATGTTTTTCTTATGATGTTTGGGAGGTGGTTAGGAACATTTCCTTTACTATATAAAGAAAATTTCATTAGGTCAGGCAATTCTATATTGATCTTAAAATTTCTAACATCATCGCAATTATTCTGATCTAATATTATATTGGGCCTTGTGTTCAAGCGATGAATCTATGCAATGATACTTAATGGGAAAAGTAATATATTACCATATTGACAGGTGCAATATGTATAATTTATATAGTCTGTATAAAGTAGGAGATATCAATGTATGAGTAGAGGTAAATAGTTCCAGACAAATAAATCATATAGACCATCATGAAGACCATAAAAATTAGTATACCAGAAAAAGAAATATGATGTTTCTCTATATATATCTTTTATAAAGTTCAAGTAAAAAATATTATCCGGAAATTCGTTAGAAGATTGATATTATAAAGTCAAGGAGTGAATTGTTGTATGGAGGATACTGGAACAATTTCGTTAGATAAATATCCATAAATCCAGGTTTTTATAATACAATTTTTTACCTCCATTAGAATATATGTACATACATATCATTTAAAATATTAAAAAAATATTTGGAAAAAAGAATCACCAGATAATATATTTGGATTAGATAATGTCTTGGTGTTCTGTGTTGTTTCATTGGATATATTTTCATGGAGTTACATCTGATTAAGATTTACAATTTCATTAACTAATTAAAAATAAATGTTTTTCTAGTAGAGAAATATGTATTAATAATTAGATAAATCTTGAGTTATATCGGTTGTAAAATTAAAAAACTCATACAAATAATGGGATGTGAATATATATTAGTCAAGAAATTGGGTTTATCAAAGGAGATGCCCAGATGTGTTACGAATATTCATGTGATTAGTCCATGATTCATCTGTCAGAATTTGAATGATACATGCATTGGTAAAATATATGATATGTTCATCAGAATTGGTCAATTGGTCAAATAAATTATTGATTCCATCAGTTATAAATTTTTGTGATCATCTATTGTATAAATATCCATTTCATCATATATATATATATATATATCGTCTTATAAACTAATCATATGAAAATTCTATGCATGATGTTTTAAGAAGGTTTATAAATATTTATAATTTCATTAACAATGAAAATGTTATGTTATTCAATCAATGATAAATTATCTTTAAAGGATAGGAATATTTAAATAACTTTATTAACACTGAGTTTAAGGATGTTTGATGATGTTTTATAAAGAAATTAGGAAGTTCAATGGATTTTTTTAACTGAGTTTTCATGAAACTATAAGAATATTTTATATATCATAAAAATTATGCATAAAATTTTAGATGAGATTGATTTTAAAAAATAAATTTTCATTGACTGGTAAAATGAATTTTCGTTCCCAAAATATTCACCAATTAGAAAACCTAATAAAGGTGAAAATATATATGATTTCATATACACTACTAATACATTAATAAAAATGGTATGATGCTAATGGATAAATAATAGTGTGAGTTTACAACATGGTTGGTTTAAGAAGAGATAATCCAGATAGTGGCGTACTGAAAATTTATACAGGACACAAATACTAGGTTTACTATAATTCATAGTGTTTTATTCATCAAATAGATCACATAACATGGGTCTAGTATCTTGAGACACACTAGGAGGAGCTGCACAAGATATAGTAATAGCACACAATATTTCTCGTACTAGATGGATTAAATGAGATGTGTGATTTTTGGTTGATCTTACAATGAGATATTAACCAAATATTCACATTCTAGTAACGTCGATGCATAATAATTAAACTTTATAACTACTGAGAATAAGTATTATTTCCTAATGGTAGATAAAATGAGATTAATGGGAGTGACCTCAGTTATATCTACTTTATATCATATTGGAATTATATGGAACAATGAAAATATCTATTGTAATGATGTAGGTTCTCACACTGAGGATAAAACATGTAAATCCTGGGTTCTATGATTTACATTATTTTCTTTGTATACATTTGTTTTTTTATAAAAAATTGATAAGGATAAAACTATATCAGTTTTCGGGGATTAATTTCAATATACTGGACATTTAAAAATATCACCACTATTTCACCCCCCCCCCCACTTCTCAGTTGTTCTCACAATCCTATGGAACATTAGTTATAAATAAAAATAAATTCATAATAGTTACCCAAAATAGACACTTATTGAAGATAGAACCTTAAATTTTTTAAACAAACTTTGATGATAAATAATGTAATAAATTAATAAATAATGATCTAAATCAGATTGAAAATAAATAGAAATGGGACTTTATGACCATGACTAATGTAGTGAATTTTATGTTCCCTATGTGGGTGATTGGAACAACGTAATTGAAATAAGGGAAAATTTACATAAGATAATAACATATTAGTTTGTAATGGGTATTTTCAAATTAAAGGAATCTATTTGGATGAGACCTTTTTCATTGAAGATACTCTGAATACCATCAGAATATATCTTCCCATCACATCACAAATGAATTCTAGAATCTAACTAGTATATGTAAGTTATATATTTTTTAATGGTTTGTTCGAAGAAGAATATAATATCTAGTATAATTATGTATTTATACAACATTAATATGAAATTGTAGTTTTTAATTAAAATATAAAACAATATCGGTTGGAGAATCTTGGTATTTGGAGCGAGAATAGTACTTGAGAAGCATTGAATTCAAAAAATAAAAAGTGTCCAATAACATAAAAATGAAAAGTAATAAAAATACATAAATAATTAGGATTATGATTGTTGATGATGTAATCTTTTTATTTAGTAAATAAACATCATTTGGATATATTTCTATGAAATTATAGTTAGTATTTATAATTTCCTTTCTCAGTGAGGTGAAATTATTTTTAGGATTTCATATTATTCCATGTATTTATCATTTTTTTCTCTAAAAAAATATTTCGTTGAGTTATTTAGTTGATTTTGAATGGAAGAATCAAGAAGAGTTTCTATATAAATGCATCTTGATAAAAATATGATTATATTTTCCAATGGTGATCTTTATAATGAGAATGATTTTAGAAAATTTACCATTTGAAATTTGTGTTTTACTTCATCAATAAAAGAAAGTGTTTCAATTTCCACACTCTATGCGTGGTGTAAATATAATAAAAATGGGTCACATCTCATAGAAGTAAAAATAATTTAGATATGTGTCAAGAAATATTAAAATTATGTCTTATTTTAAAGTAATTAATATCATATAGATATATAGGGCATTATAAATGTTTACTCAATGGTTAATGTTGATAAGAGAAAGTCCACGTGATGATGAGAATTCTTATTGGTGGAATTTATGTGATAGGTAATTATAATATGAAATCATATAACTCATTTATTTTTACTATATATGAATGTTTTTATACATTATATTTAGTCACACAAAGGATTTAGATAAATTATCGACTTACATATATTCATATTACCACAGAATATCAGTGGTTAATTATTGATGAAAAATAAAAAATAATAAATCTATAAAAGAATCTAGATTAACATTATAGATAATTGTAAATTGATATAAAATATCATTTCTATAATGAAAATTTGGGTGAGGTTACCTTGAATTCAAAAAAATTAAATACAATGAGTAGATTTTTGATATTCTCAAAAACCGACTCATAAATGTGTGTAATGAAAAGATGAGGATACAAATGGGTATGATTCCCATTACCAAACATCACTATGTTTTTTCTATATGTTTCCGCCAACATTTTTGTCCAATTAATTTTCCCTAAAATGTAGTATATAATGAATAATAGGAGAAACCTAATATTATTTGAATGTTACAATATGTTTTTCATGTTTGGTATAATAGATTAATTGAAAAGTTCACATGATAAAATATTTATAGTCAGTTCAAAAGTTTTTAATAAAAAGTGAATTTATTTTATAAACCACACTTATGTCTAAATTAATATCAATTATTTTTTACCCTTATACGGATCAACTAGAAATATATTTGATTGATTCATGGATCATTTATTTGAATAAAGACAACATCCATATAAAAAGAGTAATTTATTTTTTATAAGGAAGTGAAAAAAATATTCACATTTAATCTTCTTTAATTATTGGGGAGAATAAAATATCCCAAATGTATTATTAAATTTAATATGGTTATCTAAAGTGTAAAGTCCTGACAAAAAATTAAAGGGGAAGATTTTCAAAACCATTGATAATAAAATATTATTAGTTATAAACTCTTGTGAATTATTTTTTAATATATTTTAGATGAATTAAATTCATAGAAATGAGTACATTGGAGTTATGAGTTGAGTGTTGAGGGTAGGGCTTTGTTTATATGGTTTTGAGCTATAGATTTTCTAAAATTATATAAAACACATGTTTTGTAAGAATATCTCAGTTCTATATACTAATAAACTTCTTATCTATAATCCTTAATCTATTTTACTAAAGAATATTTATAATTAACATTTAATAATATAATATTTACATAGACATACATAAAAATTATTTTGGGATACTGAAATCTACGCTTTAGTGAAAATGAATCTATAACATCATAACTACGGATTTCCAATGGTTATGAAATATTGACCAAATCCTTGTTTGGAATAAAATAAATATATAAAATATATTTTGGGAGATATGGAGGGTTAAATTAAATTTTTTAACATTTATTTAATAGTACCATTAAGCCATATATGTGTAACCCATGTTTTTATAGTGATACATAATAGAATAAATAAGCTATACAATAATAGTTTGAGCCTCTATGAGAATAAAAAAAATCTTCCAAGGCTCATGTAAGATTAAACTGTATTCTATATTGAATCACAATATTTAAATAAAATAATTATTTGAATTTTTTATTAAATATCATAGTTATTATTGGTTTCATACTAATTAAATAATAGTTTTTTGTTATTTTTTAAAGAATGGATTCACTCTATGAGAATCAGATTTCAAACTACGATATTATTCTTTATATGTGATTATTCACCCATGAGAAATTAGTTGTAGATTTGAATATTTAATTGAGTGATTTCAGTATGTGATTAAATATGAATATAATGAAGAATATCAGCAGGATTTTATGGCTATCCTTACGCAATTTTAAAGGTTATTTAATTAAAAAAATATTATTATAGTAATTTTATGAACATTATTTTACCATTAGAATTAAAGAGGAATGTTGAATGGAAATATTAAAGAATATAAATGCATCATATTTATATATATTTAAAAATGAGAATTTGAAATTAATTTTTACGATCAAGTGAATTTAGGATTCCAATAATATTATTTTCAATGGTTTAAAAATATGAATATTCTAATTTCAAGTTTAATGGTATTTCCAAATTGGAATTATGTTATTATATTCTAGTGATAACTATGTGATTTGATACAAATAAATTTTGAACCATTCAATTAATAAGTATTGTAAAATACTATCATAAAATTGAAAAATAATTTATTGAAAATTAAAAATAATGACAAACTCACCAGATTTTTATACTTGTGAGGAATAATAAGATCAATATCATCCATGAAATTTCTTCCTTGTTCTTTCACTTGAGTCTATTCATCAAAAAGGTATCTATTTTATTTCGGTGTAATAAGTATTTTTCTTTTTAACCTGGTGTGTGCCATAATTTTATTAAATTTAATTATATACACTTTCCTATATCTTAAAATTGTTAATAAAATAGAATATATGTGTATGGTGGATAATAACTATCATACACCAGGTAAATAATCATCCACATTGAAGATAAAACACATTAATAAATCTATTATGTTCTAGATTTTTATTCTCCAACAAGGGGAAAATTAAATAGTTATGTCGAATGGGAAATATTATTGATATTTTTAAATGAAAATGTATCACAATTGATTTAACCAAAACTATATAAATTTTAATCATTTTATTAAGTGATTCTAATAGTTTCTAAGAGAATTCCAAACAAAATACAATGATATGTATTTTTTATGAAATTGATTAAATTTTTCTCATGGATTCTATAATGATTTTCCAATTTTTTTGAAACATGAGATTTTTAATCTAATATTTAAATTTTTTAGAATGTAAAAAACATATAAAAAAAATTTATGCACCACTATATGCTTTGTAGATATCAATATTGAGGATCTATTTTTTAAATAATTTTCAAAAAATATTAATTCAAATAAAAATTAATGATTTTGTATTATAACATTAAAAATACCACTAATGAAACATTTATAATAAATGTAATAGATTTTCTTTTATTTTATTTTCATACTCCCCCTACATTCGTACATGGTTCATGGTGTCCCTAAATAGTTACATCATCATTTGTTTAATTTTTGATATTAGGATCCTGAATTTAATGCTAATTAATACCCAATGTCATACACATATTGAAGGTTCCCTTTGGTTGATATTTTGTTTACATTATTATATCCTCCATCATCTATCCTTCGATGGTTCGACACTCAATATTTGAACTAAATATATATTTTGATTAATATTAGTTCCTATTAAAAAATATCACCTTCTTGTAGTGAGTAGTTTATACATACACCAATAGCACAATAATCATCAAACAAAATACCAAATTAAATTAAAAAATAAATAAAAATAAAAATAAAAAAAACCAAAATATTAACATGTTTTAATTTGACACTAACTCTTTAAAAATCTTTATACCTACCAGAAGTTAAATTATTCAGGGTGCTTGTGTGAGGGACTGGTCATTTCATCCCTCCCATCACATGGAATACCAAATTATAATAATTAATTTCAATAAAATTCTAATAAACTATATTTCTGTTTGAATTAATAGTTTTAACCCATTGATAAATGGTTATTTATGTTTCTAGTTAATAATTTTTTATTTATTTATTTATTTGGATGAATTGATTATTATTTTGAATTAATGTTGTGTATTTAAATGATAAAGAGATTAAAAATAAAATAATTCATGGGGTCGGGAATTGAAAACAGGTAATAAAAAAGGTATTTATATTTTAAGTATATAAAGTAAAATTTCAACAATTACCATGAGGAGTAAAATATGTATATCAACTTCATGGACATATAATAATACGATAATTATTTAATTAACTAACTATGGTGTAACATTATGTGTATCATATAATTTTTTTTATTTTCTATCTAAAATATATTAAACTCACTAATAAAGGTCATATAATTCTAAAATAGGGAATCGATGTGCATCATTATTCTTAAATAAACATGGTCGATTATTTTTAGAAAATTGTTATTTTATAATAAAAACCAATAACCAAATAATAAATAATTGAAAATAATCTATAAGGGTGTAAAATTTATTAAATTATATCATAATTCTATAACCACATACTAATCATCCTAGCCTCCCATGTCCACGGGAGTCATAATGATTATGAGTAAGGAGTCAATCTATCCAATGAGTATAAGTGTATTCAATGTAAGTTGTAATAGTATAATATAACAAATAAAAATATGGAATAATAAATAAAAATATTAATCTAAGATTTTTGAAAAATAACAATACAATATTTAATATCCATTGATTTACTATACAAGGATTATTTTTATCACATTTTTTATCTATACTATAATTGCATATTTATATATCATATAGTTAATCATAACCTACTCTTTTAGATTACCTATGTATTTTTCACCTATATATGAATTTTAACTATCACTAATATAAGGGGTTATCATTACAAAATTTATAGTGGATTATACATTGTGTTACTGTCGTTGTATATTAATAACCATGTATTGGTAAGTGGGAACACTATATATTTGTCTCTAAACAATGAGTTGTATTTTGAAAAGGATGATAGGTTTTGGTCTCCCTGATAATTTTTTTGTTACACCCCCGATAATATAAGAATGAATTTGGAATGTACATGACATGTATTCCAATAAATTTTTTAATTTTATTTTTTACTCTATCTTATTATAATTCTCAATTTATTATTATTTTATTGAAAAAAATAAATGTGAGAAATTTTTTATAAAATACATAAGTGATTATAAATATTTAACTGATCAAAGATAAAAATTACCTAATTATATTTCATATTCAAATATAAATCACATACTAGTTAAGAATCTTTAACTACATGATAATATCTTTACCATTTTATCCACATAAAAGTGATTATTCTGTAACTATACACTTTCAATTTTTTTAATATAAATGGATCTGTTATGTAGTCTATTATTAAAGATAAATTGTATACATTATATAATACAAGAATGTTTAGGGGGTAAATATTTATAGGCCAGAAATCTAAAATGATCAATAATCTCTAAAGATTTAATTTTACTCAATCTTAGGTTCCTTTTCTTATTCAATGATTTAAATTTTTTCATGGATATTTAAAAATAAATAAATTATCAAAAATATAAATTTTTTTATGTTGTTGATGAATTTTATCAAAATTATTTTATTGACTCTGAGAAACTTGAAAATATTTTTGAATGGATTATTCATTATCTATTACTTCTTTGTAATGTTAAGGTTCAAATATATTATTATTTCCTACTACATCCCAACGAACTACAGATCCATATTTTATACCTTAGAAAGCAGCATACAGTTATTACTATATTATCAGATGTCATATATTTTATATGAAAGATGAAATTGGGAATATGGTTATCCTATAATCCATTCATGTTCATGTAGTAATATTTAATAATGTATACCACATCCCAAATGGTAAATTAATTGAAAAGGTTTCCCAATATAGATTAGATATTTTATTTTATTGATCATTATAATTATATCATGTAATAATACATATTGAATAGATGTTCAATGAGATTAATTTGAATTTTTATCCACAATAACCCATATAAAATTGGTTCACTTAATGATTATTGGAATAAAAATAAAAAATTGTGGATAAGATTTGGGTTTTCCATATTAATATAATAAATTTATTCATTTTCCTCCTAGATTAGTTTTTTATAACTTTTACTTTCTATTATACAATAAATCATGATTTTTATTCAGAAATCATGTACAATGTATTATCCCATAATAAGTGATCCTAACCATCGCTACATATCTATATAATTCATAGATTAATAATTAAAATTCATAAATTTTCAAATTAAATAAACAAAATTTTATTTCATGAACAGATAGTAAACATATTCCTTTCTAGAATATTATAAGTTTCACTTTATTAAAATTGATAACTAAAACTTTTCCTTAATTATTACCTCTTGATTTATTTTTTCACCATGTCATTAATTTATTCCAAATTAAAATTTTCTATGATTGATATATGAGAAAGGCATGTATTCATTATTTTATTTGTTATTTCCTTGAAAAATATCTTTATATACCAAAATATTGAATCTATTTCAATCTTTGTTAAGGATGAAGTATTTTATTATTTAATACATAAAAAATATGCCACCATGATATCATTTTTAGGATGGTAATAATTTAAGTAGGCATATTATTTGATTCTCTAAATCAATATTAAATTACATATTTAATCTCTTTTAGTTACAATATATAATTTAATTATTCTTTTCTAATATAATCATCACTCTTCTCAATATATATTACATACATAAAATTTCTTATTTAAATGATTCCCCCAACGCACACACTCACTATATCTTACTAATTATTTATGTATTGTTCGTCATGGATATTTAATAATATTTAGTCATTGTATATTATTTTATCACTTCACATAAGGATAAAAACCAAAATATTCATTGAAGAATGAATGTTTATCACAAACCCTTCACTACATGGGGCTGCTATGATTTTCAGAGTGGTGACTAACCTATTGTTAAGATCCATTAATATCTCTTTACATTATTCGATTGAAAATAAAATTATAACTTTTATCATGGATAACAGTGTTAGAGGATTTTACAATCATGATTAATCCATTACTATACTAAACCCAACATATCCCACATATACGTCTTATATAAAAAATTCTTTTTTCTCTCAAAATCATGTTTTCTGAAGTTCATATTAGGATTCATCATCTTATCCCAAATATTTACTTCATTTCCTACACATATAAACCCCATCTCTTGCCCTATAACCCCCACTACTCACCCTCAAGCTCCCCTACTCCCTTGTTCCCTACCATTGCTTTATCATATGGTTTACTTCCTTGCCATTCATTTTCTTTCACCCATCTACTCCCTCCAAGTATTCCATAATAGTATCTAAATTATATATCATATTTTTTTCTTCAAAGTATCCCCTTCATCGGTCCCTTCTCTTCTTGTTAGGTCCAATTCTCATCTTCAACCTCAAAACTTTCTTGTATGTTCGATTCCCATATCTAATCTATGCCTTTTTCCCTCACGAGTTCACTTCACCCTTCATATATCACCTTTACACTACTTCCCATTTCACATTCTATGTTCTCCTCTAAATTTAATGTTTCAATTTTCCCTCTTTCTCTTTTTACATATCATGATTTTTATACCCTTCATAGGTTCACTCTTTTCATTATCTCTTTCTTAAAAGGTATACATTATTATTTTACATTATTTTCACAACATGGTTTTCATTATCAATGTCATTATTTCCATAAAACTATAATAATTTTAAATCTAATTAATCCTACAACTAGGTATAATTATATTGAAATTAATTAAATTACATTTCACTCTAATAATATATTTCATTTAAATTTTCGAAACAATTTTATATCATATGAATTGTAATACTAAATATCATATAATAGATGGTTTGTATAGGGGGAAAAGATAATATATATTTTATCACTTTTATATTTGTGTATAAAAAAATTATATTTTACATTTCATAATATGTGTCTATATAACTACAATTTGAATGAAATATATTATTTTAGCAATAACTATATTTCTTTATATATTAAAAAATTTTAAATCTAACATATGTGTTATTCCTCAAATATTATACATTCTATTATAGAATACATTCCACATTCAAGTAGTGAAGTTGATTTTCAACCAACAGATTAAGAAAATTGTTATTTTTACTTATATGAGATTTATATATTTAATTATGTTTCTAAAATAATTCATCATTCATATATATTTTTCATAATATAGTTGAGAAATTATGTAATCTGTATAATTTCATTTATTTAATTTCTAATTTTCATTTTAGGTTCATGATACCCAATAACATAAAGGGTGGGATAAATTCCATATCAAAAGTATTAATATTTAATATGAATGTATTATATGTTTTTTATATATTCAGTAGTTCTATGGGTGGCCAAAAATAAGTGTGTTCATATTGACCACTATAGTTAATTTATCATAACCCAAAGCTTATTAACAGTGAAAAAACAATTAATGATGATGTTTCATAACACCAATCACTAAGGGTTGGTCATGAATATAATTTAAAGTCATGGTGGAAAATATGCCTCTCATAAGAATAAAATTAATTAATCAATGTTTAATGTTGTGACACATGCCACCAAGTGTGATTTATAGTTCTAAATGGTCACATCCATTCCTCCTCATATACAAGAGGTTTTCAACTTGCTGTGATAGACCGAATGTAATATGTGGGGAGAAAATGCAATCAGTATCAATAATGGTAAGTGTTATTAATAAACCAATATATTAAATAAATAATTTTATAAAAAATAGAATATAATTTATCTTAACATTTAATTAATTATAAACCAAGGACCCTAAAGTGGTCGGAAAAATAATATTTTGTGTATGTTAGGTAAATAAATAATGATTGCGGAACCTATTTGAGTCCATCTCAGAGCCATCTCCTATAACCATGTTCAATATCCTAGATACCATTCATTAGGTCCTTTCCATTTAATGTATTACTAGTCATGAATTCAGAATTTGAATCAATATACCCATATAGTGAGTGACTATAAACCCTGTAGGAGACCAACAATGCATACATAATTTATGTTCACATTCATAAGTTTGTTTATCCTGATAACGGATAATTTGAAAAAAAATGAACATTAATTCATATACCAAATGATCATGCATTAATAAGGACATAGAAAACTCATGTACAAACATAATTTTCCTCCATGTCATAAATATAGTTATAAAATAATTTTTTAACTACATCCCACCACCTGGTCACCAACTATAGCCCACAACCACTACAAGGATAATGTGTATGGACATAAGTATTTTATATTATAACACTACCTCAACTTAGGTTACAAGGTCATCATATCCTAACATTGTGTCTCAGTTTAGTTCATAAAAACCCATCAAACCCCACCATCAACTTTAGGGCTAGATAAAAAAAGAACAACATTACCCAAGGTTAAGCCAAAAACAAATATCATTCCTTGTCTTCTAACTTGGTCCAATCATAATCTCACATGTGGCCTCAGAAAAGGATCACACTCAACGGCCCCCAAGCCATGATGGCTCCATCCTTCACATTACTCACATGCATAGAAAAAAAACATAGTACATACTAAATACATCACATGTATGTAGTTTCATCACATACAGAGGCACAACATAGCACATCAAGAATGATAAATAATATCTAAATACACACATGTTTGATTTAACTCAAAAATGTGTCTCTTGTGTTATGTGAACACAGAAGTGATCAAACAAAAGACATCGTACCATGGGATAAACTTGATCACTTAGGTGATTATACTTGTTATAAACCTTCTCAGGGATACATTTAATCAAGCTCTTAACCTGATCCACCACATAGCTCAAAGGTAATTCCCAATCCCAATAGGATAAAAATTAGTGTCTTTGAATCATTATAATAACCTTGAAATGATTCCCCACTTGATCAAAAAGATCAATTTATAGAATAAAATGAAATTATAAAAAGTATCTAGATAAGAATAAAATAATAAATCGTAATATGATAGAACTACTACATTGTAAAATAGTTTGTGGGAAAAAACCTACATTTACCATAACATAATGTACAATAAAAAAATGTCCTAAACAACTCCTCAAATAAAAATTTAGAAAACCATCTCTAACGGGACACCACCCGACCCAAGGTCACTATCCAAATATACATCTCCCCTATAAGATCAATAGGAAGAATAAAAACAAAAACAAACAAGAAACTATAAAATATATGCAGGAGGAAAATCACAATAGGTCACCACAAACAACAAAATATAATTATTATATTTATTATATATCTAAATCTATATAGTATGAAATATAAAAGAAAATAAACATTATTCATATGGTTTTAAAAAATCAACACATCTAAAAGTGTGGTAAGTCAGTTCATATAAAGATTTCAATAAATGAAAATAGACACTTGGAAAAACACCATTCTCTAGACAACACCCCTCCGTTGAATCATCATTTTACTAAATTGATTTTAAATAATATTATAAATACTCATTCTAATAAATCCAAATTTATAACTTAAATAGGGTTTATATTTATACTTAGTTTTTTGTAATTTGAGTAAATGCCATCATTTCAATAAAATAAGTCACAACAACCCGTAAACCAGGGTTTAAAAATCCACTAACACTTATTGTTTCAAAGAAAACTATTTTAAATGTGAGTCATGCTTTTGAAACACCCAATCTCTTGGTTTAATGTAAAACATGGATGTTTTATTGAATATTTTCTTTAAATAATTTTAATTATTTAGAATCTTTTTTTTCATGAAATTGTGAGTTGAAAAACTGTGAGATGCACATAGCCTAAAATTAACATTATATCCTAGTAATTAGGTTAGCGAGAATAATTCTAAATAACTTATGAAAATGCATTGTGAATTCATTGGCTATCAATTAGTTATGAAAAATATAAATCAATTACATATTTGTATTTTTGAGTAAATTTCATTTGGATATGAAATTAATGAGATATATATGTTATATAATTAGTAATATATTTATTCAAATTCATCTAATGGATATTTTAGTCATAGGGTATGAAGAAACTCAATTTGATATAGAAAACCCTATATTTTTTAAAAGTGTAATTTTACGCCTTTTCATATAAAACCCCTTTTAAATATAGATTTTCACAAATTAATAATTTTTAAATGAAAAAAAATAAATATTTTATATTAATGTGGGATATAAATATTTACTTTTAATCAATTTCTGATATTTTTCTAATAACATTAATATCTTCATGAATAGTAATAATACACTAAATTTTATGTGAAAATAATTTTTTCCATCGAAAAAATTTATATAAGTAAATTATAAAATATAAGTATTTTAAAATATAAATATAATACATTTTTCTTTTAATGTAATTTATTTTATTAGCATTAATTTTACATTCAATTCATATTTAAAAACATTTAAATAATTTGCAATTTTTTAACTTTTAAACATGTTTTCTCTCATTCTGACAATGGGATTGAATTTAAATTAATTATTGAACATCTATGTCTTTAATTGTGAAAAATTAATTCCATAATTGGAACAATTAGTTATAAATTATATAAATATATATATATATTTGGTAATTATGAATAGTTCCTTCGATAATTATAATTAATATGGTATATGGGTAAATCAGGTAATTAAGGGGAATATTAATTCAATGAAATTACTATAAAACTTGTCTTAATATCATTGGATGAGTGTTTTTCAACATAAATCATCATTGGGATGAAATACTGTCCATTTCAATCCACGTGGAGGAGATTAGTACATTTTATTTATTAAATTTAAAGAAAATTTAAATATGGCTCACTCAAATTATAAAAACTAAATCATTTTTAGTATATGGTTATACTAAAGATAACTTCAAAAATAAATAATAATTTTAAATACAATTTTTTTAATTTATAATTTTAATTTATTTTTAATTTTTAGAAAATAAATTGTTGGTCGGAGTGGCATACCCAATAGGGGGAATTGAGTATCTATAAAAAAATTTGGTTAAAGAGTATTATTTTAAGTTCCCCAAAATTTGAAATCCAATTTACTAGTTATAAAGTACTAAATTTATTAGAGAATGACTATTCGATTAATTTCTCAAATGAGTGATTAGTTATCAGTTATATTAATTTGATAATTAATATAAAAAAATTGAATTAACCTAATAAGTCAATACTGTTATAAACACTTGTTTAGACTCACTATGAGAGTTCAATTAAATTTTATGAAATATGTGATATAATTGAGTAAAACTAAACATAAAAAACACCACGAAAATGAAACAAGGGGTTTAGTCTCAAGCAGAGACTTAATCCTTTTCCCATGGTTATCACCGCCCACCAAGTAGTTTATGTTAATAAACAGTTTGATCCAAACCTTGGATTGGGGTTCATAATAGCACAATGGTTGTCCAAGTCAGAAGACCTCTACCATAGTTCTTCACGGTACAGACTACCAGGTCACAAAAGGACCACGTCCACACTTATTTGTGCGAGTAAAAATTGTTTGAAAGTAAGAGTGGACAATTATATTGTATCCTTCAGTATTCTACATGTGATATTATGTGCTTAAAAAAATACAAACACTGGTTAAAATATTGTAAAAATGAACACAACATAGAAATTAAAAAATGAGAATGGATTTAGAAGTCTCGGTGTGTCTTCAGATGCAGCTCTGGACTCATTAGTTGTTGTTAAGATGAGGTTTGAGCCCTCTTTTGAAAGTTGACACTAAAACCGAGTGTCGTATTCTGGCTTCTAGGCACAAGTATAGTTCTACATGTATAATCTTCTCCATCATTGATATGACGAACTGGTATTCAATTCAATTTAAATATTTATTGATTTTTCCTTGTGTGTTATTACTTTTGTTCTTGAGTTCACAAGGGGTGCATAAGAGTCATCGATGTTCTTTTGTATGTCTCACAAAGGTGCATTCCACACTTTCCTTCGGTATTTCATCTCTCATCAAAATGGTTTTTTATTCTTAAGGGCCAAAAAACAGCATGATATTTTCAGGCGCATAGGTTCATACTACATATTGTTTTCTTCTAGTTCCAAAAAAAATATTATTAAATATGTCATTATCATTAAATTACTCAAATATGACTATTATAAAAAATATTAATAAATGAAAATTTAAATAGACTATCTATGAGTCATCTTTCGGTGATTCTACCAACTAGTATTTCATTATATCGATATTTCCATTCATTGGTGACTCATTACATTAGTGACTCATTTTAACTATTGGTGATTCATTGTGTCGATAGAACTATGAATCGGTAGGTCACTAGTAATGAAGGTAGGTCGATTGCATTGGAAGTTCGTCTGCATCGGTAAGTCATATGCATCGGTGTATTGTTTGTGTCGTTAATTCATATTCACATATATTACGATTGCATTGGTAGGTCATCTACATTAGTAAACCATATTCACCAGTAGGTTGATTACATAGGTAGGTCGGCTGCATCGATAAGTCATATGCATCAGTATGTCGATTTCATCGGTAGGTCATCTGTGTTGGTAAGTCACCTATTCTATCAGCATCATTCTATAATAAGTGGGATATTTATTTTTGGACTATATTTCAATATATATCTAAATATAGTGTACCAAATCTTTGTGAGATCATAGATAGATAAAATTCCGATATAAAAACATAAATAATTAAGATTTAAACGTTTAGACATGATTAAAATGAATTTATATGATTTTATGAATTAAAATTATTTTTGAATTGACATGATTTTTTATTATATAAACTACTAATACTATAGAGGTGGAACAACAATACCCTATGTTCCAACAATCTCCCCCCAACAAATTTTGAGGATCACAAATCATTGCAGTATGTAATACACAAAGGTAAAGAATATAAGGATAATACCAACCGGTTCTCTACCTTTTGGGATTATCAAAAAGATAACTGATTGAATAGAATGAAAAATCATCATTATGTAATAGATAAACTAGAAATTGATAAAATAAATAACACAAACAGTTAATTAGTCAATAATTTACAATGGATGCCAGGTATCCAAACAAAAAAGTGCAAGAATCAAGCCAACAGCCCCATCAAATAATGAACAACATTACGATTAAGGGTTAAGAGGTTCCTTTCCTTGTATTTATAAGGATTGATAGAGGGTCCAAGAGGTGATGGTTGAGAAGTAGTTGGGTATGAATATGTTCCCAGAGGAGGTACAGTCACCCCTTCTGAAACATTAGGTACAAGACAGGGTTTGTGTTTCAAAAACATAAGAGGTTGAACCTGTTCTCGTATAACTGGGTGAATCTGAGTCCAGGCCCAAGACACTAACATTTATGGTGTAAGAACTGATCAAGGAGGTTCCATGGCTGAACAATAGGGGCTATAATTACTTCACCATGAACATGAAGGTATGGCTTTAATAGTTTAATGAAATCCTCAATAATATAACCATCATTCATAATTTCTTTCTCAATGTAAACCTTTTTCTCCATGAATTTCTCTAATAAAAGAGTGAATTACATTAATTTGTTGACTGGTTCATTGAATTCTTTTTTAACTAGGGGTAAAGTCAATTTTTTTCCAAGTACATAAAATGACTTTCCATCTAGTGCATAGAGTAAATCATGGATAAATATGAATTTATCCTCTCTGTAAGCTCTTCCTAAGTGGAAAAGTCTTACATGGTATAAAATCTGACCATATAATGAACATGATCACTATTCTCCTCAATTTTTTCTAGGAATTAGAGGCCAGAGGTATCAAATAGCACATTAATCTCCTCTTTAACAACAGTTCTGATTACCTAAACACTTATATTCCTAGGGTTCTAACTAGATGAGGAAGTAATATTAGTAGGAGTTGAGGTTGAAGCATATTGCACAATTTGTTTTATGTCCTTTCTTGGTTTTGATAAATCAATAACATTAATATGATAAAAAAATATTCAAGTCATTTCATGATACTCTTTATTGTATTTCAATACATAGTGGTAAAATAATTTATGCCAGTAGTTAACATTTTCAACTCATTCTTGTGAATGGTGATATTTTCAACAATGGTTTCTGTAGTTGTAATCAAATTTGGATTATTTTATATTTTCATAATCTTATTGAATAAAAA
Organism: Viscum album; assembly: GCA_963277665.1. Classification (NCBI taxonomy): domain Eukaryota; kingdom Viridiplantae; phylum Streptophyta; class Magnoliopsida; order Santalales; family Viscaceae; genus Viscum; species Viscum album. The sequence goes on along the minus strand of OY728147.1, from coordinate 1,348,736,120 downwards.
ACATCAACATGAGATACACTAGTTAAGGTAGGAGTAGAACTAAAAGTCATAGTTTACCTTACACCTTCAACCATAGAATGAATATCTTTCAAGTTATCATTCATTTTTGAGTTTTCCCTTAAAGCTTCATCAAAATCACATATCATCTAATATTATATTGAGTGTATTTATAATGAACATATATCTTCATTTAATTTTTCTGAATCTTCCATTGTGACATAGTCACTTTATTTGGTATTAGCCACTGGTTTCCATGAAATAGCTATAAAGGATTCACCATCTAAATCTTTATAATCTTATAGTAGATCCACATACCCTGGATTCTGTGCCCATTTTTCTATCACATCATCATCCATAAGAGTGAGAGTATGAAGCCTTACTCTTCCAAGTTGATTCTCTTCACCATCTTGACCATCTATGTCTTCAATCTTCCCCAAAATATGATAATTATTTATTGGTTTCTCATATTTTTTATGAGGCGGTCTTCTTTGATAAACCAAATCTGATATATGAATATGTTGAGCTTCCACTTCAGAAAAAACATCATCATTTTCTCTCACATAAACTACAAATTCCTGAGGTTCTTCCAACCGAGCCTGGTCTACCACATAAATAATTTCAACATGTTTACCTTAATCATCTTAATATAGGTCATTATTACTTCCATTTCATGCATAATCATCATGTCTAGATACTTGTTCATCATTTTTATTCTTATCATCATATTCTTCATCTTATTCCCCTTCACCAACACTTCCACTTTCACGATTTTCACTTTTTTCTTCTAATTCGGATCCACTGTATCTACATTCATATTCAACACTGAATGACTCTTCTATTACCTAATCCCCATTATCTTTAAGAGTGGGAATATCAGAGAGTATGGTATGTGTAGTAATATGAGGTCCAATGGAAAAATCTTTGCAACTTTTAGTGTTTTTATGATCACTCATATTATCAATAGGTGATACCTGATCTCTAACTAGAGTGAAAGACTCTTCTTCTTCTAAAGAGTAAAAAGATCCCTCATTTGTTCGTATGCCTGGATCATGCATATTATTAGGTTAAGTTGAATAATCCACTGGATTGATGATTTCATGTATTTTATCTCTATCTCCATCCCATTTTTTCATCCATAAGTCCGAGTTTATTTTCACCCTAAAACAAATATCTTTACTAAATCAAATCCCACTGTACTCAAAAACGGCTTCTTCACCTTCTTCTACACAACCTTTTTTTTACCATTACAATGATCAACATGGGATGGAATATGAATTAGTTTTGTAGGTTGTTTTGATCATCTCACTCATGTGCACAACATAATATCTATAAAAATTTACCTTGATCTCTTTTCAATGAAAATAATCAATGAAGATATCCTGATATATCAAAGAATAAAAGTCCATTTCTAGGAAATGATTTCATACTGGATAAACATAAACAAGATTCTACATTCTCCACATAACTTTTTAGTAATGGGTCTTTTGTTCTCATCATTTTTAGTAAGTTCCTTTAATTATGTCTCAATGAAAAACATATCACTCTTAGGAGGATGGGTACCTTGATAATCATCATATACACCTTCACGAGGAACATTAAATATGCATCCCAATGTATTAAAGAGAAATAGACTTTATCCACTTTTAATATGTAATTTATCTAGGAGACATCAGTTCTTTCAAATAGAAACACCATTTTAATGTAAAATTGATGAACTAGCCTCGAGTAAAAGGGTCATTCATTATTTTAGAACCACTCAAGCAAACCTTGATCTTCCAGTACCTTGAGCAGTAGAGAATTGCATTCTAACATCCATTCTACAAGAACTTCTTTTTCTAGAGGTAGAACATGATTTCCTATAGTAGGTTTCACTAGTGCTGATGGTTTTATTGATTCACCTTTTTGTTTCTTAGAAGCACAAGACTTTCTATAACCAAGACCTCACTTCACACATTCCATTCCAGTCTATTCGGTCAGACGGTAAGAAGTTGAATAGTTGGGGTTGGGAGAGAAAAATGGCTTAGATAGTATAGATATAAATGAGTTTAGTGAATCGATTCCAATTTTAATAATTTAGGTATTTTGAATTATGCAATCCTGAAATCGTGAAACAAGATTAAAAAAATTGATGATAATGTATTTTTTTGAAAAAAAAACATATTAAAACAATGAGTTATAAATGTTGATATGACATATTTTTCATAAGACTAATGGTGTCGGTATGACAGGGAATCAGTGTCAGCATGACATAGCATCAGTGTCGGCATGACAACTATGTCAGCATGATATAGGGTCGGTATTTGCATGAAATTTTTTCCGACATGACATAACATCAGTATAGGCTTGACAACTTCATTAAAACAGATCAATGGAATAAAAAAACAAGGTCTTATAGATTTATCATGTGTAACTCATGCCTAATGTAATTATTTCATTCAATGTTCAATGGAATAGTTATTATGTCAGCAAGATGATATTCAGTGCCAATAAATTCCAAAGTGATTTCACCCTATTGATAATGACCTCTCAAAAAGTGAAGTCTTAAATAAATATTTTTTGTTCTAGAATGAAAAATGATGTTCTTATAAATTCTAATTGCACTTTTATTGTCACAATTTATGCATACATGTATAAATTGATATTCATTATCTAGAATATTTTGTTTAATCCACATAATATGAGCACAAAAGCTACAATAATCTATGTATTCGGCTTCGGTGGTAGATAATGAAACATAATTTTGTTTGTTAATACATCGTAAAACTGATGTCTTTTCCAAAAAGATACATGTTCTAGAGGTTACCTTTATATTTTACTTACATCTAAAAAAATATGCATTAGAATAACCCAGTATATCAAGTGATTGTCCTTTAGGTTAAAACTAATCTTAATTGATAGTATGATTGAGGAATTTTAAAAACCTTTTAACATCATTTAAGTGAGATTCTTTGGGATTAGCTTGAAAATAGGCACACATACACACACAAGACATTATATCTAGCCTACTAGAATTCATGTAGTGAAAACATCCAATCAATCCTCTGTAAGGGTTTGATCAAAAAAATTCCATCTTCATCAAGATCCAACATACAATTAGTGCTCATTGGAGTGTCACTACTTTTAATTCTATCAATATAAAACTTTTTTATAAGGACATTTCTGTATTTACATTGACATAAAATAATACCTTTTTTATTTTGAATGATATAAAATCCATGAAATAGTTTGACTTCACCCATAAAACTCATTTCAAACTCAATTTGCATCATTTTATAATAGGCAATACATAAATAATTTGTTGAATATCCAAAAATAATATCATATATATAACATTGAAAAAATAAAATATCATTATAATTTTTTTTTCTAGGTAGAGTAGGATCAATTTTTTTTTAAAAAAACCTTATGTAATGAGAAATGTACATACTCTATCATACCATGGCCCTTGAGCTTGATTTAAACCATATAAAGTTTTATTTATTTTGAAAACATGATTTCAAACATGACGGTTTTTAAAACCAGGGTTTCTTCAATAAAAACATCATCAACTATATACCCATTTAAGGATCCACTTTTATAATCGATTTGATAAAGAATAACATTAATATGAACAACATAAGTAAGTATAATTTTGATGGCCTCAAGTCTTGGAATAGTTAAAAAAGTATCATCATAGTCAATGACTTTTTGTTGACTATTACCTTGTCCAACCAATCTGGATTAATTTCTAACAATATTTTCATATTCCTCTACCTTGTTCCAAAACACCAACTTAGTTCCTATGGGGAAGGTGTATTGGGGACTATCCATATGTTTCCAAACATTATTTGATTCAAATTGATTGATTTATTTATCCATCATATACATCACCCGAAATTCATCATTGATAGAATATTTTATGTTTTTAGGTTCATCGTGTGACAAAAAGGCTTTATGTTCATCCTAATTTCTAAGAGATATTCTATTTTGTGTCCCTTTATCTATGTCTCCAAAAATCGTATATAAAGTACGGTACTTGAGGGTTATATATGGTCTAGAAAATGAGGGGATAGTAATTTTAGTTTTAACTAGATGTTCGATTTCTGCGTGTCTAGATTCTAAAGAATTTATAGAATTGTTTGATTTAATATATTTCATCATAAGACGATTTGATGATTTTGAATTTATGTCCATATTTTTCATATCATCTTCTAGATTTTCTAGGGATGTCTTAGGTTCAGGTGGATATATTACATTAAATGTTATATGCATATATTCTTCCACATAATTGCTTCTTTTGTTAATGACTCTATATGATTTACTAGTTGTTGAGTAACCTATGAAAATTCTTTATCACTCTTGGATCCAAATTTTTTATCATTTTCAGTTGTATTAATGATATTGAATTTGAAACAAAAAACATTGAAGTAACTTACTTTCGGTTTTTATATATTCCAAAACATATAAGTATTCCTTTCACGAATAGTTATGATTATGTATTTGTTAACAATATATCATGTTGTATAGAAAGCATTATCACAAAATTATAAAAGTTATATCATATTCATTAAGCATTTTTTTGGCTATATCTTGTAAATTTATATTTATTCATTCCACAACTCCATTTTTTTGAAGTTTCCTAGGGGTATAAAAGTTATGAATATATCTATTGATTGAGAAAAATGATTCAATGTCTTCATTTTCAATCACGGCCATGATCACTTATTAATGATTTTATTCTATATCCACTATGATTTTCAACTATTTAAGTATACATGTTGAAGTAAGTACATGTTTCACTTTTGTGAGCTATAAAATAAGTCTAGGTATACCAAGAATAGTCATCAACAACAACATAGACATAGTGATTCCCATTTAAACCAGAAACTTGAGAGGCACCAAATAAGTCCATGTGAACCAACTCTAAAGGATGAGAAGTTAACACTTTTTCTATTGATTTCAAATATATATTGTGTTGTATATCCTTTTGACAAGGATTACATAGTTTTACATTTGAAAGCTCATGTTTGAATATATCCTTGACTAGTCCATTTCTAGTAATATTTTTAGGAGAGTGTACATTACAGTGTCCTAATCTCATATTCTAAGGCCAAGAATAAATATTAAAGGTACTTAAACAAGATATATTTTTAAAAACTAAACAATATAATTTTGCAGAACATATATTTTCATGTCTAAAAGAATAAAATACTAATTGTCTTTTTGAGATAAAAAAATTACAAGAATCATTTTCAAATTCAACAGAAAATCCATCATCACATAATTAGTAAATACTATGAAAACTATATTTCAATCCATATACAATAGGTACATTAGAAATTAAAACAGAGTTAGAGTTACCAATCTCACCTAGACAATTATTTTTCCTTTAGCATTGTCACCAAATGTGATATATCCACCATCAACCATGATTAGATTCTTGATACTCGAGTGATCTTCTATAAAATTTCATGAATACCCTCTATCTATGTACCATTGACTCTTTCAGGAGCTCTTCAAATGGATTTCCTAAAGAATCATAAAAAATTTGATTTTGTTACCCAAAGTTGTTTGGGTCCAAGGACATTAGAAATCAATGCTTTTGGTACCCACATTTTCATCATGGGATTCATATAAAAATTATATACAATTTTTTAAAAATAGACTCTATTTGGTCTAGCACACCTAGAGGTAGTAGAATATTTTCCAAAATTGGAAGTAGAAGTAGAATTTGGATTTTTAGGTAGAAGAACTGATTTTCAAGATTTAGATACAAAATATGCTTCATATAGGTTTCTCTATCAAGGATGATATCCAATAACAGTTGTGTAATTAGGATCTACCTATACCAAGAATTTGAGTAAGGTTAATTTTCCAATTGGTAAATTTTCTAGATATTTCTTCATCTGCTCATAAAATATATTTAGTTCATTATTTTCATTGAATGGCTGATCATTCTTTTCCTTTTTAGTAGAAAGTTTAGACTTAATATTTTATGGGATAGCATGTTATTTATTTAAAGATTTATATTTATCTTTAAATTTAATTCATGTCTCCTCTAGTAAGATATAATATTCAAATAGTCTATCACATGTCATATTTTAAGAATCAATTTCATTTCCAGAATATTAAGAATTGTGTATGGGAGAATATAATGTTACCTCAGATGTGTTTGTCATAAAATTCATATTTTCCATGACATCTCTATCATCATGAGATGATTCTAATTTACTGAAACAATCCTAATAGGTACACCAGGTGGCCTTCATAGATTTCTTTTACTTGTCTTTTTTTCATACTTATTTTTTTTTTAATTTTGGATAGTCATCTTTGGAATATCCTCTCCTTTTTCATTAATAGCAACCAATCACCTCTAATTTTTCATTTCTTTTCCAGTCCTTTTTCTAGTTTCCCTTTTTATAATATCTTCAATTATAATTGGGTATCCTGAGGAACTAATTCTATCTATATAATTTCTTGAATCTTATACCCAGTTGAGCCATCTCTCAATCACTATCTGATATTGGTTAATCACTACTGGATTTTTCAACAGAGGCTAGACCCTTCTCTTTTTCTTTATTATTAGATATAGTATTATTGAAGGCTACAAATTTTCTCTGAGTTTCATCCGCTTTTTCCTAGTTTACTTTCATCTCTTTATCGAACGTCATCATTTTTCCAATGAGTTCCTTGATATGCAGTTTTTTTATGTCACATTATTATCTAATTAAGAATGATGTTCCTCACCATATATCTAGTAAGTATCTGTGTATTATCTTAATTTTCTCCATGGTTATAACATCTCATTCCTGAGAAAACATAGTGTTCACAATGTCATTAAACCAATGATACTTTTAGTTATAGGATCATGGTGCATTATTTTAACCTTTTCCTATTTAATAGTATAAGTATTGAGCCTCATTTTCTTGACATTAGTTGTTAATTCCTGTGAAACAGATAATGTGTACCAACATTCATGTTCTATTTTACAAGAATGAATTATATTGAATTCATTATCTCTTAATGTATGGTATAATGCATTCATGGATTTACAATTATTATTATAATGATTCTTGGTTGTGTCATAACAAATAGTTCTAGCATTCGTAGGAATCTTATATTCCTCAACAATTGAAGACCAAATTTCAAAACACATACTATCAAAGTGAATTTTAATTTCATTTTTCCATTGTGCATAATTTGTTCAATTACAGAATGATGTTATGTTGGTATCAACACCTTCAAGAATATTTTCCATAATAACATTTTAAAAAAAAGTAAAAAGATAAAAATTTATTATTACCAAAACATTTAATATCATTGAAATATAACTAAAATCATAGATGGAATGTTTTGAAAAATATTTGAAAACTGAAATTTACAAACTCCTCTTATACAAAATGTTGGTTAGACTAGACTACTCAATAGGGGAGTTAATTGAGTATCTATAAAAATTTACATTAAAGAGAATTATTTAATGTTCCCCCAAATTTAAAATTCAACTAACTAGTTATCCTATAGTGAATTTATAAGAGCTTGGATGCATTATAAATTTCTCAAAAGAGTTATCTGTTCTCAGTTATATCAATTTTATATTTAATACAAATTTTGAAACTAACCTAATAATTCAATACTATTATAAACATATTCTACACTAACTATCAATGTTCAATATTATTTAATGAAATATGTGATAAAACATTTAAAAATAAAAGTAAAAACATAGTATAAATGAAATAAGAGGTTCAGTATCAAGTAGAGACCTAATCCTCTCCACATGGTGATCACCATAAACCAAGTAGTTTACATTAATAAAGAGTTTGATCTAAACCCCATATTGGGGTTTACAATAGTACACTAGTTGTCTAGGTCACAAGAACTCTACTAGAGTTCCTCATGGGTATAAACTAATAGGTCACACATGGACCACTACGACACTTATCAATGGCGTAAAAAGTGTAAGAAGGTAAGAGTAGAAGTATATCATGTATCCTTTAGTTTGATATAGGATATAGTGTGTTTTTAACAGACAAATACACAAATTTCTCAAAAGTCGGTTAACATTTTCACAACAGAGAAAATAAAAAATTAGAAAGGATTTAGAAGGATTTGTGTGTCTTTATATGCTGCTCTATGATCATTAAAAGTAGTTGAGATGAGATTAAAGTCCTTTTCTGTTTGTTTATACTATTAAAGAGGGTCATATTCTCGATTCCAGTTATAAGTATGGTTCTACATGAATATTATTATCTTTATTTGATATGATGAAGTTGTTTTTCAATTCGTTGTTCGGCTCAATTGAGATTCTCTCTTGTGTTCTTATTTTTTTTCTTGAGTTCATAGTGGGTTCAGGAGAGTCACATATGTTCTTCTTTATATCCCACACATGGGCGTGCCTCGCTTCTCTTTGGTATTGCTTCTCTCTTTAGAAATACTTTTTATTCATGAGGGTTGATGAAGAGCATTATATTTCCACATTCGTAGGTTCATCTTACGTTGTATTGTCTGTTATAAGTCATGTAATATTTTATTAAATATGTTAGTATCATTAAATGTCTCAAATATGACTGTAAGAAATAATATTAATAAATGAAAATTTAAACAGTCTATCGATGATTCATCTGTCAGTGAGTCAACCCATTGGTATGTCATTCTGTCAAACTTTTCATACATCGAGGACTCATTGCATCGGTGACTCGTTTAAACTATCGGTGATTCCTTGAGTTTGAAGCACCATGAATCGATATGTCACTCGTACTGATGGCAGGTCGATTGCATCAGTAGGTCATCTGCATCAGTAAGTCATATGAATCGGTAGATCTTCTACATCGGTAAGTCATATGCATCAGTAGGTTGATTTCATCAGTAGTTCATCTAATTCTGTAATTAATATGCATTAGTAGGCCGATTTCATCAGTAGGACGCATGTGTCATTAAGTCGTATGAATCAGTTGGTCAATTTCCTCGATAAGTCGTCTACATTGGTAAGTCTTCTCTTTTGGTGGATTCAGTCTGTTATTATTAGAATATAAATTCTTCTAGACTGTCCTACAATATATGTGGAATCATAATGTAACTAATCTATGTGAGATCATAGATTAAAAAAATTTCACATATTGAAACTTAATGAATTGTTCTTTAAAGGTTTAGACATTATTAAAAAGAATTGATATGATTTTGGTAAAATTACATTATTTTTTAATTATCATGATTTGTGATTATTAAAACTACTAATACTAGAGAGGAGGACTAACATTCACCTATGATCCAAAATATATAATTTCCTTAATAGCTTATACATTGATGTTCTAGAAATTTTTTAAATGAGGAATAATCTATAATATTGTTTTTATTCAAATAATATTACCAATTAAAAGATCCCAACACTTTCCTCAATAATTTTGGTCGAGTATATATCTACCATAATCATACACGGGTTGATTTATGGATAATTCGAAACCTTATATAATAGATTAAGATACTTATATTCTATTATTTAAAATGATGTTAAAGTTGACATTTTTATAATTTAAAAAGTATAAATTTTTAAATTTTAGATTTTCCAGAAGATAAATTCATCTATATGTATTCTTATGAAATCTATAAGATTTTTCTTCATCATTTTATTTTGTTTTTAATTTTTATTCCACAAAAAATCATATTAATAAATAGAAAAAAATATTGTAGTAGTAATTTTATTATGTGAAATATAAAATATATGTTATTAAAAATATTAAAGTAAATACAATTTTGGTTAATTGAATTGTATGATGAATTTCATTGATGACCTTGACCTCCTAAGAATATAATCAAATTGTGGGTTCGAGGTTATCTTCTTGTATTAATATTTTTTTAAATCAGTTATTGAATAGTGTCAAAATTGATACTATTGATTGTTTATCAAATAATATTATATTAAATTACATAAAAATCTAAACACATTATTTGAAATAATACAATAATTATGTTATGGTATAAAGTGATCTGATATAAATTTTTGTAGTCTATTTTACATCAAATAAGAAAATATTTTACACTTTTAATGTTAAATTATTTGTTACCCAAGTTAAAATTTTAATAGAATAACTAAGTGTTAATTAAAAAGATAAGGATTACATTGACAAAATACATGTAAAAATATTATTTTCTAATGCTTTTACAACCTTATCTCATCTCATCTCTGATATTGGGATATCGTGGAGGGTTTTTGGTAGGTTATGATTTTATAACATATTATTATTTATGGAGTCTCCAAATGTGCCCCAAACCTCAATTGTAAAAGAAAACATCTTCCGTCAAAACATTACATAACATTGAGCCTTCAAGATCCATCATACCCTACCCTTTTTCTTTATCAACATCTATATTTACATTCAATAGTTTATTTTCATCTTCAATGATGAACTCTAGTTGTCTAAGAACATATTTAGAGTAATTGTGTCGAGGATGAGGTAATCTCTTCTATCGATTCTTTGAATCTTATTTCTTCTCCTACTTCTTATCATTAGTTTTTTAATTATAATTTTATAACATCAGTATCACTCATATAATTATAAGTAATTATGATTATGAAACAACCATATTCCAACATCTATTCATCCTATGTATAACGAAATCACCACGTGTGTTTATGTACGACTTACCATCTCTAAGTCGTGATGTAATCTATTCTCTCACCATCACCTTACTTGAATGGGTATAATGATGGAAATAATAAACATATATAATTATTATAACATGATACTAACTCTGTAATGTTATACACAATCCACATAAAAACCATTCAACATTTATGGGAATGATATCGTCGCTCGTGGGTATGTATGACCAACCGTCTCCATGATGTGATGTGATTCGTTCAACATTATCATCAATAATACATGATTATATACATGAAATAAATTAGTAAATCTGATATATATACAACTAATACCATTAACTAAATTATATAACTATATCCCAGGGATTGGAACATGAACTTATCTAACAAAACTTATATAAGAACATAGAGCATTTAATATCTGAATAACAAGTTACAATGATATGTTACTAACAAATAGGTGGTAATATGTTCATATATTATATCATACAAATCACTATTATTTATTAATAATTCATTAAAATTATTTGAATCATTATATATGATGTTTTTATATAGATAATGGATGTCATTTTTAAGGTAAGGGATAATTTCCCAAACTCATTTTTATCCAATATTATTTAAATGTAAGTACTTATTGGGGTACATTTATTATCCACATCCATGATTTTCATACATGTGATATTGTTAATATTATTCGATAGTTTTTTGAATTCAATTTTACCCATTGGTTGATTTTTATTAAATGGAATGAAATGGGTCTTTTTCATTTTCGGTAAGATGTAATTTTTCATGTTTCCAGAAAAAGTATGATAAAAATATTTATTACCTTATACAGGAATAAATTATTTTTATGTTTCCATGACTTATTTTTGTCATGAACCTTCCCTTACTATTTTTCAAGGTTATTATCAAAGAAGTTGTTTTCTTTTAAAAAATTTTGGTTCTTTGAGAGAAGAAAATGTATTTGATGAAGAAATTTTATTTTCCTCAATAATTAAATTCATGTGTTATATCAAATTTACATTCTATATGTAAAGAAATTACTGAATTATATTAATGTATATTAATACTATGATTTTATTTTGTTTATGATGGAATATTATTTATGAAATCCATTTGTTTTACATGTGTTCTCTTATGATGGAATGATTTTTAAGAAACCCGTTGTATTCCTTCGGTTATTCTATGATTAATGATATTTGTTTTTGTGGAACACATAAGATTGATTTCATAATGAGATGGTTGGGACATATATCTCTCTCCAATGAATACGGTAATGATTTATATTTCAGGAGATAGACATTACTAAAATTTAATTTAAATCAGATTTAGTAACACTGGGCTACAATGACAAGTAAGCTTAGTTCATTAACAGACATTATCTGCTATGATTTTCTTGGCAATGAGCCTTGACAAATATGAAATTAATTTATATTATTATTTGTATTATACATAACTTTATCTCTTATGTTATGACTGTTGAGATTATCTACATTAATTCTTATGATCTTTTATCCCATGTCTTGAAATCATGATCTTTTATATGTTGGATAGGACTATCAAATTTTATGTTCTTATATATTAAGATTATATTATGATTGATATTTCACTTATTTGACCTTATTGATCATTTGAGCTCACCCTTTCATATGGTTCTTTTCACCATGTCATTAATAAGGGTATTAAAAAATATATTTGAAAAAGTATTCTAGTTTTGAAGAAACAAGAAGGAGATAATATAGATGCATTACGAACCATTTTTTTATGTTTCCTAGTTTCTAAATACATTATATCTATATTTTCCTGTTGTGGCATTATTTTTTTATTGTAATTAATATTATTAAATTTTAATTTAAAATAAATGTATGTAAATTATGGTTAATTGTAGTTTGTATTAGAGGAAAGGTATAGTTAACTGTCGGAAACTAGGATGAGAAAGCCTTAGTAAGAACCCTAAGGATATGTCAAAGTACAAGTTAAAGTCCACGTGTTTTATAAATGACCATGAGTAACCCAGGATAACACCTAATGTTTCCTAAATTAAAATTTTATCCGTGATTATGTGGTATTCCCATTCTGATTATTGTTTCTCACACTATGAATCTTGGTTTTAGTAATTGGATGGACCCTGAAAAAATCACATTATTGCTTAATAAAATGGGAAATTCAATGATTGGCCACCTGAGCAAACACAATTTATGGGAGATGGATTGAGAAATCATATAGCTATGTTCATAAAACATTCTCAGTCTATCAATCATAAAGAAATTTCAAACATGCAAAGGAGGGAGAAACATTATTTTTGAGTCCTTCATGTGGTAGTTCCCACCTTCTTTCAGTGGGTCTTCTGATCCACAAGTTGTTGAACAGTGGATCATTGCCACTAAAAAGATATTTTAAGTTATAAAATGTTCTAAAATGGTAAATTCACCTTTTCATTATATATTTGGGAATTTGAATCTAATCAATAGTGGAATATTATTGAGAATACAAGGCAATGAGATGAAATTGAGTACATGGGTTGGGACTAGTTCAAGAACTTATTTTTCAATAAGTACATTCTTTTTATTCCTTGGTCAGAGAGAGAGAATGAGTTACTTGAACTTTATAAAAGTGATGATGAATCTGTTGGTACCTATGATGAAAATTTTACAAGTCTTGCAAGGTATGTTTCTATAATTATTATCTAGCCAAAGAGAAAAATTGATCAATTATTTAGTGTCTTAAAACCATGTTTCGAAATGGAATTAGCTACAAGGGAGTTTAATGCCTATGAAAAGAAATTTCTATGTTCTATAAAGGATGATATAGTGATTATGGTAACTCATCAATCTTGTGTGTATGATAAGAAGAGAAATAGGGAATTAAAAAAATCTAAAGACCACATAGAAAAAAGATTATTTTTCCATTATGCTCAATGTGTTGAATGAAACATGGAAGAAATAGTCATAAAGGGTCTAGTAAATGTTTAAAATGTGTAAAATAAAGTCATCGAGAAGTTTAATACTGGATAGATAGGAAAAATATGTCTAATGATAACAAAGAAAAGGCTACATAGAATTAACCTATGAAAATTCAATGTTACAAGAGAAATAAAATGAGTCATTATGATAATCAATACCCCAATCCATGGGTTATTGAAGATGATTGACATCAACAAACTCTTAAGGCCAATGAAAAGGTAATGTCATGTACAATTACTATTGGAAGTGTAGAGTAAGAAAATAAAGTGACAAAATGTACTCATAGCATCCACTCAAAAATATAAATTTTTTTATCTTATTTTTAATCCACTCACTCATTTATTTCTGATGAATTTTCTAAGGGTATAACATTATTACTTCAACAATTAAATGTTTAGTGAACTCTCACAACTTTTATTTGCACAATGGTCACATCAAATGTTCCTAATTCATCTCTAGTTAATGTTTTTAGAAAAGTGATTCTTGAAAATCTTATGATCATTCCTTTAGTGGAATTTGATGTTATTCTTGGCATAGATTTTATTTTTTAATATAGATATCATATCAATTTCCAACAAAAGGTATGTCACATTTCATATTCCAGATCAATCCATCATCAACTATCCATGAAAAGATGAATATAACATTCTAATATAAATTTTTTCCATTTTATGGGTCTTAATTCAAATAAATGAAGGTTATTTATCATAAATGTATGGTTATAAACACAAAATTAAGAATAGACCCATTTTATGGTAGTTTGATGGTGTCTTTAGAGAGGAATTTCTAGGTCTTACAAAAAATCATGAAGCTGACTCTTTAATAGAAATCATACCAAGTGATATTCCTATTTCAAAGACAACTTATATAATGGCCCCAATTCAGTTGAATGAAATGAAGAAGCTACTCAAAGATAATGTTGATAATGGATTCATATTCCCATTTGTGTCACCTTAGGGAGAAATTTTTCTGTTTTTTAGAATAATGATAAATAAACGAGACTCTGCATTGATTATTGAGAACTTGACAAGATCGCTATCAAATAAACTATTATATTCCCCAAATTGATGAATTATTTGATCAACTATGCATAGATAAATACTTTTCCCTGATTGATCATCATATAAGGTATCATCAATTAAAGGTCAATGAGGAGGATATACCAAAGACGACATTCCGTATGAGGTGTGGAAACTATGAATATGTAGTGATGAATTTTCGTCTTACTCAGGAACCCTATATATTCATGGATCTAATGAATAGAGTCACTAGAAAATATCTTGATCATTGTGCGGTTGGCTTTATATAATATATTCTACTATATTCAAATACAAAGGAAGAACATGTAGAGCACATGAAAATTTTACTAAAGACCCTATAAAGGATATGATTTATGAAAAATATACCAAGTGTGGATTTTGGAAATAGATAGTTTAATTTTTTTGGAAACATAATCTCAAGAGAAGGGATATATATGGATCCATCACAATATTTGTTGTTTAAAATAGCCTGAAAACAAAAAAAAATGGTAACTGAGATTCGATGTTTTCATATTTTTGTAGGATATTATCGACGTTTTGTGAATGGTTTTTCTATATTATCTAATCCACTCAATAAGTTGACTTAAAAATTAGTTATGTTCATATGGAATGAGGAATGTGAAAGAGAATTTCAAAGAGTTATAATGTAGGTTAGCTAGTTCACATGTACTTACACTTCCTTGTACTGGAGAATGGTTTGTGATTCAGAGTAACGCATCCAAGAAGGGACTGGAGTGCGTTCTCATGATAAATTATATGGTGATAGATTATCCTCAAGGAAATTGAAAATCTTGGAGAAAAATTACCCAACTCATTATTTGGAGTTAGCTGTATTAATCGTTTCATTAAAGATGTGAAGGAAATATCTTAATTGTGAAAGGTATGAAATTTATACTGATCATAAAATTTTAAATTATATTTTCACACAAAAGGGGAAAAATATTCACTAATGAAGATGGTTAGAGTTGATTATATATTATTAATGCTCAATAAATTACTTCCCTTCGGAAGCAAATAATGTGACAAATTCATTGAGTCGATAAGACCATGCTAGCCTATCTTTGGTGAGGATCACAAAAGATCTAATATTTATGGATTAAAAAGCGATATATCTTGAAATTTTAATGGAATGGTTTAAATCATTTATTTATCAAATGAATTTTCAACCATCTATACTAGTGAATATTAAAGAGCTAAAAATAAACCTTTAGAACTATAGAATAAGTTGGGGAATGTTTCTGAATTCAACCATTATGGTGACAGAGAAAAAAATTCAGGAAATGGGTTCGTATTCCTCCCATACCACAATTAAAGAATGATATATTGGATGAGACAAATAGTTATTCATTATATATTCAAACCTGAAGCACAAAAAAGTATAGGGGTTTGAAAGAGTATTTCTAGTGGAATGGTATGAAGATATATGTTTCAAAATATATCTCTAGATGCCTGGTTTGTCTACAAGTTAAGGCTGATAGATTGAGGTCTAAGGGGCTGTTATAACCATTACCTGTACTAGAATGGAAATGAGAAAACATAACTATGGACATTGTCATTGGACACCCCAAAAAATCAAAAGGAAATAATGTAATCTAGGTTACAGTTGATTGCCTTATGAATTTAGCACACTTCATTGATATTATAGAGGATTTTCCACTTTATCAGCATTCCAGTATATCTATAAATGAAGTGTAAATATTTCCTTGAATACCAATTTACAATATATATTATCAAGACCTGAGGTTTACCTTGATGTTATAGAAAATTCATCAGCAAGCTCTGCTTACAGATTTATGTTTCATCAATTCTTATCTTCCTTAGATAGAACTTCTGTCTGGGAGTGAAATTAAATCTCTAGAAGTCATGTTATGAGCTATCTCTATAGATTTAACAGGAGTTAGGTATCAACATACCCTTGGTTGAATACAAAAATAGATTTTACAATAGTATTAATATGGATTTTTATGAATCCCTTGATGGAAATAAGTGCATAACTCCAACATGATGGGATGAATTTTGGGAAGAAACATATCAGGACCAGATCTTGTTGATGAAATGATAGAAAATGTTATATATGCACAATAAAACATAAAATAATATCAAAGATGACAAAAAAGTTATGTTGAAAACTGAAGAAAATACCATGAGTTTGAAGTGGGTGATAATTTTTTTCTACGAATATCTCCATGGAAGAGAGTGATGAGATTTTGAAAGAAGGAAAATTTGAACCCTAGGTGTATTAGTCATTTTGATATCCTGGATCGTGTTAAGAATGTATCTTACTGATTAGCACTTCCACAAAACACATATGATGGTCATGATGTCTTCCATATTTTTCTCTTAAAAAATTATATAGCTAATCTGTCAATTTTACTAAACTCATATGTCATACTACTAGAGTATGATCTTTTTTATGAAGAACAACTGATAGAGATTCTGGATCGTAGAAAAAATGTTCTGCGAAACAAGACCACTCTCTTGGTTAAAGTTTTATGAATAATCCACCCATTTAAGGAAGCTATGTGGGAGCATGAGGATGTGATTAGGGATAAGTATCCTCATTTTTTTCTTTCCATGTTATGAATATCTAGGGTTAAATATAGATTATAAGGGGTAAAATGCAACACCCGTATTTTTTTATGAGATATTATAATTAAATAATTTTATTTTTTGTATCTTTCTTTGCACATAATAATGATTTTATATGATCCAATGATTCCGATAGTATAAAATTAACATTGTATCCTAGTCGTTAGGTTAGTGGGAATTGGTATAACTGAATTATTAAAATGTATTGTTAATTCATTGCCAATCAATTAGTTATGAAAAATATAAATCAAATAAATATTTTTATTTTTGAGTGAATTAATTTTTTATATGAAATTAATTAGATATATATGATATATAATTTATAAAATATTTTTTTCATATTCATTCAATGGATATTTTAGTCATAGAGTTTGAATACACCATATTTGATGTATAAAAACCCATATTTTTTAAGAAGCTAATTTTATACCTTTTCATGGAGACCCCTTTTAAATTAATATTTTGAACAATTAAAACATTTTATATGAAACTTTTATCATGATATTTTAAACTGAGATGTAAAAATATTCTTTAGTTGAATTTATGTTATTTTTCTGATAACATTTTAGTTTTGATTAATAGTAAAAATAAACTAAATATTATGTGAAAATAATCTTTTTCATCCAAATAATTTATATAGTTAAATTATAATATTTAATGGTTTTTAATAATAAATATAATATATTTCTGTCATTAATTTTAATTTATTTTATTTTCATTAATTTTACATTAAATTCAAAAGTTAAAATATTACAATGTTTTGCAAAGTTTTTTCTTTTAAAATCTTGTTCCCTCATTCTGAAAATGGGATAGATTTTAATATAATTACTAAAACTTATATGTTATTAATCTTCAAAAATGGATTAAATAATTTGAATCAGTATTTCCAAATTATGTTAATATATTTATTTTATTTATGGGCATTTTAATAGTAACTTCAGTAATTTTTATTCATATAGTAAAAGGGTAAATAGGTTAATTAAGAGTAAGAATAATATTTTAAAATTACAAAAAAAAATTAGTATCATAGGATGGGTGTTTTTCTAAAATCATCTTTGGGACGAAATTGTATCCATTTGAATCTACATTGATGAAATTAAAAAATTTAATTTCTTTTATTTGAAGAGAAGTTGACTATGTCTCACTAAACATTTAATATCAAAACAATTATTAATTTAAAAAATATTAATGATAACTTCTATTATAGATAATAATTTTAAATCTAATTTTTTTTCTTTTACCATGGTAATTTATTTTTATTTTTTTGGAAATAAATTTTTTCATTAATAACTTATACATTTATGGTGGAGATGAAAAATAAATAATATAGTTTTTAATAAAATAATATTACCCATTAAAAGATCCAAACACTTGATAAAATATTATTTTTACATTATAGATTGACAATAATCTTCCAATAGTTGTGTTATGAACTATTAGGAACCTTATAGAATGTATTATGGAACTTATATTATTTTATTTAATGTTATGTTCATTTTTTCATCTTCGTAATTTAATAATTATAACATTTGAAATTTTGGATTATATAGAAGATAAATTTGACTAAAATTATTATTCTGATATCTAGAATATATATCTTCATCATAGTGTTTTATTTATAATTTTTATTCAACAAATAATCATATTAAATAATTACACAAAACTGTTGTACAAATTATTTTATTAATAGAAATATCGAATAAATGTTATTAAAAATTTTAAAGTAAACTTAATTTTTTCTTATTTACATGTATAATTTATTTTCTTGATAACTATAACCTCTTAAGAATATAATAATTTTCTTTGAAGTTACATTTTATTATTAATATTTTAAAAATCTGTGAATTGAATAGTATCAAAATTCATAATATTTATTGTTTATAAAAATAATGTTTTATTGAATTAATTACAAACATTAATCATTTTTTAAAATTAAATAATAATTATTATATGGTATAAAATTATCTAATATATATATATTTATGGTTTATTTTACAACATATAAATATATATTTCACCCTTTTCATATCGAAAAATTTGATACTCTATTTAAAAATTAAATAGAATAACTAAGTGTTAATTAAAAAGATAAGATGTAATTTGATTTTTTTTTTAAAACTATTCTTTGAAAAAATAAATAACCTATATGATCTCATATTCAAAATTTCTATATTTTGAAGGATTTTGGGTAAGATTTGATTTTATTATAATTTATAATTTATGGAGTTTCCGAAAGTTCCCCTCACCTCAATTATAAAATGGAAAGTCCTCACTCACCTATTCACGTAACTTTTAGATTTAAATCTCATCAATACCCTTAATGATTTCCTTATCAACTTCCATATTTTCATTCTAGAGGTTCTGTTCATCTTTCAAGACAAACTCAAGTACTCTAAGAAGATATTTAAAGGATGTACATCGAGGAAAAGTTAAACTCTTCTACCAATTCATTCAAATATCTTTATTCTTGTACTTCCTATTTATTATAATTTTAATTATAAATTAGTAACATAATTATCTCTAATATACTCATATGTTATTATAATTATAAAATAATCACATTCTATATTAAATGAATCCTACTAAAAAAATCACCACGCGTGCGTACGTACGCCTTATCGTCTCCACGCCATCTTGTAATCAATTTTTTCACAACCACCTTACATGGAGGGGTAAAATGGTTTATCTAATTACTATATATTATTATTATAAAATTATACTGATTGTTGGGATAAAATATCTCAAGGTATCATTGAATCATTTTTGAGGTGATTGTGTTTGTTGACAAAGTGGACAACTAAGTGGTGATTGTTGACAAAGAAAAACAATGTCATACAATTTTGTTGACAAGGAGGATTCCATGGTGGGTTGTCGAGTTCAAGAGCTATGGTTAACGATCCATGTTTGATTCAAGAATGTCGACAAAAGGAATGGATGATCTGGAGGTGGCATAAAAAGAACAGAAACATGGTGGTGCCGTTTTCCAGTGTTTGCCAAATATTTGGGCCTAAAAATCGACAAATGAAGAAAAGTGGTTTTTGGAAAAGGGACTTCCATGCTGTGGTCTTGGAGGATAGGAAACATGCGCGCCATATGTTTTTTAAGATCATATCATCAAAATATGGAAAAGGGATAAGGATCACAGAAGTATTGGGTTGGTCGCGCAAGTGACTTGCGCGCCGTGAAAGGGACTTGCACGTTGATGCATTGGAATCTTGATAACATGCGCGCCTATGGTTTTTCAAGATCATAAGATCAAAATATGTCAAAGTAAATAGGTTTGCGCAAGTTTTGAATTGGGTCACGCAAGTGACTTGCAGGGTCATAGACCTGCACGCCGAGACATGTGCGCTGTCGTGCAGGTTGGCAAAATTGCCTATAAATACTGGACCACCCTCCTCATTCTTTACCGGAGTTCAGCACTTTGAGAAATCTGAGCTCTCGTCGTGCAGGTGTGGTTGTCACACAAGTGGTGTGTGTTCGCGCAGGTGAAGTTGTGCATCGGTGGTTAAAGTTTCCCGCCAGTGTGATAAGTTGCACGCCAGTTGGTAATTGCACGCCAATATTGGTTTGGGCGTAAAAGGAAGAGAGTCGCTCAAGTTTGGAGTTGGGGAAGCTTGTGTCATGCAAGTGTCTAAGGTGGATTTGCGCGCCCATTGTGACTTGTGCGCCGATTCTTGCACGCAGAGTTACACTAGCGTGCCAAGTAAGGTTTAGTTCTGGCAGTGATTTTCGGGCTGTGTGGAAGCTGGAATTTTGCTCGATACCTTCGGTGCAAATAGAGATTCTTCTATGAGTGAATGTTTAACTTCAACAGAGTATCTACATATAAAAGAAGATGGATTCTTTAATGAAAATGAAGATACCTACAGGTCTACAAATTGTGAGGGGATCCTTTCCAGAGCAGTGAAAGAAGGAAGAGGAAGAAGGTGATCCTCTCCACCGGCAGTGATCCAGAGAGTGAAAAACAGGGAGTGACCCTTGAGAAGGCAGTGAGCTGACCCTAAACGTTGTAAAGGAAGTGAGCCCGGGACTCAGTGACTGTGCCCGAACCCTGTTATCCACATCTAGTGAAGAATAGTAAAATTTGGTACGATCAAAAACTTGTCATCGTATGCTCCTTGGACATAGCCCTTAGCGGTGAACCAAGTAAAAATTATTGTGTCTTGTACATGATTTACATTCTATTTATATTGTGCAATAGGAAATTGAGAGAAGAGTGTTTTTCTTAATAGCGAAACAAGATCAGAATGGGATGTAATTTTGAATTAGTCATACCTTCATTCAACCCCTCTCAGGGTACTTAGCCTAGTGGACCTAACACTGATTCTAAAATAATATACACCATCCACTTAAATAGCATTCAAAATTTATGGGAATGATATCGTCTCTCGTGCGTACATACGACCAACCGTCTCTATGACGAAATGTGATTCATTCTATATGATATTCCTTAATCTACAGTTATATAGATTAATTTAATAAATAAATATTAAATATATTATTCTAACATAATTATATAAGTTGTATAACTATAAACTAAGAATTGGATAATGAAATTATCCATCAAAACTCACATAGAAACATAAAGGAGTTAATATATAAATAATGAGTGGAAATGAAATCTTACTAACTAATAGATGATAATATGATCATATATGACATCCTAAAAATGACTATAATTTTTTAATAAGTTAATAACATTATTTAAATCATTATTAATGAGGATCATATACACATGAAGGATATCAAACCTAAAGTAAAGAATAATTTCACAATGTCATTATTATCCGTGATTTTTTATACATAAGTATTTACTGAGTGTACATTTTTCATCCACGTCCATGTTTTGTAAATATGTAATATTATTTATATTTTTATAAAGTTAATAAAATTCAATTTGACCCATTCATGAATTTTTATTAAATTTTATGAAAGGATTCTTTTTTCGTTTTTAATATCAGGTACTTTTTTACTTTTCTGGCTAAAGTATGAGAAGAATGTTTGTTAACTTATACAACATGAATATATTTTTATGGTTTCTTGATGCCTTATTTTCCATGAAGCTTCCCTTATAATTTTTCAAGTTTATATTCAACTAATGTTTTTTATTAAAATTGTATGGTATTTTGAAAAAGATAATGTATTTTAAGAAGACATGATATTTTCCTCAAGATATAATTTCATGTGTTATATCAAAATTACTTTCCATCTATGATGAAATTCTTTAAATATAGTTATTTATCTTCATAATGTGATTTTATTTAGTTTATTTTTGAATTCTGTTTATGAAATCCATTTGTATTAAATATATTATATAATTATGGAATGATGTTTAAAACCAATTTTATTCATTGGTTTATGCTATGATGAATGATTTATTTTTCTATGACACGCATATGAATGATTTCATTATGAGATGGTTGGGACATTTATCTCCTTCTAATGCATTGGGTTAAGATTTATATCTCATGAGATAGACAGTACTAGAATAGCATGTAAATATGGTTCAGCAATATAGGGTTGTAATGAAACGTAAACACAGTTTAGTAATGGACTTTATTCGTTATGATAGTCTGGGAAATAAGCCTTGACTATTATGAAATGATTTTCCATTCTTATGTATATTATACAAAACTGCATGTCTTATGTTATGAAATTTGGGATAATTTCAATTAATTAATATGATCTATTATCACATGACATGATATCATGATCTTTCATATATAGGATATGAAAACAAAATGTTATGTTATTATGTATTATTATTATGATATGATTGATATTTCCTTGTTTACCCTTGCTGAGAATTTGATCTAACCTTTTCAATTGTTTACATTCCCCATGTCATTAATAAGGGTATTAAGTAATATATGTAAAAAATAAATCTAGTAATGATGAAATAATTGTGAGACAATATAGATGTTTTATGAAATAGTTTATGTTTCCTAGATTCTAGAGACACTCTACATATACTGTTCTTTTCCGGTCTATATTATATGGTGTGATCAATATACATAAATTTTCAAGTAATATCAATATATTTAATGTATGGGTAGTTATATTTTATATCAAATTATCACCATGATACAATTTAAAATATCAATTTGATTCTTTAAAATTCATTAGAAAAACAATTGACAGGGGCCAATTATGAATTTTCACAAACTATTTACACAAAATATGTCCTCATATCTTGGTTTAAAACCACATAATTGTAAATAATTATACCATCATGGTTTATACATATAAATTAATATTGATAATGAAACATTTTTAAATAGTGTAGAATGAAATGCATGAATAAACACCTACAACAGTTCAATAGTGACCATGATGAAATCTGTCACCTATGACGACAAACACACCCCTAAGAAAAGATGTGACCTCTAAAACATATACATGAAAAATACATATTATCTGATCTATCCTCAGCCTTAAAATAGTCCCATGTGATTATTAGGGTTTATGGAAGAAGTGACATCATGGGGGAATGGATTAATAAACAATAATGAGATTTTTATAGGGACTTAACATGATGAAACCCATATGAATCCAAAGGCAAATAACCTCACAATTTAATGAGGGGGAATGGATCCACCAAGGTGGAAGGTGTTTGGTCCACTCAAGAAAGAGGGATGAGAAATTGAGGTTTCAAAAAAATTTAGGGATAAAAGGAAAATAATTTTCAAATATAATCTAGATATGTTATATGGGTTTGATACATGGTTTTCCAAACTATGCACCAACTCCCTGTAGTGAACATCTTAGAAAAACCTTAGCCTGTACAATTTCTTGAGTGTGTTGCACTGTTGGAAAAACCATTCTCTAACTATAAATAATGGAAATGAAAAATAATATAGATAATATACACAGTTTTAAAAAAGTTTTTTCTAACCATAAACAAGTTGTGTGCTAGACCCCAGACTCATCATTCACTTGCATAGTTTCTCTATGGACTAACTTCGTAGGGCCCCACCTATGCACAAAAAATGAAACACAAATATTGTGCGTTAAAAAATAACTACATATATGTATACCATGGTACAATATAGGGGTTGTAAAACTATTAAATTTTAACCATGATCCTAAATTATGAACTGAAGTAAGAACCCCAATATCTTTAATGTTTATCAATAAAAACAAATGGAAACATAAAACTATCACCAAAATAAAAAATAAATTATATTATATTATCTAAAATAATATGAATCTAGTCAAAAATATCCCCACTATGACACTTAATACCCCTAAAAATAATCATGACCATGCAAGGTTCCATATATAATGTGTTCCAAAAAACATTCATGAAAGATAATAATTCATAATCAACTGAGAAAATTATCGAAAAAACTGATCAAAATGACTCAAATTGAATTTATAAATAAATTGAGACTGGGAATTATTCTCCCCACTGTGTAGAATGATGCATAAAATTTTAAAAACTAGAAATTTATTTTCATAAAACAATATAATTTAACTAATAAACCACACTCTTAAAATATAAAAATTGAATAAAAAACTACACCAGCCAAAAAACCCACAAGGAGAGAACTACTTCATGAAAAATACCATACCATAACAATTGGATCCCCAAATCTATGGAATCCATAAATATGGGATCATAATAATAGAAAACAATACTCATTAAGAAACAAAATTGAATATATTAATTGTTCACCTCAAAATTATGATGGTGGTTAAAACATTTCATGAAAATAACATCCCATGGTAATCCTAATAGAATACACATAACAAAGAGATATCTACCCCACCTATAAATATAAATAACCCCCCAAATTCCTTTATATTCACATTATGTTCATACCGTGTACAACTAGTCAGAAACATAATCCCATGGTCCTAACTATACAACGTCAAAAGAAAACATCATAATAAAACGGCGCATACAATATTTCGAAAAGGACCACTCCTCATAATAGGAAACCGAGAAAAAATTTGTCCAAGGCATCTTGAATCCAAACACCTCTAAACTGAGTGAACATAAACACAAAAATTGCAAATCATATAGAGAGGTGAAACCAATATCCTTATGGATACACCAAATTAAGACCAATCTCCCATAAATCCATAAACATATCCATGAAAGGTAACACTATCATTCTTAAGAATGATCTCACTAAAGGGGATCCAAGAATACTGATTATCGCAGCATCAATGTTTAATAAAAATATAACTTTTCAAAATTAATAGAAATTAAAAAACTCCAAATTATCTACTGAATAATTATTAAATTAGATAAATCCAAATCACATTACACTAAAAAGGAAATAAAACATAACACCCTATTCAGTGACTAGGATGTGTTAACAAAATGAAAATGGTAACCAATGATTAACACTCTACTTGTAAACTAGACTTTTATGTGTGTATTATATCAACCCACATAATGTATATATCCTCACTCATTGATGCCCCTAAAATCAGATTATATTTTCCCAAGGACACAATATACACAAGAAAAAATAGGATTTGTTAAAATAGGTAAGTATAATCTAAAATCGAATTTGAAAACCATGGAAAAACTAACTTTTTTTATTATTTTTTTCAAAACATAATTGAAACCATTTTATAATTTCAACACCAAGTCCAAACTCAAAATTTTCAATTTAAAACATTGCTAAAATAGATTAAAAAAACACAACAAGTTTTAAAATAGAAACACCACTCCATGATGAAAAAGGATACACAAACATTCCATTTAAATGTTTTTAAGTAACATTACCTTTTAGAATACAATCCCTAACCATAGATTACCAATTTTAAAATCCCATGTTTCCCTTTAAATTCATATCCCATCCTTTAAAAAATCAGTAAATTTATTAGAAAAATTATCCCCAAATAAATTTTTTTATATATTGTGAAATTAAATAAACTGTTTTAAACCATTTTAGTAAAACAAGATCATTATTCGAATAATACATAAGGCAATGAATTAGTACTGGAACCATTTTTCTTTTGAAATTCATTTTTTTCACCCAAAAAAAAATTAACAATATATTATATGAAAAACATCATAATAATTGAATTAAATATGATTCAATAAAAACGTCATCCAATGATTCCAATATATCACAACAACCGACAATGATTTTTTTTCATTTCCCAAACACATAGGAAATACACGGATAAATTGGTATATATTAAAAAAATATTAGGTTGTGGAATCGGCACTAAAATGGTCATATAGTGGTCGCCAACATTTTAAAATTGAAATACGCCCTAAATAGTATCTACAAATAATAGTTTGGATGTCACATGGTTTGTTAGGACCTACAAAACAACCTCACTTCCTAAATTCTATCCTTTTCATTTTAAGGTCCTAAAAAGAGTTCCACTAAAATTGTTCCCTGATATGGTTGGCCACTATGACTCAAGCTCACCTACCCATATGCTAGAATCTACTTTCTAGAAGAGAGGGACTATGATTGTAAATACCCCGACCCTAGTAGTCATCAGTTCATAGATACGTTGTTTAATTGGAATATTGTATGGGGACTTACATCTTGAGGGACCAATCATTTTAGCATTTTTGGTTACTATATTACATACATGAACCTAAATTTACAATTTCAAATTTAAAATACGACGTAGTGAATCCTTTTAGAAAACTATTATTCCCCAATCTTAACCATGCATATCAATCATAATACACATCTTTTCATCATCAAATAAAATAAAAAATACAAAAGGCATGAGTTCAGATGCTCATTATGTGTATGAATACAATAGAACCTTTTATTAATTAATAAACATAAACATTATGTCAATGTGTATAAATAATCCACTGTCCATTTAAATATAATCATAATAATGATTTGTAATGACTAAATGAAAATAAAATAACTCAATAGAAATAATCACAAGGATATTCTATAAAAAAAATAATCACATGGAATATTAATAAATAATATCATAATGAGGGAATGCATTATTTTAAACATCATAAACAAATCATCCAGGATTTTTCCTAGACACCAAAAATTAACATGTTTGTCCATGTCCAATAACCAAATTTTATTGTCTCATGAGACCTACCGATTCATCAATGGACTATAGTGGACCCACCCATAACTTACAAAGTCTTATGTGTAATGCCTCGACCCCAGTTACCCAGATTCGGTGCATTATTTTAATACATTGGCGTGATTACAAGGAATCAAGTCCCGAAGGACCGATCGGTTTGGCAGTCTTGGAAAATAGATTACATACATGAATGTTACATTACACTTCATAACATAAAAAACAATATAAATAATCCTTTATGAACGCCATTATTCCCTTGTATTAACACTGCATATCAATCACAATACACTTCTTGGAATCCTGGGAATAATAAAACATAGAAAGGGATGAGCTCAGGTGCTCAATAAGGATAATAATATAGCGGAAACTTTCATAAATAATCATAAACATTTAAGGAAATGTATAACTAAAACAAAGTCCTTTTAAACTTGAACATAAGCATAATATGGAAATGATAAAATGAAATAATTCCATTTACGTATTCACATGGAAATTCTACTCGTCTAATAATCACATGAAAAATCAACAACCACTTTCATAATGATGGAATGCATAATTCCATACTATCGTAACCACGTAGCCAAGGCCTCGTGCCAAGACTATGAATATTATTTTCTCAAGGCCTCATGCCAAGACACTAGTTTGTCTCATTAGACCTACTGATGCATCGAGGAACTATATCGGGCTCCACCCTTCACTTACAAAGTCAAATTAATTCCTCATATGAAAAGGTCTAAACATAACATAAACATTCGTATTAAAACTAGCATAAGAATGTCAATAATTTACTCATAAACCATGGATGGTATAAAAATAAAACATCCACAGTAAAACATATCACGAAACCATCAACATAATATGGAAGATTAGTGTCATGATAAATCAACTTCAAAACAAGTTTAAAATCCATTAAAGGATTTTGACATTGATGAAAATGATTTGTAAAACTCTTTGATAGAAATACCTCTTTTCATGAAAACATTTAAAAGTCACACGATTTGGAAAAGAAGTCATTTAGAGACATTTTTGAATCAATGTGTCTCATACCACATTGAATCTTTTGAAAGGAATTAACATTTTAAAAACATTCATGTCCATATAAATAAATCCTTAAAATCCATTTTGAAGACATTGACATTAATGAGAATGATTTTGAAGAATAAATATTTAAAACATTTGAAATTATGTTTTAGTAAAATTTACCTTAAAATAAACACTTTTAAAAATATTTCATAAAACATAGACATGGATAATAAATATGTCTCAGTAGATACTTACGTAAAAACAACCTCAGATACTAAAGAGATTTTGAAATTAACCCTTACCAATTTGGTAACTTACGAAACATAAACCCAATGAAATAGGCATCATACAATGAATATGTAAATACATATAAATTAAACTGTATTACATGAATAATAAATTTATGGGTAGTACGTACACCACGCAAAAGGTAATAGTGGAAATATGGTATGAATCTCACGGGAATAAGGAGTGAGATGAAAACCCCTTACATTGCACTTTCCTTTAGTCGAGGGTACGTTTACCCTCATTTATGAATACTTTAGTATGTTATTAAATGATACCAGAACCATATTAATATTTATGATATCATACATTATTCATTTATGACTTTATACTACCCATTTAATAATAATTTCCATGTTATATTAATAATTCGGGTAATAATCCCTTTCTTTATTGTGCGTGTTTTAACTTATTACTCTTGATTGTATCACTTAGATCATGATTTAAATACTTTCATAATATAAAACATGATTTATTTTTCATATATATTTAGTATATAAAAATTTAAAATAGACGTATATATGAAATGGAAAACACCGTTTATGGAGACAGTAGTCCGTACAAACGCATAAACGTTGTTTCTGTTTTCATATAGTATTGAACGGAAGTAAGTGAATAAGATATATGTAAATACATAAATACTTATATATATAAATACATATATCTCTAGTAGCATTATTATTTCATATATTACATATTTATTAGTAATATATATATATTGATAATCGTCGATGAATGGTGAACTTCGAAATGAATCTCATTGCGTCGTGGAGACGGTAATCTGTACGTACGCATGAGAGAAAATATCATTCATTTGATATAAATATAATATATAACTGGATGTTATATAATATATAAAGAACCTTTATCGTGTTATATTTATTATTTACATCAAATAAACTTCATTATTATACCCATCCAAATAATAATGTATTGAATGACAATTACACCATGACGTGGAGACTGTAAGTCATACGTACGCACGTATGGTGACATGTCATTCAAATGGTGAATAGAATAATGAATTTGGTTGTAAAATAATTATAATAACATCATAGTATATTTAATATACTGAACAAATATTTTTTAATGGAAACAACAATTAAAAAGGAATTTGACAAAGAAAGGAACTTGAAAGAGGGTGGTGAAATCATTACCTCTTTTTCGGGTTCTTCCATTTGATTTGATCAAAAGGGCTCCTTAGGTTGGATTTATGATGAAACTGAGGCCTCTATGATTAAGGGAGGATAGTTGAAAGGGTAGTTGGGCAGGGGTAGTCCAAGAAAAATGTCTTAGAAGGTGTGAATTAAAGTGAAGGGGGAGTGCCATTTTATAAGAGGGGTGAGGGGAACCTTTGGAAAAACATAATATGTTATTTTATAATAAAATAATTTTCGGTTTCAAATGGCTCCAAAATGTATTATTTAGAGTATAAGGTGGGGATAGGGCGAAAACCACTCAACCAATAGGTTTTAGACATGTTTAGGTTACCATTTTGACCTTATCATTTAGATTTAACTTGTAGTTATGTAAATTAACTTTTACCGTGTCTTTTAGTTTTCTTAGACTACATGGTTAATAATCATACTACATACTCCCAATATAACCCCAATTGATTCATTAATTTCATATATATTATTATATAAGTATTTTGGACAAACCTTAGATTTTCAAGACCATTATATCAATTAATAATATAATATTTCTTTTAAAAACCATTTTATGTCAATTTTGACACTATTTGGTATTTGTTTTTTTGTTAAAATAATAACAGCATGATTACTTCAAAAAAAATACATTTAATCAGTATGAACATGTCATATTCACCTATAAAGTTCGTGTATGTAATAAAAACCTTGAAATAATATTTATTTTAATATTTTTAATACCATTTATTTGATTCTTTCATTAATAAGATAATTGTTGCACCATCATTGTGTCATTAATAAATTTAATTATTTAATATATAAAAATTCTAAATAAAATACCATTATGTATTAAATATTATTATCTTTCTAATGAATATTTATAGTCGAATTTATCTTATGTATAACCGTATATTAAAAATGGTTTAGTTATTAAACATTGATTTCAACTCTTTTAACTCATAATTAAATAAAATAATAATAAATGTGTAAATCCCATCCAAGTCGACCTAAAGGGTAATATTTTATTCCTAAGTTTTTTTTTGGTCGAATAAAACTTATCCAATAGAATTAGTACATGTGTTAGGGTAATAATAATATCATTTTTACACTTAATTACCCTATTTACTTTAAACTGTGGTAAATAAAAGTAAAAGGTTACTATTCAACAAAAATTATTTTTATCTTATTGAAAAACATTTTACTCCTTGATATTAACTGTTACTCTCAGATTTTAAATATCCACTCACATAAGAGGTAAAATTATGTTTTATGTAAATTCCCAAATTCACCTAGGAGGTGGGTAAAATAGGGTGAAAAGTTCAATAAAATTTTTATATATCTAAAATTATTATAAACTAACTCCAATGAATTACATTGAACTTATATAGGTATTATGTATCTATTTTTTCATAGAATATATTTAAATTAAATAAATAATTATTTAAATAAAATTTCGGTTTTAAACTATAACTGAGTATTTTTCACTATTCATCCAAAATTTAATGTTTTCTGAAAAATACCAAAAATTTGGCCTAAGATATATTTGAGTTTTTTAAAGAATATTTAGAATATATTTTTATCATTTAATACAATGTTGGTCATTGGATGTAATTTCACATTTAAACTAGAAATAAACAAGTGCCATTCTTTTGATAGTTATTATTTCGTAAAAACACGTTATTTGTTTTGACAACAGGAATTAATTTTTAAATTAATTAATGCAACTTATATATTTTCAATTTGGTAAAATAGATATAATTTTTGAATTCATAATATCAAATATAGCTTAGGCCGAAGTTTTGGTATTTTTCTGAAATCTTTCAATTTTTGATGAATAGTGAAAAATACTGAGTTATAGTTTAAAACTGAATTTTTATTTAAATAATTATTTATTTTATTTAAATTTAATTAAGGTCAAAATAGATTCATAATACCTATATAAGTTAAATGTAATTCATTGAAGTTAGTTTAAAATAATTTTGGATATATAAAAAGTTTATTGACCTTTTCACCGTCTTTTACCCACCTCCTAAGAGAATTTGGAAATTTACATAAAACTTAATTTTACCGCATCTGTGAGTGGAATTTCTAAAAAATGAAAGACATAGTTAATATCAAGGAGTAAAATGTGGTTCAATAAGATAAAAATAATTTTCGGTGAATAGTAACTTTTTACTTTTATTTACCACGAGTAAAAGTAAATAGGTTAATTAAGGGTAAAAATGATATTAATATTACCCTAACACAGGTCTTAATTCTATTGTACAAGTTTATCTCAACCAAAAACAACCTTATGAATAATATATTTTCATTTAGGTCAACATGGATTAGATTAGGACATTTATTATTATTTAATTCAAAGAAGAGTTAAAAGAGTTAAAATCAATGTTTAATAACTAAAACATTTTTAATATATGGTTTTACATAAGAAAAATTCGATTATAAATATTCATTAGAAATATAAATATATTATCTACATCATGGTATTTTATTTATAATTTTTAGATATTAAATAAATAATTTTTTTGTGACACAATGATGATGCAATAATTAACTTATTCATGAAAGAATCAAATAAATGGAATTATAAATATTAAAATAAATATAATTTCAATGTTTTTATGACATACAAGAATTTTATATATGAATATGACACGTTAGTATTGATTAAATTTATTTTTTTCTGAAGTAATCATGTAGTTATTAATTTAACAAAAAATACCAAATAGTCTCAAAATTGACATAAAATAGTTTTTAAAACAAATATTATATTATTAATTGATATAATGGTCCTAAAAATATAATATTAGGAAAAAAGACTCATATAATAATATATATGACATTAATGAACCAATTGGGGTTCTATTGGGAATATATAGTAAGTTTAGTAACCATATTGTGTAAGAATACAAGAAGACACGGCAAAAGATAAATTATTTAACTAAGAGATAAATCTAAATGATAAGGTTAAAATGGTAACCTAAGCTTGTCTAAAACCTATTGGTTGAGTTTTTTAACCTATCCCCACCTTAGACTATAAATAATCAACATTGGATCCATTTTAAACCAAATATGTATTTATTATAAAATAATATTCTAAATTCTTTCTAAGGTCCCCCTCACCCCTCTTATAAAAGGGCACTCCCCCTCATCTCTAATTCACACCTTCTAAGCCTTTTGGGTCGGAAAAAACCTTCCCAAATACCATCTCAAATATCCTCCATTCATCCTATAGGCATCAGTTTGATCAGAAATCCAACCTAAAGAGCCCTTTTGATCAAATAAAAAGGAAGAACCTGAAGAAGATGTGATGATTTCACCACCCTCTTTCAAGTTCCTTTCATCTTCCACTTCCTTTATCTTTGCTGTTTCTATTATTAAATAATAACTCCAGTATATTCTTTATATTTTGATGTTATTAAAATTATGGTACCACAAATTCATTATTCTATCCACCCTTTGAATGACATGTCACCATACGTGCGTACGTACGGATTACCGTCTCCACGTCGTGGTGTAATTGTTATTCAATACATTATTATTTGGATTGGTATAATAATGATGTTTATTTGATGTAAATAATAAAAATAACATGATAAAGGTTATGTATATTTTATATACCATCTAATTATATATTATATTAATATCAAAACAATGATATTTTCACTCGTGCGTATATATAGATTACCGTCTCCACGACGCGATGAGATTCATTTTCAAGTTCACCATTCATCGACGATTATAAAAATATATATATTACTAATAAGTATGTAATATATGAAATAATAATTATACTGGAGAGATATATATTTATATATATATGAATTTATGTACTTATGTATATCTTATTCACTTACTTTCGTTCAATACTATATGAAAACGGAAACAGCGTTTAGGCGTACGTACGGACTCCCATCTCCAAAAATGTTGTTTTCCATTTCATATATAAATCTATTATAAATTTTTATATTATAAATATATATGATAAATAAATCAGTTTTTATATTCTGGAAGTATTTAAATCATGATCTAAGTGATATAATCAAGAGTAACAAATAAAAACACGTACGATAAAGAAAGCGACTATTGCACAAATTATTAATATAACATGAAAATTATTATTAAATGGGTAGAATAAAGTCATAAATGAATAATTTATGATATCATAAATATTAATATGGTTCTGTTATAATTTAATAACATAATATAGTCTTCATACAGGAGGCTAAACTTACCCTCTACTAAAGGAAATGCAAGGTAAATGGTTTTCATCTCACTCTTTATTCCCGTGAGATTCATGCCATATTGCTAATATTACCTTTTGTGTGGTTTATGTACAGCCCATAATTTTATTATTTATGTAATACACTTTAATTTATGTTTATCTACATATTCATTGTATGATACCTCTTTCATGGGGTGTATGTTTCGTAAGTTGCTAAATTGGTAAGGGTTAAATTCACAATCTCTTTATTATCAGAGGTTGTTTTTACGTAAGTATCTACTAGGACATATTTATTATCCATGTCCATGTTTTATGAAATAGTTTTCAAAGGGATTATTTTAAGGGACTTTTTACTAAATCAACATTTCAAATGTTTTAAATATTTATTCCTCTAAAGCTTTCTCATTAATGTATGTGTCTTCAAAATGGTTTTTAAGGATTTATTTATATGGACATGAAGGTTTTTAAAATGATAATTTCTTTCAAAAGTTTCAAAGTGGTATGGGACACGTTGATTCAAAAATGTCTTTAAATTACTTCTTTTCCAAATTGTGTAACTTTTTAATGTTTTCCTGAAAAAGGGGTATTTCCCTCAAAGAGTTTTACAAATCATTTTCATCAACGTCAAAATCCTTTAATAGATTTTAAACTTGTTTTGAAGTTGATTTATCATGATAAAAATCTTACATATTGTGTTGAAGGTTTTGTGTTATGTTTTACTGTGGATGTGTTATTTTTATACCATTGATGGTTTATGGGTAAAGTATTGACATTTCGTATGCTAGTTTTAATACGAATATTTATGTTAGGTTTAGACCTTTTCATAATAGGAATCCATTGGACTTAATAAGTGATGGGTGGAGCCTGATCTTGCACCACGATGTATCAGTAGGTCTCATGAGACAAACTAGTGTCTTGGCACGAGGCCTTGACAAAATCTTATTTGTATTCTTGGCATGAGTCCTTGGATATGTGGTTATGATAGTCTGGCATTATGCATTCCATTGATATGAAAGTGGTTATTGATATTGCATGTGATTATTTGACTAGTAGAATATCCATGTGAATAAGTAACTGGAATTATTTAATTTTATCTTTTCCATATTATGTTGAAGTTCATGTTTAAAAGGCTTTTGTTTTAGTTATACATTTCCTTAAATGTTTATGTTTATTTATGAAAGTTTTCGCTAAATTATTATCCTTACTGAGCATCTGAGCTCACCCCTTTCTATGTTTTATTTTTCCCAGGATTCCAAGAAGTGTATTGTGATTGATATGCAGGGTTACGACAAGGGAATAATGGCATTTATAAAGGATTATTTATGTTGTTTTTTATTTTATGAAGTGTAATGAAACATTCATGTATGTAATCTATTTTCCAAGACTGCTAAACTGATCGGTCATTCAGGACATGATTCCTTGTAATCATGCAAATGTATTAAAATAATGCACCGACTCTGGGTAACTAGGGTCAGGGCGTTACAATATATATTTATTTATTTTTAAATATATATGTGTGTGTTTTTGTGTGTGTGTGTGTTGTATATATATATGGGTTTATTTATTTATATATTTATAAACACTCATATAAAACAAATTTTATAAAAGTATTTAAAATTAATCTTATAAATATATATTAATATACAAATAAATATATAGATAAAAAATTATAACTAAATTTATATATAGATAGATATAAATATATATTAATATATGAATATATATATATATTAATATATGTATTAATATAAATAACTATATTTATATTAATATGAATCTATATTAATATAGGATTAAATATAACTATATATATAAATATATATTAATATATAAAAATATATATATATAAATTAATATATGAGTAAATATATATATATATTAATATAATTAAATATTTTTATATTAATATGAATTTATATTAATATTCGAATGAATATAACTATATATATAAATTGATATATCTTTAAATGGAGAATAAACCCACATGGCTTAGTTGTAAAGGTTCAAGGGCGCAAGTCGTGAGTCTAATTTCAAGTGGAAGTAAGGGTGCACGGGCAAGTGGCAAGGGATGTGCGGGAAAGGGAAGCGTGTGGGTTGAGATGGAGGGGGCTCTGCCAAGTACTAATGGGGGGTCAAGCGCTGTTAAAAGATCCCCCCCCCCCCCCGAATTATATATTATTTTTAACTTTTTTTTAATTCTTTTATCAATGCTTAAAATGAGTACAAATAAAAGGGGTCTGTATTAGCAATAAAAGAAGTGATAATAAAGGGCCTTTTTAATATCTTTTTTTAGAACTGATAAAATGGGCCCTTATCACCATTTTTCTGAGCGCTTAAAAAAGGAACCCCCTATCTTCTCTTCGATTAATAGTGCTTTTTAGCACTGTTAATGGCCTTTTCAAATGAAGATAAAGGCTATATTTGTAGTAGTGATGGTGTGGTTGATTATTAATCTCTTAGAGAATTTATTTCATCCTTTTATCTATGATATAAGGGAAAGGAGAATTGTGACATTCATCATTATTGTGACCTAGATTTAAAATGTCATCTGTATTTCTAGGCCATATTGGTGCGTCTCACTTCTTTTAATTGCTTGGTATTCCTGTGATTATTGAGTGATGTTGTTATAGTTTGATTGTAATTGTATTACATTGGATGAAATTAAGTGATTGTGTCTCTCAATTCATGAGATGTATGGGTCCTCATGGGTTGTGATGATTAATTTACTAAGTCAAGTCATTATACAATAAATAAATGGGCGTCATTTCTGGTGATAAGTGTTTTAGAAATGATTCATTAGAAATGGATATTAGTTATAATGTAAATCCTGATATCTAAAATTAATTGGTTTCATATCCTTATCTCAGCTTCTCATATTTGTTAAAGGTAAAGTATTAGACCTAAGAATTAACTACAAAATTACATGAGACTTATACTTGAGCACTTATGGATACCTAGTCTTCTAGTTAATTAGTTTCGGTTGTATTCCTTGGGCAGTGAGTTTTATTTTGTTCAGCTTCTATTAGTGATTCTATTTCATTGCATATAATATTTTTTCTAAGTTGTATTAATGGAATGTTTTGGCCTATGTTTTCATGTCTTCATCGTTTCATTCTCTAGGAGGGTGGGGACGACCAGACTCCAGACATTGTGGGCCCTCAGCCGCTAGACATACTTCCATGAGTTCTTGATGATGTACCACATGATATACCTAATCTAGGAAATAATTCCCAAGTGCATGATAGTTTCTTACCTCTAATGATGTCCATGAAATGTTCTCCATGGGTTTCACCTACGCTGTAGGATCAGACCATCGAGTTCCTATAGCACCATCCTCCTGCTTTTTTAGGGGATGGTGGTCTCAGGTTGTTGATCCATTGATAAAGGACATGTTGTCAATCTTTGAGAATTTGGAAATTCATATAAAGTAGAGATTCAATATTTCTACATACATGCTTCGGGATTGAGCCAAACATTAGTGGGATGTGGTTACCCTATATGGTCGTCATCATGGTATGTAATCGGTTGACTTCCAGACTGCCTTCTAGGATCATCTCATTCCTTAGGCAATGATATTTGACAGAGCCATTGAGTTCATGAATCTTGATCAACGTTCTATGTAAATAATGGAATATTTAAAAAAATTCACTAATTTAAAATGCACTAAACCACTTCTAGTGGGTTATGATCATTCACATTCAAGATGTTTTGAGGATGGGATTTAGTACACAATCTAAACATAGGTGAATTTCTTTCTCCATCCTACCTTTTCTCCAATAGTTGATCAGTCCCTTATCACTGAGTGTAACATAAGTGTCGGTGCATGTACAAGGTTTAAAGGATCAGTGTTGCATCAGGAGATTAGTTCATCCTGAGGAAAGAAATGTTACTTTGGAGGTTTCTTATCATGGTAGTGGAAGCCAATATATCCACTTGTATAGCTCTGTGATTTTTCATCAGTGTCGAACACTAGGCCATAAAAATCCTCAGTGGGATAGAGACCGTATAGAGTGTTGATATTTCCACTGTATGGATCATCTTCGCGATTTTTCAACACCTTTCCATAAGCATTGAGTGTAAATTGACCAATTTCAACTTCAGCATTAAGAAAGATTTCTTTTTCTCTACATCATGTGGGCAGTTGGAATAGCACAAGTAGGTTTGGCCGAGGAGGAGTTCGTGGCTGTGGTAGTCCAATCCTTGATCACCAGTAGATCTAGCAGATTAGTCATGATTGTGGTAGTCCATTTGTTGCACAAGGTTGTGGATCATGAGATACTCAGGGTTTAGGCAGTGAGACCATATATAGTATGAGGTACTGTTCAGGTAGCCTCTATTATTGTATTTTCTTTCTTTAATATAGTCTCTTCAATCTCTTTCGTTTCTATATAAATCATGGAAAATAATGGACTAGAGATATAGTAACAATATAATGTAATGACCCTTTTTAATCTATTGGGAATATAAACGAATGAAATATGCATGTGCAGGGACTATCCCCTTGAGGTTGGTAGTTACCCTTTCTTGTTGAATTTATTTTTTCCCGAGACGAGGAGCATTGATATCATACTCGGGATAGACTGGTTATTCCACTATCAATCCTCTGTAGACTGCTGTCATCATAGGGTCTCTTTTAAATAACCATAGGGCTATAGTTATCTTTTCAATGGTGAGTAGAATATCCAGGCTAGGAGAGCTAGACCGAATCAGTATGGGATAGGTGGAGTGACTACAAAGATTTTAAATCTTTTCATAGAAGATCATGGTTTTTTTAAAATTATTTCCCTCCAATAGTCGATCGTTTCAAGGAAGACTTTCCTGATGAAATTTATGGATTACCTTCTAAGAGATTGGTAGAGTTTACAATTGACATATTTATAGGAATAACTCTAGTGTCCAATCAATCATACAGGATGGAACATGCAGGCCTTTTGGATCTCAAGTGGCAGATATAAGACTTTGAGGACATTGTCATTATATGGACTTATATATCCTATTGGGGTTTACCCATTCTTTTTTATAATAAGGATGATAGGAATATCCATTTATGTGTTGATTAAATAAGGTTGAATCATCTTATGATCGATAATTGGTTTCCACCCACTCGAGTATATGATAACATTGGCCGGCTACAAAGAGCAAAGGTGTTCCCTAATATCAATCTAAGATCATGTTATAATCAGGTGAGAGTCACACCATTAGACATACCATATATAAATTTTTGCAGGTCATATGGTCTATATGAATTTATTTTTATTTTTTTTGGTACTACCAACACTCCTGCCATTTTTATTGATTTGATGAATAGGTTTTCCACCCCTACTTGGACTCTTTTGTCGTGGTCTTTGTAAGCTACATCTTGGGGTATTCTCACACTCGTAATGACAATGACAAACATCCTGTGATCATTCTGATTACATAGTGGGAGTATCATCATTATTTCAATATTGCTAAGTTCACCATCTGGATCCACAAGGTTTGTAACCCCCTGACCCCAGAAGCCCATTTTTAGTGCATTAATATATATCATTAGCATGATCACAAAAGATCATGTCTCGAAAGACCGATTAGTTTAGTATCCTTGCAAGTACTAGATACATTCATAAGGTCTAGATTACATCATAATATGGAAAACTAAAACAACATGGTTTCCATAGACAACCCTGAGATCTCATAGACTATCCCTACAGGTCAGTCATAATATACTTTTCTCATCCTTGGAAGAATAATACCTAGAAAGGGGTGAGCGCAGATTCTGAATAAGGATAACAATATAGCGGAAAATTTCATAAATAAGCATAAACATTTGAGTCAATATATAAAAATAAAACAAAATCCTTTTCAACATAAACTTTATCATAATATTGATGATATAAATCAAAATAGTTCCATTTGCGTACTCACATGGATATTCTAATAGTCAAATAATCACATGCAATATGAATAGTTACTTTCATAATGATAGAATGCATACTTCCAGACTCCATAACAACATAGTCAAGGCCTTGTTCCAAGACAACAAAGATGATTTTGTCAAGGCCATGTGTCAAGAAACTACTTTGTCTCATTAGACCTATTGATGCATCGAGGAACTATAGCAGGCTCCACCCGTCACTTACTAATACCAATGCATTCCTCATAAGAAAAGTTTTAAAAATAACATAAACATTCATATTAAAAATAGCATTATAAATGTCAATAATTTATCCATAATCCATGAATGGTGTAACAATAACACAATCATAGTAAAAAATATCACAGAACCTTCAATACAATATGGAAGTTTTATATCCTAATAAATCAAATTCAAATAAGCATAAAATCAATCAAAGGATGTTGACATAGATGAAATAAAAATTTCTTTTAGATTAATATCTGTTGCTATTTTGAAATCATTTAAAAGTCATATAATTATAATGAAAACATTTATTTTGAACATATTATTGTATGTCTATAAGGGAAGCTTTGATGATGTTATAATGGTGGAAAATAGCCGCATCCTCCATATAAGTTTAAACAACATTCTTACGTTAATACTGTCGAAAAGGTCATAAGGAACCTTGTTTGGAAAACGACAGAAAGATTCCTTTCAAACCATTTTATGAAAATTCAAACAAGGGTATAAATGAATTTAAATGATATACTAGTAATTATTAAAAATGTTTTGGAATACATTTGTAAGAAACGTGGATGTGGATGATAAATAGGTCCCATTAGATACTTACGTAAAGGAAACCTCAACTAATAAAGAGATTGTGAAATTAACCCTTACCATGTACATTTCCTTTTTTGAGGGTAGTTTAACCTCTTGTATAAAAGTTAAATCATTTTTATTAAATTATAAAAGAACTATATAGATAATTATCATATCATATATGATCTTCTAATATAGTTTTGTTAATGATATTTCAGTACTATCATTATTTCAGGTGTTAACTAATTCATTTTTTATATGATTTGTTATGTTTGTAATGTTTTTATAGATAAGATGTATATTATTCATATTAATAATGGTATTAACTCTTTAAAAATTATTTTTAATAAACAAATGAAAATTAGACTTGAATGGATATGATAGGTAATGAATCGTATCGCGTTCATGGAGATGGTAATCCAAACGTACACACCAGCTACAATATCATTATTTTGATATTTAAATCATATATAATTGGATGTTATATCATAGATACAGAATAATTATTATGTTATATTTATTATTTACATCATTTATACTCATTATTATACCCATTTAAATGATTAAGTGTTTGAATAACAAACTTCACCATGACGTGGAGACGGTAATCCTTACATATGCACGTATGGTGACTTTGTCATTTATAGGATAAATAGAATAATGAATATGGTTGTACAATTTTCTAATAACATCACAGTATATATAATATACTAGAGTTATTATTTTAGAATTGAAACAATGAAGAAATATTAAGTGGAAGAAGAAAATAACTTGAAAGAGGTGATGAAATATATATATTTTCTTCGGGTTCTTCCTTTTAATTTCATCATAAGGGCTCATTATGTTGGATTTCTAACATAAGTAATGCCTCCTAGATGACAAGGGGATATTTAGGAAGTAATTTGGTTTGGGGTTGGCTGATCCAAATGGCTTTTATGGTTTCAATTTTAGAGAAAGAGAAGTAACCCTTTATAAAAGGGGTGAAGGGCACCTTAGGAAAAGAAAGAAATATTATTTTATAATAAAATAATTTTCGATTACTAATGGATCAAAAATAAATTATTTGAAAGATAAGATGGGTATGGATCTAAAAAATCTCATTTAATAGCTTCTTTTAAAGGTTTGGGTCACTATATTAACATATCTTTTAAATATTACTCTTAGTTAAATAGTTTGACATTTACCATGTATCTTTGTATTTCTATATTATATGGTAAATAAAAATAATATGAACTTCCTAGAGATCCCAACGTGGTCCATTAATGATTCAACTATCAATATATAAGTATATTTTCCGAACCATAGATTGTTTTGATTATTATATCAACCAATAATATTGTATTAGTATTAAATACTCATTTATGTCAATTTTGACATTATTTATCAATTTATTTTTTATAAAGTCCTAAAAACATTATTAGTTCAGAG
This sequence comes from Viscum album, assembly GCA_963277665.1. Taxonomy (NCBI): domain Eukaryota; kingdom Viridiplantae; phylum Streptophyta; class Magnoliopsida; order Santalales; family Viscaceae; genus Viscum; species Viscum album. Next base: position 1,348,694,096 of record OY728147.1, on the reverse strand, counting down.
TGAATACATTTAATCAACCCAAAAATCTCATAGTTACCTGTAAATGTTTTTTATGTCATCAAAACTATCAAATTATATTTAATTTAGTATTTATAGTATCATTTCTTTAATTGTTTCATTAATAACTAAAATATTGCACCATTATTCTGTGATATATAAATTTATTTTTTTTTCTTTCTAATAATTATAAATAAAATATCCTAAGGTATGAAATATTTTTATATTTCTAATTACTATTTATATTTTAATAGATCAATTATATAACCTCATATAAAAATTGTTTTATTAAAAGATATTTTCGTTTTTTATGTTTGTCTTTACTTTAGATTATTCAATATAAAATCCCATTATCACTCTTGAGTGGCACGATGGGGTTCCCAAATCGACTCACGAATGCCCATGGTTGGAAATGTTTCATAAAATAGGTTTAGGACACGTTTTAGTGTAACTTATTATTATTATAATATTATTTTTAACATTATTTACTGGATTTACCACATTAACCATGGTAAATAAAATATTTACTGAAGTAAATATTCCTAATTTCTAAAAATAAAAGATACCTATTTACACAATTTGGTCCTCCTGATTCCTAATATGGAATCAATTTTTCCAAATTCAAAACACAAAAGTGGCAGAAATTAATTTAAAATTAATTCCCATTGTCAAAACAAAAAAGTGTGTTTTTATGAAATAATAACTATCAAAAGATTGACACTTGATTATGTCCAGTTTAATCATGAGATTAAATCTAATGACATAAATTATATGAAATGATAAAAATATAAGAAAATGATACTTAAAAACCATTCAACTGTATAATTTCCCTCAACAAATTATTTCAATTCAAAAAGTTGTTTTTAATTAAAATTTAGTACTTTCATTATTCATCAAAAATTGAATGTTTTCAGAAAAATTCCAAAAATTCAGCCTAAGATAATTTCTATATTCCAAATCAAAAATTTATTCCATTTTGGAAGATAAAGTTTATAAAATTACAAAAAGTGTGTATTACTATTCATAACGGCTAGTTTGATTGGTCGTGGTGTGTTAGAACTCGATGTTGCGTACAACACATGCTATTGTATTACGAAAAGAGAAGAGTATTGTGGAAGCTTGGGGAGTTAAATTCTCCCCTAATTCAAATAATTTGATCCTAGAAATTTCTAAAATATTATAGCTTAAAAATTCTAAGGTGCCTCTTCATCATAAGTTCCTCAGGTTCCCATGTTGCCTCTTTCATCTTATGGTATCTCCATAGATGTTTTACCAGAAAAGTCGTCCAGTTTCTCAGTACTTGTTTTCTTGTATCATGAACATTGAAAGGATCTTTTCTATAAGACAGATTGGGTTCCAGTTCTAATTCCTCATAGGTGAGTACATGTGTTGAGTTGGGCTTCTATTTTCTCAACAGTAGTATGTGGAACACATCGTGATGTTTGGAAAGACTTAGCGGCATTGCTAAATGGTAAGCTACGGCCCAAATTTTTGCTGGAATTTACAATGTTGTGATGGACCTATGACATAATTTTCTCTTTTTAAAAATAATATAACACCCTTCCAAGGAGATAGCTTCAAGAAAACATGATCACCTACATGAAATTCCAAATCCTTCATTTGGTTATCGACATAGCTCTTCTGTCTATATTGAGCTGCTTTGATGTGTGTTTGGATTACCTTCACCGTTTCCGTCGTTTTGTCCACAAGTTTTGGGCCTATGAGTTTTCTTTCACAAACAACATCCCAATAGGTTGCTGTGCAATATCTCTTTTCATATAACACTTCATATGGTGCCATCTGAATACTTGAATGGAAGCTATTGTTATAGAATAATTCTAGCAGTGGTAAATATTGATCCCACATACCTTGAAAGTCACGTGAGCATTATCACAACATGTCTTATAAGGTTTGAATAGTCTGTTCTGATTTTCCATCAGTTTGGGGGTGGTAGGCAGTGATCAAAAGAAGTTTAATATCTAGGGATTTATGAAGATGTTTCTAGAATCATGATGTGAACATGGATCAAGATCAGAAACAATCGATAGGGTACTCCAAGAAGTCTTACAACTTCATTAATATATAATCTTTCTAGACGTTCAAGTGTTAAATCTTCACTTATAGAATGAAAATGTGATGACATGGTAAGATGATCAACAATGACCCATATTGCATCATTCCTTATTGGAGTCTTTGATAGTCCCATGAAATAGTCTACCATAATATTATCCAACTTCCACTCAGGAATGGGAAGAGGTTGAACGACTCTTCTAGGCTATTTCCTTTGAGCTTTCAATTGTTGAGAAACCATACATATTGACAAAAAATCAGCAAGCTCCCTCTTCATGTTGTCCCACCAAAAATTTTCCTTCAAATATCTATACATCTTGGTGCTACCCGGGTGTATAGAGATATTGGAACTATGAGCATCATCCAACAATTCCATTTTTAGATCAGGTATATCGGGAACACAAAGTCTCTTCCCAAATTTCAAAATTTCATCTTCATACACAATGTCACTCAATCTCTCGTCATTCACAGCTTTAATCTTCTTTTGAAACTCTTCGTCATCAGTTTGATAATTATTTATCTTTTCTAGTAAAGATGTTTTGGAAACAATTTGATAATGTTTTGATGTTTCACCATCCATGGTTATCCCCATGCCCAACTTTACTATATCCTTGTATACATAATCCTTTTCAACTCTCATATTGTTCAGAACTCCATGATCCTTTCTGCTCAAAGCATCTACCACCTTATTTTCCTCCCCTGGGCGGTAGTGTATTGTCCAATAATAATACATGAGTTGTTCAAGCCATTTCCATTGCCTCGTGTGGAGTTCTTTCTATGAGAAAATATACTTCAAAATCTTGTGATCAGTATATATATCAAAATTTTCACCATAGAGATACTTTCTCCATATCTTGAAAGAAAATATTACATCTTCTAACTCAATATAATCAGTGGGATTGTTTTTTTCCTGAATTTTTAGCTATCTTGATGCATATGCAATAACTCTATCATTCTGCAAAAGGACACAACCAAGTCCTTTCTTTGAAGAATCACTATAAATAACAAACCCATCATTCCCTGATGGTAGTGTCAAGATAAGAGCATTGAATAATCTTCTCTTCAGTTCTTCAAAAAAATCTTCACACTCTTTTTTCCAAACATATTTAACCCCTTTAAGTGCGAGCTTTGTTAATTGGTTAGCCAATCGGGCCAAATTATGGACGAAACGTCAATAATAACCTGCTAAACCAATAAAATTACATACCTCAGTTAGACTTGTCAGTGATGGCCATTCTTGGATTTCTTATGTCTTATAAGGATCAATAGAGATTTCATCCTTACAGGGAATATGGACAAGAAAAGAAATCTCATGAAGCCAAAATTCACACTTGGTAAACATCTTGTATAATTCATGTCATCTAAGAGTCTTTAGAATAATGTAGAAGTGATTTTTTGACCTTCGTAGCTTTTGGAGTATACCAAGATATCATCAATAAATACCACTACAAATTCATCATGATATTCTTTGAAAACTCTATTCATTAGATCCATGAAGACATAGGGTACATTAGTCAATCCAAAAGGCATTATTGTAAACTCGTAATGCCCGTACCTAGTTCAAAATCCTATTTTCAGAATTTCTTCCTTCATCACACACAAATAGTGATATCTAGATCGAATGTCAATCTTTGAAAATTATTGAGCTCCATGATATAGGTCGAATAAATCATCAATACGAGGTAGGGGATACTTTTTATTTATTGTTATAGCATTGATCTCCCTATATTTAATACACAACCTCATAGATCGATCATTCTTCTTGACAAAAAGAACATAGGCTCACCATAGAGAAACACTAGGGAGAATAAATCCCTTATTACTCAATTACTCTAGTTTTTTCTTTAGTTCCACTAATTCCACAGTGGAAATTCTATAAGGGTTCTTCGATATGGGACTTGAACCAGGAATTAAATCTATAGAAAACTCAATTTCTCATTCTGGAGGATGTCCATGTAATTCTTCTAGAAACAGATCAACATATTCTTGCACAATAGATACATCCTATTTTTGAACATTCATTTCCTCACCCAATATTTGAATTTAGTTGAGCTATTGGGGGTAGATCTAGATAATAATTATATGGTGACATTTCTGATCTAAAGATAAGGTGTTCTTTATCATCATCATAAAAAATTGTAACATCCTTTTTCATATAATAGATCTTTGCATCATGGTATAAAATCCAATCTATACTTAGGATTATATCAAATTCAATCATGGGTATGACGATGAAATCAGAAGATAAATTTGATTTATATTCCTTAATGGGGAATGATTCACAAAACTATGTTGCAATGATACTTCCCTTAGGAGTTTTTACAGACAACTCCCTTGTTAAATAAAATTCAAAATATCTAATATTCTTAGAAAACTAGGAAGATTTGAAACAATTCAATGATGTAGAATCAAATAAATAATTGGCTAAACATGAAGACACTATTAAATTATCTTCCACTACATCTTTATGAACTTCAACCTCATCAGTAGTGATACCATAAGCTTGGCCCTGATCCCTTGTCCTTTTCTGAGGTATGTTCCCATGACTCTTAGGACATTTATTTTCATAACTCCCACTTTCTCTACAATTGTAGCATTCCACAATAACAACCTCTTTATTCCTCTTGCAATCACGAGTTTGGTGACCTTTTTCACCACAGAGTTAACAAAATCCCATTCCATTCAGACAAGCCAGGGTGTTTCTTCACACATTTACTGCAGGATGGATATTCAACTTTTCCCTTTTCCCCTTATTTCCATTTCTAGAGTATTCAGTATATCTCTTCTCCTCTTTCTTTTCTTTAATGTCATCAGACATAGAGAATTATTTTTCTATATTGATAGGAAATGAGACAATATCTTCATATGACAAGAATGATTGTGAGACTAATGCACAAAACAGAAATGGTTTTATCTCATCAAAGAAATGATCTATCTTACTTCTTAGGTTACGTATATAATCTACAACATGCCTCTCTAACCTTGTTAAGTTATCTTTATACTTCGCAACATTCTCATCCTTCTTTTTCCTCAGACTCAAGAAATTATCTTTCCATATTCCCTCGATGGTCATGAGGAAAGAATTTTTCTAAGAAAATTTCATTAAACTCCCTCCATTCTGTATTTGATAATTAATCATGTTCCTTTTTGTTTTGAATCAATGACCACCTTTGATCAGCATATCCAGTGAGGCGGTAAACATCCACATCAACTTATTCCCTTTCCCTACTCCCTATGGCATTGAATATTTATCTATACAATTTATCCATTGCTCAGATTATAATGGATTTTTACCCCCATTGAATGTTTGTGGTTGTTGCCTCATGAAGAAATCTAACCTTGATCCATTACGCTGCAGATCAAGGTGCTCTTTATAGGTAAGGTTATCATTCCTATCCTGAGTGAGTTGTCCTTGTATAGTGATAAGATGATCATCACCAGTTATATCACCAACTCCACTATAATTATCTTGAGCAGGTGGGAAATCCCTGCATTGAGTGCATGCATTGATTCGGTACACATTCCTTCCACTAGGTTCCATTTCAAAACAATGGAATACAGTACATTAGTTTATGAATCGTAGTACATTAATCCAAACTTATAAAACACTTAACATAAATTGAACAGTTTATGGATATAATCTATATTAATAAAATTGGTTTCTTTGATAAATTATATACTCATAAACCCTTCATAATGGTTTTTAATGAAAATGAGAATTATCCTAAACATATACCCCAAGAGTGTCGTAACAAGAGTGAAGAAAGGCCCATTCTCATGCATGAGTTCCCATTCCAGTCTAGCTTAATGTGGTGTTTTCGATTTTTACCCCTAGGTACGTCTGTGCCAGAGTCGCCTCTACTTGCTCATATCCAGACAGGGATGTATATCATGGAAAATTCACAAAATCGCTACAATCAAATATTCTAGGATGTTCTTCTACACTAATCCTAAATGTCTATCTTAGGGATATGTGATCTAATAAGAGTTTATCTTAATCTAGTTTCCATGGTTTGTACTAAAAATCCTATGATACCAACTGTAACGCCCCAACCTGAGAAGTCCAGAGTCTGGGCATTATTATGTATCATTGGCATAATAACAAAATATCAAGTCATGAATGACCGATTAGTTTAGTATCCATGAAATATATTAGAGAAACTCATAAGGTTTACATTACTTCATAAAATGGAAAACTACAACAAAATTGTTTCCTTAGACAACACTGTGATCTCATAAACTTTCCCTGAAGGTCATTCATAATATACATCTTCATATCCTGGGAAAATAAAACATAGAAAGGGGTGAGCTCAGATGCTCGGTAAGGATAACAATATAGCAGAAACATTCATAAATAAGCATAAACATTTAAGGAAATGTATAGAACTAAAACAAAAGCCTTTAAACATATAATTAATCATAATATGGAAAATATAAATCAAAATAATTCCATTTACATACTCACATGGATACTATACTAGTCGAATAATCACATGAAATATCAATAGCCACTTTCATAATAATGGAATGCATAATGCCAGACTTCATAACCACATAGTCATGGCCTTGTGCCAAGACTAAAAATAATATTTTTTCAAGGCCTTGTGCCAAGACACTATCTTGTCTCATGAGACCTACTGATGCATCGAGGAGCTATAGCAGGCTCCACCCGTAACTTACTAAGTCCAATGGATTCCTAATATGAAAAGGTTTAAACATAACATAAACATTCGTATTAAAACTGTCATACGAAATATCAATAAATTATCCATTAAAAATAAATAGTGTAAAAATAACACATCCAAAGTCAACCATATCACAAAATATTCAATACAATATGGAAGTTTTGTATCATTATAAATCAACTTCAAATAAGCTTAAAATCCATTAAAGGATATTGACATAGATGAAATCAAAACTTCATCTAGAGAAATATCTCTTTCTATTTTAAAATATTTTAAAATTCATATAATAATAAAAGAATTTTTTTTTGAACATATTCATATGGCCTTGTAATTTAGGCTTCTATGATGTTATAGTGGCAGAAAATAGACGCACCCGCCGTATAAGTTAAAAAACATTGTTACCTTAATTCTGTCGAAAAGGTCATATGGTACCTTGTTTGGAAAACGACGGAAAGATTCTATTCAAACCATTTTAAAAAAAGTCAGACAAGGGTATAAATTATGTTAACACATATTCTAGTAGAAGAGTTTAAATATTTTGGAATACATTTTTATGAAACATGGATGTGGATGATAAATTGGTTCCAATAGATACATACGTAAAAACAACCGCGAATAACAAAGAGATTGTGAAATTAACCCTTACCTTGTACTTTTCCTTCATTGAGGGTTGGTTAACCTCATGTATAGTAGTTATATAAATTTAATTAAACTATAAATTAACAATATACATAAATATGATATCCTATATGATCTTCCAATATTACTTTGTTAATGATATTTCAGTTGTATCATCGTTTCGGGTGTTAACTAATTCGTTTTCCTATATATGATTTATTACATAAGTAATGTTTTCTATGGATAAGATGTATCATACTCATATTAAGAATGATATTATGTATTTAAACATTATTTTTAACCAACAATCGAAAATTAGTCTTGAATGGATATGATAGATAATTAATCTCATCGCGTTCATGGCGATGGTAATCCGTACATACACCCGAGCGAAAATATCATTCTATTGATGTTAAAATCGTATATAATTATGTGTTATATCATATATAATGATTCATTATCATGTTATATTTATAATTTACATAATTTATACTCATTATTATAACCATCCAAATGATGAAGTGTTTTAATAACCAACTACACCGCGACGTGGAGACGGTAATCCCTACAGACACACTTATGGAGACTTTGTCATTTATAAAATAGATAGTATAATGAATATGGTTCTTGAATTTTTATAATAACATCATAGTATATAAAAGATATTGGATTTATTATTTTAGAAAGGAAACAACAATGAATTAGGAAGTGGAATAAAAAAAGAACTTGAAATAAGTAATGAAATATTTACCTCTTCTTCAGGTTCTTCCTTTTGATTTGATCATAAGGACTACTTAGGTTTGATTTCTGACTAAAAAAAGGACTCTAGGATTAATTGAGGATAGTGGGTAGGATATTTGGTCTAGGTTTGGCCAAGACCAAGGGCTTTGAAGGTGTGAATTTGAGAGAAGGGTAAGTTCCCTTTTATTAGAGGGGTGAGGGGAAACTTAGGAAAAGCTAGAACAATTAGTTTATAATAAAACCATTTTCAGGTTATAATGGATAAAAATGATTTATTTAAAGGATATGGTGGGTATGGGTTGAAAACCTCTCAACCAATAGGTTTTATACAGGTTTGCGTCACTATATTAACCATATCTTTTAGATTTAACTCTTAGTTAAATAGTTTGACATTTACCATGTCTCTTTTTATTTTAATATTATATGGTTAATAAACATACAATAAACTTTCAAAAGAACCCCATGTGGTTCATTAATTATTCTCCTATCATTATATAAATCTTTTGGCTTAACCTTAGATTTTTATGATTATTATATCAACCCATAATGTAGTATTAGTTTTAAAAAGATATTTATATCTATTTTGACATTATTTAATAATTGATATTTTCTAAAGTCCTAAAAAAATTATTACTTAGAAATAAATACATTTAATCAAACATAACATGTCATATTTACCTCTATAAATTTTTTATGTCATAAAAACATTCAAATTATATTTATTTTAGTAATTATAATATCATTTACACATCATTATTGTGTCATATATAAATATATTTATTTTATGTATAAAAATTATAAATAAAATATCCTGAGGTAGAAAATCATTATATATTTCTAATTACTATTTATATTTGAATATATAAATTATATAACCTCATATAATTTTTTTTTATAAAAAGATATTTACATTTGTTATTTTTGTCATTACTTTAGATTATTTAATATAAAATGTTATTTTCACAACCATGTGGCTCCATGGGGTCCCACAATCGACCCAAGGATTCCTATGCTAGGAAATGTATCATCGAATATGGTTAGAACATGTGTAAGGGTAATTTAATATTATTATAATATTATTTTTTAATTTTATTTAATGGATTTACCCCTTTAACCACAGTAAATAAAATATTTACTGTTGTAAATATTCATAATATCTAAATATAAAAGCTACCTATATACACAATTTGGAACTCCTGATTCCAAATATGGAATCCCTTTTTCTTAATTCAAAACACATAAGTGGCATAAATTAGTTTAAAATTAATTATCTTTGTCAAAACAAAAAGCGTGTTTTTGTAAAATAATAACTATCAAAAGATTGACACTTGTTTATGTCTTGTTTAATCGTGATATTACATCCAATTACTTAAATAATATTAAATGATAAAAATATAATATAATGATACTTAAAAACCATTCAAATTTATATTTTAACACAATAAATTAATTCGATTAAAAATGTTTTTTAAATTTAAATTTAGTATTCTCATTATTCATAAAAAATTTAACGTTTTGGGAAAAATACCAAAAAATCACCCTAAGATAATTTTGATATTCTGAATCCAAAAATGATGTCTATTTTGAATGTTTAAATTTATAAAATTCCAAAAAGTGGGTGTTACTATTCATAACAGCTAGTTTGATTGGTTGAAGTGTGTTAGAACTCATATTTGTGTACGACACACGCAATTTTATAATTCAAAGAGATGAAAACCATGGATGTTTGGGGTGTTTCAAGGGCCACTTCATGGGTCATGTAATTTCAAAATCAGCAGTATCTGTTGAACCTGAAAAATTTAGTGCTGTTTTTTTTGTGCAACCCAAGAATGTTTTTGATATCATGATTTTGTTAGTTGTTGATGATTATTACCACACATTCAGAAAAGACTTTTCTAATATTAATTCATCTATTACTAGACATATAATGATGGTTGTAATGTTTATATGTTCATAAGCCTTTGACAAATCCATAAGCAGCTAAGAGGGATGCTTGTATTGGCACATATTCTGATTATTCCAAAATCAGGTGAAGGTTATATCTTCTTCTTTAACGCATCAAGCATAGGCCTAGGAGTAGTGTTAATGCTGTAATAAAAGGTTGATGTGTAAAGATATTAGTAGTTTTGACCTCCAAATAGAAATTACCAAACACAATACCTTGAGCAATCAGTAGTTGTCCATTCCTTACGTTGCTGAAGACATTATTTGTTGGGTGAGTTCTTTGGGGTGTATACGGACCACACGAACCTCATGTATATCCTTTCCTAGAGTGAAATGGACATCAAATAGCTAAGATGGCTCGAAAATCTACAAAACTTTTATTTTGAGCTTACCTGTACACCTACAAAAGGAAATTGTGTCATTGATGCAAAGAGTTAGAACACTCAAACACATGCCATACAAGAAGCCAGAGATGAATGGAAGTTAATGTCCCTCTTTTATGAACTTTATCTAGGGTTTCAGAAATATCACGAGCATTCTTGCATATAATTTTTGACACTTACATCTTCTCTTCTTCAGAAGTTGAGTAATATGTTATTTTAAAATATTGAATAATTGGTTCTCTCTGAGAGTATATTATGGGTTAACCCAGCTTCGGATTGGTCTGTGGACAGAGATGATGTTCTGCATTTACGTGGACATATATTAGATCCTTTAGGTATTGGTGATGATTTAATGAGAGAGTCTCACATTTATCAGTTGGTAGTTCATCCAGACATCTAGATGATGTATCGAGATATGTGATGCCAGTATTTGTTGTCTAGAATGAATTGTTAGAGTGCATGATTCATCACTTGGTGTTCCTATTGTCAGTAGGTGAAGGAGGAGAACTAGAGACCTACATTATTTTTACAACTTTTTCCAATCCAAGAATTGAAACAAGAGTATATTTCTAAGGATTTTTTAGTCAGCTTACCTTGGTTGTTAGGCTGTAGTGATGTTATATGGTTAGTCATTGAAAGAATAACGAAATCATCCCACATCATTTCTATTCGAGAGACATTCACAGTTGATGAGCTAGGAAGACTATATGCCCTTAAGATTATATGACTAAATGGAGTTTCATGTACTATTGTTTTAGATAGGGATGCTCGTTTCACTTCATGGATCTGGAAGGGTTTATAGAAAACTATGGGGTCATGGGTTCTTCTAAGAACATCATTTCACCCATAGACTAATGGACAATCGGAATGGACGATACAGGTTATAAAGGATATAATCTGAGCATGTGTCCTTCATTTGAAAAGTTTATGCGAAAAGAAAATTCATCTCTTAGAGTGTTCTAATAAAAAAAGTTTTTAGGATATAATTTAGACGGCTCATTTTGAGACCCTATACAAGGACCTGCCCTTAAAACATTACATAATCTTGAATCAAAAAAATAATTCACATTGAGGATCTTTTCAAGATTAAATTTTTAGAGAATTATGACTTAATTATTACATTACATATCAAATTTTAAAAATTATACAATTCTACTCAGTTTCCATTTTTCATAAAATAAAAACTCTTGAAAATAAAGACATGTCTAGTTCCATGTTTTAGACAGCATGACATTTCCTTCATCCCATCCTTGACCTTATTCGTCTTTAAGTCCTGTGAAAATCATTTCAAAAACTTGGGATGAGAATTAAAATCTCAGTAATGGTTTTAAGATAAATAAAGATGAAGTAAGTACTTAAATACATACCAATCTTAAGCTCATAGCTCATGAAATCATAAGAATTATGAATAACACATAAAAACCAAATATCATAAAGTTAACTTTTGGCATCCATAAAATTCATATGTTTTATATTTCAAATCTATGTAGGGAGTTCCATTTTAAAGTCACATCACAGTATATTCCCTAAATCACTTAAGAGAAACACTCATGTTTACCTTTGTCATGTTACCCAAGTCATTGGAGAGCTATCTCGGGCTCACCAGCCCAAGGTTTATCACGAAACCACCAAAATACGTAACAATTCCCAAGAACGATAATATATTCACAACACATAAAACAAAATATAAAGGAAAGATAACATTTCCACATTTCAATAATGTAACGTCTATGCTTCGGAAGCCACCCAGAGTCACCTCGTACCCGGTTGGTCACATGGCCTCAAGCGCATTTTCCCAAAAGCTGAGGCTACTGACTAGAAGCGAGGGCCTTTGGTGTGGTAGTGGGGAAACTATGCCCTCATTGGTAGAGTACACAACAGAAGTAAACAAAACATAAAATAGAGGAAGCAGTAAATATCTAACAACAATAAACAGTGGAAGACTGAGAGAATAAAAAACTTGAGCACATATTTATATATGAAATGATTCATGATACATATGTATGAATACAGCCAAAAAGGTCACAATACTGGAAATACAAATAGACCAAAACTAGTACAAAATAAAAGATAAATAGCTTCGCAGCATCGCAAGCCTAAGCTTGGCCCCATGCTCTCCCACTCCAATGAAATCATGTACTGGATGTCGAAGGGAGATTTCCCTTGTCTATACCTGCAACAACATAGTCTGTTTGGGCCCAAAAGCATGGCCCAAATAGGGTGTGAGACTAAATCCCAGTAGGCAACCACCTTAATATCTGTGCCTAATAGTTAGTGAGAATATGGTAGGTAATAGTATAGTACGACGTAAACAGTAACAGTAAACAGCATAATGTAATCAGTAAGCAGTAACAGGATGATATAAAACAGTAATCAAACCACATAACAACAAGCAATAGTGAATCAAACAGCTAACCACAACATGAACCCCACTAGGATGTACTGACAGCCATCCCCTCTGGTCCGGTCCAAGAAGTACAGACAATCCTCTGGGTAGTGCACTCAACCTAACCCCTCTGGTTTGGTTGGGCGAAAGTATAAGACTCTCTAGGGAAGTTCGCTCGGTCAATTCCCCTTATAGTCTAGGGTAGTCAGGGACTCTCTGAGGAATATCACGTTGTCTAACCCTCTTATATCCACATGGTCTAGAGAATCTCTACGGAATCTCACTTGGTCAATCCTCATATAGTCTCAGGTCTATCACAGAATCTCTGAGGAAGCTCGCTCGGTCAACTCATCCTCTATCCAGGAATGGTTTAAGTAAATTCAAACAAGTAAAGACTCTCTGAAGAATCTCACTCAGTCTACCCTCATGTAGTCTATAATATCCATGACTCACTAGGAAGCTCACTCTGTCTATCCCCTATAGTCTATAATGTCAAATATACTCTGAGGAAGCTCACTCGGTCTATCCCCATGTAGTCTATAATGTCCAAGACTCTCTTGGAAAGCTCACTCGGTCTATCCCTTATAGTCAATACCACCAGGTTCTCACAGTCTCATTCCAGTCAGTGTATAATAATTCTTTAAGTCCAATGTACACCTATAGAGCTACTTGGATAACCATTCTACAGAAAAAATCATGTCAATAATGTCATTCCATCCCTTGGTCACTAGGCATGGAAAACAGGCATAATGGCCAAAGGCAAAACAATACACAATGGTCTTAAAAAATAATTCATGGAAAAACATCCAAGCCCATAAATTATCCTCATACAAGAACAATTACCTCTACACAAGCATACAGGCAAGGCAGGCAAAAAACAGGGGAAAAATGGTAACCACAAAATATCCCATTCATGGGTATTGGTGGAAATTTCACATAAAACTCAAATACATTGAAAGGTAAGGCACAAACCACCTACCTTGATTCTAGGAGATCAATATACTTGAACCACGAGGCCTGATTCTCTTTAGAACATCATAGATCTACGAAAACGTGAAAAACTCTCAACCGAAGATATCTTGAGAAAGAGGTAAAATATTGTAATGAAGCTCATGTAGAGGGAAGAGCTCACTGTTTTGGTTCCAATGCAATCAACAGTGGTTGATTCAGAAAACAGACGGGGGTTCAGGGGCTCGGAGGATGTTCACAACCGTACGATACGCTCTCGGATGATGAACCTGGAGAAGAAGATGATCTTGTCGATTAAACATGACCCTAGTCCGTTTAATGAAAAAAAATACACGGCGTGTAATTCCGAAATACACTACGTGTACTAGGTATTTCCGTACTCCACTTCAAGCGGCCTCCACATTTCCCCTACACACCGTTTGTGTGGCCTAGACATGGCCAACACACGCCCTTGCATGGAATTCAAGTACACGGAGTGTAATTATAAAGTACATGGTGTGTACATTGAAAATTTCCATATTTTCCACTTTTTATAAAAAATAACCCGAAAAGGAAAAACATAACTGAAATAGAGATCTGGTTTCATAAAAAATTCCCCCTTTAATGAAATTTGTTCCTGAATTTCCCAAGAGAGGCGTAGAAGAAGAAACCCCAAATAGCTCATGCCACTGCGATCGTACATCGACATCCCTCTCCCAGGTCTCATCTTGTACTTGTTCATGCTACCATAGCTCCCGTACCAGAGGAACAGAATGACCACGGAGAACCTTGGTACTACAATCGAAAATCCTAACAGGATACTCCTCAAATGACGCATCCACTTCGAGCTCAACGTCCTCGGGTTGAATGACATGACACAGGACTGAAAAGTAATGTCGGAGCTGAGAAACGTGGAAAATGTAGGGCATTTCCTGGTACCTCTGAGGTAACTGCAACTGATAGGAAACCGGCCCAACTATCTCAAACACCACAAATGGCCCGACGTACTGTGGTGAAAGATTACCCTGAGTCGGAATCCTCTTGTGTCCCAACCTCGGTGTGACATGCAGGAAAACATGATCCCCGACCTCAAACTCTAGAGGTCATATCCGCTGATTAGCATAAGACTTCTGTTGAGACTGCGTAGTAGAAATCCTCTTCCAAATCAAATCAATCTTCTCTGAGGTCTCCTGAACAATACGAGGTCCTAGAAATGCTGCCTCTCCTACCTCTAGCTAGCACAAAGGTGATCGGCATGGCATACCGTACAAATCCTCATAAGGTGCCATCTCAATAGTCGCATGAGAACTGTTGTAATAGGAAAACTCCAAAAGAGGAATATGCTTCTTCCAAGAACCACCAAATTCTAGAATGCATGATCAGAGCATATCCTCAAGAACCTGGATCGTATGCTCGGACTGGCCATCTGTCAGGGGATGGTATGTTGTACTCAAAATTACCTGTGTACCCAAATCCTTCTGAATCCCCTGCCCGAACCGAGAAGTAAAATGCACATCCATGTCTAAAGTAATAGAGTGTGGAACTCTATGCAGATGTACAATCTCTCGGATGTATAACCACCCCCGCCCATAAACATTGATGTCCTCCTTGATTGGAAAGAAGTGAGCAAACTTCGTAAGCCTGTCGACAACAACCCAAACAGCATCACTCCCTCGATGTGACCTCTATTACCTGGTCACGAAGTCCATCGCGACATCATTCCACATCCACTCGGGAATGGGTAACTACTGTAAAGTCCCTCATTTTCGTTGATGCTCCTCTTTCACCTGCTGACAAGTGGAACACCTCATGATGAACCTAGTGACATCTCTCTTCATACCTGGCCACCAGTACTGGAGGAGTAGATCACGATACATCTTAGTGACGCTAGGATGAACTGTCCAAACTGAGGAATGAAAATCATGAATCATCTCCTCATGTATGTCTAATGGAACCCATACGTGTCCCTGGAAACGCAATATCTCATCCTCACCCACTATCCATCCGAGAAGAGGATCCTCTCCTAACACACTCTCTCGCATGACTAGGCCTTATGGGTCTGATAGCTGTCTCATCCGTACCCGATCGAGAAGGGTAGAGGTAACAGCTATAGAATATAGAAAGGTCAGCCCCTGCCTATCATGCACCTCCAAATGCATCTTAGAGAATATAGTCATAAGCTGCCACTCACTGTTGTCTTCCTGAATTGCCTGAAACTATGTTCTACTTCTCAACGCATTAGCCACTGGTTTTTCCTTTCCTTACATATAGGCAAGCTTAATGTTGAAGGACTGAACATACTCGACCCACCTGCACTGTCTCAGATTCAAATCACGCTATGTGAAGACGTACATGAGACTCTTGTGGTAGGTTGGAACCACAAAGTGATCTCCAAGAAGATAATGTCTCCAATAGCATAGGCCATGGAAAACACCTACCAACTCCAGATCATGCATCAGGTAGTACCTCTCGTGTGGCCTCAACTACCGAGACTCATACGCAATGACTCCATCTCCCTATATAAGCACAAATCCCAGCCTGACACCTAAAGCATCACAGTAAACTGTATAGCTCTTGCCCGGATCTGGAACAACTAGTTTCGGTGCTAACATCAACCTCTATTTCAACTCCTAAAAGGATGACTCATAGGAATATGACCATAAGAACATCGCCCCCTTCTTGGTCAGGCATGTCATTGGTGCTTCTAGGTAAGAAAAGTCCTGTATGAAATGCTTGTACTATCCAGCCAGCCCTAGAAAACTCCACATCTCAAAGACATTCTTTGGTTTCCCTAGGAAATTGCATCTATCACTTTCTATGGGTCTACTGATACTCCTATATCAGTGATAACGTAACCCAAGAAGTGAATCTGATCCACCAAAAATTGGAATTTCGAGAGCTTAGCATATAACTGATGATCTCACAGTGTACTCAGAATGATCTCAATATGGGTACCATGGTCGTGTCGAGTGTGAGATTTCACCAAGATGTCGACCATGAAAACCAACACGAAGGAATCTATGTATGGATAGAACACTCGGTTCATCAGTTCCGTAATAGCTACTAGTGCATTCATGATATCGAATGGCATGACCGTATACTCGTATAGACCATACCCGCACCTGAAGGCTATAAGAGCTATATCTGATGGTCCAACACACAACTGATAATAACCAGACCTCAAATCGATCTTCGAGAACACTAGGGCTCCTCGAAGCTGATCAAAGAGGTCATAGATCCTCTTCAAGGGATATAGGTTCTTGACCATCAATTGGATCAGCTTCCTATAATCCACGCAAAGCCTAAGGGTTCCATCTGGCGTCTTCATAAATAAGACAAGTGAACCCCAAGGAGAAGTACTGGGTTGGATGAAACACATTTCCTGCAACTCCTCCAACTACATCTTGAGCTCCTGCAAATCTGGTGTAGCCATCCTATAAGGAGGAATGGACACTGGTGCCACTCCTAGAATGAGATCAATCGAGAAGTCTACCTCACGCTCCAGAGGAAAACCTGAAAAGTACTCTGGAAAGACATCCCTAAAACGATCCACCACTGGAGGAAAGTCTAACTGCGAACTCCCCTGGTCATCCATATAATGACTGGAAATATGGGTTGTAATGCCTCCTAGACCATGATTCTCTGGTCCATCTCTACACACCTAGACATCCCACTCTCCTATATGAAGAAAATATATGCCCTCTAGTGATACGAACCTATCCCTGAGGCGATAGCAATCGACGACTTCCTGGAAGGGAACTAAACAGTCCATACCGAGAATGACATCATATCATGTCATATCTAGGACATAGAGGTCCCATAATAAGTGACACCCTACAACCTCAAGAGGGAACTCTCTGTACTGACGTATGTTAGTTTTCCTTTTTCCCAATGGTGTGTCAAAACACAACATGTTGGCAGATTAAAAGAAAAAGAGCCAAAGGCTCTCCACAATAGCAATAGAGATAAAGCTATGTGAAGCACCAGTATCAAAAAGCGATGAAGATAAAACTGAGGCTACTAATATCATACCTATAACTGTGGAAGGTACGTGATCCTGCTCATAATAGGTCTTCTCCACGATGGAATTCAAGTCTATAAAACGGCCCTGCGGCCTTGTCTGGCCACTCTGAGGTAATCCACTCTACTTTCGTGGGAATCCTGGTGACTAAAAACCACATCTATGACATTCACCTCGGCCCAAACTCCTGGAAGAACTCCAGTTCCCAGATTGGTGAAAAACTGGCGATACAGGTGCTCTATGTGGGGTCAAAGAAGAACCCCTACCACTAGTTATAGGTGAGAAGATCTGAAACAAATGATAACGATGGCCCATCTTTCCGCAAGTTCGGCACTCCATATGGTCTTTCTAAAACTGAGGCCTTGTATTCTCGCTCCTCCTACATTGGTATCATACTACTTGGTTGCTAGAAGATGCATTCTGGCTACCTTGATCTCCTGGAGCGGACACTCTGCGGCGCAACCTTCTATCAGTAGGAGGAACACTGACTCTGGATGTCAAACCACCCTGGGTCACTGCTCTGGAATCCCTCTGATTGCTCTCAGTGATCAAAACCTAATTGACGATAGAGGATATCAAATTCAACCTGAAGATATCCACCTGGGAATGGATCTCCTGCCTAATACTGTCCTCAAACTTTGTAGCAAGGAACAACTCATCACATGATGGAATCGGTGTGAAGCACTGCAGCTCGGTAAAATGAGATGAGTACTCCATAACGGAAAGAGTACCCTACTCCAAGCTCATAAACTCCGGAGCTCAATCGGCCCTCAAGGTTTCCAGATAAATGTAATCATAAAAGATGTGCCAAAACTCATCCCATGTTAGACTCTGTTGGCGCACTAACTGTTAGATCACATTCCACCACCTCTATGTGGTGTCTCAGAGCCTATAAGTAGCTAGCTTTACCCTTTTCTCTGGAGGTATCTCTAGATGCTTGAAGATCATCAGTGTGGCCTCTAACCAGGACTCTGTAGCATGGGGTCCTCCATACCCTAATAAAGTAGGAGAATGCTACTACTGGAAGACTAGTGTCAACCCAGACATCGACGGGGCTGGAGGCGTCGCTCCCTGAAAGGACTGCATCATCCTCAAGAAGTCCTCCCTGAACTATGCATTGGCACATGCAATAGGTATAACTGATAGTTCCATGGCTAGCATATCAGGAGGATCTGTAGGAGGACCCTAATAGGCCATATCCAGTAACTGATCACCGTATGGTAGCTGGCGTACAACCAGAGGACGTCTTGGTGGCATAGCTCTGAATGATTAAAAGCACACCTTAGATCAGGATTATCAAGGACAGAGAACACAAGAGTAAAAAATGGGAACAGGAGAAAGAAACATTCATGTTTTTCAAAACATGACTACACGATGTGTATACAAACTACACGATGTGTACTAGAACTCCATTCTCCTGCCCAAGTCTTTTTACATGGCTAACACACATGGTCCTCTCAACCCAATACTATGTGGCGTTTTCTCTAAGGACACGGTGTGTACTAGACAAGGTTTTGGTGACCCGTGTTGTTAGTTACATGGCTGGCCACATGGCTAACCCTTACACGGCATGTTCCGAACAAACATGGTGGGTATAGGAGAAGATAACACCAACTCGTGTTGTTCGTGACACGGACGAGTACCTATAACATGGCTACACGGCATGTTTGTACCAAACACGGCATGTACTACACGAGCTTCCCCATCCTGTGTTGTTAGTGACACGGCTAGGTACACTGCTCACTACTAAACAATGTATACCTACCATACACGATGTGTTCTTGAAGACTTTTCACAACCCTGTGTTTCTACTCACACAGTCAGTGACATTGTTTAAAAATAAACGGCATGTAGTCATAATGTAGACATCGTGTATTCTAGGTTTTTGCGGGAAGTGGCTTAGAAACTGCACCGAATCCTAGAAAACACTGAGAACAAGCATGGAGGTGCCAAATTCTGATCCGTGAGGTCCCATTCTCCCCGCGAATCAAATCTTGGCAGCTTATACACTCATATACAAGGAAAAACATGTCAATGATCCACCATACTCTGATTAATTAGGGCTCATAACAGCTCAAGAACCAAAATTTGGTGTTTATTTGAGAACGTTACAGTACAAACAAGTTCTCTTTCAAACTGTAGGGATTCTATCAAATCATCTTTCACAACAGCATGCATAGTCTATAGAACATATATCAAAACAACATGCAGTCGCTAATGCACCCTAGATGGAATTGTATGCATCGCATGTGATTTCAAACAAGTGCATATATGATGCATGATATAACATACCCTCATCTCTTCAGGTTACAATAGAAATAGAACCATAATAGTAACAAAAAAAGCAGCATAAGGCATGTAAATCACTCTAGGTGAAATCATATCAACCACAAAATCTCAAAACTAGAAAACTGAAATAAATAAGGTAGATTGGATTTTCCCTGTACACGGGTTAGCTACTCCTAGGCACAACTTATCAACAAGTACTGAATCTATTCTATCCCTGGCTAAAGGCTCCAAACAGTAAATCAAGAGAAAATAATTCCTCTGATACCACTTTGTAACGTCCCGGTTCCGGAAGCCACCCAGAGGCACCCCGTACCTGGTTGGTCACATAGCCTAGAGCACATTTCCCAAAATGCCAGAGGCTACCGACTAGAAGCGAGGGCATTGGGTGTGGTAGTAGGGAAACTATGCACTCATTGACAGAGTACATAGTGGAAGTAAACTAAACATGCAATACCAGAAGAAATAAATATCCAATAATAATAAATAGTGGAAGACTGGAATAATAAACAACTGAAGCACATATGTATATATGAAATGATTCATGATACATATGTGGGAAAATATCCAAACATTACACAATGTTGGAAATTCAAACTGTACCAAAACAAGTACAAATGAAAAGGTAAAAAACTCCACAGCATCGCAAGCCTAAGCTTGGTCCCATGCACTCCTACTCCAAATCAATCAAAGTACCTGAAGTCGAAGGGCGCATTCCCTTGTCTATACCTGCAACAACATGGTATGTTTGGGCCCATTATCATGGACCAAACAAGGTGTGAGACTAAATCCCAATATACAACCACCCGAAGATATGTGCCTAACAGTTAGTGAGCATATGGCAGGTAATAGTACAATAAGCAGTAAATAGTAACAGTAAACATCAAGCAGTAATCAGTAAGCAGTAAAAGGATGATATACAACAGTAATCAAACCACAGAACAACAAGAAGAAGTGAAGCAAACAGCTAACCACAACAATAACCCTCGGGAAAGTACTCCCAACCATCCCCTCTGGTCATATCCAATAATTACAAACAACCCTCTGGGAAGTGCACTCAACCTAACCTATCTGGTTTGGTCATATGAAATTATAAGACTCTCTAGAGATGCTCGCCTGGTCAATTCCCCATATATTCTAGGGTAGTCAGGGACTCTCTAAGGAAGATCATGCAGTCTAACCCTTTTATAGCCCCAAGGACTAGAGTCTATTTGAGGAAGCTCACTCAATCAATCCTCTTATAGTCTCAGGTCTATCAGAGACTCTTTAAGGAATCTCGCACGGTCAATTCCTCATCTAGCCTGGAATGGTTGTAAGGAAATTGAAACAAGTAAAGACTCTCTGAGGAAGCTCACTCATTCTACCCTCCTATAGTATATAATATCCAAGACTCACTGGGAATCTCACTCGTTCTACCCCCTGTAGTCTATAATCTCCAAGAATCTCTAAGTAAGCTAACTTGGTCTGTCCCCGTATAGTCTATACTGTCCTAGACTCTCTGGGAAAGCTCCCTCAGTCTATCCCTTATAGTCTATAGCAACAGGTTCTCACGGTCCTGTGCCAGTCAGTGAATAATAATGCTATAAGTCCAAAGTACACCTATAGAGATACTTGTCTAACCAGTCTACATAAACAAGCATGTCAAGAATATCATTCCATTCTATGGTCACAAGGCATGGTAAACAGGCTTAACCACAAAAGGCTAAACAAGACCCAAAGGTCGTAAAAATAACAAGGCATGGAAAAACATCCAATCCCATCAATTATCCTCATACAAGACCAAATTTCCTCCACACAAGTGTACAAGCAAGGCAGGAAAACAGCAGGGTCAAAATGGTAAACATGCAATACAACGTTCACAATTATTGGTGGAAATTGGTAATAAAACTCAAGGAATTCGAAAGTTAAGTCACAAACAACCTACCTTGATGCTGGGAGATCAATATACATGAACCATGAGGGTTGATTCTCTATAGAAAATCATAGATCTACAAAAACCTGTAAAATGTTCAACCAATGATATCTTGAGAAAGAGGGAAAATCATAGAATAAAACTCACGAAGAGGGAAGAGCTCACCACTGCACTTCCAACGCAATCGACGACGGTCGATTCAGTAAACAAACGGGGGCTCAGAGGCTCAGAGGATGTTATAGGCCATAGGGGATGCTCTCGATCGAAGAACATGGAGGAGTAATTGATTCTATTGATTTAACGTGACCCTGGTCCATTTAAGGAAAAAAAGAAAGTGCACGACGTGTACTTCCTGAGTACACAATGTGTACTAGAATTTTTTGTACTCTGCTTTAAGCGGACTCCACATCACCCATACACACCATGTGTATGGCCCAGACATGGCCAGCACACAGCCTTGCTCCGCATCGAAGAACAAGGCATGTATATATAAAGTACAGGAGTGTCATTTGAAATTTTCTAGATTTTTCTCTTTTTCTCAAAATCGACTAGAAAAGGAAAACCATACCTGAAACAAAAATCTGAGTTCATACAAATAACAATATATAATTTAAATATATTGACATAAAAAATCCATTATCAAAACCATTTTCAATACCAGCATATGTAAAAGAGTATATGATATTTATATTTCATTTAAAAACATTACGACTTGTTAAGGAATCCATGGATCAAATAATACTAATGGTGGTGGAAAAGGTCATTTTCACCACTTACATTAAAAATAATAATTCCTTTTTTGTCATTTAGTAAAACACCTCATGGAAAAATATTTTTTTTGAATGAAATGAGAAGTCAAAAAAAATTTACACCATATAAAATAAAGTCATGTTTAAAACAAAATATGCCTCAATGAAAGGAGATTGAGATGAAGTCCCTTACCTCGTGTCTGACTTGACTCGTTCGCTCATTAATCTCTAAAATAATAAACTAAAGATAATTTATTCTTGATTAAGAACCTTTTTCATGTTTATTATACCTTTTATGTCACATATTACCATGTTATAAACATTATTTAATCATTTATGTTATTAACGGTCATTTTGTCGATATTTGGTGCTTGAGTCAAAAATGAACTTCTTATATTTACAAGTTTTATATATTTTCATACTTCCATTATTTATAAAATGTTATTAATGATTTAGACATCATATATATCTTATATTTTTTTATAATAGTATATAACATTTGGAGGTAATTAATGAAATGCATCATTCATGGAGACATTATGACGTACATACGCATGAACGCTATTTTCATTTCTATTTCTTATTTTAAGGGAGTTAAAACATAATGATACATCTATATATATTATAATTCTAGTATAATATCATATATAATATCATTAACTCCATCAATTATACTTCCCAAATATGGCATTAATGATTCATATAACTTTGAGGGGGCGGTAGTCTGCACTTCATAATATGAAATTATAACGTTTAACCATAATAGATACCATAAAGGTATAGTATAAATGAAAAATGCAGAAGTATAACGAAAACATAAACATAATATGTATCATATATGAAAATAGTGCAATCTTAATGGCCACCATGACAGGAAATATGATATAATTGAACAATCATTGTTTCGTGAGTTCATAGTTTTCCATCCACAGAAACAGCATGTTCTATACCCATTAGATGGAGGTGTGTGTATGTTTAGTTAGAATACTTCTCATAAAAACATCCTAGTGTATTAATAATAATTTTTTTGTTATAAAATAATAAATAAAATGAGTTTATGGGTTGGAGAAGTAAAATTTATAAATTAATTTAACAAAAAATGTTATCTTTAATTCGGGTAACTCCCTTTAGTTTGTCCCAAAAGGACTTCTTGAAGTTCCTTCATCTTAGTATAATGCTTTTAGGGGGAATATAGGGATGTATGGAGCTTAATTGGGCAGATTTTGGACGAGCCAAGTGTCTTCATAAGTGTGGGAAATGGGTTAGAAGTGAGGTATTTTTATTATGAGGAGGGGCTCTTTAGGAAAGCTTGAAAATATTATTCTATTATATAATTATTTTCAGTTTCTAAAGGTTAAAAAATTACATAAGATTAAGATAAGAGGACTCATGGTCGAAATAAAATCATACAATAATAATTGGACTGATTTTGGATGTTGTTTTAATCATTATAATATTATTTATTTAAATCATTAATTAATTAGGCAAACACTGCATCATTATTGTATCACAAATAATTTTATTTAATTGATGTCTAAAAATTATAAAAAAAATAATGATGTATGAATTATTTTAATATTTCCAAATAACATTTATAGTTCAAATGTTTAATTATATAACCATATGTAATAATTAATTTACAAAAAGATATTTTCTTGTGTCATTTTTTCCTTTACTTTAAGTTAATTAAAATACTGTGTCATTATCACTCTTAAGTGGATACAGGGGGTCCCAAAATTGACCCAAGGACGACCACAGTCATAAAAGACTAATATAATAAGTTTAGTACAAATTTTAAGGTAATCTTTATTATTATGATATCCTTGGTACCTTAAATTACCCTATTTACCTTTAACCACAGTAAATAAAAATCAAAAGATTTTATACACCGAAACTTGTTTTTATCTTATTGAACCACATTTTACTTACTAATAACAACTATTTATGTTATATTTTCAAAATTTCATCCACATAAGTGGTAAATTTTCATTTAAATGAAAAATTCAGCTTTTTATCTATTACTTAGTGTTTTCACTATTAATTAAAATTTGATGTTTTGTAGAAATATACCAAACATTCAGCCTAAGATTTATTTTATATTTCGAATTCAAAAAATTTGTCTATTTTACTTGTTTCAATACTTATATGTTTCATTAATTAATATAAATTTTATTCTCATTGTCAAAACATAAAGCGTGTTTTTAAGAAATATTAACTGTCAAAATATTGATACTAGTTTATGTCAAATTCCATAGTGAAATTTATTTCATTGACAAAAATTGGATTAAATGGTAAAAACATAATCTAATTACACTTTAAAACATATTAAAAATGTAATTAAACAATATAAAAAAATTATACTAAAAGGCAGTTTTTAATTAAAATGCAGTATTTTTCACTATTCATGAAAATTGAATTTTATCAGAAAAATAAAAAAATATTCCTAAAGTAAATTTTGAATAACCAATTCTAAAGAAGAATTTTATTTTTGTCAAATAGTACATATAAAAGTGACCAAAACAATATTTAAAGAGTTTTCGCCTTCCAAAGGTGGTAAATCGACCTTTTAATGAATATTATAGTATTTATGCTTAAAATCAGATTCATTATTATTTTAAGCCTTGAAAATTTATTGGATAAATGTAAAAACATTTAGAAAACATGTATATTCTTATTGTATTTATTTTTCTCCATTCCCACATATATAATGGAAAGGAGTTAACTAACATTTAATATAATAACATATTATCATTTTCTAATATGACCCAACATTGTGTGCAACATAAGATTTAAATGAACTTTGTGATTGTGTATCTGGAACGCCATAGAAAAAAGAATCACCATTAATGAAAAATTAATATTTAATAGAAAAATATTAATAAATATGAAAATGTTGAATTATTTATTTACCTGGGATTTAAATCCTTCCCCCTTTGGGGAATTGTGTCCCTACAACTCTATTCACTCATCAAATAAGTGGGGGTATTTCTCCCTCATAGAATTTTTAGATTCCCACGTTTCCTATTCAACCAAATAGTTTTATCCCCAATACCTTTACTAGGTAAATTAATTTATTCCAAAACACTTTCTCTCTATGGTCAAGAATTTGGACTGCTTGTTCATCATTGGAGAGATTCTCTTCCAACTGAACTACCTCAAGACGTAAAACATGAGATGGATCTTATATATAATTTCACAACATTGAAACTTTAAAAACATTGTGTGCCTGGAGAAAACATAGAGGTAAATCTGGTCTACATGAAACTGATCCAACTTTCTCCAGGATTTCATAAGGTCCAATGAACCTCGGATTCAACTTTAACTTTTTACCAAAACACATCACAGTTTTCCATAGAGATACTATGAGAAAAACAAGAAAAACTACCTCAAAAGAAAGATCCTTCCTCCGATTATCCACATAACATGTCTTCCTACTCTGAGTTGTTCTCATATTCTTCAGAATTAACTGAACTCTTTCTGCCATCTCTTCTACCAATTTTGGTCCCATTAGCATCCTTTCACATACTTCATCACCAAAAGTTGGAGTTCAAGACTGCTTTCCATATAATGCCTCAAATGGGGCCATTTTTATACTGGAATGAAAACTATTATTATATGTAAATTCAACCAAAGAAATATTTTGGTCTCAAATTCCCTGGTAATCCATCGAACAAGCACGTAACATATTCTCCATGGTCTAAATGGTTCATTCTGACTACCCATCTTAATGAGGATGAAAAACTGTAATTAAATGAAATTCAGTACCCAACGACATATTAAGGTTGTTCCAAAAGTTATAAGTAAACCTAGGATCATTATTAGATACAATGGATAGGGGAAAACCTTGTAACCTGACTATCTCTTTAACATACAACTGAAAAATTTTATCTAAAGAAAAAGTATCTTGAATAGGAAGGAAATGAGAAGATATAGTCAATCAATAAAGAATAACCCAAATTGCATTATTACTTCAATATATCTTTGGTAATCCCAAAAATGAATACCATGGATATATTTTCACATTTCCACATTAGCATCGTTAAAGACTGATGCATCTCTTTTGGTGACTATTTCTCTGCTTTAACATGTTGACTAGTCAAGCACTTCACTCTAATATAATATAAATGTATTTATTCAAAATTCTAAAATAAAAATGTATTTAATATAATATATGTATAATATAAATAATAATATAAATTTTCATTATTTATAAAAACATATATAAATTTTATAAATTTGAATAAATATATTTATAATTACATTTATTTTATGTATATTAATATTTATATTTTTTTATACATTTTTATTTATATGTAAAATTTTTTATTTAAAATATTTATATAATGTCCTTAAATATATTTGTTATAATGTATTTAAATACATTTATATAAAGTGTTTATTTAATATATATATACACACACATGCCCACACCCACATATATATTAAAAAAATTCGAATTTATATGAGATTTATTTTATGAAATAAATAAAAATTTAGATGGAGTTTAAAACCCCCTCTAATCAATGAGATTTGTAGTGGTTTATAACCCCCATCAAATTTCTTGAATTATAGTGGGTTAACAACCTCCTATAATTTCATCAATTAGAGGGGGTTCTAAACCCCCTCCAATGTCATCAATTAGAGGGTGTTCAAAACCCCCTCTAATTTCTTAAATTACTATGGGTTCAAAACCACCTATAATGTCATCAATTAATGGGGTTCAAAACACCCTATAATTTCTTAATTAGAAGGGTATCAAAACCCCCTTAATCTAAGGGATTAGTGGCGTTTCATGAACCCCCTCTAATATCTTCAATTAGAGGGGGTTGTGAATTCCCATTATATCCTTTATAAAATAAATTATCTATATGTGTGTGTTTGTATATATATATATATCAAAACGAATGTTATATATATAACTCCTCTAAAATACAACAGAATACATAATGCCTCAAATTTTTAAATTAGTAGTGGTTTTGATATTACCGAATCTAAAATCAAACCAAATATTAAAAAATCATTGCTACAAAATTTAGATGGGGTTTTTCTTAATCCCTCTCGAATTTTTATAGAAAATAAATTTAGAGGGGGTTTATAACCCCCTCTGAATTTGATGATTATAGGGGGTTGTGCAGAACCCCCTCTAATGTTATAAAAAATGAATTTATAGGGGGATGTGAATAACCCCCTCTAAAGGACCACCTCTAATGTTTATTTTTTGTTGTGAGTTAAGGAAGAAGTGAAAGTGTTCTCACCGTTATATCAGGATGTTTGAAATTCTATAGAGAGTAGGGCTAGTATATTATTGGTTTCTACTACCTTATAGGTATCATTCCATGCATGACGTCTTTCATGTAACATAGCTTCTCCTATATCATGTTGACCCATCTCATACCATTGATCCCATGTAAGATGAGTTAGATGTTGATGCTACCATTGAAGAGTATTCAGTATTCATTGTTGACCAAATCATGAAGGATATCTGAGTAAAGTATGTCCCACATGTATCAGTTTTATGGAAGCACAGCCAAGTACAGAATGAGACATGGGAGAGGAATGATGATGTACATGACAAGTGGCCAGAGTAGTTCTCATAGAGTTTTTCATTACCCATGGAAAGAGAACATGAGGGTGATTTATTTTAAGGGGGGAAGACTGTAAGAACCCAGTTTTTCACTCTGTTATAGATCCTCTAGTTTTCGATCTAAATCTATAAATTTGACCTAATTTGGATTCCTAATGAGATAGTAATGGTTTTGAAGGTTTCTTGGGATAGTTCGGAGCCTCGAACATGTCTCTTTTGAGAAAAAAGACTCTATGCATAGTTTAGAGTGAACCGTACAGAATTCTACATGGCATAGAAAACAATGCAGATGGTGTTTTTTCGGGTAGATCCACCTTGTACGGTTGGTGCATGGTCGTCTGCCTTAACCATGAAAGAGTACCTTTTTCCTAGGTTCACATGGAATGGTTTCAAAAGGTTTGATAAATCATACAAACCAAACCTTTCAGGAAAAACAGTCCCACACAGTTTGCGCACTGTTTGAAAAACTATGCAGACAAACCGTGCAAACATACCATGCGTAAGAAAATTCTCTCAGTAAATTTCTTACATAGACTTTAATGATATGTTAATCTTCCTCCTTCTTCCCAACTCGTAAACCTACATGATTTCCTCAATTTCCATCGAATCGTATTTTTTTCAAGTCCAAAGGAATGGATCAATAAATCACTTTCATATGGAATATGATCAAGAATTTGTTTATCATGTTTGATGTACAACAGTTAGTACTCGAGCCATCTTTAGTTGTTCTTATTCTATTTTGATCTCGACCAAGTTATCGTTATTTGAGTTTTTTTCAACTTTTCATAGATCTACTTCATTCTGAAGAAAATAAAGGGGTGATACTGGAGGAGAAGGATCAAACAACCCTAAGATGTGTGGACTATACCTCATCCTTAATACTCGCTACTTTTCAAATGTTTTTGTTGGGCCACTGGTTTCATTGGAAACTATTTCATAAATTTACATTCCATGATGATACTTGATAGAATCGTATGGTTATGCTCTATCCAAATAAGTGATAATTTTTTAGTGGTTACACCAACAACTCAATCCTGCTCATGCCGAAGGTTATTCCATAATTGGGTTTTTAGTGTTTTTTGACATGTTTGAGTCATTGTTCGGGTGCGCCTTTGCTGACCTTTCTAAATGTGAGCCTTTCTATAATAAATGATTGTTTTTTATGAGAATTTAATGATGGAATTCACCATGTATTCTAACCGAGTACATCCAAATTTATTATTAAATGTGAATTTTATAATGTAATGTATACTAGGTATATATAATGGCCTTAACAAATCAGTTTTAATTAAGGTTACTTGTCCCTAGTACCCCATTCCATGTTAATGGAAGGTAGTGGAGTGAACATATCTAATAGATTTTCATTTATGGTAAATTAATACATAATTAAATTATTTTAATTCTACATGGCCTATACACACTAATGGAAGATAAGGCATGTACCAATAAGTAAATGGTTTTAACTCTAATTGACATATCCTCACTAATGGAAGGAAATACATGAACCAAATGAATTAGTACTTGATTAAAATATCAAATAGGAATACACTAACTGGAACTCTCCATGGATTCTAAGAGTAGAATTCATTGGGTCTTAGGAACCCCATTTTTATTGAAGGATGTGGTTTGATGAGGTTCATACCCACCTAGACTCTTGTTCTTGTCTATTCCTTATATTCTTTGTATACTACTGCATGGTCCTTTTCATTATTATAGGATAACTCAGATTCAATCCTTGGATCTAGCATTGGCTAGTAGGTTCCATGGTGAAATCCCATAGTGCCCAATCATTATGTGGACCTATTTATATTGGCTGATCACCTTGGACTAAATAGGCACCTTATAGTGGAATGCCTTGGAATACACTCTTTGTATTACACTCTTACCCATTTTCTATACTCAAATACAACTGAGTTACAATTGCATGAGATTTATGTTACAATAGATATTACCCTAGAACTCCCTCACTAGATATCATTTCCATGATTCCTTGTCATGTATTGGGACATTCGCTTCTTGTAATATCATGTGGTGATTTTAGTGCTAGCTATGATTCACATTACCTATTAACATTAAATCGTAGTTTCATAATTAATGAACTAGTTACACAATCAGACTCAAGATGAGTGCTGCAGTAGGTACATGGGTATTTATTTATATTTTACTTCATTCTTTATTTTATATATTCATGCCTCGAAAGAGCAATAATCCATTACACTGGCCATATGTTGTAGACACCATAGGTGGTGGCCCGCTAAGATTAACTCACACCCTCCATGAGTGTTATTTGGTACTTGGACTAGATTTAATTGTTATAGGTATTGAAAACGGGAGGCATGGATTTTATAATACTTGATTGTGTGTTGTTAGGATGGATCATGAAAGTAGATGACTGAGTTGGATTTCGATATGCTTGGAGTAGTCTTTGTTTTTTTACATTGTGGAATTTTTATTCCTGCTGTCCTGTATCCATGTTTTCTAGATTTTAGGTTACCCAAAATTTCATCATCCTTATTCAAGTTGAGACATTTATTATTGTTATCCTTTTTATACTAAATCCATTTTCTTCTACATTTTATTTATATCATTTATATTCCTTCCTCTATATACTATTTCTTTATATTACCATCAATGTGAAATACTATGCTAATGAGGGAATAGTCTTCCCACAGACACACCCTAGGCCCTCACAGTTAGTTGAAAGCCACCAGCATTCGAGAAGATTCACTTGAGGCCATGTGGCCAAACTGGCTCAGGGAACCCAATAAGTGGTATTCGGGTCTGGGATTTCATAAATAAATTCTTTAATAATAAAGTGATTGTGAAATAAACTAGTCATTTCGAAATATAAAATTCATTAAAAACCACAACCCCTTTATATAAAAATCAATCAACGTTGAAAAAAGTTTCAAATAGAAGTCAAGTGTTAACTCATCAATTTAAAAATCACACAAACCCTTTTAAACAATTACATCCTTTCGAATGACCCAGACTCTTGGTGTGATATCCAATTATCACTGGGATCGCTTTTAAAATATCAATATTGTTCTTTAAAAATCATAAAAAACATTTCTCAATATACAATTATGAATATTCCAAAAATATTTGCACATAAGAATTTATCATGTCATGTTTTAAAATAACATTATTAAAAAAATACCCTCATGGGTTATAAATATAAAATAAAATTTATAATAAATTTTTTTCAAAAAACATATAATGAAAGGCATGATGAAATACTTACAATATTTCAACAACGACCATGCTAGAACCTGTCACCTACAATGGAAAACTCACCCACAAGAATAAATGTGACATCTAGAACCTATACGTAAAAAATAAACATTATTTAACCTAACCCCAGCCCTAAAATTTTCCCCCATATTTATTAGTTTTTGTGGAATAAGTTACCTCAAGGGAGAATATAAGAATAAGTGATAATGAGATTTTTATAGGGACCAACCAAGATCAAACCCAAATGAATCTAAGTAAATAGAGCCTCAATATTTAAACAAGAGGAAGAGATTCACCAATGTGGGAGATGTCTGTTCCATTCAAGCCATAGGGATCCGAAGTTGAGGGGTTAAGGATTAAAAAAATAGGGGTAATGGAAAATTATTTTTAAAATGTATCTAGATATGTTGTATGGTTTAGCTAAATTATTTTCCAAATTGTGCACCACCTATGTGCAAGTAACTTCTTAGAAAAAACCACAGCTTGCACAGTTACTCAAGTGTATTGTGTGGTTGATAAACATATGCTCCAACTATTCTAAATGGAAATCAAAAACCATATAACTAATATGAACAATTTTTAAAAGGTTTACCTAACCATACACAACTTTTGTTACACACCCTACAATAACAATGCACCAACAGTATCATTAAAAATTCCACAATGGAAACATTTATCATAAATATCATGTAAATATTATGTTGGTTTATTTTCATACCCACCTTACAATACTCCAAGGTTCACAGTGTTATTAATTAGTTACATCATCTTGTGTTTAATTTTTGAAATTATGATCATGTATTGAAGGATATGTTATACCCAATGTCATACATATATTGAATGTTTACTGTGGTTGAAATTTTTTTTCATTATTATCTCCTTCTTCATTCATCGTTATATGGTTCCACACTCAAAGTATAAACCATATATATATATATATATATATTGTTAAAAATTAGTTCCTATCAAAAAAATCTCACATTTATTGAGTGAGTAGTTTATTTATACACCAATAGAACGAAAATAATCAATCAAAATACCCAATTACATTAAATAAAAAAGACCAAAAATATATATATTAACATGTTTTAAATCAGTGCTGACACTTTGAATACCATAATACCTACCAAGAGGGAAAGAATTACATGTTCTTTTGTCAGTGACTGGTCATTTCTTCTCTCCCATCACATGTAATACCAAATTATAATTATTATTTTCCATCAAATTATAATAAAATTTGTTGTTATTTGAATTAATAGATTTATCCCCTATATAAAGGGTTATATATTTTTCTATTTAATAATGGTTAATTAATTATTTCAGTGGATTAATACATGGTTATTTTGAATAAATATTGTTGTTTTATTTGATAAACATTTGAAAATTAAAATCATGAATGGATTGTAGAATTGAAAACAATTAACTAAAAAAGAAATTATCCTATTCTTAGATAAATTAAAATTTAAAAAATTACAATGAGGAGTACAATTTAAATCTTCTCCTCATGGTTAGAAAATAATATGATAATTCTTGAATTAATTATCCCTTGGTGTAACATTATTTATATCATATAATTGATTTTTTATTTTCTATATAAAATGGATTACATTACCTAATACATGTTATATAATTCTAAAATAGGAAATTAATGTGAATCTTCATTCCAAAACAATCATGGTCAATAGATTTTGGATGAAATGGTATTTGATAATGAAACCAATAACCTAATAATAAAAAATTAATAATAATCTATGATAGGAATAATATTCATTATATTATATCATAATTCTATAATTAATTTTAAACATCTTATTCTCCAATGTCCATGGGGTTTGGAATGATTATGATTCTGTATTCAATCTATCCCATGAGTAAAAGTGCATTCAATGTTTGGTAAAATAGTTTAATATAAAAAAAAATAGGTAAGTAGAAATAATATTATTAAACCATGATGGATGAAAAATAACTAGACAACATTTAAGGTTTCTTATCATATCCATGGATTGACTTTATAAGGCCTCATTGTATCACAGTTTGGATATATACTATAATTACATAATTATAAACCATATAGTCACTCAAAAACAAATTTTTTAGAGTACCTATGAATTTCTTCACTCATATAGGAATTTTAACTACCACTAATAGGTATGATTATATGCACACAATGTGTAGAGTATTGTACATGGTGTTAGTGTTGTTATCAATTAATAACCATGTATTGGTAGGTGGGAACAATGTATATTTGTCTCATCAAAATTGATTTTTACTTCAAAAAAGATGATAGGTTTTGGTCATCCTAATTCTTTTTTCGATCCATTTCTTATAAAAGCGTATGAATTTTGATGCACATGACAAGTATTTAAATAATTTTGTTATTTTATTTTTTCACTCTATATTCATATAATTATCAGATTATTGTTTTTTGATTGAACAAATTAAATGTGAGTAATTTTTTAGAATATATTTAAATGAATATAAAACATTAAAATATCAATGATAAAAATGATTCAATTTTATTTCCTATTCAAATAAGAATCACTAAAAAATTAAGGCTCATCAACTACAACATAATATCTTCCCCAGTTTCCTTGCATTAATGAGGCTATTCGATAACTATACCCCTTTGCAATTTAGTAAACGATATGGATCTATTATGAACAACATTAATAAAGAAACATTTAATACATAATATAATTTAAAAATTATGGGATGTTGATATTTATAGTCCAAGAATCCTAAATGATCAATCATCTCAGAAGTGGTAATTTTAATTAGGCTTAGGATTCTATAATTATTTAATTATTTAAAATATTTTTCATAGATATATTAAAATAAATAAATTATCACAAACATCACATTATTTTTCTCATTGATGATTTTTAACAAAATTATTTTATTGAATCTGAGAAACTCTAATATATTTTTTATGGGATTATGAATTATCTGTTATTAATTTTTTATTTTATGGGCCAAATAAATTATTAAATCTTACTTACTCCTAAAATACTATAGATACAAATATTATACCTTAGTAAGCACCATACTGTGCTTCATATATTATCATGTGTCATATATTATACATGAAAGATAAAATAGAGGAATATGGTTATCCTGTTATCCATTAAAGTTCATATAGTAAGATTTAATAATTTCTCCCATGTTTCAAATGGTCTATTAATATAGATCATAATTTTAAAATAGATGCATTGTACTGATCTTCACCATAGTTTTCAATACCTTTCATAATTACTCCTAAACTATTATGCAAAATTAGAATATCAATTAAATATAATTGAATGTGGTTCCCCATATAACATAATTACATCTATATTATATATAATTATAATTTTATCCTATAATAATTCATATTGAAAGGTAGTTAAATAAAATTAATATTAATGTTGATTCACAATACCCATATAGAATTGTTTAACTTAATTATTATTGGAATTGAAATAAAAAACTAATGGTAACATTTTTTGTTTTACATATTGATATAAAAAATGTATTCATTATCCTATTATATTTGTTTTTTTATACTTTTACATTCAGTTATATCATTAAACATGATGTATATACATAAATAATGAAGAAAATATTATCCCTAGAGAAGTTCTCCCAATTATTTCAACATATCTATTTAATTCGTAGATCGATAAATAAAATTGAACAATTTTCATATAAAATAAACTATATTCTATTTCTAGAACTGATTGGAAACATATTCTGCTCTAGATTATTATAAATTTCACTATATAAATATTGAATATAGAAACATACCCTTTCATTATTAACTATTCCTCCATTTTTACCACAACTTAATTCTTTTCTTCCAATTTAATATTTTTCATGTTTGACAGATGAGAAAGGTTTGTTGTTATTATTTTATTGGTAATTTCCCAGATAAATGCCTTTATATAAAAAAATAGTGAATATATTTTGGTCATCTTCAATGATGAAGTATCATATTATTCAATACATATAAAATATGCCTCCATGTTATCATTTTTAGGATGGTAAAAAGTTAAGTAGGCATAATCTCTGTTTTTCTATAATAATAATGAATTATATAATTTATCTCACTTAGTTACAAGATATAATTTAATATTTCATGATGAATATAAACACCAATATTTAAAATATAAATTCAATACATAAAAATCATTATTAAAATGATTCCCCCTCCCCCCACCACCACCACACAGACACACTAACTCTAATTCATGCCTTATATAGTTTTTTCCAATGATGTTTAACTATAATAAGTAATTTTATATTATTTGATCACTTCATATAAGTATATAACCCAAAATATTCTTTGAATAATAAATGTGTATTACTAACCCTTCTCTACATGGTGATATTATGATTATCATTGTGTTGACTATCCTATACTTATGATCCTTTAATAACCCATTACATTATTCTATCAAAAATGAAATGATTACATCTAGTACTGATAACATGGTTAGTGGATTTTACAATCAGGATAAATCTATTACTATACTAAACCCAACATCGCCTACATACATGTGTTACCTCAAAATATCACCTTCTGCCACAAAATACTACTCACCCAATTTTGTATTGGGTTTCATTAGGCTTTCCCTAATCACTACATCCTTTCCTCCCCATATCTACCCCATCACCTACCACATTGCCTCCGCATCATGGACTCAATCTCCCCGACACCCTTGCTCCGAAACCTTGCCTCTATCGAAAGTTTTATTTCCTCTCCCTTCTTTTTGTCCAGCCATTTACTCCCTACAACTCTTCCATATCAATTTCTATAATCTTTATCCAATTGTTTCCTTGACCATATCTCCTTCATCGGTCCCTTCCCTTATTTCACGTTCCAATGTTCATCTTCATCCTCAAAATTGTCTTGCAGGTTTGATTCCACACTCCGATTTATCCCATTTTATATCACGGGTTAACATTACCCTTCCTAGGTCCACTAAAAAATATTTCCCATTTCACATCGTAGGTTATCCTCCAAATTTAATGTTTCACTTTCCCCTCTTTCCATTTTTTCATATCATCGTTTTTATACCCTTCAAAGGTTCCCTCATTTCATTATCTTTTTCTAGAAAGGTCTACATTATTATAATTGTTCATTATTTGTACAACAAGGTTATCATAATCAATGTGACCATTTCAAAACTACTGTAATAATTTCAAATATAATTAATCCTATAAGTAGTTATTCTAATAAATAATTCAATGTAATTAAGTTTCACTCTAAAAATCATTTTCATTTAATTATCTGAAAATAAAATATATCATAAAAATTGTAGTTCAAAATATCTTATAATAGAATGGAAAAGATAATGAATAGAATTAATATATATTTTTTCAGATTTTAATACGTGATTAAACAATTTTTTATAGTTTAAATTTCATTATATGTTTATATCTAACTATAATTTTATATAAATATATTAAATTAAGAACATCCATATTTCAATATATATTCAAAAACATTCAAAACTAAAATATGTGTTAATCCTATAATATTATACATGCCATTATAGAATACACTCCGTAATCAAATAATAACGTAAAATAGAAACCAACACATTAACAAAAATATTATTTTTACTTATCATATATTAATATATGGAATTATGTTACTAAAATAATTAATTTTTCCTATTTATTTTTCATGTGATTCTAAAAAAATCTATAATTATTATAATTTCATTTAATTAATTTTTAATTATCATTGTGGTTTCACGCTACAAAATAACAGAAAGGGTTAGTTCGACTCAATATCAAAAATACTAATATTTAATATGAATGTATTATAGGTTTTTTTCATCTTAAATAGTTATATTGGTTTTCAAAAGGAGGTGTGTTCATATAGATCAATAAAGGAAATCTATCATAACCCAATGTTTATAAACCACTGAATATAAATTAATGTTGATGTTAAAAAAACAGTCACTAAGGGTTGGTCCTGAAGGTAATTTACAATCATGGTGGAAAATAAGTCTCCCATAATTAAAAACCTAAATAATAAATGATTAAGTCCATGACATGTGTCACCATGTTCAACTCGGAGTTCTAAATGGCCTCATGAATTCCACCTCATATGCAAGAGGTTTTTGACTAGTAGTGAGGGTATGAATGTAATAAGTGGAGGGAAAATTACATCATTATAAATAATGATAAGAGTAATTACAAACACAATATAAAAAATAAATAATATCTTAAAAAATAGAAGATAATCTATCTTAAACATTAAATAATAATAACTCAAGGACCCAAAAGTGAAAGGACAAAAAATATTTTGTGCAAGTTTAGTAAATAAATAATGATTGAGGAAACTCACTAGAGTCTATGTTAGTGACATCTCTAATTACCACTGTTTATATCCTTGATCTAGTTAATTAAGTCGTTTCCCTTTCTTTTAACCATAGTAACTAAGTCTCTATTTGAATGTACATACTCATATGTTGAGTGACTCTAAACCAAACAAGAATCTACCAATGCATCCTTAATATAAAGTCATATTCATAATTGTTTTTCCATGATAATAGATAATGTAGAAATAATTGACATACATTCATATATTGAGTGGTCATGCACTAATCTGGACACGAAAACCCTTGTGCATACCAAATTTATCTCCATGACAGAAATAATGTAATAAAATAAGGTTTGAACTATAACCGGCCACAAGGTCACCAATTGTATCCAGCAACCACTATGTAGTTAATGAATCTAGGCATAATTATGTCATATTCTAACACAACCTCATCTTAGTAAAATTTTTCATCTTATCCTAACATTGTGTCCTAGTTCAGTTCATCAAATTCCATTATACCCCACTGTCACCTTTTAGGTCAGATCACACAAGACCAACATACCCCCTGGTTAAGCCATAAAATATATTTCATTCATCTCCATCTAACTCGGTCCAATCATAATGACACATGTGGCCTCTGAATATGATTACCCTTTAGGGCCACTAATCCATGATGGTTTCACCCATCACTTTACTACTAGGCATATAAAAATAACATGGTGCATACCAAAGACATCACATGGACGTTGTTTCATCACATATAAAGGCACAACATAGCATATCAATAGTGATAAATAG
The DNA here is from genome assembly GCA_963277665.1 of Viscum album. NCBI lineage: Eukaryota > Viridiplantae > Streptophyta > Magnoliopsida > Santalales > Viscaceae > Viscum > Viscum album. The sequence goes on along the minus strand of OY728147.1, from coordinate 1,348,655,427 downwards.
TATCTGAACACACACATGTGTGATTAAACTCAAAAAATGAATCTCATAAATTATATGGAAACACATGTTATCAATAAATAAATTGTCCCCTAGGATACAAATTCTCACTCATGTGATCATACTTGTAATGAACCTTCTCAGGGATCAATCTATCCAAGTCCCAGACCCAATCCATCATATAGCTCAATGGGCATTCCCAATCCCCATGTGTTGTAAACTAGTGTCTAGGAATCACAATAAGAACATTAAAATGATTTCCCTCTTAAAAAATAAGATCAATTAGTTACCTAAAATTAAATAGTAAACAAGTAACATGACAAGAATAACGAAATAAATCTTAGTATGATAGAACAACTACATCATAAAAGAGATAGTGGGAAAAGGTATACATGTACCATAACATAATGTACAATAAAAAAATGACATAACAACTCAAATAAAAGATAGTTAATAAAAAAATATAATAGGACACCATGTTATCCATGTTAACCATCCAACAATAAATATCCCCTATGCAATCAAAAAGAAGTATAAGAAGAAAGAACAAATAAAAAACTATGAAATATAGGCTGGAACTAAAATCACAATAGGTAACCACATCCCTCTAAATATAAGTATTCACTTTATTATATATCCTAAAAATTATATTTTGAAATAAAAAATAAAATAAACATTATTCATAAGGATTTTAAAAATGAAACCACACATCTAAAAGTGTTTTAAGACACTTCTTATATGGATTTCAATAAGTGAAAATAGTCACTAAGAAAACACTATTATCTAGCCGAACCAACTTTTATGAAACACCATTTCAAATTATGACATTTAAACCATATTATAAAAACTTTTTTTAGAAATCCAAATTTTTAACTTTAAGAAGGTTAATAATTATACTCAGTTTTGTCAAACACTTTTGAAACCCAAATTGGAACTCACTCTTCGTTATTTAAAACATATTGGATGACATAAAATGACACTAATGTCTTTAGAAATATAATCCATATTGGATAAAACAACATTTTAAAATCAACCCATTCATTTAGAAATATAAAATTAATTAAAAACCAAAAAACATTGATACAAAATTCAATCAATGTAAGAAAAAGGATTCAAATAGCATGCATGTGTTAACTCACCCGTTTAAAAATGAAACAATGCATTTATATCACATTAAATGATTTCAGAAAACCCATACTCATGGTTTGAAAAAAAATTATCACCGGGATAATTTTTAAAATATCAATATGGTTCTTTCCAATTCATAAAAAAAACATTTAACAAGAGACAATTATAAATTTTCACAAACTATTTATGTATAATCTTATCTAATATAATGGTTTAGAATAAATTTTTGAAAACAATTATTCCCACATTAATTGTACATATAAATTAATATTCATAATAAAGCATTTTGAAATAAAAAGGAATTAAAGGCACGAAGAAACACCTAAAAAAGTCTAATAGTTACCATGATGAATGTTCTCACCTATGATAGAAAAATCACCAACAAGAAAATGTGTGACCTATAACAACTATAAATGATGAATACTCATTATTTTATCCAACCCAAGACCTAAAATACTCATACATGATTATTTTTCACCAAATAAGTTCCCAAAAGGTCAAATATATGAATAGAGCATAATGCTGTTTTTAGATGGTCATACTAGGATGAACTCATCATGAATTCAAGGGAAATGATCATCAAGATTTAAGGAGGCGGAAGGGATCCACCAAGGTCTGAGGTGTATGGTCCATTAAATTAGTAGGTATCAGAAATTGAAATTTAAAGGATTAAAAAATAGAGGGGAAATGGGAACATAATTTTTAAAATGAATCTAGATAAGTTGTATGGTTTGGTTACATGGTTTTACAATCTTTACACCACCTGTATCCATGGCACTTCATATAGAAACATCAGCCTGCACAATTTCATGAGTGTGCAGCATGGTTGGAAATACTATGATCAAACATTGAAAAATGTAAATAAAAAAGGAAGTTAACATATATAATTTTCAAAAGGTTTACCTAACAATACACAAATTTTGTGCCACACCCCAGACTCACCATTCACCTGCACAGTTTCTCTAAGGACTCAAATAGTTTAGGCACCACCTATGAACCACCCATGAAACACAAATAATGTTCATTCAAAAATAATTAAATGTATTTATATAATTGTAAAATATAGGGTTATTCAAACTATTTCATTAGAACCAAGGTCCATAACTCTGAACTAAAGGAAAGGCCTTAATATTTTAAATATTTCCCAATAAAAGTATATGGAAACCTAAAATGATACTCAAACTCTTAAAATCACATATATGATATTATCTACAATGATATGAATAGTGTCACCAATCTCCCCACTGTGGCACTTTCTAACCCTATATATTATCATGTCTATGTAATGGTTAATAGAGAATATGTTAAAAAACAACCTTCATGAAAGACAATAATTTTGAAACAACAGAGCAAATTACTCAAAAAATAGATTAATAACTGAATAAATGGGTCAAATTGAATCTATACAAAAACTGAGACTAAGATTTATTTACCCCACTATGTAGAAATAAGAATAAAATGTGGAAAAATAAAAACCTATTTTTAAAAAACAAAATAATTTCATTGAGAAACCACACTCTCTAGAAATCTGAAGTGAACAAAATACTCCAACAGCCGAAGGAAACCGCTATGATAGATCTAATTCAAGAAAAATACAAAATCATAAACAAAACGGATCACCAAATCAAATGCATCCAAAAAATGATTTTATGAATGGAAAAATTTGACTCATTTTTAAACACAATGGCACATGTGTTATGTTCACCTCATGAGTATGATGGTGTTAAATTCAAATTCCTCCAAATAGTATCACATGGTAATTATAATGGAACACAAAGCCTAATGGGATCCTAAACACACCTTGAAATAACAATAACCCCCAAAATACACCTATATTCACACTATGTTCTTCCCATATCCTAACTATGGAGAAATAATAATGCCATGGTCCACACCATACAATGCAAAAATAAAACATCATAAAATAATAGTGCATAAAAAAATAATAGAAGGATCACTACTCATAATAAAACCCAAGTAAAACTATTTTCCAAGGCTTCCTCAATCCAAACACCTCTAAACCTAGTAAGAACAAACCCTGAAATGAAACATTGTCTGAAGAGGTACAAACAATGTCATAATGGATGCACAAAATGAAGACCACTCACCAAAGAAATCATAAACATATCCATGATTTTTGACACAAGATTTCTCAAGACTTATCTCACTAATGAAGGTCTATGAAAAATGATGCTCAAAAATTCATGGATTAATACAAGGCACACATGTCTAAATTATTAGACCCATAATCACTAAATGATCCACTAAATAATTACTACATCAGATAAATCGAAAGAAATTTGCTCTAAAAAGGAAACAACACATACCACATTTTATGACGGGGAAGTGTTATCAAAAAGATAAAGATTCCCTAAGATGAACAATCTACATTTACATTGAAATTTTTTGTGTCTATTATATCAAACCACATGGGATATAGTTCCTCACTCATTCATGGTCCAGAAATAATATAATATTTTTTCAAGGACACAATGGACACCAAAAACATAGTATTTGTTAAAATAAGTCAGTATTTTTTAAAATCCCATTTGAAAGCTAAAGAAAAATTAAAAACTGTTCTTTATTTTATTCTATACATAATTGGAACCATTTTACATTTTCTACACCAATACCCAAATGGAAAAGGTCAATTTCAAACGTTTCAAAGAAAGATTTCGAAAAGCACCACTTGTTTTAATGAAAAAACATCACCATAGAATAAAAAATGAAACAAAAAAATTCAAATTAATTGTTTTTGAAGAAATGTTCCATTTTCAAATACAATCACTAATATGAAGTATCCAAATTTCAATATCACAAGTTTCTATTTTAATAAGAGACCATTAGTTTACAATATTTTTAAATTATTTAGAAAAATTATTAACACTAATAACATTTTTTAAATTTTTAAATTAAATGGACTATTTCAAAAAAAAATTAGAAATCCAATATCACTTTTCCAATAATTTATAAGGCCTGTATTAATAATGTATTATTTTTTCTTTTAACATACATTTTTTACACACACAGACAAAATGAACACTATATTCCTTGAAGAAACATCATATGAAATTCATTATACATGACTCAATCAAAAAACCTTCTGAATATTGCAATGTATAAAAATTCCAAAAATGATTTCTTTTTTTTTCATGACACATAGAAAATACATGGTTCAGTAGGTCTATATAAAAAGATTATTGTGTTGTGCAACCAACCCTGACATAAACATGTGGTGGTCAGCCACATGTTATTCATGAAATATTCCCTAAAATATTTCTAGAAAGAGGGGATTCGTTATCATGTGGTATGTGAGGACCTAAAAACCAACCTCCCATCATGAATTATTTCCTTTTTATTGTAGTATCTTGACTCAAGTGCTGCTTACAGTACTCCCAGATCTAGTTTCCCACTATGCCTCAATTGAACATCCTTATATGCTATAATATACTGACTAGAAGAGTGGGAAAATTGTTTTTGTAAGGACCCTGACCCTAGTAGTGTAGTGTCAGTAGATATGTTATTACATTGGCATATTATAAAAGGAATCACATCTTCAATGATTGATCGGTTATAATTTTTAGAAACTAGATTACATACATGAACCTTACTATATAATTTAAAATATAAAATACAACATAGTGAATCCTTTGGGAAAACCATTATTCCCCTATCTTAACCAAACATATTAGTCATTATATACGTTATTTCATCATTGAAATAAATTAAACATAAGAAAAGGGAGATATTATATTCTCAATAAGTGTAAGCATATAGTATAATTTATTATAAATATATAATCATAAACATTAAGGAAAGGTGTATAACTGAAACACATTCCATTTAAAAATAATCTTGAGAATGATATGGAAAGACTCAATGAAAATTAATTAATTCCATATTAATAATCACATGGATATTATAGTAGTCAAATAATAACAGGGAATATCAATAAATAATCTCATAATGAGGGAATATCTAATGTCTAACATCATAAACATATCATCATGTCTCTATCCAAGACACCATAAATAAAAAGGTAAGGCATCAGCCAATAGCCAAGCTATTTTTTTAATGATACAAACCAATGCATGGAAGAACGATAGTGGGCCACACCCATAACATATTATGTCTAATACATTCCACTTATAAAATTAGTGAAACATAATCAACATAAGCATTTGTATTTAACTTGTATCATATTAAATGTCAAAACCATAACCATAAACCCTGAATGGTATCAAAATAACACTTCTATAGTATATATGATCACAAAATGATAAATAAATTATGGTAGATGGTATCAATATATATAAACCATAATTAGTCATAATATCTAACAAGTATGTTGACATGGATGAAAATAACCTATTAGAATTATTTTTATTTTATTGAGAGAAATAACCCTTTTTACTTGGAAATCATATATTTTAAAGTAGGAAAATTATAAAAGAAAAACTTTTCTTTAAATATAAAAATGTAAAGTTTTAATGAAACATTCAAAACATTATGGAATCATGATGGTGGTAAAATTATTCCATGCTGTATAATTTAATAAATAATTCCATCGTTATTTATGTCGAACAGCTCATAAAGTACCATATTTGGAAAATGAAAAGAAAAATTCTCCTTTCAAACCATCATATAAAAAATAAAATAAGGGATAAAATAAATTTAACAATAATAGGATAATAGTAAAAATATTTTGTTGAAAATTTTTATGAAACATTGACATTGGAGAAAATATTTCTCAGAAGATACTTATACATAAAAAGTCTTTTATAATAATGTGATTGTGAAATAACCCTACCCTTCTACTTCACCTTAGTTTCATATTCATTAACCTCATGTATAATAGTTGTAATAATGTTATTAATTTATAAAATAACCTTATACAATCTAATAATATCTTATATGATCTTTTTATATTTTCTTGTCTATAATATTTCGTTACTACCCATGGTTCGGGTGTTAATTGCTTCATTTTCCAACGCATGTTTTTTCATGTAAGCCTTGATTCTTTTTATTTTTATATATTTATTTTGTATACAAATTAAATTAAGTTCATAGATATTATATTTAATAAATATAAATTTTTTTATTATCATTCATTAATGGATAAAATGGAAAAATTAATTGCATCACGTCATGGAGACGGTAGGACATACTTATGCATGAGTGACGGAATCATTCCATTAATGGTTAAATGCTAGGGAATTTTATTTTATATTAATTATAATGATTCAATAAGATGTCATTTATATTATTTATATCCATTATATTAATCCAAATAATGTGGCGATGAAAAACAATTACACAACAATGTGGAGACGGTAAGTTGTAAGTATGTTCACACGGTGCTTTCAGTAGGATGGGTAAAAGATATAATATAGATTTACTATAATCATAATAACATCTCAGAATATATGTGATACTTTATTTTTAACTTTATTTTGAAAACACCATTTGAATGGGATGTAGAATAAGAAATGAACATAAATGAGTTGGTAAAATAATTACATCTTATTCGATGGAATTCCTTTAGATTTCATCATAATATATCTAGAGATGGTATTTTTGGAATACCAATACAAATAAAACATGTATATGTATGTGGGGAGGATACATTGGATGGTTTGGGTTGAGATAGAAGGATTAATGTGGTGTAAAAATGAGGGAGGATGTTCCCATTTCTAATTGAGGTGAGGGTCAATTTTGGAATCTCTAAAAATATTAAATTTTTATAAATTAATTTCCATTTAAAAATGGGAAAAAGTCAGTTATTTATAATTTAAAAAGATTATGGGTCTAAATCCTATCAACAAGTAATTTTTAGACAACTTTACGCCACATTATTACTCTTATGTTTTGGTTTTAACCCTTATTTAAGCCCTTTAACTCTTACCATGACAACTAGTATTTTTACTCATTTATGGTTAATATAGTTACTATAAAATGCATAAAGAAAATTAAATAATTAATGGATAACATTTTAAATATTATCCCAATAATTTGGAAAAGAATTAGGTTATAATGTATTTTTAAATCATTTAATAATATATTATTTATTTTTGTATATAATTAATTACAATTTTGATAATATACATTAAATTGACTTTTAAAAAAAATAAATAATGTAATATATCCAGATACAAATATTTACAATATATTTTTGACATTACAAAGTTATTTATTAATTTATTTTATGACATTAATTATGTATGTAATTCCACGACCCTATTTACCCAGATTAATTGCCTTATTATATAATATTGGCATGATCACTAGAGATCAAGCCATGAAATACCTATTATTTTAGTAGCCTTGGAAGTACAAGATACATACATAATATTTACATTAAATCATTAAATAAAAAACAACAACATTCCGTCCCCTTTGAACACACTCATATACCTTAGCTTATCCCTACATGTCTGACATAATATACATCTTCACATCTGGACAAAAAAGAATGCATAAGAAAGGGGCGATATCAAATTCTCAGTTAGGATGAAAATATAGCGGAAACATTCATCAATAATCATAAACATTTAATGCAAGTTATAAGACCAAAACACAAGACTTTATAACATAAATATCAGTATAATATGGAAAATATAAATCAAATAATTCCAATTTCTTATTCACATTGATATTATACTAGTTGAATAATCACATGTAATATCAATGGATAATTTCATAATGATTGAATGTATAATATCAGACATAATATCCACATAGTCAAGGCCTCATGCCAAGACTACAAATAATATTTTGTCCAGGATTTTTTCGAAGACATTAGTTTATCTCATGACACCTAATCATCCATCGATGAGCTATATCAGGCTCCACCTATCACATACTAATTCCAATTCAATCCTCATATGAAAAGGTTGAAACATAATCTAAACATTAGTATTAAAACTGGAATACGAAATGTAAATATTTTAACCACAAACCATGAATCATATGAAAATAACACATCCACAATCAAACATAACTCATTCAATACAATATGGAATTTTTTATTATAATAAATCAACCTCAATCAAGAATAATAAAGGATATTTACATAGATGATAATAATTAGTAGAAATATTTATGAGAAATATCCGCTTTTTCTTGAAAATATTTAAAAGTCTCCCTATTTATCAAGAAGCTGCTAAAAATAGATTTTTGAATCAAATTGTCCCATACCACTTTGAAACATTAAAAAGGAATTTTAATTTTTAAACATTAATGTTCATATAAATAAATCCATAACACCAATTTTAAAACATCGACATTACTGAAAAATATTTAGAAGAATAAATCATTAAAAATTTTAAAATGATATTTTATTTAGAGTTCCTAACCAAATGTGTGACGCTTTAATAAAAATAATTTAGGCAATAAAAAATTATAATATCTTGAGAATAAGGGTATTCATGATATACTATGTCAAAGTATAGTATGTACACCATATAAAAGTAAATTGATGCATAACAACAAATATGTCTCAATGTAATGTAAATTGAGATGAAATCCCTAATAAAGACTGTATCTTAGGTTAAGGATAAATAAATGAAATAATTATGTGTGAAAAATATAAATACACACAATATGATTGGATATTATGTGTAAATAAATCAGAGTACATTAACACATATTCTTGTAAAAACAACACTAATGACTTCGATATTAAACAAAATGAATGGAAATTGAGTTAAGATTACTCTTATCATGTTCATATCGTTGACTTTATAATTTATCAAAGGATTGAAAATTTGTATCAAAAGTATATCCACACAAAATGGATTGAAAATTTGTACATAAATAAATAAATACTGATTTCATACATAATCTTGGGGTAAAATAATCAATGAAGTTTGTATAAAACCCAATGAATGGAAATCAAAATTAGAAATTCCCTTACCAATTTGGGATCTTATGAAACATACATCCCATGAAATAATTATCATACAATTAAGATGTAAATATCCATTAATTAATGTATATTAGACAAATAATACAATCATGATGTATACATACACCACACAAAATGAAATAGTGGCAAAATATCATGAATCTCACGGGAATAAGAAGGGAGATGAAAACCCATTACCTTGTACTGTTTCTTAGTTAAGGGTACGTTAAACTCTTATATATATTTAAATCACTGTTATTATATTATAAATGAACCACATACATAAATATGATATCATATATAATCTTCTAATATTTCTTTGTTAATAATATTTTAGAAGTATTATTGTTCGGGTGTTAACTGATTCATTTTCCTTTATAGGTCTTGTTGTGTAAGTAATGTTTATTATGGATACGATGTATTTGATCCATATCCTATTTTATATTAATCATTTTTAAAAAATTAAATCATAAAATTAAAATTATTCTTGAATGGTTACGATGGGAAATTAATCTCATCACGTTCATGGAGATCGTAATCCATACGTACGCACGAGTGAAAATATCATTCTATTGATAGTGAAATATTATGTAATTATATGGTATTTAATATAAATAGAATCATTAAAATTTTATATTTATTATTTACATCAACTATAATCATTATTATACCCATCCTAATAATGATGTGTTGAATGACAAACTACCCCACGACGTGGAGATGGTAAGTCGTATGTACGCACGTATGGTAACTTTTTCATTCATAGGATGGATAGAATAATGAATATATTTTTACTATATTTATAAAAAAATCATAGTTTGTAGAAGGTACTGGATTTATTATTTTGTTATGGAAACTACAAAAAAAGAAGAAGTGGAAGAAAAAAATGAACTTTGAAAGGCGTGGTGAAATTATTACTTCTTCTTGAGGTGCTTACTTTTGATTTGATCAAAAGAGATCCTTAGGATTACTTTATGATCCATTTAAGGCCTCTAGGTTGAAATAAAAGTACTTGGGAGGATATTTGAGTAGGTTTTGGTTGAGCCAAATGTCTTTGGATGTGTGGATTTGAGAAAAGGTAAAGTACCCTTCTATAAGAGAGGTGAGGGTCACTTTAGGAAAAGCTTGAAATATTATTTTATTAAAAAACAATTTCATATTTTATTTGCCCAAAATGAGTTTATTTCCACGCTAAGGTAGGGATGGGTCTAAATATTCTCAAAAAATAGATTTTAGACAAGTTTAGGTCACTTTATTAACCTTAACTTTTAGATTTAATTCTTAGTTAAATAGTTTAACTTTTACCATGTCTACTTGTATTTTTATATTACATGGTTAGTATACATAAAATAAATTTCCAAGATAAACTCAAGTGGTTCATTAATGTTATATAAATACTTACATAAGTCCTTTTACAGAACCTTATATATTTAGAAATATTATATCATTTAATAATATATTATTTTTTTCAAAAAATCATTTCTGTCTATTTTGACACTATTTAGTATTTGGTTTTTTAAAAGTCAAAAAAACATTATTACCTCAAAAAATTACATTAAATATACCCTCACATGTCATATTAACATTTAAAATTAGTTTAATGCATCAAAAGTTTCAATTTACATTTGTTTTAATATTTATAACATCAATTATTTTAGTCCTTCAATAAAAAGGTAATTACTCCATCATCTTTGTGTCATAAATAAATTTAATTATTTAATGTATAAAAATTATAAATAAAATACCATTATTTATTAAATATTTTTAAATTTTTAAAGAATATTTACAGTTGAATTTATCTTATGTGTAACCCTATATTAAAAATGATTTAGCTATAAAACATTGAATTTAACACTTTTAATTTTATTTAAATAAATATAATAAATGTCCTTATCTAATAAAAGTAGATAAAAAAGGATCATATTTTTTTCCAAAGTAGATTTTGGTAGAAATAAACTTATCCAATTGAATTAGGATATGTGTTAAGGGTAATTATATTATATATTTTACCTTTAATTACCCTATTTAATTTTAAACGTGGTAAATAAAATTTAAAAGTTACTATTCATAAAAAAATTATATTCATCCTATTGAAACACATTTTAATTAGTAATGTCAACTTTGTGTCTCAGAAATTTGATATTCAGTTCCCAGAAGTAGTAAAATTATGTTTTATGCAAATTTACAAATGTTCCTAGATGGTGGATAAAAGAAGTTAAAAAGTTCAATAATATTATATATAAATAATCTTATTATAAAATGACCCCAGATGATTTACATTGTACTAATACAGGTATTATGTATCTATATTTACATTGAAATAAATTTCAATTGAAAAATAATTATTTAAATAAAAAATTGGTTTAAAACAATAAGAGAGTGTTTTTCACTATACATCAAAAATTTAATGTTTTTAGAAAAAACCCCAAAAATCACCAAAAGAAAATTTTGATATTCCAAATTCATAAGTTATTTCTATTTTACCCAATTGAAAACATAGAAGTGGCATTAATTAATTTTCCAAAATATTTTCATTGTCAAAACCAAAAAGTGATTTTTTGAGAAGTAAAAACTATCAAAAGATTGATATGTGTTTATGTCCAATTTAAATGTAAAATTATTTCAAATAACCAACATTGGATTAAATGATAAAAATATAATCTAACTATACTTCAGACCCATTGAAATGAATAATTTAACACTATATATTATTTTGATTAAAAAAGTTGTTTTCAATTAAAATTTAGTATTGTTTACAATTCATCAAAATATGAAAGTTATCAGAAAAGAACTGAAAATTTATCCAAATTTTTTTTTATATCCCTATTATAATAAAAAAGTTTATTATGACCAATTTAATATATAAAAGTGTAAAATATAAGATTTAAAAATGGATCTCCATTAAAAGGTGGTAAAATTTTATTTTTTAAAAAATACTTATTTTATCAGAAAAATTGAATTTGTTCTTATATTATGTCTAAGAAAAACCTAATATGCATGTAAAAATTATATGGAGTGTATAAAATTTAAAATTTAGTTAATACTATTAACAACCACTTTTTGGATGGCTTTTTTGGTAAGTCATGTTGCGCTCGAACTCGGTGTTGTGTGAAGCACAAGCTATTAAATTACATTAAAGATAATAACTTACTATTAAATATTGGGGTGTTACATTTTCCCCCTTTTAAAAATTTCATCCTCACAATTTTAAAATTAGGCTTGGGACTTCATTAAAAGTCCCACATTGGAAAATGAGTTAATAAAACTATCACTTAAAAATAAATAAAGAGAAGTACAAAGGTCACTTCAGATAACCCATAGTAGGATCTCATGTAAGAAAACATAGATATATAAGAGAAACTAAGTGTAATGTTCTAACAAATGTTGATAGAAAACATGATAATGAAAAGTTAACAATAAGAAAACCACAAACATGTGATGGGTCAAATGGGCATTAGTTTCCCAGAAGGAAAATTAAACGTACAATGTATTTTGTTTTAATATCCATTTCATAAAGTTGAAGATTTAATTAAGGGATTGACTAAGAACATGAAGTGATATACTTACATTTCATGTAGTATATCATCCTTTAAAAAATTTCTACCACTAACTCATATTTTCTCCAAATGTTGAGTATTGAAGATGACTTGGTAACAATTGAAGAGCTAGAATCAACTTCAAGAGAATCACGTATTCCAAGAAGGGTGGGCATTATATTTCCCTTGTCTTTAGAGATTCACAATAAAAAAACTGTTAGTATATGATATCATGATCAATAAAATTTATAATCCCTTATAGAAAGAATAAAAATCCTTAATTTCCAAAAATAGAACAAACAAAACCCAAAGTTTAATAAAGACCATTCATTAAAAAAAAATCCTTAAAATCCTTAAATATAATCCTAACTATGATTGAAACCCAAAAATCATAATATTTTAACCACATAGCCTTTCATAGTAAATGATAACATTTATCTCCAAATAACATCAACTACTCTTAAAGTCTCATACTGAAGTGTATTTTACCAAATCTCTTATTCTCTATGATAGGTTAATCATTTCCATTAAAAACCTGATTCTCTATGAAAAACATAGATTCATACAAAACTAAAATACACCATTAATCCTCAAATGAAATATCATTGTATAATATTTTTAATAGGCTTATAGTGTTCCCAACAGATGGAATGTCTTAAAAAATAACATTTATCACTTAATCACCAAATCATTTTTCTATACTAAGGTTATCAATTTGATAAAACATAATATCCCAAATCAACTTATTATTGATTAATAAAATCATTTAACTAAAAATAATTACTCACCCTAACCAGGGACTTCACGTACTCTAATGGCAGGTGATAAAACCAAGTCACACATTGGTTAGGGTTCAATTCCCACAGCTTTTTCCGATTCGATGGGTTTCCACACAGTCTGCATTTTTTCCTTTTAAGAAAATCTATATTTTATAAACATTCCTAAAATTAGATAAATTATTCAAAATAACCATAAAAAATTTTAACCACAAATGTTCTCTTATACCTCGCATTTTCCTCCCAAAACATAATAACTTGTAATTTTCTCAAATTCAAGAATAATATAATACCTAATGGTTCTTTATAACTATATCCACAAATTAAATGACAATTCTTCCTCAAGTAGCATTTTCACATAAAAATTGTAGGATTACTCATACATGATAAAATTATTCAAAATTAAACCCATAAAAATTAGAATTAATACTTTTAAACATTTCACTGTCTATTTATCATTACATAGGGTCTTCTTTGACCTAGTGGTTATCCTATAGAATAGGGCATTAACTCGGGTAAAGCCTAGGTCCCCTACATTAACCAAAAATGATTTTAAATGGAATATTAGGATCATTATTGATTTATTCTATTTTATTCCTCATTTTTCCTCAGCAATTATATAGATTATATCTTTCTTTCCCACACAAAATTCATTTCTTTTTTCCATTAAGACACTTTACTAGGTGTCTACATTCACATTTTTTACATGGTAGAAATTGATATTTCTTTTCTCTATGGTCTCCACTACTGAATATCCTATAATTCTATGACTTTCTCTTATTTTTTGAGTTTGGGAGTTGGTTAATATAAATTTTGTAGATCATATTTTTGGAAACATGCTTCAGCATGAACACAATAACTTTTTTTCGTATCAAAATTCTATTTAGTTGCTCATTTACACCATCATTCCCACCTTGTTCATCAAGTTAAATATTACTATTAATTTTTTGGAATCCATATATTGACTAAAACAAGAAAGCATATTAAGAGTAACAATATTCATAAAATCATTTTTAGAATATCATGACACCTTATTTTTAATCAATAACACCTTAGGATTATACAATGTTATTTCTTTTAACTTATATTAAAATCCTTCAGATTAGTTTGTAAGAAAATTTTAATTATCCTAATAATATCCCCGAGGAGTGTCTTAAACAAGAGTAAAGTGAGGCCCATTGGCATGCACCAATTCCCATTCGAGTCTAGTTCAAAGCGGTGTTTTTAAGTTTTACACCTGGATGTATCTGTGTCAAAGCAGCCTCTACCATCTTCTATTTAAATATGGATGTATTTCTTGGAAAATTCACAAAATATCTACATTACCAAAATTCTAGGAAGTTCTCCTATACAGGTCATTAATGCCTATCTTAGGGTAATGTTCTCTAATCAGAATATTCCTAAATCTAGTTCCCAAGGTTTGTTATAAGCTTCCTTTGATTCCAAATGTAACACCCTGACCCAAGTTACCTAGAGTCGGTGCATTATTAAATAACATTGCAAAGATAACAAGATATCATGTCTCAAAATACTGATTAGTTTAATAGCCTTTAAAGTACTAGATACGTACATAAGTTTTACATTACATCATTAAATAAAACAACAACATCATTGTGTCCCCTTTGACCACAATCTTATCCTATATATTATCCCTGTAGGTCAAACATAATATAATTATTCACATCCAAGTAAGAAGAATGAACAAGAAAGAGGTGAGCTCTTATGCTCATTAAGGATTACAATATAGCAGAAACTGTCATAAATAAGAATACACATTTAAGGCAATGTATAAGACTAAAACAAAATCTTTTTAAACATAAACATCAGTATAATATGAAAATATAAATCCAATAATTCCATATACATATTGTTATAGATATTCTACTAGAAGAATAATCACAAGTAATACCAATCATTAATTTCATAATTATGGAATGAATAATGGCGGACATCATATCCACATAGTCAATGCCTCATTCCAAGACTGAAAATAAAATTTTTTTCAAGGCATTCTGTGAAAACACTAGTTTGTCTAATGAAACCTACTGATGCATTGAGGATCTATAGTGGGATATACTTATCACTTAATATATCCAATGAATTACTCATATGAAAATGTTGAAACATAATCTAAACATTTATATTAAAACTTGCATATGAAATGTCAATATTATAACAACAAACCATGAATGGTATAAAAATAGTACGTCCACATTCAACCATAACTCATTCAATACAATATGGAAGATTTTTTTTATAATAAATCGACCTCAATCAAGCATAATGAAGGATATTTACATAGATGATAATAATCATTATAACTATTTGAGAGAAATATCGACTTTTCTTGAAATCATTTAAAAGTCTCACAATTTATCAAGAAGTTGTTAAAAGTAGATTATTGAATCAAAGTGTCCAATACAAATTTGAATAATTTAAAAGGAATTTTATTTTTAAAACATTCATATACATATTAATAATTCTGTAACATCATTTTTAAAACATGTACATTAATGAGAAAGATTTAAAATAATAAATAATTAAAACATTTAAAATGATATTTTATTTAGAGTTATTAACCAAATGAGGGACACTTGAATGAAAATAATTTAGGCAAGAAAAATATTCTAATATTGTGAGAATAAATGGATTTAGGATATACTATGTCAAAGTATAGTATGTAAACCATATAAAAGTAAATTGGCACATAACAACAAAGAAGTCTCAATGGAATGTAAATTGAGATGAAATCCCTTATAAATATTTTATCCTTAGGTTAATGATAAATCAATGACATAATTATATGTAAAAAATATAAATACAAACACAATTATTGGATATTCAATGTAAATAAATAAGATGACATTTGCAAAAATTCTTGTAAAAACAACACCAATGACTTGGATGTTTATCTCAATGAATGGAAATTGAGTTAAGATTGTTCATATCAAGATCATATCGATGACTTGAGAATTTCTCAATGGAGTAATAATGTGTATCAAAAGTATATCCACAGAAATGGGACTTTCAGTTAATATATAAATAAATAAATAGTGATTTCACACATATTATTGGAGTAAAATAATCAATGAATTTTGCGTAAAACCGAATGGGTGGAATTAAAAATTAGAAATTCCCTTACCGATTTGGTAAAATATGAAAAATACACCCCATGATAGAAGTATAGTACAATGAAGATGTAAATATCCATAAATTAAATTATATTTCACAACGAATAAAATCATTGGTAGTACGTACATAACAAAAAAAGAAATAGTGGAAATATAGAATGATTCTCATGGGAATAAGAAGTGAGACGAAACCCCCTTACCTTGTACATTTCCTTAGTTGAGGGAAAGTTAAACTCCTTTATAATAGCTATATAATTGTTATTAAATTATTAAATAACCACATACATAAATATGATATCATATATGGTCTTATAATATTACATTGTTAATAATATTTTAGTAGTATCATTGCTTCAGGTGTTAACTGATTATTTTCCTTTATATGTTTTGTTATGTAAGTCATGTTAGTTATGGATAATATATATTTTATTCAAATAACGAATTATATTATGTTCTTGAACTTTATTTAAAATTATAAATTCCAAATTATTCTTGAATAGATATGTTGGGAAATGAATCACATCGCGTTCGTGGACATGGTAATCCATACGTACGCATGACTGACAATATCATTATATTGATGTTAATATCATATGTAATTTGACAATATATCATTTATAAAGAATCATTAACAGGTTATATTTATTATTTACATCAATTATACTAATTATTATACCCATCGATATAATGAAGTGTTGAATAAAAAACTACACCACGACGTGGAGACATTAAGTCATACGTACGCACATATGGTGACTTTTTCATTCATAGGATGGATAGAATAATGTATTTCGGTGTATCAAATTTATAATAAAATTAAATGACATATAATTTACTATATTCGTTATTTTTTTAGGAAAAAACAAAGAAATATGAAGTGGAAGAAGAAAAGAACATTGAAAGAGGTTGTCAAATTCATACCTCTTCTTCATGTGATTCCTTTTGATTTGATCAATAGGGTTCCATAGGTTGGAATTATGATCAATGTAGGGACTCTACAGTGAAGTGAGTATAGTTGGGAGGATGTTTTATCTAGGTTTGGATGAGCCAAATGGCTTTAGATGTGTGAATTTGAGAGAAGGGGAAGTACACTTTTATAAGAGAGGTGAGGGTCACTTTACGAAAAACATGAAATAGTATTTTATTATAAATTCAGTTTCGGTTTATAATGGTTCACAATAGATTTATTTCAAAGATAAGGTGGATATGGGTCGAAATATTGTCAACCAATCTGTTTTAGACAAGTTTAGGTCACCACTGTAACAACCGAGAAATTTATAAGAAATATTTTGTTTTTATTTTATATAAATCATAAAAGAATCATTCACTACACACAAGGCTAGCTTGGATTTCTTTACACGCAATCATTCCCTTCCTTGATAGCTTGCATCTTACGCAATACCGAGTTTCACTAAACAACGATATGAAATTAAAATATTATTAAAACTAGCCATTATGAATAGTAATAACCACCTTTTGAAATTATGTAAATTTTATTTTTCAAAATGGACTTCATTTTTTGATTCACAATATCGAAATTAGCCTAGGGTGAAATTTTGGTATTTTTCTGGAAACTTTCAATTTTTTGATGAGTAGTGAAAACACTGGGTTACTATTTAAAAATCAGCTTTTTATTTAAATAATTATTTATCTTAATTAAATTTATTTTAGGTCAAAATTGATACATAATACCTATATCAGTTCAATGTAATTCATTGGAGTAATTTTATAATAATTTTAGATATATAAAAATTTTATTGAACTTTTCACCGTCTTTTACCCACCTCCTAGGAGAATTTGCAAATTTACATAAAATTTAATTTTACCACTTCTGTGATTGGAATTTCAAAAATCCGAGAGACACAGTTGATGTCAGTAAGTAAAATGTTGTTCAATGAGATGAAAATAATTTTTGGTGAATAGTAACTTTTTAATATTATTTACCACGGTTAAAAGTAAATAGGGTAATTAAGGGTAAAAATGAAATTATTATTACCCTAACACATGTTTTAATTCTATTGGATAAGTGTAATTCAACGAAAAAAACCTAAAGAATAAAATTTGACCATTTAGGCCCACTTGGATTAGATTAGGACATTTATTATTAATTTATTTAAAGAATGGTTAAAATAGTTAAAATCAAAGTTTAATAAGTAAATAATTTCTAATATAGGGTTATACATTAGTTAAATTAGACTATAAATATTCATTAGAAATATAAAAAAATTTCCAAATAATTTTATTTTAGTTGTAATTTATAGAAATTAAATAATTTAATTTATTTATGACACAAAGATGATGCAATAATTATCTTATTAATGAAATATTGACATAATTGATGTTATAAATACCCAAATAAATGTAATTTGAGACTTTTTATGAATTACAATAATTTTATAGGTTAATATGACTTTTTAGTATTGATTTAATTAACCTTGTTCGAACTAATAATTCTGTTATGATTTTCACAAAAATCAATTACTAAATAGTGTCAAAATTGACAAAAAATAGTTTTTAAACCAAATATTATATTATTAATTTTTATTTTACTCCTAAAAATATATGGTTCTTCCAAATGACTTAGATAAGGTTATATATATTAATAATAAGCTACATGGGTTTCGTTTGGCTTGTTATAGTAAGTTTATTAACCTTATAGTGTAAGAACGCAAAAAGACACGGTAAAAGTAAAATTATCTAAATTAAAGTTAAATCTAAATGATAAGTTTAAAATAGAAAACTAAACTTGTCCAAATTATATTGGATGAGAGGATTGTGTCCCATCCCGACCTTAGATTCTAAATAAATCAATTTGGAGCTATTTAAAACCGAATATGGCTTTATAATAAAATAATATTTTTAGTTTTTCCAAAGGTGCCCCTCTCCTCCCTTATAAAAGGGAACCTCCTCCCTCTCTTCCTCGCACCACATTGAGCCTTAATGATCAACCAAACCCTGACAATTTCTCCTCTCCACTTCCCTAGAAGCATCCTAGTGTTCCTGGTATTCTTCAAAAACCAATTTTAGTGCCCTAAAAGGAGGTCTCAAAGAAGCGCTTCAAAGAAGAGGTAATGTCTGTTACCGAATCTTTCAACTTTATTTCTGCTTCCACTTCTTCTTCATTAGTTGTTTCATTATGAATTAATAACATCAGTATCACTAATATATTGATATTTTATTATAATTATGAAACAACCCTATTTCACTATCTATCCATCCTATGGAAAACGAAATCACCGCGCGTGCATACGTAAGGAATACCGTTTCCACGCCATTGTGTAATCTATTTTCCTTACATGGATGGGTATAATGGTGTAAAGAATGTGTTTATATGATTATTGTAAATTATTATTGGTTTTGAAATAGTATACATACACTCCAATACAATTCCACGATCATGGGAATGATATCATCGCTTGTGTGTGCGTACGGAATACCGTCTCCACGATGTGATGCGACTCATTCTACATGATTTTCATTGCATAATGATTACATAAATGAATTGAGTGAATAAATATGATATATATTACACTAATACCATTCTAGAAATGTGGTATCTATAACCTAAAATTAATAATAAGAATTTATTCGACAAAACACGTATAAGAACAAAAAGTAATAAACACCTGAATAATAAGTAGCAATGAAATATTACTAATAATAAGCTAAGAATATGACCATATATGACATCAAAACAACGAGTATGATTCTGGAATAATTCAATGACATTATTTAAATCATTATACAGGTGGTTCGAACACTTACAGATCAAATCGGACTTAAGGTAATGGAAATATCACAATCTCATTTTTATCCGAGATTGTTTATACTTTGGAATTTACTGGGGTGTATTTTATCATCCACATACATGTTTCATCAATATGTAATATTATTTCCATCCACCTACAATTTTTTAAATCCAATTTTACCCTTCATTTAGTTTTTAGTAAAAGATATGAAAGGAATATTTTTTCGTTTTTCGTACGAGGTACTTTTTGACTTTTCCGATAAAAGTATGAGAAGAATGTTTTTTTATACAGTATGAATGGATTTTTAAGACATTATTTCCATGAATCTTCGTTTAAAAATTTCAACTTCATTTTTAATCAACTTCTTTTAGTTTAGAATTGTATGACATGTTAAGAAAGGAAAAGTGTTTTTGAAGTAGAAAGGATATTTTCCTCAAGAATGGAGTTCAAGTGTTTTATCAAAATTATTTTTCCATCTATGATAATAAAGGGTTCTGTTTCTATCCCTATTATAGAATTGATTTGATTATGTTGTGATGGAATTATTTTTATGAATTCCTTTATCTTATATGAATTGTTTTATGATTTCATGATGTTTAAGATTCTAATTTTATTACATGGGTTATGCTATGATGTATGGTTTATGATTTTGTGTCACACATAAGAATGGTATTATTATGAGATTGGTGGGACCTATATCTCCCTCCAATGCACTGGGTAAAGATTTTATATCTCATGAGATAGACATGGCTGGAACGGCAGGTTAAACCAGTTCAGTGAAACAGGACTGAAACGAGGAATGAACTCGGTTCCGAAATGGACTTTGTCCACTAAGATAGTCTTGGAAATGAGTCTTGACTAATAAGATATGATGCTTTGTGATTATGTGTGTATTCCACAAAGCATCATGTTTTAAGTTATGATTATTGTGATTACATTTCACTACTATGATTTATCCCATGTTATGAAATTATGATCTCTTTTGTAGGGTATGATTTCCAAAATGTTATGTTCTTATGAATATGAAGTGATTGATATTTCTTTTGTTTACCCATACTGAGCATTTAAGCTCACCCTTTTGTATGTTTTCTTTCCCCGGGATAGGAAGAAGGTTATTAAGTAAGATATTCCAAAAGGGACTATAGATATGATGAAATAAATTGGAGACAATGTAGACGCTTTATTAACCAGTTGTTTATGTTTCCCAGTTTCTAAACACATTATACCAATATGGTCCTTTCATGGTTTTGTTATATGTTTTAATAACTGTAATTCAATTTTGAATTACTAAAAATGTATGTAAAGTATGGGTCGTTGTATTTGGTATCATAGGAAAGTATAGTCATCCTTTGGAAACTAGGATGTGAAAGCCTTAGTAATAATCCTAAGGACAAGTCTAAGCATAGAACACAATCTTAGTGCTTTAAAGATGGACATGAATAACCTATGATAAGACCTTAAGTGTGAAATTTTATTCTTGATTATGTGGTTTTCCTATTATAATTACTGTTTCTGACACTATTCTTCTTGGATTTAGTCAATGGATGGAAACTGAAGGAATCGTGTTAATGCGGAATGTGACGGGCAATGCAATGATTGTCCCCCTGAGAAACCAAACGTTATGGGAGATGGAATGAAAACTCTTGTAGCAATGCTCACACAACTTTCTCAAGCTATGAATCATGATGGACTTCCAAAAAAGGAAAGGAAGGAGCAACATTCTGTTGAATCCTTCATGAGATAGCATCCACCTTCATTCAGCGGGTCTACTGATCCATTAGTTGCTGAACAATGGATCAGTACTACTAAAAAGATATTTTCAGTTCTTCAATGTTCTGAAAATGATAAAGTCATCTTAGCAGTGTATCATTTGGAAGGTGATGCTGATCAATGGTGTAATCTTATGAAGAATACGAGGCCAAGAGTTGAAATTGAGCCCATGGAATGGGACGAGTTCAAGAACTTATTTTTCAATAAGTACTTCGCTTGTATTCTCCGAACAAAGATGGAGAAGGAGTTTCTTGAACTAAAGAAAAAGGATGATGAATCTATTGGTACCTATGAAGCAAATTTTACAAGACTTGCAAGGTACACTTCTGGGATTATTATCCAACCTGAGATTAAGAACGATCGATTCTTTAGTGGCATAAAACCAAGTCTTCGAAGGTCGTTATCCATAAGGGACTTCAATAGCTACAAGGAAATCATTTGATGTTCTCTAAATGTTGAGATGGAGATTGGAGTAACCCATCAGTCATATGGGTTTGATAAGAAGAGGAAAATGGAATTCAATGGAAAATCTAAAGAGCACACTGAAAAAAAGATGAGCTTTCCATTATACTCGAAGTGTGTAAAGAAACATGGAGGGAGTTGCCTTAAAGGGACAAGTAAATGTTTTAAATGTGGAAAGGAAGGTCATCGGGCATTTGAATGCTGAAATAATGGGAAGAAGATGCCTAATGATGCAAACAAAGGAAGGGATACACAGAATGTACCTACTACACTTCAATGTTTCAAGTGCAAGGGGATGGGGCATTATTCCAATCAATTACCAAATCCAAGGGTTGATGAAGATGGTCGATGTCCACAAACTCATAAGGCCAATGACAAAGGAAAGAGACATGCAATTTCTAGTAGTGATGTGGAGTACGATAATGATGTAGTTGAAGGTACACTTACCATCCACTCTAAAGTAGAAAATGTTATATTTGATTCTGGATCCACCCACTCTTTTATTTCTGAATAATTTTCTAAGGGTATCACCATATTACCTCAACAATTAGATGTTGAGATAGCTGTGACAACCCCTAATAGCACAACAGTCGCATCAAAATTTTATAATTCTTCTCCGATTGAAGTTTGTGGGAAAGTGATTCTTGCAAATCTTGTGATCCTTCCTATAGTGGAATTTGATGTTATTCTTGGCATGGATTGGCTTTCTTTATATGGAGCTCATATCAATTTCCAATGAAGGGAAGTCACATTTCATATTCCAGATCAATCTATGATCGTCTATCAATTCAAGGACAAACATAACCTTCCAATGAAAATTTCATCCATCTTATGGGTCTTGATTCCACTAAATGAAGGTTATTTATCTCAAATGGTTAGTGAGAAACTCACGATTAAGAATATTCCCATTGTACGGGCATTTGACGATGTCTTTCCGAAGGAATTATAGGGTCTTCCACCAAATCGTGAAGTTGAGTTTTCAATAGAACTCGTACCGGGTGCTTTACCTATTTCAAAGACACCTTATAGAATGGCCCCAATTGAGTTGCAGGAATTGAAGAAGAAACTCCAAGAGAATCTTGATAAGGGGTTCATACGCCCTAGTGCGTCACCTTGGGGAGCACCTGTTCTATTTGTTAAGAAGAAAGATGGATCAATGAGACTCTGCATTGATTATTGAGAACATAACAAGATCACTATCAAGAACAAATATCCTCTCCCGTGCATTGATGAATTATTTGACCAACTACGTGGAGCTCAATACTTTTCCAAGATTGATCTTCGTTCAGGGTATCATCAATTTAGGGTCAAAAGGTAGGATATACAAAAAACGGATTTCTGTACAAGGTATGGACACTATGAATTTATAGTGATGACATTTAGTCTTACTAAGGCCCATGCTATCTTCATGGATCTGATGAATAGAGTCTTTAGAGACTATCTTGATCAGTTTGTGGTAGTCTTTATAGATGATATTCTTGTATATTCAAAGAGCAAGGAAGAACATGAAGATCACTTGAGAATTATATTGAAGACCCTGAGAAAGGCGAAGCTTTATTCCAAATTTACCAAGTGTGAATTTTGGCTTCAAAAAGATTCATTTTTTGGTTACATAATCTCAAAAGAGGGGGTATCTGTGGATCTAGAAAAAACAGAGGTTATCAAAAGATGGTCGAGACCAACAATAGTAACTAAGATTTGAAGTTTTCTTGGTTTGGCTGGATATTACCGACGTTTTGTGAATGATATTTCATTATTATCTAATCCACTCACCAGGTTGACTTGAAATGGAGTTCTGTTCATGTGGACGATGGAATGTGAAGAGAATTTCAAGGAGTCGAAAATAAGGTTATCCAGTTCACCTCTACTCACACTTCCTTGTAGGGGAGAAAGTTTTGTGATCTATAGTGATGCATCCAAGAAGGGATTGGGGTGTGTTCTTATACAAAATGATATGGTGATAGCTTATGCCTCACGATAATTTAAAATACATGAGCAAAATTACTAAACTCATGATTTGGAGTTAGCTGCGGTAATATTTTCATTAAAGATTTTGAGGCATTATCTTTATGGAGAAAGGTGTGATATTTATACTGATCATAAAAGTTTAAAGTATATTTTCACACAGAAGGAGCTGAATATTCCCCAAAGAAGATGGTTCGAGCTGATTAAGGATTATGACTGCTCAATTCATTACCACCCTTGGAAAGCAAACAAGGTGGTAGATGAAATAAGTCGATAAGACCATGCCAGTTTATCCATGATGAGGATCACAAAAGATCCAATATTTATGGATTTACAAAGGATGGATCTTGGAATTATAATGAAAGGGGAAAAATCGTATCTTTCTAAAATGAATGTTCAACCATCTATACATGTGAATTTTAAAGAGGCACAGAAAAAAGATGTAGAGTTACGAAAGAAGGTGAGAAATGTTCCTGAATACAACCTTGATTGTGATGGGATAATAAAGTTTAGGAATCGGGTTTTTGTTCCTCCCATCCCCGAATTAAAGAAGGAGCTGCTGGATGAGACTCATAGTTCTTCATTCTCTATTCATCCTAGAAGCACGAAGATGTATAGGGACCTGAAAGAGTACTTATGGTGGGATGGCATG
Organism: Viscum album; assembly: GCA_963277665.1. NCBI lineage: Eukaryota > Viridiplantae > Streptophyta > Magnoliopsida > Santalales > Viscaceae > Viscum > Viscum album. Next base: position 1,348,630,355 of record OY728147.1, on the reverse strand, counting down.
AAAAATGATGTTGCAGAATATGTCTCTCGATGCTTGGTTTTTCAGCAAGTTAAAGCTGAGAGACAGAAGTCTAAGGGGATGTTACAACCATTACCCATACTCGAATGGTAGTGGGAAAACATCACTATGGATATTGTCACAGGACATCTTAAAACATCCAATTGCAATAATGCTATCTGGGTCATAGTTGATCATCTTAAAAATTCTGCACACTTCATTGCTATTAGAGAGGATTTCTCTCTGGATCAGCTTGCCAAGATATATGTAAAGGAAGTGGTAAGATTGCATGGAGTACCACATTCTATTATATCTGATCGGGATCCGAGGTTTACCTCAACGTTTTAGTGAAGTCTTCAGCATACTCTGGATACAGAGTTGATTTTCAGCACTTCTTATCATCCTCAGACAGACAGTCAGTCTGAGAGGAAAATTCAAACTCAAGAAGATATGATTAGAGCTTTCTCTATGGATTTCAAAGGTGGTTGGGATCAACACCTACCTTTGGTGGAATATTCTTACAATAATTTCTTTGACTTAAGTATTCAGATGGATCCTTATGAAGCTCTCTATGGAATGAAATGCAGGACTCCAACTTGCTGGGATGAATTTGGGTAAAGAAAGATATTAGGACCCGATCATGTTGATGAGATGGCAGAAAAGTCAGATCTATTCAACAACACATAAGAGCAGCTCAGAGTCGACAAAAAAGTTATGCTGAAAACCGAAGAAAAGACTTAGAGTTTGAAGTGGGTGATAAATTGTTCTTACAAATAACTCCTTGGAAGAGAGTAATGAAATTTGGAAAGAAGGGAAAGCTGAGCCCTAGGTATATCGGTCCTTTCGAAATACTAGATCATGTTGGGAAGGTAGCTTACCGATTGGCGCTTCCACCAAATATCTCTCAAGTTCACGATGTGTTCCATTTATCTCTCCTAAGAAACTAAATACCTGATCCTTCACATTTACTTAGCTTAGAAGTTGTACTGCTGGAACAATATCTTTCTTATGAAGAACAGCCGATAGAGATTCTCGATCGTAGTGAAAATGTCATACGGAACAAGACCACTCGATTGGTGAAAGTTTTATGGAGGAACCACCAGTTAGAAGAAGCTACATGGGAGCTTGATGATATGATGAGGGAGAGGTATCCTCATCTGTTTTTTACAAGTGAAGAATTTTGAGGGAGAAATTCATTTTAAGGGGGGTAGAATGTAACACCCGAGACTTTTATAAGAAATATTTTGTTTTTATTTTATATAAATCATCAAAGGAATCTTTCACTACACACAACACTAGCTTGGCTTTCTTTACACGCAATCACGACCTTCCTTGATAGATTGCGTCGTACGCAATACCGAGTTTCACTAAATAACGCTATGCTATTAAATTATTATTAAAACTAGCCGTTATGAATAGTAATAACCACTTTTTAAAATTCTGTAAATTTTATTTTTAAAATGGGCATTGTTTTTGGATTCGGAATATCGAAATTAGCCTACGGTGAAATTTTGGTATATTTATGGAAACTTTCCATTTTTGATGAATAGTGAAAACACTGGGTTACTATTTAAAACCCGACTTTTTATTTAAATAATTATTTATTTTATTTATATTTATTTAAGGTCAAAATTGATACATAAAACCTATATAAGTTCAATGTAATTCATTGGAGTAATTTTATAATAATTTTAGATATATAAAAATTTTATTGAACTTTTCACCGTCTTTTACCCACCACCTAGGAGAATTTGAAAATTTACATAAAACATAATTTTACCACTTCTGGGAGTGGAATTTCAAAAATCCAAGAGACATGGTTGGTGTCAATAAGTAAAATGTGGTTCAATGAGATGAAAATAATTTTTGGTGAATAGTAACTTTTTACTTTTATTTACCATGGTTAAAAGTAAATAGGGTAATTAAGGGTAAAAATGATATTACTATTACCCTAACACATTTCCTAATTCTATTGTATAAGTGTAATTCGACCAAAAACAACCTTAGGAATAAAATATGACCATTTAGGCCCACTTGGATTAGATTAGGACATTTATTATTAATTTATTTAAAGAAGCGTTAAAATAGTTAAAATCAAAGTTCAATAAGTAAATAATTTTTAATATAGGGTTATATATAAGATAAATTAGACTATAAAAATTCATTGGAAAGATAAAAATATTTCCTACATAATTATATTCTATTTCTAATTTTTATACATTAAATAATTTAATTTATTTATGACACAAAGATGATGCAGTAATTATCTTATTAATGAAATATTGACATAATTGATGTTATAAATACCCAAATAAATGTAATTTGAGACTTCTTATAAATTCCACTAATTTCCAAGGTTAACATGACATTTTAGTATTTACTTAATTAACATTGTTCGAACAAATAATTCTGTTATGATTTTCACAAAAATCAATTACTAAATAGTGTCAAAATTGACAAAAAAATAGTTTTTAAAACAAATATTATATTATTAATTGTGTTTTTATTCCTAAAAATCTACAGTTCATCCAAATGACTTAGGTAAAGTTATATATATTAATAATAAACAACTTGGGGTTCGTTTGGCTTGTTATAGTAAGTTTATTAACCTTATAGTGTAAGAACGCAAAAAGACACGGTAAAAGTAAAATTATCTAAATTAAAGATAAATCGAAATGATAAGGTTAAAATAGTAAACTAAACTTGTCCAAATTCTATTGGATGAGAGGATTTCGTCCCATCCCCGCCTTAGCTTCGACATAATTCAATTTGGAGCTATTTAAAAATGAACATGGCTTAAAATAAAATAAATTTTAGTTTTTCCAAAGGTGCCCCTCTCATCCCTTATAAAAGGGCACCTCCTCCCTCTCTTCCTCGCACCACATTGAGCCTTAAAGCTCCGCCAACCCCAACCTATTTTTCCTCTCCACTTCCCTAGAAACATCTTATAGGTCTTGGTCTTCTTCAAAGACCAATTTTAGTGCCCTAAAAGGAGGTCTCAAAGAAGCGCTTCAAAGAAGAGGTAATGTTCGTTACCGATTCTTTCAACTTTATTTCTTCATCCACTTATTCTTCATTAGTTGTTTAATTATGGATTAAAAACATAAGTATAACTAATATACTGATATGTTATTATATGTATGAAACAACCCTATTTCACCATCTATCTATCCTACGGAAAACGAAATCATCGCGCGTGCGTACGTACGGAATACCATCTCCCCGCCGTGGTGTAATCTATTTCCCTTACTTGGATGGGTATAATGGTGTAAAGAATGAATATATATGATTATTGTAAAGTGATAATGATTATGAAATAGTATAAATACACTCCAATACAATTCCACGATCATGGGAGCGATATCATCGCTTGTGCGTACGTACGGAATACAGTCTCCACGATGTGATGTGACTCGTTCTACATGATTTTCATTGCATATTGATTAAATAAATGAATTGAGTGAATAAATATGATATATATTAGACTAATACCATTCTGTAAATGAGGTATCTATAACCTAAAAAGAAGAATAAAAATTTATTCAACAAAACATGCATAAGAACAAAAAGTAATAAGCACCTGAATAACAAGTAGCAATGAAATATTACTAATAATAAGCTAAAAATATGACCATATATGATATAATAACAGTGATTATGATTTTGGAATAAGTCAATGACATTATTTAAATCATTATACAGGATTTTCGGACACATACGAAGAAAATCGGACCTAAGGTAGGGGAAATATCACAATCTCATTTTTATCTGAGATTGTTTATACTTTGGAATTTACTGGGGTGTATTTTATCATCCACATCCATGTTTCCTCAATATGTAATATTATTTCCATCTACCTAAAATTGTTTAAATCCAATTTTACCCTTCGTTGAGTTTTTATTAAAAGATATGAAAGGAATCTTTTTTCGTTTTTCATACGAGTTACTTTTTGACTTTTCCGACAAAAGTACGAGAAGAATGATTTTTTTATACGGCATGAATGGATTTTTAAAACATTATTTCCAAGAATCTTCCTTTACAAGTTTTCATGATTATTTTTAATCAACTTCTTTTAGTTTAGAATTTTATGACATGTTAAGAACGGAAAAGTGTTTTTGAAGTAGAAAGGATATTTTCCTCAAGAATGGAGTTCAATTGTTTTATCAAAATTATTTTCCATATAAGATAATAAAGGGTTCTGTTTCTATACCTATTATTACATTGATTTTATTATGTTGTAATGGAATTATTTTTATTAATTCATTTATCTTATATGAATTCATTTCTGATGCCACGATGTTTATGATTCCCATTTTTATTACATGGGTTATGCTATAATGTATGGTTTATGATTTTGTGGAACACATAAGAATGGTATCATTATGAGATGGGTGGGACCTATATCTCCCTCCAATTAATTGGATAATTATTTTATATCTCATGAGATAGACATGGATGGAACGGCAGGTTAAACTAGTTCAGTGAAACAAGACTAAAACGAGGAATGAACTCGGTTCAGAAATGGACTTTGTCCACTAAGATAGTCTTGGAAATGAGTCTTGACTAAAAAAAATGATTCTATATGTTTATGTGTGTATGCCACAAAGGTTAATGTTTTAAGTTATGATTATTGTGAGTACATTTCACTACCATGATTTATCCCATGTTATGAAGTTATGATCTCTTGTACAGGGTAAGATTTCCAAAATATTATGTTCTTCTGAATATGATGTGATTGATATTTCTTTTGTTTACCCTTACTGAGCATTTGAGATCTCCCTTTTGTATGTTTTCTTTCCCCAGGTCAGGAAGAATGTTATTAAGTAAGATATTCCAAAAAGGACTATAGATATGATGAAATAAATGGGATACAGTGTAGACGCTTTATGAACCAGTCATTTTTGTTTCCTAGTTTCTAAAGACAATATACCTATACGGTCCTTTCATGGTTTTGTTATATGTTGTAATAAGTGTACTTTAATTTTGAAGTACTAACAATGTATGTAAATTATGGGTCATTATAACCATATTATCCATATCTTTTTGATGTAATTCTTTGTTAAATAGTTTAACTTTTACCATGTCTTCTTGTACTTTTATATTACATGGTTAATAAACATACTATAAAATGACACGTGAACCTCAAGGGGTTCATTAATGACATATATATCATTATAAAAGTCCTTTGTCAGAACATTGTATTTTTATGAATATTATATCATTTAATAGTATATTTTGTTTTAAAAAACACTCATATATGTGAATTTTGAAACTATTTAGTATTTGGATTCTGTGAAAGTCAACAATTCTTGATTACTTAGAAAAATATACCATAAATAAACCCTCAAATATCCTATTAACTAGTAAAAATACTGTAATGCATCAAATTTTCAATTTTAATTTATTTTTATATTTATAAAATCAATTATTTAGGTCTTTCATTAATAAGTTAATTACTGAGTTATAATGGTTTCATAAATAAACTAAATAATTTAATTTCAAAATTTATAAATAAAATACCATTATGTAAAAAATATTTATTTATTTCTAATTAATTTTTATAGACTAATTTATCTTATGCATAACCCTATATTTAAAATGGATTAGTTATTATACTTTTAATTTAACACTTTTAACTCTTATTTAAATAAAATATAATAAATCTCCTAATTTAATCGAAGTGGATCAAATATGATCATATTTTTATCCTAAGGTTGATTTTTGAAGAAATAAACTTACCCAACAGAATTAGGATATGTGTTAGGGCAAGTATAATATAAGTTTTACCTTTAATTAACCTATTTACTTTAAACCATGGTAAATAAAATTTAAAAGATACCATAAACCAATTATTATTTTATCCTATTGAACCACATTTTAAATAATTATTCCAATCGTGTCTCTTGTATTTTTGAAATAGAATTCATAGATGCGGTAAAATTATGTTTTATGCAAATTTGTAAATGTTCCTTGAATGTGGGTAAATGACTATAAGAAGTTTAATAAAATTTTATATATCTAATCTTACTATTAAATGACTCCAATGAATTAAATTGTACTAATATAGGTATTATGTATCTATTTTGAATTTAAAATAAATGTCAATAAAAAAATATTTATTTAAATAACATGTCAGTTTTAAACAATAATGTTGTGTTTTCCAATATTCATCAAAAATTGAATTTTTTTAGAAAAACAAAAAAAAATTCACCCAAATATTATTTTGATATTAAAAATTCAAAAAATATTTATATTTTAACAAACTAAATAAATAGAAGTTTTATTAATTAATTTTAAAAAATAATACCGTTTTCAAAACTAGAAAGCGGGTTTTGGAGAAGTAAAAACTATCAAAATATTGATATGTGTTTATGGACAATTTAAATGTAAAATTACATCCAATGAAAAACATTGGATTAAATGAAAATTATATAATATTATTACACATAAAATCCATTCAATTTTATAATTTAACACTATAAATTATTTTTATTATAAAAGTGGTTTTCAATTTAAATTTAGTGTTTTTCACTATTCATCAAAAAATGAAAGTTATCATAAAAGCACCAAAAATTTATCCAAACAAAATTTTTATGACCTAATTCTAAAGAAAATGTTTATTTTTTAAAATTGAATATATTAAAGTGTCAAATATTGGATTTAAAAAGGGTTCTCCATTAAAAGGCGGTAAAATTGCATTTTTTTTAAATACTTATTTTATCTGAAAATTTACTTTGTTCTTATATTTTTTCTATGAAACACATAATATGGATGTTAAAATTATATGGAGTAAATAAAATTCAAAATATAGTTAATAATACTCATAACTGCTTTTTGAACGGCTAGTTTGGTAAAACGTGGTGTGCATGAACTCAGTGTTGCGTGTTGCATAAACAGTTAATTTGCATTAAGGTAATTATTTATTTCATAATAATTAAAAATAAATTATCATGATGAATATAAAATAGTTAAATTTAAAATTACTATTTATAGTCGACGATATGTTTTGAATAACCATATATTAAAACTGTACTAAATATTAAATACATGAGTATGACATAATTATCTTTCCCTAAAATAAAATACTATAAAAGGGTTAAAGTCATCTATGTGGCTCAAATGGGGCATAAAATCTTCCCAATAATGATTTTGGTAGAAAATATATCACAAAATAAAATTATTTCAAGTTTTTTGGTTATTTTATAATATTTATAATATTATTTTTACCCTTAACTACTCAATTTTCCTTTGAACTATTTAATAAAAAATAACTAAAATTGCCAAAAAAATGTCCTAAAATAAAAGGACCAATTTACATAATTTTGACCCAATAATAAAAAATATGGAATCAATTTTTAAAAAATAAATACACATAACATTCAGAAATTAATTTAAAAATAATCTCATAGGTGGAATTAAAAAAATGGTTTTTAAAGTGAAACCGTTAAAAATATTTAACTATTATTATATCCCAATTCAGTGCTGAATTGGTTCTAATTTCCGAAATTGTATAAAATGCGAAAAAAATTATTTAATTAAATATTAAATAATCCATAATTATAATTTAATACTATTAATTATTTGGAAGGAAAATCTATTTTAAATTAAAATTCAGTATATTTTTACTATTCATTAAAACATGAAACTTATCATAAAATACCCAAACATCAAAGAAAGTAGACTCTTATATTTGTATTTAAAATAAGAAATTAATTTGTTCAAATAGAATTTATAAAATTTCCTAAAACTATATTTACAACAAGCATGTAACCAAGAGGTGAAAAACATCCTTTAGAACACTATATCCTCGTAACGCAAGAAATTGGATTCATTCTTATCATATTACTATAAAATATTTTTAATGAATTCCAAAAAATTAAATATATAAATTTCACAATGTGGTTAATAATATTTATTCCCACTATTTTAACATATATGTTGTCTCTTATTAGTTTATTTTGGTGCATTCAATCTTCAAGGTTTGTTCAACACATGCCATTAACATTATTTAAAAAGAAATTGTATCATAAAATATTGGGGTGTTACTTAATTCACTCATACAGAAAAATGTCTTCCTCTAAATTTTCAAAATATAACCTTATGAAATGACTTGGTTAGTTCATCATCATAATTTTCTCAGGTTCCCATGTCACCTCTTCAATATTATGGTTTTTAATCATTACCATTAATAGAATAGTTGTTCGATCCCTCAACAATTTATCTATAGTTTCAAGAATCTTGATAGGCTCCTCACTTTGAGATAAATTTGGTTCCAATAGTATTTCCTTATAAGTGAAAACATGTCTTTGGATTGAAATTTACATTATAGGAAATAGATATGGAACACATCGTATACTTTATAAAGGCTAGGTAGTATTAACAAATGATAAGCCACTATTCCAATTTCCTCTAGAGAGGAAATGTGACGATTTTTTTAGGTGATAAAAAACCCATATCACAGCATTATTTCTGGTAATATCCTCCCATTTCTACACAGTTATAGGTATAGGTTTCATGGCCCCTCAAGGTTATTTTCTTTTATCCTTTACTTGTTTACAAGTAAAACATCTTGATACATAATCAAAATTTTCTATCTTTATATTGTTCCACATAAGAATATCATTCAAATCTCTATAAAACATGGAACTAATAGTGTGTATATATAAATTCAGGCTATGTAAATCATCAAATTACATTTTCAACTCATGTATAGAAGGAAAATAAATCCTTTTTCCAAATTTAATAATATTCTCTTCATATAAAAATTGTGTCAATTTTTCATCAATAATAACATTAATTTTAATGTTTAAATTATCATCATTGCTATTAAAACATTTTATCTTTTCCAATATTGATGTGTTGTCATCCATTTTATACAAGAGTGAAGTTTCACCTTCTTTGATAATTCCCAAATCAATAATTATTATATCCCTGAACAAAGAACCCCTTTTCATCCTCATTTTGTTCAGAAATCCATGATTATTTCTTGATCACAACATCTACTACCTTATTTTACTTCCAATGATGGTACTATATTTAGAAATCATAATCCTTTAGTAGCTCGATAAATCTCATTTTCCTTGTACTATGTTCTTTCTATGAGATGATATATTTCAAACTCTTTTGATTTATATATATATCTCACATATTTCAACATAGATATAGTGTTTATATATCTTTAGATCAATGATTTCATCTGATAACATATAATCATGTGATGGATAGTTTTATTCATGAGTTTTTAATTTCCTGTATTAAAATTGAATAAATATATCATTCAGCATAATGAAAAAACAATGTGCATACCTTGATGCATAACTATAAATAAATAATCTACCATTTTATGGTGGTAATATCAAGATTGGAAAATTGTTCAACCAACTCTTCAATTCTTGATAAAATCCTCAAATTATATTATCCATAAGAACATAAAGCCATTATGTGTTCATTTGGTTAACGAGTTTTCCCGATTTTTAAAATTATGAATGAAATGCCGATATTAAGATGCTAAACCAATGAAACTATGTACCTTAGTTATACTAATTTGTATATTCCATTCCTTGATTTCCTTTGTATTTACAAAGTCAACAGAGATTCTATCCATGGAGATAATATTTCAATGAAAATAAATTACATTAATCCAAAATTCACAGTTTCTAAATTTACCAAATAACTATTTCCCTCTAAGAGTCTCAAGAATGTTTTGGAATATATTTTCATGGTCTTTGTAACTTTTACAATACACCAAAATACCATTAATGAATATAATAAAATTAAAATAAATAGACTCCTTTAATACTTTTTCATTAAATCAATAAAAATTAAGGGATAATTAGTCAATCCAAATGGAATTACCATAAACAGATAATGTCCATACCTTATCTGAACAGCTGTCTTCCTAATGTATTTCTTATTTACTGATAGTTGATGATATCCAAAAAAAGGTTAATATCTCAACAAAATTATCTCTACTAATTTGGACAAATAAATCATCAATTCATGGCATAGGATGTATTTTTTTTATAGTATTATCATTTATTTCCTTATAATCTATACACAGTCTTATGGGTCTGTTTTTCTTCATCACAAGGAAAACAGGGAATCTCCATAGAGAAACATGTGGGAGAATAAATATATTTTTAACCAATTCCTCTAATTGTATATTTATATCCAATAATTATATATCTTCTATTTTATAGGGAGTAGTTTTATATTTGTCTTACATCAAATATTAAATCAATATAAAACTACACTTGATGCATTAGGGGATTTCATTGAAATTCCTCAAGAAATACATCCATGAATTCTTTTACAATAGGTGTATCCAAAATTTTAATATTACATTCATCATCCATAGATTTCGTTTTATCTTCCCATGAATAAATTTCATTTATTATATCAACCATATTAGGATATATATATGAATTAGACGATGAATTTTTTTCTCTAATGATAAGGAATCCTACATCCTCCTCCCAAATTATGATTTTATTCTTATGAAAATTTACCATATCATATTTTGAAATCTAGACTATATACCGGATTATATCATATTATACTATACTTATGTTGAGATGATCTGCAAGTAAGGAACATAAATGTGTCGTAGAGGGGACTTTCCAATATATCTTTTTTGGAAAGAGACTTATGTTAGAATTTTTTACTAATAAATCCATTTTTTAATAAAAAGATATATGTCCAATTTTCATGGAACAATGTTAAGATACAAAATAATGAGATGATATAAATTCAAATATCCCCTAAGATAAGCTATAATAAATGATTAAAGTACCTTCCACTATATCATTAAAAAGTTTGACTTCAATAGTTATGATCACCTAATATTGTCCTTTATCCCTTGGCCTTTTTTGGGGAATGTTTCCTTGATTCTAGATATAATAATTTTCATAGTTTCACATATCATTATAGATAAAGCACATAACATTACTAAATTATTTCTTACTTTTTAAATCATTGTCTTTGTAGACTTTTTCCCACACTTTTAACAAACTCTGTTCCCCAGTAGGCATTTTCCATGATGTTTCATTCCATATTTATTTTAGTTTGGAAATTTAACTCTTCCCCTCATCCCATTTTCCTTATTTTCTTTTCTATAGTGTTATATAATCATATTTTCTATTTAATTCCCTTAAATTTATAATACATAGATAATTCGTTCTCTCTCTTGATATCACAAAGACTATATATTTATATGATGAGAAATTTTGGGAGACTACTTCCCTTAGGAGGAATGGTTTTTGAACCATTAATAAATTGATCAATCGCTCTATTTAGATTATTCTTGCAGTCATTATCATTCCTTTATAACAATATAAAGTGGCTTTCTTATTTAGAAACATTTTCATCCCCTTTTTTATATATTGAAGAATAGTATATCCATATCTGCTCATAATTCATAAGGAAAATGTTTTAAAATGAAAATTTATTTCAAATCCTTCCATTCCATGTTTTCTATTTCCAACTCCTCCATGGTGTTTTCAATCAATGACCACTATTGATCAAAATCTCCAAATAAATGATAAAATTCGACCAAAACCTTCTCCCTATCACTAATTTTCAAGGAAAAAATATCTTCTCTATGTAACATATACATAGTTCATTTACAAATGGAGTTTTAGTCCCATTTAATGATGCATGTCATGGTGTCATGAAGTGATATAACATTGTTCCTCATTTTTTGGATTTAGATTCTCATTATTGGTAAGGATATTGTCCTTAACATGAGTCGTATATCCCAGTATAGTTATATGATTCTCAGTAAGAGATGAATCTCTAGCTTCAACATCATTATCTTGCATTGGAGGGAAATCTCTAAATAAATAACAGGAGTTAATATGGTTTGTGTTCCTTCAAATATTCACCATTTCTAAAAAAATGGTTTAATATTTTTTAGGTTTTTAATCAAAAATCATAATTTATAAATAGTAAATACTTAACATAAATTTTATAACTAATCATAAAATCATAAGCTTGTTAACATTTGGGATATTCTCAATGTCTGTTATAGGGGTATGTTCCCCTAACCGATATTTTAACTAAATATAGATTACAAAATTTCTACTGAACTTTATAAAATACAAATTGTAATGTCCTTAACCCCGGTTGCCTAGTGTCTGTAGTTAATTTATTACATTGGAATATAATACAAGGAATCACATAATAACAAACTGATCATTTTTAAAGTTTTGAAAACTATATTACATACATGATTCTTTTTTTAAAATTTAAAACATAAATTAAAACGTATAGAATCCATTGTGAACACCATTATTCCCCTACATTAACACTGCGTATTATTTAAAATGTAAATCATGGAAGCCTCATAAAAAACATTAAAAAAGGGTGAGCTCAGATTCTCATTATGGTTAAGCATACAACAGATGCTATTATGAATAAATAACCCCAAACATTAAGGTAAGTTGTATAATTGATGATCAAGAAATTTGAAAATAATCATAAAGATAAAATGTAACACAATAAATGAAAAGTAACTAATTCCATATAAATAATCACATAGATATACTACTAACTGAATAATCACATAGAATATAAGTAAAAAATTTAATAATGTGGGAATACATAATTCCAGACATCAAAAACATTTTACTGTGTCTTTGAACAAGACACCATACATAAATTGGTAAGGCCTCAGCCAATACCAAATCTAGTTTCTCTCATGAGACATACTGATTAATAAAGGAGATATATCATGCCTCACCCACCAATTACTAATTCCAATGCATTTCTCTTATGAAATTATTGACAAATAATCCGCATAAACATTCATGCTAAAAATATAGCATTCAAAATGTGAATACTTTAACTATAAACCATGATTGGTATTAAATTATCACATAGATAGTCCAGCCGATCATCAAACCATCAAAAAAGTATATAATATGGTATCATAAGAGAACAACCTCTACTAAGAAAAATATTTATCATTTATTTTTATGTAGATGAATATATACCCAAGAAAATCATTAAAATTTTATTGATAGAAATACCCCTTTTATTTTGAAATCCATAATTTAAAAGCTGGAATATTATAAAAGAATACCTTTTCATTTTAAATGAACCATGGATGATTTTAATGGAATCTTCAAAATATTATTGTGTCATGATGACATTATATTATCCTCCATGTGTATAAGTTAAAAAACATTCATTCTATATTTTTTACCAAACTTCTATAAAGTACCTCATTTGGAAAACAAAAAAGTATTCATTTACATTAATTTTATAAAATATACAACACTGGTAAAAAATATTTTAAACTACCATAAGATAATATTAAAAAGAATTAATTTTTTTTACAAAACATGGGCGTAAGAGAAAATATTCTCTAGTCGATACATAAACATAAAGAATCCCAAATAATAATGACATTGTTAAATAACTCTTACCGTGTACTTTAATTTAAATGAATGAGATTTAGATTCATGTATAATGGTTTAAATAAAATTATTAATTTGTTACTAGAAGTATAAATAGACATATGATAACATATATGATCTTATTATATCATTTTTTAATATTATTTCGTTACTACCCTTGTTTCAGGTGTTAACTGCGCTTTTTTCCTATGCATATTTTTTCATGTTAGTATGTGCTCTTATAAATAGGATATATTTAGTTAATATCTCGAATGATATTAAGTTCTTATATATTATATTTATTCATAATATAAATTTTTATAATAATTATTTAATGGTTAACATGGAAAATGAACCCCATTGTGTCACGGAGATGGTAGGGTATATGTACACACGCTAGACCATATCATTCCCTTAATGGAGATTGGGCAAGGAATTGGATGCTATATTAATTATATTGAAGCAATATTATTTATTATTTATTATTTATATCCATTATATCCATCATTATACAAATCCAAATACAGGGGTGATGAAAAAAATACACCAAGTCATTGAGAAAGTAAATTGTACGTACGCATGTTCGGTGATTCCATTTTTTATTGGTTGGTTAAAAGGTGGAATATGATAATACCCTTATTATAATAAAATATCAGAATATATTTGATATTGCATTTCTTATATTATTATCGAACCAAAACCTGAAGGGGAAGTAGAGCAACAATTTAAATTGAATGAGTTGGTAAAATAATTACCACTTCATCGATGGACTTCCTTTAAATCTTTTCCTAATAGATATTGAGTTAGTCTTTTTGGAATAATAGGACCTCCAAAACATTGATAAGGATTTCGGGAGGATAAATGGAAAGTGGTGTTGTTATTTAAGGCTCAAAAAATAGTTAATAATTCATGGGGGTCCCTTTTTATAATTTAGGTGAGTGGAACTTTTGGAAACTCACAAAATATTAAATTAATAAAAATTAATTTTCGATTAAAAATGGATCCAAAGGGAGTTATTTCAAATATAACATTCATATGGGTCTATATCCCCTCAACCAAAACTTTTTACATTTTTTTGCTTCACATTTTTAGTCTTATCTTTTGGTTTTAACCCTTATGTGAACTCTTTAACTCTTTATGTGACAACATTTATTATTAATGTTTTAAGGTTAATATATATACTATAAAATGCCAAAAGAAACATAAATTTTTCATGTATGAAATTTTAAGCTTTATCCCATCCATTTTGATGATATTTTTTATTTTTATGAATTTTATATCATTTAATAAATTTTTATTTATTTCAATATAACATTATTGACATTTTTTATACTGTTGATTACTTTTAAATTTACAAAAATCAATAAAATGAGATATCATAAAAAATTAAAATATATCCCTAACAAGAAATATTTTTTGATAAAATTACAGGTTGAAATTATTTATATAAAATTATTTTTATTATTATATTTTTATAAGGATTAATTTGATATTCCCATTAATTAAATAATTGATTCATCATCATTATGTAATCCTTTAAGATAATTATTTATATAATAAAATTTTAATAAAAATTATAATTTTGAAGGTAAAAATTTAAAATTTTAAAAAACTCTTTATAGTAGAAGATATATTCTCAATAACCATATATTAAAATTTTAATAATTATTAAAAACATGAGTATGATATATAAGTGTTATTTTAATTTTCTAAAATCAGCACAAGAATTATTTCATTCAAAAAACACTCATACAATAAAATTATTATAAGTATTATTGTAATTTTTTAATTTTTATAATATTATTTTAAACTTAATTAGTTGATATACCTGTAATCGTGTTAAGAAAAAATTACTATAATTATTATTCATAATTACCAAATATAAAAGAGACCTATTTATATAATTATAATCCACCTAATCCAAATATTTAATCCATTTTTTAAAATTGAAATCATATATGTTACAATAATTCATTTATAATTAATCCTTTTGATGGAATGATAAAACAGGTTTCTTAAGTGAAAATGTCGAAAATATTGAAATTTTTCTATATCAAGATCAATTTTAAATTAATCCCATCAAATAAATGGGACTATCTAATAAAACATTTATTTAATTATACATTAAAAACAATAAAATTATAATTTAAAACCCGAAATTATTTGTATGAGAAAGTCATTTTCAATTAAATTTCTGTATTTTTTGAAGTCATTGAAATATGAAACTTATTAGAAAATACCAAAAAATAAACCCAAATAATTTCATATATTATCATTTAAAATAAGATTTTTATTTTTCAAAATATTATTTATAAAATTTTCAAAAACTAGATTTAAAACAAGTGCGCCCTCAAAAGGCTTTAAAATTGCCTTTAGAAAAATATAGTCATTTATGACATAAAATTGGATTAACTCTTATCTTATGCCAATAAAATATTTTGGATGAATATAATTTTAATAAATATAATAATTTAATAATGTGAATAACAAACATTTATCTTTCTATTTTAATGGATAGGTTATAACAGTCTAATATTAATTGATCATAGTGCATTAAAACTCAGATTTGCATTGAATGCAAGGAATTAAATTTATTTAAAATGAAAATTTAACATTAAATATTGTCTTGTTAGTAAGGTAGGTTTACTACCACCTCTAGTTATAATCACAAGATTGTTGAAGACTAATAATTGATAAATGTAGGAATTTAATAAATAACTATTAGAATAAAATACATATCATCTAATCAATTACAAGTACATAAATATGCATGATCATTCTATGATATAAATACAGGCATAAAATGTGACAATAAAACATAAAAAATAAATTAAAATAAATAATCAAAATACTCATCATCTTTCTCTAATAGCATCATGAGCCTTATCCGAGACACCTTCTCGCACATTCTATCATAGACCATAAGGATAATAGAAAACAAGTGCAATCCATGTTATAAAACCAATGACCAAATGTTGTATTTTTAGGAAACAAACAAAACCCTAAAGAGGGTGTCAGATATACTCAATAAGACACCACCAATAGTATATCATTAATAATCTTGTCCATATATATATAATAATTTAGTTTGTTGGAATATCATAATGAAGTATTAAATAACAAATAATAATAGGTGAGGCTCAGTATCCTCGAAGACACCTAGCCAACCATACCTACTTCAACCTAATCTAGAAAGTCTCTACAGACCTAATGTCATGTATATGTATTCATATGTGTGAAAATTGTATGAATATATATGCATACACATGTGTGTACCCATTGTTTTATTACTAATGAATCTAGATGAGAGGATCTCCTATCATTTAAGGGAAGTCATGCAGAGGGTTACATACCCATTGATCACAATGTATATGTTGACATGCCCAATGTTCTATACCCATAATCATAACATAACAAAATCCTTCCCTTGGAACACTATGCCTATTAATCGTAATATATGGTAATTCATTCATAGGTATTCAATGCACATGAGTCATTATATAAGGGATTTCATTTTTAGGCATTCCATGTCGATGAATCCAAATAAAAGGGATTCTATGAAAAAGGATACCATCCCCATAAATCATAATATAAGGGATCCAATGTATGTTTATTATTCAATAAAATACTATTTATAATTTGAATTATACGTTCTAAGATGGATTTAGTGAAATGGTCTTACCATTCAATATTCATTTAGTCCAATTACCCAATTTTTTCAATCATTAATAATTAAAAAGTCCATTTAAAATAATCAAACATTTTATAGTTTAATTATAAATGATGAATGAGGATCTGAATGTAAAAATCTGAAAAATAGACAAATTATTCTAATAAAATATGTAATTTTATTATAAGATTCATTAAACCACATATTTTTATGTAATATAAAATTGAGTTATAATTATTATACTGTTTATTTATGTAAATTTAATCATTTATTACACAAAGGATATTCATCACAACTACTAAGGTCATTCAAAACATGAATAGAGTAATATAGACATATGAATCAAGTATCAAACACTATGGGGTTGTTTTAAAAAATAAGAAATTGTTTATTCTGAGGGATATCGGTTTAACTAACCTTACGAGGTGGTTCAGGATGAGTTCTTCAACCTCCAACCATGTATAAGGTTGTCATAGCAATCCTAAACATGGTCTGAAAAATTAATTTAATTTTTTTTCATAATTTAGGAGTAACCCATGTTATGTTCTTGAGTGTAGAACAATAAAAATTATTTACCAATTACATAACTATGATAAAAAAACCCCATATAGGTCATCTTTCGTGTGATTAGAATGGTCCAATAATATTATTCTGATCCTTTACATGATCCATAACATGAGAAATAACAATATTATGTTAAAACCCTAAAAATTTGTCATAAGAGAATATGTGGATTTTTTATTCCGTATAATAATGTTACATGAAAAAGGAAGAGATATGAGGAGAGAGATTACCGACACAATTCAAATTTTTAGAACATCGGATGAATCAGAACATGAATGTGGGAGATCCATGGTATCCTATAAGAGAAAAAAGGGGGAGATCGAGTGGCTTGGGCATAGAAAAAAGAGTAAGAAAGAGTAGGATAAAATAAAATAAAGCTAGAGGGGAAAAAATCATTTCAAATCTCAATAATTTTGTACATGGTTATTCTAAATGATTTGTCTAACCATGTGCTAATATTGTGGTTCTTAATATCCAAGATCTGTACCCTATATGGTTTCTCCATATGGATTGGGAAAACCATGTACCAACTGTGTGGTTCTACTAGTTAAGTGGCACTAGCCATGTGGAAAGTGATTTGGTTTGGTAAACGATGTATAGAACATGATCCCACCTCAATAAATTTACAACATAAATTCAACATGGTCTTTCACCCCAACATTCATGGTTTAACAAACCATGTGATACCCCTTACTTGGGTGCACATTTTCTCTTAGATCTCCCATTTTAGACAAACCATATGCCCTTAATTTTTATCATGGAAAGTGTGTTTTTGAATCTTGACACTCCTGAAACACTTCATAAAATCAACAGTACATCTCAAGCCTTAATCCTCATGCAAAAACAACACCTTTTAATGTTCAAACTCTTATATTTACATTCTAATGTTTAAATTAAAAGTTGTTCCATCCACTAATCTAAAAACAGAAATCCCCTTGAAATCAAAATATATAAAAAACATGATATATTATAATCTCCCCATGTTAGATGTTCTTGTACCTAATAGTCATTGGGGATAAGAAAATAAAACAATGCCTGACATACTGAGGTTGTGAAGTTTTGATAAAATGACCAAGGTGTGACTTGAAACTCCAAATTAAACCCCAATCGCTAAATATAGTATTTATTACCAAGAAGAAAAAAACACAAGACAATTCTTGTAAAAAAATTGGAACGTCTAGACAACACATAACTGGGTCCATCCAACCTGAGATATGATCACATTTTCCTCTCTTTTATCATTTTTCATATAAGAGTACCCACCATAGTTTATATATTTCTCATGGTCAATTTCATGTCATGGTAATTTTAACACCAGAAGTATCTCTTGAAACAAATCCTAGTAATTCTAATGAAACATAACACAATACTCATCTCCCATTATTCAATCACATGTCAGGAAACCATCTCTAATCCTCTATTTTACCAAAATGGTAAAATCACAATCCACTCTGATTTAACAGATTGAGCTGGATATTCCTTGAAAATCCATGAAAAAACCTCTAAACTGCCCCATATCATCTCCATGGAATGTAAAATTTGATTTATCACTGACAACATCCATATATTTTAGGGAAGAAGAAAAAAATTTGAAGTGCCTCTAGTCGACTATTTCAAAAACACATGGATCTTGTAGTTAAAGTGTCACCAAAACTAGGTTCCAAATACTTATCCTTAGGTGCACTATGATTGTTTCAACTATTTAACTAAATCCTATAACATGTACTAATGAGATATCCTAGGGAAAACATCTCCCAAATAAAAAAATTCATTATGTTGTAGCACCATCATTGACACTATCATGATCCAATATCAATGTATCATTATAATCTAACGCAATCTTAACACCCAGATATGGATTTATCCTAGTTCAATAATCAAACACGTAGCTATATTTATTGGGGATTCAATACATGAATTGATCCATTTATTTAAAAAAATGTGAGTTACAAAGAGACTATAACATGACCAATCTCAAGGTCTCATGACCCTTCTCAAATGACGGATCCCAATAGTGACCAACAACTCCCTCCCCACCTTAGGATAATATTTGTCACTAATTAAATGATATAAAATTTGATTACCTCAGTTAATTACATGTCTGTCATATATATGTGTATAACATGTCCATGAACATTCTCATCATGAGTGTTATCTTAAAAAAACTGTAACACATTCATGATTCCATTGAATCATTCCCCTAGATAATTATGTATTTGAATATGAATAAGTTTAACCACCCAAAAGGGGTCAGTAGCATACTACTCAACATATGGATTATATAACAACTCTCTTGGAGTCTCTTAATCAAACAATAAAATACATCTATATATGTATCTCATTGTAAGGCAACACTCTCTCAGGGTACTCAGGATGTTGTCAATATAAGAGGCATGATTTCCTCTAGAATCGTATTAAATTGATTTTTTTACATAAATAGAAATAAATCTATCATAATAGTATATGATCTTTTTAAAAAAAGATTCAAAATTAAATAATTACCCCATCCACCACATATCTAAATCATGCATGTCAAGGTTCAATCATTGGCCATTGTCTCACACCACCTAGTTTGTCTTTTGAATTAACCCATCTCATAGGGTGCTTCATTTAATTAAACCCAAAACTCTATACCACTCTACCCTAAAAAAATAATTCCTCAAATTTTTTTTTCTTTAGCTCGAACCTAGCCACTCACATATTTTTAGTTTAGAAAAATTTACCAACCACGACTGGTGTGATCTACTCATCTTGAAAGAAGGATGTATATCCCATAACACCCAATTCATGGCCGACTCATGCAGACCCAATTCATTCATAAATTGAATCAATAAGACCGTATATCATTGAATATTAGTATTTTAATATTTTAAGAGTTCCCTTATAACTCTTCTTCATAATTTTTCATCCCACGCATTTCATGATTTAATGAATTACATCATGCCTGAAGGATCCATATTCAAAAACTCAAGAGTCTACAGTGTAAATACTATTCAATTGGTCTAGGGACATGATTGGTACTACCCAATGAATCTTTTTTCAATACCCATTCACATGAATGATTCCTTCGTAATATAGAAATTTTGGTTCCAATAAAGTGAATCTTGACCACCATTTTTTGTCCTGTCTCAAATAGAATGTAAAACAATTCTGGTTCCCATTAAAGAAAATGTAAATCTAGAGGAAACCACTATTACAGGTTTCTCAATATAAAACAAAATTCATAAAATTGACTAGGGTATGCCTCAAAAATATGGGTTTCAAGGTATCATACCTTTACTTAGAGTCACTCAAAAAATGATACTAAGCATTATATTATATCCTTGATGTTTAAGAAATAATAGTAAAAAGGTAATTGAGAACTATGGGAAACATTCATGTTCCCCCTCAAGTAATTAAAAATCTAAACTCTATATGTTGGTTTATGATATAACGCCTCTAAATGTTCATTTTCATTAATTTCATCAATTCTCATTCATTATGATATTTTATGCCAATCATATTAGAGGGATTTTTAGTACCAGATTTCAAGACTAATTGGACTATATACTTTATTCATGTAATTCCGTAAAATGTTTGGTGAATATCTCATAATTTCTTCTTTTAAACAATAATTTAATATAACAATAAGGTTTTTACAACTTGGATATTAATATAATATGAAAATTTCTGATCTATAGATGAAAACACTCATTAGTTTGTAATTTACAATTTAATTAAATAACAACTCATAATAATAAATCTCAAAAGTTGATAACTGTTCTTTTATCAATTAAGGGTACTAGTCTAGTAATATTCCACCATATGTTCATATGTAACACCTTATAAGTGGTTTTGGAAACCTTAAATAATGATATCATGAACATAATCATAACTCCTTGTTGTTTAAGTACTAAGCACATAAGAATGAAAATATCAATTAAAAGGGTATCGCCAAGCCAATTTGGTTAGAATGTTTTGGGTATCCAATCCCAATATATTGAGTCAAAGATCTATACATTACAACTAGCATCCCATTCAAGTGAAAACCATAAAATTTTAAATATCAATACACACTAAGTGGTTATATCTCATAAGAAGAAATCCCCAAATGACGTGTTTGGATCCAATTTTGAATTTATAAATTTCATCATCTGAGTAATCATGTGAAAATTAGAGGGTGTATTATTTCCTAAAAGAAACCATTTTTATAACAATTTTAATTTAGAACATAGATTTAAGAATCATAGATCAAATAGATGAATCAAAATTCCCATGTTATAA
Organism: Viscum album; assembly: GCA_963277665.1. Taxonomy (NCBI): domain Eukaryota; kingdom Viridiplantae; phylum Streptophyta; class Magnoliopsida; order Santalales; family Viscaceae; genus Viscum; species Viscum album. Next base: position 1,348,608,464 of record OY728147.1, on the reverse strand, counting down.
ATGTCCTTAACATTATAATTTACAAATGGAATTAATGTATTTGTAATAAGCATTATTTTATATAGTAATTGAAATTAACAGTCCATATATGGTGGTTCAATTACATGGGTTTCCATTATCCAATTTATGATGTGCCATGCACTTTCTAAATTTTACCATTCATCCCCATTTAATTAAAAATAAATTAACACATTTTATTTTTGAATATAACAAGTCTATTTGAGATTTTTCAACTATACGGGTTATCATATCCAATTTATAGAGTCCCTATAAAAAATATAAATTGAAATATTCATGCCAATTTAACCACAACCATTAATGTTTATGTTCATAAAAATGTTTTTTGTGGCTCCAAAATTTCAAAATCTGTTGGTTAAATATATTTCAGCCATAAATCAATGTAGAAAAACACATTTTTGGTTGATGGAAAAACTTTATTTAGCTGACCATATATCAAAATTAAATACTAGGCATGCTAATAATCATGCAAGAGTGCTATAAAAATAATAATTCATTAAAAAACCTATAATGTAGTCTATAAGGAATTATATATGCATGGAATGTAAATCATTACATGTAGAAGATGATGCTTGTTGTAATATTTCCATTGCATACCGTTCCAAGGGTATAAATAAATCCAGAGGTTAATAAATAAATAACCAATAGAGGTAAAATAATTTCCTAAGGTGAAAAAAATATAAAATAATATAGAACTACAACATTATCCTAAAAAATTGACCTTTTCCTCATGTGTAGTTTGGCATGACCCAAACACAATCTTATTACCATGTCTATACTCATTCTAGTCTCATTTCTACCATCCCAAAAACCATAATACCAATGGAATAGAAATATATATAATATAATTTGTATCATGTTAACTCTAAAGCCACTAAAACAGTTCCCCAAACCAGTTTATAGTTATGCCTCAAGAACCCCTCCCCATACTCCAAGGGATTTCAACTATAAGTGAGTTTCTATGATGGTATGGTGGGGATAAAATACCCTCCGGATTAGCATCACAAGAAAAAATAATCATAATAAATGAAAAAAATGAAGAAGATAATAAATAACTATACGATTAATATAATGATAAACTGATCAAAGACAAGTATTAAAATGTGAATGGCCATTTTATGGTATAAATACAGGGATAAAATTTTATAGAAATACATACACTATACTATTAAATAAATATAAATAAAATTCAGAAGGTATCTCCAATGGAATTGTGAGCCCTAGATCACTCCCCTTCTCACATACTCAATTGTAGACTAGAAGTTTAATAACAAGAAATCACAATACATGGTTCAAAACATGCAACCGGATGGCGTCTGGTTGGGTATAAGATAGTAACCAAAAATGGATGTGTAGTTTACTCACTAGTCCACCACTAACTAAACCAAATAAAAAATCTAATATTTATATATAAAATAAATAAGTGTGAAATTATATATAAATGAAGTATTAAATGATAAATAAAAACATATCATACTCATGTTTCTCAAAGATGTCAAGATAACCATACCTACATTGTTCTAAGATGAAATGCCTCTTCACACATACCATATTTTATATATATGAATACATAAGATGATATTATGAAGATATATGAATGAACTAGAATGGATTTGAGTTTTAGTGCCAATAATACAAATGAGAGGTTAACATATTTATAATGGGATGGCATTCCTTTGGTTAAAAACCCATTGATTACAATATAAGGGATGTCATACCTAGGGTTCCATTCCTTGAGTCCTAATGTAAGGGACACCATTCAAAGGGATCTCATCCCATGAATCATTATATAAGAGAATCCATGAATATAGACTCCATGAAATGAATAATTATATAAGTGATTCCACCCCCAAGGACACAATTACAATTAATTATAATATAAAAGATTCCATTCCCGTTAATGGTTCAGTAAAACACTTTTTATCATTTTTATTTTACATTTCATGAAGTGGTATGTGATATGGATTTATCATTCCCTCTTCATTTAGTACAATTCCCCAATTTTATTCCTTTTGTATTAATTAAATGGTCCATGTACAAGAACATATTAATTTAAAATTCAATAAAAATGGTAAATGTCGACATATACATAAACATTACAAATCTCTCCCAAGTATTCTCATTAAATAAACCATTATTATTGGACACTATAATGCACCGAAAGGATTATTTATTTTAAAATATTATTTTGTTCATCATATCATTTATTGAATTAAATTTTATCACTTCTTCCATGATGGATAGTCATCACACCTAAAATGGTTATTCAAATCATGGATAGAGTAGTATAGACATGTGCATAAAATAGCGCACTCTAAGGGGTGGTTTAGAAAACTAGTTAATAAGTTATCCTGATAGAAGGTTTTCGATGATATCATTGTGGGGGATTGGGTTGGTTTCATAAACATAGAACAATGTACAATGGTGTTATATCATGTAATGACATGTGCTATTTAGATGATATTTGTTTTTTGAAACAATTTGTGTTATATTATATAATATTATACCCATATGAAATTTAGAGGATCCAAAACACAAATCATAATTATATATATCTTCTAATTATCCATCTATAAAAAAAATTAAAATAAAAAATACTACAACCGGACAATAAATATAAAATAACTATGCTAAAGAGTGAAAATATGGATTGCCCCAATCGGTTGGAATCATTTCCTTCATGGGAAAAACTATAGAAATGAAACAAAATATTAGTAAAACATTAAAAATAATCTAAAATGAAGATATATAACATTGGGATAGATTTTATATAATATTTAATAATAAAATTATGTTGAATTTATAAGGTGTAATGGGATATGTGACCACTAAATGACTATTGTTCATATATGATCATTGTTCAATATAAACATGGTTAGTTATACAACTGTGAACTATACCCAATGGTTATAAATTTAATGTTATAAATATAGTTTATATGGATTAATGAAAATGTATAATTGATGTAGAAAGGATAATCGATGGCCTTAACCAGTAGTGTCAATGTAATTGAAGCCCATTTGTCAGAAGATGGGAGGGTGGTAGAATCATTGGGGTTCACCCTTGACTCATATTAACTTGATATGTAACATTTAAAGCAAGAAAAATTTCTCATATTTTAAAAGTTCAAGTTATTGTAGATTACCAGTTTCTCAATGTTATCTAATATATCCACATGGAACTACCACCATTACACAACTTACCCTTAGGGTGTACATGGGTTTAATAAGGGGTTAGTGTGAAGGCCTTAGGTATTTAAATTGTGTTTTCTATTTATAAATTAAAATTTTACTCCATAAATTCTATTTTATGAATACTTTTACTTAATGAATTATATGTTTAATTGAGTAAAATTTGATAAATTTATTTGTGGACACAAATAAATCCTAACTGTATTTTTTTAGAAAAATATATTCATTTTTATAATAAACAAATGTATTCTAAATAATATTTTTTTGTGAAATAGACTTCTAAAACAATATTTTTAAAATATAATTTATTAAATAATTTTATAATTTCCAAGAAATTATTTATATATCTGTAAAATTTGATGGAACCTTTAAAAAAATATTTTTCAATAAATTATTAATATTTATTTAAAATTTAATATTATCATATTTATAGAATTATTCTGAAAAATTAAACATTTTATTTTAAATCATCACATCAATGTTATCCTATGGAGATCTTATTAGAGATTTCTAAAATACATTAAGTTTTCATGAACAGTAAAAAAATGGCTTTTGGGATTCTAGTATGTTTTATGTATTCATATTTATGACATATTAGTTTAATAATTAACTAACCACATTCCCTCACTTAAAATATGCTATATTATTAATACAAAGTGTTTTAATGGATTTTAATTAATTTTCAAGCCTAAAATTGACATTCAAAAATATAATATGGAAAATTCGACTTTTAAAACATTACTATGTGAGAAATTTAGGTTTTCATGCCAAAGAACAATTACAAAAGATATTTTGTTTAGGTGAATTAAAATTTGAAAAAATTGGACTCAAATTTCTAATACTTGGAGAAAAAACATTTTGTAAGGAAATATTTTTTCATTTTCCACAAACAAGATTTCAGAGATGTATATTTAAAAATTACTAAATAATTCATACAATTTTTCTCAAAATGACCACCCATTTCACTATTATACTTCACTCCCAAAAGAGCATCAACAATTTTGAACTCAATTTTCTTCCCTAAGAGTCCCCAAAACGTATTCACTTTCCCACAAGGTACCAATATTAAAAATTTAGGAGTAACTCTTCAACGTAAGGGAAATCATTACTTATAATTTCCATTTATGTTCCCTTTTATTTTATGTATTCTAGTTCCCAAAATAATTCATTTTTTTCTCTTTATTTTATTATAGTATTGAACTAGTTGTCCTTTATCAATAGGACAACCTTTTATTCTTTTATTTTCCCTTTCATTAATCTATGTTTTATAGATGTCATTCTGCCAAATTTATTTCTCTCAAATACTTGAGAAATTATCATTTTATTTTTGAATATCCAAAACGTCTTCCAAATCCTTTGGAGTTCACTTATATTTATAATAATTTATTGATTTGGGTATTTATGTATATTTAACCCATATTACTCTTTCAAGGGTTAATAATTATGTAATGATCATTCCATTAAGAACTTTTCTAGACCATTATTCTGATAAAAACTCATTATTTATTTTCAAAAAGTTATTTTTGATGTTATTTATTATGATACATGTGGATCACATGAAATTAAGACATATAAATGGTTCACCCTGATATCACTCTAGTGAATTGGGTAAATAATTAATTCTCTAGAGGTGAAATGTTTTAGGATACCTTGGTGAATAACCGTAGTAATTTTCATTTAAGAATACTTGGTAAGAAACCATTGAGATATTCTTATAAATTCCACATTTTTATGTTGTAGAAACATTTCCATGTTCTTTTTCTATTTTTTGTACTATGCCTTGTTTTTTTTCATCATGTTATATTTTTATTCCTCATATTCTTACTATTATTCATTTTAATAACATGATAAATGTATACCTTACGTGTTCCCATACTAGGCTCATTCCTACTCATTTAATTTGATGTATGCCTACAGTATATGACATATAGTACAAGAAACATAGGTTGGAACCATAAAAAAGCCTTTAAGGTGGATTAGAAGAATATTTTTAATTTTTTAATGCATTTTGTTCAGGATTTCCAAGAAACTAATCATTAAAAGATATTATATTTGTTTTTATGTAATGAAAAGATTATGTAATAAAATGGAAGGATTCCAAAATTGGTTTCATATGCATATTAAGTTATTTTTGGAAATTAGGAGTTGAAAACTTTTGGAATATCCCAAGGGACAAGCCTAACTATAGTAAAACATTTTTTTATTGTGGTGATCATTAAGTAAGTGGTATCTAATAAAATATTACTTTTTCTGGATAATACATGTTTATGTTTCTATGGAAGAGATGTTACTAGGGGTAACACATGACAACACAACACTTATATTGAATCAAATAAGAACTGGTGTATGAAACAACTATGAATTATATATAAATAAATATTTTTTTTATTATAAGATATTAATAACATATTAAAGGATGAGGTTTTAATAGATAAACACCCATTATAATTATAAGATCCCAAAATGTAAAATATATCTCATAAAGGTTCACTTTTCTAAAAAATGGTGATAAATATGAGGAACTGTGTAAATGATGAGTGCGACGAATGATTCACTAACATTCATCTTATGGATGTAGGAATAGAGAACTACGTAAGGATAATGAATCAACTATGTCAAGTTTTTAATAATATCTGGAATCAAGTTGAATGACACGATTTTTATAAAATGGAATAAATTGTCAATGAGTCTTTTATGGGCCAATTCCCATCTTATTTTTGTGGATATACAAACCAATTTATTGCCTAAAAATGTATTACCTCTATAGAAAAGATCTTTCATGTACACCAATATTTATAGAAGGATATAATCAACATATAAGTATACCTCCTAGAAGAAGAAGTTGATCAAATGTGAAAAATGATTAAATCCATGAATCCAAGAAGATAGATTGAGGATATGGTGTTGTAAGAGTTTAAGGGAATCTTTTTAAAAATATATTTTCCTCATTTGATGAAAACAATAAAGGAGAAGTTATTCTAGGAGTTAAAGAATAAAGAAAGTGAATTAGTAGGAGGCTATGTAATTAACATTACAAGACCTGCTCAATACACCTATAACATTTTTATGGATCCTAATGGAAAGGCTGATATATTCTTTAATGGATTGAGACCCCATCTTTAGATGTATTTAGAAAATAAAGACTATTAAAGCAATAATTATATAGTGTAGAGATCTAATGAAGTTGAATAGGATTTTCTAGAGATTAAGTGGTCATATATGATAAATGAAAAGAATAAATCAATGGATCCAAACTCAAGGAATAAATTTTATCATGGAATAGGTAGAAATAATGTGAAATTTACCTCATGCAATAAATATAGAAATAATCATTCAGGGAACAACATATATAAAAACCGTATTCATTATTTAACATTAATACATGTTTTATTACATAAAATTACACATAATACAACCCAAAATATGTACAAGTATATTGTCTAATGGAATTAAGTACATTACATAACATCTTATAAAATGGGAAAAAAATATTATTGAAAACTTTCTTGAAATGATTATAATATTCTAATGAACATAAAAACATAATCCTTTTTGGGATTATATAGTGAAAAACATAACAATGGGTGAGATATAATTCTTAGGAAGCGAATAAACAAGGAATAACATGATAAATATGATATAGGATAGAAAATATGAATATCAATAGGGCATAAATAGAGTATGAATCAAAAACATGGACAATGAGACATGATATATATGGTAATCAAAAAAGAAAATATGGAAAATATGGAAAATACATAAAACATTACATTATAAACATAGGTAAATGATAAACATGACAAGACCTCATGGGGGAAAACTCATTAATGGATAAGGATCACTCATTATCCCAATATGGTATATCATGATACTAAACATTACCCAATGCATTAGAGCATAATCTAGGGGCACCCATCATATTTATTTCATTCTCATGCTTATGTGTGCCACATTGGTCATACAACAAGGGTTCATTCATCATTATCATTTATTCCAAAATTAAAAAATGTGGCATACATATAATTGATTCCCCAATAAATAAGTATATGTGAATAAAGGATAATTCCCTTAATTGAAAAATTGGTATAGTATTCACTATATAATTTTATGGAATGGGGAATTTGGGTATCATTTCATTAATATAACAACATTATATGAAAATTCATAAAATTTATTAATGAAATTAAAGGGGGTATCTCATAATGTTAAAAAAATTCAATAATATCGACATAGAACGACATGTCCCAGTATTATTAAATGGAAATATAATTCAAAAGTTCATAAATAAACTTTAATAATGAAGAGAATGTGAAGATCCCTTTTGGAATTTGGCATAGTAATGACATATGTAAGGGTACCAAATATGGAAGGATAAATGATACATCATTTAAAAAATCATAAAATTGAAACTAATTTAATGAATATAAATTAATGAAAATATATCCATTTGAAATTACATGAACAAGTTTCAAATAAGTTGCTTGAATTTAAAAGAAGGAGAGGAAGGTCCCGTATGAAATTTTGGTATAGTAATGGGAGTATATAACGATTCATAGGAGTGATAAATGAGATTGAAATGGGGTAATATCATATATACACAAATTAAAGGTAATGGGAATATGTAAGAATATATACCAACATATGAAAATTGAAATAAAAAGACATAACATAAAAAGAGTGCAAGATAACAGAGGATAGAGGAACATCCCTTAATTGAATGTGTGATTCCAAAGGCTCCTATTTAAATTATTGAGAGATTTGGAGAACCTTGGGATAACAATATAGATTTTAGAAAAGAATATGTATGTTCTAAAAGGAGTTTTAGTGATGAGAAATGGGATATTTTGTGGTTTTATATAGGAAAAGGGAGGGACTTGTTTATAATTTACGTTACGGACTCTACATAATAAATTATTCAAAACCACAAATCATGCAATTGTTCTTCCCATGGGTTCTTCCAAATGGGAACGAGTTATATTATTTTTCCAGTAAAATGGTTTAACTTACAAAAAAATTAACCTTGGTGATGTAGAGGTGAGTCATAGTCTTAAAAAATTGATAGTAAAACCTTAAAATATATGATATGTTTTGAAGGATTCACAAAAGCATTACAAAATAAATCAAATATATATAAAATAACATTATATTTAATTGAAAACATATATTTTTTCTTTTATCCCATTTATATTAATTATTACAACACATTTGAGTCCATATGATGTCATAAATCAAAATGTATATTTTTACGAACTTTAATTTTTACCCTAAATTTGACTGTCTCAAGAAATATTGAAAAATTCACTATTGGATAATTGCAAAAGTCTGAATCAAAAATTAATATTCATTTTATCAATTTTATTTTTTAAATATTTTAATTTGTTCTTTAAAACAAATTACCACCATTTATTGAATATCACTGCTTTTTGACAATTTTTGTATTTAAACCCTAAAAAAATTACATTTGACATCGTAAAAAATTATATGATCATTTATATTTGATAACATTTATTTAACAGTAACATTTTACTAAAATATTATTTATCTCAAAAAAAAATTAATTTATAAATTCATTAATTGAAATTGATTATTTAACAAAAATAAAACTTGTTCTCTATTGTATCAAAATAAAAATCATTTTAAATGTAACAATAATAAGATAAAAAAATATATTCATTATTTTGTACTAAATAATGTATATACTCATGTTTCTAGGTATCTGAATCATATCCCTTTAATACACAAAGAAAATTCCATTTGAGTAAGGGGTTTGATGGTGGGTCTTTCATGTGGTGGTTTAGTAAACATCGTTTGGGTCGTGACATTGATGTTCTTGAAATTTCCCGTAAATGGTTTCACTCATACTTAAATTCGTGGATATTCAATTTGGTTCAATGAAGGGAAATAACCAGAAATATGATTTCCCTTGGAATCTCTAAGAAATTGGATTCATAGGGAATGATCCTACTAATTGGGGCCATCACAACATTTTATTGTGACAATCATATTTTTTGGGCCCCTATATTTTTATTAACCACATGGTAACTATTCAATGGATATATTTTCACTAGTAATGATACCTAATAGTCATTTTAATCCAATATGATATAACTAAAATAATAATTTCCTGTTTTTATATATCCACATTACATGATGAGACATTTAAATAAATAAAAAGAGAAATTTTATTTATAAAATATCAGGTTAATAAAATATGATTAGGAGTGGAAAGTGATAAAACCTCAAAATATATTTCCTGATAGTTGGGAAGTGTCCTACTGAGGTGGAGCCTCAACTTCTCAACACTAATGACAAATAGAAGATGGTACAGTCCCTAACTGAATTCTAGTTCCTCATGTGTGTGTATCTTTGGAACATTTCCAATCCATGTCCAAATCTAAAGACAATAGGGTGAAACCATCATCAGCCACATCATAAGACAGGGGAGGAAGGATATCCATTTTATTTCACTTGGTTGAAGTAGAGGCTCCATATAATGTGGTGGAAGATACACTCATTGTTCTCTCAAATATAGAAATTACATTGTTGGATTCTGGTTCTACACATTCCTGTATTTCATCCATGTTTTCATGGAATATATTATGAATCCCTGGGCTATTGGATGTATTTTTTCTAATCATGACTCATTGATGTATTATTCTTGAATCAATAATGTATATAAACTCTAGTATATCCTTTGATGAGTACAATGTCTTCAAAAATATAGTTATTATTCCTATGGTTGAATTTGACACTATACTATGTAATCAATGGATCTTAAAGTATAATCATATGATCAACCATATAATATTTTAAATTTCAGTAGTACTGAATAAAAACCCTATAGTTATTATCAATGGAAATATTTTTCAAACTAATATTTTAATCGATGCACATTTCATAGACTAATTTATAGAGATGATCGGTGAATAGGGATAAGGAGATGAAAGGATAATGATAGAAAACATCCCCATCATTCTGGAATACATAGATGTATTTACAGAAAAGTTACTTATTTTTTCATAGAAATAGAGTTACAGTTTTCTATTGAACTCATATATATGACTACGATGATATTGAAGACCCCATATAGAGTGGGAAATTTGGAGTTAGAGTAAATTTTAAAAAAACATCAAGATCATTTGGACGTGGGAGTTATCCAACCAAGTGTTTCTCATTGGGGAGTCAATCCTCTCTTCATAATGAAGATTGATAGATCAATGTTGGTATAAATTGATTATAGAGAAAATAATGGGATCAAAATGAAGAAAAATTACCCTCCCCCAAGGATTTATTATTTATTTTAAAAGCTTCATGGGGATAAGTTCATCACTAAGATTGATCTGATGAGGATATCATCAATTTAGGGTAAAGAATGATAATATTCTGAAGACATCATTCTAAAAAATATATGGTTCTTATGAGTTTATTATTATTCCCTTTGGATTAACTAAAGGTCCTACTATATTTATGTATATGATTAATAGAGTCATCAAGGACTACCTTGATTAATACATGATTTTTTATTAGAGATATTCTGCAATATTCCAAATATTAAGAGGAGAAAGAGGATAAAATAATGGTTATTTTGAAAACATTAAGGAAGTAGAAAACATTAGAAAAATTCATCATCTATAAATTCTAGTTTAAACATGTTGCATTCTTTGGTGATGTTATACAAGTGAAAGTATCTCGGTTTACCCTACCAAGACTAAGGTCGTAGAGGATTATAATCACCCTACAAAATTAAATAATATTCATAGTTTCCTTGGATTATTAATATATTATAGGTTGTCTGTGAAAAAATTCTCAAATTTATATTCCACTAAACAATTTAACATAAAAATAGATGTGTTAATATAGAAAATGGAGTGTGTGGAAATATTTCATTAATTAGGAAAGAGATTAGTTAATATACCTATGATAAAGCTACCCTTTTTTAGAGAGATATTATTTATTTATAGTGATTCATCTTCAATTTTTCATGGGTACATCATCAAGAAAAATTTCAAAGTGATCACTTACTCATCTTGATATTTGAATATTCATGAGTAAAATTATATTTTTCATGACCAGGAGTTAGATGTAATTATATTCTCTATGAATATAAGGAGACACTATATTTATTTTAATAATTGTGATATAAATTCAGACCATAAATGTTTTATGTATATATTCACACAAAAGGAATGTAAGATGATATAGAGGATATGGTTGGAACATCATAAAGGCTATGACTGTTCAATTCATTATCTCTGAGGAATGGAAAACAAGTTCACTAATACATTATGTAGGAAATACCTTTTTTTGAAGAAAATGACGAGAATTTGAAAAGATCCATTAATTAAAGATTTATTGGGGTTGGACATGGGAATCATGAGATATGGGATGTCATCAATCAAATTCCAAATGATTTCTCAGCCATTATTTCAATAGAAGATCAATAGAGTCAAAGAGAAGGTACATTGATACCAAAGATGATAGAGTCTTTGAATAATGAGATGTTTATTGAGTTCAATATTGATCAAAAATGTGTACTCATGTTTCATAAAAGGCCATGTTCCTCATCTATACTGGAGATAGAGAAGGATCTTATGGATAAATATCATAGATCTAAATTCTCTATACACCCTAGATGCACTAAAATGTATTTGGACCTTTATGATCATTATTACCTTCTAGAAATTAAGTATATATCATTGGTTTATAACCATTCATATAGGCCAGGAAACCCTAGCTATATGTAATATCCATGGTTTGGAGAACCATGGATCCTATTGGTGTGGAAATAGAACAATAGTCATAACCATGGTTTCAAACAATGGTATATACTAATATCCATGGTTTCCACTATAGTAGTACACATATAGCCACAGTTTCTAATAGTGGTTATAGGAAATTTTTCTTTATTATATATCCATGGTTGGAAACTATTGTAATAAGACTCTATCCATGGGTCCTAATAGTTTCTTTATATAATAAATCTATATTATATATACATGGTTGGAAACCATGGACATATCAATATAAACATGGTCTTAAACTAAATAAGTACACCTATATCCATATTTTCCAACCATGGACGCAAGTTTAAAATAAAATAAAACAAATCCATTTGCACTCCTACCAAGATAGCAACACAATGTAATAAAAATAAGCAACAACAAACAAACATGCCATCAGCCAGCAACACCCCTACCCTACGAGTGGAACTCCAAACACATCCGACTACACTCAATCATACACCATTAAAATAGAATAAAAAACAAGAATAAAATATAAATATAATAACAAGTTCTCAATATAAAATTTTGAAACACTTAAATTTTATTGATAGGTGATATTAGATTTTTTCGATGAAAGTTTTCAATCATAGAATTACCTTTTCATCTTCACTTCTTTGCTTTCCAACCATATAAGTATAAAGAGGTTGAACAAATTATAGATTTCTTATTTCATTCCATTGTTCAACCAATACCGTGTTACAGATACACTATATAACATATAATGAATTGAAAATTTTGGAGCCATCCAGGGCCTTCAATGTTAAACAAGTACCCCAAACAATGCTAAAAAAAATTGATAAAAGTCCTAATACCTAGAAATAACAAAATAAATGATAAAAACTATGATAATATATTATGGAAACTTTCTAATAACACATTATTTATACTCTCACTTTCTATTTTCAATTCATGTTCATAATTTGGATTATATAATAACTAATAAAAACTATTCCTGATATGAAATCACTTCCCTCAAAATGACAACAATTTATTATAATAGTGTATGCTATAAGTATCACCATGAATTCCTATATAAAATTCATAACATCAATGAAAATTTTGAAATAAAATCAAGACCTATTTTAAGAGATGCACCTCCACCATTAGAATATTCTTCAATTAAATAATCACATTGAACTCTTAAGGAGTTCTCGTTGATATAGATTCCCTGAATATTCAAATTAATTGAATATCAGTTTCAGTTAATTATTACTATAATTACATGTATATTTCAAAACCTTCCATATCACTAATTAAATAAAGTGAATCTAGAGGTAGAATAAAAAAATTATAAAATTTTTTTCCTTCAACCAAAAAACATTATCCACTTAAATTTCAAGTATAAGTACAAATCATCAACAAGATATATTTTTTCCATGAATAAAATTATGAACACCCTTCACCCTAAACCCTACACCCTGAACCTTGCACCATATACCCTACACCTTACACCCTACACCCTGAACCCAACACATAACACCCTACACCCTTCACTTCACATGGAACCATATTGAAACTCATAATGAAATGGTTTATGTCGTGTTATCCTTTTATTGCTTCATTTTTTATTTCATGTGGTGGACTTTAATGGTCATTATCAATCCAAAAAGTCAATAAATGAGTTTGGTCTCCAATATTGATATATTCATGAAGGAATTTAACTAAACATATTGTGGTGGTTATTATTTAGAGGTACTATGAATGATCCATTTTTTAGTAACTAAAATTTAAATAAATATAGTAATAAATTTAGCGGCCAAAAAACATTCAAAATTAAACTAGGAACTAAATTTTATAAAATAATTGAATAAATGAATAATTTAGAAGGAACATGAACACTTGAATTAAATTAATTATCCAAATAAGAGAATAATATAATGTAATGATATAGAAACATAAAATTATAATGAAATTTCAAAAAACAATATTTAAACTCTTAATAAATATATAATAAATAATGAAAAAATGATTCATATCACAGGAAAATATTTTCTTCTGACCCAAAGTAGTTGGAGGATCAATAGATGATATTTTAGTATCATGTTTTTATGAAAACCAAATTATATCTAAATGGAAAAATATAGATATTCTATAGACAATGTCAAATTCATTCAAAACATTTGTAACACAGGTTCATATATTTATAACTCCATTGAACATAGTAAATCAAAAGGAAAAGTATTACACATGGAAATAATTAAGGATTATATAATGAAAACCTCTCAAGAAAATTAAATGATGAAAGCTTAATTATCAGATAACTAACATTATTTTCTTTTCATAAATTCTTCTCTATACTTTTGGAAAATTATTATATTCTCTATGATATTAGAATTTACAATTCGAACATCTATTTTAAAATATTTGTAATACTATTAATGAACTGTGGGGGGAATTTTGTTATTTTTTGTATTTATTTGATGTTGAATAGGTACTACACAATTGGGTGTTATTATGTTATATTCTTTATTTAAAATTATTTTTAAATACTATGGAATTCGATTCGGAACAACCTTAAACTTATTTAAGTTGTTACATCTATTCTAATGTAATACTACATGTGTTTGATACATTTTTTAAACATTATATGTTGTAAAGATGTATTTAAATTCATATTATTATCTAAAAATTTAAATACATTTAAATATACAACAAAATATTTAAATAAAAAATAAAAATATCTCTTAATTATAGATGTAATTATCTATTATCAGACCAAAAAAACATTTTCCTCTCTCGAACCTCTATTTGTGAGAATTAGTTGTACCATATTTTGTGGAGTCATTGAGATTCTAGTTTTCACTCAAAAGTATTTAGATGTACTTCAAAATAAATATATCATTGGTATATGGTTCAAGTGATTCTATTTTGATCTATAATATAAGATATTATAGTTTATCATGGTATTGAATGAAAATTCACAGAAGGACTACAATTTTTAAGAAACGATTCTATAAGTGAAAAACCAAAAAACTACCAGTTAAATAAAAATGATATGTTTATTGGAAATTAATAAAATGGGGATCTGGAAGAAGTTATATAAGTTAATGAAACAACAATGTTTTTAAAAGGTTTTTACAAGATTGAATAACAATAGAGAGAGGTTTAGGATGGGATATGGAGTAGTGAAATATAAATTTAATTTAGTTAGTGAGATAGTGGTATGTCAAAACAATGAAAATTATTTACACAATGGAACCCAGTAAAAAGAGTGAAATTTATTGCATTTTAGTTCTCATAACCTTTTTACCAACCGGTTATACTTTATGAATGGTTTTTTAATTTTAGGGTATATTTTATTGTGTATATAAATCATGTAGTACTATTACATGGTGAATGATCTTACTAAACTGATTTTTAATTATTTGATAGATGGATTTACTATTAGTGTTTAAACATTATATATATTTAGTAATTGGATTCCTTCGAACTGAATGTTGAAATATAATTTTCATAACATCCTCATATAATCATGTTCGAGGAGAGGTAACAAAGATCTGATGTGTTTCATCAACATATTAGACCAGTAATAGAAGATACATTGAGTGATAAATTTTAAGAGTTAAAATAGTTGATGTTACATATATTTGAAGGGTATATATATAATTGGGATACCAAGAAGTTTCTTAGTGTGGTATATATCTACTTTTAGTATAATTGGATAGTGGTAAAACATTAAATACCATTGGTGAATCTTTAATTACATGGAGTTGTTATGAAATGGTAAATACTTTATCTTGGAGATTGATATATGTCTAAGCGGACATGGAAACAATTCTGAGGATATTTTATGAGATATTTTATTCTATAAAAACATTTATTATAATAAAAAATGATCTCTTAATTACTATATATGGAAGCTCTAACATGTTGGAATTTGGGGTTTAGTTCATGAAATTGCTATGATATGGGTCCCCTATTGCATTATTCTAAAGAGGTTATCTCTTTTTTATTTCAATAAAGGGGGGTTGAACCTCAACTTTCTCAAAACAATATCTGAGGGAAAAACATTTTTGAAATGGAATTATTCCCTATAATTTGACTTTTGATTATTACTCTTACATTAGATGGTTTCTTAGAAGTGATTATGAAATAAGTAATGATATATATGGCCATGTCTCATGAAAATGTGGCTATATGGGAGAATTATTAGAGTGGTCTATTGAGTGGTGGTAAGGATAGGAGTTCTCATTTAATGATAAATTTCAATTTATGATGTTCACAGAGGAACAAAAAACCATATCTATCATAAAATATTTTTGGTGATATTGTCTTTGATTATAGAATAATCTAGTAGAAATGAATTAAAATTAATTTACCTTTACACACACTAATTAATGCTTCAATGTATATAGGGTGCCAGATGACAAGACATGAAAGTGGGATAGTCTTCCCTACTGTGACCTAAAATATCACATCATAGTCATTTCCAATTCTTTTCGTGGACCACTATAACCTAAAAAATTCAATTTTTCTCCAAAAAAATGTATTCCTTACAACCTAAAAACTTAGTGGGATGGGATTCCAGAAAATAGATCAAACCTGTGGATTTGAATCAGAATTTCAAAAATTCAATGGTCATCGATCAAGATGTTTATAAATTATAAGGGGTGGTATTATGATATGAACATTGATTAGAATATTCTTGAAAAGTTACAAGGACATATCACCTATAGAATCATCATTCAAAAGGAAGAAACACAAACTATATTCCTTCAGTGCATTGAATGTTCCGAAACAAACAAATAAATGATATCACTAAGAAAATTAATATATCTAAATTAAAAATGACATGGGTATAATTGTTGTACCATAATGAATATAATTGAATGAGTTCAAGTTAATTAAATAAGATTTTCCCATTAGATAATATAAACCTGTATATAGAAGTTCATGATGATATAAATTAATAGTCACTCGAATATTTACAACTTTTTTTCTTTATTTTTTTAATGTGAACTATTTCTTAGTCTCATATTGATCCAGACGTTCATGTTTTAAATATTTAATGTCATCATATCTTTCTGAAATACAATCCTTTTAAAAGAAATTAGATCCCTCTGAAAATAATCTATTTAATATTTTGTGAGGCAGCGTAAAATATAGAATACTGACTTTATTTAAAGAAATCATCAATGTGTTTATGGATATATTTTAAAATTGGAATGGTTAGTTAGGTTTATTCATAAATTATAGATAGTTTCATGGAAGAAAATTGTAAGAAAATATGGAAATGATACATGTATGAAAAATTTGAAAGAATAAAAGAAAGGATACGTTAAATAGTTTAAGGATAGAAAAATGATATAATACATTAAAAAAATTGGGAAATCATTGAGTTTGTAAAACATAAAAACCATTACAATTATATAATTCTGGATCATATACAAAAGAGAAATTAAAATAAATAAGACCATGAAAATTGAGAATCAGATGAAAATTTGATTTTTCATTATAGAGAAAAATTGATTGCATAAGTTCAATTGGATAACAATTTTCACATAGAAACTTAATAGAGTAAATATTTTATCATCTAAATAAAGATTGTCTCCAATACCATACTGAACATAAAACTGATTTTTGAGATTCCAAATGACCAAGTTCAAAAAATTGAAATTGTATTAATATTTTTATGTTTGAGTTTTTTGTGTTAAGGGAATTAAATTCATATAATATTATAAAATATGAAATATATCTAGTTTTTAATTAATATGACATATTCAAAAAACTAAAAAACAATAGATGTTGACAAAAAAATGATATAAATCATTCATACCCTAGACACAATAGACATAGATAATTATAATATTAATTAACCAAGGCATATATAAGAAGTATAAATCTGATGGAATTTTTTTCATTTATATTAATATAGTTTAAATTAAAATTTATATAAAAAAAATACATTTAAATGGTGAAATCTAATATATCAATAGGCATTTAGAAATTACAATAGTATAACTGGGTTTGTAGCCAATAATGGGTTCTTACATTACTGCTTGTTCACGTCACCAAATATGATAAAAAGTTTGGAACATATTATTGGAAACTACAATCTATACGAAATTATAGATAGTGAAATGGAAATTATTAAATTTATGTAGCAATTGGAAACTGCATGACGTAATTAGTTACCTCTAAACATATACTATTCTCATGTAATGTTTTCTTCTATTATGATATATAACAAATGAGTCGAATATGAATTCTTAATTGATGTTGATGTCATACTAATAAATTAGGAGCACGATCGATGGGATGAAGAGAAATTAATTATAGTGAATAATAAGATATATTAACCATTATTATATATACAATGTATAAGTATGTAGTTTTCATCATAAAAATTAATATGAAGAACATGAAAAATTAGTTAAAGAACTGGATTACATCGAATATATACATTGTACATAATAAATAACCCTGGATTTGGTCTTATCTATAGATTGAATGTTAGGACTGAAAATTGTGTTTTTCTTATTCAATCTTGTAGTGAAAATTATAGAATCTGTAACAATTTTTTTGAAAAATATGTAATTATTTAAACAAGAGCGTTTTTTATATGTGTTAATAAATGAAACATCGATATTGGTGATATCTTACAACTTCATGGTTTCTCACGAACCAGTTGTGTTACTAAAATTGTGACTATGTGATTTTTCATTTAATATAGAGCTCACTTGTATAATGAAATCATCTTTAAGTTTGAGATTATTTTGAGACTCAATAGTGGTATTTTTAAATTAAAAATTCATAGTGAATAAATGTTATGATACATATATCAATAAGGAAGTTATATATTCCAAATAACCATTTATTCTCTAGAACAATTTGTATATTGTTCTATATCCTTACCCAAAGTAGAATTTTATTGTATTGATGTAATTGGATAATTATTTCTTCACAAATACTTAATCAGGTGTAAATGGAATATAAAGGAAAAATGGATTTTCAATATAATACCTACTGAATTGAATTTTTTAAATTTTGCAGATTGTTTAAGTCAGAATTTACATAAATAAAATTTGGTATTAGAAAACAAAAGTAGTAAAATTGTAAAAAAATTAAAAAACCATAAAACCATAAGATGTTAAAAACTCAAAATGAATCAGGTTCGAAGAATATAGTGTTGTTGAATATACTGGATGTAATTTGAAAAATTTAAATTATCTAAAATAATTTACATGTTAGGTTTTAAATATTGATGATAACATATATTTACGGGCCTTGTATGGTTCCACCTCACCCCTTGAAAGGTGGATTATCAAAATCAATAAAAAATGATGGCCTTTAGGCCATTGGCGGAGGATAACATATATTTAAAATATATCATTCAAAATATAAAAAATTAAACAAAATATAAAGATTTAATATATAAATGGTATGATATATAATGATTATAAAATTATGAAAATTTTAATTGATAATAGAAATTTTTAGACAATAATTCATTGAAAATGGTGTCATTTTTGTGAATATCAATGATATCCATACCCATTAAATCTAAAAAAAATAATTGTTAATCTATTTTAATCCTTGGAAACTTAATGGATTGAAATTTATAAATTGTATAGCTAATTTAATCATGTATCATGTTTAAAAATTGCAATATCTTAAGATCCTACAATCCATAGTACATGTAGCTACCATATAAATGGTTATAATTAAAATTAAAATAATTTGGTAATGGAAAATTAAAATCCAAAAATTGAGAAAAAAGGGAAAGAGTTAAACCTTAAGATGTTAATAATTAAAAATGTAGCAGATCAAGTAAATGTAGTGGTGTAGAATGAACCACCTATATTTTGAAGCATCAAATATAGCTAAAATAATTTTATTTTTAGTCATCCAATATGTAAACTATCATATATTTAACACATATCATTTAACTAAAACCAATTAATGACCAAATAAAGATTTCATATATACATTGTATAATATAAAATCATTATAAAATTCTGAAAATTATAACAGATAATAATATTTATAGACAAACATTTTAGGAAAAGTGTATAATAAGTATAAAAATATAAATATAATAATCAAAATTAATTTGTATTTATTTGTATGATAATGAAAAAAAATAACAAAAAACATAACTTCTGAAACATAAAATAACACAATTAGAATACCTCTATGCATAAAGTTCACTCTTATATGATTTATGAGCTATATAGTTGGTTAGGGGTACCATATCAGGAAGAAATGTTTTCAGAAAATTAAAAATGTTTAATTAAACAAAAATTAACATTCATGTAACATATTGTTCTTTTAAAAGAAACACAATGTTTGATAGCATATATGATACTCCACAACATGTTTAAATGGACAATTAAATGTAATTATTAAAATGTTTCTATTATAAAATTATCATTATAATGGTGGTAATTAATTGTATTAATTGAATTTTGAAAATATGGTTTACAAATTTTGTTATGATGATTAATTGGTTAGGAATTTTTATA
The DNA here is from genome assembly GCA_963277665.1 of Viscum album. NCBI lineage: Eukaryota > Viridiplantae > Streptophyta > Magnoliopsida > Santalales > Viscaceae > Viscum > Viscum album. The sequence goes on along the minus strand of OY728147.1, from coordinate 1,348,588,007 downwards.
TAAATTAAAATAAAAACCAATTGAATATAAAAAATGTGTTTTAAGAAAAACTAATTGAGTGAGAATAATTATTTTATAAAATACTAAAATAACTCTTTTGGATTAAATTAATGAAATATTAATTCAATATAATGCTTAAAGTGTTTTATTATGCTTTTTAAATTCATTACACAAGAACAAATACAATTTTATTGATAAAATTATTGTTTTTCTAAAAATACAGTTTTTCTACCTTTTAATGGAGAACACATTTTAAATTTAGTTTTTTTCACATTTATATGTTTTATTTGACGAATTTTTCTTTTTTTTTTTTGATGTGGGACATTAAAATTTTGTTTGATTAAATTTTTGTTATTTTTCTTATAAAATCCATATTCTAATTAATAGTGAAATACACAACATTTTAATTCAAAACTACCTTTTAATTCAATTTATTTATATAGTTAGATTATAATTTTAATTGGTTTTATGGTATATATAAAAAAATTCATTTAATAAAATTTTGGTCATTGGAATCAGTTTCACAACAGAATAAAATATAAAGACTATGTGATATTTTGAATGTTTTACTTAAAAATTTTGTTTTCTAATTCCTTTAAGAGGATAAATTTTTTAATTAATTTCTACCAATTCTATGTTTTCAATTTTTCAAAATGGATTCCATATTATTAATCATAAGGTCCAAATTACATAAATATGATCCTTTTATTTTTGGACATTTTAAATAGTAACTTTAGAGTTATTTTAATTACCACTATTAAGGGTAAATCTTTTAATTAAAGATAAAATTAAAATTATTAAAATATAAAACTACCCTAACCCTTGTCCAAATTTAATTTTATGAGTGTATTCATACCATTAGAATATTTGGGTCTATTTTTGGTCAACTTTGATCCACATGGATGACATTAATTCATTTTTAATATTAAATTCAATGAATAGTCATTTTTGTTTGACTTTTGTTTATAAAAAGTAATGTATTTTAATATGAATTTATATAGGGGATCTCTTGGAGTATTAATATTATTTAAAAATTTATAATTATTACCTACATCATGTTAATTTATTTATAATTTTTATAAATTAATTAATTAGTTATAATTGCGACAGAAAGATGATGCAATAATAGATTTAATAATGAAATATTAAAATAAATGATATTAATAATATTAAAATAAATATAATGTAATGTAATTTATTCCCTGAAATAAATTTTATGGAAGCCTCTTATATTTAATTATTTTTTTAATGTAGTATTTTCTAAGTAATCACGTTTTTATGATATTTTAAAAAAGTCATGTAATGAATAATGTCAAAATTGAAATAATTACTCACTTAAAATATAAAATATTTACGTGAATGGTATATAATTTATAAAAATACAATATTATACACAATAGTTTGTAAATATCCAAAAATTTCATTAATTACTCATCCATCAATCTTTTTCCATGATTTGGTAATTACATTAACCCTCAAAATGTAAATTACATAAAAAATCGGGAAAAGATAAAAGGGGTTAAAATAAAAAATTAATTATTAAAAAATATTCAAAACTTTTATAATTTTAATTAAATTATTATAATTTGACCCAAATTCAACATATATTATAAATAAATCAGGTTTTCTGCATTTTTAATCAAAATTGAATTTATATTAATTTAATACTTTTAATATTTCCAAGGGTTCCCATCCCAACTCCAATTAAAAGGAACTCATTACTCTCTATTACTCATTCTTAAAAAACCATTCCTTTTGTAAATATCTTCCCAAATTCCTTACTATAATCCCTACCCACATTCTTTAGGTATTATATTATCCATAACACCTTTTATAGAAGTGTTAAACTATTCTTCAATGGTGATCAACCATAGAAGAGGTATTGTTTTCTTTTTGTATTTCTATTTTATTTCTTCATCCACATCCTTCAAATCCCCTCAAACAATGATCTAATAATAAATCTAGTATTATAAGTATACATAGATGGTATTGTGTTAATATCATCAGCTAAAATTATATCAACATCTATTAAATGGGAAAGGAATTAATCGTTTGTTCATACGTGTGAACTATCACCTCCACAAACCGATCTAATTCATCTTCCATATCCATATCCAGTGACTTGTTATAATATTGTAATTAATTTTCATATTTAATATTAATGACATATTAATAATTTTAAGATAATCATATGTCTATTAAATTCTTACTTTCCATGCACATAAAAATGATAATGCCTTTCGGGCATACGTGTTGACTATCACCTCCACAAAGAGATGTGCTTTATTTTTATTCACTACATAACATGTAAGATATATATATTTATATTTAAATAAGTAATATTATATCAAATATTTTATGATCATATTTTTAAGATAAAACATTACTTACCTTTTTTCCATAACGAGAAATGATAAATGAAGTTGTTACTCAAGCATACATTCAACATACCATCTCAATGATTATAACGTGGTACTTTTTTCATGACCATAATTAATGGTATGATTTAAAATTATAGGCTATGAATAAATGTGATCCTTATGTAATGAATATTATTTTTGAGATGATGGACTTATTACCAAAAGAACTATTAACATCGTACCACTTTCATTTTTTACTCAAGTGTCGAATGGTGACAAAACGTCTAACGTGAACGTATTTAAGTATGTAATTGTTTTAACATGGTAATAAGTGATATAAAAGGAATTAAAAACATGATTATGTTTCTTAAGAAAGAATAATTATCCAATGTTTAACATTTAGGATTATAAATATAGTATGTAACATGTCTGACTTAATGTAAGGGGTTTCCTCTCAATCTCCCTTCATTGAAGCTTTTCTTGTTAATATGAGCCCTTATTATTTTTTACTGTTTATATATAGACACTATAAAAATTTAATACCCACATTTTATCTAAACTAATGTTATTTATTTTTTTGGTAAATTTATTAATTCATGGAGATTATGATTTCAATGTTCAAAGTGGTATGAGACACCTTCAACATTTAAATATTTAATTATCGAATATTTTTCATCATGATATTAATTTTATATTTAATTATATAGATATAAAAGGATTATATATGATATTTTATGATTATTTATAATTTTATTAAATTTTTTCAGAAGTAATATTTTAATTTGATGAATTTTACATTCATTACATGTGAAAAAAGAAATGGTATTTACATATTTGGGGATGATGAATTATCTGCCATTGTGACCAATTTTTTATATTTGACTTACTCTAGAATATTTAATGTTTTTAAAATAAAATTAAATCCATTATTCCTTTTTTTATTTTTTTGTTATAAAAATGGTTTTGAATGTGGATTGACTATTTCAATATCTTGAAATGATTTCTTGTGATTACAAATGATATTTTATGAGAAAAATGTTGATAATTACAATATTGTATGTGTTTTGATTATATAATGGTACATTGAAATTTGATGGGTGGTTATATGATTAAACAAATATGGGTGGTTCCATGATAAACTATTTTCACCTGATCACATTATATCACTCCAATGTATTTTTTAATGAGATGGGGTTAACCGGTTGGGTTTCTTCTATGAGATTAGGGAATATATGGTGATAGATATTCCAAATATAACCATGAAGGTTACATCATATGCAGTTGTGAAAGAAACATTGTAAGTATGATATGGATTCCACAAGTTACCCTTATATATTATTATTTCTATGATTTTTTATAAGAATTATATTATTTCATGAGGTAAGATAATGAGTTTATGTTCTATGGGTGAAAAGAATGAATTTGTGAAAAAAAATTCATGATTTTAAAAAATTCGTGGTCTTATGGTTTTATTTCATATTTTATATCCCCCATTGATATTTATATTATCATCTTAATTTGTTGAAATATTTTTTCCGGAATTTAATTGAGAATAGATTCAAGTATTGGATCATGTAAATGTTATGATGATTAAACATGAAAAGAAATCACATTTCATTTTAAAAGTTTCTATTTTATAGAAGAAATTGATACTATTGGAATTGTACACTTTGTATTTATATTTTTTTTATTAATGAGGTACGACTTAATTCTAGAGAACTATAAACTTGAAAAGAACCTCATTGTGGAATAAAGTCAACTTATTGACTTAACTCAATATTATGTAATTTTTAAGGTGGGGGACTTATAGTTGGTATCAGAGGATGGTTTAGATAAATTTAGAGATTATGATATTTTCTAAAGAGTAAGGTATATCATAAAGAGTTTATTGTTTTAATGTGGAATATATGTTTGATTTCATAGAAATCTCATTTGAGACTTTATGATATAAAAATGTTAACGTGATTACCAGTATTTTGGGAGACATTTATTTGTTGAGGTTATTTTTTGGAATGAAAAATGAAAGGCACGAGATAAACCTTGAGGGTAAAATTTTTTATGGTTATTTTTTAGGATTTTGTCTCATTTTGAAAATGTTACAAGAATTATATAGTTTTAAAACATGGATAACATGTAGGAAGGGTGAAAACATGTCGCATTGGACAAGGTTGTAGGAACGAAACCCACAACTAAAGGGTGACAAGGATATATCACCTACCCTTAGCCAACATGAAGCCCTTAGTTGGTATTACTTTATATTTTTAGTTAAAATAGATGGTGAAGTTATAATAATTTTATTTTGGTGGCTTATGTTTTATCAAATGGATGTCATTGGTATTAGAAAATGATTAGGGAATTAAGTGAAAATTGTTATTTGAGAAGACATTTACTAATTTAGGAACATTATATGATTATGTTAAATAAAATATTGTGAGATTTTAATTGATGTGTAGTGGTTTAATTATATAGTGTAAGAATTTATTATTTCAATTTTGGATATATTGGGAATTAGTTTATTTATGGAAATGATTAACATATCCTTGATAATATGTGATTAGTTTAATTAATTTTTATTATGGGTCATTAACAGTTATTTATGTTATTTTAAGACAAGTGTTAAAATTTATTCTGAATAATATGTGATTAAATCCATTGGAATTTTGGGTTAAAATCATATTTTAGATTATTTTGAGGAATTGTAGGTGTAGTTAATTATTGAATGGCCTATTTGGCACTTTGGGTATTACTGTTGAATTTTGGAGATTAAGAGTAGCTTTTAATCTTATAAAGGGTTATTTTTTTGTTGAATTATGTTATCTTATCCTAATCATATTAGTTTTGGTTAATATATCATGACATGAAAAATAAATAGTTAATATTCTGTGGATAATGTGTTTTTATAGAAGTTGATTCAACTTGAATACTCATCATTTGGAGAAAAAAATGAGTTTGGGTGGAAATTGATTAAATGATGAATTGCTACTTTTCATAAATGTATGTGTCCTTATGTTCTTAGTCAAGGAAGTAAAATAATTCCTCAACATTTTGAAAATAATCTAAAAACATTCTATGTATACATTTCCTAAACAAAGTCAAAGACCATTTAACACATCACAAATTTAAATCTTTGTGATTATTAACATTTTTTCTAATAATGTTTTCTATCACTCACCATTAGAACCAGATGGTTATCTTTTTATTTTTTATACATGTTTTCCTATGTGGAATCCTCGTATGTGTTATCTCAGGTGACCTTCATGCATTACTTTCATTCATTTAAAGTGGATGTTTTGATAATCTTTTTCTGATACGGGATTACAATAAAGGTATTTTGAAAAGAAATATCATAGTTACCAACCGAAAATTCAAATTATGATGATGGAATTTAAAGAATGTTGGGATAATGTAACATCCTGTGTTTTAAAAAGGAATCACAATATTTTATAGCATACACGCTACACCACATCATGTTTAAATGAACAATAAAATATTATTATATAAATTTTTTCATTATCACATATTTTTTAGAATAATGGGAATAAAAATTATTAATTTAAATATAAAAATAGAGTTTACACATGTTTATTTAATGATTCATTGGTTATCAAATTAATTAGAAATTAAAATAATATTAATTGAATATAAAAAATGAGTTTTATGGAAAACAATTTTAGTGTGAAAAATTGTGTCCATAAAATAAATAGACAAAACTTTTTTAGATTCCATTAATGTAATATTAATTAAATATAATGTTTAAGATTCATCTTCTATTTTATCTAGACGTAATATAAGAATAAATACAATTTTACGGATAAAATGACTATTTTTCTAAATATACCGTTTTACTGAATTTTGATGGTAAACTGATTTTAAATTTAGTTTTTACACTTTTATATGTTCTATTTGAAAAAAAATTATTATTTTCAATAATGATATAAAACTTTTGTTTGGATAAATATTTGGTATTTTGTTGATTAAATTCATATTTTAATGAATAGTGAAGTATACTGCATCTTAATTCAAAATCACCTTTTCATATAATTTATTTATATAGATAGATTATCCATTTAATTGCTTCTAAATTATAATTAAATAATTTTTTATCACATAATACAATTATATTAATTGGAATCAATTTCACTATTATATTGAATATAAAAACAATGTGGACTTTGGAACATTTTACTTAAAAAACATTTTTAAATATTTTGTTAACATGATTAATTTGTTAATAAATATCATCAGATTATTTGTTTTGTATTTGTAAAAATTGATTCCATCTTTGGTATCATATGGTCCAAATTATATAAATAGGACCTTTTTATTTTTGTATATCATGAATAGTAACATAGTAATTGTTTTCATTACCACGGTTAAAGGTAAATTGGGTGATTAAAGGTAAAAATAATATTATAATAATATAAAACAATCTTAACACTTTTCCTAAATTAATTGGATTATTTTATTCCTACCATTATCATCATTCAGTCGATTTTAAGATAATGTGAATCCACATGGACAAAAAAAATTAAAATATCTAATTTAATGGCATAAACATTTAAAAAAACAATATTACACAATAAAATTATATAAGTCTAATTATGTCACTAATGAATCAGTTATTACTCTTTTGGCATGATTTGGTAACTATTTTAACTATTGAATTATAAATTACTTAAAATAATGGTAATAGTTGAAGGGGTTAAAACAAAAAGATAAGAATTAAAAAATATTCCAAACTTGTATAATTTTAATTTAATGATGATTATTCAACATAAAATCATCTTATATTCGAAATAAATGATTTATTAACTATTTTTAATCAAATTTTAATTTATATTTTTTTAATTCTATTAAAAATTCCAAGGGTGTCCCTCCCCTCTCCTATAATAAGACACCCATTCCTCTATATTACTAACACATCCAAAACCTTTTGGATAAGCCATGATCCGCCCGAAAACATTCCATGAATCTCTACTAACATTATATATGCCTTATATTAGGCATATAACCATTCATATTGTTGTAAATGTGTTCTTCAAAGGTGATCTACTGAAGAAGAGGTATCATTTTAATTAAGTATTTCTTTGTTATTCCTTCTTACACATCCTTAATATCTCCTCCAACCATGATGAAATAATAAATCTAGTATTCTATGTATACTGAAATGTTATTATGTTAATATCATCACCTAAATCCTTCTCCACTTCCATGAAATGGGAAAATAATTAGTCATCCGTGCATACGGGTGAACTATCTCCACCACGAAATGATCTATTTCGTTTTCCATAACCATATCTCCTGAATGGTTATAATAATTTAATTAATGGTAATATGTAATATTAATATCATTTCAATTGTTATAATATATTAATATATCTATTAAATTCATACTTTCCATGCACATAAAAATGATGACTTCATTTGTGCGTACGTCTGAACTATCACCTCTACAAAGAAATGTAATTTTTTTATTATCTACATCACTTTTATGATATATATATATAAGTATATATACATTCTTAAAATTATATTAATAATTTTATGATCATTTTTTGAAGATTTAATTGTACTAATCCTCTTTCTCTAATGAACAATGAAAAATGAATATGTTATCCATTCGTACGTACGGTCTACCATCTCCATGATTAAAACGTTGTTCATTTTACATAACCATAATTGATTATTGAGTTTAAAAGTGTACTGGATGTATAAAATTGGCCATTATGTCATTAATATTATTTTATAGAAGATGTAACTATGACCACATAGACTATTGAAATCTTACCGAGTTCATTTTTGACTCAAGTGTCGAATATTGACAAAAACTCTTATATGAACTTAAATAAATATGTAATTTTTATAACATGGTAATAAGTTTTATTAAATGAATATTAGACGTGAAAATTGATCTAATATAATTAAAAATTAACTTATTTTTTTTATTCCTGGTTATAAATATTGTATGTGATGAGTCAGACTCAATGTAAAAGGTTTCATCTCAATCTCGTTTTATTGAGGAATTTCATGTTAATATGCATCGTTATTATTTTATAAAGTTTATATAAAGACCCCACGACATTTCATGATCATATTTTATCTATAATAATGTTATTTATTATTATTTGGTAAATTTATTAATTCATAGAGATTGTGATTTAAATGTTTAAAGTGGTATGGGATTCATTGAACATTTAAATATTTAATTATCGAATCATTTTCATCATGCTATTAATTTAAATATTTTTTATAGGGATATAAAAGGACTATATGTAATGACCCAATGTTTTATCTATGGAAATTCACTTATTATAATTATTCAATATAATCACAGGAAATCAAAACACAATGAACTAATAAGTACTATGTGACCTTTAAACATAACATTGTCACCGGTATGATTTTAATTTCGACAATCTCACACACACAGTGGTGATCAATAAGATGTTTGGAGTCCGTTAAGACAAACATAATTTTTTTAGTAAATTTTCAAATGCCCTTATGAATATTAACCTACCATTATGATTAGTAATATGATCCTTATGAATAGTAAATCTTTCAAAAGAATATAATCATCGTTCATGATTGTATAAATAAAATTTAGGCATCTTATAAGTGATAATATGACTATAGTAAAAGTAATGGTATTATAGTAATACATAATTAATTAATTTAAACTAATTAATTAATTTAAAAGAAAATTCATTTTCCAAAAATGAGTTCATATATTAAATTTTTTTTTCTTATGGTTTTAAGATTATTTTGTAGGACCTCATTTAATTTTTTAAATCATTTTAAAATCAGTTATAGTTTTAAAATAGGTATTTTTCAAGTAAATTAAGATTTTAGTTATATATTAAATAAATCATATTTATAAAATTATTTTCGAAAATTGGATTTCATTTTTGGATTATACCCATCAAAAAAATAGTTAGGGTGAATTTTTGAGATTTTTCTAAAATACATGAATTTTTATAAATACTGAAATACAACAATTTATTGAATATATACTTTATAAGCTAGATGAAATATTCCTTGAATCATAGATGATATAAGAAACTTTATTTAAAATTAAAATTAATATATTAATATTTTTTCATGGAATCATCAATTTTCTTTTCATTTGTATAAATAATAAACTAATGATTAAAATATTAAGAAAACACGCCTCCCTCTACTATAAAAAACCATCCACACTCTCCTCTTCTCTTCATTCCCCTCAATCCATGTGACATCCCTTAATACATCCCAAATGTCTCTCCAAGATCCCCCCCCACGTTAAAAATACCTTGGTTTACTCAAAAGTCCAAATCATTTCCCATTAAGAGGCTCTCAAGAAATATTAAACAAAGAGGTAAATTCCTCACTTCTTTTCTTTCATTTTCATTTAATGTTCCTTTTTTCTCATTTCTTTCCTAACCTCTACGCATCTAAATGGTATGGAAAATATATTACTATGAATTTACAATACATTTTTTATTATAATGATAAAATTCATTATTATTTATCCTTTCCTTTCTTTTATGTGAACAAAATGAAAACACTGTCTGAGATGTGTTAATTTATCACATTCAAGGATGACAGTTTATCAATTTATATTACCATCATCAATTATAGTCATGATACTATTTTTATGGTTAAACCAAACTATAAAATATGTATTTTATCTTATGTTTTATTCTTGAATCCGTTTTCTCACATTATGTAAAATGATAATACAAAACATGTTAATTATGAGCAAAATCAGCAAATTAATCCAAGAGTTTGGAATTAATGTTTTATATTATGATTATCCTTCAATAAAATAACCAAAATAATTTTATAACAATGTACCCTTATGTATTTTCACTAATTTTCTATAACTTTATTTCTGAACAAACATTCTCATCATACACGTTTATCCAAACATGAATATAACTTAAACGATCATTTCACCCAAGGAAGCAAACGGACCCCAAAAATGAAATTGTCCCTCAAAACCAATAAAAAAGGTTATTAATGAACTACAAAATGTTATAATAAATCCTCTACTTTTAAAATATGCTCAGGAATTAATAGATAATAAACATGAATTTTTTTATTCCGGACAATTAGATCAAGTGAAGAACAATGTTTGGTTAAAGGTGAGGGATCCTCTCTTTTTCGTATTTATTCAATAATATCTTCTATGTTAAGTCAATTTATGGGTAGTTAATAAATACGGGGTATGTTTTCACACCTCTCCCATACATTACTCATGATTTATAAAAGAATATAATTCTATTTATCTCTTCGTAATCCGTCCAAAGTACACTCGGTACCATGCCAATATTTTGTAAGGGATTCTACCCGAACCTCTTACATTCTGTCGGGTTGATCTATATTAATTTTGATCCAAACCAATACATATTTTATTTTTTATGTAAAACATCTACATAAAGTTTAAATTCTCCAAAATCATGTTTTCGTATCCATCCCTCATTCACTTCGGGGGATATATATGTTTTTAAAGGATTCCCTCCCCAATACTTCCCGATAACAAACCTGTTTTAAGGGGAATTAATGAAAAATTACCCAATTTATATTACACTATACAATATGGTTTTAAGAAATTGTTATATTTATAAAACAAATATTTTTTTAATGAAAAGTTTCTTGGTTTAGTTCTGGTTTTATATAAAATATTATTTCCTTTTGTATTTTAAATTCGTGTTGATGTTTTCCTTAAAACCTCACTAAAATGTGTTCATGATAAAATATCATAAATACTATCCTTCCATGTTGTGGATTTTATTTTACATCACATACCACGATATTTGATTATTTTACTTTATAAATGTCCATCTATGTGAAAATAGAATTTAATTGTGCTAAAGTTTTGTTTTATATTGATGCCACATTATTTCGAATCCATGATTATATGATCCCAGGTTTATATGTTATGATTTCACATGTTCCATTCATTTTTATAAAATTATGTCATGCCTTCTAACCCATGTGTTAATGGTTTTTTAAAATGTTTCTTCCATTATAGTGATTTTAGATCATCCATTTTTTCATTTTATCCCCTTGTTATCTTATGCATATGTATGAGAACAATGGAAGATAAGAGCTCATTATTGATGTTAAATAAAAAGTTGTTTTGATAATGTTTGATTATGTACCTAGTCTTCCATTACATTATACTTTATGATCCTTCATGAGTAATTGATGTTTAATTGTGCTTAGATTAATTTAATGTTATGTGTAAAAGGCTGAGGTCACTATAGTTGGAATCATAGGATTGTCTATTTATTTTTGGAGCTTAGTAATAGAGTACATTAGTAATATCCATAAGGATGAAATATGTATAAGATAACAACCCTAAATATTGGTATGTATATAGTAAATGTTTTATCAAGAAAATGCATCCCTCTCTGGATAAAAACATGTAGAGGTGGATCTAGAATACATGTGTCTAGGGGTAGAACCCAAAAACAATCCTTTGAGCTAGACTTGAATGGTAACTGGTTCTTGAAAATGGGCCTGGTTGCACTCTTGTTTTGACAGTCTCGTGGATATTCTTTTGTAAATTTATAAGCTTGGTAAAAACCATTATTAATGTAATAAGTAATAATATCATAAGAATATAAGTTAAAAAATATGTCAATTTTTACCATGATTGAAACATAGGGAATCACATGTCAAGATATACTTCTCCTTTACAAGTTTATCCACTTATGTTCAAAGTTTGATTTTTATGCTCAATATCTAAGTATTAAATGCCTATAATCATATTTTTTTCTTCATAGATAATGGGGGAATAGAAGAACATGTGCCAACAATCAATGTGATATGGAATGGGAAGATTTACTTAATGATATTCTTGTTACAATGGGAACAGGTGCTCGAAACATTATGATAGTACTTACTCTACGGGCTCAAGTTATTAATAATAAATTGAATCATGTGGAACACCATCCTTCTCAAAGTAAATAGAATGTTACTATAGAAACCATTATTAAGGAAGGCCCTCCCATGATTAGTGGACCTTCAAATCAAATCCTTATTGAAGAGTGTAGTAACTCCATTGAAAAGATGTTCTATATCCTCTAGTCCTCAAAAGGAGAGAAAGCTGTACTGGTGTTCTATCGTTTTGATGGTGAATCTGATCAGTGGTAGACACTAATCAAGAATATGGGGCCCTAGGATGAAATTGATTACATGGATTGGGATGAATTCAAGATAATTTTTTTTAATAAATATTTTCCCCAAGCCCTCTGTCTCAAGATGGAAATAGAGTTCCTCATACTCACGTAGAAGGAAGATGAGTCAATCGGGGCATATGAAGCATAATTTTCAAGGAATTCATGGTATGCCTATATATTTTTCATGAGAACAGAAATAAATATGGATTTCCTCTTTACTGGACTGAAGATAAGTCTATGAAAAGAGTTGGGGATTTGAGACATCAAAAGCTATGAGGAGATTCTCTATTGTTCCCTGAAGGATGAAATGGTGAATGGATACTCTCAGTGGTATCATCGGTCTGACGAAGAAAATAAGAAAATGGAATATAATGTGGGGGGTTTCACAAATAAATTCCATTATTGAATGAAACCTGATCATCGCACATGTAATAATTGTGGGAAGAAGCATCCTGGGAACACTCTAAAGGGAACCTTTGAATTCTTTAAATGTATAATGTTGGGAAATCTAGCTAAAATCAACCGAAGAATATGAAATATCCCACTAATGTGGAGGATGAAATGCATGTTTATATCAACACTTAGCTTATAGTGTAGTGATAAAATTTCATGGAGCTTGGGAATTATGTAAACAATTTCGCTATGGTGAGGGTTATTGGTGGCAATAAAGAACAACCACTATGGGAACAAGGAAGGGATTATGCTACCAAAAATACTAAGGTTGATCTGGAAATAATGTGGTGATAGGTATGCTATTTATATATTTAATAATAGTGAATGTAATATTTGATTATTTTTCTTCACATTCATTTATATCATTCCTGTTTATTAGAACTATTCAAACACGACCTCAAAATTTGGAGGATAAGATATCTATGAAGATAGTTAATGGGAAAATTATTTTTTACATGGTTTATGATTCCTCCCTAGTTAAATTTTTTTTAATTAACCTCCTAGAAAATCTTGCCATACTTCCATTAGAGGAGTTTGACACTATCATGGGAATGGATTGGCTATCTGTATACAAAGAAAATATCAACATTCAGGGAAAGGTATATCCCTTTTCACATCCCAAAGCATCTTCAAATTCACTAAAAGTGTGAGTAGGAATATGAATCTCATTTAGGATAATTGTCTCATGTGTGGAAATTTAATCCTTATGAGATAGAATGCCTAGCTGAAATAATTGAGACAAAAGAGATTATCATGCTTGAAGACATGGTCATCTTGAGGGATTACACTAATGTATTCCATGAAGAGTATCTCGGTATTCCTCTTGATCGAGAGGTTGAGTTATCAATTGAAATTATTCAATGATCTCTACTTATATCAAAGACAGCTTATAGAATGTCCATCCTCGAGCTAGAGGAGTAGAGGAAGTAGTTAATGGAGAATATGGGGAAGGTTTTTATACGCCCGAGTGCTTCACCATGGGTTGTACCAATCCTCTTCATTAAGAAGAAGGATGGATGAATGTAACTCTACATTGATTATATTTATTTAAATAAAATAACGATAAAGGACAAGAATCCCATATCACGGATAGATGACTTGTTAGATATGCATTATGGGGCCAATTATTTCCCTATGGTGGACTTTCAGTCAGGATTTCACCAAATAAAGGTGAGGAAAGAAGATATTCCCAAGAATGCCTTTTTAAAGATGTATGGACACTATGAATTCATTGTGATTCCCTTCAGACTCACTAAAGATCCATAAATGTTCATGTATTTAATGAATATTATCTTTAGAGATTACCTCAATAAATTAGTGGTAGTCTGTATTGATGAAATTATGATATAATCCCAGAGAAAGCAGGAACACGATGAGCATTTTAATAACATGTTAAAGACATAGTGAAGGGAGAATTTGTATGAAAATTATGGAAAATACGAGTTCTAGATGGAGGAAGTATCATTCTTAGGGAATTTTTTCATCATCAAACGGATATCTATATACCCTTCCAAGATAAAGGCATTTGAAGAGTGTCTCATAAAAACATATGTAATGGAGATCTATAGCTTTCTATTTCTATATTGGTAAGATTGATGATTTCTGAATAACTTCTCAAGATTTTCTGTCCTATTGACCAAGTTGTCATTGAACAGAGTGAAGTTCATCTAGACTCAAGACTCTAAAAATTGTTTTAAAATGTTGAAAAAGAGGTTAATTACAGTGCCAATACTCACACTCCCAACAAGTTGATAACTCTTTGTGATATATAGTGATTCTTAAAAGAATTTATTAGGATATGTGTTGATACAAATGATAAATTGATATCATACGCCTCAACTCAGCTGAACAGCCCTGAGAAAATATATCCCACGCATGATCTGAAGTTAGTGGCTATGTTATTTTCATTGAAAATAAGGTGACATTATCTTTATAGAGAGATGTTTAGGATATATACTGATCAAAAGAGTCTCAAATATATATTCACACAAAATGAGATTAATATATGACACTGAAGAAGGACAGAGCTCATCATGGATTATGACTACCCAATCAACAACCATTCTAGTAAGGAAAACAAGGTGGCAGATTCTCTAAGTATAAAGGATCCTCCATCTTTATCAATGATGAGAATGGAAAATGATCAAATAATCTTAGATTTGAAAAATATGGTCATTGGAATCATTAAGGGGGTAACATCATCAATCCTTTCTCAAATTATTTCTCAACCATCCCTCATGAATAAAGTAAAGAATTCATGAAGAAATGATGTGGAAA
The DNA here is from genome assembly GCA_963277665.1 of Viscum album. NCBI lineage: Eukaryota > Viridiplantae > Streptophyta > Magnoliopsida > Santalales > Viscaceae > Viscum > Viscum album. Next base: position 1,348,572,751 of record OY728147.1, on the reverse strand, counting down.
TTCAAAAAAGGGAGGAAGCCATTAAAAATGGGAAATCCTATGTGTTCATGACTGATGTGGAACGATTTATAAGATTTCAGTCATGATTATTTGTACCATGTTATCCATAGATAAATAAGTAGGTTTTGAATGATGCAAATTGCTCAATAATCTCTATTCACATAGGGATTGTAAAGATTTATTGGGATCTCTGAGAGAACTTTTGGTAGCACAATATGAAGAAGGATATTGATGAGTATATATCAAAGTTCATGGTATGTTAAAAATTGAACATTGAAATATATATTTCTATGGGGATGTTGTAACCACTATCTGTACCAACATGGAAGTGGGAGAACATCACCATGTACAATGTCACCGGACATCCAAGGACATCCAGAGGAGACAATTTTATATGGTTCATTGTGGATCATCTTAAAAAGGCAGCTCACTTTATCGTGATTCAAGAGGAATTATCATTAGATCAACATTCATGGATATATTTCAAAGTAGTGGTATGGATGCATGGATTACAACAATCTATTGTATCCGGTTGAGATTCGAGATTCACCTCAATGTTCTGTAAAATTCTCGAACATGCCCTAAGCACTAAACAAAACATCAATACAACCCATCATCCTCAAACTGATGGCCAATCAGATTCAACTATTTATACACATGAATATATGTTGAGATCATATTATATGGACATCAAATGAGGATTGGACCAATATCTTATATTGGTGGAATTCTACAACAACAATAGTTACCAATCAAGCATCTGAATGGCACCATATGAATCCCGTTTTTGGGAAAAGGTGTAGAACAATGGCGTGTTGGGATGAAGTCGGTGAGGATTATCTTCTAGGACATGAAATGGTCAAAGAAATGGTGGATATGGTAAAATACATTTGGAAACACATCGAGGCATCCCAAAGTTGACAAAAGAGTTATGAATACAACCGTTGATGAGATCTTTAGTTCAAAGTTGGATATATGGTATTTCTATGCATATCCCCATTGAATAAGGTCATTAGGTTTGGGATGAAAGGAATGTTATGTCTTAGTAAATCGGCCACTTTGATATTCTTTATCATGTTGGGGTTTTGTCTTATCGACTAGCACTTACACCTACCATGTCCAAAGTACATTATGTCTTTCATGTAGCCCTCTTAAAGAAGTACATACCAGATTCTTCACAAATACTCCCTTCAGAGGTGGTGTAGTTGGAGAATGATCTATCATACGAGGATCATCCAATGATGATCTTGTATTATAGATATAATGTTCTACATAACAAGACTAATCACATGGTCAATGAACTATGGTGGAACCGTAAGATTGAAGAGGAAACATGGGAACTCAAGTATTCGAAGAAGGAAATGTACATGCACCTAATTAGGGATTATAATGTAAAATAAAATTTCAAGGGGGAAATATAATAAGTGTGGAAAAATATAACAACCTAATGTTTTATCAATAGAAATGAAATTCTTATATATACATCATATAATCAGATAAAACAAATTCACAATGAAATACTATGTACTATGTGACCTTTAAACATGATATTCTCACCACTCTGGTTTGAATTTCTAAAATCTGACAAACACGGTTGTGATCAGTTAGATGTTTGGAGTCCGATAAGACAAACAAAATGTTTTTGGTGAATAGTAACATAACCTTACAAGTAATTTCCTACCCTTATGAATAATAATAAGAACCTTATGAATAGTAAATTGTCCAAAATAATAGTAAACTAACCCATGAATGTATAAATAAAGTTTGGATATCTTATAAGGGATAATATGATCGTAGTAAAAGTATTAGAATTTTTTTATGCCACAAATAATTGATTACAATAAATTAATTAATTTAAAAGAAATATTGTTTTCTTAAAAGGTTTGAAAAATTAACAATTTTACATCTTCTTGTTTTACTATAATTTTATAAGAGATTGTTTAATTTTTGAAATCATTATAAAGTCGATTATAGTTTTAAAATCTGTATTTTTCAAGTAAATTTGGTTATTAATTAAATATTAAATTAATCTTATTTAGAAATTTATTTTGTTTAAATGTATTTTTTTGGATTCTAAACATCGAAAAATGGTTAGGGAGAATTATTCATATTATTCTAAAATACTTGAATTTTTTATGAATATTAAAATACAGTAATTTACTGTATATATACATTATCAGCTAAAGGGAATATTCCTAGCATAAAGGATGATGTAAGAAACAATAGTTATAATTAACATTTACTAATAAATATTTTTTTCTGGGAATCATCCCTATTTCATAATTTATGGAAAAATTATAAACTAACGATTAAAATATTAAGAAAACCCTCCTCCCCTCCAATATAAAAGCAACCCACACTCCCCTATTCTCTTCAGTACTCTCAAGACTCGTGAAATCCCTAAATTCTGAACAAGTATCTCCCCATGATCCTCCACCACATCCAGAAACCATTGGTATTCTCAAAATATGAAATCCTCTCCTCTTTAGAGGCTCTCAACTAAGATTTAATCAAGAGGTAAATTCCTCTCTTATTTTCTTTCACATTCTTTTAATGCTCCTTTGTTCTCTTTTCATTCCTAACATATTCTCATCCAAATTGTATGATAATAGTGTACCATAAATGTAATGTAATGTTTTTATGCTAATCGGATAATTCATTATCATCTCTCCTTTCTCCATCTTCTATAAGAAATAAACAAAAACACCATCTAATATGTGTTAATTTATCACATTCATGGACGAAGATTTTTCAATTTCGATTACTATATTAAATTAGGATCATGAAACCATTTTTATGGTTGAATCAGTCTATTAAATATTTATTTTATCTTATGTGTTGTTCTATAATCCTTTTTCACACATGATGTAAAATAATAAAACAAAACAAGTTAATTATGAACAAAATCTCTAAATTAATCCAATTGTTTATCATTAATATTTTATATAATGATTCAACTTCACTACAATAAAAAAATAAATTTTATAAACATTTAACCTTCTAGATGTTGACTAATTTCATATAATTTCAATTCTGTACAACCATTATTATCATACATGTTTATCTAAACATGATATAGGTGGACCCATCAATAAACCCATGAAAGAAAACAGACCCGAACAAAGAAATTGAACCTCACAACCAATAAAAAAGGATATGAATGAACTAAAAATGTTATAATAAATCACTTAAAAGTAAAATAGATTTTTTAATTGATAATTAATGAAGCTACATTTATTATTCAGGGTATAAAGATCAAGAGAACATTATCATCAGGATTAAGGTAAGGTACGCTCTCTTTCTCACATATATTCAAGAATATATTTTATGTTATGTCCTTTTATGTGAAGTTCATAATGATGGATGATGTTTTTTCACATCACCCATACTATCATCATGATTTATAATATAATATAATCTTATTTAACTCTCATTAATCCCTACTATGTACACCTGGTACTATGCCAATATTCTGTAAGAGATTACACTCGAACAACCTATATTCTTTCGGGTTTCTCTATCATTATTTTTATACAAATGTAGTTGTCTTTTATAGTTTATGAACAACCTCTAAATACTATTTTTATACTACAAACTCATGTTTCAAGATCTGGATCTCATTATCTTTTGGGGATATACATGTTTTTTAATGATTCCATCCCCAATACTTCCTGGTAAGCAAACATGTTTTAAGGGGAATTCCCAAATTCTTACCCAATTTCAAGTACATCATAAGATATATTTTTATGAAATAATTATATTTATAAAACCAAAAGTTTTATCATGAAAACCCTATTGATTCACTTTTTGGTTTATATAAAATATTATACCCTTTTCTTTTTTAAATTCTCATGGGTTTTCATTAAAATTTCACTAAAATGTTATAATGCTATAATTTATTAAACACGATACCGACATGCTGTTGACTCTATTTTACATCACTTAACATGATATTTTATTATTTAGGCTTATGAATGTCCATGTATATTTCAATTATTTTCTTTCATGGACACTTATATGGTACACCCATTATTTTTTCTTTATTATGTTATTAATATACTCATTTAGTTCCATGGGTACCCTTATGTTTATCTATGATTGATTATGTTTGATTCTTAATGTGAACATATTAATGAATTGTTTATATGGTTTGGTTTATATAGCTCTCCAATGAATTGGTTAAATTAGTGTCTAATGGGATGTTATGGCAATGGTCTTGGATATTAGACTTGACTCCTACTACCATGTGCAACGGTCGTGGTGGTTAACCTTGGCTTGGGCTCCACTAGGTGCAATGAGCCATGAATCGTGGTAAGGTCATGTTTTATGTTGCTTCCACATTATTATAACTCCTTGTTTATATGATCCCATGTTTATATGTTATGATTTCACATGTTCCATGTATTTTATATAATTATGATATTCCTTATAACTCATGAGCTAAAGATTTATTACTATGCTTTTCCCTTACTGGGATTTTAGCACATCCCTTTATTCATGTTATCCCCAAGTTATCCTATACTGATGTATTAGAACAGTGGAAGATAGTAGATCATTATGGGGATTAAATAAAAAAAATTATAATTTTTTATTATGTACCTAGTCATCCATGACTTGTAATTGGATGTTTAATTATGCATATAATTATGTATTGTTATTTCCAAAAGTCAACGGTTGCTATAATATTCATGCTATTTTTTTATTAGGAATATCATTAAATATTTTAAAAATTAATCTTTATATATGAAGTGTTTCACATTCATTTCATATGAAAAAAGGAATGTCTTTTTAACATATACGGTGACAACGACTCTTTCACTGTCATGGTTGTCGTTTTATATTTGGATTATTTTAAAAGACTTGATGTTTTTAAAAGAAAAATAAAACCATTATTCCTGTTGGGGCGTTTTGGTATTGAAAATGGTTTTGATAGTTGATTAACTATTTCAATATCAATAAATGATTTCTTGTGGCTAAAAATGAAATTTTATGACAGAAAAGTTGATAATTGAAATATTTTATGTGGTATGATTATATAATGGTACTTATACATTTGACGGGTGGTTATGTGATAAACAAAATTCAGGTGGTTCTAGGATATATCGATGTTGGGTGATCTCATGATATCTCTCCAATGAATTGGGTAATGAAGCAGGGTTAACCGATTAGGTGTCTAAAAAGGGCTTTATGGAATATACCTTGATGGGTATTCCAAATGTAATCATTAATGTTACTCCCTATGTAACTATAAAAGCTACATTGTATGTATGATATGGATGCCACAAGATACCATTATGTTTTATTACTTATATGAAGATTTATTGAAATCATATTATGTCATGAAGTAAGATAAAGAGTTTATGTGTTATGGTTGAAAAGTATGATTTTGTGAAAATGTTTTCATGATTATAAAATATTCATGGACTAGTTATTTCTTTACCTATTTTATATACCTTAATGATTTTTTTGTAATCATCTAAACTTTTTGAAATTTATTCCATTGTATTTAAGGGTGAAAAAATTCAAGGATGGTATAATGGAAAATATATGATGATTAAACATGAAAAGAAACCACATTTCATATTAAATGTTTGTGTTTTATAATAGAAATGGATACTATTGGAAGTGTCCAAATTGTAATTATATAGTTTTGTTATGTTTGAGTTATGAACTAATTCTCTTGATCTCTAAACATGAAAATATCATCAATTTTAATAAAAATAAAAATTATTGAATTAATTCATGATTATATAATATTTAAGTCTAGGGCCTTATAATGAAAGAGAATAATTTCACCACCATAAAACTCAAAACATCAAATACATTACATGAAAAGAATCACCTCTATTCAACATGATATTTCATGTTTCTTCTCTTCCTTAACCACATGTTTTTTATAAAAATTCCTAGTAAGAAGTAAAAAATACAAAATTAATTAATAAATAAATGTTTTTAGAAGATTAAAAGATAAGAGAACCAAAAATAATGTCAAATATAATAAGTGAATCATCATTTAACTCCAAACATCTAATAGAAGGCCTGAAAAGCATCACCTATATTCCAAGTGAGATGTCCATTGTTTTACCTTCTCTAACCACAAGTGAATTAAAAGAAACGTAGTATGATAATTCAAAACCAAATAATTCATTAAAAAATGTTTTTGGAAACAATATTATAAGAGAGGAACTGATCTGAAAATATCATGAAATAGAATAAATAGACCATTTATCTCATACATATGAAATAATACATGAAAATCCTAACCTCCACACCATGAAAAATGTCAAGATATTCTTCATCCCAAACCACATGTGAATTCCAAGCCAAAGATCATAAGATTTTGATACCTCTAACTTGTCATCAGATAATGATGACATGTTTTAAAACGAATCTTTTGTATTGAAATATTAATAAAAGAGTGAACCACTAACCAGGTAAACCGTTGATAGTCAAATTATAATGGTAGTAATTAATTTTTAAAAATATCATCCCTTCACCCACTACAAATATTAGGGATTTCCTATTATTTAAAATAATTTAACAATCCAAAAATAATATATGTGCATGAAAAAATATTCATAGTTTCAATTTATTGATTACACATTAACATTCTTCCATGAATAAAAAGAATATAATTTATGTAAGAAAATTATAATAGTGAAGTTTATTTTTTATACACATAATGGTATAAAAAATGTTTAAATATTTCTAAAACAAAAAAAAATGTATGAACATTTTGGACGCGTATCAGAAGTTGTGTTGTTTTAGAAATAATAGTTAATATTCATATACATAATGAAAGGAAATTCTTGTATACCTAATGAAATGAAATAGTTTTCAAATATAACAATTTTGTTTATGGGGATAGTTGTTTGAGGTGCATGTAATTATTTTTCAATTTTGAAAAATAAAGTAATATATTTAAAATAGAATGTATAATGGAATATAATAAAAATAAATTTGAAATATTTTTTATGTACAATTTATAATATAGTATTTATAAAACTACAAAATAGTGTGTAAAAATTGAAATAAAATCCTAAAAATATGTGTTTAAATAGCACAAAAATGTATGAGATTATAGGTTTTTAATTTTATCTTTACTATATCATATAAAATTATGTAATTAATAATTCATATCAAATTATTTGGTTTATACTGAGGTAGTGATGCTGAAATAGGTTTTGAAGATCCAAACATAATCAAAAGCATGGTTTAAATGATTTGGAAGACAATTATGAGAGGTATTCTAATCTCCCCCTTCAATATAATTATCAAAGAGGATATGATAACTCCATTAAATATTTATATTAAATAATAGTCCATCACAGCATTCTAGAGAATATAATGGAATAAATATATGGATTTACCTGATATAAGCTGGGAAACACATCAAAAGATCCAATCTTAATGATTCTATCTTCAATGTATGTTAATGACATGAAAAGGTGGGTGTAAATAAATCCCTGAAAAAAACTATAAAATTGAGATCAAAATTAAGATTAGAATAAATTAAACCATTGATCAGGACAAGAGAACAGGTGAGATCAAAATAGCACGTCAGACATGAAAATCAGATTATACTACTTAGAGAGGCATGGATCGTAGGATCTAGGTATTTTATATGAGGAATTGCATTACGGTGGATTTCTCTAGGATCTAATAAATGAGGATAGTGATAAATCAAGGGTGGATGAAGATTATGAGGGTAGGGCTTGATTCAAGTGATAAACCAAGATTATGGGGTCACTGTTTTGAAGGAGAAGAATCAGAGGTGGTCACATAAAAGGATGAGGATTATGGGAGGTGGGGTTTCCACTTCTGATCAATGTCAATCACAAACTATGTTGGGTCTCCATCCAACCGGATGCCTGACCTAGTCTATAGTAGGGTCCAAAGGGTATTCCAGATCCCCACAGGCTAGCACAAATTCCTGGGAATCAAATAATACAAGTGGTAATTATTAACCCAAATTTATCATATTAAAATCACTAACAAAACTAATAATTCATATCTAAAAAATCAACAAAAATGGCCTTAACAATTACCATATATTATCTTTAAAACCTAAAAAAACAAGAGGGGACAACAACTAAAAGGCAAAAATAGGACATTTCCCCAAAACTCTGTGCAATAAGAGAAGCATATCGTCAAGCCTCCACAATTAATATCCACCAAAAGAGCCACTAAAATCCCATCATTCTAGCACTGAATTTCTTGATTTAACCAAAAAAAATATTCAACAATGTCTGCATACACCCAAAGGTGTTTGGAGGGTGTGAACTAAATACAAATATGATTCCATCAAGATAAAAGATTAAATTCAATAAAAATTCAATAAAAATAAACATTAATGTGTTATAATTAATGAAACGCTGGAAAATGTTTATGGAAAATAAATTAAAAGAAAAAAAACATAGAATTAATGAAACATTTTATAGAAAATTGTTTGAAGGAATGAAACAATAAATGGAAATATTTTTCAATGAATGTATCATTAAAAGCTCAAGAATAAAACATTAAATGAAAAAAAATTTCAATTAATGAAATGTTAATTGGAAATCTATTTCAAAAAATGAAAATTTAAATGACAACACACATTCTTTTAAAATTACCACCAAATTATAGCATAAGTCTATGGTAAGTGAAGTTTAATCATTGATCACTTTTCGTGGGAAATACCTCAGGGAAATAGATAATAATAGGGCCCTAGGTACCTCATATATCAATGGAATTTGGTTTAGAAACCAAGACCAACAGCTTTCTTATGCACGAGCCACTAGTACAGAAAAAAAATTTTACGTCGGTTTCTAGCCGACGTTAATACGTGCGACGTTATAAATAAGGTTTTTGACGTCGGTTATTTAATACCCGACGTCAAAAAGCATAAAATCACGATGTTTATCACGTCGGTTATTTTAGAACCGACGTGATAAACAGGGGGTTAGGGGGTTTGTCATGTCGGTTCATATAGAACCGACATGATAAACTGGGGTGAGGGTGGTTTATCATTTCCGTTCTATAAGAACCGACGTGATAAACTGAGATGAGCGTGGTTTATCATGTCGGTTCATATAAAACCGACGTGAAAAACCGGGGGAGGGGAGTTTCTCACGTCGGTTATTCTATAACCGACGTGATAAACCGGTGGGAGGGGATTTATCACGTCGGTTAGTCAATAACCGACGTGATAAACCATTGTCCAAGCCGTTTAGCATGTCTGTTATTCAATAACTGACGTGATAAACCATTCTCCAGGCCCTTTATCACGTCGGTCATTAAATAACCGATGTGATAAACCATTCTCCAGGCCTTTTATCACGTCGGTTATTAAATAACCGGCCTGATAAACCATTTTCCAGGCCTTTTATCACGTCGGTTATTAAATAACCGATGTGATAAACTATTTTCCAGGCCTTTTATAACGTCGGTTATTAAATAACCGACGTGATAAACTATTTTCCAGGAATTTTATCACGTCGGTTATTAAATAACCGACGTGATAAACCCAATTTTTTTTAAACAGAATGCAGTGATCTTCTCTCCACCAGAATCAACCAGAAAATAAATCAAGAAATCATACCACAAAAACAGAAGTACATCAAAAATAAGCATGTAAATAGATAACATATAAAACTTACCCACTAGACAGCATCCACCTTCATTTATACCCCATTGACAGCCCTCCCCCACCCCGTTGGTGCCCTCACCCTCATGTATACCCCCTGGACAGCCCTCCCCCACCCCATTGGAGCTCCCACCCTCATGTATACCCCTTGGACAACCCTCCCCCACCCCATTGGAGCCCCCACCACACTCCTGGACTGCCCGCCGACCCCCGGACACCCCCAAACACCCCTCGACAACCCCCCACCCGCCTGAACAGCACCTCCTCACCCCCTCACCCCACTTGACAGCCCCCACCACACCCCTGGACAACCCCCCCCCCCCCCCCCCCACCCCTGGATAGCACTCCCACACCCCTGGACCGGCTTCCCACACCCCTGGACATCCCTGCCACCCCCCAAGACTGTCCCCCACCCCACCGGACAGCCCTCCCAGACCGATGGACACCACCAACCCCACTGAACACACCCCCACACCCTGGGAACCCCTCCCCCACAAACCCAAATCCATACCAGAAGAGCCATCAAAAGTAGACCAAAACAAGAAGTAGAAAAAAATTAAAAATTCACTTATATAACATTCAAAACAGACACTGTCAACTTCAAAAAAAACTAAATCAAACCTGAACAACTACCAAATAGAAAATTAAAACGACAATATTCAAAATTACATTTTACATTACAAACAACTAAAATTCAATCAAACCAGTAAAATAATTTGACCACTCCACTTGTACGTGTTTGATGTCTTCAGCAGTATAGGGTTGAGGGTCATCAAAAAGCTACAAATGAAAAAGAAGATAGTTAACGTGTATAATGAATAAATCAAATTGAAATATGATGGCAAAGTTTAAGAGGAAATCGTACCAGGTCAAAATTCACAACTGTCCCAGTTGTTATTATTTCATACATAAATCTTAACATATAATATCCGCATTCGATGAGGCCTTGTTGTTCATGACAATTCTGTTTTGAATGAGTTTAAATTCAATATATTATTTTTATGTAATAAATCAAAAAGTAAAAATTATAAATGGAAATTTACCTTCGCCTTTACATATTTGATCTTTGCACTTCTTTTCTTTGTGTTTTTTCGAAAGTAAGCCCATGCACTGTTATAAAATAATACGAATGGGGTAAATTTAAAATTTATTATATATATAAAACTATTGAGAAATTGAAACTTACTCTTCTAATATATTCTTAAAACTTGCCCGCACATCACCATGAACAAAGCATATCCAATAAAGATCTTTCTCCCTTGAGAAAAAAATCCCTAACATCCAATAATTACTGATAAAAGGAAATTTAATGTTAGTGGTTTTTTATGTTAAAAGATAATTAACTATTTGAGAGAAATGTGTTTCATACCTCTCACAAAAAGGCATCATCCAACATTGTTGGATTATATTCTTTTCAAATCTTTCAACAATATAAACCATTCTTTGTTCCTCAGTCAATGCACATGCTTCAGGGGAAATCAATTGTGGGTCCATGAATCCATATACTTCTGTCAGTTCATTCCTCTCACAAATTTTATAAAGATACCTAATACAAAACATATATAAGTATACATTTTTAAAAAATATAATGCAGGGAAAAGGTGTTAAGACTTACATGGAAAAAATTTGCACCACGTTGATGCCCAACTTATCTCCAGTAAAAAGCTCCATGATATCAGATTTTGTAATCCCCACACTTATTTCATGTCCACAAACATGAGATTCCATTGGAAACTCATAAAAACCCAACAAAAAATGTGAATATCTTGACAATCTGTCAAGACCACTGGAATCTGTATCTGATGTCATTGCATGTTGTCTTTGTTGTTGTCTATACAGTATTTCCATACCTTTGAAGTATTCCTGTGAAAAAAAATTGAGAATTATAGTAGTTTTCAAATGTTAAAACAACTTTAATAAAAAAATAAAATAAAAGATATAACATTCATACCTCTATGGTAATGAGTCGAAGAAGTCTGGATGGCTAAAATAAAAAATGGCCGATACTCTGTCCAACTGTCGCCACCTCATCTGTAGGTATTAGTACCCTAGCTGATCTATCTATAATATCCTGTACAGTGACCCTCTGATTCTCTACCTCTAATTGTTGATCATGAACTATATCTCCTATACAATATACCAACCCGTATGCTACTATATGATGTTGATAATCATCAACATACAACTCATCATATGTAGGAAGCTGCGGTGGAGGCGTAGGATAAAAAATGGGGTCCGCAGGCTGAGGTGGGGGAGTGGGAGCTACTGGCGGAGGTGGAGGATAAATAATGGGGTCTGCAGGGGAGGTGGAGGAGTGAGAGCTGCAGTCTGAAATTGTCTTTGCATTTCTGCAAACATAGACTGCACCGAATCTCTAATCTTGTCTTCCATCGTCGCATTAATATTTTGAACTTCAGCCTCCAAGGATTCTATTTTTTTATAAACCCCCTCAATTTTAGAAGTTGAAGAACGTGGAAACACTTTTCTTACCGATACACCTGTCGGATATCCTCTTACACGACCAGGATGTTCGGGCCTTCCCAATGCTGCAAATAAAATATCTTCCCTCCCAGTAGCTGTAAATGTCCCCACTGAACTTTGCTCCTCAAGAGAGTCCTATATTAATTAATTGAACATTTCTGTAATGATTGAAACTTATATGAAGAAAAAAGTTAACTTAAATAAATTAAATAGATATCTTATAATCCTCTCAGCTACGATTCTCGATTCTTCCGAAAGATATTTCCCTTTTTTTCCCTTCCGAGCTCTCTTCCATTTTTCATGTCTAGATGGAGGGGATGGAGGGGCCACCTCTCCAGAGCTTGAAGACTCAGCTCTTAGTTGTTGAAATTTTTCCGCTATCATTTTCTCTTCCAATAATGTATACCCTCCCCGAGATAAACTATGAGGGTATACATTTTTAGATTGGATCTCCTGATGTGATTTACTTGTTTGCTGTAATTTAAGAATAAGAAATCATTAACAAAACATTAATAAAATCATTTAAATAAGAAAGTATATAAAAGTTTACATTTCCCTTACAAAAAATGACTCTTTTTTTCTACTTTCAAAAAACTGTCTCCATGTGTCTTCATCTATAAAAGGATATATACGACATGGATTGTCATGACTCCAATGACCATAAATGAAATCAGATTTGAGGGTTGATTTGAAATCCCTCCATCTCCTGGCAGCCAACGATAAGCATTTCTTCCTGACTCCTCCAGTGTCAGGAATATCAAATGTCATCTGATAAAGAAGAGGTTAAACATATTATATATACCAGAAACATTAAAAGAATGGTCAAACAATGACAAAGGATCTTACCAAAATCATCTCCCACAAATGAGAGATAATCGCTTTATCCACACCTCTCCAATCATCATAAAGAATGCTTACTTTGGTCTTAGCCTGAGTTGCAACAAAACTCTTAAAATCTTTGGCATTCGGACCTCTAAGAATATCATCATCATCAAACTCAACTACTATCCTCTAATCCTGCGTACAGGCAAGTGATAACTTTGGTATACGTGTGCAACCACGTTTACCAAACTTCGAACTCTTTTTCGTAATAGGAGCATGTGAATGTTCATCCCCAGAGGTATGACCAGCAATATGCTCCTCCCCAGAATCATGTGGTTGATCATCTGAATGATCTGTCATTATCCTTCAAATCAAAAAAACAAACGTCAGTTCACAAATATACAAATTCAAATATTTTAATACTACTGTAAACATGATATATATAAATGTAATATCTAATCTCAAAAAAAGATATCCATGGGGGTATAAGAGCATACACAAAGCACATGATCAAAAAGATAAGTGAAACAGTTCTATATAATCATAGATCATAAAACCTGAGTCCAGGTATAACAATTTTAGCATAACATCAGACATGATTTATATGATAGTGGGAACATGATTTAAAAAACCTTATTCACAAGATCACAACATTGGTATGTGGAATAACATAAGAGTGTGGCACAAACATAATCATATAAGTCATAACATATGTCAAGGGAAAACATAGTTTCATTCACCTCATATTGGGATATGTTAATCAGCTTTCCAATAATTTATTATAATATTTCTTACCAGGCACATCACATAACACATTGGACATGGTATAACCATCTGTATCCCATATTGATCTATGACATATAATGCATTGTCGAATACATTAGAAGGATATTATAGACCCAAATGTCACATAATGACTAACCATATATATGGGTGAATCGTGATCATCAAATCATTTATAACACTTTCGTAGATCAATTAACTAACAAAAATGAAATGGGGGTCATAATTGTTTTTACAAAACATAATAATTATTAATACATAAAAATGTGTTTGGATGGTAAGATAAGATAATATACCTAATTCAATCTAATTATCATTAAATTATTTCTACCTAGATAGAAAAGACCTTTATAAAAAATAAAATTTAACTTTGAGAATGAAAAGAAAGTACCCTTTACCTTTTTTATATTGAAAAATCTGAAATGGATGATAATAATATTTAGGTATTATAATTTTTTTATGAATTATTAATAATAAAAGAAATCACCTCACTTGGTTTTGTTGAAAATCAGACATACCATCGTATTCTAGAAATCAGATACACTGTGCATGAAAAGGTCCATCATTTTTAGGAGATGACTGAAAGAAGAAATGTATTATCAGACTCACCATGAGTCCAGAATGAAATATTTGATTGTAATAGGTATTAATTGATATTTTTATGAATGCAGCTGAAAACAGATGATGGTTTTCGGATCTAGGAGTTCTAAAAATCATAATTTTTTGAAAAAATATTATGATGTAAGAATGTGGAATGAAATTTTAAGGATAGGTATTACCGATTGTACCTGGTCCAATTTCATTCATGAAAATAATTTTCTGGACAATCATATTGAAAATATGATTTTAAGAAAATAAGTACTACCAATATTCATCCAGAAAGACACATTCCAGCTAAGTAGGAAATAATAATGTTGCTGGAAGAATGGAACGTTATAGTACCACCCATTATTTTTTAGATTTTGCTGAAGCTAATCCTCAATGTTTTAATAACCATTTGCGAGTTGAATGTTGCGAGTTGAATGAACATAATAACCATTTGCAATAAAAAAATTCCACGAAATTCAAAAACGAAGGAAAAGCACATCAAGAATCGAAACAAAAACGAACGAAATAAATTCGTGGAAGGCTCACTTGAATATCGCGAGTTGAGATGATAGATCCGAGAGCAGTGAAGAAGATAAAAAATGAAGCCAAAATGAGTGTAATGCGGGTGATCGACGAGCCGATTAGGGTTTACCGCGTGAGAGAGAGACGAGCCAGTGACTGTCAATCGAAAAAATCGTAAATGACAGAACACGGGCTTTAATTTTTTTAAATGATTTATAACGTCGGTTATATAATAACGGACGTTATAAATTATTTTTTATCTTTTTTACGTCGGTCATCTTAAAACCAACGTAAAAAGGCTCCTGCTCTTTGGTTTTTTACATCGGTTATAAAATAACCGACGTTGAAAACCCGATATCGATGAGTTTTTTACGTCGGTTATCAAATAACTGACGTAAAAAACCAAAGCCCCTGGGGGTTTTTTATGTCGGTTATAAAATAATCGACGTAAAACACACCACGCTTTGGTTTTTTACATCGGTTATTTGATAACTAACGTAAAAAACACGTCGATATCGGGTTTTTTACGTCGGTTATAAGATAACCGACGTAAAAACCCCACAGGCACGGTTTGTAACGCCGGTTATTAAAATAACCGATGTGAAAAATATACCCGCCGCATTGTTACGTCGGTTATATATAACCGACGTAAAAAATGGTGACGTAAAAAACGATTTCTGCACTAGTGAGCCACTAAAGAAGGGAAACACCCAAAATTCTAGTGGTTTGAAATCATCATTCTTATTACTAAAGGTTTTCATCTACAATACCTCTATGTGAAACTAGGATAAAGACACTTCTTAATAACTAGCATACTAGACATTGTCCAGAAACCTAGAATCTTGGGATTCTTCTTTTTTTATCAGTCAAGTTTCATATTCTAGAAATCACACCATGTCAACATCACAATAGCCAAACAAAGCATCCCATACCCGAAGCCAAAATTTCACACCCAAAATATATTTTTTAAAACATATGTACACCAAAACATTTCAAATGTATGATTCAAACCTTTTAAATAATTTAATAAACCAATATAATAATTTATAAAACAACTTTAGTAAAAACCTATATGCTTTTACACCAAAATTCTACCTAAACCCCTCTTTAAAAATCACCCTCACATCAATGCTATGTCAAAGAAACAATTTTCATCCCACACATAATTTAATTATATATTTTTATACTTTAGAAAATGACATAAAATGGTACACAAGGGTTTATAGACAAAAAATACACAATTTCAGAAAATAATCCACATTAAAAATTAATCACATACTCAATTATACCAAATACCACTTTTTCACCACATAAATACATTATTAAAGATTTTGAACAATTTATAATGCATTTGAAAATGGTGAAAAAAAATTAAGACAAAAATCACACCTCATTTCATCTAAATACACCAAGTTAAAACCTGTTGCACATCAAAATCATGCCAAAATATTGATTTGCACTTTTTTATATAATTGAATAAATCAATTTTGAAAATGATACAACACTTATAATTATCATTAAAAACATTTCACACAAACTATGCTCACTTTAACATGTAAAAATCATTTGCATACCAAACTCACATCAAAACATTCCAAAAACAACTCTAGAACCTCACATATAAATTGTAGGACATAAAAAAATTAAATCTAGCATAATTAATTTTTCAAAATGGTTAGGCATGGAATGAACTACCTCAAATACATGGTGGAATGGAAACACACACCCAAAATGCCTCCACAAGGGTTTTAAAACCCTAAATTTATGAATAAAAACCCTGAAAAACCAAACCACGCATCAAAATCATTGGAAAATTGAACCCAATTTCTAGCTTGACTAGGGGAGAAGAGAAAGCCCAGAAAGAATGAGAAAAGAAGGAAGAAGGAGGAGAAATAAGAATGATATTACCCTCAGAATCAATTCCCACCATGACAGTTTATTAGATTGACATAAAAGGGGAAATATGAAGGGATTAAAGAATAACATATTGACTTCTCAAGGTTAGTACAAACATGGAGAATCCAATTTGGGTGTATTTGGGTCTAAAATCCTAAGGGGTAGTTTAAGAAAAAAACTTTTTTAATTATGGAGAATGCAACATGGTTTGTCTGCATGGTTTATTTTACCATGAAATATCCAAGGGAACTGGCTACATGGTCACCCCATATCAGACACACAATCATGTGCCAACCATGCTGTAGGTTTTATACCTTTCATACGATTACCAAGATTTGACTACACGGTTTATCAAACCATGTCCCAAACCATGAACATGGTCTTTTCAATCCAAATTTCCTTGTTTAAAAAATGAAATGAACCCAGGATCCACCATGATGGAATGAATAGCAAAAAAACTTCCAAACTCAACACCAGGCTTACCCGAAAATGGATAAAAGACTGTGATCGCCAACGAATCAGAACATTAAAAAATATAAAATATTGGGTGTGACAATTCTCCCCACCATTAACGTTTTTCATACATGGAAATTCATAACACTATCCAACTGATTGATCATTGCCTTGGATTCCACATCAATACGATCCAACTCTTAATCCGTGAAAATTTCACTCACCAAAAAACTATTCTTAAGCCTCTTTCCCGAGACAAAATAAAAATCCAGAACCACTTCTTGAGAATAAATAGAATAATCCGACCACCACATTCAAAACCAATCCAAAACAAGACTCTTGATCCTACTCCCAAGAAAGAAAACACTCACCAAAATTGAAAATGAAACTAAAAAATCAACAGCCTTTTAAAGAAACCACATCAACCGGACTAATAGAACCCAAAACCAAAATAGATCAACAACTTTGGGGAGGCTCGAATAGACTCCCCACCATTAGAAATAAAATATCACGTGAAAATATCTTAAAATAAACCCCAATGAGACCAGTGGTGGCTATCCCTACAATTAATAACCATCTAAAATCGACTGAATAAGGATTCAACATGAGCTATAACCAGGCCATTCCCACATAGTCAATCCAAAAATATCTCATTACAACATACCAACAAAATATAAGTGGAATAAAACTGGAACATTTAATGTACCCCCTCATGAATGGGGGAAAATAAACTGAACATAAACCCCCACACTAAACCTAAAACCCCCACCACTTAGGGATCGGAGGGAAGGGGCCCAATGTTGGACCATGGAAACCACAACTGTAAAATAACCATCATTCTTATCCTATGGATAGATAAAATCCAAGACCGCACTCGATTCACATTGGCGGTCCACACAAGATTATTGATTGGGATCTAGAATCCAAGAAGGAATAACCATAGACATTGCATCAGGGGTAAGTCCACAAAGCTCTTTGAAATAATAGAAAATTAACCCTAACAAGAAACCAAAATAAAAGAACTAGAACTATCTGGCCACAATGGTAAAAGCATAAACTTATCCAAACTCCTTAAACCCACAGGGTTCTTTACTATTCTAACGCTTCACTATAGACTTATTGTTGCTGCACTAAACTGTGAAGCATCTCCTACCTTCCAGTCAAGAGAATCTAGTCCCTTAACTAAAATTCCTTTTAGTTCCACACGAAGCCACATAACACTCCTAGGTAGAAACCAAGGATTATGATAGACCACAAAACTCACTTATTTAAACATTACACCTTTAACCCAAACTGGATCTCCGAGATATACAACACCATTATATATCAAACCAATTTAGGAGTAGAATGAACAATATTTACAATGAAACCCACCAAGCACCACCGAGCACAACTGTCACAACTAAGGGAGTCACTATAATAAGAAATCATCCTTGATGGAGCCCATATAGCTCAGTATTCTAATAGATTGGTTGGCACATCCTTCAAAAAGGTGGATTTACCTTTTTAAACTCATAAACGAAATACTTAGGTTGATCAACTAGAATGATTTCCAATGGAGAAGCACCCTTAGTTATACTACAACATGCATCACATCTCTAAGGTGAAAACAAAATGCAACATGGAAACCATGAGCTGTATTAGAACTGGCTCATAAACCTAA
This sequence comes from Viscum album, assembly GCA_963277665.1. Lineage (NCBI taxonomy): Eukaryota > Viridiplantae > Streptophyta > Magnoliopsida > Santalales > Viscaceae > Viscum > Viscum album. The sequence continues at coordinate 1,348,553,915 of OY728147.1, read as the reverse complement.
AACATCACATCGAATGAACAACAACATATGAGGTAACCGGCTCAAATACATCCCAAAAAAATTATAATATCCCTCTACAAAACCACTTCAAGATTGAGCTACCAATATAATATCAATGCAAGAAACAACAAGAGTATAACTTCAAGATCATGATAAAGAGAAAACCAAATAAAAACCCTACTAAGACATAGAAAAACACACCACATAACCATAAGATGACAAAAATATCATATTTTTCAGCTCAAAAAACTTTTTGAAAAAAATAAAATGAAAAATAGTGTGTTTTTATACTCACAAATGGTGTTTCACTGAGTCTCATTCACATGAACATTTTTCTGCCATCGTGGGAACTCATCCCCCATGCCATACTGGGAATCCATCCATAATTAAATTTAAAACCATGCATGTGAGTACTCATGAGGACACCAAAGGCTAAAAAAGAAAAAACCCCTTTATTATAAACAAACCATTCAACTCAATCCAAAAATCATGTACCATCCCAAGGCACACTAACAACCAAGTTAAAAACTATTTTCAAATTTTACACATCAAACCATTTTACCAAGATGGGGAATAAAATCCCATATATTTACATAAAACCCCTTTTTATTGCATTTAAAAAAATTTCTAGAACCTAGAGAAACCTTATTTTTTAAAAACCATTTTATTAAAAACTAACCCCTTGTAATTAAAAAAACATCCAAAACAACCCCTTTTCCATTTCAAAATATTCACAAAAGTATCTTTTCATAATCCTCTAGCCACCAAGATCAAAACTCATTTCAAATTGTACAAACCCATTCTGGAAAACGCCAATTTTTCAATCCCACTTTCAAAAACCAATTTATTCGATTGAAATACTTTTAAAAGTCCATACTTTTTAAAAATTACTCTTGCTTTCCCATCTATTTATTTCAACTATCAAAATGTTTAAATTAATGAAACCCAATACAATTAAACCATTTCTACTTTAACCCAAGATTAGTTTCAAAAAAACCCAACTATCCAAAACATATCTTAGAGTAAATCATGGAAATTCATCTTCATCCTTTCAAAATAAAACCATTCCATTAGAGCACGTTTCCAAAAATCCCACACAAGGATTTTCAAAACATATTATAGAATTCAAGAGAGGTCTAAGACTCACAAAAAAATAGAAATATTGTCCATGGATGACTTGACAATATGGTTAGAGACCATATTCCAATCACACCACTGACACAGAGAGCCTCCTAGGACCATACCCCCAACTCCACATGGACTACTAGTCCTGGTGAGCTCACAGACACCATTAGACAAAATCCCGTTATCATATCTCAATCACCAAACAATCCTTAAAGACCCAAAAACTAACAAAGAGTTTCTTCCCATGGAAACTCGAGGATCAAAACGAGCAAGAGTTTGTGAATCTCTTACCACAGCTATACATCAAGTCCATAAAACCCTAGTCATTATGCCAAAAAATTATAAAATAACAAAGGGAACTCTGGAAATCAAGGTCTTATAGGAGATGACCTCCTCTGATATAATTTTTCCATGAACCAATTTGAGTTACCATCCAACCCAGTGCCCGACCTTGCATGTTGCAAGGCCCAAATTGAATTCATGATCCCCATGTGATGGCAAAAGTTCCTGGGTATCAAATAAAACAAGAGTAAATGATTTACCTGAATTAATAATACTAAAATCACCAATAACAACTATTCTTCATAATCGGAAAATTGAAATACCATTAAACATCAACATGTTTTATGTTTAAATACTAAAACAAATTAAAAAGGACAATGAAAAAAAGGAAAACCGTGATGTTTTCTCCAAACCTCCATGAAAAATAGGAGAACATCCTCATGCTTCCACCACCATGATCTACAACAAGAGCCAGTAGAAATTCAACCTTCCTACAGTAAACATCATTACATTATCTGAAACTAATAGAAAACAAGGTCTGCATATACCCAAAAGTGTATGGTCGGTGTGATCCAAATCCCAATATCCCCCTCCCCCCGAAGAAAAAAATATTTCTTGTACTAAACACTCAATGAAAAAAATATGCACGTATTAAAATGAAAGAAATGCCGGATCAATTTTATGGAAAATAATTTTAATTTAAAATAAATTATAATAAATTAAACATTAAATTTAAAATAGTTTCAAACAATGAAACTTCAAATTGAAATCAATTTCCAAGTATTGAAATTTAAATGAAGTGAAGTTTAAAATAATAAAACATTAAATGGAAATCAATTTCATTTAATGTGACTTTAAATGGAAAGATGTGTCAAAGAATTCAACTTTAAATGGAAACGCACATGCTTTTAAAATTACCAACCCAACATACCATCTTCTGATAGTAAGTGAAATTTAATCAATAAGCACTATTAATGGGAAATACCTATAGGTACTGTCTAATATTGGGGGGCCTAGGTACCTAGAATCTTAGTGGAATGTGGTAGAGAATCCATAACCAATATAATTCTCATGCACAAGCCACTAGAAAAGAGGAACATCAAAAATTCTACTGGTCTCAATTCATCATTCATATTTAGTCAGCGTTGTAAACGTTAATCCCTCTATGAGAAACCAGTACAAAGACACTTACAAATGAATAAAATACTAGTACTAATCCTCCCACCTAGATACTTGGGCTTCCCCTTTTGTGATCAATTGAGTTTCACATGACACATATCACACGACATCCAATTTAAATCTACCAAACCAAGAATCCCATATCTGAATCCAACATTTCACACCAGAAATTGATTTTTGAAAATAGACTCACATCAAAACATTTCCCAAATATGTTTAACACATTTTAAAGAATTTATTAAACCATTATACCAATTTATAAAACAACTTCATTAAACACCCTAAATATTTTACACCAAAAGTGCACCTGAAACCATCTTTAAAAATGAACCACACATCAATGACATGTCAAAGAAAAATTTTCAGCCCACACATAGTTTAATTAAAAAATTTAATGCTTAAAAATGACATCAAGTATTACACAAGGGTTTTCACATGAAAAATACCCAATTACACATAAAACCAAAACTTTAAAATTCAAATGAATACTCAATCATAAAAAACACCACTTTCCCACTACACAAATAATTTAATGAACCATTTGAACAATTGATAAATGATTCACAAATGGCTCAATAAATGTTTACAAAAAAACTCAACCGATTCTATCTAAAAACACCACTTTAAAACCAAAAACACTTCACAAACATGAAAAAACATCATTTTCACAAATTATATAATTGAATAAATCAATTATACTAGTTTAGAATGATTAAAATTATGAAAACAATCATTACACACAAACTGTTCTCCATTTAACAAGGAAAAATAGTTTTTATTCCAAGTTCTCATCAAAACATTCAAAAAACCTCTCCCTCTACTCACACATAAATTATAGAATATAAAAAATGACGAAGCACAATTACCTTGTCAAAAATGGTTGAACATGGAATAACCTACCTAAAATCCATGACAGAATGGAAACACACACCCCAAATCACTCCACATGGGTTCTAACACCCTGAATCTATAAAGAAAATCCCTAAAAAACTAAAAACACCATCAAAATCATGGGAGAATTGAAACCTAGGTTGAGCATGACCAGGGGAGAAGAGAAAAAAAGGAAAAATAAAACAAGATGGATGAGTAAGGAGAAAGGAGAAGAAAATTTCCTTGAGAGTCAAGCTCCAACTAGAGGGTTTCATAGATATTCATAAAAGGGTAAATTGGAATGGCTTTTAAAGCATAGGAAAGACCTACCTAGATTTGGATTCACCAGGAGAAGCCAATTCTAGAAGATTTGGGTCAACTACTCGAATAAGTAGTTTAAGAAAAACAAATTTTCAAAATTATAGGCAGTATCGTATGTTTTGGCCCCATAGTTTATTAAACCAGGTAGTAACCAAAGGGACCGACCACACTGTCACCCCTAATCTTCCACATGGCCATCTTCCAACCGTGTAGTAGGTTTTATACATGTTGTGTGGTTACCTGGTTTTGGCCGCACAGTTTGTCAAACCATGCATCAATCCATGCATAGGTTCATTTCAAGGCAAATTTCCAATGTTTATTAAGAAGTTCCCAAAAGAACCAAGGACCCAACATGAGGTAAATAATAGACAAAGATAATACATCAAAGGTGAACAACCGTCACACCCGAAACCCGATAAAAGATCTAGATTCATAAATAACTTAAACATAAACAAAAAAATGAAAAATCAATTATGATAATGTCTGAGCCACATCAAAATTTTTCTAGAGTGTCATTGTAGTAGGAGGATTACGATGATTTGGGGTGGCTACATCATATGAACTTGTACAGAGGATTTGAAGAGTACATATCATAGAAGCCTCTTAGGATTGTCGGAGGATGGGGTGGGGTGTCTGTGTCAAAGTATCATCACTGGAGAGATAATTTTTCTATATCGAAGGAGGATGATTATGGGGAGTATGGGAGGACACATCGAAAGAATAGTATTGAAGCAATGTTAAGAGAGGAAGTTGGTGAGGAGGAGGAAGAGGGTCACAATGAGGTGGGGTGTGTGGAGGATGAGGAGTATATAAATTGTTGAGTGGGTAGGATACATTAATAGGAAGTCAAATTTTCGTGGAGATAAATTAGTTATATCCATGGTCATTATTTATCATGGATATAGGTCCATTGATATAGCCCCAAATTCTAGGGGTGATTGGGGGATAATACAAAAAGGGAGATTATATAATACACTGAAAGGTTCTTGGAATATCCACAAGTGAAGTGGGAGAGACAACTTCCTAAATGGGTATTGAAATCACTACCCATGCCAATATGGATGTGGAAAAAATATCCCTATATACTTCATCACCTATCTTCCAAGATCATCTGAAGGAAACAATGTGATATGTATTTTATTTTATCAACTCACCTATATTTCTTATTTGAAAATTATTCAGGATGTTTTACCTCTTGAATAAATTGATAATATATTTGTAAATGATGTGGTGATGTTGCATGGGGTTACACTATCTATCATTTTTTCATGATCCGATGTTTATATCTAAATTTTGGATAAGAATTCAACATGATCTCAAAACCAAATTGATCATCAGTATGGCCTATAAACTAAAAACCAGTGGCTACTCTAAAATGAATTTTTAGATACATGTGGAAAAGATGAGAACATGATTAATGGAATTAAATCATTAATGGGATAAAAAAATTAAATTATTTTACATCTCATACAAAAACAACATCCACTCGAGTATTAAAATGGATCCCTATGAATCTCTATATGGAAATTAAGGTAGACCTCCTACTTGTTGGGATGAAGTTGGTAAGAGAAACCAACAAGGGTATTGCCTTGTCCAGGAGATGAAAGAAAAGGTACATGTCATTAAACAATATATAAAGGATACATAAAGTTGGAAGATGATCTATGATGATAGCCATCAAATGGATTTGGAGTTTGATGTTGGAGAAACAAATCCATCAGATATCACCAAGGAATAGTCATGTGTTTTGATATGAATGAGAAACTTAACCCTATGTACATTAGCTCCATTGAAATCCTTGATCGCATAGGAGAAGCAACATATCATCTAGCACGTCCACCAATTCTAGCTCAATTTCATGATATATTCCATGTATCTCAGTTGACAAAGATCAAACCTGATCCCTAACATGTACTGAATCCGGAGGCGGTTCAACTAGAAAATGACCTCTCTTATGAGGAGTAGTGGGTGGATATCATGGATTGTAGAGAAAAAATTTTACATTATAATTTTACCCACCTTGTCATTATCTTTTGCAGGAACCATAAGTTTGAAGAGGAAATAGGGGAACCAACTGAATCAATGAAATAAAATTACCATCACATATTCTAAACTGAGAACATTTGTTGAAATATTGAGGATGAACATTACAATTCTAGAATAATGTAATGACATATTATTTTTAAATGATATTTTTATCCTGAAGGACTATGTGTTATATTATAAAATATTATACATATTCAAAATATAGAAAAACAAATAAAACATTCTATCAACAATATATATCATTTCATTATTAAACTATGAAACTAATTAAAATGGAAAACATTAAAACTGGGCAATAAATATAAAATAGATAAGTAAAATTTGGAAAATATGGATTTCCCAATCCATTAGAATTATTACCCCAATGGACAACACTACAGAAATGAAACAAAATATTAATAAACCAATAATCATTTTATAAAATGAAAAAACATAACCTTGGGAGAAATTTTGGTTTATATTGACTAAAATAATGATGTTTTATATATATGATATATAGGTAAATGTGATCGTTGATATTTTATCGTTATATTATCTATGGTCAAATATGATCATTGGTCAATATTACCATTAGTAAATTTTACTATTGGTAACTATACCCATTGGTGAAAATTTTATAGTTATAATTATATTTTATAAGTAGAAATTAAAAAGGGTAATTGATGCATAAAATAAAAAATTATGGCCTCAACTAGTAGGTTAATGCCATCTGAAGCCCATTTGTTAGAACATGGGAGGGTGGTTGCTCCAATGGGGTTTTACCTTGACTAAGACCCCGATGAGCTTCAACGTGTTATACATGAATGAAATTTCATATGGGGGAATATGAGGTTGGTGGAGAATACCACTCAGTCAATGTTAGCAGGGCCACCACATGCAACAGCCAAAATAGATCACCTTTCCTAGGCATACATGAGTTTAACAAGGGGTTATGTTACCATGAATTAGTAAAATAATGTGTAATTTTTCTGTATAAATCAAATTTTATTCCATCTATTATATTTTAGGAATAGCTTTTACTAATAAATTATATGTTTAATTCAGATGAATTTGATAAACTAATTTCTCGATACAAACAAAACATAACTATATTTTATGGAAAAAATATTCATTTTTATAATAAAATTGAGATATTTATTATGTTAAAATTGAGAGTTATTAATAATATTGAGGGAGTTATTAATAAATTATATGTTTAATTGAGATGAATTTGATATATATTTTTATAATACTATATTTTAATTTAAATATTATTTTAAAATACTCTTATTTAAATATAATTGTTAAAATAATTTTATAATTTCCTTTGAAATTTTTATAAGTGTCAAAAAGTTGATTGTTCCATATAAATTTCTATTTTTAAAAAAATAAGTATTTTTATATTTAAAAGATAAATTTATCAAATTGAGAGAGTTATTATATTAAAATATACGTTATATTTGAAATAAACATGTTAAGATTAGGTTAGGGTGAATTTATGATAAATTTCTAAAAAAATAATTTCTTCATGAATAATATAAATATAGTTTTGTGTCTTCGAAATGTTTTATAAATTTATTTTTAGTACATAATGAAGTAATAATTTATTAAGCACAATCCATGACCCAAAATATTTTATTCTATTTATATTAATTCTTTTAATATATTTTAATCAATTTCCAAACCTATAAGTGACTTTAAAAATTCTAAAATGGAAATTTTGATTTCAAAATCAATACTTTCTAGAAAATTTAATTTTTGCATTCCAAAAAAATTATTAAAAATGGTGTTCGGTTCTTGTGCATTAAAATATAAAAAAATATAGCTCAAATTTCCAATAACCATGTGAAAACCCCATGGATATACTAATGGTTTTTAATTTTCCACAACATAGATTTCCAATACAAATATTTGGAAATTATTAAAAAAATTCTACATTTTATTATAAACACCCACCCATTTCACTATTCCCCTTCACTACTAATCTATCCTAAACTAATTACTTCTTTATTTTATTCCAATAGTACCATTATGGTTTTATCAATCCCCTAGGGGTACAATCTTAATTATTTAGGAGTAACTCTTCTTGTTTATGGAAATATCCACTTCTTAATTCCATACAAGTTCACTTTTGGTGGATTTCATATAGTTGAAAAACATATTTATTTTTCCCCACTCTTTATTATTATTTAACTATAGTTTTATTACTTTATCAATGGTATACTCTTTTCTATGACATTATTTTGATTAGAATCCCATTCATTATTCTCAATAGTTAGCTAATGGAGAGATTTATTATGATCTATGAGGCTCACATGGTATTGAGATATATTAATGATGTTCTCTAATATCACTCCAATGCATTGGATAAAAGAATTTAATCTCTATATATGACTTGCTTTATGATACTATAATTAATAACCATGGAAATTTTCATTTATGAATCCTCAGTAATAAACCATAGTGGTTTCATATGAATTAATCATTTTAATGTTGTAGCCACATTTCTAAGTTATACCTCATGTTATTTTTTGATGATATTCCTCAAGTTATCTGGGTCATTTTATATTGTTATTCTTCTTGTTCTTACTAATATGACTCATGATCACACAAAAATATCACCCTTCATTATTCCCTTATAAGGATTATTCTCACTACTTTCCTTTTATGTATGTCCCCAGTATATAAAACACAGCATAAGTAACATTGTTTGAACCCATAAAAATATATTAATATGTATTATTAGAATATTTTCTATGTTTTCAAGTATTTTGTTGCTGATTTCTAAGAAAATAAATGATAAATATCCTACACATTCTTCCATGTAATCAAATATTTTTGAAATTAAAATGTGAGATTCCATATATCATGTCTAAAAGAGCTCTGGATAATTAATTTAATGTTTCTATTAAATTAAGATAAAAACATAGAAATTTATATCTTATAGAATAATAAAAATACTTCATAAATGGAGAAACTATGTGAGAAAATAATATAGACCACCTACATTATGTATAGGACGGTCCAGTCATTCCATCCCAGACCTTGAATCATGATAGAATGGGAGAAACCCTAATATTATACTAATGAACTAAAAATATGGAAAAATCGACCATTTTCATTTAGAATTACATAAAGAAAGGTAAAATGAAAAATAAAGAAAGTGGAGTCTAGGGCATACTGATATGGTTCCAATATACGTGATGAGTATTGAATCCTAAGTCATATGATGTTGATCCATGGAATTCATGGGAAGACTAAAGGTGGATCTTGAGTGACATAGGCATGGGATAATTGAGGGTGAAAACAGGGAATAAAATAAATTAGTATGGATGGTAAAAACATTCAATTCACATATCATTAATGAGGCACACAGTTTTTCTCCACATTTTGGAAAAAAGTGTTCCATCTTTGTAGACCATAATGACTAAGGACTATCTCTTTAGACACAAAATCACAACAAAAAAATTCCATCAAATGAAAAAAAACCAATATTAAATCCCAACTTCCCATGTAAACAAGGTCCTTACAGTGATAATGATCTCTCAATAATCTCTATACACCTACCTCTTGAGTCTGGACTACCTTACCTCTAAACTACCAACACCCCAAATCATAATAGGTCATTTATTAACCCAGGAACCATTGATAACCTTATCACAGGTACAAATCATTAACAAATTTTACCAGGGTTCTATTAGAAAAGGATACTAGAATGCTATTCCACATGGCACGAAGGAAATTCTTGATCACCACTATTTGCAATGTTGTGACTAGAAATCACAAGAATCACTTTGGGAATGATTTTTCCCTAGAACAAAAATATAGATAAGAAGTGGAAAATAAAATAGTAATCATATAACATGAGAAGTATATAGTTAAACATAAAAACAAGAAACAACTACTAAATAGTAAAATAAATAGTAGGAAACAAATATATATATATAATAGATCATAAATTATAATAGGATAAATGGATTAGTAACTAAACTAAACTAAAATACCTTCCAAAAATCCAATGGGAAACCACATGACCCATGGTCACCATATTACCACATATCTTATCCCAAAAAATCAAAAGGTAGTGAAAAATCCCCAAAAAACTAGAACCTATAAAATATAGGCTTGTGCTAAAATCCCGATTGTTCACCACAACATGTATAATCAAAGATGTCACATTCAGATACATTTTAAACATAATATTTTGGAATGAAATATAAAAAATAATTTTTCATAATTCCTTACAAAAGGACACAACCCATTCAAAAGTGTTTTTAAACAACTCTTATAATGTTTTTAGAAAATTAAAACAATCTATCTGAATTCACCATTCCCTTGGGAAATATATCAAGGACAAAACTATGTTCCAAATTCCAATATTAAAACCATATGGTTAACACCCCTATTTAGAAATCCAAAATTTCCAAATCAAAGAGAATGAATAATTATACACTGTTTTTGACAACATGTGTTGAAACCCAAAATTTCCAAAAAACTAGTAACAAAATCCCTGAAAAAATGTTTTCCAAAACCACACACACATATAATATCAAAAATAATACATCCACTTTCTGTGCGAGAGAACAATTTTCATACACATTTTCATAAACTATTTGAAATTAAAATTATTGAAAATTTCCAATTTTTTATACATTGAAATCTATTCCCAATACCTTTTCGTAACATTGGAAAAATATACCAAATAAACAAGAAAGAAATCACATTATATGATACCACCTTTTTAAGTAATTAAACAAGGGGAAAATCAGTGAGAAACATATATTCCCAAAAATAATATAAAAACCATGGATATAATCAAAAACAAATGTAAAACCCTTAAATAATCCAAAAAAGAATCAAAGTTTCATGGTTATCATCATGGGGCTCTAGTTATAAAAGGACCTCAACTAGTGACAATGATCCTATGTCCGGAATACTGAACCAATCAATATCCTCAGGTTTCCAACTGAACTACCCAAAGATAATGTCCCTCTAATGCCTTCGTTCACAGGACTGGGGGTAGTGTTGTCCCTAGAACACCTTCATCAATGGGATCAGTTGAGGTAATATTCAAACGGCAGCTTATCCCGTGGGATAATAATTAATTTAAATTTTAGAATAGGGGTCTACCACTTCTTATAGTCTAATCATCTTAGAATATCCAAACAACACTTCCTTAGTCCTCCCACTATCACACATAGGTTTTTCGGACTCATATTTCATATACCATCATCCTAGGACACTGATGAAAATTCAATACTAAGGTGAGTGGAATCAAATATTACTTAACTTTAGGGTAAACTAGTTGAAAATAACACACGCATCACCTCTTTACCTTATAATAAGAAACACTATGTACCTAAAAAATAAGTAGCATAAATAAATTCAACAATATTAATATTCCCTCATGGGATAAAACTTGACAATAGAATACAATAATCAAAGGTACATGATAGGTTATCCCATGTTTATGGAATCTTGTTTCTCATAAAATTTCAAACTAGACATATCATTAAAATAAAACATTTTTGGAATTACAGTACATTATATCATTTACAAAATGAAAATAGTATCAAAATAGACGTGAGACAAACTTCATCAAACACATTTGAATCGAAAATAGAGACTCACTCTTCCCTCTTAAAAACACCTTTGAAAAATTTCAAACCCACTAACGATTTTCAAAATATAAACCACATGGGAAAGCAAACCCTTTTGAAATAAATAAAATCATTGTGAAATATCAAAATTTCTGAATACCACAACCAATTGATATTAAAAAGAAGCATGGTTATAAAAAAATTTTCAAATTGCACATGAATGTTGACTCACCCCTTTAAAAATAACACAATCATTGTTAAAAACATTACACACTCTCAAAACATCCAAATTATGGGTTTCAAATCCAATTAACAATAGGAAATATTTTTAACCTAATTATTGTTCTCACCACTACTTTTAGACAACAATTAATGAAATTCATTTAATGTAAATTAAAAAATAATCATCACCTACCATAGTTCAAAAAAACCATGTTTGAAGTTTTCACCTATGATGATGGACTCTACCGTGAGTAGAGGTGTTACCCCAAAATCCTCTACCAAAAATTCTCTCCATGATTCTATCCATATCCATCCATAAAATCATAGCACATGATTATAAGGAATAAAGGGAGAAACTAAATCATGGGGAAATGAAGACTATTGGATAATTAGAGGTTTATAGGGACTAGACATGAAGTAACACACTTGAATCCATGGGATAACACCACTGATATTAAATGAAGAGGAAATGATATTTTGAATTAAGGGGCCACTTGGTCTGATTGAGTGAGATATACGAGAAATTGAGGATTTGAGTTTTACAAATAATGAGGGTAAAGGGGGTAAATTTATTTTTTTTAACAAATATGGGAAGGCCTCACAGTTTCCCTACTTCGTTTTCAAAACCTTATTCATGGAAAAGATGACACAAAGCCTTTCCCATTTTATTTATCCTATGTTCCACAAATTTGGAAGATTTGTTATAAAAACATTCCAAATGAGAATGAAAAAAATTATAGTAAAATCTATATAATTGTTACACAATTCACCAAATTGTGTCCTGGTCATGCACCACAACCTTGACTCACCAAGGGTGCACATGGTTCCACCTAAGACTCACACAAATTGGCTATAATTTTTTTTACTCCCATGAAACAAAAACAATGAATTTTCAAAAGGAACTACATTTAATGGTATCATGGAACAACAAATTGGTGTCACATTGTTTCCTGTCAGCAATGTGCCTTAATCGAGCATTGAAGTAAATACTAAATTTTTTACCTATTTCAGGATAAAACTCCACATAAAATTTAAATGATCCTCAATATTATAAAATCAGATAAATTAAAATCTCCACATTGAAACAAAGAGTGTCAAAGAACACCATCATGGTCTAAATCAAATAATCACATAATGTTATATCATGAAAATAATCATATACATGGTAAGGAACTTCATACCTCAAGACTATCAATGTCGATGTCATTGTTTTCTAAGGAATCCTATGCCAAATCACATAAATTTACTAACCTATTAAAAAAACTATCTAATTATTCCTATAAATGATACCTATTAATTTTATTATACTCAGAAAACTCCTCATGTGATAATAATTTCTCTCTCTGGGATAATTTTCAAATTATCGATTTAGACCATATCGTGTGATGTTAATTTTCTTCTTAAATAATATTTATAATTCCAACATTGGATTTTATCATCTATGTCCATAAAAAATGATAAAATCATGATAATTATTTATCAATTTACATTTTTTTGAATATTATAGTTTAATAGTTAATTCAACCATTGATCAAAAAATAAAAGGAATTATATGTATATATTATTATCTATACATTATCTCATGAAAATAAATTCACCCAATAATAGGGAAGAGTGATTTGTTCCATTCCTAGAATTCCAAAAATGAACATGTTTTGATTGAAGAAGAATTCATAGATCATGGATAAATGAGTGACAAAAATATCAAACATAATATGATTTCAAAATCAAAGGTAGTGAAATATTAGTCTTTCTAAAACTAGAAATAATTCTTTTGGATTTCAATTATTGAAAACCCATAATTAAAAACACCATTTAATTCACCCTTTATGACCATTTTGAATGTAGATAATTTAAAAAAATTAAATTCATGTGATTAGTTTTGAATGATTTAAAGAAAATATATCCCATAATATTATCTTATTAAGATCATAAAACGTTATTTAATTTCTATTCTAGAAGACGACAATAAAAAATAGGGTCAAATGCCACCATTATGCCAAAACGGGAGTTCCATAAGGGTAAAATGGTTTTAGCCTTATGAAACCCACTTTTTTTCTTAAGGGTACGGAGGTTTACCCTAATACATGTCATTACTCAAACTTAACCATGCATAGGGAGTTTCTATCTTTATGAATGCTATGGAAACAAGGAGTTCTCTTTTATAGAACTCATCTCAACCATTATGTACCACTTCAAAAAAACAACCTAAAATTACACAGAAATTAGGATTCCCTTATGTTTAATTGAAAAGGAATACATACATTGTTATAGATACAGATTTAACTTTACTAGGACATTTCAAATTATGAGCTACATTTAAAAAACACAAAAAAAACTAGCCAGTATTCTGTGATAATGTATTTACTGTCACACAGACCCAATGCATCACATTGGGGTAAAAATGTAATTTATAATTAATAGTATCTAAATAAAAATAAATATATTATTATTAATATATAGTATAAATAACATTTAATTAACTAATAACTTCTTAATTCTACCCTTTCAATGACTTTTCATTTATGAGAATTTTCTCTAGTGATCTTTATTAAGAATCTTTAACCACCACACATAAACATATTATTCTTGTTCAAAAGTATCTTATTAAACACATCCATTCATCCATAGGACCATAAAAATGGGTAATGACTCTCCTCATAATGAACTCTCCCTTTATTCTATAATCCACATCTAGTTGTCTACAAAATATTCTTCTAGTTATGACTCAGCATCCTCAAATTCAATCACGTAAGTAGGAATTTGAATGTACCTTTGATGTTGAGAAACATGAAACACAACCTATATGGAATGATAATGTGAAGGAATATCCAATCAGAAAACCACATCTCAAATACATTCACTGATATTGAAAGGTCCTAAAAACCATATTCCCAACATTTCTTTCTTCAAGAAATGAAGATTCTCCAACCAAGGTGACACATATATGAAAACTCAGTATCTAATAGAAAAAAAATCCAATAGTTATCTCCTCAAGTCGGAATACTATCATCGCATGATCTATGTTGTATCCAATCACTTCCTAAACAATTGTACTCTCTCGGTGATCTCATGAATCATAATCAGGCCAAAAATAAATACCTCACCCACCTTGTTCCATCACAGAGGTAAACAACGTGATCATTCGTACATATCCTTTAAAGATGTCATCTAAATAAACACTTTAAAACTATTGTTGTACATGATCTCTACCCAGGATACATGCTCAAACCATGCTCCACCAAATTCTATAATGCATTCTTAAATAATATTCTCATAGATATGAATCATCTTCTTGGACATTAGATCATTCTATGGATGTTATGTCGTACACAACTTCAACTATGTACCAAAATCCTTCTATAATACTTTACAAAACAGTAACCTGAAATGTGTATCTTTTATTGATAAAATACTTGATTTATCCCCATGTAGATGTATAGTTTACCACAAATAATTGTTTTCTTACTCATTTACAATGGGTATCTATCAGATTGGCAAGATGTGTGTCACTCTCATTAGTATATGAAAATACATATCTTTTATACATATTATTTTTTTGAAAAATTACAAAAATATAAACTTCATAAAATCCAACAATATAAAGAATAATAGTTTCTTTAGGTAATTATATGCATATAAAAATATCCCGAAATAGGTATACAGTCACATTATTTACAAAAACAACATAACATGCCCTTAAAATTCATTGTGGTTCTAAAACTACACTAGATAATATGGATACGTACATAAGAATGATGTGAACTATAAATCGTGGTAGGGGAATAATCAAATTTCAATATAATGATAGTAAGGCATGTGGGTCAATAGTCAAAAAAGGTGATATAAAAGGTTTAAAATTGTAAACATGAACATCTACACATGATATAAGAGTATAACATACTGACAACATAGAAACGTTGAAACAACATAAAACATTAAATCATAAGAATAAGTCAAGGATAACATTGATTTGTCATAATATAGTGTTCTTAGTCAAACTGCATGTTCAGCATATATTTTATTTCATGATATGAAGTCATTGACCAATTCATTGGATGGATATATAATTTTGGCCATACCCGTCACATTTATATCATGTACATGAATTTGTGTGTTGATCATACAACAAAATAATGTATTTTATCACATTTAATCCCATGATTAAGTAGTGTGGGTTATATAAATGGACGTTTCTATTAAATGATATATATTTATATATTTGTGAATACCCTTATGTTAAAATTGGGATAGGTATTTACAATATAAATGTTTTCATGAAAATTCCCTGGATAATTTAGGCGTCGTAATGACTGTGCATAATGAAACATGGAAGGGTTTGTTGAGAGTGAAAAGTGCTATATGAATACATGGTAATCATAAGGAATGAAAGGGGATGTGTAAAAACATATCCCAACTTGGAAAATTTTAAACAAATTGAATAATATAATGAATGTTCCTGAATAAAGGGGAGGATAAAGAGAATCCCTTACCCAGAGAGGGTGCTTCTAAAAGATTAGGAGGATCTTCTCAAGAGTTATTGAATACCATGTGATGTATTTAGAGATGATTATAGAGATTAAATTCATGATAAATAGTTTTTTGGTGATGATTAAAGGGATTTTTCTTGGGTATTTATTTTAAAAGAGAGGGGAATTTTTTATTCATTCATATACTTAGGTTCTGGCATCTAAGTGATAAAATAATAAAAAACGAAAAAATTATAATGGTTTCTTCCAAAGATGGGTGTTATTAATTATTTAATTACTCTATGAACCACAATCCTGAAAATAATTCCATTTATTATATTGATGTTATTCAGGTTCAAAAATAATTATTTGTAAAATTTTATTTTTGGTTTTTTGTTTTGGAGGATTTATTAAATGGTTTTTAAATTTAATGAAATAATAACAATAAAAAATTATTTTAAAGGGTAAATCTTTTTTTCTTGATTTATTTACTTATTAATATTTCATTTTCATGAAATATTGTTAAGAAATAATATTTATTTAGATATAAATAGTATTATAATTCATTAATATTCAATGTAATTTTTATAATGTTTAAAACGTGGTTAGTGTCATACAAAGTATTATTTTCCCGTCAATAATTATTTTAATTTTATATTTTTAAATATCATATTTAGTAGAAAACATATCATAGAATAATCATTAAATTTGAAAGCATCAAATTGAAAATTTTCAATGGTGAATATTCCCTAATTTTATGATACAAACGAATTTTTATGCCTTATAAAAGTTACACTAGAAATTATTAAATTATATTACCATTTATATCTAAATAAATCTTAATTATTTAGAATATTTCATGAAAATTAAATATTTTTCAAACATTGATGAATTTAGAAAAAAAGTGTTCTAATTAACACAACAAATTTCCCAAAAATACAATATTGGTTTCATTATATCCAAATTTACCTTTTGTTAGAAAACAGTATATAATAATATATATATATATGAGTTAATAATTAAATATGCATTAATATATTCATTATTTTTTTGAAAATTAAATATAAAAATTTATTCTACATGCATCTAGATACATAACCCCTTATTACACTAGCGTGTACCCTAAAGGTATGGTGTGTGATTGTGGTACTTTCTTAGTTATGTTAGAAAAACATGGTTTGGTTTGTGATATCAATAATATGGATATTCTCTTGTAAATGGTTTCTAAAGAGTTTTAGTTCTTTCTCTCATCTTAGTCATGTTCGTGTGAAAATCCTAGAGATTCAATGTTCCTCTAAATCTCTAATAAATTGGCTTTATGAGGTACGATCATACTTTTTGTGGCCATTACTTCTTACTTATGGGTCAATTAGATATTATTATAAGCTATAATATATAAAAATTTTCATGGTCACTATATAATGGTTATATTATCGATATTTATGATTCTTAATGATACTTTAATCCTAATATAAAAATTATATCCATATTTTATAGTGGTCATAAATAACAAAATTAAATGTAGTGTGTGTGTTTTATGTAACTACATGTCGTAATAAAGAATTTATTCTTTCAAAAATTGAATTTCATTTGTAAATAATTGGTTAATTACATTCTTTCCCCTTTAGAAATTTAACCTATGAAGTGTCGTTTTGAACACTAAAATTGATAAGTGTACTCCTTTTTCATCACCACTTTTGTTTTCCCGGACTCCTCTTCTGATTTTTGGTTCTACCATAGTCCTTTGACCATGTCATTTTTATTTTTTGATATATATTTTTATTTAACATCCATGATATACATAATATATTCCCCATATGGAAAACCATTCACTAAAGGTAGCAACTTAGGATTCAGTACATTGGAAGGGTCTAGTATCTACTCTCTTAATAGGTATACAGGGAAAAAATCTTATACATGAGATGGAATAGGTGGGCATCTTTTTCAATAGCCTACATCTCTAATGCAGTCAATGATCTCAAGGATCCAATGTGTATAAGAAGTTTCTCTCCCATCTTTTAAAACCATATAAATTTCTTACATGGTGATATATAAGTAAAAACATTATCTCTAACCTCATACTATTGGTCTCATTGATGATTTTCTTCATGGATATTTTTATTAACATTGTATGGACTTCATATGATGAAAAATTTGTTTCACCATTATCATTTATCTCTTATATAAGATCAGGTCTCGCCATCTTCATCTCTCCAAATTTGTCCCAGAATGTTGGAGGTCAACTCCTCTTCCTATAAAATGCCTCAAAATATGTCATTTGAATGCTATAATGGAATTTATTATGATATGAGAACTCAACTAGGGTAAGGAATTGATAAAATATCCTTAAATATCATTTTAGAATTATCTCATCATATCCTTTAGAGTCTAAATGGTTCTATCATACTAAACTTCTATTAAAGGGTGACATGTAGTATTAAAACTCATATATGTATCTTATTCTTGATGAATAATTCTCTATAACATTGACGTAAACCACAGATCTAGATCAGATATATTAGGGATTTTTACCCCATGTAATATTAATGAATATTTTAGTATATCTTAGTGAGTTAGAAAAGAATTAATTCTTTCTTGATAGAGATAGAATATATTTTTTTGTATGGTGATCAATTACCATGCAAAAAGAATTATTGAATTTAGATTTTCTAGGGGTTCCGATGACAAAATACATGGTTATTTTTTTCATTTCCATGCGGATATATAAAATTGTTACCTCATACAAATATACTTATAATACTTATCCTTGACCTGTTGTCATACCCATTATCAAGATAAAAATTCTCTAATATCTATATTCCTGTTATCCCACCAAAATTGTTCGCTCTAATCTATATACATCATGTGATTCTGTGATGAAGGGACAAGGATGATATATAAGAATCCAAAAAATTTACCTCTTTATTTGTATTTTTTATGGGACATATATTCAAAACATAACATTATAACTCTATCCTTATCAAAGGTAAAAACTGGAATATTCAATAGATTTTTTACAACCCCACATTATATTTTTGGGCCTGCATGATCCTATTATGAATGGTTGTTTGAGAATTTATTTGGGAATGCTAGGATGATGTGCCTTTTATTATTCATATTTTTATCTGTTAAATGTATCAGAAGATTAGAACACTTTAAATCCCCATCATCGTTATTCTTATAATATCCTTTCTAATTAGAACAGCTTCAACTTTATACACCTTCCTAGGATGGTAACAGATTGAAAAATCATAATCATTTATTAGATATAACCACTTTTTGTTACATATTGAGCTCTTTTTGTTTGAATATATACTTTATCCTTTTATGATAGGTATATATGTCATGCTTCAACCCATAGATGTCATTTAACCAAATCATTAATGCAAATATCATTAAAACCAATTTCAAATAATGGTTTTGGTAGTTATTATAATCTATATTTAATTTTAAAGAGGCACAAAATATCACTTATCATCTTTCCTGATTATACAACCCAACCCCTTTTGGGAACAGCACTGTATATAACAAATCCTTCCCCATGAATGGGTACTGTCATCACAGGTGACATGATTGGTATCTTCTTTAACTCTTTGTAGTTATAAACTTCTTAACTAGTATAGAAAAACATCACTACCTTCCAATATAATATGGTTATTGGGATTTAAAATCATGATAATTTTCTAAAACATCAATGATAGTACCCCTATTATCTAGAGAAACAAGGGATCACAGTTATAGATATTGGTTGGGGCCATCCTTTAACTGAATCTATCATTGAGGGATCCATATATATCCATTTTCAAGTCATAAAATTCCCCATAAATGTTACCATCTCTTTCAAAAAATATAATTTTTTTAAATTTCGTAAAAAAATTATTTTTCAAGGTATTCAATAATGAATTCAAATGATCTCCATGCTTTGCCTTGATTTTGGATAAAATAAGAATATCATCTACGATGACTACAACAAATTTATTAAGGCACCACATAAAAACTATATACATTAATTCCATGAATAAATTTGTAGAATTAGTGAGTCCAAATGGGATCTCCATGAAATCATAATTACCATAACTTATAAAAAATAAATTCTTAAAGATATCCAACTTCATCACATTTATATGATAATATCCCAACAAAATTTCCACTATAGATATGTAATAGTATCCATTTATCTGATCAAGAAAGTCATAAATACATGGAAAATTATACTTACTCTTTGTCATGATCTTGTTGATCCCATGATAATACATACGGAGGTGCATTAAACCATATGTATTCTTAGTGAAAATTACTAGAGAATCCCATGATTTTTAACATAGATCTATAACCCATTTATCTATATTCTCTTATAGATTATTCTTTATAAATTTATGATCAATAATGGTCATTTTATATTGATTCTTGGATATTGAAAAATATGTGCATATAATTTTTTTGAGAACTCAACCTCTCATCTTAGAGAAGGACCATAAAATTCAGTAGGGAACACATCATCATATTCTATTATAATTGGCATTTCATCAAGGATTATCATTTCCTTAGTATCATATTTTTGAGAAAGGTACACATTCTTATAAGATAATAATTTCCATGCATGAGATAATGATTACAAAGGATATTTTTCCTCCAACCTACACATGAAAGTAATCGTAGGGGGATTCACTATAGTGTGAGTGATTTCATTACACCATCAATAAATATTGGCTCTATTCAAGGAGATACAGTCCATAACCAAAATTAAATCAAATTTCTATAAAGGGGGTATCAAAAGGTTCTCTAGAAAATTCATCTAGAAAATATTTTTATGGGATAAATTATATGATTGGGTTGTAATAATTTTGACATTAATAATCCTCTTAGATATCTCATCTTCCATGTTTTGAGGAGGGGTTTGAATTATTCTTTTAAAAATGTGTAAAATAAAATAATTTGTAGAACTAGAGTCCCATAAGATATTTTAAATTCATGAATGGATGATGAGCCTTCATTTCACTATTTAATTTTGTTTCCAATTATTTAAATTAACCAAAATATACATAGGGATGACAGTTTTTAAACTATTAAACATATAAAAGGGAAATGAGTGTCATTCGAGGGATAACTCTAAAATGACATATAATTGATAAACTATGATTTTATGGGTTTCAATATAAGTTATACATGGCTTATTTCCAAACAAAAAAATCTGTGTAATTTTTATTCCCTTCATAGTGGTCGTTAATGAGCCTGTGAATTAACCAAAGAATATCTACCAGGATTGTAAAATCAGGTGTATAGTCAGGCCTATTTGTTTTCACCAGATTATGATGTTGTTAATACCCAATACACCATGTTTAGGATTATTACCCATTGGTAAAATTGTTCCATAAACACATCCACTTGTAATATATAGATAGGGATCTTTTGTCATGGAAACCACTCACTCTATAATTTCAAAAAATTTATTGATGTATTCCTTGGTTTAGTATTATCAAAAATTATATGACAATGATTTTCTAATCCAAGTCCCAAAAAATAACTAAACGTTGTTTTGATACCACCTATGATAACTATTATCTTTTATAAACATTATTTTTTAACATATTATAAAAATTTACACACAATTCTATATCAAAAGATTGATAGGTTTAGTTCATTTTTATAATAACATGCATATAAATTCAAATTAAAAGAAGTATACAGTGAAATTATAAAAAATATCATAACATTGCATTGAAAATTTATTGAACATTTAAAAATGAATTGGAAAACCTTGAGTTTTATATAAGAAATGTTTGATCCACAATCCGAGTAAGGAAATAATCAAATTAAATGGTGGAAATAATACATGTGACTTAAGAGGAAAATCAGGGTGACCTAAAAGGATGATATCATAGACATGAACATTTATACAGGATATAATATGACAATATATAAGGCAAAAAATAAATATGTAAACAATATAAAACATGAAATCATAAGATAATTCAAGGATAACCACATAGACATCATAACATAGTGTTCATACACAAACTACATGTGAACCATAAAAGGTATCTTAGGAGATAAAAACATTACCTATTTCATTAAAGGGATATATAATTCCAATCCCACCAGTTATATTTATATAATTTACGTTCTTTTGAATGCCATGCAGATCATAAAACATTAGAACACATTTCATCAATTTTAATATCAAAATTAAGGATTATTTCTTAAATACATATAATTCCCCAAAAAATAATCATATTTTCATCTTTATGAATACCCTTGAGTGGAAATGTGTATCGGTATGGACAACATAATTTTTTTTGTGGAAAATTATTGGAGGATTTATACAGCATACCTGTTGTATCAAATAATCATAGAAGGGTTTAATTTGATTGAAATGTTGTATATCATTACATTTTCATCATAATGGTAGTAATGGTATGTGTAAAAACTATAAAAACATGAAAAATTTAAAACAAATATGTCATAATACAATTAATCTATTTGAATAAATATGAGGATAAAGATAATCCCTTGCCTTTATATCATACATTTAAAAAAAGGAAGATCTTCCTAAGAGATTAAAAACATATTGGTGGTGATTTATTGAGGTAGAGGGAGAGGAAATGTATGATTAATTGGTTTGGAGTGAATAAAAATGTGTGGTTGGGTGGGTATTTATAGAAAAATATAGGGACACCTTATTAATTTTAAAACATTTGTTTTGGAATCTAAGTGATAATATAATGCAAACCATAAAAATTCCCATGTTTTACCCCATTGTTTATATCAAAGAAGAGTTTTTTAAAAAAAATTAATAGATTAAGAACCAAACTTCTAAAAATAATACCATTTATGATGTGGAACAGAGTCATGCTCATAATGATTTTTTTTAAACATGAAAATATAATATATGTTTTAGAGGATTCGTTAATGGTTTCAAAAAATTAATAAAAACATTAAAAACACAATATCTTAATGTAAAATAATTTTTATCATGGATTCCTTTTATTGTAGTTATTAAATAGTTTCTGGGACATTAGGATCTCCTAATACATACTGTAGATTTATACCACATTTGATATTTGGAAAATAAATCGAATCCATTAGAAAATTTTGAATAATTTACCATTGGATAACTTGGATGTAATAAATTAAAAAAAAAAATTTTACCGAAAATATTTTATTAGTTTGATAATTTTCACATTTATTAAAAATCATTATTTAATGAAAAATACTTGTTTTTACGGCACTAACTACTTTCAGAACATTATGAAGAATAAATTGGATTTCATTAAATTATATTATATTTATATTTAAATAAATATGATTTTATAATATTATTTCTTATTAATAATTGTTATTGAAAAAAAATTGACGAAGAGTTTAAATTGAAATTATAATTCTCCCCTAAATAAAATTTTAGTTTTTTCAAATAAAAATATAATTTTTATCAATATTCCTACAGAATCATATATATATGTGAAAAAATAATAAAAAATTACTATTTATAATAACTATTTTTCTAAAAATATAATATAAAATTACAAAATAATATATTAAAGATATATAACATCGTAATACACCATCGTAAACCCTACATGTAATGTCTGTGATGGTGGTATATTACTAGGGTTGTTCCGAAAAAATTGTTTTCATTGTGATCATGATAAAAATAAAATTCTCATATAAATTATTTCAAACTAATTTTAGTTATTGGATCGTTTCCTGGGTTTTCTGAAGAGTACATCACAATGTTCCATCTCCCTTATAAGATCCAATAATTAGGCTTCATGATGTACGATCCAACTATTTCTGTCTTTCGCTTCTCACTTTTGTATCAATTGGATATTTTTAAAATCCTTAGTATACACTAGTATTCATGGTCAATATATAGTAGATATATTCCCAATGGTTATGATTCATAATGGTATTTTAAATCTGACGAAAAAATCATAGGGAAATTTTATAATTGTCTTAAAAACAATTGTAAATGTAGTGAATGTGATTTATATAACTAAATTATTTATTTATTTATTTATTCATTCAAAAATGGAATTTTATTTACAAATTTTTGAGTCATTACACATTCAATAAACTATCACACAAATAGAATCATGACACCACAGGGTTATGGATAACCCCATTATAAATTCCATTATCACGTCATCCCACTACTAAATAGGTATTATAAGTGGATGTAAAAAACATCAAGGATCCAGATTATCCTACATTTCCTTATGGTGGTTTAAGAATCATGATATAAAACTAGTGATGTCCATTATCATAATAGGTTGATATCAGATGTCATGATACATCTTCATCAACCATTGAAACATTGTGCATATCAAATAATGAGAGTATCGCATTAACTCCTCCCTTAAAGATCCTACAATAACTAACCAATCATGATATTATATCATTTATTCATCATTTAAAATTAATACAAGGACAAAAACATCTATCATAATAATTCTCAAATCACTACCCACATGATTCATGACTCTCGGCTTGACTTCACATGGTCCACCAATGAATACTTGACCACTAAAGGAGTAGATGTCATCATACCATGATCCTATGATTAATTCACTATACACCAAAATACCTAATAATTACATGAAATTACTCTTAAAAAAGATTCTCATTAAGATCTTATGTCTTAATTGTTTTTCTATTGAGAATATCTATGACAACATTTTCTTTTAATGGATCATATGATATCTAAAATTAAAATTTATGAAGATAATCCACCAAATCCATCTACCTCAAAATGATATTTGACTGAAAAATATATATATCAAAGGATCTTGTAGTCAATGTAAGAAATAATCCTCTCACAGAAAAGATAATGTTACAAACAATTCCTTAAAAGAAAAATAGCTTCCAACTCTAAGTCATGTGTTGGCCTCTTGGGGACATATCTTCTGTGGCCCATAAGAAACTATATGGATCCTTTGTATCATTATATCTCCCAAACTAACTCCTAAAGCATCGTATTAAAATATATATCTTATCCTACACACTATCAAAGTTAAAATCAATTATTTCATCAATATTCACTTCAACTACTACAAGACACATACACATGGATATGTCTACTTTAATTATACCCCATTCGTTGTGTTTATAGTCAAATGAAATTCTATATGTTATTTTTCTGTATGAACTACCTATAGACCCCAAATAAGACAATGAAGATTCACATCTCAAACACATTCCATGTACAATCCCTATACATCACTACCCCAACCTTCTCCAGGTTGAAATAAATTATTAACTCAGATATCACATTCTTAAGGAAACGTACCTCCTAAATCTGAAAGAGACACTTTGATAGTTTCGAATGAATATGATGTGCTAAATATGTAGTTAATAAAATATATGTTTTCCTACAATATATATCTAATTATTAGAGTATATAAATATTTCATAATAAAGTCCACAATAAAGGAGTTTGTATATGGGTGTAGGATCCTATACATGGGATCCATTAATATCATTGGTACATTTTTTTATCCAGAATGGAATTAAAATATACTCATACATTACTTATATACTCCTAAAAATTTTCATAGGAATATCCTATTATCAAACACAATTTTAGCGGCATCCTAACCGTAATTGAATCTGGGAAACCCACTTGGCTCCCCACAAATGGCTAAAAAAATCCTAGATCCTATAAAATTGTAATGATTATTAAAAATCACATACATCAGCTTCATGTAGTCTATACACAAGCAAATTCCATCATTTTTCAAGATTAATATTTCTATTGGATAAACCAATGAAGATATGATAATTATAATAAAACCATTATCCTATAAAACTTCATGTTATACCTTGAGAACCTCTAAATGAATATATTCCATATGCTTTTAATCTAAAATTCAATTCTCCTCCAAGGTTGGTGACCTAAAAAAGATATCCAATAATGCAAATAGATTTTGGTCCACCACAAAAGGAAAATAAGTATATACTAGTTGTTCACCTAGAAGAACCATGATTTCCATTAAACTTGTAATATCTTCAACCTAAGTCATGTCTAATCCCACCCTAGTTGAACTAACTTATCATTCACTGATTATCCAAAAAATCACCCCCTTAGGTGAATAAAATTATACCTACCACAAATATAATTCTATGTGTGAATGAATTATTGATAGATGTTCCATTCCAAGAACCACATAAAATTTATACATATTTAAATTCATGAATAACATTTATTTTACATAGATTAGAACTACTATAAGAAATCATGGAAATCTCTGAATTTGATCTACTTTCTTCTCTAACTGTGTATCAATTGATAGAAAATCATAAGATAACTTGACTACTCTGATAATTAAAATAAAAATTAGTAAAAATATAAATTAAATAGAGAATAATAATCAAAAAAAGTGGAAGAAATAGTAAAGTTTATCAATACTGTACATTAAAAATGTAAATGGTCCATCTCTACAGTTAGATAGAACCTTATCCATTTCATACACTTATATTTTATCATATTCGTGGTCATGTTTTTCATATTCATGAATACCCAAATTAATCATCTTCTTATGGGTCCAAATTTATATCATTTTACCCCATCCTATCCCATGACTCAAGGCCTACATCTTACTCAATCCCCTTTAACACATTTTCCAAGATAATTTTGAGTAGAGACGTAGTAAATTCCTTGTCTTCCAACACTGATGAAAGATGATATAGGGATTTTGGAATATTTTGTGATAGTAACCACTCTTTCCATAATCATATCATTGAGGACATCCTTTTACCAATAATAAGTAATAAAAACCACATTCTCATCCCTGCTAGTTTTTCACTACTCTGGTATGAATCTACAACTTTCCTTTTCCTATTACTGGAAGTGTCACAGGGAAGTCCATATAGGGATAAAATAAGACCCTCGTCTCTATTTTCCTCTAGATCCTTCTTGATCACAAAGGTATTTGGAAAAACTAGAATATTTTTATTTAGTTTGAAGATCCCTTCCTGATACCTCAACTCTAGTTGGAGACAGATCTAAACCATCCTAGACTTACTCACCACATTCCCAACCAAAAGAGATAAGAGTAAAATAAACTCCACGAATAGTTTCATGTAAGTATAAATAGTCATAAATCCATGTTAACTATATATAATATCATGAGTGGTGTTCAAAATCTGTGAGATGAAAAAAATCCTAAAATGAAATGTCCTTGAATGTAACTCAAGATAGATTGTCACATCCACCAAAATAGTTCATTACACCCCACCACATCCCATCGGGTCCTTGTAGTGTAATGGGATAAAATATTACTCATATAAACTCCAAGATCTATAACAATTAAAAATACACCCTAATGAAATCTATCCAATCCTCAGCATCCAGAGTTCCTCTGGTACCCTAGAAATATATAGGGGTTGGAGTAGAAAGTCTTGAGTATAGCTATCCCTATTCTACAAAAAACTTATACATTGAAGATGAAGTATGCTAAGGAATCATCACTGAAGGATCCCCTAAACCAGAGACACTATAGTGGGGATAAAAGAATGGTCAACTGCATTCTTCAACATGGGAAGTGGTTGAAGATGAATGTCCTCCCTTGTTGGAGTATCCTATCCCTCTCCTCAATTTTTTCCCATAAGATAATGTTGAGATGGAATTACCTAAAATAAAAAATTTATGATTAAAATACCTGTAGGAACAAAAGAAATAAAAACCAAGTCATTTCTAATGAATTCACGGGGGATTATAGAAAACCATTATAGGTGGTTATCAATATAAAGAAACAATATCCCTCTATTTACAACATAGGGATAAAGAATTGTTTTTCCACCATGAAATTTAGACATTGTCATATATATAAAAATAGTTATTCTGAAGTTCAAATAATCAATTTTGTCAAATATATGACATACAAAATAAATAAAATAGATATATCACCAAAAAATCGCATATCAATATATTTTATTTAAGAACTACCATGTAACACTCCATTGGAATATGTGTGTGTTTGTGTGTAATGACCTGACCCTAGAAGCCCAGAGTCAGTGCATTATTATGTATCATTATCATGATCACAAAATATTACGTTTTGAAAGAATGACTACTTTGGTAGCCTTGAAAGTACTAGATATATTCATAAGGTTTACATTACATCAAAAAATGGAAAAAAACAACATTTTTTCCATAGAGAACACTGATATCCCATAGAATATTCCTGTAGGTCAGTAATTATATACTTTTTCGCATCCTGGGAAAAATAAAACATAGAAAGGGGTGAGCTCATATGCTCTGTAAGGATAACAATATAGCATAAACTTCCATAAATAAGCATAAATATTTAGGGCAATGAATAGAACTAAAACAAAGGCCTTTTTAACATAAACGTAATCATAATATGAAAAATATAAATCAAAATAATTTTATTTACTTAATCACATTGATATTATACTAGTCAAACAATCACATCCAATATAAATAGCCAATTGCATAATGATAAAATGCATAATGCCAGACTCTCATAACCACATAGTCAAGGCCTTGTGCCAAGAATACAAATAATATTTTTTCAAGGCCTTGTTCCAAGACAGTAGTGTGTCTCTTGAGACCTACCGATGCATCGAGGAGATATATTGGACTCCACTCGTCACTTACTAAGTCCAATGTATTCCTGATATGAAATGTTTAAACCTAACATAAACATTCGTATTAAAACTGACCTATGAAATGTCAATACTTAATTCATAAACCATGAATGGTATGAAATAACACATCCATAGTCAAACATATCAGAAAACCTTCAATACCATATGGAAGTTTTGTATCATAATAAATAAACTTAAAACAAACTTAAAATTCATCAATGGATGTTGACATAGATGAAATCAAAACCTTTTAAGAGAGATATCTCTTTCTATTTTAAAATCATTTAAAAGTCATGTAATTATAATTTAAAACATTTATATTTGAAAATATTCTTATAATCTTGTATATTAAGGTTTAAAGAGGTTATAACAGTTGAAAATAGACACACTAGCCGTATAAGTTTAAAAAACTTTTTTACCATGATTTTGTCGAAAAGGACATAAAGTACCTTGTTTGGAAAACGATGGAAAGATTCCTTTATAAAATATTATAAAAATTAAAAAATGGTATAAATGAAATTATCCCATAGTATAATAAATAGTAAAAATGTTTTGAAATTCATTTTTTAATAAAACACAGATGTGGATGATAAATAGGTCCAAGTAGATACTTACGTAAAAACAACCTCGGATAATAAAGAGATTGTGAAATGAACCCTTACCTTTCACTTTTCCTTGGTCAAGGGTAGATTAACCTCCTGTATAATGGTGAAATAATTGTTATTAAATTATAAAATAATCATATACATTAATATGATGTCATATATGATCTTTTAACATTGCTTTGTTAATAATATCTTAGTATTATCGTCGTTTTGGGTGTTAACTGATTTGGTTTCCATTATATGATTTGTTACATAAGTAATGTTTGTTATGTATAGTATTTATATTATTCATATTCATAATGATATTATGTCTTTAAACATTATTTCTAATCATCTGATGAAAATTATTCTTGAATGGATATGATGAGGAATGAATCTCCTCGCGTTCATGGAGACGGTATTCCATACGTACGAATGAGCAACAATATCATTCTTTTGATGTTAGAATAATATATAATTGGATGTTATATCATATATAAATAATCATTATCATGTTATATTTATTATTTACATCAATTACACTTCATTATTATACCCATCCAACTAATAATGTATTGAATAACAATTACACCACGATGTGGAGACGGTAAGTTGTACGTACACGCATATAGTGACATGTCATTCAAAAGATGGATAGAATAATGAATATGGTTGTACCATATTTATAATAACATCATAGTATATAGAATATAGTGGAGTTATTATTTTATAATGTAAACAACAAAGAAAGAGGAAGTGGAAGAAGAAAGGAACTTGAAAGAGGTGATGAAATATTTACCTCTTCTTCGGGTTCTTCCTTTTGATTTGATCAAAAGGGCTCCTTAGGTTGGATTTCTGACTAAAGTAAGGAATCTAGGATTAAGGGAGTACAGTTGAGAGGGTATTTGGGTAGGTTTTTGCCGAGAAAAATGTCTTTTATGGTTTGAATTATAGAGAAGGGGGAGTGCCCTTTTATAAGATGGATGAGGGGCACCTTAGGAAAATCTAGAAATATTATTTTATAATAAAATCATTTTTGGTTTCTAATGGATCCAAATTGAATTATTTAAAGGTGAAGGTAATTAAGGGTCAAGAACCAATCAAAAAATAGATTTTATATAGGTTTGGGTCACTATATTAACTTTATCTTCAAGATTTAACTCTTGGTTAAACAATTTCACATTTACCTTGTCTCTTTGTATTTTTATATTATATGGTTAATAAACATACTAGAAACTTCCAAGAGAACCTCATTTAGTTAATTAAGGATAAACCTATAATTATATATTTCCTTTGGAATATCCTTATATTTTTAGGAATAAAATATCAATTAATAATATAAAATATTTTGAAAACTCTTTTATGTCAATTTTGACAGTATTTGGTATTTTTATTTTTCTAAATTCATAAAATCATTATTACTTCAAAAAAACATCTAAAAACCCTAACATGTCATATTAACCTATAAAATTAGTTTAATTCATAAAAAGTCTCAAATTACATTTATTTGGATACTTATAATATTAATTATCATAATATTTCATCAATTTGATAATTACTACATCATCATTGTGTCCTAAATAAATTTTACTATTTAATGTCTAAAAAATATAAATAAAATACCATTATGTAGGAAATAATTTTTTCATTCTAATGAATTCTTTATAGTAAAATTTATCTTATGTTTAACCCTATATTAAAAATGGTTTAGTTATTAAACTTTGAATTTAACACTTTTAACTCTTCTCTGAATTAAATAATAATAAATGTCATAATCTAATAGAAGTGGAACTAAAGGATCATATTTTATTCCTAAGGTTGTTTTTGGTCAAATTATACTTATCCAATAGAATTAGGGAATGTGTTAGGGTAATAATAATATCATTTTTACCCTTAATTACCCTATTTACTTTTAACCATGGTAAATAAAAGTAAAAAAGTTTCTATTCACCAAAAATTATTTTCATCATATTAAACCAAATTTTACATACTGATATCAACCTTTTTTCTCATATTTTTTAAATTCAACTCACAGAAGTGGTAACATTTAGTTTTATGTAAATTTCCAAATGCTCCTAGGAGGTGGGTAAAAGACAGTAAAAAGATCAATAAAATTTTTATATATCTTAAATTATTATAAACATACTCCAATTAATTACATTGAAGTTATATAGGTATTATGTATCTATTTTTACCTAAAATAGATTTAAATAAAATAAATTATTATTTAAATAAAAATTCTTTTTTAAACAATTACTTAGTGTTTTCACTATTCATAAAAAATTTTAATATTTTCAGAAAAATAAAAAAAAATCACCCTAATCAAATTTTGATATTTCAAATCCAAAATTGAAGTCCATTTTGAAAGATAAAATTTATAAAATTTAAAAAATGGGGTATTACTATTCAAAATGGCTTGTTTGATTGGTTGTGGCGGGTTTGAACTCAAAGTTGCGTGCAACACACGCTATTGTATTATTCAAAGAGAAGCATATCGTGGAAGCTTGGGTTGTTACATTCTCCCCTCCTTCAAATAATTTCGTCCTCGAAATTTCTAGAATATTACTTCATAAAATGACTTGGGTGGTTCTTCATCATAAGTTCCTCATTTTCCCATGTTGCCTATTCCATCTTATGGTTTCTCCATAGAACTTTTACCAAAAGTGTCGTCCGGTTTCTCGACACTTGTTATATTGTATCAAGAACTAAGACAGGCTCTTTGAAATAAGAAAGATTGGGTTCCGGTTCTCATTCCTCTTAGGTGAGTACATGCGTTGGGTCCGGAATGTATTTACTCAATAGTGATATGTGGAATACATTGTGAACTTCAGAGATACATGGTGGCATTGCCAAACGGTAAGCTACAGCCCCAATTCGTTCAAGAATTTTGAAAGGTCTGATGTACCTAGGACTCAATTTCCCCTTCTTACCGAAACATATTGCACCGTTCCATGGAGATACCTTCAAGAAAACACAATCTCCCTCGTGAAATTCCAAATCCTTCCTTTGTTTATCGGCATAGCTCATCTGCCTACTTTGAGATTCTTTGATGTGGGTTTGGATTTCCTTCACCTTTTCCATAATTTCCGAAACATGTTTTGGGCCAACGAGTATTCTTTTTCCAACATCATCCCAACAGGTTGGTCTGGACATCTCTTTTCGTATAATGCTTTATATGGTTCCATCTGAATACTTGAATGGAAACTATTATTAAAGGAAAATTCTATAAAAGGTAAATCCATATCCCACATACCTTAAATGCCACGTGAGCATGATCTCAACATGTCTTCTATGGTTTGAATATTATGTTCGTATTGTCCATCAGTTTGGGGGAGGTAGGCAATTCTCAAACGAAGTTCAGTATCCAGGGATTTCTGAGAACTTTTCCAGAATCTTGATGTAAAAATGGTATCATGATCAAAAACAATGGATAGTGGTACTCCGTAAAGTCTTTCAACTTCATTAATATATACTCTTGTAAAACGTTTAAGTGGTAAATCTTCTCATATATCAAGAAAATGTGCCGACTTGGTAATACAGTCAACAATGACCCACATTGCATCGTTCCTTCTAGAAGTATTTGGTAGCCCCATGAAACATTCCATCGTGATATCATCCCATTTCCATTTAGGTATGGAAAGAGGTTACATGACTCTTGTAGGATGTTTCCATTTAGTGTTTACTTGATTACAAAGCATACATCTTTACACAAAATCAGCAATCTCCCTCTTCATGTTGTCCCACCAAAAATGTTCCATCAAATCTCTATACATTTAGGTACTACCATGGTGTATAGGGAAATTGTACCTATGAACATCATCCAACAATTAAATTTTTAGATCAGGTATATTGGGAACACAAAGTCTCTTCCCAAATATGAAAATTCCATCTTTATTCACAAAGTCACTTAATCTCCCATCATTCACAGCTTTAATCTCCTTTTGAATCAATTCATCATTGGTGTGGGAACACTTTATCCTTTCTAGTAATGATGGTTTGGAAACCATTTGAAAACGTATTGATGTTTCACCTTCCTTGGTGATTACCATATCCATCATCACTAGATCCATGTATATAGGTTCCTTTTTAACTCTCATCTAATTCAAAATTCCATGATCTTTTCTACTCAAAGAATCTTCCACCATATTTTCATTCCCTGGGAGGTAGTGTATAGTGAAATCATAATCCTTGAGTAGTTCAAGCCATCTCCATTGCCTCAGGTTGAGTTCTTTCTATGAAGAAATATACTTCAAACTCTTTTGATCAGTATATATCTCACATTTTTTACCATAGAGATAGTGTCTCCAAATCATCAAATCAACGATTAATGATTCTTACTCAAGATCAAGAGTAGGATAGTTTCTCTCATGAATATTTAGCTTTAATGATACAAAGGCAATAACCTTATCAATATGCATAAGGACACAACCAAGACCTTTATTTGAAGCATCACTATAAATAAAAATCACATCATTCCCCGATGGTGGAGTCAAGATAAGAGAATTGACTAATATTCTCTTCAATTCTTCAAATAATTCTTCACACTCTTTTGTCCAAAAAAATTTAACCCCTTTATGTGTGTGCTTTGTTAATGGGTTATCCCACTGGGAAAAATTCTTGACGAAGAGTTGATAATAAACTACTAAACCAATAAAATTGTACCTTGATTATACTCATTGGTGCTCCCCATTCTTGGATTACCTTGGTCATAAAAGGATCAATATAGATTCCATCCTTGGAGACAATATGGAAAAGAAAATAAATCTCCTAAAGCTAGAATTCACACTTGCTAAACATCCCATATAATTCATGTCTTCTAAGAGTCTTTAGAATAATATGCAAGTGATTTTCACGATCTTCATAGATTTTAGAGTATACCAAGATATCACCAATAAATACCACTACAAATTCATCATGATATTCCATAAAAAATATATTCATTAGATCCGTGAGGACAGATGGTGCATTAGTCAGCCCAAAAGGCATTACTGTAAACTCGTAATAGTCGTACCTGGTTCGAAATATATTTTTCGGAATGTCTTCCTTCATCACACCCAACTGGTGATATCTGGATCGAAGTTCAATATTTGAAAAGTATTGATCTCCATGAAGTTGGTCAAATAAATCATCATTGTGAGGTAGGGGATACATGTTCTTTATTGTTATAGCATTGATCTCCCTGTAGTCAATCCACAACCTCATAGATCCATCTTTCTTCTTAACCAAAAGGAAAGGGGTTCCCCATGGAGAAACACTATGGAGAATAAATCCCTTATTACTCAATTCACCTAGTTGTTTATTTAGTTCCACTAATTCCACAATGGAAATCCTATAAGGGGTCTTCGGTATGGGTCTTGATCTAGAAATTAAATCAATGGAAAACTCGATTTCTCATTCTGAAGGATGTCCATGTAAATCTTCGGGAAACACATCAACATATTTTTTCTCAATAGGTACATCCTCTACATGAACATTCCTTTCCTCGCCCACAGTTATATCATTCTCTTACTCCCCAATAATTTAATTTACTTGAGCTACTGGGGTGGATCTAGATAAGAATTAGGTGGTGATGATTTTTCTCTAAAGATAAGGTGTTCTTTATCATCGTCATCAAAAATAGTGACCTCCTTCTTCTTACAATAATTTTTTGCATCATGGTCTAAAATCCAATCCACACCAAGGATTATATCAAATTTAATAATGTGTTTGACGATGAGATTAGTAGATAACGAACGTTTATATTCCCTAATGGGGACTGATTCACAAAACATTGTTGCGATGATACTTCCCTTATGAGTTTTTACTGACAACTCCTTTGTTAAATAAAATTGGAAATATCTAATTTACATAGAAAACTGTGAAGATATGAAACAATGTGACGATACAGAATCAAATAATGCATTGGAAAAACTTGAGGAAACCATTAAATTACCTGCCACTACTTCTTTTGGATCTTCAACCTCAGTAGTAGTGATAGAATAAGCTTGGTCTTGATCCCTAAGAATTTTTTGAGGTATATTCCACTGACACTTAGGGAATTAATTTTCATAACTCCCCATTTTTCTATAATTGTATCATTCAACATCAACTGCCTCTTTCTTCCCCTTATAATCATGATCATGGTGGCCTTTTTCACCACACTTGTAACAGACTCTCATTCCCTTCAAGAAAGTACCAGGGTGTTTCATCCCAGATTTACTACTAGATAGATATTTTACTTTTCCCTTTTCCCCTTATTTCCATTTCTAGTGTGTTCAGAAGATCTCTTCTTCTCTTGCTTTCCTTTAATGCCCTAATATGTAGAGAATTATTTTTCTATCTTGATAGAACATGAGATAATATCTTCATACGACGATAAGGATTGTGAGAATAATGATTGATGGAGAAATGGTTTTAACCCATTAATGAAATGATAAATATTACTTCTTGGGTTATGTATATAATCTGTAGCATGCCTCGCTAAACTTGTAAAGTTAGCTTCATATTTTGCGACATTCTCATATTCCTTTTTCCTCAGACTCAGAAATTGACTTTCCATATCGTCTCAATGAACACGAGAAAAGAATTTTTATATGAAAATTTCTATAAACTCTCTCCATTCGATATTTGATTCATCATAATCTTCCTTTCTGTTTTGAATCAAAGACCACCATTGATC
This sequence comes from Viscum album, assembly GCA_963277665.1. NCBI lineage: Eukaryota > Viridiplantae > Streptophyta > Magnoliopsida > Santalales > Viscaceae > Viscum > Viscum album. The sequence continues at coordinate 1,348,517,971 of OY728147.1, read as the reverse complement.
AGCATCTCTAGTGAGGCAGTAAACTCCCATGACAACTTTTTTCCCTTTCACTACTCCCCATGGGGTGGAATTTTTTCTCTATGGAATTTATCCATTACTTAGATAATAATGGATTTTTACCCCCATAGAATGTTTGTGGTTGTTTCCTCATGAAGCGTTCTAACATTGATCCTACACACTGCGGATCAGGGTTCTCCATACAGGTAAGGTTATTATTCCTAACCTGAGTGAGTTGTTCCAGTTTGGTGATTAGCTGATTAGCACCAGTTGCATCACCAGATCCACTATTATTATCTTGAGAAGGAGGGAAATACCTACATAGAGTGTGTGCATTGATATAGTTTCCATTCCTTCCACTAGGCACCATTTTTAAACAATGGAATAAACTATATTAATTTATGAATAGAAATACATAATTCCAAACTTGTAAAATACATAACATAAACTTAACAGATTATGGATATAATCCATAATCATAGAAAATGTTTTCCTTGAATAAGTATATACTCATTGACCCTTCATAATGGTTTGTAATTAAATTAGAATTATCATAATCATATCCCCCAAGAGTGTCGTTACCAAGAGTGCAGCAAGGCTCGTTGTCGTGTACCAGTTCCCATTCGAGTCTAGCTCAAAGTAGTGTTTTCAGGTTTTACCCCTAGGTACTTCTTTTCCAGAGCCGCCTATACTTACTCATATCCATGCAGGGGTGTATTTCTTGGAAATCTCACAAAATCTCTACAATACCAAAATTCTAGGAAGTTATTCCATACTAATACTAAAAGTCTATCTTAAGGTTATGTGGTCTAATCAGTGTTTATCTAAATCTAGTTTCCAAGGATTGTACTAAACTTACTCTAATACCAAATATAATTCCCCGACCCCAGAATCCCAAAGTTGGTTCATTATTACGTATCATTGGAATGATCACAAATATCATGTATCGATATACCGATTAGTTTAGTATCCTTTAAAGTACTAGATACATTCATAAGTTTTACATTACAATGTAAAATGGAATACTAAAACAACATTGTTCCCATAGAAAACACTAAGATCCCATAGAATATCCCTGAAGTTCAATCACAATATAATTGTTCGCATCCTGGGAAAAATAAAACATAGAAAGGGGTGATCTCAAATGCTTAGTAAGGATAACAATATAGCGGAAACTTATATAAATAAGCATAAACATTTATGGAAATGTATAAAACTAAAAGAAAACCCTTTTCAACATAAACTTTATAATAATATGGAAAATAGAAATCAAATTAATTCCATTTACATACTCACATGGATATTATACTCATCAAATAAACACATTAAATATCAATATCTAGTTTCTTAATTATAGAAAACATAATGCCAAACTTTCATAACCACATAGTCAAGGACTTGGGCCGAGACTACAAATATGATTTTTTTTCAAGGCATTATAACATGACACTAGTTTGTCTTGTTAGATCTATCGATGCATCGAGGAGCTATAGCGGGCTCCACTCGTCACTTACTATGTCCAATGCATTCCACATATGAAAAAGTTTAAACATAACAAATACATTTGTATTAAAACCGGCATACGAAATGTCAATACTTTATCCATAAACCATGAATGGTATGAGATAACACATCCACAGTCAAACATATCAAAAAACCATCAATACAATATGAATTTTTTGTATCATAATAACTCAACATCAAACAAACTTAAAATCCATCAAAGGATGTAGACATAGACGAAATCAAAACCTTTTTCGAGAAATATATCTTTCTATTTTGAAATCATTTAAAAGACACATAATTATAAAAGAAAACATTTATATTTAAAAATATTTTTATATGCTTGTATGGGAAGCTTCAAACATCTTATAATGGCAGAAAATAGACACTCCTGTCATATATGTTAAAAAATATTCTTACCATAATTTTGTCGAAAAGGTTATAAAGTACCTTGTTTGGAAAACGATTGAAAGATTCATTTATAAAAATATTATAAAAATTCAAAAAAGGGTACAAATGATATTATCCCATATTCTAGTAAATAGTAAAAATGTTTTGATTTACATTTTTTAAGAAAACACGGATGTGGATGATAACGAGGTCCCATTAGATACTTAAGTAAAAACAACCTCGGATAATAAAGAGACTGTGAAATTAACCCTTACCTTGTACTTTTCATTGTTCGAGGGTAGGTTAAACTCATTTATAATTGTTATATATTCGATATTAAATTATAAAATAATCATATACATTAATATTATATAATATTTGATCTTTTAACATTGCTTTGTTAATAATATCTTAGTATTATCACCGTATCGGGTGTAAACTGATTCGTTTTCCTTTATATGCTTTGTTACGTAAGTAATTTTATTAGGGACAAGATGTATATTATTCATATTCAAAATGATATTAAGTCTTTAAAAATTATTTTTAATCATCTAATGAAAATTAGTTTTAATGGATACGATGATAAATGAATCTCATCGCATTCGTGGAGACGATAATCCGTACGTACGAACGAGTGACAATATCATTCTGTTAATATTATAATATCATATAATTGGATGTTATATCATATATAAAAAATCATGATCATGTTATATTTATTATTTACACCAATTACACATCATTATTATACCCATCCAAATAATAATTTATTGAAAAACAATTACACCACGACATGGAGACGGTAAGTCGTACGTACGCACGTATGGTGACATGTCATTCAAAGGATGGATAGAATAATGGATATGGTTTTACCATATTTATAATAACATCACATTATATAAAATATATTGTAGATATTATTTTATAACATAAAAAACAAAGAAAGAGGAAGTGAAAGAAGAAAGGAACTTGAAATAGGTGATGAAATATTTACCTCTACTTCGGGTTCATTTCTTTTTGATTTGATTAGTATGGATCCATAGGTTGGCATTATGACTAAATTAATGCCTATAGGATTAATTGATGATAGTTGAGAGGGAATTTCAGAAGGGGTTGGCTGATCCAATTGGCTTTGATGGTGTGAATTAGAGAGAAGGGGGAGTCCCCTTTTATAAGAGGGGTGAGGGGCACCTTAGGAAAAGCTAGAAATATTATTTTATAATAAAATCATTTTCGGTTTCAAATGACTCAAAAATGAATTTTTTAATGTCTTAGGTGGGGATGGGTTGCAAACCACTCAAGGAATAGGTTTTATACAGGTTTGGGTCCCTATATTATCTTTATCTTTTAGACTTAACTATTAGTTAAATAGTTTGACATTTATCATGTCTCTTTTCATTTTTATATTATATGGTTAATAAACATACTATAAACTTCCAAACGAACCCCAAGTGGTTCATTAATGATATTCCTATACTTATATAAGTGTTTTGGCCGAACCTCATATTTTGAGGTATAGAATATCAATTAATAATATAAAATTTGTTTTAAAAACTATTTTATGTCATTTTTTACACTATTTGGTATTTTGTTTTCCCTAAATTCATAACAGCATTATTACATAGAAAACAATTCTCATAACCAAACCTAACATGTCATATTAACCTATAAATTTAGTGGAATTCATAAAAAGTCTCAAATTACATTTATTTTCATATTTATAAAATTAACTATTTTAATATTTCATTCATTGGGTAATTACTACATCATCATTGTGTTATAAATAAATTAAATTATTTAATTTCTAAAAAATATAAATTAAATACAATTATATTGTAAATCTGTTTATCTTTATAATGAATATTTATAGTTGAATTTATCTTATTATTACCCCTATATTAAAAATGTTTTAGTTATTTAACATTGAATATAACACTTTTAACTTTTCGTTGAATTAAATAATAATAAATGTCCTAATCTAATCCAAGTGTACCTAAAGGATCATATTTTATTCCTAATGTTGTTTTTGGGCGAATTATACTTATCTAGTAGAATTAGGACATATGTTAGGGTAATAATTATATCATTTTTCCCTTAATAACTTTATTTACTATTAATCGTGGTAAATACAAGTAAAAAAGTTACTATTCACCAAAAATTATTTTCAACGTGTTGAACCACATTTTACTTACTGATATCAACTGTGTCTCTCGGATTTTTTAAATTAGACTAAAAGAAGTGGTAAAATTATGTTTTATGTAAATTTGCAAATACTCCTAGGAGGTGGGTAAAAGACGGTAAAAAGTTCAATAAATTTGTTATATATCTAAAATTTTTCTAAACTGACTCCAATGAATTCGTTTAACTTATATAGGTATTATGTACCTATTTTTACCTAAATTAAATTTAAATAAAATAAGTGATTATTTAAATAAATAGTCGGTTTTAAACAATAACTCAGTGTTTTTCACTATTCATCAAAAATTGAAAGTTTCATAAAAATACCAAAAAATTCACTCTATGCTAATTTTGATATTCGAAATCCATAAATGAATTCCATTGTGAATGATGAAATTTATAAAAAATTTAAAAGTGGTTATTACTATTCATAATAGCTAGTTTGATTGGTTATGGTGCGTTCGAACTCATAGTTGTGTACAATACATGCTATTGTATTATTCAAAGAGAAGCGTACTGTGGAATCTTGGGGTCTTACATTGTGTGTGTGTGTTATGAGATCATTATATCATAGTCACAATGCAAGAATTCACCTCAATCACATAAAACATCAACATAACTTTATAATCCTGACCAACAAGAATATGTATAACCATTATAGTAATACCAATTACAGGAATAGTTACATATTAGTCTGTTACAGATGTGTTGTCTACAAACACATGAAACTACCCTCAATATGTACCAAATATCCTAAAACCATTATACAATCCACCAAAACATAGTTAAGAATAATTAAATTTTTGTGTCCTAGAATTTCCATATATTTTTTTGAAATTATATAGAATAACTTCGAGACCTTGCGCTGAGAAGACATGCGATTTCAAGGCCCAGAGTGCCCGGAATAATCCGTCAAAAAATTTTAAGCACTAAATAGAATGTGTTAGTTGTATTCCTAATAAAGTTGAATAAATATTAAACTGGTCCCCAAATTGTAGATCTGAGGGTACCATTGCATTTAGGATGTCGGGTTTACTGTAGTCATGACTTATGTTTAGTCGGTGCAACCCTCTAGTGAGAAAACCCAAATAAGGCATAATTGTAAATAAAATAATTAAATATAATTATTTTACTTTTCTAATGCGTATAACTCACAAACAGTGACTTGGAATTAAAATCTGGGACCACCGCTGAGCTCTTGAGGGAATTCATTCCTTAGGCAGATCCTAACATTGGCCGACATGGGCCAATGGTTGTAGTTAGTTTTTTTTCATAAATAAAATAATTAAGTAAAAAATTATTGTATTGTAAATTCCTTATAAATCATAAACTGTAACATGTATTAAAAATCTGAGAGTACCATTGTGATCATGAGGGCATGTTCCCTTTAGTTGGAGCCTAGCCTTGACCTATGCAGGTTGAGGGTGAAAGTTAATTTTTGAAATTTTTTAAGGTATATTCGGTAAACATGCGAGTGGGTTTTTCTAACTTTTGAACTGCTGTTGAGATCAAAAATTAGAGGGCACCGTTGAACTCAGAATTCATATTTTCACGTATAAATGGCCTATCACTGGTAAGAAATTGTTGAGAGGAAATATAATTTTTTGCAATTTTCTAGAAAAATAATAAAATAATTTAAAAAAAATTATTATTATTCTTATCTCACCATTGAGTGGGGGAGAGAGACGTTGTGGTGCGGTGACGATGTGGTGACGAGGCGCATTATTGGATGTTCAATAATGGCTCTTTTGAAACCATGATTCTTTTATCGTAATGGATTCTTAAATGTGGATCATTAAATTTTGTTCATTTAATGAGAATTATTAATGGGTGAATCGTCTATGTGCTTTCCTTTTCTTTTAAAAATCCTACATGTTACAGTTTTTGGAATTAAAAAATGTGGGGAAATCACTAATGAACTGCTGGTGGAATCCCTCTCTAATAAAGAATGGTGAATGAAGTGACGAAATTAAAGTATCAGATATGGAGGTTAGAAAGTGGCAAAGATTTCCAAAGAAGTCGGATTGATGAGGACATAAATTGAAACCTCCATCATCAACAAAACCAATGAATCTAGTTAGGGTTTTATGTGTTCAAAGTATTTGATGATTTATTCTTTGTTCTTGAAAATATATGATTAATGCAGATCGACCGACTAATGTGTAGATTCATGAATCACTCGTTCATGCGGTTGTATACTGTGTGGGGGTTTGATATGGGGTTTTTAAAGTTGTGTAGTTATCATCATTTCTATCGTCATGACTGAACTCTAACATAGAGGTAACGGGATGACCTGAACAAGGCTCGGTCCCTCTTCTATAGTTGTTCGTCTTTCATTCTTCAATGCCAACTAGTCAACATGTTATAAAGTAAAATTCGAAGGATTAGCGGTGATGATGATGCCTTATGGAGGTCGTTGGCACCAACGGCACACAAAACAGACCACCAAAGCAATTCTGGTGGACAGTTGAAGGCACCGGTGGCCGCAGGTGGAGGGTGGTGGTGTTTCGTGGCTATGAGAAGACATGGCCTCGGGTGCCTCGTCAAAGGACCTCTCGTATCTGGGCCTTCTGGTGGCTGGCGAGCCAGGGTCCATCAATCGCGGCTGGAGGAGGCCTTCTGTCTGTGGGGATATCGGGGGCCGAATGCAGCATGGTTGTCGCATCCCGGTGGGGCAGTGCACCACCTGCGGCCCTTGTGCTTAGGCCTCATGCTGGCTGGCTGCACCTCCAGCTCGTGGGCCGATCCTGTACCAGGGGGGCGGACCCAGATCCAAGAAAGTCGGACCCACGCTGGTAGCCGAACCTACACCTAGTAGTCTAGACCCACACCGGCTGGCCAGACCCCCGCCCTTTGGGCCTGGCCAGATGAGACCAGGTCGCCGGGCGAACCGGCGGGCTGGACCCTCGGCCAAACCGGGCCAGGTCCATCGAGGCCAATTGGGCATGGCCCACTGGCCAGGCCAAACCAGACTGACCAAAACCCGAATTGGGTTAGTTCAATTCAATCTAACTAAACTAGGATATGTGGGACTCCCAGGCCAGGTTGGTCATGTTGGTCCAACCAAGTGGGACCGGGCCCAGACATAATTGGCCCCCAATGTATGAAAACACTCATATCGTGAAAATTGTGTGTCAGATTGATTAACCATTACGATCATTAGGACTCTTACATAGGTTTGGTCCATCCAAGATACTCTATGTGAGTTTTTATGGATTTTGGATTACGGCTGGGATGGATCAGACGTGAATCCAACCAAGCCCTTTTTACAAAAAAACCTATAACTCACAGACCGGGTGTCCAAATGATGCGTCGTCTATTACATTGGGAACCTTATGAAAAGATGGTACTTTGGGGTTAAATTTTGTGGGACTTCATGGTTTTTTACATACAACTGATGGATTCATTAGTATAACCATTGAAACTCTGGCATGCTAAGTGTGGGGAACCAGTAGCTAGCTGTGACGTGAAGAAATAATATTGATCTTGTGTTGGTCGACACCTAGCGATCAGGTGTGGGTTAGTACCTAGAAATCCTGAGTGGGTCAACACCAAAAAATCATGTATGGGTCCTCACATAATTATCCTTCTCGGGTCACCACCTAGTGATCATGTATGGGTTAGCACCTCGTGATCATTTATGGGTCATCACCTAGAGACACTCTGTGGATCAGAATTAGAGCATCTTGATAGAATTAGATGATCTAGCTTAAGACTTATCATATTTACTTATGCACTAAAGTTATACCTGGTGTGAGATTCTACTTTTTCTTTGTTCTATGGGTTTCAGATCTTCCTTTGTGGTATTACCTCTATGGTATTTACTTTATGGTGATTTTCCATCATGGATTATTGAGAGACCTATGGGGGGTCTCGAGATCCCAACTGAGTATTATTATACTCATGCATGCATGGTCTTTTCCAACACATATGGTTTCTTTTAAAGATGAAAGATAGCTTTGACTAAAATTTTGGTTGCCAGGACGAGACGGTGCTTGGAGGTGATCGAAAGACGTGGTGTGTTGTAGTGATGTACGACGAAGAGTTGTACCTACCCTTCAGGTATGATCCTTGGGGGATAACTTTTGGAACTTGTACATATTTTGGTGTATAATATTTTTAGTTGGGCTTGTACTCTATCCCCCTTTAATTTCATTCTTAACACTTTACTCTCAGTGGGGGTACATCATGGTGGTTTTGTTATTTCACTTTCCTTTATGGTCATCCTTGTGCCATTTTCCCTATTTATGTGTATAAATTTTAAAGGAAATTCCTTCCATTTTGGTTCTATGCCTTTATGGTGCTATTCACTAGCCCCTGGCCTATGGAAGGCGGGATTGGGGTAGTCACAGCACGGGCCTCGAGGGACGAGTCATGAAAAAGTGTTATCAAAGGGAAGTCAGTTCTACCAAATGATCTACGAGTGTGTATTTTATATGGGGGAAATAGTGTTTAGTATCTTGAGATAGGATTTCAGTCCAGGGAGTCCAGTGTTGGTGTGGTGGTTGACATATACATAGACCAAGACCCTACATTCTGTTTTTTGACACAGTATACAAAAACACTAATTACATGTGTTTTCAAAATATTTTTATCTTGATCTCTTTTGAGTCATCTCATCATGTATAACTTATTGGCCAGGGTTTATGTTCATTCCCTTTCATGATGCCTCAACACAGCCAGCCAGCCATGATTCCAAAGTGTGACCATGAGGCAAGTTGACATAGTGATGAGGATTCGGTATAAGGACTATTTCCCAAGATGGTACCTTCGATCGGTGTCCCAACAATATCATTGTACATTGGTCATTAGTTAATATTGGTGATACCGATAGAGGACACATGTAGTATCAGTGCCTTACACAATTTTCAGTGAAAGATAAACCTCAGGTTCTGAGGCGGTCCCATCTCAAAGGCGTCTAAGGACTGGCTTGATGTGGTAACCGAGTATCCATCTAGCTTGGGAACCATGAGATCATATGGGATGTCCTGGAACTAAGAATTATATGTGGCTTAGTAGAGAAATGGAAGGGTTTATATTACCCCTATCTTATAATGAGGTGAGTTCTCGATGGACAGTGCTTCATAACCTTTCTGATGGAAGAGGTATATTTCCATAAAATCTAAGGGGTATGTGTTCCCAAGAGATTATGCAGCTTCATCTGGATGACATATTGGTAGTTGAGTATTCATCAAGGTGTACCATCCATTCAAGGTACTTGATGAATATGATACGACCAGTGATTTAGGGTATAGAACTTTAAACAAGATGTTTTTAGGGACATTCGAGCCAACACTATTCCTTTGAACATTCATATTTATTTTAGGGTTCCAGAGAAAACATTTGTGGTTGAATGTTCTTTGGTTGAGCAGATACAGTCAGTGAATGTCAACAGTGGGAAAGTAAGAAAACCAGTGTCAGTCTCAGAGACTTGGATATGTAAAATGCTTCGAGAATCTAAATTTATTAGGACAGATGAATTTTCAAGGAAACATACGTGGAAGAGGATCTTAGAGAACAGTTTGAGGTCGTATACATTTCGACATGTTACAACCACCACCCCAATGTGGTTCCCATCAGGCTCAGGGAGCTGGAGGACAGGGGAAGGGAGTAGTTTTATGCGGTTAAGAAGTATAACCCAAGGGCTCTAGGAATGATTCAAGGTATTGTCTACGTCAACTACAAGCTTCCATATTAACAGATATATGTACAAATCATTCCTTCATGTCATAAATCTTGTTCATGTCGTAGAGTTTCCTATTAAACCGTTAACTTGATCCTTACATCTGGAAATACCCATGGGAGGAGACTTGATAATCAAACTTATACTGATGGTATGATTTACCCTTGAAGAAAATGATTCAGTTGGAACTTGTTGGAGGCAACATCGAGGCCTTACGATGTTAGTTTGGGTATGGAATGGTCATCCACAATTCATGCTCAGATTGAAAATTTTAGGCAAAAGGATGTAGTATATCGTTGTGTTGGAATTGGGTTTTCCGTGGTCAGTAAAAATGAAACCCAGGAAGAACAAGATAAACTCATGCATAGGAGGGTGTAGCCGATCACTCTTGAGTTGTCACGACCCGCCCTCGGGGCCCGTGCCGTGACTACCCCAAGCCCGCCTTCCATAGGCCAGGGGCTGGCGACTAGCACCAAGGCGTAAAATCCCGGTAAACAGGGAAGGCATTGCCTTTATGTGAAACAACCACCACAGAGTCAGCAAGCGGAAAGTAACTACAAAGTGCAGAAAAGTAAAGGGGGCCGGAAATACAAGCCCAACTGTAAAGTAAAGTACAACTCGAAAGGGAAAACAGCAACTGAAAGTACAAGCGGCTCCTGGGACGTCCTCCTCGATTCCTACCTGAAGGGTAGGTACAGATGGCTCAGCTCCTGGATCGTCCACCACGGATCCTACCTGAAGGGTAGGTACAGATAGCTCCACAACTCCTCGGTCCAACTGTCCGCTCCAAGCACGTCCCGCTCAGTGGTCCTCCTCCGGGTACCGACCTACTCCGAAAGCCTCATCCACAGACAGCACTGTCCGTCGTCTGCAACCAACACAACGAAGTGCAGGCAAAGCCCGTGCAGGGGTGAGTATAAGCTACTCAGTAGGGACCCCGAGACCCCTGAAGGTCTCTCAAATCCACAAAGGATAAACCACGAAGAAAGGTAACAATCACGAAGTAACATCCAGTATTGATTAGGTATATGCCCATACATATACCTATGTCACCAATTTCCGTTCGGCTCCAACACCGAGCCCAAGAACAACCCAATCCACAAGAAGAGTAAACAGGAAATCCACACAGGATAACAGTACAAGTTCACACAGTTTATAACAAGTTTATGAAATCAACGGATAACCATTACCCAGGTATATGCCCATACATATACCTAAGTTATCAAGCAACCCATCTCAATCATGAGGAAACACAAAGATCATTGACTCAGCTCAAACCAGGATTTTCATTATCAAAACCGTAACTGCTGAAGAGCTCCGTCTCTAGAGTGTACAGTGGTCCTGTCACGACTCCGAGGTATTGCTCACTAACCTAAGACTGCTGAGGTACTCCTCCGGTCGAGTACTGCGGGTCTGCTGCCAACTACCGGGCGCTCCGTCCGCTGAGGGTCTGCTGCCAAATACTGGGCGCTCACCCAGATAGCCTACTGAGGTACTCCTCCTGATGAGTACCGCGGGTTTGCTGCCAACTACTAGGCGCTCCGTCCGCCGTGGGTCTGCCGCCAAATACCGGGCGCTCCGTCCACTGGGCTAGTCGACTCACTCCAAGTCGAGTCGGTCAAGCAGTCATCAGGTCTCAGTCGGCTACACGATCTCCGTACTCCGCACGCACGCCTCCACCGTCGCGGTTATGTCGCTACAACCAAGCGCATACACTCCGTAGAGTATCGCGGGTCCGCCGCTACAACCAAGCGCTCCACCGCCAAGGGTCTGCTGCTGCATCCAAGCGCACCACCACTGTCAAGTACCACGGGTCCGCCGCTACACCCAAGCGCTCCACCGCCCAAGGTAAACAGAAGATTCAGCTCACACAGGTTCGGTAGCACTATTCCACGTAGGATTGCTGAGTGTTGTAGTCGTCGTCGTCGAATCCACATAGGATCTCTGTACTGTCGTCATCGCAGTCACAGTAGCTGTCGTAGCAGTCGTCACAGTAACAGTCGCAGCCAGCACTAGGGTTCCCGCACACAGCAAGCTCGTTCGGAGGGTCCGCTCCACGAGCCGAGAGGCTGATACATCAACTGTCACAAAGACCAGAGTTGATGTATCCAAAAGTTCCGTATCGACAATAGGAACTCAACGCAACAGACGGCGCGTCGATCGGACGCCCGGTCTTAGAGTTATTGGCATTTTCGTCTCCGGGGCCCGGTTGGTTTTTAAGGCAAAACCAACCCGACCGTACTCCACCTGCGTCCAAACCTTGGGCGGAGTATTCCAAAAGATCCGTCTCACTTAGAGGATTCCATCAAAGTCGACGGCACGTCAATCGGACGTCCGGAACTCATGATATGAGCGTTTCCGCTCCGAGGACCCGGTTGGTTTCGTGAACGAACCAACCCGGCCGTACTCAAAGTAATCCAAAACCTTGAGTGCGATATACCGAAACGACCGTCTCAATCCAAGGATCGCGTTTCCGCAGACGGTTCGTCATTCGGAGGTCTGAGGCTCAAGTTATGGGCTAAAAACCAAATCTGGTTCGAATCAGGGGGGTCCGGGTCCGGGCCGACCCGGCCCGACCCCCCCTCCCCCCCCCCCCCCCCCCCCGGGACGGCGCGGCGGGCCGCGGCGGCCAGTCGTCGTGATGTGGCGGCACGCGGGGCTAAGCCCCGCGGTTCCTGGAAAATCGGCGCGGCAATTGTCGCGCCCTTGATTGAAACCGCCCCCACGTGGGGGCCGGTTTATTCAAGAGAACTGGGGGGGCCGGCTGCCCCCCTCCTTCAAGAACTGCCCCCCTCATAAAGAGGGGGGGTTTTGTAGGTTGGCCGGGGGAATTAATTCCCCCGGTTTAATGCGTTCCGGCCGGCCAGCTGGCCGGCCGGTTTTCTCCAACGGGACCGGAAATTCTGGTCCCCCCCTTCGGCTTCCGACGCCGGCGGCCCGGCCGCCGGTCTTCTCTTCCGCCGCGGCCCGGAACCGGCCGCGGTCTCCTCGTCTCTCCGCGGCCCGGAACCGGCCGCGGTGTTCGTCGTCCGGCGCGGTGCGACGGCACCGCGCCCCTTTCGCCGTGCCTTGATTCCTTTCAACGCGGCGCGACGGCGTCGCGTTCTTGAAGATTCTACCTCGGCGTGGCGCGACGGCGCCACGTAAAATAATTGCACGGTAATCCGCGTGATGCGATGGCACCACGCCACTTGCTTCCACCCGCAAGAATAAACAAGAAACGATGGAGGGGGGGTTCGGCCGTGTTCGTGCGGTCCGGCCCCCTCACGTTAAAATAATAACGCAACTTAAATAAATTAAGCCACACGTTATACTTGCTATTCACGATCAAGGAATGGAATAATAAAGAATAAAACAACAAACCCTACCTCGGGTATAAGGTTCGAGGATTTGTCAACGTTCCGCGGAAGACGACGTCACGGAGGTCGGGCGTCGCGGAAGCCGTTCGTCAAATCCGATGACGAAGGGATGCGTTCGAAGAGACACGTCGTTGGCGAAACCTGTACGCCGACGAAGATTGTCCGAGGAAGAAGTGGCGTCCCCTTTCGTTGACATGGTAAACGAAGAAGAGCGGAGCGGCGTTCTTCGTCGGAAATTGAGCGTTCCTCGTCAAGACTTGAGGAAAGTCAAATAATAAAGAAAACAACGAACTCAAGAACCTCTACCTCGATAGTCGCACGTTGACGTAGTCGTGGAATATCGGTGTCGATTCCTTTGACGTCGGAGGAAGAGTCGTTGTCGAAGGCGTTCGTCGCGGAAAACCGTCGCGGAAGAGATGACGCGGAAGAAGTACGTCGTGTCGCGGATACGGCGTCGCGGATGGATCGTGTTCTTCGGCGGAGAAGTTCTTCGTTGAAGAACGACGTTCTTCGCGTTCTTCGTTGAGTTTGAAGAAGAAGAAGAGGCTCTCCAAAAGCTCTCAAGGAGACAAACAAACAACCCAAAATAAAATAAGACAACTTCTTATTTTATTATTTACAATACACATTATAATTTCAAAAGTTTTGAAATTCAAAAAGGGTTTAACTCCCATAATTAATTAAGTAACTCAAGTTGACAACATTAAATGAAATGAGTTAAAGGGGAGGTTTTGAGAGAATTTGAGGAGTTGGGGTTCGTGTGGACCCCACCTCACTTAATCCTCCCAAGGGAGGTTAAGTGGATGTGGGTCCCACTCCCAACTCCCTTTGGTAGGACTTAACTAGTTAAAAAAAATAAAATTTGTTCCTCACAAATTTTATTTAACTAAAACTAAAAACCCAAAAACTAACTTTCAACCGGCAACAAACGCAACTCCCGAAAAGGACTCTTTAAGCGAATATTGGCGCTGCGAGTTCATCGGTGCCCTCGGATTTCAATTCCGAGCACCGGATCAAAAGTTAGGAATTCCCGCTCGTTCGTTCACTGAACGTACCCGAGGCAAACTTCGGAAATTAATTCCGGGCACTCCGGGCCTCGGAATCAGGTGCCGTCTGAAACCGCGCTCTTGTAAAATTCTAAAGAAAATTAAGAAAAAAAAATTCCTTGAATTTTACGGGTCTTTACATTACTCCCACCTCAGGGCTTTACGTCCCCGTAAAGCTACATCAAAAACTAGGGAAACAAATGAGGGTACTGAGCACGCATATGAGCCTCCCGCTCCCATGTGCTCTCCTGGAGATTCCCGTGCTGCCATCTGATGTGCACGAGAGGAATCGATTGCCCACGCAGGACCCGCTCCTGTCGATCCTCTATCTCCACCGGGACCTCCGTAAAAGTCGCCCCATCGTCAACGTCAAGCTCCCTATGATCAATGATGTGCGTCGGGTCGTGCACGTATCTCCTCAGCTGAGATACGTGGAAGACGTCGTGCACCCGGTGCAACTGAGGTGGTAGAGCCAGGCGATAAGCCACCTCGCCAAACCTGCTGAGAATCTGGAAGGGTCCGATGAAGCGCGGAGATAACTTGTCGCCTCGGCCAAATCTCCGAATACCACGTCGAGTTGAGACCCGCAAGAAGACGTGGTCGCCATCCTCGAACTCCAGTGGCCTCCGCCTCCTGTCATCGTATGACTTCTGCCGGCTCTGAGCTGTCCTCATCTGCTCCTAAATGACCTGGACCTTCTCCGTCGTGGCCTGGACCATCTCCGGTCCCATCAGAGCTGCAATATTTCTTCTTTGCCGAAAAGAGAAATCTGGTCTCATCCCCTGGATGAACCACATTCTTTGCCTAAAACAGTCAATCCTAACATGGATGATACTAATCCATACCAAGGATGACGTCGTAAGGCCTCGACGCTACTACTAAGAGATTCAACCGTTACTCTCGCCTCCAAGGGTTGAGTCACACTGTCGGCATCAGTGTGTGGTAACTGGGTCTCCTCCAGTAGATGTCTCACAAGTGAGGGTCAAGTCAACAGCCAAAACTGGAACCTCCTAGTAACATCACGAAAGAGGACAGGAACGAAAATATCACAAAGGTACGCGTCTTTTATTATTGCAGCTCATAATACAAGACGCTACACAAAGCAACAAGGAACCAGAAGTACAAAGGATGTATCTACTAGTTCTGCTCCTGTCCATCGGCTCCCAGAGCTCCATGATCGAAGGCCTCGGCTGCCTGAAGCTGAGCTCTCCCCTGCGGTCGGGGTGGACCTCCTGGTGGTGGTGGTGGAAGAGCCTCAAAGCGTCGCCCACCACCGGCTGCTCGTCCAACTCCTCTGCCTCGTCCGCCACCTCCCTGCAGACCGCCACGGTCAAACCTCTGCCTCTGCCTAGGTGGTTCCTCAACCGTCTGCTGCTCCTCCGCATGGCGGGTTAGGCAGTCACGAGCCATGTGGCCTTGCCCGCCGCATGCATAGCACTGTCTTCCACTCGAAAGACTGGCTCCGCGTTGTGTGCCCTGCACTGCTGAGCCAGTGCCCTGAGGTCGTCTGCCTGAAGGTCTGGTCTGTCTGGACCCATGAGTCATCCGTCGTCTGCCAGCTGCAGATGACTCTGCCACGTGCCGCCCTGCGGTGGGTCGCTGTGCTGGTGTAGACTCAGCAAGGAAGCTCTCGATCAGAAGGGCCCGCTCCAGTACTCCTGTCTGAGTCGGTATGCTGAGGGAGATCAGCGATGCCCTGATCTCGTGTCTCAAACCCTGCTCGAAGGTCCGGGCCCGGAAGAAGGGGTCCCGTACCATGTCTGTCGAGTACCGAGAAAGGTCGGTGAACCTCGCCGTGTACTGAGCGACCGTCATGCTGCCCTGTCGCAGCTGTAGAAGCTCCTGAATACGCACCGCACGAAGGGTGGCTGGGATGAACTCCAAGCGGAAGAGGCTCTCAAAGTCCGTCCAAAGTAGAGATGCCTCATTGTGCACCTGGAGCATCAAGCTCCACCATCGTCCTGCTGCTGCGTGTAGTAGGCTCGCAGCGAGGATCACCATGAGGTCTGCTGGTGTCCTCACTAGCCTAAACACTCGTACCACTGCCTCCAGCCAGTCCTCTGCTGCCTGGGGATCCGTCTCCCCGCGAAACCTGGGTGGTCGCTGGCGCTGAAACTCATGCAATGCGCTGAGGTGACGTGCATCGTCAGCGGCTGGTGCTGGAAGTATCGGGGGCTCGGCGGGTAGTGCTACCGCCGGTGCCACTGCTGACAAAGGGCCCTGCACCGAGGCCTCGTCGCTCGGTGGGCTGTCGTCACGCTCAACTCTCGGAACCCTAGCTGGCTGCCATCGTGGGGCCATCCTGAATAGGAAACAGGTGCGCCACGGTCAAACAGTATACCTGGTGAGCTGACACAAAGAAATCACAAAGAAAACTTTGAAACACACACGCAATCAATGTTTTCGTGCATTAAGTCGGAAATCAGAAGTCAGGGTCCTGGTGTACGGATACGTCGGCCGCCGCACCAACACTGGACTCCCTGGACTGATAACCACACTCAATACGCTAAACATTATTGCTTCACATAGAAAAGATCAGAGTTCGCGGTAGAACCGAACTCCTCTGATACCAATTTGTCACGACCCGCCCTCGTGGCCCGTGCCGTGACTACCCCAAGCCCGCCTTCCATAGGCCAGGGGCTGGCGACTAGCACCAAGGCGTAAAATCCCGGTAAACAGGGAAGGCATTGCCTTTATGTGAAACAACCACCACAGAGTCAGCAAGCGGAAAGTAACTACAAAGTGCAGAAAAGTAAAGGGGGCCGGAAATACAAGCCCAGCTGTAAAGTAAAGTACAACTCGAAAGGGAAAACAGCAACTGAAAGTACAAGCGGCTCCTGGGACGTCCTCCTCGATTCCTACCTGAAGGGTAGGTACAGATGGCTCAGCTCCTGGATCGTCCACCACGGATCCTACCTGAAGGGTAGGTACAGATAGCTCCACAACTCCTCGGTCCAACTGTCCGCTCCGAGCACGTCCCGCTCAGTGGTCCTCCTCCGGGTACCGACCTACTCCGAAAGCCTCATCCACAGACAGCACTGTCCGTCGTCTGCAACCAACACAACGAAGTGCGGGCAAAGCCCGTGCAGGGGTGAGTATAAGCTACTCAGTAGGGACCCCGAGACCCCTGAAGGTCTCTCAAATCCACAAAGGATAAACCACGAAGAAAGGTAACAATCACGAAGTAACATCCAGTATTGATTAGGTATATGCCCATACATATACCTATGTCACCAATTTCCGTTCGGCTCCAACACCGAGCCCAAGAACAACCCAATCCACAAGAAGAGTAAACAGGAAATCCACACAGGATAACAGTACAAGTTCACACAGTTTATAACAAGTTTATGAAATCAACGGATAACCATTACCCATGTATATGCCCATACATATACCTAAGTTATCAAGCAACCCATCTCAATCAGGAGGAAACACAAAGATCATTGACTCAGCTCAAACCAGGATTTTCATTATCGAAACCGTAACTGCTGAAGAGCTCCGTCTCTAGAGTGTACAGTGGTCCTGTCATGACTCCGAGGTATTGCTCACTAACCTAAGACTGCTGAGGTACTCCTCTTGTCGAGTACTGCGGGTCTGCAGCCAACTACCGGGCGCTCCATCCGCTGAGGGTCTGCTGCCAAATACCGGGCGCTCACCCAGATAGCCTACTGAGGTACTCCTCCTGATGAGTACCGCGGGTTTGCTGCCAACTACTAGGCGCTCCGTCCGCCGTGGGTCTGCCGCCAAATATCGGGCGCTCCGTCCACTGGGCTAGTCGACTCACTCCAAGTCGAGTCGGTCAAGCAGTCATCAGGTCTCAGTCGGCTACACGATCTCCGTACTCCGCACGCACGCCTCCACCGTCGCGGTTCTGTCGCTACAACCAAGCGCATAAACTCCGTAGAGTATCGCGGGTCCGCCGCTACAACCAAGCGCTCCACCGCCAAGGGTCTGCTGCTGCATCCAAGCGCACCACCACTGTCAAGTACCACGGGTCCGCCGCTACACCCAAGCGCTCCACCGCCCAAGGTAAACAGAAGATTCAGCTCACACAGGTTCGGTAGCACTGTTCCACGTAGGATTGCTGAGTGTTGTAGTCGTCGTCGTCGAATCCACACAGGATCTCTGTACTGTCGTCGTCGCAGTCACAGTAGCTGTCGTAGCAGTCGTCACAGTAACAGTCGCAGCCAGCACTAGGGTTCCCGCACACAGCAAGCTCGTTCGGAGGGTCCGCTCCACGAGCTGAGAGGCTGATACATCAACTGTCACAAAGACCAGAGTTGATGTATCCAAAAGTTCCGTATCGACAATAGGAACTCAACGCAACAGACGGCGCGTCGATCAGACGCCCGGTCTGAGAGTTATTGGCATTTTCGTCTCCGGGGCCCGGTTGGTTTTTAAGGAAAAACCAACCCGACCGTACTCCACCTGCGTCCAAACCTCGGGCGGAGTATTCCAAAAGATCCGTCTCACTTAGAGGATTCCATCAAAGTCGACGGCACGTCAATCGGACGTCCGGAACTCAAGATATGAGCGTTTCCGCTCCGAGGACCCGGTTGGTTTCGTGAACGAACCAACCCGGTCGTACTCAAAGTAATCCTAAACCTTGAGTGCGATATACCGAAACGACCGTCTCGATCCAAGGATCGCGTTGCCGCAGACGGTTCGTCATTCGGAGGTCTGAGACTCAAGTTATGGGCTAAAAACCAAATCTGGTTCGAATCGGGGGGGTCCGGGTCCGGGCCGACCCGGCCCGACCCCCCCCCCCCCCCCCCCCCGGCGCGGCGGCGCGGCGGGCCGCGGCGGCCAATCGCCGCGAGGTGGCGGCACGCGGGGCTAAGCCCCGCGGTTCCTGGAAAATCGGCGCGGCAATTGCCGCGCCCTTGATTGAAACCGCCCCCACGTGGGGGCCGGTTTATTCAAGAGAACCGGGGGGGCCGACTGCCCCCCTCCTTCAAGGACCGCCCCCCTCATAAAGAGGGGGGTTTTTGTAGGTTGGCCGGGGGAATTAATTCCCCCGGTTTAACGCGTTCCGGCCGGCCAGCTGGCCGGCCGGTTTTCTCCAACGGGACCGGAAATTCCGGTCCCCCCCTTCGGCTTCCGATGCCGTCGGCCCGGCCGCCGGTCTTCTCTTCCGCCGCGGCCCGTAACCGGCCGCGGTCACCTCGTCTCACCGCGGCCCGGAACCGGCCGCGGTGTTCGTCGTCCGGCGCGGTGCGACGGCACCGCGCCCCTTTCGCCGTGCCTTGATTCCTTTCAACGCGGCGCGACGGCGTCGCGTTCTTGAAGATTCTACCTCGGCGTGGCGCGACGGCGCCGCGTAAAATAATTGCACGGTAATCCGCGTGATGCGACGGCACCACGCCACTTGCTTCCACCCGCAAGAATAAACAAGAAACGATGGAGGGGGGGTTCGGCCGTGTTCGTGCGGTCTGGCCCCCTCACGTTAAAATAATAACGCAACTTAAATAAATTAAGCCACACGTTATACTTGCTATTCACGATCAAGGAATGGAATAATAAAGAATAAAACAACAAACCCTACCTCGGGTATAAGGTTCGAGGATTTGTCAACGTTCCGCGGAAGACGACGTCGCGGAGGTCGGGCGTCGCGGAAGCCGTTCGTCAAATCCGATGACGAAGGGATGCGTTCGAAGAGACACTCGTGGGCGAAACCTGTACGCCGACGAAGATTGTCCGAGGAAGAAGTGGCGTCCCCTTTCGTTGACACGGTAAACGAAGAAGAGCGGAGCGACGTTCTTCATCGGAAATTGAGCGTTCCTCGTCAAGACTTGAGGAAAGTCAAATAATAAAGAAAACAACGAACTCAAGAACCTCTACCTCGATAGTCGCACGTTGACGTAGTCGTGGAATATCGGTGTCGATTCCTTTGATGTCGGAGGAAGAGTCGTTGTCGAAGGCGTTCGTCACGGAAAACCGTCATGGAAGAGATGACGCGGAAGAAGTACGTCGCGTCGCGGATACGGCGTCGCGGATGGATCGTGTTCTTCGGCGAAGAAGTTCTTCGTTGAAGAACGACGTTCTTCGCGTTCTTCGTTGAGTTTGAAGAAGAAGAAGAGGCTCTCCAAAAGCTCTCAAGGAGACAAACAAACAATCCAAAATAAAATAAGACAACTTCTTATTTTATTATTTACAATACACATTATAATTTCAAAAGTTTTGAAATTCAAAAAGGGTTTAACTCCCATAATTAATTAAGTAACTCAAGTTGACAACATTAAATGAAATGAGTTAAAGGGGAGGTTTTGAGAGAATTTGAGGAGTTGGGGTTCGTGTGGACCCCACCTCACTTAATCCTCCCAAGGGAGGTTAAGTGGATGTGGGTCCCACTCCCAACTCCCTTTGGTAGGACTTAACTAGTTAAAAAAATAAAATTTGTTCATCACAAATTTTATTTAACTTAAACTAAAAACCCAAAAACTAACTTTCAACCGGCAACAAACGCAACTCCCGAAAAGGACTCTTTAAGCGAATATCGGCGCTGCGAGTTCATCGGTGCCCTCGGATTTCAATTCCGAGCACCGGATCAAAAGTTAGGAATTCCCGCTCGTTCGTTCACTGAACGTACCCGAGCCAAACTTCGGAAATTAATTCCGGGCACTCCGGGCCTCGGAATCAGGTGCCGTCTGAAACCGTGCTCTTGTAAAATTCTAAAGAAAATTAAGAAAAAAAATTTCCTTGAATTTTACGGGTCTTTACATGAGTGGACCAACCTACCCTCATAAAAGAAAATGTTTTGAGTTTTTAGTTCCCTATAATAGTTATGAAGTGATGGAACATCCTTTCAAAAGATGATCTAGGAATTAACTCCTGACAGGGAGAGGGTCATCTACATCATTGTACACCCTGAGAAGGCATGGATATCATCATCAGTATATTAGAGGGATTCAGTAGAGATTTGCACGCAGGAGGTGTAGGTAGGGGAATTTTAAAGGAAAGGATTTGTCAGACCTAATTATCATGGTTATGTTTGGATTAACATCATTTTAATCATGTGGCCATGGAGAATGTGTACCCACTACAAAAGGGTCAACAGAATCATCAATTAGTTAGAAGGGGTAGCCTTTCGCATGGATGGAAAGGTGCATGTTGGAATTTGAGTAGCTAAGATAATGTTGATAGCTAGAGTTCCTCCAAGACTATGACATTGAGATAGCCTATACTCTTGGGAAGGAGAACGTGGTGGATGACATGCTCAATAAGAGTTATGGTTTGTACCTACTGAGTAAGGAAATAGAGCAGCGAGCCATGAGGTAGATATTCATCATGGATGATGATGGAGTAGCATACCTCCTATCTATGACTGTCACTCCCCCACTCCTTTGGTGAAAAAGCGTTGAAAAACTTTTGGATGTTGACGATGTGGTCCTACGTGCTCAGATACCCTCATGAAATGCTCTTGATATATTTTCAATAGGTAGGGTGCATGTCATCCTTTTAAGAGGATTCACCATGGTACCCGTGATATTGTGGGATGAGGTGTTGATGGATTTTCATACATCCCCTTTAGTGGTACATCCTACTGTGTAAATATGTACCAAGACCTCTGATGTTAGTATCGGTGGACTAGGATAAAGAAAGCGGTGGCAGAGTTCATTTCAGGAAGCCTCACTTGTAAGCAAGTGAATGTTGAGCATCGGGTTCCATCATGATTGGCACATCCAATTTGGGTACCATAGTGGAAGTGGGATGGTATCTCGATGGACTTAGGGATGGGATAACTACACACGTCTATAGTCCACGACTCTATGTGGGTGATCGTTGAAAGGCTCACGAAGTCAGAAAACATACTACCCATCAAAAAGTAGGGATCGATAGAGGGATTGTAACACCTCTACATCTAAGAGATAGAGAGGATTCATGGGGTGAATTAAAAAAATCATTTCAGACCATGATGTGTGATTTACATTCCGGTTGAGGAAGGGGTTTCAATAGGCGTTTGGGACTCAGCTGTGCTTGAGAACATCTTTTCACCCCCAGATAGATGGTCAGAACGAGCGAACCATACCGACCATGGAGGACAAGATTCATGCTTGCTTCTTGAATTTTGGTCATGGTTGGAAGGACCACCTACAATTGGTGGAGTTTGATTAAAAAAATATCTATCACTCCACTATTAGAATGGCATCAATTGAGGGCTTGTACTGGCTGCCAAGCAAGATCACCTCTATGATAGACAGACCCAGGGGAGTCAGTACTCATGAGTTCAAAGATGGTATGAGATAGCATTGAAAAGGTGCATATCACCCAGGAGAAAATGAGGACTGCATAGATTAGACAGATGTCTTGTTCAGATAGGAGATAGAGACCCTTGGAGTTCAAAGAGGGACATTGTGTTTTCCTTTTGGTCTCACCCTAACGGGGATTGTGGTGATTTGGCTAGGGTGGAAAGTTATCACTGAGATTCATTGAACCTTTACAAATATTCAACCATGTTGGCGAGGTGGAATACCTCCTAGATCTCCCCCCAAAGATGCATCGGGTGCACAATGGTTTCCATGTGTCCTATTTGAGGAGGTGTGTGCATGATCCATTACACGTCATCGAATTGGGAGATCTCGAAATTGACAGTGGGGTGACATTTGAGGAGTTCTCAGTGGAGATGGAGGATTAATAGGAGCGGGTCTTTCATGTAAAGTCGATTCCCCTGGTGTATGTTTGGTGGCATCACGGGAACCTCTAAGAGAGAACATGGGAGTGGAAGGCTTAGATTCGTGTTTAGTACCCCCACATGTTTGACTAGCACTTGTTTTGGATTTCAGTGACATAAAGCCCTAAGGTGGGAAAAATGTCATTTCCTAGAATTTATGTATATTTTTTAAAAAATTATAGGGAATTATTTTGAGACCATGCACTGAGATAGCATGAAATTATGAGGCCCAGAGTGGTCGGAATGATCTGTCTAAAAATGTTAAGCCCTAAATAGCTTAAGTGAGTAGATTTCCTGAAAAAGTAGAATAACTATTAAATGGTTTATCATATAAGAAATTTTAAGGCACCATTACATTCAGGATGGTGATTTAATAGTAAGCATGACATAAATTTAATTGGCGTATCCATCCAGTGATAAAACCTAAAAAATAGAACAACTGTAAATAAAATAATTTATTTATTTTATTTTATTTTTAAAATTATTTTCACTCATGAATAGTGACTTAGATTTAAAATACGAGGTCTTCACTGAGCATGAGTGGGTATTCTTTCATTAAGCATATCATATCATTGGCTGAGTGGGCCGATGGTGGAAGTTAGTTTTTGGCCATAAATAAAATAATTAAGTAACAATTATTTTATTGTAAAATCCTTATAACCCCTAAATAGTAACTTAGATTGAAAATCCAAGAGTACTATTGAGCTCATGATGGAATGTTCCTCTTAAGTGGATCCTAACCTCGACTGGCATGAGCCGAGGGGGAAAGATAATTTTTTAACCTTTTTAAAGGTACATTCTGTAAACGTGAGAGCGGGTTTTTATAATATATTAACTAGTTCTCGAGTTGAAAATCTGAGGTGAATTTTGATCATAGAATACTGGGATTATCCTAGAAATGACATAACTTCGGAAGGCAAGGTCCGTTCTGAAAATTAATTTTTGGAACTTTTTGAAAAAAAATATTAAAAAGAATTATTTTATTTATTTTCTCATTGTTGAGTGGCAGACGGTGACACTGTGGTGCAGCAATGAGGTGGAACTGAGGAGCATTAATATAGATTCTATAATGGCTTGTTTGAAATGGCAATGTTGTTATCTTAATAGATCATTAAATGTGGCTCATTAAAAGTTTCTAATTTACTAAGCATCATTAATGGGCGCAACGTCACTGTATTTGTTTTCTTTTAATAGTCCTATGTGTTAGAGTTTTGGAATTAAGAAATGCAGGGAAATCTCTAAAAAACCACCAGTGGAATCCCTTGCCAATGAAGAATGAAGAATGAAGTAATGAGTTTTGGAGGATTGGATCTTGGGGTTTGAAAGCGGTGATGAATGCCAATGATCGTGAATCAATGACGATGTGAATCGCATCCTTTGTCATAAGCGGAACCAAAAAAACCATGCTTGGGTTTATGCATTCTATATATTTATTGATTTATTCCTCATTTGTGTGGGTGTATTTTGTGTGGGGGTTTGATTTGGGGTTTTTCATGTTGTCTGGTTATCATGAAGTTTATCCCCATGACTAAACTCTAACGCGGAGGGCGTGGGCTGACCTGAACAAGGCCCAGTCCCTCCGCCATAGTTGATCTTGTTGCATTCATCACATTTCACCAGTTAAATTGTCATTAAGGTGGATTAGAAGGATTTTCGGTGATGACGGAGCCCTACAGAGACTGTAGGTGCTAACAACACAAAAAATAGACCACGGAAGCAACTCTGGTGGCCCCTCAAAGGCACCAACGGCAGTTGGTGGTGGAAGTGGCCGCAGGAGAAGGGTGGAGGTGCGACTGCTGGCGTGTCGAGGCAACAAGAATCTATATCCGGACATCCGTGGTGGTGAAAAGATGGGTCATTGAGCATCACGTTGAGGGACGGCCCACTTCGAGGTCATTCGGGGGCTGTCGAGTCACGGGGCCAGTGGGGGACGGATGCGCCGTGGATGTTGCGTCCTGGCTGGGTGGTGCATCGTCGTCCACCCATACATCCAGGCCTCTAGGGCCACGCCCCCATCAAAGTGGGCTGGTCCCCCACTGGCGGGCTAGACATGCGGTCCGGACCCTTGCCCAATGGGTTAGACATGTGCTAGTCAGCTAGACTCATGCCCTTTGGGATGGGATGGAAGAGACCAAGTTGCCGGGTGACCCGGCGGCCTGGACCCCCAACCAATCTGTGTCGGGTCTTGTAATTCCCATTGGGCCTGGCTCTCTGGCCAGGCCAGACCTAAATGACCTTTACCCAAACCAGGATTGGTCAAGTCCATCTAATTGAACATGGATATGTGGGGCCCACGATCTAGGTTGCTCAGGACAGACTGGGCCCAGACACAATCGGCCCCATGTTTTCTAAAATGCATGCATCATTCAAATTATGTGTCTGATTGACATGTCATCATGGGTGTTAAAACATTCACAATGGGGTTGTCCTTCAGAGATAATCTACGTGAGTATTGGAGGAATTTGGAAAACATCCGTGTTGGATTGGACTAGAATCCAACTGGGCCCTTTCTACAAAAAATAATATAACATATAGACCAAGAATCTGAACAACGCAGTGTCTATTTCATTGGGACACGTATGATGAGACAGTCTTTTGGGGATTGTCTATTTGGGACTTTTTGGAAATTTAGATATGATTGATGGATTTTGGAGAAGAACCTTCAGATCTCAAGTGTGCTAAGTGTGGGAATCGAGTGGCTCGTTGTGACGTCAAGAAAGAATAGTGATCCTATGTGGATTAGTACTTAGTGATCTTGAGTGGGTCTTCACCAAGAGATCATATGTGGGTCAGCACCCAGCGATCTGGTGTGGGTCAGCACACATCGATCATGTCCGGGCCAACACCAAGATATGATAAGGGGTCAACACCTATTGACCATGTGGGGATCAGCAGTAGAGCCTCCCGATAGAATAGGATAATCTAGATTAGGACTAATCATATTTACTTCTATAATTATGTTATTCCTAGTGTCAGTGGCATCTTTTTCTTTGATAATTTTTTTGAGATCATTCTTTGTGGTATTACCTCTGTGGTATTTCATTTGTAGTGTTGTTTCTTTATGGATTACTAAGAGACGTTCGGGGGTCTGGGGTCCCTACTGAGTATTGTTATACTCACCCCTGCACATGTTTCACTTTCCCTTGATCTGTCCTGTGCTAAAGAAATACAAATTTGACTGAACATTTGGCAGTTGTGACTAGATGATTCTCATTTGTGATTGATAAACGTGGTGTGTTGCAATGATGTCTGACGGAGAGTTGTACCAACCCTTCTGATAGGATCATTGGAGGATAACTTCCTGAGATTGTACTTCTTTTGATGCACTTTCCTTTCTATTGGCCATGTATTCTGTCCCAGTTTACACACTTTACTCTCAAGGGTGGTACTTTTTGGTGGTTGTACTACTATTCATTCCTTCATGGTTAAATTTGTGCATTGTTTCATGTATGTGTGGGTATAGCATTAAATTTAATGCCTTTTCTTTTTGGATATTCCTTTCCAGTGCTAGTCCCCATCCCCTAGCCTATGGGAGGTGGGCTTGGGGTAGTCAAGGGATGGGCCCTAGGGGATAGGTCTTGATAGAAAGTTGTAATCATACATTAATAATTATTTTTAACACCATAGTCTAAACCATTGAATTCAAAATTGAGTGCGACATGGAATCATGTGTGTAACACCCCGAACCCTCTATAACGGAGCTACTATATTAATTTTTATATTGGAATGGTTATAAGCAATGAAAATCCTGATGTAACAGTCAGTTTAGTAGTATTTAAGAATCTAGATACATAAATGTAACTCAAATAACATTTGAGAAGGTTACAAAATACAATACATAACAAAAACTAAAAACTGCATCCACAAGAACTCAATAAATGATGTCCTCTTCATCACCTGTTGATGGTAGACAATGAAAGGGGTGAGCTCAAATGCTCAGTAAGGGTTAAAAATAGTGTAATCATGAATCAATAATAACTGAATCATAAACAAATAAGGAATGGTGAATAAATGAAAAACACACACCATTAATAAACATAGAAAGGACATGCATCCATAGAGTTTGTCATAGTGAAAACCTCATGGATAGTAATTTAAAAAAATGAATAAATATAAATATTATTAATTGGACTTCATGTATCTGGAACATGATACCATATTACTGTTAAAACAGTTTAGTTCTGTGGTTAGAAACCCGTCTTATTTTTTGAAACAAACTCAAAGAGTTTGTCACCAATTGATTTGTCTAATGAAACATGTCGATGCATCGAGGGGCTATAGAGGGCCCCACCCACCACATCATGTCCAAATAATTATTTATACATTGATTCAATACAATAGAAATGTTCTTTTCCAATATTCATATAGATTAGAGTATACGTATTTATCAATATTTCCATAATTAAAATAACATTCCAAATAAACATCGTATTTAAAATGGTATAAGGTTTAGAAAAAAAACATATCCATGACATGAGATTATGGATATTTAATATAAATATAATTTTAAATTAAATGTGATCTCAAATGGTTAGTAGGTACACCCCAAAAGGATTATTATGTGCACCATACAAATTTAGTCACAACAAAATGGTAGTTGAGACAAAGTATCTTACCACAATGTTATCGGTCGAACAATACGACCAGAACTTAATAACCCTCAAATGAAACATTTAATAACATGAATATAAATATAATAATGTTATTATATATCAAATGGTAGTACAAATATACAAAATACAATAAATAATTGGAGAACAATAAAAATCTCACAGAAATGAAAGTGAGATGAGAAACCCCTTACCCAATGCTCAAGTGTGTTCTTCGTTTGTTTTAATGGCATGAATAATAAAATTTAGATTCATTAATTAACATATCCAGAACCTCATATAAATGTAATTGATTTATTATAACCTTATTAGGATCATTCACGGCCCTTTTATGGGTTTAAGAGGTTCAATTTTCATGTTTTGTAAGCATTTTGGTTTTCATGATTGGTTTACTTGTTTTCAGGAATGGAATTTTATTTGAAATGTGGTTTAACATTAAGAATTGTTAATATATATTATTAATGACATTAAGTAGATATAAATGATATTATAATGATTTTGGGTTATATACCGTGATAATGATTCATTAGTTAAAAGTTTATTACAAATATTTGGATTAACATGGTCGTTTTGTTCATAATGAACATGTTCTGTATTATTATTTTATATTATGAGTGTCTAAGGATTACAGAACATTAATGAGATAAAATACATATATTCTTATCTGTTTCAAAAATTAATAATGTTTCATGACCAGTAATGAAAGAGAAAGTGAAGAAAGAAACTCTGTCGTCCACAAAGGTTATAAATTGAAACCTCATGGATGTTGATTTCGTTTATAAAAATAAAAGGGAGGGAGTAAGAAAATTGATGATGTATCTTCAAATGACATGATATAATTTCAGTATATAGATGATACTAGAGTCTATCATGTTCATTTGGACAGAGGATGTGAGGAGATAAAAATAAAAGAGATGAACTTGAAAATAAAAGAAAAGGTGAGAGATCCCTTATGAAAATTCAGCAGCCTAACGGCGTCGCTTAAAATTTTATAAAATGATATGATGAGAGCAAAAGGGTATCTCATAATATTGAAATAAAAAGTATATTAAGAAGAATGCATAAAATCAAAACCCAACATATGAGAAAGGAAAATCAAATACATAACATAAAAGAAGTGTCGAGTAAAAGAAGAGAATGAAGGATTCTTTTACCTTGTAGAGTAACTCCTAGTTCTTGATGGATGGGACCGTGGGGGATTAAGTACACCTTGGGAGGACTCATTTAGAGGTAAAACCACCAGATATTCTAGTATAAGGGATTTTTAATGAATGAAAACGAACAGATGTGTGGGTATTTATAGAAAAATAGAGGTAGTTTTTAATAATTTCAAAAGGACACACCATTAGTGGGTTTTTTTTCAAACCATGGGATTTCCCATTATTTAAGCCACTTGGGACACCTTATGTAATATTGTACTATACACCAGTAGACCAGCCTTTTATTTTAATTATTATGTCATTATGATCTCATTAAACTACCGAAAACCCATAATTGTATTTTTACTATTCATTAAAAAAATTCAAGTATTTTAGAAAAATCCCAAAAATTCAACATAACCATTATTCAATGTGGAGAATTCATAAATGAAATTCATTTTTTAAAAATAATATTCAATGTATTTTTAATTTAATTTTTAAATAAAATCATAGTTTATTTGAAAAATAACAATTTTAATGTATAATTAGTTTTGTATTATATTGAAAAATTAATTAACTTCTCATTATCTTATTACCTTAAGAAAATATAATATTATCATTATTTACTATTCAAATGGGTCATATTACTATTCATATTACTATTCATAAGGGTATGTTAATATTCCTCAAAAAATCAAGTAGGTTCTATCATACTCTAAACGACTTATTGGTCACAACTCTAGATGATTTTTTTTAAAAATTCAAAACATAGAAGTGGAGAATTTATGGTTAATGTCTAGGTTTTTACTATATCATAAATAATCAAATGTTGTTTCAAAGAAATAAAGTGCTTTATGGCTTATAGGCTGTTAATCGATTGTATTTAAGAGAAGCATATCATAAAATGTTTGGGGTGTTATATTATTCCCTCCTTCGGAAATTTAATCCTCAAAATTTTATTTATAAAGCTCACCAAATAGGTGTTGGTGGTTCTTCTTCATGAAATCCACTGGTTCCCATGTTTCTTAGTTCATATATTTGTTTCTTAAAATAACATTTACTATATGAGTTATATGATTTCTCAATAACTTCTCCCTGGTGTTAAGAATCCCGATAGGATTTTCATAGTATGAAAAACCAGGTTCCATTATTATTTCATCATAAGTGAGTACATGCATTTGGTTTGGCATGTATTTCATTAAAAATGACACATGGAACATATCATGAACTCTAAATATATTTGCCAGCATCGCTAAATGGTATGCTACCACTCAGATTCTTTCCAGAACATCAAATGGTCCGATGTACCTGGCGCTCAATTTCGCTTTCTTACCGAAACTTAGGACAACCTTCCATGGAGATACTTTTAGAAAGACATGATCTCCCAATTGTAATTCCAAATCCTTTCTCCGGTTGTTATCATAACTCTTCTTCCAACTTTCGGATGCTTTAATATGGTCTTGTATTGTCTTCACCTTTGTTGTGGTCTCTTTAATAAGTTCTTGGCCTATAAGTTTCCTCTCAGAAACTTCATCCCAACAAGTTAGAGTTCAACATCTCTTTCCATATAAAGCTTTATATGGATCCATTTGAATAACAGAATGGAAACTATTATTGTAATAAAATTCCACCAAATGAATTTATTGAGCCCACATACCTTGGAAGTTAAGAGAGAACGACCTCAGCATGTCTACGAGAGTTTGAATAGTCCTTTCAGACTGTTTGTAAATTGGGGGGTGATATGCAGTACTCATACGAAGCTCAGTATTCAAATCCTTATGGAGACTTTTCCAGAATTTTGATGTAAATCAGGGATCTCGACTAGTTACAATTGATTGAGGTGCACCATGAAGTATTAAGACTTCATTAATATATTGTCTTTCCAAGCAATCAAGTGGAAAATCCTCTCTCATAGTATATAAACGTGGTGATTTTATGAGACGATCAACAATTACCCGTATTGCATTCTTCCTTCTAGGTGTCCTCGGTAGACAAATGATAAAATCCATCATAATTTTATCCCACTTCCACATAGGAATAGGTATTGGTTTCATCACTCCTTTGGGATGTTGTCTCTCTGCCTTCACTTGTTGAAAAACTAGGCACCTTGACACATAGTCAGCAATTTATGGCTTCATATTATCCTGCCAAAAAAATGTACTTAAGATCTCTTTAAATATTGGTGATACCCTTGTGTATAGAGAAATTTGAGCTATGTGCATTGTCTAATAGTTCCCTTTTAGCTCAGGTACTGATGGACCACATAACCTCTTCCCAAATTTCAGAACCCCTTCGTCACACACGAAGTCAGCCAGTCTCCCATCCTTGACAGCATTAATGTTCTTGTGTAGATTCTCATCATCAGATTGATAGCGTTTTATTTTCTTCAATAAATATGGTTTAGAAATCATTTTAAAGAGAAAATATGCTTCCCCTTCCTTAACAATTCCCATATCTATCTTTAGTAGATCCAAAAATATAGGGTCACTCTCAATCCTCATTTGAGTCAAAAGTCCATGATCCTTCCAACGTAATGCCTCTTCCACCTTACTCGCCTTTCCTAGGTGGTAGTATATTGAAAAAACATAATCTTTGAGTAGCTCGAGCCATCTCATTTTCCACATGTTGATTTCTTTTTGTGTGAAAATTTATTTCAAACTCTTTTGGTCTGTATAAATATCACATCTTTCTATGTAGAGATAATGGATCTATATTTTCAGATAAAACATTACTGCTTCTAAATCAAGATCATTAGTTGGATAATTTTTATCATGGGTCTTCAACTATCTTGATTCATATGAAATAACTTTGTCATTTTTCATAGGGATGCAACCCATCCCATTCTTTGATGCATCGCTGTATATCCCAAATCCATCACTTTTAGATGGAAGTGTCAAAATTGGATCTTTGGCCAATCTTATATATAATTCTACGAAGCATTCCATACACTCTTTTGTCTACACAAATCTTACTCCTTTACATGTGATCTTGGCTACCAGGTTAGCCAGTCAGGTGAAATTCTGAATGAAACGCTGATAGTAACTTGATAAGCCAATAAAACTGTATACCTCTATTATGTTTGTTGGAATTGGACAATCTTGGACTGCCTTTTTCTTCATAGGATCATCTATGATTCCATCATTAGAGATAATATGGCCTAGAAAAAAATAGATTGAATCCTGAATTCACACTTGATAAAATTCTCATATAATTCATTTCTTCTATGTTTTTTTAGAATATACCACAAGTGATACTCATGGTCTTCATTGCTTTTTGAGTATACCAGGATATCATCGATTAATACCACAACCATGTTATCATGATATTCCTGGAAAACTCTATTCATTAAATCCATGAAAACAGATGGTGAATTCATCCGTCCAAAAGGCATCATTGTAAACTCATAATTCCCATACCTAGTTCGAAATGTTGTCTTCAGAATATCATCCTTCCTGACACGTAGTTGAGGATATCTGGATCAAAGTTCAATCTTTGAAAAGTATTGAGATCCATTAATTTGATCATGTAAATCATCAATCCGGGGTAGAGGATACTTATTATTTATTGTAATAGCATTGATTTCCCTATAATCAATGCATAGCCTCGTGGATCCATCTTTCTTCTTAACAAACAAGACAGGGCACCCCATGGAGAAACACTAGGTAGAATAAATCCTTTTTTACTCAACTCCTCTAGTTGTTTCTTTAGATCCAATAACTCCACAGAGGCCATTATATAGGGGGTATTTGATATAGGTCTTACACCAAGAATTATGTTAATGGAAAACTCAATTTCATGCTCTAGAGGATATCCAGGTAAATCATATGGAAATACAATCAATTTATTCTTGAACTATATGAACATATTTTGTTTAAATATTTCATTCCAAACCCATAGATATTGGGTTCTCTTCTTCTCCAGTAATTTCATTTAGTAGATTTACTGGGGGTGGGTCTAGATAAGAATCATATGGTGTTGTTTATCCTCTAATGATAAGAGATTCTATACCATTTTCAAACATTGTTACATTATTTTTCTTGCAACAAATCTTCGTATCATAGTTTGAAAGCCAATTGACTGACTGAAAATTAATGTTTTATTCCAAAAAAACTTTTGAGGAAAAATTGGGAAACCAGAAAGACATCAAAGACTTAAAAACAATCATGCCTCCATAGGCCAAGATCATAAAGGCAAAAACAATAGAATTCACGAGTAAGGAAAACCTCCACCCTAGCAATAAAAACAATATGATTAACATCCCCCTTCCCATCGACAACCAATTCATACCAAGAATTATATCAATTTCATTCATTGGTTTGACGATAAGGTTAGCAACTAAAGCATGTTTATATGTCACGAGGGCAACTAGTTGACATACCTTTGTTGCAATCATGCATCCCCTAGGAGTTTTGACTGATAAATCCTTTATTAAATCAAATTTGACATGTCTAATTTTCTTACAAACAGGGAATATATATATGAATGCGATGATTCAAAATCAGAAAAAGTAGTGGAAAAGTTTGAGGAAACAATTAATGTACCTGCCACAACACCATTTGGAACTTTAACATTCATGGTTTTAATCGCATAAGCTCTCCCTTTTTTCTTGGCTTTTTTTGAGACATGTATCCATGGTTCTTAGGACACTCATTTTCATAGTGTCTTGTATCTCTACAATTGTATCATTGAAAATCATAACATTGTTTATTCCCCTTGAATTCATGAGATATATTACCCTTTTCACTATACATACAGTTGACTCTCATGCCTTTTAATCATTTACCGAAGTGATTCATTCCACAATTTTCGCATAATGAGAATTTCTTCATTACTTTATTCTTCATTGGCACTTCACCTTTCCCTTGGTTATCAAAGTACCTATTCTTATCTTGCTTCCCCTTGAACAAATTTGATCTAGAAAATTCTTTCTCTATTTTGATGGCACTTAATACGATTTCATTAAATGATGAAAATGTTTGAGAAGTTAGTCCCCTTCAAGGACTTGGCTTAAGACCATCAAGGAAATGATCAATTTTCTATGCTGAGTCACGTATGTAATCAACGGCTTACCTAGATATCCTTGTGAAGGTAGCCTCATACTCTGCAAAACTGTGTTCTTCCCTTTGTTTGAAACCAAGGAATTTCCTCTTCATTTCAGTTCATTACTCACAAGGGAAATATTTTTCGAAAAATATTTTCTTAAAATCCCTCCATTACATATCTTCTATTTCTTCTTCCTTCATGGTATTCTAAATTATGGACCAACATTGATCAACTTCTCCCTTGAGAAACTATACTACCAGTACTACCTTTTCATTTTCATTGCATCTTAATTCCATTAATATATCTTCAAGGGACTTGATTCATTGCATAAAAACCACCGGGTTAGTAGTCCCGCTGAAATATGGAGGCTTCTGCTATATGAAACGATCCAACACAGGTGTGGAATGGTTATTCATTACAACCTGAGTAAGTTTTCCCTATATGGTCATGATTTGATCTACTCCAACATTGACTGTGTTGACTTTCTCAGTTGGGAGAGCTCTAGCTTGCCCACAAGTATTGATTCCCCTTGTTTCATTGGACGCCATTTCTAAATAATGGGATACAATAGATTAGTTTCTGAATCTCAAATATAAAATCACACAACATAGATTGAAATTCTATGCATAGATAATCTTATAAACATGGTTTATCTCAGAAAAAATTTACATTAAACTCCTTCATAATGGCGTGTAATGAAAATGTGAATTATCCTAAGCATATCCCATGTGAGTGATGAAACCAACAATGATGAAAGCCCCATTGTTGTGCAACAGTTCCCGTTCAACTCTAGATCAAAGCGGTGTTTTTGAGTTTTACCCCTAGATACAGCTGTGCTAGAGCTGCCTCAACCTGCTCGTATCCAGACTGGGATGTATTGCTTGAAATGTCCACATAATCAATTCCTTACCAAAATACTAGTCTGTTCTTGTACGTTTATCCTCAAATAATTCCTTAAGGATTTGTTCCCTACTATACATTTTATACTCTAGTTTCCATGTTTTCTACTAAACTTTTTTTGATACCAAGTGTAACACCCTGACCCCTCTAAACCAAAGTTGGTGCATTAATTTTAATATTATAAAGGTTAGAATGAATGAAAATCCTTAAGGAATGATTATTTTAGTAGTCTTGAAGAAACTAGATACATAAATGTAAGTCTAATTACATTAGAGAATGTTACAACATAAAATACATAACAAAAACTAAAAACTGCATCCACAAGAACTCAATAAATGATCTCATATTAATCACCAACTGAAGGTAAACAATAAAAAGGGTGATCTCAAACACTTAGTAATGGATAAAAATATTGGAATCATTAATCAATAATAACTAAATCATTAACAAATCAGGCATGGTGAATAAATAAAAAACACACGCCATTAATAATCTGAGAGAGGGCCTGCATCCATAGATTTTGTCATAGTAAAAACCTCATGGATAGTAATGTTGAAAATGAATAACGATAATTATTATTAATTGGACATCATGTATCTAGAACATTATACCGTAATACCATTAAACAGTTTAGTTCTGTGTGTAGAAACCCGGCTTATTTTTGGAAACAAACTCAAAGGGTTTGTCGCCAACTGATTTATCTCATGAGACCTGCCGATGAATTAAAGGGATATATCAGGACCCACCCACCACAGAATGTCCAAATCATTCTTAATACATTGATTCAATAAAAGAGAAATATGGATTTTCAATATCTGTATATGTAACACCCTAATATTTTATGAAAAATATTCTTTTTAATTTTATTGATGTCTTGTGTTGTACGCTACAACAAAATAGTCTTGCACAACACTCAACCCTTTCTTGGTTGCATTACACGCAATCGCGACCTTCCTCGATAGCGTGTACTGTACGCAATACCGAGTTTCACTAGACAATGATATTCTATTAAAATATTATTAAAACTAGTTGTTATTATTAGTAATAACCACTTTTTTAAATTTTATAAATTTCATCTTTCAAAATGGACTTCATTTTTGGATTCAGAATATCGAAATTAGCCTAGGGTAAAATTTTGGTATTTTTCTGAAAACTTTCAATTTTTGATGAATAGTGAAAACACTAGGTTTCTTATTTAAAAACCGACTTTTTATTTAAATAATTATTTATTCTATTTAAATTTATTTTAGGTCAAAATTGACACATAATACTTATATAAGTTCAATGTGATTCATTAGAGTCATTTTATAGTAATTTTAGATATATAAAAATTTTATTGAACTTTTGACCGCCTTTGACCCACCTCCTATGAGAATTTCCAAATTCACATGAAATATAATTTTACCGCTTCTGTGAGTGGAATTTCAAAAATCTGAGAGACACGGTTGATTTTAGAAAGTAAAATTTGGTTCAATGAGATGAAAATAATTTTAGGTGAATAGTAACTTTTTACTATTTTTTACCACGGTTAAAAGTAAATAAGGTAATTAAGGGTAAAAATGATATTATTATTACCCTAACACATGTCTTAATTCTATTGGATAATTATAATTCGACCAAAAACAACCTTATAAATAAAATAGGACCATTTAGGCCCACTTGGATTAGATTAGGACATTTATTATTAATTTATTTAAAGAAGGGTTAAAATAGTTAAAATCAATGTTTAATAAGTAAATCATTTTTAATATAGGGTTATACAAAAGATAAATTCGACTATAAATATTCATTATAAAGATAAAAAGATTTCATACATATTGGTAGTTTATTTGAAATTTTTAGACTTTAAATAAGTTAATTTATTTATGACACAATGATGATGCAGTAATTATATTATTAATGAAATATTGACATAATTGATGTTATAAATACCCAAATAAATGTAATTTGAGACTTTTTATGAATTAAAATAATTTTCTATGTTAATATCACATGTTATTATTGATTTAATTAACTTTGTTTGAACTAATATTCCTGTTATGATTTTCACAAAAATCAATTACCAAATATTGTCAAAATTGACATAAAATAGTTTTTAAAACAAATATTATATTATTAATTGTTTTTTTATTCCTAAAAATCAAAGGTTCGGCCAAATTACATAGATAAGGTTATATATATTAATAATAAACAACATGGGGTTCGTTTGGCTTGTTATAGTAAGTTTATTAACCTTGTACAGTAAGAAAACAAGAAGACACAGTAAAAGAAAAATTATTTAACTTAAAGTTAAATCTAAATGATAAGGTTAAAATAGGAACCTAAACTTGTCTAAATTCTATTGGATGAGAGGCTTTCGACCCATACCCACCTTATCTTCGAAATAAATCAATTTTTAGCTATGTATTTATAATAATATATTATTTTTAGTTTTTCCAAAGGTGCCCCACTCCTCCCTTATAAAAGGGCACCTCCTCCCTCTCTTCCTCACACCACTTTGAGCCTTCACACTCAGCCAACCCCTACCAAATTCTCTTCTAAACTTCCCTATGAACATCCTATAGGTCTTGGTCTTCTTAAAAGACCAATTTTAGTGCCTTAAAAAGAGGTCTCAAAGAAGCATTACAAAGAAGAGGTAATGTCCATTACCGATTCTTTCATCTTTATTTTTCTTCCACTTCTTCTTCTTTAGTTGTTTCATTATAAAGTAATAACATGAGTATCACTCATATACTGATATGTTATTATAAGTAGGAAACAACCCTATTTCCCCATTTATCCATCCTATGGAAAACGAAATCACCGTGCGTGCGTACGTACGGAATATCATCTCCCCGCCGTGGTGTAATCTGTTTTTCCGACACCACCTTACTTGGATGGGTATAATGGTGTAAAGAATAACTACACATAGTTATTATAACATCATACTGATTCTGATATATTTTATCATCCTCTACAATTAAATTCAATAATTATTGGAACAATATCGTCGCTCATACATACGTACGGACTACCGTCTCCACGACGCGATGAGATTCAGTCTCAATGATTAACAATTCATGAATGATTATAAAGTATATATAATAAGTAATAATGAAATATGTGACATAATAATGATACTGGATTTATGTATATATATATATATGTATGTCATCCAATTAATTCCATTCAATTCAATAAGGAAACAGAAACAACGTTCATGCGTACGTACGACCTACCGTCTCCATGAACGGTGTAATTCATTCCTTTTATCGATCTATAATATATATGTATATGATGAATATATATTACATATAAATCATTTTTTACATTTGGGAATTATTTAAATCAGGATATAAGTAATAATATCATGAACGACAAGTCAAAACACATATGATAAATAAAATGATTTTACCCAAAACGCTACATTAACATGGAATTTACAAAAGAACGGGTAATATAAAGTCATAAGTGAAACATATATTATATCATAACAATGAATATGATTATGTAATAAGTAAATGACATTATTTAATTCATTATACAGGAGGTTCGGATCCATACGAAGCATATCGGACCAAAGGTAAGGGATAACGTTTCCAATCTCGTTTTTTTATCTGATATTGTTTATTCGTAAGTATTTACTGGGGTTATTTCTATCATCCATGTCCATGTTGTATAAAAGTGTTTTCATGTATTTTTAAAGTCATTTTTACCCATTTTTTACTTTTAATACATGGTATGTAAATAATATTTCTTTTTTTTACGTTACGAGGTACTTTTTTTATTTTTCTGACAAAAGTACGATGAGAATGTTATTTTTAACTTATACGACGTGAACAGATTTTTACAGTTTTATACAGCCTTATTTCCAAGAAGATTCCTCCAAAATATTTCATGACTATTTTCATTAAAAACCTTTTCTTCTAAAATTTCATGACATTTTGTGAAAAGAAAATGATTTTGAAGAAAAAAAGATATTTTCATGAAGAATTCATTTCAAGTGTTTTATCAAAACCATTTTCATCTAAGATGACATTATTTCACATGTGTATGTTTCAAGTATCAGGTCTATATGATTTACAGGGTTTTGCTTTTCTTATTATGAAATGATATCCATTTCTTTTATATGGATTATGTGATGATGGTATGATGTTTATAAAACCCATTTTTTTATTGGGTTATTATGAATGATGTATGTTTATTTTTTGGCACAAGTAAGAATGATTTCATTATGAGATGGGTGGGACCTATATCTCCCTCCAATACATTGGGTAAAGATTTATATCTCATGAGATAGACATGGCTGGAATGGTAAGTTAATCCGGTTTAGTTTTACAGGACTGAAACGAGGAGTGAACTCGATTCAGAAAGGGACTTTGTCCACTAAGATGGTCTTGGTAGCAATGCCTTGGCTACTATGGAAATCATAACAGGTGATAAATGGTTTCCACAATTACATGTTTTATTCCCATGCTATTTTATTGTGATTGATGTTCCTTTATGATATATGCCTTACATACTTCCATGATTT
The DNA here is from genome assembly GCA_963277665.1 of Viscum album. Lineage (NCBI taxonomy): Eukaryota > Viridiplantae > Streptophyta > Magnoliopsida > Santalales > Viscaceae > Viscum > Viscum album. The sequence goes on along the minus strand of OY728147.1, from coordinate 1,348,478,939 downwards.
ATGTCTTTTCTCAAGGTTTTAATGTTTAGATTTCATGTTCACGTTTTTGCTTTCAAATGTTTATGGATCATTTTATGTTCTCTATGTTTTCCCTTACTGAGGATTTGAGCTCACACTTTTCTGTTTTATTTTCCCCAAGAAATAAAGAAAGGTTTTAGGTAAGGAAACAAAAAGGGGAAGATCGTTATCGGAGATGTTAAAGATCTTTCAACATGATTAGAAGTTTATATTCCGAGTTTCCAAAGACACTAAACTATTATGGTCCTTGTTTGTCTTTTTTTGTTATGTATTAAGTATTCTGAAAAAGTAATGAAATGTCCATGTACGTTAAGCTTTGGGTCTCTACAGTTGGTATCAGAGGAAAGGTTTAGTCAACCTTTCGAAACTAGGATGCGATAACTTTAGTTATATCCCTAGAGATATTTCTAAGGTATGTCTAGGAATATCCCTAAGTTTAAGTATAAGTATAGGTTATAGTCCTATAATTACGGTAAAGATCTTAGAATTAAACCTAATATGTTATATATTGAAGTTACTCCCCCTTTATTATGATTTTTTTCTTCTCACACTATTCTTTTTGGGTTTTAGAAAATGGCTGGAAACAAGATGATTCACGATAATGGAGAATATGATGGACAATGTAATGATATTATTCATGAGAAACCAAATGAAATGGGATTTGGAAGTCCAAAAATAATTATTATTCCAAATTAGAAATATCATAATATGATCAATAAACTCAAATTTGGTAAGTTTCCTGACTCAGCTAATAAGAGAAAGATGGAGTTTCATGATGATCATAGAGGAAAGAAAGTTCAATTTCCCCTATGTAAATCATGTGGGAAGAGGCATCAAGGAGAATGTTTCAAAGGAACTGGAAGATGCTTTGGGTGTGGAAAAGAAGGACACAAATCCAGTAAGTGCAAAGGAAAAGGATCAGTTAACACTAGGGATGAGGATAATGGTATTGCTATGACATCAACAATGGTTAAATTTTTTAAATGTGGAATGTATGGGCATTATGCAAACCAATTCCCTAAGGGAACGTCTCATGAAGAGAATCAGTATAGTCGTATGAGTAGTATTTATGTTGAAGATGATGAAGAGACTACAAATGATATATGAGATTAAAGAAATGAAAAAGCTCAGTCAGTGGTTTAATAAGTTAGTGGAATGATTGTATGTTTATAAAGAATAATGTATGGCACTAGGGAATAAAGAATCATCTAAGGATTGATACACTATTGTTTTTTCTAAGGTATTTGAATGTATATGTTGAATGGTACCGATAACCATGAAAGGTTATTCAGATATTTTTGTAAAGTAGTTGATATGCACATAATGAAGGGATAATAAGATAATGATATTTTTGATTGTATTCATGAGCTCATGACTGATATAAGGACTAAGTGATATTATGGTTTGATTACATAGATTTTTGGGATTTTGGTATGAGGAAAGAGATACCGTTTGACAGTATTCATTTTTTCACTATGGTTCTATGGTAATTTATTTTTCAAGAGAATATATGACTAAGGTATTCATGTGTTTGGAATGCAACCAACAAGATATATCTTATGATATATGTGAGATAAATGCTTGTATTCACATTCTTGGTTGATAACCTTTCTAGTAATTGTTTTCTTTATACTATGAGCATGGACCGAAGTATTTTAGATATTCCTAAATATTGGAATGGATTATATTGGACATAAGTTATTATTGTTTAAGGATAGAAGTTTTTTTGATATTATTGATGGGATGTTATAGTAATGTAGTTTTAGAAAAAGGAAAACCTGCAGGATGGGCAACAACCCATCATGTCGGACAAGGCTGTGGGAATCAAAGCCACAACCGAAATGCGACTGGCCTTTATCGCTTACCACTGGCCTACAGGAAGTCCTCGGTTAGTGGAAAGTAGTTTTATTTAATTAAGCGGTATGATAAATAATGTATAAGTCCATTTTTTAACCATATATGATTAATCTCACCATAAGATGGACTTATAACTTTTGCTTACCTTTTGTTTGAAATAGATGGAATGACCCATCATTCTATCACATGAACTGCTAACGCTTCACAAATAACAAATTCAACTTCATTTCTTTAAGAGATGAAGTAGAAATTGTTCAAAGCACGAACAACAGTGAGATTGTACCAAAATCAAGAAAGTATTTCTTCTAATTAAAAAATTTCAACTTTAGGGAAATGATATTGAAAAAAAATGTTGTTTCAGTTCCCTTATATCCGATGAATCAGATGGTACCTTAGATCATCACAAATCTATGGGTTTGTGATTGTTGGCTTTTTCATAGCCATGTTCTCTACCACTCTCCATCAGAACATGATGGTTAGGTTTCTCTTCCATATCCATATTTTCACCTATGTTCTCCTATGTGGAAGCCTAGTGATTAGTTAAGTTGGGTAACTGTTATGTTTCATACATTATTTTTAAAAGATTGGTTTTGGTATTCCTTTTTACCGTGTAGGTTTTTATTAAAGAAACTTTCGCGAAGTAAACCATTTTTAACCCCGACGAATTTCGAGGGCGAAATTCCTTTTAAGAGGGGTAGAATGTAACACCCCGAGATTTTATGAAAAATATTCTTTTTAATTTTATTGATGTCTTGTGTTGTGCGCTAAAACAAATGAGTCTTGCACAACACTCAACCCTAACTTGGCTGCATTACATGCAATCTCGACCTTCCTCGATAGCGTGTACTGTATGCAATACCGAGTTTCACTAAACAACGATATGCTATTAAAATATTATTAAAACTAGCCGTTATGAATAGTAATAACCACTTTTTGAAATTTTTTAAATTTCATCTTTCAAAATGGACTTCATTTTTGTATTCAGAATATCAAAATTAGCCTACGGTAAAATTTTGGTATTTTTCTGAAAACTTTCAATTTTTGATGAATAGTGAAAACACTGGGTTACTATTTAAAAACCGACTTTTTATATAAATAATTATTTATTCTATTTAAATTTATTTTAGGTCAAAATTGACATATAATACCTATATAAGTTCAATGTAATTCATTAGATTCATTTTATAATAATTTTAGATATATAAAAAATTTATTGAACTTTTGACCGTCTTTTACCCACCTCCTAGGAGAATTTCCAAATTCACATAAAACATAATTTTACCGCTTATGTGAGTGTAATTTCAAAAATCCGAGAGACACGGTTGATGTCAGTAAGTAAAATGTGGTTCAATGAGATGAAAATAATTTTTGGTGAATAGTAACTTTTTACTTTTTTTACCACAGTTAAAAGTAAATAAGGTAATTAAGGGTAAAAATGACATTATTATTACCCTAACACATGTACTAATTCTATTAGATAAGTGTAATTAGACCCAAAACAATCTTAGGAATAAAATATGACCATTTAGGCCCACTTGGATTAGATTAATACATTTATTATTAATTTATTTAAAGAAGGGTTAAAATAGTTAAAATCAATGTTTAATACGTAAATCATTTTTAATATAGGGTTATACAAAAGATAAATTCGACTATAAATATTCATTAGAAATCTAAAAAGATTTAATACATAATGGTATTTTATTTTTAATTTTTATACTTTAAATAATTTAATTTATTTATGACACAATGATGAGGCAGTAATTATATTATAAATGAAATATTGACATAATTAATGTTATAAATACCCAAATAAATGTAATTTGAGAATTTTTATGAATTAAAATAATTTTCTATGTTAATATGACATGTTATTATTGATTTAATTAACTTTTTGCTAACTAATCTTTCAGTTATGATTTTCAAAAAAATCAATTACCAAATAGTGTCAAAATTGACATAAAATAGTTTTTAAAAAAAATATTATATTATTAATTGTTATTTTATTCCTCAAAATCTATGGATCGGCCAAATGACTTAGATAAAGTTATATATATTAATAATAAACAACTTGGGGTTCTTTTGGTATGTTATAGTAAGTTTATTAACCTTATAGTGTAAGAAAACAAGAAGACACGGTAAAAGAAAAATTATTTAACTTAAAGTTAAATCTAAATGATAAGGTTAAAATAGGAAATTAAACTTGTCTAAATTCTATTGGATGAAAGGATTTAGACCCATACCCACCTTATCTTCGAAATAAATCTATTTTGAGCTATGGATTTATAATAAAATAATATTTTTAGTTTTTCCAAAGGTGGCCCTCTCTTCCCTTATAAAAGGGCTCCTCCTCCCTCTCTTCCTCAAACCACTTTGAGCCTTCATGCTCGGCCAACCCCTGCCAAATTCTCTTCTCTACTTCCCTAGAAACATCCTATAGGTCCTGGTATTCTTCAAAGACAAATTTTAGTGCCCTAAAAGGACATATTAAAGAAGCGCTTCAAAGAAGAGGTAATGTCTGTTGCCGATTCTTTCAACTTTATTTATTCTTCCACTTATTCTTCTTTAGTTTTTTCATTATAAAGTAATAAAATCAGTATCAGTAATATACTGATATGTTATTATAAGTATGAAACAACCCTATTTCACCATCTATCCATCCTATGGAAAATGAAATCACCGCGCGTGCATACGTACGGAATATCGTCTCCACGCTGTGGTGTAATCTGTTTTTCCAACACCACCTTACTTGGGTGGGTATAATGGTGTAAAGAATAACTATACAAAGTTATTATAACATCATACTGATTCTGATATATTGTATCATCCTCTCCAATTCAATTCAATAATTATGGGAACGATATCATCGCTCGTGCGCACGTACGGACTACCGTCTCCACGACGCGATGAGATTCATTCTCAATGATTAACCATTCATGATTGATTATAAAGTATATATAATAAGTAATAATGATAATGGATTTATGTATATATATATATATATATGTCATCCAATTAATTCCATTCAATTCAATAAGGAAAAGGAAACAACGTTCATGCGTACGTACGACCTACCGTCTCCATGAATGGTGTAATTCGTTCCTTTTATCGATCTATAATTTATATGTATATGATGAATATATATTACATATAAATCATGTTTTACATTATGTAATTATTTATATCATGATATAAGTAATAATATCAAGAACGACAAGTCGAAACACATACGATAAATAAAATGATTTTACCAAAAATGCTACATTAACATGGAATTTACAAAAGAAAGGGTAATATAAAGTCATTAGTGAAACATATGTGATATCATAACAATTAATATGATTATTTAATAAGTCAATTAAGTTATTTAAATCATTATACAGGAGGTTCGGATCCATACGAAGCATATCGGACCTAAGGTAAGGGATAACTTTTCCAATCTCGTTTTTTTTATCCGAGATTGTTTATTCGTAAGTATTTACTGGGGTTGTTTCTATCATCCATGTCCATGTTTTAGAAAAGTGTTTTCATGTATGTATACAGTCATTTTTACCCATTTTTTACTTTTACTACATGGTATGTAAGGAATCTTTATTTTTTTACGTTACGAGGTACTTTTTTGATTTTTCCGACAAAAGTACGAGGAGAATGTTATTTTTAACATATACGATGTGAACGGATTTTTATGGTTTTATAAAGCCTTATTTTCATGAAGCTTGTTCCAAAAGATTTCATGAATATTTTCAATAAAAACCTTTTCTTCTAATATTTTCACGACATTTTTTGAAATAAAAATTATTTTGAATAAAAAAACATATTTTCCTGAAAAATTCATTTCAAGTGTTTTATCAAAACCATTATCATCTAAGATGACATTATTTCACATGTGTATGTTTAAAATATCATGTATCTATGATTTACATGGTTTTACTTTTCTTATTATGAAATGATATCCATTTCTTTTATATGGATTATATGATGATGGGATGATGTTTATGAAACCCATTTTATTTTTTGGGTTATTATGAATGATGTATGTTTATTTTGTGGAACAAGTAAGAATGATTTAATTATGAGATTGGTGGGACCTATATCTCCCTCTAATGCATTGGGTAAAGATTTATATCTCATGAGATAGACATGGATGGAACGGTAAGTTAATCCGGTTCAGTTTTATAGGACTGAAACGAGGAGTGAACTCGATTCAGAAAAGGACTTTGTCCACTAAGATGGTCTTGGCAGTAATGCCTTGGCTACTATGGAAATCATAACAAGTGCTAAATGGTTTCCACAATTATATGTTTTATTCCCATGCTATTTTATCATTATTGATGTTATTTTATGATATATGCCTTACGTACTTCCAAGATTTATGTCTTTGCCCAAGGTTTTTATATTTAGATTTCATGTTCAGGTTTTTTTCTTTCAAATGTTTATGGATCGTTTTATGTTCTCTATGTTTTCCCTTACTGAGCATTTGAGCTCACCCTTTTGTGTTTTATTTTCCACTGGAAATAATTAAAGGTTTTAGGTAAGGGAACAAAATGGGGAAGATCATTATGGGAGATGTTGAAGATCTTTTAACATGATTAGAAGTTTATATTCTGAGTTTCCAAAGACACTAAACTATTATGGTCCTTGTGTGTCTTTTGTTGTTATGTATTAAGTATTCCGCAAAATTAATGTAATTTCCATGTACGTCAAGCTTCGGGTCTCTACAGTATAGAGTTTAGTATACGGATTTATCAATATTTCCACAATTAAAATAACTTTCTAAATAAACATAGTTTGTAAAATGGTATATGGTTTAGGCATCAAACATATCCATGACATGATATGATGGATATTTAATATTAATATAATTTCAAATGAAAAGTGATATCAATTGGGCAGTAGGTACACCATGTAATGATTATTAAGAGCACTATACAAAGTTAGTAACAACAAAATTGTAGTTGAGACAAAGTCTCTTACTACAATATAATCGGTCGAATCATATGGCCAGAATTTAATAACCCTCAAATGAATCATTTAATAACATTATTATAAATACAATCATGTTATTATATATCAAATGGTAGTACACATATACCACATACAATAAATAAGTGGCGAAAAATGAAAATCTCACATAAATGAAAGTGAGATGAGAAACTCTTTACCTTTTTCTCAAGTGTGTTCTTCGTTTGTTTTAATGACAAGAATAATATAATTTAGATTAATTAATTAATTACTACCTAACCTCTTATAAATGTAACTTATTTATTATAACCTTATTAGGTTTATTCATTTCCCTTTTATGGGTTTATTGGGTTCAATTTTCATTTTTTGTAAGAATTTTCTTCCTTGGTTTTCATGATTCATTTACTTGATTTCATGATTGGATGCTCATTTAAAATGTGGTTAAACATCCAGAATCGTTAATATATCTTATTAATGACATTAAGGAGATATAAATGATCTTATAATGATTTAGTGTTATATACCATGATGATGATTCGTTAGTTACAAGTTTATTACAAATATTCGGATTAACTTGGTCGTTTTTTTCATAATGAACTTGTTTTGTATTATTATTTTATATTATGAGTGTCTACATATTACAAAACATTAATGAGATAAAATACATATATTCATATCTGGATAAACCATTAAAATGGTTTCATGACTAGTAATGTTGGAGAAAGTGAATAACGAAACTCCCTCGTCCTCAAAGTTTATAAATTGGAACCTCATTAATGTGGATTTTGTTTATAAAATTAAAATGGAGGGAGTAAGAATATTGATGATGGATCATCCATTCACATGATATAATTACAGTATATAGATGAAAATGTATTTTATTATGTTCATTTGGACAGAGGACGTGAGGAGAGAAAAAGAAAAGTGATGAACTTGAAAATAAAAGAAAATGTGAGAGATCCCTTATGAAAATTCGGCAGCCTAACGACATCGCTTAACATTTCATAAAATGAAATGATGAGATAAAAAGGAAATATAATCATATTTAATTCAAATGGTAAGTAAGTAAGTAGAACACATAAAATCAGTCCCTAACATATGATAATAGAACATCAAATAGATAACATAAAATAAGTATCGACTAAAAGAAGAGAATGAAGGATTCCCTTACCTTGTTATGTAACTCTTAGATCATGATGGATGGGACCTTGGGGGATTAAAGACCCCATGGGAGGACTCCTAGAGAGGTAAAACCACCAGATCTTTGAGGATGAGGTATTTGGAATTAACTAAAACTAATGGATGAGTGGGTATTTAGAGAAAAATGGAGGTAGTTTCAAATAATTTCAAAGGGACGCCTCATTAGTGGTTTTTTCCAACCCATGGGCTTATCAATGGAATTTTCAATGGTTTTTCCACATGGGACACCTCATGTCATATGTTACTTTAAAAAATTCTATCATATTTTTATTTTAAATATTTTGTTATTATGATCTCATTAAACTACTAAAAACTCAAAACAGTATTCTTACTATTCATGACAATTTCAAGTATTTCAGAAAAATCCCAAAAATTAACCATAACCATTTTTTATGTGTCGAATTCAAAAATGAACTCCATTTTTTTAAAATTATTTAAATATTTTTTTTAATTTAATTTTAAAATAAAATCATTGTTAATTGGAAAAATAACAATTTAAAGGTATAATTAGTTTTGTATTCCATTGAAAAATTAATTAACTTCTCATTATCTTATTACCTTATGAAAATAAAATATTACCATTATTTACTATTTATAAGGGTAATATTACTATTCATAAGGTATGTTACTATTCATCAAAAAATCAAGTTGGTTCAATCAGACTTCAAATGACTTACTAGACACAACCCTAGATTCTCTTTTTTGGAAATTCAAAACGTAGAAGTGGAGAATTTATGTTTAATGGCTAGGTTTTTACTATCTCATAAATAACCAAGTGTTGTTTCAAATGAACATAGTGCTTTAGGTAATATAGGAAATGAATAGAATGTTTCTAAGAGAATCATGACATAAAATTTTTGGGGTGTTAAAATGTATGCCTCCCTGTATGCAAAATCTTGTTGACTGGAAATGAGGATCCAAATATCATCAATCAGGAGAATGTACCATCAATACAAAAAAATGTAATGTCTAAATAATAACATATCAAGAATAAATAAATAGAAAATTTACAAATTCAATCAAATTTATCTCAATTAATATATAATAATAATCCAAGGACCCCAAAACTATAAATTCACACAAGAGTGTAAGAATGAAAGGAAAATGAAAAAATTGCAGTATCTCTCTGGAGTTTATATCGATGCCACACTGATCACTAATATCATTCCTATTATTATGACTATAATCATGAAGTATGTATGTGCATCAATATTTCGATGTGGGGTGTGTGTGTTAACCCAGCAAGACACCTTCAATGCATCCTTAAAACGAGTGTCCATGCATAAGAGTATATTTCATGATAATAGATTACATACAAACCTTCAACTTTCAATCATATATTGAGTGGTTGTGCACAAACCATGTCGTCACAAATATCTTGTTGTACCTTCTTCGACTCCGTGTTGGAAACATATTCATCATAGAAGTAATGAACTATAATTGGCTAAAATTTAACCACATATATCATACAACCACCTTAACTCTATCAATTATGGAAAAAATATTTCACATTCTTGTCATTACCATGGGTTAGCAACAAGTCCATTATATCTCAATATTGTTTACTGAGTTAGGTCACGGAATCCCACCAGGACACACTATCACCTAGCAGGTAATATCACAATATATTATCATGCCAATTGGTATATATATATAAGGACAAAATAACATGTTTTCTAACACAGTCATGTCATCATGTCACATAAAGCATCTAAAAATACTCCCCCATTAGGGCCACTAATCCATGATTAGTCGACCTATCAATTTCATACCATGCGTAGAAAGATTAAAACATATCACATACCCAATAAATATCTTATAATCAATGTTATCACATATAATTGGAATAAATAGATGATCAATAGTGAGAAAAATTAACCGTAGAAACAGACAAGTGATTAAACTCAATCAAGTATCTCACGAGCTACAGTGGCACACATATGTGATCACACATGAAACATGGTGTCATGGGCTACAAAATCAGACACATGAAGTCAAACTAAAACAATGTCTAAATAATTTTATCACACAATGTTATATCATTTTAACATAATATAAATGACCTCTATATGTTAAGGAACTTTCTTCCTCGTGATTTTCAACATCGATATCATGGATTACCAAGGAGTCTTAACACGAATCACATCAATGTATAAACTGATTCAAACCTATATACATGGATTATAGGAAATTATTCTGATTAATTTTACTCTAATAATTAACATCCCCATGTGATAATAATCTATCTCCCCTAGATAATTTCTCACATAATGATATAAACCTATAATTTGATATTAGTTTCCCTCTTGAAGATTAATTATAAGTCCATCAAAAACTATTATTTTAACTCTCTAGATAAATATTGACATATGGAAGATAATTATATATAATTTCATTACAATTTCATATATTTATCATTTTAGGGTGAATCCAAGCATTATTCGAGATGAAAAAATTAATTAAAATACAAATTTTTATATGGAAATTATCTATTGAAATATGTTTTATCAAAAAATAGCGGGGGGTGAGAGAGACTTATGACACACACAGAAAAATTAGAATAGATAAAATATTTATCAAAGAGGACTTTTCAGATATTGGATAAAGTAGTTTCAAACTTCCTAAAATCAAGAGTATATCTGAATTAAAGGCTGTAACAGTTTTTTTAATTTTTTAAATACATGAAAAACGATTTCTAATTTGTAGAAATGAATCCCCAAAATTAAAAACATAATTTTACTCTCTCGAAAATATTATCCTGAATATGATGAATTTAAAACATTAAAAATACTAGTTCAGAATTTAAAAAAATTAATGAGTTAAATTACCAATATTTACTTCTCTTAAAATCCTGAAATATGTTTTCATGCTCGTATTGGAAGAGAAAAATGAAAAAATGGTCAAATGCTACCCTTGCACCCAAAAAGGTGATATATTATGGTAACATGGTTTTACCATTATTCATCCAATATTTTTCATGTAAGGATAATAAATTTTACCATTTTATAGATCATAAATTAAGACATTCCCTTACATATTATGTTTTACCATTACATATCCTTTCAAAACAAAGTGATACCTTTATGGAACTCAGGCCTACCCTTACATAGATATTGTGTTACCCTTATGTAACCTTTTATGAAACTGACTTACATTTACATGGGTCTAGAGTTAAAATTGTGTAACCTTTGAAAATTATGAGTTACTTTTAAAAATCACCCAAAAACAACCTATGTAAGGGTAAAATTTGTTTACATTTATATACACCCTATGCTTCATGTAAGGGTAAAAATATAATTTAAAAATAATAATATTCACATAGAAATACCTATAAATCATATCTGAAGGGGGGTTTATAATAACAATTAAATAATTTAGAATGTCACCCAATGTTTTTGTTTCTTTTTTAAATATTAATTCCATAAAAAAGATAATTTGTTCTCTATTTGGTTTAATGAATTTTAAAAATAATAATTAATATTCAGCCGCAAATATTTTTTCTCTCATAACATCTAAGACTTCTATGAAATATCATATAATATTAATTAATTCAGTATATTCAAATAATTTTTTATCTTTTTACTAAAAATAAATAAATTTATATCTATATCATCCTGCATTATTACTGTCACACACAAAATTCATATAAATACATAAAAGTTAAATAAAATCATAGATATTATCTTTATTCTCAACTCATCCTGAATTCTATCTATCTAAATTCAAATACCAATGGTAATCATTAAATAACTTCTTTTAATTCTCATATAATCTTGTATCTTCCCTTCAATTATAATTTATAATATTTATGTTTCTAAATTTTCTATGAATTTCATTATTGTCTCTTTTTGTTTTTCACCATTGATATTCATATTTTTCAATTTATTTTAGAAATATATATTAACTACTATATGTATCCCGAAAATATGAGGTTATACTATTATTACATAACTTTTAATTGCATATTATTTCATTTTAAATTAAATATTCCACTAAGCTCAATTATATTTACCACTTTATTACATATCATTGTAAGTACTACATTTATTCAAAATAAATTATATAGTAATTGTTTTTTATATAATACGAAAAAAATTATATTATTAATTATAAAAATATTCCTATCTTTTATGAAATTATGGTTATTTTTTTTATTGATTAGATGTCCAAAATATAATTCTTACTTTTTCACTTCTTCATAATCCCATGTTTCACATTTGTTTGATAATATAATATTATATATAGGTCTTGTTACATATTTTAAACATAATTTTTCATATTTTTAGGAATGGAATAATCATTTTTACCCTAAGAGAATATTTTTTTTAAAGATTATGAAACATATAAGATCTATTTATAAATCCACAATTTTTGGAGAACTGAATCTTCTCAATATTGAATTGATGTTTCTTTTTAGACCTCGTTATTATTGACTATAATGTGGGTATTATTTATTCAAAAATTATATCAATCTATGAATAAATTACATAAATATATATATATATATTATTCTTATTATTAATTAATAGTTCAAATAATCAAATTAAAATGTTTTAATTAATTTGTTTTTCTATTTTTTAATGGAAAAAATTTTGTTCAATGGACATTGGTTAGTAATTGATCCAAAAGTTCAAATTTTCTCTTCATGAAGGCCTATTCTCAACTAATAATATTTGAGCATCATTTTATTAATTTGAAACATATAATTCAATATAATGCTTTTAAATAATATTCTATATGTAATGAAACATATATTACAATGAAAGTATTAATGTTTTTGCAATTCAAAAGTTTCTTTATTCATATTTTTTTACTATAGAACAATATTTAAAAATTTATATTTATCTAAAAACAAGATATTCAATAAACATGTTTTACTATATAAGATTTTTAATTGGAATAATAGTACATGATTACTGGATATTGTATATATTATCATTATCTATTTCATGATGATCTAATAGAATACATGTAATAAAATATTTACATTTAGAATTTTATTTCTATCATATTGAATTCAAATGTAGATTCATCACACATTCAATCCCCATACTTCTATAAAATCTACATTCACAAATGTTAATTTGAATTTGATTGAATATTTTTTTCAAACCTACAAATTAATGTAAGTGTAATTCTTATATATAAATGGATTTTTCATTTTTTATAAGCTCATAAGTTTATATGGGATTCATTACCAATCATAAAATACCTTCTATTATACAATGTCTAATATTATAGAAGGTATTATGTATCGTATAGAACCTTCCTACTAGAAAATGTAAATAGAGTTTGTAACTTGTATGATTTTATATAACTATAGTTCTGATATTATATGATCCCATGATTAACATGACATTAATATAATATTAATAACATGATTTCAATATGAAAATCCCTAATAATTTCACAAACCAAGGATGAAAAAGTGTAGTGTCTTCTTGATTAGCTGTAAATATGTTTTTTGTTAAACCTGAAAACATTTACCTGTAATAGTACTCTTCTATACAAATTTATAGTTACCACAAATGATGCAATAATATTTATAATATGAGCATTGGAAACATAATAAAGTTTTAAACTAAATTTCTATGCAAGGTAATATATATCATAATATAAATGAGAATATATGGTAGATTTAAATATCATAATAAATTATCAAAAGACATTATATGATATTCTTAAAAAAGGTTCTTATAACATAATAACCTTGAATGATAATTTAAGGAAGAATATAAGATATTACATGGCTCAATACACATATCATTAGACATATATCATAAGATCATGACATAAAATATAATAATACACTAAAAAGAATTCCTGATCATGATAACATGGTATTTCATGGGAATAAATCGCATCTTGAAAATTTAGAATAACATGATGAAAAGCATTGAAATACATAAATACCAAAAGAATAGAAAAATTTTATGAGAAATTAATTATTACCACATATATGTGAATAAACTCATTATGTACGTGCCTAAATATGTGAGAAAAGACATCATTCTCTTGTATATCTGAACAAAAATCATTATTTGCATGCATGACTATCTCATGAGATATAAATGCAAACCAATTAATTGGATACTGATATATTACCCTATACCAATGTATTAGAGATTAATATAGGACCCACCAAGTATTATCGATTCATATGGGTTCCACTCAAAATATATCACCATCATATATTAAGTAACCTAGAGAAAAATTGGAATTCTAAAACATTTCACATAACATAAACATAAAAAATAACTGGATATCAAAATTTCATTAACCAAAAGGATTCATCACATAATAAAATATTTATTACTACCAAAATATCACTTCATGATAGATATAAAATATTTTCATAATGAAAACCAAATATTGTAAATAGTTTTTGAAAACATTTTCAATTTAGTCAAGAGATCATTTTAAAAAATACCACATTATCTCAAAAGAAAATTAAAATAATTCATTGTATTAAAATTAATTTTGTTCAAAAACACTTTTTTCAGAGAAATAAGTTTATTAAATTAATCAAAATGTATGTATTAGAAAAACTACGTTCAATGAAAAATTGTATAACTCAGTGAAAGGATTTTTAGTTACCAAATCCCTTACATTTACCCTCGATTTCCAGAAAAATAATTCATCCTCTTATATCATTATGATAATATAATAATTACCTAATCAATAACATTAGTTTTAAATATTAATCTTTTAAAATATTTTTCATTATTTTATATTTTGGTTACATTAGTTATTTATAGCTTAAAATTTTAATCAGCAGTTAGTGACTTTAAATGTTTTGGGTTTGTTTAATTAATTTTGAAATAAATTCTAATAATATGATACCAAGATCATTATTGACATTTTTTACAAGGATTATTATAACATATATTATATATATTCATAATTTTCTTATTTCACTTTGTATGTGATTTTGTTGTCTAATGTAAAAACCAAACAGATAAAGACTTATTTCGGAAATTTAATAATCAAATAATAATACTTTGATAATAGGTTAAATAATTAATATAATATTTAAAGAACCATGAAATAATAATTATTTTATTAATATATTATAAAAATATTATTTCTCATGATTCTATAGACATCCAGAAACAAATTTTAAATTTTTGTTCGTACAGGTGGTTAAATCATCCCAATCATGAGCATTATTTAACTTGGTGGGTGAATATGGTTAATAAATTATTAATTATAACTAAATATCATCCTAAAATAATCATAATATTATTATTTTCAAGGTTTGATGATGTTAAACCATATTTTATTTTTTGTGGATAATGATGGAAAAAAATTGATGAAAAATGAAAAAATGATTTTTTTTATGGGGATGATAATCTGTGCACATGAACGATTGATGTTATTTTGTTTTCATATGTGGGTTGAAATAAAAATATAATGATTTTAAAATTAATATAAAAAAATGTAAGTATAATAATGATAATTAATTCATCATGTTATAATTGTGATAAGATATATGATAGCGTAATATTAAGAAGTAAAATAATAAGAATAAGATAATAGTTACACTGAAGATTTGAATTTTCCTTATATGTCTCATAAAAAATGAATGGAATAGTAAAATTATAAGGTAAAAATGAATGCTTTCCTAGGATACAGTTCTAGTATTAAAAAATCATAATTTCAATGACTAATTCAAATTTGAAGTTTATCCATGAAGGGTGGAAGTGATACCCTTTTATAATAGATGAAAAGGGTAACTCTTGGAAAAACTCTTCACTTTTAAATAATTTCAGGACATTATTCATGGGTAAGTGGATTAAAAATGTAAAAAAGTGAGTTTTTTGGTATTTTTTGTCGATAAAGTCTCTACCAAATTTTTTTACCAATGTATTAAACATTTTGAAAACCATTTTCTCTTAAGTTTTAAATTTTATAATTTTTTTTACCATGGTAATGAATTTTCACTAATTTTATTTTATTTTAAACCGAAAAAATAAGTTGAGTCTTATAAAAAAAATTAACCACAGATTTTAAATAATAAATCCAATTCATTATTTAAAAATTATTATGTGTAAATAAACTAATTTTAACATGAGTTCATGTAACGTATAAAACAACATCTTTGGAAAAATATTTTTTTAGAAAAATGATTTATGATTAAGAAAAAATTATCAATGTAATTTATTCCTATGAATTTAAAATAATTATTGTTATTTAAATAGAATTTATTTCAAAATAAAATATAGCAAACATTTCATTTCATCGTGTAATAATTAATTAAACAAAACTTTCGAAATACTTCTTTCATTATAACGCCACATGAATATTAAAAATATAGGGATGGGTTTATAAATTCATTAATAGTATTCTAAAATGATTTATTCAAAATTATAAAGTAAAATTTGATATTAAAGTGTTTTAAAAACATTCAATTTATGAAAAAATAATAATAATAGTGACATTATTAATAAGTTCAATATTTTCACTATTCAAAAAAAATATTTCATCTTCAAATCCCAAAAATTAAATTTAATCTTTTATGAGTATAATAAATTCAAAAATAATTTCAATTCTTTCAAATAATAATCGTAAAATTTATAAATTTGATTATTAATTAAAAATTAAAAATTTTGAGAAAAAAAATTTCATAGGAAAGTGACCAATTAAACTGGTGGTTTTTCATTATTAATATAAAAGTATACTATGCATGAAGGGAAATAAATTATTCAATATCGATTTAATTTCTTTATTAGATTCACTATTCGATTCAATATTTAAATGGAACTTTATTTTTAATATTTATTTATTTATTTTTAAAATTCGGTGACCACCTTCTATACCTTCCAATTATACAACTACCTTACAAGGGTCCATTTTTTGGTTGTGGAGTTTCATGTGGAGAAACCTATCAAAAAAATTATTTAAATAAGGATTAAAAACATATGTTGTTACATTATGCCCGCTTAAATGCATTTCATAATGAATATTTTCTTATAAGGAATAAAATAAGTGAGGTTCCTTTCCAATCAACACATCCTTTGGTTCCCACATAGCCTCTTCTATCACAACCCATCCTCTATGGCTCATGCCATGACTACCCAAAGCCCGCCCCTAAGGGAAAGGGGCTGGTGACTAGCATCGAAGGAATTATCCCGAAAGTGGGATGCATTAGCTGAGTATCTTTACACATGCACTCTCCCTGCCCCATCCCAAAAGGCTGAAAAGGAAAAAAACCATGCCATTAAGACAACCACTGAGTGTAAACCAGTACAAGCTAATGGTAAAGAGGCCATAATACAATCCTAACAAAGACAAGATAAAAAAAGATATCAAAAAGGTCTTTATAAATCTGTCTGCAGAAAATCATACTTGAATAGTAGTTGTAGAGTAGCTATCAAATGTTGTTGGAGTATGACTCACCTGTCTGATCTCACCAGGCAATGCCTAGTCCTAGACCACTAAGGCCTCTATCAAATCATTAACCATCGTAACAAGACAGGACATGTAGGATCAAATCCTATGCAGGGGTGAGTAACACAATTCTCAGTAAGAAACTCAGCCCTCAAGGAAATACCACACGGCAAAAGGATACACGAAGTAGTGATAGATCACACATGTATAACCTAAAGTATAGAAAGCAAGGTTACTAGTGGTAAAGTTGGATTTTCTTTTACTGATAAAGGACTCATCCCTGATTAATCATTGAGGTCTTCTCGTCTGTCAGGACACTAGGGTTTACTCGGATACTACTTGTCTGCAAGGCCACTGAGGTCTGCTTGACTACACCTTATATGTCATGCCACTAAGGTCTGCTCGGCTACAGGTCTGTCAGGCCATGAAGGTCTGCTCGACTAGTCATATGTCAGGCCACTAAGGTCTACTCGGCTACACATCAGTCGGGCCACTGAGGTCCTCTTGGCTACTGCTCATTTGTCGGGACACGGAGGTCTACTCGGCTACTCGTCTGTCGAGGCACTATTCTCTGTTCAGCTACTCACCTAAGTCCACCTGTCACTTCCTTATTGTCACATCCATATGCAATATTTCCCCACATAGTGGGCTTGATACTCATAGAATCTAATCCTCAATCCATCAGTCATATATCAATCTCCATGGAAACTCACTCAGAGTATGTCAATGGATGGACACATCGGGTGGGTCCCAACAGCAAAAATTTATTTTTAATCATACAAACAGATAACTAGTTATGATTGTTTTAGTATAAATTGGCTGGTGGGGTTTGGTTCCTGGTCTGACCTAGTTAGACCAACCCGTCCTGACCCGGCTCAAGGTCCACTGACCTGACCCTTGTCCGATATGACCCAATCCACTAGTCCTTGCCCGAATTGGCTAGGCCCGACCTCGATCGGCTGGGCCACTAGTCTAGCCCGCTGTGAGCGGGTCAGCTAGTCTCGGCCGGACATGATGGTGGTCACTGCATCCGCTCTCTGTCAACATACAGATTTCATCATGGGGACCTCCAATTGTAGACCCACTAGAAAGCGGTCCCACGACCATGCGATGCATCTCAATGTTTCGTCTACAGTAGATTCAACCACTAGCCGTTTTAGGCGGCCATCATCCAATTCCCCATATGCGATGTCACGGGGTCCTCCACTAAAATGGCACGCCACTAGTGCCCACTAGTGGGTTCTTTCGAGGGCTACCAATTCCACTCGGTGTGTCTATTTTTTATTCCAAGAGAACCACTAGAATTCTTGGGTTGTCACTATCCCTAGTATGGGCACAATGTTTCTTTTTTGGCAATTTGAGGGTTCAGTCACGAAGAACACATGAATGCCCATAACAGATGAATATAAGCCTTGTTATTGTTGGACCAAACACTATGCGTTATAATTCAAAGAAATTGGGATGATATTTTATGAATTATAACATACATAATCCCAATTTGAAGCTCCAATATCAAACCCCTCATGAAATCACACACATGAACCATCAATCATTTAGTTCATTGACTGATTCACATTCATCATGGTTATTTCAAAATGGGGAATTAAAATTATTAAAATACACCCTACCATGACATTGGATTGATCATTGGATAATAACGCATCACTGCCATTTGTAGTTCCGTAATTCATAGCCCGATTTTGCCCTTGACGATCCTTTGATGGATGGAAGAATGGATGGAGAATGGAGCTTCTTGTCATGTTGTCCATACTCGCTTTCCATCATCAAATATCTAGGTTCAGAAAAACTCGATCATTACAATGATCCCATATTCGATTAACCCATTAAATTGGGAAAACCCATTTTAGAGTTTCAGTTATGCTATGTTGCAGCGTCGTTATGTTGTTTCATTTATGAAACAACATTTCTCTTAAACATTAATGAAATTCACAATTCAAATAAAATAAACTAAATACATATTTTAATTTTCCTTAATAAATTTATTCTATTAAGTTTTCTTAAATGTACACAAATTAACTATTTCCCTTGACACGCATCGGTCGAGGCTAACTCCATTCATTGGTAAAGTCATTGTTCTGGATGCAATGGTGCCCTGGGATTTTTTATAAGGGCACACGTTTAGTTTTTCCCAAAACCACTCATGTGCGCTATTTAATGAAACATAAAAGAAGTTCAAATAACTATTCCAAGCTAACCAGGGCTTGAAATCAAGTTCCATTGAAGCACCTGGTCGCTAAATAATCCAATACATTTTATAAAAAATTTCATATAATTATTGGACATTACATTACCCACACATTTAGGGATTTACATCCTTGTAATCCAAAATAAGGAATAAACAAACAAATGGGGTACTGAGCACGAATTAGAGTCTACTACTCCCAATTCCTATCCTATAGATTCTCATGCTTCCATCGAATGTGCACCAGAGGAATCAACCATCCATGAAGGATCTGCTCCATTCGATCCTCGATCTTTTCTTGGAACTCTACAAATGTTTCCCAATCATACATATCTTACTCACCCCATTTGATGATGTGCAATGGATCGTGCCCGCATCTCTTCAACTATGATACATGGAAGTCATTATGCACTTGGTGCATCTGTGGGGGGGAGCTAGGCGGTATGTCTCCTCGCCAACTATGCTTATAATATTAAAAGGGAAGATGAATCTCTAAGATATCATGATGCCCCTGCCAAATATTCACAATCCCTATGGAGGTAAGAACTGAAGGAACACATGGTCTCCCTACACAAACTCAAAGGTACATCGTATCCTGACAACATATTTTTTTTCTAATCTTTGCAGTCCTCATCCACTTTTGGATGACCAACTCCTTCTCAATGGAAGCCCATACCAACTCTAGACCCATGAGTGTTGACTCCCCTAGGTCTGCCCAGCATAACAGTGATCTGCAGGGTCTTCCATACAGTTCCTCGAACAATTCCATACAAATGGTGGAGTGGTATCTTATGTTTTAAATGAACCCCCCCCCCCCCCCCAGTGGTAGGTGATCCTCCCATGTGTGACTGAAGTCCACTATACAAGCACAAAGCATTTCTTCTAAAACAAGGATTGTCCTCTGCGTCTAACCATCTTTCTGGGGGTGGAAAGTTGTTCTTCAAAGACGCTGATTCCCTAACATCTCCTAAAATTCCTTCCATAAATGAGATATACAAGGGAAGTCTCAGTCTGAGACTATCATCGATGGTACCCCATGGAGTCTAACAATCTCATGCACATAACGGTGTCCCAAGCCCTCTGTTGAACCCTTCTCCTAGATGGGTTAGAAGTGGGATGACTTAGTGAGATAGTCAACAATCACCTAGATGGTATCATGCCCCCTAGTTGTACGGGGAAAACCCATCACAATGTCTATCGGGATACCATCCTCCTTCCACTCTGGCACCTCAAGTGGCTCATTCAGACCTATAGGAACCTAATGGTTTTCCATCACTTGCTAAGAAGTGAGGCACTATGAAATGAACTCTGCCACTGCCTTCTTCATCCCTGACGACCAGTATTGACATCGAAGGTCTTGGTACATCATTGACACTCCAAGATATACCACTAGAGGTGAGGTGTGGAACTCCATTAGAACCTCCTCATGTGACACCACTAGAAAAACGATGCATCCTCTAAAAAGTGTGGTGTGATCATGAACTATCGAATATTCATAAAGATCTTGTCTTTAAAATAACTGAGAACGTCGGTCCTTGCAGTAAACACACATAAAATTTTCTTCCTTAACTCACCGTAAGAGTGGGGTAGTGAAAGTTATTGACTGAAGATAATATTCTCCAACATCATCCGTGAAGGATATCTGCATCATGGATAGCTTCTCTAACACCTCACTCAGAAACTACAAACTGGATCTCCTTCCGAGCCCATCAACGACCACGTTCCCCTTCTTGAGAGTATAGACTATCTCAAAGTCATAGTCATGGAGTAACTCTAGCCATTGAAAGTTTCTCATGTTTATGTCCTTCTGGGAGAACATTTTTCTGAGCCTTTTTTTTCATAGTAGATGGTAAACCACTCACCCATCAAGTAGTTCCACCAAATCATCAAGGAAAAAGACCACTACCACTAGCTTCAGGTTATATGTCATGTCGTTCTTCTCATGCTACCTAAACTATTGTGAACTATAGGAAACCACTACTTTCTCTATAATTTGTAAACATCCTATTATGGTCCCTAGTATATCGTAGAAAACTACATACCCTATTCCCTCCTATGGTTGTGTCAAGATGGGGGCACTCTTCTGTCTCAGCCTCATTTATTGGAAACAATGATGTCACTTCCCCATCCACATCAAGGTTTTCCCCTTACATGGTAAATATGATAGGATTTTTTATACCTTGGAAATCTTTTACACGAACCTCCTGTAGTACACAGCTAATCCCAAGAAACTATGTACCTCATTCATGCTCCTGGGTGGCTCCCAAGGAAGCACCCCTTCCATCTTTTCTAGATCCAGTGAAACTCCAGCCTCTGAAATGATGTGTCCTAGGAAGTCGACCTTACAAATCTAGAATTGAAAAATCGTTAGATTCCCATAAATTTGGTTCTCTTTGAGAGTATCCAGAACAATCTGTAGGTGTTTATCTTTCTCCTCCTTGGATACTAAGTACACAGGGATGTCATAAATTAATAACATGAAAACCTAGTCAAGGTAAGGATGGAAGATCCTATTCATGAGTCCCATTAACACTGTTGGAGCATTGGTCATGCCGAAAGGCATCCCCGTGAACTCGTAGTGTCCATACCGACATCTGAAGGTTTTCTTCGGTACTCCCTCATCCCGTAAATGAAGTTGATGATAGCCAAATCTATGGTCCATCTTCAAGAACCATCTCACTCCCTTTAGTTGATCGAATAGGCCATCAAACCTTGGTAGTGGATACTTTTTCTTCATAGACACCTATTTCAGGTGCCTGAAGTCCACTCAAAACCTCAAACTCTCATCTTCCTTCTTGTCAAAAAAAATTGGGGATTCCCACAGTGAAACTTAGGGTCTCAAAAATCCCTTCACCTAAAAATCCTCCAACTATACCCTTAACTCAAAAATTGTCAGAGGAGTCATCCGATATACTGGTGTGGTTATCAGTGACGTCTCAAGGTAAAAATCAAAGAATAATTATACCTTACAATGAAGAGGTAATCATAGAAAATACTCAAGAAAGATGTCTTCATACTCATCCACCACTACAAGAATGTGAGGACTCTTCTCATCCACAACACTGATGGTGAGGCTATCCAACTAGTGAGGGAGCGACTACCCCCTCCTCCAAGAATGTTTTTACTATGCAGTAAGATATCCATTCTCACTGATGATGGAAAACCTAGTCTCATCTTCTATAACACACCATACTTTATTCCTATGAAAATTAATATGATCAGGAACTGGGGATAACCAGTCCATACCCAAGACGAAATTGTAAGGCCTCAATGCCATGACTTGGAGATCCCAGCTAAAACTATCACCTCCTAGACTAATCTCACACAGTCAGCAATCATGTGTAATCATCAAATACCATCCCATAGAACTCTCTAAACGTAAGAATCAGTCCAACGGTTCCACAGGAATCTCTGAGACCCGATTTTTTTTTTGGAATGTAATGAGTGAATTGAACGTGTGCCTATAAGAAATTAAGATAAGGTGGAGAAGAAATAGATTGTACCTTTAATTATCTCTGTAGAGTTTTTGTCATAGGCCTCCATCAACTGCAGTTGGCCTCTCCCCTATACACTAGCTAACAGAGCCTGTGGTAGACCACCTATGGGTGGTGGTGGTATCACATCGAACCTCCATCCACCACCTACTTCTCTTTCTGCTCCCCTGTCAGATCTACTTCCCTTCAAACCAACTCGATCAAACCTCTACTTCTGCCTCGATGGTCCACCAACCATCTGTAGGTCGTATATGTAATGAGTTGGTCAATCACAACCCATGTTCCCCTGCCCACCACATGAGTATCACACTCTGCCCCTCTAACAAGTCCCTCCTCCCTAGGGGTCTTGTACAGCTGATCCTACATCAAAGGGTCATCCCTTGAAATGGAAGGCCCACTTGGGCCTTCGTGTATACTTCCTGCTACCCACAAGTGAAAACTCTTCCTCCCAAAGCCAACTGGTATCTCCTGCTACTGGAACCTGCTCCGCCAGGAATCTCTCCATGAGTAGGGCTCACTCCATTACCCCAATATCAGTAGGGATGCTATGTGATTCCATAGATGCCATGATCTCCTTGAATAGTCTCTTATCAAAGGCTTGATCCCTTGATAATGGGTCTCACACCATGTTTGTGGAGTAGCAAGAAATGTCAGTGAATCTTATTGAGTAACCCTATACTATCTTGTCAGCCTTTTATAGGTACAGTAGGTCTTGTATGCGCACTGAGCACGACATATCTGGGAAGCACTCCTCTCTGAAGAGGTGCTCAAAGACTATTTTGGTGAGTGTCACCTATTCATGGATCTAGATCTTAAATCTCCACCATCTCTACATTGGTACATGAAAAACACTTGTGGCTAAGATCACCATCTATTCGAGAGGCATCCTCACTAGACAGAAGACTCACGTAATCACCTGAATCCAATCCCCTTCCACCTGGGGCTCATTCCCACCCCTAAACACCAGAGGTCTTTTCCACTGGAACTTGTCTATGGAACTGAGCCTACATGCATCCCCTACAAGTAGCACCGGTAGAAACTAATGATCAAAAGGTGGTGGAAATGCTGGTACACCTCTTGGTGCGGCCATATCTAGTATAGTCCCTTTACTATTACATCATCACTAGGTATACCATCCTCATGGTCACACACTAGAACCCTTGTTGGATGTCTATGCAGTGGCATCCTGAAACAAATCAAGATAATCCTTGTTCAGTAGGTTATACCCAGTTTACTGATGCATGAAACCAATTTTTTCATGTATCGAGTCAAAAAGAAGAAATCAGGTTCCTGATGTATGATATTTCCATCCACTGCAAAAACACTATACTCCCTGATTCTGAAAGTCAAATTAAAAACATTTAACATTGTTTCCCTCAAAAACACAAAATCTTGGTCTCTAAAAGTGGACTAACCACCTCTGATACCAATTTTCCAAGACCATTCCCCCAGGGCTCATGTTGTAACTACCCCATGCCCACCTCCCGAAGGCCATGGGATGGAGACTAGCACCGAAGTCATTATCCTACAAGGGTTAGGAATTATCATAGTGCATCTACACACACACAGACTCACAACCCCCGCCCACAATTCTGAAAAGGTAAAATATGCATGCCACTAAGATAACCACTGACTGTAAAATAGTAATTGGTTTGTATGGAGTATGGTATATTTCTCTGTCCCAATATTACGATCATAACAGCACAGAATATGCACAATATACAAGAGGGGGGTGAATTGTATACTTAAAAAAATTCTTAAGGAAATTTTGTATAAACAAAATTCACAACACCTCTAATAAGAAATTACCTTCTTAGATAACTATAAATTTCTTAAGACAAAATCATAAGGAACTTATGATAAATAGATATTCTACCAAAAGGCAAATAGAATCACTTACAAACGGAGATATAAGTGAGAAATTTTATAGACAAAGAAAACTTCCTAACATTTACAAAGCATCAGAAATTTATAATGATCTATTAACCCAAAGAGGAGGATATCCAACAACCTTGGATAAAGGTCCATTGGTTTGTACTTACAAGAAAGTATGTCATACCCAAACCCCGGTCAGCCCTAAATCCTAAGATAATTATATGTATTTATTTCTTCACAAGCCCTCAATTTATAAGGAAAATGGAACCTCTAACTTCAAAACCCAAAGCCTCTGATTTTAAGGAAATCACACCTCTGCACGAAGCAATTATGCACAAAGTAATGTTTGACCAAGTTGTTCAATCGTTTTTCACGAATACTGAGAGTTTATAAGAGCTTCTCACTCTAAATGAATTCACTTTTAGAGTGATAAAATCCAAAATGAAACCGTGTGAACTCGTGAACTAGTTCATCCATCCATCTATATAGATCACATCATTTAAGGTCCTATTTATAGCTTTTAAAATATACCAGTTGGTTCCACTCCAATGTTCATATTTTCGTAAATCACAGAGGGAAATGGACATGTGGTAAACATACAATTTTAGTTTATAACAGAAACAATTACACCGTTTGATATAACTAACCATGAATATAAAGTTCTTACTCCTAAAATGTAAGGATCTTGGAATCAGATAAAAATAAAACGATATGAAAGTAATGAAAAGGTTCAGAATTATATGGAAATAATGCATTGAATATTAAATTCTGGAATTATAATTTTTGGAATGGATTTTCATAAAATCATTACAAGTAAAGTATAAGGAGATATTTTAGGAAAACAAAGATTTACAAACTTTGATACTAGTATCATGATTTATGACATAACAAAATATAACTGGTATCAAATTATAGGAGGCAGTGCGTAAGGAAATTCCATGTACTAGTTTCTTTTTTTTATAGGTATCATAATAAACGATATCACTATCTATAACATAAATATTTTTAATAAAATATTCTTTAGAAATGCGTAATATAAATTTCCATTATGTCATAAAACCCATATAAGGATTTCAGAATTGTGATTTCCGGTATCGGTATGACAAATCTGTCCTAGGGAACATCAGTACCGATAACCAAGAAGTTAGAGTTTATGAACTTTAGAAAATAAGAATATTGGAAATATAGGTGTAAGGAAAAATATGATACTGGATTTCAATCAAAATGGAAATCGGTATCATAGTGAAAAGGGTGAACGGAAAATGGTTTCTAATGTAACTCTAGTATGGTATAACCATGAACCAAATTTTGTTACCTTAAATACTTTTCTGGTATGGAAAAACAGATTTCTAAAACATGAATAAAAAATATATATCTCAAAAGTCTAATGAAATTTTGGTTATAAGGAAATTTATGTAAGTGTTAGAAAATATATGAAATTGTACGGAAAATATATTTCTAAATACAGTGTTTATGATTTTCAAAATAAAAGATTAAGGAATAGAGAGGTCTTATAGACCTAAAAATGTCCCCCATTTTGGGAAGAACAAACAACTTCAAAAAAATTGACAAAGGATAAAAAATAAATTCTCAGAGTTAGAAATACATATCTCCTCTTTAAGTGTATGACATAGGGTAAATTATTCATCCATTATGTAGAAGTTCATAGAGTACAGAAATATCCCCCTTAGAGTTAGAACTCTCCCTTATAGATGAAAGTTAGGAAATCTATTTTTCCTTAGACTTTCCTTATATGAATGTTAAGAAATTTTCTTAGACTTTACCCTATAGAAATTTTCCATTATACATTTTTCTTCCTTTAACTTATCCCTTTGATATAATTCCCCCCTTTTGTTATTTTCAAAAAGGAATGGAGAGGGACCTCTATGGTTAGAAAGAAAAATACAGAAGAAAAAATATAAAAAATATTTTCAAGGTTTTTTTCATTAAGTTTCACATGAAAGAAAATACAACAAAAATTTGGCATGGGAAAAGAAATTTATTAACCCAGATTCTTCATCTCTAAAAGAAGACGTTTCCCCAAGGACATAATCCTTTTCACCTCCTTGTTAAATTATTGAAGCTTCTTTATCAAGGAATATTTCTCAGCTACCTTCTTCTCCCAATCCTGGATCCAGAATTCTTGGGACCAATTCTTATCTTCATGAACATTGATCACTACCACTTGTGAATCATATTTCTTCAAAAGACCTGCAGATATTCCTTTCTGATAATTAACAACTTCAGGTACATTATTCATTTGATCAAGAATATTTTTTCCTTCATTATGCCTCACTGCTAACTCACTTGAATGTTTCTCTGAGAAAGAAGTTTAGACATTGGTCATCTCATTTGCTAAATCATTGAAAGCTCCCTTTGTTGATTCCATGAAGTCCGAGAATTATAGAGCTTTATCTGATAAGGTTCGGGTCCGACTCATCACTTTATGATAATAATATTTTTGAAATTTGTAATCAATGAAAATATTATTATGATCGAATTCAGCTTTCACCACCATGTCCATCAACATTGATGTTGAATCTGTCTTTTGGTTTAAGGTTTCCTGCATCATATGGCTCTAGGAATCTATCTTAGAAAGTACTAGAATGGTAATTACTAATTACTTTAACAAACTTTTTACAAAGTCATCACCCATAGATGATGAGGACTTGAAGTCAGATTCTTATTTATTGGCCTTCGAACCATAGGATTCAAGATTCTCAAGATTTTGAGGAGAGTCCTCGTAAAAATGGGACACCACAATGTCCTTCCCTTTATCAACTTTCAGAACTGTAGAGGGTTTGGAACCCTAAGGGACTTCCTCGTTTTATATAGGCTTATCATCTCTGGATCCTCCATGAATCTCTTCTTCTTTCTCTTCTTCACTTCCGATGTCACTATTTCTAGATTCATGGATTTCATCTTCATCTCTGGTTACGTCAATCTCTTCTTCTACCTCTTCTACTTCTTCAACTTCGGTCTCAAATTCATCTTATTCTTCTTCATCAGTAGAAACTCCCGAGGTTCCGACATTATCATCAACTTGTATAATCACATCAATTTCTTCTTCTTGAATTATATCATCCTCTTCCTGTACCTCTACTTGTGGTTTCGAAACTGGTTCTGTTATCACTACAGGTTTCTTCACCTTCTTAGGATCTGGAGTGACATACCATACTGGTAGCTTCTCATTGGATCTTTCTACTTCCATCAGCAAGAATTGTATAATATTTGTCTCAGTTATCTTTCATTTTTTTTATTCTCCTTAGATTCAATCTCTAAAACATCAGTAGTTTGAATCTTCAAAGCCTTTGCCTCTGTTATATTAAACCCAATGGTTGGATCCCCTTCCTTCTGAGATTCAGCTAACTTCCTCAGTCGGTTATGATACCATCATAGTAAGCCTTATGTTTCTTTAAAATTGTTGGAGCTAAATCCTGGCCTACTAAGATATGATCATTGTGAGAGACCTCGTCCGAATTTTTTTTCTAAGCACTTTTAGAAGATTTCGTTAATGAATTTTTTGGTAATGCATTGGATTATTCTGGTATAGCTTCCTTCAATACCAGCTTTTGAACTTTAGGCGTCACAATTACTTCAAACTTCTTAGAGTCAAGATTGTATGAAAGTTTTATTCTCATTCATGTATCCTCACATAGCAACAAAATCGTACAAGACTTCAAAGAGGAAATGCATTCAATTTTCATTTCGGCTAATATCGTAACAACAATCCTGGAGATAGTGGCAGGGAACATCATGATTTGATATTTGATGGTACCGGCTTTCACAACATTAATCATAAGAAATATATACGTAACAAAATTAACCTTCCTAAGATTGATGAGGAAGTCTAACAAGAGAATTTTACATGTCATTAAAGAATCAATATCTACTTTTCTTGGGATAAAGAACCCATGTGTCCATAATTCCACCAACCTATAGTCCCATGATAAGTGTGAAGGCTTTGGATTCTTAACTCCCCTAATATTGAGACTTTATATATCAAGGTTCTTCTCGAAAAACGATCCTTCTCCAGAATTTTGTAAGAACCTATGAGGGCCTCTCCTTCATAATGAATATTTAGGATGTCAGCCACTTTCTGGCATGAAATGGTGTAGGATTTTTTCATAATCCTTACACTTGAGATACTCTTTGTCATCCTTCTCAAAGAAATTGACAGATTCATAAAACAGTATGACTAGGTCTAGATATACAGTATCTTGAAACTTGTCCTTTTCTATAAAAATACTCTCCCAGTTATTACATTTGATAATACAATAGATTAGGGAGTCATACCGATTGAAAAAGTATGAACATACAAGTATCTCTCGAAATATCATCTTGTCATTATTCTCCTTGACTGCCATCTAGTCGGATGTGTCTGACATTCTGATCTTTAAGATATCTCTGAAGAAATCTGGAATGACAAACTCTGAAGCAACAAAACATGGACTTGAAGGCTTGAGGAACCGGTGGGTTCCTCAGGAAGTGGGTTAGACCTTATATAGATAAACTATGACCTTTCAAATTCTATAAGGAAATCAAACGGCTGATATTTTTCCAATATGATCTAACAGTTAAAGATGTTTCAAAAGATATATCCATACTTAAATTTTGAGTTTTTAGAAAAGTAAAAAATCAAATTCTAAAGAAATATGAATCCGAAGAAAAATTTCTTAAAAGAAATAAATACCAACAAATAGAACTATAAAAAAATAACTTGGGATTAATATAATGTAACTTTAAGGAATATATTATGGAATTATCGGTATCGAAGTAAAATTTCTTGGGGATTGGTAAAACTAGACACCAAAAATTTCACTCCAAGGATTTTGTCACCGGAAATATGGATTCTGAGAATTTTGATTCTGGGATTTCAAAATAGACAAAAAATTTAAAAGCAAAAAAAAATTTAAACTTGGTTATTAAAAATAATCATAAGGTTAAATTTCCTTAAAGAAAAATTTTCTTAAAATTTCCAAAACAAATTTTTTTTGGAACTGTTAGATTTCAGGTCTGTTGAGAAAATAGATACCGGAAAAATCTAAATTCTGAAACACAATGATTCAAAAAAAATTAAAGAAAGAAAAAAACAATTAAAATTTTCAAAAATATGTACTTCCCCTGAATTTTGGAGTAATTTAATGTTAGGAGATGTTTAAACAAGAAGTGGATATGAATGATTATATTACAGATATCATTCTTAGCTTCTGTTTAACGTATTCAAATCTATCACACAGTAATGGTTTTGGTAAATATATCAGCAAGTTGCACTTGCGTTCCGATGAATTGAATAATTGTATATCATTTGATTGTGTGATCCCAAAGAAAGTGATGACTAATATCTATGTGCTTAGCAGGGGAGTGATGTGATGGGTTTTTTCTTAGGTATATGTAATTAGTGTTATCAAACAAGATTTGATTTTTGGAAAAACCCATCCCATAATCTATGAGTGTGTGTTACATCCACAGCAGTTGAAAACAACAACTTCCAGCTGCCACATATTCTGCTTCAACAGAGGAAAGTGCTACAGAATGCTATTTTATACAAGAATAAGAAACTAATGAATCTCTTAAGAAATGACAAGTTCCATATGTACATTTTATATTGATTTTTCAATCTGTAAAATCAGTATTCGAAAATCTTTCTATATTAAAAAAATTTCCAGAAAAATAAAAAAAAATTAAATCCAAGGATCCTTTTATGTATAGGAAAATTCATTTCACAGCCTTAATATGGGATTCCATAGGATTTTCTTGATATCTTTCACATAAGAAAACATAAAACATTACGTTGGGTCGACTTGCTATTAAGTAATGTAAACTTCATATCATTCCTCTATAAGATGTTTGATCCACAGGTTTCCTTGCTTCATTAATATCAAGATTATTAGAAGTTTCAATATGAGTACTTATACTCTTAGTGTTATCATACCCAAACTTTTTAAGAAGATCGTTGATATACTTATGTTGAGATATATAAGTTCATTCTAGATTTTGAGAAATTTGAAAACTAAGAAAGAATGTTAACTCACCCATCATACTCATCTCAAACTCTGACTTCATAAGATCCATAAAGGAATCTGTTAAGGATTGTTGAGTTGATCCGAATATAATGTCATCAACATATATTTGTACAATTAAAATATCATTCTTATCATTCTTTGTAAAAATTCTTGGATACGTGGTTCCCTTAAAATAGTTATTTTGAAGAAAAAATCATGTAATTCTATCATACCAAACTCTAGGGCCTTGTCCAAGGCCATATAGTGCTTTGGTATGTTTATATACATGATTAGGATGTTTTTCATCTTCAAAACCATGAGGTTGGTCCATGTAGAATTCTTCTTGTATATATCCAATAAGGGAATCACACTTCACCTCCATTTGATAACGTTTAAAATTATAAATTGCGGTAAATTCTAGAAGAATTCGGATAGATTCATGTATTACTATTGGTGCATAGGTTTCTTCATAGTCTATACCTTCTTGTTGGTTATAACCTTTAGCAAATTATCTTTCTTTATTTCTAACTCTAATCCCATTTTCATCACATTTATTTCTGAAGACCCATTTTACACCAATAACAGATGTATCCTTAGGTCTCTCAACCAAGGCCCAGACTTGATTACTTACAAACTCATTGAGTTCATCTTGCATAGCCTTTTTCCAATATTCATCACCTATGGCTTCCTCTAAAGTCTTTGGCTTGAATTGGGAAAGAAAATCAACATGTTCAATTTCATTCCATAAGGAACTTATAGTCTTTACAGGTTGATTGATATCTCCTAGGACATTATCAGTAGGATGAATTTTTAGTAACAACTTATTAGGGTTTTGTAAAACAAGATCATCAATATATAGTAGTAAATATTCAGGGGTAAATGTTTCAGGAATACTTTCGTGAACATTTTCCTTAGGATAATCTTCAACTATAGGTTCCTGATCATATTTAGAAAATATATCTGGAGGATTTAAATCAGGTTATTTGAAAACCAAAGGACCAGTTTCATCAAATTTAACATGTATTGTTTCATCCATAGTACAAGTGTTTTTATTTAAAACTATATATGCCTTAGTGTTAGTGGAATAGATTAATAAAATTACTTTATCAAGTTATTGGTGCAAATTTGTGTAAGTTTTCCTTAATATTAAGGATAAAAACTTTACAACCAAAAACCTTGAAGTAAGAAGCTTTTGGTTTTCGACCAGTCCATATCTCATTAGGAGGTTTATTAAGAAAAGGTCTTATCAAAACTCAATTTATAGTATAACAGGTAGTACTTATAGCCTCATCCCAAAAAAAATTTCCTATAGAATATTCACTCAACATGGTTCTGATTATATCTTGAAGAATTCAGTTCCTTCTTTTGACATAACAATTTTGTGGAGGAGTTATAGGAGCTAATAAATTGTGATTAATACATTTATTACTACAAAAAAGCTTCAAAATATGAATTTAAAAACTCACTACCATGATAACTATGAATAGTTATTAATGGTAGGTTTTTCCCATTTTTTACTTGAGCTAGAAAAGTTCTAAAATAAGAAAAGGCTTCATATTTTCTTGCTAGAAAATAGACCCATGTATATCTAGTGTAGTCATCAACAAGAAAAAATACAAAATATTTTCCACCAATACTTCTAGTCTGGGTATGACCAAATAAATGCATGTGCACTAACTATAGGTCATTAGATGTTGAAACTTCACTAATATATTTAAAGCTAGATTTGAGTTGCTTTCCAAACTGACAAGTGTCACAAACTTCTGAAGAATCAAAACATAGAACTAGTAAATCCTTAAATAATCCTTATTTGAGAGATTACTAAGGTGGTTATGGTCTAAGTTTCTTAACCTTCCATTCTAAATCCAATATTGATCTTCAATTGCACTTAATCCGGGAAGATCATGACTTTTTAAGTCTTCTATTTTCCAAATGTTGACAGTCTCATTCCTATGGGCAGTAAGAATATATTCATCCTTGCAATTGTGAACTAAACACTTATCATTCCTAAAATTTACAAGGTAACCTTCATCAAATAATTGAATTATGATTATAAGGTTGTTATTAAGACAATTAACAAATAAAACATTATAAATTAGAACTTTTCCAAGAAGTATTATATTACCTATACCGACAATCTCCCCTTGAGAATTATCCCCAAAGGTTACTTTCCCACCTTTAATTTTGACAATGTGATTCAAATAAATTTTTTTTCCAGTATTATGACGGGAACATCCACTATTCATATATTAGATATTGTGGGTAAATTCTTCATTTTCCTATAAAATCAAAAGTTATCTCTTCAGAATCCAAACTTGTTTGGATCCGGGGCTAGACAATAATATTTTGGGAACCCATATTTTTTTGGAAAAAAATCCTTTTGGAACCCTAGAGATTGAATATTTTTTATGGAAAATGTTTTCCTCCAATGTCCATTACATTGACACTTTTTACATAAGGGTGCTTTGGATGGAATAAAATAGTTATTTTTAAAAATAGGTTTTCTGTGTGTATAACCTACTCTAGAAGTATTTTCCTGAGGTCTGATTTGGGAATACAACTTGTCAAAATTATCTTTACCAGAATTAAAGTTGGAAAGATGTTTCTTAAAGGGGAATATTTCGGATTTTAGTCTTATAACTAAATTCATATCTTCAAGAATTATTTCCTTAGAGTTATATTTTTCCTCAAAAACATTTATTTTTGAAATAGCATTCTTAAGATCTCTAAAAACATTATCTTTTCATAATTTACTTCCTTATAGTCTATAAAAGGTTTTTCTAGGAGATCATCATTGTCTTCAAGATCTATAGTGTGATCTGAAATATAATTTGTAATAACTTCTTCTCTATTATTTTTCAGGTCTATTTTCTTAGAAATACTAAAATTGTTTTCTTCTAGAAACTTGGAAAATCTAGATACTTCTTCATAGGAAGGTATTTTTTCATTATCTGAAGATGAAGTATATTCATCAGAATTAATATCTTCATGATAATAATCCTTATCAAGAGTTAGATTTATTAAAGCATCAGCAGAGTGTACCTTGTCCACAAAATAAGTATTTTGGGAGAGAAGTAGTAATGATGAATCTGAAATTATTTTATGCTAATGAATCATATTCAGAATATTCACTTTCAGAAGAGTCTCTACATCTTACTCTCCTAGTGTCATTTTCTTTAAGACTTTTCTTGTGCTTATATTGGTATAACTTCTTCTTGTTTCTCTCTGAATTCCTTTCCTTCTTATTCTTCTTTTTCAAAAGTGGTAAATTAGGTCTCATATGACCTGTTCTTCTGCATTCGTAGAAAGTAACTTCCCCGTCTTTATTTTGTTTGTAGTATCTCTTCTGAAACTTATTTTTATAGTTATTCTGGGCTACTATCTTATTCATTCTCTGAGCAAGATTAGCTTACTCATTCTAATATTTTTCTTGTATCACTAGATTCTGACTGAATAGTAACTTTCTTTGACTTTGATCTAGTAATACTTTCTGAAGTTTTGGATTTGGTATGGTTAGAAGTTATTTTTAATGCAACACTTCCATTTCAATTATTTTTCATAATATTATCTACATCTCTCTTCATTCTAGTCTCGTGCTGTAGAAGAGTTCCAAAAAGCTCATATATGGAAATCAGGGTGACTTTCCTATTCTCATCAATCGTTGTCCTTTGGGACTCCTATTACTTAAGAATGATGTTAATGCTATTGTCAACAAGTATTTCATCATCAAGGAATTTTTCACCCATAGACTGTAAGATATTCACAATTGTTATGAACCTTTGCTAAACATTGCTTATGGGTTCTCCATAAGGAATGCCCAAGCCATGATATTTAGCTCCCAACATAGCACTTCTTGCCTCTATGAATTTAGAAGTTCCAAAATGTGTAAATTCCAATTTCTTTTAGATACTATTTGTAGCTTGACATGAGGATATTTGACTATAGATGTTCCTAGTCATGGAACATAGTAATGTATTTCTAACTCTGAAATTAGATTGATATTCTTCTCTCTTCAGATTAGTAAACGTTCTCAATTCCATATCAGGAATCTTATAATCTCTTGTCAGCATCAGGTAGTTGTCAACTCTAGTATTAATAACAAAAGTCTTAATCCTATCTCTCTAGTACTCATAATAGTTTCCATCAAAAATCAGGGGTCTGTTAGGATTTAAATTGTCCAAATAACCAATATTCATGGATCCTACCATAAAAAATTCCATTCTTTGACAGAAATGTTAGTAGTAGTTCTTAAAGAAAATGTAAAGTTCTTAAAAAAACATAAAAAAATTAAAGTCTATGAAAAATAAGAACTAGAGTATCTTTATGAAAAAAAATGGGCCTGGACTTGTGAGTCTAAAATTCGGACTCCGAGAAATATGAAGAAGAATATGATTTCTCTTCTAAATCTAATCGTGAGATTAATTCACATTGAACAAACACTATGAAACAAGTTGATAAATTGATTCACAGTATGAGGTAACCTCCTCTGATACCAATTGATAGGTTGGTATGGAGTATGGCATTCTACTCTATAACAATATTAGGATCGCAATAGCACTGAATATGCACAATATACAAGAGGGTGGTGAATTGTATACTAAAAAAATTTCTTAAGGAAATTAGGTATAAACAAAATTTAAAACACCTCTAATAAGAAATTTCCTTTTTAGAGAAATATAATGTTCTTAAGACAAAAGCTTAAGAAAATTATCTTACAAAGAGATTCTACCATAAGGTGTATAGAATCTCTTATAAACAGAGATACAAGTTAGAAATTTTATACACAAATAAAACACCAATACATTTACAAAACATAAGAAATGTACATCCTTCTTTTAACACAAAGAGGATTATATTCAACAACCTTGGATACAGGTCCCTGGTTTTATACTTACAAGAAATTATGTCTTGCCCAAACCCAAGTTATACCTCAATCCTAAGATCGGTATTTGTCTTGATATCCCCA
The DNA here is from genome assembly GCA_963277665.1 of Viscum album. NCBI lineage: Eukaryota > Viridiplantae > Streptophyta > Magnoliopsida > Santalales > Viscaceae > Viscum > Viscum album. Next base: position 1,348,442,969 of record OY728147.1, on the reverse strand, counting down.
AAAGCCCTCGATTTGTAAGGAAATAGGCACCTCGAACGTCACAACCTGAAGTCTCTGATTTTAAAGAAATCACAACTCTGCACGAAGCTATTCTTCACAAAGCAAAGTTTGAAAAAGTTGTTCAAACGTTTTTCATGAATATTGAGAGTTTATAAGAGCCTCTCACTCTAGAGAAATTCACTTTTAGAGAGATGAAATCCCAAATGAAAACATATGAACTCGTGAACTGGTTAGTTCATCCATCTATATAGATCTCATCATCTAAGGTCCAATTTATAGATTTCAAAATCTACCGGTTAGTTCCACTCCAAAGTTCATATTTCCTTAAATCTCATAGGGACATGGACAAGTTGTAAACATAAAATTGTTAGTTTATAATAGAAGTAATGACATAGTTTTATATAACCAACCGTTAATATAAATATCTTACACCTTAAGTGTAAGGAACTTAGAATTTGATAAAATTGAAATGATATGAAAGTAATTAAAAGGTTTGTAATTTTTAGGAAATAAATCTTTGAATAATAAATTCTGGAAATATAAATTTCTGAATGGATTTTCATAAAATCGGTACATGTATAAGGAGATATTTTATGAAAACATATTTTTACAAACATCAGTACTGGTATCATGATTTACGGCATAACAGAATATAAATGGTATTAGATTATAGAATGCACTGCATAATGAAATTCTCGGTACTGGTTTCTTATTCTTCGGTATCAGTATCATAAGAAATGGTATCACTATATCTAACATAAATGGTTTTAAGAAAATATTCTTTAGAAAAGGGGAATGGAAATTTCTGGTATGGTATAAAAAAAGTATAAGGATTTTAGTATTGAGATTTTCAGTATATGTATGACAAAACTATATTAGGGAACTTCAGTACCGATAACTAGGAAGTCAGAGTTTAAGAACATTAGAAAACCAAAATACTAGAAATCAATGTATAAGGAAAATTATGATACCGAATTTCATTTAAGATAGAAATCAGTATTGCAGTGAAAACGATGAACAGAAAACGGCGTCTTAATGAATTCTGGTAGTGTATAACCATGAACCAAAATTTCGAACCTTAATATCTTTTCCGGTACGGAAAAAAATATTTCTAAAAACCGTAATAAAAAATGTTTATCTCAAAAGTCTAAGGAAACTTTGGTTGTATGGAAATCTATGTAAGTGTAAGAAAATATGTGAAAGTGTATGGAAAAGATATTTATGAAGAAGGTGTTTGTGATTTTCAAAATCAAATATTAAAGAATAGAGAGGTCTTATAGACCTTAGAATTAGTAAAAGATAAAATTAAAGGGGCTAGAATACAATCCCAACAAAGACAATCTGAAAACAAGAAAGCACAAAGGTCCATGTGAATCCATTCATAGAAAACCCTTCCTAAAGGGTAGTGTATAGTAGTTGTTGAAAACAGTGGGAGTATGCCTCATCCGTCTGATCTCACAGGGAACCACCTAGTTCTAGACCAGCAAGGTCTCTATCAAAGCATAAATTGTTTACATAAGACACGACACATGTGGGTGAAGCATGTGCTGGGGTAAATAGCACAGTACTCAGTATGAGCCCCAACCCACAAATAAAGACCATAACGGAAAAGTACACATGAAAATATGGACAGCTCATACATGTATAACCTAAAGTATTGAAAGTCATGTTACTAGTCCTAAAGTTGGATCATCATGTTCCACTAAGGGAGTCATCCCCAATTAGTCACTGAGGATTTCTCTTATTTCGAGACATTGAGGTCCACTTGGGTACCAATCATATGCTGGGCCACTGAGGTCTTCTCGACCACTACATCTCTACCTTTTCACTGAGGTCTGGTCAGCTACTGCATGATTTCTAGACCACTAAGGTTCGCTCAGCTACTAGTCCATTGGTCCAATAAGTCCCACTCGGCTAGTCATCTGTCGGGCCACTGAGGTCCTCTCGGATACTTCTCATCAATCAGCGCAATGAGGTCTGCTCCACTACTTGTGTTATGGTCCACTGAGGCCCCTTAGGATACCTAGTGGGGTCCATTTGTCACATCCATATCATCACACCTTGTCCTAGGATTTTATCTTGTAACATGCGAGATGTTGGAGAATCTAATCCTCAAGTCATCGGTTATATCTAAATCTCCACAGAAACTCACTTGTATTATGTCAAAGGACAAGCTCGTCGCAAGGGTCCCAAAACCAAAAACATATCGTCAATCGGATGTACGATTTAAATGTTTTGACAGTTTTAGTAAAAAGTGGTCTATTGGTTCTGTGTCTCGGTCAGACCGAACCTACCCAGGCCCAACCGGACTCGGATCTTCCGCAATCTGTTGGGCCCAGCCTGGACTGGTTGGGCTTTGCGCAAACCATATAGACCATCGGTCTAGACCGCTGGGCAACCTAGCCCGCTATGAGAGTGGAGGCTTTTCTCGCCCTGATGTGGTGGATAATGCCTTTTCCGCTCCCAGTCAATGTGGCGAGTTCACCATGTGACCTTCATGAATGTCGGTGTAGGGTCCTCCAACAACAGTCTCAATGGATCGCGGTCCCTCTGCTGTGCAACGCGACTCGATGCTGAATCCACCAGAGACCCTGCCACCGGCTGTTGTTGGCGGCCCTCGTCCACTTCCCTACAGTTGATGTCATGGGGGCCTCCACCACCATGGTTCACTACTGTTGTACTCTATCTCCCACATGCGGTCGCCACTGCATGCCACTGGGGACCATCGTCGGTGCACCAATGGGTCTTTCTGCAGGCCACTGGGTCTGGTCCGGTGGTCCATTTTCCTATCCGCGAGCACCTATGATATTATCAGGTCGTCGTCATCCCAACTATGGACTCAAAGTTTCTTTGTCATAAATTCAAGTTTTTAGTCACATATAACACACAAACTCCCATAATGGATGAATCCATGACCTGTTCTTGTTAGCTCGAACCCTTCTTGTTATAATTCAAAACATGTAGGGAGGAAATTTTAAGAATTCTGAGATGGATAATCCCAATTAAAATGATCGAGATCAAAACCCTCCCACAAATGCATGCATAATTAGTGAATCATTCTATTTTTTGAATGATTCATATTCATCGTGGATATTTCAAAATGGGGAATGAAAATTTATCAAAGACACCCTACCTCAGTGTTGGATCAATCATTAACGAAGACCGCAACACTATCATTTATCGTTCCATAATTTGAATCCCATCATTGTCATTAGTGATACTTCAAAGGATGGAATAACAGAGGGAGAATGGTTCTTTTTTTTGGTGGGTGATACGTTGATCCTTGCTTTCCAATGTCAAATTTCCTTGTTTAGAGTAAGTTGGTCATGGCAGTGATCCTATATTCGATTAAGCCATTAAATGGAGAAAACGTGTTTCAGTGTTTCTATTACGCTGTGTCACAGCTTTGTTATGTTGTTTAATTTATGAAACAGACTTTCTATTATGCTACAACAAAATTAATAAATCAAATATAATAAACTAAAAGTTTATTTTAATTTTCCTTAAAAAAATTATTCTATTAAATTTTCTTAAAAGGCCAAAAATTAATTTTTCCCTCATCTTGCGTCGATTGGGGTAAAGTATATTCTTAGGTAAATCATCATTACAGACCCAAAGGTTCCCTCTGATTTTTCTTCCAATAACCCATATATATGTTTTCAAAACCACTCTCATGTGATCCTTTAAATAAACATAATAAGCTCAAACAACTATTCTAGGATCATTAGGCCTCGGAATCAAGGTCCGTTAGAGCTCCTAGTCTCAAAATAATCACATATAATTTAAAAACATTACATGGAATTATGAGACAGTATATTCAAACATATGATTTCTCCATATAAGATTAACTAGATGAGGGGTATAATTACACAACACCTTGTCACATTAATCTATAATTTCCAAATGTTGTTTCTCATATGTGAGATCACGTTCTAATTGCACAGCTTCCTAGATTATCACATTTATACTATTTGGTATGCACTTTCTCAGAAGAGATATGAGTAACACATCATACACATGGGTGAAGTATGGAGGGAGTGTTGATTGTTAGGCTATAATCCCCACACGATCAATGATATTAAAGGTACAGATGTATCTAGGGCCCACCGTCCCTTTCATTATAAATCTAATAACTCACCTCTAATGAGATATATGAAGGGAAACCTTGTCACCAAAATAGATCACTATATTCCATCGATGATTATATATATACGTCCTCTATAAACATTGTAACAACATCATGTTACAGTGAATGGTTTGAAACTTTTATGTCATTTCTCATACAAGGTTAAGGCTTATCAGCTTCCTCTCTCTGATTTCACCCAGAAAGCTTGAATCCTTCATCTCTTCCCATACGATAAATCATATGGATCAATCTAAATTATATAATGAAAACTATTTTTATATGAGAACTCTTCCCAAGGAAGGTGACGATCCCAAAATCCTTTCAGTTCTATTGAAGATCTTAGAATATCCCCTAGAGTTAATAAGGTCCTCTCAAAAGAACCATCTATCTAAGAAAAACAAGAATCATTGAAACTCAACACTATCTCCAAATATACATAAATTATTCTATTGAATATCATAATAATCCTCATATCTCAATCAGATACAATAGAGAGTGGAACACCTTTTAGTATTACAATATATGTTGTGAATATCATGTGAAGTTGGTCAAGAGATATATCCTCTTTGATATAAATAAAAATATGGTACATCGTGAGGTAACTAACTAAAACTCCAATAGAATTATAGACCTCATACAATATTATTATTCTTAAAACTAATTACATGGTGATATTTTACCATTTAAATATAGGTGTGGGTCATCATTTCAATATACCCTTACACATTTGTCATTCAGAATTAACATTCTGACATTCCAAGCATCGAGGAACCTATTCTGAAATCCCTCTCTTCATACTATTCACAAAAAAGTATGGTTTTAGATCTATTTAAATCTTATTACATCTTGGATTTATAGAGAATGATGAGTTATTTGAATAATACAAAAGTTCCTTCTTAAATACCAATTTTTATGGGAAACATATACATTTTCCAACCCTTATAACTCTATATTTAATAAATCTGAAATCTATAATATATCATAACATTATCATTAGATCTAATCCATTTTTCTATGCTTCTTTAATTTATACAAGAATGAACTGTTATGTAGTTATTTTTTAAAGATAGTATTTATCACCCCCCCCCCCCATATGATTCCATGATTCATCCTCTATATATCCATGTTTAATGGGAATTTTGAAATCCTCATCATTGAAACATTAGCCTGATCATTCATACTCAGATCCTCATCAACCTTGTTATTTATCCCTATGTAGTAATGATTTGATAATTTATATTCATTTATCAATTAAAACCTTTTCCATTATTACGTAATATATTCCTTCAATTTGAATATATATATTTCAATCTCTTATGATCAGTATATATATCCATCTTTTATCCATAGGAAAAATTTAACCAAATCCTTAATGAAAATATCATTATTTCCATATATAAATCAAGTGTCAGTTAATTTTTCTCATCAGTCATTAATTATCATGACACAATATATATTGCCTTAAAATAATGCATGTGGTTGAGACCCAAACCCTTTTTTGATGAATCACTATATACTACTTACCCTTCCAAAGCACAATATAATATATGTACAGGTTCAAATACCAAAATATTTTTACTTCAATAAAAAATTATTCACTTTACACAATCTAAAGAAAATTTACTCCGTTATATTTATTATTCATTTGTGGATTTGATCACCATGTGAAATTTAACAAAAATTATTAGTAATATATTACAGTATTAGGAAAAAAATGGACCTCAATTACAGTGCTTGGTCTAGGACATATTTTTAAAACTATTGTCTTTGATAAATATACCAATATTCCTCTATTTGTGATTACATAGACCAATAATGAAAATAAAATTAGCTGGAATTCACATTTTTTTCATACAACTTCTCTTTTCTCAAGGTTTTAAAATAGTTTCCAAAACTACATCGTGAATTTATTTTCTATATGAATATATAAGATAATATTCTATAAATAAATCCAAAATTTTATCCATGGAGTCTCGGAAGACTCCATTCATTATATTCATGAAGATAGTAGGGTGATTAATAAGAATAAATGTCATAAATTTAATTTCATTGAGTCCATAACTTTTATAGAAATCTGTTTTGGATATATAATCCCTTCTGACCCTTAACTAATTGTATCTTAATTAATGTTCAATATTTGAGAAGTATTTAAATTCATGGATTTGATAAAAGTGATCATTGATACATTATAGAGGATATACATTTTCTATCATTATTTTATTAATATGAGGATAATAAAGGGATATATACATCATTAAATCCTTATTTCAAACAATGAATATTGGTTCACACCACATCGAAGCACTGGGAAAAATAAAACCCTTTCCCAAAATGTCTTCCAATTAATTCTTTAACTCCTCGAATTCAATGATATCCATTCTATATGGAAATATGAGATAAGAAAGGATCTTTGTATGAGTTTGATTGAAAACTGAACCTCATTCCATAGTGGAATACAAGGATGTCATTTCATAAATATGTCACTATATTTCTATTAAATGAAAATGTTATCAATTTTTACTTCATCTTGGGTCATTTAAGATAAAATTCCCTCGTTGTTGGGCATCATAACCGAAATTATATAACATTACTCCATATAGAGTTCACAATAACTATTATATTAGTAGATAAAAATAAGATGATTTGGGTTATGAAATTAGACTTCCTTATATGAAAAGTTGATATGTTCTTTATTTTGAGAAATATTACCAATTCCTGATATTATGAAAAATTCTAAAAAAAGGATGAATTATTTTATCTTCAGAAATTATCAGACAAAAAATATCAATCATACATGATTTTTAAATCATAGAAGTGATTATTATTCCACAAAGGGTTTTCACTAATAGTTCAATATCCATTTCTTGCGGTGGTGAGTCGACATACATATAAAATTTGTGTGATATAAATGACTAAGATGAATCATAACCAATAATGTATTAAAACATCTTATAAAAAACAATTTTTCCTTTCAACACATTTTCAAAATGATATACCTCAGTGGTAGAAATCACAGATACCCTTCCTTCTTCCCTTGGTTTAAGAGTTTCTTGGGACATATATTCTATATTGGGCTAAGGGTAGAGTAATTGATTCACATATTGTATGAACTCACTAAAACTATATAATTTTAGTGTTGGAGGATCATTATCATAGACATTCTTCACTTTTGTTGTATTAATCGGAATCTTATCCATTATTCAATAGCTTTGGGCCTACTATACTACTTTATCACACATAAAATTATTATCTTATCCCTTGAGATATATTCCCAAATTCATTCACCAGCATTTATTTCTGTAGTAAATTGGGAATTTCTATTTCGATGTGTCTTATAATTGGTGCATACATGATACTCAAATTTCATTTCCATTTCCTCAAAATATTGTGAGGTTTTGATTTTAATATAATACATATGATCACATTGAAAAGTAAATACATATATTACTATGTATTTTATGGAGAACTCCCTTCAAATACTTGGATCTAATACATTACAAAATTAATTTATTTTACTCTCATTGTTAGAGATAAACCCATAGGCATACCACACTATTCTTGTGAAATTTGATTAATATGATCTAATATATTCAGAAAATTTTATCCTCATTCCCATGAATTCTTACACTATTTTTCTGTGCATAATTCATGAAAAATAAATAGTGAAAAATATATTCTTGAAATCTTCTCATACCATAGTGTCTATATAATCATTTTATATGGTGTGTTTCACGATGCTCCTCCACCGATCAGCATCTCGTTATATGTAATAAACATAAAAAATATCATTCTTGTGGTCTGAGAACTAGAGAATAGAGAATATATTTTCTATTACATTAACCCACTGTTCAAAAATAGTGTATTATAAGACCTGCAAAAAGATCATGGAAATTTCGACATAAACAAATTAGTGGTGAATTTCTCCCTCATTGGTTTATTTAGGAGCTCAATATGATTTGGGTTACCTCCCAAATCTTGATATAGTTTGGTGATCATCACCCTATGGTTTCTAATTATATCCCCAATATCATTAGGTTTTCCATTTGGACAATCTCTACATTTTCAATTCACTCATTGTTAATTTTGTTATTTTGGGTTCCTTCATTTACCAAAACTAAAGAAAAATTGGAAATGTGTATACATAAATTAAAGATTGTATGTCAAAGGAAAATATAATCTTAAAATATGTATATAATAAATGATGTGTATACATTACCCTATGAATTCAATGGTTTTAATCTAGGTTTTCCATGATGGGAATTATAATGGAAAAAGTTATAGGAATTCACATTCTTTATAATGGATTGTAAATATAAAATGAATAACTAAATAATATCCCCTATGAGTGTAAATCTTTGTGTATTGTGAGATCCCATTAACTATGAAAAATAATGGTGGATGAGATATACTCGAACAATCATTTTCTAGTTTTATTACCATTAGATGAATCTATGCCAAAACCATGTCCACTTTTAGTATCTAGATTGATATGTAATTCTTGTAAAACCTCATAATACACACATTAAAATAACTTTTTATGGTTCATAAAACCAATCAATAAGTATTTCTCTATATATCTCTAAGATAATCTTAGAATGTAACGTAATCATACGTATGATTCTAATTATAGAAACATGGGCTTCATATTACTTAAATAATAAACGAATCTGATGATTTAAAAAATAAATTGCATAATAGTCGCATAAACGAAGGAAAAAATGGTTTATTGTCTCAATTATTTAGATATATAGGCATCTTATATTATAACCCTTGTCAAAATTTCCAAATAAACATGATTTCTATAATTTTTTTACATACCTCATGTAATAAATTAATATTACTAACCAAGTGATTGGAAACATAATAACAGTGTGAGATCTCTAAATTGGTAAGGGAAAACATATTATAATATGAAGAATAATGTGGGTTGACAAAAATATTTTAATAAAAGATTAAAAGAGAAGAAATGGTAGTCATAAAAAATGCCAATATAACATAAAACCTCATAAATATCATTAAATTAAGTGTCAAATATATTATTTGGCTCAAAATATGACTCAATAGATAGATAACATTTGATAATTAAAAAGAATTGTGGAAATATTTAAAAATAATTCAAATCATGAAAACATATTGTTTCATGGTAATGAAACAAATCTTGAACATTTATCATGCCATGATGAACTACATGAAAATGTTTCCCAACCATAAGCATCGAAAAACCTATGTGAGAAATCTCTTTATGCACACTCTTATGTGAACGTGGTCATTATTTAAAAGCCTTAAAATTCACATGCATATGTGAACAAAATAATTTATTCCATTAAATGCTATATCATGATAAATGAACATAAAATAATTCATTTAATTGTAATATAGTATGATATACATCATTATCCACTCATTTGTATTCCCCTAAAAGTCAATCATCATCATATCGAAAATAACCACAGTAAAAAAGAATGGTATTTTTATAATTTTCACATAACATATACTTAAGATAAAATTGGACATCAAAAAACAATTTTAAAAATGTATTAATATCATAATAAAATATAATGGATGATCAAAACAACTTCATGATAAATATATCAATTAATCATAATGAAAACCAAATCATAGAAATTGTTTTTGAAAACATTTTATAGTCATAGTTATAAGTCCCTTTTCAAAAAGGCTCTATTACTTGTAAAAAAGAAAATAATTCCATTCATTATGGTTTATTTTCATAAAATATAATATTTACCTAATAAAAAGTAGATCTAATCAGTAAAAACATATTGTTTGGAAAAATATAAGTTCATTAAGAAATGTTATAATTCAAAGAATGAATTTTGCGATACCGAGTCCGGTACCATTACCCTTTATATTGTAAAAACTGAATTTCCATAATATATCATAAATATAAACATATTAATTACCTATATAATTACATTAATAATGAATATTTCCCAATATAATAATTATAATAATTTTTTATTATGATTACCTTTATTATTTATAGTGTATTATGATCATTAGGTGTTGGTAACTTTAACTATTATATACACATTTAATAATTTTGATATCTTTACCATAATTTGATATGTTGATTGTTTTTGATATAAAATTTTTGTTTCTATAATATATAACTTTTATTTTTCTAATATTTTTTATTTCATTCTAAATATTGTTTGTTTATGTTAAGTGAAAACCAAATTTATAACATCATATTTCCATAATTTTTTTGACTGAAAAATTTTACTTTAATAAAAAATTATATAACATATATAATATCTCCATAAAAATATACTATTCAATATTATATTAATATTTTATAATAATATTAATTTTTATGTTCCCATTTTCATCCAAAATTTTAATTTCAATCATTGTGCATGTTGGTGGTTAAATCTATCAATCCATGAACATGCTTTAAATAGATTGATGAGTATGGTTAATGAGTTGTTTATTTTGAAATAATTTCACTATAATAGAAAAATAATTATAGTAATTTTATTTTTTATAATTTTGGTCAAAATTGGAAGGTTTCTGGATAATGAATGAAAATAATATGAAAAACGAATAATTATTCTTCTTGCAGGTGGTGATTTACTCACATGCACGATTGATGTTTGTTTTTTATAATTGGAATTAAATGAATAACTATGAATTTTAAAATATATATATATAACCTAAATATAATTATGAAAAATAACTAATCATATTGGTAAGGTGAGTAGTTATTTTTAATTGTGGTATTATGATGTAAAAACACGAGAAGGAGGTAAAACTTATGTCGGAGATATGATTTTTTCCTTGTGAGTCTCATTGAAATTAAAGGGATTAGATTAAATATTAGTGAGAAAGGGATTATGTTTATGGGATAGAGTTTTATTGATGTTAAAATAGAAAATTTTTAGGGATTATTTCTTTGTTTAATTGTATCATTGAATGGTGAAAGCGGTATTCTTTTATAAGAGGAGAAAAGGGGTACTTTTTGGAAATACTCATCGTTTTTCAATAATTCAATGAAACTATTCATGGGTAAATGGTTAAAAAAATGTCGATTTTGGGGTATTTTTGGGTTTTAAAATTTTCAAAAATGTTCTTCCATATAATTTTTAAACATTTTCGAAAACATTTACACCTAAATTTTTTACTTCTACAATTTTTCAGGTCTTTTCCAAGGTAGCTAATTTTCATTTAAGAACATCAATTTAGAACAAAAATAAATTTTTTTTATATCATTAATAACAAATTATATAAAAAATATAATCCAATTTATCAAATAAAATTACTATTTTTATGAAAATTAATTTTAACACAAACACATGTAACGCGTAAAAACGCGTATTTTGGAAAACATTATTTTTTAGAAACAAAAATAATTAGAAGGATAAAATTATCAATGAAATAGATTATAATAGACATAAAATAATTTTGATAATTAAACTAATATTTATTTAATAATAAATGAATGAAAAAATGTAATTTTGTCCTGTTATTTTTATATTTACAAAACATTGTAAAAATAATTTCCATTAGAACATCACATAAATTTACAAAATGTTTACCATGGGTTTATAAATTCAATAATTGTTTGATGATATAATTTGTTCTCATGTATTATATATAATTTAATTGTAAAAGTTTTTAAAATATTTTGTTTAATAGTAAAAATTCATAAAACTGATAGCATAACTAATTCTATATTTTCACTATTCACCTAAAAATCTATTATTTCTGAAAAATTTCAAAAGTTCATCTTATGATAAGATGACTATGATAAATTCATAAATGACGTTAATTTTTTAAATTTCACATTCTAAAAAATAATAAAAATTTGTTTTTATATAAAAATATAAAATATTATAATTCCTATTTTTTACAATAAAGAATCTAATTAAACAAGTGTTCATCCTTTCTTCATTTAAAAATATACTATGATTTTAAAATAAGAAAATTTAAGAAATTATATTTCATTATTTTTTGAGATATATTAGACGAGTAAATATTTGATATGACCATTATTATATGTATATATTTATTTATTTATGTTCATAAATCTTTTTCAACATTTTATTCTGACCAATTGTACAACTATGTTATGATGGTCTGTCTTTTTATGTTTGTGTTCTCTGTAAATAAATCAATCAAACATAATATTTAATTATGGAGGAAAAACAAATGTTTTTTTGACATGAATTCAATCTTCATGTTTCCATATAATATTCACTAAAACATGTTAATATAATATGGATTCAATACCTTCTATATCCTATCTGATACTATATGTGGCATGCTTCTATATAATTTACTTATGTGTCATGTTTTATACTAAATAACATGTCTAATTCTATAAAACATTTCTCGATTTCATTTTAAGTTCTTATTTAACTTTTGGTTATTTATTCATGTTTTATTTCATTAGCTTTCCATGATTCTTTTATTGTTAGTATCACTTTGTGCTTAAAATTCATTCTTATTTTTACATTTATAATTTTATAATTATATATATACAAAAATTCATACGTCTTCTATAATTTTGCACCTAAATGGATTCACTACATGAATTTTCTTGAATACTATAAATTTATATATATTATGGTATAGAGTGAATGATTTTTAATGGATACTTTTTCTTTTACACATGGGTGTGATTAACCAAACCAATGTTACATCTCAAACTGGTACCCAACTCGAATAGCAACTTTGAAAAAGGTCATTCCCAATCTCCATGGGTTGGGAACTAGAACCTGGGAATAAGAACTACCATAAGAAATTATGTTCCCCAAATGATGCAAAAAAATGGAATATATATATATAATAGAGTGAAACAGAAAAAGAAATAACATATTCTATATCTAAAAGAAGATAATGGAAATGATACAACTCAAAAGTAGTTAGAACATCCCATAGTACAAGTCAAATATCAAAGGACTACTAGAATGGAAAATGGAATACTCAATGTGATTTTTTGGAAAAACACCCACCATATCACCACCAACTAACTAGACCCATATTATATTAACCTCACTACATCATTGTGTCTTTATGTATTTTCCTATATTGAAAGGTATACATTGGTCTACACACCACCTAAGTGGTGCACAAGGTGTGATATAATTGGATTACTAGACTCCAAACAAGGTTTTTAGTAATAATGATCATTACAATAAGATTAACCATATTAACATTATATGGAACAAGTCACGATAAATAGTTAAACATTCATTGTATCAAAACCATGGTCAGACATTTAATTTATCCTTTTTCACATTTCAAAAAATAATCAATGATAATTATATTTAAAATATTTCATATACCATTATAGTCAAATCGTATAATGAATGTATCTCATATCATATCAAATAAATGATTGTATAAGAGAAAATAGTATGATCCAAAGAACAAGTAACATATCATGATAAGGATCAATATAGGTTAGTCTATCGAGTACACTCATACATACACATAGAAAATCATTCACATCAAGCCTCTAGATATATTAAACGAAACAATATAGTAGAGGAACACCCCCAAAAGTAAACCACCCCAATAGGTATATCATGTTCCTTGAATAATAAACCAATGGGGAAGAAGAAAACCCCAAGAGTGAACCCCACAAAAATAGACATGTCATACTACAACATCTTCTACCTAAGTGTCCATGGATTTCCATGTGATGTATTTTATAAACCCCTTTATCAAAAATCATTATTTGAAAACAATTTTTGAAATTCATTTCAAAAATCATTCAAATTAACATTTCCTTACCCAAAATAATGGGAAAACATCTTTTCTAACAAACCTTTTTACACACACATAAATCAATCATGCCAATTCAATTATAAAACATTTTTAAAAAATAATGAAATATTGTTCATCCAATATTGGCTAGAGATAAAACAACCAACCACAAACAAATGTTGTACATTCCCATAACGGGATCCACTAACAAGGAAGAATGAAAATAAAACAACATCATTCCAAGAATGAATCCTAAAATATATAAATTTATTCATAAATAAAAATGGTTATTAGAGAAAACATATCACAACATTCCTCAAAGAAACTCGCATATCTCACCACAACCAAAACATAAGTCATCCTCAAGAGGTATCAAAAAAGATACCCAGAATGGGTTGATATGGATATCATCATAGAAAAATAGATCTAACACAGCAAAACAACAGTTCTAGCATGGTAAATAGTAATAATGAAATAGAATTATTAGTCACGCAAAGAATTATACCGCAAACACAATGCAGATCAATCATTAAATAAAGCATTCTGGAAGGATCAGAGGTCCCCAAAATCACCTGGGTGAGCACCCAGGTCGATAGAGAGGAGATGCGCGGATGAATGAAAAAAAAATCAACCATGTAGTTCCATAAAATCTAAAATCATGAAAGTTACATTTTCTAAAACCCCTTTTCACATATTTTAATCCCTAAAAACCAAAGTCCTAAAAATCCTTCATCACCTCAATTTAAAATCAAGATTTTTACCATTACACTATGTGTAATATTTTCATGATGATTAAAACATTCATTACTTGTTTTGGCTCACATCCTTTTTCCAACACCCATTAGATGATGTGGATACTTTTATGACATGTAAAATCATTTCATGACATGTAATCATTTACATTTAGTGTACCTTTTTAATCATTCATCCCAATTCATGAAATATTCTTACTGACCAATGCATGGTGTGTACACATTACATGGCCTCTATTTCTCCAACATGTATTTAAAATCATAGATTATCCTGAAAAACCCAATCCAACACTGGATTTCTCCATAAATAGGGTAGAACACCAAAACTATATTATCACATTTATACCCAGACACCATTAATTCAAATAAGCCTTTATCTATGATATTTAGGTCATTTTTTTCAAAAAAAATAATCTCCATGCTTAGAATACCCCAAATACACCCAAAAAAGTGGAAATTGAATAAATTTATGAGAAATACCTAAAAGTGGAAAAAATGATGTCACAAACTCCCCCACTCGGAGAATTTCTTCTCTCAGGAACCGTTTGAATGAATGATGTGTGTAAAATAGTTGAGGTCAATACAACCTCATCAATGACTCATGATCCCTGGTCTCATGAATAATACGATTTGTGCCACCATAATACTCGCACTAACAAAATTGACTTCGCAGGAAATAAATTAACTCAATTTCTAATTATTTATAGTGTTTACTCTAAAAAAGAAACTTGTATCTCTAAATTGATCTCTTCCCAACTCAAAACATGAGAGGGGTCAGGATGGTATTTTTTGATTTGATATGCGGAAAACATCATGAATTTATGTCAACAAAACTGTCGATACCAATATAAAAGAAACTTTCCCAAGTTATTTAGTGTCCTCAAATGGTCTAACATTTCTCAGAGCAAAAATTCCATGTTTCATATGATAAAAATTATCCAACCATAGAGAAACATACAAGACAACCCAGTCACTAATGGAAAAATCAAAAATATGATTTCATTGATCTGCCTATGGATTATGTCAACATTTATCTATAACCAGATGTTGAAATATGTCTCGAATAATTTCAAATGTATCCAAAATGAGGCCCAGTCGAACTAAAGTAACTTCTCCCACCTTTATCCAATATAGACATGATCGGTACAGGTGATCATATATTTCCACTAGAGGATCCATTCTGTTCGAATACTGTTAACTATTATTATAATAAAACTCAACTATTCCTTGATGCTTAACCCATGATCCACTAAAATCTATGAAACAGACATGGATAATATCCTCTAATATCTAAATATAGTACTTCATCTAGAAAAATGGTTTCGGGTGATAAGTTTTACTCGTGCAAACCCAAGTCACCATTGCCTCTTGGAGAGTCCCATAGAACCTCATGGTAATCCTATAATTATTATACGAAACAATTGTATAAGGAGTCATGTGTATCCTCATGATCTCAAAGACATACAATGTACCCAAATTATAAACATTATTAGTGTCTCAGATCATAATAATATATTAAAAAGATTCGAAAGATAAATCACCACCCTGATAGAATTTCATCTTCAGAGAGTCCATGGTAATCTAAAAAAATTTCTATAGACACATCATCCCATTTCCAAAATGGCGATGGGATAGGTTGGAGATAATCTAAAGGTTTCAAATGATCTTCCTTTATCTATTGGAATGTGTAATAGTGGAACACCTAATCTCATGTTCATGCTTTATAACATGCTACGATATGACCTGCATCATGTAATAATACATCATTATTGTTCTCGAAAATGATACACGAAGAAATATGGCAGTCAAAAAAACTGAGATCCTCACATATTTTGGGGTGAAAACCAATCTACAAAATGGATAATCCCATTTTGAAAAGAAATTATATCTAGATATAGTATCCCATTATATAGGGATCCTTCAATTCCTCTAAACTCATTATCCTTCAATAGACTGTACAGAAAAGACTCCATGAGAGAAGATGATAATCAAGCACTGGTCAAAATCATACCTAAAACATCATCCTAATCATCTAGGGGTAACTGGGTGAATATACCCATAAGGTTATTATATTACTTCATTTTAAAAATACTATGTGATGGTAATATCCTACTATGAGTATCCAAAATGACATTCCCCTTCCTCGGGGTGTAAATGATATCAATGTCAAACGTCTGAAGGTATTCCACCCACATCATCTATTTGAGATTCAAGCCTTCCTAAGAAAAGAAATATATCGTAATGTTATAGTAATAATTTTCCATGATAAAATCCCCCAAAATATAGTTCTCCAATTATTTATGCACATGCATAACTGCAGAAATATCTAAATAATTAGTTGGAAAATTATTCTCATGTAGTTGAATCTGGCGATACCCATAATCCAGCATATGAACATCATGAATATGCATGAAACCCAACCCAACACTAGAATAATCATAGAGAACCATCTACCATTTTAGAAAAAATAAAGGGGATACCAATGGAGAAACACTATAGAGGAAAAAAACATTTCTCTATCAAGTCATCCAATTGAATATTGAATTCTTTTATCATTGTAGGTTTTCTATGATAGGAAAATATCAAAATCAACAGAATACCTGGGAAAATATCTATCATAAACTCAAACTCCCTCTCTATTGTAAGATTATAAAAATTTTCTCATAAAATGTTATGAAATATGTGAAAAATAGTGGGATGGTCAAAAACATATTAAGCTTCATTTTGCTCAATTTCTACAGCATATAACTAACTCTTGAGCTCTAGGATAGAAGGTCCTGTATAATGAGACCTTTGATCCCTCTCTCTTTGAATAACCCATGATATCCCCTCATCCATAAAAAATGACGCGCATTGATGATAACAATCAACAACATCATGATGAGAAACAATCCAAACCATTCTAATGATGATGTCAAATAGGTCAAGATCATGAATGAGAAAATATAATAATACTTCCACATTATCTACCGATAGAAAACATGAACACTGAAACCCCTACACATTCCACTTCCAAAGATGTGTTTCTAACTCCATAAAAATTAAATAATACTCGATTTATATTAAATAAAATAAAAAAATAGCTAGATATAAATGAGTGAGAAGAACTTGTATCAAATAAAGAAACTTCTATTGAAGATGAAATAATGTTTTCACCTCTCATTTTCTATGGACCTTCATCTAACTTCAACATAAACTCATCAACTATGTGAATATGAATCAGTCCTAAGGCATGTGGTTGGATCCATGTAGTCCTTGATGCATCTGTCTACACTACAGTAGTCTTTAGAGGTGATGATCCCTGACCATAATAAGGTATAAAAATATCATAATAGAAATGATGGAAATTACCAAGACTCCCACAACAACTACCCATATTCACAGTTGAAGAAAAATAATGTCATGTGTGTCCAACCTTACCACACTAATAGTAATTTAGGGGAACACTAATAGTTGTAACTAAAGGTTCATAAAAGGCATACTTCTATAAACCACCTCTACCACTCTTGCGATGATCGTTCAACTTACTCTTTTACCCTCGTATTCCACTGAACATGCTACTATGTAAAAGAAAATGGGAATGATAACCCACATTTTTTCCATATTCATCTCTTTAATTATCTCCTTATCTATAGTATTTGAATATGTGAAATGTTTCAGCATAAATACCTTTGATCTTATATCTAATCATAAACCTTGTTGGTACTTCTGATCATTAAGCTTGTTATTATTTACTACAAATAGAGAAAATCAAACCAATTAAAAAATAATAATTACTGTACAATTACACCAATCACTCTCCCTTCTAAAAATATAGGAACTCTAGATAAATTACCATCATTAGTGACTCTTGAAAACCCCTATATAATGAGAGTATGGAAACCCTTCTTGTCCAATACCACATTCTTATCCTCCTATACCATGGAATCCCATAATCTATTTTTGGGACTCTTAAGTATAAATGCCTCACACTTCATGTTGATACTCTCATTTTTATCTATGAACACAAATATATCATCAATGTTATACATATAGTATTATGCCTATTGAGGTTCATGTGTGTCCTTAAAGGACAATGGATTCCCTCACCAGAACACCCATGATAAATTCTTTTCTCATCCATCTCTTGGTTTTTCCTAAAAATGTACTTTATGTAAATGTGATGAATTCTAGTAGACAATACAAACTTCCCACATGATATCCTCAAGAAAAATTTTCACTATAGGATGATTCCCTTGATGAGCATATGCTTCACCCTCTTGAGGAACCGATGGAAGACATCTTGAAGGCTTGAAAGAGTACACCAAAACTGAAGAAATATTTGGACAATAGAATAATATCTGTTTAAACTAGAAAAAAAATAAGAAAAAATGGGATTAAGATTAATAACTCAAAATATGAGACACCCATACAAATATCCCCAAGTTACTTGAGTCTCATTGCAGCATTAGCTAGACTGAAACTCACCTCAACCAACCACTCAAGCTCTGAGAATCTTATCTGTAGTCAACCGAACGTCCCAAGACAAGGACTCATAATGATAGACCCCATCCGACACAAAACATTGGATAACTAACCCTAGATACCCTCTCAAACTAATAATTGAACCAAATTTCCACATTCTTGAAGGGAATCCCTGGTTCCTATAGGCTGGAAACAATCACCTGGGCATCAACATTAAATAAAATAATGATTTTACCCATAGTGAAGTTACAACTTGAAATATATATATATATATATATATATATAATTGAGTGATATAGTTGAATAGATAGGCATGTATCATAACCTTATGAAGATAATGGAAATCATCCAAATCAAAAGAAGTTAAAACATCCCAAAGTATAAGTCCAACCCCAAAGGACTACTAAAACATGTCTATTAAATGATATAGAATTGATAAACTCAAACCATCTCACTTCTAGATACCAAGACCCAACAAATAGGTGTTTTTCCCTTCCCTACATTGAAATACATACAATGGACTATACATTGCTGAAGGCGTACGAAGAGTGTGAGCTAAAAGGATCATTAAGATCCCACCCAGATGATCCATAACAATTATTTATGCAATAATGTAAACATGTGAAACTTTGTATAATAAAATTAATGATAAATGGTTACATCATTTTTATATAAAAATCTTTCAACACATTTAAAGTCCAATTTTCCTAAAATTTCCAAAATAATCCATGAAAAACTATTTAAAATCATTTCACATAACAATGCAGTTAAATCATACCAAAAATGTACTACATATCATATCAAATGAATGATTTTACATGAAAAAAGTAGTAAAATCCAAGGAATAAGTAACATATCATTCCATGGATTACTATAGGTCGGGAAAGGTATGACATTCATACCTAGACATAGAAATAAAATATTAAGTCTCTAAAAATATGCATTGAATATATAGTGAATATGAACAATCCAAAAAGATAATCCCCCAATATTTATATCTTGTCCCTAGAAAAACGATCCAGCAGAGTAGATGAGAACCCAATGAGTGAACTTCGTGACAAATGGATGAGTCCTATTACTACTCCTTTCACCTTAATACTATATGCTTTACATGTGCTCTATTTTCCAAACCATTTAACTTAAAACCAGAATTTGAAAATCATTTCATAAATACATATCAAACATATTTGAAAATAAATTTTCATTTAAAAAAATTAGGGGAAACCCAAATTTTCTCAAAAAACTCATTTCCACACACACAATTCTATACAAAACAAGTAATACAGTTCATCAATATAGGCTAAAGATATAAACATCTACCTCAAACTCAGGTTACACAATACTTTAATAGTATCCACCAACAAAGAAGAATTAATCGAAAAAATTTGAGGTCTTAGAACCCATCCTCTATTGTCAGAATTGATTCAATAAGAAAAATGGTCATCATAGAGTATAGATCAAATCATAAATCAATGAAACTCCCACATTTCACCACAACCAACACAACTTTCAGCCTCTATTAGAAGATCGCATGTTGGATCTAGAAAATATCAATAAGTTTATCATCATGGATTAATGGATCAAACAACGCAACACAACTATGCTACTATGATCAAAGGAAATGAAAAAACAAAAGGATTCCTTCCTGGAAGAAATGCACTACAACTACAATCAAGATCAATCATTGAATGAAGAAATTCAAAAGGATGGAATTTCTTTAAAATTCCATAAGTGGGATCATATATTTAAAGGGACGAGGCCTATGGGAAAATGGAAAAAAAATATTCTTGGAAACATTTTGAAATCCCATGTTGTGGGAATTACACAATGTGAAACCCATTTTTATGTTGTGTAATCCAAAAAGCCCAAAATGCATAAAAACCCTATCACAGCATGTTAAAATTACAATCTTTACCATTACCTTGCATGTAATATTTTCAGAATTTGTGAAACCATCATGCCTAGTACTCCTTTATGAAATCATTCAAGAACCCCTTACACAACATGAATACTTTCCACAACATGTGAAAAATTTTCATAGCATATAATCATTTACAATGTGTTTAATTCTGGTATCATGTGACCCAATTTACAACAATTTCTAGGTGTCCAATACATGTCATGTAAACATAAAATGGTGTGTATTTATCCTATAGATAGAGAAAATCTTATATTCTCTAGAAAAACAATATCCAACACTAATGTTCTCCAAATATGGGGATAAAACCAAAAATCCTTTAATATATTTATACCCATACTCAATTAACCAAAACCAACATACATCCACAAACATTAAGTCATTTTTTACAACAAAATTTCTCTATCCCCATAAGGTCCCAAATGCACTCAAACAAAGAGGGAATCAAAACAGAATTTGAGAACTCCATAAAAGTGGGTAAATGGGTATTACATGGGGAATTATTTTCCAAATACAATTTTATTGTATTAATATTTTCTTTGACTAAATTTTATCAAACACACTATATAAATTTCTTTCAATTGAATGACTTCTCTCTAGCTAAATTCATTTATTGGTTTCTTTTTCATTATTTTTTTCAAGTACTTCAATTTTTTTGATTTTATAATTTTTATAAATTAAATATCATTTAGCTATAATTTATATAATTATTATAATATTTCCTTATTTGAATTCAATGAATGATTTTTTTAGTTTTTTAGCTATATTGTTAATAAATTTTAATGGATAAATTTTTATATACACAAGGAATTCATTTTTACGTATAATATTTAGGTACTATTTTTTCTCATAACTTCATTATCAAGTACACAATGTAGGTATATTTTCTAATAGTAATTTTTACCTTTCCAGATTCATTCTATTGTTTCCTTTTTTATCTTTAATATTTTTACTATTATTTCAATTTTTTTGAATTGTAAAAAAATTGACAAAAAATTCATCCAACTATATTTTTTATGAGTTGTATAATTTTTCCCTATTTTGATTTCCACTTTCATTTTTTATGATGGCTGTAATTTTTTATTTTTTATATTACATAATGATTTCACTTAAATGAATTTATTATCAACTAAATAGTGGATGTATTTTCAAATACAATTTTTAGGTACAAATGTTTTTTACAAATTCATATCTAACTTCACATTTTACGCATTTTTTATAGATATATTATTTTACCTATCTAGATTCATTTTTCCCTTTTCTTTATTAATTCTTTTATATGTACATAAATATTTTAGACTCATATAATTTTTATGGTTAATAATTCTTCATAATATATTTTTTTTACAATAAATTTTCCCATATTTGGATTAACTACATGAATATTTTTATGAATTAAATTTTCTATATTCTTATGTACATAGTGAATATATGAACATGAATACACTTTTATCTGCCAAATGAGTGAATTTTCAAATAAAATTTTATGGATTCGATATTTTTTTATGACTACATTTTCAAGTACACATTGTATGAGTATTTATTTTTCTATAATTTTTTCCATTTATGGATTTATGTATATATTTCTAATTATTATATAAATTTATACAAGTTATTAACTTTTTTTTGAATGTTATAATTTTTATTATAAAAAATCATTCAACAAAAATATTTATGACCACTAAAATTGGTTCCATTTTCTGGATCAAATACATGTATTATTTCTAGAATTATGTAACCTTTTACATTATCAAGTACATAATGACTTCACTTTAATGAAATTATTTTCATGTTCACATTGAATTCAGTTTAAGATATAATTCTCATATAATAATATTTCTAATCACTACAATTCTAGGTACACTACGAATTTTTTTCTAGATGTAGTATTTTTCCTATCTATATTCATTTGGTTGTAATCTCAAAGATAACTATGAAAATATAATTTTAATTATATATTCTTTATTAATTCCCACAACATAGTAATATGTTGGATATACGTAAATTAGTTCTTCCTTCTTAGTGACATTTAAACACATTATTGGGTATTTTGTTTCACATAACTTTTCATTTAAATGTTCAAGACTCATATATTCTTTAAATTTACAAACCTTTTTGTTTCATATTTTGTTAAATAGATTGATGAAGTAGAAGTTTTATAAAAATATAGATAATAACAAGATAATTCATGAAAAATATGGATATATATAAAAATTATTTTATAATGAAATTATTTAATTTAATTTTATTCTAAATTATTAATATATACCCCTTTTTGTTTTATACACATTTAATGTCATTTTCTTCATTTGGAAATTAAATCTTGATGTATTTTTTAAACCAATTTTTATATTAAAATGTATTAAACACAATACTCAAATAAATAAATAAAAATTTCTTTAAATTTTACAATATGTGATGATATCCTCTATAAATACTATCAAAAGATTATAATAGTAATCTCTAAAGAATATATTCACAAATCCTATTAGGATTTATAGAAAATTTGGGTGTCTAAATAAAATCACTATAAAATCATTATGTCTATAAATTTTGTGAAATTATTTTTTAAAATATCCCCCATATTCATCATTAGTAAATGATATCTCAATCATACATAAACTTTTGAGATATATTGAAAAAACACAATTGTTTAAAATTATAATATGGGGTAAATAATACTTTTTCAATATTAGGATATCCAATATATAACCAAAATTTAATAAAATTATACTAAAGGAATAATAACATGATTTATATGATAAATCATCCAAAAAATATAAATTATTAATGTTTTATAAAAATTAGATAAAAAACACTAAAAGTTGTTTTCCGGATGACTTATCTTTTAAGTATTGACACGATAAAATGAGTATTTTTATAGAACCTAAATAGTATTAAATAAATTTTACAATTATAATCAAGTATAACATTTTCCATTCGTGAAAAACTAATCGTTAATAATTTTATACTTCATTTTTGTGATTCTATTAGGTGATATTAATGTCATAAGTTTACCCTTATTGCATTATATTTAAGGGGTTTTCTATTGATTATCTTCATTGATCATTAGCTTGGTATATTTAATTATGTAGTCTCTATGTTCCTTATAGTTGAAAAATTGGATCATGGATGTGAATTAAGTATAATAGTGATTTGATCTATTAAATTTATTTTCTTCTTCATGTCTCTTCATAAATATTTGGATTTTTTCGCTTATTTTATATAAATAAAAACAATTATTTCATTTTTGATACATTATAATGTGTTTCTCATACTTTCCTCATTGGAATCCATAATTCTAATCCATTAATGAACATTCTCACATTATGATACACAAAACCCGATTTTATTTTTTGGTCCTCTGGCCGACAAAATCATTAAAAATCACCAGTTTCCATCACTAATTTTGGTTAAATAAATCTATCTCACTATATATATAAAGTCCTTAAATTTTAAACGTTTTAAAATATACAGATTTTAGTCACTATGATATATTCTATATTATTTTCTGTTTGATAATAAATATTGAGGTATACCTTACAAGAATTTTTTTGTTTTATTCATAACACCTAAATGATTTATCATTATTTTTCATAAGAATAATAAATTTTCTATTTATTTAGATATGAAGAGTGTAGGAAAACTATGTATTAATGTAAATTTTATATAATTTATTCCATTACATTGAGTAAATTTCATAATTTGGATTGATCATATTTTGTAGTATCTGCGAAAAATTTTCTTCCCCTTCTATGATTTAAATATTCAAAATGTCTTTCTTATATGAGAAACATTTATGAATGTAAATTATATTTTTAATATGAAATATTTATTTCTCCATAATTATCATTTCTAGGGAAGGACGTAAAATAAAAATAGTATTTGTGTCCTAAATTAATGATACACAATTTTATTATTTCTTTATAAATTAACATTTGTATCTATTTTTAGTTTTTATATGCTCAAATATTCAACTCATCCAAAGAAGTGTGTTTAATATAGAAAACATAAGACTGGTTCACCCTATTTTGGGTGAATAGGTTTTATACATATTTTTATAATTCCAAGAAAACCATGAAACAATAATTTTAGAATGTGAAAAAAATGAGTAGCGGTATCATCTTTAACAAAATATCATTTCCTAATAGATGATTTCTTCTAAAAATTGTGTATATATCAACTTGATTATAATAATTTAATGAATAATGAATAAATATATTTTTTTTAAACTCCTAAAAGTATTATAAAATCATAGTTACATATAAAGATAATTTTATTCATTACCAAATTTGAAAAATCAATCAAAATTTTCAAGATTAAATTACTCCCATATTATTCTATAAAATAAATTTCAACAATCAAAATTAAAAAATAGATTAATTTTATTCTTATCATGTGGTGTTTTTAAAAATTTCAACCGTTTTATAAATTCTAAAACATGTTTATATGGATATTTTTATAAATTTAATTATAAAACTGTATGAATTTAATTCATTAAAATCACTATTTAAAATATAATCAAATAATATATTGAAAATAACTCAATATTCAATCTTCAAAATTTTAAAACAAACAATCACTTTTAGATATCCAAAAAAATTATTTCAATGATCTTGTAAAATATCTCTTGATTCGATTTTATTTATATCTTCTAAAAGTGTATTAAAAATTACCATGAAATCAAGTAATTATTTGATAAATATAATATGATTTAATGTTATACAGTTATGAAGAAGACTTACATGAGCTTCTAAAAACATAATTGAAACTTATATGATCTTTAAAATTCTCATATGTGGCCTTTAAAATATTCAATTAAATCTAACAAATCCATTGATCTAATATACTCTAACTTTTAACTCATTTTCTAAACATTACCAGACTAATTGATACTTTTTATCCATGGTACGTATTCTTTTCAAACTCTAGGTTAATCATACAAAACAATATTAACCTCATATATTTACTAAAAATTTATTTTAAAATATACAATATAATTACACATAACTATTTAAACATTTAAATATCACTTATATATATCAAATTTAGCATTTTATGAAAATATTTAATCATAATTAATGATCTCAAAAACATTTTGAAATGCTACCAAAATTATGTTGACAAAAATACATCCAAATTTTTAAAAATCCTTAAGTTATTTAAACTCCTCATTTTATTTTTTAAGCTCAAAAATCACACATTAACTCCCAAATATTTATTAAATTTAATCATAATGACATAATAATCAAATATAATTCAATTTTTTAGATAATTTTATCCCCTTATTATATGCATTTTCTAAATTTTGAATTTGATATTCAAACCATTAACTATCATTGTATATTATCCCACTATTTTTATGAAAACTAGGTTTTATGTAATTATTCCAACATTTCACATGTGTTATGTATTTATATTCACATTGATAATACAATCCTAAAATTTTTATGGAAATTATAGAGTACTATAATTAACATATAAAAGATGAACACTCATCTTCTGTAAAATCACATCAAATTTGACTTTTGGAAATTCAATTCAAAATATATATATATATATATATATAAATAAAATAGTATCTAGTATATTAATAATCAATTATAACAATCATATTTTCAAATATATATTCCATAAAATAATATTTAACATAAATTTTCTAAGATATTTAATGATACACTATATTTTAAATATATATATATTTTAATTTGATTATCATAGAAAATGTCCAATGGTTTTCCAATATTCATAGAAATATCATGTAGTTATTCTTTCATCTAAGTCATAAAGTTGCATTTTTTTTACCATAAATATACTCAACATATAAATTGGTGAAATTCACCATATGTTTTTTCTTATTATGACATGTCAAAAAGTTTTCTCCAAAAATATGTACGTGATGATATTAGATTTCTACCATTGGTGATTCAATCTAATTCAACATCAATATAACAATAAAATTCATATTATTTATTATTTTAAACAATAACCCATAAAAAATAATCCCTTTAATATATTTTAATATTCTTATTGTAGCTTATATATGGGAATATTTAGCATCACTTTCAATTACTTCACACAATTTCACCACATAGACTATGTCTAGTCCATTTTCTTTTAGGCATAATGGGATTCCAATAATTTTTTTGAACTCCTTTTTATCTGAAATGTGGCCTATAAAATTCTTTATTAACATCCAACTAATATTACTCAGTGTAAATACTTCTTTAAATAAATTTATTCCAAATTCATTAATATTTTATTAGAATTTTTATCCAAAGATTGAAAAATATATTTCTAATTCAATATAACATATAATAAAAGGATAAATATCATCTCACCAATCATTTCTAAATATATTTTAATTTAGTTTAAATAGAATCACAATTGTGTTCTTTGTATCCAATAAAATTCAGCCATCAACAAAAATAATATTAGTAAGAGAACATTTTTTATCTATTCCACATGTATATTATTTTCAACCATTCTTTTAATTATTAGAATTTTCTAGCTCAAACTATTTTGGATGTTGTTGGGTTGAATACTTCTAGCCTCCATTCGCTATAGCGACCCAAACTTCCTGCCACCATTTATTGTAGCTCCTTGGACTTTGAGCTGGCAGCCACTGTGGCACTTTTGACACAGGTGACCACCTTTCACTATAGCGATGCGGACTTCCATCCACAATTCACTCTAGTATGGAGGACATTCTGATGGTTGGAGGAATAGTTATTTTCCCTCCTTATTAGCCCATCTTAGGCCAGGGTTTCATGTGTTAGACACTCTGATAAATCTCTCTATAATTTTTTCTCCTGATATATAGTGAAATTTTTCCCTTCTATAGACATAGGGATTATTCCAGAACTACATAAATCCTTGTGTTATCATTTTTTAAGTCTTCTATGAATTATTTTTGTTTTTCATTATAACCCCTAATATTTCCACATAATTATTTAAATTTACCTCCTTCAAATGGTAACACAAATTTTAATACCAAGATCTAGGTTCCTATTTCAATCTACACAATCATTTGGAAAAATTGTAAATTTTTTCCCACAATTATCTTGCATAAAACATCAATATATTCAATGAATAATTCTTCATCAAGATCCTAATACAAGAAAGTAAATTTCATACCCATTTCATTAAAAATAAAATTCATGTTTCATGAAATTTCCAAGAATACTATGATATTCTAAAGTCCTATAAATTGTATAAATGTTTCTTCAACTTCATTGAATTTAATTTAAGAAAAACTTATCTTAATTATAACAATTAATTTCTATGAACCACACCATTACTGTTTCGTTTATTTTTAAAAACATAGATGGTCATAGATACATTTCTTCTTCTAGTTAATGAACATGATTCAAAGTGTCATTCTATCTAATTTTATCAATTTCTTCATTTAAAAAAATAATTAATTTCTTTATTCAATAGATTTAGTAAAAAAATGTTATCTAGATTTTCTAATAAAAAGAGTTTTATTATTTAATTATCAAATTTCTTCTAGTTTACCTAGTTGATTATATATTTTTAATAAAATTTCCAAACTGAACATGTTTGTGTACCCATATATAATACAATTTTTCAACTCTATTCTCATCCTTATCATTAATTGTATAAATTGAATAATTAGGATAAATTATTGAATCAATATAGTTTCCTTTTCATTATTTTTATTATAATTCTACATATCTTTGTAAAAATATTGTTTGGACACATCCTTAACCAATTGATCTTGAAAAAGTTTTTAATAATAATTATAATATATCTACATAAAATATTATGCAGCCATTTATTCCAATTATTTTTTTCCAATAATGTTTGATAATTATCCCATATAAATTCCTTCGATTTATTTCTCATACAACATTCCATGATTAATATTTTTCCATCAATAATTTAATTGTATAAATAGTAAAGTATTTCCAATAAGTTTTATTCCTATAGAAAAAATTTATAAAAGTTCATGTTTCAACTATGTATCAATAAATATCCATTATAAATGTTTATAATAGTTGAAATTAATTCCTTATAAACGAAAATTCTGATCTATAATCCATTTAAAATGAGTCTTCCAATTTTAATTATGTTTTTATTCATTCCTTCTGCAACTACATTTTACATGGGTATGTATGGAGATGTATGCTCATATTTAATTCCATATTAGAGTGATATAAATCAAATTAATTTCTTTCATAATACCTTTAGTTATCTATACTTAACATATTAATTAAAAATCATAGTTATTTTCATAAAATCTTTTCAATTTTATAATATTCTAAATAAATAATACTTAAATTTAATAAACATCACATTAGTCATCCTGGATAAATAATCAATAAATTTAATTAAATAAAATTCACATTTAACTCTATTATCCCTCATTCACACATATAAATCAAATAAAATAAATTTTAACAGCCTTATGGATTGTACATCCACTCTCTTTTAACTTTCATATTTCATGCTTCCCTTTTAACATGATTAAAAATGATATTTATTTCCCTTTTAATTTGGAGAGATCTCTCATATATTACTCCTTAAATATGTTAATAATACTTATAGGTCCAAAAATACTAATCATTTTATTATAATTCTTATTCCCATATTTTTTACTAAAATAATATATATCAAGTAAGTTACCAACATAATATAAATAACTACTAGTTATTTCCACCTTAATGATAACTCTTCATTTTTCAAATCCTTGATATTTCTTGTTTTTTGACAAAAAGTAACATTATTTACGTCATCATCATCTAATTAGAAAATACTAAAAACTATTAAGTTTAATTACCTTAAAATTTTAAACTTCAGTTTACTATAATGTATAAGATTCAATATTAGTATTACTAACTTAGTATATTTAAAATGATACTGAATTTCTAAAAGTAACAAAACATCAATAATGACATTCTATGTTCTACAGTAACATTGTAGTCCTAGTCATATGATACAAACATCCACTATTTAAAATTATTTTCCTACCCCTTTAATATCATTTAGACCTACTTCGACCATAATGGATATAAAGGAATTTCTTATTCTTTTATAAAAAATTAATAGTATTATATGGTTAAAATTTTCATGGATGTATAGTTATGAATTCATTATCATAATAACTATATCGATAACATATTCCACACACTTCTTGAAATTATTCAAATTTATTATGATTATAAATCATGAATTTTATTCTTTTCAAACTGTATTCTTTGTTATATTATTACTCAAGAACCATAAGTAATTTCCCCTCAATTAAAAATTATTTACCTCTATTAGAATGACATTTTTTATTATAAAACATATTTTTTATCAATTAACATTATAAAACCAATAAATTAATAAAAAATATATTATATATATTGGAATTATTTATAGAATTTATGAAATATGTATTGGTAAAAAAATTTGAAATTAATACCTCACTTTTAATTTAATTACCTTATTATGATTATTTTCAACTTACTTTGATCCAAATGTAAAAGTATATTTGTTTTTATAAAACAATATTTACCTTGAATTTTATTTAGAACCATTAATGTCAAGTGAAATAGTTTTAACAATTTTATCATTGAAAAAATAATATTTAAAATTTTATTAAATTTCCTAAAAACCTCAGTACCTTGATAAAATTTAACCTAAATATTAACATAAATATAACATTCATCACATATATTTTTTTATAGAGCATTCATCAATACAGATCCTTTAATGAACATAATTTAACTTCTATGTTTAAGAATATTTTTCAACATAATATTTAAAACTTTAATATTATTTTAGTTGATTAACGTTGACAAGATTTAGTTCAAAAATATATTCATTTGCTTTCATAAGCACCCCATCCGACTTTACTAAAAATTTATTAGAATGATTCTATAGTAATTTGATAAAACTATAAGGTCATAAATATGATAAAAAGAATCTTCTTGATTATTTTTTATCATGTTTTCAATATATATTCACTCCCCATCCCAAATTCACTGATGAATGGAAATTGCCTTTGATAAATTTGGTATGTTTTTTTGTGAGAGAATGTAATGAGACATAGCACATAGATATAGATCTGTTATATAAGGATCTGGATAAGGTGAATAATGTATGAGATCCCCAATCCCCTGGTGGAGATCTTTTAAAATTTTTTATGAAAACAAAATCTTATTTTTTATGATTTTCTCCAAAAGCCTTTCACTATTGATAACTATATGGTCATCTGAAATTTCATATTAGTTAATTTTCATGAAAACCAAGCAAATCATATTTACCCTGACATTAGGAAGATATCTTCTAAATACTAGTATGATTCACTTTTATAGAATTTTAAATGTTTCTTTTTTGGTATCTTCATATTTGGAGAATATAGTCATTGGTGTTTTTTTGAGATGTTTGTTTATATATATGTTTAATTTTATGATTCAACGGATATAGGGATGCCACTCAACACAAAATATGTTATGTTTTTATTAAAATACATAAACATTTATGTTAATAAATATACCTTCATTCTTCTTAAATATCCAAACATTAATATTGTTCAT
The DNA here is from genome assembly GCA_963277665.1 of Viscum album. Classification (NCBI taxonomy): domain Eukaryota; kingdom Viridiplantae; phylum Streptophyta; class Magnoliopsida; order Santalales; family Viscaceae; genus Viscum; species Viscum album. The sequence continues at coordinate 1,348,411,430 of OY728147.1, read as the reverse complement.
GTTTTTCAAAATAATCAATCAATTTTAAATATTTTTCAATAGCTATTTCACATCCAGATTTACTTCACTTAGTAAAATAGTATTCTTAAATTTTACTCCATATAAATAATCTCCTTCATTCAGAAATATCCATTTTTAAAATAATTTATTTCATTCATTTTAAATATTAATTACATTTATTATTAAGCAAATAGTTTGTAATCTAATTATATTTTATTTAAATGTTGTTATTCTTTGGATAGTCAGTTCTAAAATTTATATCTCTAAAAAAATTAAATCATTTGAATGGAATATTTTCATTATATTTTCCCATATATTTTATTAAATAATTTTATATAATAGACATGATTTTATCATATTCCCCATTTGATTATTTATCATCCTCGGGATCGTGAGTAAACTATTTTGTCTTTTTGATGAGTTTATTCTACATAATTCACATGAAGAAATTCATTTCTTCACATTGATCTTCTTATTAAAAATATAAGATTGTCTAATCTCATATATAACAAATTTATTGTTTAACACATCAAGATATAATGAATTTAAATACATATATTCTAATGATGAAATGTAAATATCAATTTTTTTGTAAAAATATATAAAACATTTTATCTATTATAGAGATATTTATTGTATATAAAAATAATTTCATATCACTCACAATTTCATTAACACTTATAAATAACTCTTTAATTATTTCATCATTATATGTCTTCACATCTTCAAATATTTTCACTCAAAAAGATTATTTTTGAATCTTTTACATTATAATCTTCTTCATAAATAAGGTTTCCTCATATATTTTTAATTAGTTATTAGTAATATCACCCTACTAAAACCCATTATAAATAAAGAAATTAACATAAAATTTATTTTATTTAAATCATTATTAGTTTTATTATTATCATCTTGAGTCATGGGTCCTTCCATACCAAAAATTATAAATCAAATAGTGTAACTATCAAAAACATTGTGACCATGTGATTAACGATAGAGGGTCATCAAATAGTTTAATCCGTGATAGTTATTTCAATAAAAAGAGTTATGTATCCAATATTAAATTAATTGTGACTCTCCATATAATCCTCAATGAATTATTTAAATACCAATGATAAAACCTACCAATGCACTAGAATAATTTATAAATGGATCCTTTTAAAGGAACATGGATCACTATGACACCACATAAGGTGCCTAAGGAATGGTTTTATATTACACATAGAGCGGTGTTGAAATAATATTACCCACATTTATAATTTCAAATTTAATTAACCACTATAACAAATTAAATTTTGGATCATCTTAAATATTTAACTGACCATCACCAATATAAAAAAAATATAAAATATAAACACATGAAACATGTTATTTTTACTACTTTTTTGTACAACCCTAAAATTCTAAAATAATAACATTTCATTTAATACTGTATATGGCACACAACTCCAAGCGTATAGGGGAATATAACATCTAATGAACTTATTATTTATTTAATATTTTAAATAATTTCCTTAATTCAATTTCTTTCAATACTAGAAATACTAATTTTATCTTTAGTTACATGCAACAATGATTGTTTTTTATAGCTTTTTTTACATGAAAGGCGATGTTTTACTGAAAAATAATATACTACTAATATTATTATTTAATATGATAGTTATCATTTGACCATTGGAATGGTGTGTATTAATCTAATGAACTAAATTTTTAAAATACATATTTTACTCATAATTATTGTTTATCTATGTATTATAAATAATAATCATCATCATTTAAAATAAGAAAGAAATGTTATTTGAAAAATAGTATTTTCATAAAAGGAGGTTTAATCACCAATGGTGCACATAATTTAAAATAAATTTCTATCAATTTTAGAAAATTCATTTGAAAAAATTAAATTAAATTTCAAAATAATAATATATTAGTTTTATTTTGGTGAATATTTGAGATTTTTCTGAGATGTTTCATTTTTTAATGAATAGTGAAAAAATCAAGTTTTAATTGAAAAAATAGTTTTTTAATTTACTTATAAAGATAAATTATATTTTGAAATTATATTAGAGTAAAATTAATATAATATTATATAAATTAATCCAGTATAGGTCACTAGAATATATTTTTATTAAATATATATATAATATTTTTTTTAGCATTTTAACATTTTTAGATTAAAAACCCACTTTCTCATCACCCCTTTGGGATGAATTTAAAATTATAAATTTAAAATAATACAAATTGAATTTGGAAAAAATTAGTAAATATTTGGAATCATAATAATTTCTAATTTCAAATACCGCCAATAAATATTTTCACCAAAACGAATTGTGAATACAATAAAAGTTAATTATCATGGTTAAGGTAATAATTGATTCATTGGGGGTTAAAGTAAAAATATAATGGTATAAATGACCTATAAAATTGTCCAAAAACAATTTTTTGGTACAATTTAGACTGTTACACCAATATTGTTCTATAGTGGTCTGTTTTTTACCCGATTGATACTTGAAAAATGTGGTAACACTGAATTCTTATCATATATACTAAGTGTGTCCTCTCCCCCAATTATAAAAGTCACCACATGTCCTCTATTATTCAACCATAAACCCACTTTTGATCAGAAAATATGTACAAAAATAACTTCCAATATTCCTTACCCACATCGGAGAAGAATTATTTTGGAATCAAATCTATACTTTTAAGGATTTAGTGGAAACTTAATTAGGATGCCTAAGGGAGAGGTAATGTTCTTAAATAAGTGACATCATTTTCTTTCCTACTCCACCTCATTCAATTATTTTATAAAAATGGTGATATATAAAATGTATTATTTTTCATATAATTATGTGTAATTATTTTTTTATGACCTACAACCACACATAATTTCATCAATTTTGTTTTGAAATCATCATTTTTTCTATCGGACTATCTTCTTTCAAACTAATGTTTTTCATTTTTCCATTTCTAACTCTCAAGGTTTAGTATTATGATATATATAACGTATATATATGATATTTATAACATATTTATACCTATAGAGTCACTATATTATATATATATTTTTGGTATTCCATTTCATAGTAGATATCATAATGTTGCTTGTGTGTATGGTGGACTACTACCTCAGGAAGCGATGTTATTTGTCTTTCAATGACACTTCACATGGATGGTGATGAAGATATTGTTAATTAACATATGTGATATAAATTAAATAATGATGATATTCCTGACATACTTATAATTCTATAAAGATAATATATATCATTTTATTTCTTTCCTTTTCCACTCCCATAAAGATGATAACATCATTCGTGTATGTGTGGACTACCGAATTCATGAATTAATGTGACTCACTTTTCATAAACACACCCCATGGTAGATATATATAAGTATATAACATGGAATATATGAGATCATGATAATTATTTAAATATTATATATTTCTTACATTCTTCATATAATGATCATTGTTATAATGTAGACTTTACTCATGCGGATTTACGACCAACTATCTCCCTGATCATAACATACTTCATTTTTCATAACCATCATTAATGATTTATTTTAAAATTAAAATTGATTTAAAAATATTATAATTATTTCTAAAATATTATAATGGATATGATATAACTGTATAATATGTGTAATAAGCAAATCGTTCATGATAAAACATTCAGGAAAAAATAAGGCAATTAAAACCTGAAACAATGAAAATACTGAAATATTATTAAAAATGAGTGATTAAATGTTAGGAATAGATCATATATGAAATTATAAATATTATTATGATTAATTAATAATTTAATAACATGTTTAAAACAACTCTATAATTAGTTAAAATATATTTTCTAAAAATTAAATGTGAGGTAATGGATTTCACCTCAATTTAATTTTATTGAGGTATATTATACTGTTATACACATATTTTTTTATATGATGTATATAATGACCTCTAAAAATATAATATAATACCTAATTAATTCATCATGTTATTTTTATTTTTAATTTGAAGTATTTTATCTATAAGATTTGAATTAAAAGTTACCAAGTGGTAAAAAATTTCATAACTCAATTTATTTCAAAAATGTTATATTACTCCTCTCTTATCATTGATATTCTAAGATTATGTGTGTAATTACTTTTGATAATTTTTTTTATTCATTCATGTTCATTTATATATGATACACAACATTTTGTTTTCAATAATTCTTACTTAAATGTTATGACCTCCTTAAAGTTTTATTTTACAATCTCATTCTAATCAATATTGTTTATTCTTGAATTTTAGTTGAATTAAATTATTTTATTATTGTTTAAGATCTAGTTTAATTTTATTTTCCAATGGTTATTCATGATATTTTAAAGTAATAATAAACTTTTTCCAGTCTGTGGTACATAAATTAATTGGGAAATTTATTTAATAAAATTTGATGTCATTTCATTCTTCAATAAGAAATATTTTTTCCCCAATAAATATTTTTTCTAAATTTTTTTGATCCTTTTAGTATTTATTTATTAAATAAATTTTCACTATTTTCACTCTTTAAAAAAAAATTCCATAAAATATTAAGTTGTTTTAAAAATAATTCCATTTTAGATTTTAATGAAAATGTGAAAGGAATCTTCTTTATAGTTTCTAAACAATGAACCTTCGAAATCATTCTATAGTAAAAAATAATTGTAATTTTTAAATTTCATGGAATCTTTGGAATTATCCACCATTATAACTATTATTTCACTAATGCTTCCTTTGAATGTTTTTAGGGTTTTTTAGGGAAATCTTTTTAAATATGAAATTCAAAGAAAATTATTTTAAAAATTTTTATCTTATTGAAACTGATACTTTCGTCAATAATGTTTTAAAGTAATTTTTATGATATTTTTATTCATTAATTACTACATCCCTTCATTATTTCTCAAATGGGTATATTTTGATACCATACTTATTATTCCTAATTATGGTTTGTGATTATTATTCTCATTGATAGTATTAAAATTCACTTCCTTGTTTCATTTTTAGTCATTAACTTACCCCTAGAATATTCACTTTTCAATGATCATTAGACATTAAATTTTACCTAAATTTCTATATTATATTTAATTGATATGCTTATTTATTAATCAATATCGAATTTCTAAATATAGTGATTTACATTGAATGTTATTTGATTTATTGGGGAAATGATAAGAAATATTTATCCTTTACTCAGTATAGGTATTTGATGTTATGTCGTGTTGATTCATGAATTAAATCTATTATTCAATATGTGGGTAAATATTTGGTCCTTAGTTGATTATTGGGGCCCAATATTATATATCCCCTCGATGCATCGGTAGGTATCATTAGATAACCAAGTTATAATAACATTAAATGGTTTTTTACTAATAGTTTAAATCATCTTGTGAAAACTCTTTATGGTAGAGGTATCTTGTGCCTGAGTCATGACATCCAAAAATTAAGAATTTATTTTATTTAGAGTTCAGTTACTATTATCCAGGATATTTTCACTATGATATTATTTTTGGATGCATTTAATATTCTTTTTATTTATTAAATGGCATATAGTTTTAGTTTTTTATCATTCCGTATTAATGTTTCCTTATCCATTTATTTAAATAGAATATGTTCTCAGTTATTGAAATATCAAAATTTATTATTCCTTATCTAATTATTAATGTGGAACATGTTCTTGGTAATTTAACTCTATGTATTGATTATTCATTATCATTTTATTTAAATGGAATAGTTGTTAAGTTATTTTCCATTACATGTTGTTTATGCATACCGATTCATGAAATGTTCCCCTATTCCAAACCTTAGTGATCATTTTAGATCACCATTATTTTGTTTATTTTCCCAAGGATTCCCTATAGTCTATAATCACTAATGTGCAATGATATAATAAATGGAATAATTTTTTTATCGAAAAAATATTATGTTCCAATTTTTGTATTCAAATATGATGTAAGAGTCAGGTATGTATCATGTTTACCAGGACTACTAAACTGATTGGTCTTTAAAAATGCGATTTATTTTATCATATTCCAGTGTAATGTTGTTAGACTCTGGATCTTGGTAGATGGGGTTAGGATAAATATAGTTTTCCCCCTATATGAGATATTACATCATTGTTTTGTTTAATATAAGCTAAGACATAAGTGATTCACTTATTTCATATAGTGAATATAATGAGGTGTTTTATTATAATTAATCCAAGAATATTTCATAATACATTATGTCTATTGAGATATTTATAATAAAACTCTAGAATAAAATAATTTAATCCGTAAAAAAATTTAAATATCTTCAAAAAAAATATAATTATTTAGAATCTTTAGATAGGTATTCTTTACATGTAAAGAGATTGACTATAGTAATAGATAAAGAAACTATTCATTGTGATAAAATTTCAAGATCAATCAAAATATTCCGTATGAAAATACTCCCTTCATATTTTAAAAATTAATTTCAAACTTATACTATTTAGTATTATCTTAATATTGTAATTTCTTACTCATTTTTTCTCAATGTCAATCACTTTTTAAATTCCCAAACAAGTTCATGTGGATTGTTTCTTTATTTTTATTAGGAATCTTAGTGAATTTATTTCCCAAGAATATCTATTTTATTTTAAACTAGATATAATGTATTAAATTACTACATATTATATCATTACAATATGGAAACAAACTATCTCATTCAAATATTGATAACTCTCATTATAATATCATCTCAAATGTAACCACATTCTAATCAATTTTTATTTACAAAAAATTTTTCTGATGATTATTTAAAAATTTCAATGAAATACCATAAATATCACATACATAACATCTGATTTAATATTAAATGTATCCTAATAATTCATATGGAATCTTCCCAATATAAATTCAATCTTACGTAAGCTTCATATTATTCATTCATATACATAAAAATGTATCATCAAATCTAATATTTTCATTGATCTCTTATATGCCATCACTTAATACCTCTACTAAATAATATGTGACCAATTTATACATTAGTAAAATAGTACTTACACATTTCAAACTCCAACATAAACATATACAATAAGATCATCCTAAAAAACTCATGTATTCAAGCTTTAAAAACCTAAATCCAATCAAATATAGACAATTATACTTTTCTATATCATGTTTGTGGCTCTTTAAACATTCAATAATCTTTTTTGATAACCTTAAATGATCTAAATGTTATTTTAATATACATATAAAAGTATATTAAAAAAATAAATTACCGTACTTATTTAATTTTTTATGTTGTTTATTAATCAATATATCTAAACATTGACTGAATGATGATGGTAAATTTCAAGGCCTACCCCCATTGGAAACCCCATGTGTACCAAAAAAATATGATAAGATTAATCCCCAAATATCAAATTCAATAGGGAATGGGATTTATACTTGCATCAAGTGTATGAAAATGAAGGAATGTAAATACTTTCCCTCAGAGATTAGGAATAATAAAACTATACACATAATCAACTCTGAAGAATTCACAGTCATAAAATAAATTTCCCACAACTTAAATAACACCAATATGTAAATGTATATAATTATAATTAAGTAATAAGAAAAAAATTATCTCTTAATTTTCTAAATCATCCACTAAGATTCATTATAGAATCTGGTATAACAAGTCTTATACACCTCAGACAATCATATAAAATACATAGAAAACTATGGAGGGGTGATCACAAAGGTGTACTCAATTAGTTCACCCTTACAAAAAAATCCACATCCATGTTAGATAATAACACACTTGTATAAAAGTGTGATATCAAACATGAAAAAAATAGCCATAAATAGATATGAAATAAGTATAATAAATATAAATCATTGAAAAGTTTGGTCCACCTAAACTACCATAACATCATCCATTTCTAACAACAACCTCAAACACATCCCATAATCATTCCAAGCCAATTTAAGACCAATAAAGGTAAAAATTCCAAAATAATAGTAAATAAATATGAAATATCATCATCTCTATAGTCATCAACAAAATAAACCAAACAAGAGGTCTGATAAATTAACCACTATTATTTTATATCATTTAATTGTTTTTCCACATAAAATAGATAGAGATATGGTAGTATGGACTCTCCAGATATTATTATTAACATAAATAAATAACCACCATAATTCTATATCATCATCCATATATTTTAGCCACAAACTACAAACCCACAACAATACCACATATCCACATCCCACAACACCCATACCAAAATCATAAATCTAATTCCATATACCAAACAACTATAAACCCACTTATCATAACCATATATTGGTAATGTAACATAAAAAGTAAGGATATCAACCCCATTACATCCTTTTTCCTTGAATATAAACCACCCATTTCACATTATAATCATATTCACATTATCGCATTTGGGAAATTTGAATATGAAAGTCATCAAACTTGTTCTCTATTCCTTTCATACACATCCCCAACCATGCTTTTTTGACAACATCATATCCACTATATCCTCTACCCATTATATATCATGCATCAAAACTTGATCCATTACATCCCATATATATACACTCAAGAATTATGCCATTATAGCTTGTTCATATGCATTATAACCTTGATCCATTACCAAAAGTAAAATTACACTACATCAAGTCGCAAATTAACATTCACAGTATGAAAATGAAAACATAATAACCATATATAAAATATATCTTCCTAAAATAAATCATAAATAGAATAATTGAATTTGTAGGATAAATGAATCCATGTAACAATAACATCACATTCTATAAAAAATCTCAAATCCCATTATTTACCATTTTTTAGCCACATTATGTTCTTGGTGCTATAATTTTTCTCTGACAATTTATTTCAAATCAACCTTATCTTATTTCTCCATTTTATTTTAGTCATCACAAACAATTAATCATAATATTGATAATGGGTTCATGTGGTTTCTAGCTTAATCTCAACCAATTAGTCTTTATTTTACACCATCCCTTGATTAAATGACCAAACATTCTAAACACATCTATTATCCCTTATAATAGCATCCAAATGACTCCCCAAACCAACTATCACATCGATAATAATTGAATAAAAAGGAATGAAATCTTCACATAACACCCATAGAGAACACTCAAATAATAAATTAAACAAAAAATACACTGTAATATCCCCATAAAACTTAACATGCTAATGGAACAACTCTTACCATATTACTAATACCCAAGATCATACAACCTTCACATAATCTATGAATCACCTAATTATATCATCCTAATGATTCCAAGAAGGAATGTGGAATTCCCAACCTAGAATATCACAAATCTATCCCAATAAATGCCTCTAATGAAGAAGTGTCTAGAAAACACCAAACAACCACCATCAATAGATGATTTAAGATATATTTGAATTATCATGTTTATTCAAACCAACCAACAATTTTACATTCATCCCCATTTTAATTTCCATCTTTAAATAATAAAGCATATAACACCATAAGATTTAAAAATATTATTACCTTTAAACAAGTCCATGTGTTCAATTACTTGCATTACATGCAACAAAAAAATTAAATGAGTTGAAACATACTAGGAAAATAGTACTAAGAACGTTTTCGAATAATATAACCATAATTAAATAATAAATTTTCAATCAATTAGAAATTCGATAAAAATATGATTAATGACACCTAAATAATCAAAAGGACTTTTTTTAGTAAAAATAATTTTCTTTATGTATTTTATTTTCAACTAAAAGATAAACGTATAATGATTAAAATTTAAATTTAGTAAAATTTATTTAATATTTGGATTCATCATATCAAAATTATCAGAAGATGAATTTTCAAATTTTTTTGAAAAATTTGATTTTTAATTGAATAATTAAAATTCCAATTTTCACCAAAATTGAATTTTTTATGAATTTATCGATACATGATGAAGAAATAGAAGTTCATAAAAAACATTTCTATTAAATATTTATTTAATAACAAAAAATTAATTTTTAAAATATAATTTTATAATAATATGTGTTAAAAGGGTAAACGAATGTGGCTCAAATTCTCTAAAATACACTTGAAATATAAACCCTATAAAACATTATTTATGGATTCAAATTCATACATACATGTATCACCAATATTTTCACACTTAAGTCACCTAACTATCTTATATTCAATTCTTATCCCTTACCTGAAATTCTTCTCCAAAATGTGTCCCTATGTCCACCCAAAAATAGAGATAACTTCCTCCCACTTCATGACACACTATATAATTCAAAAAAAAATTATCAAAAAATTATTCTAATAGAACCTATATAATATTTGGGTATTCCAAATCCTCAACAAAAGGGTCTCAAATCATTCATTTCCAAAGGATACTTCAAGATAATGTTTAAATTCTCAATGTAAGAATGACTTTCCCTTTTGTAAGTAAGTCATCATTGTAAAATTAACCTTCTGAGACTAGAATACAAAGAGGAATATTCTTTTATTAATACTACATAATATTTTCATATCCATTATTCCTTATTATAATTCATTAAAATTATAATATATCATTATGATAAATACAAAATAAGATCCATATGCATATACTATATTGATATAATAAATAAACAACTGCATAATCATCCATTAATTATGGTATGCTTATTTTTAGGTCTGTTTAACCACCTACATAAATAAGGATATAATTTTATATCATGGATTAATATGTGAAAATCATTACACATATAATTAGATATTAAAATTTAAATTACAATTTTTATCCTTTAATATTAACATTTTTATTATACTCATTACCTAAGAAAACATATTTCATTCATTAAGAATCATCAAAAAAATCACTTTCAATTTCATATTAATAGTTTTTATGAAAAAACTACCACGTAATAAAATTATATCTTAACAATTTTCAGGTACAATATATTCCAAAAATATTAATCATATTTTAATGATAGAACATCTATAATTAATTAACTTCAATATTTTTTATAACAAACTTGTTCCAAATGATCAAGATTACATCCATAATATATTTAAAATAGGTAAAAAAACTAACTACATTTCAAATAGAGAATGATTGTATAAGAAGATTATAAATAAAAAATTATATGATTAATGTTATAAATTAAATTATTATTTTATTTATGTTAGTGATATACAGGGTGAGACTATGTTCATGCAATCCATTATTAAAGGTAAGGGTTTTCTTGGTCTCAATAAGCATTCTTAGAGTCATGTTACATGTCATTTACCATGATTCCTTTATATAGTTTCCAATTAATTTAATATCCTATGAATTTTATATAATTTATTTCCTTGTAATTATTCAGATATAAAAATTCAAATTAAGTTTTTTCCATCAACTGTGTTTTGACTCAAGTGGTACCCTTATCCTTATATTTTCTGTATCTTAACTCTCATTCATTGAGTTATGATTTTCCTGGGAACATTATTCATAAAATTCAGGTACATTCTACCCTTTTATTTTATTAAATTTTGTTCTCTTATTTTTTTAAATTTTTATCACATAAACCCATTTTCAAATATTTGAGGCTTCATGAAGTGTGGTGCCCATAAGGGATATCGATAACTCAAATCTCTAATCCTTGATTTATAATTTTTTTCAGGAAAATTGTTCTTCAATGAATGGGTTCTCCCAACAATAAAATTTTATTATATAGTATTTTATAATCCACTTTTTTAAATTGATGTTTTAAGAAAAATAATGATTTATAGATATTTTTACAGTATTGGTTTTCAAGAAATGCAGTGTTAAAGCTTGAAAAAGGTTCTTTTATAAAGAAATGTTTTATTTTTGGCTCCACATTTACAATAGAAAACACCTTTTCATTTTCAAGGTTCCATTATTGGACATTAATTTTAGAATAAATTTTTTCCTAAATATTTTACTTATCTTTTTAATATTACATGTATGTTTTTTATTTTACATCAATGTTAAATATTCTAATATCACTTTTACATTTTCACCTATATTTTCCTTTTCACATTCAAAAGGATTTACACTCATGGGATTTATGTTACATGAATTATTCTTTGATATATAAATATATATATATATATATATATTTAAAATTTATGGTATTTAAATCTTGTATGTCAAATAATTTTATTCATTATATATTTTTTTATGATACAATTCAAAGCACTGTTTTCCAATAACGTTTTTCATCTATGTCAACATGTTTATGAGTTTAATTCATTAAACATTGGATACATTCATTTTCAATCATCTACCTTCTTTAAATGGATTTCTTATAATATATTCAAATATATTAAAAAATTATCTATCACTGCCTTTTTCATTCTAAACCATCCACTGTGAATGGGAATAACATTTCTTATAATGCCTTTTGTTTGTGACTACCCTATTTTTCATTCCTTTGATTGAAGGTTGATTACCTAGATTACATAAATAGACTGATTGGAGAAACAATTAAATAAGAATTATAACATGACTATATATAGATTTAACTTATTGGAATCTTACAAACAAATCTATTTCATTTATTGATTTGGGAATTATTTAAATTTCATATATTTTTTATTACGATATATATATATATATATTCAATACTTAGAAAATTAGACTATGTATTGTTTTAAAATCCATATTTTTTCTCTTCATAGGTTATGATCATGTTATCTTTTCTATTGTCAAGGGAAAAATATTGGTGTTATTTATGATATTAAAATAATATATATGATTTTTAGTAATGTTAATTGTATGTGTTTTAATAATTATTTTATATGATGAATGTATAAAATAGAAACAAGTGATAGGTGGTGTTCATTATTATAGATCCCCTATATGATTTTGTAGGTCTCGTGAGAAAAAAAGTTCAGGTATTTTTGTGTATGCCTACATACAAGAAGACATTTCCAAGATACAAGGCCTTGAAAGTTTGATTTTTATGTCCATGATTGGGATGATTTTTCATATGGAATTGATTTTTTTGTCTAGAATTATACATTTTATCACTAAGGAACCAATTATTGATATCCACATGAACTATTTTTTTCCATTTTTATACATGGATATAATATGCCTTCAATTTCAATCTATTTTGTAATTATTTTTTATTATTTATTATTTATATATTATTTTTTCTCATATTATGCTCACTTATTATCTTTAGATGTTATCAATAATGTTTACCCTTGTTGATCATTTGATCTCAACCATTATCATTTTTCTACTTCCACAGTTTTAAATTAAATTGTAATGCTTGATATTTATAACAAGTTAAATTACATGATGAAATTATGGTAGATTTTAATGACTTATTATTGATTAATTAGTTTTTTATATAGTGTAAAAATGTCTATTGGATGGGGTTTATTGGTTTATGATTTTTTCTTATTCTCTAAAACTCAAAACCAACATGATATTTAGAATTTATGAAAAGTAATATTTTCTTTAAGTCATATAATTATGGTAATGTTATGTTTAAGAATCTATAGTTTGTATCAAATACATTTTGAAACTATGTTTTTGTGGAACCTGATCTGAGATTGCGGTTTCAGGGAATCACAGTTGGCATCGGTGTAGGTTTTGGAAAACATTAGAGATTAGGATCATTTTTGAGTATAATCTAATGTTTGATAAGTTAAGTTTCATCTTAATTTCAATTATATAGATAACTCTATAGGATACTAAATTATTTAATGTAAAATAAATAATATTAGATTTACTTGTGGATTAGGATAAGATAACTGTAGTGAAAATCTTAAGAATAATTCTATGTATAGGATTGCATCATAATGTTTTTTTAAAATAGAGATTATATGGTCCTCATAGAAATTAAAACTCTATCTACATCCTATATGTGGATGAATGCTCTGGAATACATATACATAGTGCTAATAACCCCAAAAAGGGTGGATTGGTTATTTACCCAATAGTCTCTCGGTTATCGACAAAATACAGAAATACACACCTTATTTGAAAACCTCATGGAAGTTTTTTTGTTTTAGAAAAATCCCATTATAATACATTTTAATGGATTTATTACGTTATGGAATTTGGATATGAAGTTGAAGAGAACCCAACCTAAAGAAACATATTTCATATAATGACATTCATAGTTCGAACCAAAGTTATCATTTTTTAATATAGAAGGGGACATATGGGAAAATATATTCGGACAAAAATATTCATATTCATGTTTTTAAATATTATAATAAAAATTTCAGTTTTATTATTTTTTCGTACTGGGATAATGAAGATGAATATGAGAATTTATTATATCTAGAAACCGCAATGTCTTTAAATAAGGGATCATGCATAAATGGGTGATAATATTAGTATATGTCTATTATGATGGAAAAGGCGAGTTTACTAGTCTTACTTATGGTATTGATATTTATATTTTAATATAAATTAAATCTGGAAACTCTTAGAAATTCCCATTAGTGAGTGATATTTACTGACGATATTTTGGTATGTTCTAAAAGATATAAGGATTATTTGAAACGTATAAGTATTTTTCTATTATAGATCTACATAAATGTTTTTTAAACATATTAAATTATATCAATAACCTTAAAAAGTTATTTATTTCATAGTTAGAATTTTTGGGATAACTGTTGGAGCACACCTGATTCAAGGATGGATAACTCTAATGTTTAAAATTTGATTGATATTGAGGAAATAATAGGTTGATTGATATTGATAAAATTATGTTAGATAGTATTGATAACATTGGAATATATAATTTATTTAACCAAAAGGTGATCCGTGATATTTCTAGTGATGTTTATCTCATTTTTTGTGTTATGATATATATCGGTTATTCTGTGACCATATGACCTTGTGGATAATATCATTTGAGGTTTAATGATAGTTTTCACTTCTAGAAGAATATATGGTTTCATTATAGTTTAACTTCTTACAGATATAGTTTGTTTTTAGACAGGTATATTTTAGAGATTTTATGATTATGGTATATATATACCTGTCTATATGATTTTATGAAAGGAAAATATTGTTTGAGGAAATACAAGTAACAATATATTGACTAAGGGATTAAGGTATATGTCATAGTAGAATTTATATCCCCAATGATAGTTATGTTCAGAAAACCCTCACCTATTTTAATTAGTGAAAAAAATTTAATATTATGATGATGGTATTTGTTTAAGGGGATAGAATGAAACACCCTAGGATTTTAATATATGATTACATTTAAATAATGCAATGTGTATGATTACTTAAATAATATTAAATACTATAAATAAATGTCATGTGACATACTATATGAGTATTATTAAGGAATATCATGAATCATAGAACCTATGATAAGTAAAATTATCATAATCAACTATAAATTCATAAAAAATTGGATTATGACCACCTAAATCTTTAAAATAGACTTTTTTAGTTAAATAATTTTAAATGTATAATTTTTTTCTTCTAAAAACTAAATTTTTCAATATGGATTTTTATATTTAATTTCATTTTTTATTTCAAATTTTAAAATAATCCTAAATATAATTTTTGGGAGTTTCTTTGAAATAATTGGTTTTTAATAATTAGTGAAAATTGTAGTTTTTATTAAAATTTTAAAATTTATGAGTTCATAAATATAAGATTAAGATGTATAATTTATAAACCAATTAATTGATTAAATATTTATTTAGTGATTAAAATTATTGATTTTAAAATGTCATTTTTTAACATAACAACCCTATATTCAACATTATAGAACATATGTAGTGTTTGCTTTTGTGTTTGAAGAAATATTTATAGTTATTTCTTTTTGTTAAACATTATAATGGAAATATATAATTTTCAATTAACTTATAAGAAACATATATATTATTTTTAGTATAATAAAAAATTTAGATCACTAAATATAAATACATTAATAAATTTATACTATATAAAAGTTGTAAAATTAGAAACTCAGTTTTTCTAAAAAATATTTTTATGAGCTAATATTAAAATTAATTTTTCTATCCAACATAAATTATATTTGGTGAACCTATTTCAATATTTTATATCAAAATTTTAATATCATATAATAATTTCATTTTCATTTTCATGCTTACAACTATGTTTCTGAGATAAATATTAATTACCATAATAAACAATTGTTTTTCAAGGAATGGTACTTTTTTCTAAATATATGAATTTTAGTATTAATTTTTAAATTTTAAAAAAATTACTATTATATGATTTTTAAAACTATGTAAAAAATAATAACACTCATTAAATAATATTTAAATAATATTAAGAACATTTAATGATTTAGAAAACAAAATTTTCAAAAACAGTTTTTCAAAAAAATTATGTATTTTAATTTAAAAAGATAATTATAACATGTTGAGAAGTTAAATTATATTAGGTTAATTCTAAATTAAGATTCATATGGGATAAATTTAGTGTGAAGGGTCGTATTTTATTTTTAGTGACAAAATATTTATCATTGCTCAAATTTAATCGGAATTATTAATTGAAACATTTTCTAAATTAGTTTAACACATAGACATTCTAGAATGGTTTTTTAAGGCGCTAAAGTCATACCAACAAGTCTCACTCACATTTACCCACTTTACTATTATAAATATTCTCCAATTCCATTTTTATAATTTACCTCTCATTCATTTCCAAGTATTTTTTCCTCATTTTCACCTATAAAATGAGCTTCCTCCCAAATCAAACCTCACCTATTGTTCGAAATTCCAATGAAACACAGCACAATTTACATTTTCTAGATCCCCTATTAATTTTTTGTATGCTATATCTTCAAAAAAATGTGTCTCAAGTCCATTATTTTTAATGGATACATTAATAGAATATCAAAATCATCAAAATAAATGTTACTTACCCTTTAGTTTCATTATTTATCATTCCCATCCACCCTCCTCCAAACTAATTATGACTATATATATAATAAAATTAGTATAAATAATATACTAATATTTTTTTATATTGATGGTATAACAATTATCCATTTCCGTTTCATCTGTCAAAAATTGAAAAATTTAATCATGCTAGTGTTGGAACTACTACCTCCATGAATGACATGTTTTGTTCTTCATCCCCAAGTATAAAGATGGTTTTAGAAAGGGTTTTAGTGAATATATACGTTATTTAATCCATGACTTATATTTTTATCTATAAATTACAAATTCTATAATTAATATTATAAATAATATATCATGGTAACATTAACCATATAAAACAAGGATATTGAGTGGAAAAGTTTTTTACTCATAGTATGTAATATTTTCATATCTACTACTCCTTCGTATAAATCATTCCAATTCTAAAATATAAAACTAATAAATAATAAAAAGTAACGATATATTTATTTTTTCATGATATGAATTTATATCAATAATTACTATGTGGATTTAATTTCTATATTACGATATAAATATGTAAATAATGATTTCTTTTTTGTTCTATAATTGTATCATTATTATTAAAAGAATCCATTAAGTAAACACATTTCATTCATTAAGAATCACTAAGACATGATCATCGTTAAATTAATCATCCAAGTTCATAAACAAAAAATCGTGGAATAAAAATATACCTTTATTACTATAATGTAAAATCTATTATAATAATTTTAATGATCTTGTAATGATAATATATTTATAATGAATGAATACTAATACCATTTTTATGATACCAGTTCAATATTATCAAGATTACTTACACCCAATATTTAAAATATTTGAAAACTAACTATAATTAATAATAAGAATGCCTATATATAAAGAGTAAAATTAAAATTGTTATGAGTGAGTTTCTTAATTTAGTGTTTATGATAGCTATGTTTTTTTATACAACAGGTTATAGCGTGTTCATTGAAGAAATATTATAGGTAAGGATTTTATTGGTCGTAATACCCATTCATCGAAACATTTTATATATTA
The DNA here is from genome assembly GCA_963277665.1 of Viscum album. Lineage (NCBI taxonomy): Eukaryota > Viridiplantae > Streptophyta > Magnoliopsida > Santalales > Viscaceae > Viscum > Viscum album. Next base: position 1,348,393,506 of record OY728147.1, on the reverse strand, counting down.
TTCACTATGTTTCCATTGTGTGGTTCTATATAGATTTACAATACCATTATTATTATATACATTCTCTCCTTATAATACATTTGATATACTATTCCAAATAAAGTTATTTTTTCAAGATTATTTTAACTCATGTGTTACCCTAGTTGTTAGTGTTTTTAGCAACTCAATTTTTTTTGATTAAGTTGTGATCATTCTATTAAACATTTTTATATAATTTGGAGGAATAATTTTATTTGATTTCATTACGTGGTATTATATAATTTATTACATATTTATTACATAAAACACATTTCAAATATCATATACTTCATTGAGTATGATTCTTGTAAGTGATATTGATAACTAAAATATCATGTGATTGAGTTATAATGTTTTACTATGAACATTGTTCTTCCATTATTGGGTTCTCCCACTAAAATAATTTTTTATAAGATATTTTAAAATCATATTTGGGAAAACTAAATTTTAATACAAATAAGTTTTTATTACATATTTTACAATGTGGATTTTCCTGAAAGTTAATATGAAAGTATTAAAAAGGTTCCTCTAATAATAAAGGTTTTTACCTTCGGCCTCACATTTCTAATAGAATGTTTTACATAAATTTCAAGGATTAATTATTGGATAATATTTTGAAACCTAAATTTTTTCATAATCTTTCACTTTTCATTTTTAAAAGTTACTTTTGAAGGTAACATGTATGTTTTTATTTTACATTAATGTCAAAAATGTTTTCTAAAAGCACTTTTAGGGTTTCAACTAAATTTTAATTTTAATATTCAAAATGATTTATAATCATTGAATTTTAGTTACTTGATTTATTCTATAACAAATATATATAAATATATAAATAATTTAGGGGATTGAACTCAGGGAATGAGAAAGTTCGATTATTAATCCCTTCTTGTCTAACCCCATTCAGGGAATTAATTTGTTTTGTGGGTTTTCATCTATGTCATATTTTAAATAGGTTTCCTTCATTACTCTAGGTATATGTTATTTTTCAACCATCCACATTCTTTCATTGTGTCACGACATGCCTTCACCAAGATGCGAGAAGGGACATCCGGTTGCCAAACCCTTCCTTCTTCAAGTTGAAGGAGAGATAATGACCCCTGAGACCCACCTTCAATGGGTCCCAGAGTGGTGACTAGCACCAAGGGTATAGAATCACACACAAGATGGAATGCATTAAACTTTTTATTTTATAGGATAGGGAGATAAGATAGTAAATCCCAACAACACAAAAAGATGTAGTAATAGTAAAGCCAAAACAAACCATTCTCATATGCATGATCTAAAAGTAAATCATATAAAAGTAAAAGAAAACCCCAAAAAGAAGTACCAAAAGAAAGATAAACAGCAAGAGAAACTGTCCCAATGTCTGAACTAATGTGACTCTGTACGATCCCTGAAGTCTTCTTGGAATCCTGAAAACAGTTTTATATACATAGGGTGAGCATACACGTATAATCAGTAGGGAAAACCAAAATCTCTCGTGCACAAGTGGGGAGGCATTCCAATGCCCGGTGAGAAAAGAGGTAACCAAAGCACCTATCAAGGAAAACAATCCACCCAAGACTCACTAAGGTACACTCCCCAAATAATTCAAGTCAATTAATGTATAGTAATAGCACATCGATATTTGGGTACCCCGCACCACATCCCCACTGGTTATTGAAGATATCCTACGCATCGAACCTCTCCCACCATTCTCACCATAGTCCCATTGCCACACCCCGCCCGAACACACCTAGGCCACAACCACCCATACCACCCACAAACACCTGGGCCACAACAACGACGCATAACCATGCCTGCAAACTCCTGGGCCAGGACAACTACTACCATGCCCGAAGACACATGGGCCTCATCCCGAAGACACTTGGGAAACAAACTGCCTGCACACACCTGGAAAACCAACACAACTACCCTGCCCAAAGAATCTTGGGCTATAATAGACCTCATGCCATCACACCCTACCCGATGAGTCTTGGTATATTCAAGAAAGGGAGTATAAAAGGAGCTAATAACCAACCACTCATAGGAGTGTTTGGAAAAACACCCTCCCCCATGAAATGGGGGTGTTCGGTACTTGGTGTTCAACTTTGTTGTGGTGCAAATAAGAAACATAACTACAACTATATAATATATATTACAGGCACCCATCCAAACCTAGGAGTTCCAAAACCAACTTAATCACAAACACCCTCTTTACTATTCATTCACAAGAAACACTGAACCCACGACCATGTCACCACTCATCCCGGAAAATAATTCCCCATTGATCTCATTGTTTTTTTCATGTTCATGTGATCCCATTTAATTAAATTCTGCTCTACTGGGAAACTAATAGGTATAAAGAAAATACGGAGAAAGAGAAACACACAAACAACAATTTAATCATTCACACCTGGTTCTCTTGTAAAGTCACAATAACAAACGGATCTGTGAGATCCCTCAAAGTACTAGAACCAACCCACGCCTCGAGATACAGCCCCACACAGCTTCAGATTCACAACCAACAACTGTACCACAAAAGAGGATCTCATCCCCATCCACATCACCCTAAAATCATCAAGTATAAAAACACACCTACTACTAAAATAGAGTAGGAAAACGTCTAGGTTAAGTACATCATTCATTCAGATCTTCTTTTTGTTAGTTAAGTGGGGTGACCACACAAGGATTGATGTTCACTAGTCATCCATTTAACCAACCAAGATTAGGTGATTAACCAATTTCTATGTTATTGTCATTTAATCATCACATAAGACAAGGGTTCATTAGTGCGCAAGGAAATACCACAAATGGCCATGATTTTCAGTGAGCATAATCCCATACAGTTCACATCATATATAAATTATAAAAGAGTATTGCAGAATTGTCAAACGCAGCCCATCATTATTTAGCAGTTTGTTTATTATCTTTGTTAATGTGTGGTTTCATCCATTCCCACAGAAACAGTTGCATACCCACCCCGCATGATACACAGTAAGTAAAGACAATGGAAAATCTCTACTTGGTTGATCAAGGATCGGAGTTCTTCTCCACGTGCCAAGAACTGGGGATGTGTGACTTGCAGGGGAGGAATGTCGGGGACTCCAAGGGTGAGCAGAAAGGCTCCAACAGAGGTGCACCACTTGCCACGGGAAGGGGAACTCCAAATGCACAAAAAAGAAAATGAGACTATCCAAGAGGAAGAAGAATAATTTCTAGCGTGATATAAAGATGAGATACCGTTATTAAGGGATATTCAATTTTTAATGACTATAAAGTCGGATCGTGGTTTCACCACGTGGTTGGGTGGTTGCGCACGATAGAATTAATTGCCATTTAACAATTCTCCTCAGAGAGGTGGTCATAACGTCTATGTGTTAAACATATTTATTTAACCATAAGGAAACAAGTAACAGGAGTCGATCAGGAAGGTACGGGGAAGGGCGTGACACCGAGGTAAAACCACAAGTTTTGGTAAGTTAAGGGTTTCCTGACTCTTGGGGGATTTTATATATTATTTATGGGATTTAAAGGGATTTGAAAGGGGGAATTAAATCATATTTACATCAAGAAAGACATGTTACAGGAGCAGAAAAGTCAGAAGTGGGAATGAATGACGACCGCTCGGTGAGGACACGGTGCCACCGTCATGGTGCCACCCTCACGGTTCCACCGTCACGGTGTCACCCTGACGGTACCACCCGCACAGTGCCACACTCACGGTGCCACCCTCAGGGTTCCACCCTCACGGTGCCACCATCACGGTGCCACCTCATGGTGCCAATGTCACAATGGAGCCATGTTTTGGAAAAGTAATAGACCAGGTTGGTCCGGGCCATTACACATTGGATGGATTCTAAAAAGTTGATTTATATCATAAGAATGATCTATCATTTCCATTCTATTTTATAATCATCCTCCACAAATATTCATATTGTTTCTTCCAAGTTCATTAATTTATCAATACCTTATTTCCCATTTCATTTATTCATGGTTGTTTACCTAGATTTCATACATCAATGGATTGAGAAAATTACTAAATTAACTATATACAATTACTCTATATAATATTATCTTCTTGGATGGTTACATAGAAATATATTCCTTTTATAAATTGGGAAAATATTGAAAATCCATATATTTAATATTGTGATATGAATATTTATTAATTACCCAAGAAAGATAAGTATTTATCATTCAACCATCGACCTTCTTTTTCTATATGGTTTAATATAATCTTTTCCCCTCTATTGACTAGGAAAAAATATTTGTGTTTTTTTGTTTTTATACAAATAAGGATGATTAGTAAAAAAATCTAATTATGTATTAAATATTGATTATCTCATAAAATTAATGCATTATACATAAAAAAGTAACAAAGCAATCCCAATATTATATATTCTTTCGATGGATCGGTAGGTCATATAAGAGAAATAGGTTTGGGTATTTTTGTGTATTCATGCCTAGAATAATATATTTTCTAGACAAAGGACCTTGATGGTAAGATCATGATATCTGAGGTTATCACGTGTTCACTTAGGGAATGGAATTTGGCATATGAAAGTAAGAATTTAGTCACTAAAGAAATAGTTATTGATATCTATGTGATCTATTTATTTCGAAATTTATCCATGGATACATTATTCTTTGAGTTTTATTTTATTATACCATTATTTTTTTATTTTCCATCCATTCAATATTATTTATCATCATATAATACTACTTTATTATCATTGATTATTATTCCTTATGTTTAACCTATGTGAGAATTTGAGCTCATCAATTATTATATTTCTATTTACCTAGGTTATAAATAAAATAATTTCACCTAATATTTATAAAATAATAAATTTTTTTCACAATTTTTTGGGGATATTAATGGAATGTTTTTTGAATTAAATAGTATCATATCTATTATAAAAACAATACCTATTATATGAGATTTATTAGTTTATGAATTTTTCAAATTATCTGAATCTAAAAACCAAAAAGGTCTTGGGAATTTATGTAATTAAATATTTTCTTTAAGTCATTTAATTTTTTTATAATTATATTTAATCATCTATAGTAGGTATCTAATCTAGTATGTAATGTGTTTGTTTGTGGAACCAAATCTTAGGTCTTAGGTCCAAGGAATCATAAATAATGTTACCAATATCATGGAAAACACATAAAACATCAATTAACTTTAATTCTCCCTCATTAAATATATAAATCCATCCTCACTAAGTATAAATCATCCATTATAAGAAGAAACAGCAAACAACACATCACTAATTTAAATGAATTCAATGACTTCAATGTCTTCCCAAACTCCACCATTCATCATTTTTATTTAGGAACCATATTTATGTTATTGTATTATTATGAAGGTGACATTGTACATCATCGATAATTGGTATAAACATTTCACAGTAGTGAATATCAATGTATAATAATAAAAATAGAGTAAAATATCAAGAAAAATCATAAATTATATACAATCATCTTTCTCCATTTTAATTTCCTCTAACTGAATTCCTTTTATATATTTAATTACTTATTATTATTAACAATTACTAATAATATTCACCTTACAAAAAAACCAATAAAACTTAAGACTTCATAATCTAATCACATATAATAATGTATTTGAGAAAATAATTAGAAAAATTCACAGAAATCCAATCAAGAATATTCTTCTTGGAGATAGAACAAGATTTTAGAAAACCCTAACTCAAAGAATATCAAATGAATAATTTCATTGAAAAGGATGATAAATTTAATTTAAACTCCAATGAACATTCAATAATACCCCCAACCCCCACCTAAATACATCATCTATTATCAAATAAATCATATACTTCACATCAAAATTATGTCTAACCATACCCATAACCTCTTGAAAAGAATAAATATATAATAACAAAGAAAATTTAAGAGTGTAGAACCTTGGATCATGGAAATATCAACGATACAAATTCAAAGACTCGGGGTTATCCTAAGTCATATAGAATCACTAAGAAAATCACTCAACACATTATAGGGTTTGGAAGGGGTTGGGGAATCTAAGGGAATATGATAGGAAATTTGATATTATGATAAAAATATAAATCATAAGAATCATGGTGAAAAAATAATAATCACAATAAAATTTTTCCATATCAAATAAATATTCATAAATCATGCCACAATATCCTCTTAATAATATTAGTAAATCTTTAGGTTAGCCTTCTCTAAAACAGATATAATAATTATTGGTACAACTCAACCAATGTTATCTTCTGTCAATTCATGAAATCCAAAATATCGCAACTTTATTCTTGTTTTCTTTACCTAAAATGTAATGAACATCGAACAAAAAAATCACAATTCAAAGAACTTTAGAAAAATGTTCCCAAAGATAGAAGTACCATAAAATCTTTATCCAAAATCCACCTTAGTTAGAAAGAATAGTCAAACTCAAAGGAAACTCATGTAATAACAAAGGTATTATTTGAATATATTATATTAATTAACTATCAATATTTATTTGTTAGAATTTATAGATTACAATTTATTATAATATTATTATGTTATTTTTTAGTCAAGAGGAAAAAAGATATATTCTTAAACAAATTCAATTTTCATGTATTATATGGTTTTTTTAATCTTGATTTCAAAATTATATAATATAGACTTCTATAAAGAAATATCATTTTTAAATTAATCAAGTCAAATTTTTCTTAAGAATAATTAATTATAATTTCCTGAAAATATTTTTTTTTCTCGATGAATAGTGATAATACTTATATTAATTGAAAATTGAATTTTATTTTCAGTTATTTAAAAAGTTAAATAATATTTTTTGTTAGTTCTAAAATGTAATTAGATATCTTTAAATTTAAAATAATACAATTAAGGTTTTTGAAAACAATTTAATTCATCAATATATTATAAAAACAATTTAAACTAAAAAGTATATTTTTTTCTTTAAAATCGGATTTCATATCTTATTTAAAATTCAATTTTAAATAAATTTCTCCTGATTATATTTTTTTAATATTTTAAAATGGATTCTATATTTTTAATAATTTTATTAAAAACTTTTAAATAGGACCATTTTATTTGTTGATATAATGAACACTAACATTAGTTGATTTTGTTACCACGGTAATGGGTAAATCAGTTAATTAATGTTAAGAATAAAACTATTAGTATTATAAAATGAAAAAAATCTTTAATTTTATTATATGATAATGTATCATTTATTATCCTTAAAAATTTGAATATATGGAAATTTTTTCATTTGGACATGATTTTTTCATTTAAAATATTTAAGGGAATATAAATCCAAAAATGTCACACTCTTCCTTTTAATACTATAATATTTTAAACATAGGGATAATCAGAGGATATGTTCCATTAAAAATATTCATCGAAAGTAAAAATATTTTTAATCATGGTTATTTAATTTAAATTTTCAGTAAAAATATAATTACATTAAAATCCTACGCGACACTAATGCAAAAACTATTCAAATAATAAAAAATGATACTAAAAATATAAAAAATAATTTAATTTGAATGAATATTTGGGTTTCATGATTTTTTAGATAAATATATCATAATATATTCGTATTAGTTTATGTTATTTTAATTCCATTATTTTCTATTATTTTTAAATTGATATTCAAAGAATAGTTCCAAAATTGACATTAATCTAATTATATAAAGAATAATATTTTATTAGCTTTTTTAAAATTCCATGAAATCATATAATCATAAAATTGAATGGTATATAATTTATTAAATCATCCATGGTCCATTTATGGGTTAATATTCGTTTTATTGTAACTATAGTAACCCCTTAATAGTAAAGAACATTGATATCGCCATAATTATCGAAACGGATAACGTAGGGTTACAGAAATGTGATAAGGGAAAAAATATGATCCAAAATTGAATTTTTTTTGTAAATGATATTTAGACTCATCCTAATATTATAATTTAATATTATCTATTTGGATCCATTTCTACATCAAAATTACTATATATTAATTTCATATTTTATGAAATACCAAGACAACCCCTCCCCTCTCTTATAAAACAACACCAATTATTCTAATTTATTCACACACAAGAAGATATTTTGTTTTCCAATACCTACCCAAATATATTTCATACATACCTCTTGACATGTTGTAAAATTATTCAGGGAATAATACAACCTTAGAGGTATTAAGCTGTAAATAAAATGAGGTTTTCGGAAGAAGAGGTACAATTATTAACTGAGCATATTTGTTTTATTCCTTCTTCCACCTCCCAAAGAACTTAATTAAAAATTATTATATAATAAAATAAGTTTTTATAATATAATTATATTTTATTATATAAATTTCATATCCAATATCTATCTCCAACCTCCCTCAAATAGGAAAGAAATCCATTATTTGTGTGTACGATAGCATAGTTTCTCATGAATTGATGTAATTACTTTTCCATCACTACCTATAAAAGATGGATTTAATTTTGGATTTAATTTATATATATGATATTAATAAAATATTAATAATACTGAAATGATGAAATATCATTTACTTTCTTACCTTCTATTCACTGAAAAATGATAACTCCATACATGTGTACATATGCGTCATTGCCTCTAAGATGTAATATGATCGATTCATCATCACCACATCACATGGATAATATATATATGTAATGTTAAAAAACAATATGGTATTTGTGATGTAGTTATCAGAATATAAATATATTACAATACTTACATTTTTTCCATAATGATTGTCGAAAAATGGAAATGTTACTCATTTGTACGAATGATCGACCATCTCCCTGATTGTAACATATTTCATTTTTCATAACAGTATCTCATGATTGGTTTTAAAAGTATAATTGAAATATAAAAATGATAATTATTTCTTGATTAATATTATAAATATTTTTTAATAATGACCTCTTTTACCATAGTGAATTTTCCAAATCCATTTTTGACATATGAACTGAATATTATCGAAATATCCAATGTGAAACAAATTCATAAAATAATAAAATACAGAATGGTGAGAAGTATAATATATGGTATAATATACTACAAAATGTTCTTAAGAATTTATATAATTAAATTTTTTTTATCATTCATGAAGATAAATAAAATACATGATGAGTCGGACTCGAGGTAGGGAACTTTCATTTAAAAATAATATTTTAATGTTTCCCTTAAAAAAATTACATTTAAATATTTTTAAAATAATTTTATGGATGTTATTATAATGATTTAAATGGATTATAAAGTATAAATTTTTGTCTCTTTCAAATTATTTTCCAAAATAATATTTTTATGGAACCGTTTGACTTTCTTTACATAAGACATAATGAATGTTCTATTTTAATATATGTGGTGAAAATGAATTTTCTTAGCTCTATACCCATTTTTTGATATTGGAATTCATTTATAAGAATTTTTTTCCATTGAATTAAAATAATCATTCCATTTATTCATTTAATTTTACTTTTGATTTTTTTTAAAATAACTCGGATATATCAATATCATAAAATACTTTTTTATGGGTGAATAGAATGTTTTTAGGCTGAAAGATTTTATATTTTATAATTGTGTTATAGTTCTTGGGAATTTTTTATAATGATGGGTGGTTATATTATAAAACAAGGTTGTGTAGTTATATTATGGGCCTCAAATTCATTACGTAAGTTTTATTTTTTGAATTTAATGATAGGGGTTATTCCAATTATAACCATGATGTCTATTTAAAGTGGAAATTTCACAATTAATCTAAGTGTAACTATGATGGTTATGCCATATATAACAATAATGGTTATTCAAAAAGTAAGAGTGACATGAAAAGGATTCACCAATATTACTACATATTTCATCTATGTTTTCTATGGGTTATAATTAGACTATTATGATTTCTCAATGTAATATAATTATATTATGTTTAAAGGAAAGTATATAATATTTTATAAGGGTGAAAAGTATAACTTTGTTAAAATATTATTATTTATTTTGATGATTCCAAAGAAACCATTGTGAGTATTATTATTTATTTAAAATTTCTTATCAAATGTTGTAGAAAATGTTTTTTTAAGATAAGATAATTTCATAGGTAATGAAATGTTTATGTTGAGCCAAATGTATATTTTTAAAATACATATTTGTATAAGTATTCGTGGGATAATAGTTTTCTTATTTCATTTTATGTCCCTTCATAAGATTTTGCTGCTCATCCCATGTTTTCAAATGTTTATCAAAGGATTTTAAGGATGATTAGGTAAAATGATGAGATAAACATAAATTTTGATAAAATATATCAAAAAAATAAAAACAAATTATATCTTAAAAGCTTTATTTTATGGGAAATAAGATACTAAGTAGAAGTTTTGACATTTTAATTTATAGGTTATTTATCTATGATTTATTATCTATTTGTCTAAAACTATAGACATAAAATATATTTGGGAATTTAATAATTTTTAATCTTGTCTATATACACTAGAATATGAAATAGTTGAGGTTATGTCTTTGTTGTTGATATCAATGAAAGGTTCAGATAACTTTAGGTGTTATGATAATGTTAAAATCATACCCTTGATATATTCTACTTTATCATTATGTTAAACTGATATATAATTTTATGATTAATGTGTTTATTTGTCTAAAATTTGACTATTCTAAATGGTTATCCATATTAGGTACAAGGAGCAGATAACACAAAGTAACCATGAGGAAAATATCCTTGCAAACCAAGATCTTGAAATATTTGGAATTATAACAGAACAATTCATAAAAATGATGTCTTAGTTGACATTGTCTATAAATGGTGGTTGTGTCCATTCTATAGAACAACCTGATCTACTAAAAATAACATTTCCATAGTTGATTATTTAATGAGACAAAACCCTCAATCATTTAACAGATCTTCTAACCCAGTATTATATGAGGGATGGATTAAATCCCTTGAAAATATATCTGATGTCATTTTTTTAAATGCATAAAAATATAACTCTTTCTATTTTCCCTTTTGAAGTTGAATTAGATTAATGGTGTATAATGGTTAATAATAATTAGTAAATTTATGATATTTATAGAATTCAATGGGATGAATTTATGAAAATTTTCATTCAGAAATATTTCCCTATGGCATGTAGACTTAGGATGGGAAAACAACTCATTGAATTGAAGCATATCAAGGAATATTTTATGGATACATATGAAAAAACATTAAGCTGACTGGAAAGGGATACACCAAATTTCATCTGGATCTTGATAGTAAAATAAATCATTTTTATGTATTATTTAAACCATAATATTGAACAGCTTTGGATTATTTTGAATTTATGATTTACGAGAAACTTGTTCGATGTGCTGAGAAGGTTGAAATTGGGTTTTTTGAGGAATATTTTTTCTATAAAAAAAATTTAGAAAATGTGGACTAGGTGGTAGGAAATTGAAAATAACCTATCAATTAAATTTAAGGGTTAAAAAATAAAACTTCATGTCTGTGAATGGTTTGGTACAAATCCCTCTAGGTAATTCCTTATAATATATTGAAGGTTTTTTCTGTAATGACCCAAGTATTTATAGAATAACCAATTTTCATTCCTATTAATATTTATAAAAAAAAATTAATTTTATGTTAAATGGGTCTCTTTTTTCAATAGTTTACTCGACATGAAACCATGGGTTTCTCCTAAATCTTATGTTGCACACAACATCGAGTTATACTTAAAAATAATACAATACTATTGTTACTAATTTAAATGGAAGTTAACGCATGGTCGTTGGAATGGAGGGTTTTAATACAATCATTTAAATTCTTAAATACAGTTCAAAAATGTTTAAATAATTATTCATTGGTTACAAAATTTATTATAAATGGAAATAAAATCCAATTAAATATGAAGGAAGTGTTTTTATGAAAACCTATTTAAAAGAGAATTATCTTGTTTATAAAATCCTATCTCTATTTATGGATTTTTATTTAATGAAACATATATGTTATATATTCAATGTAATGTTTTAAATCTATATGATAGGTTTTCTAGATATGATATAAGAACAAATTCAATTTTTCAGATAAAAGAAGTATTTTTCTAAAAATGCATTTTTACCGCCTATTGGTGAAAAAACCATTTTAAATTCCGTTATAGACATCATTATTTGTTATATTTGACAAAATATAATTCTTCTTTAGAATTTTTAAATAGATGTTTACATTGGATGAATTTTTTACATTTTTCTATAAATTATCTTGTTTTGATGAATAGTAAGAATAGGCAAAATTTTAATTGAAAACAACTTTTACCATCATGATAATTAATATGGATAATGATATTATTTAATTTTTTTAATTTATAAATGGAATATATTTTTATCATTTAAAACATTTTTGGTCTTTGTATGTAATTTTACTTTTAAATTGGACATAACCACAAGTAAATATTTTGATTGTTATTACTTCTTAAAAATCCGCTTTTAGTTTTGACAATGGGAAATAAATTTAAATTAATTATTTAAAACTATATGTTTTTAATTTAAAAAAACAGATTCCATATTTTGAATCATAATCTTCAAAAAAAATTAATAGGTACCATTTAATTTTTGACATTATGAATAGTAACTCCCGAAATTATTTTTTTATCATGCTTAAAGGGTAAATCTGGTAAATAAGACTAAAAAATAATATTATAATAACATTAAAAAACCCTAACACATGTTATAATCTTATTTTTAGAGATATTTCTGACCATGGGAATCCTTGGATCTATTTTTGGACCCCATTGATCCACTTGGATGTGAAAATGACATTTTTTTAGAATTAATCTAAAGTAAACGGAAATATAAAATAAATATATATCTTTTAGAAAAACAATTTTTGTATAGGGTTATATAAGTAATATATTATACAATAAATAGTAACTATAAAACTAAAAATATTACCTACATCATGATATTTTATTTATAATTTTTAGACATTAAATATATAAATTTAATTATCAGGCAATGAGGACATAGTGATTACTTCATAAATGAAAGATTCAAATAAATGATATTATAAATATTCAAATAAGTGTAATTTGATGGTTATGATGATAGAAAAATTTTTTATGCATGATATGGAAATATTATATTTGAGTTAAAGCCTTTGGTTTGTAGGAATCAGGTTGTTATAATCTTTTAAAAAAATTAAAGTATGAATAGTATCCAAAATTGTCACAATTAATAACTTAACACATAAAATAGTTTATTAAATGATATTAAATTAATATACATCTATGATTCATCCAAATGGTTATGATAAGTCTAAAATTTTATTAATGACTCTTTATTAGGAATTTTTTCATGTTTCTGTAACTATTTCGTTTCTCAATGTTTTAAATGCTTGATAAAAGGGTAGGAGTAAAAACAGTTAAATCAAATATATTATGATAAAAAATATCCATAACCTGTCTAATTTTTAATGGATTATTTTATTTAGACTTATTATCATCTTATATTCTAACTAACTGTATATGGACTCATTTTTAATCTAAATTGAATTTATAATAAATTAATATTTCAAACATTCCTAAAGTCCCCCTCCTCCCTCTCATAAAAAGACACCAAATCTACCCACTTACTCCCACCTATCAATCCCCTTGGCTCAGCCAAAATCTGCCAAAATAATCACCCAACATCCATCACTTCAAATAGAAGCCTTAACTTTAGAGGAATGAAATACAAGAAATATTTTTGGTCAAATCAAAAGAAGTTACCTGATTGAGAGGTAACATCTTCTCTCATCTTACATTCCTTTATTTTCTTTCTCCACTCCCTATGATCTTATTATTTTTTGATTACATAAAAAACCATTATCCTAAATATACTAGTATTTTTTTTGAGAAGTATTCGAACTACACAAACACACATCACCATCTAATGGATATGAACATATTGTTTCTGTGGACGGTGAACTACTACCTCATAAAATGATGATTGTTCAATTTTCCCCTACCACCTCTCATGGTGTCTATTATGATTGAACTTTATTAATATATAATAAATATTATATTTATATTATCTCTATTCTTTGGTATATTTTATTTAAATCATACCTTTATGCTTTCTAGAATGTGTAAATACGATAATTTCATTTGAGAAAGTGCGGACAACCGCCCCCTCAAAGGGATATGACTCGTTCATGCCATAAATGGAACATATAAATAAATTAAATAATTAACTTATATAACATATATAATATAGATATAATTATATAATTATAATATACCTATTTATCATTTCGTTTTCATTACTTTAATGTGGAAATGAAATGAATGTAGCGTTCATGCGTACGTACAACCTACTGTCTCCATGAATGGTGCATTTCATTTCTTAACCAAAAATGTTATTTACAATTATAAATACATATATATATATATACTATATATATGATATTTATATCATGAATACAAATTTGGATATAATTTAATATTGACCACATGGTCCATTAGTAATTATAATAATTTCATTTTCAACTCAAGTACCGAATATAAAAAAATGACTGATATGAACTTGAATAATTATATGATTTCTAAAAGAAGGAAATACTTATATAATAATAATAATAATAATGAAAAAGGTTCTAAATCAACTAGAAATTAAATTATGTATATAATTCAGGGAGATAAAGAAGAACAAGATAAGTTAGACTCAAGGTAAGGGAACTTCTTAATCCAATTTCCATTCTTTAGGATAATCTTCTATTACATGATTATTTCATGATATGATTATGTGAGAAATTAAATTTCATATCTTATATCTTATATATACATGATTTAATTGTATTTATAGTGAATACAAATAATAGATGTATTTTATTAATAAAAAGATCTTTGTAATAGAATATCTAAACTCAATTTCCACTCATTGGGTTTTATGCATTCTTCTTTTGTTATATTATGCCAATATTATGTGTGTAATAACTTTTTATTTATTTATGTTTTAATTTCTGCTTCCCTTTATGTGTATATACTATTTTTACACATAATCAACCCATTAACAAATTTTTATGTCATTTATGTGATCTTTGTAAGGGAAATCTTAACTCACTCTCTATTCATTGAGTTAAATATCTATGTCATTAGTTTTTTTTTCACGAATATGTGTGAATTTCCACTTATTGTTTTATAGTTAATATCTACTAATATTTTGTATGGAAGTCAGATGTATGGATAATCCATTTATTGATATTTGTGGATGTTAACTGTATGGTTATTTCATTTAAGTATGTTTATGTACCAAGTTACATTTATATGTTAAATGTTGCTTTATAAGGGATCTATAGTAATATTATGGTTATAAAAAGGTAAGTAATGAGATTATATTCAATGAAGTATATTTAATATTTCTTAAAGGTTAAAAGTAGTACATTATGATAATTTATTCATGATTATCACATTATCCCAAGACTAATAGTTATCTTTCATTATAAATCACATACTGTGATTTTTATTCTCATCTAAAGTTTTGAAATGTTTTCACAGGACATAAAGAATAATGGAGTCAAGGATGGGATCAAGGAAAATTTTTGTTCTTAAAACAAAAAATGATGTCTCGTTTTGTTTTAAATTGTTCTTGTTTTATGAAAAAATGCATAGTGAGTATAAGTGTATACTTATAATATTCAAGTTGGTATGTATAGGTTATGAACTAATTCTATAAATATCTAAATATTTAAAGATTGTCGTTCTGAATGAAAAGTAAAATTGTTGATTAACTCAAGATTATGTAATGTTTAAGGTTGGGGCTTCTAGTTGGTTTCAAAAAAATGATTAGACAACTTTGGAGATTATGATGTTTTCTTAAGGGTTTGGGATATCATCATGGGCTTATTATTTGAAGTTATATCATAATTTTAATGTCTTATAAACCCCTTTTGTGTCTTTATGATCTTAAATATTAAGGTGAATAATGGTATTTTTTGAGATATACACCATTGATTAAATTATAAGTTATTCTTTTTTGGGATGAAAAAATTGAGGAATGAAATAATGTTTGAGGTTAAAACATGTTGTGGTTGTTTTTGAGAATTTTATCTCATAAGAATTATAAAAAATTTCAAAAATTACAACATGAATACAGGGTGACAAACCTTCATGTAGGTCAAGGATGCAGGAATCAAAATCAAACCTAGAGTGTGACGAGCCTTTATATCCTACCACTGGCGTATGTAAAGTCCCTAATCAATATGACTTATTCTTTTTTGTTAAATGATTTTATGGATAAAGACTAGGTTGATTTTGGGAACTAATGTAATTATCATATGGATATCCTTAATATAGAAAAATGATCTGGTGATTAAGTGATAAATTTTATTTTGGATGACATTCTCTCTTTTGGGAACACAATATAACTATGGAAAATAGTAACCTATTGGATTTTATTTTAGGAGTAAGGGTTGAATATTATTTTGTATGAATTCATATTTTTATTGAGGTAATGTTTAAATTTAGGCTATTTATAGAAATTATTAACCTATCATAGAGAATATGTGATTAGGATAATTACTTTTCAGTATGAGACTTTAAGAGTAATAAATGTTATTTGGAGATATATGTTAAGATTTAACGTTGAATACTATGTGATCAAATACTTCTGAATTTTGGGTTTCAATATTAGTTTATATTATTTTTCAGAAAATTAAAGAAAATTAAGTATTTTATGGTCCGTGTTGAACTTTGGGTATTTTTTTTGAATTTTAGAGATTAAGAGTAGTATTTATTTTTATAAAGGAATGTCCTTTTGGGGATAATATTATCTTATACTAACCATATTGTATTTTTTTCATGGTATAAAGATAGAGAAAATATATGGTTTATCATTTGAGGATTATTTGATTCTCTAGAAGTTGAATCATGTGCATAAATCATGACCACGTCTTCTCGAATACTCATCATTTGGAGAAAACATGTGTGAGTGGAATAAATTTATTAAAGGATAAAACCCTACTTGGAAAGTATGTATTTTTCCTTATGTTCATAATCAAGGTCATAAATAAATTCTTCAACATTATGAATAGTCCATTTAAACATAAATTTTTTCTGTTTACATTTTGTATTGGGAAATCAAAGACCATTTAGCTCATCAAAAATTTACTTTATTCTCGTGCTTAAATTTCTCTTGGTCATGTTTTCTATCACTCTCCATCCAAACATGATGGTCAGTTTCTATTCCATATCATTGTTTTTCGTTCATTCAATCCTAGTATGTGTTATCTTGGGCGACCTTTGTACTTATCTTTCAATATTTTAAAGTTATTTTTTTGACTCTTTTTCTGATGTGGGATTTTCAATGATGTTTTCAATCCCAATTTTGAAATTGTGAGGATACAATTTTAAGGAGGGAATGATGTAATGACCCAGGTATTTATAGAATAACACTTTCTCATTTATATTAATATTTAGGAATAATATATTAATTTTACATTATATGGGATTTTTTTTAATAGAGTACTTGACAGGAAACAATGGGTTTCTCCGAAATCTTATGTTGCAGACAATATTGAGTTATAACTAAAAATAATACAGTAATATTGTTATTATTTTTAATGGTATTTAACGCCTAGATATTAGAATGGAGATAATTAATAGTATATTTTATATTTTGAAATATGGATCACACATGTTTAAATAATGGTTCATTGGATACCAAATTTAATAGAAATGGAAATAAGAACTAATTGAATATAAATGATGTGTTTTTATAAAAACCTATTTAAAAGAGAATAATTTCGTTTATAAAATCATATCACTATTTATGGATTTTTATTTAATGAAAAATATGGTTTATGTATTCAATGTAATGTTTTAAATTTATATTATATGTTTTGTATATATGATATAAGAACAAATTTAAAATTTCGGATAAATTAATTATTTTCCTAAAAATGCAGTTTTACCCCCTTTTGATGGAGAACCCTTTTTAAATTTCATTTTTGAAACCTTTATATATTATATTTGAATAAATAAACTATTTACTTAAAATCGGGATATAAAAGTTTTATTTGTATCAATTTTTGATATTTTTCTCATAACTATCATGTTTTGATGAATAGTAAAAATATGCTAAATTTTAATTGCAAAAAAAAAATTTCCATCAATATAATTAATATGGTTAAATAATATTATTTCATAGTTTTAATGTATAAATGAGATATATTTTTATCATTTAATCCAATGTTTTCATTTGATGTAATTTCACTATGAAATTGGACACAAACATATGTCAATATTTTGGTAGTTATTTCTACTTAAAAACCCTCTTTTTGGTTTTGGAAAAGAGAATTAATTTTAAAATAATTACTTCAACTTCTATTTTATTAATTTCAAAAAATTGATTCCATATTACAAATCATAATTTCTAAATTAAGTTCATATGTACCACTTATTTTTGGACATTATGAATAGTAACTTTAGTAATCATTTTATTTACCATGGTTAAAGGATAAATCTAGTAAATAAGAGTAAAAACTAATATTATTATACTATTAAACTACCCCAAAACATGTAATAATCTTATTTTATGAGATATGTCCAACCATGGAAATCCTTGGGTCAATTTGGTGACCCCATGGATCCGGTAATATCCCGGACCTCTCCGGCCCATTTCTTTGTCAAAAAGAAGGTCAAGAAGTGTTCTGGAGGGTAAAATAGACTTTTCCCACACATTCCAGAATTTTGAAACTATACACCGTGTAGTTTGAGTACACGTCGTGTACCCCCTTTCCGGGTATACCCCGTGTCGCGGGGTGTGTCCTCGCCGTGTGAAGTAAATGAGTACACGCTGGGTAGTGTAACTACACATCATGTACCACCTTACTGGGTATACCCCGTGTTGAAGACAGTATCCTTGTTGTGTGGAATAATGGGTGCACGTCGTGTGTCCAATACTACACGTCGTGTAGTCCTTCCCCGCGTACGCATTACCCGTCAACGGCCGTGTGCCGTGTTGGAGCCATGTCCTTGCCATGTTCAATAAATGGGTACATGACGTGTGTCTGAACTACACGCCGTGCAGTCCCTCCCCGCATATGAGTTACCCTCAAACCGGGTGTTGACCAGTCAACGGGCGCGGAGCCGTGTTGGAATCCGCATGGAGACCGTGTGAAATAACAGAGTACACGTCATGTACCATAAAGTACACGCTGTGTACTTTTTCTTTTCTCACCTATAAAAGGAGGGGTCCCCTCCTACTTTCAACTCACCCCACTCCACCCCTTTCCTCTGAGCAGAGTTCTCCCAAGATACTCAAAGGCTCCTTCTTCCATAACTTCTTCGTCCGAGCTCCGATTTACGATCTGTTAGCGGCCACGGGATCGTAACGACGAGGTTGAACATCTGAGCTTGGATCCATTGTCTTTCCTTTGACCTTTCCTTTCTGAAATCCACCCGAGGAGGTTTTTCTGGGACCCGACAGAAGTGATGGACACCGACGGACGTCTTCTAAGGTTGATCCGAAGGAGCGTTGCGATCGGAACCTTTTGAGGTAGGGATCTTACCTTCATCTCTCTAATTTGTGCATCATGCGGGGGGGTATCCTCTTTTTTTCACGAGAAACAGTTAAACAATTAAATAAAGATAATAACTGGTTAAAGAATGGGGATGGCGAAGTTGTTATGATTATCTTTTCTAATCCTTTTGATATGTTATTATTTGAATAGGCTTATGCCTACTGAAAATCACAGTCGTTGGGGGCCTTTTCTTGCGCAATTAAATGTTTCCCTATCTTTCTAGACCGTTTTTTTTGGATAGAACTTTGTGGAATGTGGGAATTTGGTTAATCACAGAAAGTTGGCTTTTTAAAATCTGGAACCCATGTGTGATCACCCCGGTTAAAAAAAATGGAATAATGAACATGTGGGTGTTGACTTGGATACGTGGCATGTGATGGGGGTGTTTTGTGGGTTTTTGTGGATAGGGTAAGCAGCGGGGATGCGGTTGACTTGGTTGTGGGTTGGTGTGAATGTTATGTTAGTAACGGGCAGCGGGGCTGCTATAAATGGTATTAGAGGGATAACAATGTACGGTGTGGTTGTGGTTATGGCGGTTTGCAGCGGGGCTGTAGGGATGGGCTTGAATGTGAACGGACTATTGGTTGTGATTAATAAATAAAAAGTGGAAGAGTTAATGAATGGCGGGTCATGGTAATGGAATGGGATTTATAATCAATCGGTTGGTTGGTTGATAAGAAGGACCTGGTTGTGTTTCTTGTGTTTTCCTAACTTCATTTGTGGATGGAAGGGATATGTTTACGAATTATTGATGTGGTTGGTTGTGGATAGTTTCCCAGTAGTTAAGGAACTAAATTAACTAATTCTTCTGAAACGTGAAAACCTAAATGGGGTTGGGTTTGTTGGTTGTATGCATGATACATAGTAGCAGTGCCGATGCACCTGCTCAGTTTCTCTGTTTAGAATCCATAGGTTGGGTTGTGTGTTTTGTATACATATATATATCTGTATCTTTTGTGTTTTATCGTACCCCACCCATGTTTAACACTTAGTGCTGAACACTCCCATTTTAGGGGAGAGGGTGTTTTTTCCTTAGTTACTAGATCCTTCCTGCTTCTTCTCCCCTAGGCTGTGATGACTTGAGGTGACCTTACACATAAGACTCATCAGGTAGGTTTCGATTGGGGTGGCTTTAGCCCAAGACTCTTCGGGCAGGTTCTATTGTTTCCTAAGAATCTTCTGGATAAGGCCCCGGAGTGTGCGGGCGGGATACGTGTTGTGAGGACTACGTGTGTGCGGGCGGGATACGTAGTTCCCATGCCTTGGTGTGTGCGGGCGGGATACGTGGTTGTGAGGCCCAGGTGTGTGCGGGACGGATATGTGGTTGTGGGGCCCATGTGTGTGCGGGTGGGGAGAGTGTGGCAGCGTCAAGACATTCGCCGTTAGGAAGAGCAGCTAACTAAAGGGAAATGGTGTGGGGTACCCAATACTCTTGTTCTTATATACTACTACCTATTGTGATTGTGTTTTGGTGAGTGTGGCTGGTGAGGATTGGTGGATAGAATTCCTTGCTAGGTTTCTTCTGTGGTTCTCAAGGGACATTAGGATGTCTCTCCACTTGTGCACGAGAGCATTAGGATTCCCTACTACGTATACTTGTATGCTCACCCTACGTTTACTTTCAGGTTTCCAGGATTACTACCAGGGTCGTGCGGGACCCTACTAGTCGGACATTTGGAGTTGTTGTTGTTGTTGTACTCTTGTTTCTTTTGGTATTGTACTTTGAGCTTTCTTGTACTTGCACCTTGTTATAAAATTGTTTAAACATGCATGTGGTCTTGGTTTGGGTTTATTTTCTATACACTTGTTCTTTTCCCTTTTTGGTGGTTGATGTGTCATATTTCCCAATCTTAAAATAATAAAAGGGTAATGCCTCCCATATTTTCGAAAACCCATACCCTTGGTGCTAGTCACCAACCCGAGGCCTATTAGAGGAGGGACTTGGGGGGTCATTATCTCCATTTACCCATTGCCAGCTCAAGAGAGGCATCTTTGGTGGTAGGGGTCATGATAGAATGGTATCAGAGCTGATGGTTGAGAGATAGGATAGATTCTAGAGTTAGGCACAGTGAGGATTACATGGGATGGTAGGGCAACAGTGTTAGTTAATCATGGTGCGTGACATAGCCCAGGGAAGACTGGCTAGGACACGATATTTTAGTGCCCCCCGTGATCCGCTGCAAGGACTCTGAGGCTACCGAACGACCAAGTGAGACTACATTGATTGCAGGATAGAGACCCTAGGGAAGGTACATGCATCATCAGGATTGTGTTTTACTTGATTTGGGTGTTCTGGGAAAGAAATTGAAATAAAATATAAAACCTTGAGTTTTTCCTTACTACTTGGGCTTAGGAAATCTTTGTTTACCATATAGCTATGGCACCTGGACGTCATCCTCGGGTGTCTCATATGGTTGAGGCCCATCAAATTCAGGCGGTCGATTAGCTGAGGATTGACCGAGAGGAGGAATATAGCCAGTGGCAGAAGACTCTCTATTCTTTCCAATGGCAGACCCTCAAGAAGTACGAGGGTAGTACTTCGGATACAGAGACAGAGGGGTGGCTTGAAGAGCTAGGGATCGCTTTTACCTTCATTCATGCTCCGAGGGAGTACTGGGTTCCCCTTACAGTCAGTCAGCTAAGAGGCGCGACGCGACAGTGGTGGACTCTCTACCTCGGAGAGAGGATAGAGGCAGAGGTTCCATGGGGTGACTTGGAGAAGGAATTCTGAGAGGAATTCCTTTCTTCCATGATCAAGGCGGAGAAGTGGCAGGAGTTACTCTCCCTTCAGCAGGGGAGTATGTTAGTACGAGAGTTGGGGAGCAAGTTCAAGGATCTCTTGCGCTTTACTCTGGATCTCTTTCCGGATGAGGAGTCTCGGGTGAGACGTTTGGAGGAGGCGATTCGTCCTTCGCTCCAGTATTTTGTCACCCCCTTCACCCTTCTAATGTACTTGGCGGTACATAAGAAGGCATAGTTTGTAGAGAGGATGCACTCGCTGGGAGGTGCACCCCGAGAGGGGATCCATCCAGGCTCGTCGAAGGGGAAAGCAGTCAGAAGTAGGTCTCCTGCGACAGGACCTTACAGGTTCAAGCCAGTGAGGAGAAGGCCCCAGTAATTCCAGTTCAGATCTTCGGGTCCTCGCCCCTTTTTCACGAGCTCAGGACTGAAGTGTTTCTCTGGTGGAGGTTTCGGGCACGTTCAGAGTCATTGCCCGACCCGAGCTCAGTACGGTGGAGGTGGGAAGGTTCGGATCCCACCTCAGCAGCACCAGTTGCCAGCGAGGCCCTTCCAGCAGTAGTAGGACCATGCTCCTCCGAGGGAAGACTTTGAGGGACGGAGCCGACCTCAGGGTGCTCCTCAGGGACCTCGACCAGGGCGTGGTCGGGGAGGTGGACGACATCAGAGAGGCAGAGGAGCTGGGCATGGACAGTTGCACGCAGTAGAGTTGACAACTCCGGTAGGACCAGAGGTAGTGCGAGGTACAATTTTTTTGTTCAGCACTCTTGTTTCTGCTTTGTTCGGTTCGATAGCTTTGCACTACTTTGTTGCACCTGGTCTAGCCCATGCTTTGGGACTAGATGTAGAGAGACTTTCCATACCACGGGTATTGAGTACACTAGTTGGAGGCCAGACCAGTGTATCATGTGTTTTCTGAGGATGTGGGCTGATGTTTGGACCACATCGATCTAGTGGGCACCTTCTTCTGTTACAGATGTAGCCATATGATGTCATCTTAGGCATCGACTGGTTGTTTTATGTTAGTTCCCTTATCAACTACTTCCGAAGAAGAGTCGTTTCCTCATACGTGGATGGGCAGCGTGTAGCTTTTGTTGGCAAGAGGAGCTATCAGGTGGGAAGCCGGCATGTGAAGCCTCTCCTTTCCTTGTTAGGCGGTCTATCATAAGTTCTAGCTGATACAGAGATGATGGATGTCCTGGACGTTGTTGGGTAGTTCCTCGATGTTTTTCCTAAGGATTTTGTGACTCTACCCCCCCCCCCCCCCCCCTCCCCCCCCTCCCCCCCCCCCTCCCCCGACGTGACGTTGAGTTCGAGATAGAGTTACAGCCTGGTGCCCATCCGATTTCGATGGCCCCTTATCGGATGGCAGCTTCGGAGTTGCGGGAGTTGCGGATTCAGATTGATGATCTAATGGAGAAAGGTTTTGTTCAACCCAGTGTATCGCCATGGGGTGCCCCGGTTTTGTTCGTGAAGAAGGCAGATGGTGGTATCAGGATATGCATAGACTACCGAAGGTTGAACCAGGAAACGGCCAAGAACCGTTACCCCCTTCCAAGGATAGATTATCTCTTCGACCAAATGAGGGGATCAGGTTGGTTTTCCAAGATTGATCTACAATCTGGATATCATCAGCTGAGGTTAAAAGGATAATGACATATTAAAGATGGATTTTAGGTGCAGGTATGGGCCCTTCGAGTTTGTAGTGATGCCGTTTGGAGTTACAAATGCACCGGCTGTGTTCATGGGACTTATGAACTTTGTCTTCTGAGAGTTTCAGGACCGGTTCGTCGTTGTGTTTATTGATGACATCCTGATATACTCAAGATCAGAGGAGGAGCATGTTGAGCATCTCAGGGCAGTCTTGGAAGTCCTTCGACACCGCCAGCTTTACGAGAAATTGTCGAAGTGTAAGTTCTTGACACAATAAGTACACTTCCTTGGGCACATGGTGTCTCATCATGGAGTGTCAGTGGACTCATAGATGGTGGAGGCAGTTGATTCATGGGTAGCACCCAAGAGCATGGCAGAAGTTCGTAGTTTTCTGGGGATAGTAGGTTACTATCGGAGGTTCGTTTCAGACATATCTCGATTTTCTGCTCCATTGACAGCTTTGACGAGGAAGAACCAGGTCTTCCTATGGAGCTAGCAGAGCCAGAAATATTTTTACTACTTGAAGGAGAAGTTGGTCAGTGCTCCCATACTCAGGTTTCTAGAGGAAGGGTTGTTGTATGAGATGTTTTGTGATGCTTTTGGCCTTGGTCTGGTGTGCGTGCTGATGATGAAGAAGAGAGTGATCTGTTATGGGTCTAGGTAGTTACGCCCTCATGAGTGTAACTCTGACACCAATGACCTAGAGCTTGCAGCAGTAGTGTTCGCACTGAATTTGTGGCGACATTACCTCTTTGGGGAGTACTTTGTGGTCTTCTAAGATTACAAGATCCTATGTTATATCTTCTACCAGCGTGACCTAAACTTACGTCATCAGAGATGGGTCGAGTTTCTCCAAGACTATGACTTTGAGATCTCTTACACTGAAGGTAAGGGAAACGTTGTGGCTGATTCCCTGAGCAGGAAGTCACATCAGGAAGTAGTTCGGGAATCCACTGATGCTTGGAAGGCGACGAGAGAGTCGGTTTCCTTGCACTTGGATGCTAGGGTAGAAGTTGTTAGAGGCTGTTTGTTTCAGATGACGGTGCAGTCCTCCTTGTTGCAGCAGGTGGAAGAGTCTCAGTGGGGGGACTCCAAGGCGGAAGTGATGTGGGATCGTGTCGATCAGGGGAACACTCCAGAAGGATGGTCAGAGGACCACCGACATCAGATGATTTTCCATTTAAGGTTGTTTGTCCTGGAGACAATGTGTGAGGGATTTCTCCGTGAGTTCCATAGCTCATCCTTGGAGGTACATCCAGGAGTTTTGAAAATCTACCGAGGCCTAAGGGAACAGTTTTGGTGGCCCGGGGTGAAACAGGCAGTGGCGGATTTTGTGGCTAAATGCCTAGTGTGTCAGCAAGTGAAGGTTGTACACCGTGTTCCCAGTGGTTTGTTGCATCCTTTAGATATCCCCGAGTGGAAGTGGGATGACATCTCAACGGACTTTCTCACAGGACTAGCCAGAGCTCAGGTTGGTTATGATGCTATCTGGGTAGTGGTGGATCAACTGACGAAATCATCTCACTTCTTAGAAATTAAGGAGTCTGGCCCAGTGAGTACCTTGGAACAGAGGTACGTAGACGAGGATGTGTGGTTTCATGAAGTCCCAAAGACTATCATCTCAGATCGGGATACTCGGTTTACCTCATGATTCTCGAGGGGGTTACAGCAAGATTTTGGCACCCAACTATGCCTTAGCACTGTTTTCCACCCCTATATCGATGGGAAGACGGAGCGGACTATCCTGATGTTGGAGGACATGCTACGAGCATGCATTCTGGATTTCGGATGATCATGGGTACGACACTTGCCTTTAGTAGAGTTCGCCTACAACAACAGAATCCACTCTACTATTGGCATGGCACCATTTGAGGCCTTGTACGGGAGACCATGTCGTTCACCCATTTGCTGGACAGAGGTTGGTGAGACAGATGCTCTTGGGCCAGAGGTAGTACAGAGCACCACAGAGAAATTCCAGCTTGTACGTGAGTGGATGAAATCGGCTCCGAACCGACAAAAGTCTTATGCTGATCGTCGGAGGAGGCCCTTGGAGTTCGAGGTGGGGGATCATGTGTTCTTGAAGGTTTCCCCTCGACGGGGGTAGCGGAGGTTTTGGAAAGGGAGCAAGCTCTCACCTAGGTTCATCGGACCATTGGAGGTGCTGAGGCGAGTCTGCGAGGTGGCATATCAGCTAGCCCTATCACCTCAGTTGGAGAAGGTTCATGACGTCTTCCACGTCTCCCAGCAACATCGGTACTAACATGATAACTCCCACATTATCGGCTGGGGAATGTTAGATATGGGAGACGACGCAACCTTCGAGGAACGACCAGTCAGAATCGAGGATCGTAAAGAGAAGGTGCTCTGTGGATGAACCATTCCCTTGGTTCGTGTGTTGTGGAGGCATAGAGGCCTTGAGGAGAGAACATGGCAGCGGGAGGCCCAGATGCATGCTCAGTACCCGGTGTTGTTTTGACTTGTGTTTTCCATATTCTTCTGAGCTTTTTGTTGATGTTATACTCTATACCTTTGATATATGGAATGCTTAGCGTGTCAGTTGTGAGACCTTTTGTTTCTTTATTCCCTGGTAATGTGTAACATGTCCGAATGTGTGGGAAAGGGGAAAAAATGGCCCTTAATCGAGACGCATTAATGCGGATGCGATTAAACCCGTGCTGGTGAGTCAGTATCACCTAAAGCAGATAATATCTCGACATGGGAGAAGGAATTTCCCAAAACCACGTGTTTGGGCAGTGTGTTGGTTGTGTGGTGTTGGGGATAGTGCGAGTTGAAAAAATCTTAATGTTTGAAAGTGGGAAGACCCAATTATTAATCAAGACACATTAATGAGGATGTGATTAAACCCATGAAGGCGAGTCAGTTCCGCCTAAAGCGGATAATATCTCGACATATGAGAAGAAATTACTAACACATATGATTAGGGTTTTTGGTTGGGATCCTGTTATAACGAGAACCCTAAGAGGTATCTTGTTGGGTTCCTCTGGGTTGGTTTTTGAAATCTCAGAGATGAGAATGTTTTAATAGGTATCTGATGTAATGGCCCAGACCTCTCCGTCCCATTCCATTGTCAAAAAGAAGGTCGAGAAGTGTTCTGGAGGGTAAAATGGTCTTTTCCCACACTTTCAAGAATTTTGATACTACAAGCCGTGTAGTTTGAGTACACGCCGTGTACCCCCTTTCCGGGTATACCCCGTGTGGTAGGCCATGTCCTCACCATGTGAAGTAAATGAGTACATGCCGTGTAGTGTTACTACACACCGTGTACCACCTTACCAGGTATACCCCTGTGTTGAAGGTCGTGTCCTTGCTATGTGGAATAATGGGTGCATGCCATGTGGTCAATACTACGCGTCGTTTAGTCATTCCCCATGTACGCGTTACCAGTCAACGACTGTGTTCCATGTTGGAGCCATGTCCTTTCCATGTGCAATAAATGGGTACACGTCGTGTGTCCGAACTACACACCTTGTAGTCCCTCCCCGTATATGTGTTACCCTCAAACTGTGTGTTGACCAGTCAACGGCTGCAGAGCCGTGTTGGAAGCTGCGTGGAGACCGTGTGAAATAACCGAGTACACATCATGTACCATAAAGTACACGCCGTGTACTTCTTCTTTTCTCACCTATAAAAGGAGTGGTCCCCTCCTCCTTTCAACTCACCCCTCTCCTCCCCTTTCCTCTCAGCAGAGTTCCCCCAATAGACTCGAAGGCTCTTTCTTCAATAACTTCTTTGTCCGAGCTCTAATTTACGATCCGTCAGCGGCCACAGGATCGTAACGACGAGGCAGAACTTTCAAGCATGGATCTATTGTCTTTCCATCAGCCTTTCCTTTCTAACTTCCACCTGAGGAGGTTTTTCTGGGACCCAATAGAAGTGACAGACGCCGACGGACATCTTCTAAGGTTGATCTGGGGGAGCGTTGCGATCAGAACCTTTTGAGGTAGGGATCTTACCTTCGTCACTCTAATTTGTGCATCATGTGGGGTAGGTGTCCTATTGTTTTCACGAGAAATATTTAAACCCTTAAATAAAGATAATAACTAGTTAAAGAACGGGGATGCAGAAGTTTGTATGTTTATCTTTTCTTATCCTTTTGATATGTTATGATTTGAATAGGCTTATGCCTACTGAAAATCATAGTCATTTGGGGACTTTGCTTGTGCAATTAAATGTTACCCTATCTTTCTAGACCATTTTTTGTGGATAGAACTTTTGGAATGTGGGGATTTGGTTAATCATGTAATGTTGGCTGTTTAAAATCTGGAACCCTTGTGTCTTCACCCCGATTAAACAAAATGGAATAATGAAAATGTGGGTGTTGTATTGGATACGTGGCATGTGATAGGGGTGTTTTGTGGGTTGTTGTGGATAGGGTGAGCAGCAGGGCTGCGGTTTACTTGGTTGTGGGTTGGTGTGAATGTTATGTTAGTAACGGGAAGCGGAGCTGCGATAAATGGTATTAAAGGGATAATGATGTACGGTGCGGTTGTGGTAATGGCAGTTGCCAGCGGGGCTGTAGGGATGGGCTTGAATGTGAACGGACTATGGGTTGTGATTAATAAATAAAAAGTGGAAGAGTTAACGAATGGTGGGTCATGGTAATGGAACGGGATTAATAATCAATGGGTTTGTTAGTTAATAAGAAGGACTTGGTTGTGTTGCTTGTGTTTTCCTAACTTGATTTCTGAATGGCAGGAATTTGTTGACGAAAAATTGATGTGGTTGGTTGTGGATAGTTGCCCAGTAGTTAAGGAACTAAATAAACTAATTTTTCTAAAACGTGAAAACCTAAATGGGGTTGGGGTAGTTGGTTGTATTCATGCTTCGTAGTAACAGTGACAAGGCATGTGCTCAGCTTCTCTATTTAGAAGCCATAGGTTGGGTTGTTTGTTTTGTATACATATATATATCTGTACCTTTTGTGTTTTATCGCACCCCACCCATGTTGAGCACTTAGTTCCGAACACTCCCATTTCATGGGAGAGGGTGTTTTCCCCTTAGTTACTAGCTCCTTCCTGCTCCTTCTCCCCTAGGCTGTAATGCCTTCAGATGACCTTACACCTAAGACTCTTCGGGTAGGTTTCGATTGGGGTGGCTCTAGCCCAAGACTCTTCGGGCAGGTTCTACTGTTTCCCAAGAATCTTCGGGATGAGGCACAGGTGTGTGCGGCCGGGATACATGGTTGTGAGGCCCAGGTGTGTGCGGGCGGGATACGTGGTTGTGAGGACTAGGTGTCTGCGGGCGGGATATGTGGTTGTGAGGCCTAGGTTTGTGCGGGCAGGATACGTGGTTGTGCGGCCAAGGTGTGTGTGGGCGGAGAGAGTGTGGTAGCGTCAGGACGTTCACCGTTAGGAAGAGAAGCTAACTAAAGGGAAATGGTGCGGGGTACGCAATACTCTTGTTCTTATATACTACTACCTGTTGTGATTGTGTTTTGGTGAGTGTGGTTGTTGAGTTTGGGTGGATAGAATTCCTTGCTAGGTTTCTTCTGTTGTTCTCACAGGACATTAGGATGTCTCCCCACTTGTGCACGAGAGCTTTAGGTTTCTCTACTGATTATACTTGTTTGCTCACCCTACGTTTACTTTCAGGTTTCTAGGAGGACTACCAGGGTCGTGCGTGACCCTACCAGTCGGACACTTGGAGTTGTTGTTGTTGATGTACTCTTGTTTCTTTTGGTATTATACTTTGAGATTTCTTGTACTTGCACTTTGTTATAAAATTGTTTCAACATGCATGTGGGGTTAGTTTTGGTTTATTTTCTATACACTTGTTCTTTTCCCTTTTTGGTGGTTGACTTTTCCTATTTCCTGATCTTAAAATAATAAAAGGTTAATGCCTCCCATATTTACAAAAACTCATACCCTTGGTGCTAGTCACCAACCCAGGGCCAACTGGAGGCAGGACATGGGGGTCATTATCTCCCTTCCACCATTGCCAGCTCAGGAGGGGCATCTTTGGTGGGAGGGGGTCGTTACAGAGCCACTTGGATGTGAAAGATTCATTTTATAAGAATTAATTTATTGTAAAGGGAAATATAACATAAACATGTATCTTTTAGAAAAAAAATTTGTATATGGGGTTATATAACTGATATATTCGAATATAAATTGAAATAAAAAATCTGCAAATATTTTCTACATCATTATATTTTATTTATAACTTTTACACTTTAAATAAATAAATTTAATAATGAAACAGTGATGATGCAATGATTGCTTCATTAATAAATGATTCAAATAAAGGATATTATAAATATTCAAATAAATTTAATTTCATTATTTTAATAGAATCCACTAATTTTATGGATGATATTGACCTATTATATTTTAGTTAATTCTTTTAGTTCGAATGAATAATGTTGTTATGAATTTGAGAAAAAAATCAAGTATGGATAGTGTGCAAATTTGACATAATTCATAACATGAAATATAAAATAGTTTATTAAATGATATTAAATTAATAAAAATACATGATATATTAAAATTTTTATTATAAGTTTATTTTTTTTAATGAATCTTTATTTGGACATTTTCCATGTTTTGTTAATTATTTTTATCCTCAAAGTGTTAAATTCTTGATAAAACAGTTAGAGTATAAAAGGGATAAATTAAAAAGATAAGAATTAAATAATATCCAAAACATAGATAATTATTGTTGGGTCTTTTTATTTAGACTTATATTAATATTATATTCCAACAAACCGAATTTGGACTCATTTTTTATTGAAATGTAATTTAAAATAAATTAATATTTCAAACTTTCCAAAATATTTCCTCTTATTTATTATAAAAGGCCAGCACCTATACCCAATTACTCACACCTCTCAAGCCCCTTTATTCATCCAAATTATTCCCAAATTAACTCACACAATCCCTATCATCCTCTTATAATCCTTACCAAGGGATGATGACAATTTAGGTAATACTTTTGGCCAAATAAAAATAAGTTGCATTATTTTGAGGTAATATCTTCTATCAAGTTTCTTTCCATTATTTTCCTTCTCCACTCCCTATACTCTTCTTAATATTTGATTAAATAATAACAACATTATACTAAATATACTAGAATATTTTTATTATAATAATTTGAAGTACATTTACACACACCTTGATCTAATAGATATGAACATATTGTTTCTGTGGACAGTAAACTACTAACTCACGAAACGATGATTGTTCAATTTTCCCCTAAAACCCCTCATGGTGGCCATTATTTTGGAAATATATTTATATATGATATATATTATATTTATATTGTCTCTATGCTTCTATATTTTTTATTTAAAAATACCTTTATTATTTCTATAATGTGTAAATTCGATAATTTCATTTCAGAAGTGAGTAATACTGCCCACTCAAATTGATATGACTTGTTCATTCCATACATTGAATGTATAAAAGATAGAGTTAATGAACGTATGTATCATATATAAAAAATATGGAATATTTTAATTATAATACCTATGTATCCTTTTGTTTTCATTCCTTTAAAATGGAAAAGAAATGAAAGCAGTGTTCATGCGTATGTATTGATTACCGTCTCCATGAACATTGCATTTCATTTCTTATCTATGAATTTTATGTACTATTATAAATATATATATATACTAGATATATATGATATTTAAATCATGAATACTGATCTATAGATGATGTACTTTTTACCACAAAGACAATTTGTAATTATAACAAGTTCATTTTCGACTCAAGTATCGAATATCAACAAAAAACCCATATGAACATGAATAATTATATGATTATTATAACAAGGTAATAAGCAATATAAAAGTAATAAAAAACATGAAAAAGGTTCTGAATAAAGTAGAATTTAACTGCTTTTATTATTTAGGGAGGTAAATAATGAACAAGGCAAGTCAAACTCAAGGTAAGGGAACTTCTTAACCCAATTTTCATTCTTTGGGCTAATCTTCAACGTCTTGATTATATTTTGCTATGATTATGTGAAAAAATAAATTTGATATCCTGTGTTTTATTTATAAATTATTTAATTATGTTTATAGTGAATACACATAAATGGTCTATTTTATTAACAAAATGTACTTTGTAGGGGAATTTCTAAACTCAATTTCCTCTCATTGGGTTATACGCATACTTCGTTGATTATATTATTCCAAGATTATGTGGGGAATAATTGTTTATTTATTTATGTCTTAATTTCCAATTCCATTTGTGTGGATATACTTTTTCTACACATAATCACCCCATTGAATAATTCTAACATCATTTATATGAACATTGTAAGGCAATCATAACTCAATCTCTATTCATTGAGATAAATATCAATGTCATTGGTTTTGTTTTTCCAAGAATATGTCTGAATGACCTATGATTGTTTTACACTTAATATCCACTAATATTGGGTAGGGAATTCGGTTTTATGTCGATTCCATTTAGTGATATGTGTGGAATTCGACTGTATGGTTAGTCCATTTAAATATATTTATGTACCATGTAACCTTTATATGATATATGTTGATTTATATGGGATTTATGGTAATATTTTAGTCACAAAAGGGTATGAAATGAGATTATATTCAGTGAGGTATATTTACTATAATTTAGAGGTGAAATGTATTACATTATGATAAAGTATTCATGGTTTTCATGTTATCCCAAGACAAAGAGTTTTTTATCATTATGAATCCCTTACTAATATTTTTATGCTCATACCATGTTTTGAAATTTTTTTCATAGGACATAAAGAATAATACAATAAAGGACTGGATCAGGGAAATTTTTTTTTGTAAAATCATAGAACGGTGTCATCTTTCATTTGATTGAGTTTTTTTATGAAAAAAATTGATAGTGATTATAAGTGTATACTAGTAATATTCAAGTAGTTATCTATAAGTTATGACCTAATTATTTAAATCTCTTAATCTTAAAAGATTCTAGATGTGAATTAAATGTCAAATCATTGACTTAACTCATTATTATGTAATTATTATAGTTGGGGCCTTATATTTTCAATGTAGAAAGACTGGGCATATAGCTCATTACTGTAATGAAAAACATCTTAGTAGTGTTATGTAAAACTTTTCTAACCATAAATTATTGTTTTTTTGAAATTTTATATGATAGGTAATTATAAATATGAGTGTCTCAAGAAGGACATAATGATGGGAAGTATCAAGTCTGTAAGTACAAGGGTTTGGTTAAATAATTTACAACTAATTCATATGATGTTCTGACATTAAATTAATTGGAAGAAAGTATATTTATTGTCAATTTATATTATATAAATTTATTGTTTGGGTCTACTTCTACACATTAATTAATTTATTATAAATTTTCTGTTAAATGTAGAAATTCCACCTCAAGAAATTAATCCAGAGCTAATGGTAAAAACACAAGGGAATGGTATTACGGAAAAAATAAATAACAATAATGTTATAGTTGTTGTCTACGGAATTAATTTAATTGAAACAAAAATTCATACCCCTCATTGAGTTTGATGTTCTTATGGGTATGGATTGGCTCTAGATTTACCGTGCTAAGATGAATTTAATATCTAAAATGTTTTTTTTCAAAATTAGATATATTTTGTATATAAGAATGATTTCAATCATTTGATAACATATAAAGAAGCTGAGAAGATATAAAAATATGTAAAAAAAATTGTCTTGAACATATTATTTAAAATTAAGGGACTGTTTAGATCAATTAAGTTTTATTATGAAAAGAAATCTCAATTATTTTTCTTGATGGTTTTATTTATCTTATACCTGATCGGAATGCTGGTTTTACTATTGAATTATCACCTGATGTTAAGCCAATTTCAAAACCCCCTAACAAGCAGCTCAATTAGAACATCCAAAATTGATAAAATAATTACATGAATTTGTTGATGAATTTTTATTTCATATTACAACATTAACATGGGAGATCATAATTTTTTGATAAGAAAATGTTGTTTCTAGGAGTATTTTCAATGATTATATAGAATCCAATGACATCACTATTGAGAATGAGTCTCTTGTCCCTATTATCAATGATTTGTTTGATTAGTTCTCGGGATATCAATATTTTTTGATGGATTACCTAATGTATGGGTAGAATCAGCTAAAGATGAATGAGGATGAAATTCAAAAAATAGTGTCTTAGGATAGATATGTGAATTTTTTGATTGTGGTATTCCCTTTGGGTTAAAAAACCTAACTATATTTATGGATATTATGATTATATTCTTTAATGATTATTTGAATAAGTCTGGGGTTTTTTTATTGAAGATATCTGGATTTATTCAAAAAGTTATGAGGAACATAAAAAACATCTAAGGATTGGTCTTACATACATACAAAAAATCATGTCATGTGGAAATTTTAGAAAACAAGATTTTTTATTATAATAGATTTCATTCCTTTGACACATAATTAAAAATATTAGCATAATAGTTTATCCCACAAAAATTAATGTTATTGATGAAGGGGAAACACATATAAATGTTATTTATATTCGCAGTTTTTATGGATTAGTAGGATATTAAAGTTATTTTCTTAAAAACCATGCATGGTTATATATATCACATATTATATTAATGTAAAAGGGAGTTAGGTTCATGAAAAAAGGAATGTGATGAACCATTCCAGTAATTGAAAAAATATTAGTGACTTCTCATGTTTTGGATATACCATCTATAAATGGTGATTTTTTTTTACATTGATGATTTATTTAGAGGTACAGGTTGTTCTATAATATAGAATGACCAGTAATTTTCTTTTTCTTCACATCATGTAAAACCACTAATATAGAATTATATACTACACAATATCTATAACTATTGGAATAATTGTTTGATTTAAAAAAATTAGGGATATCATTAATATGGAAAAATTGTAAAATATATATTAATTATCAATATTTTATGTCCATATATTCAATTTTTAATTGTTAACATGATGCAGAGAATATTTCCATAATTAAGAAGGGATTTTGACTACACAATTCATTATCATATTGGAAAACCAAACAATGTAACTGGTTATTTTAGTAAACAAAATAATGTAGCATTAACCATGTTAAATCTAGATCATTGATCTTTGGTTAATGATTTAATGAATTTTATTCTACAACTCTTTCATGTATAAACATCCCTTGAGTTCTTTTGGTTTTAGCCCAATCTTCTAAAAACAATTATACAAGCTTAGAAGGAAGACTTTGAGATATTGGAAAAGTTTTATTTATTTAAGAAGGGTTTGTTTCATGGATTTAATAATGATAAATATTTTGTTTTGATATTTAGAAAGAGATTATTTGTTTGATGTGACTCATTGTTTAGGTGATAACTGTTAATTGAATCTCATATTTTCTTTTTTCTATTCATCCATCCAGCATTAAGATATAAAAATAATGTTTAGTATATTACTGGTGGGATATAATGAAAATATATTTTCTTAATTTTACCATTAAATGTTTGAAATTTAAACAGTTTAATGTATAAATAAAATTATGGAATGGTATGATTCATTATTCTCCAATACTATAGATGAAATTGTAAAATATATCCATGGATA
Organism: Viscum album; assembly: GCA_963277665.1. Taxonomy (NCBI): domain Eukaryota; kingdom Viridiplantae; phylum Streptophyta; class Magnoliopsida; order Santalales; family Viscaceae; genus Viscum; species Viscum album. The sequence continues at coordinate 1,348,358,011 of OY728147.1, read as the reverse complement.
TCATAGTGGTATTTCCAAGAGCTTCTTGAGGTAATAATGTCATTTGTGTTATTATTGGATGATTAACAATATCTTCACAATTCCTTCCCATTTAAGATATTCTTTTTTTAGATTAAATTTCCTAATTGTATCTGAAGGAGATAGCTTATTTATATGGTGTTCCTCTCTCTATTTTACCTAAATTTGATGCCATCTTTACTTTAAATTAATTTAAAAGGACTTAAAAATTATTAGGCCTTGAATTAAATTTTAGTATAACCTTTAACCCTCAATATGATGGATAGACATGGTGAACGATTCATAATTTGGAAGATATGAATCATTATTATTAAATTTATTACCATGGAATTTATAATAAACATATTTCTTTATTTTATTTTTCTAATAATAACAGTTTTCATTCAAGTGTACAGATAGAAACTTTTGAGGCATTATTGAGAAAACTATATCAGACTAAATATTTTTGGGTTGAATTTGGATAAAGGATATTGATGGGGAAATAGTTGGGAAAAGAAATGGTTGATAAGGATAATATGATTCAGTAATATATGAGGAAGGCTTATAGTTGGTATAAAATCTATGTACAAACCCATATGAGATATCATTCTTGTAAGGTAGATGGTCTAGTTTTTTTAATGTATATCCATGGAAAAGGGTTATGTGTTTTTTTAAAGGATAACATAAGTCCAAATTTTATTAGACCATATAAAATTGTTGATAAATTTGGATCAGTGCTTTACCTAGTATCTTTTCCTATGAGTTTATCATAGGTACAATTTTTTCAGTTTTCAATTTTAAGAAAATATATGATGGATTTACCTCCTTTTTTTGAGCCATGCAGTGGTTCAGTTAGAAGAGAACCTTTATTTTGAGGAAATACCGATTCAAAAACTTGACCATATGAATCAAGTATTGATTAATAAGGTAATTCATCAATTTAAGGTTTTATGTAAATCTTGTATTATTGAAAAGGTAAAGTGGGAATCTAAAAATGTTATGGGGGAAAATATGTCCTCACTCATTAAGTAAGTGAATGAAATTATGGGGATGAAATTTATAAAAATTGGAAGATTGTAACAACACATGTTTTATTATAATGTATAATTTTCATGTTCTACCAATAATTATTTTTTATATTTGATAAATTTATATTTTTTAAGTATATTATATTATATTTCACTCAAAGGAAAAAAAGTCCTATTTTGAACTAAATTGTATTTTCATGTATGAAATGGTTTTATTTAAAATATTTATTTATAAATTATAAAATTTTAATTAGAAAAATTGAGATTAGTTTTTAATTAATCATGTTGAACCTATCTTAGTATTATTTTTTTATAATTTTATGAAATGATTGATTTTACAAAAATTAGTGAAAATATTGTTTTTTATTGAAAACTATATTTTTTTATTACTTAAAAAGTGAAATTATATTGAGGACAAGTTTTAATATTAAATTTTCTCTTTTGTATTAAAAATAATCCTATTATTTATTTAAGTTAATTTCATACTTGAATTGGAATAAAAAAAATTATACTTAAGTAGTTCATTTATCTGAAAAACTATTTTTCATCATGGTTTTTCAATGTAGTTTTAAATTAAAATATTAATCTTTTATGTTTTGAATATTAAAAAATAAATTCAATATTTTCAATTAGTGGGTCTAAATTTTTAAAATATTTCCCTTTTATTTTTCTACATTATAAATAGTAACCTCAATAAATTCTGTTACCATAGTAAAAGTAAGTCATGTAATAAAAATTACAAATAAAATGATAAGGACTGTAAAATTACCATAACACTTGTCTTAGTTTTTTGAATGAGTTTTTTATCCATAATCATCCAATAGTTAAATAAACGGACTTTCCCTTTGGACATCATTTTAATCATTATAATATTTAGGTTAATATAAACCCAAAATTTTCACACTCTTTTAAGAACTATAGTATTGTTAACATAGGGATAAACATAGGATATTTCTCATTATAAAAATTTATTTTCAATATAAATAATTTTTTTATAATTTTAATTTATTTTTCATATTTCAGGAATAAATAATTTCTTTAAAAGATTTTACATCCCTAACCCATTAATTATTCAATTGTTAGAAAAAAATAATTGATTTTAAAAATGTTGATAATAATATTATTTTAATAGAAATTTATGTTATTTCTTTATATTAGAGATATATTATTTATAGGGTTTAATTAGTTTTATTTTAATTAATTTTTTTCTTGTAATTTTAAATTTCTAATTAAAAGAATTGTTACAAAATTGACATTAATGTTATTTTATACAAAATAATATTTTATTAAATGATTTAAAATTCTTAAAAATATTATCCTTGGCCTATTTACTATGATATATTTTGTAAAATCAACCATGGTCCATTGATGGGCTTTTTCATTTTATATTTTCTATAATAACTCCTTAATAGTAAATTTTTTTGATATCACTATAATTATCAAAAAGGGATAACCAATGGTTAATACAAAAATATAAGAGAAAATATGTAATCCAAAATTATAAAAATACTATTTTATTATAGTTTTTTACCCATCCTATTTTTTTATTAAAATAGTATAAATTTTTATCTGTTTGGACATTAAAATTAATTTATATTAATTTAATATTTTACAAAATTCCTAGACATCCTCTGTCCTATCATATAAAATAGACCTTCTTCCTCTCATTTAATCTCACATAAAAAGATTTTTCTCATCCAATAACATCCAAAATACCATCCACACATCAATCCTCACATCCTATAATTTCTTTTTGTGAATGATACCAACATTAGAGGTCTTAATCTGTAAAGAAATGGATATTTTTCAGAAGAAGTGGTATAGTTTTAAACAAGGCATTTTTATTTTATTTCTTTTATCACATCATTATAATGTTATATAACCATTATTATATAATAAAATAACTATATAAAATATATATAGAGTTTATGTTTTTAATTTAGTAACCTATATCCATCTCTGACCTCCATCATGTGGGAGATGAATCCATCGTTCATGTGTGTGGAGGACGATCGACTCGCGAACCGATGTAATTTATTTTCCATCACCACCAATCATTTATAGTTATAATGATGGATTTAATGTATATATATTATATTAATTATCTATTTATAATTGTGATAAAATAATATATCATTTAATTTCTTACCTTTTCATTCATTAAAACATGAAAATGTTGTCAGTGTCTATGTGTGGACTACCACCTCTATGAGGAGATATGATTCATTCTTCATCACCACATCACATGGATAACATATACATAAGTATATTTAAAGATATAATATGATTTCATAATATAATATGATTCCATGATATAATTATATTTATGTAAAGTTAAAATAATACTTATCTTATATCAAAAATGACTATTGAGAAATGGAAATGTTATTCAGTCGTATATAGAGCCTGTCATCTTCATGATTGTAACAAAAACAATTTTCCATAACTATATTTCATGATTAGTTTTAGAAGTAAAAATAATTTATAAAAATTGATAATTGTATAATGATTTTTATTTATTATATGATAGAATAATGACCTATTTGACCATACTAAACTTACAGAATCCATTTTCCACTCATTAATTTAATATCATCAAAATCTAATATGTGAATTTAATTAATTAAAAAATTAAATATGGAATGATAATAGATAAAATAAAAGGAATAATAAACATGAAAAATTTTCTTAACCATGAAAATAATTAAGCTACGTTTATTTTTTTGGATGATAAATAATGAATGTTATTAGTTTAAATCATGTTAAGGGACTTTGTTTTAAAAAACCATTTTTTAAATTTTCCTTTAAAACTCTTGTTTTCCATGTCTATAATTTAAAAATTATTTATGTATGTAGTTATATTGAAAAAGATTAATTATGAAAAAAAAATTATGTATCTTTCAAGGGTTTCTCAAAATTAATCTCTTTATAGAACTTTATTAATTTTATACAAAACCCATTAGGAATTTTCTATTTTAACTTATACGGTGATGATGAATTTTCCCGCCACTCTAACCATTATTTGATATTTGAATTCCTTTATCAAAATACATGTTTTCTACAAATAAAAACCCTCATTCCATGTATTATTGGGATTTTATTTCAGAAAATTGTGTTTTAAAAGAAACGGATACATAAATATCTGAAAATGATTACTTATGGCGGCAAAGAATGTTTTTATTATGGAATAATTTATGTGTTATGATTTTTTTTGTTATTGGGAAGGGATTATGATGATGTTTTGTTCCATTATTAACCAATAATTGGTAGATCCATGATATCCCTATAATGAATAGTGTATTATTTATATTTAGAATTTTCTATAAGGGTTATTCCAAGTATAACTATGATAGTTATTTCAAATGAGATTGTGGTAGTTACTCCAAGTGTAATCATGATGGTTAATCCATCTATAAGTATGAGGATTATTCTATATGTAATTATGATATAAAAATGATGCCTTGAGATACCTACATGTTTTATATATTCATGCTAAGTTTTTTTATGATAATCGTATGATTTATCAACATTAGATAATGATCTTATGCTTAGAGGAAATTATATGAAACTTTTTAAGTATGAATAGTATAACTTTGTGAAAAAGTTATAATGAGTTTTTTTGGAATTCAAAGAAATAATTATGAGATTTATTTTCCTTTTAAGATTTCTTATGAATTAGTTTATTAAAATATTTTCTTATAGAATTTGATTTCAAAAATAATAAAATGGTCATTTTGAGATGAAATTTTATTCTTAAAAGGCTAGTTTTTATAAGTATTTTTGGGTTTATTGTTAATTTATTTTTTTATATTTTCCTTAGATATAATTTTATATATATCCCACATATTTAAATTATTTTCTGGGTTTAATGATTTTTAGGTCACATATGTGGTCATGATTATATTTGTGAAGACATTTCATGAAAAAAATTATTATATCTAAAAATATATTTTTCTGAGAAAAATGATACTGAGTAGAAGTGTTCACCTTTTAATAAAGGGGTTTTTGATGTAACAATTATAACATAATTCTATAAAACTATAACCCTAAAATATATTTTCAAATTAAAGATAGTATAAAACTAATATAAATATATAATAACATTTATTGTTTATGTTTAGGTCCTTATAACTCATGTATGATTAACTCAGGGTTCTATAATCTAATCAATTCTAATGACTGTGGAAAAAACAAACCTTCATAAAATAAATATAAAATCCCTCAATATATTAAATTAATGACCCAAACATCTATTAGGTAACTACACTCATAAAATACTAACTGAAAATCCCTCATGACCCTTCCCACTACAATCTATAAAAATCACACTGTAATAAGAATCTTACCTCAAGATTTTTTGAAATCAAACTCTCATAGATTATACCGCATGATACAACGCACTCTTATTTTCAAAATAATAAACCTCAAAACACTATCTATCAGCCTAAAACATCTAACATTTTCTAGGTAGCTAAATACACCAAAACACATATGGTCAGGGTGTGATCCTTTCTATAAGATGAAAATCTATTTAAAAATAAACCTCTGCTAAATCACTCACCTATAAACTTTCTCATTATACTCCCAACACTCGAAAAACACAGGTTAATTGTCATGGAATACTTGGACCATTACATTGGTTACCTCTCAAATAATACACATGTTCATGAATTAAAACCAACCCAAATATTGAAAAATAGAATTATATTCACTAAGAGTGGATACCATTTGAATAATAAAAATGAACCACCAAGACACTCATTGAAAGGGATAATCTACCAAACTATCTCCACTACAATAGTAATAATACAAAAAAACCATTTTCCTAAGAGGTACCTCTCAAAAAATAACATAATTATCAAAGGAAATCAAACAGAATACAAATAAACCTATCACAAAACCAACTCCTCTCTATATTCTCCTTTTACATTTAACATGTTTCAAAATAGTAATATTTTTAGAACAACCCCTATATCACTTTAAACCTATTAAAAATAGAGCTAAAATAATTTTTAATACAACAAATTTAATTTATTTTTTCTTATTTCTATCAACAGATTCCTTAAAGAGGGATAATAATCCACTACCAAAATTTTAGTTGAAGGAGTTGGATCACTCTAAGAATTTCTTCACATTTTAATCTATGTTTAACTCTACACTGAAGACTAATAAAAACATTTTCCCCCATTTTAGTTATACTAACTAATCAACCAATCATTACAATGGAAATAGATCATCTCTTGTGAAATATAACACCTCAAGCTACTAACATCTAGGTCTCTAAGGTTTATGATAACTATAGAAGTTCACCTCATTATCAACTTTTACAAACCTCAATACCAGAAACATAGAGAATTAAACCTACATAATCTTAATAACTAATAATCCCTTTATTAAAATCCATCTCTTTGGATGATCCTTTTATCTATTATAGCTAGCCTATAATTTACCTCAATCAAACACTTTAATAGAAAATAAACAATAGATATCATAATTTACATCCTAAATATAGTCTTAAAATTTTATGCTCTCTCTTCCTCACTAACTGTAAAATGTTTAAATTAAAAAATCAAATCCATAAAAATTTTACAAAATCAACATTCATTATCTCACACTAAAAGATCTCAAAAATATCCACTAAAAATTTATCCATCATTATTCAAGAAATTAAATTGAAAGACCTAGTAAACCGAATGGATACATTGAGAGCTAAGTGTTAATCATTGAAACTCTTTTTTTATAAATTTTTTATGAAATAATACTATATATTTGGTTAAGAAATGAACTAATTTAGTAAAAAATAACTAATCCTCAAATAAATGATATAAATAGAAGAATACAAATGAAAAAACAAATTTAAACTATTTTGACCAATAATTTGTAAACCTCCTCCTTGATGTATCTAGTTTTCATCCCATTTTATTGAATTTATAATAATATTTTGTTATCAATAAAAGTTTTTTGGTAGGTTTTTATCATGATATCATGCTTATCTACACAAAAAATACCTCTAAAAAATTCTATAATCTCCTGATATTGATAATGAAATACCAGAACCACCATGTATAAGACGTATTATTTTAGATTTAGGATACATTATAAATAGATTGAGATCCTATCGTAAGATATATAATGATAATATCAACAATATATACTTCACATTGTTCATGAATAGCTACATAGGAATCTATCTAGTGAATAAACCCTAAAGAACATGGTCTTCCTCATCATATTGCAAAAAGAACCCTTTGAGGGACTACTTCTCATTATTCTCCCAAACTCATATTCTCAAGAAGAACCATGTTTTAAAATGAAAATAACATTGGATATAAGAAAACATTATTCTTATTATCATCTCTGGAATCTTAGGTATATTGATTTTTATAATCTCTAGAAACCACTACTTCAACCGCTCCTCCTTATCCTTCTACTCATTCTCACAAACTCAAAACAATATTTTTTCCCATCTACTCGTTATCCAACTCAAATTTATTTTTTATTATATGGATATAAAACATTAATTTTATTATATATTTTCTTTTTATTTTAAATTAAACAACTTTTTTTATTCATTCTTTTTATCATATACAAAAAAATTTATACTCCAAGTTACATCAATACCATAGAAACAAATACAAATGATTACATGGTCATTTTTCTATATCAATTATCTCAAGTGATATTACCATAAATTGAAACATGTGGTTCAGTTATCCATTACCATTTTTCGCAAGGATTTTCTTTAAAATCCATTGACAATGTTGACATCTAAAACTAGTATATTTTAGCTTCTCAATAGACCTAAAATAGAATCAATTCAAACGATCATTGATAAACATCAAAAAAAAATTTAAATTTAAACATTAAAAATCTCAAAGAATACCTAAAATCATGGAATGATTATTATTTCAGGGATTAATAGATCATTCAATCTCAACTTCATGATAACTCGCACTTTCACAAATACCAGCTAGCATTATAACTTTATTTAAATGTGATTTTGTTTTGATGTCTGGTGACACTTACATTTCATAAATAGATAATAAATCTTTTTAGATGGATAGTAAACACATAAAATTAAAAACCATTCCAAAATGAGAAAGGATTACTATCTTTGGAAAAATGGATACATTAAAAACATTTTCATAAAAGATATATATCATCTCCTAATTAGTTCTTTATAACCATAACCTTACTTAGACACATCATACATAAACCATTTCATTATTTCTTAGGTCAAAGAAAATATAATAAAGGGTGACCTACAAGGCCTTGTATGGTTAAATTTAGGATATAAAAATCAATGATTATATAAGATCATAAGATAAGAATAGGGATATGATATCATGATCATCGATTACAATCTTTATATCAAATATTTCATATATTATAAAGATGTATAATGGAATAATAATAGAAAATATTCTTATTAGTGAATAATAATTAAAAATAAGTTATGATACATGAGATCATAATAGAGACATGTAAATGTATAATAAACATAAGCTTATTACTTTGTGAACTTTTATAAATAGAAACGGATCCACTCCTTATGTAAAGGATATGAAATTAGACATCACATAATTATATGATCGTGAAACCTGGTCCAGGTAAAATCATATGAACATCAAAACTATGTCGATTTCTAATAAAGTGTACATGAAAACAAGTTCCATGTATAAAATTGTGAACATGAAATCATGTTCATGCCTGACATATTTATCCCTTGAGTTACACATCTTTGTCCAATGCATTGGATGGATATATAATTCTATAACAAAACACAAAATAATCATAATACTTTCATATATGTTCCCAAATATCAAAAATTATTCATCATATATTATAACTTATCAAAAATAAAGTCGTTTCATAAACATTTCAAAAATTCATCATATCATTACACATAGGAACAAAATGGGATTCAAAACCATTTCATCGTTATAATCATAATACAAACATAAAAATAATTTTTATGTTATCCTTGTATTATATGTCTATTAAATCGTAAGTAACATCAATGAATTTTATCATAAGAGAAAATGCCTTTAAAATATTAGTTTGAATATTTCCTGAGGAAAAATTCTTTTCATTTCGAAATTACTTATTAAAAATAAATTCAAAATTTATAATAAAAAAATTTATTTTAAAATAAACAAGGAAAATTTTAATGGAATATTTGATGAATTTAGTGTTCATGGAAGTGGTAAATTATATTCATACCAAGTATTTAAAAACAAATATTACATTAAAATTTTCAGTAAAAGTCTAGAAATACCACATTAAAAACAAAAAAAATATTAAATTTAACCATTCTAAAAAAAATTGAAACATAAATAATAATATATTTAAAAACATAATATAATATTAATAATATTCTTGAAAAACATTTTAAACAACATGGACACTGATGAAAATTAATTTTCGACCGAAGATAGAAATAAAATAAGTTTTGCTTAAAAATATTCATTCAGCGTATTAAGTTCTCAAACGAATGAAAAATAGAGGAATACATGTAATATCTAGAAATAACAAAAGTGTAATAATATTCCTAAGTCTATTGAGAGGTAGATTATAAAATTCAATTACTGGAAAATTAATCATTAATGATGATATTTTAACAAAAATTCCTTACCTCATTGGTAACATATGAATCGTAAGCCCCATGAAAGTGTAACTTCAACTAGGACATTTAAAATGATAATAATAAGGATAATCCTTAAATAACGTCTGAAAAGGGTAGTAGGTACACCTAATAAACATAAATAGGTAAATAAAATTAAATGTGTCTCTATAGAACAATATTGAGATGAAGAACCCTTACCAATTTTGAATGTATAAACCAATAATTTTTATTAAAATCTCCATAAAATACATTCATATTCATTATATGAAATACATAAATTAAATATTATTTAATATGGTATGTGTCTCATAGGAATAAAAGTGAGATTAAAATGCATTACCTCAAGTTTGGCTTGATTAATAAGAGATTTAACCTCATATATATTGAATTTAAATTTATTATAATTAAATATTTGAATAATTTATATACAAATAACATCATGTATGTTTCAATTATAAAATTTTATCAACCATTTGTTAATAATTCCTTACTAAAATAATCATTTTTAGGTGTTAAATGATTTGTTTTTCATCATAGTTTGAGTTTGGAAGTTTGTGTAATTGTATATTAATCATGGTTCCATCATATCCATAATATTAATCATATTATAATATGTACTTATAATATATATATTAATTATATTTCCTGAAACATATTGATATAAAAATAAATTACAATGTTTATGGAGATGGTAGGGCATACATATGATTGAATATTATTTTCACTTTTCAGTGGAGGAAATTAAATAAAGGTAAATAATAATTAAAATTTACATAATAATAAGTATAAGATATAAATATGTTATATATTCAATAAGTATAACCTTATTAACATCAATTTAAGAAAACAAAAATGAATCATGTTGCTTCGTTATAACTACCCATAATTTACATACATTGATATTACTTCAATGTTGAAGAATATTTGTTACAAAATTTAACAAATCAATGACCTGATCATAAACATACAATTTATCTATAAATTTGGAAACATAAACAACTACTTCATAAGACATCTTCATTTCATCCCACTAATTTCATCATAACTAGAATCCTTGTTTACATATCTTACTTAATACCCATCATCAATACTTGGGGGAAATATAATAAAGGGTGAGCTTAGATGCTCAGTAAGGGTATATAATAGAAGTATCAATCATATCATATTCATAAGACCCAATAACATAACACTTGAAAATCTTATCCTCTATATGAAAGATCATGATATCATTCCATGGGATAATTCATGAATATTCATAAAAATCAATGAACTTAATCCCAAATTTCATAGCATAAGACATGATTTTTTGTGGCATACACATAATAATAAAAAATCATTTCATATTAATCAAGGCTCATTTTTAAGACCATCATAGTGGAGAAATCCCGTTACTGAACCAAGTTCACTCCTCGTTCCAGCCCTGTATTACTGAACCGTGATCATTTCCCATTCCACCCATGTCTATATCAAGTAATATAAATATTTAACCAATTCATTGTAGAGATATATAGTTCCCACCCATATTATAATGAAATCATTCTTATAATTTCAACAAAAACATAAATCATTCATCGTAGAATAACCCAAAGAATAAAATGGGTTTCTTAAACATCATTCCATCATATTTCTTATAAAAAAATTAGATTTCATATATATAATTCTACCATAAACACAATCAAACCATCATAATAATATGGATATAAACATAACCCAATTTAAATAATGTCATATTAGATGGAAAACAATTTTGATAAAACACTTGATATTAATTCTTGATGAAAATATCCTAAATTCTTCATAAATGCTCACTTTTCACAAAATGACACAATGTTTTAAAAGAAAAAAATTTATTTGGAAATAATCTTGAAATCTAGTAGAGGAAGAATCGTGTAAATAAAGATTTATGAATATGTAAAAATCCTTTTATAATGTATAAGTTCAAAAAATATTATCCCCGTACTTTTTCTGGAAAAGTAAAAAAGTACCTCTTATCGAATAATGAAAAATGATTCATCTCATACCATTTTGTAAAAATTAACAAATAGTTAAAATTTACTTCAAAAATATATATATAAATGGAACTATTAATACACCTTTAGGGAACATGTATTTGGTTGATAAATATACCCCAGTAAATACTTACATATAAACAATCTCAGATAGTAATGAAACTGCAAAATTATCCCTTACCTTGTGTATTTTATCCTTTGTATGTATCAAAAACTCAATTATAAGGATTTAAATAATTTCATTGAATTATTCTAAAATCAAAGTCATTTTTATTATATCATATATGATCATATTATCATCTTTTTGGAAGTAATATTGTATTACTCCTTATTCGGGTATGAACTACTTCATTTTCTCATGCATGTTTTGATGAATAATCTCTAGGTATCCTTCTTAGCTCATAATTATAACATTAAAAAATTATATTGACATAATATATATCATATTTATTTATTATTTACATTTATATAATCATTATTTAATGGATATCATGTATAATGAATCACATCTCATCGTGAAGATGGTAGGTTGTATGTATGCACGACCGATGATATCATTACTTTAATTATTAAATGATCTCAATGTGTATGGTATATTGTTAAATAAAAACTTAACTTGATATAATTATCCAATATAATTATTATTTCAATCATTATACTCCACCAATTCTAGTGGTGGTGAAAAATAGATTAAACCATGAGGTGGAGACGGTTAGTCATACGTACGCACGTATGGTGATTTCATTTTTTTCATAGGATGCATAGAAGGTGGAATATGGTTGTTTCATAATTATAATAACATATTAGTATATAATTGATATTGGAGTTAATACTTTATAATGAATCAAATCATGAAGAGGAAGTAGAAGAAGAAATATTTTTAAAATAATTGGTAGAGGAGATTACCTCTTCTTCGATTTGCTTCCTCTAAATCTTCACTTGGAGCACTATATTTGGTCATTGAGGACGAAAATAACCTATAGAATGTAACTAGGGAATTTTATAAAGAAAAATGGTACTGTATGGAGATTATTTAAGGATCAAAGTGAACTGAATATGTGAGGGAAGATGTTCCCATTTAAAATTGATGTGAGGGTCACTTTTGGGATCTCCAAAAGTATTAATTTATAATAAAATAGAACCCCATATAAAAACCTCTAAAATGTCCCAATTTTAAATATTATATGATACATCATTGTAATCTCATCAACCAATAGATTTTACAAAAGTTTTTTTATCAATTTAAAACTTATCATTTTAATTAACACTTAGTTAATCTGTTTAATTTTTACCTAAGGTAACATATAATTCAATATTAAAAGGGTGCATCGTTTACTTATATTATGTAAGTTAGACAATAATTAATTAATTAAGAAAAATTTATACCATATGATAATTATTATCTATTTTTTAAAAATTTAATGATTTTTAAATAATTTGATAAAACATTATTTTGAAAAACAATCAATACGTTCAATTTTGAAAATATTAAATTCATTTATTTTTTAAAATATTATTATTACATAATAGCATAAAAAATATTTTATTATATTAATAAGAGGTCAAGCCAAAAAAAAATCATTGTAAATATTAATTATCCCATATTATATTTATTTTTAATATTTTTAATAACATCCAGTTCATATCTCCATTAATAAAATAATTACTACATATATTTCGTGTAATTATTTAATAAACTTATTTCATGAATAAAAATTAAAAATAAAATACTATTTTGAATTTAATTCTACTATATTACATAATAATACAATTAGATTAATTTATCTTCTGAAAAATCCGACATTAAAAATGTTATACTTATTAAATTATGAATGTGAGAACATTAACATCACTTTAAATAAAATAATATTAGTGTTACAATCTATTATATAAGGCTCTAAATAGTCACTAACTGTAAAAAACCTCAAAGAGTTGAACGTATTGTCCTTCCATATAAATCATTTTAGGGTTCTATTTGTATTGATGCTCAGAATGTACTATTATATGAAAACACATTGAGTGCCATATGTTTCTTCTATGAACCACCATAATATAAAACCCATGCACATAACATATCCTTTCAAACCTGAATACTATGTTTATATTGACTATTAGTCAGTGGATGAGAGGTTGTGCTTTAAATGACTCTTGTTACCAGGTTTTCTTAGGACCCCAGAAAAAATATGATGTGAAATGAGGATATATATCTAAAATGATACTCCTCAGAACACCATGCAACTAAACCTACTCACACACGTAATGATTTCTCAGATCATCAATAGTGAAGGTTTCTCTATTAGGTAATATGTGGGATACCTTAGTCAGTCGATCCATAAAAACCCTTACAACATTTTTCTTATGGGTCATCCTGGGTAATCATGTCACAAATTATATCGTGACATCATACCATTTCCTCTTTGGGGTAGGTAAAGGCTATAAAATCCTAGATAGTCGTTGATGCTCAAATTTCACCTATTGACAAGTGAATCATCTTTCCATGAATCTTACCACCTCCTTATTTATTCTTTACCACTAGTAATATCACAGAAGAACATGATACATCATTCTTAAACAAGGAAATTTTAAACTAGAATCATGAAACTCCATCATCACTTCTTTGTGTAAGCCCATAAGAACCCATACTCATCCATAGAAAAGAAGATAATTTCCACTACTGGGACATCATCTGGATGGCTACTTCCCACAATATAATTTGTCTCTCAATACTAATCCCTTCGATCAGAAAATTGATTGGTCTTAATTCATTCTAAATGAACAGGTATAACTGATTTCAAAGATAGAGAAACTTTTGCTTGAGATTTATGAACATCCAGATGTGTGTTTTAAAAAAGGACTATTATCCCTCACATGTCACCAAACCCTCGTAATTCCTCTTTCTATTTCTTCTAACTCAATGAATGAACTAGAAAATTTCCCTTTCCTAGTGTATAAACCAATTCAATGTTGAAAGACTACATATAATAGACACTCCTATTATTCTTAATGTTAAAGTCGCACTGAGAAAAGATATTATTGAGTCTCTTGTTATCCATGTATACCACGAAAATCTCACCCATGAGATAGTTCCCCCAATATTATAGGACATGTACCATTGCTGCTGACTCTAGATTGTGAGTATGGTAATTCCTCTCATGTCTTCTCTGCTTCATGAATCTATAAGAAAACACATGATCCACCTACATTATAACTTATCTGATCCCAACTTTGGATGCATCATAGTACATGTAATATGATTTACCCGGCATTGGTAAAGTGAAGATAGGTGATGATTTCAGCCTTCCCTTCATCTCTTGAAAAGATATTTCACAAGAATCTAAACAAAAAAAATTACCCCTTTCTTTTTCTACCTAGACATTTGTGCTACCAAATAGAAGAAATCATGGATAAAACATCAGAAATAACATGTTAAACATAGAAATATCTACATTTTGAAGATGTTCATAGGTTTTTATGAAGATATCATAGCCGAGATTTTCTCTGGGCCCTAATAGCACTCATACATCTGATATAACATTTCCCAAGAAGTTCAGTTTATTTATCCATAAAATGCATTTAGTTATTCTGGCCTAAATTCAATGTTCTCTAAATGTACTCAGGACTATGTAGATATGTTTGACATGATTATCTTCTATAAAAGAGTACACTTATATTTATTTGATGAAAGAAACCACAAACTAATTTATAAATGGATGAAATATCCTATTCATTAAGTTCATGAATACCGCAATCACATTAATCCACCCAAATGTCAATAATAAGGATTCATACAAACTAAATATGCTCCTAAAAATAGTCTATGTTATGTCTGATAGTCTCACCCTTAACTGAAGATATTTTGATCTCAAAAAAACATGGAAAATTTCATGGAACCTCTCAACTAGTCAAAAATATTGTTATTGTGTGGAAGATAATACTAGTTATTGACCATCATCTGGTTTAACCTTAGATAATTCACACATAAGCACAAAGATACATCATCCTTTTTAGTGAAGAGAAATAGAGAATCCCAAGGAGTTGTTCAGGACATATTAATAATTTGGAATCTAGATCTTCCAACTAAACATTGAACTCTTGAAGCTCTTCTGGTTCCATTTGGAAAGACCAGATAAAACGAGAACTACTCCAGGAACCAACTTGATTGTGGACTTTATCACTCACTTTTGTGGTAATCCATAGAACTCATTATGGAAAACATCCCAAAAATTGTATACCACTAGAAGAAAGTAATCCTACTACATTCTGCTATTATATAGAGAAAGGCTAGTGATCTATGCCATGAGATAATCCTATCTGCACTGAATTGGACCTGAATGACCTGCCAAGAGATCCCACTCACCCTAGTGATAATAGCTTCATCCTTATGAAGATAAGATGGTAACTCTCCTCATATAACGTTCGATATAATCCAATAATGGAACTAACTAATCCATACCAAGAATCAAGTCATTTCTAGCATGAATGGTTCCCAAAAGATGCATTAGCCACCAATATTTATAGAACGTGTCTTGAAACATTTGATATTTTCATACTACACTCCCAGCGGTGTTTCAATGGTTAAAACACCATCTTAAATTTCCATATTCAAGAACTAACTGTTTTCAAAAGAGATGCTAGAAAATAATCTGATTCTCCAGTATCAAATAAACACACACTAAGGTAGATGATACAAGAATCGTACCTCTTACAGTAGATGGTCATGCATCCATAATAGCTAGAGTATTATTCATAATGTGAAAATATTTTTTCCATCATCCCTAGGCTTCAATATAACCACCCTGATCTAAATTCCTTAAATGGTAATGTTTTTAATTTACTGGGGTACCACATCCCTTGCCTTGTCCTAAACAACATATATAACTCTAGCTGTCAACCTGCTAATGGGTAGGTAAGCCCCTTCTATCTTATGGTGCCTTTCATAACCCTTTACCATTGTTCATCAGTTTAATGTGTGTACAGAACCTTTGAAGATGACCCAATCTTCCATAGATATGACACTCGACTTTATGATAAAGATATTGTGGGTGATTTTTTCCAAACTTTCCAAACATATATCAATAGAAAGGAACAGGGTCTTAAGAATGTATTCCACTACCATGACTCCTCTTACCACTATTTCATTGCTGAAAATTGTCATAATAGTGATTCCTACCATTTGAAGAAGAATGTCTAGATCACCTTGGGGAAACAGCATGACCGTGGCTTGAGGCCTCACTCTAATTCCATTATCTGATGAGTGCACGATTCATCAAATATTAAAATATTTGTAAATGGAAAACTTTTACCTGCAACCTGATCTCAAAATGATGACCATCCTAGAAACATATCACCCTAGAGATCTCATCAGCTGCCAAATAAGTAACGCCCCAGCCCCAATGACCTAGTGTTGGTGCATTGTCACATAATATTGGCATGATCACCAAAGATCAAGTCTCGAAAGACCGATTAGTTTAGTAGTCTTGGAAACACTATATATATTCATAAGTCATACATTACATCATAAAGTAAAAACTACTACAACAACATCTTGTCATTATATCCCCTCATATTATCCCTTCAAGTCATTTATAAAATATTTCTTCAAATCCTGGGAGAAATAAAATATTTAATGGGGTGAGAACTGATGCTCAGTATGGATAACAATATAGTGGAAACATTCATAAATAAGCATAAACATTTAAGGTAATGTATAACTAAAACAAAAGCCTTTTAAACTTGAACTTCAGCATAACATGGCAAAGATAAAAGGAAATAATACCATTTACTTATTCAAATGGATATTATACAAGTCAAATAATAACATAAAATATCAATAACCACTTTTATAATGATGGAATGAATAATGTCGGACTATCAAAACCACATAGTCAAGGACTTTTGCAAGGACTACAAATAAGATTTTGTCAAGGCCTTATGCCAAGACACAAGTTTGTCTCATGAGACCTGCCGGTGCATCAAGGAGCTATAGAGGGCTCCACCCATCACTTACTAAGTCTAATTCATTCCTCATATGAACACGTTTAAACATAACATAAACATTAGTATTAAAACTAGCATAAGAAATGTCAATAATTTCTCCATAATCCATGAATGGTATAAAAATAACACATCCACAGTGAAACATATCACCAAACCTTCAATAAAATATGGAAGTTTTGTATCATAATAAATCATATTCAATTAAGCTTAAAATCCAACAAAGGATGTCGATATAGAAGAAAATGATTTGTAAAACCCTTTCTTAGAAATATCCCTTTTTCATGAAATCATTTAAAAGTCACAAAATTTTTAAAGGAATATATTTAAGGAAATTTTTTAATCAAAGTTTCCCATACCACATTGAAACTTTTGAAAATAATTATCATTTCAAAACATTAATGTCCATATAAATAAATCCTTAAAATCATTTTGAAAAAATGGACATTAATTAAAAATATTTATAAAGATAAATCTTTAAAACATTTAAAATTATGATCTAGATATATAGTATCTTTCCCAAATCCTTAAAATATTTCTTTTGAAATCATATTTATGAAAAATGGACATGGATGATAAAAAAGTCCCAGTAAATACTTACACATAAACAATCTCGGATAATAATGAGATTGAGGAATTAACCCTTACCAATTTGGTACCTTATGAAACAAACACCCCATGAAAGAGGTATCATACAATGAATATGTAAATACACATAACATAAAATTTATTACACAAATAATACAATTATGGGAAGTACATACACCACACAAAAGGTAACAGTGTCAATATGGAATGAATCTCACAAGAATAAGGAGTGAGATGAATACCACTTACCTTGTACTTTTCCTTGGTAGAGGATAGGTTAACCTTCTATATAATACTTAAATAATTGTTACTAAATTATAGAAGAATATGATATCATATATTATCTTTTAATATTGCTTTGTTAATAATATTTTAGTATTATCGTCATTTCGGGTGTTAACTTACTCGTTTTCTTTTATATGTTTTGTTACATAAGTCATGTTTTTTATGGATAGGTTATATCTTATTCACATAAAGAATGATATAAAGTCCTTAAACATTATTTTTAATCATAAAATTAGAATTATACTTAAATGGATACGATGGGGAATGAATCTCATCACGTTCATGGAGACGGTAGTCTGTACGTACGCACGTGCGACAATATCATTCTTTTGATATTAAAATAATATATAATTGGTTGGTATACAATATATACAGAATAATTATTATGTTATATTTATTATTTACATCAATTACACATCATTATCATACCCATCCAAATAATAATTTTTTGAATAACAATTACACCACGACGTGGAGACGGTAAGTCGTACATACGCACGTATGGTGACATTTCATTCAAAGGATGGATAGAATACTGAATACGGTTGTACCATATTTAAAACATCCCAGTATATAGAAGACACTAGATTTATTATTTTAGAATGGAAATAACAAATAAATAATAAGTTGAAGAAGAATGAACTTGAAAGAGGGTGGCGAAAACATTACCTCTTCTTCGGGTTCTTCCTTTAGATTTGATCAAAAGGGCTCCTTAGGTTGGCTATATGATCAAAATAAGGCCTCAAGGATGAATTTAGGGATGTTGAGATAATATTTGGGCCGAGTTTAGTCGAGCCAAAAGGATTTGAACATATGAATTTGAGAGAAGGGGGAGTTCCCTTTTATAAGAGGGGTGAGGGGCACCTTAGGAAAAACTTAAAATATTATTTTATAATAAATTCTTATTCTGTTTATAATGGCTCAAAAGTGGATTATTTAAATTTTAAGGTGGAAATAGGTCTAAAAATACTCAACCAATATGTTTTAGATGGGTTTGGTCACTATATTAATCTTATCTTTTAGTTTTAAATCATAGTTAATTAGTTTGACATTTACCACGTCTCTTTGTATTTTTATATTATATGGTTAATAAAATTACTATAAACATCCAAGCGACCCCCAAGTGGTACCTTAATAATACACCTATCATTATATAATTACTTTTGCCATACCTTAGATTTTTTGGACTAGAATATCAATTAATAATATAATATTTGTTTTAAAAGCTCTGTTATGTCAATTTTGAAAATATTTAATAATTGATTTTTTTAAAGTCATAAAAACTTTATTAATTCGAACCAAATTAATTTAATAAATCATAACATGTCATATTAACCAACAAAATTCGTGGATGTCATCAAAACATTTAAATTATATTAATTTTGACATTTATAATACTAATTATTTGATTCTTTCATTAATAAGGAAAATACTGCATCATTATTGTGTCATAAATAAAAATAATTATTCAATGTCTAAAAATTATAAATAAAATATCATTATGTGGGAAATCTTTATATATTTCTAATGAATATTTATAGTCGAAAATATAACATATATAACCTTATGTAAAAAATGTATTTCTAAAAGATATATGCTTTTGTGATTTTTGTATTTACTTTAACTTAGTTAATATAAAGTGTCATTATCACTTACAAGAGGATACATGGGGTCCCAAAATCGACCCAAAGATTTACATGGTCGGATATGAATCAACCAATAGGATTAGGACATGTTTTAGGGTAATTTAGTATTATTATCATATTATTTTTTTACCCTTATTTACCGGATTTACCCTTTAACTATGGTAAATAAAATATTTACCGACGTAATTATTCAAAATGTCTATAAATAAAATTTACCTATTTACACAATTTTGACCTCCTGATTATAAATATGGAATCCATTTTTCTAAATTCAAAATATATAAGTGGTATAAATTAATTTAAAATTAATTTTCGTTGTTCAAATAGAAAGCGTGTTTTTAAGAGATAATAACTATCAAAAGATTGGAACTTGCTTATGTCTAGTTTAAATGTGAAATTATGTCTAATGACCCACATTGGATTAAATGGTAAAAATATAATCTAATTATACTTTAAAATCATTTAAATTAAAAATTTATCATTGATAATTATTTCGATTAAAAAAGTTGTTTTTAATTAAAATTTAGTAATTTTCACCATTCATAAAAATATGAAAGTTATCCGAAAGGTACCAAAAATTCATGCTAAGCTAATTTAGATATTACGAATCCAAAAATGAAGTCCATTTTGAAATATAAAATGTATAAAATATCAAAAAGTGGGTATTAATATTCATAATGGCTAGTTTTATTATTTTGGTGTGTGTTAGAACTCGAAGTTGCGTACAACACACGCTACTGTATTATTCAAATATAAGGGTATCGTGGAAGATTGGGGTGTTACGTTCTCCCCTCCTTAAAATAATTTTGTCCTCAAAATTTCTAGAATAATACTGCATGAAAAGACTCGGGTGGTTATTCATCATAAGTCTCTCGGGTTCCCACGTTGCCTCTTCCATCTTATGGTTTCTCCATAAAACATTTACCCGAAGAGTCGTCCAGTTTCTCCGCACTTGTTCTCTTGTATCTAATTCCTTGACAGACACTTCACAATAAGATATATCGGGTTCCAATTCTAATTCCTCATAGGTGAGTACATGTGTTGGGTCAGGCGTGTATTTTCTCAACAGTGATACGTGGAACACATCGTGAACTTTGGAGAGGTTTGGAAACATTTCCAAATAATAAGATACAGCCACAATTCATTCTAGAATTTCGAAAGGTCCTATGTACCTGGGACTCAATTTACTTTTCTTGCCAAAACCTATAACTCCCTTCCATGGAGATACCTTCAAGAAAATATGATCTCCTACCTGAAATTCCAAATCATTCATTCGGTTTTCAGCATAGCTGTTCTACCTACTTTGAGCTTCTTTGATGTGGTTTTGGATTACCTTCACCTTTTCCATCATTTCCTCCACCATTTTTGGGCCTATGAGTTTTCCTTCACCAACATCATCCCAACAGGTTGGTGTGCGACATCTCTTTCCATATGACGCTTCATATGGTGTCATCTGAATACTTTAATGGAATCCATTATTATATAAAAATTCTACAAAAGGTAAATATTGATCCCAAAAACCGTGAAAGTCAAGTGAGAAAGATCTCAACATGTCTTCTAAGGTTTAAATATTCTATTGTGATAGTCCATCAGATTGGGGTGGTAAGCAGTGCTCAAACGAAGTTTAGTATCCAGGGATTTCTGAAGACTTTTCTAGAATCTTGATGTAAAATGGGGATCACGATCCGAAACAATTAATAGGGGTACTCCATGAAGTCTCAAAACTTCAGTAATATATAGTATTGCTAGACGTTCAAGTGGTAAATCTTACCTTATAGCAAGAAAATGTGTTGACTTGGTAAGAAGATCAACAATGACCCATATTGCATCGTTCCTTCTAAGAGTCTTTGGTAGTCCCATGACAAAGTCCATTGTGATGTTATCCCATTTCCACTCAGGTATGGGAAGAGGTTGCATGACTCCTCCAGGGTATTTCCTTCCAGCTTTCACTTGTTGACAAACCATACATCTTGGCACAAAATTAGCAATATCCCTCTTGATGTTGTCCCACCAAAAATGTTCCTTCAAATATCTATACATTTTGGTGCTCCCAGGGTGTATAGATAAATTGGAACTATGAGCATCGTCCAAAAATTCCCTTTTTAGATTAGGTATATCGGGAACAAAAAGTCTTCTCCAAAATTTCAAAATTCCATCTTCATACACAAAGTCACTCAATCTCCCGTCATTCAGAGCTTTAATTTTCTTTTTAAACTCTTCATCATCAGTCTGAGAACACTCTATCCTTTCTAGTAAAGATTTTTTGGAAACCATTTGAAAAAGTATCGATTTTTCACCTTAAATGGTTATTCTTATATCCAACATTACTAGATCCATGATAATTGGAACCCTTTCAACACTCATTTTGTTCAAAATTCCATGATACTTTCTTCTCATAGAATCTTCCACCTTATTTGCCTTCCCTGGGTGGTAGTGTATCGTGCAATCATAATCCTTGAGTAGTTCAAGACATCTCCTTTTCCTCATGTTGAGTTCTTTCTATGAGAAAATATACTTCAAACTCTTGTGATCGGTATATATCTCACATTTTTCACTACAGAGATAATTTCTGCATATATTCAAAGAAAATATTATAGAATATAACTCAAGATCAGGAGTAGGATAGTTTTTCTCATGAATTTTTAGATGTCGTGATGAATAGGCAATAACCCTATAATTCTTCATAAGGAAAAAACCTTGTCCTTTCTTCGATGCATCACTGTAAATAACAAACCCATCATTCCCCGATGGTAGAGTCAATATAAGAGCACTGACTAATCTTTTTGTCCATTCTTCGAAACATTCTTCACACTCTTTTGTCCAAACAATTTTATCCCCTTTATGTGTGAGCTTTGTTAATGGGTTAGCCAACCGGGAAAAATTCTAAATGAAACGACAATAATATCCTTCTAAACCAATAAAACTGCATACCTCAGTTATACTCATCGGTGCTGGCCATTCTTGGATTGCTCTTGTCTTATAAGGATCAATGGAAATTCCATCTTTAGAGACAATATGGACAAGAAAAGTAATCTCTTGAAGCCATAATTCACACTATATAAACATCCCATACAATTCATGTCTTCTCAGAGTCTTCCGGATAATGAGCATGTGATTTTCATGATCTTCGTTGATTTTGGAATATACCAAGATATCATCAATAAATACCACCATAAAATCATCAAGATATTCCTTGAAAACTCTATTCATTAGATCCATGAATATAGAGGGTGAATTAGTCAATCCAAAAGGCATTACTGTAAACTCGTAATGCCCGTACCTCGTTCGAAATGTGGTATTCGGAAGGTCTTCCTTCTTCACACACAACTGATGGTATCCAGATCGAAGGTCAATCTTTGAAAAGTATTGAGCTCCATTCATTTGGTCAAATAAATCATCAATGCGATGTAGGGGACACTTGTTCTTTATTTTTATAGCATTAATTTCCTTGTAGTCAATACATAACCTCATAGATCTATCTTTCTTTTTAACAAAAACGACATAGGCTCCCCATTAAGAAATACTAGGGAGAATAAATCCCTTATTACTCAATTCCTCTAGTTGTTTCTTTAGTTAAAATAATTCCACAGTGGCCATTCTATAAGGGGTCATCGATATAGGCCTTGAACTAGGAATTAAATCAATGGAAAACTCAATTTCTCATTCGGGAGGATGTCCAGGTAAATATTATGGAAACACATCTACATATTCTTTCACAATAGGTACATCCCCTATTTGAACATTCCTTTCCTCACCCACAGTTATTTCATTCTCTTCCTCCCCGATAATTGAATTTAGTTCTACTACTGGGGGTGGATCAAGATAAGAATCAGGTGGTGGTGATTCTGCTCTAAAGATAAGGTGTTCTTTATCATCATCATCAAAAATCATAACCTCCTTCTTCTTAAAATAAATCTTCGCATCATGGTCCGAAATCCAATCCATACCAAGGATTATATCAAATTCAATCATGGGTATGATGATGGGACCAGCGGAAAAAGAACATTTATATGCCCTAATGGGGACTGATTCACAAAACTTTGTTGCAATGATGCTTCCCTTTGGAGTTTTATCTAACAACTCCCTTGTTAGATCAAATTGGAAATATCTAATTTTCATAGAAAACTGGGAAGATATGAAACAATGTGATGATCCAGAATCAAATAATGCATTTTATAAACTTGAGAAAACCATTAAATTACCTCCCACCACGTCTTTCAGAGCTTCTACCTCAGCAGTAGTGATAGCATAATCTTGGCCTTGATACCTTGGCATATTCTGAGGTAAGTTCCCCTAACGCTTTGAACATTAATTTTCATAATATATCAACTCCATACAATGATAGCATTGAACATCTGTAGCTTCTTTCTTCCCCTTGCAATCACGAGCTTGGTGGCCTTTTTCACCACACTTGTAACAGACTCCCATTCCTTTTAAGCAAGTACCGGGGTGTTTCTTCCCACATTTACTACATGATGGATATTCAACTTTTCCCTTCTTCCCCTTATTTCCATTTCCAAAGTGATGAGCAGATCTCTTCTTCTATTGCTTTGCTTTAAAGTCGTAAGACATAGGGAATTCGTTTTCTGACTTGATATCACTTGAGAAAATATCTTCGTACAATGAGAAGGTTTGTAAGAATAATTCTCAATGGAGAAATGGTTTTAACCCATCAATCAAAGGATTGATTTTAATTATTTGGTTATGTTTATAATCTACATCATACCTTGTTAACCTTGTAATGTTAGACTCATACTTTGCAACATTCTCGTCCTCCTTTTGCCTCAGACTCAGAAATTGTCTTTCCATATCTGCTCAATGGTCATGAGGAAATTTTTTTTCTAAGAAAATATCTTTAAACAGCCTCAATTCCATATTTGATACTTCATCATCTTCCTTCATGTTTTGAATCGATGACCACCATTGATCAGCATCTCTAGTGAGGTGGTAAACTGTCATGACAACTTTTTCCCTTTTGCTACTCCCCAATGAGTGGAATATTCTCTTTAAGTAATTTATCCATTTCTCAGATACTAAGGTATTTTTACTCTCATTGAATGTTGGTGGTTGTTTCCTCATGAAGTGATCTATCATTGATCCTCTATGTTGCAGATCAGGGTGCTCCATATGGGTAAGTTTATTATTCATAAACTGAGGGACTTTTTCCAGTGTAGTGATTAGCTGATCAGCACCAGTTGCATCACCTGCTCCACTCTAATTATATTGAGTAGGAGGGCCTTCCCTACAAGGAGTGCATGCATTGATATGGTTTATATTTCTTCCAATAGGCTCCATTTATAAACAATGACATACACTAGATTAGTTTATGAATCCTAATACATAAATCCAAACTTTTAAAACACATAACATGAATTGAACAGTTTATGGATATAATCCATAATCATAGAAATGTTTTCTTGAAGGAAATATATACTCATAAACCCTTTATAATGGATTGAAAATAAAATGAGAATTATTCTAAACATATCCCCCAGGATTGTCGTAACCAAGAGTGTAGCAAGGCCTGTTGTAGTCCACCAGTTCTTGTTCGAGTCTAGCTCAATGTGGTGTTTTCGGGTTTTACCCCTAGGTACATCTATGCCAGATCCGCCTCTACCTGCTCATATCCATACAGGAATGTATTTCTCAAAAAACTCACAAAATCTCTACAATACCAAAATTCTAGGAAGTTCTTCTACACTAATCCTTAAATTCCATCTTAGGTCTATGTGCTCTAATCAGAGTTTATCTAAATCTCACTTCCAATGTTTGTAGTAAACTTCCTTTGGTACCAACTGTAATGCCCCGACCCTAGTTACCCAGAGTTGGCGCATTATTTCATAATATTGGCATGATCACAAAATATCAAGTCTTGAATGAACGATTAGTTTAGTATCCATGGAAACACTAGATATATTCATAAGTCTTACATTAAATCATAAAGTAAAAACAACTACAACAACATCTTGTCTCCATATCCCCTCATAATATCTGTGTAGGTTATTCATAAAATACTTATTCACATCCTGGGAAAAATAAAACATTGAATAGGGTGAGCTCTGATGCTCAGTAACGATAACAATATAGAAGAAACATTCATAAAAAAGAATAAACATTTAAGGCAATGTATAACGAAAACAAAATCCTTTTAAACATGAACTTCATCATAACATGGCAAAGATAAAATGAAATAATTCCATTTACATATTCACATGGATATTCTACTAGTGGAATAATCACATGAAATATCAATAACCACTTTCATAATAATGGAATGCATAATGCCGGAATATCATAACCACATAGTCAAGGCCTTTTGCCAAGACTATAAATAAGATTTTGTCAAGGCCTTTTTCCAAGACAAAAGTTTGTCTCGTGAGATTTACCGATGCATCGAGGAGCTAGAGAGGGCTCCACCCATCACTTACTAAGTCCAATGCATTCCTCATATAAACAGTTTTAAACATAACATAAACATTCATATTAAAAATAGCATACAAAATGTCAATACTTTCTCTATAACCCATGAATGGTATAAAAATAACACATCCACAGCCAAACATATCAAAAAGACTTCAATACAATATGGAAGTTTTGTATCATAATAAATCAACTTCAAATAATCTTAAATTCCATCAAAGGATGTTGACATATAAGAAAATGATTTTTAAAACTCTTTGAGAGAAATATCCCATTTTCATGAAAACCTTTAAAAGTCACAAAATTTAGAAAGGAAGACATTTAAAGAAATTTTTAGATCAAAGTGTCCCATACCACTTTGGAACTTTTGAAAAGAATAATCATTTAAAAACATTCATGTCCATATATATAAATCCTTAAAATAATTTTGAGAACATGGACATTAATTAAAAAATTTTGTAAAGATAAATCGTTAAAAAATTTAAAATTATGATCTAGAAAAAAAAGTACCTTTCACAAATCCTTAAAATATTCTTTTTGAAATCATTTTTATGAAAAAATGAACATTGATGTTAAAAATGTCCCACTAAATACTTACACATAAACAATCTCGGATAATAATGAGATTGATGAATTAAAACTTACCAATTTGGTACCTTACGAAACCTAAACCCCATGAAAGAGGTATCATACAATGAATATGTAAATACACATAAAATAAAATTTATTACACAATGAATACAATTATGGGTAGTACATACACCATAAAAAAGGTAATAGTGTCAAAATGACATGAATCTCATGGGAATTAGGAGTGAGATGAAAACCCCTTACCTTGTACTTTTCCTTGGTCGAGGGTAGGTTAACCTCATCTATAATATTTAAATAATTTTTATTAAATTATACTATAATATGAGATCATATATGATCTTTTAATATTGGTTTGTTAATAATATTTTAGTATTATCGTCATTTTGGGTGTTAACTTACTCATTTTCTTTTATATGTTTTTTACATAAGTCCTATTTTTTATGGATAGGTTGTATCTTATTGTTATAAAGGATTATATCATGTTATTAAACATTATTTTTAATCATAAAATGATAATTAGTCTTGAATGGATATGATGGGTAATGAATCTCATCGCGTTCAGAGAGACGGTAGTCCGTACGTACGCTCGAGTGACAATATCATTCTTTTGATATTAAAATAATATATTATTGGTTGTTATATAATATATAAATAATAATTATCAAGTTATATTTATTATTTACATAAATTACACATCATTATCATACCCATCAAAATAATAATATTTTGAATAACAATTACACCGTGACGTGGAGACGGTAAGCCGTACGTACGCACTTATGGTGACATGTTATTAAAAGATGGATAGAATAATGAATATGGTTGTACCATATTTATAACATCAAATTATATATAAGATACTGGATTTATTATTTTATAATGGAAATAACTAATAAATAAGAAGTTGATGAAGAAAGGAACTTGAAAGATGGTAGTGAAAACATTATCTCTTCTTCGGGTTCTTCCTTTTGATTTGATCAAAATTTCCTATTAGGATGGATTTCTGATTGAACTAAGGCCTCTAGGATGAATTGAGGGATGTTGAGAGAATATTTGGGAAGGGGTTGTCTGATCAAAAAGGCTTTTAAAGTATAAATTTGAGAGAAGGGGGAGTTCCCTTTTATAAGAGGGGTGAGGGGCACCTTAGAAAAAACCTAAAATATTATTTTATAATAAATTCATATTCGGTTTCTAATGGATCCAAAGTGTATTATTTAGAGGTTAAGGTGGTTATAGGTCGAAAAAAACTCATCAAATAGGTTTTAGACAAGTTTGGGTCACAATATTAATCTTATCTTTTAGTTTTAACTCTTTGTTAATTAGTTTGACATTTACCATGTCTCTTTGTATTTTTATATTATAAAGTTAATAAAATTACTATAATCTTCCAAGAAACCCCCAAGTGGTCTATTAATAATGCACATATCATAATATAATTATTTTTGCCGAAACATAGATTTTTAGGAATAGAATATCAATTAATAATATAATATTTATTTTAAAAACTCATTTATGTCAATTTTGACAATATTTAATAATTGATTTTTTCTAAAGTCATAAAAACTTTATTAATCCAAAAAAAATTCATTTAAACAATCCTAACATGTCATATTAACTAATAAAATTAGTTTATTTTATCAAAACTTTCAAATTATATTTATTTTAACATCTATAATACTAATTATTTGCTTCATTCATTAATAAGGAAAATACTGCATCATTATTGTGTTATAAATAAACTTAATTATTCAATGTATAAAAATTATAAATCAAATACCATTATGTATGAAATATTTTAGATTTATAATGAATATTTATAGTCGAAAATATAACATATATAACCCTATGTAAAAATTGTTTTTCTAAAAGATATATGCTTATGTCATTTTTGTATTTACTTTAACTTAATTAATATAAAGTGTCATTATCACTTACAAGTGGATCCATGGGATCCCGAAATCGACCCAAATATACCCATGGTCAGAAATATATCACTCAATATGATTAGGACACGTTTTAGGGTAATTATAATTATTATAATATTATTTTATTACCATTATTTACCGGATTTACCCTTTAACCGTGGAAAATAAAATATTTACCGAAGTAATTATTCAAAATGTCTGAAAATAAAATATACCCATTTAGAAAATTTAGAACTCGTGATTATAAATATGGAAACCATTTTTCTAAATTCAATAATTAGAAGTGGAATAAATTAATTTAATATTAATTCTCGTTGTTAAAACAAAAATCGTGTTTTTAAGAGATAATAAATATCAAAAGATTGGCACTTTCTTATGTCCAGTTTAAATGTAAAATTATGTCTAATGACCAACATTGGATTAAATGGTAAAAATATAATTTAATTATACATTAAAATCATTAAAATTAATAATTTATCACTGTTAATTATTTTGATTAAAAAAGTTGTTTTTAAATAAAATTTAGTAATTTTCACCATTCATCAAAATATGAAAGTTATCCAAAAAGTGCCAAAAATTCACCCTAAGCTAATTTAGGTATTATTAATCTAAAAATGAAGTCAATTTTGATAGATAAAATGTATAAAATTTCAAAAAGTGGGTATTACTATTCATAACAGCTAGTTTGATTGGTCGTGGTGTGTGTTAGAACTCGAAGTTGCGTACAACACACGCTACTATATTATTCAAAGGGAAGTGTACCGTGGAATCTTAGGGTGTTACATTCTCCCATAATTCAAATAATTTTTTCCTCAACATTTCTAGAATACTTCTACTTGGAAGGACTCAGGTGGTTCTTCATCATAAGTTCCTCGGGTTCACACGTTGCCTCTTCCATCTTATGGTTTCTCCATAAAACTTTTACCAGAAGAGACGTCCAGTTTCTCATCACTTTTTCTCTTGTATCAAGAACCTTGACAGGCTCTTCGCAATAATATAAATAGGGTTCCAATTCTAATTCCTCATAGGTGAGTACATGTGTTGGGTCAGGCATGTATTTTCTCAACAGTGATACGTGGAACACATCGTGATATTTGGAGAGATTTGGCAGCATTGCCAAATGATAAGCTTCATCCCCAATTCATTCTATAATTTTGAAAGGTCCTATGTACCTGGGACTCAATTTACCTTTCTTGATAAAATGTATAACTCCGTTCCATGGATATACCTTCAAGGAAACATGATCTCCTACCTAAAATTCCAAATCATTCCTTCGGTTGTTAGCATATCTCTTCTGCCTACTTTGAGCTGCTTTGATGTGGTTTTGGATTAACATCACCTTTTCCATCGTTTCATCCACCAGTTATGGGCCTACGAGTTTTCTTTCACCAAAATCATCCCAATAGGTTGGTGTGAGACATCACTTTCCTTATAACACTTCATATGGTGTCATCTGAATACTTGAATGGAAGCTATTGTTATAGGAAAATTCTACCAAAGGTAAATATTGATCCCACATACAATAAAAGTAATGTGAGCAAGATCTCAAAATGTCTTCTAATGTTTTAATAGTCCGTTATGATTGTCCATCAGTTTGGGGGTGGTAAGCAGTGCACAAACGAAGTTCAGTATCCAAGGATATCTAAAGACTTTTCAAGAATCGTGATGTAAAACAGGGATCATGATCTGAAACAATTTATAGAGGTACTCCATGAAGTCTCACAAAATCATTAATATATAGTCTTTCTAGATGTTTAAGTGGTAAATATTCCATTATAGCAAGAAAATGGGATGACTTGGTAAGATGATCAAAAATGACCCATATTGCATCGTTCCTTCTAGGAGTTTTTGGTATTCCCATGACAAAGTCCACTGTGATGTTATCCCATTTCCAGTTAGGTATGGGAATTGGTTTCATGACTCCTCCAGGCTGTTTCCTTCCCAGTTTAACTTGTTGAAAAACCATACATCTTGACACAAAACCAGAAATCTCCCTCTTCATATTGTCCCACCTAAAATTTTCCTTCAAATATGTATACATTTTGGTGCTCCCAAGGTGTATAGAAAAATTGGAACTATGAGCATCGTCCAACAATTACCTTTTTAGATCAGGTATATCGAGAACACAAAGTCTTCTCCCAAATTTAAAAATTCCATCTTCATACACAAAGTCAATCAATCTCCCATCATTCACAGCTTTAATTTTCTTTTTAAACTCTTTATCATCGGTCTGAGAACTCCATATCCTTTCTAGTAAAGATGGTTTGGCAACCATTTGATAATGTATCAATGTTTCACCATCCATGGATATTCCCATATCCAACATTACTAGATTTCTAAAAATTGGATCCCTTTCAACTCTCATTTTGTTCAAAATACCATGATCCTTTCGGCCCAGAGCATCTGCCACCTTATTTGCCTTCCCGGGTGGTAGTGTATCTTGCAATCATAATCCTTGAGTAGTTCAAGCCATCTCCTTTGCCTCATGTGGAGTTCTTTCTATGAGAAAATATACTTCAAACTCTTGTGATTGGTATATATCTCACATTTTTACCATAGAGGTAATGTCTCCATATCTTCAAAGAAAAGATTACAGCAGCTAACTCAAGATCATGAGTAGGATAGTTTTTCTCATTAATTTCCAACTGTTGTGTTGTATAGGCAATAACCCTATCATTCTGCATAAGGAAACAACCAATTCCTTTCTTCGATGCATCACTATAAATAACAAACCCATCCTTCCCTGATGGTAGGGTCAATATAGGAGCACTGACTAATCTTTTCTTCAATTCATTGAAAAATTCTTCACACTCTTTTGTCCAAAAAATTTTAACCCCTTTACATGTGAGCTTTGTTAATGGGTTAGCCAACTGGGAAAAATTTTAGACGAAACATAGATAATATCTTACTAAACCAATAAAACTATGTACCTTAGTTATACTCATCGGTTTTGGCCATTCTTGGATTTCTCTTGTCTTAGAAGGATCAAATGAAATTCTATCTTTAGAGACAATATGGCCAAGAAAAGAAATCTCCTGAAGCCAGAATTCACACTTGCTAAACATCCCATATAATTCATGTCTTTTAAGAGTCTTCAAGATATTGCGCAAGTGATGTTCAGGATCTTCGTAGCCTTTGTAATATACCAAGATATCATCAATAAATTCCACCAAAAAATCATCGAGATATTCTTTGAAAACTCTATTCATTAGATCCATGAATACAGAGGGTGCATTAGTCAATAAAAAAGGCATTACTGTAAATTCGTAATGCCCATACCTGGTTTGAAATGCGGTCTTCGGAATGTCTTCCTTCTTCACACACAACTGATGGTATCGAGATTGAAGGTAAATCTTCGAAAAGTATTGAGATCTATGAAGTTGGTCAAATAAATCATCAATGCAAGGTAGTGGATAATTGTTGTTTATTTATATAGCATTAATTTTTCTTTAGTCGATACATAACCGCATAGATCCATCTTTCTTTTTAACAAAAAGGACAGGGGCTCCCCACGGAGAAACACTAGGGAGAATTAATCCCTTATTACTCAATTCTTCAAGTTGTTTTTTTAGTTCGAATAATTCCACAGTGTCCATTCTATAAGGGGTCTTCGATATAGGCTTAGAACCAGGAATTAAAGCACTGGAAAACTCAATTTCTCGTTCAGGAGGATGTCCAGGTAAATCTTCTGGAAACACATCAACATATTCTTTCATAATTGGTACATCCCATATTTGAACATTCCTTTACTCACCCACAGTTATTTCATTCTATTACTCCTCGATAATTGAATTTAGTTGAGCTACTGGGGGTGGATCAAGATAAGAATCAGGTGGTGATGATTCTGCTCTAAAGATAAGGTTTTCTTTATCATCATCATCAAAAAACATACCATCCTTTTTCATACAATAAATCTTCGTATCATGGTCCAAAATCCAATCCATAATGAGGATTATATCAAATTCAATCAGGGGTATGATGATGATATCAACAGATAAAGAACATTTATATGCTCTAATGGGGACGGATTCACAAAACTTTGGTGTAATGATACTTCCCTTAGAAGTTTTAACTGACAACTCCCTTGTTAGATCAAATTGTAAATATCTAATTTTCCTAGAAAATTGGGAAGATATGAAACAATGAGATGGTCCATAATCAAATAATGCATTTTCTAAACTTGAGGAAACCATTAAATTACCTGCCACCACGTCTTTCGGAGCTTCTACCTCAGCAGTAATGATATCATAAGCTTGGCCTTGATCCCTTTTCCTTTTTTAAGGTAAGTACCACTAACTCTTAGTACATTCATTTTCATAATGTCCCATATTCCTACAATTATATCATTGAACATAAGTATCTTCTTTATTCCCCTTTCAATAACGAGCTTCATGGCCTTTTTCACCACACATGTAAGAGACTCTCATTCCTTTTAAGAAAGTACCAGGGTGTTTCTTCCCACATTTACTGTAGGATGGATATTCAAATTTTCCATTCTTCCCCTTATTTTCATTTCCATAGTGATCAGCAAATCTCTTCTTCTCTTGCTTTTCTATAAAGTCGTAAGACTTAGAGAATTCATTTTCTGTCTTGATAACGCATGAGACAATATCTTCGAACAAAGAGAAGGGTTGTGAGACTAATGCTTGATGGAGAAACGGTTTTAACCCATCAAATAAATGATAAATTTTACTTCTTGGGTTACATATATAATCTGCATCATACCTTGATAACCTGGTAAAGTTAGACTCATACTTTGGAACATTATCGTCCTCCTTTTTCCTTAGACACAGAAATTGTCTTTTCATGTCTACTCGATGGTCATGAGGAAAGTATTTTTCTAAGAAAATGACATTAAACTCCCTCTATTCCATATTTTATACTTCATTATCTTCCTTCATTTTTTGAATCAATGACCACCATTGATTAGCATCTCCAGTGAGGTGGTAAACTGCCATGCCAACTTTTTCCATTTTGCTACTCCCCAAGGCATGGAATATTTTCTCTAAGGAATTTATCCATTGCTCAACTACTAAGGGATTTGTACTCCCATTGAATGTTGGTGGTTATTGCCTCCTGAAGTGATCTAACATTGATCCTCTATGCTACGGATCAGGGTGCTCCATACGGGTAAGGTTATTATTCATAACCTGAGTGAGTTGTCCCAGTGTAGTGATTAGCTGATCAGCACCAGTTGAATCACCAGCTCCACTATAATTATCTTGAGTTGGATGGAAATCACTACATGGAGTGTGTGCATTTATACTGTTTCCATTTCTTCTTCTAGGGTCCATTCCTAAATAATGGCATACACTAGATTAGTTTATGAATTGTAATTCATAAATCCAAACTGGTAAAACACTTAACATGAATTTAACAGTTTATGGATATAATCCATAATCATAAGAATTTTCCCTATGAGGAAGTATATACTCATAAACCCTTCATAATGGTTTGTAAAGAAAATGAGAATTATCCTAAGCATATCCCCTGGGAGTGTTGTAACCAATAGTGAAGCAAGCCCCGTTGTTGTGCACCAGTTCCCGTTTGAGTCTTGCTCAAAGCAGTGTTTTCGGATTTTACCCCTAGGTACATCTATGCCAAAGCCGCCTCTACCTAATCATATCCAGATCGGTACGTATTTCTCAGAAAACTCACAAAATATCTACAATACCAAAATTTTAGAAAGTTCTTCTACACTAATCCTCATAGTCCATCTTAGGTCTATGTTCTCTAATTAGAGTTTATCTAAATCTCGCTTCAAAGGTTTGTACTAAACTTCCTCTAATACCAACTATAACGCCCTGACCCCAGTTACTCAGAGTCAGTGCATTATTACAAAATATTGGCATGATCATGAAAGATCAATTCTTGAAAGACCGATTAGTTTAGTAGCCTTGGAAACACTAGATATATTTATAAGTCTTACATTACATCATAAAGTAAAAACAATTACAACAACATATTGTCTTCATATCCCCTCATAATATCCTTGAAGGTTATTCATAAAATAATTCTTCAGACCCTGGGAAAAATAAAACATTGAAAGGGGTGATCTCAGATTCTCATTAAAGATAACAATATTGCTGAAACTTTCATAAATAAGCATAAACATTTAAGGCAATGTATAACTAAAACAAAAGCCTTTTAAACTTAAAATTCAGCATAACATGGAAAAGATAAAATGAAATAATTTCTTTTACTTATTCACATGGATATTCTACTTGTCTAATAATCACATGCAATATCAATAACCACTTTCATAATAATGGATGCATAATTCCAGACTATCATAACCACATATTCAAGGCCTTGTTTCAAGACTACAAATAAGATTGTGTCATGGCCTTGTGCCAAAACACAAGTTTGTCTCATGAGACCTACCAATGCATCTAGGAGCTATAGTAGGCTCCACTCGTCACTTATTAAGTCCAATGCATTCCTCATATGAACTGGTTTAAACATAACATAAAAATTCGTATTAAAACTAGAATATGAAATGTCAATACTTTCTCCATAAACCATGAATGGTATCAAAATAACACATCTATAGTCAAACATATCACAAAACCGTCAATACAATATGGAAGTTTTGTATCATAATAAATCAACTTCAAATAATCTTAAAATCCATCAATGGATGTTGACATATATCAAAATGATTTGTAAAACTCTTTCAGAGAAACATCCATTTTTCATGAAAAATTTAAAAGTCACACAATTTAGAATGGAAGACATTTAAATAAATTTTTAATCGAAGTGTCCCATGCCACTTTGAAACTTTTGAAAAGAATTATCATTTCCAAAAAGTCATGTCCATATAAATAAATCCTTAAAATCATTTTAAAAACCTGGAAATTAATTAAAACTATTTATAAAGATAAATATTTAAAACATTTAAAATTATGATCTAGATAAATAGTAACTTTCACAAATCTTTAAAATATTCCTTTTGAAATCCTTTTTATGAAAAATGGACATGGGTTATAAAAAAGTCCCAGTAAATACTTACATATAAACAATCTCAAATAATAATGAAATTGTAGAATTAACCCTTATCAATTTGGTACCTTACAAAACATACACCCCATGAAAGAGGTATCAAAAAATGAATATGTAAATACAAAAAAAATAAATTTTATTACACAAACAATAAAATTAGGGGCAATACATACACCACACAAAAGGTAATAGTGTCAATATGGCATGACTCTCACAGGAATAAGGAGTGAGATGAAAACCCTTTACCTATAAATTTCCTTGGTCGATGGTAGGTTAACCTTCATGTATAGTAGTTAAATCATTGTTATTAAATTATACAAGAATATTATATCATATATGATCTTTTAATATTTCTTTGTTAACAATACTTTAATATTATCGTCGTTTCATGTGTTAACTTACTCATTTTATTTTATATGTTTTGATTCATAAGTAATGTTTGTTATGGATAGCTTGTATCTTATTCATATACATAATGATATCAAGTCCTTAAACATTATTTTTAATCATAAAATGAGAATTAGACTTGAATGGATAATATGGGGAATTAATCTCATCGCGTTCGTGGAGACGGTAGTCCGTACGTACTTATGAGCGACAATATCATTCTTTTGATACTAAAATAATATATAATTGGATGGTATGTCATATATACAGAATCACTATCATGTTATATTTATTATTTATATCAATTACACATCATTATCAAACCCATCCAAATAATAATGTTGTGAATAACAATTACACCACGACGTGGAGATGGTAAGCCGTACGTACGCATGTACGGTGACATGTCATTCAAATGATGGATAGAATACTGAATATGGATGTACCATATTTATAAAATCACAGTATATATAATATACTAGAGTTATTATTTTATAATGGAAATAAAAATAAATAAGAAGTTGAAGTAGAAAGGAACTTGAATGAGGGTGGTGAAAACATTGCCTCTTCATCGGGTTCTTCCTTTTGATATGATCAAAAGGGCTCCATAGGTTGGCTTTCTGATAAAACTAAGTCCTCTAGGTTGAATTAAAGGAATTTTAGAGAATATTTGGGCAGGTTTTTGTAGATCCAAAAGGCTTTGATGGTATTAATTTGAGAGAAGGGGGAGTGCCCTTTTATAAGAGGGGTGATGGGCACCTTAGGAAAAGCATAAAATATTATTTTATCATAAATTCATATTCTATTTTTAATGGCTCCAAAGTGGATTATTTAAATGTTAAGTTGGGTATATGTCTAAAACCACTCAACCAATAGGTTTTAGACAGGTTTGGGTCACTATATTAACCTTATCTTTTAGTTTTAACTCTTAGTTAATTAGTTTTTCATTTACCATGTCTCTTTCTATTTTTTTATTATATAGTTAATAAAATTAATATAAACTTCCAAGAGACCCCCAAGTGGTCCATTAATAATACAACTATCATTATATAAGTCTTTTGTATGAACCATATAATTTTATGAATAGAATATCAGTTAATAATATAATATTTGTTTTAAAAACTCCGTTACGTCAATTTTGACAATATTTAATAATTGGTTTTTGTTAAAGTCTTAATAACTTTATTAATTCTAACCAAATTCATTTAATCAATCCTCACATGTAATATTAACCACTAAAATTCTTGGATGTCATCAAAAAATTCAAAGTTTATTTATTTTAACATTTATAATACTAATTATTCGATTCATTCATTAATAAGAAAAATATTGCATCATTATTGTGTCATAAATAAACTTAATTATTAATTGTCTAAAAATTAAAAATAAAAGACCATTTTATAAGAAATAGTTTTATATTTCTAATGAATATTTATAGTCGAAAATATAACATATATAACACTATGTAAAAATTGTTTTTCTAAAAGATATATGTCTATGTCATTTTTGTATTTACTTTAACTTCATTAATATTTTTGTGTCATTATAACTTACAAGTGGAACCATGGGGTCCCAAAATTGACCCAAAGATTCCCATTGTCAGAAATGTATCAAATAATAGTCTTAGGACATGTTTTAGGGTAATTTAGTATTATTATAATATTATTAATTACCCTTATTTACCGGATTTACCCTTTAACCATGGTAAATAAAATATTTACCGAAGTAATTATTCAAAATGTCTAAAAATAAAAGTTACTTATTTAAAAAATTTGGAGCTCCTAATTATAAATATGGAATGAATTTTTCTAAATTCAAAACACAGAAGTGGCATAAATTAATTTAAAATTATTTCCTGTTGTTAAAACAAAAAGCGTGTTTTTAAGAGATAATAACTATCAAAAGATTGGAACTTGCTTATGTCCAGTTTAAATGTGAAATTAAGTCTAATAACCAAAATTGGATTAAATGGATAAAATAAAATCTAATTATACTTTAAAATCATTCAAATTCATAATTTATCACTATTAATTATTTTGATTAAAAATGTATTTTTTAATTAAAATTTAGTAATTTTCATCATTCATCAAAATATTAAAGTTATCCGAAAAGTACCAAAAATTAATTCTAATCTAATTTTGATATTCCAAATCCAAAAATGATGCTGATTTTGAAAGATAAAAAGTATAAAATTTTAAAAAGTGGTTATTCCTATTCATAACGGCAAGTTTGATTAGTTGTGGTGTGTGTTAGAACTCAGAGTTGCATACAACACATGCTACTATATTATTCAAAGAGAAGCGTACCATGGAAGCTTGGGGTGTTAAAAAGGATAGAAAAAAGAAATGTAGATTAGTAAAACATCATACATAGTCCATCACTAAAAACCCCCTCCTTTTTTATATTCATGAACTTATGATGTTTTTATTCCCTCAAGGATTCATGATAGAAATGGATTAGGAACATCATCTCGAATTCCATCTATGGTAGCTCATCTTGCTTCCTAGCTTTCTTCGGAATGTCCCAAGAACACTTGGTAGGTTCCTGAAGTATATATAATTCAAGCTTCACTCTCTTATCCTTGGGTGTCTCTATATTTTTGAAGATTTCATAGAGTGACTCAATCCAAAAGAAGGATTATCAGGGTCCCCCTTCCCTAGTAAACATAGGTAAATGTTGAATCTGAAACTCTCTTTTCATATCATACATCGAAGGAATGGTACAAATAGTCACCCTTTCCATGGATTTCCTATCCCTCACAGAACTGTCATGATGTAGAACATTCATATTCTCATAAAGAACTATATGAAGATTCAATTCAACAATATTAGCATCATTTATATTTCTACTCTCCTAAATCTCAAGTTAAGGATTATTAGGAGTCATTTTTTCTACAAGAAAAACCCACACCATAGAGAACTGGATAGAAACATGGTCAACCTAATAGGTGGCTGCAACTGAGAAAAACTAACTCTTGGTATCTCTTGACATGGATTACAACAATTTTAGCATGACATGATAACTCATTTCAATTGTCTAGTGAAACAGATATCATGTATTATAGTTCAATAGGTAATTATATATCACATAAAACAATAGATATTTTCCAATCATGAACAATGCATGTTCATATATCCATATGTTCCTATTATGATTCATGTATTCTCATCTCGTTCCATACATGGCCGTTATTACAATTTCAAATAAATAATAACATCATAAAATCATAACCTCACACAACATGTGAATAACTCAAGGTGAAATAACATCAACTGTAACAAGAACACATCACAAACAGAAATCGCATCCCTGGGTACTCAGATTTTCCCCCGTACATGTTTTATCTACTCCCATGAACAAGCTCATTACCAATTCCTAACACATCCTAGTATCCATCCTACATTTTCCCAAAAATTAAATCACAAGAAAATAAAAACTCCTTTGATACCACTTTGTAACATCCCCCAATATGGCACACTCTCACATGGCTGTAAAGGGTTGGGTATAAGACCTCAAAAACGTATCCCCTACGCTAGAGGACAGCAACTAGGACTAGGGGTGTGTATAGTATAGTGAGGATACTATACCCCAAGGCATGAAGTTTTATATAAGTATAAAAAATATATGTGGAAAAATAATCAATGTAAACACATATTGGATGAAAATATTGAAATCCAACTGAATAATGTAATAAATGATAAAAGAATAATGTAATGAAATGATGAAATGTAACTAAATGTCATGTTATAAAAATACATGAAGAGAATAAAAGAGTCAAATAAAATACTCAAAGTACATGGTATTAAACCACAAGTTTTCTTATCTCCAAACTCTAACCCAATAGAAAACCAAAAATCAACAGCATGGCCCTTTTCCATTGTCCAAACCTATATCCTTGAAATATTTTAGAGTGCCAAATAGAGGCCCAAATAGGTTATGATTAAAAATTAATAGGTCAACACCACTATTCTTAAACAAAAACATTGTGATAATAATTGTATTCAATAATGTGATAAACTAGTGTATTAATTAATTAAAAAATTTAATAAATACAACAACCTGCTTCAGCTCCATACTGGAATATCTCTGAGTATGTTTTACAATCAAGCAACAGTAACCATATAGCCGAGGTAAAATAACCTGCTTAGGTGCCATGCTAGAATATCTATGAGAATTGTTTATGACCATTCCAACAACCGATATATAAATTTTGTATATTAACCACAATCTGGGTCAAATCACTCTAAGAATTCCATCATTTTCAATTCAATGCCCTATAATAATTACAACATTTTTTGGAAAAATCCCCAAAAATCACTATAGAATGGAACTATAAATAGAACACTCTCTATAATCATTTCATCATGTTATTGGGCTGATCCCTTTCAATATAGGCATTATTGTATATAAGTTTCCATGTTCCTGGGCTAAGCCCAATATATAAGCATTACAACATGGAACCCAGTTCCGATCATCTAACATGGATATAACAATGTCACATCACAACTATAAATTGTTAATTATAAAAATTATTATTATTCATTCATATTCCACTTGAATTTCAATTCAAAATTGATTACCAATTATTTCGATAAGTAATAAGCCACAATTTAGGGATCTATAACAAGAAATCACCCATTGTAACATTTCTTGCTAAATATAATTTAAGCCATTATCCAATTAAAAATCCATTTGAAACCAAAGTAAATCAATGAATAACCTCATTAAATTATTTAATTTCTTAAAAATACATACAATTATGGTGTAATCACAATATTGTTTAAACATGGAAATTATCAAGCCATATGGTTATGATTTAGACCCCTACCTTTAACTGAAGATCCAACAATGCTTCCAACAGCCAAAACCCACAAGGAAAAAGGTGTGAATGATTTAAAAGATGTTCCAGGATCAAAACTGATCATGATAAAAACCAACAATGAAATCGACCAAAGGATTTCACTTTTATAGTTGGAGAACCAAAGGGAATAAAGAAGAAACCTCACTAAAGTAACTTACCAGAGATTGAATATGAAAACAGAACATCTTGAAGGGTGGTTTGAACATAAAATTTACCTGGAGAATTTTATAAGGTCAAGAGAAGAGTAGATGCAGTGAAATAGAATTAATTTCATCCACATAACATTTTTAAAATAGCAGTTCCTGAATTTATATGGCGTGTTATGTGGTTACTGGTTGTGTAAATGTATTTAATGGAATTCACTAAA
This sequence comes from Viscum album, assembly GCA_963277665.1. NCBI lineage: Eukaryota > Viridiplantae > Streptophyta > Magnoliopsida > Santalales > Viscaceae > Viscum > Viscum album. The sequence goes on along the minus strand of OY728147.1, from coordinate 1,348,316,285 downwards.
ACATTCATCACCATTGATTTGTTTTATTAAAACCCATGAACAATTATGTGATGTGTAATCCTTTTACATGATGTGTAAATGTTTTTTAGTTTATTTTTCATCCCATTTTCCTTTTTAAATGACCCAAAACTCCTTTAATGTTTCTCAAATTACCAAGAACTGCTATTAACACTTAATAACATTTATACCCAGATTCCATTAACTTAAACAAGAATAAATCCCTAAACATTAAGTTATTTTCTCTAAAAAGGATCTTTGTCTCCAAACAAGACTCTTCCAAAAAGACACAAATGAAAACTCATAGACAGACCTTTCTAAAAAATACAGGATCTGACAAACACTCCCCTTTTACAACATTTTCCCCCTTCGAATGAAAATATTAGGAATTTATTTCAAATTTCTCTCCCCTTTTGAAAAAAATACCAATCCCTGTAGGAAATATTTATATATATTTTTAGGTGATAGGCTAATGTTGAAAATGGATTTTTATCCTTATCTCAGATAAACTCTTCTTCAAAAATGCATTGGTGATTCTATATATAACTTGTTCATTGGTTCCAAAAAAACTAAATATTCACATCACCTTATACTAAATTCTATTAAATTTAATTATATCTAATATCAATGTTCATTTTTCTATTATTTTAACCCATATTATTAGAGATATCAAAAGAACTTTTATTTTCAAAAGAAATGAATAGTGAATTCTCAACCTCAACTCACTATTATACTAGTTGGACCTCAATCCAAATCGTATTAGTATAAGAATGTGTGGTGTAACATCCAAACCTAAACCACTGGATCTAAGTTGGGTGTTATGTGGCCACATGCATACCTCATTGTATGGAAGAGTGTACTGACTAGAATGGAGAGTATAATTCGGAAAGAGGAGAGACTATACCCTATGTATCATGTCATTAAGTTGAAGTATAAATAAATAATAATTATAATTAATAATCAAAGCAAAAAATGTGGAAACTTAATAAATGATATACATATTAATATCTCTTAATGAGTTAAGAGTTCCCAGTGTATAAGTATTAGATAATAAATGATATGTAAATAAACAAACATATGAGATCTTTTAAATTGTATCATATTCCACTCCATCTCCTTGCTCTATTAATCAACCATCGACCATAATGACCTTTCCCTTAACCATATCTACCAGCATAAAATATTAAAGAACACCAAAATTCTTGAGTATGATGTAGGTACAAGACTCAGTATGAAACCACTAATTAATTATTACTATTAGGGAACAAAATATATAACATGGTATATCATGACATATGTAAATGCTCAATAAACACACAACTATTGTTGAGTCATCATGTACTAAAAAAATTGCCACGAAACACGACCTTACCTACTTTGAATCTTTTATGAAAATGATTCTAATGATGTCACGTGTCTCCATCAAGTTAAGATACCCCACCCCACCTAGTTGGTGTTTTCTGTAGTAAGGGTACACGCTCTGCCATGTCTTCAGCTTACCCCACCCAATTAGTGGTTTTCACTAGAATGTCGCATAATCTATAATGTTGATCCCAAACAAGCTTATACTTTTAATCACCCATGGACAAAGTTCTTAAGAATACATGACCAGTAACATCTAGTATTACACTATTCTTTTCACTCTACATGGATATCCATACTCTCCTTTAATGATGTTGGGACTATGTATGGTTGGGTAATCGGTCACTTATTCTTTTCCCTCTACAAAGATATTCATTTCCACATTTAAGGGTCATAGAACCACACATCTCCCAACTTCAAGGCTCCACCTAAATATCTTGATCCATGATGAATAATAACATAGGCTATGAAATACACCATAATACATGTCATACCAAGGAACGATAAGGCACACCAAGATCAAAGTAAGGAACCACACATAATCACAAGGTTATATTCAAACAATACCATGGCCACTCACACACCCACATACAACTCATCTCCAGAATGGGATAGTCAAACATAAATATCATATCATGATAAAAAACATATATACATAGCTTATAATGTTAAGTGACCTCCTACCTCAAATTCGCCAATGTCAACAGCAAGTCTATCAAAGGTGTCATCACCTAACCCGTTATAACACACCAACCAAAATAATATTATAAACTAAGGACTCATATAAAGAAAACTAGCTATTTTATTTCTATAATAAATATAATATTATATGTGATGGCATTATCTCTCTCCAGGATAGTTTTGAAATTATCGTTTTAGGACAACACATGTGTTAGAAATTTTTCCCTCAAGAATAATTACCTTTTCATAATTTATTATAAATTATCCTTTGATAATTTAAAATAAATTGTCCTTTTAAAATGATAAAATCATATTATAATAAATATAGATAAAATACCTTACTAGTTTCAAAAATAAACTTTGGGAATTGATTTTTCTCATCAAGAAGAACCCAACAACACTAAAGATTCATCAATCTAGTCAATATCTATGAGTATATCAAAAAGGGGAGATTGGGAAATAATTAAATAAAATAAATTAAATGGAATATAAGAGAGGGGAATATGAGATAAGAAAGAGTGATATTCTATAAAACCCAAATGTATAGTGTGCATATCCATTCCCCATTTCTCCTTTTATTTCAATTTATTCCATCATTTCTTCTATCTTATATATCTCGTTTATTTTATTTTAATTATTAATATTTCCTTGATAATCCATGTGCGACCCATATATCCTCCAGCATTTTTTCTCAAATAAAATTCATTTTTAAATATATCAAATCAGAAATTTAATATATATTAATAAGTTAAAATATATATATATGTATATATATTTATTTATATATTTATTTATTTATACATATTATATATATCCACACATACATAAATATATACCTCAACTTATATATATTTATTTAACCCATATATAAACACATTATAAACATATATATACACATATCCACACTTAAATATATACACACATGTATTGAACCCACATATATATACATATTGTTATTGGTCACATAAAGATATTTTTCTCAAATTCAATAATATCAATAACAAAAAATATTATTATTATTATTATTATTATTAAATATCTCACATCATTTACAACATTTACATTTCAAATATAAAATCCATTAAATACCAATAATGTATTAATGTGTTTTTATTAATCAAGTAATTGAATTTATTTTTCATAAGTAATGATTTCATCCTTATTACTTTGATCAAACATTATTTCCACTGAAACACAATTATCTATTTCATAAGTATGCTTCTATTTTTTCTTAGATAAAAATAATAATAATATTATAATTAATATTACCATTACGTGTGATTTTACTAAACATCCAACATGATCAAAGGTTATGTCCTTCCTAGGATAAACCCTGCATTCTAGTCCTAACAACAGTCTCGAGAAAATATTTCTAGGGGTATTACCCTATGATGCATCAACTTCAAAACCACTTCAATTTGTAGTATCCAAAGAGGGATAAATTCCTAGATGAACCACCTAATCTATACATTATCAAAATTTGAGGAAGTTATCTTAATTGTAGACTTATCCTCAATGTCAATCATATGGTTATGTTCCCCAGTCTATGTTTTACTAAATCTAGATCTTGAGGTTTCTTCTATACTTTATCTAATAATAACTCTAGCATCGTGACTCTAGTATCCTAGATCCAGTGGTTACATTATTACATTAATACTATATACAAGAGATCACATCCTAAAGGACATATATTTTAGTAGTCTTGGTAAACTAGATATATAATTGATTCCCATATTACTTTAAAAATATAAAAAAAATATCATAAAAACACTCTTTCATAATTAATATCTTTTATAATATCTCTCTTCATATCATGGGAGAATGAAAACAAGTAATTTTTAAGATTATTTACTCAGAATGGGTTATGTGAAGTGAAATCTATATTCAGTAAGTAAGGAATAAAAATAATTCATGGTAGATAACTAAAAACACATGCAATTAATTAATTACATTAGCATGAATAATAATATTCTAGAAATAAATAATGACAAAAATAATATAATATAAATAATCAAATGAAATTGAAACTTATTCATGAATATAATAATTTTTAAAATAGTCATTTGGACATCAATAATAGGTTTCATAATGATGGAATGAATAATGTCAGACATCTTTAAAATAACATTGAGGCCTTGTTCTAGGATATATTATATAAACAGGTAAGGCCTTATCCATGTACCAACACTATTTTGCCTAATTATATCCAATAATGAATCAATGGGATATATCAGTGTCATCCCATCACTTTTTAAGCTCAATCAATTTATCATATAAAAGGGGTTAATAACATAATGAACATAAACATTAGTATTTAAAACTACCATAAATATATGAAATTATTTTCACCAGTCAAATCGATCATATGTCTGTATAAGAAATAGTAAAGATGACATAATTAAAATATATACCTAGTTGATTATAAATAAAATAACTGATTTTTTTTATTGATGAATATAAATACCTTTAAAGATCCTTAAATACATTATTGATGAAAATACTGTTTGTAAGTTGAAAATCTATTTTAAAAATTAAAAATTTCCATAATATTAGGGGTTAAATCTTTCAAAATAATAATAGAGACTTGTAAAAGAAGATTAAGATAATTTAGTGTTGATGACCTTGGGAAACTTTTTTCGTGCCTTGTACGTTGAAACAAATATTACTTTAGAATTGTCGATAAAAAATCAAATAGTACATCCTTCAAAAATGAGAAGAAGGTTAATTTTAAACCAAATTAAAAATATTAAAATGTCAATAAAATTACTTTAAAAAATAATATAATAATATAATATACATTTTTTAAAATATTTTCCGAAGAATGAATATATATAACAACAGGATTCTTAAAGGAATAAAAAAAAGATTTGTTTTACTTCAAAAACTTATATTGATATGTTGAGTTCTTAAAAGAGGGAAATGAAAGAAAAAAAATAACAATTTTAATATATAAAATGAGGAGAATAAAATATTTTGGTTTTAAAATAGAAAGATAATATAATTCTCCTAGTCTATACTTAAACATATAAAATCCCGAATAATGATGACACTCTAAGATAAACCCTTACAACTTTATTACTTTTGAATCATAATCCCTATAAAATAAATTATAGCATCCTGCCGTTTTATCACATAAACTTTCATTACATTTTAAAAAACCGAGGATCTTTAAGGTTTAGTGTCTTGGAAACTAGGAACTTAATACATGAAACAAAAAAACATTCTTCTTAATAACTTGAAAGGCTTCTCCTTATGTTCATCCTAGGTTCATTACTGCATCTCATAACCTGGGGACATACATCAAAGGAAAGGGTGAGCAGAAGGCCCGGTAAGGGAAACAAGAGAAACATTTTACATGTGATCTTGAGATACTTCAATAAGGACATGAAAAGAACTTTAAGTCATGAGAAAGTAATCATGAGATACATCATAATAAAAATAACATTTTTCATAACTTGAAGATTTGGCTGCAACATTTAATATTGACAATCATTTAGTTTCACCAAGGTCCATCCCAAAGCTGTCATTAAAAATTACCAAGGTTATTCACCATGGCGTCGTTAAAAAAATGGTCATCTCTAGAGATTAAGTCTCTACCCAATGCATTAGAGAGCTATCTGGGCGCACCCTTAAACTGTAATCTCTTGTGGTTACATCATTATCCAATGCAATGGGGCGCTATCAGGGTGCACCCTTAAATTTGCATTTATTATCATGTGAGCCACATATATCATCATCAATCATTTCATAAACAACTCATATAGCATAAAAGAAATGGGTTTCATTCCATAATCATAACGTTTTAAAAACTGCTTTAAAGACATGATCTTTATGTCACTTTAAATCCACGGAAAGGGAAAGAGGGTTTCATGTATGTAAATACCAGAATTTAAAATAAAACATTTTGATATATATGTGAATATCCCTGTAGAAATAAGAGCTTTGAGTATTCACTTTATAACATAAAAAAAAATTTAGAAAAGAGAGAGAGGCACTTTGAGACGAAAATTCTGCAGCATAACGGCTATGTTACAAGGTTTTAGAAAACATTGAGAAGAGAGGGGACATGGGTCAAACATTCATAAATGACCCATAAAACAGTAGAGGGACAAAAAATAAGGGTTTTAAGAACATGGTAATGAAATTTGAAAATATACCATATGAAATTGAGAATATTAAAGGAAGACAAAAATCAGATTTCTCTCGTGAGAATTCGGCAGCCTAACGACGTCACTTAAACTTCAACAAAATCGAATTGACAAGGTAAAATAGGGTCTCTCATCATATGAACACAAGAGTCCAGTATGATAGATATAGAGATCATACCCCAACATAATATAATGGAACTTGAATGAATTGACATGAAAGTAGAACTTCAAAACGAGAATGGTGAAGAACCACTTAAAAATTCGGCAGCCTAACTGCGCCACTTAAAACTTCAAAATACTGAATTGAAGAGATCAAATGGGGTCTATCATCATATGATCATAAAAGATCAGTATTATAAATTTAGAGATCATAACCCAACATAACAAAAAGGAACATGAAATACTTTACATGAAAATAGATCTTGAAAATGAGAAGGGAGAAAGAATCTGTTACAAATATTTCGGCAGCCTAACAGCGCCACTTAAAACATCATAAAACGAAATAATGAGAGTAAGAGGGGATATCTCATTATATGAAAATAAAAAGGGCAGTAAGAGGAGTATAAAAGAACATCCTCCAACATAAGAACATGGAGCATAAAATGAATGACATAAAAGAGATCACTTGAAAAGAAAGAGAGGGGTCGGATCCCTTACCTTAAAATGTAACTCTTAAACCTCAAAGGATGGGCCCTTGAGGGCTTGGGGGCACCTTGGGAGGACTCCTTGGGAGCTAATGAGACCAGAACTTTGTTGGGGAAGAGTGGGGAGTCGAATGGATGAAAGGAGGGCTTGGTATTTATAGGGAAAGTGAGGGGACAAGGCATTAATGGCCAAGGGACACCTCACATGTGCTTTTCTCAAACCCATGTGCTCTCCCTTGGCATTTACCATGGAGTTAGGCCACATGGGTCCCCCAAAACAATAATTCATCACCCTTGGCCGGCCAACCCTTAAAATATCTCATGACATCATCATGACACAGTTATGATGTCATTAAACATACTGAAACCCTAAAATTGTATTTTCACTATTCACTGGAAATTTAACTTTCTCAGAAAGATCCCAAAATTTCACCTTAATCAAATATCAATGCTCTAATTTAAAAAATGAACTCCATTTTATAAAAATAATTTTCTAAATATTTTTAATTTATTTTTTAAATAAATACACTATTCACCGAAAATTCATTTTTTCAGAAAAAACCACAAAAATTACCATAACATAATATCGGTGCTCTGAGTTCAAAAATGAAATCCATTTTATAAAAATAATTTTCTAAATATTTTTAATTTAATTTTTAATTAAAAAAACACTATTCACCTGAAAAAACTAATACTTGAATAATAATTTATGAAACCGTTATTTAACCATTTTATTGAATCACATTACTTAATCAAGGTGGCTAGATTATTTTAAAACTTTCTTTAAGTGAGATTACTAATCCATTTGGTCATATTACTAATCCTAATCATAAAATCACTATTCATAATTTACTATTCATCAAAAATCAAGTTGATCTTATTAGACTCCAAATTTTGTACTGAACATAATTGTAGAAGACTATTTTTTGAAAATCATTACACATTTTTAATTATTTAAGGTTTACATAAACATTTTTAAAATATCCTTTTTCTAAAATTCATCAAAAATATTCATACTATATTTATCCGGTCATTTGAAAATTCATAAACATCATCATAAGAAGAAATCCAAATTTTTATTTAAAACAAAGGATTACACAAGGCAGTTACGGTCTTCTTACATAGCCCCTTATCACACCAGCATTGGACCTAAGTGTAAGGTGTGCTAAGGTGAGAGAGTCCGAGGGAGACTCGGCCAACATTGCCCGAGTAGTAATTTCTATCAGTTTGAACTTCTCGTGAAGGCGATTCTGTTCTAGCTTCACATGATGAAGTTCGGCTTGGGTTTGGTCCAGAGAAAAGCCCAATGGTGCTACCTCCTTCCCAAGTTCTGTTAGATGGGCTTCGATCGGTCCAAGACTACTAGGTGAGGCCAACGAATCTTCTTTCTATAATAATTAACCAAGATTGCTTTTATTTAGAGACAATAATCAAAACATTTTTTTCAAAGCAGTCATATTGACCGATGGTCATGTAACAGTCAAAACCCAATGGTCTCATTTTAATTATAATCATGTTTATCAAATAAAACATTTTTGTTGAGTATAAAAATAAAATAAAATAACACATGAAATTAGGAAACAAGATTTATTCAAAATTTCGGGCCGTTACAATCTTCCCCCCTTAAGAAATTGCATCCTCGCAATTTTAAAGATTGGGTTTTGAAATTTCATTGAAAGTCCCACATCGGAAAAAGAGTCAGTGACACCATTACTTTAAAAGAAAGAAAAGGAAGTACAAAGGCCACCCAAGTTTACTCATACTAGGATTCCATGTAGGAAACATGGACATGGAGGAGAAAACAAAGGGTCACGTCCTAAAGGTGAGTGATAGAAAACCTGATTAGGAGGAAGTTAACCACCAGAAAATCCCAAAATTATGATGTGTGCAAGCGGTCTTTGATTAGCTAGTAGGAAACGTAAACCAACAATGTTTTTGTTTTACGTTCCTTTTCATAACTTTGAGGAATTCATTTACAACATAGAAAAAAAACATAAGGAAATATATCTACCTTCATGTAGAGTTTCATCCTTTAATAAGTTTCTACCCAAAACTAATCTTTTCTCTAAACTATGAGCATTCAAAACTACTTGGTCTCATCAAAACACAAGAATCATCTTCTATAGAATCACATAATCCACAAAATATTAACTATCTATTTCTTTTATCTTTAAACATTATCCCAAAAACCGAAAGGGTAAGGTAAAAAAACTCTTCAAAAAGAAATAATCCCATAGGAATGGAAACTACTTTTAAATCTTCAAAGTTCCATGGTACTACCCAAAGTTCATCATAGTCCATTCCATAAATAATGGTCCTTAAAATTCCTCAAAATAAACCAAACTAAGATTGAAACCCAAATACAAGAAGGATTTGATAACATAGTCTTCCAAAATAAACTTCATTGTTCATCTCCAAACAACATCAACCACTCCTAACATCTTATAACAAAAGTATCTAACCTAAACATATTTAACCCAAGATAGGTTAATCATTCCCATAAGTAACCTAAATTACTATAAGTCCACCTTAAATTCATCGATTCTTCAAAATATAAGTCAACCTTACTCCTCAGTGAAAATACCGTTGTGATCTATTTACCTCGATCATATAGGGTCCCCAAAATAGTGAACGTCTTCCAAAATAAAAATAATATTTTAATCCCCTAATCATCCGTGTCATATTAATACGACTATCGTCAAATTTTCTATCACATTGGTTGTTGGGACATGTTCTTCCATTTCCCACCATTCACTAAGAAGACAAAGCATAATTAGGGTCTTAAGTACTTAGCCAATAATCATAAAAAGGAACTGAAAGCATATAAGGATAACTTGTAGAAGAAAAGTATACCCTAACTTGTGGTCCCCTAGGTTCCAATCTAGGTTATCCATGATCATATATTCTTATGTGAATCTTTATTTTATTTTATCTCTGTTCCTTTAAAAATGGTTCATACTAAGCTTATGAATTTACCAAAGCATATCCCTCGGGAGTGTCGTAACCAAGAGTGCAGCAAGGCCCGTTGTCGTGTACCAGTTCCTGTTTGATTCTAGCTCAAAGCGGTGTTATTGGATTTTACCCCTATGTACATCTGTGCCAGAGCCACCTCTACCTGCTCGTATCCAGACAGGGATGTATTTGCTTGGCAACCCCTTACTCAATACTCACCAAAATACCAGGAATATTTCCTATATTTTAAATTTTCTATAGGCTTCTTCCTAAATTTTTCATATCCTAATTTCCAAAAAAAACTAAACCATCCTTTGATACCAACTATATCATCCCACCTTTTTATCACATAAACATTCATTACATTTTACAAAACCGAGGATCTTTAAGGTTTAGTGTCTTGGAAACTAGGAACTTAATACATGAAACAAAAAAAACATTCTTCTTAAACACTTGAAAGGCTTCTCCTTATGTTCATCCTAGGTTCATTACTGCATCTCATAACCTGGGGACATACATCAAAGGAAAGGGTGAGCAGAAGGCCTAGTGAGGGAAACAAGAGAAACATTTTACATGTGATCTTGAGATACTTCAATAAGGACATGAAAAGAACTTTAAGGCATGAGAAAGTAATCATGAGATACATCATAATAAAAATAACATTTTTCATAACTTGAAGATGTGGCTGCAACATTTAATATTGACAATCATTTCGTTTCACCAAGGTCCATCCCCAAGGTGTCATTAAAAATTACCAAGGTTATTCACCATGGCGTCGTTAAAAAAATGGTCATCTCTAGAGATTAATTCTCTACCCAATGCATTAGAGCGCTATCTGGGTGCACCCTTAAACTGTAATCTCTTGTGGTTACATCATTATCCAATGCAATGGGGCGCTATCAGGGCGCACCCTTAAATTTGCCTTTATTATCATGTGGGCCACATATATCATCATCAATCATTTCATAAACAACCCATATAGCATAAAAGAAATGGGTTTCATTCCATAATCATAATGTTTTAAAAACTTCTTTAAAGACATGATCTTTATGTCACTTTAAATCCACGGAAAGGGAAAGAGGGTTTCATGTATGTAAATACCAGAATTTAAAATAAAACATTTTGATATATATGTGAATACCCCTGTAGAAATAAGAGCTTTGAGTATTCACTTTATAACATAAAACAATTTTTAGAAAAGAGAGAGAGGCACTTTGAGACGAAAATTCTGCAGCATAACGACTATGTTACAAGGTTTTAGAAAACATTGAGAAGAGAGGGGACATGGGTCAAACATTCATAAATGACCCATCAAACAGTAGAGGGAAAAAAATAAGGGTTTTAAGAACATGGTAATGAAATTTGAAAATATACCATACGAAATTGAGAATATTAAAGGAAGACAAAAATAAGATTTCTCTCATGAGAATTCGGCAGCCTAACGGCGTCACTTAAACTTCAACAAAATTGAATTGACAAGGTAAAATAGGGTCTCTCATCATATGAACACAAGATTCCAGTATGATAGATATAGATATCATACCCCAACATAATAGAATGGAACTTTAATGAATTGACATGAAAGTAGAACTTCAAAACGAGAATGGTGAAGAACCACTTAAAAATTCGGCAGCCTAACGGCGCCACTTAAAACTTCAAAATACTGAATTGAAGAGATCAAATGGGGTCTCTCGTCATATGATCATAAAAGATCAGTATGATAAATTTAGAGATCATACCCCAACATAACAAAAAGGAACATGAAATACTTTACATGAAAATAGATCTTGAAAATGAGAAGGGAGAAAGAATCTGTTACAAATATTTCGGCAGCCTAACGGCGCCACTTAAAACTTCATAAAACGAAATAATGAGAGTAAGAGGGGATATCTCATTATATGAACATAAAAAGGGCAGTAAGAGGAGTATAAAAGAACATCCTCCAACATAAGAACATGGAGCATAAAATGAATGACATAAAAGAGATCACTTGAAAAGAAAGAGAGGGGTCGGATCCCTTACCTTAAAATGTAACTCTTAAACCTCAAAGGATGGGACCTTGAGGGCTTGGGGGCACCTTGGGAGGACTCCTTGGGAGGTAATGAGACCAGAACTTCGTTGGGGAAAAGTGGGGAGTCGAATGGATGAGAGGAGGGCTTGGTATTTATAGGGAAAGTGAGGGGACAAGGCATTAATGGCCAAGGGACACCTTAAATGTGCTTTTCTCAAACCCATGTGCTCTCCCTTGGCATTTACCATGGAGTTAGGCCACATGGGGCCCCCAAAACAATAATTCATCACCCTTGGCGGGCCAAATCTTAAAATATCTCATGACATCATCATGACACAGTTATGATGTCATTAAACATACCGAAACCCTAAAATTGTATTTTTACTATTCACTGAAAATTCAACTTTCTCAGAAAGATCCCAAAATTTCACCTTAATCAAATATCAATGCTCTAATTTCATAAATGAACTCCATTTTATAAAAATAATTTTCTAAATATTTTTAATTTATTTTTTAAATAAATACACTATTCACCGAAAATTCATTTTTTCAGAAAAAACCACAAAAATTACCATAACATAATATCGGTGCTCTGAGTTCAAAAATTAAATCCAATTTATAAAAATAATTTTCTTAATATTTTTAATTTAATTTTTAATTAAAAAAACACTATTCACCCAAAAAAACTAATACTTGAATAATAATTTATGAAACCGTTATTTAACCATTTTATTGAATCACATTACTTAATCAAGGTGCCTAAATTATTTTAAAACTTTCTTTAAGTGAGATTACTAATCCATTTGGTCATATTACTAATCCTAATCATAAAATCACTATTCATAATTTACTATTCATCAAAAATCAAGTTGATCTTATTAGACTCCAAATTTTTTACTGAACATAATTGTAGAAGACCATTTTTTGAAAATCATTACACATTTTTAATTATTTAAGGTTTACATAAACATTTTTAAAATATCTTTTTTCTAAAATTCATCAAAAATATGCATACTATATTTATCCGGTCATTTGAAAATTCATAAACATCATCATAAGAAGAAATCCCAATTTTTATTTAAAACAAAGGATTACACAAGGCAGTTACGGTCTTCTTACATAGCCCCTTATCACACCAGCATAGGACCTAAGTGTAAGGTGTGCTAAGGTGAGAGAGTCCGAGGGAGGCTCGGCCAACATTGCCCGAGTAGTAATTTCTATCAGTTTGAACTTCTCGTGAAGGCGATTCCGTTCTAGCTTCACATGATGAAGTTCGTCTTGGGTTTGGTCCAGAGAAAAGCCCAATGGTGCTACCTCCTTCCCAAGTTCTGTTAGATGGGCTTCGATCGGTCCAAGACTACTAGATGAGGCCATCGAATCTTCTTTCTATAATAATTAACCAAGATTACTTGTATTTAGAGACAATAATCAAAACATTTTGTTCACAGCGGTCATATTGACTGATGGTCATGTAATAGTCAGAACCCAATGGTCTCATTTTAATTATAATCATGTTTATCAAATAAAACATTTTTGTTGAGTATAAAAATAAAATAAAATAGCACATGAAATTAGGAAACAAGATTTATTCAAAATTTCGGGCCGTTACATAAATAACTTTAAATGAATCTATAAATACCATGGATATAAATTGAATCATGATATATAATAATAAAAATTAGCATTATATACACCACATGAATGTATCGATTGGAAAATGTGGCATATGTATAACAGAAACAAAAGTGAGATGATAAACCCTTAAAAAGATCGTATCCTTAAAGTGATGATTAATCAATGAATTGATTCTATGAAAAAAATTGAATCCATATAATAAAAATTGGTTGTAAAATGTATTGAAATATATATTTATTTCAAACATAATCTTGGAATAACATAGTTAATTAAGTAAATGTATAACCAAGTGAATTGAAATTGAATTAAAAAACCCCTTACCACTGGGTAAATTTCATGTCAAATCCCATTAATTGAAATAAAACAAATTAAAACGTAATATAAAATGAATTGTGAATGATTCATTAAATAACATTTAAAAGTTCATTATATAGATCATATAAAATAAATTAAGTATATATCAATAAAATATTCCTCAATGTAGGGAAATTGAGACGAAATTTCTTACCTCGGGTTAGACTCTTCATGTACATTCTTTATCTTCCTAAATAATAAAAATATGTTAATAATTTACATTATTAATAAAATTTTAATGGTTTATTATTCATTATATTTTATTTATTACCATGTTTTAATTAATTTATTAATCATGTATGTTAACATCTGACGTGTTTACAAAATCTTGTGGATATATCTAACATAACATTGGTAAGTTGAAAATGGTAAAAGTACTTATTGTTATATCATACAAAAATGATTTTCACAAAACAATTGTCATTTTTATATATAAAATATACTTGTAAAACAAACTATGAAATATGGTTATAAAAAACGATCTATGTTACAATCATGGAGATGGTATGTTGTGCATAAGTGTGAGTAAATTTTTCATTTTTCCACGATTATAATAAAAATATCATTTGTTTTATTTTACATTTTAATAATGATAATTATATAATAAATAAAATATTATTTAATTAAATAAATTTATATATTTCATCCATGTTATTTGGTTATGGAAAGTAAATTTCATTATCTAAAAGAGGTGGTAGTCCACACATATGCACGAATGACGTTATCATTTTTCAATAAATGGAAAGGTAAGAAATTACATTATATATTATCTTTTAATAATCATAAATACGCCATGAATATCATGTAGAAATATAAAATGCATCAATATTACCATCTATGTTAGGTGAGTATGGAAACAAATTACATCAATTCTTAAGGTGGTAGTCTTCCATACCCACAAATGACGTCTTCTTTTCCCATTTTAGGGAAGAGGAGATAGATAAAGTGTATTAAATTAATATAAAAACATATAATTATATAGAAGATACTTGTTTTGTTATTTTAACTTGTTTTTACAATATTATATGGAGTTATAAAAAGAAATAAAACTAAAAAATTCTCTTAAAAGTTGTACCTCTTCTTTAGACAACCTTCTTTTCTTTACACATTAAGACCATTAAATTAAATATTATACCAAAAATAAGACCACAAGAATATAAGAAGAAAATTTATTAAGTTATATTGATAGTTATTTAATGATAAAAATGGAAATTTAATTATTGATATAATAGGATAGTGGTATCATTTTATAATGATGGGTGAATTCTTGTAATTTCTTAAATTATGAAATTAATATAAATTAATTTTCATGTTAAAATGCTTCCAAATTTAAATTTCTCAAAGATAATTTGGATATGAGTCTAAATACTCTAATACGATAAATATTTGAAAATTTTAGGTAATTTTTTCACCCTTATCTTTTTTTATCCATCTGTTTTCCCATTTCAAGATTATCTTGATAACATTGTTTTTCACACTTTATAGTTTATGATAGTTACTAAAAGATCAATTGTCCCAAAAATTGAATATGGTTAATATTTAACCTATATCACAATCCCTTGGTAGAAGATATGTTTTTTAGTAATTTTAAGTCACATAATAAAATATTATTTATTATAAAATTACATTAATTTTATATTTTGGTACTATTTATTTGATTTGAATTTGAAAACAATATGGATGAAAATAAATATGGATATAATAAATTTACACATCAATAAAATGAAATGTTTTCCTCTAAATTTTGTTTAACATAATAATTAATTTAGATTATATTAATTTAATATTTTTAGAATCATTTATTTTATTTTCCTATTAATTGAATAAACACTATGTGCGTGTTTCATAACAATTTAAGGTAATTATTTCATAAATAAAAATTAAAAATAAATTTCTATGATAAAAATTACTTTTAAATAAAATAAATATTTATAACTGAACATTTTTTGTTTTTATCTCAGTCACAATTTATTATAGATATTAAAATCAAGAGAGTGACTTTTTTACATTATTTTATACATGTGTATAATAAAGGTCAAAATAAAATATTATTATGTTATACATTTACCATATTTTCGAAACAAGTATATAAATGGTCTAACTATACTCATATTATAGGATAAAAAAATGTTTTATGGTCATTTTTTCCCCTTATCATGTAATTTTTTCCCCTAATTACATGAGTTACCCTTACTTTAGAGATAATTATTTACTATGGTAACTATTTATAATGAAGTAATATAAAAGGGGCCTCTTTACCAAATTTTGACCTCATGATTCTAAATTTTTAATTAATTTTTAATGATTCTATTTCTATAGTTGGAATAAAATAATTAATTTTTAAAACACAAAATGTAATGAAAACATTTTTCAGT
Organism: Viscum album; assembly: GCA_963277665.1. Taxonomy (NCBI): domain Eukaryota; kingdom Viridiplantae; phylum Streptophyta; class Magnoliopsida; order Santalales; family Viscaceae; genus Viscum; species Viscum album. The sequence goes on along the minus strand of OY728147.1, from coordinate 1,348,300,126 downwards.
AAAATTACTTTAAAGTAAAATAATGTTTTTATTCCAAATTAAATCATAAAATTTATCCCAATGAACTAAATTATATTTTAAATAATTTAAGAGAAGTAATTTTACTTTAAAAAAATTTTAAAATAATGTTTACATTTTAAATGGTTCAAACAAAAACACAGTTTTCATTGAAAATAATCATTTTTCACTATTCACTAGAAAGTCTATCTTTTTAAAAAAACCCAAGTATTTACACTAATTTAATTTTGATATGGTGGTTTTGAATATTATTTTAATTTTATAAAATAAAATTTCAAAAAATTTAATAAATTAATCATAATTCTTACACATAAAATTCAAAATAAAACTACTTTTGAATAAAATGTATTTATGAAGTATAGAATGATTTTACTAAAAAGTAATTACTTATTTTTTTTAATAAATATAATATATAAATCCGTTATAAGTATATTCATAATATAATTAACCCTATTCATAACAAAAAAATCAACAACTATGTTATAACATTCATATTTAAATAATAATATATTGTGATTCGTTTATTATCGGTGTAGCGTGTTGTTTACACAATCGAACAATATATTCTTATTTTAAAAATTCAAGGCGTTACACACTTAGTCTCATCTACTCTTTGTTATAAATATAATAACTATGTGTTTTAGTTATATTATAAGGTTTTCCAATAAGTAAATTTTTTATTAAAAATCACATCATGTACCCCTTATGGATATGTTATGTACCCCAACGTTGCAGATCGAAATGAATTAATAGTATGAAAATAGAGGGATTAGAGAGTCAAACAGACCATGTAACATTTGTATGTGACAAGTATGTTGATTCTACAAGATTTGAATAATATTATATTATATTCATGAACTACTGAGGCTTCACATCATGTACTATAGAGTGCTTTTTGAACACATTTCCCTCCATAGTTCTTTGTTATATCCTCTCATCAAAAAAAAATTAGTAGTCCATTATAAATTTTCATTCCATATAGAATAATATGTTGTATCTTTCATTGAAAATAGGGGTCATTTATGATCTTTTATAGATATATTGTGATCATTTTCTTTGATAAAACACCATTGAAATAGAGGTGAGGCATTTAGTGGAGATGGTGGGGTTAGTAACCCCCTGATGTTGTTCTATAAAAAGCCTATGAGTCCCTTATATGTATTGTGAAGTTTTTATAACACTATAAATTGAATTAATTGATTTTGTATAGTGTGGTATGTGAAATCATTCATGCCCTTCAATACTCAAGTGGTTTCCAACTTGCACCGAGGTTCTTAATGATACCATTGGGATATTATTCCCTCTTAATCAGATATCGATAAGAGTAATGCATAAAACAAAAGAAAAAAGAAAAAATATTAAAAATGAATAAATTAAAAAATTTAATCTAAATACATGGTAAAACATGATGGGATACATTATCTAACATATATAATCACAAGATATCCATGAATATAAAAAAATAATAGGCCAAAAGAACTAAAATAACAATAAAAAGGAAATTACTGTAAAAGATTTTGGATTAGGATTATCATCAGCTCAATCTCTATCAAATAACACCTAATTAGTAATTTTTAATAGGGCCTTTTCCCACATATAGATCTTGGAATATTATTTCTACCCATGAATCATAAATACCATGAATGTTTTGAGAATAAACCGATTAGAACCTCCCTGGTGGGCCCATATCATAAATGATGCAACTATATAAAGGTGAAAATGTTTTAATAAATTAAATTTGTAATTATAAACAAAACCTGTCAGTTCATCGAGTACTAACTAGGCTACAGCAAAACTTGTGCCTACCTAATTTGGCTCCATAATATAAGAGAATCTATTGTAACCTCAAAAACAGACAAACCACATGGACCGTGTCTTTTCACACTAGTCAAAACCCCATCAATCACATTGGGTAATTGCCGCTCACATATGGGAGGTCACAGTCAAGCACATTGACACATCTCCCCACACATGAGGAAAGTCACATCAAACACACAAACCCATCTGAACACTCTCAAGGGATATCCCCTTAAGTACACAGACCCATCCTTGATCACTCAAGATAGGTCATAGACATGCACAAAGACCCATCTCGACACACATAAGAGAGGACACATCCAGAAGATATTATCATGATATAATGTGTAAAAATCAACATGAGTAAGGAAATTTTTTACATGAACCCCTAAATTATTTATCTTTTCCAAACTAGATTCAAATGGGCCTGAATGGATCCCTCAAGGTCATATTTCTTGATTAGATCCCCCTTACATCAACCATGAAACAAAAAATGAATTATTTATAAACAACCCCTGGACTTTTTGCTCGCTTCCCCAATAAGTGACCTAATTAACCTATACATACCTACCTAATAAATTTTATAGCATAGGTAGGAGTCTCATAGGTCTACAATGCAATTTAATTCAAATTGATTCATAAAATTTTATGGAAAAGCTGTAAAATTCTAAAGACACCCAACCTCTGGTGTGGAAAAGGTAAAATACCAATAACTACAACCTGAATTGAGAACAACATATTGAATCCAAAAAATAATCACTAAAATCAGCATGGTAGTTTTTTTAAGGAAACCCCATGAATAAATAATAATCAATGGATAATATGGTATTTGATTTATCCATAGGAGTCCACCATAATAAATGACACTTTAAAAGGTAAAGAAAGCAGGAGAGTGGAGCCAAAACCTTCATGAAGATCCTAGTACATACCAAAAATCCTATAAGTGTATCAAGGTTGGTGAGGTTAGTGGTTAAAGGTATTTTATATGAAGGTTACCAAACACACCATCAAATAAACTTAGATATATATTCACAATGAATCCCAAGTTTTATATTATGATCCCCAATATATAAAAACTTAAGGGTTCTATATTGAATATTTCATAGTGTAAAGAATGTCATCACATGATGAATATCTACCTATAAATTCTTCACAACTGTTAGTCTAGTTAGTTACTCTATAAATCCCCCTTGAGCTTCTTTGACACCTTGAAAAGCCTTTAAAAGTTTAATACACATGATTAGGAAATATTTTAAATATTAAATAACCTTGAAATTAGTGAGGATTTAAATTTATGTAATAAGGTATGGATATAGGGGATTAAGACCACCATTAATGGGGTTAAAGTCCACTATTACATAATGGGGTCATCACTTACTCAATATTGAAGAGTCACAGGTCCCTCATACTATAGGAAGAATCCTAACATTCCCATGTTATGGGGAACAGTTCCTCCACCAATAGTGGTTATTGTTTCCCTAAAAAATAGGTTTTGGGTCTTTCCTACTTTTGGTTCCAGTACCCCACTTGATGTGTGTACTCTTCAATAATGTGTGTGTCCCCTATATTGGATATAGTGTGGTAGTGTAATAGTTTTGAGGTATAGGTGGTTTTAGAGACAATTGATTTATGATATGGATATTTATACATAGTTGGTACACTTAGTTTCCCTCAAGATAAACCTATTTAAATTTTTTTGAATTTATGATATATGAGACTACTTAGTCTAGTATATTTATTTGTTTCGGGATATAATCTCTTGTTGATATCAGCTGTGAATAATATGTTCCTTGATTTCTTATTGTCTTATGATCAATAGAAAAAAATATGTTTCTATGGGATTCACCTTCCTATTTTATATAGACATGGGTTTTGAGATGACTTGTTTTTATATCTTTTGTTTTTGTTTCTGAGGGGTCCTATAGGGAATTTTTATATTATCCCATGCATGGTATCTTTCTACCGCACAACATAGCTCAGTGAAGACATTACATGAATTGAAATTTTGGATGGGGGACATAGAGGTAGGATAACCGATAGAGATGATAAATAGAAAAGGATAGTGGTATATAGTGGTACATGGTTTCTAATAGTGTTTATTATAAGTGTATATATAGTTAGTAAGTGTATTACCTTTCCTAGAGTTAGTTTTACCTAGTGATATTTTTATACATTGGTATTTTCCCTTCCTTGTTTTATCTCTATGGTTTTTTAATTTTTATTTTATATCTTAATCACTAATTATATATAGTTCAGTTTTTTATATATTTCAATTAGTATTGGTTATTTTTCTATATTATATATTCATTTTTTGTTGATATAGACTATGGAATCCCATTAGTATTATTCACTCTTGGTTCCACACGATAGCCCATGCCCTTTACGAAACAAGCTTGGTGGTGGTGCATTCAGTCAAATACTAACACAGGTGTTATCCCAGTGGTTCAGGAAATGTTATAAGAGTATAAAAGTTATTTGTGTCTTAAATATTTATTTTAGAGTCACATTCCACATGAGAATTAGTTTTTAATTTAATGCAATGATTCTTGGGTCACTTGAGTTTTATATCGTATCAGTGAGACTAGTGTAGGTGCATAAGCCAAAAAATAATTTCATGAGGACTCTAATAAATATTTAGTAAGACCAAATCCCTAATTAATAGTTTTCATGTTGCAAGTTCCCAAATATATCATATAGTTTTATTCATTCCCTTATAATGTATGTTCACCCATATATTCTCCAGTATCACTGGGTTCATCTTATATATTAGGGGATCCTATCTATAGATTGTCATCTCATATTTAATGGTGAATTAGTGATGATACCTTACTATTGTTTGATCATCGCTACACTAATTAGTTGAGTGATGAGGTATTATTATGGATATTGAGTGAGATGTACCTTTTTATATATGAGTACAGAAATTATTAATATATAATTTGTTCTTATTTTATATTTACATGTGGATTAAATGGTGGTTCTTAGTGATCCATATAGGTTTTTTGTTAATTTGATTATTCTATATGTTCTCTAGTGGTTAACGACATATGGATTTAAGAGGTGAGTATGGGCTTTCTGTGATAAAGGATTGGTTGGATTCCTTGATTTTAATTTTTCATCTTTTTTGTACTTGAAAACCATATTGTGGTTCTTGAATTTTATTTTTACCCTCACAATATAGTGAACCATTAGTTATATTATTACCAAACCTATGTTAGTGTTACTCTACCATGTCTAGAGTTCAATATTTGGTGAAGGAAGCTCTATCTTTTGGTGAAAATGATTGTTTTAAATATAGATAAGGAGGACCCACATTAGGGTAACATAAAAAATACTGAGAATGAGTTAGGTTTTTTGATTAAGTACACCATGTACACAATTTAGTACAGATTTATTATAGATTAATATTTTATGTGAGGCATATGGGATGAGATTCCAATCAAAGTTATATCTTTTTGTACATACCATCTATACTAGGGACCTAGAGCATTAATTTGAAGTTAATATTTTCCTAGTTGTGAGGGACTATAGTTTTTAAAATAATTTTCATTACCATGTTGTTACTATTTTGGGGATGTGAAACCATGTAAAAGATATCCAGAAGATCAAAAACCATCTTATCATGTTCTATATATCCTTTAAGTAATTTTTTTCAATAAGAGAGTTGTTTTGAGGAATTAGTTAGATATTTATGATGTTTTAGGCCATAATTATGACCACCATCAGTAGATACTTATTATAATAGTAGATTTAATAGGAAATACACAAATAGTTTCACAAGATCGGTCGCTCTAGTTGGGTGATACCAAGCATGGATTGAGGTATAATAATTATCCATTTCATAGAAACTTAAAATCATTGATGTTATAATAAACCATTCATTAATTCCCATATAATTATTTGTTTTTTGGATATTCTCATGGAGCTTCTCCCTTGAACCATTGGTAAGAGATTTTAATTTTTTAAATTTTCCATTACTCACAACATTTGGAAGTATGAGTCTACCCTAAGTATGAAAGATAATTTTTAGAACTCTGTTATTTCATGATAAGATCTTATAGAATAATCCCTACTTTTGATTTGATAGTTCATTATTATTTGAAGGTAATGTGTAGTTAAATGGATGGATATGGTTTCAAATTCACCGATTGCAGTAAATTATCAATGGAATGTTCCAATGTTTTTTTTATTACAAATGATCTTACATTTTAAATCTAGATATGTGTCAATATTCCAACCAACTAATCTAGTGGTTTGGCTAAGATAAAGAATTTTATGGAGTGTTTTGGATACTTTCTTAAGAAATATTTTAATGTTGATTGGTTTGAATTATTTTACCTATATTGATGAACAAATGCCTTTATGGAGGTTATACATTAGTCTGACTAACATATTCACCAGTATTACAATAGAAACATTGTGCAAGTAGCATTTAAGAATCTCTAGGGAAATTTTAAAATACTATTATTTTCAGTAACAGTTTTTAAATACCTTGATAAGTTTATATAACCCATGGATCATTTTTTGTAGTCTTTATTGATTCCAACCATGATGAGTCGAAATAGAAGGAATGCATTTTATTTTTTTTCTTGGTTTACTTCATGGGAATAGGTACTATAGTATACCCTCAATGTATTAGTTCTTTATGTGAAGAAATTATTCCTTTTGGGTATGTATTTAGATTTTAGGAATGATAGTTTCATTTCATGAAACTTGTGTGCATAATTATTTAAGTGGTAAGAGTGGTGTGGCTCATTTCTGGTACTTGATGTCTTTTTACTAAATTCAATGCTTAGTTGATTGTGGAGTTATATGAGAGGTTATCCATAGTGTGATTAGTCCCTTTGAAAGTAGGATATTTTTTATGTATTCTTTGGTTTTAATCCCCCCCCCACCCCACTTCATCTCAATATGTGTAGGAGGTCTAATATACTAACATTTATTATGAGATCATGTGAGATAATGTATTTTTAGATAGTGTGCCTTATTGATTCTTATAAAGGAGAGGTGTACCCCACTTGTTTTAGGAGTGTATGTTGGTGTTTCTATAAATCTCTTCTATGGTGTTGTGGTGAGAAGCTATACTATATAATCTTATTTGGATAGGGGACCTTGTGATGTAATCATGGGGATGTTATGGTGTTCACTGTGTGGATACTCTAGCTAAACAATGAGAGATATTTTTCCATAGGTTGTAATTTTTAGTTTTAGGGGTTCTAGGAGGACTATCATATGGTTTGGAGGTAATATATAATGGTTTTAAAAATGTTTGTGACCATCTTATTTTGATTTTGGTGAAATTGTTCACAAAACTTTATGGGTTTGATATATGGTGGTTTTAGGATATTGATGTCATGTCCTGATGTTCTTATCATTCACTGTCAAAAAGAGAGACCAAAACCCATCTTTGGTCTTTGGGAGAGAATATGATCCTATTTGGAGATCAAGGTGTAGTTTACTATTTTTTAGATGGTAGAAAATGTGCTCAATCATATATCCTAGTTGTATCCTTATTCTTGGTGTTGATGATGTTAGTATTTTTTCCTTATTCCATGATGAAAAATTTTAATTAATTATCAAAGGAGTATCAATCTATGATATCATGAATGGTTTATGAGGAATATTTTTTTTAATCACTCTATCTTAGGGTTTTATGTGGGATGAGGGTTTCTGTATGGTAGATAGTTGGTAGCTCTTTAAAGGTAGGGAGTGTAATTCTCTCATATATGCGGTCCTTAGTAATGAAACATTCTATAGTATGTTTTAATGATTAAATATTTCTCATTTTATGCTACGTGGATGGGTGAGAAGAGGTTAGAATGGAATTCAATATTGAACATAAAAGAAATTAATCTAATATCATTCTTTTTTTATTATCTCTCCTGAGTAATATTTAATCAAATGAACCCTGTTAAGAAGTAGAGATATATAGAAGTAAATAAAGATAAATGTTTTAGAAAAGGACAATTTTCTATGTTTTTATTTTCTTGGTGTGGTTAGAGCATGGATCACCAATGATGATGAAGTTCATACAATGATGGGTTTCTTTTAAGCCTATGGTTTTTATGGAATTTTGGGTTTAGTAGCTTCAGTGGTTTCCTTTTCAGAGATAAAAACGTTTAAAGGTGTGGAGAATGTGATGGGCCCTATTTTTTCTCATGTGTGACTTAATTCAATTTTGATTCACTTGGTCCCATGTTCCTAAAATTGGGTAAAATGATAAATTTATCTGAGCAGTTGACCTCCAAATTTTTTTCTGAGGGCTACATTGAGTTTGGAGTTTGTTTTTTTTCCTTTGAATGAATCTTTTTGGGCTCCTGAGCCACTTGGATTTTAAAGGGTAAATTCATATATATATATGTGTGTGTGTGTGTGTGTGTGTGTGTGTGTGTGTATCCTGAAAGTATGAATTAATATATCTCCCTAATGTATTTGAATATGAATTCTGACATAATGGATGTGACAAGAATATAACAATTAACTAATGTGAGTTATTAGTTAATCTGCATGGGTATCTGGACTTGGAATGAGTTGTTTTGAGCCTTTAATTTAGGTGTACTAGTTTACTAAGGATTGATGATATAAAACCCTATTTTTCACCTCCTTTAAGGTTAACTAATATTATTTTATTCTTCAACAACCAATCATAGGATGAGGTGAAATTGGAGGATTTTCTTGGATTTAAATCATGTAAGACATAGGAACAAAGTTGTATTCACAAGGAATCTATTATTTAATTGAAATTGATTCGAATAATAAATTATGCAACATTTATTTCACAATGATATAGGATATTTCACTGATTAAATGTTTTAGATTCTTCAAATATTTTATTCTCCTTTTCGTAATTTAATTCTATCTTTTTATTATATGTAACCCTCCAAAAATTATTTAATTATATTCACACAATATTTCTAAAATATTATTTTACTGTTTGATAAGATATTTGACTTCATTAATAATGGTAATTAATTTCATTCTAAATATTCATATTGATGGGTTATTAGACATCCATGATATATAGTTTTATATTAAATATGGTTAATGAATTTAATAGTTAAATAATGTTTTTATTTAATGTAGTAATTTACTAATAATAATATTTTTATTATTACTAGTATTATATTTGTGGGATTGTGTTTGTTGTGTGATTATCAATGATGAATAATTTCAGGTTATGACTTAAAACAAAGTGAAACATCCATAATAATTTTTTACACCCACATTATCATGATCTTCAATGACCATGAAGGATAACATGAGTTTCTCTTGTCATCCTTTCACACCAATAACCATTCATCAATTCTCCATCCTCATTCATCACAAAGTTGGTTCATTTTTTGATATGTAGAACATTGTTGAATAAGTGATAGCTGAAGTTCATGTTTTATTGAGTTAGTGGGTGTGAAGTAGAATATCCACTTATTTTAGATTAAACTTTTATAGATAATAATATAAATGGTGAAATAAATCATGATGGTCTTTTATAAACCCTCCAGTGAGAGATAATTTGGGACTAAGTGGAACAAATTTTCTAGGTCTAGAAAACCTGATTACATATTTGGTGCTAATTCAAAATACATGTCATGTATCCTATGTATCATGTATTATTGGGGGTTATCTATTTTTATATGTATTACATAGGGTGTGAATATATGTCACACGCCATTTATTTATAGACTTATAGTTTGATCATGTACGAGTTATGTCTATTGGCTAACTAAAAAGTCCAACACACCATGTGGGTCAGATTATAAGTCACGTATGACTAAATTAATGTCTTTTAATGTACTCAAAATTTACTTTAGTAAACCTATGTGGTCCTATACACCATGTGTTTGAAATATACACACCATTTGTATTGCATATATGAGTTAAGTTGTCCAAAAAATACACGATTGAGTGGAAAACATGTCATATACCCCATCAAAACACTTTCTACCCCAAAATTGCATCACAACTTAGACTTTAAATACATGACCATATGAACCAGAGAGTCCCATAGATCATGTACCCATATTGGAATTTCATTTATTTTGATTCAAGACACACTAAATTGTATTGTCTTGCCGTTGGAAACTATTGACATATAACACCTTGAGATTTTAGTTTTTATTTACTTTTAAATAAATACTATGTCGAATTTCTTAAATCATACACAACAATGAACTAAAATGAGTCATGGGATATTTAAATTACTAGAATAATATACCTTTAGTAAGTAGAATGGAATTAATCAATTATGATACATACAATTTATTTTATTTTTTTGATTAATGAAATTAAATGATTATAAAATAAATAATTAATGGGATATGACTAAAATAATTCAATGTTAAAAAGGGATATTTCTGAAGAAAAATTTTTTTTTGGGTTGTTTGTTTTAATAAATTGATCACATTTAAAATATTTCTTCGTATTAAATAATATATTAACATCCAATTAATTATAAATTGATATGATATAACATTACAATCACATGATGTTTAAAAAGGTCATTTTTCTATAAATGTAATTTTCATTATATTTAATATTACCATTTTAAAAATAAATTTAATAAATTTAATAAATTTAATTTTAAGAAATAAAATTCATTTTTTAATTTAGCATGTCAAACTTATATTAGTTTAAATTTCATTTATTTTTCTAAAATGATTGGTTTTTATTTGAATAGTAAAAATACAATTTTTAAATATATAGTAACTTTCAAGGAGTCACTATGACATAAGAATGACTAAATATAAAGATCCAAAATTTTATAAATTAAATTTACCTCTAAATGATTAAATTACTTACTATGTAATAGAGTTAAATAAAATACATGCACTACTTAAAAAATTTTGTACCACTATAAAATATAGTCATAATTTTCTTGTCACACTTAAATGAGAATTAAGCATAATAATTATTGATAATATAGTAATTATATAATGATGATTAAGATTATTATATATTAAAGGTTATAATATTTTCTAAATTATACTGAACAAATATGTAATGACCTTCTACAATAGGATCATACCATATAAAACTCATTTATTAGAGATTTTTTGGTTGATGGCACCACTGGGATTTCCACTTTACGAATACTGATTCGATATTCACCAACTAAAAATTGAGAAATCCCATTTATGAGGGAATTTAAATATTATCAATATCATGTACAAAAATATTTTCTCTAAACCACCCTAAGAAAGTATCACCATTGCACAACTTACCCTTATGACATACAGTTTTGAAATATTGCATTATGTATCAAAACCCTTGATGTATGATTTTTTATATTTTATTTATAATAAAATAATAATTATATTGTTCCCTTTTTTATTACGTTATTTATATACATGAATATATATTTATTTTGATTAAAATTATTTATTAGAATGAAAAACAAAAATTTGTATTTTTTGTAAAATATATAGTTTAAAATAAAACACACTTTTTGATAAATCAAGGATTTTTTAGATAAAATTTTTTTAGTGAAATAATATTATTAAATAACATTCATTTAAATATTAATGGTGTTATAATTTAATTAAATACCATGTAATTTTTATAAGGGTCCTAAAGTTGTTGGGGACCTGAAAATGGTATTTTTTTTTAAAATAAGGGTTTTCATATAAATGTTTAAATTCATATATTTAAAAACATTGTAAAATAAATATTATTTTTTAAATCATGACATCAAAATTAGCGAATGGTGAATTTTTCATAATTTTCTAAGATAATCTGATTTTTGGGTTGAAAAAATTAAATATGGTGTAAATATATGGTATGTTTTATAAAATCATAATACGGAAAAGTGATGTAATAAATACTACAAATGGAATCTAGGTAAAAAAAGAGATTTCACATTTAAAATAATTTTTCAAAGTTATTCTACTAATTTTACAAACCTATAATTAATCCCCTAAAACTTATATTTTATTTTTAGGTTTTAAAAATAATTCTTCAAGAACATGACACACTTCAACATCTTGAATTTTATTATTTTACAGAAATGACAAATTATCATAATAAAATATTTAAAACCACACTTATTTGGATGAAACATTGGAAAACCCAAAGAAAGGTTGGTAGTTTCATCCAAAACCTATGTTTGAAAATTAATAATGAATTCCCCTATCTTTTGCTTTAAATACCCACACAACCTCCCATTATGATTCAATCAAAACACATTTTTCATGAATTTCCTCTCACTGTGCCACTCTAAATCCCTCCTAAGGTGTTCCCATGATCTCAATAATATCCAATAAATATTTTAGAAGTAACCACTCTTGTAATGGATTTTCTCTTCTTCCTTTTTATTCATCTACTTTATTTGAACAAAACCTTTAGATTTAAAAATTTTCATGTTTTAATGGGTTTTCTCATGTCCCTCTGTTCTCATTATGATACCCATGTAATGGGGGACCACCTTTCACTCACATTAAACCCTTGCATAAACCATTTCCTATACCTTTTATGCTTTTGAAACTATCATGTGATTTTACAATATAAATTGTTATGTTGTGAATATCCATACCAATTTCCAATTAAGGATATTCACTTCAATATAACTATCCTTCATTGACTTTTCAATTTCATTTATGTAACCCACACTCCTTGATCGTGACCATAAATTTGATTAAATATGTTATTGTGTTTTTGTTGAGTCTAAAGATGTTTTGACTTCCCCATTCATCTTTTTGTTTGGGAAATCATAAATTTCTTGTTTTTTTACATCATAATCATATGTTATTGTTTTCCATCGTAACCACATATGTTATTTCTTATCATAATAATATTTTTTTTATTCATAGAAATTGTTTTACAATGGTAACCATATATGATGTTTTCATAACCATATGTATTGTAATCATAATATGTATCATATTCATGTTATGCATCGTAACTGTGTATCCTACCCATGATATACATTATAATAACATTGCACATGGTAGTTACGTTATGCATCATAACCAGGATATGAATCGTAATCATAATATGCATCATATGCATGTTATTCATCATAATCGTGTGTCATATCCATGATATACATCATAATTATGTTACACATCGTAATCACGTTGTGTATCATAACTATGCTATGTTTCATAACTATGATATGCATTGTAACCATGTATTGTAGTAGCACTGTAGCAGGGTACTGTACCAGTACTGTAGCAGTGGTGGAACTGTAGCGGTAGCAACACTGTTGTAGAGGAGGCACTATAGCAGGAACTGTAGCGGTGGCGGTACTGTAGCAGGTACTGTAGTAGCCCGGGTACTGTAGTAGTATTATTCACCAAGGGGATCTTTGGGCCAAAAAATGGGCTTTCAAGCCTTGTATTCAGGCCACTTGTCCTTGGGCCTTCATGCTATGTAATGGGTCTCCCTCTACCCACTCTAAAGAGGTCTTTTCTTTCAATAATAAAATGAGGCTACGAGCCCAACCTTTTAAAAAAACTCAGTCCTTTATACTTTTTTACTTACTATCTTCTAACCAAAACGATGTCATGGAATTATTTATATACTGGTCAAAATGATGTCATGTATTCTATTTTCATTCGTTCATTATAATGTCAGGTGTCCAAGTCCCTTGGATTTTTCTGGAGAAATATGATCATTGGAGAAAATGTGACAATTGGAACCAGAGGCCTATAAATTAGAGGTTGTTCGAACCAGAGAAATTAACTTTTGTATCATCCATATTCTAGAGAGAGACTATGTGACATCTCTCTTGCTTCGTGTGAAAATACTTGATGATACAAGACATGAATGGCTTGTTCATAGTTCTTCTATTTCAATGAGTGATTTTTATTTCTTAGTGTGACCGATCATTGTCATAATGATAAGAGGGATTCTGAGGATAGGAAGATGGTTTTTTCTATCATTGATTCGAGGGATTTCATGCATTTAAAAGACAGAGGTGTTGTCTACTTTCTTACTTGAGGGCTTCCCTGGATTAGAAGACAGATTTTCTGATCATCGTATCGAGGGATTACCAGGGTGGTGGTAAGATAAACCATTTATACTAGGTGAAAGGATACACTAATCATTGGGATAAAATAATTTCAATACCTTTTATTTTTATTTCTTCCTTTTGTAATATAACGGGAATCATTTTGTTTCCTATTTCTACTCGTATTCTTTTTCTATTGTAATTGTTTTAAATCCAATATATTCATTACATATTTTATTAAGAGATTCGATACATTGTATGGTAGAATAATGTAATTTTGTTATACTCGGATCATTGTATTAAATTCAAATACAATTATTTTTTATTACTTCTCGTATCATATCATATCATAAATATTAGATCATTGATCAGTTAGATCATTTTTATTGTATGTTAATTGTATTATTTTAAGATATCTTAAACTAAGAACCTTTCTTAATGGTTTTAATAGAAACTTTTACACCTATAATTCACCCCCCCCCCCTTTCTATTATGCCATCTCATATACATTTACATCTATATTATGATCCAACATTTAGTACTAGAGGAGGTTTCCACTGATTTGTTTTACTATCTTCTTTCATTTTGTAAGACAATTATATTTTTTATAAACCCTTTTTTTATATTTATTTACTACACTAATGTGTGGAGTGGGAAAATGTTGTTTTATAAGATGATAGGAATGAATATTGGATCAATTGACAATCTAAACCCAACTAGGCCACCCATTTTTTATGGGAATGATTACGAGTACTAGAGAGATCAAATAAATAAATTTTTAATTAATATTATAGTACAAAATTTTGTGATTGTCATTGGATATTAAAAAATTCTAGACAAGGATGTTAAAACCCACTCCATCCAAGAGAAACTATAGTATCGACTAAATTAAAAGGTACACAATACTTTGTTATGTTCCATGACCAGTAACATATATAGTTAGATATCATCATGTGATGTTGCCAATTTTATCTGGAAGAAACTTGAAGTCAAACATTTTGGTACATCTAAAGTAATAGAAACAAGAAGTTCCATGGTCTGAGTTGAATATCATAGTTTGTTTTTTTAATATGAAGAACTGGTATGAAAACTTCAATAAATATTTATGAAAATTTTCAACAGTCTTAAATAAATGTGAGAAAACTGTTTTGATGATGATGTTATTTTGGAAAATATAATTGATATAATTCCCAATAAATGGGAATCAAAAAGGACAACTATTGATGAGAATAGGAAAGTTACTCAAATAACTCTTGATGAATTATTTGGTACCCTATTATTGCATAAGAAAATAATGAAAAGACGTGAATATTTTATTAAGTAGAATAATTGAAATGGAAGTTTACCTTTTACATATATATCTAAATCCAGGTCACTAGAAAGGGTACCAAGATCAATATCTACGAATGTTTTTGTTATATTATAATCCAGTGAAACTAATCATTTAGAGAATGAACTAGCTAATCTTTCTTAAAGAATGAACAAGATTGTGGGAACAAAATATTTATAGTATATATTCAAAAAGAAAGATATAAAGGACCTAAAAAGTTCAGAAGTAACTTGTTATTAATGAAAAAGAGCAGGTCATATTAGAACATTTTTTCCTTTACATAAAATAAAATACAGAAAGGATAGACATTCTGAAATAAAAAATAAAAAGTTTTACAACTCTAACACTAAGAATGTTTTGAATTAAAATGATAATTAGAGTGAAAGTGGTGGTGATTCTTCAGATGTATCTTCTAAACGTGAATCTTTTTTGATAGAATATTATTGGACTCATATCCAGATTACCAATTGAAAATTATTGTCTCATAGATAAGGTTTACAATGCAGAATCTCTTACAAATGTATCTTTATATTCAAATTATCCTGGTGAGAAATATTCTTACTCTTTGGATAAAGAATCTTCCCTAGTAGAGGATAATTTACCTTATTTTGAAGAATTATCCAAATTTTCCAAATGACAGAAGAATTAAAATTTCAAACTCAAGAAAAATATTTATAAGGAAAATTATAGAATAATTATCCTTACAAAAGAAATATCATATCTTTCAGAAGATCTTTGTCAAAAAACTCTTGATTTAATAAATATTTCAAAAAACCTTATGGAAGTAAATTCAGAGAAAAATAAACATTCTAAGGACTTTGAAAAACTTGTTTTAGAGAAAAATTATTTTGAAACAAAAAAAATATTCAAAAAAAATTGTTGTGTTAATAAAAATTTAGTCACTATACTAAAATATGAAATTTTTTATCTTAATAAACATTTATCAAACTTTACTTCTGTTAAAGAAAACTTTAACAAAATTTATTCTCAAATTCATCCTCTATGAAATAATTCTGGAATAGGTTATTCTTGCACAAAACCTGTTTTTAGATATAACAACTTCGTCCCTAAAAGTGATCCATTTTGTACTAAGTGTCAGAGTGGTGGACAATGGGAATAAAATTTGTCCAATAATAAAACCCAATATATAGGTTTTCATAAAGCTCGCATTGAAAAACAAATTTGGATTCCTAATGTTCTTTTATCTAAAATTTCTATATCCAAACATGATAGGGTTTTGAAAATCTAATCATTTTATTTTTTAAGAAAAAAAAATTATACCAATAACTATAATATTTTGTATATGGATAGTGGATGTTCTCGACATATGACTCAAAATAAAGATTTATTTGAAAAGATCATTGAAATGAAAGGTGGAAGAGTGACCATCAGAGATAATTCTCATAAAAAGATCATTGATATAGGTAATATTGTTCTTTTAGGAAATATTTTAATTTGAATGTTTTGTTTTCTAAAGCTATTAAGAACAACCTTATAATAATAAGTCAATTATTTGATTAAGGTTACCATTTGAATTTCTGGAATTATAAATGCTTTCTTTACAATTCCAAGGAGAAGTTATTCTCTTTACCCATAACCATTAGAATGTATACACAGTTAAAATAGAATACCTAAGGTGCCGATACATACCTTTCTTAAGTTAAATGGAAGACCAATCTTGGTTATGGCATAAGAGGTTAGGATACTCTAACCTAAGGATCCTTTGAAAACTCTAAATGAAAATACTTTTAAAAAATCTACTGGATCTCAGGTTTGATTCTTAAAAATTTTGTGATACTTGTCAATATAGCAAGCAATATAAAACTAGATTGAAATCAACTAAGGAAGCTTCAACTACTAATGCATTATAGTTAGTTCACATGGATCTTTTTGGTCCTACACAAACTAGAATTATTGGAGGTGAATACTATGTATTTTTTTAGTTGATAACTACTCCAAATTTACATGGTTCTATTTTATAGAAAAGAAATGTGAAGGCTTTTTCAATTTCAAAACTTTTAGAGCCCAAGTTAAAAATCAGAAAACCCTGCCACTAATAACTATTCTAAGTGATCATGGTGAAGAATTTCAAATTTTTTATTTTGAAACATTTTGTAGTAAGAAAGGTATTACTCACAACATTTCAAATCCTAGAACCCCTCAGCAAAATGGTGTTGTTGAAAGAAGAAATGATATTTTTTAGGAAATGACAAAAACCATGTTGAATGAATACCATATTGATAAAAATTCTGGGATGAAGCTTTAAGTACCACATGTTATACTATAAATCGAGTTTTAACTAGAAATTTTCTTAATAACACACCATATGAATAATAGACTAAATGAAGATATAAGGTTTCTAACTTCAATGTATTTGGATGAAAAGTATTCATATTGAATACTAAATATAACATACATAAATGTTCAACCAAATATGATGAAGTAATATTTCTAGGTTATTATATTACTTATAAGGATTATTCAGTTTTAAAAAAACTATTGTACGATTGGGGAAACATTTCATGTTAAATTTCATGAAACTAAACATCCCCCACAGACATCAAGAGATCTGTTTTCACAAACTGATTATCAACCATTAATTTAAAATTCTTCTGAAAAAGGAAATACTCTTGAAAATTCTTATGAAATATTTAACCTAGAATTATTTATACTATATTTTGATGAACAGATTTTAAAAAACCCAAATCAATTGTTTCTTGGGAATCATCCTAGTGATAATATCACTGGTGATGTAAATCAACCTATAAAGACTATAAATTCCTTGAGAAATGAAATATAACATCTTTCTTTTCTATCCCAATTTTAACCTAAAACTTCTAAATAGGCCTTAGGTGATAGTACTGGAAATTTATCCTACATCCATAGTTTTAAATCAAGGATATAAGTCCAAAAACCATGGTTATAGGTTATATCCATAGTTTTATGAATCATGGCTAGTATTTTCGTGGCTATATGGAAATACCTAAGCAGGAGTTCTAAATGGTGTCAATATCCCTATATCCACGGTTTGAACCATTGATGGATACTTAAAGACATAGTTTCAAACTGTTGCCACATCTTAAGGCACAGAGGGATCCATCCATGGTTTTAAACCATGGCTATAGGGTTCTCCATTTCATAAAAAAACACCCCCACACACCATGAAAAGCCCCCCTTCACTCTACTAGACAGCCCCTCCCCCTGGACAGACCTTGGACCCCCCCCCCCCCCCCCCCAGACAAACCCTGGACCCCCCAGGTAGACCGTAGACACCTCCCCCCAGACCCTGGACAACCCCTCAGACCCTACCCCCCCCCAGATAGACCATGGACACCCCCCCCCCCCCCCCGGACATATCCAAGACACCTCCCCCCAAACCCTGGACACCCCCCAGACCCAAAACACCCCCCCCCCATGAAAGACCATGGACACCCCCCCAAACAGACCCTGAACAGCCCCCCCCCCCCCCACACGGACAGACCCTAGACACCCCCCCCCCCCCCCAGAGCCTAGACACCCCCATACAGACCCCCCCCCCCAGACCCTGGACAGCCTAGACCTCTACTCCCCTAGACAACCCCCCTTCTTGGACCAACCCTTGACACCCCCCTCCCCCATACAAACCTTGGACCCCCTGGACAGACCATGGACACACCAACCCCCAGACCCTGGACACCCCCACAGACAGACCCCCCCCCCAAACTGGAAACCCCCCCTCCCCCAAGGACAGACCCAGACCTCCACTCTCCTCGACATCCCCCCTACCCTAGACAGCCCAGGCCTCCACTCCCCTGGACATCCCCCCCCTTCCAGAGGAGAAACCCTGGACCCCCCCCCCCCCCAGACCATAGACAGTCCCCCCCAAAACCTGGACACCCCCCCAGAAAGACCCCCCCCCAAGATAGACCAAGACCTTCACTCCCCTAGACTGCCACCCCACTCCTGAACAGACCCTACACCCCCCCCCCCCACACTTTCCCCATGCACCCCCTACCCCTCCCCTTACCAGTCCCCCCCCCCCCCCCGTATCACCCCAAGGTTAAACCATGGATCTTAGTCCCTAATAACACTTTCAATGCCATGGAAAATAGACCCTATAGACACAATGAATAACCATTTTAATTGATTCCTACCCAGCTATACTTAATCAATAAATGCTTCCATAATATCTTCACCTAATAGCAGTACTCACATCCTCTATCTACGAGCAAAAAAACACCACCTTCTAAATAAAAATGAACTCAAGCATAATATAATATATATTATAAGAATTTAGACATTCTCCAATATAAACAATATAAAATTTCAATATCAATATCATCATAATCAAAATAACTATTTGATAAAACAAAATTTATAAACCAATAATAAAATTCAAATTTGAAATGTACCTCAATAATAGAATCACCAGAACCATCATGACCCTCATCATCTCCTATAGAAACACCAACATCGTTGTCACCTCCTCTCAGACCACTGCCACCAACACCACCACCATCATCATGATCATTGAATTATTCATTGGTTCATACACCTAAATAAGTGGAAGGAGCGAAGAATCCTGATAAACATATTTCATTCAATGATAACACATTTAATTAATGAAAACATTCAAAGTTTATAAGGTGATTTATATAATATCATTATGTTTCCAAGAAAATACTCTGATAAACATAATGAATACAATTGAGAACACATATAATTAATGAAACCACTGAAATATTCTTGTGTGTGATGATTTGTGAATGTAAAATTGAAGAGAAATGAGAAGGGTGTTTAGAATATAGAGAAATAGTAAGAGTCTTATGGTCTAAATAGAACAAAATAATAAAGAGAGAGTAATCAAGTTTGGAGATGGTTAAAATATTAAATCATATTTATTTAATGATGCCATTAGTTTATATGTTCATTCATATTTGGATTTCATGAAAGGTGGAAATTATTATAATAAAATAAGAATGAGAGAGTAATCAAGTTTGAAGATGGTTAAAATATTAAATTATATTTATTTAATGATGCTTTTATTTATATGTTCATTCATGTATGGATTTCATGAATGAGGGAAATTAGTATAAATCATAAAAATAAATGAAAAATTTGTCCATAGGGGGTACACTATATGTTATTGGGTGAATATATAAAGGTTATTCCTGAATGGATTCGTCATTAACCTATGCCCTACCCCCTTTCACCCCCCCCCCCAGCACCACCACCCTCCTCCCTTCCATCCCACCTACACCCTCCCCACTACCTCACAGACCCCCCCCCCCCCAACACCCCACATACCCCCCCCCCCACACCCTCCCCCCACTGCCCCCTTTGCACCCCATCTGCACCCTCCCCACTACCCTGCAACCCCTCCCCCCTCCCCCCTTCTAGTTTTCCTTCCCCCCACCCACCCACATGCCCCCTTGCACCCCACCTGCATCCTCCCCATTTCCCTGTAGACCACCCCCCCCCCCAACACACACACACACCCCCCCTACACCCCCCCTACACCCTCCCCCAACTGCCCCCCTTTCACCCCACCTGCACCCTCCCCACTACCCTGGAGACCCCCCCCCCCTCCAGTTTTCCATCCCCCCATTTTACCCCTTTAACCCCACCTTCACCCTCCCCACTGTCCTGATGACCCCCCCCCCCCCCCACCACCACCAATTTTCCTTCCCCACACATTCCCCCGTGCACCCCACATGTACCCTCCCCACTACCCCGCAGACCCCCCCCCCCCCCACCCCACTGATGGGTAACATTACAGAGGAAAATAATCATTTTTTATGATATAAGGATGTTAACCACACTTTAAGAAATGAATTACATGATTACATAGGTATGGGGAATTGATAAATAAAAAAGATTCTTTTTTAATAAGATATTGTGGTTACTGTGAAAGAAAAATAACAACGTAAGAAGAAAATTAAATATATTCTGAAGGTTTTCATGGATTTATAGATAAAAAAATTTAAGGAATCAATGAGGTCGGTTGAAAAAGAAAATATGGATGAATGTTCATTTCTAGTGAACATGAAGAAGAAAACCCCACATACAAAAAATAAAACATAGAAAAATAAGTCTATGAAGCGTAAGAAGATTAATTACAAAATATCAAGGGTGGTCACATGAAGAATGATGAAGCAAACATGAACGATGATTTTTTATTAAGATAATACTCTCAAACCTATTACTCTAACTAATAAGAAAAGGTAGATCATCCGTATTCCCTGCTAGTTCTATGACAGTTTTTCTAGTATTCTTTATAGTAATAATTGGTTTAATGGACCTACATATGGAATTAATTAAGACCTACTGAACTAGCAGGGATCTCATCTTATTTTTTCAAATGTTAAATTCATTATCACCATCAAAATTTTTTATTTTGAACATAGTTTTTGAAAAGTTTACAAGAATATTAGATTTCTAGTTCTTGCATACAACGCTAAGTGTACCCCCCCTAAAATATGACCAAAATCAAGCATAAAATATAATTATCAAAATAGATTTTAAATGAAGAGGAATTATGAATATAATATTTTCTCTAATCATATATATTATATAAATAGTGGAAATTAATGAAGTGATCATGATGAAAAATACAAAAAATCAATTACTGACAAAAGAAATGTGTTTAATAGAAAAAAATAAAACAAGTCTGGATCTGATACAACAATGTGAGGGGTAGGGGTGAAAAGACAAAAATAAATAACATAAAAACACCTAAGGAATGATATTTTTCTTTGAGAGTAGTAGTCTAATAAAGCAGAATATAAATATTCAAGATGCAATAATTTTATGAAAGAAGTAAGGAACACATAATTTATGTTATTCAGTCCCTTTGGACCCTACACGCACAGCAAGAACACCACCCAGACTCAAGTTTTTTAATAATATCAAAACAAGAAACAATTTTAGTATACAATGATAAAGACACATCAACATGATAAATTAACTACAGCATTAAAAAAAGATTAAAAGACTTACAGTTCCAGACACAAACAGGTCGGGTTGTCCTGATCACCCCCCCCCCCCCCGCATGTACACCCCCTCCCCCTGCCCCAAGCACACCCCCTACCCCCAACACACCCCTTCCACCCCACCTGCTCACCCCCTCCACCTACCCACCCCCCCTCCACCAGCACCCTCGTCCCCCTCCCCTACCCCCACCCACCTGCACATCCCTCCCTCCCCCCAGTAAATCCCCTACCCCCTGCCCCCCCCCCCACTTGAACACCCCCTCCCCCTGCCACCAGCACACCCCCCTTCCCCCCACCTTCACACCCCCTTACCCCCTCCTCACCCCCAACCCCCCCACCCCCACCCCCCCCCCCCCCCACCCACCCTAGACC
The DNA here is from genome assembly GCA_963277665.1 of Viscum album. Lineage (NCBI taxonomy): Eukaryota > Viridiplantae > Streptophyta > Magnoliopsida > Santalales > Viscaceae > Viscum > Viscum album. The sequence continues at coordinate 1,348,277,694 of OY728147.1, read as the reverse complement.
CCCCTACCCACCCCATTAAACCCTACCCACCCTCAACATTTCATTTAACTTCAACCACTTAATGAAATATGTGTATAAAGGTTCATTCGTGAAGTTTTTTAAAAAAAATGTGTTTTCCCTATATCAGGAAGAAGGATGGTTTCCTGAAAACCAATCTTGAATTTGGAATGGGTAGTTGTTCCCATTATGATTAATAAATCTTAATTTTTTGGATAATACAAAATAATTTCCAAGGATGTGTATCCATTTCATGGGGAGATTATAATTACCTATATCATTATGAGTCAATGAATTCTAATGAAATTGAATTTTTAGTCTCCAAGTAGTGATAGTTTCATGAATTTGTATTTAAAAAAACAATCTAAGTATTGGGATGTCTCTTGATGATTTTTTATGCATATTTAGGTGTTTAGGTGGTTCATGGGGTAATCATGTAGAAATTAGAGGGTTTCTAGTCAATTCCACTTAATTTTATGACCAAACAATTACAATGACTAGGTACAATGGGTACCAAGTCTAATAAAGGAAAAAATATTTAATTATGAGTTTTATAGTGGGGTATCCTCTAGTGGCGAACTAAGTATGGCTTAATGGATAGCCATGTGCTAGTTTTATGGTTGTGTTCTCTATGTATTTAATACTCCCTTACTATATTCATTTAGGCCATGTCTTGAATGGGATAGCGGTGGACATGATATGATAGTAGACCTGACCTAAATAACAGATTGGTGATATGAGATGAGATATTGGACCTCAACCTATGTGAGTGGGTGATATAATGAGATGAGAAGAAATACATCACCCTGAGTGAGATGTTTTTGTATAAGATAAGATAAAAGACCTCACCCAAAGTGAGATGTTTCCATTTGAGAGGGTTTATGTGAAGTCACTCTGAGTCAGTGGGAGGTGTTATTAGATAAGTTATGAGACCTATCCTTGAGTGGGATGGTGGAAGTTTGAAATAAAACATGATATCATAACTTGTTATGGGACCCCTTATTGAGTGACAGGGTTCTGTCCTGAATGATTAGTGGAAACTATGTGACCCAGGACACACAGTTTCTTTAAACTATGTGGCTGTAGACATGGGAACCTAAAAGTCCACATGGTTTGTCTACAACTGCGTAGGCTTAGGTGTATAGCCATGTGGCCTATTGTATACGTGGGGGATATCCATTTATCATGTTTTACACACAGTTTGTGAACTTTGTGCAGAAACCGTGTGCAGTGGGGTTTTGGGGAAACAATATCATTTTCCCCTCTCTTTAATTCTAAAAAATATTTTTCATTTTTCCTTTCCTAAAGTGGATATTCAAGGGGTTCGTACTACCATATAGCTTCCACCTCCTCCATGCTTGGATCTTCTACTAATCCTTCTCGCATCCGTTTTTAATTCCTTCGGAAACATTGGATAACACAAGTTAAGACTAACCTCATGTTTATACTTCCATATATGAGTTCAATGCTCTTGGTGATATTTTTGTATCTCAAATGTATATGTTCCAAAATCATCCAATGGTGAAATTATACAAGTCTCAAGATGTTCTTGATGATGTTATGTCTTTCAGAACTGAAATAAAGGGAATCCTACACACTTTATAAAGAGTTGTATTAATCTAGTTTGAGTTCCTTAAAAGTTTTCAACCCAATATAACTTCTACCTAAAAAACATTAGTGGTTCCGTTTTTTTAGAGTAGAGTTCATCAATTTCTCTCAAAACGAACTACAAAAAATAAAAGGAACCCAAAAATCAAAAACAAAACTGCAGTTAAAATTGGGCCAAAGAATAAAAATGGAATAAACCTTACCCAAATCCAGTGTTAAACTCACTATATTCGATGGTGGTGGATAAATCATCCTCACCATAATAATCCTTCTATAAGAAAATAGTGATAAAATAAATGAGATATAATGACTTCTTATATATATTTTTGATCAGTGTGTCAACATTACATGATAAATGATACATGAATCTATAACCAACAATGAACAAATAATATTCAGATTGATATATACATTCCAATACTAAATAACATGATCATTTAAAAATCTCTTTATTCTTAAAACATCACTCATTCATCTAAAATCACAATGATTTAAGATTTGATGAATAACCCAAGCATCAAATCAACATCATCTATATTATTCATAAAAAATCATGTTTTTTTTATTTTATATTAAGAAGCTCTTTCACCCCCACCCCTCTGCCGCCCCTGCACCAGGACCCACCTACCCCACCCATACCCCCTTTCACCCCTACCCCTAACACATCCCTCCCTACCTTGCACCCCTCCCCCTGCCCCTTGCACCCCCCCTCCACTGCGCCCTCCCCACTGCACACCCCCTCCCCCTGAGTATTTCATGATATCATGCCTATTATATAAATATAATATCTTGGTGTAACCCAGTAATACCAAATTCTTAGGTTCAAACAGCCAACTACTCATCATGAATGTCTCCATGAATATATTCCAAGAATCGTGAAAATATCTATAAACTCCAACAAAATTAATGTATTGAGGTTGATTCCTAGGTTCTTTTGGTAATCACTGAATAAAAAACATCCCCCAAGTCACCATGCCAAATGGTTGGATCCCATGCATCCTGGTCAAGAATTTTTAAAATCATCAGGATTAACTAGACAATCATAGGTATAACATAGTCATCCCATAATAATAATAATAATCAAGAATTTAAATAAATAGTCCCTTAATCCAACTTAGTTGGATTCTAGTTCGGTTGGGCATTCTAGGGACTTGTGGCATCCAGAGCATCCCATATAGACTTGAGGTCGAATCCCAACATCCCAAGAATTCTTCACATGGTTCAAAAGTTGAATATTGGGATACATGTTAGGAATCCATGATGACAACATCATGTCTAATTTGTCTCAAAATCATACAACATAATGCCCAAGATTGGATCCAAGGAAAATCTCTTAGGAAACCACCATACCATCATCACATCAGGCCCATAGATCAGGTCGCAAGAAGTACATCTTGGCACTATGGTTGCATCCAAAATAAAAATATTAAGGTATAAAAAATCTTAATGGTTTTACAAATTTCCAAACCCATCACTAAAATTCACAACCCCATGGGATTATACATTTGATGTAGGTTCTAAGTTGACACTCAATACCTTATCTACCAAGGCCATATGCATCCACATAGGTTGGGTTAGTTAACAGGGCACCCATTAGGGTCCCCTAGGTTACAATATATTAGAGTCACCTTTACATAGGTACTCGGTCTCAATATAGGTCTTGGATCATGAACTTATGTTCAGGGTAATACTATCATTCTTGGAATCATAATCAATAGAGCACAATCTTTTTTACTACACAAGATATGTCATGTTGACAAGACTCAAGAGATGGCACATGACCCATTTTGGTTTTCAAGGTCTCATAATGTCTATCTACTCACACAACCTAAGTCCATAACCTAGGATAAGTGTGTCTCATGTTAAGGCCTACACTATTAGTTTCCAAGGTCAGCCAGTTAGTACCAAGGTCCATAAAGGCCTTAGCACTTTATAAATCATAATTGATGAATTACAATTTAATTAATTAAAAATAATAATTAATTTATATATTGGTTATGTGGTTAATTTAATTTTAATAAATTTATCACTTCATTAGAAAGACTGTAAGCCATGAGAATAAATCAAAAACATAAATACCACATGGTAAAGCATGCATACCACCTTTCTTTAATCGACTCTTTTCTAATTATTTCCCAAAGGTTGGAAGAAGCTTTCAATTCACACCAAGGTCTTTCTATGCTCATTCCCATATCATGTCACTAATAAAGATCCCAAATCTCTCCATAAATCTTAAAACAATTATCTAAAACATTGAAAATTAATTTATCAGTTTATTTATAAAATGAAATAATAATCAAAAATCTCACTGGATACCTTATTACAGTAGAACCAAGTCCAACGACATCCGAGTAGTCTGTCTCATATCCCTATACCTAAATTAAAAAAATCCATAAAAACTACCAATTAAATTGTAAATTTAATTTAAATTTTAGTAAAATACTAAGAAAATCCACAATGATATCATAAATTTTCAAATCACTAAGAAACCTGGTGTAGATTCCATCTTGGGTTATCCTCATCGTAGTTTCTATGAACGACCCTTGAGAAATGCAATCCGGTTTCATCACAAGACATTTTCACATGCTTATCAAGACCTGCACATCATAAAGCACATACAACGCATATAAATTGAAGAAGAAACATAGGGACCACCTACCACATAGTTATATGAGTCTCTCTTTCCGATATTGATGGATGGTCCGATCTAAATCAACAAGATTTCTAAAAATTGATAAAATCCCTCATGTTATGGAGTTAGAATGAAATTCCAAGAAATAGTGAGAGAGGGCGCAATGGGTACCATCGGGGTTGGAGGGTCATTCACAGAGGGTATCTGTGACGAGGGTGCACCATGCGATAGTTCGAGGGGGGGGTTGTGGATCGGGGGTGGATGGAGGAGGATGGAGCCACTGTAAGACAGGTCGATGGCAGAGGGTTGCGGATCGGGTGAGGATAGAGGAGGAGGTGCCTCCGTGAGAGAGCGGTCGAGGTCAGAGAGTCATCGATTGGGGCAAGAAGGAGGAGTATGGCACAGAGGGTCGTGTATTGGGTGAGAATGGAGGTGGAGCCCAATGGATTTTTGGAAAAAAAAAGGGGGACAACAAATGGATCAGGGGATAACAGAGGAGCCAAACAGATTTTGGGAAAAAATGTGGGACGTCAAATTTTATCCATGGTTTTTAATTGAATTGTGGCTATAAACTGGCTATAGCCACAGACCTATAAAACTGTGGCTATAGGTCTATGGCTACAGGTCTGTGGCTATAACCCAAATTTATAGTAGTGTTATGAGGATTGGATTAAATCCATTCAAGATGAACTAAATGAATTTGAAAGTAATAAAGTATGGACCTTAGTTAAAAGACCTAAGGAAACAAATGTAGTTGGTGTAAAATGGATTTTCAGAAGAGAAAAAATGTGATGAAAATGGAATCATTATAATAAATTAAGCAATGATTGTAGTTAAAATGTATAATCAACAAGAGGGAATATAGTAGGAATAAACCTGTGTTTTGGTAGCTAGACATGAATTTATTTTTATTCTATTAGCCTTTGTAGCATTTTTTAACTTCTAACATTTGCAAATGGACGTAAAATGTGATTTTATAACTGGATTTGTACAAGAAAAGATTTTATAGAATATAATTCTAGTTTTGTAGACTCAAAACATCATTATTATGTTTTTAAACTTACATACTCTTTTTATGTCCTTATACAAGCCCCTAGATCTTGGTATGATAGACATGCTGGATTTCATTTACAAAACAATTTTTCTAAATGCACTACAGATCCAAATAATATTATAAAAATCATAAACAAAAAAAATTTGATTGTTCAAATATATGTTGATGAAATTATATTTGGATAAACTCAGCAATCCTTGACTAATTAACTTGTGAATATCATGAAATCTGGGTTTGAAATGAGTTTCATGGATGGGTTAACATTTTTTTTAGGTTTTCAAATATCTCAAAAACCAGATGAAACCTATATATCCCAAGATAGGTATACAAAATATATTCATGAAAAGTATGGATATGAAAACACTAAAAGTATAAGAACTCCAATTGGTACCTCAAATACATTTGATCTTAATGAAGTTGGGAAACCAGTAGACCAAACTTCTTTTAGATATATGATAGGAAGTTTGTTATACTTAATATCTAGTTTTCTAGACATAATGTTTTTAGTATGATTATGTGAAAGATATCAATATAATCCAAAGGAATCTTGTATAAAATTAGTGAAAATAATTTTTCACTACTTAAAAGGAACCTTGGATTTAGGACTGTTTTATTCCTCTGGAAATGATTTTGTATTAAAAAAACATCAAATGATGAATTTTGGGGTTGTAGAATAGATAGAAAAATTATATCCAGAACATGTCAATTCTTAAGATAATCATTAGTTTCATTTTCATGAAAAAAAACAAAATTCATTAGAACTTTTCATTGCTGGAGTTGAATATGTTGTAATGGAATATGTTGTGCTTAAGTGTTGTGGATGCAACACACACTCACTGAATATGGAATGTGTTTTTTTTAAGTCAAATACTATGTGATAATACTTATTCCACTACTCTTAGTAAAAACCATATACGTAACTCACGTGGAAAACAAAAAGATATTAGGTATAACATTCTTATATATCACACCAAAAAAATATATATTATTTTATAATTCATTGGAACTCAAGAACAACTTACTGTCATTCTCACAAAACCATTATTTTCCGATATATTTGAATACATTGAATAGAATCTAGGAATGATCACTATAATGTAATCATTCACATCTACTTATTGTTTAAACCATCTCCTTACAATAAGTTACTATTTTTCAAAGTGGGAGTATATATGATTTTATCAGTTTCTAAATTTATCGGTTTTACATTTTATCAGTTTTACATTTTATCAGTTTTACATTTTTCAGTTTTACATTTTAGTGGATTTACATTTTATCAGTTTTACATTTTATTGGTTTTACATTTTATCAATTTTACATTTTATCAGTTTTAAATTTTATTAGTTTTACATTTTATCAATTTTACATTTTATTGGTTTTACATCTTTTAGTTTTATATTTTATCAGTTTTACATTTTACCGGTTTTATATTTTATCGTTTTTACAGTTTTATCAGTTTCATGATTATTAGTTTCATTATTATCAGTTTCATGATTATCGGTTTCATGGTTATCAGTTTCATGTTTTATCATTATTAGATTATTTTATCAGTATTAGAGTATTTTATCAGTATTATAATATCTTATCATTGTTAAAATATTTTATTAGTTTTATAATTCTTATATGTTTTATATGGTTTTTGGTATTACAATTTTTTATGTATTATTATTATCAAAAGAACAATATACTAAAACCAATTTATCTATCCTGATACTCTGACTTGTACAACTTATAAAACCTTATTTTTTCTATTATATTTCAATTTTTTGGATTTTCAATTCTTTCTTTTAACCCTTATTTAGATTCATTCTGAATACGATTTTATTTTAAGGAAAACCTCAATCGTTCAAAGTCATTCTCAACAATTGGATATTTTAGATCAAATCTTTACTGTCCAAATAATTTTTAAAAAAAACCCCTCTCTACCCATCCCACATCAAAATCCTTTTAAATTTCACCAATGTTTGATGCTCTGTAAATACCCATCACAGTTCATAGTCAGAGTTTACCTCAGTCCGGGAAGTACTCAACTTTCATAACCAGAAAAAACATCAGTGTTTGAGATTGTTCTTTATGTTTTTCATGTCTGAGTCAACTACTTCATCTTCGAAACAAAAGTATCCTAAAAATTACTCTTTTATTACCTTCGTTGGTGAATGGTTAGTATCTCTATATTTTTATGAGACTTTTAATTCTTCATTGAAAATGATAATAAAGTTAAAAGGGTGGGAATCTCTCTATGTTAAAAGACCAGAATCAGATCATGACTTTGTGATTAATGAAGAAGTGTTAAAATTATATAAAATAATGGATATAGATAATGATCTCAGGATTTCATTTATGATGTATAATAATAAATACACAACCTCAATAAATCAAGTAGCCTCTTTCTGTGGATTTCAGTATGAGGGAGATTCTATTTTACCTTCCCAAAAATTACCTGAACATGATGGGACATTTGATAACAAGAAATAAGTGGAATCTCTTTTTGATATTCATGACGATAAGAGGAAGGATAATCATATATGGGCTAAAAATTGACTCATTTCCCTCTAGATTAAAGGCTTCCTAGTACTAAGAAAGGGTGATAAGGAAACTCTGAATGTTTATGATGTCTATGTGATTGACTACCTTATGAATATGATGAATTTCAATCTTAGGGGATTAATTTTATTGACCATCAAGAAACATAATTATGGTGCAATCAAATATCAATTGATCATTTTTTCCACCATCCTGATAATTTTTTTGAAAGAGTTCCTATATTTGTGAAATGTATCAATTAAGTCAGATCCAAATACTTTCAAGGAGCCTCTCATCAGTAAGGATACAATCAAGAGACTCAGATTACAATTCAATCCTGAATCCAAAAATTTTGAGAATGATTTGGAAGCTGAGAAAGAAAAATAAGTAGTTGAAGGAAGTGAAAAACCTTCAAATACATCGAAATAAACATCAAGAAAAAGAATTATTGATAAGTATATAACCCCCCCCCCCCCCAATAATTAAAAAAATCAAAAAGATGTATCAGATGTGGTTGTGGAATAGTGGAGGAAGAAGAAGGAAGAAAGGAAAGAAAGTGATCCTTAATTCGGTTTGGATCCAGCTAAAGCACTAGTAGTGAAAATGAGAATTGAGGAAACTTTAAAAGAAGAAGAAAGTAAATAAGATAATGAAGAAGATAAAGGCTCAATCTATTGTTATTTATAGTATTCTTAATATATCCAAGGAATCTAGAACCGAAATTTTCATAAGGGAACCACATGTTCAAACTCAACCAAATCCTGTAGAGAAAGGGAAAGAGAAACTTTCATCTGAACAATCAGCTACACAAATTCTCAATCAATAAACTGAAGAAGAAGAAGAAAGAAGAAAGTTAATAACAACAAGGTCATGAATAAGAATAAGTGAAAGAGAATTAATCTTAAAATCAAAGAAATCATTTGGAAGAATCGTCATATGTTTATCATTTATGTTTCGATCCCCTGATCCTCAACAATCTAAAGGAGTTTCTCAAAATAATACTTCCAAGATAGTCATTAAAATATTAGATAAAGAAGAAGAATAATAATTTGATAAGAATCCAAATCAACCATCTAAACTTATTGGCACCAAAACTCATTTTGGATATCTTCCAGAATACAATGAAGATACAGATTCAGGAAGGACAGTCACAGTAAAGGGAATTTAATACATTGAACAAGACAAGAATAGAATGGAAATGGTAATACCTTTATTTTTTAAAAATGAATCTAGGATATATATCATTTATGATAGTCATAATTAGATAATAGGCTATATTATGATTCTGATGGACAAGTTTTTGAAGCTTGAATTTGATTTTAAAGTATTTAAAAAATGTTTTGCTAAGCATAGCAAGGATTGTAACAAAGTATTTAAGTGGTAATACAACATTGAAGATAATATCATGTATCATGAGGAAAAGCTTTATGAATTGGTGAAGTGGGTAAATAATCTCAATTCAATCTACCAAAATTTTGTCACTGATTTGAAAGAAAAAATAGAAGCCTCTCAATGAACAAGTTCCTCAAAAAGATTATCCTTTGAAGCGCATGACCATATAAAGGAAAAATTGGAGAATTGATTTAATGTTTTTTATTTAAAATAGAGATGTAATATTAGATAATTTCTAAAGAGTTAAATAGATTATTACAATTCCTAGGATGTAAGGTTCGAAGAATAGGAAGCAATCAAACGACTTCATGAAGAAAGGATCTAAAAAAGAAAGGATTATTGTAGAACAGGATATCAAGATGAAGGCTCACCAAGAAGATCTTGAAAAAATAATGGAGGATAGAAAATAGTTCATGAATATGTATCTCTCTGTGTTCAACCTCTTGGAAAAAAAGGATAAAGAACAATTTTTTATCTCTTATTTTAATAAAAAATATATTTCATTTCAAGTAATTTCTATTATTTCGTACTCTGTTTCTTTAACTCTATATAGGAAAATAATGTTTTCCTTTTTTCATTTTAAAAATCAAAATGGGGGAGAATAATTTGGATCAGATGAAATTTCTTTTATAAAAATTGAACTGGTTGAATACCTTATTAAGGGTAATAACTCACAAGTAAAAGTAAAAAGAATATGATCATTATAGATAATCTTTATCATAAGGTAAAATTTGTCATATTCGCTATTACATTTAGAATATTTACTAAACTCAGGGGAGATAAGTCTTTTTATGTTTTTTAATTTGTGCTTTCCATTAAGGGATATATTTTTTATTCTAAATGTGTTTTCACATTCCCATTCATCTTTTTATTATTTAAATCGAAAATGTCATGTTTTTTTACACTGTAATGATATGCTATTGTTTTCCATCATAACCAGATATGTTGTTTCTTAACAAAATCTCATATGTTCTTTTCGTCACATTAATTATTTTACAGTCATTATCACATATGATGTTTTAATAACCATATGTTTCGTAATCGCGATATGCATCATAATAATTATATTCATTTTAATAAATATATGCATCGTATTCATGTTATGCATCATAACTGTGTATCGTATCTATTATATTCATCATAATTACATTACACATTGTAATCAAATTATTTATTATAACAATGATATGCATTGTAATCATAATATGCATCATATTCATGTAATACATCATAACCATGTATCTTATCCATAATATACATTTTAATTACATTATGCATCATAACTATTCTATGTTTTGTAGCTATGGTATGTATCATAACCATGTTATGCATCATAAACATATTTTACTCTTACACTACGTACATGTTTCCTATTGTAATTAATCATACTCATTCTTTAATACTTTTTTACTTACTATATTCTAACCAAAAATATGTCATTAAGTTAGTTATATACCAGTCAAAATGATGTCATGTATTCTGTTTTGTTTTGAATATTATAATGACAGGTGTGCAAGTCCCTCCAAAGTTTCTGGGGAAATATAACTGTTGGAGGAAATGCGACTATTGAAACCTGAGGCCTATAAATAAGTGGTCATTCAAACCAAATAAATTAACTTTTGTATCTTCCAAGTTCTAGTGAGAGACATTGTAAAATCTCCCTTGCTTCGTGCAAAAATCCTTGAAGATACAATATGTGAACAGCTTATTTTTTGTTCTTGTATTTCAATAAGTTCTTTGTATTACTTTGTGTGACCAATCATTGTGATAATGATCGAGGGATTCTGGGGATTGGAGGATGGTTCTTCCAATTGTAGAATCAAGTTATTTCAAGTATTTAAAAGATTGAGGTGCTGATTACCTTCTTAATTGAGGTATTTTGTGGATAGGAATACAAATGTACCAATCATCATATAGAGGTCTTACTAGGGTGGTGGTAAGAGATACCTTTTATCCTAGGTGAAAGTATACCCTACTCTTTGGTATAAAATAATTGTAATACATTTTATTTTTTCACTTCATTTTGTAATAGATAGGGAATCATTTTGTTTCCTTTTATAATCATGTTATTTTCTATTGTAATTGTTTTAACTACAATGCATTCATTACATATGGTATTAAGAGATTCTATACACTGTGGGGTAGAATTATTTACTTTTTTATATTCTGATCATTGTATTCAATTTAAATACAATTATTTTTGATTACTTGTCGTATCATATCATATCATATCCATCGGATCCTAGATCAATTAGATCATTTGTATTGTTTTTCAATTGTATTAGTTTAAGATCACATAAACTAAGAACCTTTCTTAAAAGATTAAATAAAAAATTTTAAACCTACAATTCACCCTCCCCCCCTTTATTGTGTTGTCTCATATACATCTACATCTATATTACAATCCAACAACTTTATGATCTATGTGGCACACCGAAGAATGTAAATTATGTGAATATTATGGGTAGGATTGGAATTATATAGCACTATAATGTTTTGGGTAATGATTTGATATTATAAGATACCATATATGGAGAAAGGGTTGTAATCCTATGAACACTATGTTATGATATCTTAGTGGTTGGGATTTACTTGTTCTTATGATTTCATGTTTTATATTCTTCTCACATTCATATAATTCCTTCATGTTATCCTCTTGAGTTACATTTTTATGTTCTTGATTATGATTCTCTTGGTACTATGATATCATTTTAGGCCTCTTGACATTCATGTACTACTTTAATTTATGTTATTATTTGATTGTTCCCTTATTGGGTTTTATAGGTCCCCCTTTTCATATGTTTTTACCCATGTTATCCCATGTAGTATTTGAATATCACTGGTTTTTAAGGGAATGTTTTGGATTTTTATATAATTTCATTATATCCCTAATTCACGTTATTATGATATGTATCAAATTACACAAATACACAATGGCTATAGATCTTTTGGGATTCTATTATGTGTATATGTATTTAATAAATCATGAAATGAAGTGTAAAAATGATATTAGTTAACATATATATTGTTCTTCAAATAATTTTTTATATAGAAAAATATGCCTTTATGGAGTGAAATAATGTATAAAAAATATTCTGTTGAATTTAGAATTCTATGTTTAACATTTTATAACAAAAGTGATATTTTATTATAATAAAATAAATATTTTTTCTTTTTATTTAACTAAGACTTTGAAATGATGAAATTGGTTTTGGATTTTTAACATCCCAATTATTCATGAAGGAACGAATTTTCATAATTTTAGTTTAAAAATTTTATTTTATTCTTTCAAAATACCTTAAGGGACTAAGGAAGGTTTCAAGAGGGTATAGGTCTTGTTCAGAGCCTGGATCTCATGTTTTTAGAGAAACATCATCAGGTACCTGTTTACTAATAAACATGTTTCTCAAACGTGTAACCCATTTGTATAGGAGAATGATTTGGAAAACTATGTGAGGAAGGACGTGTGTCCATGATAAAAGATACAAAGATTTTTTAGAGATGAAAAACATGGTTAGAGTACCGGTTTTCTATCTCCATACATAGTTGTGAGAGGTGGGGGAGTCCTTGGATAGTGATCACACTTAGGTAGAACACATTTTGTAAAACTAGGCACCAAGTTGTGCGAGGGGGTGTCCCACAAAGATAGTGGCGGTGTACATTTGGAGACTAGTTTAGTGAACCATGTGGCCAAAACATGTGACCATTAAAAAAGGTGAAATTATGTTTTTAACTCTCTATAATTTAACCTTTTAACCCTTATTTATCCTCTCCTTAGGGCACAATAACTCCTCATGCCTGAATCTCTCATCCCTATCCTTCTAGTAATTTTGATATCTCATTCATTTGATCTTGGAATTTCTCTTCATTCATCACATTGGATCTATCTCTATAAGTTTTTTAATATTATTACATATTTTATTCATTTAACTCACTATAATAAATGAACAATTATGTTAGCTAGGATAACATATTTTTAGGTTAATTTTATATTTCTTCAATTTCTCCCATTACAGACCGATTTAAAGGTCAATAACAGATGAGGGTTCTACTACCTATCTAATGAATGTTTTTTAGTAATTATTATTAAAAAAATTTGTTTTTATTTATTTATTTTGTTGTTATGTTTTCCATACATTCCAGGAATTGCTCCTAAAATTTAAAAAACCCTAAATTAATTATTGATTCTTAATTATAGAAATTCTATGAGAACATGGTAACCGGTTAGAGGTTAATAACCTCAACCAAAACCACCCCTCATGTAAGATCTATTATATTCCATAAACTTCTATATTTTCCTTATGACTAGAACACTAATAATTTGTTTTTTTATTAGATTTGGCCACTGAAATTTCATAAAGTTATTGGATAGAATGATATGGTGGCATGGATTACATACATTGGACCCTTCATATTACTTATCAAATAATATTCCTAAATGATAAAATGAATTAAATAATGGAAAATGATATTCTATTTATCCTTGAGTATAATTTGACATGGATGTGAATACATTGTTATTTTCTTATATAATAGAAATAACATTCCTTATTTTTATTTACCAATATGGATATAACGTTCCTTATTTTTTACTTAGAATTTATTAACATTATGTAACCTATCGATACATGGTAGAAATATAAATTAAATTCCATATTATTTATTTGGAGTTACAAGACATGAAAATCCTTCATGTTTATTTATAATTCATTTACATGATGTTCCATAGTGACTATACGTAACTAATGGATGTGATGTTCCACATTTTTTATTTATAGATAAAGGACATAATGTTCTATATTGACTATGCCTAATTAATGGGAATCGTTCTCATTTTTTGTTAATAATCTAATAAATATTTGGTGGAATTCCATATTAGTATGAAGAATGTAGTTTCATAATGTCATCCCTTGAGAAAATCATTACTACAGGGGTTTTACATAATTTATTCACTGTATTTATACATTATTTATGTACATTTCTCATCATATATTCATAAAAGAAATGTACTAGACACTATTTGTGGTGGCCAACTAATTTTATCTCATACCCCATTTGGGATGATGATTAGTACGCGGGAACACATAATGGATGAATGTAGGGATAAAGGGAATCATCCAACAGTGCATTCCTGATTTTATATACTTGGATGGATTACAAGATTATATGATAAATTATAAGCTCACAATGCTATTAGAGCTTACAATTTCCCATTTAAATATTTTTTATATTGTGGTTTATATTCATGCTACTCAATTTTCCTTGTATTCCCATATGTATAACATATCGACATGACATCATCATATTTTTTTATATGGTATTGGATATTATTTTGTTATTATTTATGATGTTTTCCACTGATTATTATTATATTTGGATGTTTACTTCTATTTCTTCCATTATCACTTCTTCTTCTAATATTGTATCTATCGTATTCCACTTGGATATATTCTAATAATGATCGTACAATCTCCACGCCCTACAATTATAGACCCTCATAGCTAGTTGGTAGCCTCTAGTGTAAGTGGATGCATGATTGAAGCCATGTGGAAAACTGTGTTTGATTACTTCTAAGTAAATCAGGTCTGGGACATTACAAAGTGGTATCATAGCTTTCCTTTTATCTTAAAGTTTTTTGTGGGTAAATAGGAGACTAGAAATGTGTCACATTTTGGTAATGATCCATTTCTTTGGATCAACTAACCGATGTATAGGGAAAGGAAAAATTACTTGGGAAGGGGATGGTTGTTCTAGATTATGCTTATTACAGTTGTACTAGTTTCACTAGTGGGTGATAAACATGATTTTTGAAATTATTATTATTACTACTACTATCTTAGATTTTATTTTTACCCTTGACCAAAAATAGAAATGAATTATTTGTTCTTTCATCATTATAGGAACCAAAGGATTAAATATCCTGCATATTTCATGCCACGTTAACTTTATTTTGTGTATTTTTTTCTGAATGGTGTATGTTTAATAAGTGATGTATATTTTATTTACAAAATATTATGTAGGATAAATGAGATAAGTAATTTTTTATTAAATTATCTTCCTCAACCTAATTGTTGTTTTCCTAGAAAACCTGAGGGTGGTAAATTAATTAACCAATTATCACATGTTTGAGTTGTACAATTGTGGTTACATGGACTGAAATGTTGAATTAAACTGATTGCATGAATTATAATTTTAATTCATAAATCATGTACTTCAATAAATTGAGATTAGATTTTCGTCAAATTAAATCATATTATATGTCTTGTTACATCTTGATACCAAATGTAAGGGTCATTTTGCAGTTACATGATATTTCAATTATAAATTATAAATCATGTTCCTTTAAAACAAGGGATTGGTAACTCATCTAACTATACTATGTTATATATACATATATATTAATATGTTATTTATGGAAATTTAAATTAAATTGTTACCATTAAATGTGAATACCAATTGGAAATGAATGGGTATTTTCCTCTATAAATTTCAATTGACACTTTATATGCTAGAACATTTCGCATGAGATAGATAACTTTACCATGTCATGTCCTTATTTGTGAGTAGTATGGAGTCACTCTTGAAAACAATCATGATATTCTATATCCCATTTACCTTTCTTATGTATTAGTTGGTGGGAGTGAATTTTTGGTAGGAATGCATTGTACCTATCATATCACTTTTATTAGTGATCTATTCAGTTTTAAGATCTTGTTATGGGGAATGTGTTCTTCATTATAAAGATATGAGACCACTAAATCCTTGGGTCGATTTCTAGGAAGGTGGAGATGATCATGATCTGAAGGTGGTGGTCCTTAAGCCATCAATATTACCTCTAGTAATTCTAACTATGGTACCAATTTATATTCCTGATCTATGTTCCAATGATCACTTTCAAGAGGGTTTTATGTGACCTTTATAGTCTATACAGGGATCTCCATAACCTTCCCTTATATAGAATAATTCTCTAGGGAGTTTCAGTAGTATCACCCTCCAACAGTTTCAGGGGAAGGCGGACCCCATGCTGTTGATTCATAGTGAGAGGACATGTTATCTATCATCAATCATTATGAGTCGCCTTCTAAGAGGAATGTGATTATTTATACGAACATTCTATGTGAATCCACCAAGTGATGGGGTGATGTTATCACACTAGGAGACCAACATCATGTTTTAGTCATGAAATATTTCAATGTATTATTTTATAGTTATTTCTATACTGAGACTTTGAGAGCTGATAGATCTATGGAATTTATGCACCTAAAGTTGGATATTATGTACATTATGGCCTATTTATCTCTATTTATTGAGATTTATCACTTAACACCAATTATTTTGGGTGACAATCTATCCAATTATATGAGGTTTTTGGATGTACTCAATTATGAAAGATATTTAATGTTTGATGACTTCATTTTGATTACTATATCAGGAATAGTGAATCGGGACCTCATATGACAACCCTGCTTTTTATTACAACTTAAACATGCTTTATTACATAAAACTTCACTTGATACAACAAAGAAGATCGAGAGGTTTAGTGTCTTTGGGGCTTAGGATCATTACATAAAAACTTTAAACTTGAAATACAACATCCTTATTGAAAACTTCCTTTACATGACCACTACATTCCTTCGTACTTAGCATTGCATGGGATAACCTGAGGACATGCATAAGAAAAGGGTGAGCTATAAAGCCCAGTAAGGGAGTACACAATTAATAACATGAGGAGTACAATACATGTTAGGAAATAGGCATATAAATAGTGCATAAGAGAGACATGAACATAAAGGCATGATAAAGCATGATAATCATAACATGGAAATGTGGCAACAACACATAACATTAAATTAGCATGAGCCAAGGCTCATTGCACATGGAGCATGAGTAAACCCTCATTGCACTTGAAGCACGAGTAAACCCTCGTTTCACTTGAATTAGCATGAGTCAACACTCATTTCACATGACGTATCATGATACTATACTTTACCCAATGCATTGGAGCGCTATAAAGGGCGCACCCTTCTTAAACATTTCATTTCATGCATAAGTGTGCCACATGGATCATAAAACATGGATTCATAAAACATAATCATTTCTTCCACGATAAAGGAAAGTGGAATTCATAAATGAAACTTTATAATCAATATGTAAATGTGCATAAAGGTGAATACCCTTGATGGAGAAATGGGCATGGTATTCACTACACAAAGACATTGGCTTAGAAAATCGGTGTGATTTCGGCAGCGTAACGGCGTGACATAAGAATTCATAAAAAAGGTTGATGAGAGAGAAAGGGGTTCCTCATCATATTTACATGTAATGGACAGTAAGGAGATAATATATATACATGTCCCAACAATAGAAATGGAATTTAGATTCATGATACAAAAGTATTGCTTGAATGTAAAAGAAGAGAGAGAAGTTCCTTTCTGAATTTCTGCATAGTAACGGGTGTACATGGGAGGCATTTAATGAGAGAGAAAGGGTTATCCCATAATTCAAACAATAAGAGGGAAGTATTGGGGAGGTGAGAAACCATACCCCAACATTCATAATTTAAATAAATAGGGCAATATAACTTAATGAAAATTGACAAAAATGAGAAAGGAAGAAAAAACCCTTACTTGGAAGTGTGCTTCCAAAGGCTAGAGAGAGGCTTGTGAGAGGCTTCTTGGGAGCTTGGGGCACCTTTAGAGGATTCTAGAGAGATTAGGGCAGAGTTTGGATGAAATTCAAGGGCTTTGAGTGAGGAGTACGTGGGATCTTGGGTGGGTTTATATAGGAAAGGTGAGAGAATTCTTTATTATTTAGGTTTGGGACCCCTTATATTAAAATAATCCAAACCACAAACCATCCCATGGTATTTGCCCATGGTTTCTGGAAAAGGAAAGAGGAAAACAATATTTTACAAGGCCAAGGTCCGAACTTATTAAAAAATTAGGGTTGCTTATGTGGAGGTGAGTCACACTCCCATGGAAATTAATTTAAAAAGGCAAAGTGTTGAATAAGTCTTGAGGGCTCCATTAATGCTTTGAAAAGTGAGTCAAACAAACCCAAAACCTCATTATTTTAATGATAAAACATATATTGGCCGAACATAAGGATTATGGTATTTTATTACATCACCATTGGGTCATTATGATGTCATAAAACACATTATATATTTAAATGGTATTTAATTTTTACCCAAAAATTTGACTGTCTCAGAAAATTATGAAAAATTCACCGTTGGATAATTTAGACGTCCTGATTCCAAAAATAATATTTATTTTATCTAAATAATTTTCTAAATATGTGAATTTTCACTTTTAAAATAAAAACCGACATTTATAAAAAAATTCACGGGTTTTGACAGAAATGGCTTTCAAACCTTAATAAAAATTTTAATTGCATTCATAAAATTATAAGATCATTTATATTTAATAAAAATTAATTTAATATTAATAATAATATTTTATTAAAATATTATTTAATTCAAAAAAATCCTTTAATTTAATAAAATATAATTCTTAATTAAATAATAACTAAAAACACCGTTTGTACTTTAAAAACTAATTACAAAGTAACAAAAATGACTAGAAATTATATTCATTGTTATATACAAAAATAATGTACATGAACATGGTGCTACTTAATTGTTACATAACCCCTTAAAATAGCCGCATAATACCTAAGGGTAAGGTGTGCGATGGTGACAGACTCTTGGGGTTGCTCGGATAACATTGCTCGAGTGGTAATCTCTATCAACTTCCATTTTTCCCATAGACGATCACGTTCGAGCTTGACTTGATGAAGCTCAGCTTGGGCTTGGTCAAGGGCAAAGCCCAAAGACGCCACCTCCTTTTCGAGCTCCGACAAATGGGCTTCGTAAGGGGCAATTCTACTGGATGAGGCCATCGCTTCCTTGGTCTGAGTAGAAAATTGGTTCGTTAAAGCCTTATATTTAAACTACCCAGATGATCACTGCTCAACGGCTATAAAAGTAACGGTCACAAATCTTAACGTTAAACTAAAGAAGTTGACATCTTATAAAAACATTTTTTTTTCATAAAGAAACATTTAACTGGATCAAGAGGGATTTTCCATTAATGAAATTTTGGGTCGTTACAACATCCCCCCCTTAAGAAATTTCGCCCTCGAAATTTTCCTTTTCCCACACTAAAACAAATGTGGGTAACTTAGCTTCATCATATCCTCCGACTCCCAAGTTGCTTCTTCAAACTTGTGGTTTCTCCACAACACCTTGACGAGGGGCATTGTCTTATTTCGTAGAACTTTTTCTCTACGATCTAAGATCTTCACTGGTTGCTCCTCATAAGAAAGATCGTCTTCTAATTGTACCACCTCGGAAGAGAGTACATGTGAAGGGTCTGGTATGTACTTCCTTAAGAGGGATACATGGAAGACATCATGCACCATGGCCATAGTAGGTGGAAGTGCTAGTCGATAGGCCACAGCCCCAACACGATCAAGAATCTCGAAGGGGCCGATGTACCTTGGACTTAACTTCCCTTTCTTTCCAAACCTCATGACCTTCTTCCACGGAGATATGCGTAAAAACACCATGTCTCCGACTTTAAACTCAAGGTCTCGTCGACGATTATCTGCATAACTCTTCTGTCGACTTTGGGCTGCCTTGATATGCTGCTGAATGGTTTTCACCTTCTCCACCATTTCTTCGACCATTTCTGGTCCAAGCAGCTTACGTTCACCGACCTCACCCCAACATGTCGGTGTTCTACACCTTTTCCCATACAGGGCTTCATATGGTGCCATTTGGATGCTCGAGTGGAAACTATTATTATAAGAGAACTCAACTAGAGGAAGATGTTGATCCCATCCTCCTTTAAAGTCCATTGAGCACGCTCTCAACATATCCTCAAGTGTTTGGATAGTCCGCTCAGATTGGCCATCAGTTTGAGGATGATAGGCCGTACTGAAGTTCAGTTCAGTATTCAGAGCATGTTGAAGACTCTTCCAAAACTTAGAGGTAAATCTTGGATCTCGGTCCGACACAATAGATAGTGGTACTCCATGCAACCGTACCACTTCCCTGATATATATCTGTGCCAGTTGATCCAAAGAGAAATCCTCTCGAATAGCAATGAAGTGTGCAGTCTTTGTAAGACGATCCACAATAACCCAGATTGCATTGTTGCTTTTGGATGTCCTTGGAAGTCCAGTGACGAAGTCCATGGTGATGTTCTCCCATTTCCATTCTGGTATGGGCAATGGTTGCATCATCCTCTTAGACTTCTGCCTTTCTGCCTTCACTTGCTGACACACTAGGCACTTTGATGTATATTCAGCGATCTCCTTCTTCATATTATCCCACCAAAAGTTTTCTCGGAGATCTCGATACATCTTTGTGCTCCCTAGGTGAATAGAGAAATTTGAACTATGTGCATCATCCAAAAGTTCCTTCTTCAGCTCCGAACTTGATGGAACACATATTCTTTTCCCAAACCACACAATTCCTTCTTCATTAACATTAAACTCTGAGGATTTTCCCTTTTTGATAGCTTCCACTTTTTCTTGGATTCTCGCATCACCCTTTTGAGCATCCTTTAACCTTTCCAAAAGAGATGGTTGAGCAATCATTTGTGAAAGGATTGATGATGTTCCCTTCTTTATGATTCCCATGTCCATCTTCATCAAGTTTAAGAAGATTGGATCCTTCTCAATTCTCATCATTGATAGAATTGCTGGATCCTTTCTACTTAGGGCATCCGCCACCTTGTTCGCCTTCCCAGGGTGGTAATGTATTGAACAGTCATAATCCTTTATGAGCTCTATCCATCTTCTCTGGCGCATATTAAGCTCTTTCTGTGTGAATATATATTTAAGACTCTTGTGGTCAGTATATATCTCACATTTCTCTCCATAGAGATAATGCCGCCAGATTTTCAAGGCAAAGATCACCGCCGCCAACTCCAGATCATGCGTTGGATAGTTTCGCTCATGGATTTTCAACTGCCTTGAGGCATAGGATATCACTTTATCATTCTGCATCAGCACACATCCTAAGCCCTTCTTCGAAGCATCACTGAATACCACAAAAAGCTCCCCACTTGTGGGTAAAGTGAGCACAGGTGCAGTGATAAGCCTCCTTTTCAACTCCTTGAAGCTTTCTTCGCATTCATCACTCCAAGGAAACTTTACTCCCTTTCGAGTTAGCTTGGTAAGAGGGTTGGACAATCGTGAGAAGTTTCTCACAAATCGGCGATAATATCCAGCTAACCCCAAGAAGCTACGGATATCATTTACCGATGTTGGCCTCGGCCATCCCTCAATTGCATCTGTTTTGGAGGGGTCCACAGATATCCCATTGCTTGTGATGATATGGCCCAAGAATGAGACCTCCTTCAACCAGAACTCACACTTGCTGTAATTGGCATAGAGCTTCTCCTTGCGCAAAGTCTCCAGTACAGTTCTTAAATGCTCCTCATGGTCCTCCTTGGTTTTGGAGTATATTAGAATATCATCTATAAAGACTACCACAAATTTATCTAGGTAATGTCTAAAGACTCTATTCATCAAGTCCATGAATATTTCTGGAGCATTGGTGAGTCCAAAAGGCATTACTATGAATTCATAGTGCTCGTACCTTGTACAAAAAGCAGTCTTGGGGATATCTTCCTTCTTCACCCTTACTTGATAATATCCCGACCGTAAGTCGACCTTGGAGAAGTATTGTGCTCCACGCAGCTGATCAAACAATTCATCGATTCTTGGGAGAGGATACTTGTTCTTTATCGTGATTTTGTTAAGTTCACGATAATCGATGCAAAGCCGCATTGACCCATCCTTCTTCTTGACGAAGAGGACTGGTGCACCCCATGGTGATGCACTTGGGCGTATAAACCCTTTATCCAGATTCTCCTATAGTTTTTTCTTCAGTTCTTCAAGCTCAACCACAGCCATTCTATATGGAGTCTTGGATATTGGTAGCGCCCCAGGTATAAGTTCAATTGAGAACTCAACATCTCTTCTTGGAGGAAGACCAGGAAGTTACTCGGGAAATACTTCAGCGAATTCCCTCACAATAGGCATTTCTTCAAGGGTGGTTTCTTCCTTGGACTCAATCATCTGAGCCAGATATGCGTGCTCATAAGGCAAAAATATCCATGCTTGAGATGATGGAGCTAAAGGAGATTCATCTTCCTCCTGACACTTGTAAAGAATCGGGGGTCGATTCTCCATATGGAGTGTGATTTCCCTCTCCCGACAATTTATGTTGGCTCTATATAAGGAAAGCCAATCCATGCCAAGAATTGCATCAAATTCCACCAAAGGGAGTATGACGAGGTTCGCCGGGAAATTCAATCCACAGATTATAACAGGGGAGGACTTATACTCATGGGATGCAATGATTGCCCCATTTTCCGTACTCACCGACATCTTTACTTCCATTATTTGTGGTGGTGCGGGTATTGTTCTACTAAACTTTTGAGATATAAAAGAATGCGTAGAACCTGAATCAAAAAGTACGTTCGCTATTCTTGAATGAATAACTAGCGTACCTGTCACCACTTTGTTGTCGGGGTTCACTTCGGCAGAAGTGATGGAAAAAGCTCTTCCTTGCTGTCTTGGAGGTTGTTGATTGCCTCCGATAACCCTTGGATTAGGGCACTGATTCGCAAAATGACTCGGTTCTTTGCATTTGAAGCATTGAACAACGCGTTGAGGTTCGAACGGAGCGTTCCTCCCCTCCGTCGCAGCCGCGGGTCCTTCTTGCTGACATTTAACAGCTAGGTGCCCTTATCTTCCACACTTGAAGCATTTTCTTGTCCCCCTAAGGCAATTTCCAGGGTGCTTCTTTCCACACTTTTGGCAAGTGGGGTGCTGGAATTTCTTAGCGCCGTTGGATTTATCCATCGGACCACCAGCATTGAAGTCCACCTTCCGCTTCTTGTCCCCATGATACCCCTGTGATTCTCCGATCTCCATTTCAACCTTGAGGGCACATCGGACAATTTCCTCATAGCTGTCGAAGTCACGGATCGCTAATGCTTTCCGCAAGCTAGGCTTCAGCCCACCAAAGAAGCGGTCAACCTTGCATTTGGGGGTAACGACAAAGCCGGAAGCGTATCGTGCAAGCCTTGTGAAGTTTGCCTCGTACGCTCCCACAGATTCCTCATCTTTCTGCTTGAGGGAAAGGAAGTCCCTTTCCATCTTAAGACGGAGGGTGCGTGGAAAATATTTATCGAAAAACATCTTCCAGAATACCTTCCATTCCAAAGCCTTGATCTCCTCCTCAGGCTTCGTATTTTTGATCAATGTCCACCATTGATCAGCTTCACCCACCATACGATAAGCCGCCAGGAGAACCTTCTCTTTTTCAGAGCATTGGATGATGGAGAATATCTTTTCAATGGAGTTGATCCATTGTTCAGCAATCGTGGGATCGGATGATCCACTAAAAGTAGGAGGCCTTTGTCTCATGAAGCTTTCAATAGCGACTTGTTCTTTCTTAGGGGGGGTTAAACGTTCCTCTTGACCAGTGTTTCTATTCAAAACTTGAGTTAGCTGAGAGAGAAGCGTGACAAAGTTTGCAATTCCCGCTCCCATTGGATTGGGCATCTCATAAGTACAATCACCACACTGATCTTCACAACGGTTGTTAGCCCGAGTTCTCCTATTACCGGCCATTGGCTGGAATAAAAGGAAAGTTAGGGGTAACACATAAAGGGTAATCCAAATACAAAAGTTGATGACTTATAAATAAACTTTAATCTCTTTAACTCATGAGTCTATAGGATTCAATCCAGGCTTTTCATGATCTTCCTTCTAACATATATTCTTAGGGGCATTTTTCCCTTAATAAGGGTTCATACTAAGATTGTGAATTTATCAAAACATATCCCATGGGAGTGTCGTAACCAAGAGTGCAGCAAGGCCCGTTGTCGTGCACCAGTTCCCGTTCGAGTCTAGATCAAAGCGGTGTTTTCGGGTTTTACCCCTAGGATACATCTGTGCCAGAGCCGCCTCTACCTGCTCGTATCCAGACAGGGATGTATTTGTTTGATAAACCACTTACTTAGTATTTACCAAAACTTAGGGATGTTTTTATTATGCTTAGTCTTGTATCTAAGGCTTTACTAGGGTTTCCTAATCCCAAAAATAACTAAACCTATCCTTTGATACCAACTATGACAACCCTGCTTTTTATTACAACTTAAACATGCTTTATTACATAAAACTTCACTTGATACAACAAAGAAGATCGAGAGGTTTAGTGTCTTTGGGGCTTAGGATCATTACATAAAAACTTTAAACTTGAAATACAACATCCTTATTGAAAACTTCCTTTACATGACCACTACATTCCTTCGTACTTAGCATTGCATGGGATAACCTGAGGACATGCATAAGAAAAGGGTGAGCTATAAAGCCCAGTAAGGGAGTACACAATGAATAACATGAGGAGTACAATACATGTTAGGCAATAGGCATATCAATAGAGCATAAGATAGACATGAACATAAAGGCATGATAAAGCATGATAATCATAACATGGAAATGTGGCAACAACACTTAACATTGAATTAGCATGAGCCAAGGCTCATTGCACATGGAGCATGAGTAAACCCTCATTGCACTTGAAGCACGAGTAAACCCTCGTTGCACTTGAATTAGCATGAGTCAACACTCATTGCACATGACGTATCATGATACTATACTTTACCCAATGCATTGGAGCGCTATAAAGGGCGCACCCTTCTTAAACATTTCATTTCATGCATAAGTGTGCCACATGGATCATAAAACATGGATTCATAAAACATAATCATTTCTTCCACGATAAAGGAAAGTGGAATTCATACATGAAACTTTATAATCAATATGTAAATGTGCATAAAGGTGAATACCCTTGATGGAGAAATGGGCATGGTATTCACTACACAAAGACATTGGCTTAGAAAATCGGTGTGATTTCGGCAGCGTAACGGCGTGACAAAAGAATTCATAAAAAAGGTTGATGAGAGAGAAAGGGGTTCCTCATCATATTTACATGTAATGGACAGTAAGGAGATAATATATATACATGTCCCAACAATAGAAATGGAATTTAGATTCATGATACAAAAGTATTGCTTGAATGTAAAAGAAGAGAGAGAAGTTCCTTTCGGAATTTCGGCATAGTAACGGGTGTACATGGGAGGCATTTAATGAGAGAGAAAGGGTTCTCCCATAATTCAAAAAATAAGAGGGCAGTATGGGGGAGGTGATAAACCATACCCCAACATTCATAATTTAAATAAAAAGGGCAATACAACTTAAAGAAAATTGACAAAAATGAGAAAGGAAGAAAAAACCCTTACTTGGAAGTGTGCTTCCAAAGGCTAGAGAGAGGCTTGTGAGAGGCTTCTTGGGAGCTTGGGGCACCTTGAGAGGATTCTAGAGAGAGTAGGGCAGAGGTTGGACGAACTTCAAGGGCTTTGAGTGAGGAGGAAGTGGGAGCTTGGGTGGGTTTATATAGGAAAGGTGAGAGAATTCTTTATTATTTAGGTTTGGGACCCCTTATATTAAAATAATCCAAACCACAAACCATCCCATGGTATTTGCCCATGGTTTCTGGAAAAGGAAAGAGGAAAACAATATTTTACAATTCCAAGGTCCGAACTTATTAAAAAATTAGGGTTGCTTATGTGGAGGTGAGTCACACTCCCATGGAAATTAATTTAAAAAGGCAAAGTGTTGAATAAGTCTTGAGGGCTCCATTAATGCTTTGAAAAGTGAGTCAAACAAACCCAAAACCTCATTATTTTAATGATAAAACATATATTGGCCGAACATAAGGATTATGGTATTTTATTACATCACCATTGGGTCATTATGATGTCATAAAACACATTATATATTTAAATGGTATTTAATTTTTACCCAAAAATTTGACTGTCTCAGAAAATTATGAAAAATTCACCGTTGGATAATTTCGACGTCCTGATTCCAAAAATAATATTTATTTTATCTAAATAATTTTCTAAATATGTGAATTTTCACTTTTAAAATAAAAACTGACATTTATAAAAAAATTCACGGGTTTTGACAGAAATGGCTTTCAAACCTTAATAAAAATTTTAATTGCATTCATAAAATTATAAGATCATTTATATTTAATAAAAATTAATTTAATATTAATAATAATATTTTATTAAAATATTATTTAATTCAAAAAATCCTTTAATTTAATAAAATATAATTCTTAATTAAATAATAACTAAAAACACCGTTTGTACTTTAAAAACTAATTACAAAGTAACAAAAATGACTAGAAATTATATTCATTATTATATACAAAAATAATGTACATGAACATGGTGCTACTTATTTGTTACATAACCCCTTAAAATAGCCGCATAAGACCTAAGGGTAAGGTGTGCGATGGTGACAGACTCTTGGGGTTGATCGGATAACATTGCTCAAGTGGTAATCTCTATCAACTTCCATTTTTCCCGTAGACGATCACGTTCGAGCTTGACTTGATGAAGCTCAGCTTGGGCTTGGTCAAGGGCAAATCCCAAAGACGCCACCTCCTTTCCGAGCTCCGACAAATGGGCTTCGTAAGGGGAAATTCTACTGGATGAGGCCATCGCTTCCTTGGTCTGAGTAGAAAATTGGTTCGTTAAAGCCTTATATTTAAACTACCCAGATGATCACTGCTCAACGGCTATAAAAGTAACGGTCACAAATCTTAACGTTAAACTAAAGAAGTTGACATCTTATAAAAACATTTTTTTTTTCATAAAGAAACATTTAACTGGATCAAGAGGGATTTTCCATTAATGAAATTTTGGGTCGTTACACCTCATCACCAAGTGTAATCTGATAAAGCCTAAGGGTGTGGTCCAAGTCAGTTAAGCACCAGAGAGGATAGTGCTTTGACAAGTGGTAGGACGCATCACCTAGAGGGTTCTTGTTAGGGTGGTAGTGGTCAAAATATTTTCATGATTATCTAGGTTTAATTCTATTAGTGTGGGATGCTTGGTCACCTGAATCCTCAGTATTATGAGACCCCATTGAGTTTTGAGCCTACTATAGGATGGGGTATATTTTGTGATTTTCACATGGCCTTCCCATCAATTCATAGTGGTATAGGGCTTGTACTTTATCCACCCTCTGAAGTGGGATCATTGGTTATTCACGATGAAGGTAGCTACAGTAGTAGTGATCATTCAGTCATAGAAGGTGGTCATGGACAAGGGAGACAAATATAGGACTTTCAACACTAGCATAGTAGACCTATCAAAGGTAGTTATGTTATATATTAGGGTTGAATATAAATCTAGGTATAGTTAGATTTATTGATACCTATGGATCAGTGTGTCAGGCCTTCTATAGTTCAAGGTACAATTTTAGTAGCCTCTACATTTGTGTTTGTTTTATTCGAAATAGGACCATACAGCTCCTTTACAACGTTTTAAATTATGGAATGTATTTTTTCAAGAAATCAACTATTTTTATGGAGTTATTAATCATGATAATTTTTTGGATATTCGACTAGAGATAGTACACCGATGTATGGAAATATTCCTTGAAGTAAAAGGTTATTGTTTTATATGGATACTTTTTATCCAAAATATGATGGGTTTTTTTGTTATTCTTAGGATGAATTATCTAGTACCCTATAATTCCCATATTAAATTTTATCAAATATATGTGACTATTATATCCCCTATGGGATGTAATTATATTCAAAAGGGTGAATGTGGTGTCTATGTGAGTCAAACTATACTTGTGAATCATGGGATGGGTTCATTTACCACCCAAATCTATAGTCTTATCTAGATGATCATGGAATGCAACATACTTATTAACCTCCTTTAGTGGATCATTTTAGGGATGTATTACCTGAATACTTTTATAGAATCATGGAAGATACGTATATTTTACTATTCAATAATGCTATGAGAAGCATCAATATCAATTAATCATTATAGGATGGATACTAATGTGTTTTGGGAGATCAAGTGGTAGTTGTAATATTTGGAATCCAAAGGATTTTTACGACCTAGTACTTCACTATGGGTTTTACCCATGATTTTCACTAAAAAGGTGGATGAGACCCTTAGGAATTGTATGGATTATTGATAGTTTAATGTTGTCATGGTTAATATCCATTATCCCCTACCTCATATATATGACCTTTTTAATTATATTTGGGAATTCTAGGTCTTATTGACAATTACATTATCAGACTACCATTGGGTATGAGTTAGGCCTTGAAACATATCATGTAAAAAATTCCAAATTATATATGGATTATATGAGTATTTTTTTGTGTTGTTTGGTATCAAGAACATGGAAGAAGTTTTTATGGACCTAATGAATTGGGTTTTCCATCCATACATAGATTCTTTTGTTATGGTTTTCATGGATGATATCATGGTGCATTATCATACCCGACATGATCATGAAAAACAGCGTGACATCATATTGAGTACATTGAGAGGGAATAGGTTATATTCAAAGATCCAAAAAATTAGTTATATATCGACAAAGTAAACTTCTTAGGTCACATTATCTAAAGGGGAGGAGTTTCAATTGAACCAGAGAAGGTAAGAGCCATGGTTTTCTATGAGAACCCAAGAATATTTTCGGTATAAATAGTTTATTGGGGTTAGTTGGATATTACATGTAATTTATTATGAATTTATCATGGATAGAAAAGGAACTTATGGGATTGACCTTGAATAACGTAAAATTCATATATTCTGAAGCTTGTCATGAAGCCTTTCATGAGTTGAAAGGAATATTGAATTCAGTATCGATCTTGATTTTAACTAATCTTGGAAGAGGCTATAAGGTTTATTTGGATGTGTTAAGCTTTAGGTTAGGATATATTCTAATACATGATGATCAAGTCGTGGTGTAGGGGTCTTGTCAGTTGAGTCCTCAGGAGAAGAATTTCAATGAACAAGATCTCAAACTATCTATAATCGTAAATGCCTTATGTTATTAGAGGAATTATTTTCAGGGAGAGTGGTTTTTGGTGTATACAGACTATGAAAGCCTCAAGTACATCTTCACGTAGCATGACATGAATATTAGATAGTGAAGGTGGGATGAATACCTTCAACACATTGACAATGATCTTACTCATATGCCTTGAAAATGTAATATAGTCGATGATTCTTTAAGAAGAAATACTCATACGCAAGAAATTAAAGAGGCCAGTAGTAAATAGAAGTCGATGGAATTATATTTTTGGAATAATTTAGAAGTGTATTACTCTCTTGTAAATCTTGTAGAGGAATCATTATAATTTTCTTATTCACTTCTGGATTGTGTGAAGATGAGTAATAATTTAGATCTTGGGGGAATAGTCCTAGATAAGAGTGTTTCAAGTGATGAACCACCACTTGGATTGTTCATTGATGGGGATGAGATCTAGCAAAATCATGTATTTGTATAGGTTCCCAAATTCATATGAGTGGATTTTGTGTGAGATACTCATGCCTCATCTTGGGCAGTACATCCTGGTCTCACACAGATGTACCAAGATTTATGCACCTGTTATTGGTGGCCTGGTTTTAAAAGAGGAATAGATATATTTTTTACTCTTTGTTCCACATATCGATAGGTGAAAGTAAAAACCCAGTGAATTGTGGGACATTTACAGCAATTACCCTTTAAATAGTCGAAATGGGATGATGTTCCCATGAATTTTATAATGGTATTACTAAGCTCCCCTCAAGGTAGTGACATTGTATGGGTAATCATTGATAGATTTAAAAATTTCACCCACTTTATTTCTATTTAAGATACTATTCTTGTCTATAATGTAGGGAGGTTATATGTTAGTGAGATCATATGCATTTATAGATATCTACATACCATCATATCAGAATGTTATTCTAAGTTTATGTTGTGGTTCATGAAAGGGTTTCAGAAGGCACTGGGTTCATAGGTTCTTCAATATATGGAATATCACCCTCTTATCGATGGTTAGGATGAGCATATTATTTGAGTACTAGAAGAAATTATTTAATAATTTATCTTTCATTTTGGATGATATTAGGAAAAATACCTAAATATCATAAAATTTTATTATAATAAAATATTTCAAGAGACTATAAAAATGGATCCTTTTGATTCCCCAGATGATATGTCATCTTGTTCAACCTTGTGATGGATAGAGGTATGAGAGGCAGCACTACAAGAACCATAATTCCTTCAGGATCCATCAAAGTAGGTACAAATTATCAAGAAGCGTATGGATACATCTCATTATTATAATAAGTATTATTTTGATGGTCATGACTGGTCTCTATAGATTGATGTGGGAGGCTGGGTATTCTTGTGTGTTTCACTTTGATTGGGGATTGATGAATTTAGAAATAGGGGAAGCTGACACCCAAGTATTTTGGACCCTTTTATATTTTAGAGAGAGTTGGGATGGTAGCCAATTGATTGTAATTACCTCATAGGTATCAACCCATGTATAATGTCTTCCATATTTCATAGCTTCTCTGTTACTATTTAGAATCATAACATTTTTTCCAACCAAATGGGGTGGAGTTTGATGTTGATGCCACTTAATAAGAGTATATGGTGGTTATTGTGGATTTAAACAAAAATTATTTATGTTATTAATATTTTTATGATTTATTATATACTCCATTTACTTATTTTGTATGAAATGAGCATAATTTGTGTGAAATATTAATGTTTTAATACTAAATATAATTTTTGGGCATTTTTAGAAGTAGTCCAATTGAGTTAGTTTACTATTTTATTTATAACTATCACCCTATTGATCCAAATTGTGTGATTTTTCTTTTTTTAGGATTACATATTCAATTTCCAACATATCATTAGAAGGTATCAGTGGCCAATTCTTCCATTGTAAGGGTTTTATGGTCCTCACAAGATGATCTAAAGAATCTATAAATAAACGAGATCATTCATGATGATTGGGTTACTAGCCTAAATCTCGATGCCCAAATTTTATGAAACTATACCATATTTTTCTAATTATCCAAAGGAACCACAGATAAATATTTTAAAGTATAACTAAAATAAAAAAGGGTTCAACTAATGCTTTGAAGTCTAGCCCATCATTCTTGATGGGAATTAAAATCCGGACACTATTCATGAAATTGTTCATGATCTATCCATAACATATATCTGGGATTTTTCAGTGTAAAAGATAATATATTCTTAGACAACATGATAGAATAAACTATTTTTATTTTAGGGCATCTTCCTATTCAATAAACCATTCATATTTCGACCTTCTGAAAAATTTTGATTGAAATTGACATATTAAGATTGTTTGCCCCAACCGCCCTAACATTGGTTCCATAAGTCCAAATGGATCCAAATTTTGAGATTAGTAGTAAAACATTGATATATACAACATTTAAGAAGAAGATGTCTTGAGATTCAGCTGTCTGAATGTCCAAATAGTCAAGACAAGTGGTGGGGTAGTTTTGGGATGCAAACAGTCCACCACCTTGGGAAATAAATACATCTCCTCCTCTCATTTTAAAAGGGTTGGAATTCTAGAAGAGAATATGCATAAAATTTCATGAAAAAATAGTTTAAAAAGGATCAGAAGTACCTTCCATACTAATGTTTTCACTTGAGATACATTTCGTTCTCTCTTTGTTTTCATTTACTTTTGTGTTGTTCTTCGTTCGTAATCGTGTAAGTGTTTGTTTTTGTAATTCTATTTTAATGAAATTTTCTTCTTAAATATCTCTTATTCTCATCCACCATATGTATTTTAAAATTAATTTTATTAAAATAGTATAATTCAAGTTAAAACCCTTTCCCTTCTTTTGCTTCGACATTCAATCGAAATTCTTTTTTTAACTCTCTTCAATGATCGTGTGAGTTCGACGCACTACTCTTTTCATATCTTGTTCTTTTTATTCTATTTACAATTCATCACCTTAATCATATATTACTAGATTAATAACCAACTTAATGGTCGAGTAAATCTACCATTGGGTTGAGTCAATATTTAGAGATGTTATGAGATTGAGATATTTTGCTCGATGAGTATTCTTTAATTTAACATTGTGTATGTTTGATTTAACATGTCAGGGTTTAATGACCTATTTTGATTAACGTGTGGTTTCCATGGATTATTAGAACCATAAATACACTACCATCAACAATATATGATTAAAATTAGAACCCTAAGTTAAGTTAAGGCCTGGATTAAATCCTTAACACTTAGGAGTTCCAATCAACATTATCATGTTAAGTGGGTGTTAATTTAAATGCAATATAAAGCAAAGCTCAAGGATATCACAAGATTAAATCCCAAAAAATGAACTCACCCCAATATTTATCAAATTTTTAAATCAAACAACAATTATTAATCACTTCATTTAAGAACTGCAAACAAACCCCCAATCAAAATATAATCAACTAAAAACAATCGACTATTAAAAAGTATTATCGCAGAGGATTCCGCTCGACTGCTGCTATACACATTAGCAGAGCATCAGAACATTGAATGGTTGATAGGAGAAAATCTGTCGTGATTTAAAATGGCATTGTTTTCAAGGACGGTGCAATTAAGTTGTAATTATTTTCTAGTTATTATAAAATATTTAAAAAAAATTAAAAAAAAATTGAAAAAAACAAAAAGAAATCCATGCCTTCTCATAAAACTCATAAACAAAAATAACACAAAGAAAAACATGTCTTCCTCTTTCTTCCAAAATCTTTTTGAATGCCCCATATCCCCCCAAACAATCCCTTGGATTTTTTTTGACCCTGAAATTGAGTGAACACTTATCCAACATAGGTAAAACATAAGAGATAATCAACTCATTCAAGAAAATGTCCTTGTACAACCGATTGAATTAGATATGGCCAATCGTAGGGAAAAAACACTTAAAGAACTTGTTTCCCATGATTTGATTTACCAACCCTTTGTTATTAAATATCAAAAAATAAGGGATGAATTTGAACTCCAATTGGGTTTGATTCATCTTCTTCCTCATTTCCATTGGCTAGAAGGTGAGGATCCACATCTCCACCTTAAAGAGATCCAATTGGTGTTCTCTAACATGAAGCCTCAAGGTGTTTCTGAGGAAAAAATAAAACTATAAGCATTCCCTTATTCCATAGCTAACTCCACCAGGTCATGGATTTACTACCTCCCACCTGGTTCTACAACCACATGGAATTACATGAAGTGACTTTTCCTAGAGAAATTATTTCCTGCTTCTGGTACCACTTCTATCCGAAAGGAAATATGCGGTATCTGTTAATTCCAAAATGAATCACTCAATGAGTACTGGGAGAGGTTTGAAAATATTGTTTCAACCTACCCACACCACCAAATTCCTGACCAACTATTGTTCCAATACTTTTATGAGGGGTTAATGGCTATGGAGAAAACCCTCATTGATGCCGCAAGGGGCAGTGATCTTGTTGATAAAACTCATGTAGCTACAAGATATCTCGTAAGTAACTTGGCGGAAAACACAAAACAAATTCCATACTTGAGTATATTCTCAAGTTAAAATATCCCAATATAGTCAATCGATAGAGCCGAACAAGATGACAGAGTGGATTAGTGAAATTACATATCTTGTGCGACAACTAGGTGGGGCTTCTAAAGACCCAAACTCATCTTCTCTACAATCTATGTTCCCTGGACCTATCAAGAACTATGGAATCTATAACTCACCATATCATCCAACTAAAACATGTCCAAAACATTAAGAGGGTCCATCTGATTTATCTATACCAATGGATCTCAATGCAGCATATGCTCAGCAGAACCCCAACACTCAACAATCTGGTCGGTTCATTAGAAAACTCAACCAACCCCACCCTGAGCCCTTCTCTTCTACCTTCAACCATGTTCTGACACATGGTAATCCCATTTCTCATCCCCCTCAATTACCTCATTAAAATACAAACCAGTTCCAATATGGTCAAGGTGTTGGTAACTTCCAACAACCAAACCCTTTTGTTCCTTATCCCCAAAGGATCAATCCTCCTATTCCTCCTCTTTGATTACACTATCCTAGTGATCCTTTCAAATTCCCAAACCAATAAAATCACTTTCCCAAGAACCAAAATCAAGGTTATCCCAATCTGGGACAAGGACCTTCTTCCATGAAACCATGGGAAAGCATTGTATAAGAACTTTCCTCCTTCACCTGTTCCATCCTTAAAACATTGAAACCCAAATTGGTCAACTTGAACCCCACCTGATCCAGTAAACACAATCAAATTCTTCCCAACTTCCAACTCAACTGTTACCCAACCCCAAAGGTAATGTATGTGAAATTTTACATAGATAGGGAAATTAAATTGATATTCTTCAAGGTAAGTCCTCCAACCCCCCCCCCATTGAATTTTGATCAAGAATATGAAAAGAAAAAGAAACATGAAAAGGAATCTAAATCAATTCCCTCACCTCCTTCCATTCTACTTAAAAACCAAATTTCATCACCTCAAGCTATTTCTAATCCAAAGAAGTAATTTTAACCTGATCCTAAAATGCATTAAATTTTTAGACACATTAATGTCAATATTCCCCTCATAAATTCCATAAAACAAATCCCCAAGTATGAAAATTTTCTTAAGGAATTATTCACCCACAAGAGGCAACTTAGGACCTTGGAAAATATTTTCATTCAGTAGTCTATTCCCAAAAAGTGAAAAGATCCTGGGACCTTTATAGTTCAATGCCAAACTGGTATTTCCACCTTTGATGATGCCTAATAGACCCATGAGCCTCAATTAATGTCATGCCAAAATCCATATTTTCCAAACATGGTGTAGGTACATTACATCCCACAAGTTTTGTCATCGAGTTATCCAATCGAAGCACAGCCAGTCCTAAGTGAATAATTGAGTATGTCCTTGTCTGATTCAATGATATTATCTTCCCCACTGATTTCTATGTCCTTAACATGGAAGTTGAGATGAAATCTTCTCATTATACCCTAATTCTAGTAATACCATTCTTAATTATAGTGAGAGCCAAGATTTATTTCCATTCAGGCATCTTACCCATGGAATTTAGTGACCAACTGGTCAAGTTCAGCATTTTCCAATCCATGAGATACCCATCTGAGGATCACTCTTCATTCTTAATCCATTCTTCTGAGGACACTTATTATAGTCAATTGAACCCCATTCCATAATGTTATTAATTTTCTAATGATAAAAGATTTTTTGAAATCTTCACCATGATTATCCAAGTCATAAATAGTGAAATTGATGTGGGCCATTCATTCCTAGACTCCATCATTATATAGGTACTTGAAAACTCTCTTGAATCCCATATCAACTAGGATTTCTGCTGCTCCACTTTGGAATGTATTAAGGAAAATGAATCTAAAGAATCTGAAATCCCTTCCTCCATTCTTGAGTTTTTTAACCCACTAATGAGAGATGATACTAATTAAAACCCTCTTCTTGAACTCCTGATATATGAATTCATTCTCCATGATCACTCCTAACGGATCATTATCTCTGCATCACTTACGGAAACCGAGGATCTCAAACTAGTTTGGGTGTTATAGTATGACAAAAATTCCTTGGGTTAGACCCTATATGACATACCAGGAATCAACCCTACTATTTTCATGCATCACATCCATCTTGAGGAATCATCCAAACCCATTACACAATCACAAAGAAGACTCAATCGATTCATCCTTGAGGTAGTTAGGGAATACATCATTAGGCTTATTTAAGCTGGTATAATCTACCCAATTTCTAATAGTGAATGGGTTATTCCAATTCAAGTTGTATCTAAAAAGGTTGGGATAATTGTTGTCCCAAATGAACATGGTGAGGTGGTCACAACTCGAGTGAAAAACAAATGGTGTGTGTGCATCGACTATAGGAAATTGATTTTTCAAACATGAAAATATCACTACCTTCTTCCATTCATTTATCAAATGCTAGAATGATTAGCCATAAAGTCAAACTATTGCTTTCTTGATTGATACAATGGATACTTCTAAATTCTAATCGTACCTCAAGACCAAGAAAAGACTACTTTCACATGCCCCTTTGGAACATATGCATATAGGTGAATATGTTTTGGCCTTTTCAATGCTCCTACAATATTATGAAGGTGTATGATGAGTATCTTTTATGAACTCATTGAACATTGCATGTAGGTATTCATGGATGACTTTACCATTTATGGTGAGTCATTAGAATCATGCTTCAATTCACTCTCTCTTTTACTTCAAAAGTGTTTCAAGTGCAACCTTGTGTTAAATTTTTAAAAATGTCACTTCATGGTTGCAAATGTGATTTTTCTAGGGCACAAAGTTTCAAAATAGGGTGTTGAAGTTGATTCTTCCAAAATTGAAGTGATCCAATCACTTCTTGAAGCCACTTCTATTCGAGACATCCGTTTATTCCTCATTAATGTTGGTTTCAATCATCAATTCATCCATAATGTCAGTAGTATTTCCCTCCCACTCACTCGGTTACTCCAAAATGACGTCACATTCCATTTCAATGAGGGTTGTAAGAGATCCTTCATTGAACTCAAAACTACTCTTACATCTACCTCAATAATACAACCCCCAGATTGGTCCTTACCCTTTTATTTGATGTGTGATACTTCTAATAGAGCCGTTATGGATTTTCTTGGTCAAAGAAGAGAAAATATTGCTCATATCATATATTATGCCTCAAAAACATTAGATGAAACTCAATATCACTAAAATGCCACTGAAAAGAAACTGCTAGCTATTTTTTCCTTAGATAAATTTCATCCATATTTTTAGGTCCCAAAATCATCATCTTCACATATCATTATTCTATTATGTTCTTACTCGAAAAAGTGATTCCAACCCAAGGCTAACAAAATGGATCCTAATGCACCAAGATTTTGACCTTGATATCAAATTTAGACCTGGAAAAAACCTTCTAGAAGATCACATGTGTATGATTTCTAATTCTCCTCATTCTGAAATAATTGATCCAGAATTTCCAACTGAGCACCTTTCATATCTCACTCCAAAAATACCATGGTATGACACAAATGTAAATTACATGGTTTTTTGTGTTTTTCTAGAAAATTTTTCAAAAGAACAAAAAATGAAATTGAACAATGATTCAAAATACTATTTTTGGGATGAAAATAAACATTAAAAAACTGGGGAAGACATGGTAATTAGAATATATGTTGATGAAGATGAAAATTCCTCCATCTTATAATTCTGTCACTCACTTCCCGAAGGTGGCAACTTTGGGCCACAAAGTACCTTTTAAAAGGTCCTACACTCTGGATTCTTTTGGCCATCACTCTTCAAGGACTCACATGAGTTCTATCAATCATGTCCCACTTGAAAAAATTTTGGCACAATTTTAAAGAGAAATGAAATTCCCCAAAATCCATTAATATTCTATGATATCTTCGATGTTTTGGGTATAGATTTCCTGGGAACATTCACCCCTTCCAATTTATTCTCATACATTCTTCTTTAGGTTGATTATGTTTCATGGTGGGTCGAGGACAAACCTACTAGAATGGATGATTAACATACTGTTAGTGAGTTCCTAAAGACACACAGCTTCCACCGATTTGGCACTCCTCAAGCCTCTATTAGTTACTTATGAACCCATTTTTGTAATAGAACCATGGAATATCTTTTGAAAAAGAATGGGGTTGTATATAAAACATCAACCGCATATCACCCCCATTAAAATGGAATGGCTGAACTTTCTTATAGAGAAGTGAATAGAGTTCTTGAGAGAATTTTTAAACACACTAGATAAGACTGTCCTAAAAGATTTGGTGAAGCACTTTGGGCTTATCAAACTACCCATAAAACTTCTATTAGGATGTCTCCTTTTAGGCTTGATTTTGGTAATGCATGTCATTTTCCAATTGAAATTCAACATACGTCTTTTTGCGCTGTGGAAATCTGTTACTTTGATTGAGAAAAATCTGTTGAAGAAATATTGTTGCAATTGGATGAAATATAGGAGATTCGACTTGATTTCTATGAGAATTCCAATCTATAAAAAGAAAATGCTAAGGTACTTCATTAAAAACACATCCTGATAAAGGTATTCCATGATGGTAAAAAGGTATTTCTTTTCAAATGTCTCTTTCTTCTTAACCTAGGTAAGCATAATTCTCATTAGGAAGCTCCTTTTGTTATTACTAATGTTTACCCATTTGGTGCGGTGCAAGTCCAAGACCCCTCTTCAAAAAAAATCATAGTTAATGGACATTGGTTAAAGCATCACTATGAGAGGACACACAATTATGGAACCACATTGACTTCCATCAGATACACAACTTCCACAGACCCACCACTGGATGGAGATGGTGACCCGCTAAATCCAAACCAGGGGCACCTTTTTCCCTATAACTCTCTCTCTCTCTATCTCTTCCTCTCTCTCCATCTTTTTTCTTATTCCCCTCTATTTCAACTTTTTACCACTTTCCTCATCACAGTTTTTATTTACTCTTTTGTGTGGGTGTTCCTTTATAAAAAAACTAAAAAACCCCTAAAAATGTAAAAAAATAATAAAATTCATTTAAAATTTTAGAAAAAATAGTCAGGATTACTCACCCTCAACTTTTGAAATTTTCTCTAACCATTTTGGGGAGTCAAAATAAATGCTTTCATCTCAAAAATTTCATACTTTCCTCATGAATTTTCATAAAGAACTTTGTATCAAAACCAATAAACTTTGAATGCTCAATTTTGGATTTAGAAAATGATTTTCCCCAATAGTGATAATAAACATTAGCTTTCATGCCAAGGAAAACTATGGCCATCTATTCATAATGTGTTTTTTAACCCCCATTTGTGTGTCTTGATTTTGTGCACCTTTGAGCTAAATTTACAACATTGGTGTACATTAATATGATAGAGACATTTTTTGAACCTCATGACAATCAATGCATCTAAATATCCTTCCATTACCCTTACATTGATCCGACTTTTGAATGCCCCTTAGAGCATATGAAAACCTTTTCTTTTACAACAAGATTACAAGCCCAATACCATATCCCACCCAAAATCTATATGGATTTACATTGCGTTATTTATTGAAATTTATGTCTTGGGGGATGGATTTCATTTTTTGGGTGCCATTTTACTGATTTTCAACGAGTTATAATTTTCTTGAGGGAAAGAATCAATTTTAGTGTTGGGAGAATTTTTCATTCAGTGATTTTTGGAAAATGTACTTTCATTTATCTAATTTTGTAAATGGTATTGACAAGTGTTCAATGAAATTGAAAAAAAATCAAATAAAAAGAAGAAAAAATGGGTTGTGTCTTGGGTGGGTCAAAAAACTCTTCCTTAACCATTGATCTTGTTATAACTATTTCAATTAGTGTTGTGAGGAGATCAATCATGGGTTGGGAGATGAGTGTGAGATCTTTTCCAAGTTAAAATTTTGAAATATGCAAAAACAAAACAACAAAAATGATCACTTATTCCATTGGGAGAAGTTTCATGGTTTGTAAATATTTTATCTTCTAATCCACATCATATTTCCTACCAATTTTGTGTCTTATTTTACATTTTCATTCCCTCATAAATATTTGTTTCCATTTCATTTCATGTCTTATTTCAAAAAAAATGTCCATTTCTTTTTCCATCTTGGTTTTTTAACCCTCTTTTCCTCTCTCTTGAACATTATATTCTTATTTTCCCATAGACACAGAGAAAACCCCTTCAAAACACCACTTGATTCTTGTGAACTTTATGATAGGGAGTGAAAGTTGACATCTCTTACAAACTCTAATATTTTCACTTTAGGTTGGTGAATGAGTGAAGCTCCATAAATTATTTTCATCATCTTGATAGGATTATGTTTTGCGTGCCACAATTTTCCTTTTCTAAATTTGAGCATGAAAAAATGTATTGTTTTTTGGAACATTGTTTTTGTAACAATTTTTGGTGGAATTCAGTATGGATGAGTGAAATTTTCTAAACCTTCCCTAATTGGGGAAAAGAAAATTTTAATATTTTTTTGTGAGTAAAAATGATTTTGTTTTGTTTCTTGTATTTGTTTTATATGATTACATACACAAGACTAAGTGTGGGAGATTTTATGTTGTTAATATTTTCAGGAATTATTATATACTCTCTTTACAGATTTGATATGAAATGTGAATAATGTTTGTGAAATATTAATGTTTTCATACACAATAGAATATTTGAGCATTTTTAAAAGTATCCCAATTGAGTCAGTTTACTATTTTATTTATACCCATCACCCTACTGATCCAAATTGGGTGATTCTGAATATTTAGTATTCCTTATTCAATTTATAACAAATCATTAGAAGGAATCAGTGGGAAATTCTTCCATTTTAAGGGTCATATGGTCTTCACAAGATGACCCAAAGAATCTTTGAGGAAACTGGACCAGCCATGATGATTGAGTTACTATACTAAATCCCGAAGCTGAAATTTTATGAAACTCTACCTTATTTTTTATAATAAAAAATAATAATGGATAAAAATTTTATGTTCCAACTACAAGAAAAAGGGTCCCAAATGATGGTTTGAAGTCCAGACCAGCATCCAGGCCAGGAATTAAAATCTGAACACTATTCATGACATTGCTCATGATATAATCATAATAAAAGCTATAATTTTACATTGTGAAAGTAAATATGTGTTTAGATAACTTTATAGAAGAAATTATTTTTATTTGAGGGCATATTATTATTCAAAAACCCATTCAAATTTTGACCTTTTGAAAAGTATGGATTGAAATGGATAGATTACAATTGTTTACTCCAACCGAAATAACTTTGTTTCCATAAGTCCAAATGGCTCCAAATATTTATATTAGTTGTCCAACATTATTATATAATAATTTTAAGAAGAAGATATCTCGAGATTCAGCTATCTAGATGTCCAAATTATCGATCCAAGTGGAGGGGTAGTTTTGGGATGCAAACAGTCCACCACCTTGGGTTATAAATACCTCCCATCCTCTCCTTTTAAAAGGGTTTTCATTTTAGAAGAGAGGAGAATACATTGGCAAGACAAAATCCTTTTCATAGGCTTTTTAGGA
Source organism: Viscum album (assembly GCA_963277665.1). Lineage (NCBI taxonomy): Eukaryota > Viridiplantae > Streptophyta > Magnoliopsida > Santalales > Viscaceae > Viscum > Viscum album. Next base: position 1,348,236,476 of record OY728147.1, on the reverse strand, counting down.
CCTCACATAATCATGTTTACATTTTAGATACCCTTCCTCCTCTCTTTATTTTCATTTACTTTTTTGTTTTTCTTCATTTGTAATCAAGTAAGTGTTTGTTTTTATAATTATATTTTAATTAATGTTTCTTCTTCAATGTCTCTCATTCTCTTACACCTTCTGTAGTTTAATATTAATGTTCTTAAAATAGTTTAAATCACGTTAAAACCCTTTCCCTTCTTTTTCTTCCTCATTTAATCGAAAGTCTTTTTTTAATTCTCTTCAACGATCGTGTGAGTTCAATGCACTACACTTTTCTTATCATGTTCTTTTTGTTATATTTATAATTCATCACCTTAATCATATATTACTAGATTAATAACCATCTTAATGGATGATTAAATCTACCATTGGGTTGAGTTGTTATTTATAGATGTTAAGTGATTGAGAGCTTTTGCTTGAGAAGTATTATTTAATTTAACAATATGTATGTTGGACTTAACATGTCAGGGATTAATGAACTGTTTTCTTTAACTTATAGTTTCCATGGATTATTAGAACCATAAGTACACTGCCATAAACAAGCTCTGATTTATATTAGAACCATAACTTATATTGAGGCTTGGATTAAAGCCTTAACACTAAGTAATTCCAATCAATGTTATCTTGTGAAGTGGGTGTTAATTTAAATTCAATATAATGAAAAGCTCAAGGATAACACAAGATTAATTCCCTAAAAATAAACTCACCCCAATATTTATAATATTGTTAAATAAACCAAAAATTATTAATCACTTCATTTATGATCTGAAAACAAACCCCCAATAAAAATATAATCATTTAAAAATAATCCACTATTTAAAAGAATCATCACTGAATATTTGACCCGAGTGCTACTATACACATTAGCAGAGCATCGGAACATTGAATGGTCGATGGGAAACAATTAGTCCTGCTTTATAGGATCCTTAAGGAATGTTAGTTCCTTTGGTTGAGGATCTATATATGTATGGTTTTGTATAGGATAATACATTAGAGAGATGTGCAAATATACATGTCCATTGGTTGGAACTATTCTTAAATGGTATTCCACAACCGACAAAATGGAAACTTGAGTCACAATTTATCTAAGGAGGGAGGTTGAAACATATTGGTAATTTCTAAATGTATGGGTGAGCTTAATTTTAGTTCAAACCTCTTATTTAATTATTATAATATTTCTTATGGGGCTAAGGAAGGGTTTGGGAGCGTCTAAGGCTTATTCAGATCCTGGAGCTCTGGATTTTAAACAAATTTTAGGAGGCGCGTGGTTGGAACACATTTAGTAGTAACCATGAATCATAGCCTTGGGAACCATTTTTATCAGAGTATGGTTTAGAAATCCATTCAATGCATGATACATTTTCATGTGAATAGATGAATACATGTTTCATAGCTGAAATGAATGGTTAATGCATGGTTTATCTAACTTTGTTCCTAACCATGTGTGGAGGTGGAGTCCCTAGATAGTTACCACACATGAGTTGGTCATGGTTGTCAAACTATGTTCCTATCTATGAGATGGGGTGTTCCACATAGAGAGTGGTTTCTCACAATTTGTGTAAGGATTTTCCAATTGTACACCCTTCAAAAAGAGGTTAAATTATGTATTTACCCCCTCCATCCTTTAACCTCTTAACCCTTATTTCTCCTCCACTTACCACATCTAAAATCTTCATGAGTGAAGCTACACTAACTCACCATATTTGAATTTTTATATATCCTTATTTTGATATTGGAATCAGTTCCCATGCATCATGTCATCTTTGTCTTGATATGTTCTTTAATCCCCTTACTTCATTTATTTGTTGAAGTCATCATATGGAATTCTAAATTTATACGAGCTAATATTATCTATTTTTAAGTTATTTTAATATTTATATAACTTAGCTCGTTCATTCTTGAGTTAAAGGACTATAATGTATGGGGAGTATACTACCCATCTAAGTTAGCTGGTATCTAACACTTCCATAATGGTTTTGGTGTTTATATTATGTTTTTTATTGTGTTTCCTGGTAGACTTTCTCAAAATTTCTCATAAAATAAAAAAAACCTAATATATTTATTGAAGATTAATTATATACATGCTATGAGACCCTTGTAAATATTTATAGGTTTATTATCTCAACCCAAAACTCCCCTTATGTGATACCTATTATATTCCATAAAGTCTTATGTTTCCCTTTTGACTAAAACATAACAAAGGTGTGTTTGGCCTGGTGTCGACTAGTAAAATTTTATAAAGTAAATAGAATGATGTAGTGACATATAATACAAAAATTATTCCCATTCATATTACTTATCATTTATATAGATTAAATGATAAAATTAACTAAGTAATGGAAAGATATATTTTACATACCCTTGTATATAATTTTACTTGGATGTGAATAAATCATGATTTCCTTCTATATTGGACACCATTTTTATTATTGTTATTTATGATTATCGACATGGTGTTCCAAATTATTCACATATAATTTATATATATTATGGTTTTTATTGATAAATGGGAGTAATGTATATAATGATCCACATTATTTATATGGAATCATAGTAAATGTTGTTCCCTCAGGTTTATTTATAATTATAGGACATGACGATCCATAATGACTATGCCTAACTAATGGAGATGAAATTCCACATTATTTATTTATAGTTAAAGGACATGATGTTCTATATTAAATATTCCTAATTAATAGAAATCATTCTCAATATTTTATATTATCTAATAAACATTCATAATCATTTTGGATTTGTTTGAAGTAAGTACTTTTATATGGCTATCCCTTGAAGAACCATAACTAAAATGGGTTTTACATAATTTATTCACTATATTTAGTCATTTTTTCCACACACTGATGGATATATATTCATATACTAACTATTACTAGATATTGTTGGTGATGGTCTACTAATATTATCAATTCGAGTCATAGATTGGTAGCCAGATAGACTTTCGGGATGCGCGATAATTATATTCTAGATAGTTTTTCCTTTTTGTATATTTTTTATTTCATATTTAATATGCATGTTTCTATATTTTACTTTCATTCCCATTTTTATATAATAAATATATAACATCATCATGTTTGGTAAATGATACTGGATATAGTTATGTTATTATTTATTATTTTATCTATGGATTATTATTATATTGGAATGTTTACTTCAACAATTTCATTTTTTACAACATACACAAGTTTTTAATCTATATTATTACCCTAGGATATACTCTGATCATAAGGTTTTAGTCTCCCTACCAAATCATTATATATATCTTCTACTAGATGGTAATCTCTTGTGTTTGGGGAGGCATGCTTGGGGACATATGGCCAACCGAGTTCGCTTACTTATGAGTGAACAAGGTTTATGACATTATAGGATTCATTTTAATGTCACAATAATCTCTTTTATATAATCATAATGAAACTAGTATTATTATAATTATTTCTATATCGTGTTTTGGTGTAAATCTATTATTGTTTTTAAAAAGGCATTTTTCTTAAAACTATTTTTTCATTATGTTATGTGTAATTATATTAAAAGTAATTTTTTACTACATATAGAAATTGAATCTTATAAAATATATTATATATTTTTGAATAAATATATACATATTATTTAATAATATACATTAATTTAATTTCATATTGAATACTTTCTATAGTATATGTTTCTCACCATAGTAAGGGATAAAACATTTAATGAGGATATTAAACTAAGATATAAGGTTCTAAATAAAACTAATAAATTGTTTAAGTATTATTTAATGAGTGTATATATACCCTCAATTATCCTATGTTTGACAATATCTCTATTTATTGACACTTTACCTTCAAAATGAATTTACATTTCTTTAAGTTTACAGTATTTAAAAAGATGCCACTCCTCTCACATATTAAAGGAGGCCCTCACCCCTAAATTATTCACACTCTAAGATCACTTTAGCCAATGAATATCTAATAAATAACTTATAAACACATTTATAAATATCCTATATGTTATAGTATCACCAAAATACAAACCCAATTATATTTAAGGACAAATCCAAAAGAATATACCCAACGAAGTGGTAATTGTCTTAACCGAACTCATTCAAATTTTAATCTTCTTCCAATTCCTCCAAATATTTTATAACCATACTCAAAAAATGAAATAAATTTCATTGGTTTACTAAAAATTTTCTAAATTAATTTAAAATCCATCATCTAAATCATTTCCATCCATTATTATTATAAAACAACACACATGTGAATATTGGGACTGCCGACTCTATCAGCGATGTATTTTTATTTTTCATTACAGCCACACATCGATTTTTGTAAATAAAAATTTAATAAATCAATATTTTATCAATGATATTGTTATTATTATTTAATTATAAATAATTAAATATTTTTATTTACTCTCTACCTTTGAATAAAGAAAATTCCACCCATGGGTACGTACAGACTTCCACCTCTATGAACAACATATTTGATTTCTCATAATCGTCATACATTGATGGTTCTAAAAGTATATTTAATATAAAAATAAGATAAATATATATATTTATATTTATTTATTTATTTATTTAATGATTATAATTATGAACATGGTGAAAGTACTAGAACCACTGAATCATAACATGCCTGAGAAACATAATAATTAACACCTAAATAATTGATTTTAACACATAATAATGAGTAAATCGGTAAATAAATATTATGAATACATTATATAAAAAACAAAATAGATATAAATATGGATAATATATCAGTAAATTATAAATATAAATTTCTTATATAAAATGGTGGAATGCATTTGACCAAGTGGAAATCTGAGGTGGAGTTTTCATTTATAAATTTAGTTTTTTTATAGATTATTTATGTTTTGATTTTCATTGAGGTTACTCTATATTATTATTATCATAAAACCTATATATTTTATTTTCCTTTATTTATTTTTGGATTTGATAAGTATTATTTCTATTTTTCCAACCATTGGTAATAAAAAATCTCATTGAATCTTTATAAAAAAAACCAATGTTACTTCTCCTTTATGGTCTGAATCATTATCTTCTACATCCCTGTTATTTATTTTATTTCAATAATGTTATTTTATATACATAAATGGTTTAAAAAGGAAAAATATTTAAATATTTATATTTATTTTACAATTTTAATAGGGGATATTCTTAAATGTTTTTGTATAATTCATTGTTGCATTTCTTTGAAAAATATAAAATGAATTTTTTAAACATTTTCCACATGAACGACATTTACCACTATCATGCTTGTAATTCATTATTTATTTTCATATAAGTAATTTTTTTATTTTAAAGGATAATATATATTTCAATTATTCTATGAATTTATATATATATAAAATAGAATATGATTTTCTTAAAAAATCAAAGGGATTTCAATTTACTTATATAAAGTTTTTTCCTCCACTCCAAATATTCTTATTTATGCATGGTTAATTTTCTAGATTAAATTTTTGTTAATTATTTTGAATATATGTTTTTATATTCTCAATGAAAACTTATGAAATGAGTTCTGTAAATTATTTATAACTTCATTTTTATAACAAAGAAACAAAATTTTAAGAGTGTTATTTTTAATGTTTCTCTTCAATTTTCCGCTCAATTTTACAAGTTACATGCCTCTACTAAAAAAACTTTATTTACAATGAATTCATGGTATTATTAATTATTTTAATAATTTATGTTTCTTTTCATATTTTGTTGCACTATAATTTATGAATGGATCATTCAATTCATGGAATTTATGTTCTCTACTACTCTCCATCATTCATTACCATTATTTTTCTCCTTCATGTACATTTCCTATATGACATTGATATATATAGTATTATTTGTTATTATTTTAATAGTGATTAAACTATATACTCATTTTTCTAAATGGTGTGAATTGAGTAAATCGTACAAAGAATGTTATTCCATTGACTGGGAAAATATTGTTGTTCCATATATATGAGTCAATTTGTATATATAATAATTACTAATGAAAATTTATTATGTATTATATTGTTAACTAAATACATGAAAAATATTTTTGAAATTTTTATGTGATTTTTTGGGTCCACTATAACCCTTTTACATGTGTTTTTGATCGGTTGGGTCTGTTATAACCCCTTGATGTAGTGAGTATAGTCTCATGCGACAAACCATAATGGGATTTATTGTTTTATATTAACCCATATAGTGATAGTGTATCGGTTGAGAGGCCTTAATTTTATTTAATATGTCTTGGTTAATGAATTTATTATCTATACTATTTTCTATTTGATTCCTTTATGGAATGAAATATGTCTACGAATGAGGCCTTGATGGAATGATTATGATGTCTAGAATTATACATCCATCATTGAGAAATATGTATTATATTACATGTAATTATTTATATTTTTATGATATACAAAGACTTTTTTCATGCTCTATTTATTAATAATGTGGTTTATTTATCATGTATCCACTATATCATATTAATCATGGTTTATTTCCATATGAAAACATTCATTGTATGCAACCCTTACTTAGAATTTGATCTCACCCTTCTTATATTTTGATTTCTATAAGTTATGAATAATAGTATTTTATATAATATATCTATAATAATATCATATCATAATAATTTTCTAGGGGATTTTGAAGACATGTTATGTAATAAAAATTAAGGGTATATTGGGAAAAACTTCTATTTTGTGAGAAATTCATATGTTTTGTTAAGTATATCTCTTCCTATTTCTAAAAATATCTAAACCTAAAAAGGTCTAGGTTTGAAAGTGGAATAATAAATTATTCAATTATTTTAATTATTAATGGTTTAAATTTGTTTTCTTGAGTTTCTATCAAAGCTATTGTGTAAAGATTTTTTTTTCACCAAATTTGGAAGTCCAGGTTTGGGGTGTCTCAGTTGGTATAAAATATATGTTTTTGTAACAGTAGAGGTTAGGATATTGATATATTATGGATATTTTAAGAGATTTAAATATAAGGCCCTAGCCTTAAACATCACTTAATCTTGAGTTTCTTCAAGAATACACGTTGAGGATCTTTTCAGGTTTAGAGTTTTAGAGAATTAGATCATAAAACATGCAATATATTCCATATTTAAACAAAGTGGTTACATAAACGATAGTACTCATTTTTCCAACCAACGAAAACATATTTAAAATAAAACATGGATTCTTTATTGACACTTCCTTGACACTATCATCACATCATGTACCATTCCCTTGACCTGTGAAAAACATTTCAAAAACATGGGATGAGCATAAAAAGCTCAGTAAGGGATATAAAAGTATGAAAAGAAAACATTAGTCCATGTATGAAATCATACATTACTCATGAAACATAAGAATTTTAACATACCTCATCAAATCATGAATAAATCATAGAAATCATAAGACATAAGGGTAACTTGAGGCATTCATAACATTCTTATGTAGGGAGTAACCCTCTTGGTTACGTTTGGAATACCCATCACAGTATATTCCCTAAATCTCTTCAGAGAAACCTTAATGTTTAACTCCTTAACATTACCCAATGCATTGGACAGATATATCGGGCTCACCCACCCTTATTTTATCACGGAACCACTCATCTTCATAACAATTCCCAAGAACCATAACATAATTGTATCACATAAAACATGCATAAAGGAAACACAGAATTTCCACTTTTCAATCAAAAGATATCAATACAAAACATTGATATAAAAACATTATGAAAACCATTTTCCATACCAAAATAAAAGAAAAGTAAAACATTGTATTTATTTTTCATTTAAAAAAATGTTATAGCTTGTAGAGGAAGTCGAAGCTCAAATAATGGTCACGATGGCGGAGAGGTCGTTGTCGCTGTATACGTACGACAAAAAACCATTCCCTTTTGTCGTTTAGTAAATGCTTAGTTTAAAAAAGATTCCTTTTGAATAAACGTAAAATTCATAGGGGTTTATACACCTTATAAAAGAAAGTTGTGTATAAAACAAACTATGCCTCAATGAAAGGAGATTGAGACGAAGTCCAATACCTCGGGTCCAACTTGACTCGATCGTTCTTTAACGTCTTGAATAATAAACTTGAGTTAATTTCTACTTGCATAATAACCTTTTTCAAGTTAATTATTTCTTTTATATCACTTATTACCAGGTTATGAACACTATGTAACTATTTAAGTTAATAATGGTCGTTTTGTTGATTATTGGTACATGAGTCAAAAATAAACTCTTTATAATTACAAGTTTTTCATGTATCCATTATATCCAGAATTATATTCATGATTTAGATATCATATATATCATATATATCCAGTATATAAATGCATTTATAATATTACATAACATTTAGAGGTATGAACTGAAATGCACCGTTCATGGAGACAGTAAGCCGTACATACTCATGACCGCTACTTTCATTTCTATTTCCTATTTAATGGAATTGAATATTAATGATATAAATTTATATTATAATTAATTTATAATATCATATATAATATCATTAAATCTATCCTTTATACATACCACATATGGTATTAACAAATCAAATCACTTTGAGGTGGCGGTAGACCACACTTCCTAAAATGAAGATATCGTGTTTACCCATAATGGAAACCATAAAGGTATGACATAAATGAATAATAAAGAAGATTAAGGAAAATATAAACATATTATATATCATATTTAAATATAGTTACGTCTTAATGGCCACCTTTTAAGGTGTTAGAAGAATATTGAACAGTCATCATTTCGTGAGGCAGAAATTCGTCATCCACGGAAACAGTATGCTCTTTAACCATTAGATGTAGGTGTGTGTAAGTTTAGCTAGAATAATCCATATAACAACATACTAGTATATTTAAGGTACTGGTTTTGTTACAAAATAAATTAATAAAAAGAGTTTAGTGGGTTGGAGAAGCAAAATAAAACAAAAGAACACAAGTGAAGACATTACCTTTAAATCAGGTAACTCCCTTTGGTTTCAACCAAAAGGGTTTCTTGAAGAGCTTCCTGCCTAAGTTAAGGCTTCTAGGATGAGGATAAAGATGTGGAGAGAAAAAATGAGCAGATAGTGGCTGAGTAAAAGGCTTTAGAGGTGTGGGTAAAGAGGTAGAGGTGGGGGCCTTTTATAAGAGGAGAGGAGGGGCACTCTTGGAAAGGTATAAAAGGTTACTTTATTTTCAAATGAGTTTCAGATTTTAAAGGTCCCAAATTGATGTATTTAGAGGATAAGGTGATACGAGTTCGAAATCCACCCATCCAATAGGTTTTTGACATGTTTATGTCTTAGATTTTACATTATCGTTTCATTTTATTTAAATCGTTAAATAATGAGGTAATCGATGCATCATCATGGTCTCATAAATAATTTAATTTATATAATGTCTAAAAATTATAAAAAAATAATATGATGTAGGAAATATTATTATCTTCCCAATGAATATTTATAGTATAATATATCATTTATGTAGACAAAATTTAAAAGTTTTTTACTCAGGTGATACATTCTTTGTTATATTTAACTTTCTTTAAAAAATAAAAAGATAAAAAGTCATTATCACACAAAAGTGATTCCATGGGGTCCCCAAGTTTGGTACAAGGCATCCCATGGTTGGACATGACACGACCTATAGTATTAGGACACATTTTGTTGTCATTTTTTATTATTATGATATTATTTTATTATCCTTAACTACCTGATTACTAATTAATCACGATAATTAAAGATAATTATCGTCGTTACTATTCATAATGTCCAAAAACCAAAAGAGTCTTGATTACTTAATTTGTACCTTATGATTCCAAAAATATAATCCATTTTACCAAATTCCAAACAAAAAAATTGTAGTAATTAATTTAAAAATAGTTCCCATTGTCAAAACAAATAGTGGGTTTTTTAGAAACAATATCTATGAAAAGTTTGGCACTTTTTTATGCCCAATTCCAAAGTGAAATTAATCCCAATTACCACCATTGTATTACATGATAAAAATATATTCTATTTAAACTTTAAAACAAATTTAAAATATAATCTAATCATATAATTAAAATAGATGAAAATGCAGTTTTGATGTAAAATGCAGTATTTTTCAGTATTCATTAAAAAATGAACATTGTCATAAAAATACCAAAATTTTATCCAAATTAAATTTCAATGTCCCAATAATAAATAATAAGTTTATTTTGACAAATAGATATTTTAAAATTTTCAAAATATTTATTTTAAAATGGTTTTCCATCAAAAGGCAGTAAAACAATATTTTAAAAATATTAGTGTATTGCATGCTTAAGATTGGATTTATTCTCATTTTAAGCCTCTAAAACACTCTCTAATTCATAAATAGACATAGATAATAATATATATTATTCATTACTTAATTGTTATTTCACATTAAATATCATCAAGGGTTTTCTTGTTTATTTTTTATTGTAAATTATATTGTATATATACACTTCTTAATGTCTGATGTGTACAGATTTCAAAGGTATTAAAGATATTTTTGAGGTATTTATGGGAATACATTATTAAGAATGATATTAACATAGGTAAATTAATTTTGAATGTCATTTGGAAATAATTTTATTATATTTTTATGGGTTGAGTGTAAGGTATAGTTAACATTAGGTTAGTATGTTAATTTAATCATGGTAATTGTGGTTAATTTGAGATAAATGAGGATATCATATTTTTGGAATGTGTATATAAAATTTTGGATTGAAAGGTAACTTAAGGAAAATGTGATTCAGGAATATTTTTCCATGATTAAGGATTACGATATAAGATTTCTTTTGTTTAAGTGTATGTTATTATTTAAAGAATAAGTATTGGGTTATATTTTGGAAGCATGCATGATTTTTGTGTGGTCTTATGTCAAGGTGATTCATATTGTTTGGTGGTTGATTAATATATTTATAGTAGAATATATTTCAATTAATATCTATTTTATAATATATTAATTAATATTTTTTAATTTTTATTTAGGTTTAGTAACTATTGAGGTAACATTAATATAGATTTTCAACGAATATATGATAAAATCACTCTAATTTTTGGGTTGTGAATTTAGTCAATCTTATTTTGATTAGTGTTTTGATTTAATTATTTATAGAATAATTTAAGTTGAGCATTGGGTGTTCTTATTGAGGTTAGTAATATTAATGTATCACTTATTCACATGATTATTTATTAATATTGAGTAATTTATTAACTAATGCTAGCATTTTTTTAATAGATAACTAGGTGTCGGAGGAATAATTTATTATTCTATTATGAATCTTATGATCCAAAAAAAGTTTATTTTTTTACTTCATATGAAAGAAAATTTTTTCTTGGTTATTCTCCTTGGAATATGAGATAAAATATTAGAGGAAACTTATAGTTACCCAAATCTTTTTTCCATAAATATTAAATCAGTTTTTATTAATAATAATTACAAAAAATTACGATCCACACCCGAATTGTAATGGTTTACAATATTTGGAGACCATATATATGAATTTAGTATTTATTATATATCTTCACCATCCCTAAAAATATTTATCCATATAGAATAGTTATTACATATATCATAAATAAAATATTTCTTCATAACTTGGGGAAAAGGAACATAAGAAATAGTGATCTCAGATACTCATTGTGGGTACACCTGAGAGATATAAATTGATGACCATATACAATCATAACATAAGCATAATGGTATGATAACCTATGATTAACCCTCAAAAAATTTACCTGGTAAATCATAGATCATAATCATGAGTCGTGGTATAAATCCTAGATGTTCAGAAGACAAGAATCATAAAGGAATCAAAGAACATGATTCGTAATAGCATAACAACTATAAAAGGAATATGTTTATGGCATATGAAAAAGCATAAAAAATGATTTATTTTGTTAAGTTTCACTTGTAAGACTATTAGAGTGGATTGTGCTCGGTCCATATTTAATCTTATCCTTAGTCATGTTTCACTCCCAATACCATCTTTGTGGATAGACTGCCTTACTAAATTGGGTTCACTCCCCCAATTTAGTCCTTATTATCTCATGAAATATCCATCTTTACCCAAATAATTATAGGGACATATAATTTTAGGACCACTGATAATATAATGGAAATAATATATATGTGCTTCACAGGATCAAAAATCATTCATTATATATCGTAACCCATTGAAAGTAAATGGGTTTCATAAACATTTTAAAATTTAATTATATCATAAACCATGGAAAATAATCATGTATGATAAATAACTCATCATAATAATAATAATTCTTGAAGAGAAATAATAATTATAGTGTCCTTAAATTATATCCTTAATAAATGTAAAGTAACATCAAAGGATGTTATCATAGTTGTAAAAATACTTTAACAATTTCCTTAAAATATTTCATGAAAAAAATAATCTTTTCATTTTGAAATCATTTTTTCAATATCTAAAAATTTCGAATATTTTAAGGAGAAGTTTTTTTTTCAAACTAAACATTGAAATTTTTAAATTAACCATTAAATTATTTAATAGTTGTGATGGATGAAAAATCCATTCATTCCATGTATGTTATAACAAATATTTCTTTTACTTTTTTGGTAAAAAAATCAAAAGTACCTTATATAGAGAACAGTAGGAATATTCATTTCAAACAATTTCTAAAATTTCAATCCTGAGTAAAAATTACATTTAATAGTCATAGGTGAATATTAAAACCATTCATTATAGTTTTCTACAATACATTTTTATGGAATAAAAATTATTTTTGACTGAAGTGATGCATATATATTCATCTTTCATTTAAAATATTATATCAGTCACTTGTGTAATTAAAGAAAGAGGTTTGGAATGAAAAAAAAATGTAATATCAACAAATAAATATATAAAAATTAAATTTATGAGTTTCTTGGGCGTAGATCACAAAATTTAATAAACATAAACATAATTATAAAAAATCCTATTAAACAATGTGATTATAATATAAACTACTTATTGCTTTGGTAATATATGTATCAAAACACCATGAATGATGGAATCTCAGATAGATTTATAAGTCCCCATAAATCCAGTAAAATTATTATAAATTAAATTCATGTTGTGTGTATATACCACACAAAGAAAACAATTGGTGAATATGGAATAATTCTGAAAGAAATAAAAGTGTGACAAGAAACCATTACATCATGTTTGAATTTTTTTAAAAGTCCAATAACCTCATGTACAATAAATTTAAATTTATTATAATTACATACTATAATAATTTACATACTTATAATATCATATATGATCCACTTATAACATTTAAACTCCAATTTATAAATAATTCATTATTAAAATTGTTGTTTCTTAGTGTTACCTATTTGGTTTTTCATGAGAGTTTTGTTTTGGTAGTTTTGGTCTTTGTACTTTAATCATATTTACATCATCTCTAACATTTTAAACATGATATAAATATCATATATATTATTTATTTATTTATTTATTTATTTATTTATTTATTTATTTATTTATTTATTTATATTCATCATGAAAATATAGATATTAAAATTAATTACATTAACCCTAGAGATGGAAAGCCATACATATGCATGATCATTGTTTCCAATTTTAACAGATGGAAAAAAATAAATGTAAATATTAATTAACCATTATAGGGTCATTTTTAAATTATATAAAGAATTAATATTTATTGAATATATCCTTATTACCATCTATGTAAAATATAAATGAAAAATGAATCACATCACTTTGTGGAGTTTGTAGTCCACACATACACACAAGAAATTTTGTTGTTTTCCAACAAATGTGAATAAAATTTATTATGGTTGTTTCTTCCTCATAGTAATTAAGTATATCTAATATACTGAAATAATTATTTTATAATGAATACCATTTATTTATTGGATGTATTAGAATAAATAAATTTTAAAATATTGGTTAATACAATTACCTCTTCTTCATTAGGCCTCTTTTAAATTTTTATCTAAATACCCTTGGAATGGCCTTTTATGTCATGACACGTGCCCTGGAGCCCGTGTCCTGACTAAACCAATCCCAAATTCCATAGGCCAAGGGATGGTGAATAGCACCGGAAAGGAATATCCCAAAAAGAGAAGGTATTGACATAAAAACTGTACATACACATGCCCAACCACATCCAAACACACTGAAAGGGGGAACAATTATACCACAAAAACAAAACCTAGTGCATCTATAAGTGAAAGTTAGTGGGACAGAATAAAAAACCAACAAAGAACTAAAATAAAAAAAGTAAAAAAGGAAACTCTAATGGCCATCTATGGAGAACTCCACCTGATTGTGAGAGTAGTGAAGCTACTGGAAGCCGAATTAGTATGTCCTGCCCACTTGGACCTATTAGGACCAACCTAGTCCTAGGCCACTAAGTCCACCATCATAGCGTCTGTCAGTCCTGTCCCCCTAAGAACCTCTGTCAAAACAATGATTGTATGCACCAAACATAACACATGCGGGTGAAGCCCATGCAGAGGTATGTATAACAATACTAAGTAGGGACCTCGAGACCCCCAAAGGTCTTTCAAAAATCCATGAAATAAAACAACACAAAGAAAAATACCATAGATCCAATACCAAAAAAATACCTTAACCACATAGCACAAAGTAAAATACATAGCTCAAACCATCTATATTTTAGGTTAGTGACAGTAGCATCATCTGACATACCGTTGACCTCCTCGACTGCTGGATAACTCCTCTATTGAGTACAGTGGGCCTACTGGGTCACACAGAGACACTTCCCACTAACCTTGGATTATTGTGGTACTCATCCATGATTAGTACCATGGGTATGTTGGGTCACTCAGAGCCTCTCCCAACCATGGGCCTTCTGGGTCACATAGAGTCTCTTCCCAATAACCTTGTACTGTTGTTGTACTCATCCCTGATGAGTACTATTGGTAATATGCGTCACATAGAGCCGATCCCCACCGTGGGCCTACTGGGTCATACAGAACCACTTCCCACATTTCCCAAATGAGGTAATCCTCTTATTGAGTATTATGTTTTTTCTGAGTCACACAGAGAAATTCCCTACCATGTGCCTTCCGGGTCACACAGATCTGCTTTCCACTAGGTTGTCGTCGAGCAGTCTTCAGGTCTCATCCAACTGCAGGGTTCCGTACATGGAGCGCTTGAGAGAACCACTACTCAGTCCCTTTGTCACATATTTATATCCATAAAAGTCACCAAAAATCATTTAAAAATATCCACCTCATCAAGAGGGTCCCAACGCTGCAAAATGATCGTCAATGAGACGCGATGTTTGCAAGATACATTCATTTTCGTAAATCGGGGGATAATTGCGACGGGGCCTGGTCTGGCATGATCGGACCGACCCAACCAACTCAGTACGATCATTCCTCATACCTCTATTCCTTATGAAGGACTCAACGTGACCTGGTGTGGGTCGAGTTCAGTCTCGTCTGACCTGGCCAGTGGGCTAGGCCCAATAGGTCTCGCTGGGCCCGCCCAGTTTAGTAGGGGGCCCAGCCCTCCAGGACACCCAGAGACCTGTTCTAGTCCGGCCAAGTCCAAAGGTCATGGGTTAGGCCAGCCGGTGCGGGTTTTTCTTGCTAGGTGCGGTTTTGGGCCACCGATGCGGGTCTAGGCTGTTGGGGAGTCAGCCTGCCTGCTGGGGATCGGTCGCTAGAGCGGCTGGTGGTGCACTGCCCAGCTGGGATGTGGTGTCTAGCCATGTTTAAATCCCTCTACCTTACAAAACATAATTGGGATTCCACCTTCATTCGTGGTCGGCGGACCGCGGATTCTCCAGTCAACCGAGTGGCTGGTCAGGGGCCACCCCTCCACGTAGCACCCCGCCTGGTGCCACGGCACGCCACTCCACCCAGTGCCTGGCATCCATCCTGCTGACCGACATGCATTTGGCGCATGTCACCACACCAGCATGGCGGTAGAATCTTTGTAAAACCACCTAATGCACACTGGTGGTCCGTTCTTCACACTACCTATGTCTATGGCCTGTGGAGTTTTCCGTCTTCACTACGAAGTTCATAAATCACCCTTGTCATCATTCTGAGAATGTGTCCACCAAGAACCCATGAGTGGAGGTGTTCGAGCCTTATTTGTGTCCACCCATACCCTCTGTTTTAGATATTTAAATAAGAGAAAGGTCTGAGGATTCGATGTTCAACCACTCGTGCCAAGTTTGAATCGAGGATCACAAAAACCTCAAATGAAGTCACCCTCCCACATAAATGTACGTATCACATATCAACCTGTTTGTTGGTTGATCTGTTTTCACTGTTTCTTAGAAAAAAATTAATGAGGAATAACTTTGAAATAAAACTCAAACCCCTACCACGTTGAGTGTTCAATGCTGAAGTGTTTGTTCTCGAGGTTTTCAAGACGGTCGACATCTCTTTTGGCTCTGTTCTTCAAAGGTGTGTCGAAGACAATGATGTCTCATTGGAATTCTTCATCGTTCTTCTTTGGAGAGGAATTTTTTTGGAGATTAATTAGAGGTTTCCCCACAATTACTAATCCCCTAGACTCCAACACATTGGAATTATTAAAAAGAATCAAAAACGCAGTGATATTGTGCCCATTAATTAAGCTAATTAAATTATCCACATTTAATGATCCATATTTTATGGGTCATTAAGATAACAGCATCGTAGTTTTAAATGATCCATTATTTCCCCTCCATTAATGTGCCTCATCTCCACCTTATCACTGCACCACAGCATTGTCATCTTCCACTCAACGATGAGAAAGAAATAAAAAATATATTTTAAATTTTTTTATTATTTTTTCTTGAAAAGTTAAAAAAATAGCTTTTCTGCTCGACCATTGTCGGCCGAAGTAAATTAATTTCTTGGTGAATCCCGGTGCTCCGAGTCCAACTGTGTCCTCATATTTTTGATCTGATCACCGGTTAAATAGTTAGAAAAACCCTCTAATGGATTTACTGAACATACCTTAAAAAAAGTTAAAAACATTGTTCTGGCCTCTTTGTGCCTTGGAATCACATGTCGTCAGAGTGAGCGGCCACATAATAATTTCATATAATTAAAAAAATTACACCAAATTTCTAATACATTATATTCTCCCTACCTTAGGGATTTACATCCCCAAAAGCCAAAAACAAAAACTAATCAAACAGATGGGGGTACTAAGTCGGAATCTGAACATCCAACTCTCATGTGCTCTCCTACAGATTCTCATGTTACCATTGAGCTTGCACCAAATAAATAGACCACCCATATAATACCCACTCCAGTCGATCCTCTATCTCTATCAAGAACTCCGCAAATTTCACCCCATCGTTATTTTCCAACTTTCCCCAGTTGATAACATGTGTTGGATCATGCACTTGGTGCATCTGTGGTGGGAGGGCTAGGCGGTTTGACACCTCTCCAAATATGCTCAGGATCTGAAAGGGTCTAATGAATCTTGAAGATAGCTTGTCACCCTAAAAAATCTCTGTAATCCCTATCGAGGTGAGACTCAAAGGAACACAGGGTCTCCCTCCTCAAACTCTAAGGGTCTTCATCTCCTTTTGATATAAGAATTTTGCCTAGTTTTTGCAGGCCTCATCCGCTCCTTGATGATCTTCACCTTCTCAGTGGTAGCCCGTACTGACTCCGAACCCATGATTTTCGACTCCCCTAGGTCTCTCTAGCATATGGGTGATATGAAAGGCTGCCCATACAAGGCCCCAAACGTTTCCATATCGATGGTGTAGTGATAATTGTTGTTGATGGCTCCCCACTCCCCAGGTCTCCCATTCCTCCTCACGCCAGGGTTTCATCCAATCACCGCCACTCCATCCCTCCCGTCATCCCCCTCATGGTGAGTGGTTTCTCTCTGGATTGCCCCTCCTTTTTCAAGATCTCCCCCTTGTTTTCCTCTCGTCGTGGTTCGAATCCTCTGGTTTCTTTGATCATCTTGTTTGGCGATGCTCTATTTTGTTGTTTCATCATGGGCCTCCACCACTGCATCCTTTCTCTTTTTGCTAGAACCATCATGATTAAACCCCATATTGGTTTAACTTGATGTATCTCAGGAGATTTGGCATTATTGGTGGCACCCGGTGATGTTTTTTTCTAATTTTGTTGCTGTATTTTGTGTTATTCTTTCTCTCATCCTTCCATTTCGGTTGGTCTTTTGCTACCAGATTTTCCATCTCGCAACCCAGATCCGTGTTTATTTTTATAGGGTTCATTTACGATGGATCACATTCTCTTGTTTAATCTGCCATATCCTTTTTTTCCTCTTTGGTTTGCATTTTACCTTTATTGGTTGTGGTTTTTTTCAGTTCATTTCCATTCTGTGGCTTCGATTTAAGGTATCTGGTTATATAGCCATCTTCCAATGGCTTTAGTTATGGTGATTGCTTTTTGATTTTGGTTCAATTTCAAATCGTCTGGTTGTTGTTTTTTTTTCGGTGTATCTTCATTATAATTGTGATGATTTCATGTTTTCTGGTTCTATGTGCTATTTACATTCCTCATGGGGGTAGTGTTTTGGTGGATGTTCGGTTGGTGGTGGTTCCTAAATAGTGGCCATGATGGTATATCAATGGTGGCAGTGATGGATTCTAGTGGGAGGTTATCACTGGTGATTTTAATCTCTCTGGTGGAATTTTGTGTTGGTTCTGCAATGGTTTTTCAACAACGATGTTGTGATGAAGCCTCTAAAAGGTTATAGTTAGGGTGCGCAGCTCTAGGTGGCGGTGGTTTGCGGCCTGAGGATTTGATGTCTGCCTTACTTTAATTTGAATAGCTTGTTTTGAAATTTGATTCCTTGGCATTTCTTGAAATTTTTTTGCGGGTGATTTTTTTTTTAATTTTGTATTGGGTGTTTTAAATTTTGTGATCTTTTCACTTAGCCTTAAAAGTGATTCTTTGAAAATATAAAAATATGGAACTGTATTGATAATTATTGTTGTATTCAAAATACACTATATGTAATAGGTCCTCCCAACTACAACCAAAGTCAAGTACACAAGCATGAAGCATTTCCTCCATGGTCTATATGGTCCGCTCTGTCTGACCATCCGTCTGTAGTTGAAAAAACTGTGCTCATGCGTAGCTGAGTCCCGAACGCCTCTTTTAATCCCTTCCACAACCGGGATTTAAAGTGTGCATCATGGTCTGAGATGATCTGTAAAGGCACTCTGTGGAGCCACAATATCTCCTAGACGTAGAGTCATCCCAATCCCTCTACCAGTCTCTGCACCTGGATTGGTAGGAAGTGAGCCAACTTGGTGAGCTGGTAAACGATCAACCAAATAGTGTTGTGTCCCTTGGACGTATGTGGTAACCCCATAATGAATTCCATCTAGATATTCTCCCATTTCTACTCTAGTACCTCAAGTAGTTGGTCAATTCTGGTAGAACCTGATGCTCAGACTTCACTTGCTGACAAGGGAGGCATCATGAAATGAACTCGGCCACTACTCTCTTCATTCTCGGCCACCAATACTGACTTTGGAGGTCCTAGTAAATCTTACCCTCAAGAGGATGTACCACCAAATAGGACATATAGAACTCCCTTTATACCTCATCCTACAACATCACAGGTACTAAGGTGCACTCTTGAAAAGTATGGAATGCTCTCCACCTATCGAAAATCTATCAGGGGCCCATCCTAAGGATAACTGAGCCTGTCAGGCCATGAAGTAAACATCCACCATTTATTCCTACCTGACTCGCTGTAGGAGGGGGGTAAAAAACATCGACTAATGGTAAGATAATTATGGATAACATCTCTATCACCACACTCATCAGCTGTAAATTGGTCCTCCTGCTGAGTCTGTCTGCCACCATGTTCCCCTTTCCATAAGTATAGACTATCTTAAAGTCATGGTCATGGAGGAAATCTATCCATCATTGATGACTCAGGTTCAAGTCCATCAGGGAGAAGATATAACTGATAATCTTGTGGTCAGAGTAAAATTTAAATTTTTCACCCATCAAGTAGTGCCACCACATCTTCATGAAAATACCACTGATGCTAACTCCAGGTTGTGGGTTGAGTAGTTATACTCATTTTTCCTCAATTGGTGTGAGCTGTAGGCGATCAGTTCATTCTCCTGCATCAGGAAAAAACCAATTCAGGGGCCTGATGTGTCACAGTAAACTGCATACCCAATTCCCTCCTATGGTAGTCTCAAGATGGGGGCACTAGTTAGTCTCTACCTCAGCTCCTATAAACTCTGTTGACATTTCTCTATCCACACTAATGATTTTATCTTCCATGTAAAATATTATAAGGGTGTTTTTACTCTGAAAATGTCAGTCATAAACATCCAATAGTAACCAGCCAACCCCAAGAATCTCTGCACCTCATTCACACTCCTGGGAGGCTCCAAAGAACGAACTACCTCTATCTTCATTGGATCTACCGCAACTCTAGCCTCTGAGATGACGTTTCACAGAAAGTGGACCTCCCGAATCCATAACGATCACTTCGAGAGCTTACCATAAAGCTGGTGCTCTTAGAGTGTATCAAGTTCTATCCACAGTTGTGTAGTGTGCTCCTCCTACAACACTGCATACACAAAGATGTCAACAATGAAGAAAATGATGAAAGAGTCAAGGTAAGGTTGGAATATCTTGTTCATGAGGTCCATGAAAAATGTTGGGGAATTATTCATGCTAAAAGGCATCACTAGAAACTCATAGTGGTCATACCAGCACCTGCAGGTGGTCTTCAGTACATCCTCATCTAGTACCCAAAGGTGGTGATAGCCTGATCTGAGGTCTATATTTGGGAACAACTTGGCTCCCTTTAGTTGGTCGAAGAGGTCATCAATTATCGACAGTGGTAACTTATTCTTCTCGATCACCTAGTTCAAGCACCAGAAGTCCATGCAAAACCTCAAACTTCTATATGCCTTCTTTTTGAAAAGCATTATGGCTGCCCATGTTGAAATTGTAGGTCTTACGAATCCCTTCTCCAGTAAGTCCTCTAGTTGTAACCCTAGTTTACGAAGCACCACGGGAGCCATCTCATATGTCGGCATTGATTTCAGTGTCATCCTAGAGTACAGGTCAATGCAAAATTCTACCTCTCTGTGAGGAGGTAGTCCTGGAATATCCTCAAGAAAAACATCCCCGTACTAATCCACCACTATAAGAAAGCTCGGAATCCTATCATCCACTACACTGAGGGTGAGACTACACAACTATTGAGTGATCGGCGACACCCTCCTCTGAGAAATTTCATCCTATACTGCAAGGGTTTCCTTCTCGTTGACTAAGGAAAACTTGGTCCTATCTCCATAGACACACAACGTTGTACGCCTAAAATATTCGATCTGAGCATGGATTGTTGATAACCAGTCCATACCCAAGATTACATCATAAGGCCTTGATGCCGCTACTAGGAGATCCCAGCTGAATCCCTCAACTCCTAGAGTAAGCTCACACAACTAGCACTAGTGTGTAATTATCGAATCGTCTCCCATTGGAGTCTCTAACCATAAGGATGGAGAAAACAGTTACACCAAAATCTATGATCTCCGAACGAGAGTCGTGGAAAGGAAGGAGTGACTAGAACCAGTGTCGATAAGAATATAAGCTATGGTGTAGAAGACACAGATCAGGCCTCGGATCATCTCTAGAGCATAGTGGTCATAAAACTCTATTGTCTTGAGCTAAGCTCTCCCCTTCCCACCTTCTCCCTAAGGTCATGGTGGACCAAATGGGGGTGGTGGTGGTTACACCTCAAACCGTTTCCCACCACTTTCCACTCTACCAGCTCCCATTCCCCCTACCCTACCCTATGGACCTCCTTGCTCGAACTGATGTCACTACCTTAGAGGCCCCTTGACCATCTACTAGTAATTTGTACAGCAGTTCTGGTAGTCACATGCCATGTGTCCCTTCCCACAACTCGCGAAGAACTACCCGGCTCCCTTCTGGCTCCCCCTGGACTAGGATCCACTCACTACTGTCCTTGATTTTTGGGGTCGGCCTCTGAAAGACCTAGCCCTTTTGGGCTCATGTTTCTGTTGTTTGATACCTACTAAAGACTATGCAGTCTGGGGTCTACTGGAGGCTCTATCTGTTGGAACCTACTCCACCAAGAATCTATTCACAAGAAGGGCTCTCTCTAGCACCCCTACCTAGGTAGGGATGCTGAGAGAAAACACTAATTCCCTGAACTCCCGCCTGATACCCTGCTCAAAGGCTCGAGCCCTAAAAAAATGGTCTCGCACCATGTCTGTGGAGTAGCAAGATAGCTCGGTGAACCTTTTTGATCACTCATCCACCATCATGTTTCCATGATGTAGGTAAAGTAGCTACTAAATATAAATAGATTACATGGTCATGGGGAAAAACTCCTCCTAGAAAATCCACTCAAAGTCTTACCAGGCGAGGGTCACCTCATCGTGTGTCTAGGTGGTCAAGTTCCACCATCCCCCAGATGATCCCTACATAAGGCTCACTTCCAAGATCTATATCTGGTCAGAAAGTGTCCTCACTAAGTAGAATACCCATGTCACAACCTCTAGCTAGTCCTCAGCGGCCTGGGGATCCATTTCTCCCCTAAACGTGGGAGGTCTCTATCTCTAAAACGCATGCAAGGTAATGAGTCTTCGTGCGTCCTCTGCTAGAACCGTCGGCAGTTGATGTTGACCATCAGGAGGTGGTAGCACTGGTGCACCCCCCAGTGGGGCCATCTCAAGAACTGGTCCCTGAACAGACCCATCATCGCTAGGCGTTCTGTCCTCATGACATCGTATCAGGATCCTAACTAGTTGTCCACATGGAGGTATCCTAATATAGATCAAGATGTACCATGGTTAGAAGATTATACATGGTGAGAAAAAACTTATTCAAAATAACATAAGGAGATAGTTATGCAACCAATTTTTTCATGTGTTGGGACAAAAATCATAATTCAAGGTCCTAGAGTATGGATATGTCGGCCGCCTCACCAACACTGGACTCCCCGAATCTGAAAGTCAAATTCACAACACTTAACATTATTTCCCCAAAAAAAACAAAGAAAATTGGTCTTCATCTTTAGACTGACCATCCTTTGATACCACTTTTTCAAGACCCATCCCCTGGGGCCGGTGTCATAACTACCCCAAGCCAGCCTTCCATAGCCTGGGGGCTGGCGACTAGCACCAGAAAGGCATATACCAAAAAGGGAAGGCATTGCCTTTAAACATGTACACACACGCCCAACCACATCCCAACACACTAAAAGGGGGAACAGGTATACCACTAAAACAAAGTTGAGTGCAAGTAAAATTGAAAGTAAGTGGGATAGAATACAAACCCAACAAGGAAATGAATACAACAAAGTACAAAAGGACACTCTATTGGACATTTTCAAAAAAAACCTCACTCGATCATGAGAGTAGTGAAGCTACTAGAAATTTAAGTTGCATCTTTTTCCCGCTCGGTCCTACTAGGCCCCACCTAGTCCTAGGCCACCAACTACAGTGTTTTATTGTTCATCAGTCTCATCCCACCAAACACAATAAGTGCGGGTGAAGCCTGTGCAGGGGTGAGGGTAACAATACTCAGTAGGGACCCTAAGACCCCTGAAGGTCTCTCAGTAATCTAAAAAGGAAAACACCACAAAGTAAAATACCATATTGGTAATACTACCAAACAAGACCTTAACCACATAGCACGAAGTAAAAGACGCAGCTCACACCGGGTATATTCAACTTTAGTTATAGTAGCATCATCAATCATAACATAAAACTCCTCGGCTACTAGTTAAATACTCCTCTATCGAGTACAGTGAGACTGTTGGGTCACACAGAGTTGCTTCCCACTAACCTTGGATTGTTGTGGTACTCATCCTTGATGAGTACTATGGGTATACACGGTCATAGAGAGCTGCTCCCCACCATAGGCATGCCAGGTCACACAGAGATGCTTCCCACTAACGTTGAACATCTATGGTACTATTCCCTGATTTGTACAATGGGTATAGTGGGTCACACCAAACCGCTCCCCACTGTGGGCATGTCAGGTAATATAGACCCACTTCCCTCCTTGGCCGAACTGATGTACTCCTCATTTTGAGTATTGTGGGTCTTTTGGGTCACACAGAGCTACTCCCCATTGTTGTCATGCTGGGCCACACAGAGCCACTTCCCACTGGGCCATCATCAAGCAGTCTTCAGGTCTCATCAAACCATAGGGTTCCATATGTGGTGTACTTGGGAGAACTATTCCTCAAACCATTCTTCATATCTTGACGTCCATTATAGTCACCACAAAGCATGCCAAAAAATTATCCTCATCAACAGGGTCTTAACACTGCAAATAGATCGTCAATCATATGTTCATTTTGCAACATATGGGTGTTTTAGTAAATAGGGGACTAGTTAGGATAGGGCCTAGTCCGACCTGGTCAGACCGACCCGACCAACTCGGCTTGGGGGTTCCTCATACCCTGGTTTGTTTTGATGGACTCGACATGGCCTGGTGAGGGTCGGGGTCGGTCAGGTCCAGCTTGACCAGTGGGCCAGGCCCAATAGGTCTCGCAGGGATCATCCATTTTGGTCATGGGTTCAGCCCGCCGGGTCACCCGGTGACCCAATCTAGTCTAGCCCGACCTAAAGGGCATGGGTCCAGCCTGCCGTCACGAGTCCATCCTGCCAGCACGGGTCTGTCCCGTTGGGTGAGAATCCGGAAAATCGGTGCAGGTCTAGCATGTCGGCTCAGGCTCGACCCACTGGGGCTCGGTCTGCCAGTTGGGGACCGTCCACTGGAGTGGATGGTGGGGCACCGCCTATCCAGGACACAGCGTATAGCCCCCTCTACTCTATGAGCATCCGCGGGGCCTCCACCTCCAGTCACGGTCGACGGACCTCGGATCCTCCAGCAAGTCGGGTGGTCCAGTCAATGGCCACCCCTCCATGCAGCAAGCTGCTCCACCCTATCGCTGATGTGGCTAGTGTCCTTCCATCTTTCCAACTGGTATACGGCTTTCACGTTCCGTCACCGTCGCATTAGATCCTTCGTTGGTCCATCGGACACACATCGGTGGTCCATTCTTTAGGACACCGACGTATATGGCCTCTGAAGTTCTTCTTCTTCACTTCAAAGGCATTAAATTACCATTTCCATTGTTTTGAGAATGAGGACACCAAGAACACACGAGCAGAGGTTCTCATGCCTTGTTCGTGTTGGCTCGGGCCCTCCGCATTAGAGGTTTAAACAAGGGGAAGGTCCTGGGATTTGAAGTTCAACCATTTGTTTCAAGTTTGTATCATAGATAACAAAAACCCAAAAAAAGTCACCCTCCCACATAAACATACAGATCACGGATTAGCCTCTTCGTTGGTTGATCTGTGTTCATTATTTCTTAGAAAAAGAATAGCGGGGAAGAACTTTGAAATAAAACTCAAACCTCTACCTCGTTGA
This sequence comes from Viscum album, assembly GCA_963277665.1. Lineage (NCBI taxonomy): Eukaryota > Viridiplantae > Streptophyta > Magnoliopsida > Santalales > Viscaceae > Viscum > Viscum album. The sequence goes on along the minus strand of OY728147.1, from coordinate 1,348,211,056 downwards.
TGTTAAATGCAGAAGCATTCATCCTCGAGGTTTTCATGATGGTCGACGTCGCTTCTGGCTCCATTATTGAAGGGTGTGTTGAATACAATGAAGTCTCACCGGTATTCTTTATCACTCTTCATTGGAGAGTAATTCCATTGGAGATTCATCAGAGTTTTCCCCACATTTCTTAATCCCCAAGACTTCAACGTGTTGTAATTATAAAAATTAATCAAAATCACAATGATGTTGTGGCCATTAATTATGCTCATTAAATTATCCACATTTAACAGGTCATTAATATAATAGCATTGTGGTTTCAAATGATCCATTATTTCCCCGCAAATAATGCATCTCTCTGTCACCTCATCATTCCACTGTAGTGTCTTCATCTGCCACTCAATAATGAGAAAGAAATAAAATAATTATTTTATATTATTTTATTATTATTTTATTATTATTTTCAAAAAGATCGAAAAATTACTTTTCTACTCGGCTCTTATCGGCCAAAGTTAAGTCATTTTTAAGAGAATATTGGTGCTTCGAGTTCAATGGTGTCCTCAGATTACTGATCTGAGCACCGGTTCAAAAGATAGAAAACCCAGTTCGCACGTTTATGGAATGTACCTTAAAAAAAGTTCAAAATTCCATTCTAGGCTCTCTAGGCCTCGGAATCACGTGTCTTCAGAGCACGTGGCCTCAAAATAATTTTGTATAATTAAAACAATTACAAGGAATTTTTGAGATATTGCATTTTAAGAATACCAAAACCTCTCATTCATGACTATGTAATATTAGAATATAATTCGGAAGGTTTTGGTTGAGATATAAGGCTTAAAAATTATGATTAATTAAAAATAGATGTTGTCCAACCATAAGTTAGTGGAGGGGAACTCTATGAATTAATTAATGAATTAAATTAATATGAATTAATTATTATGGAAAATAGATCAAAATTAAATTAATTAAAATATAATATGATAATGAGTATAAATAATCTGGCATAATAAAATTTGGACATGTTCTGGTTATTTTTTGACCCTTATATCTAAATTTTAACCCTTCCTCAAACATTTGGAAAAATTCCATGATATCAATGTTTTTTTTACTCTTTAGGTGTTAAGAAAGATACAATAAAAATCCAAGTGACCCATAAATGGAACATATTTGATATTTTAATCCATATCCCTTTCAATTAGATAAATATTTAAATTTTATGAATTTTATATCATTTAAAAAAACATTATAAAATATCATTAATGTCATTTTTGTAATTTCAGGAAATATTATAATATAATATGTGTCTAACAAGTGTAAAATGGTTCCAAAATGACACGTATTCGAATATAAGGAATATATGTCCTTAATAAAATCATTAAATAAAATTTAGATATGTTTAGATATCATTTTAAACCTTATATATTATTAACCCATTGGTTAAAAAAATTTAATCTTAACTATGGTAATGACTTTTTTAATATTAAAGAGTTATAATTTTACATTTAAGATATAAATTGGCTCATAAATGAAAAAGTGATGGAATTTTCAAAAATTTCTCATCATACTAAACCTATTGAAAAAATTTCTATTATTTTTAAATAATTTAATATAATATATTTAACATAATATATTATTAATTTCATTTTAAGAAATATTCATTTAATGTTTCTTTGATAAAAACATAACAGTGATATAATTATATTATAAACCTTTAAAACTTCTATAATAAGTCATATTTATCATAAACATTAATGGGAAACTTTACCTCATCCAAATAATATGTTATTTTGATAATTTTTCAAATCAGTTATTTAATTTCTCTCCTTATTACATAATCACTAAGTTAGTGGTGCGTAAGAATTTAAGTTAATTATTTCATAACTAAATATTAAAATTAAAGAAATATAATAAAAATAATTCATATTAAAAATGGATATTTAGAACTAAATAGATTTTTTTTCTTTTTCCTATAATATTATAGATATTAAAATCAAGGAAGTAATATTTTTTAATTTTTCATTTAATTTGATATTATAAACGTCAAAATCAAAGAGAAATAGTAAAAAAATGTCACATTTTAGAATTTATGATTTTTATAGATGATAAATACTCATAAAATGAAATAAATAAAAAGTTATTGGATGAATTTTAAGCATTATCACATTGGTTTTAACCTTAATAAACTCATCTTATATCTAATATGGTTGCAAAAATGTACTATGGTTACTATTCATATTGACTAAAAATTAAGGTGCCCTTTTACCTAATTTTATTTATTCTAAATTGAAATATTGAATCTATTTTATAAAATTCAACTCACATAAGTGTAATAATTTAAATTGAAATTATAATTTCAAAATGTGATGAAAAAACATTTTTCAGAAAAACACATTTTTAAGTATAAAAATTTTTCATACCAAATTTTACCATAAAATTTATTATGAGGAACATGATTAAATTATACATAATATAATATAACTAATATAACATGTAAATCCTAAAAATAAATTCAGTAAATTCTTGAAATAGAAGACAGTTTTCAATAAAAATTAATCTTTTTCACTATTCAGTGAAAAATCAAACTTTTCAAAAAAAATTAAAAAAATTGCTCTAATATAATTATTACATTCCAATTTGAAAAATGGTATTATTTTTTTAAAATATAACTTCTTGAATTTATATATATTAATTATAATATTATCTCAAAAATGAAACAAAAATCATTTTTTTAGAAAACATATTTTGAAGAATAAAATGACTTTACTAAAAATTGGGTGTTTATTTCGTAAGAATTTTTCAATAAAATATTATTGAATAGGACCTTAATATATATTTCATAATTCTATCACTTTTATTTATACCTTAAAAATCAACATATATTATATAATGGTTATAGTAATAATTTTTTGTATGTTTAAACTCTGTGTGGCGTGTTGTATATGATATCGAACATAGTGTTATTTTAAAATATCAAGATGTTGCATCCCCCCCCACCTTAATAATTTGAATCCTTGTAATTAAAAGTTTTTTTGTAAAAAATTGGATAGGTTTTTGAAAATCCAATTGTTGAAAACCCACATCATAAAATGGTTTAATAATAATTCTTCTTGAAAAGTGGTGAATGTAAATATGAACGTCATCTGGAATAACACATTACTAGGTTTCTAGATAGGGTAACATTAGTAAGAAGTTAAAATATGTACATGTATTGCAAAATTGATGTCTAAATATTGATAGATGGTGAAAATAAACATTGATTATAAGAAAGTAAAGGGTCATGATAATGATAATGATTGAAAACCCATAAATCAATGTGGTTTGAAAAAGACCATTGATTCATTACAAATTAATGTAATAGGATAAAAAATTCAAGATACATTTCCAAGAGTTGAGAAATTAGTTCACAATATATACTATTAACATAATAAAATATACTTACTTGACAAGTATAATTTCTCACATTAACCAATTTCCTCTACAATCCCATATTTTCTTCAAAGAATATGTATTCAAGGTGATTTTTTCATACCTAAAGCACTAAAATTAACATCATAGCCTACAAAATGATATCAAGTGATTCCTCCCATCATTAAATATAATCCAAAACTGAATGGTGAGCATAAGGTAAGATAATATCCAGAATGTATAAAACATCATATAATGAATTAATACATTTAACTCTATAATTTCCATAATAATAAAAAATTATCTACTTATATCATTTCATAAATGACCATACAAACTAAATAACCTCAATAAACTCAGTGTTAAATAATTTTTTAACCATGAAGGAAGTCTTATTTTTTTAGAAATGAAAGTGGTGAGGCTTAATATTATTAAAAATAGATTTATATGATTCAAAAGGAAGGAAATTTTCATCTATCACGTTGAAGATTAGGATCAAACTCACAGGGTATTCTAGAGTAGTGATTGAAATTTATTTCAGAGACCCCTTTGTTTGCAAGGCATCTAGCAAGTTGATTTGCTTCATGATAAATGTGTGTGATGAGGCATTTCTTTGAAGCGAGGGTGCCCATGTAGGAGTTATATTTGTATGTGAGCTTCCAAGAAAGATGAATCTAAACCATTCTAACTGCTTGAACAATTTTAGTTGAGTCACTTTTGAACCTGACATAGTTCTAGTGTCATTGATAAGAAATTTCAACTACTTTGATGAGTCCCATCATTTCTGTTTCAAGAGATGTTGCATGTCCACATGTACTATTCTCCCCCTCTAAAAAACACAATTGTAGTCCTGGAAATCAATTCCATAGCTAGTGGGTTCGGGATTACCCGTTTAGGATCTATCCGTATTACATTTTATCCAGCCTACAGATGGGGGTAACCAGAAAAATTCAAAGGTGAAAAAAGGATTAGGTAAATTTTCTTGACTACAGAGCTTCCTCAAGACCGCAAGGTCCAATACCAAGTTTTCACAAAATTCATCATGAAAAGTGTTATCTTGTTGAACTTCAAGTAGAATATAAGAGATAGTAGATCTATTATTGAATATAGCTTATCCATGCAAGGATATATTTCTGATACTCCAGACTATGTAAATAACTTCTGCACAGGCCACCAGGAAGAGGATGCATACCTATTTGAAAAGAGGAAATGCAGGAAGATCAAGAAGAAAGTTTGAAATGACATAATTTTGAGAAATATGGATTTTAAAGAGATCAAATGAATATTTATAGAGAGAGGAATAATTGTTGCAGGAATAAAATATATGATTGGCGTCTTCCCGATGTTGTAGGCACAGGGTGCATTTGGAGCACAGTGTGATGCATATCCATTGCAGGCTCACCTAAACTAGAAGCTTGTTGAGATTGAGATGTCAGATCAGTGTAAAATGAGATGGCATTATCCTTTTTTTTAAAGCATATAGCCCTATACAATTACCTTGAATGAGAAGATTATAGTAACCTTTAGATTCAGGGAAACCATTTGAACTTAGTTCCCATAAAGGTATGTCGTTACTACCTAGAAAATCATAATTATCAACCATGAGAGTAATGTGAGATAGTAGAGTAGTATCATGGTCAATCTCATTCTTAATGAATGAATCATAGTCAGTATCCAGATCAGGATTACAAACACTATCAATTAGAGGAGCACCATTCAAATTATGCTTCAAGAATTTGAGAGAGGAGTGATAATTAACTAACCAACAAGAATGGTTATTGATGTTCTAAAAAAAATTATACCAGTCCAAATGGAAGATTATACATTGCACATATTCTCTTAAATTATCAAATTAAAGAGTTTATATTTGAGAAAATTCAGAGATTGTGACTTTTCATTGATGAGACTCTAAATAAACTGGTCCTGTAAGGACTGATTGAAGATCTCTATACTCTTGATTGTAAGACCTCCTTTTTCATGAGGCATGAAACAGTTCTTCTACAGAGTAGTTATAAATTTACGCTCCAGGATACTAACACTCCACAAAATGTTTCTCATAATGGAATTTAATATCTTGATAACGAAGTCAGGTCAAGAGTAAACCATGAATAAGTATACCAGTTTTGAGATAGCCACATGATTAACTAAGCAAAGACTTCCTACCATTGATAAAGACATATCTTTCCATGAGTAGAGGGTCTTTATAACATGGATCACAACTTCCAAAAAGTGATAGGGGCATTGTCTTTCAAATAAAATAGGGACTCTAGGGTATGTGAAGGTAAGGGACCCATCTCAAATTCCATGATCATTCATCATGCTTGATTTCCATGAGGCTGAGGTATTTTTTCCAAAGTAAATAAAAAACATTCCCCAGTTAACCTCTTGTCCCAAAACCCTTTCATAATGGAGTAAAGACTTATTGATATTTCAGATGGTTTTCCTATTACGCTGAGTGAAAATGATGATATTAATGGAAAAAATAAGGTGAGAGAGGACAGAGATCCCACTAGCCAATCAGATTGGACTGAGCTCACCCTTTCTTGTCATATGAAAGAGAATTCTATTAAGGTATCCTTATGAAATCACAAAAATAATGGAAGAAATAGGGTCTCCTTACCTAAATCCTCTTGAGCACTTGAAATAACCCTATGGGGATCCATTAAAAAGAATGGGTATGTGAGCAGAGCTAATAAGAGCATTGATCCATTGAATAAACCTCATGTGAAATACAGACTTATGAAGGACATAGCCAATGAATTTAAAATAAATAGTGTCAAAGGAATTTCTGATGTCTAAATTAAGAGAAATAATTCCTCCTTTAGTGGACTTCTAAAGAAGATTCACACATTCAGAGGCAGTGAGAACGAAATCTTGAATTTTCCACCACTTGACATAACCAAATTGATTATAAAAAATGATTTTCTTAGAAACATGAGAAACAAAATTTGAAAGAATTTTTGTGATGATCCTGTAAATGGTGTTTAAAAGATAAACTAGTCTAAATTTATCAACATCACTTACATTTTCCATATTAGGTATTAAGGCAATAAACTAAAAATTAAAGCTTTGCGAGAGAGATCCATATGTGAATAAGTGTTTAACAAGTCAAAAAAACATCAATATTAATGACATCCCAATAAAATTGAATGAAGTGGTTGGTAAAATCATCCAGCCTTAGTGAACTTCCCTTGTTGAGCCCAAAAACAGCCCATATGATCTCAATTTCTAGTGGGACTAATGTAAGAAGAATATTATCAGCTTCAGTGATAAGGTTAAGGTTGATTCCCTTTATGACTTCCTTATTTCTTCTAGGGCCATTAAAGTGGATCATGTAGTAAGAGGAAATATGGTTTGAGATACTTTTTTTGTTATCCAAGATAGTCTCACCATCCTTTTAATAGAGATAAGGTCCTGTTGACTTTTTGGGCTCTTTTAATGGAGTTGAATAATTTTTTATTTTGATCTCCATCAGTGAGACACTTGAATTTGAATAGTTTCTTTTAAATATTTTCTCTATGTTTGATGAGATCATTCAGTTTGTAGGACATTCTACCCTCTTGGGTAATATCACCAGAAAAGTTAACTTTGGTGATGGATTCTTAAATCCCATGAAGGGAGCACTCTAGAGATTCAATCTCTTGATAAAGGAAGATGAATTTAATCTTACTCCCCTACTTCATTTTAAAATTAAGATCTCTTAGCTTAAGAATTCAGGCAATTGGATTTCCATTATGATCTACCATGTTCTAAGTGTCTCTTACAATTTGAGAACACTCTGGAAGAGTAGTCCAGGCATTTTTAAACTGAAAGGGGATGGGCTACCTATCTTCCTTGGTAGTGATGGTTGTAAGAATTGGATTTTAGTCTGTGTTATTACTTTCAATAGTGACACATCTGATGGTTTTCCAAATTCTAATAATATATTCATTACTAAAAGAACGGTCAATTTTTCTTACTCCCATGCTACTTAGATGCCTATTATACCATGTGTATTTGGCACCAATAAGATAGAATTCAATCATGTAGGACTCTTCAACATAGGATCTGAATTTTCTCATAGAAATAGAACTAAATGCATTTCCAATATTCTCATATATGAGAATAATAAAATTAAAGTCACCCATAATCAACCAGAGGTCTAAGATGGATTTGTAAAGCTCTTTAATATGCTTCTAGGGAGGTCTTATAATAATATATCTATTAAAGAATTAAACCATTGAGCAAAAGTAGACCTGACCAGAATTGAGGAACCATCATGTGATGATTTTCTCATCCACTTGAATAATAGTTGGATTTTTAACATTGTGATGCACCAGAAGACATATCATGTCCAGACAAGAAGAAATTTGAACATAACATAGTAGATAATAACCATTGATTTCTAGAGGGGATCTATTGTTGATACTATTTGTATTAGGTTCTGAAATACCAATTATTTCTGGTTAATATTTACCATAAATAATCCTAAGGGAACTTAAAGTGCTATTTTTGGCCATCCCCTGGTAGTTTTAGTGAAGGAATCTCATCATTGATTCTGATTATCAGAAAATCTCCCTTTTTTAGCTCGGGTTCATTCTGCCTTTTAGATATTATCAGCTCATTCTTGTTGGTTTTTTTTCGATAGGTAGAGTCCACATTAGATTTCTCTTATGACTCACCTTAGAGGGTTCCCTTACCCTAGTAATCAAGTGTGGCTAAAGAGGGGTATTATCTTCCATGAAGGTGTTAAATTACTGAATCTAGGTGGCCTCGGACTCCTGCCTAGGGGGAGGAGCCTGAATCTCTCCAATAAAAGATGTGTCATCCAAATCGATGACCTTGAGTAAGTCTGAGTTGATTAGGTCCAGGGTGAAGGTTTCATATTGCACTTAAAGCAAGTGAGAATATGTCTTCGGAAAATCCTGGAGATTAAGAGACTCATCACCACTATTGGTCGTCTTGTCTATCTATGTGTGGATGTAGTTTCTAGCTTACTTAATAATTTGATAACATGATTATTCCTCCTCCACAAATTCAGCCAAGTTATTTCTATTATTAGCTTTGTTATCCCATATAATCCCCTTTTGAGTGTGTTTTGGTGCCCTTTCACACATATTTCTTTGGGGTTTCATTTTTCCATCGCAAGATTTCTTTAAAATAAGTGCTTATAAGAGTTGTCTTAGAAACATTTTGGGAAATTATACACTTTTCTTTAACATTACCTATCATTATACAGTGTTCACTATATTTTGAGATATTTTGGAATTAAAAACATACCTCAATGATGAGGTCTTTAACATCTAGGGACACACATTCCGGAGGAGGGATTTCCATGTCAATCTTGATGAGAACTCGAGCATATAGACTGAGGTCACTATTAATCATGCTCTGGTCAATTATTAATGGAGTCTCGATAAAAGAATCCAGATCATTTATGATTTTTGGGTGCCAATAGATCTAGTGCAACCCTTGAATCCTCTCCCAGACATGAGCAATTGAATTTTTTTTGTGTGAAAGGATTGAAATTTGCATCCCATTCTGAGAGGCGAAGGATCACTGGTTTCAGGTTTAGAGTACCCAAGCACTATCTCACATTTAGGTCTTCTTGATTTTGAAAAATGAAATAGAAATAGCCCTTACTGATCAGGACGTGTCACCAATTGGAGAAGTTACAGCAATGAGAAATGTGGTCCTTGAGATTTGAGTAAGATCAAGGCTTTGTCCCACTTTCATATGAGATACGACCAAGCAGAGAGAATTTTCGAGAATCCATTCATTGCTTAATCACATCTAGGTCAGCCACCACTATAATTTCACCTTCACCTCAGTGCTTCAAAATAGGGGGCTTGTTTTGATTCACCATTGTTGAAGGGGACCCTGCAAGAGCTTCTAAAAAGGAGATCTCTTTGCGGTAAAGAGTATAAGAGAAAGACCATTTTGCAGAGTCATTATGGAAAGGAGGAAATGATATTTCCTTGTCTGGATTGAACGAATACATATATCCACAACATGAGACAAAGAAAATATCCTCATCGATCTCCCAGCATTGAGGTGAATCGAATCCCGTAAATCCCCTCATGGTTTCCAATTATCCTAAAGGAAGTATTATTATTTTTATCATACATCCCCCAAAAATTAATTTCATTCTTCCTAAATAATCATTCATATTAAGTAATATGTTAAAACTAAAGGTTACATATACCTCAATACAATAAATCATCTCCCAAAATATAATTATTCACCATGATAAATAACTATATAATTATAAAATTTAGTGAAATTAACCAAATAACATGAATCAAATTTATATACTAATCTTAATGTTAATCCTTACCTTAATCAAAAATATCATTGAAAATATCACCTTGTCAATGAATCACTTTTAAATAATAAAAATTATACATATCCCAATATCTAATAGACCATAATCAACTTAACATTAAATAATATACTAACCCAATTTTTATTTAAACATCAATAGAGTATTATTCATAAAACCCAGTAAAAGGATCAAAATCACCTCAATTTATCATAACTTTAAACCACAAAAGGGTTATATATGTCTTTGAATTTATGATCAACCATAAACTTATAAACCCATGATAAGATCCATAACTCTTAAGATAAATTCATATTAAAACATATATGCCTCAAAAAATTAACATAATCCTAATTCCTAAAAAAAATCGTAGATTATTGAATATATTCTTTAAGTCCAAAAATAAAAAACACTATACTAAACAGGACCTAAATCACTAACCAATTTCATGGTTACCAGTAATATTCTAGTTACATCATCAACATAAATCATCCTGTTATCCCAACTAATAATTTCTATTTTATCACTAAATCATATAGCTTGGTTATCTGTACCATTTAGTATATATTTTAAAATTCTTAACCAAAAACTATTGGGGAACAATCCATATATGTTTCACAATTATTTTATCTATATTATTTATGATATAAAACATATAAAATATAATACTTCCACAATATAATTAATTTATCCTAATACAAAAACACATTGAAACTTTAACATTAATTATTATCATTTAATTGGTTCTTTCTTATTCTAGGGGTTAACACTTGGATTTTGTAATAATCTCAAATATTACCCATATTCCCCACACATATGACATTAAACTATAAATTGATCCTTTGGATGAACTCCATTTACCTCCAAAAAAATTTAATTTTCCCTAATAAATTACTTGATATAGGTCCTTATATTCCACACATAAATCATTTCTCATTCCTTTCAGATATTTTCCCAAGTGATTCTTCGTATATAATTGATATATTGGAAACCAAATCTTTAACCCTCTATGGTTTTCTAGAAACTCAATTTTTATCTTATTATGTGTGTCAATAAACTCACCCAAGTTGATATTATTAATACAATAATGATATATATGATTAAAAATAATCAAAAGAATTATCCTTTCAAATCCCATTTCAATTTGGTTTCTTATGAGGATTGTCATTCTATTTTTTATCGCATTTTGTGCTAACACAATTCCTCATGGTTCCATATATTGACTAAAACCAAAGAGAACAGTGTGAGAAACAATATTCATAGTGATAAATTGTATAATAATGAAAAATAATTCATAGTATGTCTAAATCATGACACATTATTTTCAATATATGAAATTTTAGGCATAACCTAGGTCATCCAGGGTAATTATCTATTTAAATCCTTCATAATGGTTCATAATAGAAACAAGAGTTAACCGAATAATATATCCTAGGAGTATCAAACTAGGTGAGAAGTAAGGGCACACTCACCATAAACCAGAATAATTGTCAACATACACTTCACCATATAATTTTGAGGTTAATTACCACTAAATGCATATGTGTCAAAACCATGTCAACTTGTATTTTACAAATAGTGACATATTTCTAAGAAGACCACATAATCTCAATATAACCAAAACTTTCATATTTTGTCTTATACAAAGGCTTATCCCCTAGGATTCCACTAGATTTCCCCAATACTAATATCCATAGATTGACTAAACACTACTCTGATAAAAATTATAGTGACCTAAACCTTTTGGAAAAAAATATTAAATCATTTTAGATGAATATTCATTACATAAAAATACAATCCAAGATAAAACCATAAATCATTAGTGTATTTGGAGACTATATACATAAATATCATATTCATGAAATATCTTAGACATCTCTCATAATTATCTTCTAATATAGTACACTTCATAAATATACCCTACTTAAAACCATTCATCATAACCTAGGGAAAGGAAATATAATAACGTATGTTCTCAGATACTCAATAAGGGTAAACATGAGAGATGTTAATTGATTTTCATATGCAATAATAATATAAGAGAAATGGTATGAGAACATGGGATTATCATTCTAAAAAAATACCTACATAATCATCATTCATATTATAAGTATTTTTATTTCATAATATATGAATCAAAAAGGAATCAATGAACATGAGTCGTGAGATAAAAACATTTTCATAAGAAATAAGTTTTTGGAATACACATAATTATAGAAAATAATTTCATTATTAATGTATCATTTTCAATACTATCATATCTTATTTTGTTCACTCCTCATACAATTTTATTCTTTTTCAGGTTTTACTCCCAATCTAATCAAAGTGGATAGAGTCCCTTAGTGAACTCGGTTCACTCCCTATTAAAATCCTTATTATCTAATTAGATATCCATAATTACCCAATTTGTTGAATGTATATATAATTCTAGTCTCACCCATTACATAATTAAAATCACATATATGTGTTCCAAAAGATCATAAATCATTCATCGTATATCATTACCTATGGAAAGAAAACAGGTTTCATAATCATTTAAAAATTTAATCATAGCTTAACCAAAATAAAATAAAAGGGTTACATAAATATATCATTTTCATAAACATAAACCATCCATAAAAATAATAATTATTGTTTTTTTCAATCATTTACATAGAAAATAACAAGTAACAAGAATGTATGTTATCAAATATTAAAAAATCATTTAAAATAATTTTTGAAATATTTCATGAGAAAACATCCGTTTTTATTTTTATGTAAATTATTGAAAATATAAAAAATTGAAAAAAAAAATATTATATAAAACATTTTTATTGAGAATAAAAGATTAAAATTATAATGCAATCTTCAAATAATTGATCATTTATAGTGGCACCAAATTTCATTCACATAGTTTACATTAAAATAGAGATCCCTTTTACATTTTTTATAAAAATTCAAGAGTACCTTGTTATGAAAATAATGAAAATATTTCTTTTAAATCATTTTTTTAAAATTAATTCAGGTGTAAAAATGAATTTAAAAAACCATATAATAATATTAAAAACATTGTCAAAATTATTTTTAGAAAACATATATATATAAGAAAAAATATTATTGAGTGAATAGAGAAATAAATTTAGATTTTTTATAAAACTATTTTATCAATGATTTGAATAATTAAAGAGTATATAATTAATGTAAATAATTATATCTTGATAAATAAATATAAAAGAATAAAATTAATGAGCTTCTAGAGAGGTTAATCGTAAAATTTCATCATAGGAAACATAATCATAAACAATCTTAGTAAACAATAAGATTATAACATAAAACATTTACTACTTTAGTAATATCCATATCAAAAAATCATGAATGATATAACCATATATGGATTGTAAAATCCCATATTACTCATTAAATAATCATAAAGGACTTTTATGGTTAGTATATACATCACAAAAACTAAAAAAGTGTTGAATATGGCATAAATCTCAAAGAAATAAAATTATGGCAAGAAACCATTGCCTTAACTTGAAATTACATTGAAAGTTCTATAATAAAAATTATAATAAATTTAAATTTATTTTAATTATATACCATATTAATTTAAATACTTATAAAGTCATATATGATCAACTTAAAACATTTTAACAACCATTTTTCAGTAATTTCTTATTAAAATCATTATTTTTGGGTGTCAGTTGTTTCATTTTTCCTGAGAGTTATGTTTTAGTAGTTATGGTCTTTGTACATTGATCATGGTTACATAATCTATAGAGTGTTAAACATGATATAAATATATTATCTATTTATTATATATTTATTTATAGTCTCCAAAAATATATAGAGAGAGAAATATGAATTACACCATTCATAGAGACAGTGGGATCTTCATACACATTAATATTATTTTCATTTTTCAGTAGAAGAAATAAAAGACAGGTAAATAATAATTTGACTTTTAAGGATATTTTTTAGATCATATATATATATTAAATATTAAATAAATATATCCTTATTATCATTTATTTTAAATTTAATTGAAAAATAGATCACATCACTATGTAGAGGTGGTAGTCCACATGTACGTACGAACAACGTTATCATTTTTTCAACAGATGTAAAGAAGGTGGATTATGGTTATTCAAGAATTCTAATAATTTATTATATTTAAGATAATGAATTAATTTTTTTATAATTTATACCATGTTTTTAGAGGATTCATAAAAATAAATCAATTTAAATATGTCAGGAAAGATGATTACCTCTTCTTTGGTGGGCCTCTTTTTATTCCTTCTTATGGACCCTTGGAATGGTATATTAAGAATAATAAAACATCTACATAATAACTATTTATGTTTATATTATAATTGGTATGTTTTTTAGGTATAAGGCTCAAAATTTGTGAATAACGAAGAATATGAGGTAATATTTGGTAAGTGATAAGAGGGACACTCTAGGAATTACTTAAAGTTTAAAATTAATATAAACAAATTTTAATGAAAAAATAGAATAAAATTGATATAATTTGAATGTATGATAATGATGAGTCTAAATTATCTCATATAATAAAATTTTTATATCTTTTTGTTATGTTTTAACTTGTATCTCTATGATTGAACCCTCTGTTAACCCTTTTGACAAATATTGTGATATTAAGGTTTTTTACACTTTAGTGGTCAAGAAAGTTACCATAAAAAGGACTAGTGATACATAAATGAACCGTGGATGAAATTTTAAACTTTATCCCAATAAATATTCTTAATATATGATTTCTATGATTTTTAAAACATTTAATAAAATATTACTTATTATAAAATATCATTAATATTATTTTTTGAAATATATGAAATATTATAATACAATATGTATTTAAATAATGTCAAACGGTTCCAAAATAAAATTAATTCAAATATAAGTAAAATTTGGTCTTAATATAATCATCCAATAAAAAAATTTAGGTTAAAATATCATTTTAAAATTTATTTTTTTAACCCCTTGGTTAACCAATTTTAATCTTAACTATAATGATGACTTTATTAATATTAAAGGGTTATAATTTTAATTATAAGGTAAAAAATTAAACATAAACTTCTAAGGGATGAAATTTTCAACCATTTATTATTCTAGTAGTCCTCTAGAAATATTATTATTATTTTTAAATAATTTTATATAATATATTTAATATAAAATACTATAAATTCCATTTTAATAACTATTCACATAATTTGTCTTTGAAAATAACATGGCTAAAATTGAATTAGAATATAAACCTTTAACACAAATATAATATATTATATTTACCTTCAAAATTTATGGTACACTTTAACTCGCCCAAAAAAATATTACTTTTAGAGTTCTTATAATCATTTATTTGATTTTTCTACTACTTGCACAAGAATAGTGTCGGCATTGTGCTGAAATTTAAGGTAAATATTTAATCAATAAAAATTAAAATTAAATATTATTATTAAAAAATCATTCATCTTTAAAATAAGAATTTATAAAAGAATTTTTTTCCTATCATAAAAAATTATATATATTGAAATCAAGAAAGTATATTTTTGACTTTATCTTTTACATTAATATTATAATGATCGAAATCAAATCCAAATTGGAAAAAAATTACATTTTGTGATTTTGGTTGATTAAAATGATATACACTCATCCAATGAAATAATTTCAAGTGTATGAACTAATTTTAAGCCTTATCAAATTAGTCTCAACCCTAATTCACCATTTTTATAATTATTGTGGTAAAACAAATTGTGGTTAACATTATTATGGACAAATTATGTTGAAATTATCACCTAATATTAATTATTATAATAAAAAATATGGATTAAATTTTATCAAATCTAAATCACATAAGCCGAATAATATAATTTTAATTTTAATTTTAATTTTTAAAACAAAACAGACATTTTTTTTCATAAAAATTCCTTTTTATGTATAAAAATGGTTTTATACCAAATTCAATAATAAAATTGATTCCAAGGAACATAATAGTATTATTAAATATATTGTAGAATTTGTTTTTTGAAACCCTAAATCAAAATTTTACTTTTTAAATTCTTGAAACAAAAGACACTTTTCAATAAAAATTATTATTTTTTACTATTCATTGAAAAATCAATCATTTCATAATATTATAAAAAAATTAAATATGATAATTTTTACATGATTATTTGAATAAATATATAATTTTTATAAATTAGAATTTATAAAATTTGTAGAAATTATTTATAATATTATCTCATAAAATCAATAAAAATAATTTCTTTAATAAAATATATTTTAAAGAATAAAATTACTTTATTAAAAATTGAGTGTTCATTTCCTAACCATTTTATAATATATTTTTACTTATTAGAACCACTATATAAATTTCATAATTATGTTACTCTTATTCATTCCTACAAATTTAATATCTATGTTATAATGTTCAAGATAATATCTCATGGTTTTCTTAAGCCCGATGTTGTGTGATGTATATGCTATCAAACATAGTGTTATTTTAAAATCTCAAGTCATTACAGAACTAATAGAGACATAAATTAATGATTAAATAATGATTAAATATTAGAAAGAAATAACTAAATGATATTTTCTCTTATTCTATATTTTATATTAAAAGAATACCTCAAACTTAAGAAAGATAAGGATAAATCAATAAAGTGAAAAGTGAAAAATATCACTCACTTATCAAGGTATGACACAGTAAAATCATTGGAATATATGGGTCTTATTATAACAATCCATTACTTATTAAACCCATAATTACCTGATTTATGAAAAGGTTTTCAGTTTCTTTTATTTTAAAGTTCTTTTAGGTTTATATTTGTAGAGAATTTGTAAAACCCATTAAATTTCATAAGGAACACTGACACATAATTTCCTTTTCCCACAAAAATAGGATTGTTAAGTTTACACACTTTTTTCATTAATCATAAAAATGATTCATTTAACTCCAATTTACTTTATTTAAAGCTAGATTTAAAAATCATTCTTACTCATCTTTAAGCCTTGTGAAAAAATATTTAAAACATGGAATTAGAAAAATGATGGTCTGTATGGGATATAAAATTAAATAAATCCCATTAGTCATGTGAAAAATATGAAAACCCATGAAAAACTTCACCTTTAAAACAATAAATCTTTGATCATATAAAATAAACACATCCATGTTAGAATCACACCATTTTATTAGAGAAACCATTTAAAACCCATTAGAAGCATTGAGATACCATAAAATAAATATGAGGGATATGGGACCTCATGAAAAAACTCTATTCACATGTAAATATTCCTAAACATTTCTTTCCTCATGAAATCATAATATTTACATGAAAATATTTTTAATAAGAATAGAGTTGGTATCTTAGAGTATCATATTCATAATTCATGTTCACATGTGTTTAGACTATGTGAGAAATATTTGTGGACCAATTAGTTCCCTAGAAGTAGCCTACCTAGTTATCACCCTAATTTTTCACCTTTAAATACTAATATTTAACCAATCTATTAATGGTATATATTGGGTACACCAATCATCAGGAGCTAAATCAGGTTCACATTTAATTAGATATACTAATAAGGTATCATATCATGAAAAATATATTTTTAATCATGTAATTTTTCTACATGAAACCCATAAAAATATCATTTTAACACATAAAAATTGCTTTTTATTTTTACATAAAAATTCATAGAAATATACCTTACTTCTGAAAACTTTTAAAAATGAAAATTTTCACCAAACAATAGGAAATTGAATTTAATTTATAGAATAATGAAACAAAATTTAGTAAGATTAATAATAAATAAATTAAATTATTATAGGAAATTATACTCACGTTTTCCACATTAAAAAAACATTCTTTTTCACTTTGGTAAAAAATGTCAAAAGTGACATGTATGGAAAACAATTTAAACATTCCATTCTATAAATATTTTTTGAAAGTAAAAAAGTATTTTACAATTAAATTTTAAATCCATTAAATTATACATAGGGACATTATAGAAACAATTTAATGAACATATACATGAAATAATAAATTTCAAATGAGTACATTATAATAATGTTTTAATTAAAATCCCCAGTCATCTTTCATAAAATTCCAAAAAATAGTTGTTGAAGAAGATAACTTGAAATTGAATTGTAAACAAATTTAATTTAAATAAAATAATGACCAAATATATCCATAATATATTTCATATACTACATTAGAGAAAACATGTGGTGAAAATTGAATAAGTATACACAAAATAAAATTGAGATGAGAAAGCCCTTGCCTTAAATATCGTCTTGTGCCATATGTTCATCGTCTATTGAATAATAAAATAATATTATGTATTTAAATTCTTAAGTAAAATTTTTATGTTCATTACATTATCATTATTCCTTTTATTTCATTTATGACCAAGTTTTCTTTAGTTAATTATTTATGTTTATATTGGAATTTTTAAGGAAATTCGGTTCCAAATCCCACAATATCATTGGTAGGTTTACCATGGTAAAAGAGGTTATGGTACAATTATCTATATAATATTAACTTTTTATATTTATTATATTTATACATTAGTAAAACTAACCAACCTTTTTAGTTGATCGTGAAATATGAACTACATCCTTTTATGGAGATGGTACTCCGTACGTACGAATGAACTATGTTTTCAGTTTTATAATTGGTGGAAGAAAATAAAATAGGTAATATTTTTCACATAAAAATTTATAAAAATTTCATAAATATCATATATATTCATTTTTACATAATTTTTACCATAATTATTTTACTGTGAATAAAAACAAAAAACATCACTTTATGGAGGTGGTAGTCCACTCGTACACTCGAGCATTGTTTCATTTTTCATAAGATGGAAAAATATATGAAAAATTGTTGTATCATAAGAATAATAATATTTTTTCATCATTAAAATACTGATGTTGTTATTTTATAATGGTTAATTAATATTAAATGTAGGTATAATATGTAATAAAATTGAAATATGTCATTTAGGACTTATAACTTCTCATCAGATATCTCCCTTTGGCTAACACATTAAGCCTTGAAGGATTCATCATTTGATAAGACCAAGAAGTATAGGATATGGGTGGGGATTTTGGATTGGGGATTTTATAGGGCTTTGTAGAACTATAGTGCTCAAATTTTTTGATTAAGTGAGGATAAGAGGTTCTCTTTTGTAAATGATAAGAGTGACACACATGTAATTTTTATACACATTTAAATGTTATAAAGCCTTAATCATGTAAAAGTGTCTCCAAAACTATACAGTTACAAATAATATCTTCCAATTGTATAAATAAAATCAAAAAAATAAGAATTATTATATGTTTTTTGGCCTTATTGATTATTTTTTTACCTTAATTAACTCGATTTACCCTTTACGATGGTGACACATTTTGACCACACTTACTACTCATAGTGAACAAAATTAAATTTACCTATTAATAAATTTGAACACCTAAATCAGAATATAGAATCAATTTTTCAAGATTCAATCTCTATAATTCGAAGAAATTATATTTAATATAATTACCCAAAATGTAATGAAAAACAGGTTTTAGAAAATTGGGTTTTAAACATTAAAATGACCATAAACTAGAATAAAATATTATTTTTTTATATGGAATTATTTTTATTAAATTTAATACAAATAATATTATTTTATTTTGAAATAAAATCCAAAATATAATTGGTCTTTTAAATTACATGATTTATCAAAAATAAGAGACAGTTTTGCAAAGATCGGTAATTTTCACTATTCATTCAAAACTCAAAATTTTAAAAAAAATATCATCCAAAGGATATTAAGAAATTTTGATTTAAAAAATTATTCAAATTTTCCATATTAAGTTTTTGAAACTGTTAGAAATTAATTACAACATACAAAACCAAAATAAAATAAAAACCATTTTTGAAGAAAATGTATATTTGATTCACAAAATGAATTTATTCTCATTAATTTCCTAATAATAATAATTAAATAAATTTTATTTCATATTTTTTGATATAAAATATACTAATTTAATTACCATAATTAATAAATAGTTATTAATTTAATCTAAAAATAAAGAATAAGTTACTAAAATAAAATTGTTTTATGAATAAATATATCTTTTGCCTATAAAAGATTATATATTCACTTATTACCTATATATAATAAATGTATGATTGATTATGAAATTTATTAAGAAGAATATTTAAAAAAAGTTTCTGGTATATGGTTATTCCTATTCATACGTTTAAAATCAGGGGATAGTTTATAATATCCACATTTAAATAATAAAACTAATTCTATAGTATATCACCACTCTATTAATCTTGGTGTTGTACATATCACACACTATAAAATATAGTGTTTTCTATATAAAATATATTCTATAGAATTTGGGTGTCTCACATATAATGGTATATACTTGGTTTTAGAAATATTTAATTATGAAATACTAAAATTTTCAGTAGTAATATTGGAATTACTTATCGAGATAATATCTACATCTGATATTATACCTATGTCAAGATAAATTTATTTTGGTAAAATAATTATAAAATAACAAGGATTAAATTTATTTACATGAGGATAATATAACACCTTAATATTTTAGTTTGTAATTTCTTGTTAATATATACTATGTTGACAAATATTAACACACATGACATCAGAATAAAATGAGTTCTGACATATTATAATTATAAATATAAAAAACCATGAGTTAATATAGAGATATACATCTGTTATTATACTTAAATAAAATTTTCTTATGAAATTTAATGATTATAAAATAAAAAAATTATTAATGTTATAATATTAAAATCATCTATAGTTAAAAAGGGACATATTTTAAAAAAAGAACTATTGTGTATTTTAAAAAATTTATCAATTTTGAAATATTTCAATGTATGTACTTATAAATTAATTCAAAATTAATTATAAAATGGTATGAAATAAGATTAAAACACTTTAAGTTAAAAAGGGTCATTTTTCTATAAAATTTATTTTTCTTTATATTTAATATTTCCATTTAAAAGGAAATTTTATAAATTTGATAATTTTTATTTTTATGTAGTGAAATTAATTTTATAATTCACCATGTAAAAATTATCTTAGGTTAAATTGTATGTATTTTTCTTAAATGGTTGATTTTTAGGTGAATAATGAAAAAAATAGTTTTTAAAAATATCATCATTTTTAAAACATCATTATGATATAAGAATGACTAGAAATTTTATGAAACCATTTTTCTAGACAAAATATGTATTAAAATATTCAAATAAAATATATAAAAATATTATGTTGAATTTATAATCATATTTTTTACATTTTAGAAGTCAATTGATGTTTTAATCTAATAAAAGAATTACTTTAGATCATTTTCACTAATTAAGTATTTGAAAGGATATATTATGTTTTCGGTTTTTTTAAAAGTCATTTAAATATACTTTTATTAATAATATAATTATTATTATTATAATAAATCATATAGATGATTTTTGAGTAAATCCATTTCTATGGATAAAAATGAATTTTTCTAAAAAACTTATGTTTCCTTTTTCATACTTATATTAAAAGTAAATTTACCACCAATAGAAATTGTTTTTCTAGTTTATATTATATTTGGAATCAGAAAACTAACAAGTTTTAATAATTTACAATTCATTTTTAGTTATATTAAATACTTCCTAAAGTAATAGTTGGCCACCATGGTAAGGGTAAAAAGGTTTAACGAGGGGGTTAAATTAAGAGACATGGTGTAAAATTTCCTTAAAATGTTTCAAAATATGATTTGATGAGTGTATTTGGACAATTTATAATATTATATTAAAATATATGTCCATTTTTTGTAACTTTACCATGAAAATTACTTTATATAATTTTTATGTTTATAGTATTTACAAAGGTTCCACTCCTCCCACCTATAAAATGAGCCTCTCACAACCTCACTTATTCACAATTTTTAGCACTTTAGATCGACTAATATCGACTAAAATGTCTTTCCAAGACCATTAGTTATAAACTAGTGTATTTTTAATCAATAAAAACCCAACCTATGAAGGCTTAAAAGAGATACACTAATGAGGGTACCCAAGGAAGAGTTATTTGTCTTGACCAAGCTCATTCAATTTTCATTCTTATTCCACCACTGAATTGTTTATAAATATCCTAATATAATGGAAATTGTATCATTATTTTTAAAAAAATTATTATATTGATGTAATAACCATCATATACCTCCTTTCTAACCATTGGGAAATAAAAACTCACTTCTTTCATGAATACAGACTACCACATCCATGAATGACGTGTTTTAATTTTTTATCACTACCTCACATGGATAGTAATAATGATTTATTTATTGAACAAATATTTTATCTATGAAATAATTAATATTGTTAAAGGTAAATAATTATCTACCTTACTTTCCATTTATGTTATAGGAAATTAAAACACGACACATGCATACGTGCGGACTACCGCCTCCATGAACAACATATTTCATTTTTCATAAGCACCATACATGGATATTGATAAAAGTGTACATAATCTAAATATATTAAATATATTACATGGATAAAAATCTATATTTTATGAAACCATTTCCAATGTTCTAGGACCAAACCCACCAAATCAAAACATGCATGGAAAAATTAACAGTTAAAACTTAAATAATTGATTTTAACCAATAATTTGGAGTAAATGAGTAAAATAAGTTATGAATGAATTATATATAACAATATATATTTATATATAGATCTAATATTTAATAATAAAAAAATTATATTTATTATGAAGGAGTTTGTAACACTTCCAACCATGTGGGGTTCTAAGGTGAGGGTTTGTTTTACAATCTCACTTTTTTCGGGATTGTTTATAGTTCAATTTCTATTAAGATGATTTTATGTAATTATTTACCTAAATACCATATATTTTTATTATCATAAGGTTATTTCTAAATTTTACTAATATTATTTCCATTTTTTCATTCCTTAGAACTCAAAACCACAAAAAAGTGTTTAAAAGAATAACCAAAAAGTAGTTCCCCATTTAAGTTATAAATCTACCTCTTCCATGTCCATATTGAATATTTTGTTTTAATAAAATTATTTTATATAATTAAATGATTTAAAATTTTGAATTTATTTAAAATGTTATTTTTATTTCAAAATATTAAAAGTATTTTTCTTATTATTTTCTATGTATGTCATTTTTATTGTCTATACAAGAGTGAAAATAATTTTTTAAAATTCTTCTCTAAGAACTTATTTTCCCACCATCATGAACATTTTTCATTATTTTTATTCATTTATAATTTTTTGTGTTTTTTAAATATAATTCCTATTCCAATTAATATATGAATTATTTTTTTTAAATAAAATAAAAATATATTATTTTTTAAGAGTTTTGAAATGAATTTCATTTTATGTATGTATATTTTTGTCTTTAACCCAGAATTTTCTTAATTAATCATAGTTTATTTTAAATATTACATTATTGTAATTCATTTGACCAATAAATTTTATAAATACTAAATTAATACTATGGAATAATTTTTAGATTTCATTAATAACTTCGATTTTATAATAAATTTACAAAATGATTAAGAATGTTATTTTTAATGATCCGCTTCGATTTCCCTCTATATATTTTAAAATAACTAGATCTAGTAAAAAATTATTTCTAATGGATTTATTATATTATTTTATCCATTTTTGGATGTGAGTTGAATTTTTTTTATGAAAAGAGTGGATGGAAAAAGGAAATACAAGAATTCAAGGAGGCTAAATGTAATGGAGGCTTGGGGACTCCCCATGAATGATGTTATTATAGTCCAGTGGGTGGGAGACTAAGATCAAATAATTAATCAATGAATTAGTATGAATCCCATTTGAAATAATATTACAAAATTCCATATTCCCCTCATTCCAAGTATCAAAAATTTCTATTTCTGATTTGAGTACGATTAGAGAGTTCATGACTATATTAAGAATGATTAGATGACACGAAAAAAGGATCATTTAAATATTTGACTAACAAGTATGAGTCAGATTAAATTATTGATAAAAAGATGTTGTTGGACTTTTAAAAGATGATACAGGTAAACATAGCAGTATCTTTATATTGGATAGACGTTCCCTTTTTATAGAAGGCTAAGAAAGAAAGGATTACAGAGAATTTAAAATCATGGAAATGCCTCCTATTCATAGGGTCTGAGGAATATATGATTCATATGTATTGAGTTTAAGCCCTTTACTTATAGTAGTCTAGAAAAATCATGTTTCATAGTTCTAAAAATTACATGAACTCTTGTTTTTTGCAAACATAAGTAGGGACATGAAGTTTTGAGGTGAGATTCTTTCTTAAATAACAATATGAGGGAGAGAACCTGAAAAGGAGTCTAGATTTAAGGTAAGATTCATTAAGAATAAATCCTTGGTACCAAATGGTATTTTATGAATCCTATATCAATGATAAACTAGAGGTGTTGAGAATTCATCGACCTTGAGAATTAATCTCACCACCTGAATGAATACTAAAACTAGATTCAATAAAATCTTAATGATGATACATTCCTCTATTAATTCCCTTCATGTAGTATACATAATCCCCATAAATAAATATATGAAGTAGTAATTCATAATTTTAATTTAAACAACATGGGAATTTGGAGATAAGTTTCATTATCTTCTTCTAAACCTCTACATCCATCAAAAGATGCCTATAGTAGAGTCTTCAAAATAATAAATTGATCCTATTATAAAAATAATTGCACCAAAAATTTTTAATTAAGGATTAAAATTTCTATTTCTCATGAAATAAATTTTTAAAGGAAGATCTAGTAAATTCTCTTAAATTAGAAGGTGTGATAATGAAATAATCAATAATACCATTAAAAAGGATACTATTATATAGATATTTTCTATTCTTATTGAGAACTTACTCTAATAACTAAGGGTATTGAGATTGTTTCCAGATGTTCTGGTCCCAAGTAGGTAATCCAATAAAATTGAGAGTATATCCATTCAAATTTCTTATCATCAAAGTAATGTCCCTTATATATATGAAAGACAAATCCTTCTCATTAATCATGGATAAATTATTTTAATGTCCATAGTAAATATGAGACCCTGAAGAGTTTCTAGTCTAGAAGATAGTATAATTACTATATTTATACCTTACAAACATAGCCCAAAGGGACTTCCCAAAGATAGTCTCCTAAGTAATTTTGACTTTCATACATATGATAGTTTCATTTATGTTTTTAATATTTATTCACCCATCATTAATAGTCCTGGTCATTATATATTATATGGTTTAGTGAGACATCCCTTCCTAGTGAGAATCTTAAATGAAACTATTAATAAACAGTTTTGTGAAAAGTAGTCTTTGGATTCTATCATACTAAGATAACATACATAGGGATGGATGAAAGTACACTATTTAACAAAGTGGTTAGTCCCAAATAATTTAAATTTACCCTTCCAATTATTTATTCATCCTATGTTTTTTTACAAATACATTCACAATGATAAATGTGAACCCTTCCCTAAAACATTCTATCACTGAGATAATCCAAAATAAAATTCTTCCCTGAAATATCAATCCCCTTTTATAAACTCTAACAACACATGTTAGTAAAATATTGGGACGTGTAAATGTTGATTTTGTTAACATTAGTTAAATTACCACTCATACTACTATAAAAATTAAAAATCACATTGAAATTTTTAATGGAATTGAAAATAACTTTGAATAAATAGGAGCATGTAATCCTTGAGTAATAAATTTGATATTTCTATAAAACCATACTGACCACTATATGGGAGAATCAAACCACTATATATTCCATGATTAATATTACTACTATAAAAATCATCAAAAACAATTAAGAGGATTATATAAATAGAATATACTTATAAAAGACCCCTAAAATACTTGAAAAGTTCAAATATCCTTCCCCTTATGGAGATTGTGAACTAGGATGAGGAGAATTAGTGAGATAAATAGATGTATTACCATTCAAAATATCCATATTTCTTTAATAAATTCTGAATAAATTTCCACTCCATTATTTAATATACATATTTCTTATTAATCTTAATGATAATTTGGTAACAAACCACACATAAAACAATATCCAAAATTATTTATTGGGCTATCCGAATAGACCCTTGAATACTTTTCTCTTTGAAAAATTCATATTCTTCTTTCTAAATATAGAGGACCTTGTTCTAAGATATAATTTTGTTAATAATTGATTCAAGGATTTTTTAGGAACAATTTCATAACCTAATGGGTTGGAAGAAGCCAAATCCATTAGGGTCACTTAAATTAGTAATATGAACCACAATAGTGGTATAATAAACTCTAGAAAGAGGAAAAAATGTAAATAATTCCTTTATTGCATTGATGACTTAACTTTTAACCATCTCCCAAGAATTAGATAAGAAGTTAGAAAACTCATTGGGGCATGGGGTACTCTAAGGATTAATCCCTTTAATAGCCTCCAAGATTTCTTCTTATCTTGGAATACTGCCTAAAGTACAGTTATATTTTTCTATCATATACCTCTATATATTCCTAATATAAATATCATCAAATTATATAAAAATATAACCCTATCAAAACCCCATATTGTCCTTGGAAGAAAATAAGTGAGATGAATAATAGTAAGAGGTCCAATGACGCAACATCTCTATAATTTGAACAATCTTTAAAAGTTATATTGATATTCCCAACAAATATTTTCCCCATTAAACCTGAATGAATGAAATATCTATTTTTTTACTCTCTCATCCATCTAGTTATAGACTTACATCTAACCACACATTATTATTCTATAAAATACACTTCTATCTGATTTCACTTACATGTTATAAGGATAAATAGTTCATCATTACATTAGTATTATAGACATATTTCAATCTCAATTATTTCTTCTTGAATTCATTCAACAATAACTTCTAAATAATTTTTATTCTTTATATAGGTTATGATGTCTCTTTTAAATTGTATAAATTTTCCATATAAAATCTTAAAATGATGTCCCTACATGGTTTTTAACTATGAAGAGTGAACCATTTCCATGA
The DNA here is from genome assembly GCA_963277665.1 of Viscum album. Lineage (NCBI taxonomy): Eukaryota > Viridiplantae > Streptophyta > Magnoliopsida > Santalales > Viscaceae > Viscum > Viscum album. The sequence goes on along the minus strand of OY728147.1, from coordinate 1,348,184,278 downwards.
AGGTAACATTATCCATTACTCTACCAGTATAGAAGAATCTTTTATCTTGGGAAACCATTCATTATATTTGTATGAGAAAATTTGAGTGATCAAAAAGAGAGTGTGATAGATGATTAATAGTTGAACATGAGAATTTGGAAATAGAATAATTATTACCCTAGAATCTTTCCATCCTACTCCATATCCTACTACTGCCTCTTTTATTATTAAATCAATTATAATTATCTCTAGTGAATCGCGGATAAGGTAAGTTCTGTGGTAAATAAATTATCCACATTACCTTACTTGATTAAACCCCACATACCTTATTCTCTTTTTGATCCATTATAGTGTTAAAATCACTCCTTAAAATCCTTATATTCGACTTGGTCGATTTTTCCAAAGACCTTGTATTTCTCCTACCTCACATTTATCATACATTATAGAAAAATAGAAAGAAATCTAGAATTTTATAACCTTATAAATGATTTGTTGAGGAGATAAATTAATGAGGTCAATTATAACTTATTCCTCATATAAAATCTATATGTGAAAATTGGATGGATGTGAATTCATGATATGATCCAATTGAATCATTTGAGCATAATGTTTTATGGAGTAGGTCTTTTACTATGTTCTAAAACTACTAAGGGTGAAATAGTCTTACTTATAATGAATTTGAAAAGATGTTTTAGTTTTTTAAGGGATTTGATTCCACTTTAATTCCATATCATCCTAGATATCGTGATAAATATTAGAGGGTGGACTACTGGTCTCGCACATCTTTGAGAGAAGAGAGGTCATTACCTTTGTAATTGATCATAGACAGAGTTTTTATACTACTGGGAGTGGGAGTATTATTATTAGTATTATTATTCCTTATTCTATTTGTGTGTTACTAAGGTAAATATGACACCCCCCCCCCCCCGAATTATAGGATACTAAAAACATTAGAATACATAAATATATCCTCCTTCATTCTATTAGAAGAAACTCCCTTCACTCATGAAAGTCCTTCAAAAAAATTATAACTATGGGAGAGGGAGGAACCAACCGAGGAGGGCCTACCAAAGTAGCCATAGGAGAAGAGACATATTTAAGAAACTCTAGTATCATGACATCAGAAACTATCATCAATATTGTAAGAAAACTAGGCTATATAGAGGAAGAATATGTAGGGTCCTTATATGGCCCAATCCATCATAGTGGGATCTTGTTAAAATATCCACTATAAGATGGGAAACATATTTGGAGGTGATAAAATACATTATATAAGAAACAAGTAATAGAGTGGTTGGAAATTATGGTAGAGGAGGAGAAGTAAACTCTAGAACAGACTATCCCTCAATGAATCCCAACTTCAATCATTTGAAAACTGAGGAGATGTAATCATAGACTACTCTAAGATTGGGATCCTTCATAGGAGAGGCATGACAAACCAAAATTTTATGATCGGGATATTCAAAGTTTCTATAAAAATAATTCAATTTCTCTTAGATATGGATTGAGGAAGGAAATTCTATGGATCTAAAGAAAAAATATTTTTATAAAAGTTTATATTTTGGCCATCACAGATAAAAATATGATGAAGAAGAGTGATATACAGATCAACATCAATGAAAATCGACATGGATATGGTGTGTTTCATCCTTAGTGTATCATTATATGTACAAATAATGATCTAAAAATCATCTTATATACATTTAATAATCACATGGTTTTCAAGAGGCTAAGTAATACCTAGTAATAAAATCCAAAGTAAAATCAGTAGAGAATCACAACCCCTAAGGGAATCCATTGGAAATTGAAATAAAATAAATGACAACCTTTCACAGAGGAACACCTCCCTTACCAAGGCCTGAATGAAGTTTATTTCTTAGAAAATATGAATTTAGATGAATTTTTGGTTCAATAAAGGGATGGAAACAATCGTAAGAAGATTCCAAGATTAAAATAACTACGTTAAGATTATCAGGGTGACTGTTCCACACTAAAATCAGAAATGAGTGTCTACTTATGATAATCCATAGCCACATCATTCCCACTATGGGAAATAGAGGTCACTGGAAAACAATCCACCAACTCACATTTGGGACAAATTTCAATGGATTGATGGGAGGTATAGGAAAGAACAAGGGGGATGAGTCTCTCCTAACACCACTTATTTAAAATTTCTATCTAGTGGTAGATATGAAAAATGAATTTGAGGGGAAACTAACACCTCTTTTCATCACACTGGAGTCTATAAACTGTTGGTAGAGACGATGGCCTTAATGGTCTAGGAGAATAGGTTGGGATATCATGTGATGACACCTATACTGGGAGAGCTTTCCATATCTATATATCGATTGTGTAGACTTGGGAAGTATAAGGGAAACAAGAGGTGGAATCACTACACCATTCTAAGCACAACTTGGGAAAAAATTAAAAGTATATATGGAATGTAAGGAATGATTTATTTTTAAATAATGTTAATTATGTATTATATTGTACATTAAATATATGAGTAATGAATTGGATATGTGTAAGTGAGGGTGGGGTCTGTTTTAGACCCTTAATTCATTAGGTAAGGTATTAATTGAGAAACAAAAATGGGTATCACTTTGTGTATTCCAACCCAAAAAATGATAATGTCTTAGATTAGATGCATCAATGGTATGTAATATGTATTTGATGAGACCTTGATGGTATAAAAGATATCTTATCATAAGGATATAATGGTAATATTGATATTTCTAGAATTATGTATTCTATTTTTTATAAATCACTTATTATAATCCATGTAATTATTTACATTATTATGATATCCATGGATATAGTTAATTCTCAAGTTATTGTTTATATGGGTCATTTATTGGTAACTTATTATACTATATTACTCTAAAAATTTTTTACTTAACATTGCTTCCATTATATGCTACACTTACTATGTATTTGATCTCACATTTCATAAGTTCTCTTATCCCTCTATTATTAATAAGTGTAATACATATGATATATTTAGAAGGGTAACATGTATAGTTAATTTCTTGGGATATGCGGAATAATTTTTTAAAATAATAAAATCTTAGTATAGTTAAAAAAAATATCTATTGGTTGAGAAAGATGTAGGTTTTTTATGGTAATGTATTTACTAATTATATAAATAAATAAAGCTAAATATTTCTTGGATTTGTAAATAACTCAATATTTTCTTCTAATATTGTAATTATGGATGGTAAAAATTGGGTCTATTGAGTTGGTATCAAATCCATTATGTAAATATTATGTTTTTAGTAACATATCTAGGAGTATATATTAGTGGTGTCGCGTAAGTATTTCATATTATATAATATATTGTATATTCCATGTATAGTCCCCTACTTTTTTATTTCTTATATATCCTCACTTGGGTGTCAAGAATAGACATAGGGGTAGTCCGTTTAATATATTTTTATACATAGAGAATGATGGTGTAAGTTTCATCAATATGATGCTTTTTTAGAGGTATTTTGGGTAGACAGTAATCCAAATATTTGAGAATAGATCATTAAAATATAGGTGACATGTTTAGTGTAGACAGTGGTGTCAGGAGAACCTTCTTTTGTTTTATGGGCTAGGTGATGGTCTAGTGTATATATTATAGAGTTAAGTATCCCCTATTAGATACAGGGGTGTAGGATTACTATTTATGGTTCATAGTTCCTCCATTTTAGAATGGATTTAGTACCCCCATTATCATGATGAGGCATGGATCCCCCATAATATAAGAACAATCAGTACAACCCCATTTTATGGGGTACATTTCCTCCACCTATAGAGGTCAATGTTACTCTACGAGATAGGTTTTGGGTCATTCCTATTTTATGGTCCAATGCCCCTATTCCTAGTGTACTCATTAGTGAGGTGTGGATCCCTTACTATGATTATAGTGTTTTTATATTGGAGTTATGCCTTATGGGTTGTTGAGGTGATATGTGAATTGGATTTGGGTCTTGTGACATGGATGGTACACTATATTTCCTTCAAGATATAACCTATATATAGGATGTAAAACTAAATATTTATGAGAATGATTACACTAATATATTTAATTATTAGGAAATATAATCCTACATAGATCTGAGCAATGAATAATGTGTTATTTACTTTCCCGTAGTTTTTTATACCTTATAACATATGTGTTTCCTTGGGATTATCCTAAATTTTTTTCATAGACAAGGATTTTTAGATGACATATTTTTCTATCTATAATTTATTATTTTGAGGTATAATAATGTGCATGTTTATACTCAACCCTATATGAGGTTTTACTTGTATATGTGTTGTATTGATGTAGGTATTTCATGGATTGTAATTCTTAATGGAGGATTCAGAAATAGAAAACCAAGTAAAACTGATGTAAAGTAGTAGATGTTGATGCATGGTGGGAGACAGTTGTTGATGGACCTCTTCCTAGGATAGCAAGTAGTAAAGAGGTATATTCCCTTACCTGTAGATAGTTTCACCTCGTGACATTTCCACCTCATTTTTATTTCACTTTTCATATTTTTCCTATGGGGTCTTCCACATGTCGTCTAATTTCTTATGCCTTCATTGTATATAGTTCAGTTGATTATAAATTATTTATGGTATTAGATATTATTTTCTATTGGAAATTTTTTTTCTATAATTTAAAATTTGTTAAGGCATAAAATAAGTATTGTTCCTTCTTGGTGTGAATCATCAGCCCTTGTCCCATTGGAGGTGGTTTGGGGCCGCACAACCCAACATACTACCAACCTAGGTAGAGTCTCAGTGGGTTGGGTTGTGTCAATACATACATGAAGACAACTTGTATCTATAGAATTTTTGGTTTATACAAATCATAAATATACTTATATTATAAACATAATATAAAGTAATATATATTCATAGACATAAATGTAAAAACATGTTATATATACAATTTAATATATATATATATATAAAGAAAGAATGCATAAATATATATATTTAATTTTTAAACCCAATATACAGTTATATAAAAAAATACAAGAAATATACAAATAAAAAATACAAATAATATCTACACATTAGTACAGTGGATATATATATATATATATATATATATATATATATATATATATTTGTAAACACTATATAAAATATATATTTTCCTATAAAATATAAAATATATATATATATATATATATATATCTATTATCTATAAATATATATTTTAAATATAATAAAAAATTATATATATGTGTGTGTGTGTGTGTGCATAATGAAAATACTATTTAGATAATATATACACATAATATTATAAACATATAGATAATTATATAAACATTCATATATATATATGAATATATATATATTCTAAAATATATGAATATTTATTATAAACATAATATATATAGGATACTTATATAAATTAAATAATATATATATATACATATGTATAAATCCATATATATATATATGTCTACACAGAGGTTTGTAAGGTATATATATTTATATATATTTATATATATATATATATATATCCGAATTCTTATATTTATATATATCTAAATACATGTAAAACATATAAATATAAAGATTTGCATGTGTGAATTTATATGTATATATATGTGTGTATTTATATATGTATGTATGTATGAATATATTTATCCGTCTCTTTTTCTGTGTTTAAATCCAAATATATGTATGTGTGTGTGTGTGTGTTCTTATTCATGTATGTATGTATTTATGTATATATTTACAAATATAAACCTACACACACATATATATCTTAATGTGTTTTGGTGTGTGTGTTTTTTTGTTTTTATCAAATATATATATATATATACATATATAATCAATGAAAATGAAGAATAATGATGACCATTGATGAAGAACAAATAAAACCCAAAAAATTAATCAATTTTCATAAAAAATAATTGATGGAATTTTAAAATAAATGTGAATCAGATATGAGGATTATTATATTTATTTAAGTGAGAAAATAAAGAAATGTAAAGGAGCAGCATCTATTCAGTTCAATAGTTAATGAAATGGAATAAAAAGGGGGAAGGGGTTGAATTAGGTAAAATCAAGTGACCCTTTCTTAGTACTATATTAAAAGGAACTGGGAAAATTTAATTTCAAATAATTTCAAATATAGTATATTTTTTATATATAATTGAATAAATAAATTAGAATACTACGAGGGAAACTTGGGGAAATGCAAGGAAAAGATAATGGCAGGGGAAACTTCAACCATAAAAAATTTCTCTAGTCCACAGCCCAAGTTTACCAAAAAACACAATACTTCCATGGACATGATCCAAATAAAATCTTAATTATAATTTATCTTTCCAAACCTCAACTGGTCACATACAAAATTGTCCCAAGATATAACATTATAGATTAGTTCTCTAAAACAATAACGGAATTGGATATTCCACATGACCTCAGGAATTCCTCCCCATATAATTGTGGCTTCCAACTACAAGTGAGGTTCTTTGAGTGATGTAGGGAGACTATAACTTTAGTATTTGATAACCATAAATCCTTTTCAAAGAAAAAATAATAAAACATCATAACAAAATAACATACAATGGATGATATAGTATCTGTAAAATGCGAAAGTAACATACTTCATGCTATTAAAGATAATACATTTTCAAGTCATGTAGTCACATATCACGAAAAATATTGTATAATATATTAATATTAACATTACAAATCAAATATTATAATAAAATACAAGTAAAACCACTACACCAACCACACCCTCGACTATGGCCTATAATTAAGTCCTTGCTATGATATATTTCTCATCCTCCATTACTAAAGCTATCTTTAAAACACACTAATATAGAACATGTCTATAACCACAAGAAAATTGAAATAGGTGGGGATTTCTATCTATATATCTAGCTTATAACCATAATAAAAACCATGGTTGTAGAATTTTTTTGGTACCAACTACTGGGAACTTTTTTCCCTATATGAATGGCACAAGAAAGGGAATATATCCATAGGCATAGAGAATCATGGATATAGTCCACCACTAGAATCACCTATAACCATAGTAATGGAATCACATTACTAAAAGACACACCCATAACCCCTATATCCATTTTTATAATTGGCATGTGTCTATTATTCCCTCATAGAAACCCTATATTCATGGGCATTATTGGCTAGTCTCAAAATACATATGCCATAAATTCGTATAACTGCGTTTATAGAAGCTCATGTTTATAGGTACCACCAATATCTATATGAATATCCCCCATGTCTATAGGACTATTATTGGAAAAAAAATATAAATATGTATATAATTTTATTTTTATAGAGATGAACTAGTTGTGCATCATAGTATAGTGGATTATTTCATTCAGTAGAACTTGTGAGATGTGATTTCAAATACATTCCATAATTATGTTTTCATAACATTAAATATGTATATATATAAGTATTTTTATAAATAAAAATGAAAAAAAGACGTCTTGTATGTTTAGTGCGTCTAGAGTTCAAACCCCCTCACTATTTTATTTCTCATGACATCAGGTAAATATGTGTATATCTATATATATATATATATATATATATATATATATGAGTGTATATATTATTAATATACATTTCAGTAGAGTGGTACAGTTTTGTGGTTATAAAAGGTAAACATAAGTTCCAAACTTGGGACTATAATTTGTTTTGGAAATACCCTATAGCCATGGTGAACTAACTATAGAAGAACATTGGTTCAGCTCGATACTATAGCCACAATAAATTTTACCATAGGTATATATCTATAGGAAATATACCCATGGATATAGGCTATAGTTATAGCCTATTTATCTACTTTTTCACTTATATCCCCCTTAAGGTATTTAAATACAACATGATGCCCTTCAAGGTATTAATAAAACTCTATAAGCCATAAACAATAGTTTTCCCTAACAAATCATAAATATATGTGTGTGTGTTTGTGTGTTCATTATGTGTGGTTTTAAAAATAACATTGATGTTAAGTAATTCTCGTGTCCTCATGTTAACAATGACCCACCCAAGATTGACCTTATCTGCTTTGTCCTGTGTTAATGTCAAGTGTGAAAATATCATAAAGGATAACATGGGTTGTAGTAGAATCCTCCTATAGAATAATCATTAATGTCCTAAGTAGAACTATTGTCAATACAACCAAAATAGAAACAATTAAATAGAGTTATAATTACACCCAACCCGCATTTTAATAATAGTTATGGTCAGAATTATAGTCAACCCACATCGAAACATCCAAATGGATTAACAATGATAAACTTGGTTGGAATTACACCCAACCTTTAATATAATAATATTCATGTTGAGAAATACACTTAATCCATGTTATAAGAGGAATCGGAATTTTCATTAAACTCAATCTTTATAATGAGGGGAATTATAGTTAGAATTGAATTGATGCCATATAACAAGATGAATCATGGTCTCATTTCACCAAACCCAAATAATAAGATAAATCATTGTTTCTATTAAAAACCATATAGAAATAGAAAACACAGTTTCCATTACATGCAACCCATGTGATAATAATAAACCTGGTGGAATTTACATTCAACCAGTATCACAACACCGAACTTATAAAACAATGATAATGTAGACAAGAATTGGACCCAGTATACATCGCATTAATATTTCAGCCTATTAATTCACACAACTCACATAAAAATAGGATTCATGGTCTAAAAATCCCTCAAAAATTAATTTATAATAATCATAATCTTTATAGATTTCTTTGCACATATCTTTTAGCATTAGAAGAATTTAGATATAATATAAAAAATATTATTTTAAATTTAACTATTTTTTGAATTATAGGGTATGAGTATGATTAACCGCATTATGAAATATATGTATAATGGTACAACTCAACAAAAATGTACTGATTAATTCTCAGTAAACACTCAATTCTTAGTGAAGCTGTTTTTTTTTAAAAAAAATCTTTAAACAGTTTTTTATTTCATTTTCTGAGAAGAAATTATAATTAATTTATATCAATTTTATAGATTTTATTTTATAAAATGAGAATCATTTTTTTTGAATAATCATATATAAATTAACTTCCAGTTAAATTTTTGGATATTTCGGTAATGACTGATCTTTCAATGAATATTAAAAAATATTGATTCATCAATACTTTCATTTTTTCATTATAATCAATTAATTTTAAATTCCAATTCTATTTTGACATGTAATTTTCATGATTTTTATAAAATTTAATTTTTATGCATAATTTTTTTCTAAAAACTATTTTTTATTCTGTTTTTGGAATTTATATTGAAATTAATTCCTAACACTCATATAAATTGAAAATTGAAGAATTGATACCATATTCGGTATCAGTTGGTTGAATTATTTTAAATAGGTCCCTTTTATTCATGGTCACTTGGATAGTAACTCTGGAAAATATTTTTTATCTAAATAAGGGTAAAACGTGTAAAATAGGGTTAAAAATTTGGTATAAGGCATTAAAACTTCTATAAAACATGTTTTTTGTACTGTTGGAAGAGTTAATTTTTTTCATTTACATCCATGTATCATATATATATCCATTTTTTACATTTTTCATTGATTATAACCATTATATTATTTGAATAAAATAACAAATACCCAATGTCATTATCTTTCAATTAATATCTAAATAAAAATTTATGTAAGTATAAATAAAAGATAAGTTCAATTATAAAATTTTATGTGAAATATAAATTAATTTATTATCATATTAATTCTTTTTTAATTTTTTGTGATGAAATAATTACATTTAATTATAACACAACAATAACAAAGTGCTTGTGGAAGAAGTATTAATTCTTTTTTAAAGTAATACGTTTTTTAGGAATTATAGTCCCTCGTGAATATTAAAGATTAATATAACATATATTTTATGAGTGAAAGGTTTATACTCAAATTCCATATTTTTATTCCATTAAATTCAAATTAAATGGTTTGTGTCAAAAATAACATTAATGATACTTTATGTAAAATAATATATTATGAAATTATTTAAAAATTATAACAACTTTAATGGAAAAAAATAGTATGATAAATGGTCTAAAGTTTTATCCCTTGTCTATTTATAATCCAATTTTCTGCTTATATGTAATATTATAACGCTTTAATTTTGAAGAGTTTATTACCGTGGTTAAGGTTAAAATTGGTTAACCAATGGGTTAAACCAAATAATAAGGTTTAAAATAATATCAAATCCAATTTAAAAAAGATTTTATGTTAAAATTAATAACATATAATTTTTTTCTTCAATTAAATGTCATTTTTAACCATGTTAAATGAGTTAAACACATATTCTATTATAATATTTCATGTATTTCCAAAAATAAAATTAATGATATTTTATAATAACTAATATTTTATTGAATGATTTAATATTCATGTAAATCCTATATTTATCCAAATTAATGGTATATGGTTAAAAAATTAACCATGATCCATTTACAGGTCATTGTTCTTTATATAGTAACTTTCGTGACCCCTAAAAAGTAAAATCATTAAAATCATGGTAATTTTCAAAAGGGTTGACATGGGGTTAAAACTAATATATAATGGTGAAAATATAATAAAAACAGGTAAAAATTTAATTATGTGATATTATTTATACTCATAATTAACTTATATTATAATAATATCAATCTGGATAAATTTTTCTTTGAAAATAAATTTATATTAATTTAGTACTTAATGTATTCTAAAGAGTACATGTTCCCCCACTTATAAAATGACGCACCTTATCTATTTTCATTACACTATCTTGATTATCCAATCAGGAAAAAAACTCTATTTAATTATCTTTTAACATTCTATATACATGAATTAGAGGTTGTTTTCTTCATAAAATACCATTCATAGGGTCCTTAAGGATGGATATAAGGTTAGTCTACTGAAGAAGAGGTAATCATATTTTCCTACTCTTTCAAGTTTATTTCTAATTATACTTCATCTAAACTTATAGTACCCATACTAATAAAATAAATAAAATATGATTGATATACAGTGATTTTATTAGGATTATAGTAAAACTATATACTACCTCTTTTCCATCCTATGAAAAAAGAAAACATCGCCCTTGTATACGTATGGCTTATTGCCTCTATATAGAGGTTTAATTCATTTTTCGTCACCATTTGACTTGTATTATTTTAAATATTAAACCAAAGAGTATATATGATATTTTTTAAATAAACATGGTTCAATAAATATAATATCTAACCAACCTTCTTAACCCTACATCCAATGGAAAATGATAATATTGCTTGTGTGTACGTGTGTACAACCACCTCCACAAAGTGATGTCATTATTTTTTCTATTTCCATTTTAAATGGATGTTAATATAGATATATTTATTTAAAATATATGATAAATATTATATTAAAATTATTCTAATATTGTTAATAATTTTTTTTTCTTTACTTATATCTATATAAATGTTAAAATAACTTCATGTGCATATACAACCTACTCTCTCAGTGAACTGTGTAATTCATTTTTTATCTCTACATTTCAAGGTTGATTATAAATATGTATATAATGAATATATATTATATTTTCATAATGATTTTAATTATATATAATATTTAACCATTATCAAATTACAATAACCAAAACTTCCATGAAAAATGAAATAATTTACACCCAAAAATGAATTTTAAAGGAATATTTAATAAATGGTTATTAAAATGTTATTATTAGATCATATATGATATTATATGTATGAAAAAGTTATTATATAAATTAATTATAATTTTTGAACTATTATATATTAATCTATATCATGTTTAACAATATGTAAGGGTGATATAAGGGGTTTCTTAACTAAATTTTTCTTCATTGATTTATATATATACTTAATTGGATACGTTATTCCATGATTATGTGTGAAATGAACTCTATTATATTATATTTTATTTAAATTTGTTTTTTTATGATTTAATTTTTTTACACTTAATCACTTCATAGATTAGTTCCCACAACAATGAAATAATATTTGTAGGTGATTTGGTATCAATTTCTACACCATTCAGACATATTTTATATTATGCATCTATTCATTTTTTTGGATTATATACTACCCATTTTATGTATTTAACATGATTTTATAATTATTAATTTTTATTAATTTTAAAATTCAAGTTTACTCATTCAATGGGTTATAATATAAAATTTACCAAAGATCTAAGTACTAATTTCACAATTTCATTTTTTATATTATTGATTATATTTTTCTTTAAATTAATGTTATAACATATCCTTCATAAACTCATTATATTTTCTTATAAGATAGATATTTAAGTATTTTCCATGTTTTATTCCCAATTTTCCTCTCTTTGGAACTTATATCAAAACTATAAATTTTTTAATTATAATTCAATCTTCTTTATCTTTTGGATCAAGTTTATTTTAATTCCATATCCATATTTTTCAATATTTTTTTCACAAAATTCTTTTTTTTATTACCCAAATGATTTATTAAAGAAATATTATGATATCCTTAAATTTTTAAAAGTTTTGAAATGAATCTTTATAATGTTTTCTAAAAGGTTTACTTTCAACTATACATTCTAAAAAAGTCAAATGTGATGTTTCTTTTTAACGTATATGGTGTTAATGGAATTTCCCGTAGCAATAACCATTTTATAATATTTGGATTCTTTTTCATGTATATAATTTTTTTACAAATAATTCTCAAATAAAAAATTATTTTAATTTTTCACTGTAATTTTCTTTTACTCTCCAAAAGATATTATTTTATTTCAAAAAATTTATTTATGATGAATTGATATTCATCTTTTATCTCTTATTAATTTTTTGTTTATTAATATTCTCTATATCGTTCAGTTTATTTTGATCAAATTTAATTAGAAGTTACATTTCCCTTAAATATCAATGTTTTTTTATCATAGACATTCTTATTTCATAAACAGTATAACATTTCTATGTATAGTGTTTTGCTATGAAAGTTATTTGATTGATTGGGGAAATATTTATATTCTATATTCCATACTCAATACTAATATTTATTACTAAGTAATATTGTTTATTAATTAAATTTATAATTAAATATATGAGGAATTAATTGGACATTGTAAGCGATGGGTGTGGCATGTTATATCCCCTCGATGCATTGGTAGATCCTATGAGACAAACTAGTTTAGTTATTTGGATTAAGTCTTACCTATTTTTGTATGATGTCTTGTAATAAGGCCTCTATGGAATGTTTATTATGTCTATCATTATGAATTCCATCATTATTAAATCATTTTTTCATGTTCAGAATACTATTTGAATAGTTATTGTTTTCATGGATATGTTGCAAGAACATGTGGTTATTTATATGGTATTATTTGAACATCATTAATTCCTTCAATATTATTGTTTATGATAATTTAATTGACTAAATAAAATGAGTTTTCAATTAATTAAATTTCTATATTTATTATTACTTATTTACTCATGATATAATTCACTATACATAACACTTAATAAAAATTTGAGATTACCCTTATTTTGTTTCCTTTCCCTGGGATGTGAAGATGGATACTTTAAATGGGTTCAAGGAAGTATAATATTTTCCTTTACTATGTTTTTATATTTTATTACCAATATAAAATTGGAATCATGTTTAAATTTAGTTTACCCATGCTACTAAACTATATGATCATTTGGGATATTATCGCTTGTATCTTATGTCAATGTAACAAAGTAACAACCGGCTCTAGGATACTAGAGTCAAGGTCTTTAAATTTTGTATGAGAAGAAGTTTAGTAGACTCTTGGGAAACTATATTTAGTAAAACATAGTTTAGGGAACATAAGACTATGACAATATTTTAGGATAAGGAAATGTGTATGATAACATCTAATAGTTTATGAAAGGTATAGATTATGTGGTTTCCCTAGAAATACATCCATTTATTGATACTTTAGGTATATGTGGTTTTAGAATAGATGCATCTAGGGATAATAACCCTAAAAATATTTGTTTAAATATATCTTTACTATTATTATGGTTCATGATTACTTTTCTATTATTATACACCTATTTTGACAATCATAGGGGATACTCTAGGGTTAATTCACACATTATTTATGAACCATTACGATAAATGGTAGAATATAAACTATAGAAATCTATTATATACCATAGAAATATGGGATAGACCTACATTTTATTGGGTTGAAGATTTTAATGTTGATTATATGATTAAAAGCATGGATACCCCTATTAAGATTTTATGTCATTGGAATTCAACATGATTAAGGATATTTTGGGAGACTTATAAAACTAAAACCCTTTGGTTCAGTATATGATTTATTGAAAAGGTTATTTATGGAAAAATGATTTTATATTTTTTTCAAATGTTTAATGTTATTGATAAATATTAGGGTTAACATGATCATAGATGTAATGCTAATTATGGTTGATTTGGATAAAAGAGTCGGTATATTTTGGGAATAAATTTTCTTTATATTGACAACCATGGGATCTAAAAGTGGTTTGGTGACTATGTGATTATTGTTATTTTCTGAAGAAGTGAACTATATTGGTAATACTATATATGGTTATGGTAAAAATAACTTTATTAATTTATATTGAGTTAATTTAAATAAACATATATGATTTTATTAAGGCATTATAGGGATTGAGGAAATTTATGGAAACAATTACCATATTTTGGGCAGTATATTATTAGTCAATATAAATTTTAGTATATGACCTTATGAGAAATTGATATTATTTAGAGAAAATATTTTGGTTGAAAATAAGAAAAATATGTGATCCAATCATTCATATTTTTTGGTTTTTCAGTTTTTCAAATATATTTTTGTGGATTCTAAATTTTAACTCTTTATGGGATAGATTAATTTGAACTTTGGGGTCATTTTTGAGGATTTAGTGATTAATGAATTATATGTATCCATATTAGATATCATATGATAATAATTTCAGTTTTTTAAAATATTTCAAGAAATATGGAATGAATTTTCATTCGTTTGTGGTTCTAATGATCTGTTAAAAGTTAATTTCAGTGCTTCATGCATGAAAAATTCATCGTGAATATTCATTTCTTGGAATAATAGATAAATTTGAAATTTATCAAAGCACAACCAAAGGATAAAAATATGATTATAAAATAGAAAAAAATCATATAACTACACTCTCACAAGTTTACTATATTTTTAGTAAAATAATCCCTCAACTTTTGGAAAAGGATATTAAAAATAAATAATTTATATTTTTACCGACCTATTTTATGAATTTATAGTCTTTTCACCCCTCACAGATTTATGGTTTTGGGGTTATTAACAGTCTCGTGAACATGTTATCTACCACTTTATATTAGTCCTTAGACATTAATTTTCTCTTATATGTCTATATTTAAACTTTCTATCAATGTTCTCCTTATTTAGAAACCCAATTTTTTTTATTTCATGAAACTTTTATCCATCCCACCTCCCCTTTTTAAAGGAAGTTTTATTATCCCATTGTATGTTGTGTGTATAAAAAAAGTTTTTTTTATATATTAATCCTTTTATAACAAATATTAAATTGGGAGGGAGAAATTAATTTAATGGGCTATAGAATGTAACCCAAAAAAATAGTTTAAAATAATAACAATCTATATAGATTTATTAAAATGAAACACCAACCTTTAAGCGAATTGATATATAATATTTTAATGTCACATAGCCATTGAATTATAGATAATGAATATGAGTAACTGTAGTATGAAACAATATTTATTTATTTATTCATAATAAATATATTTATAATATTCTAACTAAAAAAATATTTTTGTATTAATGTGTAATAAACAAAATCTCAAATTTTAGTGAAGTAATTTTATACTTCAAAAATGTATTTTTCTTAAAAAGGTTTTATTTCATTTTGTTTGTGGAAATTATAATACATATATGCAACATTTAGAAATTTTTTTTCATAAAATGAGAATAAATTATTAAATAATCGTATCAAAATTAACATAGGGTTATATTTTATGAATTTTTTTGAAATGATTGATCTTTTTGTGAATAGTGAAAAATACCAATTTTTCAAATAATGTCATTAATTTTCAGTAAAATTTATTAATATAAAAGTCCCACTATGTTTTTAATTAATCTAAATATTATTAATTTTATTTATAATAGTATAATTAATTCCATTTTAATTAGGTATTTTCATGAATTTTAAAGAAGTTAACTTTTATGCTTAAAAATGCATTTTTATAATAAAATGTTTTTCATTGTGTTTTTCGCATTTATATTAAATGTAATTTATATGATTTATATAAATTTCAAATTTGAAAATTAATTCAATATTTTTAATCATTATTTTATAATTTTATTAATATTACCCTTTTAGATATTTCATTATCAATACTAATCGTGAAAAATGTTTTTCACCTCTGTAAATGTAAAATGGGTAAAATAGGATTAAAACATTGGGATGGCCCTTTAAAATTTCTATAACACATTATATTATCCAATTTTTTAAGTTTATTTCATCGATTTTCATCCATGTCTCTAATATGTGGTCATTTTGTGCCATTTTTCTTTGATTATGACCTTTATATTATTTTACGAATACGATAAATACAAAATGCCACTCTCTTGAATTTAATATCACAATAAAATTATGTAAGGATAAAATGAGGATAAGTTTAGATATATAGGTATAATTAAAATGTTTAATAATTTTTTATCATATTAGTAAATTTTTTATTATTATTTATTAAACATTTACCTTAAATTCTTACAGAATGCGGATATAATGTTTGTAAAAAAGGTAGATAAATAATGTAAATAATTTTAAAAACTCTAAACGTAATTTTTTTTAGTGAATTATATTTCCTCATTAATTTATAAATTCATTTAACTTATTATTGATAAGTAAAAAAATTCAAATTTCATATTTTTCTTGTTGTCCTTATGGCCTAATTAAATGAATAGTGTTAAAAATGACATTAATGGTATTTTAGGTTTATTAATATTATATAAAATTATTTACAAAATTAAAACCAAAAAATATGATTGTTTGTATTATAAATTATTTAAAATTTCATACCTTGTCTATTTATTTTCCAATTTTCACCTTATAAGTAAGATGATAAACCTTTAAAATTGAAAAAGACATTACCGCGGTTAACGTTAAAATTGGTTAACTAAGGGGTTAAACCAAAATATAAGTTCTATAATAATATTTATACCCACATAAATAAAATTGGATTATTATATTAATAACATATACTTTTTTTATTTGAATCCATGTCATTTTGGAACCATTTGAAATGAGTTAGACACATATTATATTATAATATTTCATGCATTTCCAAAAATAACATTAATGATATTTTATAAGAAGCAATATTTACTAAATGATTTTAAATTTAATATAAATCTTATAATAGGAAAATTTATTTCTATATTGTTTAAAATATGAACAATGGTCCATTTATGGTTCATTTTTCCTTGCATAGTAACTTTTTTAACCCTAATAAGTATAATAAAATGATCTCAAGGTAATTCTCAAAATGATTAATAGGGATGTAAAAACTATGAGATAAAGGTGAAAAAAAAAATTTATAGGATAATATTATTTTTACTTATTGTTATATTATTTTCAAATTATATCAATTTGGATTTATTTTTTCCATAAATATTAATTTATATTAATTTAATACTTTACGTAATTTCAAGATTGCACATACCCTCACATATAAAAGAAAACCCTTATCTCTTTTCTTTTCACAATAATGAGCATCTTTTCATGAAAACCCACTACATAGTTACCTTACTGACTTTCATATCCATTAATTAGGGGTTATGTTATTCTTAAAAGACCATTCCATGGGTCCTTAAAAAGGGATCTAATGGAAATCTACTGAAGAAGATGTAATCGTATTTACTGACTCTTTCAAGTTTATTTCTTATATAATTATTATAAACCTATTATACCAATAATAAGATAATAATTATTTTATATTAAATATTCTGATATGTTATTATGATTAGGGTACTACCCTTTTTCATCTATTTTTTGTCCTTTGGAAAGAGAAAACATCACTAATGCGTACATACAGCTTATTATCTCCACATAAGAGTGTAATTCATTTTTCAACACCTTATTACGTGAACGGATATAAATATGAAACTAATGATTACATATGATATTTATGACTTAATTATGGTTCTATAAATATAATATATCAACTTCCTTCTTACTCGTCTATCCTTTAAAAGATAATAACATCGTGTGTATTTACGTGTGGAATACCACCTTCACAAAGAGATATGTTTTCTTAAAATTTAAACATTACATGAATGGTTATAAGAATATATTTAATGATGATATATGATAAATACAATATTATAATGATTATATATAGTTTTATTATTATTTTATATTATTTTTAAATTCTTTAAACATTTAAAATAGCGTTCACGCATACGTATGACTTACCATCTCCATGAATGGTGTCATTCATATTTTATCGCCACATTTAATATAGGATTTTAAATAGGTATATAATTGATATATATTATATTTATATCTTGATTATAATTCTATATAATATATAACCATATTGAAAATACATGGACAAAAACTCTTAAACTGAAACTTCTATGAAAAGAAAATATTTAATTCCTAGAAAATAATTTTAATGTATTTATTAATAAATCTATGTTCAAAAGTTTTATATTGGAAATATATGATATTATAAATATTAATAAATTTTGGTATAAATTAATAACAAGTTTAAACCAATTATGTAGGAGGTTAAATCATGTTCAAAAAATGTATGTGTGAGGTAGGGAGTTTCTAAACGCAATTTTTATTCATTGAGTTGTTCTTATACTTTATTGAATATGCTATTCCATGATTATGTAGGAAATTAACTCTATCTATATTATGTTTTATTTACACTTTTCTTTTTTGGATTTAAGTATTTCACACATATACACTTTATTTATTAATTCTCACTTCAATAATAGGATCTTTATAAGGGATTTCATCTCATTTTCCATTCTATTGATATATATTTGATATTATGCACCAATTTATTTTTATATAGTGTATATATTTCCAATTTTTTGTATTTAAAATGAATTTAAATTTATACAAGATGATTAATGTTTCAATACAATTTTATTATTTCAATACGTTATGATTTAAGAGTTACCAAGGAGATAAGAATTTATTTTACAATCTCATTTTTTGCGATTGATTATATTTTTCATTGAAGAAATATTATAATTTATCCCTCTTAAAGACCATATATTTTTTCATTCTATGGATATTTAAGTATTTTCACTTTTTTATTCTAAATTTACCAATCTATTGAACTTGGATCAAGTAAATAAATTTTTAAAATAATATATGACATTGTTTCTCAATTTTAAAGGGTATATTTTTCTTCTGTATCTATATTTTTCAAATTATGTTTTACAAAAGATTGTTTTATTTACTCAAATGATTTTCTACAGAAATTTTATATTATGAGTGAATTTATAAAGGTTATGAAAGGAATATTTATAATGTTTTGTGAGATGTTTATTTTCAACAATCTTTACCAAAATCAAAAAGAGTGATTCTTCTTAATATATATGGTTTTACTGGACTTTCCCGCCACCATAACCATTTTATGATATTTAAATTCTTCTATAAGTTTTCAATATTTTTACTAATAAAAATATTTAATGAAAAAATATTATAATTTTTTTCAATAATTTTATTTTATTCTACAAAATACATGAATTTATTAAAAAACCTATATTTTGGACATATTAATGGTTTTATTTTAACTCTTATTAATTTTTTAGTGATTAACATTATATTGAAACATTCACCTTCTTGTGATCAAATTTCATTAGACATTACATATCTTTTATATATTCATATAATTTTTATCATGGATATGTTTATTTCTTAAGCCATATGCCATTTTTACATATGTGGTTTTACTACGAATTTAATTTGTTTGAGTTAAAAAATTGATATTCTATACCCTTTACACAATGTATATATTAATTAATAATTCATATTTTTTGTGAATTAATTTTATCATTAAATATATGATGATTGTATTAGACTAAGTAAGTTATTGATGGGGCATATTATAGCTGTCACAACCCGTCCCCCAGGGCCTGTGCCATGACTACCCCAAACCCGCCTTCTATAGGCTAGGGGTTGGCGACAAGAACGCGAAAGGGGTATCCCTAAAATGGGAAGGCATTGCCATTAAACCTAGACAAACACACTGACTATAATGAAACACACAAGCAAAAAAAATGGAATAAGTAAGTTGTAACCGCAACTAAAAACCACCACTGAGTATAATAGTAAATACTGAAAGTGAAGGGGTCAAAATACATGC
Organism: Viscum album; assembly: GCA_963277665.1. Lineage (NCBI taxonomy): Eukaryota > Viridiplantae > Streptophyta > Magnoliopsida > Santalales > Viscaceae > Viscum > Viscum album. The sequence continues at coordinate 1,348,163,897 of OY728147.1, read as the reverse complement.
CCAACTAAACTAGAAATACAGAAAAAAGTGAAAACTGATCTTGAGGTTTTCTACAAAGGATCTTACATGAATGTTAGGTATAGATCATCACTACAGATCTCCACATCAATTGGTCACCACCGTACATTGTCTTTCAACCACCTCTGAGCACCATCTAGCCCTGACTCTTCAAGGCTCAGTCACGTTGTTTTTCATCTGCATAAGACACAATAAGGTGTGGGTGAAGACCATTTATGGGTGAGTATAACAATACTCATTAGGGACCTCGAGACCCACTAAACTACTCCTAGGATTCCACAAAGAAAAAACCACAAAGCATGATCTCAATTACAAATCACAACAAAAGACTTAGCTCAAAACCAGGTATAACATAAGTGCAGTAGTACAAATGATTAGTTGTAGGACTAGAACATATTTCTCTGTCAAGTGACACAGATGCTAACCCACATAGGATCGACAGGTACTAACCCCATCAAGACCCACACTGAATCAATAAGTGCTAATTCACATAGACTTATTGGGTGCTGATTCAAATAGAATCGTTTGGTGCTGATTCACACAGAATCGCTAGGTACTGATTCACAAAGATTCTCTAGGTAATGATTCTCACAGAATCTATGGGTGCTGATTCACACAGAATCTCTTAGTGCTGATTTACACAAAATCGTTGGGTGTTGATTCAAAAAAAATTCTCGGTGCTGATTCACATAGAATCGTTGGGTGCTGATTCATATAGAATTGCTCAGTGTTGATTCACACAGAATTGCTCGATGCTTATTCACAGAGAATTGGTGGGTGATGATTCACATAGAATCCCTCAATGGTCATTCACACATAATTTCCTGGTGTTAATTCTCAGATAATCTCTTGGTGCTGATTCACATAGAATCGCTAGGTGCTGATTCACACAGAATCGCTAGGTGCTGATTCACACAGAATTGCACTTCATTCTTCATGTCAAAGCCATCCACAGGATTCTAGCTCATAATACACTTTTTTCTAGGAGAAACCACTCCTCAAACCATTGGTATTATTTCAACTAGCACTAAGTCCCATGTAGAAGTTACCCAATGATCAATCATGTTATAAGGGTTCCAACACAATAGACATCGTGTCAACCAGACGCCCGGTCTGTAAGTTATTGACATTTTAGTGTCGAGGGCCTAATTGGATTCAGAGTCGATCCAACCCAGTCATAGTCCAATTTTCTCGAAAACTCTCTTGGATTATTTTAAAAGTACTTTATCTCTCCAATTATCCCATCGCCACAGACAGTTCATCAAACGGACATCCGATTCAAAAGATACGTTCATTTAAGCATAAAAGGACCTGAATGGGTCTGGGTCTGGTCCATCTCGGCCTGGCCCGACCAAAGCTAGTTTGGGTCTGACCCAGCCTATCTCGAACCATCCTGGGCCATCCTGGTAAGGCTGGGTTGCGGCAGGCTCATCTCTTCTCGTCGGCGTCGCCCGGTACACTGGCGCGGCTCGCCAACCGAGTGGTCTTCTATCTTCACGAACATCTCAAGAAGAGTTTTTTGTATCTTAAATTAGTAGCACCACATGACACTACCACTTGGTATATGGGACCTCTGGGGCATGGGTTCCCATCTGTCGTGACTTCGATGTCGCGGCCCCCTTCATTGTAGCTTTCGATGGTGCGTCGCCTTGCTAACACGGTCGGCCAAGTGCCGACCACCCCTTCGGCACAGCCCTCTTCGGTGGTTCCAAGGGGTGCATCCCTCTTCTATAGCTGGTGAGTGACAGCTTCTTCCTACACTACTAGAATTGATCTTCAGTGCCTCCCTATCGGTCATCGATGACGTCGGTGCCGACACACCTACGAATTGTCTGTGGTCCACCGAGTGAACTCTGGTGGTCTGTTTTTCCTTCCGGATGCTCCTACAGTCCTCCCAGGGATGCCACCATTATTGTGATCCTCTTGGTTTCAAGGTTCCGTCTATTTTTAACAACCCACCTCTGAATAATTCAATGAAAATCAATTGACAGAGGTTCCAGGCCTTTTTCGTTTAGTATGATCCCTCCACATTAGCATTATAACAAGTGGGAGTAATTTATACATCACATTAAAATAAAGATAAAACCCATTCAAATCCTCCGCAATGACCACCCGCATATTAAAAAATGAGGAGAAGAATCATGGGAATTTCCTAAATTAAAAGACAACCCCGAGCGTTCTTTGTTCCCAGTTCGATCCCTCTGATGGCGTCCAAGCTACCATTCCTCGTCGGTGGAGGACGTCGCGTCACTTCACCAGAAGTTCATCACTTTATGAAGTTGTGTCAAAAACTTTACCCCAATCCCCATTTAAATAGAGGGGGAAAGGGTGAGTAACGCAGCTAGGAATTTATGAGGTTCATTAATTGATATAATTAAAGTTCCACATTAATTACATGACGGGTGGTTATGCAACCAAAGATTAACTGGGCATTTAATATCCCATATAATATGTCTAACTACCTCTGTGGTCCCCACCATCACTTCTCAACAGGTGGTAGGAAATAAATAAATAAAATCACATTGTTATTATTTTATTATTATTTTGTAATGTCCAAAAACTAACTTTTTTACCTGACCTACTGCGGTTAAAGGGAATCTTCCCTTAAACGAATCCTAGTGTTGCAGATTTAATGATGCCCTCAGATTTTTAATCTGAGCACATGTCCAAAATATAGAAAATGTTTCTCATACCTTTACTGAATGTACCTTAAAAAAGATAAAAAATTATCAACAACCACCCTCGACCCCCGTCGGTCGAGGTTAGGCTCTGCCTAAGGGAAACAAGTCCTCACGATCTCAATGATACTCTCAGATTTCCAATCTGAGTTTCCTTTTAAGAGTTACAGAATTTAACAATAAAATAATTTTTACTTAATTATTTTATTTGCAGCAAAAAACTGACTTCCATTGTTGGCCTGCACCGGCCAAAGTTAGGATATTCCTAAAAAAATCAAACCCTCATGAGTCTAACGGTGGTCTTGGTTTTTTAATCTGAGTCACCATTCGTGATTTATAAGAATTTAAAAAATAATATAATTTTTTTTTAACTATTTTATTTATTGTTACACCATTTTTAGGTTTTCTCACTAGAGATCTGTGCTGACTAAACTTAATTTGCTCCAATGATAAACCAGCCATCCTGAACGCAACAGTGCCCTCAGATTTCTGATCTGCGCACCCATTTAAGAGTTATTCAACTTTTTTAGGAAAATGACTCGCACTTTCTATTTTAAGCTTAACACATTTTCAACATATCATTATAGGCACTCTGGGCCCCAGAATCATGTGCCGTCAGATTTTTTGGTCCTTTAAAAATTTCATAAAATTTAAAAAAAATACAGAATTTCCAGGTCTTTACATTCTCCCCACCTTAAGGATTTACACCTCCAAAATCCAAAACAAAGGCAAATTAAACAAGTGGGTGTGCTGAGCATGTATCTGAGCCTCCCTCTCCCATGCACTCTTCTGGATATTCTCATGGTTCCAACAAACTCACATCATAGGAATTGACCGCCCATGAAGGACATTCTCATGTCGATTCTCTATCTCCATCAAGAACTCTGAAAAAGTTGTCCAATCATCAAAATGCAACCCGCCCAAGTCGATAACGTGTGATGGATCATGCACGTACCCTATCAGCTGTGATACATTGAAAAAAATTATGTACTTGGTGTATCTATGGGGTAAGAGCAAGATGGTACGCCACCTCATCTACTCTACTGAGGATCTGGAAAGGTCTAATGAACCTCAGAGATGGATTATCGCCCCATCCAAACAAGAAGTGAGTCCTCGACTATCTGTATGGTCTGCTCCATTTGACCATCTGTTAGAGGGTGAAATGCGGTGATCAAGAGTAGCTAAGTCCTGAAATCCTCCTGTAATCCCTTCCATAAATGGGATATATAACGTTTTTCATGATCTGAGATAATCATCGATGCCACCTCGTGAATCCGTACAATCTCTTGTACGTAGAGACGTCCTAAGATCTCTGTCGATCCCTTCTCTTAGATGGGTAGGAAGTGGGATGAATTTTTGAGTTGTTCCATGATCACCCAGATGGAATCATGGACCCTGGACGTACATGGTAGCCCTATCACAAAGTACATGGAGATACCATCCCACTTCCACTCAGGTACCTCAAGTGTTTAAGCTATGATCATTGGTACCAGATGCATGGCCTTCACTTGTAGGCATGCGAGGAATAGATATACAAAATCTACCACTCCTTTCTTCATCCTTGGACACCAGTGCTGACGCCGGAGGTCCTGGTACATCTTCTCAACTGCAGGATGTATCGCTAAAGGGGGTATATGGAACTCCCTCAAAAACTCCTCTTGTAGTGTCGCTAGTACCATGATGTGTCCTCTGAAGAGAATGACGTGCTGCCCACCATCATAAAATTGTTTAGGAGCCTATCATGAGGATATATGAGCATGTCGTGCCTCGCAGTCTACGTCCCAAAGTTGTGCCTCTGATGATCATTATAGTAGTGGAGGATTAACTCTTATAGACTGGAGGTAAGTTGCTCCATCTCTATCCACAAAGGATATCTGTAGCATGGCTAGCAGATCTATCGCCTCACTCACCAACTATAGACTAGACCTCCTACTGAGGGCGTCTTCTACTAAGTTCCCCTTCCCAGGAGTGTAGACAATCTCAAAGTCAAAGTTGGAATCCCTGTCCCTACTAGGAGGTAATCCGGGAAACATATTTAGAAAGGATATCCCCACACTCCACCACAACTCATGAGAATTGAAAAATCAAAACATTCACTGCCACTAGGGTAAGGTTGGCTGACTCAAGAGTGATCAGCCGCACCCTCCTATGCATGAGTTTATCATGTTCTTCTTGGGATTCCTTTTTTAGAGCTAAGTAAAACCTCATTCCAAATTTATAGATATACTACATCCTTTTTTCCTAAAATATTCAATCTGAGCATGAACGTTGGTTGACCAATCCATACCCAAACTAACATCGTAAGGTCGTGACGCTACCACCAAGAGGTTCCATCCAAAACTCTTTCCGCAAGGGTCATATCACACCATCAGCATAACTGTGATTATCAAGTATCCTCTCATAGGTATCTCTATATATAAGGGTCAAGTCAATGGATTAAACGGAAACTCATGGTCTTAAACATGATTTGTGTCTTGAAAGAATGATTAGTACGTATGTCTATTAATACAAAAGCTAATAGTAGACACAAATCATACTTCAAACCATTCATGAATCCCTTGGGTCACATTACTTGACTTCATGCAGCTACTCCCTTCCCATGTCCTATAGAGCCCTGATCCTGGTGGGGACTACATTGATGTGGTGGTTGTAACACATTGAAATGTAGACCACCTCCTACTGCTCTCCTAGATCCTCTTCCATGTCTGCTGCCCTGCAAATTCATTTTTCCTTATCACTTCCTCTTCCTGAAACATTTTACACACCCAAGTATCTCATACTAGAGTTATTTTCTTTCTTTATCACTGCTAACATTCACTGGTTGTATCTGCTCATCCAATGAACATTCAACCACAAAGGTTATCTCTAGCATCCTAGCCTAAGTAGGAATGCACAGAAGAAATAGTGTCAGATGGAATGTCCCTAAACTCATCTCACTCATAGGTCTGATCCCTGAAGTATTATTCATATCATATTCATCAAGTACATAGAATGGTTAGTATTCCACGATTAATAGTTATCTACTGACATGTCGTCCTTTTAAAGCTATAGAATCTCTTGGAAACACATACCCCTTATCTATTTTTTAGAAATAGACCCCTTATCTTAGGAAGGTTCTTGAGCTCTGTCCACAGAATTGTCACGTCATCATAAGTTAGGGGTAGTCTAAACCCATCCAACGCCCTACTGAGCCACGTAGAATGCTCACTACCAGGACCACGATCTAGTCTAATGGTGCCCTTGCTAGTTGGAAACTCGGTAACCACCTCAGACCAATCCTTAGCCGCCTGTGAGTCGAGCATTCCTCGGAACCTGAGGGATATTTGTCACGGAAACTCATGTAAGGCATTGTGCCTATATGTGTCCTCTACCGGTATCGCTGGTAGTAACTGTTGACCAAAAGGAAGTGTTATATCTAGGAATCCACCTGAAGGTACCATCTCGGGCAGTGGTCCCTGTATCGAAGTCTCATAACTCTGCAGACCATCCTCATTGTCATGCACTACAATCCTGGTTGGCTGTATGTGTGGAGGCACCTTGATAGATAATCAATATGAACCATGTTCAAAAGGTCATACCTGGTAAGATGACCCAAAATAGATCAATAGAAAAACATCTTCAAAACACATAAAACTAGTGTTTTCATGTACCAAGTTGGAAAGCAGAATTTCGGGTCCTAGTGTATGGATACGTCAGCCGCCACACCAACACTAGACTCCCCAAACAGAAACCTTAACTCAAGACAATTAACACTATTGCTCCATTGAAAACAAATAAACTTAGTTCTTTTGGTATAATTGACCGCTCTGATACCAATTTTTCACGACTCGTCCCCTGGGGGCTGTGTCGTGACTAACTCAATCCCGCCTTCCATAGGCCAGGTGTTGGCGACTAGCACCGGAAAGGCGTATCCCTAAAATGGGGAGGCATTTTTTTTAAACATGTACAAACACATAGACTAGAATGAAATGCACAACAAAATTACAATGAAATAAGTAAGGTGAAACCACAACTAACAACCACCACTGAGTGTAATAGTAAATACTAAAAGTGAAGGGGCCAGAATACTAGCCTGGCTGAACTAGAAATAGAGAAAAAATGGAAAATTGCTCCTGAGGCCATCCTGCAAGGAACATACCTGAATGGTAGATATAGCTCGTCATTCTGGCACTCCACATCAACCGGTCACCTCCATACACCATCTTTCAACCACCTCTGAGCTTCGTATAGCCCTGACTCCTCAAGGATCAGTCAAGCTATCAGTTGTCTGCATAAGACACAATAAGGTGTGGGAGAAGTCTATGCACGGGTGAGTATAACAATACTCAGTAGTGACCCCGAGACCGCCCAAATGTATCTCTGTATTCCATAATGAAAAAACCACAAAGAATTATCTCAATCACAAAGAATAAAGAAAAAGACTCAGCTCATAACTAGGTATAACATAAGTATAGTGCCACAAATGATTAGTCATAAGGCTAGATCATCTTACTCTGTTAAGAGGAACTTCTACTAACCCACACATGATCGATATGTACTAAACCCCTCAAGACACAAACAGGATCAATAGGTGCTCATTCACATAGAATCGATGGGTTATAATTCACACATAATTGCTTAGTGCTGATTCACATAGAATCCCTTGTTGTTGATTCACACAAAATTGCTAGGTGCTGATTCACAAATAATTTATGGGTTCTGATTCACACAGAATCACTCAGTGTTGATTCACACAGAATCACAGCATGCTGATTCACAGATAATCGCTCGGTACTGATTTCTGAAAAATCGTTGGGTGTTGATTCACACTGCATCGTTAGGTGCTAATTCACACAGAATCACATAGTGTTGATTCAAACAGAATTCCTGCGTTCAAATTCACACAGAATTGCTCAGTTCTAATTCTCACAGAATCTCTATGTGTTTATTCATACAGAATCATTGGGTGCTGATTCACAAAGAATCTACAAGTGTGGATTCACATAGAATCGCTCTTCATTCTTCACACCACATCCATCCCTAGGATTTTTTCTCATATTATGCTTATTTCTAGGAGAAACCTCACCTCAATCCATCAGTCATATTTCAACTGGCACGAAGTCCCATGTAAAAGTTACCCAATGATTCATCATGTTATAAGGGTCCCAACACAATAGACGGCACATCAACTAGGATGCCTAGTCTATAAGTTATTTGAATTTTAGTGCAGAGGTCCCATTTGGATTCAGGGTCGATCCAACACAACCGTACTCCAATTTTCTCCAAAACTTTTGTGGATTTTCTCAAAAGGACTGTATCTCTCCAAGGCTCTCAGTGTCATAGACGGTTTATCAAATGGACATCTGATTCACAAGATACAGTCATTTAAGCTTAACTGGGCCCGAATGGGTCCGAGTCCGTTCCGACCCGGTCGGACTGGCCTAGCCCGACCCGGCCTGGGTCGACCAAACCTGGTTAGGGTCCCACTCGGCCTGGTTGGGCTGGCCATGGTGGGCTTAGCAAAATAGGCCACAGACTAGCCCGACCCACCAGCTGGGCGCGGCCCGGTGCACTAACACGGCTCGCCAGCCGGGTGGCCTCCCAGCTTCCCAAACAGATCAAGAAGATTCCTTTGACTCTTCAATTAACAGTGCAACATGGCACCACCACGTGGTCCACGGGTCCTGTGGGGCACGGGTCCCCCTCCGTCGCGGCTTCGATGTCATGGCCCCCTTCACCTCAACTTCAATTTTGTGGTCCCCTTAACCATGGTAAGCGATTGCGGGCCGCCTCGCCAATGCGGTCGGCCGAGTGTTTGCTGCCCCTTCGGGTCCACCATGGCACTGCCCTCTTCTGCGGCTGGTGATCATTGCCTGCTGCCTTCGCTGTTGGTGTCGGTCATCGGTGCCACTGTGCCGATGCCACACAGGTGAGTCTTCTACGGGCCTCCTGGTAAGCTTCGGTGGCCTATTCTTCCTTCCAGAAACGTCTACAGTCCTCCTGAGGATGTCGTCGTCATTGCAGGCATCTCGGTTTCAAGGTTATCTCTAGTAGGAACAACCCACTTATGAATAATGCAATGAAAATCAAGTGTCATAGGGTCCGATCCTTTTTTATTTAGGCCACATCCTACGTGTTAGCATTATAACAAGTGGGAGTAATTTATACATCACATTAAAATAAAGATAAACCTCATTAAAATCCCCTGCAATTACCACCCGCAAATTCAGAAACGAGGAGATAAATCGTGGTAATTTTCTTAATTAAAAGACAACCCCTACCTCATGAAACATTGGATTCGTCATGGTGGTGGAAGGAGAATCTGCACTTTGATGAAGCCGTTGGCATTCTTCGTTCCCAGTTTGATCCCTCTGATGACGTCCATGCACCTGTTCCTCATCAGTGGAAGACATCGCATCACTTCTCCAGAGGTTCCTCGCATGATGAAGCCGTGTCAAAAAACTCTACCCCAAGACCCATTTAAATAGAGGGGGGAAATATGAGTAATGAACCAATGAATTTATGATGTTCATTAATTGATGTAATTAATGTGCCACATTAATTACACGATGGTTGGTTACATAACCAAAGAGTAACTGGGCATTTAATGTCCCGTGTTAAAAGTCTGATAATCTCTGTGGTCACTTCCACCGCCGCTGAATAGGTGGTAGGAAAAAATGAAATAAAATAACTTTGTTTTTATTTTATTATTATTTTTTTTCAATGTCCAAAAACTAACTTTTTCACCTGACCTACTGCGGTAAAAGTGAAGCTTCCCTTAAGAAAATCTTGGTGCTGCAGATTCAACGGTTCCCTCAAATTTTTAATTCGAGCACCGGATCAAAAGATAGAAAACAGTGCCTGTGCATTTATAGAATGTACCTTAAAAATTCAAAAATTATTAACAGTCACCCTCAACCCTTTCCGGTTGAGTTTAGTCTCTGCCTAAGGGAAACACTCCCTCATGATCTCAACGATACTCTCGGATTTCCAATACAAGTTACCATTTATGAGTTATAGAATTTAATAATAAAATAATTGTATATTATTTTATTTGTGGACAAAAACTATCTTCCATTGTTGGGTCGCACTATCCAATGTTAGGATCTACCTAAGGAAAGAATACTCTCACAAGTCCAGCGGTGGTCTTAGATTTTTAGTCTGAGTCACCGTTTGTGAGTTATAAGCATTTGAAAAATAAAATAACTTTTATTTAAATATTTTATTTACGGTTATTCCATTTTCAGGTTTTATCATTAGAGGTACGTGCCGACTAAAATTAAGTCTCTCCTAGGGTAAACCTATCATCCTGAATGCAACAGTGCCCTCAGATTTCTGATATGGGCACCCTTTTAAGAGTTTTTTTCATATTTTCAAGAAAACGACTCACACTTGTTATTTTAAGCCTAACACATTTTCGACGGATCATTCTAGGAACTTCAGGACCTGGAATCATGTGTCGTCATATTTCTCGGTCCTATAAATATTCCATAAAATTAAAAAAAATAAGGAATTTCTAGGTCTTTATAATAGCCCATCTATGAATTGGTAGGTCTCATAAGACAAAATAGTTTCAATATTTGGCTATTTCCTTACCCATTTATATAAGATAATTTTCATGAGGTATCGATGGCAATTTTATAATGTTTTGTATCATGACTTCTATCATTATGAAATTATTTATTGATATCCATGGTATTATTTTAATAGTTTTTTATATCCATGGATAAGTTTCATGATCTTGTGATTATTTATATGTAATTATTTGATCATCACTTACTTCTTCCATATTATTATTCAAGCTGAAATTACTAAGTAAATTTCTTGTGTTTTTAGTTAACTACCTTATTATATTGATTATTATTTATTTACTCAGGAAATATTCTATGATATGTAACACTAAATGAAAATTTGAGATCAACCTTACTTTTTTTCCTTTCCCCATGATATGAAGAAGTAATATTTGAATTATTTCATGGATAAATAATATTTAATTTCACTATTTTTTTATATTTTATTTCGAATGTAAAATTGGAAAAAAATTATATATTTTACCAAGACTACTAAACTATTTGGTCCCTTGGAATTTTTTCACTTGTATCTTATGAAAATATATAATGTAAACATCGGATCTGGGCTACTAGATTCAGAGTCATTACATAGTTAGTATTACACAATACCCACATAAAAATTTTGTAACTATTTTAATTACACCAAACGCCCTTAAAATTAGGAATCATCATTATCATTACAATGAAACAACAAAGAAATAGGTTACATCATTTAAATGACACCCATCCCACATAACAACTACAGTCATGGTTGGTTGTATAACGAAACGAAATTAAAAACATTCCAATTATGTAAAAATAAAGAATAATAATCCATGTTATATCAAAACACAACAATAACACATCAATAAGAATAGAAAAATATTAAAAAACATACTTCACATAAATTCTACAACACGGATTGGAATTCTATCTGATCTCCACTTCACACATTAGTTTTGATTTGTTGACCCATACACAAACGTTATTTTTAAATTTTAGATTCCATCCAAGGCTCTCCCATATCCTATCATAGACATTCATGAGCTTTCTAGGGGTTTATAAGAATCAAAAGACACATATTCAGGGTAGTAGAAACAAAAATAAAACCAAATTCCAAAGAAATACCAAGGATTAAACCTAAAACCATTCATAGACAAAAGAAATGATAAAACTATCATGTACATTACACTATCAAGATGATACTACTATCATACATCTATATTCTTGATGAATATCTCTTAAAGGTAGTAAAAGCACTCCCTCTTTTTGTGGTGTATCAATGGGATGAAATTAAATCATCTGTCTCATGGTATGGACTTTCCTTACAAAGTATGGATTGATAGTGCCTCCTTACCTAAATATAATTGGTATGAGAGAGATTTTTGGAAGTAAAAATACATGAGTCACTATAAATCTCGATCAATCATCATCTCATATTGATTTTCACCTTATAAAGGACCTCAAGACACTCTCATGTCACAATTAATTAACTCATATGTTATGTGTTATTCATGGAGTTAAATACTAATAACTCTCATCCATTGTTATATCACTCATTCCTTTCATATAATGAAACATAAATGTTAGATTATGCAATTGAAATTCAAATGTTATCTTGTTAACATTTAATTGGTAGTAGTATGATATCATATATCAAAATTTTATAATAATTCAAAAACTTAGGTTTATGATGTGATTGGAATTTATTCATGTCATAACCTATGATATTCTTATATCATCACATATGTCATAGTTTTTAGGGTATATCTCTAATAATATCTTATATATACTAAAGACTCATAAACTCAATGCAATTTCACCATATATTGTATCATATAAAATAAATTGGGGAACTATATTCAAAACCCAATTCATATATCTTATAAAAAATTAGAAATAAATTATTAATTTCACCTTGAATAACATCATATTCAATATCTCACGAGCACCTATTCGAAACTCCTTTGGGAAAAACACTACAAAATTTTTAGTCTTGCCCTCCGATTCAAAATCAATCCTCATTTAGTTAGAAAAAAATTGTGACCTAATTGTCTATAATAGCATTGATAATAAATATAAATTCTTGAATTACTAAATGTAATAAAAGAGAGGACCCAGTTAGAGAATTAGTTCTACACAATATAAAAAAGGTTCTAGCATTCACTTAGTTAAATAGGTGTCTCTATACCTGTATTCACCAACTGCATCATATGAAAGCATGAATTTTTATATTTTCCATTTTTACAATATATCAATTGTTCATGGTACACTAATTATGTCAATACAACATAGCCACCTCATATATTGTTGATTCAATGAGCATAGATATATCAGTTTGATGAATAAGTCATGTTTTATTTAACATTATAGATGATCAAATCACATTCCCTTACCTGATGGATAATATAATCACATGTCTTATATATATGTGGTTGTACACTTCCTTAATAAACTTAAATCAATGGTATAGATTTCATAATCTTCATACAATAGGAGAGTTCCCATCATGATTAGTCTCCAAAAAATGACCTGATCAGCAACATACTCATCCACATCATGATTAATTAATTCTCAATTCTTGAGTAATAAAGATATCAAGGTGTAATGGTAACAATTCATAGTATCTTACCAAAATTAGGTTTTGTAAACTATAATTAGGTACCATGAAAACCTAGAATAAAAAAATATATTGTATGAAACTCTTGTTGGTATACATCATAGGATATCAAATATGTGAAACCCATTTTTGTGAATCATGGGAGTATTTTTTATCTAGACATAATAATATTACCCATTTTAACAATAATTGTTTTTAATATATATAATATAACATGATGAACATCATTTAGAAATAACTCAAATTCATACATTGAGGATTCAATTATAATTTTACTCCATGAAATATGTATGTTTGTGTGTGTACATTCAATTTGAATGAATGATAAATTGTATGTTTCTTTTTTCATCACATGATGAATTTTATATCCATAAACTTATTTAAGAATATTTAATAAAACCACGCAAAATTTCAGTTTAACATATCACATACAATTTACTTCCATATCTTCTTTATGTTTGGTTCACTTTTAGGGGTTACAATAATTTAATTACATATCTATGTAATTACTACCACATCTCTATAAGACATATTCATAAGCCTCTCACACTAAACTCTTTTTTATGTAACATAGATGAAGTAAGAAAGTCCAAAAAATGGTGAGTCTTAAGAATTATATTCCTAATTCTTATCTCCTTGAAAAATTATTATAACTCCTTAACATAAAAACATCAAATATTATGATGCTAATAACTTTTTTTTTATACTTATATCTCTTTCTAAGTTTATCATAATCAATATTATAAATATTTCCGTCAATCCATTTCCTTGAACATTATATTCAAATTTAACATTAAATAGAATAATCATTTATTTGTTAGCTTAGAACTTTTAGAGGCCCAAATATACTTCCACTATTCGATTTTATACTATATTTTATTCATTATATCATTCTAAGAAACATAAATTCCATTTTTTTAACAAATAAATTATATTTTATTGGTAATAATATTGAACAATAAAACTAGTTTTTACTATTGAATGTGTTATTCTATGTTTTTAGTGTTTTTTATTCACAAGAATATTATCATTTAAAAAAATCCATTGAATGGTGGTAGGAATATAGCCCATATACTAAACGTCCTCATATGATAATTTAAATTTTTTTCAATGATAAATATTTTCATTTTTGGAATATATCAATTTTTCATTATTGAATGAAAGAAATGATGTTTGGAGGATTGTTATGGATTCATGCATTAGTATTGGATGATAGATTTGATAAGGTATCCAAGTTTATTCCCATAAATATTTGGATGATATTTTTATAGTTTTTTAGTTTATTCTAAGTGGTTTAAAAGGCATAGATATATGTTGAAATGGTTCTAGAATAATTTAAATATTTTTGAAATTACCATAAACTATGTCAGTGTCAGTTAGAAACATGATACCTGTGTAAAGGTCGTATAATTTTTATGCCTTTTATTTGAAGGTAATAAACTAATCTCTAATATTTTTACAGAGTTTATCGAGAAAAATGTAAGAGTAACACTAAAAAAATTATGTTTTATAAAGGTAATTTGATAATTGAAATACCTATATAAGGTTCATTAGGACCTATGTGAAGAAAATCTAATGGCAGTGTAAATGTTTTGTTGTGGATTAGGATCAATATAATTTTATTTTGAGATTTAATAATTTATTTTATGAAGAAATAAATAAAATAAATCCAATGATGCATGGAATTAATATTAAATTAAAATAAATATCATAATCAATGATAATGATAGTGATTCAATCAATCGATTTTGGAGTTCTAGCCAAAAAAGAAGCTAGATTAGGATATTCTCAATGCTAACGAAATCAATACCATGTTGTAGGGAGATAATAATTGAGTATGAACACACTATGGTCTATTTTATATAGTAATTTTTGTTTTTTAAGGTTATTTTCTTTAATTTGGATTGAAAAATTAGGAGATGTGGAGAACCACATCATTGTTATAGGGACTCGGCCTTAAACACTTCCTAAAATCCATTATTTTTATAAAAAATAATTTCCATGAATTTATAGAAAACTTTTAGGATTATAGTTTTACATTATTATTTCATTACCCTTAAATAGATAAATATTACATCAAAATGTGGACACTTAGACTCAGTATCCATTATTTCTATAGTATAAAACTTTTATTATATAAAAAGTTTTCTTTTCATGACATATCCTAAAAAATTTAATCTTAACCTCACCCTTTCCCCTACTCATCCTTAAATACCTATGATGAAAACTTTTTAAAATAGTGCATTAGAAAAAAAAATAAGTAAGGTATATTAAATAATTAATAATGAAACACGTTAGTCCATGAATACCCATAAGATTTTCCCTTTTCATAATACACTTTGAGCTCAAAATAGAAAATTTCATAACCAATAACTCAACTTCTCTATGAATAAATTTTTATAAAACCTAGAATAATAAATCAGAAATGAAAAAATAGAAATCAAAATGGTTTCTTTTTAATCATTAAACTCTCGTGAAACATTATACATTACACCCTTAATATGTAACATAAACTTCCTTTTAAACTTAATCTCATTATCTTACTATAAGAAATCATAATATTTCCATATAAATCATAGATAAATAATGCGGGTAACCTAGGACATCATTTTCATATCACTCTTATAATAACTCTTACAAATGGAATAACATGCCTTGTAAATTATAATAATATCTTAGGAGTAACCTAACAGGTTAACTTTTTCCCTTTAGCAAATACATTGAAGAGAAATATTAGGCTCACCCCTTGTCATGATCTATATCAGGTTAAACAATCATTATCAAATATATCAAGCTCACCCATCATCATAAAAAATTACAAATAACTATAACATAGTCATAACACATAAAAACTTTCATTTTCATCATTACAATGATTTAAATTTTCTTTTCACCCATAATAAAAAACAATTCTTGATATCCAAATATTCATTATATTTAAAAGCCTTTTTTAAAATACTTGGAACAGAAGAAGGAATGATTTTTATTTGAATTAAATAAAAAATATTTTAAAGGATTACCAACATAATATAATACTTATAATTTCAATAAAACCCATTATGGTTTCATGCATTAAAACAAAAAAAAATATTTTTTCTTGTTTTTAAAAGGTTTCATATAAAATACAAAAAATATTACTTTTGGAAACCTTGGTAAGAAAGTAAAAAATTGAAATAAAAATTCCTTTATAATTAATTTTTACCCATATAAATGCATCCATAAAATAATTTTAAGAATATAGACATGGAAAATAAATTATTGAGAAATAAATCTTTAAAACATTTAAAATGGGATTTTTAATGTAAATTGTCTCTTTAGTAAAGTATGACTCATCACGTATATTCCTTACCTTTATAAATAGTAATATTACATTGATTATTTTCTTTAATAATAAATATTTTCATTTTTATTATTACATTTATTTTATTTATTACCATGTTATATATAATTACTTACTCAATTAAGTTCACACGAAATGTTCTAATGATATTCAACTCATATGTACAAAATCAGTTTGGTTAGTTCACAATGGTCAAAGTGATCAATATTACATACTCTATAAAATAATAATCATGAAATTATTATAATTTTTATAGATTAATTTTATTTTTTAAATCAACCATGAAATATAGTTATGAAAAAAGAATTATGTTCCAGTGATATAGACGGTTGATTGTACGTATGCATGAGAAAAGTTTTCATTTTTTAAAGAGCATGAGAGATTGAAGGTAAGTATAATTTTACATTCAAAAAATTATAATTAAATCCTAAATTTAATATTATATCTTTAAATAATATTATATATATAATCCATGTGATGTGTTCATAAAAAATGAATCACATCACTTCATGGAAGAGGTAATTCACACATACGCATAAACGTCGTTATTATTTTTAAATGGATATAAAGGTAAGAAATTAGATGATTTATTGTATTCCAATAATGATAAATATTTAATTAATATTATATATATATATATATTAAATTCTTCATTATAACCATACGTGAGAGTCATTGATTGAAAAAAAATCCATTGGTTCGAAAGTCGGTAGTCTGTCGTACACACGAATGATGGTTATGTTCCCAATTTGATGAAAGATGGTGTGGATATAGAATATTAATGTAACATAATAACATAAAAATATATTTTATAGATTTATTTTATAATTTTATCATTGTAGAAGAATATTTTAGGGGATATAGAAAATAAATAAAACAAAAATACTCTGTTAAAATCTATAACTCTATTTCAGATGACCTCTCTAGGTTTATGCCTAAATCCTTCCTAGGTTGGTTTTATTATTAATAATGGGACTATAGAAAGTGGTTAAGTGTGTTATAAATTTATTTGGTTAGTTTTTTTCTAATCCAAAATTCTCTAGAAGTGTGTAAAGGAGAATACAGGGAGTATCCATCTAAAAGTGGGGGAGAGGACACACTTGGAATTTTAAAAAAGATCAAAAAATATTAATGAATTACTTGATCCAAAAGATTCAAAAATTAAAAATTTATAAAGGTTAGATGATATAGGGTAGATATATGTATATATTATAGTATTTATAGAAGCTTATAGATCATTTTATCCCTTATCTATTTAGTTTAAATCCAAGTAAACATGTTTCAACCTTCAGTATGGAAACACATTTTTTCTCTTTTTAATATAAATTATGAGTAAAGATTAAATTAAAATTTTAAAAAAATATTAATTATTATTATTATAAATATGTAATCAATTTTATCAAATTCAATTTAAATGATTATAATAATTTAATTGAAAATCGAACCAACAAGACGTGATGAAAAGCCAGTTTTTTTAGAAAAAAAATCATTTTAAGTATAAAAATATATTTATTCTAAATTAAATAATAATGTTGATTCTAAAAACTTTTATTCAATAATTTTAAAAAAAATAAAAAAACTAGAATTTTAAACATATACAAAATATAATATTTTTTTATAAATACATAGAAAGAAAACAAATTAATAAAAATCAGTATTTTTCGTTATTCGTTGAAGAGTCATTATTTTCTGAAATTTTTTAAAAATTAATCATAGTCTATTTTTTACATGTTTTATTCCAAAAATAAGTTCATTTTCTCATGTTAAATGTATATAATTTAGCAATAAATATTCTAGATAGAACTAAATATTGTGTGGAAACCCTATTTTTTAGAAATAAACTTTTTCCTTTTGAATGTAAAATTACCTCATATTCTTATAATGAATATTAATATGTCAAATATAATTAATAAATATTAATAAATAATAAATTTTTTTAAATTTTGAAATTATCTAGGTTGTTAAATTCTTTCACCATTTTTGAAATTTCATCATGACAATTTTATTCACTATTTAAACAAGTGGGCATATTTTTCCTTCATATAATTTTATGATTCTCATGTTGTTTTTTCAAAAATCATGTTTTTCTATACATCCTTAACCTAATAAATAACATTATTCTACAAACAATTATCTCTATGGTCTATAATTTATACTAGATGATCTTCTTAATAAAGGTTTTCCTCAAACTAAACTACTTTAGGGCTCAAATATGAGATAAATCAAGTACATATTTTCCTAATAATGAAATATGAAAAAATGTAATATACTTGATAAAAACTCATAGGAAGTTTCATTCAATAAGAAAATAATCCAATATTATCTAGTATTTCATATAGTCTAATAAACCATGAACATAACATCCCCATTTTAACAGAATAGATAACTCTTTTCCATAGAGAAAAATTAATAAATACATGATCACATACCTCAAAAAAAGATATTTCCTTCAGTTATCTACATACAGTTTCTACCATCACTGATCGAACCTCAGGTAATACTAAATTATCTCCAACTTCTTAACCATTTATTCTTCAAATTTTGGTCCCAACAGTATTATTTACCTAACTTCTTCCCAAAAATCTTTAATCTGACACTAATTTTGATATAATTCTTCAAAATATGTCATCTTTATATTTGAATGAAAACTAATATAGTAAGAAAACTCATCCAAATTCAAATGTTGAACCAAAATTCTATGATAATATGTTTAATAAGAGAAAATTCTATGGTTTTATGTATGAATAATTTTCTTTTAATATCCATTATATTGAGGATAAAAGGCTATATTAAATTTTAATTTATTACCCACTAAAATCTAAATACTTTTCCAAAAAATAGAGGAAAACCTAGGATAATGATTAGATACAATGGATATAGAGAAGCCATGTAATATAATTATTTATTTAACATAATTTTGATAAAGTTTATCTAAATACAAACTATCTTTAATGTTAAGTAAATGATAATATTTAGTTAATCAATCAAAAATTACCCAACTAACATTATTATCATCAGATATATTTGGTAATACTACCCCAAAATCCATGAATATATTATCCCATTTTCATTATGGATCTGAAAATTGTAAGATCATCCCCTTAGATAAATGTCATTAATATTTATCCTATTGAAAATTCAAACATTTAATAGTAAAATAAAAAATGTCTTTCTTCATTCCATACCACCAGAAATGCTGATGAAGGTCTCTAAAAATTTTTTTGCGACCCAGATTATTCAAAATCAGAGATAAATGAGCCTCAATCAAAATTTATTTATTCAACTAGGGGTCATGGGAAATATATATCCTTTTTTGAATATCAATGCATATTTATTTCCAGCATTAATCTCTATAATTATACCCTTTTTAATATATTTTACATTTTCCTACAAAAAAATGTATTCCTTATGAGCTTACTTAATCCTATCTGACAAAGGTGATTGTACTTAATCCTGGAAAAAAAGATATAGTTTTATTCACAGTTTATAAGGTAACATCCTTATTTCATTAACCGAAGGATCTTGTTCTAGATGTTTCATATCCAATGATTCATTATTCTCTAATTCAAAGCATTAGATACATTGTTTTCAATTCTTGGATCAAAAAGAATTGTGCAGTCATAATCTTTTAGCAATCCCATCCATCATTTCTATTTCGTTTTCACTCATAGTATATAAATATATGCATCAAAATTTTATGATCATTTTATATTTCACACTTATATATATATATAAATGTTTTAATCAATTCTAAAACATTAATATAGTAGATGCCAGTTCGATGTGTTGGATAATTCTTCTCATGACATTCTAATTTTTCTTAACCATAAAAAAATTACCTGACCATTAGTCATTAAAATACAACCTAGACCCTTAAATTATACATAATTATAGATAACAAAGTTACTATTTCTGGATAGAAGTTCCAAAATTGGTTAATTTACTAATATTCTTTTCAATTCCTAAAAAAATAATCACAATCCTTTATCCATATGATCCAAACTCCTTTTCATGTTAACTTGGTTACTCACCTAGATAACTCTGAAATGTTTTCAAAAAATCATCGGTAATATCCTACTAATTCCAAAAAACTATGAATTTCAATAACATTTTTAGGTCTTTTATATTTGTTAACAACTTATGTTTTAGAAGGATCCACACTTATATCATCTTTATTTATGATATGTCTAAGGAACAAATTTTTTGTAACAAAAAAATCACATTTACTAAATTTTATTTATAACATATTCTCATTTAGGGGTTGAAGAACAATACTTATATGTTTTTCATGATCCTCATAAATTTTTTAATAACCCATAATATAATCAGTAAATACAAAAAAATATCTAAATATTATTTTAAAAATATATTCATAAAATCCACAAATATAGAAAAAGAATTGTTAAACCCAAAGGGGATAACCAAAAACTCATAATTCCCATACCTATTATAAAATATTTTCTTAGGGATTTAATCATCTTTCACTATTAGATAATGGTACCCAAACCATAGATCATCCTATGAAAGATACTAATCTCCCTAGAGTTGATCAAATAAGTTATCGATACGAGTAAAATGATACTTATTCGTAATATTATTATTATTAAATGCTCTATAATTAATTTAAATCCTTATTGACCCATATTTCCTGTTAAAAAGTATATTGGTATCACCCAATGGTGAAGTTATTGGAGGAATAAAGCCTTTATAAAGTGACTCTTGTAACTATTTTTTATTTTTTTGAAGTTCTACTTGTTCCATTTGATAAGTGGGTTTGAAATTTTCTTACCATAAGTTATTGATTCAATAGTAAACTAAATATTATAATAATCTATAATACAAAGAAACTCTTCAGAAAAAACCTACATATAATCTTTTACTATTAGTGCATCATTAATCTAAACAGTTTATATTTTCTACATTATGAGTAAGATAAATTTCATTTCCATATTTTTGATTTTTCTCATCTTCCTGATATGTTATCTAAGGTATGAATTGATTATTATATATAAACATAAAATCATTTTGGAAAATAAATTATTTGGATCTGTAGTCTATCTTAGAATGATAAATTGAAAGCCAATCCATACCCAGAATAACATCAAATTCAAAAATGGGAAAGATAACAAGGTTTGTAGGAAAAACCCTTCCATATATGATAACGAGAATTTATTTCTACATTATTATTACATTAATAATACCCACATGTGTATTTATCAAATGACTTCACTTCATATCTTGAGGTGAAATTTTCATTTTACTAGAAAATTTCTCTAAAATGAAATAAATTATAAACCCTATATTAGACAAGAAATTAGTATAATATGAATAAAATAATAATGTAGTTGTTACATCTTCATTCGATGCACCAATATCCACCTAAGTAGTTAAAAATGATTTCACCGGACCCATCTTCTTATATTCTAGACTCTTTCCATCATTAAAGCATTTCTTCGAACATGCTTATTGAAGCTCGTGTATTTCTCTCACATTATTATAAATTTTCAACTTAGTTTTAATTAATTTATATACCTTATTTTAGTGATTTTTATGTTCTGTTTATAATTTTTTAGTCTATTTCTTATATTTTCAAGTTTAGTTAATTATATATAGATATTAGTTATTTATTTATTATTTTTAGTTCATATTAATTTTATACATCATTAAATAATAATATCTAACACTTTTATTATTTTTAGTATTTTAATTAATAATAGTTTTATAATTAGTTTATTAATTTTTATTAATAATTATATTCATTTGTTATATGTATATTAATTATTTTGGTATATCATTACTAATATTTGTAGTATTTATAATAGTAGTATTAATATTTCTAGGTTGTTATTATTTTTAAATTATATTAACTTTTAATAGTTGAGTTTTTTTTGTCTATAACTATATTAATTTAATTTAACTTTTAACCAAGTATATATAATATATATTAATATAATTCTACTATTATTATATTTATTACTAATATTATTAATTGTATTATTATTATTGTTTTTTTTGTGGTGGTTATTGTTTTTGTTTTTTCTATTATTATCATTTTGGTTTTTTAAGTTGTTGATACTTTTTTATAGTAATTTATATTTTTAAAAATTTTATCTCATCTATGTTTTCTATTCAAGTGATATGAAGAATCTTACTAGAATTTTATCCCTCCTCTCCCCTAGAGTTATAAACATACTATCTGGAGTCCTTTCAAACACTAAAAACCATACCCTGAGTGCCTCCTACATCTCCTCCATCATTAGGGGTTTATCATATTCTCCCACTATAGGACCTCCTCTTAGGAAGAACTACTCCACCATCAACCAATAGAGGTTGGTGACCTCTCCTCCAACTCCTCTACTAGACCACACCCCCACCCTAATCCTCTATGCATTAACCAAGACACCCCACCACTTTATCCTCTATTACTTTATCTATTATCCTCCATCTCAGGCCTCATGTTGTGTGTTTCTATCCATAACATGATGCCCCCTTTGCCCACATTATAGCACAGCACGACCACACCATCTAGCCTCTCCACCACCATCACTATGTCGATCCCCTCTTCATGAAGCAACCCTAACCATAATCTCTTCCTCTAATCTGATTCCACGCCCACAAACACCACCCCCACCTTTATAATTAAGCAACATGACCAAGAACCTCCTCCAATAGTAGAAAACTCACATTGTTTCCCTATCTTCTACAAGAAGAAACATTTTCAATAATTTAAATTATTTGTTGGTGGTACACGATTTTCAGGTTCTATGTGATGTCAATGTGCATAGTGTATTCTCTATAATTTTAGATATTTATATTGAATTGTGAGAGAAAACATAGGACTAATCATTTTTTCGTGTTGAAGAACATCCTGGTGGTTCACATCAAAATTGTGGTGATCGATAGGCGTCGATTATTATTTAGAAATTGTTAGTGGTGGATTGTAGTGATATTTTTATATACCTAAAAATTGTGTCTTATATTAATAATTTTTTCATGTCTTTTTAGCATGATGTATAGCTAATTTTATTTATTTCTATATTGTGGTGAAAAGAAGGTTTCTACATGCCATTATTTTTTGGCCATGTTTGATTGCCTTTTGAATTTTTTTAATTTTATGTTTATTTATTAAAATATATTTTTGTTTTATCTAATTATTATATGGTCTATAGAAACATTATTTAGTTACCATTCATTTGATACCTAATATTTAATCATGGGTTGTAGTTCAGTAGATAATTTATTCATCAGGATGTTGATCACGCACGTGAGAGAATCTAAAATCATATACAATCTAATTCTGAATAAATAAATATATTAATTGAAAAATTAATATTTTATGTGTTTTCACCTTAAAAAATTCATGATTGATACCTAATTAGTGATCTCATGTGAGTGGACCTAGAAAAAAAAAGATACATCGACTTTGTGAGAAACTTATCATTTAATTTGACCAAGTATTTCAATGTTAAAAGAATGCACAAATTATTCATCAAATATATGACTAAAATAATGGATAATTTTTGTTGATATTAAAATAATGTCTAACATAAAAGAATAAGAATTCATATAATTTTGATTACAATTTGAATAATTAATAATTGAATAAATAATTATTCATATGTGGGAATTAAATAATTGGAATTTCATGCACCTAAGCAGTTATCTCAACACTGGCACATCCATATCCACATATTTTCTTTATATATTAATTTTGTTCACTTAGATAGTTTTATTAAATTTAATTAATAATTTTTTAATATTTATTTAGTTTTTAATAGATTTTAATTCCTTAATCACAATAAAAAAATGTTTTTTAACATTCTTTACAAAGGATATTCTTAGTGTCCACACACATTATCTTGGTGGTTTGAACCTCCTTTATACTTCTATAGTAGTTAGTACGTTAATAAATTTTCCAATTTAATCATAATGACACAAGTGAAAAGTTTATGGAATAAATTTGAGGTAGAATAATAGCAGAAGAAGATCCATAAAAAGAATGATTTAGGCCTAAAATTTAAAAAAAATAAATCTAATCTATGTGTTTTTATATCATTTTTTGTATTTAATGGGACAAGAAGTTCATAATTTAATGGGTTTCACCACATAGTTACAAAAAATACCCACCAACATTGTATAGTATGGAATAGATCTTTACATAGTTTATGAACTCTCCTTGTAATTCTATTAATTTTAAAGATTGTTATTCTAGTCAATTTCATGATCCATGAAAGAATCATTCACCATATTATACTACTACTTCCAAATAACCATTTTATTATTTTCAAAGTCAAATCATTCCTAAAAATTTAGAACCTGATAATTCATGTGAAAAAAATTATTCAATAATTGGGAACATGTTGTTTTCAATTATCCCAAAGACCAATAGAATGTTTGAATTTTAATATAAATGTAATGAAAATATTTTATCCTAAAAAATTATAAAATAAATTTAAGAATTTATAAAATAAAATGTCTCATCATTTCCAACTAGTCACCTCACTACCAATCGATGATCCATTTCAATGTAATTATTTTGAGGAAAATGTAGAAGAGGTTCTATTTTATCAAAATCAATTCCATGAATATAATAATGAGAATAATTTGATTTATCCTCTTTCATATCATATCACTGATGACTCCTCTCGATCATAATTTTATTTTTCTAATATAATCACATTTGAATAATATGAGACCTCTATCTTCCACTCTACTGAATATAATGGTCACATGAAAAATTTGATCTCATATCCTTATTCTATGAGTTCATAACCATCCATCCCAATGTGAAAAAGGACATATTAAATTTCTATCAAATAAAACCTTTTGAGGATGAATAGTACATTGAACTAGGACTCTTCATTCCTTTGATACAGTTAGAATGTAACCCAGACACTATGGATTTCCACATTCAAGTGTGAATCAGCTAAAATGACATTGAATCACAACTTTTTAAAAAATTATCTGTGACCATAATTTTATACCAAATAGAGTCTTCAAAAACTTTTCAGGAGTAAGATACTCGGTTAGTGATTATGATGGAGAAAACTCATATTTGTCTATAAATAATGAATGAATGGGATTTTTGAAAGGATCCTATGTTTTTGGTGCCACTTGTTATAATAGAGAAATATGAAGATAGTGGTATAGAAGAAACATTTGTAAAATATTTCATTCTTGACACAATGGATTCATCTACTCCAACTGATCCCACCCCCACTTTATCAATGCATCAAGTTTCAAAATTCTTCACTTTAAATACCTATATATGCTAGCAATACTCTTTACGTTTGTATAATCAATGAAAATATGGATCATGAATTGATATGGAAACCCGTGGATTTCTTTATGCGAGTAGTTGGTAGTGTAAATGAATTGGGACACATCATAAACCAAAATAATTCATTCAAGAATAAGTTGTATATAATTCAACCACAAAAAGAGTCTGGTAAAATAAATTCTTCTCTTGTGAAAATTCAAAACTGTAATGTTCATGATCATTATGATGATTCCCTTTGAAAAAACTTCAATTATATTTTTTAGAAACTTGTTTTCACTCATGCTCATTTTTTATGTACAAAATTATATTTTCATACCCATGAAAATTTTGACTCATTTTTACGTTATCTCCTTCTTTATTTTTCTTGATGGGATCTCAACCATTATATGTATTCTAGAACATGTAATGTTTTCCACCCAAGATATGTGAACTTTGAAATTTTCACTGAAATGATTGGGTATTTTTTTCATTTAATTGTCTATTTTTATATATTGGGAAACCTATAAATTTTCTCCATCTTGCAGAGCATAGAATTCATGAAGAATACATTTTAGGATGATCTTGTAGCCGATACCCTTTCCTTCTAATTTCTTCAATATTTTCATTATGATTTTAAATATAATTGTGGGGGAGAGATTTATTCATAGAGAGGGGTATTTTTATGGTAAGTGAGTCATTTTATGCATAAGGATCAATATTATGCCATTGTGATTTTTTATTTTATATTATACAGTAGCTGAATGATTTATAAGTATTTTGATAAGGAAATTTTTATTCTTTTTTCTTCCAATAATGAGTATATTATGATCATTGCGCAATAATGCTCTCTTTTATGGGTACATATAAAAGTGATGAATCATTTCTATATGAGTTGGAGAGTTTTATATATGACCAAATTTAACTGATATTCTACTACATATGAGATAATTATATACCTTTTATTGGAATATTGTATTATATATATTTCACAAGTTTGGGGAGATGATACTCACATGTTTACCTATCCATTATGTTTGTGTGAGTTGTGTCCTTAAAAAATAAAAAAAATCAAATTTAGATAAAAAAATAAAAAAAATTAGAGAGGCATTGGATTATCATATTCTTAGGGATAAGAAATGTTTTTTTGTGTGGGGGAGAGATCTTTTGAGGGAAGAATTTGGATTATCACTTATCATGAATTTCTTTCAATATTCCACCCTCATTTTACCAAATTTTCAATAAAAAATTATAACCCACCGTCCCATGACATTAGATACATTTGATCCTCATGTTAATTCCACATGATTGATAAAAAAAATTATTTCCACTGGTGGATTTGTGAAATTCATGCAAAGCCTATGGTAAGAATTCATGTGTTCGATAATTGAGCATGGATTGGACAAAATTGTTTTGATTGATGTGAGTTATGGTGAGTTAGATCACATGATGCATGATTAGAGGTACTTTTTATAGAAAGAATGTGAGTGGAATATAAACTGTCTTTTAAAATTGAAATTTTAATTAAAGCATGATATTTTATGGGTAAAATGGATTGAAAATTTTTAAAATTGTAATTTTGATGCTTTCATTTGTCTACAGATATAGTTGTGTATTATTTATCGTTATTTGTTCCTTGACTGAAAAAGATTAAGTTTGGGTGATTCGATTCCCATTGATTTCATTAAAATTTTTGTGAATTTTAATCTTATATTTAATTAATTATTATACCTTCTTTTACTATCAGTAGGTTCTTCTAAAAGTTTTATAGTATTTTTTTATTTTTTTATTTTTAGTCAATTATATATTGATATTAGTTATTTAATATATTTCCAGTTTATATTAATTTTATAAATAATTAACAATTAATATCTAAATGTTTTATTATTTTATTAGTTTAATTAATATTATTTTTATTGTTACTTTATTAATTTTTATCAGTAATTATCCCCATATATTGTATGAGTATTATATATTTTTTTATATCATTATTAATATTAGTAGTGTTAATAATAGTAGTATTAATGTTTTTAGGTTATTATTATTTTTAAATTAAATTAACTTTTAATAGTACCATTTTTTATTATATGTATAATTATATTAATTTAATTTAACTTGTAACCTAGTATATATAATATAGGTTTATATAAATTTTTTATTTATTATTATTGTTATTATTATTATAAATTCGATTTCTGTTATTGTTTTTGTTGTTGTTCTTATTTTTTAACATGTAGATGTTTTTCTAGTTTAAATTTTTATTTTTGAAATTTTTATCTTATCTACTTTTTCTATGCATGATAACTGAAGCATGTCACCTGTGTTGTTCCCCTCCTATCCATTGGTGATCTAAACACACCATCAGAAGGCCTTCTCTCTCACATTGAAAACCCTACCCCATGCACCTCTAACCTCTCCACCAGCAGCAGGGGGTGCCTCCTCTTCTCCTACTACAGGACCTCTTCTCTGGTGGCACCTCTCCATTAGAAACCATTAAATAACATTGGCCTATACTCCATATCTTATTGTAGGCTACACCACTGCACTTATCCTATGCACATCAATCAATCTTACACCTACCACTCCATCTTCCAATACACCACTTCTCTCCTCTATCTCCTGTCTCACTTTGTGTGAAACCATCCACAACAGGCTACCCCCTCCTCCTGCATATTATAAGAGCACCACCAACACCTCCTGGACACTCCTCCACTATCACTACATATTCCCCTCATCATGCATTAATCTTAAGCAGCATCCCTTGCTCTTTTTTTCATCCACATCTAATGTCTCCAACCTCACCTCTCCACTAAAGCACCATGGCCAAGAACCTCTTCTGACAGTAGAAAACTCACGTCAATGATCTCTTATCTATGGGAAGTAGCATTTTCACCCTTCTCTAGTGTTTATTGGTGGATCATTATTTATGGTTTGTGTCTGACATAGAAAAACATAGTGGGTTCACTTTTCTCCTAAATATTGACACTGTATGGAAAGATTAATATGAGTACGGTCAATTTTTTTATTAAAAAACTTGATTGGTAGTTCACATCAGCATTGCAGTGATCAATGGAAAATGATTATTATTCAGTAATTGTTAGTGGTGGATTGTGGTGATATTTTCATTTATTATAACATTGTGACTTTTATTATTTATTTATTTTTGTTTCATTTGTATTATGGATGGATAAATTTATTTGTATCGGTGTTATGATGAACGTGAAGGAATATGCAAGTCATTATTTTTT
The DNA here is from genome assembly GCA_963277665.1 of Viscum album. Taxonomy (NCBI): domain Eukaryota; kingdom Viridiplantae; phylum Streptophyta; class Magnoliopsida; order Santalales; family Viscaceae; genus Viscum; species Viscum album. The sequence goes on along the minus strand of OY728147.1, from coordinate 1,348,135,208 downwards.
GAACCATGATTAATTTCCTTTTGAACTTATTTTAATTTGAATTTTATTTATTTAATTATATTTTTTGGTCTAATTATTATATGGGCCCCACACAAATTCTTTGTTTTCTGTTCATTTGATAACTAATAATTAATCATGGGTGGGAAATAATTAGAGAATTTATTTATTTGAATTTTGATTTCACGTATAAGAGAATTGTAAATCACACATGAGAAAATTCTGAATAAATAAATATATTAATTGAAAAATTAATATTTTATTTATATTCCCATTTAAACATGAATGAGTGATACCTAATAAATTATCCTATTTCAGTGCACCCATCATGGATAGATACTAAAAATTTGTGAGAAACAGGTTATTTTTTTTAACCAAGTGATTCAATTCTAAAATGATGAGAAAATTATTCATCAAAATTGAGAATGAAATCATCAATAATTTTTGTGAAAATTAAAATATTGTATAATAATACAGAATGAGACTTAATATTATTTTGATTAAAACTAGAATTGGTGATAATTGAATAAAGAAATATTCTGATGTGGGAATTCAATAGTTGGCATTAAATGTACCTGAACAGACATCCCAACTATGAAACTTCCATCTCCCCATGTTTTAATCATATATTAATTTAGTACACTTATATAGTTTTAGTAAGTTTAATTAATGAAGGTTAAATAGTTATTTATTTTTTAGATTTTTTAATCCATTAATCAAATTTAAAATATTTCTTCATAAAAATTCTTTCTAGAAGATATTCCTAGCTTTTATACACATTCTCTATGTGGTTTGACATTTATTGTCACTTGAATAGTATTTTGTAGGTTAATAAATTTGAAAATTTGAAAGTGTCACAATGCATGTTCCGCGTCTTCATAATGACCCATCTCATTGAATTTAAATTTACTTTCTGTCCTTTTTATCAAAATTGGTCTTATGATTTCCAAGATATTTTTATTTGAAATCACAATCCATGTTTCCAAGCTTACCACATCAGAATAACTTCTATGATTTCATAAACAATTCCCCAAAGATATTGTTACCACACCTATCAAGAACTAAAAACATTATTTTCTTACCATTACATTTATTTGATGGATTCTTCCCATTTTCCAACCCCATGTATCATTTTTTCTGAAAATGCGTAATCATTATAAAAGTCCATTTCTACCTTCTTAGTGCATCAAAAATGATTCTCATAATAATTAAAGTTTTTATAGGCCAAAACTCTTTCGTATCTCATATTTAATCCTAAGTAAAACTGATTAATTTTACTATGAATATCTCGAATACTATTTGGTTCATTTCCAATTGCGTGATGTTTGATTCGTACATGGAAACTAAATATTAATTTTTATTCCTAAATTTCAAGAATTTATTTCCCATAATAATCCAAACTATATTTTTATAATACTACTCAAATAAAATATTCTTAAATGTGTTAGATCCAATGGAATCAATCTCTTCTCTTTATTTAGTATTCTAAACCATCGACCATCATTGATCAGCCTCACATTCAGAATGGTAAATAATAAGAGTTATATTTTATGATCCAAAATGATGATGACTTCAAATATATTTTATAGATTTTTAATTTATCCCCAATCTATCACTAATTCATAAGATCCATTGAATTCTAGAGACGGTTGTCAAATAAAATGATCCATTATTGATGTGTTTTTATTTAGTAGATTTGTTATCTCTCTATCATAGGTAATACCACCATCTCTATCCTTTGTTATCTAAGACATCACGGAAATAAACTATTTTGTTCTAATTCTGATAATTCCAGGTTAGTTATTTGTAAATATATTGTCATCTTACTTCCTTCATACATTACCTTCCCTATTTATTCTCTAGAAACCCATTCTAAACAGACATAATTAAGATAAAGAAACATGGTGATCCTAAAATACTATATCATCATAACCAAAAACTAGAACCTCTTAGGGGTATTTAAATTTATTATCTTAATCTATAAAATTTTCTAAATATTTCCTTTTATACCAACTATAAAGACTCATCCATACAAATATATATAAAATGGGTTTTATATAAGAAATCATTTATTTTCATTCTCCAAGATGTTTTATATATTGTGAATTTGACAATTAGGTAATCACCCATAAATAAAAAAATATTACACCATAAAGGGTAAACTTCCACTCAGAATCCATTTTCCCCATAAAATAAAACTTTTAATATATAACAAGTTTTCTTTTAATGACATATCTTGGAAATTTTTATCATTACCTCATCCTTGTACAAACTCATCCTTAAAACACAGTGAAAAAACATTTTAAAACATGAGATAAGAAAAAAAATAACATTATTGTAAATTTAAAATGAAATAAATAAAATTTTAATTCAAATAATACTCATAATAAATTTCCCTCTCAAAATAATCATTTTTTACCTAATAAACAAACTACCCTATCCAAATATTTTCATGAAACCTTTCAGAAGAAATATTAAAGTAAAAAAAGAAAACTCATAATTGTTTCTTTACAACCATAAAAAACTCATGAAATGTTATACATTCCTACCTTAAGAAGTATCATAAACATCTCTTTAAACATAAGCTCATTACCATACCCAGAGAAATCATAATAATTCATTAAACCCCATTTAAATTATAGATAAATAATATTGGTAACATGAGAAATCATTCTTATATCATTATTATAACCAATCATACAAACCGAATAACCTAATCATCGAATTCCTCTAATCTATTAAGAGAAACCAAACTAGTTAACTCCATCCCATTACCTAATACATTGGAGAGAGATATCAAGAACGCCCACCATAATGATCTATATCAAGATCTCTTATCATTGTGAGCTATATCAGGCTCACTCATTATCATAGAAAATTCCCAACAACTATAACATAATCACTATACATGAAATATTTTATTTATATTATTACACTCATAAAATATTCTTTTCACCCATATGAATAACATTTCTGGATAACAAAATATTCATTCCATTTAAAACCATATAAAAATACATAGAACAAACAGAAGGATAGTTTTTAATTGAATAAAACATGAAATATTTTAATGGAATACAAAAATAATATAATGGTTATGATAGTCAGAAAAACGACTGACCATATATACATTATAATTGAACATTCATTTTTCCTTGTTTTCAAAATATTCCATGTAAAATACCAAAAAATATTCATTTTGAAAACATTATTAAGTAAGTCAAAAAAAAAGACAAAATATTTTCTCTATAATTTATTTATGATGATATAAATGCATCCAAAAAGTTATATTTGTAATATGGGCAAGGATGAAAAAATTAGAAAATAAATCTTTAAATCATTTAAAATGAGGTTTTTAAGGTAAAGATTCCTTTAGATATAGTATTTATATTTACATATATTCATTATAATCCTTAATAAGAAGCTTATGTTAATTATTTAATTTATTAATAACCTTTTTATTGTTTAATATTAATTTTATTTTATTTATTATCATTTAATATATAATTACTTAATAAATTGTGTTCACGTTGGATGTTTTGATGATATTCAACTCATATGTCCAAGATCACTTTGGTAATTTGACTTTGGTCAAATAGGTCACTATTACATTATTACTAGAATAATAATCATGAAATAATTATAATTTTCATAAATTAATTTTATTTTTAAAATTTTCGATGAAAAATGGTTATGAAAACTGAATTTCATTATGATCATGGAAATGGTAGGTCAAACATAAAGTAAGTATCATTTTTTATTTAAAAATTTATTATTATATTAAAAATAACATATTATCTCTTTAAATAAATTTATATATAACATCCATTTGATTTGGTCATGAAAAATGAATCACATTTCTTCATAGAGATGGTGATCCACACATATTCATGAACAATATTATCATTATTAATGGATGGAAAGTAAATAAAGTAGATGATATATTATATTTAAATAATAATAAATATAAAATTAATATTATATATATACATTAAATATATCATTATAAAAATACATCATAGTTGGTGATTGAAAATGAATTTCATCGGTTTTCGAGGCGGATGTCCATCGTACACACGAACGATTGTTATATTTCCCATTTGATTTAAGAGGATATTTATAAAGGTTATGACATTAATAAAATAAAAACTAAATATTTTTATTATACTTATTATTTCATCATGATTTAAAAATATTTAAAATAGGTATAAAATAAATATAACAAAAATGCTCACTTAGGAAATATTCCTCTTCTTAAGTTTCCGTCGATATGTTTATACCTAAAACCTTCCTAAGTTGATTTTATGAAAAAACCATGGGATATAAGATGTTGGGTGTGATGTTAGGAAGTTATTTGGATAGGTATTTTCCAAAATAAATGGCTCTTGGAGTGTAGATAGTAGATGGTAGAGGGTTTCCTTATATAAGTGGGGGAGAGGACACACTTGGAAGTTTTAAAAGGATTAAAATATATAAATGTCTTACTTAAACCAAATGGATCCAAAAAAGAAAATTTACAAATGTGACATGATATAGGGTGAAAATATGTCCATAAAATAGGATTTAGACAAGTTTTTAGGTAATTTTAACCCTTATCTCTTAGTTTGAACCCAGGTAAACCTATTTTAACCATAACTGTGGTACAATATTTATATATATATTATTATTAATTATGACAAAAAATTAAATTTTCTTCATATCATAATATAAATTTTTATGATTTAAAATATCTAATCTATTTTATCAAATTTAAATCATATAATTGTAAGTGTTTAATTTAAAATTTATACCATAAAACCTGATGAAAAATAGTTTTTTCAGAAAATGCCTTTTAACTATTAAAATGTTTTTATATGAACCTCAATTTTAATATTTATTCCAATAAAATTTATTATATTATTTTTAATAAAAAATAAGAAGTTAAATTTAATACTAATACAAAATATAAAATGAATTTGTATGAACTTTAAAAGAAAAGACATTTTTCAATAAAAATCATTAATTTCACTGTATATTAACAAATCAAATACTTCACAAAATTCTAAAAAAAATAATCATAATATAATTTTTACATGATGAATTAAAAAATTAAGTTCATGTTTTTCAAATTAAAATTATATAATTTGGAAATAAATCTTTTAAAAAAAGATAAATAATGCATAAAATCCCAATTATATTAGGAATAAAGCATTTTCCTTTAAATTGATAAATTACCTAATATTATTATAACTAATATAACTATATAAAATATAATTAATGAATACCAACAAGGCATGAATTTTATATACTATTAACATTAATGAGGTTATCATAGTAGCTCAAGGAATTTTAAAAAAGAAGCTCACTTGGGAGAAACGATGTCTGGTTTATGTAGTGGTGATGTGTTTCCCACTATGATGTATACTAAGATGGGTTCCGAAAATTAAAATCATGCATGTATGGGTGAGATAATTCATAATTAAATAAAATCATTCATTTTTTTGGATTTATATATTTTTATTTTTAAATATCATATAAAATAATATATCTTGAGTCGTGTGGACATTTAAAAGGATGTTTTGACCCATCATTTTAAGCATTTTTGAATGGGAGAAGATATTATCATTGTTCATGGAGATTTTCATATATTAAATAATAATAAAAATTAAAATATTATTCACATGATATTTTTTTTGTATTTAAATTTATGAAATAATGAAAAATATATAATGAGAATAGTGATACCCTTTGGGTGTGTTATTCTACTGAATAATAACACTTAGTAGACAAATAATTTTGAGAGCCCAAATAAACAATTATATTGAAGTAAGAAGAATGATTCAAATATGGGTAGGTTCTCAAGTGAAGAAGACCTGGTGTACCTGAGTATTCATTAATTTTGAGGATGATCAAGATCGCACTAGATCTAGAGGAAGTCTAAAGACTAAAATAACTGATCAAGACTATCAGTTATTGAGGATATTGAAGAAACTGTACATAGGAACACCTGATCCTATAGGATCGTGGAGGATGAAAAAATCAAGTATTCATATAATTATACCTAAATAAGAAAGATTAATTTATACTATTGGATTAAAATTGGTGTATAATATTTGATTGGGGTGTCTAACTAGTCACTAAAATAGTGTTTGAAATTGAGGTGTATAACGAATTATTGAGGTGGAAAATTTTGGCTGGGGTTTACAACCAGTTATTGGGGGATTGTAGTTTTGTTTTCTAACCAAAAAATATTGTAAGATCTTGTGTCTATAGTGGTTAAACCATGGTGGTGGATCTGACCAACTTGTAAAGGAGTGGCTCATTAATTATGTACACTATAAATCATGTGTGTTGATATCTTTTTTTACTACTTCACTCATGGTGAGGTTTTTAGATGATAATGAGGAGATTGAGACCATACAAGGTCCAATAGGTTGAGTTCAAGAATATGAATTCATAAAAAAAGACCATTGTTTCAACCCAACCCACCTATTAGTGGATAAACTAGCCTGGGAACTTTAATATTTTATCAATCATCTCAAATAAAATCATTATCCTTGATAAATACAATTTTCCCTTTTCTTATTTTCTAGTATTTTATTAAATCTAATGAATCATAAACCATGTTTAACATATCATATTTTTCCTAAAAACATTTTTTTTATAAACAACTTCTCCTATCATATAAGAGAAAATATAATTATGCACATATATTACTAAGAATCATTTAATCTTGATAAATTACTTTATTTTAATATATATGATTTAACATCCACTTATAACAACATTTGAATCTAAAACTATAAGCTCCTTTAATTCTTACCTTTATTTGTATATTTATAACACTCATAAAACCTACTAGTGGTATTATATAACCTTTAAAACAGAATAATTTATTTCTATTACATCAATACCTAATATGGAAATTTAGTGTAGTTTCTCAAACTCCTTTTGATATTTTGAAACATTTTACCCTATAGAATCATTATTCTTATATAATAACTTATATAGATTTCAATCACTTTAATTATCCTTTATAAGAAACATACTTTGAAATTCCAATAAACTCTTCTTCTTTTGGAATGAAATTTCACCCACATGTAATACTAATTCAACACCATAACCTTAACATCATAAGCCCTAGTTCTTTTATTCTCAACACTTTAAAAAATAGGGTAATATTTTTTCAAAATCACAATCATTTTTTGAACATTTACATTAATGAAAATAGAATCAATTACATTAATAAAATAATCCTTAAGAAAAATAAACAATAATTAATATTTTCTTTATAAGCATCAATATTCACCTATTGAATGACATTAATGAACCATTTATTCAAAAAAGTGCTTTAATAACACATATATTTTTCTTACTTAAGATCTATTATTAATTTTTTATATCAATTTAAGAAATTTAATATATTAATATTCTCATTTCAAATATTGATCTCAATATAATATTTGATGATAATGTTTCTATTTATCTATAATATAATCTTTTATCAGATTATTATTATATTTTAAAAAAAAATAAAAAAAAATTATTAAATATTATTGCATTAAAATTATGACCATTTTTAGTCCATGAGATCCATTAGGGTGACAAGATCCATTTTTCACAAAGTAATCAGTCCAATTGGGCATTCCTATTACAACTTCATTATATAGGTTGGTCGTTATCCCAATTATATCATAAATGAATCATGGATGGTCGAGTGGATAAATATTTTCTCAATATATCATATGCATATAATCGACACCATTCCTCTAGTATCCAAACCATTAGGGTTACCTAGATCAGTATAAATCAAAGCTCATAGTGGTATTTGGTTACATAATTATTATGGTTATCCATTTCCACCATTCTTTACAAAAAATAATTCATGAGAAATATTATTTCAAAAAACCTATATAGTTTAATGATTTAGGTCTTTCTATGTCCTTACATAATAAGGAATCATACACATGGTATTATTTTAGTGGGTATTTCTTCTCACCATATTATCCCTTCTATTCCCTTTATATATGTATGTGTCTAGTGATTTATTTTTTAATCCTGCTCTTTCCACAAAATCAATATGTTTAGAACATATTTATGTTTAACTAGTTTTATAACTCATATCTTGTGTTAATATCCCAAATGAAAATAAAACTATATTCATATATATCTCATATCATCTCATGCGTAAGTCATATGAAACATTGTCATTTAAAGGCTTATAATAATATGAAATAAATAATTTCCACAAGGGTAAGCTAGGAGAGATAGATAACTGACCCCAATATTTTTAAGAAGTCACAATCCTCCATGATAGGGATTAGTATGACCTAAAGTCTCTATACACATGGATACAATTATCAAGAGAGACGTAATTTCTTTCAAAATTTTAATACATAATATTTATAAATCCTAATTCACTTCTTAATTCAATCTCAAAACATATTATCAGTGAATGTATATATCAGGGAAAGCTGAATCCATTATCATACCAAACATAAAACTTCTTATATTCATGTATGAAAATTTATAGATGTGCTTTATCTCTTTAAACTAAAGAATACATAAAAATTCATAATATAACAATTATATTTATGAGTAATGAACAACAGAATAAAGTAAATAAATGAATGTTCATATATTTAATCATTATATAAAATATTTATAAACAATTCCAAAATCATGAAATTATAAAAACTATATAACATTCCAATATATTATGAACATTACAAAATTAAAAAATTTAAATTCTTTATATTTATCTTCATTATAAACTCTTTTATATTATTCATTAAATCTAATTTAATTGAAATATATGATATTAAAATTAATAAAAACATTTAATATTATGAATATATATTATAAAAAATTTACATAATCAAAATATCACATATTTAACATAATTTAAACCTTGAACAAATCAATTATCAAAACTCTTGTTGATGTGGCTTAAATTATTTCTTAAATAAGATTGTTATTTGAATAATTCAAATTACGTAATTATGAAAATTTAATAATAATAAATACAAACCCTTTTATATTTTTTCCTTTTTTTTGAATTTATAAAAACATTATAAATTACCCTTATAACATTAACATAAACATTTTATATATTAATTGTATTTCATACAATAAAATTTGAAAAATCTATTTAATATCAATAATTAATATTTATGGATATTTATTTAATCAATATTTAATAAACATTTAATTTATTTTTTATTAATTTTTTATTATTAAATAATTAAAAATAACATTATAAATTAAATAAATACACCAAAATAAATTTTTTATAATTTATACACAATGAATATTAGTAAAATCAAAACATTGGATGTTGTTAAGTAAAAACGTTTGGAAACTTTTTTCAAAGAGTTAAAAATTAAGAATATGACTCTTAAATATTACCATTATATCTTATCATTATTATATTTCTTGTTGTATCATATGATATAGCCTTAGTACAACATATGCATCAAATCTTTAGAACATATATCCTTCAATCTACCACTTTCACTAAATCGCTATAGATTTTGAGCCATTTAACCTTATATTGTATTATATAAAACAAATTATGAATCCATATCTAAAACTAAATTCATAAATATTAGAAAATACTTTTGAAAATATATCATTAACTTTATCTTATATCATATTATATGAAATTCCTTATGAATACCCATCTAAAACGCCTTTTGGAGAAACTCTAAAATACACATAGAAATGCTCTTTGTGTAACCAAAGTACCTATATAGTAAAACATAAGGTTTGGCCCCATGGGATTTTTTGTAATTGTAAAAAAATATGAATTTATGTTTTAAAAAATATAATTAAAGATAATATTATAGAAAATAGTCAATTATAATCAATATATGAAGAGATATGGCATGATCTCCATCAAGAAAATGTATCTTTATACATATTTCCAAAAACTATATCATATAATATAATTAATTTTCATATGATACCTTTATCAAAGATGTAGAGTGAATAGGTAACATGGAGTAGTTAATTACCATGCTTCTTCCACTTATATTCTCAATTTATCACAATCTTTCTTTTTTTACAAGACTATTACATAATTTTTAAGATAAACAACATAATAGTTATACATTCAAGGATCAGAAGGTTTAGTATCTTTGGAAAATTAGGATCATACATCACTTGTAAATAATAAATAATAAACATTATTAAAATCCTTATTCTTCTCCCACTTAAAATATTTCATGTTCTTACTATTACATGTAGTCATCTAAGGATATACATCAAAGAAATATGTGAGATAAAATCCCAGTAATATGATGAATAAGGGAAATGAATCAACATAACATAGCTGAGAATAATTATCATCACATTATTATAAGAATATTTTCATCATCAAAATCATTATGGAAACAATTGTTAAAGTCATGGAATGTTTAAATTCATAAAAATGAAATATTGTATTATAGTGGATAAATACCTCATGTAGTTGTGAGAAAATTTAGCATCATGGTCATGCATAACATCTGAGTGTAATCATAACATCATTATATTGAAAAAATATAGCATCATTTCTCTGAATAATACACATTATCTAATGAGATTCATCATATTAATAAATTCATTGTAGTGCTACATAAATCTTATCCCACCCATTACAACATAATATTTTCATAATCATGCATGACACATAGAATGTATCACAATAATAGTCATGAAATAACTCAGGGAAAGGAATGGTTTTTATAAGGATTTCATAAATCATGACTTCATGAATAAACATTGGATTCCTCATTGAAAATTTGAAAACATATTTTTCATAACATTCATCACACTTGAGTGAAAAAGAAACAACTCAAGAGGAGTAAAATATGTGTTTTTGAAAGAAAAGACTTTTTGGAAAACCTTTGTATTAGGATTATAAATCAAGGTGGAAACATGTTTATCTTTGAAAAAAATGTTAAATAGATAATGTTTTTTTAAGTAACATTATAGGAAAATACATAACAAAATTAATGTGAAAGAGGTATAACCTAAAGAAAGGGTGTTGGGTTTGAGAATCCCATTACCTAAAATCCCACTTTATTTCATTGCTTTTCCAACTCTTGAATAATAGAATTTTGATTATTAAAACATTGATCCAAAAATAAATTATTGTCAATTTTACCACTATTTATCAATTTTAGGAATTTTATTATATTTCTAAATTTCAATGGTCAAATGAATGACATTTTTATATCATTTTTTCATTAAACCTTTCCCATTTTTCTTCAATTTCACTATTTTGCTCAATTTAATATATAAATTAGAATAATTAGTTCTATAAGATTAAAGTAAATATATATATAAATTTATATATAATAAATAAATTATTTTCACTACCCATAATTATGTAGACAAGTAAATTGGTTGGAAAAGTCATTGTTGATGGTTAACTAATCATTATTTGGAATGTTGTCTAAAGGAAGAGAATGAGAGTTATAAAATATACATAATTAAAAAATAAGAATTTTTATTATATTTTAAAATCATTAATATAATTTTTACATAATTTATAAATAATATTATAATATTTTTTATTGGAATGGATAGAAACAAAGGGGAATAAAAGAGGAAAATTCCAAGAAGAGTGGATGAAAACATGCACTCTTCTTAGTATTTCTTCCCCTATACGACACAAGAATACCTTGATGGTGGGAGTTGGATTACTACATACCATGCCTATAGATTATAATAGTAATAATATATATTATTTGGGTAGATATTTGAATTTTTAAGTGGTTGGAGGAGTGGTTTTATAAGGGGAGTGAAATGGTTTATTTATAGTTCAAGAGAGGTGTATTTTTAGAATAAAATATTGATTAAAAAACTATATCTAACGTAAACCTTGTAATAGTGAATTTTTTCTAATATAAATATAATATAATTTTTTTAAGACTTAAAATACTTTTATAATTCAAATTAATTTAATTTATTTGAAAAAAAAGTGAAAAAAAAGAAAATCGTTATTTTAAGGGAACACATTTGACTTTAGGTATTCAAAAATGCTTTTTAGGTTTGAAAATTAAGATTAATTTATTTTAATTAATAACGTTTGAAAATAAATTATTTATGGACTAACCACAAGTTGTATAAATTATTAGGTCATTATTACATCATGAATGTTGTAATTCAAGATACATTAGTTATGAGAAAAACTATATTTTTACTATTCACCTAAAAAATGAAGTATTTTAGAAAATTACCAAAAAATAACACCTGTAAAATTACAAAATTATGATTTAAAAAAATATTACTTTTATCAAAATAAATTTCTAATAAAGTTAATTGTTTTTTAAAAATTAATATTATTATTTTATAAAATAATTTAAAATATAGTTTATTAAAAATGTTCTCATTTTTATTTTATTTTTTAATAATGGTATTTATTTTTTTAGAATTATAATATTTATATTTACTTAAATTAATCATGATAATTATTATTTTATCACAGTTTATTATTTTTAGGTTAAATTATCATTCCAAGAGTTAGGTTACTATTCCCAACGATTGGGTTATTATTCCCAACTGTTATGTTATTATTCCAATAGTAACATTATTATTACAATGGTCACATTACTATTCTATTGGTCACATTACCTATAATAAATACCTTTTAATTCTTTAATTCATTATTCAACTCGATTCCTATCAAGGTTCAATATATCCATTTTCTATAATGTTGATATTTTTGCTAATATTTTATTTTATTTCTATAGTGTTGTTCATGGGAAGGATAATTCAAGTAGATTGAGAAAATTCATAATTTCCCATTCTAATTTTGATATTTTATATTTTTTCACAATTATTTTTTTTATTTTTATTACATTAGTAACTAATTAATATAAAATTATTTATTACTGAAATAAATTTTTTTTGGTTTATTTATCAAATTTATTTTTATAATCCTATATAGTATATTATAAAACACATTTATTTCAGGAGAAAAATATAATTTATAAACTTCAGGTTGTTAAATTATTCCCCCATTTAGAAATTTTATCCCTGTGATTTCAACTCATATTCTCAGTTTAGAATAAGTGAGGGTGATACTATTTCTTTATTTTCTAAAGTTCCCATGTCACCTCTTCAAAATTATGGTTCCACCACAACACCTTGACAATGTGAGTATTTTCTTTGCATATATATTTGTCTCTACGGTCTAATATCCTCATTGGATTCTCCTCATATGAGAGGTTATTCAGAAATTGTACCACCTCTGGATTCAGTACATGTGAAGAGTTGGGTATGTACTTCATCGAAAGAGGTACCTAGAACACATCATGAAATTGATCCATTTTTGGTGTGAGTGTAAGATGATTTTTCATTGCTCTTATATGATCATGGATCTAAAAGGTGAAAATGTAACTAAGGATAAGATTCTATTTCTTTCCAAATTCCATGACTCTCTTCTACAGTGATATTTGAAAGAAAAATTTGTCTCCAACTTCATACTCCATGTCCCACCGATAGTTGTCAACATATCTATTTTACCAAATCATAGAAAACTTTATATGTTTCTAGATGTATTGAACATTATATGTCATCTCTTCGACAATATTAGGTTAAAAAATATTTCATTCTCCAACTTCATCTAAACAAGTTGTAGTTTTATATCACTACCCATATAGAGCCTCATATAAATCCATTTGAATACTTGGACGAAATATGTTGTTTTATAAAAACTTAACTAATGGAAGATTTTGATAACATCTACTTTTTATTTATATTAATAAGGATCTCAACATGTTTTTGAGCTTCTAAATAGTCCATTCAGATTTTTCATTAGTTTTTGGGTGATAATTCATGCTCAAATTCAATTTAGTATTCAACGCATGTTGAATACTTCTCCAAAATTTAAAAGTGAACCTCGGATCATGATCAAATATTATTGAAAGTGGAACCCCATGTATCCTCACCACTTCCTTTAGATATATCTTGTAAATTTTTCAAGTGGTAAATATTTATGAATAATAATGAAGTAGGAAGTCTTTGTGACTTTTCCCAAATAATCCCATATCGCATCCTTTGGATGTCTTAGAAAGGATAATGACAAATTCTATGGTGATTTTCTCTCATTTACACATGGTTATAGGAAATGGTTTCATCGTTCTCTTAGTATTATTTATGTCTTATTTAACTTGTTGATAGATGAATCAATTTTAGATATACTCATAAATATTCTTCTCCATGTTGTCCCACCAAAAATTATCTCAAAGATCATGATACATATTGATACTTGCAGGATGGATAGAGAAATATGTGTTATGCTAATTATCCAATAGATCTTTATTTATCTCCATTTATGTAAGATCACAAATTCTAGTTTGAAATTGAATGAAACCTTCCTTTTCAATGTGTAACTCATGTATATTCCCTTCCTTTACTACTTTCACCTTTTTTTGAATCTCTAGATCATCCCTTTGTGCCTGCTTGATCTTCTCTTGGATATATGGTAGGGAAATCATTTGGGAAATGTATGATGTATTCCCTGAAATTATTATTTTTAGATCCATAATTTTCATATTAATAATGATATAGTTTTTCTCAATCTTCATCATAGATAAATTTTCTGGTTCTTTCTTTCTAATAGCATCAGCTAACTTGTTTTCCTTTCTCGAATAGTTGTGAGTAGAGAAATTATTGTCCTTGATTAGATCTAAACATATTATTTGATTCATTTTGAACTCCTTATATGTGAATATATACTTTAGAATAATTTTATTGGTATATATGTCACACTTCTCACCATAAAGGTTGTGCTACCAAATATTCATGTTGAATATCACAGTTATTGGATCCAGATCATGCATCAAGTAGTTCTTCTCATGGATCATCAAATGTCCTAAGGCATAGAATGTCACTTTTTCTTTTTTCATTATTACATATCCCAATACTTTCTTTGAATCATCATTTTATATCAAAAAAAATTCTACAATTTTTGGTAGTGTGGGTGTAGGTGAATTTATAATCCTCTTCTTGATCTCTTTAATGCATTCCGGATATTCTTCTATCTATACATACTTTACCACATTCTATGTTAACTTAGATAGTAGACTACAAAATCATCTAAAATTTGTCAAAAAATTATGGTAGTTACCTACTATCCAAGAAAGCTATGGATTTCTAGGACACTAGTGGGTCTAGTATATTCCTTTATTGCATTTTTCTTTGAAGTGACCATATAAATTCCTTCACTTTTGATCATGTTCCCAAAAAATGTGACTCGTTACATCAAGAAATCACACTTTCTGAAGATATCATACATTTTTTTCATTCCTTTTCATTTCCAATACAAACCTTAGATTCCATAAATGTTTCTTCTTTCTCTTGAATTAAATGATAATATCATTGATAAAGACAATCAAAATTTTCTTGAGGTAGTCTCTAAAGACTATATTAATCAAATTGATGAACATTATAAAGGAATTATTAAGTATCAAGGGAATAACTATTAACTCATTGTGTCCGTACATTATATAGAAGGATGTATTCTTTAAAAAATCCTTCTTCACTATTAGTTGATGGTATATAGAATAAATATATGCCTTTTATAAGTATTAAGATCCTCATATTTGATCAAAGAAGTCATATATCCTTTATAGGGGATACTTGTTATTTGTAGTGATCCTATTGATCTCTCGGTATTCTATATTCAGCCACATATATCCATCCTTTTTCTGTATTAAGAGCACTATCACACCCCAAGGATATGCACTAGGGAATATAAACTCTTTCTCTAAATTCTCTTACTGCTTCTTCTTTAATTCATCCAATTCGATCAGGGCCATCCTATAGGGGACATCCGAGAAAAGAGTGGTTTTGGGTATAAGGTATATTGATAACTCTACCTCATGATCTTTAGAATGTGTAGGTAACTCTTTGGGAAATACATTAGTATATTCCATAACAATATAAATTTACTTAATGTTGATACATTTCTTAAACTTTACCATTTAGGAAATGTATACTTCTTCATAGGGTAACAACAGCCACACCATTGAGGTATTTTCCAAAGGAGATTCTTGATCTTCCTAGTATTTTTATAAGAGGATGGGATGGTTCAGAGTGTGAAAATATATTTCATTTTCCCAATAGTTTATGTGTGATCTATATAATGAGATCCAATCCATTCCTATTATATCATCAAATTCCACTAAGTTAAGGATTATGAAATTCATTAGAAGAATCTTCCCACATATGCTAACATGATAAGAGTCCAATACATGGGTTTAAATGACCACACATCTGGGTGTTTATACGTATATCTCTACTTCAGGGTTTATAGTTTTTAATTAAAATATTCCTGAAATATTTCATGATATATATTAATTAAAAGAACTAGAATCGAATAACACTTTTTACATTCTTGAATTAATAGGAAGGGTATATTGTAAATATTTATTTTCACACTCCACTTTAGTAGTAGTGATGTAATAAGATTTCCTTTGATATTTTTGGATGTAGTGGTTTTTTATTCAGATTACCCTCAAGTAATAAGGGTTTAGTTCACTAGATTTTATAGTTCTCTTATTCCTACAGTTCAAGAATTGAACCATGGGTGGTTCATTAGGAGGTTCCTTTTTCTCTTCTATTATTTTCTCCAACTTATTAATATATCTTCAGCATTCAGGAGCCTAGTGGCATTATATCCCACACTTGAAGCATTTCCCTATCCCTTTGATGCAATTCCCATTATGTTATTCCATCATTTTTTAACATGTGGGTAATTGTATCCTCTTTCTTCATTTGTCATTTGACCCAATAGATTAAAACTTTATTCTTCTCTTCTTTTATTCATAATCATGGGACCAATCACCAAAATCCATCTCTACTTTTAGGGCACATTAAACTGTATATTCATAAATCCTAAATTCTTTGATATAAATAGCCTTATTAAGGTGTGGTTTTAATCTACTAAAGAATCTATCAATTTTTATATCATTATTAATAACAAAACTTGGGGTGTATCTTTAAAGACTTGTGAAGTTTTCCTCCAAATTCATGATAGATTCACTTTTTTTTCTCTTTCTATAAGATTTATCTCCCCGTATTTGTTCAAATAGTTCTAGGGAAATACTTATTAAGAAATATTTTCTTAACGTCTCACCGCTCTATCTCTTATATTTCTTTGTTCAGCTTAGTTATATTTATGAAAAACCACCATTGATCAACTTATCCTTCTAAATGATAGACAGCTATAGACGCCTTCTCCTTCTCATAATAGTGGATCACTTAAAATATATTCTACATTGAGTTAAGAAACTATTTCACGACAAGTGGATTGAAAGATCCACTAAACATCAGTGATCCTTTCCACATAAATGACTCAATGGATAGTTGATTTCTCATGGGTGAAGGTGGATCCATCATATGGTTCGGGTTATTTTTCATAGCCTAATACAACTAAGTAATCATTACAATAAATTTTTGAACTCCACCTCCCATGGAATTAGTAATGCCATTCTGAAAATCATTTATTTTTCCCTCGCATGGGTTATTGGCATGGTTTCTCCTAGTTCCCAACATTTTATAAAATAGAATAGGTTTGAAAAAAATAAGTCAATAAAGTATGAATAAATTTTTATTAATTTTTTAAAAACAATTCTAGAATCATATCAATTGGGATCCCTTTTTCCATACTTCTTCTAACAAAATATTCTTGGATGTTTTATTATACTTATAATTATCCTAACTGTTTTCACTAACATTATTTAATCTTAATTCCTAATATATAAAAAACCATACATCTAATACCCACTATAGAAACCCTAATTATTTTCATGAATATTAAATCATTTTTAAGATAAAAAACATAATAGTTATACATTCATGGATTGAATGGTTTAGTATCTTGGGAAAATTAGTATCATAAATCACTTTTACATAATAAATCATAATCATTATAAAAATTCTTCTTCTTTAACCACATAGAATATTTCACATTCTATATAGTATATGTAGTCACCTGAGGATATATATCTAAGAAATGGATGAGCTAAAACCCTAGTAAGTAGATGAATAAGTGACATGAATCAATATAAAATGGGTGATAATAATAATCATCATCATATTGTAATCATCGGATCATGATCAACATAATGAGGTAAACATTTGATAAATTCATGTAAAGTTAAGATTCATAATAATGAAACATCATGTCATAGTTTTCAAACACCACACATAGTTTTGAATAAGTCTAACATTAAGTTTGTGAATAACATATTTTAATAATCATAACATTATCATTCTAAATAAATATAGCATCACTTACACAAATAATACACATTATATCATTAGATACATCCCATTACCCAATGCCTTGGATGTCTATATAATTTTTGTTACACCCATCATATCAAAATATTTACATAATCATGCAAGCCACATTGAATGTATGAAAATCATATTCATTAAATAAACCATGGAAAGGAATGGGTTTGAGGAGTATTTAATAAAGAATCACTTCATGAATAAATATGGGTTCCTAAATAAAAATAAATAAAAACATATTTGGCATAAACATTGTCATTATTTAGTGAATAATAAACAATTCAAGAAGAGAAAAAGATATTTTTTTTATGGAAAAGACTTTTTGAAAAAATATTTTTATTTAGCTTATAAATAAATATGGAAACATAAAAATACAAAAAATAAAAGAGAGGAATAGTGAAATAATTTTTAAGTAACATTATAGTAATATAAATATTGAAATATACATGAAGGAGGGATAACCTAAAGAAAGTTAGTTGGGTTTGAGAATCCCCTTGCCTTAAATATGGCTTTGTTTCGTTGTTTTTCAACCTCCTAAATAATAAACTTAGGTTTATTAAAACATTGATACATAAATTATTTATTGATATTTTTACCACTATTTATCAATTATAATAATTTTATTATATTTATTAATTTCATTGGGTAATGGGAATATATTTTGATATCATGGTTTATATAAAAATTTCCCATTTTTCTTTAATTTCACTATATTCTGCAATAAAATTTATAAATTAGTATAATTAAGTCAAGAAGATTAAAATAAATATATCTTTAAATTAATATATAATAAATAATTTATTTTAACTATCCATAAGGTTGGAGATAAGTAAATAAGTTGGAAACACCCTCGATGGCAATTAACCGATCGTTATCAAGAATGTTGTCCAAAGGAGGAGAAATAGATTTATAAAATATATATGCTTCAAAAATATAATTTTTATACTAGATTAATATAATTAATATAATATTATCATACTTAATAATTAATCTTAAAAAAATGGTTTTCAAAGGGATGGATAAAGGAAGGTTGAAAAGAGGAAAACATAAACAATAGTTGATGAAAACATACCCACTTCTTGTTGTTTCTTCCCTTTTATGGAATTAGAATCAGTTAATAATTGGAGTTGGATTACTCCAGATTGTCCCTACAGATTCTAAGTGGATAAATATAGATAATTTGGGAATATATTTTTCTTCGTAAAGGGGTCATTAGTTTTTTACCTAGGGGGTAGGGGTTAATTATACTCGAAGAGAGGGGTATTTTTAAAATCAAATAATGAACAAAATACTATTTCCAAGGAAAACCTTGTAATAGTAAATTTTTTATAATATAAATCATATATAGTTATAATATAAGGGTTATAATATATTAAATCAATTAAAAATTCAAATTAAATTAGTTTATTAAAAAGGAATGTGAAAAAAAAAAGAAATAATGTTATCTTAAGGGGACACTTTTGATTTTAGGGTTTTTAAAATGAATTTTAGGTTTTGGAATTAATTTTATTTTATTCTAATGAATGATTTATGAAATTAAATATTTTCTGGCCTAAAAACAATTTATAGAAATTATTATTTCATTATTACATCTTGAATGGTTCAATTCAAGTTGCTCTGATTACGATAAAAACTATATTTTTACTATTCACCTAACAATTGACGTATTACAGTAAATTACAAAAAAACACCCTTGTAAAATTTTGAAATTATAATTTAAAAAATGATATTAATTTTAAAATAACAAATTTCCAATCCATTTAATTTTAATTTTTAATAAAAAAATTATGTTTTTATAAAAAAAAATTAGATAGAGATTATTAAAAATGTGCTTATATTTTCTATGAGTTTTTTAATAATGATATTTATTTTTTTGGAATTACAATATTTATATTTACTTAAATTAATCATGATAAATATTATTTATATAAAAATTTGTTATTTTGAGGTTAAATTACTATTCTAATGGTCAAGTTATTATTCCCAACAGTCAGGTTACTATTTTCAATAGTCATGTTACTATTCCTATAGTCACATGAATGTTATAATGATCACATTAATATTAAAAAAATATAATTTCCACCTATAAATACATATAAATTCCTTCATTCATTATTCAACTCAATTCAACACAAGGTTCTACATTATTGGAAATCTGATTTATTCCAACGGTTTGAAGAACCGTTGGTATAGGTATGTATATGGCCACTTATACCAACAGTTTGACCAAACCATTGGTATAGGTACTTTCATGGACCCTAATACTAATGGTATTGGAAAACCATTAATATATAATATTTTTATGGATACATATACCAATGGTTTTGGAAAAATGGTTGGTATAGATGATTTTCCTGGACACCTATACAAATTGTTTTCCCAAAACATTAGTAGAGAAACCCTATACCAATTGTTTAATAAATAATTCTGTTTAAATAATTATATATTTGTGTGTGTGTGTGTGTTTATATGTATATATGAACATATAATATGTTCTTATATAGTGTTAAGGGCATTGGAATATATGTGAGAGGTTGTAGGATCAATACCCAATGCTGTTTTTTTACAACAAATGACCTATACCAACAGTTTGGAAAAAACCATTGGTATAGAAAAAACCGGACACATATACCAAAGTTTTTCCCAAACAATTTGAATAGGTAGTGACATTATGTATGAATTGTAATAATAATAAATACTTAAATTTTAAAAAAATTATACACACACACACACACACACATATATATATATATGTGTGTGTGTGTGTGTGTGGGTGTCTAAAATTATAAGATTTTATAGCATAGTGGAAATATTGTTGTAATATATGTGGGAGGTTCAGGGATCAAAACCCATCACAAGATAATTTTTCTAATAAAGGAACTATAAAAACGGTTTAACCAAACTGATTGAACATGTCTTTCATTTTATATTGCCTATACCAATGGTTCTCAAATCATTAGTATAGGTATTTTATAACAATAGTTTATTCAAATCATTAGAATTGGTTTATACTGAAATATAAAAACCCAAAAATCACCCAAACCATTACTATATGTTATACTAATGGTTTTTGGGGTTATACCAATATTACAAAACTACTGGTACATCTTTTTTAGTGTTTCTATATTTAGAATTTCTATAATTTTTATTGGTTTGCTAATATGTTTCCACATTTCTATAGTTTTTTTCTAGGGAGGAAGGATTTTATCATATTGGGGTGGCCCATATTTTCCCATTATACTTTTCATAATTTATGTTTTCTATCCCATTTTAATGTTTTCCTTTTTCATTGGTTGAGTTTTTGATTAAAGTAACCATATTGTTTAATGAAATAAAATATTATTAATTTAATTATGTAATATATGTGTATGATACTATATAATATAATATAAAACTTTCATGAGAAAAATTTCATTCATTAACTTTGGGTTGTTATACAATTCTCAGAGTATAGATTGGCTTGGTCTATGAACAAATCGCATGTCATTAACCTATATAAAAGATCACATCACATTCCAATTACTTGATAAAAAATCACATCACATTACATATCTAGGTATTATCATACACTTTATTATTATATCTCAATTGTGGGGCCATATTTCATAATCTTTATGTGAGAATAAAAATATCATCTTGGTTAAGGTCTAACCGATGACCTGATCAACAACATACATAGTCGACCTCATATTTTATAATACATAAGGCTTGTGAAAAAATCATATAAAAGTATTAAGTCTCTCATTTTAGGTATCTCAACAACCTTAAGTATTGGTTAATACAAATGAGACACTCTAGACCCACCCACCTAGATCTAGTGCTAAAAAATATTCTTTACAAATCGGTCATGATAAAAACTGAAGAAACCCAAACATAACCACTTATAATAAATATATCAATAACTAATATTGTACACTTACATACCCAAGACCATTTAGGTTCAAAGATTTATAGATTTAGGGAAAAAAATTAACAAAACCCATATATTTCCAATAAAATAGATATATTTCCCATTAACCAAATGATTTCTTATTTTATAATAAGCCTTAAACATATCCCACAATATTCTTCACACATGTTACCCATATATACATTTCATATGTAGTACTCATATTCATAACCTAGGGAAATAAAAACTTATGATGGGTGAGCTCAAATTATCAGTAAGTAAAAATGTTATCATGATTTATAAGGGGTTAGATCATAATCATTGAAAAAAGATCATCATGGGGGAAATAGCTCATTAAAAAGAACATGAAATTATAATAATTTTCCATAAGGAATGAAAAAATTATATAAAACCTCAAGTATCAATCATATACCATATTGTAATAATTTGAAGGCATGGGAAATTTTTCTAAACCATAGAGAATAACAGTGGTACATGGCATAGAACATAAATTCGGCATAAATATAAGCATAGGGAATAATGAAATTGTAAAAATAGCGAATCAAAATCATACCCACAAATAAGGTTTTTATCATATCTAACTATAATCAGTCCCAGTCAAAAATATGTGAACATATCTAACTATAATCATTCCCATGAATATGTGAGAAAACCCAATAATTCCTACATATAACATTGTTATACCTTTAGATATAAATATTTAACCAATGAATTAGAGGGATATAATGTTCCCACACACCTCATAATGATAAATCATACATATGTGTGCCACATAAAACCAATCCAAAAACATATCATGTAAAACCCATGGAATTAATAATGGTTTTTGAATCATTTCTAACTAGTATTGGATGACATGACATAAAGAGTGGATTTATTGATACCCAAAACTCAATATCTAAAAAGGATTATATAAAATTTAAATGATAATCATGAACATTACATAATAATAGGTATATAATTTTGATTTATATAATATAATCTAAGTGAAATAATATTTGTAACACTTTTGTAACATGATTATAAAATAAACATATAAGTAAATTAAAAATACACTTTAATAGTATGAAAAGAAGACATTGTAAAATTTAATTTTAATATAATTTCTATTATTAAACCCTTGAAAGAAAATTAAGGGGAAGATTATAAAATTTCATTAGAATATAATAATATACATAAAATAAATGAAATATATTTATTTATTATTTTAAAATAATAACCTTTATTTTAAAAATAAAAAATTCATAAAATAATTGAAATAGAAATCATTTTGTAATATTACTAAAATTTGAAGTTAAAGTTTCATTGATAGTAATTTTTATAAAAAAGGAAAAGGAACCCATAAAGTAAATGATATAAATGAGATTCTTTTCACACATTTATAAAGAAAGAAAATAATTACCAATGTAGAAAATTCTAAGAAGATCCCTCTTTCACCATTTTTTAATAAATTAAAATATATTATAAAATGGACTTAAATAATCATTGAAGTATATAGAAGAAAAAAATTCAAACATTACAAATAATATGGACATGGAAGAAAAATAATCATTATAAAGGATGAGAATTATTCTTAACAACATTATATTTTTATAGAAAATAAAATCAATCTACAAAGAAAAATTTGATGTAAAGATCAAATTTTTTCTAAAGATAAATGTATAATTCCATATATGATAGAGAAATGGTAAAAGTAAATAAACATATAAGTGCATATTAAAGGAAAAAAATTTATAACCTAATGAAAAGGAAATTGAATTGTGAAAACCCTTATGATTTTGGTAACTTTTGATTCACAATACATGTTGGAATAGAACATTAAATGGAACATTAAATACCTTTAATAAAAAGATAATTGTGATATAATATGTAAACAATGATATATATTCACCATATAAATGGAAATACATGTATAATATGGAACATTTCTCAACAAAGGAAATTTGAGATGAAAAATCCTTACCAATAACATAACATGTAAAGTAATAATATATCAAGGAACTTATTATATGAAAGAAATGTAAATACTTTTAAAACAATTTAAAATACTATACAAAACAATCATATTTTATAATTCATATAATCTTATAATAACATAATCAATGAAAGAAGGTTATAACTCTATAAAATGGGATCGAATCAATAATACCCTTAAGGGTTTGATGATATATGTAACATCACAGACTCCAGAAACCCAGAGCCAATAGTTTTATTACATTATTGGTATAGAATATTAGAGTTACTTAAGGACACAATAGTTTTGTAGTCTTATAAAACTAGATGCATACATATATTACATTTGAAAACATTATATTGAGCATGAACATATTTTGAGAAAATTATTATCCCTTCCATCATGTCCTTTAAATTTTAACATAGTTCATCTCTAGGTTTCCTTGAGAAACAAAAATAAATAACGGTGAGCTCAAATGATTAGTATGGAGTATCATATTGTGTAATATATCATGTCATATACATGTAAAAAGTGATATAGAAGGAATATATATAAAGTATGAATCTGTAATCAACTAAAATTGAGGGAATTATATAACAATTAAAATAAATAAAAACATGGATACCAAAAATAATTAACCTCATTGTAATGGAATTCATAATCTCGGACAATAAAAAATGATTCCAATGCCTTATTCCAGGAAACTATACTGATATGGGAAGAGTAATATACCAAAAAAAGTGTCTTACAAAACCTATCGATGCATCAATAGTTTATATAATTATGGGTCCCATCAGTCACAAAATTAAATCCAATGCATTAACCATAAAATTCATCAAGACCTTTCATGAAATTATCTAAGGATAATCTAGATGAATAAAAACATGGTTATCCTAATGATGAGAAATATGGAAAATTAATACTTCCCCATTTAGTATAATAATGTGAATTTATAGGATAACATCCCTTAATAAACTTAAAAGTTGTGGGGTATTCTTAAAAGTAATAGGAAGTGACCTTATCAAAGAAATATAGAGGTGATGGTACTTTCAATGTGTTAGATTATCCATGGAAGATAGTAATTGTGTTCAAATTTTTTAATTGGTAATATACTAGGGAAATTGTATGAAAAATCATTCAACATGTTATCCTAAATGTGGTTTATTATTCCAAATCATATACTACGGACGTTTCTAGCTAAGTGTGCAGTCTTAGGCCCACTCATCATTGATAAAGTTCATAATTGAGTTAATGATCAACAAACCCATTTCATGGTCATTAAACCTATGTGATTATTTGGAATACATTCATCCATTTTCTAATATCTAGATAGTAATGTGTTTTATTTGAAACTACACAAACATTAACATTACCAAAATATTGGATGGTTTTTCCACCATGGAAAATATTGATCTTTGTAATGTTTTTGCTAAATCTTGAATCAAAATAATTTTAGAAAGATATAATAACTTAGACTTTTAAATCCCTTAAATTTCATGATTAATATGGTAAAAAAACCTCCATGGAAATTTATTAATGACTCAAAATAAAATATGTGGTGAATAAAGTATGAGTACTAAAGAATGAAAATTCAAATGGAAAAAACCTCACATATGTCTTGGGAGGAAATTCAATGAAAACCTCTTGAAAGAGATAGCTTAAAAATGATACTAAAATCCCATGAATAAAATTTATTTCATAACATAAAATTCAACACCCTATTTAAAAATTTAATACATTTTTTTATTTAAGATTTAGTCTCTCGGGATCGGAGGGTGTTGGAGTTGTTATAGTAATTTTATGAAGAACCTAGTGTTAAGCTCTAGCTAAAGATGTAACCAACATTATAAATATATGATTTTTGATTTAATACCTATATGGGTAACAATATGAAAAACTAGCTTACAACTTGTAAATAATTACACTATAAATATCCTTTTTACATCATAATATTGTCTGTCATGATAATTTAACTGGAGGTGACGTTTTTTCAACATATATTAGTTATGGAAGATTTATTTTGTAAATATTGGGTTTATTACATAAATACTTTAACCCAAAAGTTTTTTATCATGATAAACGTCTAAAATTTCTCATATTTAGAAGTAACTCTTCCTCTCTAGAACCCTAGATATCATCTAGGAAGTTTTTTGTTCTTCCTATAACTCCAGATCATTTTTATTAGTTTGGCTCATTACTGGTGTGGCTAGTTGTCTTCCTTTGTGTATTTTTAATCTTCCCCTCTCAATTTTACTTGTTAATATCATTATAGATGTGGCATGTGCTATGTTTTTTTAGGTTCTAGTAATCAGTATGTAATATTGATCGATTCATTGTAGTTCCCCATCATGCCTTATCTTTTATTGACCAATCTGCTCATTTTTTATCTATATTTTACAATGTGACTAGTTTTTCTTCTATTATTGAGGTAGGTGTATTTCTAAAATAGTTCTCATGCATTAAATTCTTTGATTTATTATAAAAAAATTTAGATTATTCAATGAAAATTCATGATTTTATATTATAATGCAATTATTAGAAGAGATGCATGTTTTTAAATGTTTTTTATATAAAAATATATTTTTCACACCAAATGTTTGATTAAATGCTTCAGAGGTGGACTTGGTTTTAAAATGGGTATTCAAGACTAAAAGTGTAAAGGCTTTGATAATAAAAAAATTATTAAATTTGAGAATTTTTTATAAATGGATTTTGAAAAGCAAAGTACATTGGGTAACATTGGTTGCATTGGGAAATAGACTTGTCACCCATTGTGAGTGTAATTATATAATAGGTTTTATATCAAATTGGATTGGGTAATTCCATTAGATTTTATGTTTTTTGGATCCAACGTAGACCTGTATCAAGGATTTTCTTTCATATCTATCACATATTTCCATTAGTCATAGCCTAAATGGTGTTCTTTTTAGTTTATGGTTGGTTTATCACATAATGGTATTTTTATGGTTATTTTCTCATATATTTATCTTATATTTAATCCATATTTATTTTTTCCTATGTTATCCTAAAACTTTTTCATAAATAATATATTCTTTAATTTGGGTGAATATGGTATTCTTTTTTTGAAAACCAAAGGATGATTTACAAAATGTTTTTATTTTATAAAAATTATTTTTAAACTAGAATTTCTTAAAGAAAATATTAATGAATTCTTGGTATTAGAACTTGTATATATTTTTTGGTGGTATTATACTATTCTATGTTCTTACAACATAATTTTACAATTTTTTTGTTTTAATTGTTTTTTGTAGGAATCTAGTAAAGGGTAGTTCATTCTATAGAATGATGGTTTCTCTTATTATCATCATCTTCATAACATGAAGGTTTAGTGGTTAAAGATAGTCAGAAGGGACTTCTCTTGTTTTTTCATTTCTTTTTTTCATTTGGATTTCCTTTTTATGTATCATTGATATGAATTATTCATTATTCTTTGTAATTTTATTATTATTCTATTATACATGGAACTTGTTTCTGTTTTTTTGATGATTCAAACCTTGTGGTGTACCATATTGGATTACTTTTCTAGTTGACCAAGGATGGTTCATCACCAAATGGTATCAAACGGAATACCCAACCTGATATTTTGTGACACTATCTTGGTTTGGTTTGGTTTTTTTAATAGAATAGACTTAGGACCATCAAAATTTTGATTTTAAGTGTGGTAGGGTTCCTAGCCAACTCAATTCTATGATTGAACTTGAATTAACATGGGTGGTGTGTGTATCTTTTCCAAGCATGTTACTTGGTGGTTGAAGTTCTTTGAATAAACTAGATTTTGGTTTTATTTAAATGAAGATGTTCCATTCTTGAGTTTTATCCTTCATTCATATAATTCATGAATTCTATACATTCTTGTTGTTTAAAGGCATAAATATTTAATATGGAAGTTTTTATTTTAATTCTAAAATTTTCTCTTAAACTGATTGGCCATTGTATTATGCTTAATAAATAATTCCTCTAAGAAGATCTCTTATAAATCTAACAGATTAATATATGAGATAGGTTCTGTAGGAAAATCCTCAAGTGGACCCTTCATTGGTGGAACCTATAATATACTCTATGAAGACTCTAGGACAAGTGGGTATCAGGAAAATAGGATGATTGGTGGACCATGGCTCAGAATTTACAAAGGAGCATTAAACCTTATTCTGTGGTGAAAAATGTCCCCAGGAATCTGAGGAATGGCCTAAGAAGATTGAGAGGATCTTTAAAATTGTAAATACTCATGATGAATCTAAGTTGTGTTTTCCCATTTATATTTTTGAGGGAGTGGGAAAGATATTATGGTACTCTATTGTGCTATAAAAGATGCATGAGGATCTCTAATGGTATTCGTTCAAGAAATTATTCAACCTGTACTAATATTTTATGTGTGGTAATGACCTAGGGTTTTATATCCTTCTATAAATGGGGCATACAGTGCTAGATTATTCAAATCTCTTTGCTAAGGTGGTTCACTTGGCACCTAATATTGTTACCAATGATTGCATCAAAGATTAGAGGTTTGAGATGGGGTTGAGGGTTGATATTTGGTCAATGAAGGTTCTCATGTGACTTTTAAATTTTGTGGAGGTTGTTGACAAAGAATATATGCAAGATAAATAAATAGCAGGTAGATCAGGTTTGGTTGGAGCTTCAGTTGATGATATCATTAGTAATGGTGTGTCTTCTTCCTAGAAAAGGAAGCGCAAAGGTAGTTGGTTTTCTTCCGGACCAGTTTCAAGGGATTTATTAGGAAATCTACAAGTCATTTACTATCAGTATAGAAGGCTTGATCATAACAATATTTATTTTATGGATGCTCCCAATACTTTTCATTATTTTTTAAAAACTATCCATATGAGGAGTTTTGTGGAATAATGTC
This sequence comes from Viscum album, assembly GCA_963277665.1. Taxonomy (NCBI): domain Eukaryota; kingdom Viridiplantae; phylum Streptophyta; class Magnoliopsida; order Santalales; family Viscaceae; genus Viscum; species Viscum album. The sequence continues at coordinate 1,348,106,189 of OY728147.1, read as the reverse complement.
CCAAGGAAATTAGTCTGGATCCACTCTCACTAAGGGCACATAGGTTCATTCTGATGCTTCCAAGGGTGGTGGCTATTATCCTTTGGCTAAGGTGGACATTAATTTAAATAATAAATCATAGTGATGAGTTAATATGGGATGTGTTTACACAAAATAATATGCACCATTGGAATCTGAGGAATGGAAAACTATTTTGAGAGGTAAGGTGTTTATTTCATCTTCATGGTACTAGTTTTGTTTGATATAGGTTTCACTCATTCTTTTCTATCATAAATTTTAATTTAAATGTTTTTCTTGCATTTAGAGCTTATATAATTCTTTTTGTATCTTCCCACACCTTTTTTAAAGATATTTGAAATGGTTTTCAAGTGTCATACATGTCGGGTGATGATAGTCAGCCTTTAGGTGGAGTGGGACTTCTTGGTGCTTGATCTTGATATCTTCGACCAGATTATTGGCATGGATTGGATGATCACCATGAAGTCCCACATCTACTATTATCATCATCACATATAGTTTTTATCTCCCAATGGATTCACTCGTGTCTTTTCACATGAGTGTGATTCTAGTCCTGGGACTGTGGGGCATGCTGTTCCATATATTTGGGTGATCTCATGTCATTTTCTGAAGATGTTTCTATATACTATTGATTCTTATTTTATAATTACACTTCTTATAGTGGTGTGTTCATAACCTGAGTTATTTCTAGATTATTTTTATGATTTACCAACATATTGGAAGGTTGATCTTACTATTGACCTACTACATAGTATGATTTAGATTTCTATGTCATCTTATTGCATAACACCTTCTGAGCTGGTGAAACTTAATTTCTATCTTGTGGGCCTCAAGTTTAATGGATTTATTCATCCATGCATGTAACATTGGGATTAACCGGTCCTATTCTCTGAAAATTTATACAGAAGCCTCATAATTTGTATTGATTATCAAAAGTTAAATTGGGTGACCATTCTGAACAAGTATCCCTTTCCTAGGATTAATGATCTCATTGATAAACATAGATGTGAACATTGGTTTTCAATTATTAGACTTTGGTCAGGTTTTCTGCATCTAAGAGTCCAAGATGAATATTTACCTAATATGAAATTTAGAAGATGGTGTGGACATTTAGAGTTATATTTATTCTATTCGGTCTAAGTAAACCTCCTACAGTATTTATGGATTTTATTAACTATATATTTCATTAGATCTTGGACTATTTTGTTATAGTTTTCAATGATGGTTTTTTTTGTGAACTCCAAGTCATAGGAGGATCACATGGACCATTTTTATATCACTATTAGAACCTTTATGGAACAGAATTTGAATGGTAATATTTCCAAGAGTGAATTATGGATTCAAAAAGTAAAGTCTTGGGGGAATGTTATCTCTCAGAGGGGTATCTTAGTAGATACTAAAAAGATATAGGCAGCAATGTCATAGGAGCATCCAATAAATGTGTTTGAGATCTAGATTTCTATAGGGTTGGATAGTTACTACAGGTGGTTTGTTTATAACTTCTCTAATATTGCATCTCAAATGACAGCTTTAACCCATAATGGTGTAAAGTTTGAGTGTAATGATAAATGATGGATATATTTTGAGGAACAAAATGTGTGGTTGAATTCATCTTTAGTTTTCATTCATTTGGAATAGGGTTCAAGATTTTATGTTTTTTTAAATGCTTCTAGTGTGGGTTTGGGGTGTGTTTTAATGCAAGGGAAAATAGGTGGTGACTTATGACTCCCTCCAGTTTCTCCCTCATGAGAAGAACTACCCTACCCATGGTATTGAGTTCACTGTGGTTACGCATGCACTCAAAACATGGAATTACTATATTTTTGGGGAGTGGTTCATTATATATTATAATCATAAGAGTCTAGAACATTTTTGGATCTTAACTTTCAAATAAGGCACTGGATTGAGTTTCTCTAGACTTTTTATTTTGATATTTCTTATAATAATGGGAAATGGAATGTTCTCACTAACGTTTTGAGTAGAAAATTTATGATTTGAGCCTTAAATGAGTTGGTAGAGGATAATACTCTGATGAGATTGTTTGATGAGATGTTCTTGGGAGTGGAAGAGACTGGTGAGCATGTGTTCTTTTCATCAATGAATTTTAAAGCATCATTTTATAGGAGATTTTATCTTGATCGTGTATCAAATGAAAAAATTTAGTGTTTTTGATAAATAATTAATGGTGGAGAGAAATTAGGTCTGTGGTCTCAGCCTCCCATAGAAGATTTATTTTTATAAAGTAGTTTGTTCATTCCTATATCTTTGAACCAAGAATTTATGGACAATCGACATAGGTCTTATTGGTCTGTACACCATGGTATTACTAATATGTGTCAATACCTAAGGTGTCAGTATTTGTGGATAGTGGTGTGGGGATAAATTGTATATTTCATGTCAGGGTTCCATGATTTTTAGTGAATTTAGCTAGAGTACCAATGACCTACAGAGTTTTTTCAGTGATTTCCCATTCTGGTAATAAATTCAGATGATATTTAGATGGACTTCATCATTGTTTTACCATGGAATCCTATTGGGAAAATATGTGATTTCGGTTTTCATTGATCAAATTATGAAATCAACTCATTTCCTATCACACCCTAACTTCGATTCCTTTTTATTTTATTCTTTTCTCATTGTATGATCTTTTGGATGAAGCTTTGGTTTGGGTCTTGGTATACATTTTTTAATATTGGGGGTTTTAATGGGTTTTAGGCTAGTGTGTGGGAAGCACATAGTTAGCAGAAATCATGTGGTAATCCCAGGTACCCATGCGGCCACTTCTATAACGGGCAGAAGCTATCGCACTATTTTCACATGGTTTCTTGAGCTGTGCAGGTTAACAATGTGGTTTCCCAATTTTTAGAATATATAAATTTAATAAAAAAAATTAAAAATAAATAATAAAGATAAATTAAATTGAAATAATGTTTAATAATAATGATGATGATAATAATTATAATAATATTATTATTATTATTAAGATTATTATCATTTTTTATTTTTTTTGTTATATTTTGTTGTTTTAGAAACCCTATGTGGGTTCTCTCTCCCTCCCTATAACCTCTTATATGTGACCCCCCTGCTCTATACCTCTTGCATAACCCCCCCCCCCCCTCTAGCCAAGGCCCTTAAGTGCGCTCCCTCCTCTTCGGTGACCTCCCTCTAGTCGACGCTCCCTTCGGCCCTCCCTAATGTGGTTCCCTCTCCCTCATGCGGCTTACTCACACATGAATTCTCCAGTTGGAGATTTTTCTAGTGTTCCACCTTGTCTGGAATGCGACCCTCCTTCGGTAGCTACCCCTTCTCCGGCATCAGTGGCTCCTTTTCTATGGCACGTGGCACCCCCCAGTCAGTCTTCATTGTTGTTTTCTTTAATTTCTTGAGGTTTATAGGTATTTTTCAAATAATAATGGGTTTGTTTTACGTTAGGTTTGTGTTTCCCTTCAATATAGGGTGTGTGAAGGATTTGGGATTCTTGATTCTCTCTTCCAAAAAAGCATTATTGCATTCGCAAACCTAAGAGGTAGGTGATTCCATGTTTTTCCTCTCTGATGCAAACCCCTAATGCTTGGATGGTTCAGTGAATTTTTAAACATGATACACAAATTCATAATATACCTAGATAGTTTATTATGGTGTTTTTAAACTATTATATTTTGTTTGAAATAGGTTTTGATTTGATTCTTGGTTTATACTTATGTAAATATATGCTAAATGTCTTTGATTAAATTCCATGTGATCTATTAAAATGAAATTGGGTACTTTGAGAAGTATTTGGCCTTATTTGTATTATGATGACATTTTTGGATTTTAAATTGGTGTTTTTTGTGTAAATTATTAATTTTTAAAAGCATGACTCTTATTTATGGATTGTTGTTTTAGGTTAGAAAACATGTTTTTTTCCTTTGAAATTGGTTTTGGATTTTTCATGGAGTTTTGTAAAGTACCGTTGGATTTTGGAACATCCAAGGGTGGATGGAGTGTAAACATGGATGAAAATTCTAATAAAGATGGTAAATTAAAAATAGTGTCTTCCTTTTAACATTGTTTTTCTTAAATGTTTTGTTAGTTTTGAATCTTATCTTGGTTCCTTTGTTTGGCTTAATTTTATTTTATGGGTTCTGTGATTTTTTTTGTCGGTAATGTTTATAGAGTGAGTTGGACCATGCTGTGGTGGTTTTGAGTTGTGGGTGTCATGAATGCCTATATATACATGCATAGGGTAATGCATATATATATATATATATCGCCTTTGTACATATTAACTCATGGTGAGGGGAATATGTGAAATGCAACTAGGGGATATGTGTGTGTGAGAGAGAGAGTGTGTGTGTGTGTGTGTGTGTGTGTAAATGCTTGTGTGTGTCGGTGTAAAGGTTTGGTTTCGGTGATCGTCCTTAAAATGCGGCATGTTTGTGGTAGGTTTCATTTTCATTTTCTTTTAAATTTAAAAATACATTGATTTATTCTCACCTTCGTTTAATGATATTTAGTGTTATATGATTTTTATAATAAAATTTTTATGTGAAATAAAGTAATATTTACTTTGTATTTGAATTTCATGAAACTATTTTATTGAATGTGCATGTCAAGTATTTATCAAATTTCTCGGTTGGACTTTTTATGTAAATTATGGTTTTAAAGAATGCCTTCAATTATAAATGTGTGTGAGTTTCTCAAATATATTTCTTAAATGGGGATCCAAATTCTTTTGAAATTGGATGTGGAGTTTATTTGATTCTATGGAAATGGTTAGGTGTGTGTGTAGTTCTTTAAAAACGGTTTAGTAAGTGATGGTTGTGTGGGGCCTAATTGTCACTTTAAAAAATGGTTTTGTCAAAAAAAAACTCTCTTAGGATGTTCCACTTGCCTTTGTTATGTGCATGTTATGGGAGGTCCACCATGTAGGACCCCCTTGTGATAAAATTGTTGAAAGGCGAGGGACTTGTTCCTTAGGGTGACTCAGAGGAGACTTGTTATGTGAGTTGCTTATGTGTGATACATATATATCTATTCTTATGACTGGATTCCTGATTGAAATTGTTTTCTCACCCCACCCCCATTTTAGTCTGAACATGGGAACCTCGCACAACGAGTTAATTTTTTGTGAACCATTCAGGCACTAGTTTATATTACTCACTTACTAGTGGCCCAAAGCAGGGGGATATTTTGTTATTCTTGTTAGGGGATTGGTCCCCTCGGTTTGGACAAGTAGGGTGATGATCAGGCATTTGATAATTATTATGTTATTCGGTAGGGCATGCCTTCAGGATGTGTCACATGTATAGTATGTTCTAGATTATTCACAAACTCATATGTTCTCCCATGTTTTTTTCACTTAGTTATCTATAAAAGATGATTGATATGCAGGTGCTATTTGGATACTCTTGTGTTATTTTTTTAAATTGCATGTGTTGTATGTTTTTTGATCATATTCCATTGTGTAGTGTAGATTCTTGAGAAAAGTGATATAATGGTTTCATGTGATTTAAGAAAAAAGTTTTGGAAATGTTTTACATTCCCTTCCTCAATTTTTAAGTCTGAACATCACCTCCTCTAAAATAAAAATTTATGCCACTTGAAAAGGGAATCTTGTTTATAGTTCAAAAAGAGAAATGAACTATAATTTTCTTTAAAGGGAAAATGTTTGAAAAAACTTAATCATGTATATTGTAGTTAAAACCTGAAATTAATGTCTCTTTGTTTAAAGTGAATTCAAATTGGAATAGTTTTTTTGGGGAATACCTACTCTGTTTTAATAATCACACATATAGTTTTCCCTTTTTTTTAGCTTTGAGTGTTGCTTCTTGCTCTGATTTGGTTGTTGTAGTGAGGCATTGGTTTAAGGTCGGTGGTGACTCGTAGGTTTATATAGAGGTATGTGTAATTTTATTTTCTTTCCACTACTATTTTTCTTTTCCTTTTTATAGTTTAAATATATTTATTTGTTTTTTATTTATGGGACAAATCATTCCCACCTATTTCATTCTGGTTCCCACCACTAGTTTTCATTCTGTGGGGATCAAGAATGCCCTTTGGGTCATGTCGTGGACTAGCTCTGGTGATCGGTTTAGGGTTGACTCGAGTTAGTTCATGAAAAAATTCTATTAGAGGAGGCCCTTGATATTTGGGGTGTCTAGTAGTTAGATATTAGGATTATTAGGGCTCAGGAGGTAGTTTATGGGTTGGTTCCTCATCACCACCACTAATGAAAAAACCTAAGTTACCAGGGGTAGTCTATGTTTTGATTCATTACCTTTGTTTTGGATTGAGGGATGACAATAGAGGCAAGCCATTATTATTTCATGATTTTATATGGAGTAGTGACCCATGTGGAGTCTGAGTACATGGTTTAAGTTTCTTCTAATTGTTGATTCTTACTTGGGTATAGCTCACTACCATGTCGTTGGGTTAAGAAAAACTAATGGTTCCTCAACCTGGTGATTTTCTTGTAATTTTTGTTCCATTTGGTTTAGGTTAGTGTGAGTTTATTATAAAAATAGAAATGGTCCTAGAATGAAAATTCTTTCATTCTAGTGGTTTAAAATAGGTACGGTGGATTTCAAAATGAATGCAGATTTTGAAATGGAAAATTGATTTTTCTTATTGGTTTTAAAATTAGTAAAATGGGTTTTAAAGGAAACAATTTTTGTTTAAAACTTTGGTTCACACTTCGATTTGATGAGGAAAAGAGATAAGTTACCCTTATTACTATCTATGGAAGGTCACATGTTTGTAGGGAATGTACGAAAAGTGTGTCCCATCACTCATTCAGGGATGATGTGAGTGGAATTGCATGGACACACATGTGACAGTTTATAAGATGACATGGGTGTGTGTTTGAGATTAAAGGCTTAGACTTACTTTCTAAAGTTATTTTTGAAAGGTTAAGATGGCTTCAGAAACTTGGTTTTTGTTTTGTAATGGGGGTTAGTTGTTTATAAATTGGTTCTGTGTTTGGAAAGTAGATTTGAAATGAGGAGGTGTTGAAAAATAATATGTAAATGGTATTTTTTAAGGGTTGATTTTTTTGTGTTGGTGTGTTTTTCAGTTTTTGAGCCAATTGTTTTAGCATGGTATGTTTATTTATAAATACGATTTGATTTGATGTCAGTTTATGTATTTTTGATTCTTGTGTTATTCAGAAAATGTCACCCAGAAATATCTATCAATTATATAATGAGTCATGCCTAGTTTCTGAATTTTATTGAATTTTTTCTATCTTTTACGGTGCAAGAGGTCTAATAGAGGTAGTTGTGTGGCATGAAGAGGTCGACAGTGTCTTCAGGGTGTTAGGAACTCATGAGGTGGTTTGGGTTTGTGTTTCTCAAAGTATATTTTAAAGTCTATCATAAAACAAATGGGAGCTGTTCACCCCACCATTATTGAGAGTTAGGATGATGTAGTAAACCTTTATGTTTTCCTTCATCAAATGGTTCATAACTAAAGAGGTTAAGATTAAGAAAATGGAAGAGGTCATGCGTTCAGCAAGGCCAACGAAAGATAAAGGCCTACATTGACTGTTACATGGAGATGTCTTCCTTTTCTCCCGAGTTGGTTTCATAGGATATGATAAAGATTTCTCTTTTTGTTCGGGTCTTCATCCAAAGATCAAAGAGTGGGTCCTCTCTTCTAAGTACCTTTGTTTAAGTGTTCCTATTTGAGTTGGTTTCTAGAGCACAAGCAGTCATAAATCTGGTGTCTTCTGTTTCTTATGAAGGTTCCCCATATAAGAAAATGTGCATGTTAAAGGAACCTACCTTTAAGGAATCATCCTCATTGTTCATGGATTCTAGTTTGTTACACCACTTATTGGTGTGCCATCAGTGTGGTCATTCTGGGAAATTTAAGTTGTCTTATCACATCCCTATGAATACCTTCCATTATTGTGTCCATTTGGGTCACATGGAGAAGTTCCATAGAAATAATTTCTCAAATAAGTGGTTATGTATGAGGGATTATCATACCTAAATATGAGTTAGGAGATGCTTTATCAATCAGAACTGTAGCCATAGGTCTCAGGGTGAAGCTCATGCACAGTTAGGGTTTCCAGGGGTATGTGAGAGCTCGGGCTAGTTTTTTATCTTTTGTTTTGTAATAGTGGAATTTTAGTTTTTCTTATCCTTTTTATCCTATTAGTTTAAGTTCATCAGCTATTATAATAATGTGATGGACTCAGTCTATCACAACCCAAGTGGTTTCAACTATTCTAAATATGGTTTTCTAAATCATTCGTTCTTTATAAAGTCTTTTTGGACCTTCGATGAGATAGTTTTAGTTTAGTGATGATTGTTTGGAGAATTTTGGGTTTTGTGAGATAGGTGAATAGTGTTTTTTGTCTATTTCATAGTCGGATATTATTTTTTCAAGTTTTCCCATAAAATCAGAGGTCGGTTTATATCTGAAAAGATTCTAGTTCTAGTGGTGGAGTTGTTTCGCTCTTGGTATGCAAGTTGGTTTGGATCAGTTGGGAGTTCTCGTGTTGGCCCCTCCCCATGGTTAAGTGTTTGGGTTTCAATTTCTCATGTTAGTTGAGTTCTTGTGGGGGGGAGAACCCCCATGTGTCCTCCCCTCATTTTTTTCTGTATTTTATTCCTGATCATTCAGGCATGACTTAAGGAGTGAAAGGTCACCCAGAGGTTCTTAGTTACTATCAGTTTTGATAGGGAATACATTTGAATTTTGGCTATCTTTATGCTTGGTGATTTTCTTGGAGAATAATGTGTCTATGGTGGGGACAATTTGTAGACCCTGACCTCGGATCCTTTTTATTTTATTATTTTTTCAATGTTGGATCTTTTGGTCAAAGCTCGGGTTCGGGTCCCGGTTTAAATTTTTTAGGATTCAGAGTTTTTTGTAGGTTATAGGCTGGTACACTAGCACCGCACAGTTAGAGGAAAATGTGTTGTCATCCCAAGTACCCATGTGGCTTCTTCTATAATGGGAAGAAGCTATTTCACGGTTTGCACGCGGTCGCTTGATCCATGAGAGGTAACCATGTGGTTTCCCAGTGTTCAAAATAAATATATTTAATGAAAAAAAATGAAAATAATATATAAATAAAAATGTAAGAATATTTAATAATAATAATAATGATCATATTATTATTATTATTATTAAGATTATTATTATTATTATTATATTTTCATTTTAGTTTTTTTTAGAAACCCTATGTGGGTTCTATCTCCCTTCCTCTCCCTGTTGAGTCAATAAGGTTCTCTTATAACTTCTTCATTCCTTATGGTTTTATGTTTTGAAAATTACAAACATTTTTTCTTAAGTTCTGAATTTTTCATTCCATTATACTTATATAATTCTGACTATGTTATACTTATATAATTCTCACTATGTTTACTTACAGAAATCTCATTATGTTTACTTACATATTCTCATTATGTTTACCTATAGAAATATCATTCTGTTATACTTACATAATTTTCATTCCATTATACATATAGATTTGTCATTATGTTTACTTATATATATGTCATTACATTTACTTATATATCTATCATTACGTTTACTTATATATCTGTCATTACGTTTACTTACATATTTTTCATTACGATACAAATGTCATGCTATTTTAACGATATTGATTCTGTTACAAATTTCATGTTGTTTTATGATACTAATTCTAGTACAAATTTCAAGTTGTTTTCATCATACTGATTCCAGTACAAATTTCATATAGTTTTCATGATACTGATTTCGGTATAAATGTCATACCGATTTTATAATACAGGTACCCCAAAAATAGTGATACCATTTTCTCAATCTGATTTTCATTTTCTTAAGGATCTATTTTCTGGAAAATGTTAGACTTTCTTAATGTATCATTCTAATATTATAATATTCTAATTTTTCTTATACTTAACATTTATCTTAAACTTAAAATGATGTCGTAAAATTTGTTATAAACTAACCATTGTATGTTTGACATGTGTCCTGGTCCCTCCAAAATATATAGAAAATATAACCATTGGATTGTATCCAACCAATGGGATTTTTTTCTTATAAATACAAGTTCATTTGAATGATCTATCAACAATTATGAACAGTGAATAGAAATTGGATCAAAGCTTGTGAAGTGATTTCTAGAGAGAGAGGCTCGTACAACTCATAGTGCTTCGTGCAGATGTCGTGAATAACTTTTTCAGGCATGAAAAACTTGTTCAGACTTTCTTTGTGCATACTCTAATCATGTTAATCATGGGCTTCTGGATTTGGAAGACAGAGGATCCTATTTCCTTCTCAATGAAGGGATTACGGGGATAGCAAGACAAATAATGATATTCAGATTGAGGGATTACCTGGTTTTGGGTAAGATATAATTTCTTGAAACTATAAATCAAGGAACCTTTATCCAAGATTGTTGGATACCCTTCTCTTTGGGTTAAAAGAATCTTATTGTTACTTTTTTTCTATTTCAAGTTGTTTTTATTCTACAGCAATTTTAACTTTGTTAAAGTTATAAAGTATAACATTCTTATTCTTTCTAATTTCATTACTCTAATTATATTAAAGATTCTATACGCTTTAAGGTAGAATCTTTCTTTTAAGAAAATATTTCTTAAGTTTTTATCTTAAGGTTGTCATGTTTAAGATAAGGTTTTTTTAAGAGGTTTTATGAATGTTTGTCTAACATTGTCAAACTATGTTTTCATAATGTTAAAAGCTAACCCTAATAAATATATTTCATTAAGGTTAATAAAATTTATTTAATAATGTTTTATATCAACTTTAAAGGTTCTAAATGAATTTTTAAATAATACAATTCACCCTCCCACTTGTATTTTGATCATATCATTCTACATATTCGATCCTAAAATTAGAATCAGAGGAGGTATTGGAATTACTTATATTCAAATATAATTTTTCTTTCTCAATATTTATTTGTTTTTAACTCCTTCATATATTTTTTAGAAATCATTACTACTATCAAGTTTTGTAGAAGGAATTTTTTTTAGTATGGTAGGCATTCATGTTGGATCTCTAGACAATCTCAATCATACTAAACCACTGATCTTTGATGGTAATTAATATCAGTACTGCAAAGTAAAAAATGAAAACCATCCTGATAAACATAGGTGTAGAAAACTACATTATCTTAACTGGAGATTATAAGATTCTTGATAAGGAACTTAGAACCTTTACTAATCCTGAAAAGGTGGAATACCAACAAAACTTTAAGGTACGTAATACTTTACTTTGTTCTATGACTATAAATATATATATCCAAATTTCATCTGGTGAAGTTGCAAATAGAATTTGGAAGAAGCTTGAAGTAACTCACTTTGGAACTTTCAAATTCATTGAATCTAGAAAAGCCATGCTCAGAGCTGAATATCATGGTTTCTGTTTTCCTTATGGTGAACCCATATGTCAGGTACAACAAATATTCATGACTATTGTCAATAGATTAATATCTATGGGTGTTAAAGATTTAGATGATGAGATTATTTTAAACAAAATTACAAAAATCATTCTTAACGAATGGGAATTCAAGAGAACAATTATAGATGAGAATAGGAAAGTTTCTCAGATTTCAATTGATGAATTGTTTGGAACTCTTATTCAACCTCCAAATAGAATGAAGAGAGATACTAATAATATTAAGAAGAAGAATGGAAATGGAAGTGTTTATTTTACAACTACTTAAAATCATATGATAACCAAGACTCCTGAGAGAGTTACAATATCTAAATATAAGAAGGTTATTATTCAATATGAATCTAATGAAAGTGAAGCTTTAGAAAATGAGTTATCCAATCTTTCTCGGAGAATGAACAAGATTTTTGGGTAGACGATCTTTCAATATAGATATAAGAATAAAGATGGAAAATAAAAAAAAAGACAGACAAGTGACATGTTATGAATTTAGAAGAACCTATCATATTAGACCTGATTGTCCCTTTCTTACAAAAATATAAAATAAGGGTAGGAATTATGAAAGGAACAAGAAGAAGTTCTATAGATCAAAGCATAAAAAAGTCTTGAAATATAATGACACTTGGGGTGCTGGTGGTGGAGACTCTTATGATGATTCTTCATATTATGAATCTTCTAACCAAAAGAATATTGGCCTAATAGACAAATCTCCATTTCAAAATCTTTATCTTATGGTTATGGTACGAACTGTTGAATCCTTAACCAATATGTATTTAAGTGAAAATTTTCCTGATAAAGTTTTTTCTTCATATGAAGAATCCACTTCATCAGATAGCAATAATGATGTTCCTTCTTATGAAGAAGTTTCTATATTTGGAAAGTTTCTTGAAATGAAAAATTATAATGTTTCTAAGAAACATGAAAAAGAAAATTATGGAGAATTTATTTTGACTAAAGAAATTTTGGATCATAGAAAACATCTTGATAAGAAAAATGTTGTTTTAGAAATTCTTTCTAAGAAACATGTGGAAGTTAATTATGAGAAGGATAATCATTCTAAGTATTTTAAAATATGTTTTTAGAAAAATATGTTTTAGATGATAAACATAACACTAAATCTATTATTCTTGAGGATAATAATTTTTTACTGAGACTAAAATATTAAATATTTTCCATAAAGAAACTTCTTGCAAATTTTACTTCTGGTAAGGAAAATTTTGATAAGAGGTTTTCTCATATCCGACCACATGATAATAATCAAGGATTAGGCAATTCTCATGAAAAAAATTTAGAAACATTTATTTTGTTCTTCCAAGAGCTCCCTTTTTCACTAAATGTCAAAGTGGTGGGAATTGGAATAAGAACTATTCTTTAAAAAAAATTCAATCCCTTGGGATTCATAAAGCTTACATTTCTAAACAAATGTGGATACCCAATATTTTATTATCTAATAATTCGGGATCCAAGCATGTTTGGATTCCAAAAACCTAAATCTTTCTTTTTCAGGATAATGAAGGAAGTACCAACAACAAATGGTACATGGATAGTGGATTTTCCCAGAACATGACTAGTATCAAAGACTATTTCAAAATGATTTTAAAGATAAAAGGTGGAAAAGTAAATTTTGGGGATAACTCTCAAGGAGAAAGTTTTGGTATAGTTAACATTATTCTTCTTGGTAAAGCTATTATTTCAAATGTTATTTCTGTAAAAGGCCTTAAGCATAACTTCATTAGCATAATCCAATTATGTGTTGAAGGTTATTTTGTGAATTTTTGAAATGATAAATGTATAGTTCAGAATTCCAAGGATGGGATTATTCTCTCTACCCTTTGGCATGAGAATGTGTACATATTAAACCTAGAAGACAATAGAAGTCAAGATCTACATTAACTTGGTGCATTGTAAGATCAATCTTGGATTTTTCATAGAATTCTAGAACATTGTAGCTTAAGGAATAATAGTAAACTTTATAAGAAAGAACTTATTCAGGATCTACCGGAACATAGATTTGATTCTTCAAAAGTTTGTGATCCTTTTCAATTTGAAAAGAAACATAAATCTGGATTTAAATCTATAAGTGAAGTTAAAACTTTTAATTCCTTACAGTTAGTGCACATGGACTTATTTGGTCCAATACAAACTGGAAGTATTAGAGGAAAATACTATATTTTTGTCTTAGTTGATGACTATACTAGATTTTCTTGGGTCTATTTTCTTGCAAAGAAATTAGAAGACTTTTCTTATTTCAAAAAAATTAGATCTCAATTTAAAAATGAGAAAAATATATCATTGATAACTATTCATAGTGATCATGGAAAAGAATTTCAAAATTAGGACTTTGAAACTTTTTTTAGTAATAAAGGTGTTACTCACAACATTTCAGCTCCAAGAACTCCTCAACAAAATGGTGTTGTTGAAATAAGAAATCCTATTCTTCAAGAGATGACAAGAACCATTTTGAGTGAATATTATATAGATAAACATTTTTGGGTTGAAGCTTTAATTACTTCTTGTTATACTATAAATTGAGTTTTAATAAGACCATTTCTTAATAAAACGCCTTACGAGTTATGGACTGGTCAAAAACCAAAGTTTCTGAATTCAAAGTTTTTTGTTGCAAAGTATTCATCTTGAATACTAAAAATAACTTACATAAATTTGAACCCAAATACTATGAAATTATTTTTTTAGTCTACTCCACTAACTATAATTCATATAGAGTTTTTAATAAAAACACTTCTACTATGGAAGAAATAGTACATGTCAAATTCAATTAAACTGATCCTTTCATTTTCAAACAACCTGAACTTGTTTCTAATATATTTTCTAAAACCAATCACCAACCTTTGAGAGAAAATATTTTAGATAAAAAAATTGTTCATGAAAATACTTCTGAAACATTTACCCTTGGAGATTTTCTACCCAATATTGATGAAAAAGTTTTTCAAACCCCAAGTCATTTGTTACTTAGGAATCATCCAAGTGATAATATCATTGGTAAAATTAATCAACTTGTAAGAACTAGAAGTTCTTTAAGGAATGAAGTTGAACTTGTCCTTTTTATTTCCTAATTTGAACCAAATACTTCTGAAGAAGCCTTGGGTGATGAAGATTGGATAAAGGCTACAAAATATGAACTCAATGAATTCATAAGGAATCATGTTTGGACATTGTTGGAATAACCTAAGGAAGCTTCTGTTATTAGAGTAAAATGGGTTTTTAGAAATAAATGCATGGAAAATGGAATAATTGTTAGAAATAAGGAAATATTATTTGTTAAAGTTTATAATCAACAAGAAGGCATAGACTATGAAGAAACATATGCTCCTGTAGCAAGACTTGAATATATTTTATTCTTTTATCCTTTGAAGCATTATTTAATTTCAAACTTTATCAAATCGATGTAAAGTGTGATTTCTTTAATGGTTATGTATAGGAGGAGTTCTATATAGATTAACCCCCTTGTTTTGAAGATAAAAAATATCCTAATCATGTTTCAAGACTTACCAAAGCTTAATATGGACTTAAATAATCCCCTTGAGCTTGGTATGATAGAATTATAGGATTTTTGATTCAAAATAACTATTTTAAGGGAACCTCTAATCCAACCCTTTTCATTAATAAAGATAATAAATATGTTTTGATTGTTTAAAATTATGTTTATGGAATCATCTTCGGATCAACTCAGTAACCCTTAATTGATTTCTTATGAATCGTATGAAATCTGAGTTTGATATGAGTATGATGGGTGAGTTAACTTTTTTTCCTAATATTTCAAATTTCTCAAAAACCAGAAGGGACGTACATATATCAACATAAGTATATCAAAGAACATCTTAAGAAATTTGGTTATAAAAACACTAAGAGTATAAGTACTCCTATCGGATCCTCTAATACTCTTGATATTGATGAAGCAGGGAAACCTATGGATCGAGCATCTTATAGAAGAATGATAGGAAGTTTAATTTGATTAATAGCTAGTCGACCTGACTTAATGTTCTTAGTATGCTTATGTGAAATATACCAAGCCAATCCTAAATAATTCTATTTAAAGGCTGTAAAAATAATTTTTCAGTATTTAAAGGGAAGTTTAGATTTGGGACTATTTTATTGTTCTGAAAATGATTTTGAAATCAAAAGTTCTTCAGATGCTCACTTTGGTGGCTATAAAATGGATAGAAATTATACATTTGGAACTTGTAATTTCTTAGGAGATTCCTTAGTTTCATGTTTTTACAAGAAACAACATTCTATAGCACTTTCTACTGCTGAATTTGTAGTATCTGGAAGTTGTTGTGATCAAGTTTTTTGGATTCAACACACACTCATAGACTATGGTATGTACCCAACAAGCTACCATTTATTAAGAAAGAAAAGAAACAATAGAATGGAGGATGGGGTCAAATAAGCATAAGTTCCCTCATCCACCAAGAAAAAGGTCTACATATCATAGTACAACATTTCATTTCCATAATCAGAGTCACTTTCTTAGGGATCACACACTTAAAAAAGATATTATTCTTCAATTCATCGTAATGCAAGAATAACTTGCTGATATTTTTACAAAACCATTATCTTCCGATAGATTTGAATACATTAACCAAAAGCTCGTAATAATCTCTATAAGGTAATCATTCATATCTACTTTTTGTTTAAATCGTCCACTAACATCAAGTTACTACTTATTTCAGGGAGAGTACATATGCTTGTTTATTTTCTTTATTTCTCTTTTTTATAAGAAAATACACTTTCTATAAGAAAATATATTGTTTTTTAAGAAAATCTAGTTTATCTTTTTCTCTCAAAATTGAAATTCTCGGAACTGAAATTCTAGGTATTAAAATCTCAGATTCTAAAACTTCCAAGAGAATTCTTATAATACTGATAAATTCTTTAGAGTATTCTAAAATGTAAATTTTCTTAATTTTAATTTTTTTTATTTTAAGTTTTAATTATTGGTATTTCAAAATTTACAATTCTTGGTTTACATTACTTCAAAATATCGGAATTCATTTTTATCTATAATCATCTTCAACTATCAAATCAGATGAGTTTGTTTTTTAGCCATTTTATTATCTTATGGAAGCTAAAAAGTCATAGTTATGTCTATATGAGAGGTTCCTTGTTTATAAGTGATTCACTATCTTTACTAATCTTTGTGTCGAAGTTCTATTTCAATCAAATCCTACGTTCTGATTTCTCTATATCTTTCACTCCGAATGACTCCAAAATCCTCAGCTAATCAGATGCTGATTAGAAAGGAAATAATGTATTGGGAGATCTTTAGAGAAAGACTAGTATGTCCTAACTTCTTTGCGAAGTATGACTCCCCTATCTCTATCGTAATAGGAACTAACCAATGGGAAAGTGTTTGTGTGGCTATGGAGAAATGTCAGGATTAGGTTTTCCCTGATTTGGTTATTCAATTCTATGAATCCATTAATTTCTTCCAAAAGAATGTCAAAGATATGTTCAAGTTCAAATGTTTTGACAAGGCTTATACAGTTCTTTACAAGAAGGCAGAAAATGTTCTCAACATACCATATGAAGGAGTGGCTATTTTGTGCTCTCACAGACATCCCTCGAAGGAAGGTTCTTTTGAAAAATACAAGGCTTTATATTACCTTGGTCTTATGTATTCTAAGAATCCAAAGATTAAAAATCTTACAAAAAATCACAGGTTGGAAGCCCTATGTATGCAAGGTTTTCTTATTCCATGGAAAGGTGATAAGGACTCTTTAAATATATTTGATATCTTTCTTTTATAATTTCTTATCAATGTAAGTAAGATAAACTTTATCAAGTAAATTTTTTTCACTATCCAAGAAGTAAAAGGCACAACCATCAGATCATATATTCTTAGGTATCTAGTAACTATCTCCAGGATAATTGTTATGTGACTTCAAGAGCTGAATGTCCCTTGACAATCAGTCTTGAAGCTGTTTAATATTTTGTTTCTCAATGATGATACTCTAAGGAGAATGAAGGTTGAGATATTACTAGAATCCAAAAGTTTTGAAGAAATGGTTTTCCAAAACAAGGGTGATGTTCTAGAATCTTCAAAAGTGGTTCCCAAGAAAAGGAAACATGAAGAACCAAGCTTACCAGCACTGGTTCTTGTTGTTCTGTTATCAGCACCTCCTCCTGTAAAGATGCCAAAATTATATTCTGATGCAACGGTTGCAAATTGGAGAGAAATGGTAGCTAACTGAAATGAAGGTGATCATTCTTTTGGATTAAACCCTATAGAGGATAAGGCCTTAAAAATCAAGAAAGCTACAAATATAAAGAAATAAAAGAAGGATAATATCTTGAAGAAGAAATCCTCAGAATATCAAGTGTTTCAGTCTTTAGTGTAGTCTATAGATAAGAAATCTTAACAAGTACTAGAATCTCAAGTTGTTCATAAGAAACAGGTTTCCACTCAAGAAATACATAAATCCAAGAAATTATTAACATTATCAGAACCTATTCAAGAAATGGAAGATCAGATCATTCAAGAAGACAGTGATGACGCCTTAAGGGAAGTGTAAGATTACATTGGAACTCCTCAGATCTCAAATTCTAATTCCGATTCTAAAAATCATGAGATTGAAAAAGAAGTTGAAATTGAAGTTGAAGTTGAAGGTGAAGAATAATTTGAGGTTTAAGTGGAAGATAAAGAGAAAGATGAGGTTGACCAACAAAGTGATGAAGAGGAAGATATCCAGGAATAAGAAAGATAATAAGAAACACAAGAAGAAGAGCATGAAGGGGGACAAGATGAACAGGGGGATCTTAATGTTATCCATGTATCAGATGAACAAACCCCAGTTCGAATTTTTTTAAAAGGAAAGAGTGTTTAGGTTGCATCATCTAAAAAAGAAATGCCTCAAAAGTCTTCAAAAAGGATAGAGAAACCAGATTCTGTAACTCCAAGAGGAGTTGAGAAAAGAAAATATGTTTCAGATTCTGAATCCTTGTCTCCTGTTGAGCATTACTTTGTCACGTTTTCTCTATGAAAGTTGGTCAGCACTATTCCAGTTCTTTAAAATATAGATGCCCAGAGTCAAATGATACAAGAGACCCTGAATCAAAAGACAGAATCTACCAATATTCTTATGGAAATTATGGTCAATCAAGAAGCGAACTTTAGTAATATTTTGATTGATTATAAAGCTCAGAAGGTGACTTTTAAGAATGTCTTTAACCACACCAAAACCATCAATAGAGAGCTTAGACAGTTCATTAACTTCAATTATTTAACAGACAGAGCTTTTAATACTGATGAATCCAAGTTCAACAAAGTCAAGGCATCCATTTCTAAGAAATTTATCCAACTCAATTCTATTTCTTGGTCTATAAGCAGCGAAAAATAATTCATAGCTGAATTAGTGAAAAGGTGGATGTTCAGGAAGAGTTCATTAAGAATCAAGATGATAGAATCAAAGATCAAGAAAAAAGGATCTTTTACTTAGAAAAATAAAACCAAGATCAAGAGATCTTGCTGAATAAGCTTCAAGATGATCATAAGGAAGTGAAGAAACTTAAATCTTTGATAAAGAAAATGTTGTCTGAGTAGAAGAAGGATGGATGATTTTTTTTACATTCTGATGTTTTTTTTAATTTAAACTTTATTTCCAAAATTTACTTAAGAAAATTGTTTTATATATTTCTTTTGTTTTCGAATGTATTTTTCCTTAACCTTGTAGTTACATATTTTACTTCTCCATTCCTTTTTGAAAATCACAAAGGGGGAGAATTCATTTGAAGGAAGAATTTAATGAAGACTCCAAATAGGGAGAATCTATTAAGGTGGATTATTGTAAGAATTAATTCCTAGGTAAGGGGGATTATCTTTTAAGAAGAAATGTTTATCTAAGGGGGAGATATTTCTGTAAGAAAAAAGCTGGATGCTAAAGATCTAGAATAAGAACCTTGGGAAACATAACCTAAGGGGGAGTTAGTCGTATTCATCCTAAATTTCTTTCAAAGAGGGAGGTATGTTTTTTGTACATGTTTATAAAATTAAATATATTCAACCTTAGAAATGTTTTTTGTACTTTCCGAAAAGGGGGAGATTGTTGAGTCAATAAGGTTCTCTTATGACTTCTTTATTCCTTATGGTTTTATGTTTTGAAAATCACAAACACGTTTTCTTAGGTTCTGAATTTGTCATTCTATTATACATACAGAATTCTCACTACATTATACTTATAGAATTCTCACTACGTTTAGTTACAGAATTATCATTATGTTTACTTACCGAATTCTCATTACGTTTAACTATAGAAATCTCATTCTGTTATAATTACAGAATTTTCATTCCATTATACTTACATATTTGTCATTACATTTACTTATATATCTATCATTATGTTTACTTATATATATGAATTACGATTACTTATATATCTATCATTATGTTTACTTATATATTCGTCATTACGTTGACTTACTGATTTGTCATTATGGTACAAATGTCATTCTATTTTCATGATATTTATTTTGTTACAAATGTCATGTTGTTTTATGATACAGATTCAAGTATAAATGTCATGATATTTTCATGATACCAATTCCGGTACAAATGTCAGTATATTTTCAAGATACCAATTATAGTACAAATTTCATACTGATTTTTTAATACCTTTACCCCAAAAATAGTGATATTGTTTTCTTAATCTTATTTTCATTTTTTTAAGGATTTGTTTTCTTGATAATGTTAGATTTTTTAGTGTATCATTCAAATATTATTTAATTATAAGTTTTTTTATACATAAAATTTATCTTAAACTTAAAATGATGTTGTACAATTTTTTATAAACTAAACATTGTCTGTTTGAAATGTGTCCATGTCCCTTTGAAATATAAGGAAAATATAACCGTTGGAGTGGAGCCGACCATTTGGAAGTTTTGCCTATAAATACAAGTTCATTTTAATGAGCTCACAACAATGGTGAAAATTTAATAGAGAAGTGATCAAAGCATGTAAATTTATTTCTAGATAGAGGCTCTTACAACTCTTAGTGCTTCGTGTAGATGTTATGAACAACTTTTTTGGGTGTGAACAACTTTTTCAGACTTTATTTGTGCAGACTCTGATCGTGTTGATCATGGGCATCAGGATTTGGAAAATAGGGGTTCTGATTTCACTATAAATCAATGTCTTGTGGGTATAGTAAGATAGTTACTGATCTTTGTATTAAAGGATTACCTGGGTTTGGGTAAGACATACTTTCTTGAAAGTATAAATCGAGGAACCTTAACCAAGGTTGTTGGATACCATTCTCTTTGGGTTAAAAGAATATTCTTGTTACTTCTTTTCTATTTCAAGTTGTTTTTATTCCACTGCTATTTTAACTTTATTAAAGTTTGAAAGTATAACTTTCTTATACTTTCTAATTCCATTACTCTAATTATATTAAAGATTCTATATGCTTTAAGGTAGAATATTTCATTTAAGAAAATCTTTCTTATGTTTTTATCTTAAGGTTGTAAATTTTAAAATAATATTTCTTTAAGAGGTTTTGTGAATGTTTGTCTAAATTTGTTAAACTAAGTTTTCTTAAAGATAAAATATAACCTTAAGAATTAGATTTACTTAAGGTTGTGAAACTTTATTTAAGAAATTTATATATCAACTTTAAAGGTTCCAAATGAATTTTTAACGAATACAATTTACCCCCCCCCCCCTCTTTTATTTTGAGCATATCATTCTACATAATCAATCCTACACTCCCCTCTTCTACACAACCCCCCTTGCTCTCTACGTCTCACGTGACCCCCCCCCCCCTAGGTTGAGGCCCTACAGTGTTCTCCCTCTTCTCCGACAACCTCCCTCTAGCCGACGTTCCCTCTAACCTTCCCAAGTGTGGTTCCCTCTCCCTCAGGCAGCATAATCACACACAACGGCCTCAGATAGCGCTTCTTTTAGCACACCTCCTTCTCCAGTGTTCCACCCTCCTCTTGTGGCTTCCCCTTCATCAATGGTAATGGATCCTTTTCTCCAGTGCATGACTATCACCCCCTAGTGAGTCTTCATTGTTATTTTCTTTTGATTTTGTGGAATAGAAATGGTTTTTTCCAACCCTATTAGTTGAGGTCTATGTTAGGGTTTTGTTTTCCTTAAATCTAGGGTATAGTAAGGGTTCATGAGGCTTGGTTATTCCTTCTGTTGAGGTGTCATTGCATTTGTACACCTCTGAGGTAGGTGATTCCATGTTTTTTATTTCTGATGAAAACCATGAATGTTTGGATGATTTAAGGAATTTTTAAACATGATACAAAACTTCATAATATACCTAGTTAATTTATTATGGTGTTTATAAATTATTATAATTTGTTAAAAATAGTTTTTTACATGATTCCAAGTTTATGATTATGAAACTCTATGCTAAAAGTGGATGATTAAATGACATGTGCTATTTTAAAATTAAATCGTATGTTTTGATAAGTATTTGGACTTTTTTTTGTTATGATAATATTGTTTGATTTTAAGTTGGTGTTTTGTGTATAAATTATTTATTTCTCAAAGAATTATTCCTATTTATGAATTTTTTTTGGTTTGTAAAACATGGCGTGTTACTTTAAAATTGGTTTTGGTTGTTTTCATGGACTTTCTGAATGTACCATTAGATGTTGGGACATCCATGGGTGAACAGAGTGAACACATAGATGGAAATTCAAATGAATATGGTACTTTAAAAATAGTGTTTTCCTTTAACATTATTTTTCTTAAATGTTTCATTTTTTTTTGAATCGTATCTTTGTTCCTTGTTTGGAATAATTTTATTTTATGGGTTTTCTGATTTTTGAGTTGTCGGTAATGTTTTTAGAGTGTGTTGTACCTCGCTGTGGTGGTTTCGTGTTTTAGGTGTCAAGAACTCTTACATGTACATGCATTGGGTAAGGCATATATATATATATATATGCCCTCTTTGTATGTATTCACTCATAGATAGGGGAATATGTGCAATGTAGATAGGGGAATTTATATATATATAAATGCATGTGTTTGTAAGTGAAAAGGGTTAGTTCGAGTGGTATTCATCAAAAAGAGTCATGTCTGAGGTAGGTTCCCTTTTCATTTTCCTTTAAATTTAAGAATACATTGATTTCTTGTCTTTCGAACCTTTATTTAATGATAGTTAGTGTTATATGGTTTTTATAATTAATGTTTGATGTGAAATAAAGTAATATCTTCTTATTATTTGAGTTTCATTAAACTATTTTATTGAATGTGCATGCCAAGTGTTTATCAAATTTCCTGGTTGGCCTCTATAAGTAAATTGTGGTTTTTAAAGAATGCATTGGGTTGTAAATGTGTGTGGGTTGCACAAATATTTATTAAATGGTGTTACATGTTGTTTTTAAATTGGAATTTGTGTATATTTAATTCTTTTAAAATGGTTTGGTGTGTGTTCGGTTCTTCAAAAAAATTGTTTAGCATGTGATGGTTGTGTGAGGCCCGGTTACCAATTTAAAAAAATGGTTTCACAAAAAAAACCTCCTTGTATTATCCTCTTTCCTTGGTTATGAGCATGTTGTGGGAGGTTTGTCATGTAGGACATCCTTGAGATAAAATAGTTGAAAGTCAAGGGACTTGTTCCTTGGGGTGACTCGGGGGTGACTTGTTGTGTGAGTTTCTTATGTGTGACACATATATATGTGTTCTTGTGATTGTATTCTTGGTTGAAATTATTCACTCACCCCAATTTTTAGTTTGAACATCATAACCAGGCATAGAAAGTGAATTTTCAAGGAATGATTGATTCACTAGTTTAGATTACACACAAGCTAGTGGCCTATAGTAAGGGATATTTTGTTATTATTGCTAGGGGATTGGGCCCCTCGGTCAGGACGAATATGGAAATGATTGTACATTTGGGTATTATGATGTCATTAGGTAGGGAATGCCTTTGGTATGAGTCACATTTATAATATGTTCAAGATTATTTATGAGATCCTAGGTTCTCCTATTTTTTCTGGAACATAGTTATCAATAGTGGATGATTGATATATAGGTTTTGATTGGTTTCTTGTGTGTGATGTTTTTCCATTACTTGTATAGTTTATTTTTTATCATGTTCCCTTATATAGTATAGTTTCTTGATAAAATTTATAAAATGGTTTCATGTGTTTTTAGAAAAAGTTTTGGAAATATTTTACATTCCCTTCCTCCTTTTTTAAGTATGAACATCACCTCCTTTAAAATTCTAATGTCTTCAACCTAAAAAGGTAATCTGGCTTTTAGTTCAAAAATAAAAATGGACCATGATTTTCTTTAAAGGTAAAATGTGTGAAAAACATACTTTTATATATTTTAGTCTCAACCTAAAATTAATGTTTCTTTGTTTAAGGGAAATGATAAAGGGAATAGTTTTTTTGGTCATGCCTAATGGGTTTTAATACTCACACCTATGGTTTCCACTTTTTTAGCATTAGGTGCTGCTTCTTACTCGGATTTGATCATTGTAGTCTGATATTGGTTTGAGGTTTGTGGTGACTCACAAGGTCTCATAGAGGTATGTGTAGTTTTATTTTCATTCCAATTATAGTTTTTTGTTTTCATTGTTCATTTTATATTTATTTATGGTCCAAATCATTCTCACCTATTTCATTTTGATGCTCGACACTAGTTGCCAGCCCTTGGGGATCAAGAATGTCCTTAGGACCATGCCACAAACTAGCTTTAGTGGCCGGTTCAAGGTCATCCCAGATTAGTTCATGACATTTCCTACCCATCAAGGATATGGTGAAGGTATATGATCTAAGAGGATTTTTTTTTATAGGTTTTGAAGATTCATGGGGTTCCCTCTATGATTTCTTCAGACAGGGTCCTGAGTTTCATATCCATGCTTTGGAATGGTTTTTAAGATAAAATGGGCTCCCTGTTCAAGTTAATCATGGAATACCATCCATAGATGGAGAGACAAACCTAGAGTGATCTTTAGGTTATTTAGGATATCCTCTCAGCATGTGTTCATGATTTTTTTGGTTTATGGGAAAAGAATTTTCCTCTTGAAATTTTTGAATATAACAATAGTAATCAAGATTCTATAAATATGGAATAATTTGAAGCATGTATGGGTAGCAATATAGATCTCCCTTTTCTAGGAAGAGACGGGGAAACAATCTTTGGTTGGACCAAGATTTGTTCAGGAGATGATGTAAATGAAGTAGTTCATTCAGAAGAGGTTGTTCATGAAACAGAGATGTCAGAAATTATATATGGACCATCTTCTTTGGCCTTTATATTTTTAGGTTTGTGATTGGGTAATTATTCAAGTTACACCTAGCTTGGGATATCTTAGTTTGACTAAGAAGGGTATGTTGGCACTGAGGTTCATGGGACTCTTAGAAATTTTGAAGCATCTTACAATGGTGGTATATTAATTGGACTTACCCTCTCAAATAAAATTGATTCATGAATTGTTTCATATTTCCCAGCTGAGGAGGTATCAAATGGATAATTCCCATGTTATTTAATGGGAGGATTTTGACCTTGATACAAACAACATTGTTAATAAGAAATCGGTTCAGATTGTGGATCGCTAAGAAAATGTATTGTGGGGTAAAAAAATCAATAGTCCATGTACTGTGGTAGTGTAGATGGGATAGCCAAGTGACATGGGAGCTGGAGTTATTGATGAGGTAGTAGTAGCCTTTTCTCTTTATGAGTTAGAGATCATGAGGAATTTTTTGGGACATAAGTCTTTAATGGTGGGAAAAATTATAACATCTTGGTTAAAAAGGTACTCTCTTTTTTGTGTTTAGGAGCTATTCTCTTAGCATTGGAGGGGTTGGAGTGTTTTTAGGAAATTCATTAAGAACCTAGTGTTGGGTTATGGATAAATAGGTAACTTACAATATAAACCTATTATTTATAATGTATATCATATATGGGGAACATGCTGAAAAACCAACATACGATGTGTAAATGTTTACACCATAAATCTACTTTTTACATCATAAGATAATTGCTTGGAATAATTTTACTTGAGGTGCAATTTTTTAGCGTATGTCAGTTATAAAAGATCTACACCATAAATATTGTGTTTATGAAATAAATATTTAAACCTAGTGGGTTTTTATCACGAATCACATCCAATATTTTTCATATTCATCAAGAATTATTCCTCCATTGAACCCAAGATATCATCTAGGATATTTCAGGTGATTCAACTTCCTTTGAATCATTTTTTTTGTGTGGTTGATCACCAATGTGGTTGGTTGTATTCCTTCATGTACTTGAAAAATTCTCCTCCTAGTTAATCCTTGTTGACCTCGGCTTGGTAGCGGTATGTGTTTCATTTTTTCAAGATCTAATAATCAGGTTTAAATCTTGATCGTTTCTTTGCACTTTTCCAAAATGACTCATATTTCAAAGGCAAATATTTTCATTTCCAATATTTATATTCGGAGGTGATAAGTTTTTTCCCCATTATTAAGGTAGTTTTCTCTCTATAATTGTTCTTATTTGTGAAATTATTTTTTGTTTCTATAAATTACATTGGGTTATTCAATAAAAATTCATTATTTGATATTAGAATGTAATATTTGGAAGATATAAATTTTTTAAAAGGTGTTTTCTTTAAAGTGTATTTTTTCACACCAAGTGTCCAAAAATTATTCAGAGGTTGTTTTAGTTTTAAAACTATTATTCAAGACTGAAGGAAGAAATTATTTTCTAGGAATTTTTTTTATAAAATTTCATCATGGTTTTTAAATGGATTTTGAAAAACATTACACATTGGATAACCTTGGGTGTGTCATGAAATAAACATGACACTCTTTGTATGTGTAATTCCATAAGAGATTTTACTTTGCTTTAGTGTGTGTAATTATAAAAGATGTTATATTTTTTAGATCCACCTTAGGCCTATACTAGGGCTATTATTTCATGTCTAGCACATATTCCCATATGTTATAACCCAAATGGTGTGCTTTTTAATTTATGATTGGTTTATCACAAGATGTTATTTTCATGGTTATTTTCTCACATTTTTATCTTGTGTTGTATCCCTGGGTTTTCTCATATTTCTATGTTATTTTCTCTCATATATAACATATTCCTATATTTAGGTGTATATGTTATGATTTTTTATAAAAAAAAATAGGATGATTTACAAAATAGTTTAATTTTATGAAAATTATTTGTAAAATAGATTTTCTTAATGAAAATTCAAATGAATTTTTGATATTATAAAGTTTATAGATTCATTGATGGTATCCTACTATGATTTGTGCTCACACCATACTTTTTCATTTTTGTGGTATTATTTTTTCTTTTTCAGGACTCAGGTAAAGGCAAGTGCATTCTATACCATATCGGTTTCTCTTGTTATCATAATCTTTGTAGTGGGATTATTTGATGGTGACGGATAGTCACACAGGGAATTCTAATATTTTCTCATTCCAATTTTTATTATTTGTTTTGACTTTGTATGTCTCATAAATATAAATTATTTCTTAGGTTTTGTAATTTTATTTTTTTTATATTTTACATGACACATGTTTGGTTGTTATGATTATAAAAACCTTGTGGTGTAATTTCTTGGATGACTTTCCTATTTTACTTAGGCTGGTTCATTACATAAAATAGCACAAACACAGTATATAAACCACATGAAATAAATTAGGTGCCTAATACAAAACATGTCTCAAATAGAGGAAATTGAGATGGAAAACCATTAACACTTATCCTAAATTCAATAGTCATACATTAACCTATTGTATCAAAAATATATTTATCTTAATAACATATTTTATATCTTTACTGATATTAATTTGTATTAATACTCTTCATATAAGGACACGTCCTTAAACATTACATAATCTAGTTAACTCAACTAAAAAACACTTATTATGTTCTCTAATATCTTTTAGGTTTATAGTTTTATATTTTTGGGACATATTTCATACATATCAACCCAAAATCATACAAAGTGGGTACAACTAAAACTGTATTCATATTTTTTATAATACAATTTTTTCAATAAAAACATAAAATCTTTTCATGAATAGTATTCACAACATTCATATTAGCTTCTCCTTTTCTCTTAACCATCTATAAACTCTAAGAAAAAAAATTTAAAACATGGGATGAGCAAAAAAATATCAGTAAGGGGTATAAAAAAAGATAATAAACCATTAGTACATTAATACTTATAAACATATGAATTCATTCTCATAAATACATGCATCTCACCCATAAATAATCATATACTTTGTAAAAACATGATACTTACATAATACATAGATAAAAATAAACCATATATGTTTCATGGGGAATTACTTACTTAATATTGTAACTATCATAGATACCGTATTATTTGTAACCCTCATAGCTACCTTACAATGTAACCCTCACAACTACCTTACAATGTAACCCTCATGGCTACCTTATGGTGTGACCATCGTAGTTACACTTGGAGTGACTGTGTGGCTGACCTCCAACTTAAATATACCAAATACATTAGAGGGTGATATAGGTTCCACCCTTCATCATAAACATTTCCAAAGAACCAAATGATAATCCTAAAACAATAATACTTACATAAAAAACATACCTTTTGAATTTTGTAAAAAATGAATTTTAAAAGAGGATTTTTAAAGAAAAATACATTACAAATATCGTATATAAACTGTAAATACACATAATCATACATAATATATAATAAATTTATTTGACAAATAATATTAGTACCACATAATCAATAAAGTGGAAGGCTAATCCCAATAATGGAAATTGGGTTAAGAATTCTCTTACATTGGGTTCGTCTTACTTAAAATGTGTTTAAACCTATTATATAATGGTTAAATGAGTGTTATTAATATTTTATAGAAACATATTAACTTTTATAACACCTTATATGATCATTTTATAAAATCATTCCACCCATTTATTAATAATATTTTGTTATTTCCATTGTTTCAGGTGCGTTCTTTACATGGTTTACATAGTCAGTTCGTAAAGGTATTTCTTTCCGAATGAAAGTGAAACTACAGAAGTGGAATTATATGGTATTAATATGTATCCATAATATTAAATTATACCATAATTAATTTTTTCTGATATTATGATGAATCATTAGATAGAAAATTAATGATATTTGTTTAGATCATTTTGGCAGTTCTTCGATAATCACAAACTAGTTTCATTATATAATTGAATATTATGACTATATTTCAATTATAGAACATAAAAGAGGTTATATAATAAAATTTAAAATCTTTTTCAACCATTAAAATGGTTTTATAACCATCCATGATGGTGGTAATTGAAAATGAAAACACATCATCCATGATGTTGGTAAATTGACACATAACATATGGTGTTTTTATTTTAAGAGTAAGAGGGATATGAGAAGAAGTATGATGATTACTTTTTCCATAAACATGATCAAATTACAGTATATATAATATAATATAGTTTTCATTCCTCTTATATAATGTGAGGTGAAGAGAGTATAAGAAAATAAAAATAATTGAAAATAAAATAAAAGAAAATGGAAGAGGATTTTACCTCTGGAATTATCATCTTTGAGAACCTCTTTAAGGCCTTTAGTTTTTTCATTTTGGAGATAATAGTAGGTCTTAGACATGGGGAAGAGGATTTGAAAGAGGATTTGGAGGAATTATTACAATTCTCAAAGCTTGAGAGGTGTTAGGAAAATAGGGGGAGAGGATTGGTAAGTATAGTGGAAGGGAGGGGATCCATTATTTTAATCATTATTTTGTTATTTTTCTTAGGACAAGCAATAGTCTTGGTTTTTGTGACTAAATATAGTAATAGTGCATGTTATTTTGAACCAAGGTTTCTTATCTCAGCAAAACATCATCCATGACTCAATAATTCATTTATTTAACTTATTTTGTAAATTATCATATTTCACTAATCACTAAAAATTCAAGTGTTTCCAAAAAATCCCAAAAATTAACCCCAAATTTTTTTTGATGTACAGAATTCAAAAATGAACTCCATTTTCTGAAAATTATTTTTCTAAATATGTGAAATTTAATTTTTAATTAAAATCATAATTTATTTGAAAAATACCAATTTTAAAATTATAACTAATTCTATAACACTTTGAAAAATTAATTAAGGTCTCATAAAATTATATTATAATCATAAGAAAATATAATAATAATTTATTGATCTATTTTATGAAAATAAATTTTCTTTTGAATCATTAAATTAATTCTAAAATTAAAATTAATTATTTATGGCTTACAAAAAATGCCAATACTTAATTTATCATTTCTAAAACATTTATTTACTTTTCCATCATAAAAATAGACCATGATTGAACTTAAAAAATAAAAAAAATATTTATAATCTCATAGGTGAGGTTACAATTCTAATGGCCAAGTTACTATTCCAAATGGTAATGTTTCTATTCCTATGGTCAAGTTATTATTCCATTGGTATAAGTTTCTTAATTTCTTTAAATATCAATTATTTAATTATAAATTCGTAATGAATTTAAATATTTTATTCCCAAATGAAAAAATATATATTTTATATGTACCCGGTCATTAGACTTAATGAATAGTCATTATATATAAAAAATTGACATGTTTTCAGCATTGGGTGTTTATAGTGTCGATCTTCTATACTAGTTTCATAATTACGGTGTCTATATTCATTATTCATAAAAATATCATGTTTACCAGGTTATTTATTTTATTATTAGGGATGATTTATAACAATTTTTGATGTATCAAATTTCATCCATGATTGTTTTAGTATTTATCCCCGAAGATGAAATCAATAATAAGAAGGTTTTAGTGATTCTTGAAGATTGAAGTGTGTTTTATTATTTAATGAATTAAATATATATATAATATATTGAACCGAAAAAATAAATTTTTTACACATTTATATCATATTATAATATTAATTATGTACCCATTTTCATTCTTGATATAAATTCATAGTATCATTCAAGTAGGTGGTTAAACTGACTCAATCATGAACATATCCATTATTGAATGATTATGATGCAATTATTTTGTAATACCATTATACCATAAGAATAATAATATTATTTTAAATTTATTAGTATTATATATCATAATTGTAAGGAATTATAATAGAAATAATTGGATACGAAAATATTATCCAATTTGAATAAAATATTATCCTCTTGGTGTCCTAATTTTAAAAAATTAAATTAAAGATGACCTTTTATTGATCGTATCATTTATAGGTTATCTAATTTGGAATAACAGGACCTTAATGATATCATAAATTTCATATTTATCATTTAATATCATCCTTATATTCATCCTTGTAAGTTGGTGAAGGAAAATGAAACATGTTGGGTCATGAAGACGGTAATACGCACAACGCACAAATAACGATATCATTTTTCATAAGGGAGAGGGGAAAGGTATTTATTGTTTTTTTACACAATATTAAAACAAATAGTATACTATAAATAATCTATTCATCCTATAATACATATAAAAATAAATCTTAAATTTAAAAATAAGATAAAAATATGTTAGCGAAAGATTGAACTTATCTTGAGAACTTTGGTTTTCTCATAGAGGATTACTTATAAAGGAATATAATATGATTATATATTTTTACCAAAAAATTATTAGAGTGAAATATGTTTCTATTGGAAGGAAATAGGGAATTTTTTTAGGAGGAAATATAATTTTTACATTTGAATTCAAGGGGTGGTGATAGACCCCTTTTATAAGTGGTGATAATGTAATTTTTGTAAATATTTTAACTTAATATTAACGGTGTGTAAGTTAAACATCTAAAATGGATCCAAATTTGAAAAATAATATAGTGTCTAAGATATAATTTTTATAAAATCCAAATACACTCAATTATTGACATGTTTTTATCATATTACAATCCTTTTACTCCCTGAATTATTACTTTTTTCATTTTATCTTTTACCATAGTAACTACTTCTTACTTAAGGTAACTTATTATTTATGCCAAAAAAGTATGTTCACCTCAGTAGATAATTTGTGAATAATGATTATAAATTTGAAATCCATTTTTTATGATTCAATATCTATAATTATTAAAAATTAATTTTAATATATTAAAACAATTTTTGAGAAATATTACTTGAGTTATAATATATCATTTATAGGTTTTTAAACTGTAATAAATATTTTAAAATGTATAATTTCAATTATATAATATTTTTTTAATAAAATAGTTTTATAAATTTATATTTAATAATTATAATGTAATGATGGCATAAAATTTTCAGCATTATTAAAAATGGTATATTGAACTATTCACATAAAAACGTTTTCTTATAAAATCCCAAAAATTAATCATAGGCTACTATCATTATGAAGAATTCAAAAAATAATTTTTTTTGTTAAAATAAAATTATATGATTAATAAATTAAACTTTTAAATATACTCCTTAATAAAGGATCTTATGAGTGTGTTTTGTGTGATGTTTTAGGATATGGTGTTTACCTGATATTTTTAAGTCTCAGGTATTGCATTATCCCCCACCCCTAAAAAAGTGTTTCCTCAATATTTGGGTATATATCAGATATTGAAAATTTTTGGATATACCTTCTCCATATATTATTCAGGATTCCATGTTTCCTCTTCTAGTTGGTGATTTATTAAATGTACTTTCACCAATCGAGTAGTTTGGTTCCAAAAAAATATTCTCTCTAGTGCCAAGAATCTAGATATGTTCTTCATTATAAGACATGTCAGCCTTCAACTCTATTACCTCAAATGTGAACATATATATTTTACCTATCATATATTTCCTTGGTAATGAAAAATGGAATATTTCATGTAAATTATAAGTTTTTTATGAAATCACCATTTAGTAAGCTATATCTCCAATTATTTCAAGTATTTTAAAAGGAACAATGTACCGATAGATTAACTTCCCCTTTTTACCAAATCTTATAACTCTCTTCCATGGGGAAATCTTTAAAAATACATGAAAAACAGATTCAAATTCAAATTTTTTCCTTGGATTTCCATCATAACTATTTTTTGTAATATAGGATGCTTTAATATTATCCTAAATAGTCAGTTCATTAATAGTAATCCCCTCCATAAGATTTGGGAAAACTAGTTTTCTTTCTCCAACTTCTTACCAAAAGGTTTAAGTATGACACCTCTTCCAATATAGGGCATTATATGGTTCCATCAAAATGCTTTAATGGAAGATATTGTTGTATGAAAATTTCAAAAAAGATAGATATAAATCACACGTACCTAGTAAGTCTGAATAACATGATCTTAGTATATCTTATAATGTCTAAATAGTCATTTCAGACATCCCTTCATTTTGGGGATGATAGGCGGGGCATAAATTTATCTTAGTGTCATGATCCCTTTGAAGTATATTCTATAATTTTAATGTAAATTTAGGTTCATGATTATATAAAATTGATAGAGGTTCCCCATGGATTCCTTTGATTTCGTTGATATAGAGCTGGGAAATGTACTCAAGGTGTAGATCTTTTTTTATCACTGAGAAATAAGAAGACGTAGAAAAACGATCAATGATGACCCATACAGAATCATTATTCCATGGATTATTTGGGTGTGTAGTAACAAAGTCCGTTATAACATTTTTCAACTTCTGTATAGGTATAGGTAGAGGTTTTATGAATCCCTTAGGATATGGTCTTTCAGCCATTACCTATAAGTATATTAATAATTTTGGCACAAAGTCCTCAATTTCCCACTTCATTTTATCCCACCATAAATTTTCTCTTAAATCCATATACATCATTTTGCTACCGAGGAGTATAAGGAAGTTTGAGATATGTGGTTCATCTAGTAGTTCTCTTTCCAATTATAGTATATAATGAATATATACCTCTTCCCAAACTTCAATATTCCATATCTATAGATTTATTTTATAAATTTATCATCATTTAATACTTTAATATTCCTTTTTATGTTCCCATTATCCTATTGTGACTTAACTATATTTTCCAAAAAGGATATTTTAGAAATTTCATGGAAAAGTAAATATGCCTCCCCTTTCCTAAAAATCATCATATCCATTTTTACTTGATCTTTATATATAGGATCCTTTTTAAACCTCATCATGATCAAAACTCTATGGTCCCTCCCCGAAATGCACCATCCATCTTTTTTTTCTTCTCAAGGAGGTATTGTATCAAGCAATCATATTCCTTGAGTAGTACTAACCATCTTAGTATCCTTGTGTGGAGATTTTTCTAAGATAATATATAATTTAAGCAATTGTGGTATTTATATATATTATATATTTCACTATTGGAAAAGTTTCTCCATATTTTCAAAGAAAATATTATATTTTCTGTCTCAAGTCCATGAGTTGGATAGTTTTTAAATAATTTTTATTTTCTTGATGCATAGGAAGTCACTCTATCATTATGTATAAAGAAACAACCATGTCCTTTTTTGATGCATTACTATATATTATAAATCCTTCCTTACCTGATAATAAAGTTATTATAAATTTATTAATAAGTCTCGTCTTCTTCTCTTTAAAACATCCTTCACATTCCTTCAACCATGTGAATTTAAACCCTTTATGTGTTAACTTCATTAACATGTTGGATAATTAGGAAAAATATTTAAAAAACCACTGATAAAAAAATTTCAAACCATGTAAACCTTAGGTATCAATTATGTTCACTAGTGTACGACATTCTTTGACTACTTTTTTCTTTGAATGGTTAATATATATTCCATCATTAGAGACAATATGACCATGAAAAGAATCTTCATTGAGATGAAATTTACAAATTAATCACATGATATTCGTATCTATCATAGTATATCAAGATATTATCAATTAATACCACCAAAAAGTTATCAGGGTTCTCCTTTAAAACTTTATTCATCATATGTATAAATACAAAAGGTGTATTATTTGGTCTAAAAAGAATTACTATAAAATCATAATGTCCGAACCTTGTTTAAAATTTTTTCTTCAGTATATCATCCTTATTCACCGATACTTAATGATAACCATGTCAAATATTGATCTTTAAAAATTATCAGGATAACTAAAGTTGATGAAATAAATAATAAATTTGTGGTTTAGGATACTTATTCCTTATATTGATGGCATTTATCTCCCTATAATCTATGAAAAATCTCATATACCCATCCTTTGTTTTCAAAAATAAAATAGGGGTACACTGTGGTGAAATAATAGGGTATATAAGTCCCTTATCACACAGATCCTGTAGTTTTTTATACCATATTTACATCCTCTATTATTAAGATAAAATCATTATATATAGGTTATGTTTGACCATTTTTTATTCCTATAGTTTCATTAAGGAGAGCTATTGTTGGAGTATCCATATATGATTTATAAGATGATCTTTCTCTTATAAAGATAAGATATTCCATATCACTTCCATGAATTATACTCTTATTTTCTTCGCAAAAAATATTTTCATTATACATTGAAACAAAATACATATCAATGATCATATAAAATTCAAAGTCATGTATAATAACCCATCTTGAATATGGGGTATGCCATGCATCAAAATTAGAACAGCTTATCACATCTTTGGTGTAATAGTATTCCTAATTAGTTTCTTAATTGATATCCCCTTAATATGTTTCTAGGGAAATATCTAATTTTTTTATAAAATATGGAAGATATAAAAGATTGCAAGGATCCATAATCAAATAAAACATTATCTAACATTGAGGCTATGATCAAAGTACCTTTCACCAAATAATTAGGAACTTTGACTTCATGTGTGATAAATTCATAATCTTGGAATTTTTCCCTAATCCTATTATAAGTTAAATTCCTTTGATGTTTGGGGTAATTGGTTCACATAAATTCCTTTCCCATTACAGTTAAAACATTTAACATCAAAAACTTCCTCCATACACTTGCATCCATTATGTTGATAGAATTTTTCTCTATACTTTTTACAAACTCAGGTTTCCTTCAAGTAAGAACCAAGATGATTTTTCCCAAAGTTATCACATGCGGGAAATATCTCTATTCATTTTATCCTTTTTCACTTTGTTCATACCATTATTCTTAGACAGCCTCTTCTTTACCTAATTTTCCCTATATATATATATATATCTGTGTGTGTGTGTGTGTGTCTAGGATAAATTGTTTCTACCTTAATGGAACTTGATTATATATCCTCATAAAATGAAAAGTATTAATATACCAACTCCCTTAAAAGTCTTGACTTTCACCTAGAAAATAAATTATCAATCATTATTTCTAGTCAATATACATAGTCTATAGTATACCTAGATGACCATGTAACTTTAGTCTCGTATTCTGCAACATGTTCCTCCTTGTTTTATATAATATTGAGGAACTTCCTTTCCATTACCACTCTTTCATAATGAGGAAATTTTCTTTCACATAATAATTCCTTAAAATATATAATTATATGAACTATATCTAATCTTCCTCTTCAGTTTTTATAATTATGTACAACCATTAGTCTCCATATCCCTTTAGATGATAGACCTCCATGATGAATTTTTCATTTTTACTACATCCTAAAATTAGAGAGGTCCTCTCTAGTGATTTGATCCATTATTCAGCTACCAATGGATTATTAGTTCCACTGAATTCTATAGTTTGTTGTTGCATGAAGTAATGAAAAATAGTTACACCACATTTTGGATCATTAGGTCACTCTATAGGGGTGAGATTATTTTTCATAACCTAGCTCAATTACACTAATATGGTTGTGATCTGATTAGACTAAAATCTAGCTACATTAACTTATTCAGGATGAACATCCATGTATTAACTACGGGTGATAATATGGTTCCCATTTCCCTCATTAGCCACCATCTTTATATATTATCATATATATAATCATCTCATGTAATTGAATTTTAAAATACAATTCCTATTATTTTTTCTATAGTTTTCCCTAATAATCATGTGGTTTATTCCTAGTAAATGGGTTATCTAAATACGTTCCTCTAAATATTGTCTCCAAAGATCCTATAGAACTTCCTCTAAACCCAACTATAAAATCCCAGACTCTATAAGCCTAGATCTTTTCATTATATCACATTATAGTTACATAATAAAATAGTTCCTGAAGGATCTGATGGTTTAAAAGTTTGGGAACATTAGATACATACATAAAATACATTTGGAAACATAAGATACAACAAGAAAATATTTCAAGAAAATTATTATCCCTTCATTTATTACCCTTTAATTTACACATAGTTATCCTCTAGGTTTTCTAGAGAAATAAAAAATGGGTGAGCTTTGATGCTCATTAAGAAGTAGAATAATGCAGATGATATCATAAATTAAACATGTAATAAGTGATATGTAATGAATAAATAACAAAAATGAATCCACAATCAACTAAAACATAGAGCATGATATAATAATAATAATAATAATAATAAATTAAAACATGGATAACAATAATCATTGATCTCGTGATGATGGAATGCAGAATTTTGTGCATCAAAACATGCTTCCAAGACCTTATTCCAAGGCATTGTACAGATATAGGAATATGTATATACCAAAAACCAAGATTTTTTCCTCATGAGGACCATGTATTCATCAAGGGAATATATAATTTTGAGTCTCACTCATCACTTGATTATGTCCAGTCCAATGACCATAATATCCATCAAGAACTTTCATAGCATTCCCTGAGGAACATGTTGATGAATAAAAACATGAATGTTCATATATTGTGAAATATTTAGAAAAAAATACTTCCCCGTTAAATGGAATAATGTTTACTTCAAGGATAAAATATCTTAATCACCTTAGAATATATGGGGTATTCATCAAAGTAATAGGAAGTACCCTTACCTAAGAAATATAGTGGTGAGGTCACTTTAAATGTGTTGGCTTGACCATGAAAGATAGAAATTAGGCATAATAGTTTTCATTGGATTTATACCAAGTCAAAGGTTGGTAAAATCCTTTATCATGGTTCATTAAGATATTTTGGATATTCCAAAGAAAATCCCTCATGAGTGACTTTCTAAGTGTGAAATCTTAGGTCCACTCTTTGAGCATCAAGGTGATTATTGAGTCAGTGCTCAGCCAACATTTTCAGGGTGATTACACCTAGGTACATATATTCTATAGCCTCATTATTATTCTAGTATCCATATAGGGATGTATTTTCAAGGTGACTATACATAATTTTACTTTAACAAGAAAATAATGGTTTTCCACTATGGAATATATTGGCCTTTACAACGGTTTTGGTAACCATTGAATTAAAAAAATATGAGAGTGGGATAAAAACATTGACTTTTTAATCCCTTAAATTTCATGAGTAATATAGTAAAAATTATTTAATGGAATCATGTGCACAAAATAGAAGAAAATATGTGCTGAATATAACATGAGTCCCTAAGAATGAAAATTGAGATAGAAAAAATCGACGTATGGATTGGGTGGAAATTCAATAAAACATGAAACATGGGGATTAAAATTAATATTAAAATACATTGTACAAATCTATTTCATGATATAAAATCTCACATAGGTAGTTTATAGACCATATGAAAGAAATTGGGTGCATAATACAAAACATCTCTCAAAGAGAGGATTTTGATATGGAAGACCCTTACCAATTTTCCAAACTTCCATGAACATACTTTATCCTCATGTATCACAAACATAGTTATATTAACCACTAAATTAAAAACCTTAATCATATTTATTTTTATTAATACTCTTCATGAATAGTCATTCTCTATAAAAATTAGACCTTCTTCATATCATTTCTTTATAGTAATGATTATTTGTAATAGTTTATTAATATCAGTTTTGTATTAATTATTATTAAAAATATCATCTTTAAATGGTTACTAAAGTTACTATTGGGTATTATTTATAATAATTTGGGATTTTAAAAATTCTATCCATAAGTTTTTTAGTCTTTACCCTTAAAGATAAAATCAATAACAAGCTTATTTCAGTGATTCATGATGACCGAACTATGTTTTCATAATTAAGGAAATAAATATCATTATAACATATACCAAAAGAAAAAAATAATTATTTAAAAATTTATATCATATATTATACTATCCATTATTTTCCCAAATATATTCATGATATAAATTCATATTATTGTTTAATAAGGTGGTTAAACCAACTCAAACATGAGCATTCTATGATTTAATGAAAGATAATGAGGTGTTTTTTTTCATAATAAAATTATATTATAGGAATAATTATCCTATTTAGTATCTATCAGTGTTATATATAATAATTTTAATGGTTTATAAGAATAAATAATTAATATCAAAAATTAAACAATTTGAATAAAAGGTTATCCTTTTAGTATGATTTTTTTTAATGATTAAAATAAAAATGATCATTTGATGATCATATAATTAATTGGTTCTCTAATTTGTCATACTATAGCCTTTATGATATCATAAAAATTATATTTATCCCTTAATCACATTCTTAGGCCCATCCATGTAAGTAGGTAAAGGAAAATTAAACATATTTTATCATTGAGGTGGAAGTCTCCATGATGCACAAAAGACAATTTCATATTTCTTAAGGGAAAGGAGAAACATGGTTAATGTTTATTTTAAAAATATACAAACATTCAGTATACTATAAATACTTAATTATCATTATAATATTGGAAAAAATAAAATTTAATTAGAAAGATAAAAGGAAAATATGTTAGTGAAAATATTTAACTTATGTTGAGAACATTGGGTTTCACTTGGATGAAACCAAATTTATAGATTCATATTTAAGGGGTGGTGAGAGGCCCCTTTTATAAGTGGTTAGAATTGTATTTTTGTAAACATTTCAACTTAATATAAAGTGAGTGAATTTTAAATATTTCATGTGGCTCCAAAACTGGTAAATAATGGATAGGGAAAGATATAATGTTGACAAACACCTCATCCACTCACTTATAGATTTTTTTATCATGTTACAAGCCCTTTACCCCTTTAATTATTACCTTTACCACTTTTTCTTTTACCGTTGTTACTATTTTTTCCCTAAGGTAACTTAATATTTATTCCAAAAAAATAAATTAGTCCTTATTATATAATTTTGACCTAATGGTTCTAAATTTGAAATCTATTTTTATTCAATTATATAATATCCATAAATTGATTTTATTATAATAAATTTATAATATATTAAAACAAATTGTGAAAAAAATATTAATTAAGTTCTAAAGTATCAATAATAGGTTTTTAAACTATAATAAATATTTTAAAATATATAATTTCAATTATATAATATGTATTTTTTTAATAAAAGGGTTTAATAAATTTCTAATACATACTTATATACTAATAATGCCATAAAATACGCAATAATAATAAGAATGGTACATTACACTATTCACCTAAAATAATTTTTTTAGAAAATTTCAATAATTCATATTAATCTAATTTCATTATAAATAATTAAAAAAGTAAAGTTCATTTTTTTAGAATCGAATTTACCATTGAAAAATTAAAGGTTTAAATATACTCATGAATAAGTTATCTTTGTAGTGTTCATTGTGTGATGGTCCAGGTTATAGTATTTACCTACTATAGTAGGGAATCAGGTACTACATTATATAATTCTAAAGAACATTTAAAGAGATCATGAAATATTATTTTAAATAACATGAATAAAAAATATTTATGATAAAATAATTTAATAGATATTAATTATGTCATGTTAAAGAAAAATAGTTTCATAATATATATATACACTAAATGAAAATTAAATTCCTTCCATGTGTTATTGCTTCTCTGTTTTCCCCCAAAACATGCTCTTCCTAGTTATTTGTATGAGTTTCATCCCATAAAATGTTTTATATTGATTACATTCAACCACTCTACTTCCCCTCTCCTCCTTCTCTAGAACACACTCTCCACCATGCCAACTCCTGAAATCCTAGAATTTGTCTACTTTAGTCCCCCCCTGACCTCCATTATGCCTTTCCTCCTCTATAATTCACACTTATAATGATTTTCTTTCTACACTAATCTCTAAAATCACTCTTGTTCTTTCCTCTTTCCATAACTCTCCAATTCAACATCTCGTGAGATGACATCTCTTGATCTACAGTCCAAATTTCTATTCGAATATCGACCCTCAATTTCTTTAATTCCTACTCCACTCTTCAGAGTTAGCCTCCCCAATTACACCAAAAGTTCTTCATTTTCAGTAGAAACTCACACCTCTACTTCCATGATAGGTTCTCTCTGACTACTCATAAACCTACTATATTTTTTCTATTCCTCCAAATTTTCAAATCTATGATATTTTTAGTCATGTAATGAAATATTTTGATTATTTAATTTTTCCATACCTAATTTCCTTTAATGGTTATTTCATTTTTTCTTTACATTACATAAATTTTAATGTTTATTAAAGACTAAAAAATTTATTTTTTTTTAGAAAAGTATTAATGATTTTTTATGCCTTTTCACTTGTTATCATCTTTAGCATATGTATTTTTCTGATTGAAATATTTATTATACCCAGTTTCATGTCTTTTTTCATATTACATTGTTAATTTTGATTTGTTTTTTCATTTAAAAATTTATCTATATAGGATTTAATATTTTCAGGGAACAACATAGCTAGTATTTGAAGGGTTGTAAGTAGTCACACATATGTGTTGTAAGATTATGAAGGTTCCACTCTTCTTTATTTCATTATGATACAATAAATTCCTTATATTTTATAACTTTTCTATATGTAGTTTCAAAAAATATATTCATTTTAGGTTCTCTGATTATTCTATATGATTCCAAAATAAATAAAATATTTTTCTTCATTATGTATTTTCTATTTTTTTAACAATATACATAAATATATCATGTCTTGTATTTAATAGGTATATTTTATATATGAATAGAACCATTATATAATAAGTAAATTTTACCTTTGTTTATTAATTATTTATTCTACAATATTAATTATCATTATATATGTATTCTATTTATTATAAATAAATTTTCATTAATTAGTTATCTATTTGATATGTTTTATATATAAAATATTTACATCAAGTATTTTTTTTATTGAGAGGTTTTCACTAATTTTTTTCCATAATTTAGCTATGTTGCCTCTATAAATTTTCATCACCGGTTGGTATACACACCAATCAAAATAGTAGGGTATGGTTTCCAACTACTTTAAATTTAAATATGTGTTCTTATATATATATATATATATATATATATATATATATATATATAGTTTTTTTTTAGATATATTATAATATTTATCTATATATTATGATATATATATTGATTATATATATATAAATTATATATATCTATCTATCTATATTAATCATATTTATACCAATTTTATTCCAATTTATCTAAAACATATATATTTTTTGTATATAGATATGTTCTACATATACAAAACATGTATATTTTATATATAAAATTTTCCCAACTTTTTATAGAGATGGATAATAAAAAAATTATATTTATTTAAATTATGAATTCTCTGAAGGATAAAAAATTTATATGGTGCCATATCAATTACCTTTCCAGCTAGATAACTTCAACCAAGCTGAGTGTTTCCATTTTACCATTAAACTAATTTAAACATATATTATTTTAAGATAATGTGTTTGAATTTTTTTCTTACAAATATTACATGGAAGTGGTATTTTTTAGGGGCACAATTTGGTAACTATCAGTGGAAATCTATATAGACCTCTAGGTATGGTCTATAATTTGTGAGTTAGAAAATATTTATGAGAGTTTGTATATTAAAAAATTTTTTATGGATATATTTTCTTTCTTGATCTTTATTGTTAGACAAAAAACTCCATGCTTCATTTATTAGATATTTAGGTGATCAACCAAACATGAAAGTCCCTTCTCTCATAATTTCAATTAAATTTATGATTTTAACCATATTAAAAGTTATTTACCTACCCATACATGTAGTTCCTATAATAAAACATTTAAGGGAATAAAACAAAATTAATAGCATGTTTACCTATACTATTTTGAAACACAACCTTTATGTCACCATAGGGTATTTACATATATGTTTCATGTGCCCATGATTATTCTTTATCTCTTGAAATTTTTTCATTACTATTTGTAAAACATTTTTCTGAGTACTATAATTATGATTATCCATCTTTAATGTTTAGTATAATAATTGAAACACTCCACTCTCAAGATTAAAAAGTAGATCATCCATTGCATGCTATTAAACTAAATAATTCATTATTATCTGATTTAAAAATTTTATCTCTATTTTTAAATATTACTCACAATAACTCTTTTAAAATAGTATACTCATCTATGATAATAACTTAGAGAAAACAATTTCAAGTTTATTACAATTATTTTATAGTATTATAGTCATTTTTAGTCAGATTATATATTTTATATTACCACCTGAATTAGGGTAGGTTTTCTATTTTCATATAGCTATATAAAAAGTAGTTATTTGTAATGGAATAATGTATTACTATTTATATTAGTATGGATTTTTTTGATAGATATATATATTTTTCCTTCACAATGTTTTTATTTTCTTATTTTAAATGATATTTTCAAATACATTTTAAGGGTTTTATGGCATGGAATAATAGGCTTATTGAGTTTTATTATCTAGAAAAATTAATGTAATGGGGAGATTCAAAGTATAAATATCTCAACATGTTCTGAAGCTTTGTGAGTTTAAACTCTGACATTGATCCTTCAAGTTACTAAAATAGATAATTCTCAATCCTTTTTTCATCTGGTAAACTGCAGAAACTTAATAAAATGAAGAATATTTTATAATTATAATATCTTACCCACCTTAGAAGGTTATCTAAATCAAATAAACTATATAAATTTCAAAAAACATATTTTTTAATGATTCCTAAAAAATTATTTTTCTCTAGGTTTAGGATATTTTCAATTATTTATTGATTATTTTTTTACGTAAGGAATTTAGTGGGATATTTATCAATAGATACCTTTTATGGAGAATATTTGAGTCATCAAGCCAAGAACATTGGTGTTCGATATTATCATGCACTAAATCATTTATACATGTTGAAGAAATATTAATAATGTTTATATGAAATTTAAATTTAATTCAACATACACTCTAATTTATGTAATTTATTTCACTAAAACATTTTTTCTATGAAATGTAAATGATATTAAAATCAAATTTTGGGTTTGATGGCTTGCAATCAAAAAATATAGGATTTGTTTTATTTTTCATATAAATAATTGTAGTTTCAAGTTGGAAAAGGTTGATAAATAGTTAATCACTTGAATATTCAATTACATATGTATAATTAAAGTCATAAATATCTAATACGACGTTGATTATAAGTATTATTTTTCATACATAAATTTTTATTCTATAAATTAATCTAGGAAGTAACAGGATCATGAAAAAATGAAAATAGGTGTCCTATAAAAACAGCAAAATTGGGGAAATGAACATTGAAGTGATTTTTTTGAGAAAAAATATGAAAAAATTAAATGAATTAATGGTTGAATTTTTTTCAAGAGGTGAAATGAATATTATCATGAGAATAAATGGTAAATGTTTATGCAGATTCTAGTAGCAGATCAAAAAATATATTAAACGGATACATAATCCTTAGAATTTACTTGACGATGATTTTTAAGGTCAAGGATATTAGGGTGAAAACATGCAGGGTGTACAGAATGGACTATATCTCCATTTCAAAAGTAATTTCCAATTGTGTTATTTACTATAAATTTTATTACATATATATATATATATGTAATAATTTTAATTTTATACCAATATCAATTCATATATAATAGTTCAAATTTATTATTTAATCCATATGTGATAAAATCTCTTCATAATAATGAATATACTTCATTAATAATTCTAATTTTGTTTTGTTCCATTATATATATATAATTTTCCACAAAATAACTTTTTATCCATTTAAAAATATGTTAATCGAAATCAAAAAAACATTAGATATATAAGTATTTTTCTTTTAAAAAAATCATACGATCATGTCTATGGTGTTGATTCAAGAAATTATAATTGTCAGGATAAATTCATTATTATATCTTCCTCTAGTGAAATAAATATTGAAAATTATTTACTATATTTTTCAATTCTCAATTTCTAATTATTCATTATCATTTTACAATGTGTAATATGTTTTACTAATACACTATGAAATTGTAGTGACATACAAAATGAATTATACATTATGAAATATGTAATATATTCATACATTATGCAATATTTAATAGGTGTTTCTATTACATAATTTAATAGTAATATATTGTAATATGTAATCTGTTTTTCAATTTCACTATGAATATGTAATATGTTTAAATATGCATCATACATTATAAAATATGTAATATGAGTAGACAATGTGTAATATG
The DNA here is from genome assembly GCA_963277665.1 of Viscum album. Taxonomy (NCBI): domain Eukaryota; kingdom Viridiplantae; phylum Streptophyta; class Magnoliopsida; order Santalales; family Viscaceae; genus Viscum; species Viscum album. Next base: position 1,348,061,425 of record OY728147.1, on the reverse strand, counting down.
TTATCTTTTTTCTATTATATTGTTCAATAGTAATTTTTTCAAACAGTATCATACACTGTGAAAAAATAGTTTGTTGAATTTTAATCAGTGTACTATATGTTTTTTTTCTATGATTCAGTATTCATCCCACACTATGAAATAGTACTCTATTTTATAGTACATTATACAATAGTAATTTCCAATGAGTGTCTACAAAACATTTTATTTACATGCCCAATAATATGTAATAATAATTCATTATGTAGTATATTTTTCTATTACATATTAAATTTATTTTAAATATTATAGTGTATGTAAATTGTTATTCATATATATAGTACACTATATATAAAATATTAATTCATACACTATGGAAAACAATTATTGCATACATTACACGATACACTAATAGCACATATACTACTTTACACAATAAAAAATCAATATGTAATCTATTTTTGAGATATAAAATATGATATTTTGAATATATAACCAAATTATAATATTTTATCTATTTTCCTTTGAATTAAATTTTATCAAAAAAATCATATAATAATACATTTTTTATAACTGAAAATTTACAACAAGAACTTAATAGTGAAGATGCATAAGAAACTGGAAACAACACCATTGATTTGGGTTTTGGTAACTTATAAAGAAATTATATTTGAAATCCCCTTTAATCTAATTTTATTGTGAAGAAAATGAATCTTGATAAAATGGACTAACTTTTTCCCCTTTATATATTACTTAATTCATCTCTATTAATGATGTCTCATCATCTTTTGAGCATTTATTCTATTATTAGGTAGTACCTATTTGTGATTTTTTATTTTTTAAATATAAATATGAATTATTAAATTTTAAAATTAAAATTATTTTTGGAACATTAGACATTGATATATATATTCATGAAAATTCATGAGAAAAATACTAGTTTGAAATATATCAAATGGGATTTGAGATTAAAAAACCCTTAACTTAGACTTTTTCTTGGTTGATTGAAATATTTCCATGTATAATGAACTAAGACACATTAATCATTTATGTCATAACCTTAGTAATATTTCTATATTTTATAACTATGTTTTCTATTCAATTATTACATAGTTATTACAAATTTCTAGTTAATATTGATCATCCGTGTTAGTAGTTTTAATCATTCTTTTTATATTTTTGTATAATAGGTTCAGAAATCATTCAATATTCATGAGTTAATCATATCCGAAATATAAATTTTATTTTAATAGAATTTAAATAATGATTTATGAAGTTTTTTGTTTATTCTATGAGTGTTTCAGGTACGATTCTTCAAGATGATATCCATAACATGTTTTTTCATTAATTTTGAACAAATTAAAGGTGTTATACTATAATGAGTTAAATATTCATATTACCTTTTTATAATAAAAATAAAAAATTAATTAACTATTGATATCACATCATACCATTACTGAGGTTTCCATAACCATACATGATTAACATTTATACCATCGTTCATGTTTGTAGTCAAACCAAACGAAACATAAACATGTTTAAATCAATCTATTGGTTTGATTATGAATTGATTTTATTAAAATATCATCATTATATAATCATAATGATATTATTTATACATTATTAAAGATATATAATGTAGTTTATAATATTTTTATTAAGAAGATAAATGAAAAAATAATGATTCAAAGTTATTATTTATAATGAAAAAATTATATCTCTGCTTAGAAACCTTCAAGGTTTTGAAAACAATTTCTCAATATATATGAACAAAAATCTACCCAATGATATAGGGGTTACTATGGAAATAAATATAGTGGATTTTTGAGGGAAATTATATTTTTATGTATGGATTTAAAGGGATGGATGTGGGATTATTTTATAAGTGATAGGAGTGTCATTTTTATAAATACTTTTTACTTAATGTAAAAAAGGAAAGTCATATTCGGGTAAAGTGGATATATATTTAAAAAAATTAATATAAGATAATGTAAAATCAATAAATACCTCATGAACTAAAATAAGAAAAAAAATTATGAAATGTTATATCTTTACCCCTTTATTTAACACTTTTTACACTATTTTAGCCATTACCGTGGTGACTAAATTTTACCTTGATAAATTATTTTTATGCATAAAAATAAAACTACAATTATTATAGAATTTCAAAAATATAATTCCAAATATAAAAAATAGATTATTTTATTCAGTTTACAAAAGTGATAAAAATTAATTCTAAAATAATAACCCTATAATGCATTAAAATAGTTTTCTAAAAAAAAATATTTTTTTAATCCCAAAAATGAATTTATGCCAAAATTATATATAGTATTTATTAACATGTAATTTATTGGTTTATTATTAAAAAATGGAGTATTTTATGACTATAAAAATATTTCATAAACTAATTTTATCTTTTTAATAATATATTAAATGAAAAGGTCACCAAATAGTTTTTTATTAGAATAAGATATAACTTACATTCCAAAATGTAAAACATAGGATTCTAAGTTCAACATATCATTTTTTTAAATGAATTATTTTATTATTTAAATATTTCTTAGATCAATAAAATAATTTCATGAATTTTTAATTCATTATTATTTCGTGATGATGTCATAAATGTAATGATATTTATAAAAACTGTATTTTTTTCTGTTTACCAAAAAATCAACCTTCTCTGGAAAATCACAAAAGTTCACCTGAATTTAATTTTGAAATGAATAATATAAAAATGAAGTTAATTTTATCAAACTAAAATTCCCAATTTTTTTAATTTATAATTTAAATGAAAACATACAATATAATGATAAACTATTTTTTAAAAAAATTGAACTTTTAAACTTCAAATGTTCTTATTTTTATTTTATATACATTACTAATTAAATTAGTTTTAATGAATTTATTTCTAAATTAGAACATTTTATTATTAGAATAATTTGAAACTTAATAATTTAATTTATAATAAAAATATACAATACATAAAAAAATTCTTCTAAAAATATATCTTTTAACATCAATTAATTTTAATCACATCTCAATAATTATTTATCATCTAACCATTAAATATTAATTACATAATAAATATTAAAACAAATAAAATCATTCTTTACAAAATATTAATAATAAAAATATTTAATCAATTAAAATACCTATTTTTATCATAAATAATTATAAATAATTATTATCTTTTTATTTACTTTAGGTTCTACTCTTCTTATAATTTTCTTAATGATATTTTACATTATATTCTAATAATGTATTAGTGTTCATCTTAAATTATAATGAAAAAGATCATGGTTTTTATTTTTATGTTGTTTTATATTATTCAATCTATTCGAAATTTTATTTATTTAATGTAAAAGTACATACTAAAATCATAATGAGATACGTTATACCAAATTTAATTAAATTCAATCATCTGTATTTTATTTTCTCTCACCTGTGATAATATATGAGGGTGTTATTAATATATTCAAGGCTAATGATATAATTTTAATTAATAAATCAACCTCGCTATATTCATTAAGACTAAAAACTTAATTTCTACATTATAATAGGCATATGTCTATATATTCATTTGTTACGACCATATATAGAAAATATACTTCTGTAGTAGGTTAGAAGACTTGGGGGGGCTGAGAACATACCAATCCCAACTTTATTTTCATGATCTTTTACCAAAACAAATACTAAAACCAAATTTTTTGTAATGATAATTGATAAGCATATTAAAATGAAAAATAAATCAGGAGTTATTTATCCTTTGACACCTTCATTCCAACGAAAAATACATTTGGTGTAACTATTTTTTCAAACTATATATTTTTTATTTCAACCTAAATTTTTTATATGTTTTTCTTCTTAATATCAATAACCCAATCCCTATAAATAACTAATCTCATATTATTACGAACTATTTTACTCTATTCAAAACCAAAAACACTTGAAAACTTATTCTCTTAGAAATAAATATAACAATTTATCCCTAAACAATATAAAACTATAAATCAATTGATATTAATTTATTCATAAATACTCTCAAAAATATATTAACCCTTTTCCAAAAATAACATGAATTATCTTATAAAAAAATCAGATTTTAACCCCCAAATATATCAATACTGCTCAACTTATATTCTAAAATAAATTAAAACATTTTTCTAATTAACCATAATTACCTCAACATTAGATCACATATAAACCCCAAGGGTTATTTATACCTCAATCATGTATTATTCCTAAAAACCTAATAAAAACTATAATATATCATTAATCACCTAAAAATCCAATCAAATAATACTTAAAATTATTATTTATGAATTTAAACTTATTGTCAATTTTATACTTATTAATGCATGATGGTATCCAAAAAAATTAAAATATACTAATTTGATGACATCATACCCTCTAAAGTTATTTAAACTCTCATATGATAGAAACTGAGATACCTCATACCCACACTCTTGGATATAGTGAAAAAACAAATTTACTAATGGTATTTTATAACAACTAAAGAAACTTAAACCAAACTATTGATAATTAATATATAATTAACCAATATATAGTCACCTTTATTCCCAAGTCCTTCTAAGTTTGTGATCTATAAAATTAGGATAAAACGTTAAATAACAAAACTCATATCATTCCCATAAAATGGAATTTTTTCTCAATAACCCAAGGTTTCCTTATTTTATAATAAGTGTTAAAAATATACCACAAAATTCCATGTACATGTTACCCTTCTGAACATATCATAAATAATACAATTCTTTGTAACTTTTGGAAATGGAAACATAAGACAAGTAAGCTTAACCTCTAGGTAAAGGAAAACTTATCAATGATTTATAAAGGATTATATCATAATCATGTTAGAAAACATGAAAATGGTAAAAATATATAATTAATAAGAACATGGAATCAAAAAAATCATATTAATGACATAAAGAAATATATCCTAAAGTATCACATGCATACCATGAAATAAGAACTTAAAGTAATGATACATTAATCATAAATCATAGAAAACAACATTGGCATGTTTAATGACATAATAATATGTGAAAAACATAATAATAGGAAATAATAACATTTTAAACATATCTAAACATAATCTTGTCCATGTATAAAATTTTGATCCAAGATAATTTTAATCATACTCATGAAAAATTATTTAAAAAATCCAATCTCAATCATTCCAAAATATATGTGAGAAATTTCAATCATTTTAACATATAACATTATAATATCATGAGATATAATTATTTACCTATTTATTTTTATAACTATAATTAACCCATAGATGACATAATGATAAAACAAACATATGTGTGCCATAAGATATCAATTTTTTAATATATCATGAGCACCCCATGGAAAGAAATTTTTTTTCAAATCAATTATAATTAGTATCGTATAAAATGAAATCAAGAGTATATGGATTAATACCCAAAAATCAATCTCTAAAAATTATCTTAGAAACATTTTAGTGTTTTATTGTGAAAATTACTAGATAGTACGTATATCCTTTGGAAGTAGAGAATAAAATTGAATAAAAATAATTTCTATAATACTTTTGTAACATGTTTGAAAAAATAAACTTATAAGTTACTTAAAAAATACATTTTAAGTGGTATAAAATTATAAATTGATAACATTAATTTTAATATAATTATAAATATTTAACCCTTGAAAATAACTTAAGTGAAAGATAATAAATTTGGATTTGATATTAAAAATATACATAACTGAAATGAAATATTTTTATTTATTGCTCTAAAATATTAACCTTTACTATTTACATAAAAATATAAGAAATAAAAGGAGTAGAAATTAAATTGTAAAATAATGATAAAATGAATATTTAGTTCAATTATGAATAATGGTTATAAAAATATAAATAGCATCACATGTGGTAAATGTTAAAAATGAGATTCTCTTTACACTTTTGTAAAGAAATTCAAAATTGACCCTTATGGAAGTCATTATGAAGATTCATTTTTAAAACTTTTAAAATAAAGTGAAAGATATTTTATTATGAAATTAAAAATCATTGAAGTATAAAAAATAATAATTTTTGATTCATTATAAATAGTACAGTCTTGGAATAAAAATAACCATTAATAAAGATGATAATTATTCTTAACAACAATATATTTTTATATAGAATAAAATCCTACAACATAGAGTATTTTACTATAAAAATGTAATATTACCAAGATATAAAGATAAAATAACATATTTAATAGTTAAATGGATGAATAAAATACCATTAAAATATCATAGTTAAGGAAGCTAGTATATAACCCAATGAAAAAGAAATTGAGGTGAAAAAACCCTTACAGATTGGGTAAATTTTGATTCAAAATACCTTTTAGAGTAAAAAATTAATCATAATTTTAAATACCATGAATAAAAATTAATCATGATATAATATATTAAAAAGTAAGAACAAACACTGTATAAATTAAAAAAAATGTCATAATATGAAACTTTTCTCAAAAAAGGAAATTTGAGATGAGAACCCCTTACAAAGAAAAAACATCTAAAGTAATAATCTACTAAGGTATTGTGTGAAATAAATTTAAATACACATAAAACATGTGAAAATACTTTATAAAATAGTAAGAGGATATAATTTAATTTATTTTATAATAAAATAATCAATCAAATAGTTATATAACTATGTTAAAGAAAATTTAGTTTAGAATCCCCTTAAGATTTTAATGATGTATGATTTAGAACCACACGGAAAGATATCATTAAGTAGAATTTTAATTCAAATGAATACAATTTAATTTATGAAAAAAAAATTAAATTGGTATTAATTAAATCATGTAAAATAAAAATAATCCAATAATTGGAAATATTTTTCAATAAGTGGAAATTGAGATAAAGAACCCTTATGTTAGACTTTCTATTGGTTGAATTATAAATCCCTGTATAATAAAATTAGACTCCATAATCTTTTATTTTTTTATTTATATTCATTTATTTTTATATTCATTTTTTATATTCATTCATTAAATATTTATTACTTATATTTCATTAATTCTATTTATCTATGTTTGTAGTTTTAATAGTTCCTTATCTATTACATAATAATGGGTTCATTGACAATTCCATGTTCCTAAGTTAATAATTATTATAATGGTATATTAGTTGTAATAGAAGATATATAATGATTTATAATGTTCTAGGTTCATTCCATGGGAGTTTTGGGTATGATTATTTAATAAAAAAATCTATAATGTGTTTGTTTTGGTAATTTTAAAAAATAAAATGTGTTATATTAATAATAAGTTAGGAATAGAGAGCATTCGGGAACTAGGGTTCAGTTATGGAAATTTTTGTCGTAGGCGGTGATGGCCTCTGAGCAGATCCCTCCTCCCTTGGTGGAGGAGGGATTTCCGCAATCCTCTGGAGATCGACAATTTCTACCCTTTTCAAAACATGACCTCTTTCCTTAATTCCCATAAATCTTTCTCTCTCCCAAAGTTCTTGAGTTATATGAAGGAATTTCGTAGCTCACGGTCACGGATCGAGAGTTTAATGATGCTTCATCCCTACTGAGTCTAACTTTGATAGCTCACTTCCAGAAATGACATCTGTCTGCGGATTGTTTTGATCATTTCATCTTCGGTTAGTGGAATCTACAGGAGCTCGCCACTGTGGGTCTTCTTGATTCGAAACGCATAATGGTTCTCTTTGAGTCGGAGGAAGATTTGATCCTGGCCTGGTCCTATATCCTGTGTACCTGTGATGGATGTCGCTTCCTGCTCTTTCGATGGTCCTATGACCATTATATGAAGAATGACTCCACGACAGCGGAAATATGGGTAAGATTTCTAGAATTACCGCTTCCATTTCAGAATCCTTCCATCATTCGTATGCTAGGAAATCTTGTTGGTCAGTACATATGTTCGTACAGTAGAACTAGGGCTGTTTTTCACCCGATTTCACCAAGAATTTATATTGAATTAGACCTATTGAAACCACCGGTTGAGTCGATTTTCATTTTTGTGAGTGAGGAATTTAGATGTAAACAGTCTTTTGTTTTTTATTCTTGGTTTGACTATTGCTCTCAGTGCTTAAAGTCGAGCATTTGAGGGAGGATTGCAGAGGGAGGACGGTGGTCCCATGGGGGGCTTTGGCCTCAAAGGTTACAGAGATCATGGCTTTAAACCCTCAGCAAGGGAAACAGGACCTGGGTAATGGAATTCGGACAGAACCTTGTCATTTGAGTACCAGTACATTGAATGGAAGGAGAACGGGGGAAGTGAATGAGTCTATAAAATCAAGGGTTGATGAAGTGTTTGGAAGACTAAGGAATGATCTTAGGATGCCTAATGAAAGAGGTTTGAAGGCTGTTGTGAAGTAGGAATTCCAATCTGATGGGGTGACCAGTGGTCAAGAACTGGTACCAGCGGGGGGTAATGAGGTAGTGGATGGGTCTGTTATAACTTTACAGGCAGGGGATTCTATAGGGGAAGCTGGTGGTTGGGTGAGGGCATCTCCTGGGCTGAGGACACATCATGTGCAGCAGGTGAAGAGAATTGAAGTCAGTAATTGATTTTATGGTCTGGTGAATGAAGAAATAGAAGTGGGTCAGGATCAGATTGATCCTGATTTGGCTCCTGGTCGGATGTCTGTTGAAGCTGTTGAGTTGCATGACAGTGGGGTGATGGGTCTGGGACTGATTTGTGATCATATTGGAAGCAATAATGAATAGGTGCAGTGGCAGGGATCTTACCATTATGCTAAAGAACAGGATCATGGGGAAATAGATCATGCTAGTGAGGATTCTCTAAGGACTGAAAGCAGTAATATGTAGGTTGGGTTGAACTCCCAGAATTCTATTTTTGGAGAAGGATTTTTGCAGACCGGGGCACTTGAAGATCATGAGACTTTGGTTCAACCACATTGTTTAGCACTTATTGACACTAACAGTCATGTGGAGAAGGAGAAAGTTGTGAATAGCGGCTTCTAGAAGGTATTTATACTTGAGAAATGGGGGACATATCTGACAGTGAGAAGTAGAATGATGGCAGAGGTCAAACCTCTTTTAGTGATGTTGTTCAGTATGGGAAGAAGGTTGTGGCAGGGAAGGAGGGTGTTATGACCACCCCACCAAGAAGAATGAAATGGAAAGATTACTCTTCTATGAACAAGATGATGTCTACCAGATCTTCTCTTAGCAAAGGTAAAGGGATGAATTCTTCTTATGAGTTTTTGTAATTGGAGAAATTAAATCTCAGACGAAAGTATGTAAAGATTATGAAGCAGTATGAAAGATTGGAATGGGAGTCGGCAACCACAGATGAGTCAATCTATCATGGATATGGCGACAGGTATGGCGACGGGTATGGTTTCTAAAATGTAATTTTATGCTCTTATTGGTAATGATTGTCTGCTGAACTTTTTCTTTATTTTAATAAATTGTCAGAGACTTTGTCTCTGGATGAGCTTCTCTGGTAATGAGTTAAATCATAATACTACTATTACATAACTAAAAACAAAATATTATTTACATATAAATATCATATCATATTATTAATAAGTTTTCCATAACCATTCATGATAAAATAAATTATAGCATTGTTCATGTATGTGGTTAAACCAACTAAAACAAGAACATGCTAAAATCAGTAGATGATTACAATTATGAACTGACTTTTTTATAATATCATTATTAAAAAATCATATTTATATTATTTATATTTTATTAAATATATATATTATAATTTAAATAGGTGAAGAATATAAATTAAAAATAATGATATGAATTTACTACTTACAACGAAGAAATTGTATCTCATCTTGGAAACCTTCATGGTTTTAATGGAATTTGGGTAATATACAGGGAAAAAAGCTGTCTAATATGGAAGATGATTATTATGGATGTAAATATAGAAGATTATGGAGGTTAATTATAATTTTAAGTGTGGATTTAAAGTGGTGGTGGATACCTCCTTTTATAAGTGAGAAAATGGTATTTTTGTAAATTCTCTTTACTTGTTATAAAAAAGGATTGTTGTTTTCAAAGAAAGGGGATCAAAATTTTACCAAAAAGTGAATATAAGATTATATTACGTTTATAAAGACCACATTAACTAATTTTAATATAATATTTATGATATTTTAGTTCTTTACCACTTAATTTAACATGTTTACTATGTTTTACCCATTATTGTGGTGACTAGATTTTATCTTGGTAACTTATTTTTATGGAAAAAAACGAAATTGACCTAATTAAAAAAAATAACATGATTATTCAAAATATAAAAAAACTATTATATTAAATTTACATAAGTGATAAAAATTAATTTTGAAATAATAAATGTTATATGCAAAATAAAATTTTAAGAAAATAAATATTTTTAATCACAAAGATGAATTTAGGACGAAAAATATCTATAGTCTAAATTCATATGTAATTTATTGGTTTATTACTAAATAACGTAAAGTTGTGTGAATTTAAAACTATTCAATAAAATAATGGAATGTTGTGGATACTTAATAAAATAAAAATAAAAAAAATATTTTTTTTATTAGAATAAAATGAAATATAGGTTTCAAAATTCCAAAAATAGATTTATAAATTCAAAATATTATTTTTAAATGAAATATTTTAATCCTTAAATACATTTTTTTTAATAAAATGGTATCAAAAAATTTTAATTCAGGCTTATATCATGATGATTTCATAAAACATACCGTATTTTAAAAAACTCTCTTTTGCTCTATTCACCTAAAAATAAACCCTTTCATAAAATCCCAAAAATTAAATATATATTGATTTCAAATTTATAAATCCAAAAATTGAGTTTTTTATCCAATTAACACTCTATAATTTTTTAATTTTACTTCTAAATGAAAATATATAGTATAATGAAACATATTTTTTTTTAAAAATAAACTTTCAATGTTCTTAATAAAATTTCATATCAATGAATAATAAAATGACTGTTAATCTATTTTTTACATTAAAATTTTATACTATAATAGTCCTTTAAAAGTGATCAATTTAATATAAGATAAAAACTACACTTTAAAAATAGTTCTTTGAAAAATATCCCTTTTTAACATTAACTAATTTCAATCACACCCCATTAATTATTTTTCTTATAAACCCTAAACATTAATTAATTAATTAGTATTATAACACATAAAACATTATTTGAAAATAATAATATTATATAAATAATTAAAAAACTTCTTTTTGAAATAAATTTTTTGAATTAATTATTATCTTTTTATTTACTTTAGGTTTTACTCTACATATAATTTTCTTAATGATGTTTCAAATTGTTTAATGTATTAATGTTCATCTTGAATTTTAATAAAATATTTCATGTTTAATTTTAGTTCTATGTTATATTTGATATAACCTATTTAGAATAGTATTTATTTAAACAAAAATTATATACTAAAATATTAGGGTGTTACACTAAATATGAACTATACCCAATAGTATACTAAAGAAGTAGTGTGTGAAACTTTAAGTGGTATACTTCATGGGAATCCAATAAAAAACATGTTTTGTTCCTCATGATCATATTTTATATCCTAGAATAGGAATTCTACTCACGCTAACCTTAATATTTTATCACAAGATATAGTAACCAATGATGCACATCGGTTAGGGATAACTCAAAGGTTTACTTTGAGGGGGTCAATTATCATTTCATTTCATGTTATATATATATATATATATATATATATATATATATATTGGTCTCAAGAGGGAGGTGAATTGGGTACCTAATAAATTTTTTTTCTAAAACATGTTTAAATAAAGTCCCCCCATTTAATTAAAATTTCCCATTAAATCAAAATAAAATATCGATATAAGGTCTAATCTTTTAAAATATTTCTCAAAGATTGATTAATTCTCTGTTATAACAATTATGTAATTTAACTTTTGAAATAAATTTACTTAATAAAAACCTTATATAAACACTAATTAAAACTAACTATCAAAGTAGTGATTTTATTTCATGTTTAAAATAGATTCAATTTTAAATAGAAATGAAATAAAACACATAATGGAATAAATACAAGAGTTTTAGTCTCAAGTTGAGACTTAATCCTCTCCATTTATAAATCACCTACTCTAAAGAATATTATATAAAATAATATATGATCCACAACCTGGATCAAGTTTACAAAAAAAACAATCTATATATGTCACGTGATACTTCTTTCACAACAACTATGGGAATAAAACAAAGACAAACCAAACAAAGACCTCTTCTACAGGTCATGGGTAAAAAAATTAAAGAGAGTTTCATAGTATATATAATATCTTCAAGTTATATAATATTAGTTATTATATGTGTTTAATATATATATTAAACAAAAACTACTCATAATGTAAAAGATAATAAATAGAAAGATAAAATAAGGGTGTAAGGATATATTTTGCTCAGTCTAATAAGATTTGTATCTTATGAATCCATGAATATAGATTGAAATGAAGTTAAATTCATGTTTGTAATATTTTTATTGCAATATATTTTCATAAAATATTTCTTGTGATTCTGTAAGAAGTATTCTAAATGTTCAATGATCTTAACTTCTACTGTTGATCACTGTTAAAGATGTTTCATGTAAGTTATAGTTCACAACAATATTATTTTGATATATAAATTTTCAATTATAGAACTCTTCGTATGTGCATGTATGTACATATATCTATTTATTAGGACTCTTTATTTTTTTCTGAGATTTTACCACTTCTTTTAAATTTATCAATATGCACGAGTATCTATTTTTTAGAATAATCATCTAGGTCCTATTCTCTTCGAACTGATTGACTGAAAAAAAATTAATGAAACTCTACAATAGATTAATAACAATCATTAAAATAATTCCTAGCATTAAATTCTATAATATATTTAATAGAAATAGTTAATTCAAAATAATTAGAAATGGTGATAATGATTCTTCTTTAATGGTGAGAGAATCTCAAGTGGTGACTTGAACTAGCAGTGATTCAGGCTAAAAAGTTAGTCAGGCTCTGGCAGTAGGTCATCTCAACACTTTTCCAAAATTCCATTTTTAAGGTACATCATCTTCAATTGTTACTTATCTCTGGAAGTAGGTCATCTCAAAACTTTTCTAAATTTTCATCATAATAGCGACTCATCTCTAGTGGTAGTTGTTTCTAACAGTTAGACAAGTTTCTTAGTTCAACATCGAGTTATATCTAATAGTGATTATTTTCCATAATTATCCATATTTTCATACTGATAGTAAGTTTTTCCCAATGGTGAGTCATTATTGGTAGTGATTCAACCTCAATGGTGAGTCATGTTTGGAAACAAATATTTTCCATACATATTCAAAATTTCTCTAATATGCATTATATCATAAAATACTATCATAACACATAAAATTAATTAATTACATATATAACATAATTTTTTTATCATTAAAACAAGGAGGTTCCAACAATCACTCTTATTTTTATGATCACAAATCATTGAATTTTATACAACATTTATAGAATAAATTATGGTTTTAAAAAATATTTTCTTAGAGATCAAAATTTTTAACAAATTGAATAATTGTATCAAAGAATTAAAGGAAATAAATATATTTTGAAAAGAGACTCATATGATATTATTATGGTATAAGAATAAGGAAACTAAATTTATCTATTCTCCCGTAAAAGAAAAAATAAAAGAATATAGATCCATTCTGCCCCTTTTGGGATTATTAAAAAGTGAAAATAAAAAAAATACAATGAAATAGAATATGAATAATAAGGGTAGTTCCATTGAAAAAGTAATGTGAATTACAACCAAAAAGGTAGAACAAAAAGTGATAAAAAAATTCCCATCAAATAAAAAAAAATTTAATCTCAAGGATCTTTGGTCTTTAGATAAATAGGATCTTTACCATTACCATTGTGAAAATTATAAGATTCAATAGTTGAGGATGACGTAATAACAGGGATGGTTGTAAGAATTTCAGGGAAATAAGGATCTTCTCATATGATTATTGTTCTATGATGTTGCACTAATTCTCTAGTAGTGATGCTAAAATACTAGAAATGAGCCATAATTGGTGAATTTGGATCCCTAGTGACACTGGGTGTGAATAACTTTGGATTAGAAGTTGTATGGGTTAGATGAGTAGTAATAAGAATGGCATCACGGGCCACCACAGTAGTTGTAGAAACATTCATAAAGGGTTTCATAATATTTATGAAATCCATAATTATATTTCCACCTCTCCCTATAACCCTAGAAAAATATTTCTTCTCTTCCATAAACAACATAAGCACTAGAGTCATGACCTTTTACTGATTCACTTATTCTTTAAAGGGATTAGAAACTGGGGGAATCCTTAAGCTCTCAAAAAGATACTTTAAATGAGCATTAATCTCATGCTTGGTATATATCCTTGAAAAAAAATACTCTATATCCTTTATCATGGTTTCTCTATCATCTTTAATAACTTTCATATACTCTCTAACCATCATATAGACATGGTTACTATTATACCTTATTTTCTTCAAAATATCCTAAGTCATGTCAAATATATCACCTAAGACATCATTAAGTTCTTATCTAAAAATATATCTAATGAAATCAATATCAATAGAGAAAGGTGGATCAGTATATATAGAAGGTTTTCAAGTAAAAATCTCTATATTGTCAAGAAAAGCATCAAAACTAGTTGAAGAGGCAGTATTTTTCCCTTATAACATTGATCTCATAGAATCCATCACACTATTAAGTTTTCTATTTTCAATATCTATATCTTGAATGTGATGCCTCATTTTTTTTTGAATATGATGTATCACCAGCTGAAATGGATACCTTATATATTTTTCACTCAACTTAGTGACATGAGGTGTCTGGTTATTTAAAATCAAACCAAAATAAAAAAGAATCCATTATCTTAATGATTCTAAGTCACCTCTGTTGAAAACATCAACTGGAAATACCTAAGTAACAAGAGAAGGTAAGGATTTAGAGGCAATGGTGGGTGTAGGAATATCAGAATAAAACCTATGAAACTATACTAAAATATCAATATGATCTAATAAATATCCCTTAAGATCCATATCCCATTAAGAAACAGGTATCTCGTAAGATGAATTTGTGTAGTCTTTACCATGTCTGACATACTTTGGGTACTTCTCCCGCTCATAAAGAATTGGGTCCATCAGACTGATAGAATAATTACCATAAGTCTTAACAACTATATGTACAATGGTAGTGAAACATCCAACTTTTCAATAGATCTCTTCACAACCATTGACTACTCATAAACGGTAGGCTCAACCTCCATCTTCTCATCAAATTACTTTTCAGTAGAATTCTTCTTATAAACCATATGTATATCATTTATAAGCTCACTATGAATGCCATCAATAGCAAGAATAATCAGGTGACTATCCAGGCTTGGAGATTTCTCCCCATCAACTGATACTTCCTTCTCATATCTAGTTATTCTATTAACATATTCAAATAGGCTCAGTATATATTCAGTTCTAAAAACACCTAATAAACCTAGAAAATGAATAAGTGTCAGAGGAATCTTAACTTCCTCAGCACCAATGCAGCCACTAGGACCATCGTGGTCTGATCCTCCATCTTTTACATATTCATCTCTATCTCTATTTCCATTTCCATATTCCTCATCTTCTCTATTTTCTTTTTCTACATCATCATAACCATTCTCTTCTTATTATTAGTTCTTTCCATTTTAATCATATGAGTTGGAGTTTATATTGAACTTCTCTTCACCCGACACTTCTATTTCTCTTTCCTCACTACCATATTTTAATAAATATTCTCTAACTAGTAGTGAACTATGTGGAATAAGAGCACCATAAGTAATAGAATTAAAACTTCTAGGAAGGTATGGATCACTTCCTTCATCCAATGAAAATTCATTCACCTCATTACCAATGGTAGAATCCACTTCTTCCTCTTTAGAATATTCAACTACTTTATCTGGTTCCAAACTAGGATTCACAATGTGATTCAATCTAGATGGATGATTGATTATATTGGAGTCTTCATAAATCCCTTCACTATCATCAACCCATTATTTCTTCTAGGGGTTCCAAATGATCTTCATCATTTTTCAAATCACTTTTGTGATGAAAAAACCACTAATATTTAGAACTATTTCTTATTCTTCATAAACTAAACCCTTGTATTGTAGAAGATACTAAATAATATTTCGGTATATAAGATAATTTTACCTCGGAGATGGTTTGTGAATTTCCATCATACAAATCATTAGGTATCAAAAAATATTGTTCTTTTCTCTTATTTTCATAATAAACAAAATATAAACATCTTGATACCTCATTTTCAATAAATCACCATTTCTTGACTATAATATTTCTTAGATACACTTGAAAAGAAATTGACACTCACCATATTATTTAGTTTAAACTGGTCTTTTTACTATCCCATCTTTAGTTAACTCTTCCAAGGATTTCTTATAAACAATATTTTCACTATTATCCAGAATCGTTCCTTGAAAATCATTTGAGACACCTCCATTAGTAACTATCAAACATCTATCCCATTTTCTTAAATAGTAGAAAAACTCTTAACTTATTTACTTTTCTTCTTTCCAAATCTTCATCCACTTAAAAATGAACTCAGAAAAATTATAAATATGGTGAAATAACCTAAGATAAAAAGGTCCTTGGTTATTAGAAAACTATTACACTCATCCTTGGTCTTATAGAACTCTATGAACCATTTAATTACTCAATATTAACCATTTATAATGAACTTATTTTATTGGAACTGCAACTCTCTTCGTAAGATTGGGATTCACAAGCTCAAGACTAGATGAATGGATCAAATCTTCTTTTTTTCCTTGAAGGAATTGAATCCTCCGATGAAGATTCAGAATCAATATTAACTCTAACCATGGTGATCAAATAGAAAATTTCTATAAATGGAAAAGGAAGGGTAATAGTCAGAATATAAAAAGGTTATAGTGAGGGTTGAGAGAAAGGCATGAGGAAGTGAAGGCATTGATATTAGAAAACATTTATTATTTATATAATTTAGAAATTTTAGGGATTCAAAAATCTAAATAAAAATTGAATTAAATGAAAAATTAAATAAATAACTCTTATAAATAATTTATAAATGGAGGCTTAAAAACTAATAGTAAGAAATTAAAAAATGAACGAGGTTTATGATGGTGGGTAAAACTAATGGTGGGTAAAACAAAAAGTGGGTAAAACTATAAAGGTGGGTAAAAACTCCAACAGTGGGTAAAACTCCAATGGTGGGTAAAACTCAAATAGTGGTTAAAACTCTAATAATGGTTAAAACTCAATGTTAGTTTCCAAAACAATTAAGCTTAACCAAAATTAATCATACTTAACTCATGTTTTGTATTGTTCATTCTCTCAAAATTCAAAGACATTGTAAAAATATCAATAAGATGAGGTTATGTACCAATGTATTCTTGAGTTATATCACCATTTCGAAAATGATCTCTCAAAAATTGATTTCTTACATCAATATTTTTTTTCAAGAGTGATACATGGGTATTTTATAAATTTTTATCACACTTTTATTGTCAAAATTTATAGGAATATATCATAATTGATATCCATAGTCTGTAAATTTGTGTTTCATAAAAAATTATGATCACAATATCTACTTGAATCTATTTATTCATATTCAGTAGTATACATTGCAAAATAATTTTGTTTCTTACTACACCAAGAAACAAGAAACTTCATTAAAAGATGACGTGTTCCAGAGGTGATTTTTCTATCTAACATGAAACCACCAAAATAATCATTTGAATAACTAATAAAATGATTTTCCTCTTGTATAGAAAAATCATAAATTGTTAGTATACATGGTTACAGAAAAATCCTTTTGCAAGTAACTAAGTTTGACCCCTTTTGGGTTTTCTTGAAAAATATCACACATAAAAAAACTAAACATATTGTTAGTTCGGCTATCCATTAAGTATAGAAGACTCAAAATCATTCCTCTATAACTATTTGGATCCCTTAATTTCCCAGATTCATCAAGATCCAACTTATATGTGGTAATAATAGGAGTGTCACTACTCTTACTTTTATCCAAATTATAGCTTCTTAAAAGGTCTTTAGTATATTTACTTTGATTTAAAATAATTTCTTCTTTATTTGAAAAAATCTGAAAACTAAAAATAATTTTATTTCACCCATTAAACTCATTTCAAATTTATTTTTAATTATTTTTGAAAATTTAGTACATAAATAGTTTTTAGAAGATCCAAAAATAATATCATCTACATAAATTTGAACAACAAAAATATATTTTGAAATTCATTTTATAAATAGGGTAGGATCATTTATACCTTCTAAAAATCCTTTTGAAATAAGAAAGAAGCTAATACTATCATACCAAGATCTAGGATCTTTTTTCAATCCATATAAATATTTTTTTAACCTGAAAACATGTTTTGGAAATGGGGATTTTGAAATCCTGGGGGTAATTCGACAAAAAAATACTCAGCTATATACCTATTTATGAATGAAATTTTGACATCCATTTGATATACATGGAAATATATGTATATGTGCTAAATAGGAAAGCATTATTATAATGGATTCAAGTCTAGCCACAGGTTCAAATGTATCTTTAAAATTTATACCCTCTTCTTGACTATACCCATGTGCAACTAGTCTATCCTTATTCCATATTATTACTCCAGATTCATCAACCTTGTTTCAATATACTCATTTAGTACCTATAGTCAAGGTGTATTTGGGTCTATCAACAAGGTCCCAAACATTCAAATTGATAAAGTTATTCTTGCATACCCATTACCTATAATTTATCATTAATTGAATCATTGATGTTCTTAGGTTCGAGATGAGACAATAATGATTTATTTTATACATATTTTATTATAGAATATCTAGTTTGTGTGCCTCTATTTATGTCTCCAAATATATCATATATAGGATGGTATTTAAGAGTCCTTAAAGCTCTTGAGAAATGAGTGTTGATCACATTACGGTGCTCTATAGGTCCAGGTTTAGGTTCTAGAATTTCCTCATAAATGGATGATTTCTATATACATTTTATATCATAATAAAAAGGTTTGTAATTGATTTTTAAGGTTCATAAATCATCCTTAAAGTTTTATAAGGAGGTCTTACATTAATTTGGATCTGCCTCATCAAATTTTACGTGGATATATTCATCTACATTCAGGATTTTTTTATTAAAAACTATATAGGATTTACTATTGGTTGAATAAACAAGGAAAATTACTTCATCACTTTTAAAGGAAAACTTATCAGTATTATCCTTAATGTTAATAATAAAGGATTTGAAACAAAAAAACTATAAAGCAATTAACCTTATGCTTTCTATTATTCTAAATTTCATAAGGGTTTTTCTTCAAGATGGGTTTAATAAGAACTCAATTAATTATATAGAGTGTTGTATTCATATCCACTACACAAAAAATAGATAGTTAAGTCATATTAATTATGCATATTCTAGGAAATATCTTGAAGTGTTCTATTTCTTCTTCTACTACTCCATTTTGGTAAGGGGTCCTAGGAGAAGAGATGTTATGACTATATCCATTTTGTGAGAAAAAGGTTTCAAAGTCTTGATTCCAAAACTCATGACCATGGTAACTTCTTAAGGAATTAATTATAAGTCCACTTATCTTATCTACTGATTTGTCATACTTGGTTAAATAAGAACAAACATCACTTATTTATCTAAAAATAATACCCAAGTATACCTATAAAATTAATCTATAAGTACATAGACATAGTTCTTCCCATATAAAATAGAAACATCGGATGTTCTAAACAAATCCGTGTGAACCAACTCAATGGGTTGAGAATCTGAAAAATATTTCTTTAATTTGAAATAAATATTATAGTGTTTCCTTTTTTGAAAGGGGGTTACAGAATTTTTCATTTGTGAATTCAAGTTTGGGTAGATCCCTAACTAACCCTTTCATATTATTCTTTTTAAGTGATTGAATGTTATATTGTACTAGTCTCATATTTCAAACCCAATATTATCTATGAAATTTACTTAATAAAGACACATTTTGAGAAATAAAAGAACCAATATTGACAGAATATAAATTACCATTTCTCAAAGTAGTAAATACTAAAGAATTTTTAGAATTAAAAACATTACAAGGATTATTTTCAAACTTAACATTAAAACTATCATCAAATAATTATAAGTTGATAAGAATATTATATATTAAACCATCAAAAAATGTAATTTAAAAGTTAAAATTGAGTTGGTGTTACCAATTTGGCCAAGTCCAATGATCTTTCATTTAGTATTGTCACCAAAGCTGACAAAAACACCGTCAACTTTTATCAGGTTCTTAAAGCTAGAGTAATATATTACCATATACATAGAACATCTTTTATCCATGTACCATATCTTTCTACAAGATATCTTAAAACAATGTCCCTATAAAAAATGTTTATACTAGAAATGATTTTG
This sequence comes from Viscum album, assembly GCA_963277665.1. Classification (NCBI taxonomy): domain Eukaryota; kingdom Viridiplantae; phylum Streptophyta; class Magnoliopsida; order Santalales; family Viscaceae; genus Viscum; species Viscum album. The sequence goes on along the minus strand of OY728147.1, from coordinate 1,348,040,957 downwards.
TTACCCATGTTTTTTATGTCTATATATGTTAGTTATTAGGGCCTTAGAAACCCATATTTTCTTAATAGGTTTCATATAAGCATATTTTAAACTCTTTGAAATTAAAAAAAATTGGTCCAATTAAATAATATATAATAGTATAATTTTCAGATTTAGACTGAGGAACAAATGTTCTCCTAAAAACTCTTCTCTTCCTGGGTTGATAGCCTAGACCAATAATGTATTTAGGAGAAAAAAATTCATAATATTTGACTTCGAGTTTTTCTTCCATTTTTAAGTATTTCTAAATCATTCTTTAGTTTCTCATTTGACAATTTTAGTTCATTGTTTTCCATTAATAATTGATAATTATTCTATTTTTCTACAATGATACGAATTTTAATACTATCTAATAAAGCATGTTATTTATTAAGAACATTATATTTTTATTGGAGTTCATTAAAAGTATCATCAATCATATTTTAGCACTAAAAAATTTCTTCTCTTGAAATATCTTGGTCATTTTAATTTTCAAAGTGACTATAATTAAGTAATAGAGATATAGTAGGTACCTCAGTTATATTTTTCATGAAGCACATGTTTTCTCTGTCAATATTATCTTTGTGAGTTGAGTCTAAATAACTATATCTATCATCATAGAAACTCCATATATATTTCATAGATTTATTATAATTTATATCCTTCTCCTCATACTTATTATTGTACTTCAAATTAAGACAATCATCCTTAACATGTACTTTTGTTTTACACTCATAACAAGTAATATCATTTGAGTTGTCATCTCTTGTACAGACCTTTTTCCAATTTATTTTATTATAATTATTTTCCTTGTAACTTGAGTTTTTAAATAATTTATTCTAATTATATAACTTCTTAAACATTTTGGCCAAATGATTCATTACTTCATCAAAATCTACTGGTGATTCTGCATCACTGGAGATTTTTAATTTTACCTTTTTCCTTCACTTTTAGTTTTTATGTAGTTGTCTTGAAAGCAAAATATTTTCTTTTTTGTTTATAATCTTATTCATGATTAACCTTAAGTTCGTACTTGTATATCATAAATTTTCTAATTAATTCCTTGATAGATAGTTTACAAATGTCACAGGATTCCCTTATAGAAACATATGTCCATCTCCATCTCTCTAGAATACATCTTAGAAATAACATGATTTTTACTTTATCTCACAATGGATTCCCAAAATATCTCATTTGATTGACTATTTTATTGAACATGAGATACATATCATAAATTATCTCATTGTGTTTCATCTTAAAAGAATCATATTTTTCTGTATAAGTGTTAAATCCCACATATTAATCATTTTTAGTTCCTTCATGTGAAATAGCTAATGTATCCCAAATGTCATAGGTAGGTTTATGAACATATATCCTATTAAACTCTTTATATACTAAGGAACTATAAATAAAACTCATTAAATTGAAATTTTTATTATAACCAAGTTTGGAAGAATCATTCTAATATTTTCTATGATTCTTAGGTATATATCCTCTATTGCAGACCAAATTTCAAACCCCATACATTCAATATGAATTTTTATCAATTTTTCAACTGAGCATATTTATTGATATTAAAGAAAGGAGTTATATTAGTAGCAAAACCTTATTGTCTATCATCAATTTAAATAAATAAATTTAAAATTGACTAAAATTTAAAATATTTATAACACAACTAAAATCATAGTTGAAAATATTTTGAAAAACTATTGATACCTAATGTTGTAAAAATTGAGTATCACAAGAGGGGTGAATTGAGTACCCAATGAAATTTTTATCTGAAATGGGTTTAAATAAAATACCTCAATTTAATTAAAAACTACCTAGTTAATCAAAATAATAGATTGATATAAGTTCTAATATTTTAAAATATTTCTCAAAGATTTATTAAGTCTTAGTTAAAACAATTATGAAAACTAATTTAACTTTTGAAATCAGTTTACTTAATAAAAACTATATATAAACAGTAATTAAGACTAACTATCAAATAATTGTTTTTTTTACAGTTTAAAACATATTAAATTTTAAGTAGAAACATAACGAAACACATAGTGTAATAAATACAAGATGTTCAGTGTCAAGATGAGACTTAATCCTCTCCACTTGTCAATCACTTACTCCCAAGAATTTTATATAAAATAATATTTGATCCAAAAAGTTGATTGGGTGTAAACTAACTAAAAATATGTCTAGGTCCAACAATACCAGTTTCAAAACAACCATGGGAATAAAACAAAGATAGTTCACATAAGTACCTCTTACACAACATGTGGGTAAACAAATTTAAATAGAGTTTAAGAAGATATCATGTACCTTCCAGTTATAGATCATGCGTCAATGTGCATGTTTAATATATAGATTAAACACACACTACTCATAATGTAAAAGATAATAAATATAAAGATAAAATAAGGGTTTTAGAAGATATTGTTGCTTGGTTTGATAAGCTATGTAGCTTGTGACTTCTTGAGTGTATCTTGAAATGAAGAACGATTGGTGTTTCTATGATTTGTAGTATAACATAGTGCCACAAACTCTTTATGGTGATTCAGTATGAAGTATTTTGGATGATCAATGGTCTTCAATTATTCTAAAGTTGATCACTATTAAAGATGCTTTGTGTAAGTCACACTTCACAACAATCTTCTTTTGATCTTTAAATGTTCAATTCTAGCACTCTTTGAATGTGTGTTTATATATGTTTCTCTATCTATTCACTCTCCATATTATCGCATGAGAGATTCTGTGGATAATTTTTATTTATAGCATGCATGAGTATCCAGTAATTAGAACAATCATCTAGATCTTCTTCACCTCATACTGATCGATGCAATAGATTAATAACAATCATTAAAATAATTCTAAAAATTAAATTCAATAATATATCCATTATAAATGGTTAATTATAAAGAATAATAAATAGCGATGGTGAGTTTTATTGAATGGTGAGACAATATCTAGCAGTGACTTGAGCTGGCGATGAGTCATTCTCAATAGGGATTTAGGCTCTGGCAGTAGTTCATCTCAACACTTTTCCAAAATTCTATTTGGATGATAGGTCATATTCAATAGTGACTTATCTCTAGTGGTATTTAATCTTAACACTTTTCCAAATTTGTATCTTGAAGATGACTCATCTCTAGTAGTAGGTGTTTCCAACACTAAGCCAAATTTCTTAGTTTAATGGTGAGTCATATCTGATGGTGAGTCTTTTCTATACATAAACATATTTCCACACTGATGGTGAGTTTTCCTTAATGGTGAGTCATTCCTGGTGGTGACTCAGCCTCAATGGTGTGTCATGTATGGCGATGAATCTTTTCTATACATAGTAAAAATTTCTCCAATATCTCTTATATCATAAAATACTATCATAACACATAAAAATTCATTAATAACATAAGGAACATGATTTGGTGATCATTAGAATGAGTAAGTTCTAACAATATATATATACATATATATTCAGCCAACATGAAAAAAATATACAGTGGATATTTCAATTTCTATAAAAATGAAACGTTTTATATTCTTAAACTCATTTAAGAATAATTAATAAAACCATACATGAGTTTCTTTGAAACAAATCAATGATGATAGACTGCCATATCAACCTTAGGTTTATTGTGTTGTATAAGGTTTTATTAAGCTCACTACATCTTTATGTAATTTCTACCACATCACTATGTGGCCATCTAATAATACCCTCTCACTATACTCTTTAGTGATTAATTTCAATAAATAAATAAATTTTATATAATTTTTAGATTTATAAAACCTATTCTAAATGTTCAACTCCTTGATAAAAGTATTAAAGATCATTTACTTCACAAAATTTAATGATAGTGTTAATAATTTCCATTGTCTATGAATTATAGAAAATCATATTTTGGGATATTTATATAATTATTAAACGTGATTATAAATTAGTTAATTTAATAAAATATTTATAATTAACTAATTATATGTTTATGAAACAATTATTAAATAAATATCCATAAATAGTAATTATCAATATGAAATACCTTTTTCAAATAGTATTCCCTAACATATAATTTAGATATAAAATTTTTTATTGGAATTATATGGTTATATTATAATTAATTTTTAAATTAGAAAAAATAAGTTAAAATTTCAAAAGGGTTAAGAAATAAATTTTATGCATGATTGTAAACAATTTAGTTTAGAATCACATACCTTCAACCAAATCAATATTCTTAAACCATATGGATATGAAACTCTTTACATAACTCATAGATTATGATACAAATGAAAATTAAAAAACCAACTATATTCACACTTATATAAATACATCTCATGCATATGTTATACGAAACCCCGTCATATAAAGGCTTAGAATCATATAAATTCAATAATCCATACAAGTGTAAGTTTGAATATATTGATAGATAACCCCCACTTTTCTAGAAAAATAATAATCTTTCAAGTCAATGTGATTTCATACCCAAATTATCCCTTCCCAATGATACTTTACTCAAAATAGATTTCAATTCAGTCATAATTTTGACACATAATATTTATAAGTTATATTTTACCTTTAAACTCCAAAACATAACCTAATATAAGCCACAAAAAGGTATAATATAACTAAATCAATTATCATAACAAACTTGTAACTCATTAAATGCATGTAAAAATATTTATTGAAGTAGTTTAACTCTTTCAAATCAAGTAAACATCTATTTTTAATATAAAAATTATATTTAGAAATAAATATGGGAATAAAATAAATACATAAATAATTCATAAATTTAAACATGATTTAAGTATTTATGAACAATTTATATGTAAATTTAACTATAAAAACTTTATCCATTCATTATATACATTCCATTGAGATAGTGTATGTTCGTTACTAGCTAATAATTTTTCAATTGTCCTTATCCCTGAATATTTCTTATTATTCTTTCTTTTTCATGAGACTCACTAGTATATCATGGATTTAAGGGGATTCCTGGACATGTGATGGGTTATTCACATCATCCCATGGATATATAATGGAAAATGGAGCATATTAGTTTCCTTTTACGGATCAAAATCAAACATAATTGTGAAGATAGTGGTAGAGACTTGACTAGTGAAAGGTACATAGAATGTTCTTTATTTTATGTTTATACATTATTTCAATAATCATACATAATAGAATTAGGTTTCTAATTGTTTTTTTATTAATTATTAATATATCCTTAATTGGAATTTTTAATAATAAAACTATTGTTTCCCTATAAAATATGGGATTTTATGTGATTGGAATATTTTCATGAAAAAATATTCTTCTTTAAAATTTCCCACTAAAAGGTAATGGGATCATATCCCTTACATTTTAAAAAATATCTTAGATAAACTATTATATTTTGTATAAAACATTTTTACCCTTTTGTTCTCCTAAAAAATACTTTGGGATCTAATGAATCATAAACCATGTGTATAATAATCATCTTTATTATCTAATAAGATAAATATTATGAAAATATACAACCTTAATGTAGATCCCTATGATCCGGATAATATTTTTTTCTCTCAAATCCACAATTCTATAACACTTTACTTAATTATTTTTATAAAAACTACATACTTCATTAGTTCTCTATTTTATTTTAAACTTCTTTATACTTATAACATTTGTAATGTTTACATTTAGTATCATATACTTTTCAAAATAAAGGAAATCATAAATATAATATAAATAAATAAAAAGGAAATTCTATTAAGTTTACAAACACCTTATGATATTTTAGACAATTCCACCCTATAAAATCATTAATCCATGTTCATGAAAATTATAGGTTCCAATGACCAAGATAGGATAATAAAAAAACATTTTTGGACTTTAACTATCTTTTCTTCTTATAATTTCAATTTTTACCCAATTGAACTTATATATAGATCACAACTTTATACATTTCATGATCTAGTTCATCATTCCTCAACACTTTAAGAAAATATAGTAAACCCTTCATAAAATCATTCATATTATTGAACCATTTCCATTGAAGATAATAGAATAATTTTCATAGGGAAATGAAGAATTAAGATAAGATTTGGTGAATTATTTTATGCTTCTCCTAAGATTCTATTTAATATTCCTATTGAAATACTTCAATATCAAGTTACTCTAGGAGATATTTCTTTCAATAAATAGAAATTTCTTCTTAAGAAACATAATCATGTTTTTTACCAAGCTAAGATGTTTTCTTATATTAAGTTTCTACTTTATATAGGATAGGTCTCAAAGGTAAGCTATAAGATTATGATGATGATATATTATATATAATATAATATTTTTTTAAATGAGTATCTTTTTTTACATTAATTAATTAGGATTTTTATTAAAAAATCCCCCATTAAAATGATGAACCCTATTAAAATTGATCATATTGCATAGTGGTCCAAGATCTATATTTTATTAAGTAATGAGTTCTCTTTAGTGTTCCTATAGCCAATTTTTTATTTAAGTTGAACATTTTTCCAATGATATAATTTATTACATATGTATGGTTGAGTGTATAACTCATTTACATTTCCATCATATAGATAAACTCAACATTATTCCTCTAGTATTCAAACTCTTAGGGTTTAGTAGATAAGTGTAATCCAAAACTCAAATATGGATTTGGTTACATAACTCTTAAGGTTTATTATTTCAAATATTCCTTACAGAATATAATCCATTGGAACTCTAATTTGTTAGATCCTACCTAATTGAATGATCATGGTATTCTAATGTGTTTTGTTTTGAAATAATCTAACATATAGTATGTATCTAATGTTATTCCCTTTACATGTATACATGCTTCTAATGATTTAGTTTTTAATCTAATACCTTCCACCAAAGTAATATGTTCAAAACACATTGATGTGTAACTCTCTACACAACTCATGGATTATGTTGTTAACCCAAATAAAATGAAAAATATATTTATATATATCTAAATGCATCACATTCATAGGGTATATAAATCATCCATTAAACAAGAAGTAACATTCTCTATTACCATGGTATTCAGGTTACTCTTGAGGTAAGAAGGGAAGAAGGAAGAGAGTAATGATTTAAACCTAGGTTAACTTGCCACATCACCCAAAAAGGCTCACCACAACACTCAAAGAACATTCATGACCACCACCAGTCAGAAATAAGAACTAGGGAATCAAAACAATCAAGTGGTAATGATTTTCCATTCTGAATCCAATTAACCAAAACCAAGACTCCACCCCAAAATCCATAATTATGTATCCATACCTTGGATATCAATGCATATTAATAAATATTTTTTATAATATAGAAACAACCAAATAGATCATAACATATCATAAACAATAACCTAGAATAATTTTCATAATATGTGTCTCTGCATAAGTTATCTCTATGTGACCTAGGGTCCCCCACCAATCCTAAACCACTAATGACAATAGAGAAATCAATAATAATGATCATAATATGTTTTTCCATTCCCATTACCTAAATGAGACATAATAATTTCTTCATATTCCCAAAGTAAAATACAAGGTGTGAGGAAAATTCCTAGTGGGATTCATCCATGAATCTTCATTATCACTTTCACCATGAAAACCATTAGTTCTTTTTCTAAAAATAATACTTTATAAATTCAATTTTTTGTTTTATAGTCATATAGTTTAAACCTGTGTCCAAATACTTTGGTTTTAGAATTTCAATCCAAGTTCCAAAATAAGTATGAGTATGGTGAACATAAAATATAAAGAATATAGGCATGGCATTATCATTATCACAATATCTAAAGTATAAGTGGAATAATATATATATATATATCATCATCATAAATCATAATTCATGAAACTTGTACATTAACCTCTAGGTAAAAAAATTAAAATAATAAGGAAATTAGAACTCACTTGATAAACACTAACTAGAATATATAAACCTAATAAAACAAACCAATTATTATGGTTGTCTAAGTACCACGAAAAATTCCCCCTATTAAGTGCATAATTAAGCTTGATTTGTACCCATCTAGGTTACCCAAACATGTACCAATGGTTTCCCATGTTCATCCCAATCAATTATCAAAACATGTGAAACATCATAAATCAAAAAATCAATACGACTTTAAGTAAAAATAATCATTGAAAATGAATTAAATATCATTCACAAGGTTTTCCTCTTTCAAAACTCCTTTTGAAACCCTATTTGGAATAAAAATCCCCTTTGAAAAAAATTCTAAAAACCTAGAAGGTGTAAAAGTGTTTGTAAAACAATAATAACTTTAATGCCAAGTAAAACCCCATATTGATCAACTAAAATTGAATAACACAAGGAATACATATAAATTATTCCCTTATTATTCATTTTGAACATAATATAATAAATAAAACCTAATAAAATTCAATCACTAAGGGTAATCCAAAGAAAAAATACATTATGAAGAGACACATACATTAAACTCATCCAAACTCATAGAATTTACTAAAACCCAATAGAATTATAATATATGGATCCTAGGATGCCCAAAAACCAAGATATTTAACATTTAAAACCATCCCTAGCCATGGATTCTACCCTTAGGTATAGTTATGGAATTGTGATGAAATAATCAAAAAATAATAAATAACTAGAGAAATTGAGGAGTAGAGGAGTAATAATCCTTGAGAAAAAGAGTTTACCTTATATATTTCTACCCAAACATAATAGGAATAACTATATAAGCTTTTAGATTGATATAACCATGGATGGGTATGCCTAGGTTTGACAAATTTGGGAAAATAAAGTAAATAAGTTAATAATTTGATAATGGAAAAGAAGAAATTTTTTCATTTTTAAAAAATAGGTCAAGTCATATAGTTTATCCATATGGTTTGGGAAACCATGCATTAACTATGTTCCATGAACCTAAGAACCAAATTTGGGAGAAATTTTTTCTTAGAGAGCTACATGGCATGGAGAATTATACACTAACTATGAAAACCACACTTGAAGACCCTGCCCCCTTCTCACAGTTGGGGTGCATAGTGCACCCTAATATATTTTCTATGTTTTTATTATTTTATATCTTCTCACTCTAAAAACTCACAAAATAAAATAAATAAATAAAATAATCAATTAAAATACATACTAGTGACTGAGTGGGTGTCAAAATTCTTCTCACCGTGCTACGTTCTGATCCCAAAAAGATATCAATGATTCTCATCAATGACTAAGTGAGGTCATTACTATCACACTGAGGCTTATCACTCACAAATATTATATAAATTATCAAGATACTTATAAATCACACATATTGATGAAATAGGATTACCCCATAGAAATATATCCTAATGAACCATTATAAAAATAGGTTTCTCAACCATGGTGGTTTAGATCTCAAAATTTAAATCCTTCCACTCGACTAAGATTGATGGGTCAAGATGATACTTATTTGATTAAGACATGTGAAATGAAATATTTACAGATGTCATCTATGATGATAAGGCTACTTGGTATACCACTTTCTCAATATTCTCAACAATATGAACTGGATTAACATACCTCGGCACTAATGTACCCTACTTTTTTCACTAGTGAGGACCCAGTCAAGGAGAAACTATAATGAAAACATGATAACCAATTAAAATTCCAAAAAATGATGATAATGGTCGCTATAATATTTATGGTGAATATACTCCATTTTTAATCTCCCTAGAATTAGTTGAATCCTACTCATCGTCTTCTTAAATGATGCTCCATCCTAGAAAGGTACACTCTCCTAGATTCAACCATCAAAGATGGGGTTGGAATAGTCATCTTTAAATAGATTTAAAGGATCCATACTTATCTAGGATTTCTAAATTTTATTATAAAAAACTCCTCCAATGATAAATTATTCTCTCATAATACAATAAAAACAAGTACACAAGCCCGGACCATATCCTCAATAATCTGAATAGCTCTCTCTGTCTAACTATCTATATATATATGACATGATGTACTCAATTTTAGCTAAGAACACATCATTTCTAGGAGAAAATTATAAAAAATTTATTTAAGTGTGTTTCTCATTCAGAAATCATGTTTAAAGTCACACCATGAAGCTTTACAATCTCTTACACATGGATGCATCCATGTTATTCCATTTTTTTACTTCTTAACATGAATAAATGGGTTTATTTCATCAATCGATCAATAATCACTCATATATTATTCTCTCCAAAAATATAATGGGGAAACTAAATCATGATATCTATGGAGATATCAACCCACCTTCATACAATAATGGAAAGGCTCTATAACAAACTTGTAGTCTTATGAATCTTGGCGTTAATTATCTAACTGCTGAGGAGCTGAAATAAAAAAATAGAAATTACCTCGTTTATATTGGGATACCAGTACTAACATTTTATATCATAAAACATCTTATCATCACTAGGGTGATCAACCTAAGTTATGTGATTCCCACCTTCCATCACTTCCTACCTCAAATAAAAAATAGCCACCAACCTATTTATGAAACAAATGGTATCATCAAGAGACTCAGCCTAAAAACATTAGGTCTCCTTCCATTTATAATTATTTATATACACTTAAAATAAAAATACAATACCTACCCTAGATGAATATTATTAAATAAATATGGTCTAACTTACACACTAGTTAATAACACCTAATAATTCTCCTCTTACACATCTATATAAAATTTAGTGAATAATCCCAAAAAATGTTGTTCCTCCTCTAATGTTTTCATTGCCTTAGTGGATAATTTCCTACCCAAAGCATCAACCACCATGGTCCCTTTACACACATTAGGGGATAAATTGTAGTCAAATCCAATAGATACACCCCTAATTTCCTCTACCAAGGATTCTAATCCATCTAAGAGAATATATAATTTAGACATTTAAAATAGGAATGAACGGTGAACCATTCAGAGAAAAGGTAGCGGAACAACATTCTCAATTATTTCATCACCACCACTAACTCAAGGTCATGGGAGGGGTAATTCTTAAAGTCAGGGCATAAACGGTGAGATAAATAAGTCAAAAAATGGTCACATTGTATCAAAATACACCCCAACCCTATATCTGAGGCATCATAATACATAGAATATCCCTCTACTATCTTAAGAAGGACCATAATATAAGTTAAAGTTAACATCATTGTCAACTCTTCAAAGGGTATCTGTCATTTCTTATTATAACGACCCATACTTTACATACATTGTTAATACTTCAAAATTGAATCACACTTATTACAACATATAACAAAACCATTAAAGTACCATATAGGTATATTGTCTTTAGAAACTGGGAAACATAAAAAACTGGTTCATAAAGCATCTACACTGTATCCCATTTATTTCATCATATCTATAGTCCCTTTTGGCATATCTTACTTAATAACCTTATTCCTGACCTGGGGAAAGAAAACATACAAAAGGATGAGCTCAAATGCTCGTTAAGGGTAAACAAAAGAAATATCAATCACATCATATTCATATGAACATAACTTTTGGAAATCTTAACCTGAAAAAGAGATCATAATTTCATAACATGGGATAAATCATAGTAGTGAAATGTAATCCCAATAATCATAACTTAAAACATGAAACTTTGTGGCATACACACATAATCATAGAGAATCATTTCTTATTAGTCAAGACTCATTTCCAAGACTATCTTAGTGGATAAAGTCCATTTCTGAACCGAGTTCATTTTTCGTTTCAGTCCTGTTTCACTGAACCGGTTTAACCTGCCATTCCAGCCATGTCTATCTCATGAGATATAAAATCTTTACCCAATTAATTGGAGGGAGATATAGGTCTCACCCATCTCATAATTATACCATTCTTATGTGTGCCATAAAATCAAAAAAAATCATACATCATTGCATAACCAATGAAATAAAAATAGGATTCTTAAACATCGTGATATCATAAAACAATTCATATAAGACAAAGGAATTCATAAAAATAATTCCATCACAACATAATCAAATCAATGTAATAATAGGGATAGAAACAGAACCCTATATTATCTTATATGGAAAATAATTTTGATAAAACACTTGAACTCCATTCTTGAGGAAAATATCCTTTCTACATCAAAAAAAAAATTCCTTTCTTAACATGTCATAAAATTTTAAAATAAAATAAGTTGATTAAAAATAAACTTGAAAACTTGTAAATGAATCTTCTTGGAAATAATTTTTTAAAAATCCATTCATTCCGTATAAGTTAAAAAAACATTCTTCTCGTACTTTTGTCGGAAAAGTCAAAAAGTACCCAGTACGAAAAATGACAAAAGATTCATTTCATATCTTTTAATAAAAAAACACCGAAGGGTAAAATTGGATATAAAATATTTTATAAGGATATAAATATTACATATTGAGGAAACATGGATGTGGATGATAAAATACACCCCAGTAAATTCCAAAGTATAAACAATCTCGGATAAAAATGAGATTGTGATATTTCCCTTACCTTAGGTTCGATTTGCTTTGTAAGTTTCCGAACCTCCAGTATAATGATTTAAATAATGTCATTGACTTATTCCAGAATCATAATCATTGTTATGATAGAATATATGGTCATATTCTTAGCTTATTATTAGTAATATTTCATTGCTACTTGTTATTCGGGTGTTTATTACTTTTTGTTCTTATGCGTGTTTTGTCGAATAAATTCTTATTCTTATTTTTAGGTTATATATACCTCATTTCCAGAATTGTATTAGTGTAATATATATCATATTTATTCACTAAATTCATTTATGTAATCATTATGCAATGAAAATCATGTAGAACGAGTCGCATCACATCGTGGAGACGGTATTCCGTACGTACGCACGAGCGATGATATCGTTCCCATGATCATGGAATTGTATTGGAGTGTATGTATACTATTTCAGAATCAATATCACTTTATAGTAATCATATATATTCATTATTTACACCATTATACCCATCCAAGTAAGGTGTTGGTGGAAAAATAGATTACACCACGGCGTGGAGACGGTATTCCGTACGTATGCATGCGCGGTGATTTCTTTTTCCATAGGATGGATAGATGGTGAAATAGGGTTGTTTCATAATTATAATAACATATCATTATATGAGTGATACTGATGTTATTAATTCATAATGAAACAACTAAAGAAGAATAAGTGGAAGAAGAAATACAGTTGAAAGAATCGGTAACAGACATTACCTCTTCTTTGAAGCGCTTCTTTGAGACCTCCTTTTAGGGCACTAAAATTGGTCTTTTAAGAATACCAGGACCTCTAGGATGTTTCTAGGGAAGTTTAGAGGTGAAATTGGCAGGGTTTTGTTGAGCTTGAAGGCTCAAAGTGGTGTGAGGAAGAGAGGGAGGAGGTGCCCTTTTATAAGGGAGGAGAGGGGCTCCTTTGGAAAAACTAAAAATATTATTTTATTATAAAGCCATATTTGGTTTTAAATAGATCCAAAGTGATTTATTTAGAAGATAAGGTGGGGATGGGCCTAAATCCTCTCATCCAATAGAATTTGGACAAGTTTAGTTTACTATTTTAAACTTATCATTTAGATTTAACTTTAAGTTAGATAATTTTACTTTTACCGTGCCTTTTTGTGTTCTTACACTATAAGGTTAATAAACTTACTATAACAAGCCAAACGAACCCCAAGTTGTTTATTATTAATATATATAACCTTATATAAGTCATTTTTCCGAACCATATATTTTTAGGAATAAAATAACAATTAATAATAAAATATTTGTTTTAAAAACTATTTTATGTTAATTTTGACACTATTTAGTAATTGATTTTTTTGAAAATCATAACAGAATGATTAGTTAGAAAAAAGTTAATTAAATAAATACTAAAATTTCATATTAACCTAGAAAATTAGTTTAATTCATAAAAAGTCTCAAATTACATTTATTTGGGTATTTATAACATCAATTTTTTCAATATTTCATTAATAAGATAATTACTGCATCATCTTTGTGTCACAAATAAATTAAATTATTTAATGGATAAAAATTACAAATAAAATACCATTATGTATTAAATATTTATATCATTATAATGAATATTTATAGTCGAATTTATATTTTGTATAACCCTACATTAAAAATGATTTACTTACTAAAATTTGATTTTAACTATTTTAACCCTTCTTTAAATAAATTAATAATAAATGTCCTAATCTAATCCAAGTGGGACTAAATGGTCATATTTTATTCCTAAGGTTGTTTTCGGTAGAATTACACTTATCCAATAGAATTATGACATGTGTTAGGGTAATAATAATATCATTTTTACCCTTAATTACCCAATTTACTTTTAACCATGGTAAATAAAAGTAAAAAGTTACTATTCACCAAAAAATTATTTTCATCTCATTGAACCACATTTTACTTACTGACATCAACCGTGTCTCTCGGATTTTTGAAATTACACTCACAGAAGAGGTAAAATTATGTTTTATGTAAATTTTCAAATTCTCCTAGGAGGTGGGTAAAAGACGGTCAAAAGTTCAATAAAATTTTTAGATATCTAAAATTATTATAAAATGACTCCAATGAATTGCATTGAACTTATATAGGTATTATGTATCAATATTGACCTAAAATAAATTTAATCAAAATAAATAATTATTTTAATAAAAATTTGGTTTTTAAATAGTAACCTAGTGTTTTCACTATTCATCAAAAATTGAAAGTTTTCAGAAAAATACCAAAACTTAACCCTAGGCTAATTTTGATATTCCAAATCCAAAAATGAAGTCCATTTTGAAAAATAAAATTTAAAAAATTTCAAAAAGTGGTTATTACTATTCATAACGGCTGGTTTTAATAATATTTTAACAGCATATCGTTGTTTAGTGAAACTCGGTATTGCGTACGACGCAAGCTATCAAGGAAGGTCGTGATTGCGTGTAAAGTAAGCCAAGATAGTGTTGTGTGTAGTGAAATATTCCTTTGATGATTTATATAACATAAAAACAAAATATTTCTCATAAAAGTCCCGGGTGTTACATTCTACCCCCCTTAAAATGAATTTTTCCCTCAAAATTCATCACTTTGTAACAAAAAGATGAGGATACCTATCCCTCATCATATCCTCAAACTCCCATGTAGCTTCTTCTAATTGGTGGTTCCTCCATAAAACTTTCACCAAGCGAGTGGTCTTGTTCCGTAGGACTTTTTCACTATGATCGAGAATCTCTATCGGTTGTTCTTCATAAGAAATATCTTGTTCCAACGGTATAACTTCTAAGCCGAGTACATGTGAAGGATCAGGTATGTACTTTCTCAGGATAGATACATGGAACACATCGTGAACTTGAGAGAGATTTGGTGGAAGCACTAATCGGTAAGCTACCTTCCCAACACGAACCAGTATTTTGAATGGACTGATATACCTAGGGATCAACTTTCCCTTCTTTCCAAATCTCATTACTCTCTTCTAAGGAGATATTTATAAGAACACTTTATCACCCACTTCGAACTCTAAGTCTTTTCTTCGGTTGTCGGCATAACTTTTTTGTCGACTCTAAGCTGCTCTTATGTGTTGTTTAATAGATCGGACCTTTTTTGCCATCTCATTAACAAGATCAGGTCCTAATAGCTTTTTTTCCCCAACTTCATCCCAGTAAGTTGGAGTCCTGCATTTCTTTCCATATAGAGCTTCATAAGGAGCCATCTGAATACTAGAGTGAAAGATATTATTATAAGAAAATTCCACCGAAGGTGGGTGTTGATCCCAACCACCTTTGAAATCCATAGAGAAAGCTCTCATCATATCTTCTATAGTTTGAATTGTCCTCTCAGACTGACCGTCTGTCTGAGGATGATAAGCAGTGCTGAAACTCAACTCTGTATCCAGAGTATGCTGAAGACTTCTCCAGAAATTTGAGGTAAACCTCAGATCCTGATCAGATATAACAGAAAGTGGTACTCCATGCAATCTTATCACTTCCTTTACATATATCCTGGAAATCTGATCCAGAGAGAAATCCTCTCTAATAGCAATGAAGTGTGTAGACTTTGTAAGACGATCAACTATGACCCAGATAGTATTATTTCCTTTGGATGTTTTAGGAAGTCCTGTGACAAAGTCCATAGTGATGTTTTCCCATTTCCATTTAGGTATGGGTAATGGTTGTAACATCCCCTAAGACTTCTGTCTCTCAACTTTAACTTGCTGACAAACCAAGCATCGAGAGACATATTCAGCAACATCTCTTTTCATGCCATCCCATTATAAGTACTCTTTCAGGTCCCTATACATCTTCGTGCTTCCACGATGAATAGAGAATGAAGAACTATGAGCCTCATCCAACAGCTCCCTCTTTAATTCTGGGATGGGAGGAACACAAACCCAATTCCTGAACTTTATTATCCCATCACAATCAAGGTTGAATTCAGGAACATTTATCACCTTCTTTTGGAACTCTACATCTTCTTTCTATGCCTCTTTAATCTTCACATGTATATATGGTTGAACATTCATTTGAGAAAGATACGATTTTTCCCCTTCCATTATATTTCCAAGATCCATCCTTTGTAAATCCATAAATATTGGATCTTTTGTGATCCTCATCATGGATAAACTGGCATGGTCTTGTTGACTTAATGCATCTGCCACCTTGTTTGCTTTCCCAGGGTGGTAATGAATTGAGCAGTCGTAATCCTTAATCAGCTCTAACCATCTTCTTTGGCGCATATTCAGCTCCTTTTGTGTGAAAATATACTTTAAACTTTTATGATCAGTATAAATATCACACCTTTCTCCATAAAGATAATGCCTCCAAATCTTTAATGCAAAGATTACCGCAGCTAACTCCAAATCATGCGTTGGGTAATTTTCCTCATGGATTTTCAACTGCTGTGAGTCATAAGCTATCACCATATCATTTTGCATAAGAACACACCCCAATACCTTCTTGGATGTGTCACTGTAGATTACAAACCTTTCTCCACTACAAGGCAGCGTGAGCACATGCACAATGGATAACCTTCTTTTCAACTCCTTCAAATTCTCTTCACATTCCTCCATCCAAACAAACTTAACTCCTTTTCGATTCAACATGGTGAGTGGATTAGATAATCGTGAAAAATCATTCACAAAACGTCGATAATATCTAGCCAAACCAATAAAACTTCGGATCTCAGTTAATGTTGTTGGTCTCGACCATCTTTCGATAACCTCTGTTTTTGCTGGATCCACAGATATCCCCTCTTTTGAGATTATGTGACCCAAAAATGAAACTTTTTGAATCCAAAATTCACACTTGGTAAATTTGGCATTAATCTTTTCCTTTCTCAGGGTCTTCAATATAATTCTCAAGTGATCTTCATGTTCTTCCTTGCTCTTTGAATATAAAAGAATATCGTCTATAAAGACTACCACAAACTGACCAAGATAGTCTCTAAATACTCTATTCATCAGATCCATGAAGATAGTAGGGGTATTAGTAAGACCAAATGGCATCACTATAAATTCATAGTGTCTATACCGTGTATGAAAAATCGTCTTTGGTATATCCTCCCTTTTGACCCTTAATTGATGATACCCTGAACGAAGATCAATCTTGGAAAAGTATTAAGCTCCACGTAGTTGGTCAAATAAGTCATCAATGTGTGGGATAGGATATTTTTTCTTGATAGTGATCTTGTTAAGTTCTCGATAATCAATGTAGAGTCTCATTGATTCATCTTTCTTCTTAACAAATAGAACAGGTGCTCCCCAAGGTGACGCACTAGGGCGTATGAACCCCTTATCAAGATTCTCTTGGAGTTGCTTCTTCAATTCATGCAACTCAATTGGGTCCATTCTATAAGGTGTCTTTGAAATAGGTAAAGCACCCGGTACGAGTTCTATTGAAAACTCAACTTCACGATTTGGTGGAAGACCCGGAAATTCCTCCAGAAAGGCATCATAAAACTTCCATACAATGGGAATATTCTTAATCGTGAGTTTCTCATCAACCATTTGAGATAAATAACCTTCATTTAGTGGAATCAAGACCCATAATATGGAAGAAATTTCCACTGGAAGGTTATGTTCATCCTTTCATCGATAGACGATCAAAGATTGATCTGGAATATGAAATGTGACTTCCCTTATTTGGAAATTGATATGAGCTCCATATAGAGAAAGCCAATCCATGCCAAGAATCACATCAAATTACACTATAGGGAGGATCACAAGATTTTCAAGAAGCACTTTCCCACAAACTTCAATTGGAGAAGAATTATAAACTTTTGATGTGACTGTTGTTCCATTAGGGGTTGTCACAGCTAACTCAACATCTAATTTTTGAGGTAATATGGTGATACCCTTAGAAAATTCTTCAGAAATAAAAGATTGGGTGGATCTAGAATCAAATAAAACATTTGCTACTTTATAGTGGATGGTAAGTGTACCTTTTACCACATCGTTATCGTACTCCACATTGTTGATAGAAATTGCATGTGACTTTCCTTTGTCTTTAGCCTTAAGAGTTTGTTGAAGTAGACCATCATCATCAACCCTAGTATTTGGGCATTGATTAGAATAATTCCCCATTTCCTTGCACTTGTAACATTAAAGTGTAGGAGGTAAACTCTGTGTAGCCTTTTCATTGTTCGCATCACTAGACATCTTCTTCCCATCATTGCGGCATTCAAATGCCCGATGACCTTCCTTTCCACATTTGAAACATTTATTTGTCCCTTTAAGACAACTCCCTCCATGTTTCTTTCCACACTTTGAGAATAAGGGAAAACTCATCTTCTTTTCAGTGTTCTCTTAAGATTTTCCTCTAAATTCCATTTTCCTCTTCTTATCAAACCCATATGACTGATGGGTTACTCCAATCTCTATATCAACTTTGAGAGCACATTGAACGATTTCCTCGTAGCTATTGAAGTCCCTTAGGGCTAACGCCCTTCGAAGACTTGGTTTTAAGCCACTAAAGAATCGATCGATCTTACTCTCAGGTTGGATAATAATACCAGAAGCGTACCTTGAAAGTGTTGTAAAATTTTCTTCATAGGTACCAACAGATTCATCATCCTTTTGCTTTAGTTCAAGAAACTCCTTCTCCATCTTTTTTTGGAGAATATGAGGGAAGTACTTATTGAAAAATAAGTTCTTGAACTCGTCCCATTACATGGACTCAATTTCATCTCTTGGCCTCGTATTCTTGATAAGATTCCACCATTGATCGGCATCACCTTCCAAATGATACACTACTAAGATGAGTTTATCATGTTCAAAACATTGAAGAACTGAAAATATCTTTTCAGTAGTACTGATCCATTTTTCAGCAACTAATGGATCATTAGACCTGCTGAATGAAGGTGGACGCTGTCTCATAAAGGATTCAACATAATGTTGCTTCTTCCTTTGCTCGTTTGGAAGTCCTGTATGATTCATATCTTGAGAAAGTTGTGTGAGCATGGCTACAAGATTTTTCATTCCAACTCCCACAACATTTGGTTGCTCAGGAGGACAATCATTGCATTGCCCATCGCATTCCGCATTAACACAGTTCCTTCAGGTTCTAGTCATTGACTAAAACCAATAAGAATAGTGTGAGCAACACTAATTATAATAGGAAAACCACATAATCAAGAATAAAATTTCACACTCAAGGTCTTATCATAGGTTGTTCATGGCCATTTTTAAAACACTAAGATCATGTTCTATGCTTATACTTATCCTTATGATTCTTACTAAGGCTTTCACATCCTATTTTCCAAAGGTTGACTATACCTTTCCTCTGATACCAACTATAGCGGTCTAGAATTACTTCCAGTGGACTATAATTGATACCTATAAGGGCACTCCATGGGTGGCTACACCCCCTGGGTGGGACACACCACCATCCCCAGTGGCAGCCATTTCCTCAGGAAGCCCTTGGGCAGAGAGCCATGCTTTGTCCAACGCTCACATGTGAGAGTTCCCAAGGATCGGATACATTCCTACCACCTTTGCCTCTGATACCAACTATAACGACCCATAATTTACATACATTGTTAATCCTTCAAAATTGAAGCACATTTATTACAACATATAACAAAACCATTAAAGGACCGCATAGGTATAGTGTCTTTAGAAACTGGGAAACATAAAGAACTGGTTCATAAAGCATCTACACTGTCTCCCATTTATTTCATCATATCTATAGTCCCTTTTGGAATATCTTACTTAATAGCATTCTTCCTGACCTAGGGAAAGAAAACATAAAAAAGGGTGATCTCAAATGCTCAGTAAGGGTAAACAAAAGAAATATCAATCACATCATATTCGTAAGAACATAACTTTTGGAAATCTTAACCTGCAAAAGAGATCATAATTTAATAACATGGGATAAATCATAGTAGTGAAATGTAATTCCAATAATCATAACTTAAAACATGAAACTTTGTGTCATACACACATAATCAAAGAGAATAATTTCTTATTAGTCAAGACTCATTGCCAAGACTATCTTAGTGGACAAAGTCCATTTCTGAACCGAGTTCATTCCTAGTTTCAGTCCTGTTTCACTGAACCGGTTTAACCTACCGTTCCAGCCATGTCTATCTCATGAGATATAAAATATTTACCCAATGAATTGGAGGGAGATATAGGTCCCACACATCTCATAATGATACCATTCTTATGTGTTCCACAAAATCAAAAAAAATCATACATCATTGCATAACCCATGTAATAAAAATGGGATTCTTAAACATCATGATATCATAAAACAATTAATATAAGATAAAAAAATTCATAAAAATAATTCCATCACAACATAATCAAATAAATGTAATAATAGGGATATAATCAGAACCCTATATTATCTTATATGGAAAATAATTTTGATAAAACACTTGAACTCCATTCTTGAGGAAAATATCATTTCTACTTCAAAAACATTTTTCCTTTCTTAACATGTCATACAATTTTAAACTAAAATAAGTTGATTAAAAATAAACTTGAAAACTTGTAAAGGAATCTTCTTGGAAATAATGTTTTAAAAATCCATTCATTCCGTATAAGTTAAAAAACATTCTTCTCGTACTTTTGTCGGAAAAGTCAAAAAGTACCTCGTACGAAAAATGACAAAAGATTCCTTTCATATCTTTTAATAAAGACTCACTGAAGGGTAAAATTGGATATAAACTATTGTAGAAGGATATAAATATTACATATTGAGGAAACATGGATGTGGATGATAAAATAAACCCCAGTAAATTCCAAAGTATAAACAATCTCGGATAAAAATGAGATTGTGATATTTCCCTTACCTTAGGTCCGATTTGCTTCGTAAGTGTCCAAACCTCTTGTATAATGATTTAAATAATTTCATTGACTTATTCCAGAATAATAATCATTGTTATGATATCATATATGGTCATATTATTAGCTTATTATTAGAAATATTTCATTGCTACTTGTTATTCGGGTGTTTATTACTTTTTGTTCTTATGCGTGTTTTGTGGAATAAATTCTTATTATTATTTTTAGGTTATAGATACCTCATTTACAGAATGGTATTAGTGTAATATATATCATATTTATTCACTCAATTCATTTATGTAATCATTATTCAATGAAAATCAAGTAGAACGAGTCGCATCACATCGTGGAGACGGTATTTCGTACGTACGCACGAGCGATGATATCGTTCCCATGATCGTGGAATTGTATAGGAGTGTATGTATACTATTTCACAATCAATATAACTTTACAATAATCATATATATTCATTATTTACACCATTATACCCATCCAAGTAAGGTGGTGGTGGAAAATAGATTACACCACGGCGTGGAGACGGTATTCCATACGTACGCATGCGCAGTGATTTTGTTTTCCGTAGGACGGATAGATGGTGAAATAGGGTTGTTTCATACTTATAATAACATATCAGTATATGAGTGATACTTATGTTATTAATTCATAATGAAACAACTAAATAAGAATAAGTGGAAGAAGAAATAAAGTTGAAATAATCGGTAACAGACATTACCTCTTCTTTGAAGCGCTTCTTTGAGACCTCCTTTTAGGGCACTAAAATTGGTCTTTGAAGAAGACCATGACCTCTAGGATGTTTCTAGGGAAGTTTATAGGATAAATTGGCAGGGTTTTTCCGAGCTTTAAGGCTCAAAGTGGTGTGAGGAAGAGAGGGAGGAGGTGCCCCTTTATAAGGGAGGAGAGGGGCTACTTTGGAAAAACTAAAAATATTATTTTATTATAAAGACATATTCGGTTTTAAATAGCTCCAAATTGATTTATTTATAAGCTAAGGTGGGGATGGGTCTAAATCCTCTCATCCAATATAATTTGTACAAGTTTAGTTTAATATTTTAACCTTATCATTTAGATTTAACTTTAAGTTAGATAATTTTACTTTTACTGTTTCTTTTTGTGTTCTTACACTATAAGGTTAATAAACATACTATAACAAGACAAAAGAACCCCAAGTTGTTTATTATTAATATATATAACCTTTTATAAGTAATTTGGCCTAACCTTATATTTTTAGGAATAAAATAACAATTAATAATATAATATTTGTTTTAAAAACTATTTTATGTCAATTTTGACACTATTTAGTAATTGATTTTTTTGAAACTAATAACTAAATGATTAGTTCGAAAAAAGTTAATTAAATCAAGAATAACATGTCATATTAACCTAGAAAATTAGTTTAATTCATACAAATTCTCAAATTACATTTATTTGGGTATTTATAACATCAATTATGTCAATATTTCATTAATAAGATAATTACTGTATCATGTTTGTGTCATAAATAAATTATATTATTTAATGTCTAAAAATTAAAAATAAAATACCATTATGTAGGAAATATTTTTATCTTTCTAATTAATATTTATAGTTGAATTTATCTTATGTATAACCCTATATTAAAAATGATTTACTTATTAAACTTTGATTTTAACTATTTTAACCCTTCTTTAAATAAATTAATAATAAATGTCATAATCTAATCCAAGTGGTCCTAAATTGTCATATTTTATTCCTAAGGTTGTTTTGGTCGAATTACACTTATCCAATAGAATTATTACTTGTGTTAGGGTAATAATAATATCATGTTTACCCTTAATTACCCAATTTACTTTTAACCGTGGTAAATAAAAGTAAAAAGTTACTATTCACCAAAAATTATTTTCATCTCACTAAACTACATTTTACTTACTGACATCAACCGTGTCTCTCGGATTTTTGAAATTTCACTCACAGAAGTGGTAAAATTATGTTTTATGTAAATTTTCAAATTCTCCTAGGAGGTGGGTAAAAGACGATCAAAAGTTCAATAAAGTTTTTATATATCTAAAATTATTATAAAATGACTCCAATGAATTGCATTGAACTTATATAGGTATTATGTATCAATTTTTACCTAAAATAGATTTAATTAAAATAAATAATTATTTAAATAAAAAGTCGTTTTTTAAATAGTAACCTAGTGTTTTCACTATTCATCAAAAATTGAAAGTTTTCAGAAAAATACCAAAACTTCACCCTAGGAAAATTTCGATATTCCGGATCCAAAAATGAAGTCCATTTTGAAAAATAAAATTTACAAAATTTAAAAAAGTTGTTATTACTATTCATAGTGTCTAGTTTTAATAATATTTTAATAGTATATCGTTGTTTAGTGAAACTTGGTATTGCGTACGACGCAACCTATCAAGGAAGGTCGCGATTGCGTGTAAAGAAAGCCAAGATAGAGTTGTCTGTAGTGAAAGATTCCTTTAATGATTTATATAACATAAAAACAAAATATTTCTCATAAAAGTCTCGGTTGTTACACTTATCCTAATCAAATTTCACTCCCTTTTAATTTAGATCATTATTGGGAGATGAGAACCTAGAGAAATGCTAAAAACCCCTCCAATAGTATCCAGTTAGACACAAAATATCCAAAACTCAAATACATTCCCAAGTCTTTCCTATGAAATTTCCATGTGTATTTTTTAGGATCTATAGAAATTCCATTATTAGATACTAAAAGACCCAATAATTTCACCTCTTATATCCAAAAATGAAAGTTAAACTACTTTACTATAGAATATATTCCTTTAAAGTTCCCAAAATGACATCCAAAAAGTCTATTCTCACAATAAATGTAGATATATTACTATAATAGTGGGTGAATTATAGTAAACATACAAACTTATAATTTTTTACCCACTTTAGTTTTCAGTTGATCAGATAATATAATTTATGGTCAATTATGGGAATATTAACTGTAAATTCATGTAGCTAGTACAGTAACAATTAAAATTAAAATATCATGAATTAAATATTGTTTGATAAATATAATAACATGGTAGAAATTAAAAAGGATAGAGAAAAGAAAAAATGCTTGGGGTTCTAGATAATAATTCAGAAAACTTTAATGGATATTATGACCAATATAATTACAATAAAAGGAATTATTCCCTTTAAAACTAATGTGGTAGTTGGTTTGATGACCTGAACTAATTTATCAAAGTCCCAAAGGAAATTTATTGACTACAGACCTATCGTAAGTTATCATGTTCCAAAATAGTAATTTATTCAATAATGGTACCTCCACATAAACAGTTTTTTCCCCAAGAATCTATTTAATATAAATTACTTACACATATCTCTCTATCCATGAACACTTCCTCAATCTAATGATCGGCATAAATTCCACACCATTACATCTTCAAACATGAGAGTTTTCAAAAAAATTCTTCCATCCCCAGAAGCTCATAAATCTTGAAGGATCATAGTCTGCAAAGGATTCAATCCCAAAACCTCCTCAATCACATAGGATTAGACAATGAAGAATTATAAACATACAGATTTAGATTTTACAATAAACCTCGTTTACATAAGCTCTTATTGAAACACATTGAAAATAAGAAATATAATTTGAAGCACTCAAATCATCGAGATGATGAATATTTAAACACAACTATAAGAAAGATTATTATAGTCCGAAATATTTATATCTTTATCTCTATGAAACACTTATTCAAATTTTAATTATTATTTTAAAAAAAAATCCAATTTTAAAATTCCATGATATTTGGGTGTGTTTAAAATTGCATCAAACACAACACTCCATCTTTTGATAGATATAGGATATAACTTATCATCTGACTAGCATGTTATCATAGCACTATAATATACAGTTTATATAGATCAATGCAGCTTCTCAACATACCAAAACATAATTTTAGTAAATAATTTCACATGAAATTAATACAAAAGACATTAAATCTACAAAAAAACAACACATTAACATTAATTTTAAATAAAATAGTAATATAATATGTGTTGTGATACATCAAAACACAAGATATGGAAGAATAAATTAAGATAATATCTTAACAATATCCCTAATTTGGAATATCATAACACACATAAGAAAAATATACGAAAATGATAAAAATAAGACTTTTTTTACTCATTTTATGTTTCGATAAACATTTCTCATTTATAGAAAAAATTTCATTTCCACTAATTTTTCCAAACTTTACCCAATTATGATTTACATTAAGTGAAAGTGTGTTATGGATGTAGAAGTTAAGAAAAGAAAACAAAAACATCATGTGAAAACCATGGGAAAAAATCCCCATACACCCCATAAAAAAATTAAGCTTCATTCTTTTAAAAAAGAAATTCATTATCAACAAATCTCTTCTTCTAAGGAAAAAACTCCCCATGGAACATAAAATTATCTTTCCAAAAGAAAAAATTAGTCATACAAAACATCTCAACAAATGTATCCCCTTAAAGTTATAGAGTTAAAACATTCATTCCTAGAAAACCATAAAAAAGAAAATTAAATATTAATGAATATAATTTCAAGAAAAATAATAACTAGGGTATAAAGTATAAAGACTAAAAATAATCATTAAATAATTTAAAGAATTCATGGATAGTACTAAATTATAGCAGTTAAAATATATATTATTAAGCATCATCAGTTATGAAAGTTACTACATGGAATATAATTGGAAGGAAAGAAAGTAAAAAAATTCAACTTTAATTTTTCTTATTATATTTAGTCATCAAAGATTTAAGTATCCTAAAACTTTTCTCTTGATATTTTGAAGATATTAAAAGCCTTGCCAAATCATTGATCTAATTTTTAAATAACTTTACTAGTTATAAAGATCTTATTTTAACTTGACATTCTCATCTAATATATATCAAAAATAAATATAATATTTTTTCATACACTTTAATGATTTATCTACATTACACGACTAGGATTTACATTCATTTTTAGTGTTGAACATTTCAACCTTGACTCCCATTGGCTCTTTGATAACATGCATCTACAGTAGTGATATATAGAAATATATATACTAATCATGTAAATAAAAAAATATGGTGTTCATTTATAGAATAATTTTAACATGGTTAGTAATTATAAATATATATTGTGATAAATTATTTATCTCCTTTTCCTTTCTCTCCATTCTGTTTAGGGGTTCTAAAGAGGACCTTCTTAATGATACTCCTTCAGTCTTGATAATTGTTTGATCTTCTTGATGAGTCTTGTGTTTATTCATAGAATCTAAAAGATCAACTATATCTATAAATGGGTCATCTTTTCTACCAATATCACTTACACCTTATTCTTTACCTTTATTTTATTCATCATGGTGTATAGTGTTAAGTGATTATTATTCTATAAGTGTCAGTGGATCAATGGTCATAGACTTTTTGGGAGCTTCTTAACCATTCTAAGAATCTTCATTAGATGAGATCTTTAGATAATATGAACTAGATTTTAAAAAATAATTAAACATTAAAGGGTTCATAGTTTGAATCTAAATATTTATGTAGAGTTGATTTCTTTGGATTGGATTCTATATGAGATGTTTCAATAGTGGTTTTTTCTAATGTTTAAACTTTCTCACCTTTTTTCATATGTGGTGAAAATATAGATTATGATGTTATTTGAACTCCATATTTCATTATTTTATCCTTTATGTTTTCTATAAATAAACATAAAAAAATTATAGATTTCATTAAAATTGATTCATATGTATCAAAACATGTGGGGTTGATCCATCTCTCTGGAAAATTCTTCTTTGTTGTGATCTCATAAAAATTATAAATCATCTATTGGAAGTTCCTTGCATATAAAATTATAAGCACATAAATCAAATAGAAAATCCTCATGAATAATACACATCAACACCCTAGGGGGAATGCACTCTTTTATATAGGATTTATCATCCACTATTGATGTTAAGTGATCTGAAAATTCTGAAAATATCTTACAAGAATTCATGATGTCAACACTCATTGAAGAATTAAATTTTAAAAATTATAAAATATTTCATTTGAATTTAAATTTAGATAAATTCTTATAATAAATCATGAAAGTTCCAAAATTTAATAAAGGGTGCAAAGGGAAAAAAACTAGTTAAAAAATTATAATATATAAATAAAAACAGTTAATCTTTCTAGAAGTTCACTTCCATCATGATAATATGATTCCATTATATAGAATATGGTTTCAAATGTTATTAAAAACCTATATTACTATATTATATTGAATTTAATGATGGGTAAAAAAATATATTAATGAAATTTAACCAAAAAATACAAACTACCCTAAAAAGGATTAAATTTATAAAGGAAACTTTTAAATAGAAAAAACTTATGAAAATTTAAAAACCATATAGAAGACATAAGAGTATAAACTTAATAAAAAAAGAGTGTAATATAAAATAAATTAAAAACATAATAGTACTAATTTTAAACTCAATAATTAAATGTTTTCAGGTACTATAGATAATAATTATGCTACTACAATATGATGATATCATCAGTCTTAATTCATGTATCAATAATCCAGACTCACTTTTGTCTAGAGGTATTATGAAAGATTACTTTTTCTACCCATATTATTCTATATCTTTGATCTTAATTATTATAAAGTTCGTTAAAAATGTAATCTTGGTGAGTTCTGGAAAATTGATCTTTATTTAACGAAATTGTATTCATATAGTGTCTACATCTTTGACATTTTGTATATAAAGGTGAACTAATCAGCATAAATTAATTATTCTGATAATGTCCCCATATGATAAATTTATGACCAAATATGATAATTTTCTTTTTTAACCTTTTGTGCTAATATAACATCTAAAAATAATTTATTTTCTAAATACATTTGGTTATAAATTTCATTAAACTATCAACATTTAATTTGAGTTTAATAACTTCATTATTCCACAATCCTTTTATTATTATTATTTTATTGAAAAACCACTTTCCGGGTAAGTGGGAACCTATAAAACTAGTACTTCACATCAAGTCACACCCCCACAAACAGACATTATAGAATTCAAAATAGTAAATCAGAACCAAGTCACTGGTCACCCTCACAAACAGACATTACAAAATTTAAAAATCAATAGTAAAACAGAACCAAGTCACCGTACCAACTGCCTTCATGCACCAGTTCCAAAATTCAAACCACCACCGAAAATCACACAAATCCAGCGAGCAACCGAGGTGCATCTACTGCATTTAGGAAGGACACAACTGGTCTACACTTCATCAACATCATCCCATCACCTTTCCATCGTCACCGGTATCCACCTCCAAAGGTCGCAATAAACAACCCCAAAACAGTCCATCACAATGAAAAAAACATCAAGGCCAGAGGCAACCGCAACTCTGGCGGCACCTTGAAGCCCTTAGAACGCAAAACCACAAATCCCAAAACCACGTAGTTTCCATTGTGTCAGATCCAACTAGGAGAGTGGAATAGAAACCTAGGGTCAGAGCAAGTTGAGCAGCCAAGGAGCTTCAGCAAACAACTATCGTCAGGCCCAATGAAACTCTTGAAAACCATCGTCGTCAACACAAATGTGAATCGTATCTCCAATACCATAGAAACAGAAACCAAAAAACCCATAGACACAGGGAAATTAAGAAATAAAACCGAATCCAATAAAACAAAAGTACCCTAGAACCGGAAGCACCTTGAAGCCCTTCGAACACTGAACCAAAAATCCCAAAACCAGGTAGTTACCTCTGCGCCAGATCTATCTAGGAGATGTGCATCGGCACTTGGGGTCAGAGCAAGTTGAGCGGACAAGGACCTCTTCAGCACAAAACCGATGTCGGGCCCGCGAAACAACCATGAAAACAGATGTCGTCAATTAATAACTTCATTATTATAATCCAAAAATTTTAGTGAACCTTCTTCTTAAAAGTTAACATTGATACTAGAAATTTTGAATTATCCAACTCTTAGTTCAGCTTAACAGTTTCATTGTTTATTTTGGATAACTCATTTTTTCCTTGGAAAAATTATCCTTCTTATAGGAAACCTCAACCTTTTGTTTCATATAGATTTTTTATATATTTTGATACGTATTTTCGTAATCCACAACATAATATATCATTTCACTATTGGTTTTAGTAACTCAATCCTCATCATCTAAATGTGGTTCATTATCCTTTGGAATTAAAAAATTCACTCTCAAATAAAAATCATATAATGCCTATATTGACATATTTCCTATAAATATAAAATTCACTATTGGGAACTATTTTAAATAAAACAATATTCTTATTACTTTTTTTACTATATGAGTTATCAATTACATAATATTATGGTTCTTCACTAATGATTAAATTTTCATTCTTAGCTCTAATTTTTTCCCTTTTTCTTTTTAAAATTATCTTTGAATCTTTATCCTTCATTTTGATTCTTGGATATTATGGTATAATGTGACCTATATTTTTATACTCATAATAAATAGTGTCTAATGAATCCTTTCTCTCATACTTATCTTTTATATACTTCTTTATTTCTAGTAATATCTCAAAAAATATAATTTCTAAAAATTTATCTCCCCATATTCACATGTTCACCATCTATCTGTTACAAATAACAATCATCAGAAAGCCTTCAAGAATTTCTCTTAGATATACTTGGATTTGAGTTCTAAAAGTTGAAGAAAATGAAAATCCATTTCTTCTATCTTTCTCATCATCTATTATAATTCTAATATAATATTACATGATATTTCCAATCAATTCATCTAATCTAGTGTTCATAATATGCTTAGTATTTTCAATAGTTGTCCACTTTGACTCTCATTCTTTAGGTAAAATATCAATGATATTCTCTAAAAGATTTTAATCCAACAATTATTTCTATACAAGTGATTTAATACTATTAAAAGTGATCATAAATCTATGTTTCATCATTTTAATTGACTCACCATGCAAAAAACTCAATTATTTTATTGTTTTCTCTCAACATAGCTCATTTCATCTCTAGAACCTTAAAAGATTAAACTGAGAAACCTCAAGTTTATTCTAAATTTTAAATTTTTTATAATAATATTAAAAATGAATATATATATATATATATATATATATTTCTTTAGATATGAAAAATAAAATTATTTTCTAAATGGAAGATAAATTGAGATTCAGCTTGATCGTCTTGAGTAAAACCAGCAACTTATTTCTCATGAATTTTATAAATTATGATTAAAATGAGATAGTTATCTACTCAATTGGTAGTAATGTATGTCTCTATATATAATATATCTAATATTTATAATCACCACCATCAAAAAAATGTGTCTGATTTAGATTTAGATTCTCTGAACTCCTAGCTGGTAAAAAGCCTACCATATCAAAATAGAAAATATTTTCTCTACAACATAATTTTTATAAGGAATGTTAAATAATTTATAATAAACAAATATAAGATATAATATCTAATAAAATATATAATTAGTGAAATTAAATTAAATTTAGATACTTTCTAAGATACAAAATTTTAGTATTATGAAAAAATAAATAATCTTTAGAGCCAGGTAGAGTTTTCCTATGTTTCCAAATTTTGTCCGAGTAAACATAGATGTGGAACAATATGGGGGGATAATTATATTCAAAATTATAAAAAATATAATTTTTTCAACATTGTAGTTTTAAATTGATCAAACAATACAAAATTAGATAATTTAACAAAGTATTAAATGTAAATTCATATAACTATTACAAGCACACACAAAATTAAACTATTGAAAATAAACATGGTTTGATAAATGTAATATCATAGAACAATTTAAAAGGAAAAAATAAAATAAATAAACAATGCTCATAATTCAGAATGAAAATCCAGAAAAAAAATATAGGATATAATAACCATAATAATTCCAATAAAATGAAATATTCACTTTTAAAACAATGCGACAATATGTTCGATAATCTAAAATAGGTATCCAAGTTCCAAATGAAATTCTTTAACTATAGACATGTAAGAAGGTATCAAGTTCAAAACTTAGAACATCTTCAAGGGTAGCTTGTTTGTAAAACATATTCCAAAATAAGAATCTCTTGGATATAATCTTTAAAAAAAATTATATCTTTCTCCACGCACCTCATTGATCTAAAAATTTGAAATAAGTATACATGAATACATTTTTAAACATAATTTTTTAGAAAAAAATAAATTTCATCCCCAAAATCACATTAATATCCAAATATCATAATTATCAAAAGTTCCAATCCCTCAACCAACTTAATAGAATATTATTATATAGTGATCAATTGTGAGAATAAAGATAAGATATTTTATAATAAACTTTATATAAATAAGTGATACATGAAAGCACACTAGAAAAATATTACAATTAAAAGTACTCAAAGATTCAAGAAGATGTAAAATTCAATCTGATTATAAGAAATCTCAATGTAATTATATAACTTATTATCTTCCACTTCACAAATCACTTGGTCTAATTTATATCACCCATTACAGAAAACTCTAATGGTAAACTTCTGAGATCCTCATATAAGGTTAAAACTAATTTGATGCAAAACTCTATCTACTGATGGATGTAGGCTTCAAATCTATTATTAAATGTGCATTCCATCACAATTCTATAATTGTTTATGGATATAAATAAGTTTAGATTCTCCATAAACTGGAATATAGCTGTGGTGAATGAAGTTAAACATTTTATATTCAATCCCCATGACACAAAAACAGCAAAACAAGATTCATGTTAAATCAATTTCTAATAAAAAGTTTATTTTGATTCATAAAAACATATAATATTGTATAATAAATTTAGATAATGTCTCAACATGGTCCTTATACTCCTATTTCATCTTAGAATAAACCAAGATATCATCTATAAACACCTCAAAAAAGGTGTTGAGATATTGGTGGAAGATCCAATACATCAAGTCCACGATAAGAGAAGGGACAATAGTAAGTTCAAATAAAAAAACAAATACTCATAATTACAGTACATACTCTAGAAATATATCTTAGTAATATTCTTTTACCTCAAACTCAGTTGATAGTATCCTAACCTTAGGTGAATTTTTGAAAACCGTCTTTCTCCCTTGATTTTATCAAGAATATTTCCAATTTGAGGTAATGGGTACTCAATATTAGAATTATTCACATTTAGATTATGCAATTAAATAAAAATACATATAATCTCATCCACCTTATTTTTAAATAGAACTGGTCATTAACACAGTGCAACACAAGGGTTAATAAATCCCTTACCCTTCATATCTTATAAATATTTCTTTTATTATTTCAACTCATAAGGGGGAATTTGATAATATAGAAAGGATATAGGAGTCATTACTAATATTAAACCAACAAAAAAACTCTACCTACCACTAGGGTGGTAACCTAAATAAATCATTAGAAAGAAACTCAGGATGTGTATCTGGTGCTATCGAAAATTTTCAGTCTAAACTCTTCTCAATCACATCAAAAACAAAACTAGATATCAAATATGAGATTGATCCAATATCTAGAGTAGTAGGCTATGGTCTACCAAATATTGGATCCCAATCATCCTAGAATTAAATGAATGATATCAAGATAACTTAACACATAATTCAAAAAATTCCACCACTTGGGCCGAAGGGTATTCTCAATCCCCATGGGTTGGAAACTAGTGTTTGGGTATCAAGAATACACACATTAGAATAGGTTCACCCTTGTATAATAATAAATCAAATTATTGAAAAACTTATAATAGTATGACATGATCCATCTATGAATAAGTTTCCCCAATATAAAATAAATAGGATCAATAATAATGAAACAACCAAACAATGTAATATACATCAGTAAAAAAAGAACTATCTCATAAATCACATCAAGTATAAATTGAAAAAATGGAAAATATCACATATATAAACATTCCAAAATAAATATTTAGGATAAAAAGGATGACACATAATCATCCTAAGAGCTACATACACTCAATGTCTTATAAAATGTGTGATCTAATCACACCCAGTAGTATTTTACCAAAGAGTTTGTGTATTATCCTTTCTAAATCCATTTTATTAATTCTATTTTGAAATAAAAATAAAAATATAGGTTTTCCACATGATGGTAAGATGAAACCAAATAACATTTCATAATAATTTTTATAAAAATCCCCCCTTCCTATAGTAAGTAAGGGAATAATTAAAACCCTTTTATTTAAAAATATTTTAAACCATGCAAATAGGACCCATTCTAAAATTGATAAAAAAAATATCATATTCCATTCCTCTTCCCAATAATATATCTCAAATCCCTTTTTATTAAAAAGTATACATCACATTCCTTTTTAAATTTTTCATTCAAAACCATTTCACAAATCAATTTAAATGTAAATAAAAATAAAACTAAAATGAAAAGGAAGATAAATAGGAACCAACACATCAATAGTGAATAGGAAAATAAATGTCCAAAATAATGGTTCCATATAATAAAAATGAATACTAGGGGATAAAAGTAATCCATATAATGGAATCTCCTAAAAATTTCTCAACATGAATAGTATATTATGGAAAAATACCTAGGACTTAAGTAATGCAGACCAAAACTGGTGAATAGAACCCTATGATATCTTAAAATAATCCTTCAATATCCTTATAGTCCCATAAAACTATTTTTTCCATATAATCAATCTTGTGAGTGCTCAAGATACCACAATACACATAATCTATCTTGTTAGCTAAACTAGTCATATCGGTGAACATTCCCAGGTCAGTACACAATCTACACTAGGGATTTTAGTTATCTAGATCATATACTAACTTCAATGGATTCTTATGATATAAATTATATATATATTATTATACAATCAATCCAATGACTCATCCCATGATGAATAATAAATCCCAATAAATAAATATCACATCTCTCTTCCAACACCGTCACATTAAACATCCACTTTTTACATGCATAATCATCCATAAATATAAAAATTATATAAAACATCTTTCCTAAGTAGGATTTATATCAAGCAGTTCAAAAATAAGGGGCTCAAAATATGGTCACAAATATATCATAAAAGAATAAATGTAAAGTTCCAAATAGACCTATCTTATAAAAATACATAAAAATTCCAACCCATTTCCCCCCGTTTTGTAAACTCGATCATCGAAATCCACTTTTGTAATCTATTTGGATATACCACTTTTAAAATATTCCTTGTAAACAAATAATAAATAAAAATTCATATAACCATTTAAAATCAACCCCAATTCTTTAAAAAAAATTAATAAATCCAACCTAATTAATTCGTTCAAAAAATTAAATATGAAATCATACCATTCTCTTTTCAAAGACCTAAATGTGGTCAAATCCTTTAATAATCAAATTAAATTTAAATAATACTCTTAAGAGTATTTTATAAACACTTTCCATGAAAATGTACACTTTATAAATCTAATAAAACCATTAAACACCTTTATACCAAGTGATCTAACATTCAAAATAACTATAACATACTGATTTAATTTAGAAAAGGATGAAATTAGGGAACAAAAGCACTAATTGAAAAGAAATTTAAAGGAAATTCATAAAAAAACTTCATTAAACCAAGTGTAACCATTTTTAAACAAGTATCCTTTAGTGGTTAATCTCAATCAAGCAATGAAATGTCCTCTATAACCCCAAAATACCCAAAATTCATAAATTAATCCACCTTGAACCCTAATATCATCCACCATAGTCCCTAGGGTTTATAAGAGACAACCAAACCAAATAAAAATGGGTCTGAGGAAGATTATAAGAGGGAAATAAGAAGAAAATCAGAGTTTAACATTGGATTACACTTGAAATTAGTGTAGAGGGATCTCAAAAACACCAATAGAGGGAGGGAGATCTCCCTTGGTCTCACAAAGTGGTCATTCGAACAAGGAGAGGGGAAAGGGGAGGATAAAACATAAAACTTTAATAGTGAAAAGTGTAAAATAACATTTAAATAAAAATATGGTTGATCATATAGTTAGGTTTCATGGTTTACCAAACTGTACACCAACCATGGAGGAGCCACTAGAAGGCACCTTCATCACTATGCATGGTTATCCCACATAGTTTATTTTAAGTATATGAAAATTGGGTTCCAATACCCAAAGTATAAAATGGAATTCATAATATCTACTATAATTCACATGATTTGGACCAACCATGCATAGCATGTGCATAATAACTATTCACTAACAAAATGAATAGGAAATTCCCCTATATAAATCTTCCTACATAGTTTTCCCTTAATCATGAACATTAATTATGCAACATAAGAAAGTTACCATAAACTCCAAAATTTCAAAATAAAAAACACCTAATCATTAAACTACACTAAAATAATATAAAATAAACCAAAATAGTGATATGGTAGTGTCACGATTTCCCTCAACATTCCACTTTCTACCCCCAAGAAATTCCTCAGTTGAATTAAAAGAAACAAAACCTTAAAAACACAACTCCCAAAGGAAAGAAGTTAGAGGGGTAAAGAAGGAACACAGTAAGATCTCAATATAAGGGAACTGCTAAACCACTTTTTCACCTTAATAATCTATCAAAATCATTATTCCATATCAAAAAAACTCATGTAAGATCCAAACCATAACCATATGACTAGAATATCAAAAGGCATGGGGACTTAACGTAGG
The DNA here is from genome assembly GCA_963277665.1 of Viscum album. Lineage (NCBI taxonomy): Eukaryota > Viridiplantae > Streptophyta > Magnoliopsida > Santalales > Viscaceae > Viscum > Viscum album. Next base: position 1,348,005,017 of record OY728147.1, on the reverse strand, counting down.
TATCCCCACTATTTAGGATTTTACTAAAATTGTGGAATAATAAATGGACTCTTAAAAAAAGATAGTGTCACTAACACATTTATAATTCTAAAAAACAATAAATGTAACAACAAAATACCAACAACCCAAAATAAGCACAAATGAGATGGATCAAATATTTAAGGGGGCACAATTTGAAAATCCATCTGGGATAATATAAACCCAAAGGAGATAATAATACTCCATAAAACATAATAAACATATGATAGTAGGCCTTATATCTACAAAGGAAACATACCTTTAAGAACATTTAAATTATTACAAGACATGGTCACCCAAGTCTATCATATCCCATATTAAAAAAATGGTAAATATGCCTCAAATGAAAAAATGAATCAATAAGAAACATTATAGAGGATCTAACCTGGGGTCAAAAATTAAGTAAAAGGGGATATATATGACCTCGTACCCAGAAAACCATACCATGGTGAACCCAATAAATTCTAAACCAACACCGTCAAGTTCATTTTTCTAACTGGTTCCATGTATTTCTTAGTAACCCAAAACATGCACCCAATTCCTTCCCATATCCAATCCATAATAACCCAACCATGGATAGAGTACCATGAAAACCTTAATAATCAATATGCATAAGAAAAAAATAGAAAAACCTCACAATTGAGGGAAAAATCATCAATAAATTCATCAAGCAAAGATTGCCTCAAAATCCTTAATCTTCTCTAAAATAAATGGGCATGAATCCAAATATAAAAAACACCCAAAACTACTATAGGTAATTCAAATAATGGTATTTCTCTAAATAACCCAAAAACATCACTCACCCAATAGTACCCTAGTCACTATGAAAAATAAGATGGAAAATCAAGAATTACTGTAAAAAGAAACATTCTAACTCTATTAATTTATTTAGATTCTGGGAAGAGTCCACATACGAAAGAGGTACACCTAAAAATAAGAAAATTCCCCCTATTGATCATCATTTAATATGTGTTTTATATGTTTTATCATGATATGTGTGGGATTCACAACCAAATAACATGAAATATAAATCTAACCATTTCACGTTTTAAAAACCAAATCAAAAAGTCACATTACAAACTAAGGTACTAAACCAAACACACAAATTTATCAAATAAAAACATACAACCCAAAATATTTTAAAAAAATACATTTAATTTAAACCAAACTAATTTCCATAAGGACCCTTAACTTGATTTTTAAAAGGCATGAATTCTTTGAAAACAACTTGAACCCAATTGGAAACATTTTTCTTCAATTAGAAAACTCATAAAAATTCATTTTATTTAAAGTCAACACATTTAAAAAAGAGTCCCAGAAACTAATTTCATTGAAGAACAAACATTCTTTAAAATATAAATTTAATTAAAACAAAAACCCACTTAAACTTTATAAATTTACCTTTTTTCAAAAATTCTCCATGAGTTCCATTATAAAACCAAAACTTCTCATGAATCTCACATTCATTTCAAAACATTTTTATGAAAAATATCTTTATTTCATGTAATTTCCATCAATTATAATTTATTTTCATGAACTCTTCAAAAAATCTATAATGATATAAACCACTTTAGAAACATCCCTTGAAAATAATAATATCTTACATATAAACTATAACATCATATTTTAAAAAAAATATTTCACAAATTCTTCCTTATAATTCCAAATAAGTATTTTAAATCAAAATCAATAAAGAAGACTAATCACCATTAAAATATTTTATAAACACCAAAATTTATTTCATTATATTGAAAAACTAGTTTATAAAACAAATAAACCCATTAAATTTTCTTTTTACATCTAAAAAATTGTTTTATTTTTAAATTGAAAGACCAAATTTTCAAAGAACGCTAAAAAAAATAGGCACAACATTCCTAGAAAGTATCATCCAATAACATTAACAAACTATTTTAATGTACTAAATTTATTTAAGAGGTATGAATACTTAATTTATTATACAATACCTCTCATTTGATTATAGTAATGTGATTGAGAGGCTAAGGAGAAATTTGAGAGAGTTTGGGCTTGTTCGGATCCTAATGATCCCAATTTTGGAAAGAAATATTGAGTCACATGGTTAGTTCATGGTTAGTTCTAATCATTAAACTCAACCACATGGGTTGTAGAGAAAACTGCATAGGTCTGAACATTTAGTTCTTACCATACACATTAGGTCGCATAGCTTTGTGGGGATTTCCAGTGGTCAGGAAGGGTCTCCGTGGTGTTCCCAAAGAAAATTCCCAAGGCCACATCCTTGTTTTCACTTAACCAATATATGTGTACAATTAGTTTCATGGTTCAGAAAATTGTGTAGCCAAACTGTGTACCCCAATAAAAATTGGGTGAGATGAACTTTTCACCCTTTATTCCTTAAAAACCTAAAACCCCTCTTTTCTTATTTATTTTATCCAGAATCCAATTATGTGAGGACATCCTCCCTTACCTATCCTTAGTATGTGAGCTCCCATATCCGTCAAGGATCTAATTTCATCATCATAAAATTCATTGGATACACATTGGTAAGATATTTTACCCATTAACCTCATTTCTTTGTTTATCTTTCCTTCTTCATTGTCATTTCGGTGTGAGCTAATATGCTATATTTTAGTGATTTTTTTCTATTTTTCTGATTTCTTCCATTATTTCTCAATTTAAAAAAAATATGGGAATTATACTGATTTAAGGTATGTTGTCTAGTACGTTTTCCCTAAATTCAAGTCATTTTATATCATGCACCGTCATGCTACTCACCATAATTTCTACATGTTTCCTTAAATTTAAAATATTCCTTAAAATAAATACTTAATATTATAATAATTTCATTATATACCCTTAATTATAAATTGTGGATGGACCCTCTCGACCAATGACACCCTATAAGGAGTGATCATAAATTACCTATGACTTATTAAATGTATAAATGGTTGAACCTCCAAATTAGTTTTGTCCTAATTTCTAATTGAATTGTACACCATGAATTGAATGGAAGTGAGTGGTATGACCACTTCACATGACTTCCATAAGAATAAACATTATTCTCCTTGGTTAAATGTTATATGAAATGAATTGTAATGAACCCTTTTCGTGTATTAAATCATGATCGGACTTAATTAACTAATTATGATAATTGGGTATGGATTCCCACATATTTTTGACACTTGAGAAAAGTGTACCCTCTATATGAGATACTCAAAAAAGGATTCCCCTCTACTTATGATACCAAGGCCTAGAGACCAACCTATATGTGATCCTCAAGCATGGCATCCCATATAAATGTGATAACGGGATATGGTTTCCCAAGTGAAATGTGATATATGGGCATGGAATCCCTTATAAATATGATAAATGGGCATGAAGACCCTAATTAAATATAATGTATAGTCATGGTGTCCCAAATTAAATTTGATATCTTGGTATGGATTCCCATATTGTGATATATGGTCATGGAAGCCCATTTGATACCTAACACCTGGGAAGGGAATCCCTCAACATTCTATGAGATCATGCTACTATCCATGGATACCTGAGTTAATCCTATATTCTATACTAGTAGTAGAATCTATAAATATGTCTATTAACATCACTGAGTATATAAACCATATATATGTATACATATGGTTAATTTTTCATAGATCATTTGGCTTAGGCTGATGTGGGTAGTGTCTTCTTACTGTCCTTTTGGAACTAGAGATGGCTTGTTTATAGTTTAAATTCTTGATTAATTTATTATACATGCACACTATTGATTTTATATGAGCTGGATGGATTTTACTAGAAACTATTGGTGGTGGACTATTAATTATATCTCACACCCTATTCAAGAATCTAGTTGGTACTTGAATAGATATTTGGATATAGGTAAGGACAATGGGAAGCATCCAGCTGTGGATATTTGATTGTATGATTAGGATTGAGTACAGGAGAAGAGGACTAAGATTATTCATGTGATTATAGTGGATATAATTTTTTCCTATTTATAATTTTCTATAGAAATATGTGTCTGTATATACCCTAGTTTCACTCTTGTTATATCTCATGAAATGAGAAACATTTTGTCATTCGATATTTACCCTGCTCCAGCCGATTTATTTTTATCAATATGATTTACTATTCCACTATTGGTTATTTATTATTGTTTCATTTATTTATAATTTTTTATACTATTGTGCTAAAATCTAACCTAAGGGAATAGATTCCCCACTATGACACCCCAGTCCCTCACTGCTAGTCTGCATCCCCTAGAAAATGGGAAGGCATGCTTGAGGCCATTTGGGCAACTGGGTTCAGTTACTTATGATCGAATCGGGTCTAGGATGCTACAAAGTGGTATCATAACCTCCTTTCTATTTTTTATTACTATTTTCGTATTTGATAAGAGACTGGGAACTTATTATAATTTGGTAATGAGCCTATTTTTTGGGGTAGATTACCCACGTTCAGCAGAAAGACAAATTACCTGGTTTGGGATATTTTTTTAGGGTTTGTGTCTATTATAGTTGTAATGATTTCACTGTTGGGTGGAATAGATGTTTTTTGGCAGTATTTTTATTATTATAATTATTATTATGGACCTCTTTATCCTTAGAATTTTTCAGTAATGAGGTATCATATCATGCATCATTATAAAAACCTGAGAATTCACATTTCATGCATTATTCCATGCCATATAGGTGTATCCCATTTCTTGAATTTCCTATATTTCTTGTGATTGTTGTAAGTTACTTGATAATTATAATTTTAAATGTGTTAAAATTTATTAAATAGATAGAATAACTAGATTAATTAAATTTTATGCATCAATATAAATGTTTTTCCCATATTGCTTGATGGTTTCACCATAATTAACTTATTATTCCATGTTTAAGCCATGGACCACTGTTCACATGAGATGAAAGATTAATATATTTGATTACATGGGTACCAATTATAATTTATGAAGAATTTTTATAAATTTGGAATGGTGATTAATTTAATAGAATCATTTTATATTACCCATTACATATAAATATCAGATATAAAGTCCAGGTCATAGTTACATGATGTGCCAATTTCATTTTATAAGGAGCATGGGCATTTATAAATTGGGAATGGTGACACATCAAACTGGACCATGATATTTATATATAGATAAATGGTTACAAAACCAGATGTGTTCAAACTCTTAAATGAAATGGTTACCATTATATAGGGATGATAATTTCAAAGGTTGTTTTTCTCTATACCTTGCAATTGACACACTATATATTGGGACCTCTACTACATAATGTGAGACCTTTAACCTAATATGACCTTAGTATTAGGAAGTTGACAGTGTCTCTTGTGACCTCTATGATCTTTATTATCATCTATTCTTCAATTTTGGAGTAAGTGGAGAGATATTACTTTTTTATATAAGGTCTTTATAGCTATAATTTTTTGATATCTTGATCCTATATGTTTTTAAATCTTGTCTAACACATGAACATAGAAATTGTAGAACTATGTCTCCTTGACATTCTCAATTCATGAAAAAACAAGGTGTTAGAATTTATGCCCCATAAGTGGTGTTCCCTAAGACACCATAATTACCTCAAGTAGTTTCACATGAAGAACCTTCTATTGTTTCTAATTTGGGGGTCAGTTCTTAGTTCTGATAAAGATTCCTATGGTTTATTTTGTTTGTGAAAGAAGATCCATGATCGACCCCGATTATATAAGTGTTGATGTGAGAAATTCAGCCACAGCATCCGTCTACCTTATCAGGGAATCGTTTCCCTTAGGATGATGAGTCAAGGATAGAGGAAAATTTATCCAACTTCTAGTATCTAAAGATGCCTATAGATATGAGTGTCAAGATTGTGACTTGTCTTATACATGATTCCACCAAGAATTGGTGAGATGTGATTAACTAAGTTGGTCATCATCAGAGTAATTTGTCCTTTTATGATTACTTCTTCTCTCATACACTAATAGAGGACTACTCTTGGGATTTTATGAATCTATAATATGTTGTTGTGTCTATGATTGAATATTTGTATCATTTCACCAAACATTAGTGTTTCTCACTAACACTTACTGGTGAAGAGTTGACAATAGTTAGGAGATTTGAGTATGGGATTGTATATTCTATCTGATCTTGAGTGAATATATTTCAGTTGAACATCATTTTTTATATAGTAAATTAGGTCCTCATCATAGATCAGAACCTGAGGGAATGTAATTGTATAAGATAGGGTGGTTTTGTGCTGAGATAGGGAAGTAGTTCTTTGAGTGGCAGGAAACATTTCTTCAAGCATGCATGCAAGGGTAGTATCATCCAGATGAAACTAACTAATAGTTTCATTATGTGAAACTAGTGTAGAAAGATAGGGAATAAGAATCCCTAGTGTCCCAAGAATCCTATTGAATTATGAGTTTTTGTTAGATTGGGGCATCTTCAGTATTTCTACAGGACCTCTCCATTTATGTCTAGTGGGAGAGGATCCATATCAACCTTGCCTTCAGAAACAAGATTTGTAGCATCATGCTAATCAGATATCTAGAGTACTACCATCCATTTAGGCTGAGGAGGTGGTCGTGGTTGAGGTATCTAGGCTCTAAACATTTATCACCATCATATCATACCTACTCAGGGTAGCTAGGTTGTATCACATGGTCATGTATCTAGCCATATCTATATAGTGTAACTTACCCCAGAGGAGAAAAGTATGAGGACCTATATTGTTAGAGGTGATATTATAGTAGTCTCTACTTTATTATATCCCTTAATATATATAGGTGCTTCTCACCCATTCATATCAATGTAAATTATAGAAATTTTGGGTTGATAAATAGATTACTTCTATGACGTGATGACTCTAGACACACTATTTGGGGTTCGGTAAGAGACTGTATGCCAATTAAATAGGAACCCCCTTGGGATTGGTGGGTAACAATTATTATACAGCCTTTTTTTTACTTTAGATGATAGGTTTTGATGTTATAATTGAAATTTACTGGTTAATGTTGTATCATTATCATGTTGATTTTTATCATTATAGGGTGTCCTTCACATCATCCAAGGGTAGTACCTATATTCATAAGGGTGAATGGGATGTTTAGGCAATTCAAGATGGACCTGAGAAACATCGGATGGGGGAGTGAAATACTAAATGGATAGTCCATTTATGAGTGATCAGGGAACACAATGTATGTAATTCCTTCTTATTGTGGATCATTTAATGGATTTCTTCCCTAATAAATTTTATGGGTTACCTCCTATGATATAGGTGGAGTTCACCATTGTTCTAGTTCCAGGAGTGGCACCAGTGTCCATTCCTCCTTATAGGATGTCACCTACTAAGCCCCAGGAACTAAATAAGTATTTATAGGATTTTGAAGCTAATGGTTTCATACAAACCATTACTTCACCATGGGGTTCACTGATACTATTCGGTAAAAAGGCAGGTTGTGCCCTTAATCTTTGCATGTATTATTTCTAAATGAACCGTCTTATAGTTTAGAACCAATATCCACTACCGTGTATAGATGACTTATTCAACCAATTCTAAGGATAAATATTTTTCTCTAAAGATAGATTTAAGGTTGGGATACCATTAGGTTTTTTTGAAACCATCTGACATACCATTTATGAAATTTCTTAATAGATATGGCTAATATGAGTGTCCGGTTTTGTTGTTTGGTATTACAAATACACTAGAAATATTTATGGAACTAATGAATCGAGTTTTCTACCCATATCTAGATTCATTTGTGGTAGTATTCATGAATTATATCTTGGTGTATTCTAGTACTGAATAAAATCATGCAAAATATCTTAAGATCATGTTTAATACAATGATAGAGCACTATTTATATTCTAATCTCACCAAATTACCCTTTTATGATGGATTCATGAATGTCACACCATTTATTTTTCATATTCAAGAATTATATCTATGAAAATTAACTAAATAATTATAAGATAAAAATGACGAGTAAATTTATTATGTAACAGAATATATAATTATTTGAAAACAATCTAGGCTCGTTTTCTCAGTTTTCGTGATGTGATGCGCTTTTTAAAAGAAAATGACACTTATTAAATAAAAATACACACTTATAGTCATAAAGGTCACACCATTCATCTTATTTAGGTGATTGAGATTTCTACACATCTCAAATGACCTATATATAATTTCATTAAAGTATTAAAACAATCCAAATTTGTTTTCTCAGTTTTGTGTACGTCACTTTTCTTTTTTACTAAAATGTCATTTTAAGTTGCAAACACACACTTTGAGTCATATAGGCCACATACTATGTTTATTAGATGTGATAATGATTCCTAAAGATCACAAATAACTTATTAATCTTTTCACTAAATTATTAATACAATTCAAGCATGTTTTCTCAATTTTTAGTGAGTGGCACTTTTTGAACTAAAATGTCAATTTTAATCTGATAATGGAGACTTTGAATCATACTGGGAACATTGTGTATCAGACTAAAGTGTGGATAATTGATACACATAAAAAATTAATTTTGGATAATTTTACTAAAGTATAAAAATAATAATAATTCATTTTCTTTGTTTTTAGTATGTCAGTTGACTTTTTACTAAAATTAATTTCAATTTTAAATAAAAAGAATCTCTTGGGGTCATACTAGTCACATTGTGCATTAGATTGAGATGAGGATTATTCCTACACATCCAAAATGACTTATGGATCATTCCCCAAAATTATCAAAACAATCCTAATTTTTTTTCTAAATTTTGAGTATGTCACTTGTCTTTTTTTTAATAAAATGTTATTTTAAACTACAAACACACAATTTGAGTCATACTGATCACATCGTGTATCAGTTTTATGTGAGACTGATTCCTACGCATTAAAAATTAATTATGAATTATTTTCCTAAATTATCAGGACAATGGTAGTGTGGTTGTTTGTTTTTCAATGAGTGAAACATTTTGAACTAAAATGTCAATTTTAAAATGATAACAAACACTTTGAGTCATACCGATAACATCATGTATCAGATTGAGATATGCTTGATTATTAAATGTCACAAATGACTTATGTATCTTTTTACTAAAGTATAAAAATAATCCAAATGATTTTTCTTAGTTTTGAGAATTTTATTTTTATTTTTTACTAAAATTAATGTCAATTTTAAATAAAACGACATACTTAAAGTTATATTGGTCACACTGTGCGTCGTATTGATATGAAGCTAGTTCTTATACATCCCAAATGACTTATGAGTCATTTTCCTAAAGTATTAAAAAAAATATGAATGTGTTTTCTCTATTTTTACTACATCACTTGTCTTTTTTGCTAAAATTTCATTTTAAACTAGAAAAATGTGATTTGAGTCATACCGGTCATATCGTGTATCGGTTTTATGTGAGATAATTCATAAATGTCAAAAATGATTTATAAATTAGTTTTCTAAATTATCAATAAAATCCAAGTTTTTCTTATCAGTTTTCAGTGAGTGACACTTTTTTAACTAAAGTGATAATTTTAAACTAATAATGAACACTTTGAGTCATATCATGATCATCATGTATCGGATTTAGGTTAGGATGATTCCTACACATCAAATATAACTTATAGATCATTTTCCTAAAGTATAAAAACAATCCAAATTCATTTTATCATTTTTTTATTATGTCAATTTTCTTATTTACTAAAAATAATGTTAATTTTATATAAAAATACTCACTTAGATTCATACCAGTCACACTGCATGTCGGATTGCGGTGTGGTATCACACTCGGGTTTTTAATTTTTACTTCTGGTTTAGGTCGGGTTCTTAGTCGTTTTCTCAAGAGATGGGTGTGACAGTTTTGAAATTTTAGAGCATTATTTATCTCATATTCTTGGCCTATATTTCCCCCTATGTTTTCTATAGATCCCCCCTTGAATTTGGATGAAAATGGACAGGTTTTGGATGTAAAAAATAGGTCACACGGTTTGGTAAACAGTGCAGAAAAATTGTGCACAGTGTCCAAGTCATTAATAAATTTTATGATATTACAATTTTCTATATTTGTACCTAACACTAGTTCACCCCTTTATTCCCACACTCTACCATTACATCCCTGGCTGGATCCTAAACTCCCTCAAGCTCTTTAGGAACCCCTTTTTAAGGGGTTTTTGGTGGGGAAACATCAAGATCTTCTAAGTAAGTGAGTCTCTCCTTGATTTCTTCCTTATCTCTTGAGTTTATTCCCTAATTATTGAATTTCCACTTTTCTAGTAGCTATTTTTTAGTACCTAGGGTATAATTTTCCGTTTCTAGGTTAAATCTTGTAGATCAAGGTTTTTTTCACTTATTTGGGGTGTGGTTGTTGTTTGGTCGAAGTTTTTCAAAAATATTTGGGGTTTTTGGAATCTATGGTAGGTGATTCCATGTGTAATAATTATTTTATGAGTTATCTTGGATTTATTTACTTGTTTAGAATGTTCATAATATGCTTTGTGTGGTGAAAAACCCATTTTTGATGGAATTGGTTAAGCATTTAATTTTAAAGTTTCATTTTTTTCTTGAAAATGTGAGTTTTTCATGTGTAACTCATCTAGTATCATTTGAGGTCATTTTATAACATATGAAAGTGGTTTATTAAATTTTTCTAGGGCTCAAAAAAATGGTTGGGTATTGGTGTGATTTGGCCTTGTAATATGGTTTTTGAATGGATTTTGTGTGAAAAACCTTGTCATACTCCTTGGAGTTGTTTTGTAAAAATATCAAATGGTTTATTGAGTTACAAAAAGTGTGAAAACGATGTTTAGGTACTGTTTTTGTGGGTGTATGATCTTAAAATGGGTTTTTGAAATATAAATGGATGATTTATAGTGTTAAAAGTTTTGATAATTTCTTATAAATGGTTGGAATGATTTATTAAATTTTGAGAAAGGTGTGAGACATGTTTGTGGGTTGTTTTGGTGTGAGTATGATGTTAAAATGAATTTGAAGTTAAAAAGGGAATTATGTGACATGTTTGTGGGATTTTTGGTGTGTTTATAATCTATAAATTTAATTTTTATGTGCAATTGGTATTTTATAACATGTGAAAGTTGATTGAGCATAAAGATGGAAACCATAGTATCTAGGTGGACGGACTAGGACTAGTATTCTAGTGATCTGGTAGCAGTTTCATCCCTATTTCATGTAGAAATTTTGACGATGAAAATACTAAAAAAACTATGATTATTTTTGGGGACCACTAAGACATTGGGATTTCCCCTCCTCGTGGTTTGTTCGCGATAATTTTTTTGGTTATGGTTACTTTTACACTGAAATACAATGTTCCTACAACCCCAAAACGAGTTAGTTACTAGGGGTGATCTTGTGACTAGTGATCATTGGATATATTGTACTTACTATCAGAATATGGTGGGTTTGATTGGTAATTTTGATAGCATGTTTGTTTTATTTAGAATTTTTCAGTATTTAAATTTTCCCTCTTGAAAATTGTTTTCATTTAAAGCTGCATCTTTTAGAAATTGTTACTAGCATTTATTGTTTATAAAAACATGCATGCTTTTTGTCTTAAAATGTTTAGCACATGGAATATTTTTGGTTGAATATTATTGTTCTTATTCTCACACCCTACTTACACCCTTTGTTGTAAGTATACATGGTAATTTTTTTCATCGGTTTGGGTAAAGATTTTAGATCAAGTGGTTCGGGTTACTAGAGGTCCTTCTTGGTGTGGTCCCATAGATATGGATTGAGGGAGATTCCCCCTTACCATGAGGTGGTTCTTAAGATTTTATTTTAGAATCTATTCCCTTATGTAAGTCCTTAGTATTTGTATAAACCGATGTATTTTAATTCTTAATTTTATAAAGGATGGTTTGGTTTGAAAAAATAATATTCATTTTATTAAAATTTGTTTATTGTTTTATGTTCATAAATTTGGGTGAATCATTCCAATATTTTATTCATGATAGTCGATCACTTGTTCCAGCCCGTGGGGATAGAGAATTCCCTTCGGGCCTTATTGCGAACTAGGTCGGGTGCCGTTTTTGATGGTGACTAGATCTAGTTCTTGAAAAAATGGTATCATAGGAGGCTCATTATTTTGGGTCCTGTTACATGGGGAATGAGTTAGGATAGACTGGAGATATAATTTTTTGGAATTTATGATCCAGTTACAAGTGAGGTTCCAAGAAAGCACACCTCGTGATGGGACTCAAGTTTCCAGGGAAATTTGGTTTTCATTTGGGTCATTTGGTCCTTGTGATTGGTCATTTTTTGGGAAATGAAATGGGAGTTGGGTCAACAGTCCTAGTGAGCTCGTAGGGCCTGGAAATATATGTGGAGCTAGGTATATGGTCCTAGAACACTATCCATGATGGTGGAATGACTAGAATATAGCCACCAACCTTATGTCCAAGTCACCCACCAACACTAGTTTGCCTTTTTTGAGAATCATCTTGTGTCTCTTTGAGTTTTGGAAATCTTTTTGAAAATCCCTTATTTTGAAATTATCGAGAAATGGTTTTAAAGTAAAAAGTCTTGGATTTAAAAAATGTGAGTTTTTGTGACATTATTTTCCTGTAAAACAAAAATGGGTTGGTTTCTGAAAGGGTGGAAATGAATTTTCAGAATTTTTTTTTAAGAAAAGGATTAGGAAAATGGATTTATTAGAAGTGGGCTTTCTATAGTCTGATATTGGATTTTACTACACTAACCTTGTGTTTTAATGAAATTAATTGTTTGAAAAGCATAAATTATGTTAAATTTGGTTTTGAAAATCTATTTCAAATAGAATTTTCTATACTTTTGAAAGGTTTTTGGAATGGGATGAAGTGTTTTAGAATTTATGTGTGGAGGCTGTCGGTGAAATTAGAAGTGTTTTTAAATGGGGTGAAATGTTTTTAAATTAATGTGTAAGACTTGAAAGTTAGTTTTTATGTGATTGGTAGGTGATTTTATGAAAAGTTTTGTAAGATTTATGACATTTTTAATTTTCTGGTGAACGGTTTTCAGAAAGAAATTGTGGGTAGAATTTTTTGATTTTGAAATAGGAAATTTTTTTTTTGGTATTTAGTATCCTCACAAGGGACCACAAGCATGGTTTACATGGAAAGATGGATAGTTAATGGAATGACTGGATGAGTGTCGGGGTGGATATGAATACGGTTATCGGTGTGGCATGGAAACATGCATGTTTAAGGACCATGAAATACCATTGGTTAATGTACTCACTGTTGACCCCGTTTACATTCCAAGAAATGATTTTTAAGGAAAATATGATATTTTGATAACTGGTGTTTGGGTAGTGTATCTTATGTGTTTTTTGGATTTTTTTGGGATATTTTGAGTTCGATAACCCCTATTTTTTTAACAATGTTTTGGGTTTGTGTTTCTTTGATATGTTGGGTTGAAGTTTTGGTTGGTTTTCTTTTGTGAGAAATATTTCTAGAAGACTTTGTGGTAGTCCCCTCATGTGTTCAGTTCTAGTTTTTTCATACATTTTTTTCAAAGGACTAGCTTGGTTAGGTCCTTGGGTTTTCTTATTGGCTAGGGTATGCCCCCATAAAGAGTTAAATTGTGACTTAAGTGCGGCCAAGGGTGATTCGTCATTGGTAGATCCTCTAGTTGATTAACATAAGGATTTTCTTCTTGAGCTTTAGAGATTGAGTCTACCCCTATTATTTTTCAGTTATTTCCATCATCTAGTATCAGGAGAGTGGTTGTGGAAGGTTGAAATAGACCTTAGTCTCTTAGGTTTTCTGAGCTATTAAAAGTAATGTTTGACACCATTGGGTATATAGGCTCTATCTAGAAGCGGTGAATGGGAATTCTAGTGAAGAAAGGTAAAAATTTATAGATTTGACAGTTTTGGATACATTCTTTAAGGGCCTGTTGGTTTTTTTTCATTTCTCAAAAGAAAATAATTCATGTTAGTCCGCCAGTGTGTCAAATATGGTCGTTCGAGGCTATTATGGATACTTGAAAAAAAATATTATTCTTCTTGGGACATGGTTCAAGGTCCCACTCCTTGAAATTTCTATATTGGTTTCTAGGGTCATGCTCGGTGGTGTCTTGTTGTGTTGTGTTTTATTTTAATGGTAAAGGTGTATGCTTCAGAAATCTTGAGTGATTCTGCTTAAATAAAAGCATGTCTTCTTCTGAGAATTCATGAAATTAGCAATCCTAAATAAAGGTGTCTTACTTGTGTTCTTCCTCTGATGTTTCTTGTTTGGGGTGAGAGGGGAAATGCATATGAATCTTCATGGCCCCTGTCTTGGTGAAGTTTTCGTGTTAGGGTAAAGTGGTTTTCATAGTGTGTTATATCCTGGTGGTTTTTTCTGAGAGGTGATGTGGTTGCTTGTGGTGCTAGAAGGATAATTTTTTATTGGGGGTTTTTCAATGCCAAACTGTGAGGTAGGAAATGATTCAATCACTTGAGCTTCAGTCATAGGTCCCAAAGTAAAGCTAGTGCATAGTTAGGAAAAGCCCCATGGGTGTAAATGATATTGGTTTAACTTGTGTATTTGGTTTGGGATGTGAAGATAGTTTGAGGTTATGATTTGGAGGTTTCTTTTCAAGTTGTCATGTGTGGTGGAAAGCTACATGCAGACCCTATCCATTGGGGTTACAATCTATGTTGGTGGAAGGGTCTCCCTTTGGTTACAAGGAGGTGGGTGGTTTTGTCCTCTCAAAAACACTAGTGCATGAACCGTTGTGGGTAAGACTCTCATTTTGGTTTCTCATGTATGAATAACCTTGTAGGATCTTTTTTATCTTATTTTTTGTTGGATTCATCTATGGAGGGTAATGACCATGTGAGTGGTGAACCATGTGGTGTCTCTGTTGGTTTGGGGTTTTATTGAACAGGCCTCTTGTAGTGGGAGAATTAGTTGTGCAGGGAGCACCCAACTTAGCCCATGTTGAGTTTCTTTTGTCAGCCCATGTTAGTGGATTAAAATGGTTGGTTCCTATGGTGTAGAGACCCACCATGGGTCTTATATAAGTTCCTTTTTAATAAGTCTAACGTTATTCTACCCCTTATGGTGTGGATTCCATTCAGGCCTCCCCTTGTGGGTGTGTCGGTTCAGTATTAGGAAATTAAGTTGTATCTTATGGTGGGGAGTCTGTTCAGGTATCCCCATATTAGTAACTCATCTATTTTCCTTGGTTTTGGATTGATATTAGGTAGTCTTTTTTGAATATATCTAACCAAAAACTTATTTCTTGAGAAAATGTTGGGATTGGAGTGCGCCTAACAATTTGTTGAAGTAAGGTTGTGGTGACCTCATTTGAATTCATTGTTTTTTCAAGTAAATTTATTGAGCATCTTCTGGTAGTGTTTAAGGTGTTTTGTCTTGGGATGTGGTTTGATTTTTTCCCATTCAGGAAATTGGTGTAAATTTTGGTTGGTGAGATTATCCTCTCCTTTGTTTGATCAATTGGAGGTGTTTTGGCTTTGGGGGGTGGGTGAACCTCAGCGGCGTAGAGTCCATATTGGCCTCTTGAATTAGCTCATTTCCCTCTTTTTTCCGGTAGTGTCCTTTTTTCTTTTCATTGGAAATCCCCTTTGAACTTTGAAATATTTTTGGGTTTTTTTTACATCTGGATTCTTTTTTCCTTTTCAGGAGTGGAAAGCATTATGGTGAGTATAATTTCCACCCCTAGGGTTTTAATTTTTACTTCTTTCTGGTTCGGGTTAGGTTCTTGGTCATTTTCTTGGGGGTTTGGTGTGAAATACTTGAAATTTTCAGGCATTATTTATCTCATATCCTTGGTATATCTTTCCCCCCTAGGTTTCTTCTAGGTCCTTGTTGAATTTGGAAGAAAATTGACAAGTTTTTGGTGGCTACAACAGGTCGCACAGTTTGGCCGCATGGTTTGGTAAACCATGCTGACAAACCGTGCCCAATTTCTAGGTCATTAAAAAATTATGATATTTTAATTTTTCCTTTTCGAGATTAACCCTAGTGAACCCCTTTATTCCCCCATTAGACCATTACATCCATGGATGGATCCCAAGCTCACTCAACCTCCTTAGTAACCCATTTTTTAAGTGGTTTTTGGTGGGGAAACTTCAATATCTTCTATGTAAGTGAGTCTCTTGTTGATTTCTTCCTTCTCTATAGGGTTTCTTCCCTCATTGGATTTCCACTTTTCCAGTAGCTAGGGTTTTGTAACTAGGGTATAATTTTTTGTTTCTTGGTTCAATCTTGTGGATCAAGGCTCTTTTTCACTCCCTTATGGTGTGGTTGTGGTGCGGTTGGAGTTTCGCACAAATATTTGTGGCTTAAGAAAATAAGGTAGGTGATTCTATGTGTAATAATTCTTTGATGAGTTAGATTTTCATGATTTAATTGTTTATCATGTTACTTATATGTTTTTTGTGGTGTGAAAACCATTTTTTATGCAATTGTAATTTTAAAGTTTCATTTTTTCTTGAAAATGTGTGTTTTTCATGTGTAACTCATGCAGTATCATTTGAGGTCATTTTATAACATCTGAAAGTGGTTTATTAAATGTTTATCTGGATAAAAATTATATTTTGGTTTGTTATTGTTGTGTATTTGTCCTTGAAAGAAGGTTTTTTAATGGATTTTGTGTGAAAAAACTTATTATACTCCTTGGAGTTGTTTTCTAAAAATATTAAATGGTTTACTGAGTTACGCAATGTGTGAAAAATATATTTAAGTACTATTTTTGTGGGTTTATGTTCTTAAAATGGGTTTTTTAAATTGAAAGGGATGATTTTTGATGTCAAATGTTTTGAGAATGTTTTATAAATGGTTGGAATGATTTATTAAATTGTGAGAAAGGTTTGAGACATGTTTTTTGGTTGTTTTGGTGTGATTATGATGTTAAAATGAATTTGAAGGTGAAAAGGGAATTATGTGACTTGTTTCTGGGATTTTTGATGTGTTTGTAATCTGGAAATGGAAGTTTTATGTGAAATTGGTATTTTATAACATGTGGAACTTGATTGAGCACAAAGATAGAAACTTGGGTATCTAGGTGGGCAGACTATGTCACGACCCGTCCCCCGAGGCCTTTGTCGTAACTACCCCAAGCCCGCCTTCTATAGGCCAGAGGCTGGCGACTATCACCAAAGGTGTAAATCCCAATAACTGGGAAGGCATTGCCTTTATTAAACGTAAACACAGACACAACCAGAATACAAGTGGAAGAAAACACTAAGTAAAGCAGTAACAGGTGTGCTGAAAGTACAAAAGGACCGGAAATACAAGCCCAACAGAAAGGTACAGCTACAACATAAAGAAATTACAACTGAATAGACAAACCGCTGAAAGGTGAAGCAGCTCCTGGATCATCCTCCGGATTCCTACCTGAAGGGTAGGTACAGATGTCCTCCTTAGCACTCCACATTTGTCTGTCCGTCCGTCCGTCTCCTTCGGGTACCGACTCATCATGATATCCACCTCTGGGTACCGTCCAGTCCTCGTACACTCTGCCTCGATCAGTGATGTTCGTCGTCTCTATCAAACACAATGAGGTGCGGGCATAGCTCGTGCAGGAGTGAGTATAACGATACTCAGTAGGGACCCTGAGACCCTCAAGGTCTCACTAAATCCAACAAGGATAAACCACAAAGAATTATCTCAACAGATAACCTTTACTTAGGTATATTCCCATACATATACCTAAGTTATCAAGTAACTCATCTCAATCATGAGGTAAACACAAAGGTCATTGACTCAGTTCAACCAGGATTTTTATTCACGATGTTCAAACCACGGATGCTAGAGAACTCCTCCTCTATTGAGCGCAGTAGTCCTGCCACGACTCCGAGGTGACACTCACTAACCTTATACTGTTGAGTTACTCCTCCTGTCGAGTACTACGGTTCTGCTGCCGAATAATGGGCGCTCCGTCCACTGAGGTTCTACCGCCAAATACCAAGCGCTCTCCCTAATAGCCTACAGAGGTACTCCTACAGTGGAATACTGTGGGTTTGCTGCCAAATACCAGGTGCTCCGTCCACTGTGGGTATGCCTCCAAATACCGAGCGCTCCGTCCACTAGGCTAATCGAATCACTCCGAGTCGAATCGGTCAGGCAATCTTCAGGTATACAGCTACTAGGTCTCTGCACTCCATACGCTCGTCTCCAGGAGGATCCACTCCACGAGCTACTATTCAATACTTCCAAGTGTCACGTAATCTCACATGGAAGTATCTCAATGTACCGCCTCGTCATAGGGGTCTCAACGCAATAGACGGTGCATCAATCGGACGTCCGGTCTGTGAGTTATTAACATTTCCATTCCAGGGGCCCGGTTGGATTTTGGGTACAATCCAACCCAGCCATAATACAACTGTGTTCAAACCTCAGGTGAATTATTCCAAAATAACCATCTCAACAAGAGGAATCCAACATAGTTGATGGCACATCAATCGGACGTCTGGTCCTCAAGTTATAAGCGTTTCCGCTCCGAGGGCTCGGTTAGTTTTGAGTTTTAACTAACCCGTCCATACACAAACTTTGCCAAAACCTTGAGTGTAATATACCAAAACGATCGACTCGATCCAAGGAATCCTACGCAACTAACGGTGCGTCGATAGGAGGTTCACAACTCAAGTTATGAGCGTTTAACTAAAGTAGGTCCGAAAATAGGGGGTCTGGGCCGGGTCCGACCCAGCCCAACACACGTTGGGTTGGCCTGAACTGGGTTAACCCAACCCGGGTCCAGGTCCAGACCGATAGGGCGTGGCCTGGCCCGGCTGGTGCGGCCCGGCCCGACTGGCGCAGCCCGGTCCGCAGCCGCCCGCGACTCGGCCAGCCTAGCCGAGCGTACGCAAAGCGGGGGAGGCACGGCCCCCTGCTGATTGACATCGGCGGTGCCAGCTGGTGCCACCCCCTCTGGGCGTCCCGGATTCCGCGTGGTCGCGGGGTCTGACACACCACCGCCATGGCTGTCACCGTGGCTGTTTTCCTACGGCGGTGCACTAGGGTGCCGCCGCCTCAAGGCGGCTGGCCGGTCGCCAGCGGCGCCTTTCGCGGACCACCGAACGCGCTCCGGTGGTCCGATTTTCCCACTGTCTGCGCATGCACCTCTCCCGAGACCCGTTCTTCACTGAGACAGCTTCCATATGCCATTTTCGTCTCGTTTCATCGTTTCCCATTTATATGCGCGTAAAAAAACAAACTGTGGAGGGTCGGGTTTGTTCTTCGGCACGAGCCCACCACGTTAGAAGTTTTCAATCAAGATTTAAGAATTCAAACTCAAATCCAAACCCAAAAAATAACCCTGATTACAACCCGTATGTATGAGAAATCCGCAGATCAACCAGGTAAAGTTTAGTCCGCGCTCGTCGTTCTTTCCTCAAAAATGTAAGAAGAAATTCAAAACAATACCCCTACCTCTAATATGGTTCATTCGTCGTAGATGCGGAAAGCGTTTTCGCTCCGTCAACATCGGGAAATAACCGTCATTGTTGGCGAGTTCCCCGCAATTATATTTCCTCCCTTGATGTGGAGGAAGAAAAGGAAGTGTGTCATCGATCTTCGTGTAACCGGCGTTCTTCGTTGAAGAGTCGATGTTCTTCGTTGGAGAGGATATGTTCTTCATTGAGGATGATCTTCTTCAACAAAGGAGGAATCCTCTTTTTCTTCACAAGAGTTCTCCCAAAATCCCCACACAACAAGCCAACCCAATTAAAATAAGTCCACCCATTATTTTTATTAAACTTTCCATGCATTTCAAAATTCAAAAAAAATCAAATCCCCTTAATTAATTAAATATATAGTTGTTTAATTAATTAAGAGGTAGGTTAGAAAGATTTAATGGGGTGAGGGAGGGAGAAGAATAGTTACTCACTTAAAGAGGAGTTAAAAATTTATAGTGGGGGTTTAAGGAGTTTAGGGAAAGTGAAAGGTTGGGGATCATGTGGGCCCCACCTCAAAAATATCCTCACATGGGTAGTTAGGTGCTTATTGGTCCCACCCCAACTCCCCCATGTTAGATATAACCACATTAGATATAAAATAGAATTGTTCCACAATTTTACTCACTTCTTATTTAATCCAGAAATTTTAACTTCTCCTCTCGCGCAAATGAAACTACAGTAGAGATCCTCTTAAGAAATTACCGGTGTTGCGAGTTCATCAGTTCCCTTTGATTTCAATTCCGAGCACCGGTTCAAAAGATAGAAAAACTCGCTCGTTCTTTTACTGAACGTACCTGAGCTAAACTTTGGAAATTGATTCCGGGCACACCGGACCTCGGAATCAAGTGTCGTCAGAAGCTACAGACTCGTAAAATCCCAAGAAATTAAGAAAACAATTTCCTTGAAATTTCAGGGTCTTTAAATTACTCCCACCTCAGGGATTTACGTCCCCGTAAAGAGACAACACAAACTAGGGAAACTAAAGGATGTACTGAGCACACATCTGAGCCTCCCGCTCTCATGTGCTCTCCTGGAGGTTCTTGTTCTGCCAGCGAAAGCACACAAGAAGAATCGACCGTCCCCATAGGAATCACTCTTGTCGATCCTCAACCTCTACTGGAACCCCGTGAAGTAGCCCCGTCATCAATGTCCAGCTCTCCATGGTCGATAATGACAGATAGGTCGTGCACACATCTCCTCGGCTGAGATACGTGAATGACTTCGTGCACCCGGTGCATATGAGGTGGAATTCCAGAAGGAATGCGGAGATAACTTTCCGCCCCGGCCAAATCTTCGTAGACCCCGTCGATGTGAGACATGTAAGAATACGTGGTAATCACCCTAAAACTCCAGTGGTCTCGTATCCTATCAGCATAGGACTTCTGTATGCTTTGTGCAGTCTTCATCCGCTCCAGGATGATCTACACCTTCTCCATCGTAGCACGAACCATCTCTGGTTTTACACGTGCTAACTCCATTACTAGCCATAAAGGATATCTAAAACTTGTCCAACTACTGTCTCACCACTCCTAATAGTAGAATTCCCAATCTCCTACTAAGAGCATCTGCTACAATGTTCCCCTCCCCAAGAGTATAAACTATCTCGAAGTCATAGTCCTGGAGGAATTTAAGCCATTACTGTTGTCTCAGGTTCATGTCCTTCTGAGAGAAGATACACCTGAGACTATTGAGTTGGAGAGAACCATAAACCGTTCCATCATCAAACAATGGGTGAGACTAGCCAAAAGTAAGAACTTATCTCCACCCTTCTTCGTCTACATTCTACCTAAGAGCTGATGAGATTTCTCCTCTGCCGAAAAGAGAAATCTAGTCTCGTATCCTATCAGCATAGGACTTCTGTATGCTCTATGCAGTCCTTATCCGCTCTTGGATGATCTGCACCTTCTCCGTCGTAGCCTGAACCATCTATGTTTTTACACGTGCTGACTCCATTACTGTCCACAAAGGATATCTGAAACGCATCCAACTGCTGTCTCGCCACTCCTAACAGCTAAATGCCCAATCTCCTACTAAGAGCATCTGCTACAACGTTCCCCTCCCCAAGAGTATAAACTATCTCAAAGTCATAGTCCTGGAGAAATTCAAGCCATCATTGTTGTCTCAGGATCATGTCTTTCTAAGAGAAGATACACCTGATACTATTGAGTTGGAGAGAACTATAAACCGTTCGCTCAACGAACAATGGGTGTGACTAGCCAAAAGTAAGAACTCATCTCCACCCTTTCATCAACGTTCTACCAAAGAGATGTGATATTTCTCCTCTGCTGAAAATAAAAATATGGTCTAATCCTCTGGATGAACCACGTTCTTTTCCTAATACAGTCAATCCTGACATGAACGGTACAATTCATGTCTTGAGTGACTTCGTAAGGCCTCGACGCTACTACTAAGAGATCCAACCATTACTCTCGCCTCCAAGGGTTGAGTCACACTGTCGGCATCAGTGCATGGTTACTGGGTCTCCTCAAGTAGGAATACACAAGTTAGGGTCAAGTCAACAGTTTTAATCGGAATCTCTTAGTATCAACCACACAAACGGAAGGAAAGCAAACGTCACAAGGACATGCACATGTCCTTTCTAGTGTGCTTTGTCCTCACTCACACACGCCCTGGAAAACTTCCCAAAAGGTCACCCATCCTAATTACTACTCCAGGCCAAGCACCCTTAACTGTGGAGTTCTAATCAGACAGGATCTTGAAAAATAAGGTGCACCTTGTTGACATGAGTCATATCATTTAGTCATTTAACCCTTTATCATTCGAGGGTGTTACTGTAACACCCCGATATTTTATGAAAAATATTCTTTTTAATTTCATTAATGTCTTGTGTTTTACACTACACCAAAAGGATCTTTCACAACATGCATCCCTGACTTGGCTTCCATTACACGCAATCGCGACCTTCCATGATAGCGTGTGTTGTACGCAATACCGAGTTTCGCTAAACAACGATATGCTATTAAAATATTATTAAAACTAGCCGTTATGAATAGTAATAACAACTTTTTGAAATTTTATAAATTTTATTTTTCAAAATTGACTTCATTTTTGGATTTGGAATATTGAAATTATCCTAGGTTGAAATTTTGGTATTTTTCTGAAAACTTTCAATTTTTGATGAATAGTGAAAACACAGAGTTACTATTTAAAAACCCACTTTTTATTTAAATAATTATTTATTTTATTTAAATTTATTTTAGGTCAAAATTGATACATAATACCTATATAAGTTCAATGTAATTCATTGAAGTCATTTTATAATAATTTTAGATATATAAAAATTTTATTGAACTTTTGACCGTCTTTTACCCACCTCCTAGGAGAATTTGCAAATTTACATAAAACTTAATTTTACCGCTTTTGTGAATGGAATTTCAAAAATCTGAGATACATGGTTGATGTTAGTATGTAAAATGTGGTTCAATGAGATGAAAATAATTTTTGGTGAATAGTAACTTTTTACTTTTTTTACCACGGTTAAAAGTAAATAAGGTAATTAAGGGTAAGAATGATATTATTATTACCTTAACACATGTCTTAATTCTATTGGATAAGCTTAATTCGACCAAAAACAACCTTTGGAATAAAATATGACCATTTAGGCCCACTTGGATTAGATTAGGACATTTAATATTAATTTATTTAAAGAAGGGTTAAAATAGTTAAAATCAATGTTTAATAAGTAAATCATTTTTAATATAAAGTTATACACAAGATAAATTAGACTATAAATATTCCTTAGAAAGATAAAAATATTTACTACATAATGGTATTTTATTTTTAATTTTTAGACTTTAAATAATTTAATTTTTTTTATGACACAATGATGAGGCAGTAATTATCTTATTAATGAAATATTTACATAATTGATGTTATAAATACCCAAATAAATGTAATTTGAGAAATTTTATGAATTAAACTAATTTTATAGGTTAATATGACATTTAAGTATTGATTTAGTTAACTTTTTTTGAACTAATCATTCTTCTATGATTTTCACAAAAATCAATTACCAAATAGTGTCAAAATTGACATAAAATAGTTTTTAAAACAAATATTATATTATTAATTTTATTTTATTCCTAAAAATATAAGTTTCGGAAAAATGACTTATATAATGTTATATATATTAATAATAAACAACTTGGGGTTCTTCTGGCTTGTTATAGTAAGTTTATTAACCTTATAATGAAAGAAAACAAGAAGAAACGGTAAAAGGAAAATTATTTAACTTAAAGTTAAATCTAAATGATAAGGTTAAAATAGAAACTTAAACTGGTATAAATTCTATTGGATGAGAAGCTTTCGACCCATCCCCACCTTAGCTTCGAAATAACTCAATTTGGAACCGAATATGACTTTATAATAAAATAATATTTTTAGTTATTCCAAAGGTGCCCCTCTCCTCCCTTATAAAAGGGCACCTCCTCCCTCTCTTCCTCACACCACTTTTAGCCTTCAAGATCGGACAACCCCTTCAAAATTATCTTCTCCACTTCCCTAGAAACATCCTATATGTCCTGGTCTTCTTAAATGACCAATTTTAGTGCCCTAAGATGAGGTCTCAAAGAGGCGCTTCAAAGAAGAGGTAATGTCTGTTACCGATTCTTTCAACTTTATTTCTTCTTCCACTTCTTCTTCTTTAGTTTTTTCATTATGAAGTAATAACATCAGTATCACTCATATACTTATATGTCATTATAATTATGAAACAACCCTATTTCAACATCTATCCATCCTACGGAAAACGAAATCACCGCGCGTGCGTACATACGGAATATCGTCTCCACGCCGTGGTGTAATCTATTTTCCACCACCACCTTACTTGGATGGGTATAATGGTGTAAATAATAACTATATATGATTATTGTAAAGTGATATTGACTCTGAAATAGTATACATACACTCCAATAAAATTTCATGATCATGGGAATGATATCGTCACTCGTGCGTACGTACGGACTACCGTCTCCACGAACGCGATGAGATCCATTTTTCATGATTAACCATTCAAGAATGATTATAAAGTATATATAATGAATAATAATGAAATATATGACATAATAATGCTACTGGATTTATGTATATATATATATGTATGTCATCTATTTAATTTCATTCAATTCAATAAGGAAACGAAAACAGCGTTCATGCGTACGTACGGCCTACCGTCTCCATGAACGGTGTATTTCATTCCTTTTATCGATCTATAATATATATGTATATGATGAATATATATTATATATAACTCAGGTTTTACATTCTGGAATTATTTAAATCAGGATATAAGTAATAATATCAAGAAAGACAAGTTGAAAAACATACGATAAATGAAACGATTTTACCCAAAACGCTACATTAACATGAATTTACAAAAGAACAGGTAATATAAAGTCATAAATGAACCATATATGATATCATAATAATGAAGATGATTATGTAATAATTCAATGACATTATTTAAATCATT
Organism: Viscum album; assembly: GCA_963277665.1. Taxonomy (NCBI): domain Eukaryota; kingdom Viridiplantae; phylum Streptophyta; class Magnoliopsida; order Santalales; family Viscaceae; genus Viscum; species Viscum album. The sequence continues at coordinate 1,347,980,154 of OY728147.1, read as the reverse complement.
ATACAGGAGGTTCAGATACGTACAAAGCATATCGGGCCTAAGGAAATGGATAATTTTACAAATCTCATTTTTATCCGAGATTGCTTATTCGTAAGTATTTACTGGGGTTATTTCTATCATCCATGCCCATGTTTTATAAAAGTGTTTTCATGTATGTTTAAATTCCTTTTTACCCATTTTTGACTTTTACTACATGGTATGTAAGGAATATTTCTTTTTTTTATGTTAGGAGGTACTTTTTTTACTTTTCCGTCAAAAGTATGAAAAGAATTTTTTTTAACTTATATGGCACGAACGGATTTTTACGGTTTTATAAAGCCTTATTTTCATGAAGATTCTTCCAAAATATTTCATGACTATTTTCAACAAAATATTTTTCTTTTAAAATTGCATGATGTTTTGTGAAAAGAAATTGACTTTTGAAGAAGAAAGGATATTTTGCTCAAGAATTCATTTCAGGTGTTTTATCAAAACCATTTTCCATCTAAGATGACATTATTTCATATGTATATGTTTCAAGTATAATGTCTCTATAATTTACATGGTTTCACTTTTCTTATGATGAAATGTCCATTTTTTATATGGATTATGAAATGATGGGATGATGTTTATGAAACCCGTTTTATTCTTTGGGTTATGATGAATGTTTTAAGTTTATTTTGTGGCACAAGTAAGAATGATTTCATTATGAGATGGGTGGGACCTATATCTCCCTCCAATGCATTGGTTAAAGATTTATATCTCATGAGATAGACATGGCTGGAACGTTAAGTTAATCTGGTTCAGTGTTACAGGACTGAAATGAGGAGTGAACTCGATTCAGAAAGGGACTTTGTCCACTAAGATGGTCTTGGCAGCAATGCCTTGGCTACTATGGAAATCATAACATGTGCTGAATGGTTTCCACAATTACATGTTTTATTCCCATTATATTTTATCATGGTTGATGTTCCATTATGATATATGTCTTACGTACTTCCACGATTTATGTCTTTGCTCAAGATTTTGATGTTTAAATTTCATGTTCAAGTTTTTTATTCCAAATGTTTATGGATTATTTTATGTTGTCTATTCTTACCCTTACTGAGCATTTGAGCTCACCCTTTATATTTTTTTTCCCTCAGGATTTAAAGAAATTTTTTAGTTAAGAAAACAAAAGGGGAAGATCTTTATGGGAGATATTGAAGATCTTTCACCAAGATTAGAAGATTACATTCCGAGCTTCTAAAGACACTAAACAATTATGATCCTTGTGTGTCTGATTTTGTTATGTTTTAAGTATTCCAAAAAAGTAATGTATTGTCCATGTACATAAATCTTTGGGTCTCTACAGTTGGTATCACAGGAAAGGTTTAGTTAACCTTTGGAAACTAGGATTTGAAAACTTTAGTCAGATCCCTAGATATATTTCTAAGGTATGTCTAGGGATGTCCTTAAGGTTAAGTATAAGTATAGGTTATAGTCCTAGAATTACGGTAACGATCTTAGAATTAAACCTAAGATGTTAGATATTGAAGGTACTCCCCCTTTATTATGTTGTTTTCCCTAGCATGATTTTTTCCTCTCACAGAATTCTTTTTGTGTTTTAGTCAATGGAGGGAAGCAGAAGGAATTCGGGTAACATTGAATCCAATGGACAAATTGGTGACTATGAGCAACAAAATTGCGTAATGCCTAGAGAGAAAGATATTGTGATTATGCCGAATCAGTCATCGCGATATATGATTAACAAGGTGAAATTTAATGGTATGCCTATTTCATCAAATAAGAGGAAGATAGAATTTTATGCATGTTCGCGTGTTGAGGAGCATAAAGAAAGGAAGATTGAGATTTCTAAAGAAGGGAAGAAGAACCTTGAGGAATACCTCAAATGGAGGGACAGATGTTATCTGTGTAGAGAAAAGGGTCATAGAGTGACAGACTGTTATGGAGTTCAATGTCTTATTTGTGGAGAACATGGGAATTACCCAACTCAATGCCTTGACCTAAAAAGTTACTTCTAAATCAAGGATGGACTTATTCTGTGACAATCATTAAAGAGGATGGATTGGAGTGTTTATGTATTGGTATTCAAGAATAATGTTTTTGAGGTACTTTTATGGTGTATTAGAATATTTTTGTATTACTCTATTGTGGTTTTTAATTATTTTATGGTACCGGTAACCATGAAAAGTGATTCAAATATTTTGGAAAGCAGGTGATATGTTCATAATGAAGGGATAAGGAGAAAATAAAATGTTTGACAGTATTCATGAGCTCATGATTGATATAAGGACTAAGTGATATCATGGTTTGAGTATATAGAATTTTGAGGATTTTGGTATGTGGAAAGAGTTACCTTTTGACAGCATTCATGTTTTCACAAAGGTTCATTGGTAATTTTTGTTTCAAGAGAACACAAGATTAAGGAATTCACATGTTTGGAATGTGACCAACAAGATATATCGTATGAAAAAATGATGTTATTCACATTCTTGTTATGTGACCTTTCGAGTAATCATTTTCTGTACACTATGAGATTGGACAGATGTATTTTGGATAAGTCTAAAGATTGGAAAGGGTTATGTCAGACATTAGATAGTATTGTTTAAGGCTAGGAATTTTTTTCGATATTATTGCAGGAATGTTATTATAATGTAGTTTTAGAAAAAGGGACAACCTGCAAGACGGGCGACAACCCGTCATGTCGGACAAGGCTGTGGAAATTGAACCCACAACCGAAGTGTGACACGCCTCTATCGCCTACCACTGGCCTACAGGAAGTCCCTGGTTAGTAGAAACTAGTTTTTTTTTATTATACAGGATGATAGATGAAGTATAAGTCCATTTTGGAACCATATATGATTAATCTCACCAAAGATGGAATTATGTATATAACTTTTTCTAACTTATGTTTGAGACAGATGGAATGACCTATCATTCTATCACATAATCTGCTAAAACTTCGCGAATGACAAATTCAACTTCATTTCTTAAAGAGATGAAGTGCAAATTGTTCAAGGCACGAACAACGGTGAGATTGAACCAAAATCAAGTAAGTATTTCTTTTGATTCGAAGATTCTTTAACATTAGGGAAATGATCTTGAAAACGAAAAATGTTGTCCTAGTGCCCTTATATCCGATGAATCATATTGTACCCTAGATCATCACAAATATATAGCTTTTTGATTGTTGGCTTTTTCAAATCCATGTTCTCTACCACTCTCCATCAGAACATGGTGGTTAGATTTCTCTTCCATATCCATATTTTCACCTATGTTGTCCTATGTGGAAACCCAATGCTGAGATACTTTGGGTGACCGTTATGATTCTAACTTCCCTTTTTAAAATGAAGTTTTAGTATTCCTTTTTATGATGTGGGTTCCTATGAAAGAAACTTTCAAGTAGTAAACCATTTATAACCCCCAACGAATTTCGAGGGCGAAATTCATTTTAAGGGGGGTAGAATGTAACCCACTGAGATTTTATGAAAAATATTCTTTTCAATTTCATTAATGTCTTGTGTTGTAAACTACACCAAAAGGAGCTTGCACAACACGCATCCCTGACTTTGCTTGCATTACACGCAATCGCGACCTTCCACGATAGCGTGTGTCGTACGCAATACCGAGTATCGCTAAACAATGATATGCTATTAAAATATTATTAAAACTAGTCGTTATGAATATTAATAACAACTTTTTGAAATTTTATAAATTTTATAAATTTTATTTTTCAAAATGGACTTCATTTTTGGATTTGGAATATCGAAATTATCCTAGGGTGAAAATTTTGGAAATTTTCTGAGAACTTTCAATTTTTGATGAATAGTGAAAACAATGGGTTACTATTTAAAAACCAACTTTTTATTTAAATAATTATTTATTTTATTTAAATTTATTTTTGGTCAAAATTGATACATAATACCTATATAAGTTCAATGTAATTCATTGAATTCATTTTATAATAATTTTAGATATATAAAAAATTTATTGAACTTTTGACCGTCTTTTACCCACCTCCTAGGAGAATTTGCAAATTTACATAAAACTTAATTTTACCGCTTTTGTGAATGGAATTTCAAAAATCTGAGAGACACGGTTGATTTCAGTATGTAAAATGTGGTTCAATGAGATGAAAATAATTTTTGGTGAATAGTAACTTTTTACTTTTCTTACCACGGTTAAAAGTAAATAGGGTAATTAAGGGTAAGAATGATATTATTATTACCTTAAAACATGTCCTAATTCTATTGGATAAGTGTAATTCGACCAAAAACAACCTTAGGAATAAAATATGACCATTTAGGCCCACTTGGATTAGATTAGGACATTTAATATTAATTTATTTAAAGAAGGGTTAAAATAGTTAAAATCAAAGTTTAATAAGTAAATCATTTTTAATATAGGGTTATACACAAGATAAATTCGACTATAAATATTAATTAGAAATATAAAAGGATTTCCTAAATAATGGTATTTTATTTATAATTTGTAGACTTTAAATAATTTAATTTTTGTATGACAGAATGATGATGCAGTAATTATCTTATTAATGAAATATTGACATAATTGATGTTATAAATACCCAAATAAATATAATTTGAGACATTTTATGAATTACACTAATTTTATAGGTTAATATGACATGTTATTATTTATTTAGTTAACTTTTTTCGAACTAATCATTCTGTTATGATTTTCACAAAAATCAATTACCAAATAGTGTCAAAATTAACATAAAATAGTTTTTAAAAAAAATATTATATTATTAATTGTATTTTATTCCTAAAATTCTAATGTTCGGCCAAATGACTTATATAAGGTTATATATATTAATAATAAACAACTTGGGGTTCTTTTGGCTTGTTATAGTAATTTTATTAACCTTATAGTGAAAGAAAACAAGAAGACACGGTAAAAGGAAAATTATTTAACTTAAATTTAAATCTAAATGATAAGGTTAAAATAGAAACTTAAACTGGTCTAAATTCTATTGGATGAGAAGCTTTCGACCCATCCCCACCTTAGCTTCGAAATAACTCAATTTGGAACCGAATATGACTTTATAATAAAATAATATTTTTAGTTATTCCAAAGGTGCCCCTCTCCTCCCTTATAAAAGGGCACCTCCTCTCTCTCTTCCTCACACCACTTTGAGCCTTCAAGATCGGACAACCCCTTCCAAATTATCTTCTCCACTTCCCCAGAAACATCCTATAGGTCCTGGTCTTCTTAAATGACCAATTTTAGTGCCCTAAGATGAGGTCTCAAAGAGGCGCTTCAAAGAAGAGGTAATGTCCGTTACCGATTCTTTCAACTTTATTTCTTCTTCCACATCTTATTCTTTAGTTTTTTCATTATGAAGTAATAACATCAGTATCACTCATATACTTATATGTCATTATAAGTATGAAACAACCCTATTTCACCATCTATCCATCCTACAGAAAATGAAATCACCGCGCGTGCGTACGTACGGAATACCGTCTCCACGCCGTGGTGTAATCTATTTTCCACCACCACCTTACTTGGATGGGTATAATGGTGTAAATAATGACTATATATGATTATTATAAAGTGATATTGATTCTGAAATAGTATACATACACTCCAATAAAATTTCATGATCATGGGAATGATATCGTCACTCGTGCGTACGTACGGACTACCGTCTCCACGAACGTGATGAGATCCATTTTTCATGATTAACCATTCAAGAATGATTATAAAGTATATATAATGAATAATAATGAAATATATGAGATAATAATGCTACTGGATTTATGTATATATATATGTATGTCATCTATTTAATTTCATTCAATTCAATAAGGAAACGAAAACAGCGTTCATGCATACGTACGGCCTACCGTCTCCATGAACGGTGTATTTCATTCCTTTTATCGATCTATAATATATATGTATATGATGAATCTATATTATATATAAATCATGTTTTACATTCTGGAATTATTTAAATCATGATATAAGTAATAATATCAAGAAAGACAAGTTGAAAAACATACGATAAATGAAACGATTTTACCCAAAACGCTACATTAACATGAATTTACAAAAGAACAGGTAATATAAAGTCATAAATGAACCATATATGATATCATAACAATGAAGATGATTATTTAATAATTCAATGACATTATTTAAATCATTATACAGGAGGTTCAGATACGTACAAAGCATATCGGGCCTAAGGAAAGGGATAATTTTACAAATCTCATTTTTATCCGAGATTGCTTATTCGTAAGTATTTACTGGGGTTATTTCTATCATCCATGCCCATGTTTTATAAAAGTGTTTTCATGTATGTTTAAATTCCTTTTTACCCATTTTTGACTTTTACTGCATGGTATGTAAGGAATCTTTCTTTTCTTTACGTTACGAGGTACTTTTTTTACTTTTCCGGCAAAAGTATGAGAAGAATGTTTTTTTTAACTTATACGGCACTAACGGATTTTTATGGTTTTATAAAGCCTTATTTTCATGAAGCTTCCTCCAAAAGATTTCATGACTATTTTCAAAAAAATCTTTTTCTTTTAAAATTTCATGATGTTTTGTGAAATAAAATTGATTTTTGAAGAAGAAAGGATATTTTCCTCAAGAAATCATTTCAAGTGTTTTATCAAAACCATTTTCCATCTAAGATGAAATTATTTCATATGTATATGTTTCAAGTATAATGTCTCCATAATTTACATGGTTTCACTTTTCTTATGATGAAATTTCCATTTGTTTTATATGGATTATTAAATGATGGGATGATGTTTATGAAACCCGTTTTATTCTTTGGGTTATGATGAATGTTTTATTTTATTTTGTGGCACAAGTAAGAATGATTTCATTATGAGATGGGTGGGACATATATCACCCTCCAATTCATTAGGTAAAGATTAATATCTCATGAGATAGACATGGCTGGAACGGTAAGTTAATCCGGTTCAGTGTTACAGGGCTGAAACGAGGAGTGAACTCGATTCGAAAAGGGACTTTGTCCACTAAAATGGTCTTGGCCGCAATGCCTTGGCTACTATGGAAATCATAACATGTGCTGAATGGTTGCCAAAATTACATGTTTTATTCCCATTATATTTTATCATGGGTGATGTTCCATTATGATATATGTCTTATGTACTTCCACGATTTATGTCTTTGCTCAAGATTTTGATGTTTAAATTTCATGTTCAAGTTTTTGCTTCCAAATGTTTATGGATTATTTTATGTTCTCTATGCTTACCCTTACTGAGCATTTTAGCTCACCCTTTATATTTTTTCTTTTCCCCAGGATTGAAAGAATTTTTTTAGTTAAGAAAACAAAAGGGGAAGATCTATATGGGAGATATTGAAGATCTTTCACCAAGATTAGAAGATTACGTTTCGAGCTTCCAAAGACACTAAACTATTATGGTCCTTGTGTGTCTGATTTTGTTATGTTTTAAGTATTCCGAAAAAGTAATGTATTTTCCATGTACATCAAGCTTTGGGGGTCTCTACAGTTACAATCACCCCCCCCCCCCCCTTTAGAGCACAACATCCTCATTATGGGCCCTACATCTCAACACAGGCAGTGCACCGCACTTAAGGCTGGGTACCACCTATGATACCAAATGTGAAAAATGGGCCCCACCCACCAGTTGCCTCGTAGACATGTGGGACCCACCCTAGGTCAACCCACATGCCCAAATGGGTCATATGACTAATTATCGTCCTCACAGGCCAACACATGTCCTTTCTAGTGTGCTTTGTCCTCACTCACACACACCCTGGGAAACTTCCCAGAAGGTCACCCATCCTGATCACTACTCCAAGCCAAGCATTCTTAAATGTGGAGTTCTAATAAGATAGGCTCCCAAAAAGGAAGGTGCACCTTATTGACATGAGTCATATCATTTAGTCATTTAACCCTTTATCATTCGAGGGTGTTACAGACTAGGAATAGTATGCTAGTGATCTATTATATGTTTTGTCCCTGTTTCATTTATCAAGTTTGATGATGACAATACTAACTAAACTATGATGATGTCTGGGGACCACTAGGCTATTGGGTTTTCCCCTCCTAGCATGAAAAGGTTTTTGGTTATGGTTACTTTTACACCAAAATATGATGTTCCTAGAGTCCCACAACTAGCTAGTGCCTAGGGTTGTTCCCATAACTAGTGCTCATTGGCTATATTGTACTTACCATCAGCATAAATTGGGTTTTTTTGGTAATTTTGGAATCATGTGTGTCTTATTTATAAGTGTTCTTTCTTAAACATTTCCCTCTTGTAAACTGTTTTCATTTAAAGATACATCTTTTAGAAAATGTTACTAGCATTTTTTTATAAAAACATGCAAGATTTTTGTCCTAAAATGTTTATCACATGGAATATTTTTGGGTGGAATCCTATTGGGATTAGGGTCACACCATAATTACACCCTTGGGTGTAAGTAGACTTTGTAATGCTTATCGCATGTTTGGGTAAATCTTTTAGAGCCGGTGTTTCAGGTTACTAGTGGTCCCACTTGATGCGGTTTCATAGAGATGGATTGAGGGTGATGACTCCTTGCCATGAGGTGGTTATTGAGATGTTATTTTTGAATTTATTACCTTGTGGTAGTCCTTGGTATTTTTATATAACTATGAATCTCAATTCTGAATTTTTTAAATGATGGTTTGGTTTGAAAAGTTAAGATGCATTTTATTAGCATTTGTTTGTTGTTTTTTGTTCATAAATTCGGGTAAATTGTTCCAAATTTTTATTTATGATACTCAAGCACTTATGCAAGCCCATGGGGGCTGGGAACACCCTTCGGGCCTTACTGTGGACCGGTTTAGGCACTGGGTTAGATAGTGACCAGATCAGGTTCGTGACATGTGGGTTATTTCTGAACATCCCAAAAAAACTTATGGATCTTTTTTCTAAAGTTTCAAAACAATATGAATGTATTTTATAGGTTTTGAGTAAGTTGATTTTCTTTTTTACTAAAACGTAATTTTTAACTAGAAACATTCACTTTGAATCATACCAGACACATCATGGGTTGGTTGGAAGTGATACTAATTCCTACATTTCAAAAATGACTTATGAATAGTTTTCCAAAATTATCAAGACAATATAAGTGTGTTTTCTTGGTTTTTAGTAAGTGGCACTTTTTGAACTGAAATGTTAATTTTAAGTTTATAATAGACACTTTGAGTCATTTTGGACACATCATGTATTGGATTGAGGTGTGGTGGATTCATACATGTCACAAATGACTTATGGATAATTGTACTAAAGTATCAAAAAAAATATGAATTCATTTTCTCAATTTTGAGTATGTCAGTTATATTTTTTACTAAAATTAATTTCAATTTTAAATTAAAAGATACACTTGGAGTCATACCGGTCACACCGTGTGTCATATTAATGTTCGAATGATTCCTACACATCCCAAAGTATCAAAACAATCTGAACTACCAATGTTACCATGATTTCCATTATCTTTCTTTATCAAATTTCCAACACTACATATTGAGTCAATTTTCTTAGATGAAAGAAAAAATCGACTAAGAACATCGACTCCATATATAGTGTTGGGAGTTTAAAAAATAAAGGAAATGGAAAGCATGGTAACATTAGTATAAAAGAACTTGTTGTCTATTTTATGTCTTGATTCAGATAGTTGAAAGAAAAATATGACTTCCAAAAATATTTGTCAAGAAAACTAAATATGTATTAGATAAATATTATAATGAAGTTAACTTACAAATAGTAGATAAAATGATTAAAAAACTAATTAAATAAGTAGTAGGAATTCACTTTTTCATTATAGTTGTATTAATTATTTACCTATTTACTTATTTTAATTATCCTAGTTGCAATCTCAAAGTCCAATCTAACATGAGCATGAGCAGCTTCAAACAAACCACCCCAACTCAAAAAAAATATGCCTATTTAAGAAAATAATTCTAATGTGAGTAATACTAAAAATAAAACATAAATATTAAATAATACATTAATTATATGTAAAATTATTTTACTATGAAAACATCAATATTACCTCTATCATTGGACAGAGGTGGAATCATTTCTCCACTTGCAAAGGAAGTATAGTGAACCTGAAGGAAAGTGATAAATACCAACACTGCAAGGGTGAAAAATGATTTAAGGGAGAAAAATTATGTCAATGTTTTGGAGCAAAAAGGAATGAAATATGGGTATAAATATAAAAAATAAATTAACTCTATAAAGAATAGTGAAAATTAAATCAATGTTTAATTATATAATTTTTCTATAAAATAGATAAAGTATATCATAACATTACCTTTATGACTTCCCAATAGGTTTCCATCATTATAGTCTATTCTTCCATAGGTTTATTAAAATCATTTTATACAGAAGACAATTTCTAAATTATTAGACAAAATTTTAATTTAGATTGTGTTAATTTAGTAGATAATAGATAATATTATGAGGAAAAACAAAGTATATTAAAAAACTTTTTTACCTTCTCATTGAACTCTCTTCATTTTTTTTAAAATGTTTTAGGGATTTCGACCTTTATTGGGAATCCAAATCCTCTCTTTATAGTCCCCTATAATGTACAAGAAATTTTCTATATTGGGTGTGTTATGAACTGATTGTGATCTCCCAATGAAAGGGACATCCTTGATTAAATTTTCATCTGACCCGACAGTTTTTTTAGTCACCAGCGGGATAATCAACCAATTCATTTTTAATGGATATGATATATAAAATAATTTCACTTCCAATGATTCCATTATTAATAGCTCATTTTATATCCTTACACATTGAAATTCACCGTCACAAATATCATTTCAACAACTTTCACTGCACTCATATTGTCAAACCAATTGAAACAGAAAATCAGCACTTGAAATATTGTATAATCTAACTCATATATCTATTTGATAATGCCAAAAATATGAAATATTTTCATAAATTGAATTTATATCCTTAGAACTAGATATGCGAATCACTAATTCCACAAGCATAACTCTACTTTTTTCATCAAACTGTAGTCATCGTTTAATTTTTTAGAGAAAATATAACCATTGATTACAAAATCAGTGTAAGATATAACATTTTTATTTAGTCCCTTGGCTTTCCATTGAATTCCTTCAGTAATTAAATTCATATTTTTAGATAACACCTTATGAATTTGATCTCAAAATAATCCTATAAACTTTTTATTATTTGTATTTGTTATCCATCCATCATCCCTTGATGGATTCAAATCTTTAGGAATTTATTTGTGGGATTCAATGTATGGATCAACATCTTCACTATTATGTTAAATTTAAAGGTACACTTTCTCCTACTATATGGTGGTGAATGTCATAATATCTCTTTTATAAATCCATTCTCCCATAATGTGTAAATTATCACGAGAATTTGGGAGACCGATGCTTTAAACATCTAGTAGGTAATTGGTACATAATTCAATATCTTCTTCAATAATAAACCATTATAAAATAAAAACTTCTTTTCAACATAGATTTTTGAAATACCCTTTCAAAATTTTCAAATAGTGTTCAATGGGGTGCATCCATCTATAATGGATAGGACCACATATTTATACCTATCTAACCAATTGAACCATCAGGTGGAATATTATATCAAATAATGATGGTAAGACAAACATCTCTAATTCACATAATATGATTGTAACCTCCTTATACATTATTGGAAACTTTATTAGTTCTATAAAATAATCAAATATGGATTTTAAAAATAATAATATTCTGGATAAAATATGTTATACATTTACCGGAAGAATGAAAAAAAAATAAAAATGCATCAAATATTGCATCAAATCATAAACACCATGTGATTTTAGTCCCTGTAACTTCAATTTAGTCATTGACATGACATTATTAATATTTGATGAATACCCCTCTATAACTTTTACTCTATTAAGTAAAAGGAAAAATTAAAATTTTCTCATATGGAGAGAGTGTAATCTACTAGAATAAGAAAATTAAGCCCTTTACCCTTCACTGATGCCAACTCTTCCCTTATACCCATTTCAATCATGTCCAAACTATCATTGATGTCATATTTTGTTTTTCTAGGAACATTTAGTAACATTAAAATAACACTATAAAATACTTTTTTTTACTTGAAGGACTTCAAGAAAATTTTTGATGTACAAACAATTCCAATATGATAATTCAATGAAAATTGATCTCTTCTACCAACCTGATTTTGTGAGGTCTTTCAAAAATGGTTTTCCAAAAACAGTTTCAATATATTATACTTTATCAAACTATTGATCACCCATTAGTGAAGGCAGTGTTTTACCTTCTTCTATATTTCCATCGAATGTTATCATCCAGGATTGGTATTTATTTCATTGTGGTAAATATTTCTGATGTCCTAAAAACACAGCCTTTGAGGAATGTTTCAACCGAACTAAGTGTGTGAATTATTCACAAATGGTACACCCTAAAATTCCTTTAATTATATTTCCTGGTAAATGTTTATAATTAGGATAGTCATTTATTGTGTCGTACAACATGGTCCTCAATATGAATTCTTAACTTCTATGAGAATCATACACTGAAACACATGTATCCCACATCAATTTCAAATATTCAGTCAATGGAGTCAAATATTAATCTATATCATTACCGGGTTTCTTTAGTCCAAATATAAGAAAAGACAACAAAATTTATTTTTACTTCATGCATAACCATGGTGGAAAGTTATAATTTACTAACATGATGGTATATGTACTATGAGTACTACTCTATACACCAAAATAGGTCTTTTATTTTATTTAATAATAAAATGAGGCTTTGGCCCCAAGCTTTAAAAAAACCAAAAGGATTGATTTCATATGTAGATAACGCAGGATGAAATTTTCTTGGCTCATTTCTAAATTCAAGATACTCATAATCAATTTTCTTCCACTAATGAGAATCTATTGAATAATATAAGTTCCCATATTTAATTAGTTTATCTTCATTCCATTCCAATTGTCTCATGTTTTCCTAAAATCCATATAGTCTTCTAAACCATGGAATTATAGGATAGTACCATACAGGTTTCGAAGGACTTGATTTGTTTTTCTTGTATTGATTCATGCTACACCTAGGGAATTTTATGAGTGATTCATGGTACTTGTGAAACAATATGAAATTATTCATAAAAGTATTTATTTTTTTAGATATCATTCTCATTGAATGTATAATTCTTTTAGTACCATATGTTTTTCATGAAAATTCATTTTCTTCTAGAATCATATCATTCAGGTGACCAAGTAGTTTTGTAAAACTAGTGTCACTCCATCCACTGCCAAATTTAAAATTATGTAACTTCAATACAGTTGAAAATATTCTGTATTTAGTAAAACGGATATACAATCGTATCTTGGAACTGCTATTTAACTTCTCAAATAACTTTGGAAAATCATGAAGGTTATCCTAAATTTTCATTTTAAATTCTTTCATGTCATATCGATCATCATTTACACTAGTATTAATATCAAATGATCTATAAACCATAGTATCATCCCAATCGGAGTTTTCATTTAGTTTTTTCCCATGTTTAGTTCAATATTTATATCCTGGTCTATTCCATGAAAAATAAAATGATCTTCGAACTCTTATAGAATAATTTTTCTTTAATAACAACAATATAAACACTGACAAAGGATTTGAGAAAGGTCGTATACATTATCTATTTCAATGTTGATGAACTCTTTAACTCCAAATTCATACTCTTTTTTAAAACTATGAGTGTACATCCATTTTCGATTCATATCCATCCTATTAAGTTGATAAAATATTCATTTTTTGTAATAAATAAATAAATACACATAAGATATTTATTATCAATGTTGAAAGTTATAGATAATTATAATAATGGGAACCCAAAATTTGGTTATTTAAAATAATTTCAGTATTATTTGAAGTAAATGGGTAATTGAATATAAGAATGTAATTACTCCACTATGGTAGGTGTTACCCTCTGAATTTATCTAAATGTGAAAGTTATAGACAAATTTCATCCTCATTAGCTTCATCTCCCAAACAATTATTATTACATTTTGTTTCTTGAAACTCATCCTCCATCTATTGTGGACATGTACCTATGTTTCTTGAACTACTCTAAGTAGTAGTAATCCATGGTATGACTGCTACTTAGAGTAGTTCAAGCAACATAAAAGAGATGAGGGATGAGTCTCAATCGCCAAATTATTATAATAACTTTTTAGGAGATGAAGCTAATGAGGATGAAAGTTGTACTACATTATGTTCTCTAAGAGGGGTAATTCCTTCCATTTATGATAAGTACACTCCTAGGCATGATTTGTTAACTCATAACCTATTGAAGGTGAGATATAAGGGGAATACATGTTCTTTTCTATCATTCAAGGGGTCTCGGTGGTGACATGTTTTGATATATGAATCCATAGGGCCTCTATGAATTATATATTTATAGGAGAAGTCCCACTTTTAATAATTTTAACCCTCTAACTAAGGAGTAATTAGATACCCAAATATTATAAACAAGAATAATAAATTGTCATTTCATCAACTAAAAGATATAAAAATGTATTGATAAAACATTTTAATAAAGAAAGAGTTATTCCATATACAATGATAGTAATATGAGATTCCTAGGAGTCGAACTAATACATGTTGACATAAAATAATAAATACCTAAAAAATAAAATAATTATTCAAAAACATATAGACATTGATAACCTCCATTCTATTTTTTTGAACAAGTGATGTAACAATTTATGGAATTATTTAATATTAATGGTATATAAATTATCATTAATATCCATAACATCTCTTAATAAATATTTTCACCTTAATAACTAATATTTTATTGAATGAAGATACTTATAGACTTTGTAAATACTATTGGGATCTTTAATATGCCTCTTTATAACCATATTCATAAAGAATAATATATAATAATAAAATGAAACTTTGGTTAGAAAAATAAATAAACCAATACAACCAAATATAAAATATAAAAAATCAGTCACAATAGATAATGGATCAATATTAAATGTAAAGTAAGTCAAAAATAGTATACATGTAAATAGTAGTAAATGAAGCATATGTAATCTTGGGAAATTCAAAAACATCCCATGAAGTGAGTCTGGATATACTTGGGTAGGAACCAATTATATGCATGATGATGAGTTCCTATGTTTATAACCTACAATAGACCCACATTTATCCTATATTGTTGGGCTCTGATATGGATTTTGATACAAGTAGGGACCCATAAAATCTAATCAGGACTACATTGTAACTATCTCTCATCCATCTCTAAGATGCATATGATCCCTATTATGATAGTAATGGGAGGTATGGTCGCCTTTTCGAAAAAAATATTAATCGAAAATCAATATAACCTATACATATCTATTCATACATCCTTCCAACACACATAAATAAAATATTTGTATTTAAAATAAAAAAAATATTACCATGTCAAAACTAATATAGATAGCATTCATAGATGGTGATAATGTTTTATAAAATCAATTTCATGGTACCATCAAGGCCATAACACTTGATACTACTACTAATTTTCAATGAAAAAGTTATTTCTTTCAATATTATTCAAAATAACAAATTGATAATCAATGTAATTTTAAAAAGTTCCAAGAATGCCTCAAATTCATAATTTTAAAAACACACATTAACAATCTCTATTGGAATGCTTTTTTAAAAACCAAGAAAAAGTTATTGTCTATGTTATTCAATGAATTTTACTTATATTTCATATGACTACATACGTATATACATAAAATAATGTGTTTATATATATATATATGTATTAAAATTCATATATATATATATATGGATATTCATATACGATGTCATGAAAAAAGAGATAAAATTCAGGGCACTTAACAAAAAATAAAAATCTCATTGTAATAACACTAAAGCTTCAAAATAGAAAAAACCCAAAAAACCTGCACCACAACTTCAATAAATAATTACATGAAACCCATTTCTATTTATTAAATAAAAACCATGGGTGTGATTTTAAGAAACACTTTTGTGCATTATTTCCAGGGAAGGAAGTTAAAAACATTTAAACTTAATATGACACAAGGATGAAATCAGTGTGTGGAATTATTAATATATTGCATGGAAGCAAAAACGCGTAAAGGGTTAATACAAACCCAAAATCAAAAAACCCCCAATTATATATTCATGCTAAAAGTGAAAGTATTGATGGATAATTAATAGCAAAATATAATGAACAAAAAATGAAAAAAAAAGATATGGCGAAACAAGAAATCTACTAGTGAGGATGAGGAGAAAATAGCATACCTTGGATTAAAACTTTGAATCATCTAAGAGAAAGTAGAGATATCACCAAACCATTGATTCATTCCATACAATGAATCATTCAAACATTGAATCATTTGAGCCTTGTATTCAAGCCTTGGAATTGTTCGATCCTTGATTTAAGCCTTAATTTGAGCCTTGATATGGTCTTGGATTTGAAGAGGATGATTGTCAGTAGCAGGTGGCTTCTGTAGAAAGCTTCAGATATCATGACTAGTTCACAAGTGGATAGGGTTCATTAAATAGATTGGATACACTTTTATTAGTGTTAAATTAATAGGCACTAATAAAAGGAATCTTTATTAGTGCTAAAAAATGTTGATAAAAGGCATCTTTATCAGTGCTAAAAACTAAGCGTCAATAAATAATTTATAATTATAATTATAAATAAAAAAATTAAATATATTTATATAACTATTTATACATTTAATAAATATATATAAATATAAATATACTAAATATATTAATTATTTAGATATATTTATTATAATTTTATAATTATTTAAATATATAATTATTTATTTATAAATATATAAATACTTTTTAAAGAAAATAATATTTTTATATTTCTATATTAATATCATTATATATATTTATATATTTATATCTTTAAATATATATATAAATATAATTATATATATAGATATATATTTAATAAATATAAATATAGTAAATATATTCATTGTTTAAATAAATTTGTTTTATTTTATAATTATTTTAATATATATAAATATATATTTATTATTATATAAATACTTTTTAAAAAATAATATTTTTTTATTTATAATTATAAATATATAAATATATAAATATAGTAAATATACATTTATAAATATATTTATTAATAAATATATTTATTTACAAATATTTATTTAAAAAAATATATTTTTAACATTATTAATGAATATATAATCTTAAATTAATGCATGTTAAAAATTCATTGAAATTGAATAATTTAAAATGAGTACACTTTGACAATATTGAAAAAATGGATAACTTTTCTTAATTAAATATAAATTATTAAACAAATATGCATATATATTGAAGTAAATATAGATACATATTAAAAATATTAAGGCATGGTAAATAAATTTATATAAATAAATAATAGAAAATTATTAAATTCCCAAAAAAATAAAAAAAAGTAAAAAAAATTAAAAATGGATTAATACCAAACTATAATAATATGAAAAATAAATAAATATAATTTATTGATTAAATACATTATATATATTAAATTTATCATGTTATAATGAAATTATAAAATTAATACTAGAATAAATTACATTAATATTAGGTGTATGTGTTTCTATATTTGATTTCATTAATTACGTAAATATTTGAATGTGTGTTAAATGCCTTAATTATATATATGTCTGTGAAATCAATGTAACACACATTTTATATATGTTAAATTCACAAATAAAATGGCATTCAATTATGTCCATTACTCGATATAATTAGTCAGTATTTTTAATTAATATTAATTTTTAATTGTAAATCATTCTTCACTTAATATATATGACTTACTTTATGTAAAGAATCAGTATTTTGTATTATATAAATCATATTTTAGGAAATATATATGAATAAATTTTTATATTAAATTAATTAATGAATAATTATGTATAAAAACCATTAAAAATGAATTAGACATTAATATGTTTTTAATTATTACAATTTATTCATTTTTTATATTTTTATTTAAAATATATTATGTATTACTATTTATAATATATATATATATATATATATTAAACTTACTCATTTTTTATTAATAATTGTTTCATAAATAAATTTTTTAATAATTTTTTAATTTATTCATTTTTAATTTTTTGTTTAATTATTATAATTTATTTATTTTTAATTTTTTCGTTTAATTAATACAATTTATTCATTTGCAATTTTTTGTTTAATTATTAAAATTTATTAATCATATATATCTATATTTAATATAATTTTTATTAATATTTATAATATATATATATATATTGAATTTATTCATTTTATCAAAATTTATTTAATTAATAAAATGTTTATTATTTTTCTTAATTCAATAATTTTTAATTTTTATTTATTTCATTACTTAATTTTATTCCGTTAATATATCTATATATTTAATATATACTATTTTTTAGTATTTATAATTTATATATATGTGTATATTAAATTTATTCATTTTTATCAATAATTATTTAATTAATAAAATATTTAATAATTTTTAAAATTTACTAATTTTTTAATTATTATTGGTTTAATTATTTCATTTTATTTGGGACCTTTATCAATACTAAAAATAATGCATTGATAAAGGGTACCCTTTATCAATTCTAAAAATAAAGTACTGATAAAGGGTACCCTTTATTATCTCTAAAAAGTGTTGTTAAAGGGTACCCTTTATTAGTACTAAAAAAACCACTCATAAAGGGTGTCTTTTATCAATACTAAAAAATATTGATAAATGGAACCCCTTTATTAGTTATTTTTTCTGGCTTTGACAAAGTCTAGGGTTGTTAAAGGCATATTTTGTAGTAGTGAAAGTTACCAAAGTTGTAAGAATCTTTTGTCTCAATTTTCCTTGTGATATATGTTATGTTATACACCTAACTTCTTTTATGATGTGTATATACAGCCCCTTTGACATGTTATATAATGATTATACTTACATTAATTATATTATATGTTTCATTTAATGTTATTCTTTTATGAGGATTCTGATTCAAATATACCAAAGTGGCATGAGTTTTATGTTACAATCTCATTGTTTATCGATATTATTTATAATAATGCTTCCAATGATGAAATGTTATTATTTATCTCTCATGAAACTCATGAATTATATTCTCTTCTATCTATGTTATTAGAATACATGTTTCCCCTCATTTTCCTCTCTTTATGTACTCAAGCATTCCAAAAAATGTTTAAAATAAAAATTTCTTATATTTCTCTTTTTGATCGAAAACCCTTTTTTCTAAAACTATATTTTCTAAAAATATTTTAAAAAATGATTTTAAAATTTTTCAAATGGATTCTTAAATAAATTTTTACCCATACATGGTTATTTATAAAATGTTTTAAAAGGAATCAACATATCATTTTCAAAAAAAATTCTTGTTTGGATTTTACTGAAAATGTGAAAAGAATATTTGTTTTTAACATGAAAATCATGACCAATATTTATCACTATCATAACCACTAAATAACTTCAAGATTAAATTATATGTAATCTAATTCTTTTCAATGGAAATGTTCTCCTCAATATTTGGGAAATTTTTATATTTCAAATAAAATATTTCAAAGAAAAAAAGGGATTTTGGAAATTTTTTATGTTTTAAAAAGTGTTTTTCAAAGTTAAAAGGATATTTACCTCAAAAATGTTTTAAATTATTTTTTAAATCTTTCTTTAGAGGTTTCAAAGTTTAGTTAAAAATAAATTAATTTCTAAAAAAATATGAATTTTTAGTTTTAAAAACTGATTTTCAGATAAATGTTATTTTCCTCAAGAAACGTTCAAAGTGATCTTTCAAAATCATTCGCCATCTAAGATGACATCATTTTTTGTAACTTATGATTTGTGGGGGATATGAAGCAAGGATACCGTTATTAATCTTTCTCGAAATAGTTTATCATGACAAGATGAATATGAAACTTGTTTCTCTTCCAAAGGTTATACTATGACAAAATATTATGAAACCTGGTTCTTTTTCCATAGACTATACCATGATAAAATTATTATGAAACCTACTTATTTTCCATGGGTTATGATATATATGGTAAAAATATGAATTTATTATGAAACCTATCTCTTTTACATTGGTAATTTTAATGCTCCGACCCTAGTTACCTAGATTCGGTGCATTATTACATATCATTGGCATGATCACAAGAAAGATCAAGTCTCCAAAGATCGATTAGTTTAGTATCCTTGGAATAACTAGATACATTCATAAAGTTTACATTACATCATAAAATGAAAACTACAACAATATAGTCTCCATTGTCCACACTCTTATCCCCTAATACTGTCCCTACAGGTCATTCATAAAATACTTCTTCACATCCTGGGAAAAATAAAACATAGAAAGGGGTGAGCTCAAATGCCCAGTAAGGATAAAAATATAGTGGAAACTTTCATAAATAAGCATAAACATTTAAGGCAATGTAAAACTAAAACAAAATCCTTTTAAAACTTGAACTTCATCATAATATAGAAGAAATAAAATGAAATAATGCCATATACTTATTAACATGGATATTCTACTAGTCGAATAATCAGATGCAATATCAATAACCAGTTTCATAATGATGGAATGCATAATTCCAGACTATCATAACCACGTAGCCAAGGCCTCGTGCCAAGACTACAAATAATATTTTGTCAAGACCTTATTAAAAGTCACTAGTTTGTCTCATGAGTCCTACTGATGCATTGAAGAGCTATATCAGGATCCACCCGTCACTTATTAAGTCCAATGCATTCTTCATTTGAACAGGTTTAAACATAACATAAACATTCTTATTAAAACTAGCATATGAAATGTCAATACATTAAACATAAATCATGACATAGATGAAATCAAAACTATTTGAGAGAAATATCTCTATTTTTGAAATCATTTAAAAGTAACATAATTATAAAATAAAACATTTACTTTTAAAATATTCTTATAATATTGTAAGGTAAGCTTCTAAGATTTTATAATGGCGGAAAATAGCCGTACCCGCCGTATAAGTTAAAAAAGACATTCTTACATTAATTCTGTCGAAAAGGTTAAAAAGGACCTTGTTTGGAAAACGACAGAAAGATTCCTTTATAAACTTCTTATAAAAAGTCAACAATGGTATAAAATACTTTATACCATATTCTTTAAAATATTAATAATGATTTGAAATACATTTTTAATAAACATGGATGTGGATGATAAAGAGGTCCCAGTAGATAATCACGTATAAACAACCTCAGATAATGAAGAGATTGTGAAATAACCCTTACCAATTTAGTAACTTACAAAACATACACCCCATTAAAGAGGTATCATACAATTAATATGTAAATACACATAAATTAAAGTGTATTACACAAAGAATACAATTATGGGCAGTACATACACCACACAAAAGGTAATGAATCTCATCGCGATCATGGAGACGGTAGTTCGTACGTACGCACGAGCGACAATATCATCCTTTTGATATTAAAATAATATATAATTGGATGTTATATAATATATACAGAATTATTACCAGGTTATATTTATTATTTACATGAATTAAACATCATTATTATACCCGTCCAAATAATAATTTATTAAATAACAATTACACCGCGACATGGAGACGGTAAGCCGTACGTACGCACGTATGGTGACATGTCATTCAAAGGATGGATATAATACTGAATATGGTTGTACCATATTTAAAAGAACATCACAGTATATATAAGATATTGGAGTTATTATTTTATAAAGGGAATAACAAAGAAAGAAGAAGTTGAAGAAGAAATGAACTTGAAAAAGGGGGTGAAAACAATACCTCTTCTTTGGGTTCTTCCTTTTGATATGATCAAAAGGGATCCTTAGGCTGGCTTTCTGATCAAACTAATTCCTCTAGGTTGTTTTGAGGGGAGTTGAGAGAGTATTTGGTCAGGGTTTGGCTGAGCCAAGAGGCTTTGAATGTGTAAATTAGTGAGAAGGGGGAGTGCCCTTTTATAAGAGGGGTGAGGGGCACCTTTGGAAAAGCTAGAAATATTATTTTATAATAAATTCATATTCGGTTTATAATGGCTCCAAAGTGGATTATTTAAAGGTTAATGTGGGGATGGTTCTAAAACCACTCAAATAATAGAATTTAGATAGGTTTGGGTCACTATATTAACCTTATCTTTTAGTTTTAACTCATAGTTACTTAGTTTGACATTTACCATGTCACTTTGTATTTTATATTATATAGTTAATAAACATACTATATACATACAAGAGACCCCCAAGTTTTACATCAATGATAAACCTATCATGATACAAGTTCTTTGGCTGAACCTTATATTTTTAGGAATAGAATATAAATTAATAATATAATATTTGTTTTAAAAACTCTTTTTATGTCAATTTTGACACTATTGGGTATTTTTTTTTGATAATTTCATAACAGCATTATTACTTCGAAAAAAAATTATATAACCAATAAAAATATGTCATATTAACCTAGAAAATTAGTTTAATTTATAAAAAGTCTCATATTAAATTTATTTTGATATTTATAATATCAGTTATTTTAATATTTCATTAATTAGGTAATTACTGCATCATCATTGTGTCATAAATAAATTAAATTATTTAATGTCTAAAAATTATAAATAAAATACCATTATGTAGTAAATATTTTTATATTTCTAATTAATATTTACAATTGAATTTATCTTATGTATAACCCTATATTAAAAATGTTTTAGTAAATAAACTTTGATTTTAACTCTTTTAACTCTTCTTTAAATTAAATAATAATAAATGTCCTAATCTAATCCAAGTGGACCTAAATGATAATATTTTATTCTTAATATTGTTTTTGGTCGAGATACACTTGTCCAATAGAATTAGTACATGTGTTATGGTAATATTAATATCATTTTTACCCATAATTACCCTATTTTCTTTTAACCATGGTAAATAAAAGTAAAAAGTTACTATTCACCAAAAATTATTTTCATCTCATTAAACCACATTTTACTACTTGATATTAATCGTTTCTCTAGGATTTTTGAATTTCCACTCACAGAAGCAGTAAAATTAAGTTTTATGTGAATTTTCAAATTCTCCTAGGAGGTGGGTAAAAGACAGTGAAAAGTTCAATAAAATTTTTCTATATCTAAAATTATTCTAAACTAACTCCAGTGAATTACATTGAACTTATATAGGTATTATGTATCTATTTTGAAATTAATTAAATTTAAATAAAATAAATAATTATTTAAATAAAAAGTCGGTTTTAACCAATAACTAAGTGTTTTTCACTATTCATCAAAAATTGAAAGTTTTCAAAAAAATACCAAAAATTCACCCTAGTCTACTTTCAATATTACGAATCCAAAAATGAAGTTCATTTTGAATGAAAAAATTTAAAAAATTTAAAAAAGTGGGTATTACTATTCATAACGACTAGTTTGGTTGTGGTGTGTGTTAGAACTCGAGGTTGCGTACAACACATGCTACTATATTATTCAAAGAGAAGCGTACCGTGGAAGCTTGGGGTGTAACATTATCCCCTCCTTCAAATAATTTTTTCCTCAAAATTTCTTGAAAATTTCTACATAAAAAGACTTGTGTGATTACTCATCATAAGTTCCTCGGGTTCCCACGTTGCCTCTTCCATCTTATGGTTTCTCCATAGAACTTTTACCAGACAAGTCGTTCGGTTTCTCAGCACTTGTTCTCTGGTATCAAGAATCCTGATGGGCTCTTTGCAATAAGATAGATTGGGTTCCAGTTCTAATTCATCGTAAGTGAGTACATGTGTTGGGTCAGGCATGTATTTCCTCAACAGTGATACATGGAAAACATCGTGAACCTTGGAGAGACTTGGCGGTATTTCCAAATGGTAAGCTACAACCCCAACTCGTTCTAGAATTTCAAAAGGTTCGATGTACCTGGGACTCAATTTACCCTTCTTACCAAAATGTATAATTCCCTTCCTTGGAGATACCTTCAAGAAAACATGATCTCCTGCTTGAAATTCCAAATCCTTCCTTCGGTTATCAGCATAGCTCTTCTGCCTACTTTGAGCTGCTTTAATGTAATTTTGGATTACCTTCACCTTTTCCATTGTTTCCTCCACCAGTTCTAGACCTATAAGTTTCCTTTCACCAACGTCATCCCAACAGGTCGGTGTGCGACATCTCTTTCCATATAACGCTTTATATGGTGCCATCTGAATACTCGAATGGAAGCTATTGTTATAGTAAAATTCTTCCAGAGGTAAATATTTATCCCACATACCCTAAAAGTCAAGTGAGCATGATTTAAACATGTCTTCTGAGGTATGAATAGTTCGTTATGATTTTCCATCTATTTGAGGGTGGTAAGCAGTGCTCAAACGAACTTCAGTATCCAAGGCCTTCTGAAGACTTTTCCAGAATCTTGATGTAAAATGGGGATCACGATCAGAAACAATCGATAGGGGTACTCCATGAAGTCTCATAACTTCATTAATATATAGCATTGCTAGATGTTCAAGTGGTAAATCCTCCCTCATAGCAAGGAAATGTGCTGACTTGGTAAGACGATCAACAATGACCCATATTGCATCATTCCTTCTAGGAGTCTTTGGTAGTCCCATGAAAAAGTCCATAGTGATGTTATCCCATTTCCACTCAGATATACGAAGAGGTTGTAATACTCCACTAGGTTGTTGCCTTCCAGCTTTCACTTGTTGACAAACCATACATCTTGACACAAAATCAGCAATCTCTCTCTTCATGTTGTCCCACCAAAAATGTTCCTTCAAGTCTCTATACATTTTTGTTCTCCAAGGGTGTATAGAGAAATTGGAACTATGAGCATCATCCAACAATTACCTTTTTAGATTAGTTATATTGGGAACACAAAGTCTCTTCCCAAATTTCAAAATTCCATCTTCATACCCAAAGTCATTCAATCTCCCATCATTCACAGATTTAATCTTATTTTGAAACTCTTCATCACCGGTCTAAGAACTCTTTATCCTTTCTAGTAAAGATGGTTTGGAAACCATTTGAAAAATAATTGATGTTTCACCTTCCATGGTAATTCCCATATCCATCTTCACTAGATCCATGAAAATAGGATCCCTTTCAATTCTCATCATGTTCAAAACTCCATGATATTTTCTGCTCAAAGCATCTGCCACCTTATTTTCCTTCCTCGGGTGGTTGTGTATCATGCAATAATAATCCTTGAGTAGTTCAAGCCAACTTCTTTGCCTCATGTTGAGTTATTTTTGTGAGAAAATATACTTCAAACTCTTGTGATCAGTATAAATTTCACATTTTTCACAATAGAGGTAGTGCCTTCATATCTTCAAAGAAAAGATCACAGCTGCTAACTCGAGACCATGAGTATGATAGTTTTTCTCATGAATTTTCAACTGTCGTGATGCATAGGTAATAACCCTATCATTCTGCATAAGTACATGACCTAGTCTTTTCTTCGATGCATCACTATAAATAACAAACCCATCATTCCCCGATGGTAGTGTCAATATAGGAGCATTGACTAATATTCTCTTCAGTTCTTCAAAAAATTCTTCACACTCTTTTTTCCAAACAAATTTAACCCCTTTACGTGTGAGCTTCGTTAATGGGTTAGCCAATCAGGCAAAATTCTGGACGAAACGGCAATAATAACCTGCTAAACTAATAAAATTGCGTACCTCAGTTATACTCATCGGTGCTGGCCATTCTTGGATTCCTCTTATCTTAGAAGGATCAACAGAGATTCCATATTTAGAGACAATATGGCCAAGAAAAGAAATCTCTTGAAGCCATAATTCACACTTGCTAAACTTCCCATATAATTCATGTCTTCTCAGAGTCTTCAGGATAATGCGCAAGTGATTTTCATGATCTTCGTATCTTTTGGAGTATACCAAGATATCATCAATAAATACCACCACAAATTCATCGAGATATTCCTTGAAAACTCTTTTCATTAGATCCATGAATACAAAGGTTGCATTAGTCAATCCAAAAGGAATTACCATAAACTCGTAATGCCCGTACCTGGTTTGAAATGCTGTCTTCGGAATGTTTTCCTTCTTTACACACAACTGATGGTATCCAGACCGAAGGTCAATCTTTGAAAAGTATTGAGCTCCATGCATTTGGTCAAATAAATCATCAATGCGAGGTAGGGGATACTTGTTCTTTATTGTTATAACATTGATTTCCCTATAGTCGATACATAACCTCATAGATCCATCATTCTTCTTAACAAAAAGGACAGGGGATCCCCATAGAGAAACACTAGGTTGAATAAATCCCTTATTACTCAATTCCTCTATTTGTTTATTTAGTTCGACTAATTCCACATTGGCCATTCTATAAGGGGTCTTCGATATAGGCCATGATCTAGGAATTAAATCAATGGAAAACTCAACTTCTCATTATGGAGGATGTCTAGGTAAATCTTCCGGAAACACATCTACATATTCTTTCACAACAGGTACATCCTCTATTTGAACATTACTTTCCTCACCCATAGTCATTTCATTCTCTTCCTTCCCAATAATTGAATTTAGTTGAGCTACTGGGGGTGGATCTAGATAAGAATTAGGTGGTAAAGATTCTACTCTAAATATAAGGTGTTCCTTATCATCATCATCAAAAATCGTAACCTCCTTCTTCTTATAATAAATATTCGCATCATGGTCTGAAAACCAATCCATACCGAGGATTATATCAAACTCAATCATAGGTATGATGATGATATTAGCGGATAAAGAACATTTATGTGCTCTAATGGGGACTGATTCAAAAAACTTTGTTGCAATGATACTTCCCTTATGAGTTTTAACTGACAACTCCCTTGTTAAATCAAGTTGGAAATATCTAATTTTCTTAGAAAACTGGGAAGATATGAAACAATGCGATGATCCAGAATCAAATAATGCATTTGCTAAACTTGAGAAAACCATTAAATTACCTGCCACCATGTCTTTTAGAGCTTCTACCTCAGCATTAGTGATAGAATAAGCTTAGCCTTGATCCCTTGGCCTTTTCTGAGGTAAGTTCCCCTAACTATTAATGAATTCATTGGAATAATGTCCCATCTCTCTGCATTTGTATCATTGAACATCAGTAGCTTCCTTCTTCCCCTTGAAATCATGAGCTTGGTGGCCTTTTCACCACACTTGTAACAGACTCCCATTACTTTTAAGCAAGTACCAGGGTGTTTCTTCCCACATTTACCACAGGATGGATATTCAACCTTTCCCTTATTCCCCTTATTTCCATTCCCATATTGATCAGTAGATCTCTTCTTCTCCTGCTTTTCTTTAAAGTCATAAGACTTAGAGAATTCCTTTTCTGTCTTGATAGCACATGAGACAATGTCTTCGTACGATGAAAAGGATTGTGAGACTAATGTTCAACGGAGAAACGGTTTTAACCCATCAAAGAAACGAACAATCTTACTTCTTGGGTTATGTATATAATCTCCAGCATACCTTGCTAACCTTGTAAAGTTATCCTCATACTTTGTGACATTATCATCCTCCGTTTGTCTCAGACTCAGAAATTGCCTTTCTATATCTGCTCGATGGTCACGAGGAAAGTATTTTTCTAAAAATAGATCTTTGAACCCCCTCTATTCCATATTTGATACTTCATCATCTTCCTTCTTGTTTTGAATCAATGACCACCATTGATCAGCATCTCTAGTGAGGTGATAAACTGCCATGACAACTTTTTCTCTTTCACTACTTCCCAAAGCCAGAAATATTTTCTCTAGGGAACTTATCCATTGCTCAGCTACTACTAGATTTTTACTCCCATTGAATGTTGGTGGTTTCTACCTCATGAAGTGATCTAACATTAATCCTCCACGCTGTGGATCAGGGTGCTCCATATGGGTAAGTTTATTATTAATAACCTGAGTGAGTTGTCCCAGTATGGTGATATGCTGATCAGCACTAGTTGTATCACCAGCTCCACTATAATTACCTTGAGCAAGCGGGCAATCCCTATATGGATTGCGTGCATTGATACAGTTTCCATTTCTTCCACTAGGTGCCATTTCTAAACAATGGCATAAACTAGATCAGTTTATGAATCAAAATACAAAATTACAAAATTATAAAACACTTAACATAAATTGAACTATTTATGGATATAATCCATAATCATAAGAATGTTTTCTTTGAGGAAGTATATACTCATAAACCCTTCATAATAATTTGTAAAAAAAATGAGAGTTATTCTAATCATATCCCCCAGGAGTGTCGTAACCAAGAGTGCAGCAAGGCCCATTGTCGTGCACCAGTTTCCGTTCGAATCTATCTCAAAGTAGTGTTTTTGGGTTTTACCCCTAGGTACATCTGTGCCAGATCCGCCTCTACCTGCTCGTATCCAACAAGGATTTATTGCTCGGAAAACTCACAAAATATCTACAATACCAAAATTCTAGGAAGTTCTTCCATACTAATCCTCAAAGTCCATCTTAGGTCTATGTGCTCTAATCGGAATTTATCTAAATCTAGCTTCTAAGGTTTGTTCTAAACTTCCTCTGATACCAACTGTAACTCCCCAACCCCTATTACCTAGAGTCGGTTCATTATTACATATCATTGGCATGATCACAAGAAAGGTCAAGTCTCGAAAGACCGATTAGTTTAGTAGCCTTGGAATAACTAGATACATTTATAAAGTTTATATTGCATCATAAAATGAAAACTACAACAATATAGTCTCCATAGTCCACACTTTTATCCCCTCATACTATCCCTACAGGTCATTCATAAAATACTTCTTCACATCTTGGGAAAAATAAAACATAAAAAGGGGTGAGATCAAATGCCCAGTAAGGATAACAATATAGCGGAAACTTTCATAAATAAGCATAAACATTTAAGGCAATGTATAACTAAAACAAAAGCCTTTTAAAACATGAACATCAGCATAATATGGAAGAAATAAAATGAAATGATTCCATATACTTATTCACATGGATATTCTATTAGTCGAATAATCACATGCAATATCAATAACCAGTTTCATAATGATGGAATGCATAATGCCAGACTATCATAACCACGTAGCCAAGGCCTCGTGCCAAGACTACAAATAAGATTTATTCAAGGCCTCGTGACAAGACACTAGTTTGTCTCATGAGACCTACTAATGCATTGAGGATCTATAGCAGGCTCCACCCGTTACTTATTAATTCCAATGCATTCCTCATATGAACAGGTTTAAACATAACATAAACATTCGAATTAAAACTAGCATACAAAATGTCAATACTTTAACCATAAAACATGAATGGTATAAAAATAACACATCCACAGTCAGACATATCACAAAACCTTCAATAATATATGGAAGTTTTGTATCATAATAAATAAACTTCAAATAAGCTTAAAATCCATCAAAGGATGTTGACATAGATGAAATCAAAAACTATTTGAGAGAAATATCTCTTTTTTATATCATTTAAAATTCAAATAATTATAAAATAAAACATTTACTTTGAAAATATTATTATAATCTTTTAAGGGAAGCTTCTATGATTTTATAACGGTGGAAAATAGCCGAACCCACCGTATAAGTTAAAAAAAAGACATTCTTACCTTAATTTTGTCGATAAGGTTAAAAAGGACCTTATTTGGAAAATGACAGAAATGTTCCTTTATAAACTTCTTATAAAAAATCAACAAGGGTATAAATGAATTTATACCATATTCTTTAAAATAGTAAGAATTATTTTAAATACCTTTTTAAGAAACATGGATGTGGATGATAAAGAGGTCCTAGTAGATAATCACGTATAAACAACCTCGGATAATGAAGAGATTGTGAAATAACCCTTACCAATTTAGTAACTTACGAAACATACACCCCATGAAAGAGGTATAATACAATTAATATGTAAATACACATAAATTAAAGTTTATTACACAAAGAATACAGTTATGGGCAGTACATACACCACAGAAAAGGTAATGGTGGCAATATGGCATGAATCTCATGGGAATAAGGAGTGAGATGAAAACCCCTTACCTTGTACTTTTACTTGGTTAGGGGTTGTTTAACCTCCTTTATAATGGTGAAATAATTTTTATTAAATTATTCAAGAATCATATACATTAATATGATATCATATATGATCTCTTAATATTGATTTGTTAACAATATCTTAGTATTATCGTTGTTTCGGGTGTTAACTTACTCGTTTTCTTTTATATGTTTTGTTGTGTAAGCCATGTTTTTTATGGATAGGTTGTATCTTATTCATATCCAAAATTATATAAATTCCTTAAACATTATTTTTAATCATTAAATGAGAATTATTCTTGAATTGATTTGATGGGGAATAAATCTCATCGCGATCGTGGAGACGGTAGTCCGTACGTACGCACGAGCGACAATATCATCCTTTTGATATTAAAATAATATATAAATGGATGTTATATAATATATACAGAATCATTATCATGTTATATTTATTATTTACATGAATTAAACATCATTATTATACCCATCCAAATAATAATTTATTGAATAACAATTACACCACGACGTGGAGACGGTAAGTCGTACGTACGTACGTATGGTGACATGTCATTCAAAGGATGGATATAATAATGAATATGGTTGTACCATATTTATAATAACATCACATTATATATAATATATTGGATTTATTATTTTAGAATGGTAATAACAAAGAAAGAATAAGTTGAAGAAGAAATGAACTTGAAAAGGGTGGTGAAAACATTACCTCTTCTTCGAGTTCTTCCTTTTGATTTGATCAAAAGGGCTCCTTAGGTTGGCTTTTTGATCAAACTAAGGCCTCTATGTTGTAGTGAGGAAAATTGAGAGAGTATTTGGGTAGGGTTTTGCCGATACAAGAGGCTTTGAATGTGTGAATTAGTGAGAAGGGGGAGTTCCCTTTTATAAGAGGGGTGAGGGGCACCTTTAGAAAAGCTAGAAATATTATTTTATAATAAATTCATATTCAGTTTATAATGGATACAAAGTAGATTATTTAAATTTTATGGTGGGGATGGGTCGAAATCCACTCAACCAATAGAATTTAGACAGGTTTGGGTCACTATATTAACCTTATCTTTTAGTTTTAACTCTTAGTTAATTAGTTTGACATTTACCATGTCACTTTTTATTTTTATATTATATAGTTAATAAACTTACTATATACATCCAAGAGACCCCCAAGTTTTCCATAAATGATACAACTATCATGATACAAGTCCTTTGGCCGAACCATAGATTTTTAGTAATAGAATATAAATTACTAATATAATATTTGTTTTAAAAACTCATTTATGTCAATTTTGACACTATTGGGTATTTTGTTTTTGATAATTTCATAACAGCATTATTAATTAGAAAACAAATTTATATAACCAATAATAATATTTCATATTAACCTAGAAAATTAGTGGAATTCATAAAAAGTCTCAGATTACATTTATTTTGATATTTATAATATCAATTATTTTAATATTTCATTAATTAGGTAATTACTGCATCATCATTGTGTCATAAATAAATTAAATTATTTAATGTATAAAAATTATAAATAAAATACCATTATGTAGTAAATCGTTTTATATTTCTAATTAATATTTACAATCTAATTTATCTTATGTATAACCCTATAATAAAAATGTTTTAGTAAATAAATGTTGATTTTAACTCTTTTAACTCTTCTTTGAATTAAATAATAATAAATGTCCTAATCTAATCCAAGTGGACCTAAATGATAATATTTTATTTATAAGGTTGTTTTTGGTCGAGATACACTTGTCCAATAGAATTAGGACATGTGTTAGGGTAATATTAATATCATTTTTACCCATAATTACCCTATTTTATTTTAACCGTGGTAAATAAAAGTAAAAAGTTACTATTCACCAAAAATTATTTTCATCTCATTAAACCAAATTTTACTCCTTGATATTAACTGTGTCTCTCGGATTTTCGAAATTCCACTCACAGAAGCAGTAAAATTAAGTTTTATGTGAATTTGAAAATTCTCCTAAGAGGTGGATAAAAGACAGTGAAAAGTTCAATAAAATTTTTATATATCTAAAATTATTCTAAACTAACTCCAATGAATTACATTGAAATTATATATGTATTATGTATATATTTTTACATTAATTATATTTAAATAAAATAAATAATTATTTAAATAAAAAGTCGGTTTTAACCAATAACTCAGTGTTTTTCACTATTCATCAAAAATTGAAAGTTTTCAGAAAAATACCAAAAATTCACCCTAGGCTAATTTCGATATTCCAAATCAAAAAATGAAGTTTATTTTGAAATATAAAATTTATAAAATTTCAAAAAGTGGGTATTACTATTCATAACGGCTAGTTTGATTGGTTGTGGTGTGTGTTAGAACTCAAGGTTGCGTACAACACACGCTACTATATTATTCAAAGAGAAGCGTGCCGTGGAATCTTGGGGTGTTACATTAATGATGCGATGAAATGTTTATGAAACCCATTTCATTTCATTGGTTATGATATTATTAACTTTTTATGATCTTTTGGCACACATATGTACGATTTTCATTATGTGATGGGTGGGACCTATATCTCCATCCAATTCATTCATTAGAGATGGACAACTCATGAGTAAATATTTTAGTCTTGAACCTAATTACATGTTCAAAATTTTATGCATGAACCTGATTACATTTTCACAGTGTTATGAGTGGACTTGTCTTTCATGTCTTTAATGTTATTCATGGACCTATATTTCATATTCATAATGTTATGTATGGAACTGTTTCATATCCATAAGATTATTTTAGGGTCTAATTTCATTTCCTTCACTTAATGAGTGAACATGTATCTGATTATACATGTTCACAATGTTATAAGATAATATGTATTTGAAAAATATTAGTTTTATTTCATTTTTATTTTCTCATGGAACATTTTCTTCTATTCCATTATGATTCATGTCTTATTAACTACCAAGATTTATTCCATGACTCGTGTATATAATCCATGATATATAGGGTATGGTTTTCAAATATTATTATCATGTTCACATACCCATATGATCGTGTTATATGGATATATCCCTTGTTTACCCTTACTGATAATCTGAGCACTCCCTTTCTTATGTTTCCTCTCCCTATGTTATAAATAAAGGATCTAAGTTGGTTATGACTATGAAGAGGAATAAATGGGAAGATCTTTGGGGGAGATGTTGAAGATATTTCACCAAATTAAAATATTTCTTACTTAGTCTCCAAAAGAACTATACTATTGTGGTCTTTATGCTTGTTTCTGGTTAATTTACTGAATATTCAAACAAAAATAAGTAATATAAATATATAAGAATCTGTGGATTCAATAGTTGGTATCAAAGGTAATTTTTAGTTAACCTTTAGAAACTAGTATAATGAAACTTTAGTGAGATCCCTGTGGATATTTATAAGGATATTTCTAGGTATGTATCTAAGTATAAGTTTAATGATGAGTCCAAGTATAGTAAAATGTCCTTGAATTTTGGTGAAGGATAGAGCAGGTGGCTTCTAATAAATTATATCCCTATCTAGATACTATAAGTGGATGTGGCTCTAGCACCAAGTTAAATAAAGGTAATAACTTCAAAAAGGGAACATTGAATTGGACTAGATCATCACCTAGTGCATGAAAATGGGACTTGATCCATAGGTAGTTTGACACTCCATTGGGATATTCTTTTGAAATCTATAACCACAGTATGATCCACCATGATGTATTTAAATATATGATTACTATTAATGACATAGTATAAATATAAGTGGTCATAGAGTAAAAGTAAGGAGTTAGGATTTATACATCCTATCATTGATTTTCATGTTTATTTGGTTTCCCATTATGATTATCATTACTCATAGTATTCTTTTTGGTTTTAAAATATGGTGGGAAACCAAAGAAAATGGGTTAACATTGAATGTGATGAAAAATTTGTAGATGAGCAGCCAAATGTGATAATGACGGGAGTGAAGGATATTGTGATTATGTCTAATCTTTTATCACGAAATATGATTACAAACATGCACCTTAAGAAACTCTTGAGAAAACAAAATAAGTTAAGGATAGAGTTTTTTGAGAGTTCAGGTAGTGGAGACCATGGAGGATATAAGTTTTAGATTCCTATATGTTGATAATTTGGAAAGAAACACTCAGGGGAATGTCTCACATGGATGAGAAAATGTTTTGGGTGTGTAAATAAGAAAAAAAAATCATGTAATTACAAAGGTGAAAATGAAAATTATGTTTAATTAAATGGATGAGAATAATGTTTCCCTAAGTTATCATTAGTTTTTTGAATGTTATAAATGAGTAAAGTATGGGAATTATCAAAATCGATGATCTAAGGGGAAAACTTGTGAAGAGAATCACTAAGGTTTTATGAGTAATGGTTTTCATATTGATGATTAAGAGAATAAAAATGGCATATAAACCTATATAGGTAATAAGGAATAAGATGATGAAGCCCAGTTAGTGGTTTTAAAAGGAAATGGTATGATTTAAGTGTTTATGTATTGGAATTTAATAATTATGTTAAATGAATCATGAAATTGTTTAGTATAAGTTTTTCATTAAGGATTCACATGAATATATTGAATGTCCCTTATGACCTAGAAAATTAATTTAATGGAAAGGTGGTATTTTTATTAATTAAATATAACCCTTATTATGTTCCTGATGTTTAGAAAATGGTGTTGAGTTTGGATAAAAAGATAGTTGATATGAATAGCATAAATAGAATTGTATTATGTACTCAGAAATTATAAAGGGATTATTGAAAAAGTGGACTATGTAAAAATTTATAGAGTTTAAAATATTTTCAGAGATATAAAATATATTCAATAATATGTGGTTTTATTCAAGGAATTAGGAAGAATATATGTTTTCATTGAGGTTTCACAGTAATTATGGCTATTACCAATCTTCAAGAAAATATATGACCATGGTATTTACATATTTGGTATGTGACCATTAAGTGTTGCTTAATGATATTTGGAGGATTAATGTTAAGTTTAGTTTGGTATATTTAGTGACCTTCTTTGTAAATTTTGAATTTTTGAAGGTTCATAAGGTTAACTATTTATTTAATGGTTTAAGTTTAACATTGATGAGGTTTTAGAGATTAATGTATTATTTCACAATATGAAGATTTATACATAACTTTTCCTAGCTAGTTTGTTTTTATAATAAATAGAGATAAAAGGAATGAATTTTCATTATTTTACAGATCTTATTTAGTGCTTCAAACATGAAAAAATCATTTCCTAGAGTAAGATATGAAGTGTAAATTGATCAATACACAACCAAAGGATGATATTGGGCTTATGAAATGGAATAAAATAAAGTATGTATATATTATCATGAAAATTTACCCAACCTTAAGAAAATTATCTTGAAATAAAAAACATTCATGTTATCATCATTTGAGAAGATATAAATAAAAAAAATTACACCTCTTGGTTTTATGGTTTTTTGGTGGTTAACATTCTCTGGATCAACCACTTTATGGTGATCAATGGTATATATTACTCTCTATAATTATTTACAATTTTATTTTAAGTCCATATATTCACTTCCCACCTATGTTCTCCTCTTTTAAAACATATTTTTTTTTATTCTATATGAATTTCAAAAATACCTTTCTCTTTTTCAAGAGGAAGTTTTATTAACCCTTTTTTCGATGTGGGTTTCTTGAAATAATTTTCAAATGTTAATCCTTTGATGATTGAGATTAATTTTTAAGACGAGATTAATTTTAATGGTGGTTAGAATGTGACACCCTGAGATTTTATGAAATATTTTTTTCAAATTAATTTAATCATTTTGATATTTTTCATTACAAATAACACTAATTTTAGATTACATTGCACAAAACACTAAGTTTAAATTAAATGTGACTTGTTATTAAGATATTATTATTTAGTATGATAGTTTTTTTAATGACCCAAACTATTATAAATAAAATTATCCTATTTGATTTAATAAAATTTCTTATTATAAAATATTTTTATAGAAAACACATGCACTTATTTTGTTTTGTTATATCCAATTTTATTTAAGAGACTGTTGTGTATCTTTACCATTGATAATATATTCATTTAACAGTGATCACATGATTAGTATAAATATAGGGTTTTAACAAATCCAATTACCATAGACAAAGTGATGGCCTCAACTAGTAGGATTGTACCCTATGAATCCCATTTATTGAAGATTCTAAGGGAGATAGCATTTTTGGGATTTACCCAAGACCAATCCCAAGCTAAGATCCAATAACTTAATCATAAGTGAAACTGTTTACAGGAGAACTTTAAGCTCATCGAGATCACGGCCCAAACCATGTTCATCGAATGACCCCATAAAATCCCCACCATCGCACACCTTACTCATAGGGAGTATGGTGGTGTATTAAAGGTGTATGTATCAAGACCCTAGAAATAGGAATATGTGAATTATTTTTTATAAAATAATGAATATATTTTCATCCTATTATTTTTACTTTGTAAACGATTTTTAAAGAAAAATAGTATTTTTAGTTAATATTCAAATTCAATTAAGAAATATATTTTGATTAATTAATGGATTTTTAAAATAAATTATATTTTAATTAAATATTATTATTAAAAAAATTATTAAATATAAATGATCATATAATGTTTATGAAGTCAAATGTAATTTTTATAAGGGTTTAGAAAATGTTATTTTCAAAAACCTGTCATTTTCAATAAATATAAGTTTTTATTTTAAAAGTGAAAATTAAAATATTTAGAAAATTATTCAGATAAAATGAATATTATTTTTGTAATGAGGATTTCAAAATTATCCTATGGTAAATTTTTCATAATTTTTTGAGATAATCGAATTTGCGAGTAAAAATTAAAAATCGTATAAATATACTTTGTGTTTTATGACATCACAATGAAAAAAATGATGTAATATAAATGGAATAAAAGACCAAATATGTAGATACCCTATCTTTATGTACATGTAAATGAAATTTATTTTATGGAATAATTAATACTTGACACAAACAGACGCCCAAATACCGTGTTATTTTAGTGCCTTTGGAAACTCAGAACATAATCTTCTAATCATGGTGAAAGATCTTCAACATCTCCTATAAAGATCTTCCCCTTTTTTTAATACTACCTAAAACCTTTCTTTATATCCTGGGTAAAAGAAAACATAAAAATGGTGATCTCAAATGCTCAGTAAGGGTAAACATATAGAACATAAAACAAACCATAAACATTTGAACGTAAAAACATAAACATAAAGTTTAAACATCAAAATCTTGAGTTATAAAATAAATATATGGTAGTACATAAGTCATAGATCATAAAGGAACATTAATCATGATAGAATAGCATTTTAATAAAACATGTACTTGTGTAAAACTATTAAGCACATAATATGATTTCCATAGTAGCAAAGTCATTGATGCTGAGACCATCATAGTGTACAAAGTCCATTATTGAACTGGGTTTACCTACCGTTCCAGCCATGTATTACTGAACTAGATTTACTTGTTGTTCCAGTCATGTATATCTCATGAGATATAAATATTTACCCAATGCATTTGAGGTAGATATAGGTCCCACCCATCTCATAATAAAATCATTCTTACATGTTCCACAAAAACATAATCCATTCATCATAGCATAACCTAAGAAATAAAACGGGTTTTGTAAACATCATTTAATCATAAAATAATCCATATAAAATATAATTCCACAATTAAAATAATAAAATTTTAGTAATAATAGGGATATAAACATAACCCTATTTAAAGAGCGTCATCTTAGATGGGAAATAATTTTGTTAAAATACTTGAACTTAATTTCTGAAGAAAATATCCTTTCTTCTTCAAAAACATTTTCTTTTCTGAAAATTCTGAAAAATTTTAAAAGAAATGAATATATTTGAAAATAAACTTGAAATATTTTAGAGGAATATTTTTGGAAATAAGGCATCATGGAACCGTACAAATTCATTCATGCTGTATAAGTTAAACAAAAACATTTTCCTCGCACTTTTGCTGGAAAAGTCAAAAAAGTACCTCATATGGTGAACAAAAGAAATATTCCTTCAATACCATGTAGTAAAAGTCAAAAATGGGTAAAAATAACTTTAAACGCACATAGAATAATATTAAACATTTTATGAAAAAAAAATTATAAAACTTGAACATGGATGATAAATATAACCCCAATAAAGATTTACTTATAAGCAATCTTGGATAAAAAAGAGATTGAAAAATTATTCCATACCTTAGGTCATTCAAAACTATTGTATAGTGGGTTTACAAATATTATTAACTTGTAACAAAACCATAATAATATTTATGATATCATATATGATTCACTTATGACTTTATATTACCCGTTCATTTATCAATTCCATGTTAAAGCAACATTTTGGGTAATAATCGTTTTATTTATCATATGTGTTTTGAATTGTTATTCTTGATATTATTAATTATATCAATATTTACTTACTTCCAGAATTTAAAACATGATTTATATATTTTATATATTAATTTTAAATATATATATATATATATATATTATAGATAAAATAAATGTAATACACCATTCATAGAGACAGTATGTTGTATGTACGCATGAATGTTGTTTTCTTTTCCTTATTAAATTGAATGGAAGTAAGTAAATAACATATATATATACATAAATATATTAGTGTTATTATTTCATATATTTCATGTTTATTTATTATATATACTTTATAATCATTCTTTAATGGTTAACGTGGAGAAGGAATCTCATCGCGTCGTGGAGACGGTAAGCCGTACGTACGCACAAGCGACGATATTGTTCCCATAATTATGTATTGGTATTTAATTGGAAGTTGTATAATATCTCAGAATTAGTATAATTTTATAATAATAATAATAATATAGTTATTATTTACACCATTATACTCATCCAAGTAAAGCGATGGTGAAAAACATATTACACCACAGTGTGGGAACGGTAAGTCGTACGTACGCACATGCAGTGATTTCATTTTTCGTAGGATGGACAGAAGGTGAAATAGGACTGTATAATATTTATAATAAAATATCAGTATATTAGTTATACTGGTGTTATTACTTTATAATGAAACAACTATAGAATAGTAAGTAGAATAATAAATAAATTTGAAAGAATCGGTAGAAAAGATTACCTCTTCCTCAGCGTGCTTTCTTTTAATTTTCTCTTAGGGAACTTGAGA
This sequence comes from Viscum album, assembly GCA_963277665.1. Taxonomy (NCBI): domain Eukaryota; kingdom Viridiplantae; phylum Streptophyta; class Magnoliopsida; order Santalales; family Viscaceae; genus Viscum; species Viscum album. Next base: position 1,347,940,856 of record OY728147.1, on the reverse strand, counting down.
TGGTATTTTGAGAATACAATAACTTCTATAATGTAACTAGGGAAGTTGAAAAGATAAATTGGAAGGTTTTAGAAGATCTTTAAGGCTCAAAATTGATTGAAGAGGAGAGGGATTATGTTCCCATTTATAAGAGAGAAGAGGGGCACTTTAAAAAACTCTCAAAATATTAATTTATTATAAATTAACTTTTGATTTAAAATAGTCAAAAACTTATCTTATTATAATATAATATGATCATGGTTCGAATAAACATAATACAATTTTTTTATACATGTTTTAAATATTTTTGTATCCTTATCTTTTTTGTTTAACCCATATTTTACCCTTTTTAATCTTTTTGTGATATCATGTTATTTACACATTGTGGGTTAATTTAATTACCATATCATGTTAAACAACCCAGAAAAAGTTATTTATGAAATATTTGGACTTATATTAATAATTTGGATGAATCTTATATTTTTAGGAATTTAATATCATTTAATAAACTATTTTATGTTTTAAGTTCTGAATTATGACAATTTTGGACACTATTGATACTTAACTTTTTAAAAAATTCATAAAAACCAGATTCCTTATAAAAAAGGCATTAACTCATCCCTAATATGTCAATTTCATCCAAAAATCGTGGATGGCATCAAAATGTTCAAATTATATTTAGTTTAATATTTATAAATTCATTAATTTGAATCTTTCATTAATGAGGTAATCACAACATTATAAATGTGTCAAAAATAAATATGTTTATCTAATGTAATAAAAATTTTAAATAAAATACCATGATGTAGGAAATTTTTTAGATTTATAATGAATATTTATATACATTTATATCAGTTTTATAACCCTATATTAAAATCGATTTAGTAAAAGATATTTGTTTATGTTATAATTATCTTCACTTTAAATTAATTCTTATAAAATGTCATTTTCACATCCAAGTGAATCCATGCGGTCCCAAAATCGACGCAATGATTCCCATGGTCATAATTATCACATAACATGGTATTAGAACTCATTTTAGGGTAGTTTTATACTATTAAATTATTATTTTTTACCCTTATTTACCAGATTTACCCTTAAACCATTGTAAATAAAAATAATTACTAAAGTTACTATTCATTATGTCCAAAAATAAAAGGTACCTATTTACAAAATTTAAACCTTATTATTATAAATAATGAAAAAATTTATCCAAATTAATAACACAGAATTTGCAGTAATTAATATAAAATTAAATCTCATTGTAAAAACTGAAAAGCGGGTTTTTAAGAAATAATAACTATCATAAGATTAACATATTTTTATGTCCAATTTAAAAGTAAAATTACTTCCAATGAACAAAATTGGATTAAAAGATAAAAATATAATCCAATTACACATTAAAACTAATTAAAAATATATTCTAAATATATAAATAAATTAAATGAAACGGTGGTTTTGAATTAAAATGCTGTATTTTTCACTATTCATTAAATTTTGAATTTTATCAGAAAAACACAAAAAAACAAAAAAAAGTAAATTTTTATGTCCCAATTACAAATAATAAGTTTATTTTGTCAAATTTAACATATAAAAGTGTCAAATATAGATTTAAAATGGGTTCTCCATCAAAAGGCGGTAAAATTTCATTTTTTTGAAAAATACTTCTTTTATCCAAAAAAATGATTTTGTTCTCATATCATGTTCTAGAAAATATATAAGATGAATGAAAATGTTATATAAAATTCAAAATGTTGTTAATACTATTCATTATGTCTAGTTTATATCCCATTAAGTAATAATATTTTAATAATATATCGTTGTTTGATGAAACTCAGTATCACGTACAACGTAAGCTATCGAGGGAGGTCATTCTTGCGTGTAACGAAATCCAAGTAAGTGTTGTGTGTAGTTCAAGCTTCCCTTGGTGTTTTATATAACATAATCCAAACATAGTTCACTTATTAATTGAACAAAATATATACTCATTGTTTCATGAAATTAATTCTATCAAAAGAACTTGAAATTATGTGCAACACAAGCCAAGAATAGTGTTGCGTATACTACAAGATAATAGAGTGTTGCATATATTGAAAGCTAATCATGGTTTAACATACAACACAAGAAATAAAATAAATTAAAAATAATTTATCTCAAAAATCTCAGGGTGTTACATTCTACCCCCTTAAAATGAATTTCTCCCTCAAAATTCGTTGGGGTTATAAATGGATTTATACTTGAATGTTTATTTCATGGAAACCCACATCATAAAAAGGAATACTAAAACTTAATTTTAAAAAGGAAATTTAGAAACATAATGGTTACCCAAATTAACTCATCACTGGGTTTCCACATAGGATAACATATGTGGGAAGTGAAAACATGGATATGGAAGAGAAATCTAACCATCAAGTTCTAATCGATAGTGATAGAGAATAAGGTTTTGAGAAAGTTAACTACTAGAAAGCCATAAATCTGTGATGATTTAAGGGACCATCTGATCCATCGGATAAGAAGGTACTATGATAAAATTTTTGGTTTTCAAGACCCTTTTCCTAATGTTTAAGAATTTTGCATGAGAATAAATACTTACTTAATTTTGGTACAATCTCACTATTGTTCGTACCTTGAATAATTTCCACTTTATCTTTTATTTAAAGAAATGAAGTTGAATTTTTCATCCTTGAAGTGTTATTAGATCATGTGATAGAATGATAGGTCATTCTATATGTCTCAAAAAAAGGTTAAAATAGGTTATCAAATATGAATAAATCCAACTATAGTGAGATAATACATTAATCTAACAAACTTCAATTGGAATATAACTTATACTACCCATAAAGGGATAATATTACAATCCTTCAAAAAATATAAAATGTAGAAATATGTGAACTAAATATACATAAAATTTATATCCCATATCTCATAAGGTAGTTCTTGGTTGTCACATTCTAAACATGTGAATACCTTAATCATGTATTCTCTTGAAACATGAATTTCCAAAGAACCTTAGTAAAAACATGAATGTTGTCAAAAAGTTAACTCTTTCCACATACCAAAATCCCAAATATTCTAAATACCCAAACCATGATATCATTTTGTCCTTATATCAATCATGATCTCATTAATACTATCAGACATCTCTTTATCTCTTTATCCTTTCATTATGAACATATCATGTGATTTCCTAAAATATCTGAATAACCTTTCATAGTTACTGGCACCATTCAATATATACTTTCAAATACATAAGGTAAAACATTAGTGTAACAATCCTTAGATGTTTCTTTATTTCATAGTACCATTAAATTGCTTATACAACATTACTCTTTATAAACATGCAATCATTCCACTACCTTCTTAAACAATTGAATGAGGTTCATTATTTTATTCCTTAACACTTCTTTCATGCCACTATCATTTATAGTCTATTCATCATCAGCAAAATAAATACTACCCACATGACCATGTTGATTCTCTTCATGAGATTTTCCTTTAGGTCATTGATTTTCATAATGCCCATACATTCCAAATTTAAAACATTTAACTGTCATTGATGTCATTGAAATACCATTATCCTTTTCCATTGTATTAACTAAACCTTTTCCTTTGAAATTACTAGATTTGTTTCCTTCTTTTCCACACCCAAATCATCTTCTAGTTCCTTTTAAAAAATCTCCATGATTCCTCTTCCCACATGATTTACATGGGGAAAATTGAACTTTCTTTCCTCTATGGTCATCATGAAACTCCATATTTCTCTTATTAGTTGGGTTAGGAAAATTACCAAATTTGAGATTATTGATCATATTATGAGATTGCTGATTAGGTATAATAATGATGTTTTACCTTCAAAATATTGTTTCATTTTCTTGCTCATGAATAATATAATTCCATTGTCTATCATATTCTCTATTTACATGAATCCTTCTATTTCCATCCATTTTATAAAACCCAAAAAGAATAGTGTGAGAGAAAAAAATCATACTAGGAAAACTACATAATAAAGGGGGTTTACATTAAATCTCTAATGTATTAGGTTTAATCCTAGGTTATTCATGATTGTTATCATAATTATAGGATGGTAACATATACCTATACTTAACCTTAGGGACATCCCTAGACATACCTTAGAAATATCTCTAGGGATCTCACTAAAGTTTTCGTATCCTAGTTTCCAATGGTTGACTAAACCTTCACTCTATTACCAACTATAGTGACCCTACCTTTATGTAAAAGTACGTTACATTTATTTTGCTGAATAATTAATACATGACACAAATAGACACCCAAAGACCATGTTAGTTTAGTGCCTGTGGAAACTCAGAATATAAACTTCTAATCATGGTGAAAGATCTTCATCATCTCCCATAACGATCTTCCCCTTTTTGTATTCCTACCTAAAACCTTTCTTTATATCCTCGAGAAAATAAAACATAAAAAGGGTGATCTCAAATTCTCAATAAAGGTAAACATGTAGAACATAAGACAAACTATAAAAATTTGAACATAAAAACATGAGCCTAAAGTTTAAACATCAAAATATTGAGTCATGAAATATATATTGGCAGTACGTAAGGCATAGATCATAAAGGAAAATTAATCGTGATAGAATATCATTCGAATAAAACATGTACATATGGAAAACTAATAATAACATAATATGATTTTCATTGTAGACAAGGCATTGATGCCAAGACCATCATAGTGGAAAAAGTCCATTGTTGAACCAGGTTTACTTACCGTTCCATCCATGTACTACTAAACCAGATTTACTATTCATTCTATTCATGTCTATTTAATCAGATATAAATCTTTACCCAATGCATTGGAGAGAGATATAGGTCACACTCATCTCATAATTAATTCATTCTTACATGTTCCACAAAAACATAAACCATTCATCATAGCATAATCCAAGAAATAAAATGGGTTTCGTAAACATCATTCAATCATAACATAATCCATATAAAATATCATTCCATTATTAACATAATCAAATCATAGTAATAATAATGATATAAATATAACCCTATTTAAAGAGTGTCATCTTAGGTGGGAAATAATTTTTATAAAACACTTGAACTTAATTTCTGAGGAAAATATACTTTCTTTTCAAAAACATTTTCTTTCATGAAAATGTAGGGAAATTTTAAAATAAAATATTTTATTTAAAAATAAAATTGAAATATTGTAGAGGAATCTTCATGGAAATAAAGCTTCATGAAACTGTAAAAATCCATTCATTTTGTATAAGTTACAAAAACATTCTCCTCGTACTTTTGTCGGAAAAGTCAAAAAAGTACCTCGTATGGTAAACAAAAGAAATATTTCTTACATACCGTGTAGTAAAAGTCAAAAATGGGTAAAAATGACTTTAAACATACACATAATAATAGTAAACATTTTATGAAAACATTTTTAGAAAACATGGACATGGATGATAAATATAACCCTAGTAAAGGCTTACGTATAAGCAATCTCATATAAAAATGAGATTGCAAAATTATCCCTTAACTTAGGTCAGATTTCTTCAGTATGTGTCTGAAAATTCTGTATAGTGGGTTTAAACATATTATTAACTTGTAAAATAACCATAATAACATTTATGATATCATATATTATTCAATTATGACTTTCAATTACCCATTCATTTATCAATTCCATGTTAAAACAACATTTTGGGTAATAATCGTTTTATTTATCGTACGTGTTTTGAATTTTTATTCTTGATATTATTACTTATATCATGATTTAATTACTTATATAATGTAAAAAATAATTTATATATTATATATTCAGTATATAAATATATATATATATAATAGATAGAGAGAATAAATGGAATACAGCATTCATAGAGACAGTAGGTCATATGTACGCATGAACGTTGTTTTTGTTTCCTTATTAAATTGAATAAAATTAATTAAATGAAATATATATATAAATATACATAAATTATTATGTCATATATTTCATGATTATTTATTATATATACTTTATAATCATTCTTGAATGGTTAACGTGGAGAAAGAATCTCATCGCGTTGTTGAGACGGTAAGCCGTATGTACGCACAAGCGACAATATCGTTCCCATAATTGTTGAATGGTATTTAATTGTATGGTGTATAATATATCAGAATTAGTATCATGTAATAATAAACATTTATAGTTATTATTTCCACCATCATACTCATCCAAGTAAGGCGGTGGTGAAAAATAGATTACACCACCTCATGGAGAGGGTAAGTTGTACGTACGCACGCTTGGTGATTTAATTTTTCGTAAGATGGATAGAAGGTACAATAGATATGTTTCATATTTATAATAACATATCAGTATATTAGTGATAATTATGTTATTACTTTATAATGAAACAACTAAATAATAGGAAGTAGACGAAGAGATAAATTTAAAAGAATCGGTAGAAGAGATTACCTCTTCCTCGATGTGCCTCCTTTAAATTTCCTCTTAGGGAACTAGATATGGTCTTTTGAGAAGAAAATCACCTCTATAATATTACTAGTAATGTTTATAAGATAAATTTTCAGGTTTTTTCCAAGTTTTAAGTCTCAAAATTGAGTGAATATGAGAGGGAGGAGGTACCCTTTTATAAGAGAGGAGAGGGGTACTTTAGAAAACTCTCAAAATATTAATTTATTATAAATAAAATTTCGATTTAAAATCATAAAAAAACTTATTTAATTAAAATATAAGATGATTTTGGTTTGAATACCCATCATAAAATATTTTTTGGACACTTTTTGAATATTTTGTTATCCTTATCTTTTTGGTTTAACACTTATTTTACCCTTTTTAATCTTACTGTAATATCATGTTATTTACACATTGTGGGTTACTGTAGTTACCATATCATGTTAAACGAACCAAAAAAAGTAATTTATGAAATATATGGACTTATATTAACCATTTGGACGAATCTCATATTTTTAGGAATTTAATTTCATTTAATAAACTATTTTGTGTTTTTAGTTCTGAATTATGTCAATTTTGGACACTGTTGATACATGAATTTTAAAAAAAAGTATAATAACTTAATTCCTTATAAAAAAAGGAATTAACTCATCCTTAATATGTTTATTTTATCCAAAAAATTCATGTATGGAATCAAAATGTTAAAATTAAATTTATATCAATATTTATAAATTCATCTATTTGAATCTTTCATTAATGAGGTAATCACTACATCATAATTGTGTTATAAATGAATATATTTATCTAATGTATAAAAATTATAAATAAAATAACATGATTTAGGAATATTTTTAGATTTATAATGACTATTTATAGACATAGATATCGATTTTATAACCCTATATTAAAATCTATTTAGTAAAAGATATATGTTTATGTTATAATTATCTTTACTTTAAATTAATTCTTATAGAATGTCATTTTCACATCCAAGAGAATCAATGGGGTCCAAAAACCAACCCAAACATGTCCATGGTCATAAATATTTCATCCAATAGGTTTGTGATGCATTTTAGGATAGTTTTATACTATTAAATTATTATTTTTTACCCTTTTTTACTAGATTTACACTTTAATCATAGTAAATAAAAATAATTACTGAAGTTACTATTCATAATGTCAAAAACTAAAAGGTACCTATTTATAGAATTTTAACCTTATGATTCCAAATATGGAATCCATTTTCCCAAATTCCAAATATAGAGGTTTCAGTAATTAATTTAAAATTAAACCCCATTTTTAAAACCAAAAAGCAGCTTTTTAAGAAGTAATAACTATCAAAAGATTGACATGTGTTTTATCCAATTTAAATGTGAAATTACTTCCAATGAAAAAAATTTGATTAAAAGATAAAAATATAATCCAATTACACTTTAAAACCAATTAAAAAGATAATCTAACTATATAAATAAATTAGATTAAAAGGCAGTTTTGAATTAAAATGCAGTATTTTTCACTATTCATTAATATTTGAATTTTATTAAAAAAATACCAAAAATTCAAAAAAAAAAAAAGTAAATTTTTATGTCTTACTTCCAAATAATAAGTTTATTTTGTAAAATTTAACTTATAAAGTGTCAAAATGTGATTTAAAATGGATGTTCCATCAAAAAACGGTAAAACTGCATTTTTTAAAATATTTATTTTATCAGAAAAATGATTTTATTCACATATCATGTTCTAGAAAATGTGTAAGATGAATTTTTATGTTATATAAATTTAAAAATTTTGTTTATAATATTCATAACGGTTAGTTTATATCCCATTAAATAATAATATTTTAATAATATATCTTTGTTTAGTGAAACTTGGTATCACGTACAATGCAAGCTATCGAGGAAGGTAGTTCTTGTGTGTAACACAAGAAAAGTCAGTTTTTCATGTAGTGAAAGGTTCCTTTGGTGTTTAATATCACAAAATCCAAAAATATATCATTTATACATTGAATAAAATCTATAATCATTGTTGCATGAAATGAATTCTATCAAAATAACTTGAAATTATGTGCAACACAAGCCAAGAATAGTGTTGCGTATACTTCAAGATAATACAATGTTGTGTATAGAGTAATCTAATCAAGGTTTACCATGCAACACAAGACATCAAAGAAATTAAAAAGAATTTGTCACAAAAATCTCGGGGTGTTACATTCTACCCCCCTTAAAATGAATTTCACCCTCTAAATTTTTCAAGGTTATAAATGGTTTTCTACTTGAATGTTTCATTCATTAAAACCCTCATTTTAAAAAGGAATACTAAAAATTAATTTTAAAAAGGAAAGTTAGAAATATAACGGTTACCCAAATTAACTCATCGTTGGGTTTCCACATAGGAGAACATAGGTGGGAAGTGAAAACATAGATACGGAAGAGAAATATAACCATCATGTTCTGATGGATAGTGATAGAGAATAAGGTTTAGAGAATTTTAACTACCAGAAATACATAAATTAGTGATGATTAAAGGACCATCTGATTCATCTGATAAGAAGAAACTATGATAACATTTTTTGTTTTCAAGATCCTTTTCTTAATGTTAAAAATTTTTCATGAGAATAAATACTTACTTAATTTTGGTACAATCTCACTATTGTCCGTACCTTGAACAATTTCCACCTCATATCTTAGTTAAAGAAATGAATTTGAGTTTTTCATTCTTGAAGTGTTAGAAAATCATGCGATAAAATGATAGGTCATTCCATCTATCTCAAAAAAAATGTTAGAATAGGTAATCAAATATGCATAAGTCCAATTATAGTAAGATAATACATTAATCTAACAAACTAAAAATGGAATATAACTTATACTACCCATAAATGGATAATATTAAAATCCTTCCAAAAATATAAAACATAGAAAGTGGTGAACTAAATCGACATAACATTTATCTCCCATATCTCATAAGGTATTTCTTGGTTGTCACGTTTCGAACACGTGAATACATTAATCATGTTTTCTATTGAAACATGAATTACCAAATAACCTTAGTGAAAACAAGAATTCTATCAAAAGTTAACTCTTTCCACATACCAAAATTCCAAAAATTCTATATACTCAAACCATGATATCAGTTTTTCCTTATATCAATCACGAGCTCATTAATACTGGTAAACATCTCATTATCTCCTTATCCCTTCATTATGAACATATCATGTGCTTTCCAAAAATAACTGAATAGCCTTTCATGGTTATCGGTACCATTAAACATATACTTTCAAATACTTTAAAAAAATAGTGTAACAATCCTTATATGTTTATTTATTCTATAGTACCATTAAATTACTTATACAACATTACTCTTGATAAACATGAAATCATTCCACGACCTTCTTAAACCATTGACCGAGCTTCATAATTTTATTCCTTAACACTTATTTTATGTCACGTATCATTTGTAGTCTCTTCATAATGAACAACATAAATACTACCCATAAGACCATATTGATTATCTTAATGAGATTTTCCCTTAGGGCGTTGATTTTCATAATGCCCATACAATCCAAATTTTAAACATTTAACCGTCATTGGTGTCTTAAAATACCATTATCCTTATCCATTGTATTAACTGAAACTTTTCCTTTGTAATTATTGTCTTTGTGTTTTTATTTTCCACACCCAAATCATCTTCAAGTTCCTTTGAAACATTCTCCATGATATCTCTTCCCACATGATTTACATGAGGAAAATTGACCTTTCTTTCCTCTATGATCATCATGAAACTCCATCTTTCTCTTATTAGATGGGTCAGGAAACATACCAAAGTTGATATTATTGATCATATTATGAGATTGATTATTATGAATAATAACAATGTTTCTCCTTCAAAATCTTGTTTCATTTGTTTACTCGTGAATAATATCATTCCATTGTCCATCATATTCCCCATTTACATGAATCCTTCTGTTTCCATCAATTTTATAAAACCCTAAAAGAATATTGTGAGAGGAAAAAATCATACTAGGAAAAAAACATAATCAAGGGGGGGTACTTTCAATATCTAACATATTATTTTTAATCCAAGGTTATTCATGATCGTTATCATAATTCTAGGAATGTAACCTATACTTACACTTAATCTTAGGTACATCCCTAGACTTACCTTAGAAATATCTCTAGGGATCTCACTAAAGTTTTTGCATCCAAGATTCCAAAGGTTAACTAAACCATCGCTCTGATACCAAATATAGAGACCCTATATTGACTTACATGGACATTAAATTTATTTTGAGGAATACTTAATACATGACACAAATAGATGCCCAAATACCGTGTTAGTTTAGTGCCTTTAGAAACTCTAAAGATAATCTTCTAATCATGGTGAAAGATCTTCAGCATCTCCTATAAAGATCTTTTCCTTTTTATATTCCTACCTAAAACGTTTATTTATATCCTCGAGAAAAGAAAACATAAAAAGGGCAATCTCAAATGCTCAGTAAGGGTAAACATGGATAACATAAAACAAACCATAAACATTTGAACATAAAAAATGAACATAAAGTTTAAACATCAAAATCTTGAGTCATGAAATAAATCATGGAAGTACATAAGGAATAGATCCTAAAGGAACATTAATCATGATAGAATATAATTGGAATAAAACATGTACTTTATGAAAACTAATAAGTACATAATATGTTTTCTATAGTATCCAAGGCATTTATGCCAAGACCATTATAGTGGACAAAGTCCATTACTGAACCAGGATTACTTAACATTCCATCCATGTATTACTGAACCAAATTTACTTATCATTTTAGTCATTTAAATATCATTAGATATAAATCTTTACTCAATGAATTGATTGGAGATATAGGTCCCACCCATCTCATAATTAAATCATTCTTACATGTGCCACAAAAACATAAACCATTCATCATAGCATAACCCAAGAAATAAAAGAGGTTTCATAAACATCATTCCATCATAACATAATCCATATAAAATCTCATTACATCATTAACATAATCAAAAAATAGAAATAATAGGGATATAAACATAACCTAAATTAAAGAGCATCATATTATACGGAAAATAATTTTGATAAAACACTTGAACTTAATTTCTGAGTAAAATATCCTTTCTTCTACAAAATCGTTTTCTTTTCTGAAAATGCTGCACAATTTTAAAAGAAAGGAATTTATTTGAAAATAAACTTGAAATAGTGTAGAGTAAGCTTTATGAAAATAAGGCGTCATGAAACCGTAAAAAACCATTCATGTCGTATAATTTAAGAAAAAACATTATCCTTGTACTTTTGCTGGAAAAGTCAAAAAAGTACCTCGTACAGTAAATAAAAGAAAGATTCCTTCAATACCATGTTGTAAAAGTTAAAAATGGGTAAAAATGACTTTAATAATACATATAATAATAGTAAAAATTGTGTGAAAAAAATTTTAGATATCATGGACATGGATGATAAATATAAACTCAGTAAATACTTATGTATAAGCAATTTCGGATAAAAATGAGATTGAAAACTTATCCCTTACCTTAGGTATGATTTCTTTATTATTTGTCAGAAACTCCTATATATTGGGTTTAAACATATTATAAACTATTAATAAGACCATAATTATATTTATGATATCATATATGATTCACTTATGACTTTATATTGCCTATACATTTAACAATTCCATGTTAAAGCAACATTTTTGGTAATAATCGTCTTATTTATTGTATGTGTTTTGACTTGTTATTATTGATATTATTACTTATATAATGATTTAATTACTTATAGAATTTAAAATTTGATTTATATATTATATATATTCAGTATATATATATATATATAATAGATAGATAAAATAAATGGAATACACCGTTCATTGAGATGGTAGGTCGTACGCACACATGAACACTATTTTTGTTTCCTTATTAAATTAAATGGAATTAAGTAAAAGACATATATATATATACATGTACATAAATCCAGTAGTATTATTATTTCATATATTTCATGATTATTTATTACATATACTTTATAATCATTCTTGAATGGTTAACATGGAGAAGGAATCTCATAGCGTCGTGGAGATGGCAAGCTGTACATATGCACAAGCGACGATATCATTCGCTAAATTGTTGAATGGTATTGAATTGGATGTTGTGTAATATATCATAATTAGTATCATGTAATAATAATCATATATAGTTATTATTTTCACCATTATACCCTTCCAATTAAGGCGGTAGTAAAAAACATATTACACCACGGCATGGAAACGATAAGTCGTATGTACGCACACTTGGTGATTTCATTTTTTGTAGGATGGATAGAAGGTGAAATAGGTTTATTTAATATTTATAATAACATATCATTATATTATTTATACTAATGTTATTAATTTATAATGAAACAACTAAATAAGAGGAAGTATAAGATGAAATAAATTTGAAAGAATCGGTAGAAGAGATTACCTCCTCCTTGACGTGCCTCCTTTAAATTTACTCTTAGGGCACTAGATATGGTATTTTGAGAATACCTTCACCTCTATAATGTTACTAGGTATGTTTAGAAGAGAAATTTTCTAGGTTTGGCCGAGATTTAAGTCTCAAAATGGAGTAAAGAGGAAAGGTAGGAGGTTCCCTTTTATAAGAGAGGAGAGGGGCACTTTAGGAAACTCTCAAAATATTAATTTATTATAAATTCAATTTCGATTTAAAATGGTTCAAAACTTTTTCAATTCTAAGATAATATGATTTTCTTTTGAATAACCATCATAAAATAATTTTTATACAATTTTGGAATATTTTTTTATCCTTATATTTTTTGTTTAACCCTTATTTTACCCTTTTTAATCTTACCATAATATCATGTTATTTACACATTGTGGGTTAATGTAATTACCATATCATGTTAAAAGACCAAAAAAAATTATTTATGACATATTTTGACTTATATTAACCATTTTTCTGAATCTTATATTTTTATGAATTTAATATCATTTAATGAACTATTTTTTGTTTTAAGTTCTGAATTATGTCCATTTGGACAATATTCATACTTGACTTTTTAAAGAATTCATAACAACATGATTACTTCTAACCAAAGAAATTAAATCATCCATAATATGTTAATTTCATCAAAAAAATCATGGATGGAATCAAAATTTTCAAATTAATTTTAGTTTATAATTTATAAATTCATTTATTTGAATCTTTCATTAATGGGGTAATCACTACATCATAATTGTATCATAAATGAATATATTTGTCTAATGTATAAAAATTATAAATAAAATACCATGTTGTAGGAAATTTTTTAGATTTATAATGAATATTTATAGACATAGATATTAGTTATATAACCCTATATTAAAATCGATTTAGTAAAAGATATATGTTTATGTTATAATTATCTTTACTTTAAATTAATTCTTATAAAATGTCATTTTCACATCCAAGTGAATCCATGGGGTCCCAAAATCGACCCAAGGATTCTCATGGTCGGAAATATCTCATAAAATAGTATTAAGATGCATTTTTCAATTGTTTTATACTATTAAATTATTATTTTTTACTTTTATTTACCATATTTAACCTTTAACCATGGTAAATAAAATTAATTACTGAAGTTAGTATTCATAATGTCCAAAAATAAAATCTACATATTTACACAATTTGAAACTTTTTATTCCAAATATGGAATCCATTTTCCCAAATTCAAAACACATACATTGCAGTAATTAATTTAAAATCAAATCTCGTAGTCAAAACCAAAAGGCATGTTTTTATGAAATAATAACTATCAAAAGATATACATGTGTTTATGTCCAATTTGAAAGTGATATTACTTATAATGAACAAAATTTTATTAAAATATATAAATATAATCTAATTACAGTTTAAAACCAATTAAAAATATAATCTAATTGTATAAATAAATTAGATGAAAAGGCAGTTTTGAATTAAAATGCAGTATTTTTACTATTCATTAAAATTTAAATTTTATCAGAAAAATACCAATAATTAAGAGAAAGTAAATTTTTATGTCCCAATTCCAATGAATAAGTTTAGATTTTTCAAATTTAACTTATTAAAGTGTCAAAAATAGATTTAAAATGGGTGCACCATCAAAAGATGGAAAAACTGCATTTTTTTGAAAAATACTTCTTTTATCTGAAAAATTGATTTTGTTCTCATATCATGTTCTAGAAAATGTGTAACATGAATGTTAATGTTATATAAAATTAAAAATGTTTTTAATACTATTCATAAATTCTAGTTTATATCTCATTAAATAATAATATTTTAATAATACATTGTTGTTTTGTGAAACTCGGCATCACGTACAATGCAAGCTATCGAGAAAGGTTGCTCTTGCATGTAACGCAAGACAAGTCAGTGTTGCATGTAGTGAAATATTCCTTTGATGTTTTGTATAACACAATCCAAAATTATTTCATTTATACATTGAATAAAATCTATACTTATTGTTGCATGAAATTAATTCTATCAAAATAACTCGAAATTATGTTCAACACAAGCCAAGAATAGTGTTGTGTGTACTGCAAGATAATACAGTATTGCGTATAGCACCAACTAATCATGGTGTAGCATACAAAAAAATAAATAAAAGAAATTAAAAATAATTTATCTCAAAAATATCTCGGTGTTACAAAATATATGTTTTTTCTTTAAAATAATGTGATTTTAAGATGATTTTATTTATTTTTTAAATCCCTTCTGAATCCTCTAAGGCTTATAATATATTTTAAGATTTTAAAATATTTTCTATAAGAATGTGGCTCACATCCACATAACCAATGGTAATATTTTAATAAGTTCATCCCTTGTACTTATAAAATAATTTAAATCACTACCCTTTGGTAGAAACCATGTGTTGTTTTATGGTTTTGAATATTTTATTATGTAGAGTCTAAAACATAAATAATAAAGAAATCCCCCTCTTTTATTATATAAACCCACCCATGATCCCATTTATCATTACTAAAACTCCATTTATCATGACCAAACTCTGCCCTACACTCCCTAGAGTCCTCCCAAGGTGACTTCAAGCTTTAAATAATCCCCTCCCAAGCCTTTGGAATCACACACTCATGTAAGGGATCTTCTACTCTCCTCTTTTTTCAAACACTCCTTTCATGTTATGTATTTTACTTTTTATTTTATTGTGATGCGATTTGATATTCCATATTCCACTTACTTTCCATTTTATTTATAAATAATGAAATATTACTTTCACTCTCACTAATCCTCCCATGATCCTTTATGTACACCTGTTACCATGCCAAAAATTTTATAAGGATTATTTTCTCTATTCATGTTTATTCATTACCTTATGTTTTATATTTCCAAATTTCTAATTTTGGGATATGATTTTCCATGTTATTATTACTTCACAATTTAATTATATGTGTTGAGAGACCAATTTTTATCTCATGAACCCATTTTTACAAATCTTTAAGTGACATTATTATGCTGCAGAAATTTCACCACAATCTTCCATGCCAAAAAAATGTGTAATGAATACCATATTGATTTCCTATCAAGGGTTCTTCAAATTTATGCACATATACTTATTTATTTTGGATTTAGATATATTTATTCCACACTCCTTAATCTTGGAATAAATTGTAATGATGAATGAATCCATGCTTTATGATCGATGTGGAACACTTGAGCTTGAGAATGAAATGATTATAATGGGTGTGCCCAGATAGTACTCTAACGAATTGGGTAATATTTAGTATCATGATACATCATGTTTGGATAGGGGTTTACCTAATTAATTTATGGTACTTTTTTCCATCATGAAGTCTTGGAATTTTAGTCTTGACCTATGTTTATGATACATTGTTTTAATTTGTTTCCAAATTTCTTATGTTATGATTATCATGTTATATCATGCCTTATTATTAATGATCCTTTTATGATCCATTGATATGCCTATTGTCTAACATGTAGTATATTATTCATGTTATGACTTGTTCATTCCCTTACTAAGATTTATATATAACCCCCTACTTATTTTTGTCCCTAGTATATCCCATGCAGTTTTATGTTCATTGGAATATTATGATCATTTCAAGGAAGTTTTTGATAATGTTTTGAATCCCATGTTATATGTTGTTATGTAATGTACCTAAATCACAAAGACACTAGACTTTTTGATCTTTTGGGGTTTTATTAATTATAATTTTATTTTATAAAACATGTATTAATGTGTAATAAATAGTAAGTTTTTTATAGTTGGTATAGTTGGTATTAGAGAAATAGTTTTGTTATTTTTGGAATTGGGATTATAAAACTCTAGTAAAAGCCTTAGAGATGAGACTAAGTATAATAAAAAATTACCAAAAATTTTTTTAGTATACATAAATGGGTTTATTAATAAAATCCATCCATGTCTGGATACTATAAGTGTATGTGATTCTGGCATAGATGTACCTTGGAGTAATAACTCTGAAAAGATGTTTCGGGTCTGACTCAGGGTAATCTAGTACACAACATTGAGCCATACAGCACACCTAGTTTGACACTTTCGGGTGATATTCTTTGATAAATTTATAGGATCTTTATAAACCATTATTAAGGGAACAAAAATAAATTACCATAAGAATATATGTTTGGAAATAGATCATGTATAACATAGATTGAAGCATATAAATTAATAATTTAAGGAAATAAATGTAATTTATAGGTTATCCATTTAATGTAATTGGATTACCCTTTATGTGTTTAATAGTTTAAGATACCCATCCCTAATTTTCCTTTTATTATTTTCAATGTCTATAAATAGGAGGAATCAGGTTAACAACTGATGTTAATGGAAATGTTATTATTGTCCCAACAAGTTTCCCAACCTGATGGGAGTGAGAATTGAAAAAAATTTCATGATACTATCTCAGATAACTCATTTTATGAATATAAACCAAGATTTGGAGGCATGCCCAAACCCCCCTAACAGAGATTAATCCATAATCAAGATCTTCATGCAATAAAGGCCTCCTAATTTTAATGTATCGTCAAATCCCTTAATCATGGAACAATGGATCAATTCCATTGAGAAGATATTCTTCATCCTTCAATGTTCCAAACAAGAGAAAGTTCTTCTAACTATTTATCATATGGAGGTAGAAGATGATCAATGATGGAAATTTATTAAGAATAGGGAGCATGAGGAATATAATGAAGTAATGTAGTAGAAGGAGTTTTAGAAAAAAAATTGATAAATATTTTTCTCACACTCTCTACCTTAAAATGGAAAGAGATTTCCTTACACTCAAGAAAAAAAGACAAAAAATCTATTGGGGTGTATGAGGAAAAATTCACAATACTTTCACAATACACCTTTGATTTTGTTTTTACCCCTGAATTCAAGGTTGAACACTTTTTTGGTGGGCTATAACCTAGTCTACAAAAATCCCTAGCAATCCATGACTTTGATAGCTATGAATAAATTGTCTGATGTGCCCTCAAAGTTAAAATAGAGATTGGATAATATCATGGGTATTATTGGTATAATAAGTGGAAAGTGGATTTAAATTATGGCGTTCCAATATATATATCTAATGGTTCCAAGAAATTTCAACATCCCACTTATCAATGGTATGGGAAGAAGCACTCTGGAAACTACCTAAAGGGAACAAGGAAATGATTTAGGTGTGGGAAGGAAGGACACCTATCTAGATATTACTGACAGGAGAAACCCATGTAGTAAAGGAATTATCATTAAACACTCAGTTAATTTTCTATTTCTACAACTATAATGAACCAAGGCACTCTGAAAATAAATTCCCTAAGCTAAGGGTTTCCAGAGACAATTGAAAAACTGCAAGGCATCATGGGTGATATTTTTTCATCACTACAACCAAAGTGAATCCCGAAAATGAAGTGGTGACAGATATGCTAGTTATTTATTCAATAATAGAGAATGTACTTTTTGATTCTGGTTCTATTCATTCCTTAATATCATGAAATTTTAGAATAAATATCCAAACACCACCACAAAACATGGAAGTGGAAATGTCGGTGAAAAAAAAATGGGGAAATTATTTCATTCCAAGTATATAACTCCACCCTTGTCAACGTTTATGGGATGAACTTCCCGAAGAACCTTATAATACTCCCTTTTTTGAAATTTGATAAATTTATGGGTATAGATTATATTTCCCTATATAGATCCAACATATATTATCTTGAGAAAGAAATCACTCTCCGTATAGAGAATCAACCTATGATCATGTACAAGTGCAAGGAGGATGATGAATATTATTTTTCTTCATCATCTAAATCATAGATATTATGTCCCTATGATAAAGTGTATCTTTATCAGATGATTGAGTATAAGAAAATTAACATCCTCTAAGACATGACTATTATGAGGGAATATGCTGATGTGTTTCCTGAGGAATTGTCTGGTCTTCCTCTTAGGTGAGAGGTTGAATTTTCAATCGAGCTTATACCTGGGGTATTTCCTATATCCAAGACTCCATATAGGATGGTTATTTTTACACATGAGGAATTAATAAATAACTATAAGAGAATATGGATAAATTGTTTATAATCCCATGTGATTCAAATGGGGTGCACCAGTCCTCTTCATCAAGAATAAGTATGGTTCAATGCACCTTTTCATTGATTATGATGAACATAATAAGATCACAATAAATAAAAAGTATCCTTTTCTAGAGATTGACAAATTTTTTATCATATACATGGATAAAAATACTTCTCCAAGGTGTGGTAATGATATTACAAGGTTAGGGTGAAGAATGAGGATATCACCAAGACTACTTTTTATACAACGTTTGGGCACTACAAGTTCATAGTAATTCCATTCAGAATCACTAATTCTCTAGGAATCTTCATGGAATTGATTAATAGAGTCTTTATATATTACCATGACAAATTTTTGGTAGTAAATATAGATAATATTCTAATATACTTTAGAACCAAGGAGGGGCAGGAGGGGCATCAGAGTATTGTGCTAAAGACCTTGTAAAAGGAGAAACTCTATGCAAAGTACAACAAGTGTGAGTTCTGGTTGAAGGAAGTCTCATTCTTGGAGAATATAATAACAAGAAATGGGATATCTAAGTATCCTTTAAAGACAAAATCAATTGAAGGATAGTCAAGGCCAACATCCATGAAATATATTCTTAGTTTCCTTTGGTTAGTAAGATATTATCACTGATTTGTGAAAAATTTCTCATGATTCTAAAACCCTCTTACTAAGGTAACTCGGAAGGGAGTTAGTTTTTCTTGGAATTATGATTTTGAAGAAAGATTCATGGAGTTTAAAATGAGTCTTATCACTTCCCATGTTCTCACACTACCCACAAGTGGATAAATTTTCATTATTTTCAGTGATTCCTTAAAGAAGGGATTAGGCTATGTGTTGATGAAGAATGAAAAATTCATAGCACATGCTTGAAGGAAGATGAAAATTCTTGATAAAAACTATCCCATGCATGATATGGAGTTATAAGATTTGATATTTTCACTGAAAATACGGAATCATTATGTATATGGGGAGAAGTGTGAGATATATACTGATCACAGGAGCCTAAAATTTATATTCACATAGAAAGATCTTAATATGAACTAGAGAATATAGTTAGAGCTCATCAAGGATTATAACAGATCAATTAACTACCATCTTTTAAAGAAAATAAGTTGGTGGATGCTCTAATTATAAATGAACCGGAACTTCAATCATTGATGATAATTGAGAGGGATCCAATATTCTTGGACATAAAGAGGTTAGACATGGAAATCATAAAGAAAGTAACATCATCAACCCTTTAAAAAATGATTTCTCCACCATATCTTTTCTAAAGGTTAAGGGATGCTCAAATAAATGATGTGGGAATTTAGATGAAATTTGAAACTATAAGGAAAGGTAAATACTTGGAGTTAAGTGTTAATGAAGAAGGAATTGTGAGATTTGAGTCAAGAATATGTGTTCCATCAAATCCTAAGTTAAATAAGGAACTTTTGGATAATTCACATAGTTCGAATTTCTCCATTCACCCAGGAAACATAAAGATGTGTCAAGACCTCCATGATAACTAATGGTGGGACAACATGAAGATGGAGATTTATTGAATATACATCAAAGTAACTATTATGTTATCAAGTGAAGGATGAAAGGAAAAACTCTAAGGGGGTTATGCAACCATTAACTATACCAACATGGAAATGGGAAAACATCGCCATACACTTTGTCACCATACATCTGAATATATCCAAAGGAAACAATTCTATCTGGTTTTTTGGGGATTATCTTATAAAGACTTTACACTTCATTGTGATTTGAGAGGATTTATTACTGGATCAACTTGAAAGGATATACATCTAATAATTGGTGAGGCTGCATGTAATACCACTATCGATTAGGCCCAATTGAGATCCAAGATTCACCTATATGCTTTAAAAAAGTCTACAGAGTTCTATAAACACTGAGTTGAATTTTAGTACGACCTATCAACCACAAACTAATGGCCAACCTGAGTAGACTATTCAGACACTAGAAGACATGTTGTGAGAATTTTCTATGGACTTCAAAGGTGGATGAGACCAACGTATTCCTTTGGTTTATTTCTCTTATAATAATAGTTTCCAATAAAGAATCCAAATGGATCTCTATGAAGCCCTTTAGGGGAAGAGGTGCACAATGCCGACATGTTGGGATGATGTTGGGGAACAAAAACTTCTAGGCTCTAAAATGGTCAAAGAAATTGTGGAGAAGGTTAAGACAATTTAGTAGCACATCAAGGCTACTCAGAGTCAAAATAAGATCTATTATTACTATAATCGACGAGTCTTAGAGTTTGATATTTGAGACATGGTATTCCTTTGTATATCTCTATGGAAGAAAGTGATGAGATTTGTGAAGATGGTAAATCTTATTCCATGGTATGTCGTCCCTTTTGAGATCCTTGATCGCATCAGAGCAGTGGCCTATCGACTAGAACTCTCACCAAACCTATCTCAAGTACATTATCTATTAAATGTATCCCTCTTGAGAAAGTAAATACCAGACCTCTCACATGTACTCAATCCAGATGTGATGCCATTGGAGAAATATTTTTCCTATGAAGATCATCTGATGAAAATCATAGATCGTAGAGAAAACGTTCTACAAAGTAAGATAATTCCCCTCATCAAAGTGCTTTGTAGAAACCAAAACATTAAAGAAGTGACATGGGAATTGGAGGAAGTGATAAAGTAGAGTTACCTTCATCTGTTTTAGTGTTGGAAAAGAAAATTTCGATGGTGAAATTTCTAAAGGGGGGAATATTGTAATGATTCAAACTATTATGAATAAAATTTACCTTTTTTATTTAATTAAATTTATTATTATAAAATATGGTTATAAAAAATACATGCACAAATTTTTTTTATTATATCCAATTGGATTTAAAAGAACATTAAGTATATTTACCATTGATAATATATCTTTGGAACAATGATCACATGATTAGTATAAATATAGAGTTTTAACAAATCCAATTTCCACAGAACAATGAATTGATGGTCTTAAGCAGTATGATCGTACACTATAAAGACCATTTATCAGAGCTTCTAAGGGAGATATAATTTTTTAGATTTTCATTATAATAATAACAAGATTAGATCTAATAACTTAAGAATGAGTGAAACTATTTATGGGAGAAGTTAAATCTCACTGAGATCATGTCTCAAACCATGTTCGTTGAACGGATCCATGAAAACCCCACCATCATGCACCTTACTCTTAGGGCATATGCTGGTGTATTAAAGGGATATATATCAAGACCCTAAAAATGATAATATGTACATTATTTTTTCTAAAATAATTAATATATTTTCATCCTATTATTGTTACCTTTTAAATAATTTTTAAAGAATAAATAGTATTTTTAGTTCATATTAAAATTTAATTAAGAAATATATTTTGATGAATTATTGTATTTTTTAAATAAATATTATTTTAATAAAATATTATTATTAAATAACTTTTATTACATATAAGTTATCATATAATTTTTATGAATTCAAATGTAATTTTTATAAGGGTTCAAAAAATGTTATTGTTAAAAACCTGTCATTTTCAATAAATATCCTTTTTTATTTTAAAAGTAAAAATTCACATATTTAGAAATTTATATTGATAAAATTAATATTATTTTTGGAATTAATATATATAAATTATCCAATAGTGATTTTTTCATAATTTTCTATAATAGTCAAATTTTTGGGTAAAATTTAAATATCGTATAAAATGTACTTTATGTTTTACAACATCACGATGACCCAAAAATGATGTAATAAGTATTATAAATGAGATACATGACCAAATATATTTTTTCCATTTAAAATAACTTGATTTTAATTTTATTTAATTTATTTTTTAAATTCATTATGAATCCTCCAAGGCTTATAATATATTTTAATATTTTAAAATCATTTCTTTAACTATGTGACTCACCTCCACATCACCAATGATAATATTTTAATAAATTTGTCCCCTTTACATAAAATTTAATTTATAAAACTCCCCTTTGGAAGAAACCGTGGGGAAAATCTATGGGATGGTTTGTGGTTTTCGATATTTTAATATATAGATTTCAAAACCTAAATAATAATGAAATCCCCCTATTTTCCTATATAAACCCACCCAATATCTCATTTCTATTCACTCAAACTCCATGTATAATGACCACAATCTTCCCCCCACTATCTATATTCCTCCAAATATTCCCCCAATCTTTCAAGAATCCCCTCCCAATCCTTTGGAGTCACACACACAAGTAAGGGATCTTCCACTCTCCTCTTTTATCAAGAACTCATTTTATGTTATGTCTTTTACTTTTAATTTTCTTATGATGGATTGTGATATTCCATATTCCCCTTAATATTAATTTTATGTATAAATAAAGATATATTTTTCTCACTCTCATTAATCCTCCCATGATTCTTTATGTACACCCATAACCATGACAAAAAGGGTTTTAAGGATTCTTTTCTCTATTCATGTTTCTTTATTAAATTATGCCTTCTATTTCCAAATTTATAATATTGGGATATGATTTTACATATTCCTAAGACTTCCCAATTTATGTATATGTGATTATACACCCATTTTTTCTCATAAACCAATTTATACAAATCTTTAATTGACATCATTATGCTGTCAAAATTTCACCATGATCTTTCATGCCAAAACAATTGTTTAGTGAATACCATACTTATTTCATATAAAAGGTGTTCACATTTATGAAAATACAAATTTTGATTAGGTATTTACATATATTTATTCCACACACCTTAATAGTGGAATAAATTATGATGATGAATGAATCCATGTTTTATGATCGATGTGGAACACTTAATCATGGGAATAAAATGATTACGATGGGTGTGCCCAGATAGCACTCCAATACATTGGGTAATATTTAGTATCATGATACATAATTTTGGGATATTTGTTTGCCATATTTATTTATGGGAATTTTTTCCACCATGAAGTCTTGATGGTTTAGCCTTGACATATGTTTATGATGCAGTGTTTTAAGTTATTGTCACATTTCCCATGTTATGATTATCATGCTATATCATGCCTTATTATTCATGTACCTTTTATGATCCATTGATATACCTATTTTATAAAATGTATTATATTATACATTTTATCCCTTGTTAATTCCCTTACTGGGATTTATAGCTCACTCCTTGGTTATGTTTTTCCCTAGGATATCACTTGCAGTTTTATGTTAGTTGGAATATTATGATCATGTCAAGGAAGTTTTCAATAATGTTTTGTATCCCATGTTATATTTTGTGATGTAATTTACCTAATTACTAGATACACTAGACTTCTCAATATTTGGGGGTTTTATTAAATGTAATTTTATGTTCTCAAACATGTATTAATGTGTAATAAAGAACAAGGTTATTATAGTTATCACCTTTCCATTTTAATGGTGGGTATGAATATGGATAACTAAATTAAGAGAATATGTGATTTAAACATGTATATAAAATTAATTATTTTTTGATCAATTATTAAAAAATTAAAATCAAAACTATTTAAAAAAGGAAATAATTTTCTTAATAAACTATTTTTATGGAAAAAAAACATGTTTTGCCACAATAAATTAAACAAAGCACTTTTGGAGATTATTTTGGTTAAATTTATCTATTATATATTTAATTAAATTTTTAGCATTCATCTTATGTGTTTTCTAGAAAATATATAAGAAAAATCCAATTTTATGTGTCAAATAGTATTTTTAAAAAAAATAGTTATGTCACCTTTTGCACACTTATTTTTTAAAATAATTTTTAAAACTTTTAGAAAATTAATTTGAAAAAAAAAATCATTTTAATAATCATAATTTAAAATTTATATTAGGGTGATTTTTATTTGAATTTTCTAAAAAGAATAATTTGTTTATGAATAGTGAAAAATACTGAATTTTAATTGAAATATACCATTTTTTTAAATTATTTATAAAGATAAATTATATTTTAAATTGGTTTTAAATTAAAATTATTTCAATTATATATCTATTAACCTAATTTATTTCATTTTAATATTTTTTATATTTAATTTTGATATAAAAACCTTGTAATATTTTGAATATTTTCTCTTTGAAAGCCTGCTTTTTCACGCATCTCTAGGATTAATTTTAAATTAAATTTTTTCACTTCTGTGAATGTAATTTGAAAAAATGGATTCCATATTTTTAATAATAATAATTTATATTATATAATAATTTTCACATAAATTTTATACCATAATGAATAGTAAAAATCCTAAAAATTATTTATTGTGATTAAGGTAAAAATCGGTTTATTGGGAGTTAAACTAAAAGGATAAGGGTTAAAATGAATTTAAATTTTCTATAAAATCTTTTTTATGTGATTTTTTTAACCTGATAATTTATAATTATTTATAATAATCTATTTTTTATCACTTTGGACTGATAAAAACTTGGGTACACCTTTTTCTTTTCAAAAATTACAAGTGTTTCACTCACCTCACTTATTAAAGGTCACCCCCTTTCCTTTCTTATTAATACCTTCAAACCCTTCGGGTTTGGAAAATAAATTCCCAAATAACTTCCCAACTTCCATCTTATCAACCTATAATACTTATTTTTGGATTAAATCAAACCAAGGATTGATTTTGGGGAAAACCTAAGTAGGTTACCCAAAGAAGAGGTGACATTATACAATGAGTGTCTTTATTTTATTTCTTTCTCCACATCGTAAAATTATTATTAAAAAATTATGATATAATAAAATAAATAACTATAATATAAATATATTATTTTATTTTAAGGGTATGACCTACAACCATCTCCACTTCCATTAATTGGGTTATAAAATCATCATTTGTGTGTATGGCGGACTACCTCCTTAAGAACCGATGTCATTTGTTTTTCCATTACCATCTCTCATGGTTGGGTATTATGATAGATATAAAGTTTAAATATATAATTTATAACATAATTATAACTCTTGATTCATTATATAATATATACCTTTTTACTTTTCATTCCTTATGGGATATGATAATGTCATTCACGTGTACGGCGGACTACCGCCATGTAATGCAATGTGATTCATTGTTTATAAAAACTTTACATGGAAGATAATAAGGATAAATTTTATGAATATATGTGATATAAATTAAATAATAATGATATTAATTACATATTTTAAATTATGAAAATATAATATATCATTTTATTTTTACCATTTTACTCACTAAAAGATGATATTGTTGTTCGTGTATGTGTGGACTACCACCTCCATCAAGCGAAGTGACTATCCTTTTTCATCACCACACCATATGAATGATTGTATAAGTATATTTAAATAAATAATATTTTATTTATGATATTATTATAATTATAAAAATATAAAATACGACTTATGTAATTTCTGTAGTATTCATTTTAAAAAATAAAGTGTTACTTATATGCACGTATGGCCTATAGTCTCCATGATCATAACGTACTTCATTTCTCAAAACCATATTTCATGATTGGTATTAAAATTTTAATTGATGTATAAATATGAAAATTATTTCTTGATTATTATTATATAGATTATGAAACCATGATAAAAGTAATAAGACCCAAAATAAAAAATCAAAATATATATGAAAAATAAAGAAGTTATTACCTGAAACATGATTTTAATAAGGAATTGGTAATAAATGAGAAATAAGTTGTAATAAGTTAATAATATATGGTATAATATATACAATTATTGTTCTGTAATAGATTTATAATAAACTTATATTTATTATATAGTAGGTTTTAACATGTATGAAATAATTCAATACTTAAGGTAAGGGGTTTCTAGTCCCTCTTTTATTCCTAGGATACACATAAAAAATCACCAATCGTTTCTTTTTTTTGGTGTATATACTTACCCTTTGAAATGTTATATCATTAATATACTTAATTTAATGATATTTAAAGTTTAATTTTATGTTATTCTTCATTGGGTTTATGATTCAAAATATTGCTAAGAAATTAAGGGATTTATGTCGCACTTTTTACTTTTGTGAGACACATTCAATATTCACCACTTATTTATTTTATATGGTGTATATACTACCCAATGTAATTTAGTATTATTGTCCTTAAATTTATTTAGATTTACATATCCATTTTAGGTTCTTTCTTTCATGGGTTTTAAAATTCAAAGGTTACTAAAGTTTTAAGGTATTTTTGTATCAATTTACCTTCCTTGATACATATGTAATGTTATGCACCTATATTATTTTATGAGGTGTAAATACAGCCCCTATGACATGTTATATCATGAATATAATTATTTTCATGATATTATATGTTTCATTTAACTTTATAATTTCATGGGGATTATAATTCAAAGATACCAAAGTGGTAAGTGTTTTATGTTACAATCTTATCGTTTATCAGGATTGTTTATAATTATGCTTCCAATGATGAAATCTTATGATCTATCTCTCGAGAATATTATGAATTTTCTTATACTAATTTTATTTAATTAGAATACATTTTTTCCTTTATTTTACACTTCTAATGTACTCTATATTTCAAAATAATATTTTTAAGAAAAATTTTATTTCTTTCTCTCCTCTATTGAGAAGCCTTTTTCATCCAAAACAATGTTTTCTAAAAATGTTTTCAAATATTTTTTTAACATTTTTTAAATGTTTTATTAAATAAACTTTTAACCAATCTTCACTTTTTACAAAAACTTTTTAATGAAATATTCATTTCATTTTCCAAATAATTCTCGTTTGGATTTTACTTAAAATGTGAGGAAAAAATAATTATTTTTACCATGCACAGAATGGAAAGTAATTCTCTCTATCATGGCCAATAAAATATTTCATGGTAACCTTAAAAATTTTTGAAGTTATTTTCAAATAAAAAATTTCCTTAATATTAGAGAAAATTTTAGATTTAAAATAAATTATTGCAAAATAAAAAAGGTTTTTTGAAAATTCTTAATGTTTTAGAAATTGTTTTTCAAACAAGAAAGGGTATTTTTCTCAATAAATTTTTTAAATTATTTTTTAAATATTAATTTATATGTTTTAAAGTTTATTTTAAAATAAAATTAATTAAAAAATGTTTTATGAATTTTTAGTTTTAAATTTATTTTCACATAAAAGATATTTTCCTCAAGAAATGTTTCATGTGATCTTTCAAAATCATTCTCCATCTAAGATGGCGTCCTTTTTCATAACTTGTGATTTGTTGGGAATATTAACCAATGATACCATTATTCTTATTTCTCTAAATTTTTTATCATGAAAAGTGTTTATGAAATCTTTTATCTTCCATGAGTTATACCATGATAAAATTATTATTAAATATGCTTATTTTTTCATGGGTTATACCATGATAAAATTTGTATGAAACATGCTTATTTTCCCATGGGATGTTCTATGATGAAATGATTATGAATCCTATATCTTTTCCACAGGTAATGATATAATGAAATTTTTATGAAACACATTTCATTTCATGGGTTATGATATGATTAATTTTTTATGATCTTATAGAACATATACATATGATTTTCATTATTTTATGGGTGGGACCAATATATACCTCCAATGATTTGAGTAAAGATGTATAACTCATGGTTAAATATGTTATGTGTGGACCTGATTACATGTTCACAATGTTATGTGTGAACCTAATTACATGTTCGCAATGTTATGTGTGAACCTGATTACATATTCATAGTGTTGTGCATTGAATTTTATTTCATGTCTATAATGTTATGTGTGGACCTGGTTTCATGTCTATAAGATTATACAAGGGATTGATTTCATGTCCTTATCTTAATGAGTGAACCTTCCCCTATTCACAATGTTATAAGTTTATGTGTATACTACAAATCTATTTCTTATTCCAGTTTTATGTTCTAATGGATCAAGTTATTTGATTCCATTATGATTTGGGTCTTTTGAACTAGAAAGAAATATTCCATGACTCGTGTATGTAATCTATGATATACAATATGTTGTTTTCAAATTCTATTATCACGTTATCATACCTTTATGTTCATATTATATCGATATCTTCATTTTCTAGCCTTATTGAGTATATAATCTCACCCATTATTATGTTTCCTCTCCCAAGGTTATTAACAAAGTATTTAAGTAGGTTATTTCTATTCAGATTTATAAATGGGAAGATATTTGTGGGAGATGTTGAATATTTTTCACCAGATTAGAAGATTGTGTACCTAGTCTTCAAAGGAACTAAACTATTATGGTCATTATGTTTGTGTTTCTGTAATGTACAAAATATTAATTTAAAAAGATATAATATTTAGGTATAAGAATCATGGGTTGCTAAATTAAATCATTCAAAGATTCCTTCCTTATATACCGGGGAAAGGAAAAAATAAGGGTGATATCAAATAATCAGTAAGGGTTGCATAAAATAGAATTTATCATGAGTAAATAAGTAATAATCAATATGGAAATGTAATTATCTGAAAACACATTCCATTTAATCAATAACTTTAGCATGAATAATAATATTGCAAGAATAAATGATGATCAAATAATGTCATATAAATAATCACAAGCACTTGAAACATATCCATGGATATCACAACTATTAAAATAATCACATGGACATAAATAATTGATTTAATAATTATGGAATTCATAATGTTTAACATCTTAAACAAACTATTTATGCCTCATTCAAAAAAATATTACAAAAATGGGTAAGTTATTGGCCAAATACCCAAACTAGTTTATCTCATGAGACCTACCGATTCATCATGGGGCTATAACAGACACCTCCTATAACTTACTAAGTCTAATGTATTCCTCCTATATTTAACTATCAATTTAATTCATAAAAAATATCCATTATCATAAATATCCATATTGAGTAAAGGATATGTAATATAATGATTTCCCTAATCAATCAAATAACTTTCATAGAAAAACACTATATGTATAACTAGAATACAATTTAGGTAGTAAGCATATCCATGATAAAAATAATATCGAAATTTCAGTGAATTTTAATGTCCAATAAAAATTGATCATAAAAAATTGAATGTTTCAAGTGAAATTTTATAACCAAAAAAATTAACAAGAGATAAAATATGACCCTTAATTCATCTTAAATATAGATTTTGTGTAAAACCCCAAGATTTAATAATAAGTTATCTCATTAAAGTAATTCAATAACTTGTGCTACACATAACACCAAGTTTGAGCGCACCACAACTTACCAAACTAACCTTTCAGAAAGCATATGACAACCCTGCTTTTATTACAAACTTAAACATGATTTATTACATTAACTATTCACTTGATACAAAATGGATGATCGAGAGGTATAGTGTCTTTGGGGATTAGGATCATTACATAACAACTTAAAACATGAAATACAACATCTTTATTGAAAACTTCCTTTACATTACCACTATATTCCCTTGTACTTAGCATTGCATGGGATAACCTGAGGACATGCATAAGAAAAGGGGTGAGATATAAAGCCCAGTAAGGGAATAAACATGGAATACATGAGGAGTACAATACATGTTAGACAATATTCATATCAATATATCACAAGAGAAACGTGAACATAAAGGTGTGATAAAGCATGATAATCATAACATGGAAATGTGGCAACAACACTTAACATGGAATTAGCATGAGCCAAGGCTGGTTGCACATGGAGCATGAATAAAACCTCATTGCACATGAAGCATGAGTAAACCCTCATTGAATTTGAATTATAATGAGTCCACACTCATTGCAAATGATGTATCATGATACTATACTTTACCCAATGCATTGAGGCGCTATAAGGGCGCACCCTTCTTAAACATTTCATTTCATGCATAAGTGTGCCACATGGATCATAAAACATGGATTCATAAAACATAATCATTTATTCCACGACGAAGGAATGTGGAATGAAACTTTATAATAAATAATTAAATATGCATGAAGGTGAATACCCTTGATGGAGAAATGGGCATGGTATTCACTACACAATGGCATTGGCTTAGAAAATCGGTGTAATTTCGGCAGCATAACAGCGTGATATAAGAATTCATAAAAATGGTTGATGAGAGAGAAAGGGGTGTCTCATCATATCTAAATGAAATGGACAGTAAGGGGGGTCATATAGATACATGTCCCAACAATTTTAAGGGAATTTAAATTCATGATACCAAGTATTTCTTGAATGTAAATGAGGAGAGAGAAGTTCCTTTCGGAATTCCGGCATAGTAACGGGTGTACATGGGAGGCATTTAATGAGAGATAAAGGGGTATCCCATCATTCAAAAAAATAAGAGGTCATTATGGGGGAGGTGTGAAACCATACCCTAGCATTTATAATTAAAATTAAAAGGGCATATCAATACTAATAAAATTGGACAAAAAAGTGAAAGGAAGAAAAACCCTTACTTGGAAGTGTTCTTCTAAAGGCTTGAGAGAGGCTTGAGAGAGGCTTCTTGGGAGCTTGGGGCACCTTGGAAGGATTTTAGAAAGAGTAGGTCAGAGGTTGGACGAACTACAAAGGCTTTGAGTGAGGAGGAAGTGGGATCTTGGGTGGGTTTATATAGGAAAGGTGAGTGAATTCTTTATTATTTAGGTTTGGGACCCCTTACATTAAACTAATCCAAACCACAAATAAGCTCATGGTTTTTGCCCATGGTTTTTTGGAAATAGGGAGAGGAAAACAATATTTTATAAGGACAAATTCCGAACATCTTAAAATAATGGGGTTTCTTATTTGGAGGTGAGTCACACTCCCTTGGAAAATAATTTAAAAAGATAAGATGTTTAATAAGTCTTGAGGGGTCCATTAATGCTTTGTAAAATAAGTCAAACAAACCCAAAATCACATTATTTTAATGTAAAAACATATATTGGCCTAATATAAATCTTATAGTATTTTATTACATCACTATTGGGTCATTATGATGTCATAAAACACATTATGTATTTAAACGGTATTTAATTTTTTACCCAAAAATTTGACTGTCTCAAAAAATTATGAAAAATTCACCATTGGATAATTTCGATGTCCTGATTCCAGAAATAAAATTTATTTTATCTAAATAATTTCCTAAATATGTTAATTTTCACTTTTAAAATAAAAACCGACATTTATCAAAAATTCACGGGTTTTGACAAAAATGGCTTTCAAACCTTAATAAAAATTACAGTTGCATTCATAAAATTATAAGGTCATTTATATTTAATAAAAAATAATTTAATAATAATAATATTTTATTAAAATATTATTTAATTCAATAATCCCTTAATATAATAAAATAGAATTCTTAATTAAATAATAACTAAAAACGCTATTTGTACTTTAAAAACTATTTTCAATGTATCAATAATGATAAGAAAGTATATTCATTATTATATACAAAAATAATGTACATGAACATAGTACTAGAGATTTGTTACATAACCCCTTAAAACAGCCGCATAAGACCTAAGGGTAAGGTGTGTGATGGTGACAGACTCTTGGGGTGGCTCAGATAACATCGCTCGAGTGGTAATCTCTATCAACTTCCACATTTCCCATAGACGGTCCCGTTAGATCTTGAAATGATGAAGCTCAGCTTGGGCTTGGTCAAGAGAGAAGCCCAAAGACGCCACCTCTTTTCTGAGCTCTGACAAATGGGCTTCATATGGAGCAATTCTACTAGATGAGGCCATCGCTTCTTTTGTCTGAGTAAATTGGGTTTGTTAAAGCCTTATATTTCTACTAATCATGTGATCACTGTTCAACGGCTATAAAAGTAATGGTCACAATTATTAACATAAAACCAAAGAAGTTGAAATTTTATATAAACATTTTACATAAAGAGACATTTAATTAGATCAAGAGGGATTTCTATTAATGAAACTTTGGGTCGCCACAATATTCCCCCCTTAAGAAATTTCGCCCTCGAAATTTCCTTTTCCCACACTAAAACAGATGTGGGTAACTCAGATTCATCATTTCCTCTGATTCCCAAGTTTCTTCTTCAAACTAGTGGTTTTGCTACAACACCTTGATGAGGGGAATTGTCTTATTTCATAGAACTTTTTCTCTACGATCTAATATCTTCACTGGTTGCTCCTCATAAGAAAGATCATCCTTCAACTGTACCACCTCAGAAGAGAGTACATGTGAAGGGTATGGTATGTACTTCCTTAAGAGGGATACATAAAAGACATCATGTACTTTGGCCATGGTAGGTGGAAGTTCTAGTCGATAGGCCACAGCCCCGACACGATCAAGAATCTAGAAGGGGCCGATGTACCTTGGACTTAACTTTACTTTCTTTTCAAACCTCATAACCTTCTTCCACGAAGATATGCGTAGAAAAACTATGTCTCCAACTTTAAACTCAAGGTCTCATCGATGATTACCTGCATAACTCTTCTATCGACTATGGCCTGCCTTGATATGATGTTGAATGGTTTTCACCTTCTCCACTATTTCCTCAACCATTTCTGGTCCAAGCAGCTTACGTTCACCGACCTCATCCCAACATGCTGGTGTTCTACACCTTTTTCCATACAGGGCTTCATATGGTGCCATTTAGATGCTCGAGTGTAAACTTTTATTATAAGATAACTAAACCAAAGGAAGATGTTGATCTCATCCTCCTTTAAAGTCCATTGAGCATGCTCTCAACATGTCCTCAAGTGTTTGGATAGTCCGCTCAGATTGGCCATCAGTTTGAGGATGATAGGCCGTACTGAAGTTCAATTCAGTATTCAGAGCATGTTGAAGACTCTTCCAAAACATAGAGGTGAATCTTGGATCTCGGTCAGAAACAATAGATAGTGGTACTCCATGCAGCCTTAACACTTCCCTAATATATATCCATGCCAGCTGATCCAATGAGAAATCCTCCTGAATAACAATGAAGTGTGCAGTCTTTGTAAGATGATCCACAACAATCCAGATTGCATTGTTGCCTTTGGATGTCCTTGGAAGTCTAATGACAAAGTCCATGGTGATGTTCTCCCATTTTCATTCTGGTATGGGCAATGGTTTCATCATCCCCTTAGACTTCTGCCTCTCTTCCTTCACTTTCTAGCACACCAGGCACTTTGATGTATATTAAGCGATCTCCTTATTCATATTATCCCACCAAAAGTTTTCTCAGAGATCTCGATACATCTCTGTGCTCCCTGGGTGAATAGAGAAATTTGAACTATGTGCATCATCCAATAGTTCCTTCTTCAGCTCTGGACTTGATGGAACACATAGTATTTTTCCAAATTGCCCAATTCCTTCTTCATTAACATTAAACTCTGAGGATTTAACTTTTTCGATAGCTTCCACTTTTTCTTGAATTCCCACATCATCCTTTTGAGCATCCTTTAACCTTTCCAAAAGAGAAGGTTGAGAAATATTTTGTGAAAGGATTGATGATGTTACCTTCTTTATGATTCTCATGTCCATCTTCATCAAGTCTAAGAAGATTGGATCCTTCTCAATTCTCATTATTGATAGAATCGCTGGGTCCTTTATACTTAGGGCATCTGCCACCTTGTTCGCTTTCCCAGGGTGGTAATGTATTGAACAGTCATAATCCTTGATGAGATCTATCCATATTATCTAGCTCATATTAATCTCTTCCTGTGATAATATATATTTAAGACTCTTGTGGTCAGTATATATCTCGCATTTCTCCCCATAGAGATAATGTCGCCAGATTTTCAAGGCAAAGATCACATCCGCCAACTCCAGATCATGTGTTGGATAGTTTCTCTCATGTATTTTCAACTTCCTTGAGGCATAGGATATCACTTTATCATTATGCATCAGCACATAGCCTAAGCCCTTCTTCAAAGCATCACTGAATACCAAAAAAAGTTCCCCACTTGTGGGTAAAGTGAGCACGGGCGCAGTGATGAGCCTCCTTTTCAACTCCTTGAAGCTTTCTTTTCATTCATCACTCCAAGTAAACTTTACTCCATTTCGAGTTATCTTGGTAAGAGGGTTGGACAATCATGAGAAATTTCTCACAAATCTTCGATAATATCCAGCTAACCCCAAGAAGCTACGGATATCCATTACCGATGTTGGCCTCGGTCATCCCTCAATTGCATCTATTTTGGAGGGATCCACAGATATCTCATTGCTTGTGATGATATAGCCCAAGGATGAGACCTCCTTCAACCATAACTCACACTTTCTATACTTTTCATAGAGCTTATCCTTGCGAAAAGTCTCTAGTACAATTCTTAAATGCTCCTCATGATCCTCCTTAGTTTTGGAGTATATTATAATATCATCTATAAAGACTACCACAAATTTGTCGATGTAATCTCTAAAGACTCTATTCATCAAGTCTATCAAGATTTATGGATCATTGGTGAGTCTGAAAGGCATTACTATGAATTCATAGTGCCCATATATTGTACAAAAAGAAGTCTTGGGGACATCTTCCTTCTTCACCCTTACTTGATAATATCCCGACCACAAATCTACCATGGAGAAGTATTGTGCTCCACACAGCTGATCGAACAATTCATCGATACATGGCATAGGATACTTGTTATTTATCGTGTTTTTTTTAAGTTCATGATAATCGATGAAAAGCCGCATTGACCCATCCTTCTTCTTGACGAAGAGGACTGGTGCACCCTATGGTGAAGCACTTGGGCGTATAAACCCTTTATCTAGATTCTCCTGTAGTTGTTTCTTTAGCTCTTCAAGCTCCATGATAGCCATTCTATATGGAGTCTTGGATATTGGTAGCGCCCCTGGTATAAGTTCAATTGATAATTCAACATCTCTTCTAGGAGGAAGACCAAGCAGTTCCTCGGGAAACACTTCAGCGAATTCCCTCACAATAGGAATTTCTTCAAGGATAGTTTCTTCCTTAGACTCAATCATCTGAGCCAGATATGCGTGCTCATAGGGCAGTAATATCCATACTTGAGATGATGTAGCTAAAGTAGATTCATCTTCCTCCTTACACTTGTAAAGAATCGGGGGTCGATTCTCCATATGGAGTGTGATTTCCCTCTACCGCCAATTCATGTTGGCTCTATATAAGGAAATCCAATTCATGCCAAGAATTGCATAAAATTCCACCAGAGGGAGTATGACGAGGTTCTCCAGGAAATTCAATCCAAATATTATAATAGGGGAGGAATTATATTCATGGGATGCAATGATTTCCCCATTTTCTGTACTCACCAACATCTTCACTTCCATAATTTTTGGTGGTGCTGGGATTGTTCTAATAAACTTTCGAGATATAAAAGAATGCATAGAACCTGAATCAAAAAGTACGTTCGCTATTCTTGAATGAATAACTAGCATACCTGTCACCACTTCATTGTCGGGGTTTACTTCGGCAGAAGTGATGGAAAAAGCGCTTCCTTGCTTCCTTGGAGGTTGTTGGTTTCCTCTTAAAACCTTTGGATTAGGGCACTAATTTGCAAGATGCCCCGGTTCTTTGCAGTTGTAGCAATGAACAACGTATTGAGGTTCGAACGAATTGTTCCTCTCCTCTGTCATAGTTGCGGGTCTTTCTAGTCGATAGTTAATAGCTAGTTGCCCTTCTCTTCCACACATAAAGCATTTCTTCGTCCCCTTGAGGCAATTTCTAGGGTGCTTCTTTCCGCACTTTTGGCAAGTGGGGTGCTGGATCTTCTTAGCACCATTGGATTTATCTATCGAACCGCCAGCATTGAAGTCTACCTTACGCTTCTTTCCCCATGATACCCCTGTGATTCTCCGATCTCCATTTCGACCTTGAGGGCACATCGGACAATTTCTTCATAGCTGTCAAAGTCACGGATCGCTAAGGCTTTCTGCTGGCTAGGCTTTAGCCTGCTAAAGAAGCGGTCAAACTGCATTCGGGGGTAACGACAAAGCTGGAAGCGTATCGTACAAGCCTTGTGAATTTTTCCACGTACTCTCCAACAGATGCTTCTTCTTTTTGCTTGAGGGAAAGGAAGTCCCTTTCCATCTTAAGCCGGAGGGTGCGCGGAAAATATTTATCGAAAAAAATCTTCCGGAAATCCTTCCATTCCAAAGCCTTGATCTCCTCCTCAGGCTTCATATTTTTGATCAACATTCACCATTGATCAGCTTCACCCTCTATATGATAAGCCACTAGGAGAACCTTCTCTTGTTCAGAACATTGAAGGATGGAGAAGATCTTTTCAATGGAGTTGATCCATTGTTTAGCGATCGTGGGATCGGATGATCCACTAAAAGTAGGAAGCCTTTGTCTCATGAAGCTCTCGATAGTGACTTGTTCCTTCTTAGGGGGGTTTGGACGTTCTTCTTAACCTGTTTTTCTATTCAAAGATTGAGTTATCTGAGAGAGAAGTGTGACAAAGTTCACGATTCCCGCTACCATTGGATTGGGCATCTCATTAGTACAGTCATCACACTAATCTTCACATCGGTTGTTAGCCTGAGTCCTCCTATTACCGACCATTGGCTAGAATAAAAGGAAAGTTAGGGGGTAACACATAAAGGGTAATCCAAAGTAAAAATTTGATGACTTATAAATAAATTTTTATTTCCTTATCTGATGAGTCTATAGGTTTCAATCTAGGATTTGCATGATCTACTTTCTAACATATATTCTTAGGGGAATTTTTTTTAATTCCCTTAATAAGGGTTCATACTAAGCTTGTGAATTTTTTAAAACATATCCCCTGGGAGTGTCGTAACCAAGAGTGCTGCAAGGCCCGTTGTCATGCACCAGTTCCCGTTTGAGTCTATCTCAAAGTGGTGTTTTCGGGTTTTACCCATAGGATACATCTGTGCCAGAGCCGCCTCTACCTGCTCGTATCTAGATAGGGATATATTTGTTTGATAAACCACTTAATCAGTACTTACCAAAACTTAGGGATGGTCTTATTATACTTAGTCTTGTCTCTAAGGATTTACTAGGGTTTTCTAATCCTAATCCCAAAAATAACTAAACTTATCCTCTGATACCAACTATGACAACCCTGCTTTTATTACAAACTTAAACATGATTTATTAAATAAACTTTTCACTTGATAAAACATGGAATATCGAGAGGTCTAGTGTCTTTGGGGATTAGGATCATTACATAACAACTTAAAACATGAAATACAACATCTTTATTGAAAACTTCCTTTACATGACCACCACATTCCCTTGTACTTAGCATTGCATGGGATAACCTGAGCACACGCATAAGAAAATGGGTGAGCTATAAAGCCCTGTAAGGGAATAAACATGAAATACATGAAGAGTGCAATACATGTTAGACAATAGGCATATCAATATAGCACAATAGAAACATGAACATAAAGTCATGATAAATCATGATAATCATAACATGGAAATGTGGCAACAACACTTAACATGGAATTAGCATGAGCCAAGGCTCGTTGCACATGGAGCATGAGTAAATCCTCATTGCACATGAAGCACGAGTAAACCCTCGTTTCACTTGAATTAACATGATTCAACACTCATTACACATGACTTATCATGATACTATACTTTACCCAATGCATTGGAGTGCTATAAGGGTGCACCCTACTTAAACATTTCATTTCATGCATAAGTGTGCCACATGGATCATAAAACATGGATTCATAAAACATAATCATTTATTCCATGAAAAATGAATGTGGAATGAAACTTTATAATCAATAAGTAAATGTTCATGAAGGTGAATACCCTTGATGGGGAAATGGGAATGGTATTCACTACACAATGGCATTGTCTTAGAAAATCAGTGCAATTTCGGCAGCGTAACAGCGTGATATAAGAATTCATAAAAATGTTTGATGAGAGAGAAAGGGGTGTCTCATAATATCTACATGAAATGGACAGTAAGGGGGTCATATAGATACATGTCCCAACAATTGTAATGGAATTTAGATTCATGACACAAAAGTATTGCTTGAATGTAAATGAGGACAGAGAAGTTCCTTTCGGAATTTCGGCATAGTAACGGGTGTACATGGGAGGCATTTAATGAGAGATAAAGGGGTCTCCCATAATTCAAAAAATAAGAGGTCAGTATGGGGGGTGTGAAACCATACCCCAGAATTTATAATTGAAATTAAAAGGGAATAACAATACTAAGAAAATTGGACAAAACAGTGAAAGGAAGAAAAACCCTTACTTGGAAGTGTTCTTCCAAAGGCTTGAGAGAGGCTTGAGAAAGGCTTCTTGGGAGCTTGGGGAACCTTGGGAGGATTCTAGAGAGAGTAGGGCAGAGGTTGGACAAACTCTAAAGGCTTTGAGTGAGGAGGAAGTGGGAGCTTTGGTGGGTTTATATAGGAAAGGTGAGTGAATTCTTTATTATTTAGGTTTGGGACCCCTTACATTAAACTAATCCAAACCACAAATCAACTCATGGTTTTTGCCCATGGTTTTTGGAAAAGGGGAGAGGAAAAAATATTTTATAAGGCCAAAGTCTGAATTTCTTAAAATAATGGGGTTTCTTATGTGGAGGTGAGTCACACTCCCATGGAAAATAATTTAAAAAGACAAGATGTTTAATAAGTCTTGAGAGGTCCATTAATGCTTTGTAAAATAAGTCAAACAAACCCAAAATCACATTATTTTAATGGTAAAACATATATTGTCCGAACATAAAGCTTATAGTATTTTATTACATCACTATTGGGTCATTATGTTGTCATAAAATACATTATATATTTAAACGGTATTTAATTTTTTACCCAAAAATTTGACTGTCTCAAAAAATTATTAAAAATTCACTGTTGGATAATTTCGGCATCCTGATTCCAGAAATAAAATTTATTTTATCTAAATAATTTTCTAAATATGTTAATTTTCACTTTTAAAATAAAAACCGACATTTATCGAAAATTCACAGGTTTTGACAAAAATGGCTTTCAAACCTTAATAAAAATTACAATTGCATTCATAAAATTATAAGATCATTTATATTTAATAAAAATTAATTTAATAATAATAATAATATTTTATTAAAATATTATTTAATTCAAAAATCCCTTAATTTAATAAAATAGAATTCTTAATTAAATAATAACTAAAAACACTATTTGTACTTTAAAAAATATTTTCAATGTATCAATAATGACAAGAAAGTATATTCATTGTTATATAAAAAAATAATGTACATGAACATAGTACTAGCGATTTGTTACATAACCCCTTAAAACAGCTGCATAAGACCTAAGGGTAAGGTGTGCGATGGTGGAAGACTCTTGGGGTGGCTCAGATAACATCACTCGAGTGGTAATCTCAATCAACTTCCACTTTTCCCGTAGACGGTCTCGTTCGATCTTGACATGATGAAGCTCAGCTTGGGCTTGGTCAAGAGTGAAGCCCAAAGACGCCACCTCTTTTCCGAGCTCTGACAAATGAGCTTCGTATGGAGCAATTCTACTGGATGAGGCAATCGCTTCTTTTTTCTAAGTTAATTGGGTTTGTTAAAGCCTTATATTTATACGAACCATGTGATCACTGTTCAACATCTATAAAAGTAACGGTCACAATTCTAAACATAAAACCAAATAAGTTGACATTTTATATAAACATTTTACAAAAAGAGACATTTAATTATATCAAGAGGGATTTCTATTAATCAAACTTTGGGTCATCACAAAGCGGTTATGAATATTATTAACTGAAATTTGAATCTTATATACTCTATGTAATTTGAACATCCATATAATGTGTTTCTTAAACATAATATAAGAACAAATTCATTTTTTTAGATAAAAGAAGTATTTTTTAAAAATACAATTTTACAGCCTACTAATGGTGAATTTTTTTAAATGCAATACCTAACACTTTTATATTAAATTTGACAAAATAAACTTCTTATTTATAAGCGAGACATAAAAATTCATTTTGGAAAAAAAAATTATATTTTTCTGATAACTTTCATATTTTGATGAATAGTGAAAATACTATGTTTTAATTGAAAACAACTTTTTAATCGAAATAATTTATAGTGTTAAATTATGAATTTGAATGGTTTTGAATTATAAATATATTATATTTTTATCATTTAATAAAATTTAGGTCATTATAAGTAATTTCACATTTAAATTTGACATAAACACATGTCAGTCTTTTGATAGTTTTTACTTTTTTTAAAACCCGCTTTTTGGTTTTGAAAACGAGAATTAATTTTAAATTAATAAATAAAACTTCTATGTTTTTAAATTGGTAAAATGGACTTAATTTTTTAATTTGTAATATCAAAATTATCTTAGGGTAAATTTTTGGTAATTTAATGAAAAACTTTCAATTTTTTATAAATAGTGAAAAACACTGCATTATTATTTAAAACCAAATTTTTATTTAAATAATTATTTATTTTATTTAAATTTATTTTAAGTAAAAATAGATATATAATACCAATATAAGTTCAATGTAATTCATTGGAGTCATTTTATAATAAAATTAGATGTATAAAATTTTATTGAACTTTTTAACCTCTTTTACCCACCTTCTAGGCATGTTAGCAAATTTGCATAAAAAAAATTTTACCGCTTCTCTGAGTTGAATTTCAAAAATTTGAGAGACACAGTTGAAATCAGTAATTAAAATTTGGTTCAATAATATAAAAATAATTTTTTTGTGAATAGTAACTTTTGACTTTTATTTACCACGGTTAAAAGTAAATAGGGTAATTATGGGTAAACATGATATTATAATTACTCTATCACATGTCCTAATTGTATTGGATAAGTTTAATTCGACCAAAAACAACCTTAGTAATAAAATATGATCCTATTTGGTCCACATGGATTAGATTAGTATATTTATTATTATTTTATTTAAAAAAGAGTTAAAAGTGTTAAATTCAAAGTTTAATAACTAAACCATTTTTAATATAGTGTTACACACAATATAAAATTGACTATAAATATTAATTATAAAGCTAAAAATATTTCCTACATAATGGTATTTTATTTATATTTTTTA
Source organism: Viscum album (assembly GCA_963277665.1). Classification (NCBI taxonomy): domain Eukaryota; kingdom Viridiplantae; phylum Streptophyta; class Magnoliopsida; order Santalales; family Viscaceae; genus Viscum; species Viscum album. Next base: position 1,347,898,963 of record OY728147.1, on the reverse strand, counting down.
GACATTAAATAATTTAATTTATTTATGACACAATGATGATGCAGTAATAAACTTATTAATGAAATATTAAAATAAATGATTTTATAAATATCCAAATAAATGTAAATTGAATATTATAATGAATTTAAATAATTTTATATGTTACTATGACATGTTAGGGTTAATTAGATAAATTGTTTTCAAAGTGATAGGGTTGTTATGACTTTCAAAAAAACAAAATACCAAATAGTGTCAAAATTGACATAAATTAATTTTAAAAAAAATACTATACTATTGGTTGATATAATATTCTTAAAAATATAAGTTTAGTACAAATGGATTAAATAATATTATATATGTCATTAATAAACCACTTGATATTCTTTTGGAATTTTAGAGTAATATTATTAACCATATAGTGTAAGAATACAAAAAGACGCGGTAAAAGTTAAACTATTTAACTAAGAGTTAAATCTAAAAGATAAGGTTAAAATGGTAACCAAAACTTTTATAAAACCTATTGGTTGAAATTATTTAGACCCATAACCACCTAATTCTAAAAAAAAATTTATTTGGATCCATTATAAACTGAATATGATTGTATAATAAATTAATATTTTAATCTTTTCCTAAAGTGACCCTCACCCCTCTTATAAAAGGGAACTTCCCCTTCTCTCAAAATCACACCTCCAAAGCCATTTGGATCGGCCAAAACATACCCAAATATCCTCTCAACTTCCCTCACATCAACCTAGATTCCTTACTTCTATCATAAAGCCAACCTAAGGATCCATTTTGATCAACTCAAAAGGAAACACCCGAAGAAGAGGTAATAAGTTCACCACCCTCTTCCAGGTTCTTTTCATCTTTCACTTCCTATTTCTTTGTTGTTTCCATACCAAACTAATAAATACAAAACCTCCTACATAATATTATGTTATTATAAATATTTTACAACCATATTCAGTATTTTATCCAGCCTCTAAATGACAAAGTCACCATACGTGCGTACGTACGGCTTACCGTCTCCACATCGTGGTGTTGTTTGTTATTCAAACACTTCATTAATTGGATGGGTATAATAATGAGTATAACTGTTGTAAATAATAAATATAACATTTTAATGATTCTTTATATATGATATACCATCCAATTACATACAATTTCACCATCAATATAATGATATTTTTAGTCGTGCATACGTACGAATTACCGTCTCCACGACGCGATGAGATTCATTCCCACGTTCACCATTCAACGATGATTATAAAAATATATATTATTAAAAAGTATGTAATATATGACATAATAATTATATTATATATATATATATATGTATGTATTTATTTATGTACTTACATATATCTTATTCACTTACTTTTGTTCAATACGATATGTAAATGGAAACAGCGTTTATGCGTATGTATGGCCTACCATCTCCATAAACGGTGCCTTACATTTGATATATCTATCTATTATAAACATTTATATTATAAATATATATTATATAAAAAAAATTATATTATGGAAGTATTTTAATTATTATCTAAATTATATGATCAAGAATAACAAATTAAAACACGTACGATAAAGAATGCAATTATTACCCAAAATGTTAAATTAACATTGAAATCATTATTAAATGGGTAGTGTAAAGTCATAAATGGATCATGTATGATATAATAAATATGAATATGGTTATATTATAATTTAATAAAAAACTATGGTAATTATACAAGTGGTTAAACGTACCCTTGACCAAAGGAAAGTGCAAGGTAAGGGTTAATTTAACAGTCTCTTTATTATCTAAGGTTGTTTTTACATAAGTATCTACTGGGACATATTTATTATCCATGTACATGTTTCATACAATTGTTTTCAAATGGATTATTTTTAAGGGAATTTTTACTAAACCATCATTTTAAATGTTTTAAAGATTTATTCTTCTAAACCTTTCTCATTAATGTCTGTGTTTTAAAATGGTTTTAAGGATTTATTTATATGGACATGAATGTTTAAAAATTTTAATTCCTTTAAAAAGGTTCAAAGTGGTATGGGACACTTTGATTCAAAAATATATTTTAAATTACTTCCTTTATGTGACTTTTAAATGATTTCATGAAAAGGGATATTTCTCTCAAATATTTTTACTGATCATTTTCAATTATGTCAACATCCTTTACAGGATATTATTCTTGATCGAGGTTGATTTATTATGATACAAATATTCCATATTTTATTAAAGGTTTTGTGATATGTTTGAATGTGGATGTGTTATTTTTATATCATTCATGGTTTATGGATAAAGTATTGACATTTCGTATGCTAGTTTTAATACGAATGTCTGTGTTATGTTTAAAATTGTTCATATAAGGAATGAATTAGACTTAGTAAGTGACAGGTGGGGCCTGCTATAGCTCCTCGATGCATCGGTAGGTCTCATGAGACAAACCAGTGTCTTGGTAGAAGGCCTTGACAAAATATTATGTATAGTCTTGGCACAAGGCCTTGACTATGTGGTTATGAATTCTGGCATTATGCATTCCATCATTATGAAATTGGCTATTGATATTACATGTGATTATTTGACTAGTACAATATCCATGTGAATAAGTAAATGGAATTATTTGATTTATATTTTCCATATTATGATGATGTTTAAGTTTAAAAGTCTTGTGTTGTATTCTTATACATTGCCTTAAATTTTTATGCTTATTTATGAAAGTTTCTTCTATATTGTTATCCTTACTGAGCATCTGAGATCACCCCTTTCTTATGTTTTATTTTCCTAGGATTCCAAGAAGTATTTTATAATTGATAAGCAGGGTTAAGCTATGGGATTAACAACATTCTCAAATGATCATTTATGTTGTGTTTTATTTTCTAATGTGTAATGTAACATTCATGTATGTAATCTATTTTCCAAAACTGCTAAATTGATCAGTCTTTTGGGACTTGATTCCTTGTAATCATGCCAATGTATTAGAATAATGCACTGACTCTGGGCTTCTAGGGTCAGGGTATTTCAGTTGGTATAAGAGGAAGTTTAGAAATAACCTTGGAAATAGATTTAGATAAACTCTAATTAAAGAACATTACCCTAAGATAGACTTTGGGGATTAGTATAGAAGAACTTTTTATAATTTTGGTAATGTAGAGATTTTGTGTATTTTCCAAGAAATACATTCATATCTGGATATTATTAGGTAGAGGCGGATCTGACACAGATGTACCTAGGAGTGAAAACTCCGACAAGGAGTTTCGTGCTTGACCCGGGGTATCCTGGTATATGACAACGGGCCTTGTTGTGCTCTTGGTTACGACACTCCTGGGGGATATGCTTAAGATAATTCACATTTTCATTACAAGCCGTTATGAAGGACTTTGGATAAAATACTTCCTCAAAGAAAACATTTTATGATTATAGATTATATGCATAATCTTTTCAATTTACATTAGGTATTTTACAATTTTGGAATTATGCATTGTGATTCATAAACTAACCTAGTGTATACCATTTTTTATAAATGGAACCTGGTAGAAGGAATAAAAATTCCAGCAATAAGAATGATAAAAAGATTAAGAAGGATCATATCTTTCATGGTATTAAGCCAACTTTTAAAAGGAAAATAGTCTCCAATGTATTCTCATAATATGAAGAAATAATATCATGTGTTAATAAGATAAGTAAATAATTCTCTGAGTCCTATGGATTTGAAGGAAAGCAAGAGAAGAAAATGATGGAAGAGAGAAAGATGGATAAAAGGAATGTGGGAAAGAAAGATTTTCCCATATGTGATAACTATGGAAAGAATCACCTTGGTAAATAATTGAAGGGAATGGTAGTTTGTTATAAGTGTGGAGAAAAAGGACACCAAGTACATGATTTCAAGGGTAATAAAAAGTTTCCAAATATACAATACTTCATATGCAAGGAGTTGGGACACTACGTGAAGCAATGTCCAAATCATCAAAGTATACCCCAAATGTTGTTATTGGATAATAATAAAGTTATGATACTACCAAAGATGAAGATGAATGATTAGATTTCTTATGTTGTTATTAAAGTATTGTGTAATTTTAGTATTGTATTAATGGTATACATGTTTTAAATATTATATAGTATAATAGGATTGTATTGTAGTACTACTTCATTAAGGATTTGAGATTGTATGGTTCCAAGTAAAGTGACACAGTTTTAGGTTAAATTTTTTGGAAAATATATGGTTGATGGAAAGGTAAACCATAATATGGTTCTGATAATGAGGTAGTGATTTTTTGGAATAAGAGATGGTTGATTTGGATAAATTATATTGGATATTATTAACTGCCATGGAACTGATTAATGGTTTTTTTATTCCATTAATGTTGGAATATTCAAAAAAAATGGATATAAGGAATATATCTAGTATTCAATAAGGAAAAAGGGAGCATGAATGTAATAAATAGTGTTTTATGGTAATTCAGGTTGTTACCATGTTTTAAAATAATACATGATGAAGGTATTCATATGTTATTACATAGAAAAAGAGATCATCATTTTGTTTACCTTCCTTATAAATTTTGGACTGTAAGTTTGGAAGGAATTATTTTGGATAAGTATAAATGTTGGAATGGATTAAGTTTGATGTTGGATACAATTATTAAGGTTAAAGCATTTATTTATATTATTTTTTTATTGTTATAAAAAGGACAAACCGGAGGTCGGGCGATAACCTGTCGCATCTGGAAAGGGTGCGAGACTTGAACCCGCAACCGAAGGGCGACAAGGGTGCATCACCTACCACTAGCCTATTTGATGTCCTGGTTTTTGTAATGTAGTTTTTTTTAAATAGTCTGAAAAATGAATTATAAATTTATTATTTTTTTAACCCTATATGATTATGATAAATTGAATATTTTTGAATTCTATTATCTTTTAGAGTGAAAGGTGAGATTGTGGTAGGAATTAGTTAAAGGATGAAACTCTACTTATCACGTATATTTTTTCCCTCTTATTCTATGAATAAATTAATTCTAAAACTTTAGGGAAGGGATCCTAAAACCAAAATTGTGTTATCCTAAAACCATATATTTTGTTGAACTAACGATATTTTAAATCACCATAGATTGATGGCTTTGAGGCCCTCAATTTTACACTTATTTGTGATTGATGACCTCAATCACTCCCTATAAATATTTACGTTTTTCCTCCAGTTATGTGTCTCTAATTTCCACCAATGTTCTCTTAATAGAGATCATAATTTGGTGGTGACTTTTTCATTTCCCTTTCCCTCTTATTAAGACTAAATTTTATTAACCCAATTTCTGATGTGGGTTTTCCACAAAGGTATTTTTATATTTTTAACCATTTATTTTCGAAGAACAATTTCAAATTGAGGGGACGCAATTTATTGAAGGAGGGTAGAATGTAACACCCCAAGATTTCGTAGTACGTTATCTCATTAAATTAATTAAATAACTTGTGTTACACGTGACACTAAGTTCAAGTGCACCAAAACTTACCAAAATAGCTGTTCAAAAAGCAGTTATGAATAGTATTAACTGCATTTTTAATCTTATATAATATATATAATTTTAACATCCATATTATGTGTTTCTTAGACATAATATAAGAACAAATTTATTTTTTTCAGATAAAAGAAGTACTTTTCAAAAATGCAATTTTACCGCCTACTAATGGTGAATTTTTTTTAAATGAAATACCTAACACTTTTATATTAAATTTGAAAAAATAAACTACTTATTTAGAAGAAGGACATAAAAATTTAGTTTGGAAAATTTTTTTGTACTTTTCTAATAACTTTCATATTTTGATGAATAGTGAAAAATGCTATGTTTTAATTGAAAACAAATTTTTTAATCGAAATATTTTATAGTGTTAAATTATGAATTTGAATGGTTTTGAAGTATAATTATATTATATTTTTATAATTTAATACAATGTAGGTCATTATAAGTAATTTCACTTTTAAATTTGGCATAAACACATGTCAATCTTTTGATAGTTTTTACTTTTTTTAAAACTCACTTTTTTGGTTTTGACAACAGGAATTAATTTTAAATTAATAAATGAAAATTTTATGTTTTTAATTTGGTAAAATGGAATTCATTTTTTAATTTTGAATATCAAAATTATCTTAGGGTAAATTTTTGGTATTTTACTGAAAACTTTCAATTTTTTATAAATAGTGAAAAACACTGCGTTATTATTTAAAACCGAATTTTTATATAAATAATTATTTATTTTATTTAAATTTATTTTAAGTCAAAATAGATATATAATACCTATATAAGTTCAATCTAATTCATTGGAGTCATTTTATAATAAAATTAGATGTATAAAATTTTATTGAACTTTTTAACCTCTTTTACCCACCTTCTAGGCACGTTAGCAAACTTGCATGAAACATAATTTTACCACTTCTGTGAGATAAATTTCAAAATTTTGAGAGACATAGTTGACATCAGTAGGTAAAATTTGGTTCGATAAGATAAAAATTATTTTTGGTGAATAGTAACTTTTGACTTTTATTTACCACAGTTAAAAGTAAATAGGGTAATTAAGGGTAAACATGATATTATAATTACTCTAACACATGTCCTAATTATATTGGATAAGTTTAATTAGACCAAAAACAACCTTAGGAATAAAATATGATCCTCTTTGGTCCACTTGTATTAGATTAGGACTTTTATTATTATTTTATTTAAAGAATATTTAAAAGTGTTAAATTCAATGTTTAATAACTAAACCATTTTTTATATAGGGTTAAACACAATATAAATTCGAATATAAATATTAATTAGAAATATAAATAGATTTCCTACATAATGGTATTTTATTTATAATTTTTAGACCTTAAATAATTTAATTTATTTATGACACAATGATGATGGAGTAACTAACTTATTAATGAAATATTAAAATAAATGAAATTATAAACATCCAAATAAATATAAACTGAGACTTAAAATGAATTCAGCTAATTTTATAGGTTAATATGACATGTTAGGGTTGATTAGATAAAATATTTTCTAAGTGATAAGGTTTTTATGACTTTCAAAAAAAACAAAATACCAAATAGTGTCAAAATTGACATAAATTAATTTTTAAAATAAATGCTATATTATTGGTTGATATAATATTATTAAAAATCTAAGGTTAAGAAAAGGGGATTAAATAATATTATATATGTCATTAATAAATCACTTGGGGTTCTCTTGAAAGTTTAGGGTAAGTTTATTAACCATATAGTGTAAAAAATACAAAAAGACACGGTAAAAGTAAAACTATTTAACTAAGAGTTAAATCTAAAAGATAAGGTTAAAATGGTAACCTAAAGTAGTATAAACCCTATTGGTTGAGATTATTTAGAACCATAACCACCTAAGGCTCTAAATAAATTTATTTTTATCTATTATAAACCGAATATTATTGTATAATAAATTAATATTTTAATCTTTTCCTAAAGTGACCCTCACCCCTCTTATAAAGGGGCACTTCCCCTTCTCTAAAAATAACACCTCCAAAGCCATTTGGATCAGACAACCCCTACCCTAATATCCTATAAACTTCACTCACATTAACCTAGATTCATTACTTTGATCAGAAATACAACCTAAGGAGCCCTTTTGATCAACTCAAAAGGAAACACAGGAAGAAGAGGTAATAATTTCCCCACCCTCTTTCAAGTTCTTTTCATCTTCCACTTCCCCTTTATTTGTTGTTTCCATACCAAAATAATAACTCTAGTACCTACTATATAATTTTATGTTATTATAAATATGGTATAACCATATTTGTTATTCTACCCATTCTCTAAATGACAAATTCACCCTACGTCTGTACGTACGTCTTACCGTCTCCACATCGTGGTGTAGTTTGTTATTCAAACACTTCATTATTTGGATGGGTATAATAATGAGTATAATTGATGTAAATAATAAATATAACATGTTAATGATTATTTATATATGATATATCATCCAATTATATATGATTTCACCATTAATATAATGATATTGTCGCTCGTGTGTACGTACGGATTACCGACTCCACGACATGATGAGATTCATTCCCACATTCTCCATTCAACGATGATTATAAAAATATATATTATTAATAAGTATGTAATATATGACATAATAATTCTAATGTATATAAATATATGTATTTATGTATGTATTTACTTACATATATCTTATTCACTTACTTCCGTTCAATAAGATATGAAAACAGAAACAGCATTTATGCGTACGTACGGCCTACCGTCTCCATAAACGGTGCCTTCCATTTCATATATATATCTATTATAAATATTTATATTCTAAATATATATGATATATAAATAAATTTTTATATTCTTTAAGTATTTAAATCATGATCTAAATGATAAGATCAAGAATAACAAATTAAAACACGTATGATAAAGAAAACGATTATTACCCAAAATGTTAACTAAACATGGAAATCATTATTAATTGGGTAGTATAAAGTCATGAATGAATCATGTATGACATAATAAATATTAATATGTTTCTGTTATAATTTAATAACGTACTATGGTTATTATACAGGAGGTTAAACACACCCTCAACCAGAGGAAAGTGCAAGGTAAGGGTTATTTTCAAAATCTCTTTATTATCCGTGGTTGTTTTTACGTAAGTATCTACTGGGACATATTTTTTATCCATGTCCATGTTTCATAAAATTGTTTTCAAATGGATTGTTTTTAAGGGTATTTTTACTAAAACATCACATTAAATGTTTTAAAGATTTATTCTTCTAAACCTTTCTCATTAATGTCCATATTTTAAAAATTGTTTTAAGGAATTATTTATATGGACATGGATGTTTTAAAATGTTAATTCCTTTCAAAAGTTTAAAAGTGGTATGGGACACTTTTATTCAAAACTATCTTTTAAATGAATTCATTTATATGACTTTTAAATGATTTCATGAAAAGGGATATTTCTCTCAAATATTTTTACTCATCATTTTTAACTATGTCAACATCCTTTACGGGATATTAATCATGATCGAGGTTGATTTATTATGATACAAATATTCCATGTTTTATAGAATTTTTTGTGATATTTTTGACTGTGGATGTGTATTTTTATACCATTCATGGTTTATGGATGAAGTATTGACATTTCATATGCTATTTTTAATATAAATTTTTATGTTATGTTTAAACATTTTCATATGAGGAATGCATTGGACTTAGTAAGTGACGGGTGGAGCCCGCTATAGCTCCTCAATGCATCGGTAGGTCTCATGAGACAAAATAGTTTCTTGTCAAAAGTCCTTGACAAAATATTATTTATAATCTTGGAACAAGGCCTTGACTATGTGGTTATGAAGTCTGGCATTATCCATTCCATCATTATGAAATTGGTTGTGGATATTACATGTGATTATTCGACTAGTAGAATATCCATTAAATAAGTAAATGGAATTTTTGATTTATCTTGGCCATATTATGATGAAGTATACGTTTAAAAGGCTTGTGTTTCAGTCTTATACATTGCCTTAAATTTTTATGATTATTTATGAAATTTTATGCTACATTCTTATCCTTACTGAGCATCTGAGCTCACCCCTTTCTTATGTTTTATTTTCCCAGGATTCCAAGAAGTGTTATATGATTGATAAGTAGGGTTAATCTAGGGGATTAATGTTATTATCCAAGGAACATTTATGTTGTGTTTTATTTTCTAATGTGTAATGTAACATTCGTGTATGTAATCTATTTTCCAAGACTGCTAAACTGATCAGTCTTTTGAGACTTGATTCCTTGTAATCATTCCAATGTATTAAAATACTGCACTGACTCTGGGCTTCTAGGGTCGGGGAATTACATTTTGTAATAAATCGGGGTATTTTGGAGAATAAAATAAAATGGAACAAAAATAATAAATTATGTTCTCATTAAATAGTATTATTTGTAAAACCATTTAAATATTGTAGATAAATCTAAATATCATAATATAGTTATAGCAGTGGGAAAGTCTGTTAACACAATATATATTATAATGAGAACGTTCCCATTGAATTTTTATAAAGTAAAAAAAATGACCCTTTAGGAAAATATTTTAAATATTCCTTTAAAAACTTTTAAAAATCCAAGAATAAGTTAAAATTAACTTAATAAATCATTTGAGTAAATAAAAAGGACTTTTTCATAAAAAAATTAAAATTTAGATATTGAAGAAAAATATACCCGATCAAAAAGAGAAATAAGATTAGATTTTCCTTTAAAATTTTATTTTCTTGATTCAAGTTCCAAATCGATGAAATATTGGAATAAAACATAGAAACCTAATAAATATCTAAAGGATAATAAAATAAATTAAGTTTATTAAGGATGTATTATAATTTTTATTTAACAAAAAATATAACCAATCCCATAAAAATGAGATTGTAAAATAAATTTTTACCTCTTGGATAAATTTTAAATTGTAACCCATTTAAATTATAAACATGAATTGATAATTTAATCATAATTAATAAATATGTTTTCATGTTAAATACATCAAATGGGAAGTATTTAAATCACATAAATATAAATAGGTTTATAATACCAAATATGTCTCAATGGAGTAGAAATTAAGATGAAATACCTTACCAAGATCGTATCATTGAAGTGATAATTAATCAATGACATGGTTATGTGTAAGAAATTTAAATCAACAAAAAAATTAAAATAAAACATAATAAAATACTATTTATTTTTACACATAATCATGGCATAACATAGTTAATTAATTATAAGTGTAGCCCAATGAATGGAAATTGAGTTAAGAAACCCCTTACCTCACGCTTCCACTTTGTTTATAGTATTTTAACTTATTTATAATGTTATAATACTAATTATTAATTTATAAAATAACTGTGTTAATATTTATAATATCATAAATTATCCACTTATAACATATTATCAACAATTCATTAATAATATTTCATAATTATAATTTTTTCTCGTGTTAACTGCTTAGTTTTTTCATGTAGGTTTCATTGTGGATGTTCCATTTCTTGTGCATGTGTTATAGTATCATCATATCCAAAATGATATTAATATAATAAATATAAAATTTATCTATTGGATAAATTTTTTTTATCATTCTTTAAATATTAATATATAAAGATGGATTACATCGTTCATAGAGATGATAGGTCATACATACACATAAATATTGTTTTCACTTTTTGATGGATTGGATGAAAGAAAGGTAAATAATGATTCACATTTATAGAATCATTATTATATCATATATATCATATATATTCATTGAATATATCCTTATTACCATCTATGTAAAGCATAAATGAAAAATGAAACACACCACTCCATGGAGGAGGTGACCCACACATAAGCATGGGTGACTTTATTATTTTCCAACATATGGAATGGTAAGAAGGTAAATGCTATATTATATTTAAAAAACTATAATTATGTTTTAAATATTATTTATACTCACTTCTATCTGTATAACCATCCAATAAAAATAGTGATGAAAAACAAATTACACCGTTACGTGGAGATGGTAAGTCATACGCACGCACGAGAGGTGTTTTAACTTTCCATGGGATAGAAAAAGGTAAGAATTGTTGTATCACAGTCATAATAACATATTAGTATATTTATGATATTGGATTTTTTATTTTTTGGATCGTTTCAATATAATTAGAGGGATTGTAAGAAGATATGAATTTGAAATAGTTGGTAAAGATGATTATTACTTCTTAAGTAGACTTTCTTTTGGTCCCTTCTTAAGCACCCTTGGAAAAGACTTTTAAGAAGACCAGAAATTCTATTTCATGAATATATAAGTTTATAAGAGACCAGGTTAGGGTATTTTCAAGACTTTTTTCTCAAATTTGTGTAAATAATATAGGATAGGTGTGTCCTTTTATAATTGAGCTGAGTGGCACAGTTATAATATTTCTATGTTTTAAAATATTATTAAGAAACATTCTTGGAAAAATGGATCCAAAATGACTCATATTAAAAGGTTGTATGGATAAGATATAAAAACAGCCAAAAAATGAGTTTTAATTAAGTTTTTTTCTCTTTTTTAGCCTTATATTTTGGTTTAACCCCTTTGTTAACCAATTTTCACCATAACCACATTAACAAATTTTTCAATCTTAAAGGATTGTAATTTAACTTATAGGGTAAAAATTGGATCATAAATGGAAAAAAGGTTGAAAGTTCTGATCATTTTTCATCCTACATGTCATATTTGAATATTCTTATGTTTTTTAAATAATTTAATAAAATATTATTTTTCCTAAAATATCATTAATGTCATTTTTGAAACTATTCATTTAATTTGACCTTAAAGACATCAAGATAGAAATAGAATTTAAATGTAAACCTTTAACACATACATTATAATTTATATTCATATATATAATTCTTGGGTCACTATAACCCACCTAAATAATATTAATTCTAGATTTTTTAAAATTATTAATATGATTTCTCTACTACTTGCACAAGCATTAGGTCAGCATCGTGTAAGCCTTAAAGGTAATTATTTCATTAATAAAAATTTAAAATTAATTTATATTATAAAAATTAATTCATCCTTCAAATTCACATTTATAACTTAATTTATTCACTTGTTATCCTTATGTAAAAAATTTATAAATATTAAAGTCATGACAGTGGAATTTTGGAATGTTCTTTATATAAAATAATATAAATGTCATTATTAAGGGAAACTAGAACCTAAATTCCATATTTTATAATTTTCAACATATATGCTATAAATAATCCCATTAAAATTAAATAAAGTTGAATTTATTGGTTGATTTTGAGGCTTTATTTCATGTTTTTAACCTTTTTTCCCATTTTACCCTAACCGAGGTGATAAATATTTACCACAGTGAATATTTACAATTATAGAAATAAAAGGGACTTATTTAAAATAATTAAACCTCATTATTAAAAATATAGTATCCATTTTCAATATTAAATTATGATAAGTGTGTAAAACTAATTTTCAATCAAATGCATAAAACGCAATGATAAAAAAATTAGACAAATGTGTTTTAAAGCATAAAAATTATCTTATGGAAAAATCATGAAAATTACTGATTAAAATGGAATTAATTATATTATTATATATAAAAATTAAAATATTTCACTTTTAAACAAAATACAAAATAAAATGGAACTTTAAATTACTTGGTTTTATTAAATGAAATGAGAGTATTTGAAATATCGGTATTTTCACTATTCACTGAATAATCAATCATTTCAGAATAATTCCAATATTCCACCCTAATTTAATTTTAATATTCTTATTTAAAAAAATTGTGTTTATTTTTCTAAATAAACTTTCAAAAAGTGGTATAAATTAATTATTTTATTTTCTCACAAAAAGAAATAAAAATAATTTTTGAGTAAAAAACTATTTTTGAAGCATACAATGACTTCACTAAAAAATTAGTTCTTATTTCCTAATAATTAATTGATATATTTGTATGTATTAGGAAAATTACATTTATTTTTTATAATTCTATTACATATATTTATACTCACCAATTTAAAAGATAGGTTATAACAATAACATTTAAATAATGATTTTTTATAATATGTCTCAATTAACTTAAAGTTAGGTGTTGTGTGTTAAAAAAAATATTAATCATATATTATTCTAAACTAAATTTTTGGGAGTTAAATCCCCCCCCTTAAATAAATTTCACCCTCATAATTTTATCCTCATGATCAACGGTTTAATATTTGAAAATACTTTTATTGGAAACTCACATCATAAAAAAGGAAAATAAAACTTATTTTAAAACGGGGGATGTGGGAAGGATAAATGTTACTAGAATTAATGCAAAATCAGGCTCCAAAATTATGATAACATTGTTATGGAGTAAAAAATATAGACATTGATGAGAAAACTTCCATCCAATGACTAACAGAGAGTAACATAGAATATAGTCATAAGAAATTTAATTACCAAAAAACCATAAATCAGTGAGAGGTGAAAAGACTATAAAAAATCATAAATGAAGGTAAAATAATAACATTTTTATTTAAAAATCCTTTTCCAAATGTTGTGGGATTCTTTTATTGATAAGATAGTAAGGAAGAGAAAAATTAGTTACTTGTTTTCTTTCAATTTCATAATCATTTGTTTATGATTTGATAAATTTCCACTTAATCTATTATTTCAAGAAATGAATATTTATGATGAGTTTTTCCTGCATGAATTAATTAAATTAACTTTTAATGTAACATAAGATCCATAAAATAATTACAACTCATTTTATTCCTATAAATATTTACCCAAAACCCAAACAATCATCACAAGTTATCCAATGTGGATAAATATAATACATTAATATCTAAAACCTCAAAAATAACCCCCAAAGTTCAACTTAATCCATTACATAAATATTTACCCTTAAAAATCCTCCAAAATATGTCTCACCAAATTCAAAACCAAAAAATCTGAATGATTTGATCAAACATTTATCCCTAGAGAACATAAAGTTGATCAGAATGTCATATACCAAACATGTGAATACCTTAATCATATATTTTCTTAAAACATACTAATAATATAAATCACTATAAAACTATAGAAAAAATATATATTCTTCCACAATTTAACATAATCTTCATTCCATAAATGAAGCCCCATCCTAGAAAATAAAATTCTATTTTACTTTATCATATAATGTTCCCCAAAAATATAGTGAACTTATTCTGAAATAACTTTAATCACTTATCCACCAAATCAATTTTCAATACCATTGTTATTTATATGATAAAACATATGTTCTAAAATTTTAATAACCCATAAATACATCAACATCAAAGATCATATTAGCCCTTAAGGTTTTCAATACCTTTCTACACATATTCCTAAAATTCACAGATGTTAACCCTTCCATACAGCTAAATTACATTAAATATTGGTATAATAATCCTTCTATGTTACAATACCATCAATAAATACCAATACAACATAATATTTAAAACCAAATACATAGGTACATCAATCATTCAACTTATTTCATAAAATTGTAACTAAATTTTTTTATTTTACTCTATAATACTTATTTCAAACAATTTGAAATAAGAATAATATCTATAATTTTCATAATATCAATATAATCACATTTTATTTTAGGGTTAACTAGTAAAATAATACATAACTCTTATATGTTACTTTTAGATTCTTTATCTTTATATATGTAGCATTTAACCTTGTTAATCATTTATTCACATTAACTTATTGATCCTTATCTTGGTCTTTCATCCTCTGAACTTTTCAATGGGATGTTTATTTCTTTATTCCCTCTTTACCCACATGAAAAAACATATTATTGTTATTTTAAGACATTTCCCAAAGTTCAAATACTGATATTCTTTACATGTAGGATGTTGAATTCTTTTCTTCCCATAGCTCTTATCACCTGAACTTCTATAAGACTCAATCTTTCTCTTATTTTATATGTTAGTAAATTTATTTATGTTGAGATTTTTAATCATGATTTGATATAATGATTAAGAATAATCAAAATTTTGTTCCTTATATCTACTATTTCATTTTGTTTATCATGAGGACAATCATTCCATTGTCTATAACATTTAGTGTTAACATGGTTCCTTCTAGTTCCATCCATTGACTAAAACCAAAAAGCATAGTACAAGAAACAATAATCATAGTGGGAAACCACATAATAATGAAAATAATTTATTGGATGTCTAAATCATGATAGATTATTTTAAATCTAAGTAACCTGAGGTTTAACATAGGTCATCTTTGGTTACCATCTATTTAAATCCTTTATGATAGTTCATAAATAAAATACGAGTTAACCCAAGCATATTCCTTGGGAGTGTCAAATCAGGTGTGCAATAAGGGCACACACAGTGTGCACCAAAATTATGGTTGAGATATATTTGACCAACTCATTTCTGGGTTATTACCCCTAGATTCATAAATTATAAAACCACTTCCACTTATAGTATACAAACATGGATGGGTTCCTATGGAAACAACCTAATCTCTACCTCACTAAAACATTATGTTTTTGTCCTATACTTAAAATTATCCCCAAATCATGTCATTGGGTTATGTACCCTAATATATGTTTTCCTAAATATAGTTTCAAATTTTTCCACTAAACATGATATGATACCAATTATAAAGAACCTGGCCCTAGTGACCTAGATTGAGTGGTTACTTTAGTACATAGTCACTATATACAAGTGATCGCACCTAAATGGGAAAAATAGTTTAGTAGTCTTGGTAAACTATATATAAACATACTTCCCATTTTTTATTCATAATGAAATGTAATATCATAGTGAAAGTAAATATTCTTCATCCTTAAACTCATTCAAATAATCCTTCTTTATATCCTAGAGAAAGGAAATAAAATAAGGGTGGGCTCAAATTCTTAGTTAGGGTTATGTATATCATAATTTATCATGAGTAAATAAGAACTAATTAATATGGAAAGGTATTTATCTATAAAAAATACCATTTAACTAATAACTTGATCATGAAGAATAATATGACAAGAACAAATGATGATCAAATAATGCCATATAAATAATCACATGGGATTAAAACTTATCCATGCATATCATAGCTATTAAAATAGTCACCATAGTATTAATATTTGATTTCATAATGATATAATTAATAATTTAGAACATCTTAAACATGTCGTTGAGGCCTTATTCTATGGAATCAGACATAAATATGTAAGACCTATGCTAAATACCCAAACTATATTTTCTCATAAAACCAATTGATGCATCAAGGGGCTATAAAAGGCCCCTCACATCACATTCTAAGTCCAATTCATTCCCCAAATATTTAATGATCAATTTAATTCATCACAAATATTCCTTAACAAAAAATATTTGTATTGCCTAAAGGATATAGAGTATCAATATTACCTCAGTTAGACAAATAACTTTTATAGTGAAACAATGAATATAGAAATCATATATGATTTATGAAATAATAATAAAAATTTTACTAATAATATGGATATTTTAGAGAAACATAATTTCAAATCAAAATTTAGTATCAGAAATTGAATGTTTCAAGAAAAATTTAATGAACAAAAAATTAATAAGAGATAAATATGACCATAAATTCATCATATATATAGGTTTTATAATAAATTAATTTTTTTTAGAATAAAATAAAATGGAATAAAAACATAAAAATAATTTTTCATTAAGGTGTGTTATCTTTAAAACCATTTAAATTTTATAGAATAACCTAAATATTGAAAAACAATTATGGTAGCAGGAAACACTGTTAACACTATATATGTTAAAAAGAAAACATTCCTTTTACATTTTATATTGAATGTTTAAAATGACCCTTTTGGAAAAAATTAGAAATATTCCTTTAAAACCTTAAAATATCAAAATTTAACATAAAATTTACTTAATAAAAAATTTGAGTAAATAAAAAGTACTTTTGTAAAACAATTGAAAAAAATATGGACAAGGAAGATAAATATACCTGATCAAAAAAATAAATAAGATAATCTTTTATTTTAAACATATATTTTCTTGATTCAAGATACAAATAGAAGAAATGTTTTTAGAAAACATATAAACCCTTAAATATCCAAATTATAATAAAAAATATGAATTTTATAAAGGATAAATTATAATATTCCTTCAATGAAAAATATAAGAAATCCCTAAATAATGAGAATATAAAATAAATTTTTACCTATTGGATAACTTTTAAATTATAACCCCTTAAAATTTTAAACTTGAATTGAAACATTAATCATCATAAATAAATATTTATCCATGTTATATAAATTATATAGTAATTATATACATTGTATAAAATTAAATAGTTGCATAATACTAAATATGTCTCAATAGAGTGGAAAATGAAAAGAAATCCCTTATAAAGATCATATATGTCACGACCCGTCCTCGGGGCCCGTGCCGTGACTACCCCAAGCCCGCCTTCCATAGGCCAGGGGCTGGCGACTAGCACCAAAGGCGTAAATCCCAATAATAGGGAAGGCATTGCCTTTATAAAGTAAACATACAACACAGAGTATGCAAGATGAAGTAAACACTAAGTAAATTGAGTACAAAAGTAAGTGATGGAAAGTAAATGGGCCAGAATACAAACCCAACTAAAAGTAAAGTACAACTGAAATGAAAGTACAGCAACTGAAAAGTAAAGCAGTGAGTCTGAGCTGTCCTCTGGAAACCCCACCTAAAGGGTGGGTACATATAGTCTCCTCTGCTCTTCGGCTTCGGTTGTCCGCTCCGTGTACGTCTCATCCACTGATCCACCTCCAGGTACCATCCAGCTCCATGAGCTCCCACCACGATCAGCGTTGTCTGTCGTCTGTATCCAACACAACGTAGTGCGAGCATAGCCCGTGCAGGGGTGAGTATACGCTACTCAGTAGGGACCTCGAGACCCCCGAAGGTCTCCCAGAATCCACGAAGGATAAACTACAAAGGAAGACACAATCACGAAGTAACAACCAACTCTACTTTAGGTATATGCCCATACATATACCTAAGTCATCTATTCCAGCTCGGCTCTGGCACACGAGCCCAAATACAACCCAGTCCACATAGGAAAACATAACCCATTCCACATAGGAATTCATAACCCAATCCATACAGGATAGCACAACCCAAATCCACACAGGATAGCATGACAATAAAATCGAAGATAATGATTGAAATTCAAGACTCAGCTCATACAGGTATACATTTTTGTAAGATGATAGAGATGATCAGATGTAGTCACTGATTCATCTAAGCTGTCGGACCCACATACGATACAAGACCAGCTAAGTTTTCGGACCCACAAAGGATACCAGACCAGCTACTCTGTCGGACCCACATAGGATACAAGTACAGAGTCAAATACTACCGGACCCACATAGGATACAAGAACAGTAGTCAAGTACTACCGGATCCACATAGGATATAAGAATAGTAGTCATTGTCGTCGAACCCACGGAGGATTCCAGTATGGTCGTCGTCATTGCCGAACCCACAGAGGATCCCAGTACAGTCGTCATCGTCGTCGCAGTCGCAGCCGGCTCTAGGGTTCTCATATGCAGTATGCTCAATTCTGGGAGGGTCCGCTCCATGAGACAAGGGGGGTCGATACATAAACTGACACTAAGTACGGAGTTTATGTATCCCAAAGTTCCGTCTCATCAATAGGAACTCAACGCGACAGATGGCGCGTCAATCGGACACCCGGTCTGAGAGTTATTGGCTTTTTTGTCACAGGGGCCCGGTTGGTTTTTAAGTTAAACCAACCCGACCGTACTCCAGTTGTGTCCAAAACCTCGAGCGGAGTAATCCAAACGAACCTTCTCATTAATAGGAATCCAACAAAGTCGATGGCATGTCAATCGGACGTCTGGAGCTCAAGTTATAAGTGTTTCTGCTCCGAGGGCCCGGTTGGTTTTGTGTTCGAACCAACCCGGTCGTAGCCAAAGTTCTCCGAAACCTTGATTGTAATATACCAAAACGACCGTATCGATCAAAGGATTTCTATGCAACTAATTGTACATCTATCTTAGGTTTTTAGCCCAAGTTATGGGCGTTTAAATGGATCTGTCTGGAAAAAAGGGGTTCGGGCCCGGTCCGACCCAGCCCAATACCCCTGGGTCGGCCCGTTAGGGCACGGACCAGCCCAGATGGCGCGGCCCGGCCCAGCGCGGGCGGCCCGGCCCGACGCGGGCGACCCGGCCCGGCACGGGTGGTCCGGCCCAGCGTGGGTCGCGGCTCGGCTCGAGGCCGAGCTGGACGCGAAGGGGGGGGGGGGGGGGCGATGCCCCCCTCATTTTGAAATGGTAGTCCCCACGTGTAGGGGCCTGCCCTTGTCTGCCGCTGGGGGTTACAACCCCCGGACTTCCCGAAACGTCCGTCCATGATTGTTGGCCGGTGTGCTGCCGCGGGACCCCCGCGGGTCCCGCCTTCCAAAGCGCTGGCGGCCTACTGAGTCCGGCCGCCCTCCTCTGCACCGCCGCGACCTTAGGTTGCGGCCCTTGTCCGACCGACGCGGCGCGGCGGCACCGTGCCCCTCCGCCGCGGCCCTCCATTGTGCTCCGGCACGGCGCGACGACACCACCCCCCTCTGTTGTGGCCCGCCTATGGTCGCAGCTTATTTCGGCTTCACCGGCACGGCGCGACGGCGCCACGCTCCTTTTCCGCAGTTTTCCTCGTTCCCGCGTGATGTCGTTGCACCACTCCGCCTCCGTTCCAAACCACGATGGTGATCAACAACAAAGGGGCAGAGGATCGGCCGTGTTTGTGCGGTCTAATCTCCTCCCGTTAAATTGATAACAGGCGGCCAAATAATAACGATGAACATCAAAATAATACTTGAACGACGAAACAATCCCTACCTCGAAGAAGTTCATGGAAGCTAGTGTCGTGGAAAACGGCAT
Organism: Viscum album; assembly: GCA_963277665.1. Taxonomy (NCBI): domain Eukaryota; kingdom Viridiplantae; phylum Streptophyta; class Magnoliopsida; order Santalales; family Viscaceae; genus Viscum; species Viscum album. The sequence goes on along the minus strand of OY728147.1, from coordinate 1,347,878,523 downwards.
CATGGGGGAAGGCTCCGTATACGTTAACAGAGTTCGTCCGAGGAGGAAGCGGCATCTCCCTTTTTTTGATGTGGAGAGAAGATGGAACGGTGGGTCGGTGTTCTTCGAATTCTTGAAGGAGGAAGATGAAGTTCTTCAAAGTGTAGAACTCTCCCTCTCTCAACACAATTAAGCAACAAAAATAAAATAAGGCCTTTGCCTTATTTTATTACTTTTGCCAACATTATTAAAATTCAAAAACCTAAACTCACTTAATTAATTAGTCTTGATTTGTAAATATTAATGGTGAGTTTATTTGGCATTCATTAATGTAGAAGAGGGTAGCCACAACATTTAATACATGTGAGGTTTAGAGGGGTTAAAGAATTTGAAAATGTCGGGACTCGTGTGGGCCCCACCTCACTAATATTCTACCAAGAGTTAGGATTTTATTGGGTCCCACCCCAACTCCCACACATGGGGTTTAACCTCTTATAAGTGAAAAATTGTAACACAACTTATTTCACTTAATTCTTAATCCACATTTTTAAACCACTCTTCACGAGCAAAAGCAGCTCCAAAAAAGGTCTTCTTAAGCAATTACCAGTGTTGCGGTTTCATTGGTGCCCTCGGATTTTGATTTCGAGCACTGGTTCAAAAGTTAGCAAAAACCCACTCATTAGTTCACTGAACATACCCGAGCTAAACTTTGGAAATTGATTCCAGGCACACCGGGCCTCGGAATCAGGTTCCGTCAGAAACTACGTACTCGTAAAATCCCAAAGAATTTAAGAAAAAAATTTCCTTGAAATTTACGGGTCTTTACATTACTCCCACCTCAGTAATTTATGTCCCTGTAAAGATACATCACAAACTAGGGAAACAAATGAGGGTACTGAGCACGCATCTGAGCCTCCCACTCCCAAGTGCTCTCCTGGAGGATCCCGTGCTATCACCTGATGCGCACTAGAGGAATCGACCGCCCTCTTAGGACCCACTCCTGTCGATCCTCGATCTCCACTGGGACCTCTGTAAAAGTCTCCCTGTCATCAATGTCCAGCTCCCCATGGTCGGTGATATGCGACGGGTCATGCACGTATCTCCTCAGCTGAGATACGTAGAAAACGTTGTGCACCCGGTGCAACTGAGGTGGTAGAGTCAGGCGATAGGTCACCTTGCCTATCCTGCTGAGAACCTGGAATGGTCCGATGAAGCGTGGAGATAACTTGTAACCCCAGCCAAATCTCTGTAATCCAGGTCGAGGTGAGACCCACAAGAAAACATGGTTTCCATCCTCTAACTCTAGTGGTCTTCGCCTCCTGTTAGCATAAGACTTCTGTCGGCTCTGGGCTATCCTCATCCGCTCCTAGATGACCTGGACCTTCTCTGTCGTGTCCTGGACCATCTCTGGTCCACAAAGAGTTGACTCCCCAGGGTGTGTCCAGCACAGAGGTGATCTGCAAGTTCGTCATACAATGCCTCGTATGGTGCCATCCCGATGGTGGAGTGGTATCTATTGTAGTACGCAAACTCCAACAAGGGTAGGTCATCCTCCCAGTTGTGACTAAAGTTGAGGACACATGCATGGAGCATGTCCTCGAGAGTCTGAATGGTCCTCTCCGTCTGACCAACCGTATAAGGGTGAAAAGTGGTGTTCAGGTGTAGCTGCGTCCCAAATGCCTCCTGCAACCCCTTCCAAAACCGAGAAGTAAAATGAGCATCTCGATCAGAGACGATAGATGATGGCACACCATGAAGTCGTACGATATCCTGAATGTAGAGGCATCTCAAGCTCTCCACTGAGCCCTGCTCTCTGATGGGTAAAAAGTGGGCCGACTTGGTGAGTCGGTCGACAATCACCCAAATGGAGTCATAACCTCTGGAAGTACGTGGAAGTCCAGTCACGAAATCCATAGATATCCCGTCCCACTTCCAATCCGAGACCTACAAGGGTTGTACCAACCCTACTGGTACCTGGTGCTCCACCTTCACCTGCTGGCAGGTGAGGCATCAAGAAACAAACTCTGCCACAACCTTCTTTATACCTGGCCACCAGTGCTGTCATCTGAGATCCTAGTACATCTTAGCCACTCCTGGATGTACCGCTAAAGGGGAAGTGTGAAACTCTCTCAGCACCTCCTCCTGTAATGCAGCTGGTACCATGGTACGTCCTTTGAAAAGGATGACGTTCTCTCTTCCTATAGAGAATCCATCAGGTGCCTGTCCTGTGGAAATCTATGCACGCCACGTCTCACAGTCAACGTCCCCATGATGTGCCTCCCTAACCTACTGAAGAAGTGGAGGTGTGACTGTGAGCGACTGTAGAAAGGTTGCCCCATCTCTATCCATGAAGGATATCTGCAAAGAGGCCAGCTGCTCTGTCACCTCTCCAAGTAGCTGAATGCCCGTGCTCCTACTGAGAGCATCGGATACTACGTTCCCCTTTCCAGGAGTATAGACTATCTCAAAGTCATAGTCCTAGAGTAACTCGATCCATTATCATTGTCTCAGGTTCAGGTCCTTCTGTGAGAAGATATACCTGAGACTCTGGTAGTCATAGTAGACTGTAAAGCGCTCGCCCATCAGATAGTACTGCCACATCTTCAGAGCGAAGACCACTACTACTAACTCCAGGTCATGGGTAGCGTAGTTCTGCTCGTGCTACCTCAACTATCGTGATCCATAGGCGATCACTGACCACTCCTACATCAGGACACACCCGAGTATGGTCCCTGATGCATCGTAGTAGACTATCTACCCTATTCCCTCCTCTGGTAGCCTCAAGATGGGTGCACTGTTCAATCTCTATCTCAGCTCCTGGAAGCTCTACTGACATCTTTCTGACCACACGAAGGGTTTCCCCTTCTTCGTCAAAGCTCTAATCTTGCTGAAACTCTGGAGAAGTCTATCACAAATCTTCTGTAGTACCCAGCCAAACCTAGGAAACTCCGCACCTCTGTCATGCTCCTGGGTGGCTCCCAGGCTTGCACTGCCTCTATCTTCGTAGGATCCACCGCAACTCCCGCCTCAGAGATGAAGTGTCCCAAGAAGTGGACCTCACATATCCAGAACTGACACTTCGAGAGCTTACCATAAAGCTGGTGCTCTCGAATTGTGTCCAGTACAACCCGCAAGTGGTAGGCGTGCTCCTCCTCAGTGGTCGAGTATATCAATATGTCGTCGATGAAGACTATGAAAAATGGATCGAGGTAAGGATAGAAGATCTTGTTCATGAGACTCATGAACATTGCTGGAGCGTTGGTTACACCGAAAGTCATAATCAGGAACTCATAGTGGCCATACCGACATCTGAAGGTCATCTTCTACACATCCTCATCTCGAATTTTGAGCTGATGATAGCCTGACCTGAGGTCTATCTTCGAGAACCAACGTGCTCCCTTGAGTTGATCAAAGAGGTCATCAATCCTCAGAAGTGGATACTTGTTATTCATGGTCACCTGGTTCAGGAGACGGTAATCGACACACAGTCGTAAGCTCCCGTCCGCCTTCTTGGCGAACAAAATCGGGGAAGCCTAGGGTGAAACACTGGGTCGAATGAATCCCTTGCCCTACAAGTCCTCCAGCTGTACCCGTAGCTCTTAAAGCTAAGCGGGAGCCATCCGATATTCCGGAGTAGATATCGAGGTTGTCCCGGGGTACAGGTAAATGTAGAAGTCTACCTCTCTGTGAGGAGGTAGTCCTGGAACATTGTCAGGAAAAACGTCCGCATACTGATCCACCACAACAGAAAAACTCAGACTCTGCACGTCCACTTCTCCTAGGATGAGGCTATCTAACTGATGAGTGATCGGCTTTCCTCTCCTCTGCGTGAGTCCATCCTGCACTGCAAAGGCTCCATTCTCACCGGTGAAGGTGAACCTGCTCCCATCGGTGCGGACACACCCCACCTTGCGCCTAATATAATCTATCTAAGCATGAACTTTAGATAACCAATCCATGCCCAAGATGACTTCGTAAGGCCTCAACGCAGCTACAAGAAGATCCCAGCCGAAGCTCTCACCTCCTAGAGTAAGCTCACATTGCCGGAACCAGTGCGTAATCATCGAGTCTGCTCCAGTAGGAGTCTCTAGCCATAAGGATCGAGCCAATGGCTCCGTCGGAATCTCTGAGCTCCGAACAAGGGCAGCGAAAATGAAAGAATGACTCACTCCTGTGTCTATAAGAACTTCAGCAAGGTTGGAGTAGACACAGATAGTACCTAGAATCATCTTTGGTGCGCCGTGGTCGTCGGCCTCCACTGCCTGAAGCTGAGCCTGCCTCTATCTGCCAACTCCCTATGGTCGGGGTGGACCTCCTAGTGGTGGTGGTGGTAGAGCCTCAAAGCGCCGCCCACCACCTGCTACTCGGCCAGCTCCTCTGCCTCGTCCACCTGCTCCCTGTGGACCACCATGTTCGAACCTCTGCCTCTTCCTGGGTGGTCCCTCAACTGTCTGTTGCTCCTCTGCATGGTGGGTCGGGCAGTCACGATCCATGTGGCCCTGCCCGCCGCATGCATAACATTGTCTGCTCCTTAGAAGGATGGCTCTGTGCCATGTGCCCTGCACCTCTGAACCAGTATCCTGAGGTCGTCTGCCTGATGTTCTGGTCCGCTTGGACCCCTGAGAAATACATCGACTGCCAGCTGCAGAAGACTCCGGTACGTGCTGCCATGCGGTAGGTCTCGCTACTGGTGTAGGCTCAGCAAGAAATCTATCTACAAGAAGGGCTCGCTCCAGTACTCCTGCCTACGTTGGAATGTTGAGGGAGATCATCGATGCCCTGATCTCATGCCTCAGTCCCTGCTGAAAGGTCCGGGCCCAGAAGAATGGGTCCCTTACCATGTCCGTGGAATAGCGCGAGAGATCAGTAAATATCGTCGAGTACTGGGCTACAGTCATGCTACCCTGCCGCAGTTGTAGTAGCTCATGGATGCACACCGCACGGAGGGTGCCTGGAACGAACTTCTAGCGGAAGAGGCTCTCGAAGTCCGTCCAAAGAAGATATGCATCGTCGTGCACCCGGAGCATCAGGCTCCACCATATACCTGCTGCCGCGTGCAGGAGCCTCGCTAAAAGGATCACCATGAGGTCTGTTGGTGTCCCTACTAATATGAAAACTCGAACAACAGCCTCCATCCAATCCTTGGCTGCCTAAGGGTCCATCTCCCCGCGGAACCTGGGTGGTCTCTAATGCTGAAACTCATGCAGTGCACTCAGGCGACGTACACTCTCAGCTGTTGGGGCTGGTGGCATCGGTGGATCGGCGGGTAGAGGTATCGTCGGTGCCTCCGCTGTAATAGGGCCCTGCACCGAGGCCTCGTCGCTCGGTGGGCTTTTGTCTCGCACAAAGCTCGGAACCCTAGCTAGCTACCATCATGTGGTCATCCTGAAAAGAGACAGGTGTGCTACGGTCAATACAGTATACCTGGTGAGATGACACATGTAATCACAAAGAAAAATTTGAAACAAACATGCAATCAATGTTTTCATGCACTGAGTCGGAAATCAGAAGTCAGGGTCCTGGTGTATGGATACGTCGGCTGCCGCACCAACACTGGACTCCCTGGATTGATAACCACACTCAATACCCTTAACACTATTGCTTCACGTAGTAGAAAGATCAGATTCCTGAGTTCTGCGGTAGAACCGAACTCCTCTGATACCAACTTGTCACGACTCGTCCTCGGGGCCCGTGCCATGACTACCCAAGTCCGCCTTCCATAGACCATGGGCTGGAGACTAGAACCAAAGGCGTAAATCCTGATAATAGGGAAGTCATTGTCTTTATAAAGTAAACATACACCACAGAGTACGCAAGCTGAAGTAAACACTAAGTAAACTGAGTACAAAAGTAAGTGCTAGAAAGTAAATGGGCCAGAATACAAACCCAACTGAAAGTAAAGTACAACTGAAATGAAATTACAACAACTAAAAAGTAAAGTAGTGAGTCCGAGCTGTCCTCTGGAAACCCCACCTGAAGGGTGGGTACAGATATTCTCCTCTGCTCCTCGGCTCCGGCTGTCCGCTCCGTGTACGTCCCGTTCAGTGATCCACCTCCAGGTACCGTCCAGCTCCATGAGCTCCCACCTCGATCAGCGTTGTCCATCGTATGAATCCAACACAACGTAGTGCGGGAATAGCCCGTGCGGGGGTGAGTATACGCTACTCATTAGGGACCCCGAGACCCCTGAAGGTCTCCCAGAATCCACGAAGGATAAACCACAAAGGAAGATACAATCACGAAGTAACAACCAACTCTACTTTAGGTATATGCCCATACATATACCTAAGTCATCTATTCCAGCTCGGCTCCGGCACACGAGCCCAAATACAACCCATTCCACATAGGAAAACATAAACCATTCCACATAGGAATTCACAACCCAATCCACACAGGATAGAACAACCCAAATCCACACAGGATAGCATGACAATCATATCGAAGATAATGATTGAAAGTCAAGACTCAGCTCACACGGGTATACATTTCTTAAGACGATAGAGATGATCAGATGTAGTCACTGATTCATCTAAGCTGTCAGACCCACATAGGATACAAGACCAGCTAAGCTGTCAGGCCCACAAAGGATACAAGACCAGCTACTCTGCCGGACCCACATAGGATACAAGTAGAGAGTCAAATACTGTCAGACCCACATAGGATACAAGAACAGTAGTCAACTACTTCCAGACCCACATAGGATACAAGAACAGTAGTCATCGTCGTCGAACCCACGGAGGATTCCAGTACGGTCGTCGTCGCTGCCGAACCCACAGAGGATCCCAGTACAGTCGTCATCGTCGTCGCAATCGCAGTCAGCTCTAGGGTTCCCGCACACAGCATGCTCGATTCTGGGAGGGTCCGCTCCACGAGCCAAGGGGGTCGATACATCAACTGACACGATGTTCAGATTTGATGTATCCATAAGTTCCATCTCGTCAATATGAACTCAACGCGACAGACGGCGCGTCAATCGGACGCCCGGTCTGAGAATTTTTTGCTTTTTCGTCCCAGGGGCCCGGTTGGTTTTTAAGTTAAAACCAACCCGGTTGTACTCCATATGCGTCCAAACCTCGAGTGGAGTAAGCAAAAATAACTTTCTCACTAAGAGGAATCCAAAAAAGTCAACGACACGTCAATCGGACGTCCAGAGCTCAAGTTATAAGTGTTTCCGCTCCGAGGGCCCGGTTGGTTTCGTGTTCGAACCAACCCGACCATACCCAAAGTTCACTGAAACCTTGAGTGTAATATACCGAAACTACCGTCTCAATCCAAGTATCTCTACTCAACTGACGGTGCATCGATCGGAGGTCTGTAGCCCATGTTATGGGCATTTAAACGGATCTGTCCGGAAAACAGGGGTTTGGGCCCGGTTCGACCCAGCCCGATACCCCTGGGTCGGCCCAAACCGGGTCGACTTGACCCAGGTCCGGGTCCAGCCCGTTAGGATGCAGCTCGGCCCGGCTGGCGTGGCCCGGCCCAGCGCGGGTCGCGGCTTGGCTCGAGGCCGAGCTGGACGTGGGGAGGGGAGCGCGCTGCCCCCTCGTTTTGAAACGGCTGCCCCCACGTGGAGGGGCCCGCCCTTGTCTGCTGCTGGGGGATACAACCCCCAAACTTCCCGAAACGTTCGGCCATGTTGGCCGGCCGGTGTGCCTCCACGGGACCCCCGCGGGTCCCACCTTCCGAAGTGTCGGCGGTCAGCTGAGTCGGGCCACCCTCCTCTGCACTGCCGCGGCCTTAGGCCGCGGCCCTTGTCCGACCGCCGCGGCGCGACGGCGACGCCCCTCCGCTGCGGCCCGCCCTTGAACGCGGCTTCCTTTGGCTTCACCGGCGCGGCGCAACGGCACCGCGCTCCTTTTCCGCAGTTTTCCTTGTTCCCGCGCAGTGCTGTTGCACCGCGCCACCTCCCTTTCAAACCCCAACGGTGATCAACAACAAAGGGGGGGAGAATCAGCCGTGTTTGTGCGGTCTGATCTCCTCTCGTTAAATTGATAACAGGCGGCCAAATAATAACGATGAACGTACAAATAATACTTGAACGAAAAAACAATCCCTACCTCGAAGAAGTTTGTGAAAGCTAGCGTCGCGGAAAACGGCGTCGCGGGGGAAGGCTCCGTATAAGTTGATGGAGTTCGTCCGAAGAGGAAGCGGCAACTCCCTTGTTTTGACATGGAGAGAAGATGGAGCGGTGTGTCGGTGTTCTTCGTGTTCTTCAAGGAGGAAGATGAAGTTCTTCAAAGTGTAGAACTCTCCCTCTCTCAACACAACGAAGCAACCAAAATAAAATAAGGCCTTTGCCTTATTTTATTACTTTTGCCAACATTTTTAAAATTCAAAAACCTAAACTCACTTAATTAATTAGTCTTGATTTTTCAATATTAATGGTGAGTTTAGTTGGCATGCATTAATGTGAATGATGGTAGCCACAACATTTAATACATGGGAGGTTTAGAGGGGTTAGAGAATTTGAAAATATGGGGACTCGTGTGGGCCCCACCTCACTAATATTCTACCAAGAGTTAGGATTTTAGTGGGTCCCACCCCAACTCCCACACATGGGGCTTAAACTCTTATAAGTGAAAAATTGTAACACATCTTATTTCACTTAATTCTTAATCCACATATTTAAAAAACTCTTCACGAGCAAACTCAACTCTAGAAAAGGTCTTCTTAAGCAATTATCGGCGCTGCAGTTTCATCGGTGCCCTCGGATTTCGATTCCAAGAACCGGTTCAAAAGTTAGAAAAAACTCACTCATTCGTTCACTGAACGTACCCGAGCTAAACTTCAGAAATTGATTTCGAGCACACCGGGTCTCGGAATCAGGTGTCGTCAGAAATTGCGTACTCGTAAAATCCCAAATAATTTAAGAAAAAAAATTCTTTGAAATTTACGGGTCTTTACAATATCATTGAATTGAGAATTAATCAATGAAATGACTAAGTGTAAAAAAGTTAAATCCACATAAAACAAGTTTAAATAAAACATAATAAAATAATGGGTCATTTCGAACATAATCATTGCATAACATAGTTGATGAAGTAGAAGTTTAACCCAATGAATGAAAATTTAGTTAAGAAACCCCTTGCCTCACTCTTCCACATTATTTATTATGATTTTGACTCATGTATAATGGTTTAAAAATTGTTATTAATTTAAACTTTAACCATATTAATATTTATAATATAATATATGATCCAATTATAACATATTATCACACGTTTTTTAACAATTTTCATTATTATCATTGTTTCTGGTGTTAACTGCTTAGTTTTCTCATGTATGTTTCATCATGTATGTTTTGGTTCTTGGGAATTAGTTATAGTTTCATAATATATATAATGATATAAATGTATCAAATATAATATTTTTTCATTATATATATCTTTATGGTCATTCTTGAAATGTGGAGATAGAAAAATGAATTACATCATTCTTAGAGATGGTAGGTCGTACGTGTGTATGGATGTTATTTTCACTTTTTGACAGATGAAAAAAATGGTAAATAAAAATTAACCTTTAAATAATCATTATTATATCATATATATCATATATATTCATTAAATGTATCCTTATTACCATCCATGTGAAGCAAAAATGAAAAAGAAATCACATCTCTTTGTGGAGGTGGTAGTCCACATATACACAGAATCGACATTATCATTTTAAAATAGATGTAAAAGTAAGAATTTAAATGATATTTTATATTTCCATAAACTTAATTATTTCATAAATATAATATATACTCATTAGTTCCTTATTTATAACCATCCAGATGAAAACCAAATTACACCTTTACATGGAGTTGGTAAGTCATACATACACACGAGAAAAGTTTTCACTTTTTTAGGATGGAAAAGAGGAGGAAAATGATTATATCATAATAAAATATCAATATATTTATTATAATAACATTATTATTTTAATATGGTTACAAAATAATTATAGGAATTATAATAACAAATATACTTGAAAGAGTCAATAAAGATGATTACTACATCTTTGATAGACATCCTTTAGATCCCTTATTAAGGACCCTTGGAATGGACTTTTAAGAAGAAAAACCTCTATTTCATGGATATATAATTTTATAATAGACCATAGTAGGGTTTTTTCAAGCAATATTTATCAAATTTATGTAAATAAGAGAGGCGAGCGGTGACTATTTATAATTGAGGTGCGTGGAACACTAATAATTTTTTAAATTTTTTAAATATTATTAAGTCGCATTCTTGGAAAAATGGATCCAAAATAAATCATATTAAAATGTGATTTAGATAAGGTTTAAATAAAACCAAACAATTATGTTTAATAATATTTTTAGGTCATTTTAACATTTTTTGTTTTGGTTTAACCCCTTCATTAACTATTTTTTAACCTTAATCAGAGTAACAACTTTTCTAATCTTAAAGGGTTATAATTTTACTTATAAGGAACCAATTGGATAATAAATGGATAAATTATAAAATTTTATAGCATTTCTAAAATAATTTTCTGATTTTAAAATTTTTATGATTTTTAAATAATTTAATAAATTGAAATTTTACCTAAAATATCATTAATGTCATTTTTGAAACAATTCATTTAATTTGACTTTAAAGACGTCAGGATAGAAATGGAATTCGAATATAAACCTTTAACACATCCATAATAAGTTTTATTCATATATAAATTTTTTGGGGAACTATAACTCACCTAAAAATATTAATTTTATATTTTTTAAAATATTTTACGTGATTTTTCTACTACATGCACAAGTATTATGTCAGTGTTGTGTAAACATTTAAGGTAATTATTTCATTAATAAAAATTAAAAAAAATACTATAAAAAATAATTAATATTTAAAATACATATTTGTAACCAAACTTATGCTCTTTTTATTCTTATGTAAAAAATTTAGAGATATTAAAGTCAAGAGAGTGACATTTTGGAATTTTCTTTACTTAAAATAATATAAGTGTCATTATTAAGGGAAAATGGAACTAAAATGTAATATATTCAAATTTGGGATGTCTATGGTCAAATTAATCTCATATAATTAAATAAAGGAAAGTTTCTAGTGGATTTTGAGACCATATTTCATTGTTTAAACCTGATTTTACCCATTTTACCCTTATTAAGGTAACAAATATTTACCGCAGTTACTATTCACAATGAACAAAAATAAAAAGAACATATTTAAAAAATTTGAAAAAACTTATTCCAAATATGGTATAAATTTTTTAAAATTCAATTTATAAAATTTTCAAAAATTAATTTTAATATAAATTCATGAAACACAATAAAAGACAATTTGTAGAAAAATGTGTCTTTATGCATAAAATTTATCTTATGTAAAAATCATGAAAATTGATGATTAAAGTGAAACTAATTATATTATTTTAAATAAAATAGATCATATTTCAATTTAATAAAAAAACCAAAATAGAATGCTACTTTTAAATTACATGATTTTATGAAAAGAAATTAGAGTATTTGAAAATTTTATATTTTTCACTATTTAGTAAAAAATCAATCATTTCAAAAAAATAAAAAAAATTCACCCTAAGTTAATTTATAAATGTTGATTTCAAAAATGAAGTTCTTTTTTTAAAATACACTTTCTAAAATTGGTATAAATTAATTATATTATTTTTTCACAAAATGCAATTAAAACCATTTTTGTATGAAAATTAATTTTTAAAAAATATAATGACTTCACTAAAAAAATTGTGATATTATTTACTAATCATTAATAAATATATTTATATTTATTTTGACCATTATACATACAATTCATAATGCAGTTACTCGTATTCTAGACACCAATTCAATGGCTATGTTATGTCACATTTAAATAATAATTTTTTATAACATATCTCAATTTTCTTATAGCTTAGTGTTTCATGTTAAGAAATATGTTGAGATTATATTATTTTAAACTAAATTTATGTGGTGTTATATAATCTAGATAAGAACCCATTCGGGTTACCCAAACATATACCCAAGGTTTCCGATGTGCAACTCAATCAATTCTCACAAAAAAAGTGTAATAGAATCAAAAAACAATAAATAAACATTTACATAAATCTAAGGCTTACAAATTAAGTAAAAATAATTCACAAGGTGATCCTCTTTGAAAATTTATTCTGAAAACTCATTTGGAATCAAAATTCCCTTTTAAATATTTTATCACTCATAGAAGGAGTAAAACTGGTTGTAAATAAAACACCACTTGAATGCTAAGTAAAACCAAACTTTGGGAAACACAAAGTTATAAGAAAAATGGATTCACATAAATCAATCCTAAAAAATTGATTTCAAATATAATATAAAAAATAAATCCAAAGGAAATTAAATCAATGTGGGTAATCCAAAGAAAATATAAATTTTATAGAGATGCCTATATTAAATTTTTCATAAACTCATTATAGTCAATAAACATCATAAAATTGGAAGAGAGTGGTCCCTATAATATTAGAAACCAATAGATTCAACATTTAAACCATCAATATCCATGGATTCATCCCCCTTGTCTGACTAGGGAACTAATATGAAAGAACTATGGAAGAATAAAGAACCAAGGGGATATAGGATGAATCCATGAGAAATCAAGAGTTTACCTTGATTATTTCCACCCAAACTCAAGAAAAATTACTATGGAATCTTAGATATGGATAGATCTATGGTTAGGCATACCTTGGTTGAATAAATGGGGATAAAGGGAAGAAATAAGGTTATAACTTGATAAGGTAAAGGAGGTGATTTTACATTTTATGAAAACTGGTCAAGACACATAGTTTTCCTAAAGAGAAACATTATTTAGAGAGCTATGAAACAACCATGAAAACCACACTAAAATACCCCTCCCCCTTTCACATGTTTTGGGTGCGTTGTTAGCATTAACTATTCACTAACCCTGAACCTTATCCTATTTTACACATTTTTCAATTTTTCAATCCTCCAACTACTAAAACTAAAAATATAAAATAAATAAATAAAATAATAAATTTAAATATTAACCATTTACCTAGAGAGTGTCACAAAGAGAGATTTGTTTGAGAGGAATAGAATCATACATGAGTTTATACAAGGTTGGAACATGATCAAACAACCATCCCATGGTAATGGATCTTTTACAAAGCCTTTGAGGAAACTCCCGGAGTGTGCATTAATTTACTCATATAATAAAACACATGAGTAATTATAATTCATCCCTACAATCATTCATAATAATAATTCATATTCAATATACTTCATCATAAAAGATGGTTATAATAATTATAGCCAACATAAAAGAATAACCGAGTGATAATACTAATAATTCAACTATCGTATGTAGTATTATGTTATCAATTATAGTATAAATTATGATAATCCATTAAGTTAGGCATATATATGCCTTTGATCCATTCATATCATAATATATTACAAACTCATATCATACAGTATGATATGGGTATTTAGTTCCTATCTTTATCAATCTATAACTTACACTAAATCCTCATAGACTTTGTGTCATTTTAGATTTATATTGTATCATATATAATAACTTGTGAAATCTTATCCAAAACTCCTATTGTATATCTTGCAAAAAAAAATTGGAAATTTATCTTAAATTTATTTTTTATCACATCATATGAAATAACTTGTGATGGCTCTACACTCATCTGGAGAGGTGGATCTATATAGGGTTTCTTGTTTTTTATTGTACAAATGGGTTTCTCCTCTCAGTGAATAAAGTGGATTTTATGATTGAGGCTACACTCTCCAGTTCATCATTGGAGGATATGGAGGTAGTTTTGTTCTTTAATATTCTCTAAATTATTCATCGCTTCCTTATTTTTAAAGGATTTTCATAGTTTCATTATTGTGGTTTTTATTCTCTGATCATATGTATCCTTTGATTTGGTTCAAATATAGGATTTACCTACTTATACTGATGGTTATGATGTGGACTGTTGGGCTTTTTCATCCAATGACTTTCCTAGCTAGCATTGTTTTAGGTGGTGGGTTGGCTGCCTTTGGGTGTCCATGGTGTGATCAAGGATTTTCAAAGGTATTTTAGGTGGATTTGGGGTGTGTTTATGGATGCTGGTGGATTTTGGTTAGTGGTGGGTGCTGATTCATCATCATCTGAGTTGTTCTCTATATACAATTTGGTTTATGGGAGTTGGCGGGGAGCTCTCCAAGTTGGTTCTGTGTGGAACGGTGCACCGGTGGTCTTCTGGACAGCTACCGGGTTATGGAATCTACTTTGGTGGTGATTTTATGAGTGATTCACATGATTTTCATCTTATTCTACATTGGTCTTCTTGGTTTTGTTTGTTCTTATGGTGTATATTTCTTTGTGGGTTCTGGATTTCCTTGTTACATTTGGAAGTGGTGCATTGTTTTGTAGTGAGTCTGGGTGGGTGGCCTCAAAAGAGAGAAGGGTGTGATGGCATCCATCATTCATCCATTAGTCATCATTATTGATGGATGAATGGGTACATTTCCATTGATATTTTATCATTTTTTAATTATGGTTTTTTATTGCATCAGGATGACATTGTTGTGAGTTCATTTCAGCCTTCGTTAGTTGGCCACCTCGAAAGAGGTAAGGGTGTGTTGGCGCCTTTCATTCGTCTCTCCTCTATATTTTTGTGTTGGTTGGAGAGGTTATCTTCCATGTTGTTCTTCAAGCATGGTGAAACTTCTTGCCAGAGAGGGTGACACTTCATTTTGGCTGATCTCACCGTTGCACTATCAGGTGAGTGTGGAGACAAGGCTTTTCTGGTTCTTTCTTTGATGTTTTCCTCATTTGAACTTTTAAGAACATTTTGACGTTTGTTTATTTTGTTTCTTTAAGTAAATTTTCCCTTGTTTTTAATGGGTTCCCTCTTTCTGATTTCTAAAGAGTTTATCTCTTTTTTATTTCAATAATGGGGGATTGACCCTAAACCTTTTCAAAAAAAATATGAATTTCCTCATGAATTCTCATATGAAACTCCTTTTGGATAAACTTTAAAACATTTTTAAAGTAATTATTTGAGTAGAACTCAATCCACATTAATTCAATAACAAAATGTAACCCTGTGGGCCATTTTAGATTTTATAATAAATATAAATTTATGAATTCATTAATATATTCAATGAGTGGCCTCTATAAAAGCATCATTATTTCTCAAACTACAAATGGGTCTAGCATAATCTCCATCAAATGCATTTATCTCTATATTTATGTCCACTAGATACATCATATGAAATCATGCATCTTCATATTATCCATTTTTCTAATACATTAAGTAACCACAAGACCCAAATCATGTCATTCCCATATAGATACTCATACATTCTCAATTCTCTAAGTATATACTACGCTAGTCGTTGAATACATCACATGTCATTTACCTTTATGAATGATAACATCACATTCCCCACACTTGATAATAATTCACATAATATCTGTTATCTAGTTAGAGTTATCAATTCCTCAGTCTATCTCAATCAAGGACTGAGATTTAATACTCTTTATAAGAGAGGTAAAATCTTGTCTTAGTTAAGATCCAATCGATGACATAATCAGAGACTTACCCAAACACCCCTTGATTATATAAGCCTGAAGGCTTATATAAGAAATATATTAAAGTATTAAGGTTCCAATTCTAGGTATCTTTACAAACTATGGTTTTTGGGGACTCTAGATATGAACCATTCTCCCCTAGTATGCCAAATACATAATATATAACACACCATACGGTATACTTCATTGTCCATCCAGTGCAAAAAAAAACTCATTTTTTGCCTCATGATCATATTTTATATCCTGATACATGAATACCACTCATTATAACCTTAACATTTCATCCAAATTTATAATAATCCATGATGATAATTAGCTATGGATAACACAAATTCATACTTAGAGGTCAATTACCATTTCACTTTAGGATACACACACACACAAATCCAAACTACGTGAAAGAATGATAAAGTATAGATGGATTTTTGTTTAAAATGATTTATTTCTTATCCTAAATATTATTTAAAAATACTTAAAAACTCATACTTCTAAATAGTCTTTACCTCGTATAATGAATTTTATTTAATGTGATATTGAACATGATTTATGTATTAACGATAAAAGTGAACAAAAAACCATATCAACTTCATCTATTCAAAAGTATTCTTTCCTATAAAAACAATCATATTGTAAGGGATTATTCTTCAACTCCTAATCTCAACAAACTTCCTCAGGGTCTCAAAAATATCCCCAAGGTCACAACAACTCTATATATCAACATCTTTCTTAATCATCTCTTGGTCTCAAAATATATCACACCCAACCTACATCATAAGAATTTTCAAGGTTGGTAATACCCCAAACACACATAATAAGATTAATAACAATTATAATTACACCTATTCCTCGTAAAAAGAGAAATCAAAATTGGAATCAAACCCAACCTACATAATAATAGGAATCTCAGTTTTCATTACACTAAACCCATATAACAAGAGTAAGCATGGTTGGAATTATACCCATCCCACATAACAAAAGTAATCATGACTGGAATCACCCCCAACACACATCACAACACCCAATATACCTATAAATAATAATATTTTTTGGAAATACACACAACCAACATCACAAGAATAGTCATGGTTGGAAATACACCAACCCACATAACAAGAGGAATCACGGTTAGCACTACACCCATCTCACATAAAAAGAAGAGGCACGATTGGTATTAAAACCACATAAAAAGAGTAATCATGGTTGGAATCACACCCAACCCACATAACAACAATAGTCATGGTTGGAATTACACCCAACCCATATTACTAAACATATTTATTATGAACAAATCAATCATGACGATTCATTTCATATCAAAAAACTCCCATAACATATCAACATGTATAGATGTGTTATATTAAGACACTTTACACAATACCTAGAATATGGATTGACATTCCATATAACATCCACTTCAAACTTTACATTTTATTGGATTACCCACACACAACCCCATTTTTCATTTTATATTCCATCTAAGGCTAACCCCTATACTAGACTACTAGACAACACATTAATTAGCTTCCTAAATAGACCACTTCATGTCTGAGTTATATTTGTCATTGGATTTAAATTGTTTTCAATGAAATAGAATGATTTCATTGATGTCAATATGTTGAAGAAGTTATAAAGAAAGTTTGTTGGAAGGTTTAGCTGAAGTATCAAATCTTGGTAATGAAGTTGATATTTCTTGGATGAATGGATGAAGAAGAAAGGAAGTGCCCAAGTAATGTTATCTATAGAAACACATAAATTTTGTTCTTTCCTTTATTAGTGATAGATATTATTCATCACTTGAAAGTAGAAATTTATTTGAAGACTTTGAGTTTACTTATGGTGATTGATAAGTTATTCTTAATGTCCCAAACATGTGTTTGATGTTGGAAGAAGCATGTTTTTTATCAACATTATAAAGATTCGTGAAGGAGTTTCATTAAGAAGTTTCCAAACATATTGTTAATAAATAGTGAGGGTGGAGCTAAATAGGAAAAGTATGTTACGAATAAAAGGATAAAGTCAGGACCAGAGGCACTGAAGGTAGAGGACAATGTATCGAGGTGATCGAATGAAGTCGATTGAACTAAGGTGATCAGACGAAGTTGATCAGACCGAGGTAATTGGATGAAGGTTTTTGAGTAGTGTAATTGAACGAAGTGTTCATTAGACAGACTTTTATAAAGTTTTCATTAAAGAATCCATCGATCGGACCAAGATGTAAAGTCCATTGGTCAGAGGAAAGATTGGGAGATCGTTGAATGAATGTTCACAGTGACATCAAACAAATAATGATTGGACAAACCATATCAATGGGTGCTTGGTGATATGTTCCCATTGGTTTAACATAATAATGTTGTATGGATGCAATTTAAAGATAAAGTTTGGAAGAAGAGAAAAGCCTCTATTAAAGGGAGATTAATCAAGCGATGCGATGTTGGTCCTTAATGAATCAAACATCATGAAGAGATTCATGATTCAATATTTAAGACTAGTTTATGAAAAGAGCTAGAGGAACTTGGGGAAACTATGGTTCCAGAACATTGTTAAGTGATGATCAAAGATGAACAAAGAGTTGTGAGAAGTTTATAGGAAATACTTGTAAACAAATAAAAAATAGAAGTTAAGAAGTTGTGGTGAATGAATGAATGAAGTGTTGACAAGTTTGTGACTCACAAAAGGAAGTATAAAGTTTTTCAGAAAAACTTGGTGAGTTATCGGATAGACTATATCGGACAAAAGATTTTGAATGATCGATCATAGGTTTCCTAAAAAAGTAAAAAGTTAGCAGAAACATGTAAAGATCATTGAATAAAGAAGTCTCCATATAAAGTCATCAGACAGAGGTTTCTGAGTGACGTTCGTCAGACTGAAGATTCAAAGCAATATCATTAGATGGAGATGTTAAGGTTTTTGAATAGTTGCATCGGAAAAAAGTCTTCCGATGATGTAATCAGACATAATATTATGAATAAATCATACAAATCATTACAAATTCATCAGATATATTTTTTCAAAGTCATCAGATTGAAAGAATGGATCTAATCTCCAAGGTTTCATTGGATAGATGAAAATGGAAAAACATCTAGGAATCCATTAGATGGAGGAAGAGCCTTATAAAAATATTTCAGACAGACTTTAAAATGAAGATCGAACGGAGTCATCGGTCGAAGAAGTTCCTATCAAGAAGACCCAAAAAGAGGAAGCTTATGAGGTTTTTAGATAAATAATATTAATGAATGGAGAACTCAAATTTCCCAGATGTGGATATTCGAGAGTACACCAGATAGAATTCTACCGGACATAGGAAGTTGTTATAAATAAGTATCGGATGAAGAGTTTAAAGAACTTTACAAATTCTTTTGTAAAGTATTCATCATGATGATATTGATTTGTACACTCATTAATTCAGTAATTATGAAGGGGATAACTGCGATTTTAGCTAATATTGTTGGCATATTAAAGAAGATAGTTGGGGTCGATATCTAATGAAGTTCCCTATGAAGGTTAGTCAATTCCTATCTTTGGTGAAGTTTGAAGGATTTCAAATAAAGAAAGAGTTGAGAGGGTGATTCAAATTTGGAAGCAGGAGGTTCAAATTTGAGTATGCGCATCCTCTTAAATTTCCAAAGAAACTATGCCTATATAAAGGGGAGTTGATGGGATGAGAAGAGGTTTCTTGAGATCTGTGTTATGAGTGAAGTTGTGGTTGTGTGTAATGCTGAAGAACTACAGAGTCATAAGGAATTTTTTACCATGAATATTGAGATCTATTATTATTTGGGTTGAAGTATCGAACGTACATGTACTAGACGGGGCATGGGGTACCAGACATAGTGAAAGAACCCAATAGAGAGATTGATCATTGGTTGAAGAAGGGAATAAGTGATGAAGTGATACCAGATAGAGATTTCCCATCATGTGGTATCATAAGTACAAGTATCGTATAGAGAAGAAGGTATCAGACAGAGTGTGAGCACCAGACGAATAGGTATCAAAGGAAGTGGAAAAGAAGGGATCAAATGAACTATCATCGGATGATCATCATCGGGCGTACAGATTGGACGAACAGTTATCGGATGAAAAATAGTTTCCAAACAGAAAATGTTTCATATGAAAGTGAAGAAAAAGGAAAGAGAAGATTCTTATTTAATTCAAGGAAGAAAAAGAGTAGATTGCTCATTGTTGTGCAAGTAACATTAAAAGAAAAAAGAAGTGAAGAATAAAACAGTGACATGACATCCAATATAAGTCTCAACAAGTGTAAGACTTTCTTGTTGTTATAAAGTAATTGAAGAAGTTCAAGGTTGTCTATGCATGTAGTATAAAGAACCAACAAGGAGTGGCAAGTTGGATGAGGTCATCATCAGTCTAAGGATTTGATATTGTTTTCTTATCCCCCTCCTGAAATGTAGGGAACCACACTTAATCTTGGGATTTTTTTCAATCGAAACCATTGTAACAAGTATTGCATTATATAGAAGAATCTATGTACTGGTTATCACCATACATGGAAAGGACTAGCTACTCTTACTGAGTAGTGAACCCTGTAAAAATATCATGAGTCATATTTTACTTTCTTTCATAAACTTTCATAAGGTAAGGAAAAAAGAATATGAGAATCAAGATACTAACAAGTCTAAGAGGTAAAGGGATAAAAAGTTTTGATTTGTTAAAAAGTTTTCAACACTGATTCATCCCACCCCCCACTTAGTGTTGATCGTATCCTGAAGTGGTCCTCTCAAGTGGTTTCAGAGGGTTGGTTCACCTCTTTTGGATTATCTGAATTGAATTTATTCTCTTTTAAATATTTGACTTTCTTTTATGTATTTACAATGAAGTTCTATTTTGGTTGAAGATTTATTTTTCTCTGAGTAGAATTCTATTTCAACCAAGACTATGATGAACAATGGGAAGAAAGAGAAAAAAACTGAAGAAGATAACCCTATTATCAAAATAAGATGAAGTATCAGTTTCTCTATTCCTTGCTAACAACAAAGATAGATTTGGCCTGGAAAGTTAAGAAGAGTTGGTTCAACTTACCACTAAGAAGAAGGAAAACATTCCTACCACAAGTTGGTTAATATCAAGTTATCATGAGGTATGTGGAAATTCTTGTACAAACTATCCTCAAGAGAAAAAACCTAGCATAAGTGATGGTGGTGATATATCTACAACTTTTCAAGATATAATAGTTAGTAGATTAAAAGATATTATGTATTGAATTCCCAACAAAATAACCTCTCTTTTTTATGGTGTCTTTGAAAGTATGTGGGAAGAAATCACCTAGTTGGAAGAAGAAACAAATAACATAGAGAATGCTTTGTAGAATAAAGTTCTATAATGAATAAAGCTCTCCAAAAAAGTTGGATCCTTTGTGATAAGAAAAATTGAACTTGATATATGTTTCTCAAAAATTTAAATTAAATGCCTCAAATAAGTTGAAGAGAAAGATATGGTCAATAAAGCACAAGAAGAAAAGATCCATGCGCTTGAATAAAAGTTGAAAAATAGCATTAATGTCGAGAATTTTCAATTAGAAATAAAACCAAGATCAAGGAACTTGACTCTTTGTTACAAAACAAAGTTAAGTTGAATGAAGAGGAGGTTAAATGAATGAAGAATGTTTGCGAAGATAAGGTTATTACATTTAAAGATCAGAAGAACAACCTCAATATGAGATGTCTAGAATTCGAAGTCAAGTTTTTTAATCTTGAGAATTCTCATATTGAGTCTTTAGAAAAGAAGTAAAAAATTATTGTTGAAATACAATGCACAATAGAGGATTCTAATGTTAGGATACCTCTAACATGTGATAAGAATATCAAGACATCTTTTGATGATCTATCTCAAACAGCTGTGAAGAAAGAGGTACCACTTATACTATCTTGTAATAAAGTTTCTAAATATATTTTCATAAAAAATACATGTTTTAAAACAAAATATGTACAAGTACAAATGAATAAAGGTGATAATAATCCTACCACCAAGACTAGGGTGGATAGGAAAAAGAATGTGGAAGGTGGTTCCCCACGAAGACCCCAACAAGTTGTAAATAAAACTCAAACATAGAAAATAGTAGATATAAGAAGATCAAGGTTTGTAGGTCTATGTTGGTGCTGCAAAATATTTAGGCATTGTGTATTTGATTGTTGGTAAAATATTCTAAATGTTATAGCACAAAGGAAGCTCATGTCAAGGGGGAGCAATCCAGAGATAAAGAAGATACATCCACATGTTAAGAAAAAAATTATACTTCAAATAGATTTAGAAAGCTTGAAAATATATGTGATATATGCAACAATGGTGGTCACAAGGCTGGTACATGCTCATGTCGACAGGTATCAAAAGGCGATAAGAAAATAAGGCCACACAAGTTTGATAAGAAAGAAGAAGCAACCGTGGGAAGTAAGTTGAAAAATGTTGTAAACAAAAATTCTCCCAAGAAGATATCATGTAGGAAAGGTAGGAAGTCCTTGGATTCCAAATCCAAGAAGATAAACAAGAGTCCATCATCTAGAAAAACGGATGAGAAGAAAGGCACTCAGAAAAAACCATGTGGACAACCCAAACTTGTTTCCAATGTACCTAATGATATTTTAGTAATCTTGCCAGAAGATTTGGAGAGAATGGGGAAAATGGAAGAAACATAAAAAATACTTATACAAAAGGAAAAGAAAAGATTGCATGTGATGAAGATGAAGTATATGAGAGGTTTTCAACAGAAGAAAACTCTTGTGTTAAATAAGTTTTGTGAGAGAGTTGTAAGAAAGTTGGACATAGTGCAAAAGAATGTTTAACCATTCTACTAGAATAGGAAGCAGCCCTTAAAATAATTAATAATTCATCACCCATGAAGGCAGGTAAGAAGAAAAGTTCTCTACACAAAGAAGAAGAGAGTGTGAAAAGATTCATGCTACCCCAAGATAAATCAGAGCATAAGTTCGAATGTGCAAGCATGAAGACTGGAGGAGATGAAGCAACATGGTTGAGAAAACTTTCTCAACCTTGTTGTTCACATTAAGAAGCAAGGAGGAGCCACCTTATTCCCTTAACCATTGTGTTTTATTTTCTCTTTCAAAATAGGTAATTAAAGGTAAAGAATAACCTCAAGGGGAAAACCGGAGTATGAGGAATGGTTGCCAACATTGAATAGCCATGTTAAGAAAGTTTCCATCCTTGAATGTTTATGAAGTTTGTTTACTAGAAAACTTATAAGAGGATCATCCTAGATGAAGTTACAGTGGTTGCTGTTAACAAATGATAGCAAAGTGAAAGAATATTCCATCTTGATTTGATCTTACATTTTTAGTTCTAAAGGAATATATTGAAAAAGATCATTCATAGTGAAGATGTGGAAATTTACCAAGTCTGGACAATCACATAGGGGAAATCCTTTTTAGTGTATTCTCAAAAAGAAGTTCCTAAAGCATATCTCTTGAAGAGATTCATCATTATGAAGATCGTAAGAAAGTCTCCTTGAGGGGGATACAAATGGATTATGATGAAGTTTCTTCTATAGTCGTTATCTCATGCAAATCTAATTATTTTGTAATGTGTATAAAGGAATTTCATTAGCA
This sequence comes from Viscum album, assembly GCA_963277665.1. Lineage (NCBI taxonomy): Eukaryota > Viridiplantae > Streptophyta > Magnoliopsida > Santalales > Viscaceae > Viscum > Viscum album. Next base: position 1,347,855,425 of record OY728147.1, on the reverse strand, counting down.
AAGGTACATTTTTCTTAATCTATCATCCTTGATTACCCAAGATAAAAAATCAAATACAAAGGAGGATAAATTTAATTAATCAATGATAAAAGAAAATTAGAGGCATGAAAGTGCTCCAAGGTTGCTTATGATGTTAGTTGTACTTGAATGCTTTTAAACTGTGTGTTAGAGTGAGTGTAAGAGTTGCATGTTGGTCTATCTTACAAGTGTTTTATATCTTAATTAGTATCTCCAGCCTGGAATAAAAGTGGACAACACTTGAATACACGTTTATGAGTTTTCATTCCATGAGGTATCAAGATCATTCGGTAAAGGAAAACTTTGTTGTCAAAATTAAATCCTCTAGTTTTTTACACTAAGCATAGCTCATGTAAACTTAGACTGAAATTATGGATGACACATTGCTTAAAAATGAACTAATAACCTTTTCACATGGACTTTGTATTTCTTGTTAGTAAGGAGGAGAGGAAGTGAGATGAAATCTTGGAAGCTCGGGGAAGTAAAGGGGAGAGAAAAAAGATAAGGATTCACATATTGACATATTCATTTGGAAAGAACATTGAATGTATTGCCAACAAATACAAAGGGAGAGATTGAAGAGTTCACTTTGTGAACGAGTTGTATTTTTTGTCTATGGTTATCAATGGTTGTCAATAAAATAGAAAGATTTTATTAATGACAATATGTTGAAGAAGTTATAAAGAAGAAGTTGTTGGAAGGTTTAGTTGAAGTATCCCAGCCTAGTAATGAAGTTGATGTAGCTTGGATGAATGGATGAAGAAAGGAAGTGTTCAAATCTTATTATCTTAAGAAACATAAAAATGGTGTTCTTACCTTTAGTGGAGATGGAGATTATTCATTACTTGAAAGGCTAAAGTTCTTTAAAGACTTTGAGTTTACTTATGACAATTGATGAGTTGTTCTTAAAGTCTCAAACATGTGCTTGATGTTCGAAGAAGCATGTTTGTTATCAATATTATGAAGTTTCCTTAAGAAGTTTCCTGAAGAATTTTTCAAACAGATTATTACCAGACCAAGAAGACGGAGCCAAACGAATAGAGAAGTATGTGATGAATGAAAGGAGAAAGTTGGGACCAGAGGCACTGAAGGTAGAGGACAACATACTGAGGTGATTGGACGAATTCAATCGAACTAAGGTGATCGTATGAAGTCGATCAGACCAAGGTAATCAGATGAAGGCTTCTAAGTAGTGCAATCAGACGAAGTGTCCATCGCAAAAACTTTTATAAAGTCATCGTTACAGAGTCCATTAGTCAAACAAATATGTAAATTCAATTGGTCATAAGAAATATTGGGAGATCATCGAATGAATGTTCACAGTGACATCAGGCAGATAATGATTGGACAAACCATATCAGTGGGTGCTTGGTGATATGTTCTTCATCACAATGTCGTATGGATGTGATTTAAAGCTAAAGTTTGAAAGAAGAAAAAAGCCTCTTTAAAAGGTATCAGATGGAGTGTGGGCATCAGACAAACAGGTACCAAGGGGAGGGAAGAAGAAGGGATCAGATGAAATGTCACCAGATGATCATCATCGGACAGACAGCTATCGGATGAAGAAGAGTTACTGGACAAACAATGTTCCGGATGAAAGTGAAGATGAAGGAAAGATTAGCTTCTTATTTTTTGTTGGGATGAAAGAGTTGTTTGTTCATTATTGTGCAGGTAACATTATAAAAAGAAGGAAGTGAAGAACAAAGCAGCATTGTGACATCCAACAAAAGTCACACCAAATTGAAGACTTTTTTAGTGTTACAACCTGAAGAAGTTGAAGATTGTCTACACAAACAATATAAAGAGCCAGCAAAGAGCTGCAAGTTGGACGAGGTCATCACCAGTTCATGGATTCATGATTGTTTTCTTATCCCCCACTTAAAATGTGAGGAACCATCCGTAGACTCATGATTGTTTTAGAGCCAAACCATAGTAACAAGAATCACATTATACTAGAGAATTCATGTACCAGCCATCACCATACATGGAAAGGACTAGCAGCTCTTATTAAGAAAAGAACCTTGTAAAAATATCATATGTTGTCTTTTACTTGCTTTCATAAACTTAAATACGATAAGAAAAAGAGAATATGAGAATCAAGATCCTAAGAGGTCTAAGAGGTAAAGGGATAAAAAGTTGGAATTGGACAAAGTTTCCAAAACTGAGTCACCTCCTCCACCCTTTCAGGGTTGATCATATCTCGAAGTGGTTCTCTTACTTCCCACCATCAATGGATACTATAGAACACCTATCAAGGTTCACTACCTCCCATACCCAATTTCAATAATACCTTTGTGAAGGGTACAGTGTGTGGAAGCAGTAACAACACAGCAACCTGGAAGCCAAGATCAATGATTTATTGCCAGTATATTGATGTGAATTACAAATCAGAACAACCCGAATACAGGGAAATAGAAAATAGAACACAGGAACACAAAGATTTACGTGCTTCGGCCCCTTTGGGACCTACTGCACGACAAGAACACCACCCTACCCACATGATTTTATTGAAAATCTCAAAGAAACTGGAACAGATTACAACAGACGAACCAACCAGCAGAATAAAACGAAAATGTTACAAAATTTGAATGAAAAAGAACAAAAAAACATTTGCTACTTACAGTGTCGGACCCAAATTAGTCTGGCAGTTCTGATCAATTCAAGCGGACAAAGAATGCATCACCTCAAGGATCTAATGGCACTTCCACCCCACAGCCGTTAATGGAACTCCTGGTTTCGTTAAGCACAGAGTCGCACTTCTTCCTAGATAGGAAGGAGGTCAATCTCCACCATGAAATGGCTTTGCGATGCAACTGAGGGAGAATAATAGGCTCGATTCCACTCCAATGAAGCGGGTAACAATGAAATCCAAGAACCAAAGGAGTTATAGGGGTTCGTCGAAGCAAGAACGGATCACTTGCGCCAAGGGAAGAGTCGCTGAAGAATTGAAGCAGTGATACACTGATCGAGAGGATAGGCAGGAGCAATCAAACCCCCTGCGAGCCGTAACAGAAAACCCAATACAAGGTTGCCCCGATCCCAAGCAACAAAATAGAAACAACACAGGTGGACGACCAGATGACAAAGGCCGGTTCAAAGTAATCAACGGTCGTAATTCATCCGGCCAACACAAATGGATTGTCAACATGTCAATCAGTGAGCAAATAAAACAACGACACATGGTTACAACAAAAGGCAGTAAAATCAATATGGGTGTAACAGTTAAAAGGAAACCGAATAATACATATAAAATCACAATTTTAATATGAAAAAAAATAATATGTTGAATTAAGAAAACTTAATTCACAAATCTCCACCATTTTCAATTAAAATTTGGTGATGTTCTTGCACTTAAGGTTATAGAACATGAACCAAGTTCATTCTATCTAAACAAAACTTGAACTTAGATAAAGTCACAGCTTTAGTCAAACTATTCATTGGGTTTTTATTAGTGTGTATCTTATTGACACACGCAGTCCCTTGTTCTATAACATCTCTAATAAAATGTAATCTAATATCTATGTGTATTGATTTTCCATGGCAAACTAAATTTCTTAATAAATGGAGTGTTGACTAACTATCAAAATAAACATTAATGACTGAATTAAAAAGTTTGAGTTCAAAAGACAAGCCTTTTAGCCATAAGGCTTCCTTTACCGCCTCGATAAGAGCAATGTACTCAGACTCTGTAGTTGAAAGGGAAACCACAAATTGCATGTTACACTTCCAAAAGAAAGGGCCACCACAGGCAGTAAACACATATCCAGTCAATGATTTTTTGGTGTCAATGTTACCTGTATAATCAGCATCAACAAAGCCTACCAAAATATCAGAAGCATCAATATTTTTACCATAGCACAAAGATAAATTAGATGTATATGAGAGATATCTAAAAAGCTGCTTAAGGGCATGCCAATGTGGCTTCCTAGGTGCGGTCATAAATCTACTTAAGGTGCAGATTGCAAAGGCAATGTCAGGCCTTGTGCAAATCATAGAGAACATTATACTACCAACTATGTTAGCATATGGGATTTTAGACACAAATTGCATGTCATCATCAGCAGTGGGTGCTTGTGTTAAAGACAACTTAAAGTGTTTTGCAAGAGATACATTGACATGTTTGAGAGATTCAAACATGTATCTCTTTAGAATCTTTAAGATGTAAGCATGTTGAGATAAGTATAGCAATTTGTTTGGTCTATCTCTGATGATTTCAACACCAAATATCTTCTTAGCTGCACCTAAGTCTTTCATCTCAAAATTGTCTTTTAATTGGGATTTAATAGAAGTGATAAAACTCATATTCTTACATATGATTAGCATGTCGTCAACATAAAGCAGTAAGTAAATCATACAACTTTGGATTGATTTAAAGTAGACATATGCATCATATTGACTCCTGGTGAAACAGTTATTTATCATGAAGGAATCAAATTTTTTATATCATTGCCTAGACGCTTGCTTTAAGCCATATAAGGACTTGTTTAATAGGCAAACTTGGTTTGGTTTGAATTCCTTAGAATAATCATCAGGAAGTTTCATATAGAGTTTTTCATTCAAATCATCATATAAGAAGGCAGTCTTAACATCTAGTTGTTCGATGTGCAGATCGAGATAGGCAGCAAAAGCTAGTAAGAGCCTAATAGAATAGTGTTCGACAACGGGGGAGAAAATTTCAGAATAGTCAATTCCTTCTCTTTGAAGGAATCCTTTGGCGACTAGCCGAGCCTTAAATTTAATTTTATTTCCCTCGGTGTTGTCTTCCTTCCTCTTATAGATCCACTTGGACCCAGTCACCTTAGCATTAGGTGGCTTGTTGACAATGGTCCACGTGAGATTTTTCTTTAGAGATTGCAACTCTTCATTCATGGCAAAGATCCAATGTTTTGAATCTTTATCTTTTAAAGCTTGCCTATACGATTGAGGATCATCATCAATTAGATCTTGGGCCACATGAAAGGCGTATGAAGTCATATCATACTGGCTGAACCGAGCAGGAGGTATCGGGACTCTCCTTTGTCTATCTCGGGTTAATTGATAATCCTCATGAGTGGTAGGAGGTCCAGAATCAGAATCGAACCAAAATTAGACTCAGAATCAACTGCATCAGTGGGCTGAGGAGGAGGTGAAGTAGGCTGGACATCAGTCTCAACATGAGCTGGCGGCACATGTTCATCAGACTTATGAAGGTCTAGTTCACAACTGCCAGGTGTGACAGTCCTGGTCTTAGGGGCAGATGATTCATGAAAAACAATATCTCTACTAATAATGCACTTTTGGTATCCCGACTTATCAACCCAGAGTTTGTATCCCTTAACTCCCTCAAGATAACCAAAGAAAATGCACTTGAGGGCTCTAGGTTCTAATTTATCAGTCTTGACATGAGCATAGGTTGTAGACCCAAAAACCTTTAAGTAGGAATACGAAGGGGGCTTGTCGGTCTAGAGTTCTTCAAGAGTTTTGAATTGATTCGTAGAAGATGAACACTTGTTAATCAGGTACACAGCAGTGTTGGTGGCCTCGGCCCAAAAAGATTTGGGGAGGCCCAAGTATTCGAGCATACTACGGACTCTTTCAAGTATAGTCTGATTCATCCTCTCTGTTTGGTCATTCTGTTGGGGAGTTTCCCTAACAGTTTTATGCCTTTTAATTCCTTCAGACTCACAATATTGAACGAACTCAGTGGACAGGTATTCAAGCCCATTATTCATTCTCATGGTCTTGATTTTCTTTCCAGTTTGATTCTCAACTAAAGCTTTCCAGGTTTTGAATGTTTGGAAAACATCGAATTTGTTCTTAAGGATGTAAACTCAAACCTTCCTAGAGTAATCATCAATAAAGGTGACGAAATAGGATCCTCCACCATGAGAGGTGGTCCTGGCTTGCCCCCATAAATCCGAATGGATATACTCAAGTGGGGCAACAGCCTTGAAGGAGGACCTATTGAAGCTCACCCTCTTAGCCTTACCCATCACATAATATTCACAAAATGGGAGATTCGAAGGTGTGATGTTACTCAGCAGCCCCTACTTGTTGAGTTCTTCTAGCCCTTTGGAGCTTACATGCCCCAACTGTCTATGTCAGAGCATAGTGTTGTCAGTGTTTGTATTGTAAACACTGTTCAACTGTCTCGAATGGGTCCTGTCATTCAAGACATACAACCCATTTACAAGAGACCCTCTTATAATGGTTCTAGATCCTTTGGAAATTTTAATAGAACCCGATTCTGATCTAAAAGTGTATCCATTTTGATCAAGGACTCCTAAGGAAATCAAGTTTCGTTGCAGGTTGGGGACCCACCTCACATCAAGTAGGGTGATGACTGATCGATCATCCAGTTCTATCATGACATACCTTCTACCCTCAACCTTACACTTCTTGTTATTTCCTAATAGGACACCCCCTTCCACTCTTTCAACCAGCTCCAAAAAAGACTCCCAATGCAGACACATATGGAAGGAACAGCCAGAGTCTAAGACCCACTCTCGATCGAGTGTATGGCTGGACACATTTAGAACTTCAGCAGTGTCATACCCAGAGTCAACCAAGAGAGACCGGTCGGTGGGCTGTTTGGATTCTAACTCACGCTTGAGTTTTCTACACTCGGGCTTAGTATGATGCCCAGGCTTTCCACAATGGAAGCAAATAACATTTCTTTCCTTAGTCATTTTTGGGTTTTGGGTGTTTGTTCTTGTCTTTATCTTTGGTAAATTGTTTCTTTCTACTCTTGCTTTGTGGTCTACCCCTAGTGAATAGGTCCCTACCTCACCTTTAACTCTCGGCTTGGAGTGCAGTTCCTTATATAGGAGGGTTGACTTAACTTCGTCGATGGTCGTCGATGGTCAATGTATCTCTGCCATACATCATGGTTTCGACTAAAGAGTTGTAATTGTGATCAAGCCAAATTAGGAGAATTATCGTTTGATCCTTGCCATCAACTATTACGTTTATGTTGGCAAGGTCTAACATAATTTTATTAAACTCATCAATATGAGATTTAATGGAAGCATCGTGTTTCATCTTAAAAGTGAACATACAATATTTTTTATAGAGTCTTCCAACCAGCGAGGCAGTCATATAACGTTTTCTAACTTCAGCCAAATATCGACAACAGTGGACTCGAAAGCAACCTCCCCAAGGTTTTTATCTCCTAAGGACAACAAGAGAGAACTATGTGCATTGACTAACACATCAGAAGGGACTTCTACATATTTAGTACTAGTTTGCCCGGTCTCATTTACAGTGATAATAGGTTTCCTGGACCCACAAAGGGCATCAATTAAGCCTTGTTGTACAAGCAAGACTCTCATCTTAATATGCAATAGGTTAAAATCATTGTCACCGTCAAATTTCTCGATTTCATACCTCATTGTGGACATATTTACCCACAAGGTAGATGTCAAGTTCTTACAGACAACATTAAGCGTACTCCCCCAACAACTAACCAATCTCTTAGGTAAACGATGCTTCAATGAAGGAATATGAAATACACAGGAATGTTAAACTTGATAATGTTTTAACAAATGCAATTTAGATGAACACTATGGCGATATAAGACTGAGGTAATTGTTTTGCAGAAACAAAAAAAAACAGTATGCAAAATTATAAACTAGAGACCGCAAGGCTACACAGGAAAAAGAAGCAACAGATTAACAGAATACTAAGCAACAAATTTCAAATTGTAGCAGCAGCTTTACAAACAATAGCATTATACTCAAATTGAGGGGGTGTTGTCGCTAATCCTGGACAACAAAAAACATACAGGCTCTGATACCACATGTGAAGGGTGCAGTGTGTGGAAGCAGTAATAACACAGCAACCCAGAAGCCAAGATCAATGATTTATTGCCAATATATTAATGCAAATTACATAGCGGAACAACCAGAATACAAGGAAATAGAAATAGAACACAACACAAAGATTTACGTGTTTCGGCCCCTTTGGGACCTACTGCACGGTAAGAACACCACCCTACCCACACGATTTTATTAAAAATCTCAAAAAAACTGGAACGGATTACAACAGACAAACCAACCAGCAGAATAAAACAAAAACGTTACAAAACTTGAACGAAGAAGAACAAACAAACAGCACCTACTTACAACGCTGAACCCAAATTAATCTGACGGTCCTGATCACTTCAAGTGGACAAAGAATGCGTCGCCTCCCGAATCTAATGGCGCTTCCACCCCACAGTCGCTGCCGGAACTCTTGGTTTCATCAAGCACAGAGCCACACTTCTTCCAAGATAGGAAGGACGTCAATCTCCACCACGAAATGGCTTTGTGATGAAACCGAGGGAGAATAACAGGCTCGATTTCACTCCAACAAAGCGGGTAACAACGAAATCCAGGAACCAAGGGAGCAATAGGGGTTCGTCGAAGCAAGAATGGATCACTTGTGCCAAGGGAAGAGCCGCCGAAGAACTGAAGCGGTGATACACTGATCGAGAGGACAGATAGGAGCAATCAAACCCTTTGCGAGCCATAACAGAACGCCCAATACATGGCTGCCACGATTCCAAGCAGCGAAACAAAAACAACATAGGTGGACGGCCAAATGACAAAGGCCGGCTCAAAGTAATCAACAGTCGTAATTCATCCGGCCAACACAAATGAATTGTCAGTGTGTCAATCAGTGAGCAAATAAAACAACGGCGCATGGTTATAACAAAATGCACTAAAATCAATACGGTTGTAACCGTTAAATGGAAACCGCATAATACATATAAAATCACAATTTTAATATGAAAAAAACTAATATGCTGAATTAAGAAAACTTAATTCACAACCTTAATTGAGACGCATGGTTCACTATGACCATGGATTCATAATGCTTCAGTCAGATGACAACTTACAGCCCTGATACTTATTACTCAACTCTCAAAGTAATAAGAAAGAAAATTTAAGTTTGTTCTGGGTCATAGGCAGGCACCCGCATAACCCACATATCACATATCACATATCACACGCAAACATACATAAACTGAGAAGAAATCTTAGGGACCACCAGCCTCAATGATAGCTCCTTAACGATGCTCGCACCATCATCAACCAAACCTGTGTCGATCATCACCGCCTCAACGTACCACTAACTCATCCAAGAGGCTCCGCAATCAATTGTAACCAACTTATAATTCCTTTACATAACAAATTCACCGTTATTCATTTAGGCAGAATCGTGAAAAAACCTACCGGGCATCAAGTAACTCGGTATGGATCATCTCCAATGTGCTTCCAAACCTATCCCACACAAAATCCTCAATTCCTCGCTCAATTCATCCACTAATTTCATCCAAATCAACAATAAAAGTATAACGATGAGATTCCACCTTGCTCGTGTGGAATCGCATCCGAACCCTAGGTGCTACGCCAAATTCTAGGTGGGATGGCAGAGAATGGAATGACACCTTACCTAGATCGGTGAGGGAAACTCCTTCCAAACAGCCTAGATCGTCCATTGAGAAAGGAACAGTTCATCTAATCGGAAAAACTCGGCCAACGCAGGACCACTGCTGCCCTAGATGAAAAATTATACCAATGCTGAAACCGGACCTCTAATCAATCACCATCGGATTAACTGTGAGGTAAAAAAGAAATGAAGTAGAGAAGATGAAGGCCGACACCCCAAGATACCTCAGGAACGGGCGGAGCAAGACGATGGAGGTTGCTTCTAGAGTAATATCATTGCCAGGAACAGATGCCGTAGAATGTAGTCTTTAACATCAACAGATCCAGAAGCCCAAGGACTCCACCGAACATCGCCGCCTGGATCGAGAGGGGAGAGTTAGAAACTGGGGGGCTCGATGAGGTCAAGAGTTCGGTCCATTCCCCCCGCATCGTTGTAAACATAATAATAAAAAGGGAATTCTACATTTTTAAATAAATATATAATCATGAATAAATAAAGATATATTATTTATAGATATTTTATTATTCACGTTATTGCTTAACAAAAAAAATCTTTCAGAATTTAAAAATATAAAATTAAAGACTTAATGATAATATATTGAAAATTTACACATTGAAATATATGTTTTATATCACTTTTTCGTTAATTACAATAAACTTATTCAATAAATATTTTTAGAAATAATAATTATAACAATACATATGTCTTACACCAATTGCATTAATTTTTGACAACCGCTCTAAATAAAATAAATTTTCAATATTATTTTAAAAATTAAAATATCATAATTCGATTTTTACAAAACTTATGAAAAATAAATAAATAATAATACATATATCATTCAGTATAATATTAAATTTAGTTTCAAAATTAATTTCAAGACAATAAATATCGAAAATAAATTAAATTATTCGTGCCCTTTTAAATTTTGTAATTAAACAGAACATATCACAAATACTTATTAATCACAGACAATCACATTGGGAGTGTGACATCCTCAATCCAAGGTATGTGATATTTATGGTTCAGTCTATCTTGGTTGTTTCATTATGTTTTTAAGGTGGTGAAGGGGCGTGTTTGAGGCTTTGGAAGCCGTGAAGTTGGAACCGAAGGAGCTGGGGTATCAACCAATAGCATTAGAGCTATTGGTGTGTCATTGGCGTGCCGCTGGCTAGCCAATACAGACTCACCAGCTTGACGATGGTGGTAGCTAAGGACCTACACTTTTGCAGCCCATTGGCCAACCGACTGGCTAGGCAAAGGTGTTGCACCTCTCTTAAACACATCGTCTGGCCGGTGAGGGGCATTAGCTCGCCGGTGGTAACTAAACGGTCGGGTCATTAAAGGCGACCTAACTTTTCATCTAGCATCCACTTTTTGATGTCTCCCTCCTATGGTTCGACCTCATTCGACTTGGATGACCATAGAGGCTCCCTTTTGGTGAATTTGGTCCTCTCCTTCTCCTCACTTCGGCAAGCGAAGTCTAGATTGATTCATCGGCTTCCACGAGATAAGATTCATATATTCTAGCTTGAATCTTCTTCTCCTTCCGAAATTGACTATAGATCTAGGCCATACTGGCTAGATTTATGGATCTCGCTATGATCTAACGTAGTTTCTCTGTTCGTTGATAGATCGACATCAGACTTAGAGAGTTGGCTACCTTTCCTTAGACCAGGTCAAGATATGTCATTGACGACAGTATTCGTTGGGTAAGTCGAATTGATTCTAATCCTATGTTGTCATCTCCTTCCTGAATCTTGTTCTAAAATCCATTTTACGATGATTTGGGATTGGTTCTAGAGATTCGATTGGTGCACATGTGTGGTGTGGGTGACGACTCTTGGTGGCTTTTGACGTTTGGCATCAACACGCTTGACATAGGAAGTCCTTAGCATATAGGGTCGTCGTATATAGTTGTTTGACATGATTTGATTGTGTGTGCGTGTGTAGCCCGTGAGATCTATGCTTGATTGATGTGCATATGAGTGTGTGTGTGTTTCTGTGAGAACCTTTACTTGATACAATGTGATTGTGCTCTATTATGTTGTGCCTTATGGATGTTGCATAGCTTGTGGGAACATTACTGTCGATATCGAGATAGCAGGCCACTCATGGGTGACTGGTTGACTTCTTAAAGGGGGAGCGTGAATGCAGGACTATAGATTGATGACTCTAAGATGGCATGATGTTGAGTTTCAATACATGTCACGACTTACTGACGGAAATTGAACATGCAGAGAGGTAGCTTTCCATGAGTTGGAACATGATGCATCCGAGCCAATGGAACAAGTTGGGGTATGATGATCATCGGATTGATGGTGCAAGTTGAGGCGAGATGTATAACGTGACAATGGTATGATTCGGAGCTGGACATATCGATCCGTTGGAGAATTGACCCAACTACGTGTTGGAGTTGGTTCCCTAAACCCAACTTCTATGTACTTTATGATAAACTTGAATTCATGGTTTTGAATATTAATAAACTTCTTATCATATCATGATTATTCTTATGTGTAACATAATATGTGATAATGTCTAAAGAGTAGCTTTCGCACTAAAAGGTCATAGCAGTTCCCCCCTATGATGATAACTCGAAAGTGCAACGTGTAGGTTCTGGGCGCAACGGAAGTGTGCGATGAGCAGTGCCCAATTTTATTTTTTCCATAATCAACGATCAATCCGAGATCTATACGACAATGGACGTCGTGATCCAAGAAATTTAATCAAAGAAATAGGCAATGGATAATAACAACAGAACTAAGATAATGGAGGTCAACGCATATTGTTTATAATTAATTTAATTAGAATAAGAATTACCTCTAACGAATTCTTTTTTCATTGATGAATCTGATGACAGATCTGTGGTGCACCATCATTGCATTGTAGAAAGTAAGTGTAGATTTCCTCTAGCAGTGATCCACACGTGTTCCAAGAATCCCCAGACGTCACCGATGGAGACTCTGGGTGCTAGCATGGAAGATCCTTGCGCTTGCGTCGTCTGCTATGATCACCTTGAAAATTGCTTCCAAAGTGTTCTCCTTGATCCAGTGGAAGAGAATTTATTGTTGTTCTTGGGCACGTTCTTGGAAAAGGGAGCTCTCTAGGCTTGAGAGGATCCTCCAAGATTCATTGTGCACAACTGAATTAGGTCTTGAGAAAATAACATAATTGGGTATTTATATTGCTAGAGTTAAAATAAAATAATTGCACAAGTGCCCTTAATTATTTATTTAATCCTAGAAAACCCCCATATCAAATAATAATACTAATATTATTATTTCTCAACATGTGCTTAAATTGAAAATTATAATTAAATATTATTTAATCCAATAATATTCAATATTATTATTTCTCATCGGACCATTAAACTCGTTCCACCATTCCTCTATAATATTTATCGAACCTTGAATAATGTCTATTTATTTATTAAATAAATATCACTACATTATTCACCAATAAAAAAATAAATTTTATATTTACTAAACAACAAATAAATATTTATATGCAATCAAACATACATGAATAATTATTAAACCATGCACGAGAATAATATTTATTTAACCTGTTAAATAATAAATAATAATATATTATTTAACAAAGATTCAAGATACACTTAGTGTGTGACCATCTAGGCCTCTTTCTTAGTGGTATTAGGAGAAGCAGTCTAAAGTCTAAGGTTATCATCTAGCAATATGCCAAGACACCCATATAGAAAGAAGTTAACGTCGCAAAAACATGTCACCTTATACAAATGTTTACCGTGTAATATAATCTCTTTTCATAATATCTCAAATCGAGCAGGTTACATGCATGTGCCATCAGCCTATATGCTCGATATCTCTTTATTTGAATTTATGAAAATAGAAATTTCCTATAAAACACCATGGTCATGGATTTATTTAGGCTATATCATTTCCATCAAAGAGCCGGAGATATTAATTTCCCTTTAAGAACAGAAAGGATAAATCCTTTCTCGCATTATTCATTAATGCAATATTACTCGTGATGAACCCAACGTATCCTACCTTGCCGTGAACATCTATCATCACAATTTTCATCAATATATATAAGTACGCGATTCATAATACTCGTTAATAATAATATCAAAGTCTAATGACCAACACACATGTTCATAGATAAAAACATCCAATGACACATATAAATGTCGGTTTCCTACTGGTGGGTCTCATTCTCATAATATCCCACTGGATATTGCCAAGAGATTACACCATGAGAAGGTACTTCAAAGTCCTATGAGTCTCCACCCTTAATATCCTGTATCATTTTTGTCCCTCAAATGATATCATCTAGATATAGAACATATATTCAATAATAGTGTCATAGTACTTCTGAGTTCTCATTATAGCGGGGAACTGCTATGACCTTTTAGTACGACAACTACTCTTAGTATATTATCACATACTATGTTACGTAGAAGAACAATCATTATGTGATAAAGAGTTTATCAATATTAAAAACCATTAATAAAAGTTTATCATAAAGTATAAAGAAGTTTGTTCTAGGGAACAGACTCTAAAAGACTCTCACTTGCACTTGAGCCAATTGCTATCAAACTTCAGTCTGCTATCTCTCACATTATACTCATGCTTCTTCTAAGATAGTCCTTTAGTCAAGGGGTCTGCCATGTTCTCTTCCGTGGGTACTCTGCTTACTGCAACTTTACCCTTTTAATAAAAATATATCAAGAGGTGATACTTCTGAAGTATATACTTTGTCCATTGGTGTGACCTTGACTCTTTTGCAAGAGCCACCGCTGTAGTATTATCACAATACAATGTGATAGGGTCTTTACTATTAGGCACCACATCAATCTCCTGGACAATGTTAAAATAAAAATGGATTCCTTGGATGCATTAGAAGCCACTATATACTCAGACTCTGATGTATAATCAGCGACAACTGGATTCTTTGGAATCTTCCAGCTCACTGCTCCTCCATTGAGACAAAAACATATCCTGATTGTTACTTAATATCATTCTGATCTGTCTGAAAACTAGCATCAGTATAACCCCTAATGACCAGCTCCTCGTCTCCTCCAAACACGAGAAACATATCCTTAGTTCTTCTCAGATACATAAGGATAACCTTAATAGTAGTCCAATGTTGTTCTCCTGGATCTGCTTGATATCTTCCTACCATGCTCAATGCATAGGCAACATCAAGTCTAGTACATAACATGGCATACATGATTGATCCTATTACTTAAGCCTATGGGATCATACCCATTCTCTATTTCTATTGTTGTGTCTAGGGACACATTTTCTTAGAAATATGTAAACCACATGACACTAGAACCAATCCCCTCTTGGAATGTTCCATACTAAATCTCTTTAGTATCTGGTCAATATATGTACTTTGAATTAGTCTAAGTAGCCTCTTGATCCCTAGAATATAGTTTTCTTTTCCTAAGTCCTTCATAGAGAAACACTTGTTCAACCAGCCTTTAACTGACTATAAGACTAGTACGTCATTTCCAATAAGTAATATGTCATCTACGTATACTACTATCATAACGACCGCATTCCCATTAAACCTCTTATAAACACATGGATTGCATCCATTCTTAATGAAACCAAATTCTTTTATGGATTTATCGGATCAAATGTTCCATGACTTGGATGCTTAATTCAATCCATAAACGGATCTCTGCAACTTTCAAATCCTTTTGGTATCGCCTGTAGTCACAAAACCTTCTGGTTGTGTCATATAGACATCTTCCTAAAGGTTCCTGTTAAGGAATGCAGTTTTGACATCCATCTACCAAATATCATAGTCATGGTAATCTATTATAGCAAGTCTAATTCTAATGGATTTAAACATGGAAACTGGTGAAAAGGTTTCATCATAGTCAATTCCATGATGATGTTTAAAACCATTATCCACTAGCATTGTTTTATACATACTTAATTTACCTTCTATGTCCAGTTTCCTTTTGAATACCCATTTGAAACCGATGGGCTTTACATCAACTAGTGCATCGACCAGAACCCAAATTTGGTTTTAATACATGGAATCCATCTTAGAATTCATAGCTTCTATCCATCTTGAAACTTCTAAGATCTCTACTACCTCCTTGTAGGATAAAGGTTCATCATTGTCAAAAAATAATGAGTTACCATCCTTAGTGACCAGAAAACTATATCTCTCTGGTTCTCTTAGCTCTTTTACACTTTTACACAGTACTTGTGTTTCAGGAACTAATTCTTCTATGGGGACCAGTGTAATTTGTTCCTATACCAACTCTTTTATATCTTGAGCATCAACTCTGATGAAGCCAATATTTCTCCCACTATCCTTTTTGAGGATGTGCTCCCTCTCAAGAAATATAGCTTGTCTGGTGATAGTCACATTCTTATCTGATGGGCTTTATAGGTAGCATCCATTTTTTTCCTTGGGATACCCTATAAATATACACTTCGTGCCTCGGGGTGCTAGTTTGTTGACTGATAAGGCCTTAACAAATGCCTCGCAACCCATACATGTGTATGAAATAAAATAGGTTTCCTTCCACTCCATAGCTCAAAGGGAATTCCATTTTCTGCTTTAGTTGGTACTCGGTTTAATGTGTATGTTGTATTTTGTAATGCATGTCACCAAAAGGATAATGGAAGATCTGCATGAATCATCATCAACCTTACCATGTCCAATAAGGTATGGTTCCTCCTTTAACTAACACCATTCTATTGTGGTGTGTAAGGTGGAGTGAGTTGAGATAGAATAACAAACTCTTATAGAAAGTCGATGAAATATTGGTTAAGATATTCACCACCTTGATCTGATCGAAGCTTCTTTATCTTCTCACCAATTTGATTCTCTACTTTATTCTTAAATTATTTGAATTTCTAAAAGGACTCAGACTTATACCACATCAATTAGATATATTCATATCAACTCAAGTCATCATTAAAAGTTATAAAGTAAGAATATCAACCACTAACTTCTACTGGAAATGATCCACACAAATCAGTGTGTACCAATACTAGAAGTTATGGGGCCCTTTCACCCTATCCACCGAATGGTGGTTTGGTCATTTTTCCTTATAAACAATCATGACATATATCAAGTGGTTTTAGCTCAGAAGATTCTAGATATCCATCTTTACAGATCTTTGTCAAACGCTTCTCATTTACATGATCAAGATGGTGATTCCACAATTGGGTGTTATATGAGTCATGTGAACATGACTTTTTATCAATTTCTAACACATAGTTTTCATAATTTAATAAATAAATACTATTATTTAAATGTTCCATACCAAAAACATATGTATTCCTTATAAAAGAAATAATTTTAATTTCCAAATTTTAAAATAAACCCATCTGTATCTAAACATGAAACAAAAATTATGTTCTTGGTAATGGTAGGTACATAATAACAATCTCTTAAAACCAAAAACATTCTCATTGGAAATGAAAGGTGGTAGTCACTAATGACCAGAGCATCTAACCTCACACCTTTGGAAGCTCACAGATCCACCTATCCTCTAGAAATATTTTAGAATCTAATTGGTTCCTATATTTAGATACAAATGTGAGCACCACTTGCTGTATCTTATACCCAATGTGTAGAAATGGAAAGATTGCACTTGATAATGAACGCACCTTTAGCTTCCCTTGGATTATGGGTGCAATTCATCTTCCAGTGGCATAGCTTTCCACATGCAAAACATACTGCTTCCTTTTCCTTGCATGGCCTATGGATCTTCTTCTTCTTAGAAGGATGGTTCTTGAGAGATTTAGATTGTTTATAAGTCTTAGGTACCTTTTCCTTGTTCTTCCTTTTCTTGTTCACCATAAGGACTGTAGGTTTATCGTACCTCATGTCCTTATCCACTTGGTGAATCAAGGTCAGAAGTTCTTAATGAATCTTCTCATTATTGCTCATATTATAATTCATAATGAAGCTAGAGGAGGTCTTGTCTAGTGATGAAAGTATGAGATCTATACACAACTCATTTGGGAATTTAATTCCTAAGATGTATAAGCATTCAATGTAGCTGATAAGCTTGACTACATAAGGCCCTGCTGGCATAGACTCTCCAAGAATAGTTGTGAACAAAGCATTGGAGATCTCGTACCTCTATTGTCTCATCTCTTGATAGAGATCCTTAAGGTAAGACATCATGCTATAGAAATCCATATCATCATGTAGCTTCAAAATCTCATTGTCCATGGATGATATCATAAATCATTGAACATATATAGAATCATTCAGATGTTTCTCAAAGATAGACAGTTCTTCATCACTTGCCTCATTTTTAGAATAAACTAGTAAATGTTCTTCCAGCACATACAATTTCCTTTCATGGAGAAGGATGACATGTAGGTAGCTTTTCCACTCTTGGAAATTTTTTCTGGTGAGAAGCTTTTCATTATCAAGTAGGGATCACAATGATATGTTTAATGTCATTTTATTTCCATTTCTAAAAAATAATATAAGTATAATTTCACTACTTTATCTGATATAATTTAGACAAATAAATAAATATTATATTTATTAGTCTCCCACTATTTTTTTTAAACCCAATAACCCTCACCATTGGCTTTAGAATAACATGTTTCTTAGATTTTCTAGTTTCAAGGATACATATTCCCCTTCTCATTACCCTAACATTGGATGATCAAGCAACTTGAATGGTTTTAGGTAGGCATTCCAAATGTCAACTACATTAACCCATAGTTCCTTGATCTAATGAGTGGACTCCCCAATCCCAAAATCATTAATTTACATTTCCTTAACCTTTACCTCCTAGTTACACCAAGTCCTACTTTGTTAGTAAACCATGAATGTGAACTAAGTTAAGTCAACCCAAAACCTCATATTATTATTCCCCAATAATTGAAATCACCCCAACTTTGGCTGGTCAAACACTTTGAACTATAGTTTGATTCTAACTGAAGTAATAAAAGTTTATACCAACTTAATATTTTATTGAGTGATTTTATCCTTTTATGCATAAATTTACAATTATTATCTTTTTCACATGCTTTTTAATATTAAGTGGGATTACTTAAGTGATTAACCATGTATTAGATAATATTTACGCATAAGAGAGTTTATTTTACTTTTATCTTGCATGCTTGTAAATTCATTAATTATGTGATCATGACAAAACATCCATAATGAAAGTACCACACAACTTGACAAAAATAAAATAAAGGGTATGATCATGTTCTTATACTAATGATTAATTTATCTAGGGGTTGATAAACTAACCATTGAACTAGCGGAGAAACACCTTGAACCAATTGAGGTTCATGTTTACTGCTTTCCACCTATCCACCTTTGTATCTCCTTGAATTGGTTTCACCTCGGCTATGAACTTGAATCGCCTACACTATCTTGGGAGCTCCATCTATTACATATGCCTTTTACTCACACACCGGTGAGGGGAAAATGGGGTTTACATAAAAGAAACTATAGTCACACATGCCCTACATAATGAAAGGAGAGAAGGCATGTAGGCCAACAATTTAATTTAATAATAAATTAAATGAAACCAATCACATAAAAAAGGTCTGGTCTATCTCATGATTATCCACATGCATATAACTAATTACACATTTATTAAAACTAGAATTCAATTATTAATCATTCTTATTTAAGATAAATCATTATCGAATAGATTAATTATTATCTTTAACTAATCAATCTTTTTATCTTAATTATTATCTGAATTTCCTTGAGATTCTCATCCATTATAATTTTAAACAAATTAAATAAATTCATTTAAAATTAACTTTGTAAATAAATTTACCTTGGAGGAAACATGGTGAATACCTATATAATAATGACCAACATGTATTATATTCATATATTATTTTACTCTTGTGACATATGGCATACAAAAATTATCACACACTTTCACAACATGTACTTCATAGATGATTACATGAATTACATAATTTTTCGGTCACATGTTGTGTTTAAATTCACATAGAGTAACAAATTTTAATACAAATCATACATGATATGTAGATATGAGCATTACACAAATATTAATTAAACATTTAATATTTTTGTATATTAAAATCTATCACATGGCATGTACTATCTTTATAACCACGCGAAAGTACATGTCTCAAGGTTTACATATTAAAATAAAAAAAAATTAAATCTGCATAACTTGGTATAAGTAAACAACATATAGATCTGATCTACACAGTATGTACACCTCTCACCATATATCTGAGATACATGCCTAAGGACCCGACATGTAAAACATACCTTATAAAATTTGTAGTACAAGGTGTGTCTAATGGGCCACATGCTGTGTTGACCCCATGTTACACAGTCACCAGTCAGGTAGACCGTGTATGGAATACACGACTCATCTATGACCCAAAGAAAGTAAACACTGTGTATATGGGTTGTACGATGTGTACTACGACTAACCGTGCACCAGTCAATCCTGATCAGCACATAATGTAATAATTAACTACACCACATCCACACGGTTTGAATAATTACTAAATTAACTCCTTGTGAATTAACCATGAGTACATAATGTGTGATTCTAATTACACGGTGTGTACTAATGTTTCTTCCAGATAGAATTTTTGGAACCTCCAGTTGAGTTCCTCGATTTTATTTTAATCATAAAATTAATCATATCGATTAGATATATGAGAAATGAAGGAGAAAGAAACATATATCACTATTCTAATTAAAAGAAAAATTAAACATGAAGTGATAAACTAAATTATAAATGTGTAAATCACCAAATATTTGTAAATAATTATAAATAATCACATGCACCCTCTGATACAACTTGTAGGTTCTAGGCACAACGGAAGTGTGTGATAAGCAGTTCCCAACTTTCTTTTTTCCATAATAAATGATCAATCTGAGATCTATACAATGATGAATGTTGTGATCCACAAAATTGAATGAAAGAAATAGACAACGGATAATAATTCCAGAACTGAGAGACAGAAGATCAACACATATTGTTTATAATTAATTTAATTAGATTAATAATTACCTATAAGGAATTATTTCTTCATTGATAAATTTGGTGACAGGTCTGCAGGGCACCGTCATTGCGTTGTAGAAACCAAGTGTATATTTCCTTTAGTGGTGATCCACACATGTTCCAGGAATATCCAAAAATCACTAAAGGAGTCTTTGAGTGTTATCATATAAGATCCTTGCACTTGTGTCATCCACCTTGATTTCCTTGAGAATCGATTCCAAAGAGTTCTCCTTGATCCGGTGGAGGAGGATTTCTCACTGTTATTGAGAGAATTCTTAGAGAAGGGATCTCTCTATGCTTGATAGGATCCTCTAAGATTCATTGTGCAGAACTGAATTAGGTCTTGATAAAATAACATAATTTGGCATTTATATATCTAGGGTTTAAATAAAATAATTGCATAAGTTCCCTTAATTATTTATTTAATCTTAGAAAACCCCCATGTCAAATAATAATACTAATATTATTATTTCTCAACATGCTCTTAACTTAGGAATTATAATTAAATATTATTTAATCAAATAATATTCAATAATATTATTTCTCATCGGACCATTAAACTCGGTCTGTCATTCCTCCACAATATTTATCAGACCTTGAATAATGTCTATTTATTTATTAAATAAATACCACTGCATTATTCAACAATAAATAAATAAATATTATATTTACTAACAGTAAATAAATATTTATATGTGATCAAGCATACATGAATAATTATTAAACAATGAAAATGAATAATATTTATTCAACCTATTAAATAAAAAATAATAATATATTATTTAAATGAGATTCTAGATACACTTAATGTGTGACCCTCTAGGCCTCTTTCTCAATGGCATTAGGCGAAACAATCTAAAGTCCAATGTTAGTATTTAGCAACACGCCAATACACCCTAATTATACACTAAAAGATGCTAATATTAATTTTTTATATTATAATATTCATGTTCTTTATTAATCATAAACACCATTTTTAGTGCATTTTACACTTTGAACATTATTTCACATTATAATTGTAATTCCTTCTTAAAATTCACTATTACATGGTACATTCTTGAACACCTCATAAAACACAAAATGGTATTGATTTTATTTTCATATTTTATTTTCTGGTCTCCCATGCTATAAGGAACAATTAATGATTTTTGTATCACTTGAATATTCACATTGGATACAACCAAAGTCGGCCTTGAACCAACAACATTCTAGGCCAAGTGAACTGGAAAAAAACCCAATAAAAGTATTACAAAGGACAAGATTCAATCCCAATGATTCTAAAAATTTAAATGAAGATAGAGGAAATCATGGGTAATATTTCATTCAACATTGGACCAAGCTAATTCTGATGTTTTAATGGAGTTCCAGGCAACCCAAGTTGAAGATGAAATTCTGGGTCAGATTCTGAGGCCCAGAAAAACAGACCACCATTAAAATCATATCTCACAGAACACAAGATATTTTGGGTTGAATATTTACAATATATTAGGATACATCGGGGGCTTCATTTTCTCCTTATATGGACCACTCAAATTCTTCCATCTAGAATGTCATTTCAGCACCTATTTTTGGTGGATTCAAGTTGGCTTCCACTTCGGGTCAAGAGTGGGAAAGTCTCATCTCCATTAATTTTACACCCACCTGGTCCCACCACCATTAATTTAGGATACTTGGAAATATGTGGGCTCAAATAAACTCTTCTAAAATTACTATTTATGTCAATGTTGGTGTAGGAGTTAAGGATCTTGGAGCTTTTTTTTCATTATAATGTTATTATGTTGATTTGTCTTTGTAACAGTCTTCTTTCTCATGTAAGTTGTTAGAATCACCTTATTTTTTAATAAAAGTTATTCTTATACTATTATTATATTCTTCTTCATATCATTTTTATACCTTTTTCTCAAGTTGTGACCTTATTAACACCAAGTATTGGGAAATTCCTCACACAATGGTGGAGTGATCATTATTTTGTTGTTTTTACTTCTTCAATTCTGCCCTTATGAGTCTACTTCATGCTTCCATTGAGAATATGTAATCAATGGAGGGATGCTACTTTTATGGTTTGATCCAAGGGATTAGCAATGATTTGGATTGGATGTTATTTCTTACTCTATAAATGTTTATTAATTTTTTTTATTTGAGTTTTTTTATTCAATGATTTTCACTCTTCCTTTTCCTTATTGAATTTTATCACCCCAATTTTATGGGATAATAAGATCCTTTACCTTGGAGTGCTCATTAAAATGATCCCAAAAGTGTATAAGTTACTATCATGTGTTTTTGAAGGTGTTTAACTAGTAAGTGATGAGGTTATTTTGAATTCATTGAATGAATCCTGCTCGATTTAATGAAATTGAAATTGTTAAAAAAAAGAATTTCATCCAATCCATCCATTGTACTCATAAATTGAATTCACATAGACCTGTTTGTGTTCATTTAAACTCCTCTAAAATCAACCCAATTTTTCCACTTAATATCCAAAAACAATCCATATAATTTATGTGTGTGTATATTTCTTCTTAGGTCTTTCAGGATTCGACAACCCAAGAAAAACTACAAGCGACCGCTTAACCCTAAAACCTTGGGTAAATTTGGGTGAGAAAAAATTTTGGTTCCATCTTTGGGGACCTAAGTAAGTTTTCTTAGACACTACTATCCTTTTCTCACCCCAAATATCTATTCTCATCACTGATTTCACTCCTATAGAAATCCATTTTGAAAAAAATCCAAACATGGGGAACCTCTCCCTACTTTGACTACCCCACACCAAGTGTGATGTAAAATGAACATCCTAGTTTCTATTGGTGGGATAATCAAAAACCTAATCAACCACAATTTTTGAAATCATATTCTCCACAAATCATTCCAACATATAATGAGTTTCAATCCCCACAAAGCCAATCTGAACATCCTCCTATGAAATTACAACAACATAATTATCCTCCTAGAATAGACCATATGGATCAACCCCTTTCCCATACTAATTCACAACCATTACTAGAGAAATTTTGTAAAAAATTAAGAGAATGACATCTGAGGTTTCATACTTGAGAGTATAACTATAAAGAATTGAAATAGTTATGAAACCCATTCCCAGTTAGGTTGTCCATTCCTCATCATTCATAGAAGAATCTTGTTACACACAAACATCTCATGAAAATTCTAAAGATGTTTCCTTTGAATCTAAGATACATGAATAACATTAAGGAATTGTTTATGTGTGTTTAAATCAAGAGTAAACTGATTTTTTTATTCACAAGAGGGAGATTTGACATCATGGATTGAGTGTCCTGAATATTACTCCATTGATGATTTTTCAGAATAAGAAATCACTGAACCATTAAGAGAAATAAAAAACATCAAGTCCATATCCATTCCTAAGAATGATATGTCAAATTTAGTGGATGAATATTCTATTCAAAACCAACCAAGTATGTTGAGAAATTTTGAAAATGAAATTGATTTTGATTCAATGCACCAACCTGTGTTTGAATCTGTTAGCCAACCCAATCTCAAACTCAAGGTCCATCCTTTCTCTCCCAAATATTCCACCATAGGGGATATTAAAAATATTTTAGTTTTAATTTAATCATATCTCAATTATAATGGTAAGAAAATTCTCCTTCATGTCTTAATCAATATTAAAAAAATAACTAGATGGTTACTTTTTGGTATTCATGGGATTTTCCCATTCATAGGGACCTATATGATTTTTGAAGAATCAATTATAAAAACTTCCCGCCAAACCCAATGCAGACTCAATATTAATATTGTATAAGTGAAAAAAATGTTTTCCTTAAAATGTTGAAAGTTGGTATTTGGTATGTTTGGGGGATTCATTTCAAGCTAACGACATTAAACAAAGCTCTTTCTAAGAGGCAAACTGGCTTCAGAATTGATTTTTTTTTGTGTTTTTGTTTTTTTAGTTAACATAAAACCTTGGGGTTTCTATAATGATCTAATGTTTCTTGAGTGTGAGATTTAGAAGCTTAATAAGGTGCATGTTTTTAATGGAACCAAATACCATCAAGAGTTCAAACCTAGTCCTCAATCATCCACAAAGAGCCTACATGTGATAAGGAGTTCAAAGAAGCAATCAGGAGAAACATGAACTTCAACCACAAAAACCAAGTGAATTTTTTCCATATTTCATATTTGAATTTCTTTTTATAACTCCTCTTCTCTACATATACCCCCTTATAAATTTTATTTCATTTAAACATTGGGGACAATGTTATTTTAAGTTGGGTAGGGAGATGAAATATATTTTTTTGCTTTTGTTTGCATAAAAAAATGCGTGGAAGGAAAAATTTATTTAAACTTGAACATGATAATATAAATTTCAAACTTTGAAATTGAATATCAAATAATTTTTCATGCCTTCATTCTAATTTTAATGAAACATTAAGTTCATGTGTATAGATTTTGGAAAGTGCGGTTGTCCAATTTTATTTTTCACCGTTTATATTTTCATCCATTAAATAACAACAAAAAAACACAATTCATGTCCTCTAGATTACGGGGTATTAGTTTGAGTTATTAGGTTCCCATAATAAATATAATAGGTTTGGTGATTATTTTAATTTTAACATTATTATTCTTAAAAAAATCAAAAAAAAAAATCAAAAAAAAATCAATTGCACGTAGAGCAATAGATTGACCAAATGTGTGGCTTTCGACACTTGGGGATCATGAATCCATAGTTGTATGGCCTAGAGGTGGGAATTTCATCTCTATTTGTGGTAATTTGAATTTGTTTCTGATTAAGTAAACCCAATATGATACCCGAGTATGTGAGCTTCACATGGTTCCCTAAGGTCATTGAGCTTGGGAGTTATAAGCAAAGTCTTGCTACACGGGTTGAATCGACTGAGTTCAATTTCAATTACCATGGAAAAATTACAACAACAAAAAACAAATAAAAAACAAATAAAAAACAAATAAAAAAATCAATACTCATCTTAATATTAAAATGTGATTCTAACTAGCACTTCCACCATTTCTCCCTTGAATAAATATGAACCCCATGTCTATTATGACACACAACACTTCATCATGCTTAATTAAAATTGGATAAAATGTGGTGATGAACTTGAATAAAGAAATGGGATTGGTTATGGGATATTCCTCTAGAACTATTTTTTTAAATTATTTTTATGGGTTTATTAATTGTTTGGTATGAGGTCTTTGGGTGAGCAATGTGTATTAAAATGTTTTTAGAAAAGGGGATTCGAATTTCATATTGTTGAGATATATTTTGCTCAAGACTAGAAAAAATAAAGTTGGGGGGTTTGATTATCCACTGAAAGAGGCTAATATTCATTATTTATATTATAATATTTATGTTATTTATTAATCATAAACAACATTTTTAATGAATTTTACAATTTAAACATTATTTCACTTTATGATTGTAATTCATTCTTAAAATGAACTATTACATGGTACATTCTTAAACATATCATAAAACAAAAAATGGTCTTGATTTAGTTTTCATATTTTATTTTCAGTTCCCCCATGATATAAGGAACAATTCATAATTTTGGATCACTTGAAGATTCACATTGGGAGACCACCAAAGTGAGCCTTGAACCAAAAACATTATGGGAAAATTAAACAGGATGATAGCCTAATAAAAGTATTTCATCGGCCAAGATTCAATTACAATTATTCTAAATATTTAACTGAATATATAGGAAGTAATGGGGAAAATTTCATTAAATATTGTCCCAAGATAATTCTGATATTTTAATGGAGTTCTAGGAGGCCCAATTTGAAGATGAAATTCTGGGCCAGATTCTGCAGCCTAGAAAAACATCCCACCATTAATATCATATATCACAAACCACAAAATATTTTGGGATAGAATTTTACAGGATTCTATGAGACATCCTAGGATCCATTTTCTCTTTCTATGGACAACTAAAATTCGTCCATCTAGAATGTCATTTTGGCGACTCTTTTGAGTGGATGCAAGCTGACTGCCACTTTA
The DNA here is from genome assembly GCA_963277665.1 of Viscum album. Taxonomy (NCBI): domain Eukaryota; kingdom Viridiplantae; phylum Streptophyta; class Magnoliopsida; order Santalales; family Viscaceae; genus Viscum; species Viscum album. Next base: position 1,347,829,005 of record OY728147.1, on the reverse strand, counting down.
GGTCAAGAGTGGAAAAGTCTCCTCTCCATTAATTTTCCACCCACCTAGGCCCACCACCATTAATTGAGGAGACTTAGAAAAATGGGGGGACGACCCAGGACTCATAAAATTCCTATTTAAGGTAGTTTTGGTGGATGATTTGAGGATCTTGGAGCTTTGTTTTCATTGTAATGTTATTATGACAATTTGTCTTTGTAACATTCTTCATTCTCATGTAAGTTGTTCGAATCACCTTAGTTTCTAATAAATTTTTTTCTATACTCTTATTATATTCTTCTTCATATCATGTTGATACTGTTGAATCATGTTTTGAACTTATTCACACCAAACCTTGTGAAATTATTTACACAACAGTGGAGTGATCATTATTTTTTTTGTTTTTACTTATTCAATTATTCCCTTACGAGTCTACTTCCCGCTTCTATTGAAAATATGTCTAAAATGGAGGGGTAAATATTTTATGAGTTGATAAAAATGAGTATTAAGGGGTTTTAATGGAATTTATTTCTCACTCTATAAATGTTTATTAATTTCTTTTATTTTAGTTTTTTTATTCAATGATTTTCTCTCTTCCTCTTCCTTATTGAATTTTATCACCCCAATTTTATGTTCTAATAAGATAATTTACCTTGGAGTGCTCATGAAAATGATCCTAAAATTGTATAGGTTATTAGAATGTGTTTGTGAAGGTGTTTAACTAGTAAGTGATGAGGTTAGTTTGAATTCATTGAATGAATCATGCTCGAGTTAATGAAATCGAAATTGTTAAAAAAAGAATTTCATCCAATCCATCCCTTGTAATAACCTAGGATCAAGCCTTTATAATAAATTAAATTCACATAGAACTATTTTTTTCACTTAAACCCATCTAAAATTAACCCAAGTTGGCCACTTCATATCCAAAAATAATCCATAGAATATACGTTTTTGTATATTCCTTCTTAGATCTCTGAGGATTCGACAACCCAAGCTAAACTACAAGTGACCGCTTAACCCTAAAAACTTAGGTAAATTTTGGGGAGACCACACTCGTAGAGAATGAAGTTAATTCTATAATGGAATGTCACCCCATACAAATTCTTACTATGTAATATAATCCCTTGTCACAATATCTCAAATCGAGTAGGTTGCATGCCAGTGCCATCAACCTATATGCTCGGTATCTTTTTATTTGACTTTATGGAAATAAAACTTGCCTATAGAACACCACGGGAAAGGATTTATTTAGGATATATCATTTCCATCAAATTTCCTGAGATATTAACTTATATTAAAGAACATAAGGGATAAATCCTTTCTCAAATTATTCATTAATGCAATATTACTTGTGACGCACCCAATGTATTATACCTCACCACAAACATCTGTCATCATAGTTTTCATCAATACATCTAAGTGTGTGACTCATAATACTCAATAATATTCTTAAAGTCTAATGAACAATGCAAACATCCACAGATAGGAGCATCCAATGACACATATAAATGTGGGTTTCTTACTAGCGGGTCTCGTTCTCATAATATCGTACTAGATATTGCCAAGGGAATACACCATGACAATGTGCCTCAAATTCCTATGAGTCTCCACCCCTGATATCTTGTATAATTTGTGTCCCTCAACTGATATCATCCAGATATATAACATATATTCAAGAATATTGTTGTAGCACTTTCAGGTTCTCATCATAGCAGGGAACTGCTATGACCTTTTAGTGAAACAACTACTCTTAAGACATTATCACATACTATGTTACACAGAAGAACAATCATGATATGATAAGGAGTTTATTAATATTCAAAACCATGAATAAAATTTTATCATAAAGTACAAAGAATTTGGTTCTAGGGAACCAACTCTAACACTAAGACACTATTCTTAAAGCTATGTTCTATAGATAGATGATATCATTTGAGAACAAATGATACAAGCTATAAGGGGTTGAGACTCATAGGACTTTTAGGAACCTTCTCATGGTGTACTCCCTTGGTAATATCTAGTAGGATATTATGAGAACGAGACCCACTAGTAGGAAGCCCACATTTATATGTGTCATTTGATGTTCCGATCTGTGGATCTATATATTGGTCCTTAGACTTTAAGATTATTATTAATGAGTATTATGAGTCATGCACTTAGAATGTATTGAAAAAAACTATGATGACAGATGTTTGAGGCGAGGTAGAATACGTTGGATGCATCATGAGTAATATTGCATTAATGAATAGTGCAAGAGAGGATTTATCCCTTCTATTCTTTAATGGAAGTTAATATCTCAGGATCTTTAATGGAAATTATATAGCCTAATTAAATCCACATCCATGGTGTTTTATAGGAAATTTCTATTTCCAAAAAGTCAAATAAAGATATATCAAGCATATATGCTGATGACAGTAGCATGCAACCTGCTCAGTTTGAGATATTGTGATAAAGGGATTATATTACATAGTAAGAATCCATATGAGGTGACATGTTGTTGGGACATTAACTTATTTCTCTATGGGTGCCTTGGAGTGTTTCTAGACACTAACCATAGACTTTAGGTTACTTCACCTAATGCCACTAAGAAAGACGCCTAGAGGGTCACACACTAAGTGTGTCCAAAATCTCTGTTAAATAATATATTATTATTTATTATTTAACATCTTGAATAAATATTATTCCTGTACATGGTTTAATAATTACTCATGTATGCTTGATCACATATAAATATTTATTTTTTGTTAGGTAAATATAATATTTATTTATTTATTGGTGAATAATGAAATGATATTTATTTAATAAATAAATAGACATTATTCAAGGTTCAATAAATATTGTGGAGGAATGGTAGACTGAGTTTAATAGTTCGGTGATAAATAATAATATTGAATATTATTTGATTAAATAATATTTAATTACAATTCATAAGTTAATCGCATGTCAAGAAATAATAATATTAGTATTATTATTTGATATGGGGATTTTCTAGGATTAAATAAATAATTAAGCGCACTTATTCAATTATTTTATTTTATCCCTAGCAATATAAATACCCAATTATGTTATTTTTTTAAGATCTAATTCATTTTCGTACAATTAATCTTGAAGGATTTTCTCAAGACCATAAAGCTACCTTCTCTAAGAATGCTCCCAATAACAGTGAGTAATCCTCCTCTACTAGATCAAGGAGAATGCTTTGGAAGCAATTCTTGAGGCGATCAAGGTGAACAATGCAAGTGCAAGGATATTCCGTGCTAGCACCTGGAAACTCATTCAGTGATGTTTGGAGATTCTTCAAACACGTGTGGATCATCGCTAGAGGAAATCTACATTTGGTTTCTATAACACAATGATTATGCACCACATATATGTCACCAAATTCATCAATGAAAATATAATTCCATAGAGGTAATTATTTATATAATTAAATTAATTATAAAAAATATGTGTTAATATCCTCTCTCTTGATTCCGACATTATTATATATTGTCTATTTCTTTGATTCAATTCTGTGGATCATGACATTCATCTATGTATAGATCTTATATTGATCATCGATTATGGAAAAATAAAAGTTGGTCACCACCCATCGCATGCTTCCATTGTGTCCGGAACCTATACTACTTTGATACGGTTCTAAAGAGTTAACGAGTGCCTAGTGGAAAAATGTAAAGACCTGTGTTTTTTTGTGCTGTGAATTTAGGGGGTGATTTGATTTATTTTTTGTTTCAAATGTCTATGAGGGGTAAAATGGCCATTTTCCACCAATAAAAAATCTTAGATAATTTTTCTAACCACTCAGTTGGTACCATAATAGGGTGCTTACCCTATGACCCGAGTTTGGTGGAAATTCGAGCTGTTTTAAATTTTAATGGAATATTTAATAGTTAATTAATTAAATATTAATTTATTCACGCATGTTCATTTAGTGGTATATTTTGAACGGTGCTTCAGATTGTGAATCTATTTCTGTGGTTGACTCTGGAATAAGGTATTTTTCTTATGTGAGGCATAAACTCACCTTGGGCACTGAGGTCAGGCCTAGACCCATTTTCCTTTTCCTTTTATTTATTTTCGCTTTCATTTCTTTTTTGTTCTCCTCTAATTTTCTTATTGAATATGCCCATTGGGGGATCTTGTGTCACATGACTAAGAGAGGGATAGGAAGAGAAGTGGGTGAGGGAGGAGGGATCTTCATCAGGGAGCTCGAATGGACCTGGATCAATCTTAGTGGCTGTATAGCATGGATCAAACCAAAGCATTGGAAAATTTTGTCTGTAGGTAGGTACTATTTTTTGTTTTTAGCTAAAAATTTCCATAGAATAGTTGTTTTTGAATTTAAAATCCATATATATGAGTTTCTACGAACCCCATAGTGGTTGATTTTGGATTATTTTGGGATAAAAAATGGTTTCAGAAGGATCCCATGGGTTTCTGTTCGGGAAATACTGATCACACATTGTGTAGTTTTAAAAACACACATTTTGTGTTCTTTATATTTGGGGAAGATGATGTTTTTGGAACTAAAAATCATGTATTCTAAGTAAACTTCATGTAGTTTTACATTGACATGTGGCTGGGGCACTTGGGCATACACCCCATGTAAGGGGGACATGTTCGTGGAGTAGTTCACGAGCAGACCCCATGTGCAACCTAACCATGTAGTAGGAGATGACCATACCCCAAGTGTACATAGTCCATGTAGAAGTAAATTTCTAGGGTGAATATTTTTTAGTACACATCGTGTACTTGGGATACACGCCATGCACTACTCCCTTATTACCAATTTGAGTGGTTTGAGGGATTTTGCACCCCAAATCCATAATTGGACATAGGAGGAGTCCATTCTAAGGGGGTTTCCATATAGAATGTGATGGTGGATGACTTTGGGTGTTTTGAGGAATTATAAGAGGAAATTCAGGGTGAGAAATTTATGACAGAGTGGTTTTGCTCCAATAATTGAATCCAGTGATCTCCTAAGAGCGAGACATGAGATGATACCTAGATGAGGGTTGTGAGTGTTGAGTCAATAAGGTTTTCCTTATGACTTTTCCATTCCTTCTTGTTTTGAAAATCAAAAACACCTTATCTTAAGGAAAGTTGCTTTTATAAGAAAAATTGCTTTCTTAAGGAAAATCACTTTTATAAGGAAAATCGTTTTCTTAAGGAAAATTGCTTTCATAAGAAAAATACTTTATTAAGAAATTGCTTTTATAAGAAAATTCTCTTTTATAAGAAACATTATCCTTATCTTATTTTCATCCATATTTTTCTTAAGTATGACATTCAGATTCATTTCTATTTTCTCGGAATCATTGAAACTTTGATATAAAGCATTCTGTTTTAGGATTCGGATTCTGGATAAGAACTATAAGGAAGTTTCATTCCGAATTCCAGATATGAACTCTGACTAAGTTCTATTCTAGATTCAGGATACGAATTCTGAAGAAGAATTCTCATTACAAATTCCAATGAAGAATTCTCATTACGAATTCTGTTGAAGAATTCTCATTACGAATTCTGATGACGAATTCTCATTACGAATTATAATGATGAATTCTCATTCCGAATTCTCATTCTGAATTCTCTTATTAAACAGAATTTGAGTATCTTTGTTTTATACACTCTGAATTAATTCAGACTCTGAAAAATATCTTTGTTAGAATCCGAACTTCTATATTTCTTACATTTCTATAATTTGTCTACTCTTTATTATTGTTTCTTACACTCCAAACCTTTACTCCGAAGTTTTCATTCCGAACTTTTATGTTAGAGTTTAAAACGATGTCGTACATTCTGTTACACTTGTTTTGTTATAAAACGATGTCATCTGTTTTGTTATAAACTAACCGTTGTCTAAGTGACACGTGTACAGGTCCCTCCGATCTTTAAGGAAAATATGACCGTTGGAGAAGGAGCCGACCTTACCTATAAATAGGAGCTCATTTGAAAGAACTAGTTGCTATTGCAAGTACTGTAAGGCTGACAGATCTTCGACTCGTGTGATTACATGCTTGAAGTGATTTCTAGAGAGAGAGGCTCTTATTAACTCTCAAAGCATCGTGTGACTCCGAATGTTGGTGATTACATTCGAGGGCTTCTGGGGATAGGAAGACAGAGGTTGCCGACTACCTTGAAGTTCGAGGGCTTCCTTGTTGAGGAAGACAGAGGTTGCCAACTACCTTGAAGTTGAGGGCTTGCGGGGATAGCAAGACAGAGACTCCGATCTTCGTATTGAGGGCTTACCCTGGTGTGGGTAAGACAAACTTGCTTGAAAGTATAAATCAAGGGACCTTTATCCAAGGTTGTTGGATACCCTTCTCTTTGGGTTAAAAGACTTATATCTTGTTTACTTGTAGTTATACTACTAGTTTATATTCCACTGCATCCTATATTATAAGGAAAGTATAAATTTCTTATACTTCCTTATTTGTAATCTGTTTCATTTAGATTCTATACGCTTTAAGGTAGAATCTCACTTTGTAATCTTTTGTTAAGTTTCAATTGCCGGAACCATATTTCTGGAACCTACATTCGGAATCTCTTTCCAAGTTTGCTTTCGGTGTTAGAGGTGTTGTGAATTTTCTTAGTTTAACTTTGTTAAACTTAGTCCTTTCCTTTTCTTAAGGAAACCATAGTTATTCTTAACTAACTTTAAAGGTTCCAAAGGAATTTTTAAAGTGTACAATTCAGCCCCCCTCTTGTAAACTGAGCATCTCATCATTATTTTGATCCTACAATTGGTATCAGAGGTTGGAAACCTCTTACTCTATACCAATCTTACATTTGGTATCAGAGGAGGTCTCTGAAATACTTGTACTCACATATAAGTTTTTCTTTCTCACTTCCCCATTCCAAAACTTTTCTAATTCCAAACTTTTCTCATTTCGAACTTTGTTATTACGAATCTTTTCTACTAACAAGTTTGTGTGTCCAAGGTTATTATACGTATGGCAGGAATTAATGTTGGTTCAATTGACAATCTAAATCCGACAAGACCACCTATCTTTGATGGTAATGATTATGAATACTGGAGAGATCGTATTAAGACTTTTGTTATCAATACTGGAGTAGACAACTTTGTTATGCTTACTGGTGATTATAAAATTCCTGACAAGGAAGTTAGAACCTTTACTAACCAGGAAAAGCAAGAATATCAACTCAACTATAAGGTATGCAATACTTTACTTTGTTCAATGACTAGAAATATATATAGCCAAATTTCTTCTTGTGAAACAGCTAATTGTATATGGAAGAAGTTAGAGGTTACACACTTTGGAACTTCTAAGGTGATTGAAACTAGAAGAGCTATGCTTAGAGCTGAATATCATGGCTTCAATTTTCCTTATGGAGAATCTATCTGTAAAGTTCAACAGAGATTTATGACTATCATCAACAGTCTACAATCTATGGGAGAGAAAGGTCTAGATGATGAAGCTCTTGTGGATAAGATAATTGATATTATGACCAATGAGTGGGAATCCAAGAGAACAGCTATAGATGAGAACAGGAAGGTAACTCAAATTACTCTTGATAAGCTTTTTGGAACTCTTCTACAACATGAAACCAGAATGAAGAGAGATGATGACAATATCAAGAAAAAGAATGGAAATGGTACCGTTGCTTTTACAACAACTTCAAATTAGATGAAAGCCAAGACTCCTGAGAGAGTAACCAGATCCAAGTCTAAGAAAGTTATTTTCCAATCCGAATCAAGTGAGAGTGAAGTCTCTGAAAATGAACTAGCAAATCTTGCTCGAAGGATGAACAAGATAGCTGGACAGAGAAATTTTCAATCTAAGTATAAGAAAAAGGAAAGGAAAGATAATAAAGATGGAGAAGTTACTTGTTATGAATGTAAAAGAGCTGGACATATTAGACCAGATTGCCCTATGCTCAAAAAGAAAGAAAGGAAGGAAAGACATTCAGACAGGAACAAAAAGAAGTATTATAAAGCCAAAGCTAAGAATGTTCTGAAAGTTAATGACACCTGGAGTGCCAGTGGTGGTGACTCTTCAGATGAATCTTCTGATTATGAATCTTCAGGACAGAAGAATCTTGGTCTTATAGCCAGATTACCTATTGATAATCATTGTCTTATGGCTAAGGTACGAAATGCTGAATCTTTGACCAATGTTTCTTTAAATTCTAATGATAGTAAGTATTATAACTCTTCTGATGAAGAATCATCTTCTGATGAAGAAAATACTTTACCTACTTATGAAGAAGTCTCTAGGTTTGCTGAAATTCTTGAAATTGAGAATTCCAAACTCAATAAGAAACTTGATAAGGCAAACTCTAGGAATTCTGTTCTTACGAAAGAGATATCAGATCTTTCTAAAGATCTTGATAAGAAAAATGCTGATTTTGAAAATATTTCAAAAAATCTTGAGGAAGTAAGTTCTGAGAAGAACAAACTTTCTAAAGAATTAGAAAAAGTAATTTATAAGAAAAATGTTTTCGAGCCAAACTCTAGTTCTAAAACTAATGATTTTGAGGATAAAAACTTAGTTGTAAAACTCAAGTCTGAAATTTTTTCCTTAAAGAAGTGTTTATCAAACTTTACCCATGGTAAGGAAAATTTTGATAAGATTTATTCCCAAATACGACCTTTAAGAAATAAATCCGGATTTGGTTATACCCATGCAAAACCTATTTTCAGTAACAATTATTTTGTTCCTCAAAGCGCCCCATTTTGTACCAAGTGTCAATATGGTGGTCACTGGGCAAAGAATTATTCCTTAAACAAAATCCAATCTCTAGGATTTCACAAAGCTTACTTTTCTAAGAAGATGTGGATACCTAAAATTTTATTGTCTGGAAATCTCGGATCCAAACAAGTTTGGATTCCGAAAATCTAATTTTCTTATTAATTTCAGGAAAACAAAGAGAGTACCAGCAACTATACATGGTACATGGATAGTGGATGTTCCCGGCACATGATTGGTAACAAAAGTTTTTTTGAAAAGATTATCAAAACGAAAGGAGGAAAGGTAACTTTCATAGATAATGCTAAGGGAGAGATTGTTGGTATTGGTAATATTTTTTTTCTTGGTAAAACCTTGATTTCAAATGTTCTTTTTGTTAAGGGTCTTAAGCACAACCTCATTAGCATAAGTCAGTTATGTGATGAAGGTTACCTTGTGAATTTTAGGAATGATAAGTGTTTAGTTCACAATTACAAGGAAGAATTTATTCTCTCAGCCAATAGGCAAGAGAATGTCTACACTTTGAACCTAGAAGATCTTAGAAGCCAAGATTTACCTTGCCTAAGTGCAATGGAAGATCATTCCTGGTTATGGCATAGAAGATTAGGACACTGTAATATTAGAAACCTATGTAAACTCTCTAAGAAGAAACTAGTTAAGGATCTACCGGAGCTTAGATTTGATTCTTCTAAAGTTTGTGATCCTTGTCAATATGTCAAGCAACATAAATCTAGTTTCAAGTCAATTGGTGAAGTCTCAACAACCGATGCATTACAGTTAGTGCACATGGATCTTTTTGGTCCAACACAAACTGGAAGTATTGGAGGAAAATACTATGTGTTTGGTCTAGTTGATGATTACACTAGATTTACTTGGGTCTATTTTCTAGCAAAGAAATCTGAAGATTTTTCCTATTTCAAAAGTTTTAGAGCTCAAGTTAAAAATGAGAAAAACCTTCCATTGAAAACTATTCATAGTGATCATGGAGGAGAATTTCAAAATTCAGATTTTGAAACTTTTTGTAGTAAGAAAGGTATTACTCACAATTTTTCAGCACCTAGAACTCCTCAACAGAATGGTGTTGTTGAAAGAAGAAATAGAATTCTTCAAGAAATAACTAGAACCATGTTGAGTGAATATTCTATTGCTAGACATTTCTGGGCTGAAGCTGTAAGTACTGCTTGCTATACTATAAATCGAGTTTTGATTAGACCTTTTCTTAATAAAACTCCTTATGAGTTATGGAATGGTAGAAAACCTAGACTATCCAACTTCAAGGTTTTTGGTTGCAAAGTATTCATTTTGAATACTAAATATAATTTACATAAATTCGCACCAAAATCTGATGAAGGGATTTTCTTAGGATATTCCACAACCTCTAAGGCTTATAGAGTTTTTAATAAAAATACTTGTACTGTTGAAGAAACGGTACATGTAAAATTTGATGAATCAGATCCTTTTGTTTTTAAACCATCCCAGCCTTCTCCCTCGGATGAGTTTTCAAAAACTGATTGTCAACCTTTGATAGAAGAACCTTCTGATAAGGAAATTGTTCTAGAAGATACTTCTGAAACATTTACCCCAGAAGACTTTCTACCCTATGTTGATGAACAAGTTTTACAAAACCCAAATCATGTGTTTCTTAAGAATCATCCCAGTGATAGTATCATTGGTGATGTAAACCAACCTGTAAGGACTAGAAGTTCTTTAAGAAATGAAGTAGAACATCTAGCATTTCTTTCCCAATTAGAACCTAAAAGCACTAATGAAGCTTTAGGTGATGATGATTGGATCAAAGCCATGCAAGATGAACTAAATGAATTCGAAAGGAATAAAGTCAGGACCTTGGTTGAAAGACCTAAGGAAACTTCTGCTATTGGAGTAAAATGGGTTTTCAGAAATAAATGTGATGAAAATGGATTCATAATAAGAAATAAAGCTAGACTTGTTGCTAAAGGCTATAATCAAAAAGAAGGAATAGACTATGAAGAAACCTATGCTCCAGTAGCTAGACTTGAATCTATCCGTATTCTACTTGCCTTTGCAGCATTCTTTAATTTCAAACTTTTCCAAATGGATGTGAAATGTGCTTTTCTTAACGGTTATGTTCAAGAGGAAGTTTTTGTTGAACGACCTCTTGGCTTTGAAGATACAAAACATCCTGATCATGTTTTTAGACTTACCAAAGCTTTGTATGGCCTTAAACAAGCCCCACGAGCATGGTATGATAGACTCACTGGATTTTTGCTTCAAAATAACTATGTTAAGGGAAATGCAGATCCAACCCTTTTTATAAAGAAAGATAAGAAAAATGTTTTGATTGTTCAAATTTATGTTGATGACATTATATTTGGTTCAACTCAACAATCTTTGACTGATTCTTTTGCAAATCTAATGAAATCTGAGTTTGAAATGAGTATGATGGGTGAGTTAACATTTTTCCTTGGTTTTCAAATTTCTCAAAAACCAGAAGGAACCTACATATCTCAACATAAGTATTTTAAAGATCTTCTTAAAAAGTATGGTTATGACAACACTAAGAGTATAAGTACTCCCATTGGTACCTCAAACTCTTTAGATCTTGACGAAGCTGGGAAACCAATAGATCAAACATCTTTTAGAGGTATGATAGGAAGTCTACTTTACTTAACAGCTAATCGACCAGACTTAATGTTTTCAGTATTCTTATGTGCAATATATCAATCCAATCCTAAGGAATCTCACTTAAAGGCAGTAAAAAGAATTTTTCGCTACCTTAAGGGAACCATGGATCTAGGATTATTTTATACTTCTGGAAATGATTTTGTTCTAAAAAGATTTTCTGATGCTGACTTTGGTGGATGTAGAATGGATAGAAAAAGTACATCCGGAACTTGTCATTTCTTAGGAGATTCTTTAGTTTCTTGGTCCTGTAAGAAGAAACATTCTGTAGCACTCTCCACTACTGAAGCTGAATATGTAGCAGCTAGAAGTTGTTGTGCACAAGTGTTGTGGATGTAACACACACTCACAGACTATGGCTTGAGTTTTACTAAAACTCAAATTTTGTGTAATAACACAAGTGCCATTGCCCTCAGTAAGAACCCTGCACATCACTCCCGTGCAAAACACATAGATATTAGACATCACTTTCTTAGGGATCACACACTTAAAGGAGATATTATTCTTCAGTTTATTGGAACGCAAGATCAACTTGATGATATTTTCACAAAATCATTGCCTTCTGATAGATTTGAATATATTAAACAGAAGTTAGGAATGATAACCGTAAGGTAATCCTCCTTAATTAACTTTCTGTTGAAAAATTATCCTTACAGCAATACACTCCTTTTTATAGGGGGAGTACATTTGTTTGATAGAATAACAAAGTTTTTCAAAAATTTGTTTTCAAACTTTTCGAAACGAAGATTTCCGGAATGGAGATTTCCGGAACTACAATTTTTCTAGAATGGACATGTTCGTACAGAATACTTCTGGAATGGAAGTGTTCGTATTGAAAATTTCCGGAATGGAAAATTTCGTACTAGAATTTTCATAACGGAATTTTCATACTAAATTCTTCGTAATGTGTTTTTCGTACTAAATTTTTCAAAATGTATTTTTCGTACTAACTTTTTCGTACTGATTTTTTTTCCTTACTAAGTTTGTTTTTCATACTGAGTTTTCCGTAATGAATGTTCCGTAATGAGTTTTTCGTACTAAGTTTATTTTCCATAGTGAAATTTTTGCGAAATCTGTCTTCTCATAATAAAGTTTTTTTTCTAGTCTTTGTTATATTACCCATTACGAATAATCCTCCTAATCCAATCTGAAAGGTATGATTACCTTACTCAAGTTTTTGTAGTCATATTTTACTTGTTGGCATTTTCTTGTATTATGTTTTCGGATTTTAGTTTTCTTAATTCCTTGTTTAAATAAAAACCTCAAAAAGATCGGATTCAAGTTTTCAACTCTCAGATCTGATCTCAGCTTATCACAACCGTTAGATCAACCGTGGAAGTTGAACCGTCATTTCATTGCCTATATAAAGGGGACCCAAATACTCGTCCCACATCGATTTCAAGCTCTCGCGTCTCGAAGCTCTGCCCCTCTGTTTTAAGGCCATTCCGAACTACAGTTGTCTCCGTTACGAACTTCTCAGAGGATTACAGATCCGAATGTCTGCGGAGTTAGCATCTCAAGAAATGTCATCCACTAAGCCTATTTCGCAATGGTTAGTTTACAGAGAAAGGTTAGTCCATCCAGATTTCTTCAACAACTATGATTCTCTTATTTCAAAGAACATTAAGTTGAATGGCTGGGAAGATATTGTTGTATCCAAACCGGGGACTCAAGACGATGTTTTTACAGAGTTACTTGTTGAGTTCTATGAAATAGTTTCCTTCTTTCAGGAAGATAATAGGGAGAAGTTTTCTTTTAAGTCTTATGGCAAGACCTATAAGCTTTCTTATACCAAGGCTGCAAGCTTGGTAGTGTTGTCCTATGAAGGAGAAGCCGAATTTATTTCTCATGTATTGCCGGACTCTAAGGGTAGCTTCGACAAAGAAATAGCCTTAGAAACTCTCGGACTGGCTGATGACAAGGCTCCGAAGATTGCTAGTTTGCCTAAAAATTTCCGGATTCTAGAGTTATGGGTGCAAGGGCTTATCGTACCGAAGAAAGGTGATAAAGACAGCTTGAATAAGAGTGAGATCTATATCTTAGATTTTCTGATAAATCTAAGGAATTTTAACTTCATGAGGCACATTCTTATAACCATTGAGAATCTTAAGATAGGAAATCTCAGAGCTCAGATCGTAATGTACCCAGCAATATTATCAAAGTTGATAGTTCGGTGCCTTGAATCTTTCAAGGAAGCTTGCAGATCTAAGACAAGGGTTTGTAAAATTTTGTTGGTTAGCGATGACACCCTTAAGAGGATGGATGTGGCTTTCAAGAAGGAGATTGGTGAGTTCGTTGATTTGCCTAATCAAGAAGAAACGGCTCCGAAGGCTGCTGAACCGGAATCATCCAAACCTGTAAAGAAAATAAAGTTGAAGGAAGTTGTAGCTGAAATTGAAGATCCTAAGTCTAAGGAAGTTCAAACCGCTCCTCCCAAACCAAATAAGAAGAAGGCCTATCCTGATGAGGTTTTTGCGAAGTGGAGAGCAGATAAAGAGAAAAGGAAAGAAGGGGATCCGCAGTTCAGATTGGACCCTGCAGAAGCTAAGGCCATGAAGGAGAAAACTGCTGATGAGCTTAAAAAAAAGTAAAGGAAAAGAAGCTTAAGAAGAAGATGTCAGAAGCCGAGGCAGTCCAAGCTTTGTTGAAATTTAATGAAATAGTATCTGGAAGCATTTCAGTTTCGAGATCTTTCTCCTTGGAATCTCTACCTGAGACTCCAGGAAGAAACCTTGATTTTCCGGAAGAGACTACAGCTGAGCATGTTGAGAAAATCGAGCAGATTCAGCAAGTGGGTGAGGAAAAAGAAGTTGCTGAAGGAAGTGGTGAAACAGGAGATCTTTTGAAACAAGTGGATGATTATAAAGGATCACCTTCGGAACATCTATCACTCCGAACTTCAGAGGCTGAATCCTCTAAGTTAGTAACTCCAGAAAAGGATAAGAATGAGGAAGATGTTGTTCAAAAAATTTTTGATGATATTATTCAAGTGTCTACTGGCGAGCAGAAAACTCTTGATCAAGAATCGATTCCGAAAAAAGACAAGGGAAAGCAACTCCTTGTTGAAACTCCGAAATCAATGGCTAGAAAGAAAATAGAATTTGGTGATTCATCTAAAAGGAAGTTGGATCTTATTGAGGAAGAAAACTCTCCAAGCAAGATTTCAGATTCAGAGTCATCCTCGTTGGGGAATGACTTTGTTGTTCAGTCCTTAAAGAAGTTGGTGGGAACCATTCCGACCTTCTCTAGTATTGACTCAAGATGCCAGATGCTCCAACATGCTTTGAATCAGAAAACTGATTCCGTATCTATGGTTATGGACAAGTGCGTTGAGATTGAGGCTCAGTTCAAAACGTTTTTTGTTGGTTACGAAGCTCATAGAAGATCTTTCAAGAGGATGAAAAACTGGTCGAAGAAGACCATGAAAGAGATGAGGTTGTTCGATGAGTTTCAAGACAATGTTAAAGATGCTTTTGAAACCGAGGACAAGAAGATAAATGAGTTAACTTCATCCTTTGAAGAGAAGCTGACAGAAGAAAAGAACTTCTGGATTCAAGAAGTGAGAGATCTGAATGGGAATCTAAATTCCGTTTCTCAAAACTGGAAGTTTGAAAGGGATCATCGGATTGATTTTGAAGAAAGGATGAAGGCTCAGGAAGAAAATATCAAAGCTCAGGAAGAAAATATCAAAGCCCAAGAAGAAAAAATTGAAGCTCAATCCGCAAGAATAGTTGTCTTAGAGAAGCAAGCTGAAAAAGATCATAAAGACCTGAAGAAGATCAAGACTATTCTAAAGGGGATCATGTCGAAGGAAAAAGATCCGAAATAACCAAATCTGATCTTTTTGTTGTATTCTTTTTGTTGCTAAGATTTCAAATTTAATGAAAGTCGTGCTTGTCGTTTCTATTGTTGTCATTACTAATTTTTTCAGGTACTTTGTTATTTTTTTTCCATTCCCTCCAATTCTTTCTGAAAATCACAAAGGGGGAGAAGGAAAAGATCCTTAAGAAAAAGAAGAAATCTAATAAGAGTTTATCAAAGGGGGAGAAGAAAAAGATCCTTAAGAAAAAGAAAAAACTCTAATAAGAGTTTGTTTAAGGGGGAGCTTTTTCATTAAAGAAGACCTTCTTATTTATCACTCCGAAAATCTGAATACGATCCTTAGAGTTTCAAAGCCTAAGGGGGAGTTAGTCGTATTCATCAATATCCTTAAAGCAAAGGGAGATAAGCCTTAATGTTTTTCTTTCTTCTTAATTTCTTTTTCGTAAGGATGTTTGTGCTTTCCAAAAAGGGGGAGATTGTTGAGTCAATAAGGTTTTCCTTATGACTTTTCCATTCCTTCTTGTTTTGAAAATCAAAAACACCTTATCTTAAGGAAAGTTTCTTTTATAAGAAAAATTGATTTCTTAAGGAAAATCACTTTTATAAGGAAAATCGTTTTCTTAAGGAAAATTGCTTTCATAAGAAAAATACTTTCTTAAGAAATTGCTTTTATAAGAAAATTCTCTTTTATAAGAAAAATTATCCTTATCTTATTTTCATCCATATTTTTCTTAAGTATGAGATTCAGATTCATTTCTATTTTCTCAGAATCATCGAAACTTTGATATAAAGCATTCTATTTTAGGATTCGGATTCTGGATAAGAACTATAAGGAAGTTTCATTCCGAATTCCGGATATGAACTCTGACTAAGTTCTATTCCAGATTCAGAATACGAATTCTGAAGAAGAATTCTCATTACGAATTCCAATGAAGAATTCTCATTACGAATTCTGTTGAAGAATTCTCATTACAAATTCTGATGACGAATTATCATTACGAATTATAATAATGAATTCTCATTCCGAATTCTCATTCCGAATTCTCTTATTAAACATAATTTGAGTATCTTTGTTTTATACACTCTGAATTAATTCAGACTCCGAAAAATATCTTTGTTAGACTCCGAACTTCTATATTTCTTACATTTCTATAATTTGTCTACTCTTTATTATTGCTCCTTACACTCCAAACCTTTACTCCGAATTTTTCATTCCGAACTTTTGTGTTAGAGTTTAAAACGATGTCGTACATTCTGTTAGACTTGTTTTGTTATAAAACGATGTCGTCTGTTTTGTTATAAACTAACCGTTGTCTAAGTGACACGTGTATAGGTCCCTCTGATCTTTAAGGAAAATATGACCATTGGAGAAGGAGCCGACCTTACCTATAAATAGGAGCTCATTTGAAAGAACTCGTTGCTGTTGCAAGTACTGTAAGGCTGACAGATCTTCGACTCGTGTGATTACATGCTTGAAGTGATTTCTAGAGAGAGAGGCTCTTATTAACTCTCAAAGCTTCGTGCGACTCCGAATGTTGGTGATTACATTCGAGGGCTTTCGGGGATAGGAATACAGAGGTTGCCGACTACCTTGAAGTTCGAGGGCTTCCTTGCTGAGGAAGACAGAGGTTGCCAACTACCTTGAAGTTGAGGGCTTGCGGGGATAGCAAGACAGAGACTCCGATCTTCGTATTGAGGGCTTACCCTGGTGTGGGTAAGACAGACTTTCTTGAAAGTATAAATCAAGGGACCTTTATCCAAGGTTGTTGGATACCCTTCTCTTTGGGTTAAAAGACTTATATCTTGTTTACTTGTAGTTCTACTACTAGTTTATATTCCGCTGCATCCTGTATTATAAGGAAAGTATAACTTTCTTATACTTCCTTATTTGTACTCTGTTTCATTTAGATTCTATACGCTTTAATGTAGAATCTCACTTTGTAATCTTTTGTTAAGTTTCAATTGCCGGAACCATATTTATGGAACCTACGTTCGGAATCTCTTTCCAAGTTTGCTTTCGGTGTTAGAGGTGTTGTGAATTTTCTTAGTTTAACTTTGTTAAACTTAGTCCTTTCCTTTGCTTAAGGAAACCATAGTTATTCTTAACTAACTTTAAAGGTTCCAAAGGAATTTTTAAAGTGTACAATTCACCCCCCCTCTTGTAAATTGAGCATCTCATCATTATTTTGATCCTACAATTGGTATCAGAGGTTGGAAACCTCTTACTCTATACCAATCTTACAGTGATAATGGTTGTAGGACATGAAATGTGATTGCCAAGGTCCTAGAATGATGTAGCTTGAGACATTCCCAGGCTATAAGGACTATATTGTGACTCTAGGAGGTGGATAGGTTGGGTGTTCGATCTAACTTAGAGTAAATTGGAAAGGGAAAGGGATTAAGGCCATATCCCATGGGAGATTTTTCTTATTAGTCATGTGAGGACATGGGATGTTAGAGACTGGGTTGTGGGATGTGTTACCCCCAAGAGACAGGAATTATCCTAAGGGTTATGAATAAGATCGAGAAACCCAAGTGGGTTGGCATGCCATGCGATGAATTAAGTTAACCCAGTGGGTTCCTGTCACACCCCGACCTCAGAAGCCTATTTATTTTATTTTATTTTTACTGTTTACTCAGTCCTGCGTCAATTGGATGTGGTTTAGTTGGGACCTAGTTTGAAATTTTCGATGTTTGATGTTTTGGTTGGCCTTGGGCCGGTGTACGGTCACCGCACCGTTAGCGGTGACTGTGCGTTTGATCCTAGTGAATGCGCGGTGGAACGACACTTAAAATAAATAATAAAGTTAAATAAATAAATAAATCTAATTGAATATGGAAGCTAAATAAAATTTTATATCGATAAAATAAGGTTAACATTTAAATTTTCATAATGAGAATATGTTTGCGCAAATGGAAATATTATTATTATTTAATTTGGTAATAATACTGTTATTATTAAATTTTTATAAATATATTTGTTATTTAAAATAAAATGTAATAAAAGTATAATTTTAATTATCCTTAAGTTTATCATTATTTTCATTTTTTCATTATTAATATAATTATTATTATATTTTTTGTTTTTTTATATATTATTTTTATTATAAAAAAACAAGGAAAACCCTACCCTACCCAGCGGTCCTCCCCTTTTCCCCCTTGCTGGCCGCGGGCCACACCCCCCTTCCTCCACGCCCTCCCTATGCACCCCAACGCCACCTCTTGCTCGCTTCCACGTGGCACACCCCTCCACAGCCCTCTTCCCCGTTGCTGTTCTATGCCACGATCCCCTGCCCAGGTTATGCCTCCCATGCCTCACACTCCCAGCCTTATTGCGGTTCGCCCCTCTCCTACGCCGCCTGCCAACAGCGCCGCTCGCCCCTCTCCTGTGCCGCATGCCGGCAGCGCTGCTCGCCCCTCTCTTGTGTCGGCCGCCCGCAGGGCCGCCCCCTATCCGGTGACCAGTAGCGATGAGACCCCCCTGCCCCCTCCTTTTGTTTTTCCTCTAGGTGCGACCCACTGGAAGCAGCCCACTCTTCCACTCCAACCAGCGCCGAACAGTACCCTCGATCACCCCCTTCCCATGCTCTGCACTCATCCTTTCTCCTTTGACCCGCAGCAAGCTGACAACATCCTCTCTTCCCCCTCTAGTGATGTCGATTGTTCCTCGGTGTGTATACTTCCTACCATTGAAGTTTCATTGTGTTCTCACGCCTCTGAGATAGATGTTTCCCTCTCTTCCTATTAAAATTCAATCCAAATAATGTTTGGCGGATCTAATTATTGTTTTGGAATGATTCGCACCACTATTATGGATTTGATTAACTTATGTTGGTGTTTTTACGATAGAACATTTTTCCAAAAATAGCTTTTGAAGTATTTTATTTTTTATGCTGATTCTATTTATGCTAATTTCTTGTGTTTAAATGTTAATTGGTCTTTAATAGTGAAGTTGGATGATTTGTGTGTTGTTTTCCCTTATAATTATTATGTTAAAATGGTTGGTTTGTAATTTAGGCTCTTTTGTGAAGCAATAGTGATTTTTATGGTGTGATTTGTATGTTGTTTGAGAAAGATTTATTGATTTCTAAAATAGATCGGGGTGTGTTTTGGATATAAATCTTTTTGGGTGTCATTTTGTTGTGTGTTATGACGTGTGCATTTGGTTTATGTGAGTCCTTGGTACTTTTGGTCATGCGTTGGTCCTCACCACCTTATTTCTGGGTATCTTTTGTTCTTATAGTGAATTTATGGTCAACCACCGAGGAATCAAACACATACACCTAATGTATGTATATATATAATATATATGTCCTCCAAGTATGTATTACCTAATGGCACGGGGAATACGTGCATTGGATTATGGATATATATATATATATATAGGTATGTGCGTGCGAGTGCAAGCTAATTTCGAGTGGTATTGCCCTTTCTGTCAAGTTCCAAAGTGTTCGACATGACCCGGTTCTTCCTTGAGGTAGGCAAATCCACATTTTCCTTTTTTAAAATAAGTCCATTAAATGCTTGCATGTTTTTAATAAATTCTTTTACTAGATTAGTATCTTTGACAAATAATTAGCCAACCAGCTTTCAAGTTTTCTTTTGGGATTGTTAAAAGTAGTTTGTTGCATTATCTTCTAGTTTGTGTAATTAGTATGATTTGTTAATATAGTTTTTTTAACAAAATGTTTGATTTGTTTATGGAATGACTAGTGAACTGTTTGTGTTACTTTAAATGTTTTGGAAAACATGGTTTTAATGGGTTCTTTAAGGTTTAACCATTGCGTTCGAAACATGTTTTGGTGTTTAGCATTTCAAAAATGGTTCGTAAATGTTTATTGCTTTGGCATGTTTTGGTAAATGTGTGTTTTGGTAAATGCATGTTTTTGTGATAGGATATTGGCACATTTTGGTCCGTCTGACCATGTTTGTAAGAAATAATGTTTACTATTGTTTTGAAAACATTCCTAAATGTTTTGGCAAATGGTTGATGAGGTAAACCTAAAGGCCCTTTTGGCATTTTAGATTGGCTGTTTATAAAAGTTTTAATGTGTGTGAATTGTATGAGGCCCGTTTGGCATCTTTGAAACTGTGTGTTTGGGAAAACCCCTCTTTGGTTAAGCCCTTTTTCCTTGTCTTTCGATCACGTGACAGGAGGGTCCTCAGCATGGGCCTCCTTTTTAGAATTTTTATGTTAAGGCATGTGACTAACCTTTAGGTGGTCGGGGTGGTGACAGTTTGTGTCACGTGCTAGATTATATTTATATGGATTGTTGTTTGAATGTGTGGCACACCACTTTGTGAACATAGCACGAAAACTTAGCATAGGGAGGGGGTTTACTGAGAATGATTGATGCACTAGTTTAGACTACGCACTGGCTAGTGGCCCCTAGTACGGATTATACTCTGCTAGGGGATTGGGCCCCTCGGTTAGGCCATATAGGGCAACACTGAGCATTAGGGCGTTATGACATCATTGGGAGTAGGCATGCCTTCAGGATGAGTCACATGTATAGTACGTTCTGGTCTTCCTCTAAGTTCCTATGTTTTCCGTGATCCTTTGATACGAGCACTATTAGTACCATTTCCCTTACTATGTGTGGAATCATACCCATGAAATTGGTTTTGGTGTTTTCTTGGAAAAGTTTTGTGTGTATGGTTGGTTTTAAAATTAAATTCAAAGTAGCTATTTTGGAAAGGTTTGTGTGAACCCCTCTTTTGTTTTATTTTCCTTGTTTTTGAATTATAAGGGCAATGGATTTGTGATTGTTAGTTTTCAAAATGTAGTGTAATATGAAAACCTTATTTTACAACTATAGTTCAAACTAGTATTTTTGGGCTGTTTTGGAACTGGAAAATGCATGGATTCCGTGGTTCACTTTTTGGCATTCCTACTGAGCATTTTAATGCTCACATCTATCTTACCTTTTCAGATGAAGGTTCAACTATTTGGTTCAGGTTGTTGTTCCGTCTACCTGTGCGAGGGAGACTGTTAGTTGTTGGAGGCGACGAAGAGGTCACATAGAGGTATGTGCAGTCTTGTTTTCATTCCGCTGCTAGTTCTATTTTTATTGTCAGTTTTTATTTATCTGTCTATCTTTTTTTTATGGGAAAAATCATTCCCAACACTTAAATCTTGATGCCCGACACTAGTTGCCAGCCCGTGGGGATCGGGAACGCCCATCGGGCCATGTCGCGGACCGACTCAGGTGGCCAGTTTGGGGTCAACCCGTGTTGGTTTGTGGCAGTGCCCCATTGACCGGTAGACCTTGAGTGGGCACGTATGGCCATGGGTGAAGATGTTTGCGTGTGTCACTCAAAACCCAAATCAACATAGAGGCATGATGGGGCATATATGATGATGATGAACATAGTTGTTCGACCATCCCTTGTGTTTTCTTCTTTTATAATGGGTTACAGAATGCTCCCTTGAAGCTGATGTGAAAAGGATGGGTTTACATGATTTGGAACCAATAAAATTAGAGATTCCATGAATTTGGAGCTTGAATATGGTTTGGATTCCACAATTTGGAGTTAGTTACAATTGTATCTACAACAAATTTGGATCTTAGGTATGTTTGGTATTCCATGCATTCAAAGATGAGATGTTTAGAGTGGATCATCAAGTGATATCTCGATGGGGGTCTGATGTTATTAATATTTTCATGACTTATTATATACTCTCTTTACTGATTTTATATGAAATGTGCATAATTTGTGTGAAATATTAATGTTTTAATACTAAGTATAATTTTTGAGCATTTTTAGAAGTAGTCAAATTGATTCAGTTTACTATTTTATTTATAACTATCACCATAATGATCCAAATTGTGTGGTTACTATTTTTAGTATTCCTTATTCAATATAAAACATTTCATTAGAAGGGATGATGGGCCAATTCTGCCATTTGAAGGCCCATATGGACCACACAATAAGGCCTACAGAATCTGTGAAAAAACTGGACCAGCCATGAATATTTAATTTCTGGGCTCAATCAAGAATTCTAAATTCTTTTATTCTCATAAAAAGTTTGAGGGACAATTTAAGGAGTCTTTTATAAAAATTTCAAGGCCCAACTCCAAATACAAGGGGCCCAAATGATTCATTTCAACTCAGCTCATCATTCTGTCTAAGAATTAAAATCAGTACATTATTCATGACAAGTATCCTACTCTATTCATCAAATCAAGCTGAGATTTTTCAGTCTAAAATAGAAGATATCTATGGCCGACTTTTTTGAAGAAAGAATTCGTATTTTAAGGAATATTCCTATTCCAAAATCCATTCCCATTTTGGCCATCGAAAAAACATGTATTGAAATAGACAGTTTAACTTTGTTTAATCAAACTGCCATAACTTTGGTTACATAGGTCCAAATGAATCCAAATGTTGAGATAGGTCTGAAAATATTATTATCTACAACTTTCAAGAAGGATATATCTCTATATTTGGCTTTATGAATGTCCCAATCATCGAGACAAATGGAGGGACAGATTGGGAATGCCAACAGTCCACTTCCTTGGGCTATAAATTCATCCCCATCCTCTCCTTCAAAAGGGTTGGCATTTTAGAATAGAGGAGCACATATTGGCATGACCAAAGACTTTCCAAGGGATTGGGAGGACCTTACATACTCAAGTTTTCACTTGAGATACCTTTCCTCCTCTCTTTGTTTTCATTTACTTTTGTGTTCTTCATTTTTGTAATCTTGTAAGTCTCTTTCTTTGTAATTCTATTTTAATGAAAGTTTCTTCTTCAATATCTATTATTATAATAAAAAATCTATAGTTTGATATTAATGTTCTTAAAATAGTTTAAATATAGTTTAATCCCCATCCCTTCTTTTTCTTTCTCATTCAATCTAAAGTTTGTTTTTAATTCTCATCATCGTTCGTGTGTGTGTGTTCGATGCAAAACTCTTTTATTATCCCTTTATTTTTCTAATCTTCTTAATTTATAATCATAATCATTAAAACCAGATTACTAATTATTTCAATGTATGAGTAAATCTACCATTGGAGTGATTTATAATTTGGGGATATTAAGTGATTGAGAGCCTTTTCTCGATGAGTATTCTTTGAGTTAATATTGTGTATCTTGAAATTTATATGTCATGGATTAATGACATGTTTTGTTTAATATGTGGATTCCATGGATATTTGTAACCAAAAATACATTAACATAAACAAGTAATGGTAATTATTATAACCCTAAGTTATGTTATGTCTTGGATTAAAGCTTTAACACTTGTGAATTCTGATCAAAATCATCTTGTGAAGTGGGTATTAATTTAATGAAATATAATACAAAGCTTAAAGATATCATAAGATTAAATCCCCAATAATGAACTCACCCAATATTTATCAATTTTTTAAATAAAACATCATCCATAAATTATTTCATAATATCTACAAACAAACCCACCAATCAGAATACAATTAACTGAAAACAACTGACTATAAAAAAGTATCATCGTTGAGGATTCGACCTGAGTGCTACTATACACACTAACAGAGCATCAGAACTTTGATCGGTAGATAGGAGACAATAGAACACACTTTTCAAATGGTTCCATTACTGGGGATAGTTATTTATGTAGTCATTAGTTTCTGGTTATTGTAAAAAAAAAAAATTTAAAAAAAATTGAAAAAAAAACACAAAGAAAAAACCACCTTCTCATAAAAATCATAAACTGAAAAAAATACAAAGAAAAATCCATCTTCCTTTTCCTTCCAACATCTCTATGAATTCCCCATAGCCTCCCAAACAATACCTTGGATTTGTTTGACCCTGAAATTGAGCGAAAACTTTGCCAACTTAGGTGGAACATTAGGGATAGTCAAATAATTCAAGACTAATCCTTTTCCAACCAATTGAATTAGATATAGCCAATTATAGAGAAAAAACACTCACAGAACTTGTTACCCCTAATATGAATTACCAACCTCTTGGTATTCAATATCAAAAGATAGATTCTGACTTTGAACTCAAATCGGGTTTGATTCATCTTCTCCCTCATTTCCACGGGCTTGCCAGTGAGGATCCACATCTCCACCTTAAAGAGTTCCAAGTGGTGTGCTCTACCATGAAGCCTCAAGGGGTTTATGAGGAACAAATCAAAATCTGAGCATTCCCTTTCTCCCTAGTTGACATTTCCAAGTCATGGATTTACTACCTCCCTTCTGGTTTCATAACCACATGGAATGACATGAAGCGACTTTTCTTAGAGAAATTCTTTCTTGCTTCTCGTACTGCTTCTATCCGAAAGGAAATAAGTGGTATCCGTCAGTTCCCAAGTGAATTGCTCCATGAGTACTGGGAGAGGTTAAAAAAGCTTGTTTCAACCTTCCCACACCACCAAATATGTGACCAAATCTTGATCCAATACTTCTATGAGGGGTTATTGGCTATGGAGAGAACCCTCATTGATGCCGCAAGTGGCGGTGCTCTTGTTGATAAAACTCGTGAAACTGCAAGAGATCTCATAAGCAACATGGCTGTGAACACACAACAATTCCATACTCGAGCACATGATAAATTCAAACAAGCCCAAGATAGTGAGTCGATAGAACCGAACAAGATGACCGAGTGGATGAGTGAACTTATAGGCCTTGTGAGACAACTAGCTGTGGCTACCAAATCCCCAACCTCATCTTCTCCGCAATCAATGTTTCATGGACCTGTAAAAAACTATGGAATATGAAACTCTCCATCTCATCCAACTGACACATGTCCACAACTTCAAGAGGATCAATATAATTCATCTGGACCAATGGAGCTTAATGTAGCATATGCTCAGAGGAACACCAACCATCAACAATCAAGTTAGTTCATTAGAAACTTCAACCAACCTCACTTTGAGCCCTTATCTTCTTCCTATAACCAAGGCCTGAGGTATGGTAATCCCATCTCTCATCCCACTCAATTCCCTCCTCAAAAACCAAACCAGTTCCAATATGGTCAAGGTGTTGGTAACTTCAAATAACCTTACCCTTTTGTTCCTCAACCTCAAATGATCAATCCACCTCTTCCTCCTCCTAGATTCCACTATCCTAGCAAGCCTTCCCAATTACCAACCCAATACAATCACTTTCCCAAGAACCAAAATCAATGTAATCCCAATTTAGGACAAGCCTCTTCTTCCAAGAAACCATGGGAAAGTGTAGTGGAAGATCTTGCCTCCTTCACCCGTTCCAGCCTCAAGAACATTGAAACCCAAATTGGTCAACTTGCATCCCACCTTAGTCAGAAGTGACCATCCAATTATTCCCAACTTCCAGCTCAACCATTACCCAACCCTAAGGGTAATGTAAGTGAAATTTCACTTAGATAGGGGAAGCAAATTGCTATTACTTAAGATAAGTCCTACAACCCCCCTTTAAATGTTGACCTAGAAAATGAAAAGAAAAAGAAACTTGAAAAGGAATCTGAAACCATTCCCTCACCTCCTTCTACTCCACTTAGGAACCCAATTCCTTTTCCTTAAGAAGTTTCTAAGTCAAATAAGTCCTTTTAACATGATCCTAAAATGCTTGACATGTTTAGACGTGTTGACGTGAACATTCCCCTCTTAGATGCCATTAAAAAAATTCCTAAGTATGCCATGTTTCTCAAGGATTTGTGTAACCATAAAAGGAAACTTAGGACCTTTGAAAATGTTTCCGCCCAACAGTATATTCCCATAAAGTGCAAAGATCCATGGACCTTTACAGTTCCATGCCAAATTTGAAGTTCCAAATTTGATGATGCACTTATAGACCTAGGAGCCTCAATTAATGTCATGCCCAAATCCATCTTCTCCAACCTTGGTCTAGGTCCCTTACATCTAACGAGTGTTTTCATTCAATTATCCAATCAAAGCACAACCAGTCCTAAGGGTATAATTAAGGATGTCCTTGTCTGATTCAATGATCTTATCTTCCCACCTGACTTCTATGTCCTTGACATGGAAGGTGAGACAAATTCTTGACAATATCCTCTTATTTTAGGAAGACCTTTCCTCATGACATCTGAAACCAAAATTGATGTCCATGTTGGCATCTTATCCATGGAATTTGGTGACCAAATGGTCATGTTAAATATTTTTCAATCCATGGGATACCAATCAGAGAATGAATCTGCATTCTCTATCCATTCTTCTGAAACTCTCTCTGAGAGAGTGTTGAATCCCAATCCATCATGTCCTTGTTCTACAGATAGAGGAGTTTGTGAATATTGCATCCTCATTAACCAAGTCATAAATGGAGAATTTGATGTTCACATTACAAATGAAAACTCCATTGATATAAAGGATCTTGAAAAATCATTAGAATCTCATCTTGCCTCTAACCTCCACTTCTCCATCTTGAATGATAATGAGGAAAATGAACTAGAATTCTCATTTGTTGATTCAAATCTGGTTATCCAACATTCATTATTTCCTATCCATGATTCTGAAAATTCTATTATATGTGAGGTGAACCCTGAACCAATGTGTTTATATTGTCCCAATGGGAGTGAAGGTTGTGATATTTGTTCCATAATTAATAAAGTGATCACTGGTGATATTGAAACTGACCATTATTTGGCGAACAACATTGATATAAAGGATATTGAAAAATTTATTCAGTATTATGACTCTACCGATCCTCAATACTATACATCGGTAAGTGATGAAATAAATGAGTCGAAAACAATTGGGATCTCATACTTTGGTTTTGTGTTATCTGAACCTTACATAAATGAACCAGAAAAATTGAGACATCTTCATGAATTTCCAAGAATAGAAAACCATCACTTTGTGGATAAAATCATTCCTCACATTGAAGACCAAAGGGAGGATAGTCATATTCTCTTTCCAACCCTGGTGAATTGCAAGTGAAATAACAAGGAAGGGTTGAAATTATCCAATGAATCATCGATCCTCCCAAAGGAAATGTTTTCCTGGAAGCACACTGGAGTTGAGAAGATACGGTGGCCACCATCAGACTATGGGTAGTCTACTGCAACTGTCTAGCTTTAGAAAAATAAATTCATCACTTCTTGGGAGGCATCCCATGTTTTCTTTTAATTTTATAAAAATTTAATTTCTTTTTAGTTTTTCATTAGATGAATAATGATTTTTATTTTTTAGGTAAAATCCCACAATCCTAGAACCACATTGGCTTCCATCATATCCATATTAGACCCACCATTGGATGGATATAGAAACCCACCAAATCCAAACCAGGGGGCACCTCTTTCCCTTTAACTTTTCTAATCTCTCTCTATCTCTTCCTCCCTCTACCTCTTTATTCTTATTCCTATTTCTTTCATTTTTTACCACATTCTTTATCAAACACTTTCTTTTTCTCTTTCTCTTTTGTGTGGGTGTGTCTTTATTAAAAACTAAAAAAACACCTAAACAAAAAAAAAACAAAAAAAGCATCATAACAAAAAAAAAAAAATACAAAAAAATCAAGAGTCATGCTTACTCACCATCTAGTTTTGAAAATTTGTACAACCTTTTTGGGGAGTCAAAATACATGTTTTCATCTAAAAAATTTTGTGTTTTCACCATATATTTGGATAAATAATATTGTGTCAAACCCATCAAATTTTGAATTCCCGCTTTTTATTTGGAAAATGATTTTCCCCACACATGAGGAAAACCATTTGATTTCACGCCAAGGATACCTATGAAAATCTTTTCAAAATGCATGTTTGTCAACCCCATTTGTGATTCTTGAGTTTTTGGACCTTCGAGTTGAATTTCCTACTTTAGTGTGCATTAATATGATAGAGGCATTTTCTAAACCACATGAGAATCACAATAGCCAAATATCCTCCCATTTCCCTTACATTAATCCTCCTTTTGAAAGCCCCTTCAAGACTATGAAATTTTTTTCTTTTTTAGCAACATTACAATCCCAATACCTTTTCCCACCCAATATCAACATGTATTTTCATTGCATAATTTTTTGAAATTTAAGTGCAGGGGGAATGGATTTCATTTTGGGTACCCTTTCTTGATTTCACCATGTTATCATATACTTGAGGGCAAGCATTCATTTCAGTGTGGGGGAGAGGTTGTCATTCAGTGTGTTTTTCAGAATGTATAAATGATTATGACATATTGTTCAAATTTTAATGACAAGTGTTCAAAAAAAAAATAATAAAAAAAATAAAAAAAATAAAAAAGAAAAATCAAAAAATGAAATTGGGTTGTGTCTTGGGTATGTCAAAAATCACTCTTCCTCAAACATTGATCTTGTTATGACTATTACAATTAGTTTCATGAGGAGATCAATCATGGGTTGGGATATGAGTGTGAGATCTGTTTCAAGTTCAACTTTCAAAAAAAAGGAAAAGAAAATAAAAAAATAACACTTGCATTATATTCTTATGTCATTGGGAGAAGTTTTGTGGTTTGTAAATATTTCATCTTCTCATCCCCTTCAAATTTTCTTCCTCTATTATGTCTTTCTTCACACAGTCATTCCCTTGTAAATATGTGTTTCCATTTCCTTCTATGTTTCATTTAAAAAAAATGTACATTGCCTTTTCTATGTTGGTTTTTTACCCCATTTTCCTATCTTTTGGATATCATCTTCCTACCGTCCCATAGACACATAAAAACCCCTAAAAATACCTCTTGATTATTGTGCACTTTGGATAGGGATTGGAAGCTGAGAGCTCTTTAAAACTCTAAGATTTTCACTTTTGGTTGGTGAAAGAGTGAACCTCCATAAATGAATTTTATCATCTTGAGAGGTGTGAGTTTTGAGTGTCCACATTTTTCATTTCTAAATTTGAGCATGAAAAAAAGAGTTGTTTTTAGAACATTGTTTCTGTAAAAATTTGAGGTGTAATTCAATACAGATGAGTGAAATAGTCTAAACCTTCTCCGATTGGAGAAAACAAAATTTTAATATTTGATGGTGAGTGAAAATGGTTTTTGTCATGTTTTTATATTTATTGCACATGAGGAAATGAACAAGACTAAGTGTGGGGTATTTGATGTTATTAATATTTTCATTACTTATTATATACCCACTGAACTGATTTTATATGAAATGTGCATAATTTGTGTGAAATATTAATGTTTTAATACTAAGTATAATTTTTGAGCATTTTTAGAAGTAGTCCAATTGAGTTAGTTTACTATTTTATTTATAACTATCACCCTAATGATCAAAATTGTGTGGTTCATAATTTTTAGGATTCCATATTCAACATAAAAAATTTCAATAGAAGGGATTATGGGCCAATTATGCCATTTGAAGGCCCATATGGAGAACATAAGAAGGCCTACAGAATCTGTGAAGAAACTAGACCAACCATGAAGATTTAATTTCTGGGCTTAATAAGAAATTCCAAATTCCTTTATTCTCATCCAAAGTTCGGGTGATAATGTAAGGAGTCTTGGATAAAAATTTCAAGGCCCAAATATAAAGACAAGGGGCCCAAACGACTCATTTAAACTCAGCCCATCATTCTGTCCGGGAATTAAAATCAGTACAATATTCATGACATGTCTCCTGATCTATTAATAAAATCAAGATGAGATTTTTCAGTGTGAAATAGGTGATATAGGTGGCAGACTTTGTTGAAGAAATTATTCGGATTTGAAGGCATCTTCCTATTCCAAAATCCATTCCCATTTTGGCCATAGAAAAAGTATGGATTAAAATAGACAGTTTAACTTTGGTTAATAAAACCACTATAACTTTGGTTCCATAGGTCCAAATGACTCCAAATATTTAGAGAGGTCGTCCAAAATTATTATCTACAACTTTAAATAAGGAGATATCTCGATATTCGGCTGTCTGGATGTGCAAATCGTCGAGAGAAGTGGAGGGACAGATTGGGAATGCCAACAGTCCACTTCCTTGGGCTATAAATTTATCCCCCTCCTCTCCTTCAAAAGGGTTGGCATTTCAAAATATAAGAGCACATAGTGGCATGAACAAATCCTTTTTAAGGGCTTAGGAGGACCTTCCATACTCAATTTTTCACTTGAGATACCTTTCCTCCTCTCTTTGTTTTCATCTACTTTTGTGTTCTTTATTTTTGTAATCTTGTAAGTCTCTTTCTTTTTAATTCTGTTTTAATGAAAATTTCTTCTTCAATATCTATTATTCTCATCCAACTTCTGTAGTTTAATATTAATGTTCTTAAAATAGTTTAAATACAGTTGAATCCCCATCCCTTATTTTTCTTTCTCATTCAATCTAAAGTTCGTTTTTAATTCTCATCATCGTTCGTGTGTGTGTTCGATGCAAAACTCTTTTCTTATCCCTTTCTTTTTCTTATCTTCTTAATTTATCATCATAATTGTCACGGCCCTCCTTCACCAAAATAAGGGAAGGGACATCATATTTCCAGGCCCTTCCTTCTTTAAGTTGAAGGAGAGATAATGACCCTCGAAACCCGCCTTCAATAGTTCCCAGAGTGGCGACCAGCACCAAGGGTATAAAATCTCACACAAAATGGAAGGCATTACCCTTTTTATTTTTATAGGATCGAGAGATAATATAGAAACCCCAAAAATGCCAAGGATGAAAGTAAAGGTAAATCCAAAAGTAACCCATTCCCATATGCATGTTCAACAGTAAATGATACAAGCCACAAAAAATCCAAAGGTAAAGTACCAAGAAAAAGGAAAACGACAACGGCAACTGCCCCAAGGTCCGAGCTAGTACAGTCCCACACGATCCCTGAGGTCCTCCTGGAAACCTGAAAGCAGTTTTATATACGTAGGGTGAGCATACAAGTATACCCAGTAGGGAAAACCAAAGACTCTCATGCACATGTGGGGAGGCATTCTAATGTCCCGTGAAAAAAGAAGAAAACCAAAAACCTAACAAGGACAACTATCCACCCAAGCCTCACCAAGGAACACTCCCCAAATAACACAATTCAAGTAATGTATATTAATAGAACATCGATATTCGGGTACCCCGTGCCACTTTCCCACTGGTTATTTAAGACATCCTACGCATCAAACCAATCCCGCCATTCTCACCGCAGTCCCACTACCACACCCGCTCGCACACACCTGGGATACAACCACCATCCCACCCGCAGACATCTGGACCACAACCGCCATCTCATAATCACACCCGCAAACACCTGGGTCAGAACAACCACTGCCACGCCCGAAGACACCTGAGCCTCATCCAGAAGACACTTGGGAAACAACCTGCCCGCAAACACCTGGGCCAACCACCACAACTACCCTGCCCGAAGATTCTTTGGATAATAATGGACTTCAGGCCACCACAGCCTGCTCGAAGAGTCTTAGGCTATTCAGGAATGGGAGAAGAAAAGGATCCAATAACCATCCACTTAGAGGAGTGTTGGGAAAACACCCTCCCCCATGAAATGGGGGTGTTCGGCACTAAGTGATCAACTTGGGTGGGGTAGAAATAAGAAACGTAAAAACTACAGATTTATGTATAGGTAATAAGAACTCATCCCAACCTAGGGTTCCAAAAATCTAAGTACAAACACCCTTGTTACTATTTATTCATAAAGAAAAGCACAACACTTGCGGACAAGTCACAACTCATTCCCAAAACCTATTCCCCATTTAACCCATTCTTAGATTCGCGTTCAAGTGATCCCATTTAAGTCCTGCACTACTGGGCAAATAATAGGCATAACCACAAACCATTAAAAGAGAAACAAAAAAACAGCAACTTAAGCATTCACACCCGGTTTTCTTGTGAAGTCACAACAATAAAGGGATAAGTAAGATCCCTTAAAGTACTGGAACCAAGGAAAAACTCACAAAAGAGTTAAGTGAGATCCCTCGAAGTAATGGAAACAAGAAGACCCCGGAGACACATCCCTATGTCCCCAAAACCAGGAACCAATGATTTCTCAACAATAGAGGATCCCACTCGAGTTCGTGTCATAGCAGAGCAACCACACAACTTCATATTCACAACCAACAACCATACCACAATAGAGGATCCCATCCCCATCCACATATTCACATAAGAACCAAGCAGAAAAACACACCTACTACCAAACAGAGTGGGAAACTTCCAGGTTCAAGCACATCATTCATTAGATTCTTCTTTTTGTTTGTTAACTAGGGTGGTCACACAAGGATTCTTGTTTTACTGAACATCCATTAAAACCAACTGAGTTTAGGTGACTAAAAAAATTTCCATATTACATTTATTTAGTCATCAAAAAAGATAAGGGTTTATTAGGACGCACAGAAAGACCACCAACGACCATGATTTTCAGTGAGCACTAGTCTATACAGTTCACAACACATATCAACATAAAAGAGTACAACAGAACATCGATCACACCCCCTTAATTCTTAAGTTCCATTCATTATCTTTATTAAGTTTTGTTTCATCAATAACCATAGAAACAAAAGCATACCCACCCCACATGATACACAGTAAGGAAATACGAAGGAAAACCCTACCTGATTGATCAAAAATCGAAGTTCTTCTCCAAGTGCCAAGAACAGGGAAAAACGCGACTTGTAGGGGAACTCCAAATGCACTAAGAAGAAAATGAATTCAGCCAAGAGTAAGAAAAAGGAAGAATAAATTCCCATGCGATATATATATAAGATCCAGTTGTTACGGGATATGGGGATTTAACAGCTTTAAATTCGGATCGTGGTTCCCCACACGGTTGGGTGGTTACACACGATGAGATTAATTGTTATTTAATTCCCCATTTAGGAGGTTCCTCAAGATTTTTGGGTATTAATTATGGGATTTAAATGGATTTGAACCACTTGAAAAGGGTTAAAAAGGCCCAAAAGAGGCGTTACGGGAAAAACTGTTGAAGATAAACCCGACAAGGTTGGGTGACACCGATCGGTCGTGCCGATCGGTTACCCCAATCAGTCACATGCCGATCGGTCGCACGCCGAAATGACTCCCTACCACCGAGACTTCACCCTTAGGATCTGGAATTTGGAAAAGGTATGGACCATGAGGGTCTGGGTCATCATAATAATCATTATAACCAAATTAATAATCAATTCAATGGCTGAGTAAATCTACCATTGGGGTGAGTTATAATTTGTGGATATTAAGTGATTGAGATCCTTTTCTCTAAGTGTATTATTTGAGTTAATATTGTGTATTTTGAACTTTATATGTCATGGATTAATGACATGTTTTTTTAATATGTGGATTCCATGGATTATTGGAACCACAAATACACTACTATAAACAAGTAATGGTAATTATTAGAACCCTAAGTTAAGTTACGGATTGGATTAAAGATTTAACACTTGGCAATTCTGATCAAAATCATCTTGTGAAGTGAGTATTAATTTAATTCAATATAATGCAAAGATCAAGGATATCATAAGCTTAAATCCCCAATAATGAACTCACCCCAATATTTATCATTTTTTTAAATCAAACATCATCCATAAATTATTTCATAAGCTCTATAAACAAACCCCCAATCAGAATACAATTAACTAAAAACAACCGACTATAAAAAAGTATCATCACCCAGGATTTAACCTGAGTGCTTCTATACACATTAGTAGAGCATCATAACATTGACCAGTCGATAGGCAACAATCATTCGTACTTTTAGGGTCCTTTGTCATAGGATCATATCCAGTGATCTTTCGGGGGAATGCTATCTTATGAGGTGTGGATGGTCTATTATACCAGGGTGATCTTGTCTCTAGGCCTATAATACTTATGGTCTTATCCCCGAATAAGAATAATACCATAGGGGGTGGTTGAGAAGCTTATAGGGTGTATTCCCTAGATTAGGAAACACCCATATAGGTGGACTATGATACTCAGGATTATGACATGGCTGAGAAAACTCCCTAAGGGTAGTTCCATGATGAATTGTAAATACAATTAACATAGTGGAGGTCTGTGATACATATCTATATATTAGGGAGACCTAGGTCTGTTATATGGTTGGTGTAGTCATTATAACATGCTTAGAGGCACTTTGACATTGGTCAAATATGGAATGGTTGATCGAGGTCATGGACCCAAGGATCAATGCTGGTTGATAGAGATAGGGTAGTACTTGGTCCCCCTGAATGGTTATGATGTTGAAATGACC
Source organism: Viscum album (assembly GCA_963277665.1). Classification (NCBI taxonomy): domain Eukaryota; kingdom Viridiplantae; phylum Streptophyta; class Magnoliopsida; order Santalales; family Viscaceae; genus Viscum; species Viscum album. Next base: position 1,347,794,791 of record OY728147.1, on the reverse strand, counting down.
ATCACGAAATGATCAGAGACACCTCAACACTGGACAAAGAAGGTATGGTTGATCGGGGTCACATACCTAAGGATTGATGATGGTTTCAATATTTATGTTTATTTTATTTCAATAATTTCTTAGCTAGGATGGACATATTGCATGAGCATTCACTTATGGAATAAAGTTATTGGTTCACTGTTAGGGGTGTCCAATTGAGGTTCATTTCTCACCCATGTATGTGCACCTTAGTGTGTGTGCAGAACTTATGTCTGCTTTCAAGTTGAGCATAGAAGCATGATGGATGGGGCGGAGGTCAAAGGTAGAATGATCGAGTGGAGACACTCATGTGGAATCTTATAATTAGGATAGAGTAGATCGATAGGGTTTTGGAGACTGGGTATGAGGCATGAATTTGAGTTAGTATTATAGCCTTGTGTATTTATTTTTAGTAGTTTATTTTTTATATACGATCGGCTAAGTGGGTGATCAATGTTGTATATATAGTGGGGTTATTCATGCCTTTACTGCATTTCATTTTATCATATCATGGTAATTATATTTATTCTTTCTATATATTTAATGTGTATAATGTTCAGTTATTTATTTATAACTTCAAACTCTGATATAGGGGGTATATTCTCCCCACTAAACCATTTTAGATCCCCGTTTCTAGTTGGAACCCTCTGGCATATGGAGAGGCGTGTTTGAGGTCACCTGGTGAACCTATCCGGATATTGTTTAGAGTGATCAAAACTGGGATGTTACAAAGTGGAACCAGAGAATTATTTTTTCTTTTTTCTTACTATTTGGTATATGGTAGCAAGGAATTATAGGAATGTGTCAAAGACTGTGATGGATTCCAGGTTGGTGCATCCTGAACACCTTCGATAGTAGTAATTTTGGGATTCCAAGGATGAGATTGATGTTTTGGATTTTTGATATTACAATTTTATGATTTTCACCTTGAGTTACACACATGATGTTCAATATTTATTTTTTATTGGATTTTTTTCTCTTATCTCGCTAGTTAGAAGCCAATTATTAGATTTGGCTCGTAGCTAGTAGAGGTAAGAGGTGTTGCATGCATCATTCTTATCACATAGGATCCAAATGACATATAGAGGCCTGATAGTTTTATTATTATCACTTAATAGAGGTTCAAGTATTAAAAGATTCAAAAACTGCTCATATGATGTTTTCCCGTATAAGTACTTTATGAAATTCTAATTAGTTGGACCGACCTGTATATGCATTTCCTTCTGGTGGTGAGACATGTAGATATATGATGAGATACTCATTACAATGGTGATGAAGTCCCTAAGTGTGAATGGGATGTGAGGTGGCCCTAATGGGATATTGAGGCACATGGTGCCTTTTTTGAAACCCATAGTGGGTTTCTATTACTTAGGTTTAGTTATTTAAAGTGCCAGTAACAACCTATATAGTGTTTTTCCGTATAGATTGGAATGAAATTATACTTAGCACATCTAGTGGTTGTGATTTACCTTGGTAAAAATCTTTAGGATAATGTATTTTGTTTTGATTTTAGTTACTGATGAGTGGTGATCCTAGAGGGAGTAGTATCATAGATGGATGTTCAGTGAGGATCGATGCCTAGTGGGCATACAGTTTTGTCATGAGATACCAATTGTATGTATATAAGACCCATGCATGAGTGGTTTGGTATGTGTGTTATTGTGATATTCTGAGGTAGGAATAAGTTGTTGAACAAGAGATATGTCTTGGTGTGAAACTTAACTTTTGCGCTAGGCGGGATACCTAAAGACCTTGATATATGTCTCAATGTTTATTAATTTAGATCTTTTCTGATGATCAATGGAAAATTGTGGGAGGGGTTGGCCTGAGTTTGTAGGTGCCTTAAGATAGGAAGAGATGGTATATTCTGGATTTTGAGATCAATACATCAGAGGTGAAATTGATTTTATCATTATGGAATAATGATGTCTTGGATTTCTTTTACGTGAGAAGCACCTTGAGTGATAGTTCCTTAGAATGTGTTTCACGAGGAGTGCCTTAGTACCAAGGCGATCCTTCAAGGTTAAGACTGAATGATGGGTTAGCACTATTTATATGATGTTTTTTAGTATATGGATGAGATAATGTATGGATTATCATTACTTGTAATGATTCCATATGATGGTTAATCGCATGGTTATGTTTTGGGTAAGAGTTATTCCTGATTTTTGAAGAGGAGTTATAAGGGTGGTCCTACTTGTTGGAATTGGCCTGTGTGAGGAGAATGGTCAATGGTTTAGGTGTGTTAGACTAGGTTCTTAGTTCAAATCCCATGATAATGCAATATTCTATGAGAGGTTATTTGATAATTACCCTTCCTTGATGGGGAGAGTGGTGGTTGGAATGAATTTTCAGGAAATTTTATGTTGTGTGGAGGCATGAACACACAAGTTATGAACAATGTCAGTTAGACCATGTGTAGGTCTTTTTTGTTTGTTCAAATCTTATGGAAAACCAAGTATTGTAGCCGTGGTGTAACTGTTGAGGTTGTTGCTTGAAGAGCGGTTTTAGGAAATCCTTATGTTGGGGAGTGCACCATAGGTTTTTAGAGGGGGAGATCCCCATTTAAAGTGGTTTGTTGAGTGCAAAGGTTTCCATTATTAGTGAGTCAGGGATGGGTGGTCTATGTTTTCATGTTGGAACATAGGTCTAAGAATTTTATCTATGTCCAGTCATTAAGTTTGGTGATGGGTAGAGAATTTGATGTGGAGAATGGTATTTGGTTGTGGGGTGAAGATAAAGATACTCCTATAGTGTGAAGTATTAGATCAATCAAGATTGTATGCATCTCATGTTGAGAGAGGGTTGTTAGCATATGATAATGGTCTTGTATGGTTAAGATAACATAGTTGTGTAAATTATTAGGGTGTAATCATGAATATTGGTTGACCAAAAAGTCTTCTTAGGGATGATAATGGTTATGGTGGGGAGGTTGTAAAGACCCATGTTTTTCCAAGCTAAGAATTTAGAGGAAATTTTAATTTTTTGTGTTTTAGATGATCATAAGGGTTAAAATGGTCATTTTACCCTAGAATACAATCTTTGATAACTTTTTTGATCAATATTTTGGTCCTAGAATAAGTTTCTTACCCTAGGAAATGAGTTTCGTGGAAATATGAGCCGTTAAAATTTTGGTGGAATATTTAATATTCAATTTATTAAATATTGATCCATTATCGCACATTTGTTTGATGATATCCTTTTAACATATAATTAGGTTGAGATTCTGACTCTATGGTTGAGTTTTGAATGGGGTGTTTTTCCTAGGTGAGTCATAAACTCACCTTAGGTTCTAGGTCTAGGCCTAGATCCATTTTCCATTTTCTTTTTCTTTTTCTTTTTTTATTTTATTTCCTTTACTTTTATTTTTTTCCTATCCTAATTTTATTCTCTAATATTCCAATTGGGGAATCTTATGTTTTATGACTAATAGAGTGAGATTGATAGAACAGGAACAGAGAGGATGGAATTCTTGGTAGGGAGCCCGTCTGAACCTATATTAGATCTTGGAAACTTTAAAGTGTGGATCTGACCAATGCATCGATGCATTCCACAATGTGGTTGGAACTATTTTTATTTTTTATCCAAAAATACCTATAGATTAGTTCCTTTTAAATTTTAAATACATATATGGGTTTCTAGGAACCACATGGGGGTTTATTTGGGGTTATTTTGGGATAAAAAAGGGTTTGGGGAGGATTGTAGGGGTTTCTATTTAGGAAATCCTGATCACATGATGTATAGTTTTAAGAACACACACCATGTGTTCTCTCTATTTTGGGAAGATGGAGTTTTTTAACTACATTCTTTGTAGTCGAATTATACACCGTATAGTTGGACATGGCCATGTGGCTAGGGTACTTAGGCAGAAAACCCATGTAAGGGGGACATGGTTATGTAGTAGTACATGACCGGACCTTGTGTGTGTCCTGGCCATGTAGTAAGTCAAAAAAAGACCCCATGTGTGCCCTGGATTTTTATTAATACCTGACTAGACCCCAGGTGTACCCATGCTATGTAGAAGTACTTGACCAGGGTGGAGATTTTAGAGTACACACCATTACTTGGGGCACACATCGTGTAATTCTCCCTTGTCACCCATTTGAGGTGTTTGGGAGATTTTGAGCCCTATAAATAGAATTAGACATAATAAGAGTCTAATATAAGTGTTTTCCCATGTACACTATGATGGTGGATGCCTTTGTGTATTTTGAGGACTTTTAAGTAGTGATTTAGGGTGAGTGAGATATGACACAAAGTTTTTGTTCTAGTAATTGAATCTAGAAGTCTCCTAAGAGTGATACGTTATATGAGACCCAAATGAGGGTTTTCAGAATTATTGTAGGATGTGACATGATATTTTCAAGGTCCTAGAATACTGTATCTTGGGACAATCCTTGGATAGATGGGATGTGTTGTGACTCGAGGAGGCAGATAAGTTGGGTATTCAGTCCAACCAAGAGTGGCTTGAAAAGGGGATGATATTGAGGTCATCTCCCTTGTGAGATTTTATCTATTAGGCCCATGAGTCCATGAGATATTAGAGACTGGGTTGTGGGATGTGTTACCCTAAAGAGACAAGGAGTTCCCCATTGGTTGTGAATAAGATAGAGGAATCTAAGTGGAGTACCTCACTATGCGGTGACATAAGGGTTCCTAGTGGGTGCCTTGTTGATTAGTCGACCCTTAGTAGGCATGTTTCGACATGAGTAAATATGGTTGCAGGTGTCACTTAGAAACTGGACTGATGTGGAGGCCTGATGGGGCAGAAAGGATGACCATGAGAATGGGAATTAATCTAGCCCTTATGTTTTCTTATTTTATGATGGGTTAAAAAGTAATCCCTTAGGAATTATGTGACAAGTTTGGGCTGCCAAGATTTAAAACAAGTTACAAGTTAAACAACCGTGGAGTTTTATCTTAGATATGGTTGGGACACCATGATTTTGATCTGGTTTTGGTTGAATCTTCCACAGAGTTGGAGCTTGGTTATGTTTGTGATGCCATATATTTGGAGCTACGCTGTTCATAGTGGGTTGTCACATGCTATCTTGATGGAGGTCCTTCGATGGGGGCTCGTGGCTTGCAATATGCCGGGGTCCTACTATCTATTTAGGTTTGGCTAGTATGGTATAACAGGGTGAGCTTGGCTCTGGGTTTTGATACTTATGGTATTATTCCCAGATGAGAATACTCCTAGAGGGGAGGGCAATGATTCTTATAGGGTGTATGCACAGATGAGGAAACACCCATATGGGTGGTCTATGATACCCCAACTTATTCCATGGATGAGAAAACTTAGGGAAGTTCTATGATGACTTATAAAGAAAAATCCTATAGTGTAGGTTTGTGATAGTTATCTATATACCGAGGAGACTCAGGCCTATTATATTGTTGGTACAGTCCCTGTGACATGCTCACACATACTCTAGTACTGACCAAATAAAGTATGGTTGATCAGGGTTATAGAACTGAGGATCAAAATTAGTTGATGGAGATAGGGCTGGAATTAGTCCCCTAGGATGGTCTTGATGTTGGCACAGTCATCGTGACATGCTCAAAGACACCCTGACATTGACTAAAGAAAGTATGGTTGATCTGGGTCACAAATCTATGGGTCAAAAGTGGTTTTTATTATTTATGCTTATTTTATTTTAGTTATTTCTCATATAGGATGAGAATATGGTATGAGAATTAACTTATGACAATAGGTTATAGGTTTTCCATTGGGGGTTACCTATTGAGATTCATTTGTTACCCCTTGTACGTTCACCTTTGTGTTCATGCAGACCTTGTGTTTGATTTTAGGTTGAACATAGATGTACGATGAATAAGAAAAAATACCAGGGTAGAATGATCAAGTGAAACCACACATATAGAGTCTTATGATTAGTATAGAGTAGCTCAAAAATGTTTTATAGACTGGGTATGATGCAAGACTTAGAGTTATTAGTAGAATCTGGTGTATTTATCTTCAATTATTTATTTTTTATATGTGATCGACCTAGTGGGTGATCTGTGTTGCATGTATGGCATGAATATTTGGGACTTTACCAAATTTCATTTTATTAAATCATGTTCAATTTATTAATTAATTATACATATTATGATGTGTATTATTGTTGGTAATTTATTTATGATTTCATAGTATGATATAGGGGGTATAGTCATCCCATTACACCATCTTTGACCCCCACTGCTAGCTGATAGCCTCTGACATATGGAGAGGCACACTTTAGATCATGTGGAGAACCAATTAAGCTACTGTTTAGAGTAAATCAGGTTGATAAATTAAAAAGTGCCACCATATGAAGGAAAAAACCATGCGTCTATGGCTAGTTTGATTTGCTGAGTGGCTACTCCTTAAAGGTGGAGCATTACTAGCCCTAAAAGGTAGGTAAAGATTGTTCCTTTAAGATGGTACACAGACTAATGACTAAAAACTTAGTGAACTAATACATATGTGACATATTAGCATTATCTAAGTCATATGATTACCAATTGTGACTACTCTTCCACCATGGAGTTGAAGCAGGTATGGTCGAGGTTCATGGAAATCTGGTTAGCGCATGATGACCTGACACTTGATTGGTTTTTTTTGCACATTTACTTATTCATCATGTAATAAAACTTTATATACACATGAAATTATGTTTAAGGACACATTAGTGGTTTCCTATTGCATTTATACTCACACCCTACATGATCATCTCGGTGTGCACATGAAAACTTCATGACCAAGGATCTAAGGGAAAGATCCTAATGGAAGGTAGCTGAGGAGATGGAGCTTAGTGTTCAGAGGTGGTATTAGGACAAAATATGGATAGATATCATAGTGTTTTTATTTATTTCCTATTTATTTTTCTTTTACCCTAGTCTAAATCACCACATAAGGGGTCCTTAGTTATCTTTTTTATGTTTTATGGCATGGATGACATCATTATTACATTATGATATTGATTCAATTACCACTATGTTTTTTGGATATTTTATTTATATCTTATTGATTATGGTACATAGTTATTATTAATGAGGGTATAGTATCCCCATGAAACTTTTCATACCCTTTCCACTAGTCGGAAACCTCTTGAATATAGGGAGGCACACATAAGGTCATGTATCAATTCGACCCATACCCGGTGATTCATCTCAGGGTTCTACATGGAATATTAGTCAACATTATTCATTATAAGGGTCTTTTAGAGGGTATAACATATTTTTGTTGATTAATTAGGGCTAGGATGGGTAGTTCATGATATTTTTATGATATTTAGATTGACTGTGAAGTTGGAAAATAGGTTTTTATAATAAATATAGAAAATCAATAAGGGAAGGGAAAATTGGATATGAGGGTGAGGGTAGTGGAATCGGAGATATGGGGATGCAGATATCAAGTATGGATGTCATCGAGAGGTGGAGTGAGAGGTATCACTTATGAGAAGATAAAATAAGGATAAGGTAATATTCTTCCTAGGAATGATCATGTTGTTAAGGTAAAATTACACATGACATAAAGTGAACTCTTCAATCACCATTGGTTGGTGAATAATATTGAGAGTTTAACAATATAATTTAAAAATAATTTTACCCTTAATTGGTTTATTAAATATAAGAAACAATATTTATAATTACACAAAACAGACACAACATAAATGAAAACATTTATTATGATATAATATCCCAAATTTCCACAAAAATGCATATAAATTTCATAGCATCATATACATCATTTTGAAACTAATAAATTAAAATATCCAAATTTAGTAAATTCAAATATACCAAAAAAGCAGTAGATTTATTCCATCTATTATATTTACAAAACCTCATGGATCAAATCCAAGACTCTACAATCCTCATCTACATGTGGTTTTTTAACCATTATAGCATAACAATGAATAAAATTTGTATATACACAAGATGTGTGCATATAGGATGTGAGAAATAAACTCTATAAGTTGTAACTACAAGACCTTAAAAATTTCCTAAGATACAACAAGATGTAATGTGTATAATGAAATTTAAGATAATTAATTTATGAGAATAATCAATTCAAAAATATTATAACAATCAATATAATTGTTTTCTTACAAAGTTATTACAATATTTCATTTTAGTTTTTTTTCAACACCAATTAACTATCCATGGCCCATAAAATAACATGCCTTAGACCCAGGCATAACATAACCAAAGGTAAAACCCCATTTATCTTCACATATAAAAAAAAGAATAACATATCTCAAGGTAAAACCCCATTTCTTGTCACATATCTTATGAATATATAATATAACATAATGTCAAACCCCATCTTATTTCACATATCAGACTATAATATAACATATTATAAGATCACACTCCTTTAATCATCACATATATCACAAATCATAATCAATAAAATGAGAAAATATATGTCAACATAGTTTATTTATAATTCAAAGGTAAACAAGATAAAAACACAATTATGAAATTAATAAACCTTTAGAAATATTTTAAAAATACATTTTTCAAATAAATCATAGATTTTTCTATCTCAATATTCACCACTATAATTTTTTTCAACTCATTTAAATTAAATAGAATCATTTAATCACCCTTTATACATGCCACATAAACATGAAATCAATATTAAACATTAAAATTAATAAATTCAATAAAATTGGAATAATCAACTTAAGTAAAGTAGTCATCAATATCCATTTTATTCTTATTCAAACTCTAATTTCTAATAAATTTACCAACTTAAACTTAAATTCACACATTACATAAAAAATATACATATATAATATTATATTAAACTAAAGAAAAGGTTTTGGGTCACCTACATATCATTAAATTAAAGATTGATTCAAGAAAATGCTAGCTATATCTAAAAGATCAATTAAAAATCTAGAAAATTGTAAAACTAAATGAAAATAGATAAAATTAGATCAATTGAAAGAAAACATGAATCAACCAATAATTAAACAAAAATATTATGTTAGTATCAGACTCATAAATGCAACAAAATTAATATGTTTAGATTCAAGTATGAAATATGATGTCTATAATGAAATTAAGAAGAGAGAAAAGAGAGAGATTAATTTTTAGGTGATAGTTAATTTGATGGGAAAGTATCAAGTTTAAATAAATTTATTAACCTAGAAATTACTACAATTACCACTTTAAAATATGGGGTTGATAATAATATTGATCACCTAGTGTGAACCATCGACAACCTGATGATCCTCACTACCACCGTTATTTCAATCACTATATACCTAGTGTGTTCTATTAAGTACCATGTGGTACCAAATGCTATAAAACAACATTATTGACACCCCATACTTCAATAATTATATTATTTTACTTTTTTAAGTCTATAAAAAACCTAAATAATAAAAATTAAATTTAAAATACAGATTCTAAATTCAAAACATTCCTTAGAAATCCTAGATATGTTATAAACTCATCACTATAAAGATTCATATCCTTAATAATCATCAATAAGAATCTCCTAGGATAAATTATTACCACTAAGGTATCATTTATACTTTTTTACCATGTATCCTCTTAATCTAAACTATAATACCATAACACCTTAATCATCAGCATAGTATTTCCCTGTAAATTATTCTCAGTTTAATCAAGAATACACACTGGATACACATTGAATAATTCACCTACCTCTAACTTTACATCATAGTTATTAATCAAATGCGATGATCCTAACTCATATATTATAATATATAATAAATTAAATACATCATGTGTGACACTGAAAAATATAGGCGAATCCAAATAAAAATAATCATTTACAATCCATTTCAAAAGTTCAAAAGACCTATTAAAAGGAGAAACAATTTTTCTTGATTTCCCAACCTATAGGGCCTCAATGTAAATATTTAATAAAAAGAGATACCACATATTAACTTATGTAGTCAAAAATATATTATAAATTTAAAATTTCTACTCTGTAATGAACCATCCCTAGATACCATCAAATTGGTACCCGAGTTGAACTATCACTTGGCCTGATGGGTGTTCCTAATCCCCACAATTTGGAAACTAGTGCCTAGGTATCAGACATACGCAATTGGGAACAATTTTATCTGATAAGATAATTAAAAAACAAGGGAATTCCACTTGTAAATAGAGAATTACTATACCACAAGTAGGATAACCATTCACATAATAAATAAGAACAATCATAACAAGAATATGTATACAAGGCATAAACTAATAAACATACATATTAAAGAATAAATAAGTCCATACAACCACTTACAATACATCCCAACAATAATAAATCGAAAATTTAACATAAATCCAACATAAACCAGAATTAAAAGATAAAGAGGGAGAACCTACATGGCATGATACATTTGGTAAGAAAATGAAAACCAAAATATGACAAGCCGCAACAACTCATTTCCATGCGTCAGGTGAAGTATCTTCACTTAACATCTCCAACATGAAAAAAATAAATTAAAAAAAATGAATCCAAGAGGTACCCTATAAAGAAATAATGGTAGGAATGAGTATAAATGCATAGTAGGTATCCTATCTACAACCTAGGAATAACCTTTAAAAAAATAAATCCACTTCATGCTTGTTTGAAATATAAATACAAATAGAAGCCTTTCTATTTTATCAAAACCCAATAATGTTATAAAACCTTTTGAAACCATTTAATTTAAAAAATGGGAATCAAACCTTTTAAAACACATTTTTTTAAAAATTGGTGGAATCCACCATTTTTATAGAAGAACTTTAAAAATCATAAAGTGGTGGACATACAATTTTACAAATAAAACTATTTTTTCATTGAAAACCTTTCACCAATACCCATTTTTAACACTTATTTGAAAATAAAACCATAATATACAAGAAAGAAGGTATATAGAAAAATGGGGTCACTATCATGTCAATAAAACATAATATAAACACATCAATGTAAATGATGCAACTAAATCAAACAAGGATAAGGGGATAAAATCAATGTATGGAGTGGGAATCCACTAATAAAATTATCATCAACTAGACCATATCAGAAACTTAATAGGCTCTGATATGAAATGATATCGAATCTCACTAATGGAAAACCTAATATGAAATCTGCCAACACTAGGTAAACTTAACGACGCTCAACCCCTAATTACCCTCATGGTCTCACCAAGAGGTAATATTCCAGTAAAATACAATCATACATTGGTTATTACCCAGTTCATATTTTATGTTAGTGTAGTTCTCATCTAGATATTCCTCTTAGCTACCTAGGGTTCCCATGATATAGCTCAAAGGAGGAGAGAAAAATAAATCCATATAGACATCACATGTATTAAGGATAAAAAAGCATTAAACCTCATCTCACATCTATAGAACTCTCAAGAAACAACCCCTTTTTACATTATAAGCATCAATAAAGAAAAAAATAACACACGGGTATCATAATAAGGGTGTTATAGAATCAATAAAACTCATTTTATAAAGTTCCAATTAGACCTTCAAAAAACCCCACTTGGAATTCCAAGCCAAGATACCACTATTTGGAAATAAACCATTTAAAAATCTCTTTAAAATCACTTTTAAAGAACTAATTCCTTTTTGAAAACATAAAAATGAACAAGAGGTCTTAAAATAATTCAAACAAGGTGAAGATACCCACTTTTTGTAACTCATCCATTTTTAAGAACCAATAATACCCTTCACTATCAAATAAAAACCTTTAGATAATTTATTTAAAAAAATACCTATTTGAGTGAAGGAAACCCTTGAGAAAATCCCTAAAAGAATTTACTCAAACACTAGATGTTCTTGGAATTAAAAAAACATATTTAAATATTAAAGATTAAATGGAAAACCCTTTTTCATCCAATGAAATCCTATGTGAAACCAAATTATTTTATAAAAAAATAGTAAGCATAATTGTTAAGGTTCATAAAAATATTTCAAACATAATATAAAAAGCCCAAGAATTCAACGTTTTTAGTTTAAAAGCTCAATAATAGAGAAACCTACATCAAACATGTTACTTCCTAAAATAATGACACAAATTCACCATAAAAAGGCATGAGGGACCCTTAGAAGATCAAAAGGAAACCTAATAGAATGAAAACCCAGATAAAAAATTGACTTGATACAACCCTAGGTCTCTGATACCATTGGGTCTTTAAGAAAATGGTAAAATTACAGGTAATAAGAGATAAAGGAGGATAAGATGGATTAACATGAAGAAAACACCTCAAATCATAATGAAAACCATAAAAATCGTCAAGGAAGAGGGGGAATTAAGGGGAAGTGGTGTCTGGGGTCAAGGATCCTAAGTGGGATGAAGAGGGAAGTCCAAAGGGTTAAAACCCAAGACAATATTTAGGTAAATTCTATTTTGAAAATTTTTCGGCTAGACCACACTGTTTGGATGCATGGTTTACCAAACTGTGAACCAACTATGTTCCCTTCACTAGATAAAACTAGACAAAACTGCACTATTTTTCCACATGGTTTTCCCAACCTTCCTCTAACCATGTGATGGCCACAAAAATTTACTAAAACCTTTTCTTGTCCAGACTGCACGATTTTCACCACTACTACTTTAACTATGCAACAAAAAAAATCACCAATTTCTCCAAAAAATTAAATGAAAAAATTGTTATATCTAATAGAAAATATTATAACCAATAAATAGATAAAATATAATTGAAAACCAAGGTCTAGAATTTACAACTCTCATAACCATAATGTTTTCTACCCATAGAAAGATCATAGTCGAAAAGTTTTGTCAAAGGAAGGACAAGGTTTAACATCCTATTCCAAAACTCAATTCCAAAAACTAGATGACACCACAACATTAACCATAACTAGACTCATATTAACAATTTATATAAATTACATAGCCAAACTCAATCACACTCCTCAAAGAACCTCTAATTATGTGGTTAGAAAATAGACATCATGTCGTCTCCAATGAAAAAGTTGAGCATTACACAAGAACATGACCATTTTAATCCATGGAAAACTATCAAATACACTAAACTGAATTAATAAAATGGATTCAAGGACAATGAGACTATAATCAATCATATTGTAGGTTTAAATCATGAAAACTAGACATCTCAACCTGTAGTCTTACACCACTACCCTTACAAGAGAATGAAAAGGATATGATCCTCCATGGTGGTCTCACTAATATTTATGAGTTCCACTAAAATTAAAATTCTCCCAAAACAATCAACACTCAAAATAACCAACAGATAAAAAATCCTCATAAAAAATAAGCATGAAAATGAATGAAAGGATTAAAAAAGTTCACAAAAGGGTTCCTATGATACTCACGAAACAATTTATCTAGAGTTACACCATCAATAAATACTTCCACAAAGGTCCTAAATACATCCTACAAAGGATCTACTCCCAATAATCCTTAAACATTCCATCAGAATCAAAATATTACAAGAGCTATTATACTAAACAAAATAATCAAGATAGACCAGATAGACCATGTTTACCACATCTCAGAATGTCTTAAGAATAATCAATATTCACCAAGATCAGTATGGGATCTATCCTTGGGTCAAGAGATAATAACCTAGGACCTCAATCATGGAATACCAGATTCTAATGAACCTGACTGAATAATAGAACATCATCCGGAACAAAGTCTAAGTTGGGATTAGATATGATAACTCATCTATTTTATACACTTTATTCCATGTTTTTTTACATAATGATACACATAATACAATCTCAAAAGATCAATATGCCTAGTCTATTTTTTTAATTAGATACATATTAGAATAAATTGAAATAGGGATACAAATACTATATCTAAAAACTCCATAACATTCCCTTAAAATTCAATTAATCTTCTAAAACTGAATGTGATAACTTGGGGATGTACATAAAAAAATGGTGAGCTATAAAGCCCAGAAGGAAAATAATAAAAGTATAAAATGTTGAAAATAATAAATTTGGGTCAAGAGGCATGTCATGGTGATATAAAAGGATGAGAATCATAAATATGAACATCGAAGCATGAAATAAGACCGTAACATTAAGGTATAATTAGAATGTGGAAACAACATAAAATAAGACATCACAAGAATAAATAAATACTAAACACTAAGAAATCATAACATAGTGTTCCTAGTATAACTGCCTGTGAACTATACATGGTATCTCATAAGATATAAATACTAACCATTTCATTTTAGGGCCATATTATTTTGGGAACACCGACCATATTCATATTATATAAATGAATTTTTGTGCCTTATAGATCATACAAAATAAGAACATATTTAATCAAATTTAATCCCATTATTATGGATTTTGGGTTACATAAATTGAAGTACCAAATAAATTAATGATATGTACAACTAGGTTAATACCCTTGAGTAGAAATGGGGATGTTATTCACAACTCAAAGTTTGACATGGAAAATAATGACATAATTTTGACAGCATAACGAGTGTATATAATGGGTTATAGAAGGATTTAATGTGAGATAAATGTGGTATCTCATTACTTGGGAAGAATAAAGATAGTAAAGGGATGTTTAAAAAAAATTCCAATATGAAAATTTTTAAATCAAAAGGCTTAATACAAAAAAATTACTTGAATAAAGGAGACGAGGAAAAGAATTCCTTACCCTGAGAGGGTGCTTCTAAAAAATTAACAGGAGATTATTAAGATCTTGGGAATACCTAAGGAGGGATTTAGAGAGGTTTAGGAAGAGTAACTTTATGATCAATGTGTTTTTAGTGAAGTCTAATAAGAGTTTGGGTGGGTATTTATAACAAAAGAGAGGGGAATTATTTATTAATTTCCAAACTTAGGTTTTGGACTTTAAATGATAAAATAATAAAAACCAAAAACATTACCATATTTTTCTCCCATGGTTCCTACCAAAGAGGAGTGGTATTAAATATTTTATTAGGCTATGAACTAAACTCATTAAAATAATACCATTTAGTATGTGGATGTGAGTCATGTTCACAATGAATTATTTTTAAAACCATAAACTATAATATAGGTATTGAAGGATTCATTTTAGGTTTGTAAAATCAATAAAATAACTTCAAAAATACATTATTTTAAAGGTAAATATATTTTTGGTCATATATAACTTTTATAGTTTTTATTACATCAATTTTGGTCTATTATTATATCATTATACACACTATATATGTATACTGTATTTAATTTTTACCCAAAAATTTTCATGTCTCATAAAATTATGAAAAGTTCACCATTGAATAATTTCAACATTATGAGTTGAAAAATAATATTTATATTTCCATAATTTTTTTTAAATATGATAAATTAAAATTTTAAATAAAAAATATTATTTACTAGAAAATACTAGTTTTTACG
This sequence comes from Viscum album, assembly GCA_963277665.1. Classification (NCBI taxonomy): domain Eukaryota; kingdom Viridiplantae; phylum Streptophyta; class Magnoliopsida; order Santalales; family Viscaceae; genus Viscum; species Viscum album. The sequence goes on along the minus strand of OY728147.1, from coordinate 1,347,779,425 downwards.
ACACTAAAAACATTATGACCCTTATAAAAAATACATGATACATTATTAAATTATATTATCATTTATATTTAAATAAATATTATTTAATAATAATATCCCATAAAAATAATATTTATTTAAACATTATTTAATTTATTAAAAATAGTGTTTTAATTGATACTATATATCCCCCAAAAATAAAATTTTTGTTTCTTCATATCAAAATCTTGTTTTTATTAAACTCACTACATAATCATGTATATATATATAAAGTAATAATGAAAAGGGATAAATATTTTCCTTATTTTATTAAAAATAAAATATAAAAATTCATACTACTAGGGTCTAGATACATAAGCCCTTATTACCCTAGTGTATGCCCTAAGGGTAAGGTGTGTGATGTTGGTACTTTCTTGGGGTGGTTTGTAAAACATGGTTTGAGTGATGATCTCTATGAGCTTGAACTTCTCCTGTAAACAATATCACTCATGTTTTAGTTATTTAATCATTAGTTGGGCTTCGTCAAGGGAAAATACCAATGATTCCATCTCCCTCAGATGCTCCAATAAATGGGCTTCATAGGGTACAATCCTATTGACTGAAGCCATCTATTCTTCATTCTATGTTAATTAGGTTTTATCATAACCCTTAATATATACTAATATTAAAAATCATTGAAGAAAAAATATATTATCAATAGTTATGATGTTTAATAGTCTTTTATACCTATCTGAAAATTATGTATATAGTTTATAATGGTCCAATATAATAAATTAAATATTGTGCATGTGTTTTCTATAACTACATTACTTAATAAGGAATTAATTCATCTTGAAGGAAATTTCATTTATAAAAGTTTAGGTTTTTACATTATTCTCCTATTTGGAAAATTTTCCCTTGAATTTTAATTTCATAAACTAAAACAGATGAGAGTACTTCTATTTCATCACCTCTTCTGGTTCCCATGTTTCCTCCTCAATCTTCTGGTTCTACCATAGTACTTTGTCCAAGTGAGTTGTATTGTTTCCTTTAAATTTGTCTCTATAATATAATATCTTAACCACCTTCTTCTCATATTAAATATTATTCTCTAATAGTACCACCTCTGGATTCATTACATGTGAGGGGTATAGTATTTACTTCCTTAAGAGGGATACATGGAACATATCATGTACTTGAGACATGTTAGGTGGGATTTCTAGTCAATAGGCCACAACTATGATGTGATGAAAGATATAAAAGGGTATAATGTATCTAGGAATAAGATTTTCCTTCTTCCCAAACCTCATGAAAGTCTTATATGGTGATATATGAAGGAAAACCTAATATCTAACCTAAAACTCTAGTTCTAATCGATGGTTGTCTGTGTAGATTTTCTATTATCTTTTCATGGATTTCATATAACATTGAATAGTTTGATCCTTATTTGTAATATCTTGGATAAGATCATATCCCTTAAGATTACTCTCTCAAAATTCATCCCAACATGTAGGGTTTGGATACCTCTTCCCATATAGAACCTCATAAGGTTATATTTTAATGTTATAAAGGGAAGTGTTGTTGTATGTGAACTCTACTAAGGGAATGTGTTTATCCCAACAACTCTATAAATCCATTGAACATGATATAAAAATATACTATAGAGTTTGAATTGTTCTCTTTGATTAACCATCCATATAGGGTTGATAAGTAGTACTAAAACACATCTATATATTCAATGCTTGCTGAAGGATTATCCAAAATCTATAGGTAACCTTAGATCTCAATAATATATAATAGAGAGTGGTACCCCATGCAGTCTCACCACTTCTATTATTCATATATTAATGATTTTTTCAAGAGATAAATATTCCTTCATAGAAATGAAATCCACTAAATTTATAAGAATATCGACTACCACCCAAATGCTGTTATTTCCTTTAAATGTCTTGGGGAATACTATGACAAAATTCATAGTTATGTTTTCCCATTTCCATACTAGTATGGGTTATGGTAGCATCATACCCTTAGACTTCTATCATTTATCCTTGAATTGTTATCATACCAAGCATCGTGATACAACTTCTATAATAACTCTCTTCATGTTATCCCACCAAAATATTTTCTTTAGATCTCTATACATCTTAGTGCTTCCTAGATGAATAGAGGACGATGAGCTATGCATAACATCCAAAATATACCTATTTAGTTATAGTTTTTATGGGACACATATCCTGGTTCAAAACCATATAACTATATCTTTAGTAAATTTAAACTTCAAAATATTATCTACCTTTCTCTATAGCTCCTCATCATCTTTTTTGGTCTCTTTGATGCTTTAAAAAATGGATGGTTAAATAGTTACTTTTGAAAGTTAGGATGAAGTTATTTTTATGATTCCCATATTTATCCTATACATGTAAAAGAATATTAGAACCCTTTAAATCCTCAATATGGATAGGGTTTTAGGATCCTTTCTACTCAGAGAATCTATCACTTTATTCACCATCCTATGATGGTAATGGATTGAATAGTCATAATCCAGAACCTGATATATTTACCTTCATTGGTTCATATTGTGCTCATAGAGACAATTTTTTGAAATATTTAATGCGAATAACTATATCAAATTCTATATCATGTATTGTGTAGTTTTTCTCATGAATATTTAATTGGCAGGAGGCATAAGATATCAATTTTTCATTTTTCATGAGTACAAAACCCAATCTATTTATGGATGCATCACTATTTATCACAAATCCTTCCCCACTTGTGGGTAATGTGAGTGCAAGTGAAGTGATTATCCTCTTCTATAACTCTTCAAATATATCCTCACATTCATCATTCCATAAAAACTTCACTCCCTTCTATGTTATCTTGGTTACTGGGTTTGAAATTTGTGAGAAGTTTCTACAAAATCGATGATAGTACCCAACCAATCAAAAGAAACTATGGATCTATATCATAGTTATTTTCATGGTCCATAATTTAATTGCAACTTTCTTCAAATGATCCAAAAATATTCCTTTAATGTTGATAACATTCCCAAGGAATGTTACTTTCTCTATCTAAAAAACACATTTACTACACTTCATATATAACTTATTTCAAAAGGTATCCAGAAAAACATTCAAATGATCTTCATGTTGCTACTTACTTTTGAAGTAGATAATAATATCATCTATAAATACTATAAAAAACTTTCAAGGTAATCCCTAAAGAATCTATTCATTATGCCCTTGAATATAGCTAGGTCATTAGTGAGTTCAAATGGAATCACTATGAACTCATAGTGCCCGTACCTTGTACGAAACACATTATTAGGGATATCCTCCTTTTTTACCCTTACTTGATAATATCCCAATCAAAGATCCACCTTATATAAGTACTAGGACATGTAGCTGAATGAATAATCCATAAATCCATGTATGAGGGTACTTTTTCTTTATGCTAATCTTTTTTATTTCATGATTATAAATATATAGGTGAATTGATCAATCCTTATTCTTGAAAAAAATAAATAGTGCAACCCATGGTGAAGCACTTGGGTGTATAAACCCTTTATCTAGATCCTCCTGTAGTTGTTTCTTAAGCTCTTAAAGTTCAAAAATTTCTATTCTACATGGAGTCTTAGATATTGGAAAAGATCCAGGTATGATTTCAATTGAGAACACAAGATCCCAACTAGGCTAGAGACAAAAAATTCTCTATGGAACACATCAACATATTCTATTACAATAGGAATGTCTTCAAGGATGATCTTTTACTTAGTACCAATCATTTGAGCTAGATACATTTTCTCATAATTCAATAGTATCCATGCTTGAGAATATGATTCCAAAGGATATCCATCCTCCTCCTGACACATGTATAGAATCATAGGGTGTTTCATCATTCAAAGGTAAACTTTATTATACTAAAATTTTATGTTGGATCTATAAAAGGAAATCTAATCTTTACCTGGAATAACATCAAATTATTCTAAAGGGAGTATCATAATATTTTCTAGGAAATTCAACCTGAAAATATTGACATGAGATAAGTTATATACTTGTGATGAAATACTTTCCCCATTGTATATTTTCAGAGATAACTTGAATTTCATGTTTTGTGGTGGTGTTTGAATAGTTCTACTAAACTTGTGTGACATGAATGAATGTGTAGAACTAGAATCAAATGTTATGTTCACTATTCTTGAATGAATAACTAGCATACCTGCCACTACTACATTATCAAGATCCACTTCAGTATTTGTGATGGAATATACTCACACTTTATCTCCAGGCCTTAGATATTGTTATCATTAGTTGTATTCAATAACCCTTGGCTTAGTGCATTGATTCACATAATATCCTTGGTCCTTAAAGTTGAAACATTTGGAAATAGGCTGAGGGTTTATTGGAGAATTCATTTCTTCTATCACATTGGTGGGTTTCTCTCATCGTTATTCACTAGCTATGTTTCCCTCTTTCTCACACCTAAATGATTTACTTTTCCCCTTTAGTAAATTTCTAGGATGATTCCTCCCACAATTTTTACAAGTGGGAAATTAGAATTTCTTACCACTGTGTGATTTCTATATCACTCTACAAAAACTAAACTCTATTATCAACATCCTATCTCCAGGACCATGAGACACTTGAGATTTACTGATCTCCATTTTGAATTTTAGGTAACACCAAAAAATTTATTCATAGCTATCATAGTCCTGAAATTACAAAGGTTTTGTTATATTTGATTTTATCCCATCGAAAAAGTGGTCAATTTTACTTTTGAGGTCGATGAAAAATTCTGAGGAATATCATGAAAATATTATGAAGCTTGGATTGTACAACCTAATGGATCCATCCTCCATTTTATTGAGGCCACAAAATTCCCTCTCCATCTTAAGTCAGAGAGTGTATGGAAATTATTTATTGAATTTTTTTCCTAAATTATTTATACTATATCAATTTGATTTATTCCCCAGGCTTCATATTCTTGATAAAATTCTACCATTGATCATATTCTCCCTCTATTAAATAAACATAAATAATGACCTTTTATTTATTAGAGAATTAAAGGAAAAAGAATATATTTTAAATGGAGTTGATCTATTATTCAGCTATAAAGGGATTTGAAGATCCCCTAAATGTTGGAGGCCTTTGTCATATAAAGTTCTCAATTATAGATTTTTATTTCTTAGGGGGATGTGGGGTTTCCCCCTAATTCAAGTTTCTATTAAAAACATGATTTAATTGAGTAAGTATTTTCATGAAGTTCTTGACTCCTTCTCCCATTGGTTTGGGAATCTCATTTGGGTAGTCATCACATTACCCATCATATTGGTTGTTGAACCAGTTCCTCCTATTTTCTTACCATCGACTAAAATAAAGGAAAAAATTATGGATTATAATTTTCAAACTATTAAACACATAAAAGGAAAACTATGATAATTTAAGGGATAAATAATAAATGAAATATATTCCCTAACCTATGAATTTCAAGTATTTAATCTAAGTTATCCACAGTATATTTCCTAATTTAAATTTAATAGGTATTTTTGTTCCCTTCATAGTTGTTTATAAAGAGATTATTAATTTTCTAATGTATATCCCTTGGGAGTTTTAAAAAAGGTATGAAGAGATTACTCTTTATTAGGAACAATTTTATGATAGATTTAATACCAAATATTGTAATGATTAGTGTTTTGAATTGGAAAAAAAATGAAAATGTTTTTGAACTTTTTCATTTACAAGGAAAGAATTTTTTAAAACTGAGATTTGGAATGGAATTTTGAGAGATGAAAGAATTCATGGTGATGTTTTTGGACTTGGGTGAAGGTACAATAAATTTACTAGGAGTTTTAGGAGCACCAGACTCAGAAAAATAAACCTTTGAAGGACCTAAAAAGGGAACACCGTTAGTCTGAAATAGTGTGGCTTGCATCAGGAAACCATGTAGCCTTAAGTAGGTGGACAAAGGCTATCACATGGGTTATGCAAGGTTTCCCAAACCGTGTGCTTATCCCATGTGATTAGTGTCTTGGGGCAGTACCTAAACACTATTCACTTCATGGTTGGTGCATGATTTCCAAGCTATTTGTTCAGCATGTACAAGGTGTCTCAGGTGCCTAGTAAAGGGCTCATGGTTGGCACATGGTTTGATAATCTGTGTGGACCAAACTTTGCACCATGTCCCTCTTTTAAAAATGTGAATTATTTTAATTAAATTAAAATAAAATAAAATAAAACCAAATACCCTCCTTCGTCCCTCTCACTCCCCCGATTCCCTTCCCGGGCTCCTCTCCAGGCCACACGATGCACCACCTCCCCAGATCCTCTCCAATGGAAAAAATCCTTCCAGATTTCTTACTGATTTATCTATGAACAATGACGGTAATCCTCATCCTCCTTCCTTCTTCTCCCTCTTTCTTACTGATTTTTGGTCTCCCCGTCACCTGGTGAGGTGTAGCCGAAACCCTAGAGTTAGATCTTGTCCCGATTTCAGTTTTCTTACATTATTAGGTTGTAGTAAAGGTCTATCGTGGCTCCTTAATTTTTATTTTGGAATCCAACACCAAAGGCAAGATGAATGGGTTTTTTTTTGGTTCACCACCAATGGTTTGGGGTAAGTTTTTCCTTTGTTCTTCATTGTTTCTCAATTTATAATTGGGTATTTTTTGATTTATGTGTTCCTGGTAATTTTTCTTAAGTTTTTTGTATTTTTTATGACGGTTTCAAGTCACCAGAGTTAAAGGAGACTCACTGTGTATGAATTTATAGGCACATTTATATATAATCTCCCCTGTTATATGTATATTAATCCCTAATAGTTAATATATATATATATGGGGATAGTTTTTCTTACATATGATATGAAAATGCATAAGCGTGTGAGTGGAGATGGGTCTATGCATATAAGAATATATGTAAGGATCCCCTTGAACATATTCATGGCCATAACAATATGTTAATAAGGGCTAGGTTTCCTTATATATATGAAAAGATGAATATGCTCGAAGGGGGTAGCAACAACTTTGAGTGGTCATTGCTTAAAACATAAAGTGCCGAGTGTTTGTCTTGGTCTACTTCTTGAGTTAGGGTCCCATTCTTTTTCCCTTTAATTTTATGAATGCATTAATTAATTTAATTATCACACCATCCTTTGTTTTTAATTAATGTAGTATTGTATTTGGATTAAATTCCTCTTAAATGTGAATTTAGTATGTTTCAAGATTTAAATGTTAAATATGATAAATGAATTGTTTAAATAACAATGTCATGATTTTTCAATGAAATACCTCCAATGGAGGTGCATTGTCTTCATTCTAATAAGTAATGATTATGATTTTATGCTTGTTTGGATTATTTCTTGGATTATTCTTATTATTTTTCCTTAGTATTTATAAATATAATTTCCATTGTTTTAATTGAGTTATTGAATTGGTTAAGGTGAATTACTTTTATTAGGAAGGATTGAATGAGATAGTGACATTATTTAAATGAAATAACCATATCACCTTCCTTGGAACTTGTATCGTGTAAACCAATTTTCCATGTTTAGGAAAACCGAGTGAGATGACCCTGTAGAGGATGGCTTGCCTAATGATATGTTTTCCTTTGAAATGGATTAAACATGATTAAATGTATTAATTTAAAATTCATAAGAGGTTATTCCATATGTGTTATTTTTTAAGGAATTACCTTATGTATTAAATTATGAATATAGACATGGATATTGAAATTCATAATAGTCTTTGCTTCATACATTATATTATAAATGTAAATGATAGTTTAAATTGGATATATAAAAACAAATCATGAGAGTTACTACCTCATGGATTGAATTATGAATGTAATAACACCCTTGTATGGGATTGATAAATGTCAGGCATGAGAGGCCCTTGACACATGCATTTAATTGAATGTGACCTAGTCCATGATAATATTTTAATTGAAATGCTTAAGATGTATTTCCTTAAGTATGAATGTGATAATTCCTACTTATATATGAATTAAATGAGATAATGGGATGCATGAGAGGTTAATGGATCATGCATTACATATCATAAATGATTATTCTATATAGGTAGTTAGATCTAGGGGATATACCATGAGATCTCCCGAGGTGATGGATGCATTTGGGTACGTCTCGATCCTACCAGTAGCTGGAGCCTGGGGATAGATCGTGAGAGCTCCCCTAGTGATGGATGGTGGTGGTTACATTCTAGTCCCGCCAGTATGATCATTCCAAGAGACCATGAGAGATCTTTTAATTGGGTTAGGGGATAGACCATGGGAGATTCCCGTGGAATTGGATGGTGGTGGTTACATCCCAATCCATCCCAACATATATCTACCAATTGAAGTTAGGGGATAGATTGTGAGAGATCCGCTGGTGATGGATTCCTTTGGGTATGTCCGGGTCTTTACAGTAGCTGAATCTAGGGGATAGACCATGTAAGCTCCCTTGTCTATGTATGATAGTGGGTATGTCTCGATCTTTCCAGTATGTGCATTCCAAGAGACTCTGATGGATTTTTGAATTGGGTTAGGGGCTAGACCATGAGAGCTCCCCATATAATTAGATGATGGTGGTTACATCCCAATCCTTACCAACACACACATATATATATAGATATAATGATACTATATATATATATATATAATGTGACATTATTAGACATAACAACCTTGGGATGAAGCAGGTAGACCCGCCTGGTGTCCTTTAGGAACCTGAGTGGGAGGTTGTTTGAATATTCAACATTGCTTTAATTTCCTTCATATACCTGTACACTATTTAATTTATATTAATCTATCAAAATTAGGCTACACACTATGGGTGTCAGCCTACTAAGATTTATATCTCACACCCTAATCGGGCCACCGTTACACTAGGGTATGCACATAGACTCTCTCATTCACAAGACTGCAGACCTTGGTTGAAAACTTATGATGTGATGCTTGTACTTGGGAGTTAGGAGCAAAGGACTGATCTGGAGATCATGATACTCATAGATATTTCCTTATAGAGTTTTTATTTATTTTCATTACTTGAGTCCTTTATTATTATGAATTTTAAATCATAGCGTATGTTTACTATTTTTAGTTATGTATCACCACCCTGACATGCACGCATGTTTTGTATAAACTGGAATTGGACACTCTAATTCAGTTATTATAATATTTGTATTCCGATACTATCTATTGTTTATTATATGAAATACCAATATTCATATCTGATAAGAGGGTATAGTCTCCCCTCTATCACCTCCCAAGACCCTTGCTGCTAGTCAACAACCTCTGCTGTACGAGGAGACGTGCTTAAGGCCATGTGACCCAGCGGTCTATCTACCAGTTTGGTGGTAAACCAGGTTGGGACATTACAAATTGGTATCAAAGGTTAAAATTTTATTTTTTTACTGTTTTGGGTTTGTATATAGGATACTAGGAATGTGTCGACACTTGGTTAATAGTCGTGCTTGAGACTGATCACCCCACTTATTGGAAATGACAAATTGGCCAGGGCTGGGATTGATGTTCATGTTGTTTTCTATTATTATTGGTTATTATTTCACTTTTGAGTGAATGGTGTACATTCTGCTACTTATTGATTTATGAATTTAGAGTATTTTTCCCTTGTCCTGGTGCAGAAAGGATGAATAATTTCACACATCATATTAGGCACATAGAAATTAACATGTCATGCATATGCCATGCCATGTAGTTGTATTTTGTAGGATGCCTACTATTTTGGATTGTGTTCTTTGAGTGTTATGACATTATTTATTTTATAACATGCTTAGGTATTTTTATTCCATGTTTCCTAACTACTTAGAATGCATTCACTATTTAGTATTCCCTACTTATGTGATTACAAAATGTTACTTTATGTTAGGTTCTTGTAGTGACATGTTTTTCTTTGTTTTAAATATGTAATTAATGGCATGGGCTGGGAATATATGGATTTTGAATGAAAAAGATCCCATTTTCACTTGTAAGGTGTATGGGCACCTTATAACCATGAAATAGTAACTCTTATATTCAAACCATCTTAAGAATATATATATATACACACATTTTGGATACCATTGTTAAAGTGTGAAAGATGATAAATTAAAATGAAAAAGTGAATTGGTTTTGACTAAAGGGATCCAAATGCCAAACTATAAAGTGTATGGGAATTTTATCGGTTGGTAGGTGGCCACCCATATGATTGGATCATTGCTTATGAGAATTTTATAATGTGAAGTAACTATAAATGTGAAAGATGATTTATTTTTAATTTACAATGAAATTGGTTACCTTATAAAATGTAAAACTGGACCCAAGTAGGTCAGTTGGGACATGTAACTTATGAGTTGACCCGATATGGGTGTTTAAAATTTTACAAGTTGATTAAATGCTATTGGGTTACTTTCTAGAGAACCTAGGATGGCTCGATGGGACCCTCATAGGTCGCCTTATTTATTAAAAAGTATTTTGATGATGAATTTTCTAAATATGATGGGATGTCAATGAAAGATAAATGTTTTAAAAGGAAGTTTTCTGAAACTTGCCTGTTTTTTCCTTGGGGTGTTGGTTAAAATCAGGTACCTTGTGATTTTGTTTTGAAAAAAATGGTACCTGGTGTTTTAATTAAATCTTTAGATTATTAAATATTAAATGTGATTAAAGATAATGGGTTTGGATATGGAACATATAGTGGTGTCATCTTTTAAATCCCTCATGTAAGGGAAGTTAAAGTTTATCTTTGAGTTTCCTTGGAATAGAAGCTTGAGTTTTTTCCATTGGACTTATTTTATTATTTAGAAATTTCTTGATGATCAGATTTTGATATTGGTGACTTTTTTTTGACGTGACCTAGTGTCAAGGTTGACATTTTTTTTGATTTCATAATATACCATGGTAGGTAGAACCCGTAGAACTTGAATGACTTGCTAGTACCGTGAGATTTTTTACGTTTGGTGTCATTATCCCCTATAGGAATTTTAGTTTCTAATGACACCCTTATTTAGATGAGTGGTCATTGTGTTTTTTTCCTTTTTATGGGCTTGAGCATTGAGTAATGATCGGTTTCACCGGTTTGGACATGCCTCGAGCATGGTCGACCATTTCATTGGTTTCTTGAACCTTTCTTCTTCTTAGTGGTAGATTAATGGTTATGGTGTTGTCCAGGGTAATGTTTATATGAGGAAACAGCTCTGAAGTAAATCATTTATGCTTTTGAGTGCGTCCTCGGGTCATCTCTAAGTAGAGAGACCTAAGTGTTAAGAAATCAAATCTTTCACAATGCGTGGGAGAATTTTTCAAGGGACTCGGGTGTTTTGAAATGACAGTATTATTGGTTTGGCTTTCTTGTATGCTTTGGTGTGATGATTATGGCTCAATGGAGTGTTACACATGACTTTGTGTTAAATTTGGTTCGGGAATGCCTATGAGTGGCTAGTTTTCTTTCCTTTTCTAACTTGGAAACTCATAATGTGGGGATAGTCATGTCGATTTTGGTAAACATGTCCTTCCAAGTAGAAGGAATGCAACTGAGAAAGGCCAATTGGAAATAGTCAGTATGCATAAAAGTCCTTGGGGTTGTCGGGTTATGTAAATGTTGGAACTTTCTTGGAAACATGACATTGATGAGGTTGGTGTTGTAGGAAACCCTTGATAAATTTCACTAGTCATGGTTAGAATTCGGTAGTAAAGTTTGAATGAACATGGAATGCCTTCAGGTGGTAAAGTCACGTGTTTGGTTAATGACAGAGCATCAACTGGTGAATTCGAGTTTCTTATAAGAAGTTGACCAATAGCAGCTCAACTTTTCTTCTTTTGGTTTCTTGGTTGGTTGGAAACTGTTAAATCCTCTTAGTGTATTCTGTTAAGTGGCAAGCATTTCCCCTATCTTGACATCTTCCTTGATGCACTAAGATAGTTTCATCCTTATGCCACACTGAAGCTTTGAAATTAGTTGGGATTGTTTGGGTGAAATCTTTCAGTGTTGCATGATGGTGCATGGTTTTTCTCTAGCCTTGGTTGGACTTGAGTGATCCTTGGGTTCCCAAGTAGGAATGCCTTGGATGCACTCTTGGACACCATCCATTTCTTTTGACTCAACTACCAGGCGGATGCCACTCTGGGCATAGTCAATGTTTTGAAGTGGAAATCTTGTCTTTTACCGATGTCCTTCTCATAAACCTAAAGTATGGAGAACTTTAGGTTAATTCCTTGAAATCTAATCCAATCAATCTTAGGTTACCCTAGACATGTCATCAGGCTTAGAGTTAATTCTTAAAGGGTGACGATTCTAGTGGTTTGAATATGGATTTCACCTTTATTAGTGTGGTGGCATGATGATTTAAAATAGTTAGTTATTGGTTTGATCTTAGAACATCACCAGATGTTAGGTGTGTAATTTGGTGGATGATTTTGTTGGAAATGAAAAATGCATTGGAAGGAGTTGTTTTAGTTCTGTGTAATATAATGGCCATCTAAGATGATCATTTTAAAAATAGTAGGCTGGAGTGGCTATATCTATTCTTCTCTTGTTCAATGAAAATAGTTAGTGAGGAACCATTTTAAAGCACATAATCATGTGGATATGAGTGTGGTTTGTGTCGCCCATGGATTTTTATGAAAATATGGATCAACTTGGGATTTTTTATCAATGTAAAATTGATATTTGATTATTTCAGAACCACACTGGGAGCATCACTTGAACAGTTAAGGGCGTGTCTTGTAGGCAATTCCTATCGTGGGAAGTTATGTGGCTCGAAATTGGCCCTATTTAACGTTAAAGCCTAAGGTGGAAAGTACCTTTCGCCAGATGTTTATTGAGATGATGAAATGATCATGTATCTAGATAAATAGGCTTGGGTAAGTGTTATATCAATGTTTCGGTTGGAAAAAGAGAATTAGCTTGAGTTTTAACAGCTTAAGTGCCATGTGTTTAAATGGATGCTTGAAGGTGCATTGGGTGTTTTGAAACACAACGTTACTGTTTAAGTAAAGATTCATGAACATTGTGGGTTAAGTGATGTTTACATTGTTCATAAATACTTCTTAGGGATGATAAGTTCTAAGGTGGGAAGGTTGTAATAATCCGTGTATTAAACTGGACAAAAATTCAATGGTTTTTGAACTTTTTTATTTACTGGGTAGTCTATTTTTAAAACTATGATCCAAAATGGAATTCCAAGAGATGGAATGATTCAAGGTGATGTTTTTTGACTTTCTGGAAGTCCTAACAAGTTTCCTAGGTGTCTCACATAGTTTTGGGAGGGCCAACCATGAAAAAAAACCTTTTAAGGATTTGTAGAGGGCACATGGTTTGTCTGAAACTATTCGTCCCATAGAAGGAAACCATGCAACCATAAGCAGGCGGACATCGGATATCTCATGGGATGTGTATGGTTTTACAAAATGTGCGCCTATCCCATATGATTAGTGTTTTGGGTAGTATATAAACACTATTCCCTATACAGTTAGCACACAGTTTCCAAACAGCACGGCCAACCCGTGTGGGGTGTCTCAGGTGCCTAGTAAAGGGTGCACAGGTAGATAAACCATGTAGCCCAAACCATGAAGAATGTACCTATTTTAAAAAGTGAATTATTTTAATTAAAATAAAATAAAATAAAATAAAATAAAATAAAATAAAATAAAACTAAATACCCTCCTTCCTCTCTCTCACTCGTGTGACGCCCTCCCTGGGCTCCTCTTCAGGCCGTGAGATGCACCCCCTCCATATCTCCTCTTTGACCGATGAAATCCAATTGGATTTCTTGTTGATTTCTCTCTGAACATTCACGGTAAGCCTCCTACTTCATTCTTCTCCCTATTTATAGGTTGTTTTTGGTCTCCCCATTTCCCAGTGAGGTTCATCCGAAAACCTAGGGTTAGGGGTTGACCCATTTTCTGTTTTCTTCCACTGTTAGGTTGTGTGAAAGGTCTCTCAGGACTCCTTGGTTTGTATTCTTGCATCCATCATAGAATTTTAGGTAAATGGGTTTGTTTTGGTTCACTGCCAATGGTTTGAGGTATGTTTTTCCTCTTTTATTCATTGTTTCTAAATTTATAATTAGGTATTTTGTGATTTATTTGTTCCTCATAATTTTTATTAAGTGCCTTGGCTTTTTTGGTGATGGTTTTGAGTCACCAGAGTCAAAGGAGACTCATCATGTATGAATCGGTTGTCATATTTATATGTAAGTTCCACCATTATATATATATATATATATATATTCATCCATGTAAGTGAATATATATATGGGGATAGGTGTTCTTATGTATGATATGAACATGAATACACGTGTGAGTGGAGACAGGTGTATGTAGATAATTATATATGTATGGATCCACTTGCATATATTCATGGACATGTAAATATGTGCATAGGGGATAGGTGTACTTATATATATGTGAAGGTTAATATGATCAAAAGGGGGTAACAATATCTTTGAGTGTTCTTCACTTAAAATATAAAGTGATGAGTGCTCGGTTTGGTCTACTTCTTGAGGTAGGGTCCCATTCCTTTACCCATTAATTTTATGAATTCATTAATTAATTTACTTATCGAACAATCCTTAGTATTTAATTAATGTCATATGGTATTTGGATTAAATGCATCTTAAATGTAAATTTAGTATGTTTCATGATTTAAATGTTAAATATGATAAATGAATTGCTTAAAGAGAAATGTAATGATTTTTTAATAAAATTCCTCCAACGGAGGTGCGCTATCTTCAAGATAAAAAGTAATGATTAGGATTTTATGCTTGCTTTGATTATTTATCAATGCCTCCTTATACTTTTTCCTTGGAATTTATAAATAGAATTTCCAAGTTTTAATTGATTTCTTGAATTAGTTAAAGTGAATGACTTTGATTAGGATGGATTGAATGAGATAGTGACATCGTTTAAATGAAATGACCATGTCACCTTACTTGACACTTGTATCGTGTAAACCAATTTTCCATGTTTAGGAAAACTAAGTGAGATGAACCTGTAGAGGATGGATCACCTAATGAAATGATTTCCTTTTAAATGGATTAAACGAGATGAAATGTGTTAATTTGAAATGCATAAAAGGTTATGCCTTAAGTGTTGGTTTTAAAGGAATTGACTTATGTATTAAATTATGAATATATACATGGATATTGAAATGAATAAGAGGATTTTCCATATGAATTATATTATAAATGTAAATGATAGTTTAAATGGGTTATATAAATTCAAATCATGAGATATAATTCCTTGTGGCTTGCATTATGGATGTGATAACACCATTGCATGGGATTGATAAATGACATGAATGAGTGTTCCTTGCCTCATGTATTGAATTTAATGTGACCAAGCCTATGATAATTTTTTAATTGAAATTATTAATATGTGTTGCCTCAAGTATGAATGTGATCATGCCTACTTATATGTGGATGAAATGAGATAATGATATATATGAGAGGTTAATGCCTCATGAATTACATATCCTAAATGATTATTTTATATAGGAATATAGAGACAGGGGATAGACTGTGAGAGCTCCCATATTGATGGATGCGTTTAGGTATGTCCCGATCCTGACAACAACTGAAGCCAGGGGATAGACCATGAGAGCTCCCCTGGTGATGGATGACGGTGGTTACATCCTAGTCCTATTAGTGCATGCATTCCAAGATACCGTGAGAGCTCTTAGAATTGGGTTAAGGGCTAGAGTGTGAGGTATTCCCATGGAATTGGATGGCAGGGATTACAACCCGATCCTTCCCAATATATATCTACCAGATGGAGCTATGGGATAGACTATAAGAGCCCCACCAGTGATAGATTCCTTCTAGTACATTCCAATCCTACCAGTAGTTGGGGCCAGGGGATAGATCATGAGAGCTCCCCTGGTGATGGATGATAGTGGGTATGTCTTGGTCTTTCCAGTATGTGAATTCCAAGAGACTCTGAGGGATCTTGGAATTAGGTTAGGGGATAGACTGTGAGAGCTTCACCCAAAATTAGATGGTGGTGGTTACGTCCTAATCCTTACCAAAATATATGTATATGTATATATATATAATGATACTATATATATATATATATATATATATAATGTTACATGATCAAACATTCCAGCCTTGGGATGAAGTAGTTAGACCCGCCATGTGTCCTTTAGGAACCTGATCAAGGGGCTGTTTGAATATTCAATATTACTTTACTTTCTTGAATATACATGCACAAATATTTAATTTATAATGAATTGCCTATATTGGGATAAAAACTATGGGTTCTATCCTACTGATATTTATATCTCATACCCTTCTCGGGCTGCCATTGCACTGGGGTACCTGAGTAGACTCTCTTGTTCACAGGACTGCAGACCATTCTTGATTGCCTATGCTATGATTCTAGTACATGAGAGTTAGGATAAAAGGACTAAGATTGAGATCAGGATTCTCATGGATATTACCTTAGGTATTTTTTGTTCTTTTGTTTACTTGAGTAATTTATTGTTTTGAATTGTAAATCATGTTGTATGTTTAATATTTTCAGTTATGTATCATCACCATGACATTGATGCATGTTTTGTATAAACTAGAGTTTTCCACTCTAATTCAATTATTATAATATTTTTCTTCCACTTATTTGTTTTTACTATTTACTAATTCTAATAATATCTATTGTTTATTGTCTGATAATAGAATTGTGAATCTCTGATAAGAGGGTATAGTATCCCCTATATCACCTCTAGAGACCCTCGCTTCTAGTCAAAGGCCTCTGGCTTAGGGAGAGAAACTCTTGAGTCCATGTGACCCACCAATCCAGCTACCAGTTTTATGGTAAGTTGGGTCAGGATGGTACAAATATTCCCTTTTCAGGGTTAGTACCTCTAGGTACAACTGTGAAAAAGCTACACCCATTTCTAGTATCCTGATAGGGATTTCATTTCTTGGAAACCACCCAGTCTATAATTTTCAAAAATTTAGGGATTTTTTCTTATGTTTAGTATTATACCTATGGTTTTAAATAAGTTTTTCTAATCCCAATCCCCAATAATAAATTTTTACTATCTCTGATACCAACTACGACAACCCATATATTTTATACACTTTATTTCATGATTTAATATATAAAGACACACATAATAAAATCCCAAAAAAATTGAGAGGCATAGTGACTTTGGTTAATTAGATACACATCAAAATAAATTGAAATAGAGATACAACAACATTATTTAAAAACTTCATACCATGCCCTTGAAATTCTATTGAACTTATAAAATTGCACGGGATAACCTAGGGATGTACATAAGAAAAGGGCGAGTTATAAATACTTGTAAGGAAATAATAAATGAATGATATGATGAATGAAATATATGAGATTAAATAGGAATATAATAGTGACATAAAAGGGTGATAATAATAAATATGAGCATCAAATCATGGCATAAGATGATAACATCAAGGTGTTATAGGAATGCGGAAACAACATAAAACATGAAATCATAAGTATATATCAAGGTTAGCCTCTAATACATCATAACATAACATGGTTAGGTTAATATCTCATGAACCATATATTTTATTTAATAAGATAAAAACATTACCCAATTCATTGTAAGACTATATAATTCCAAACCCACCAATTACATTCATATTATGTATATACATTTGTGTGCCACATAGATCATGCAACATAAGAATGCCTTTCATCACATTTAATCTCAATATTAAGGACTATGGGTTATATACATGGAATAAACCAATACATGAAGGATAAGTACAACTAGGTGAATACCATTTAGTAGAAATGGGGATGGTATTCACAACACAGAAGTCTGGCATGGAAAATCAAGGGATAATTTCAACAGCACAATGAGTGCACATAAAGGTTTATATAATGGATTAATGAGAGTGAAATGTGGTCTATAATTAAATGGGAATATTAAGGTTAGTAAAGGTATTTTTAGAAACATATTCCAACATGATCAATTAGAAAAAAGGATTAATATGATGAAAGTACTTAAATAAAGAGGAGAAGGAACAAAATTCCATATCTTGAAAGGGTGATTCTAAATTCCTGGGAGGATATTTTTAAGAGATTGGGAATACCTTAGGAGGGATTTAGAGAGTGATAGGGAGAGGAAATTTTCACTAAATTGGATTTTAGTGATGTGGAATGGGTGGTGGTTGGTATTTATAGTTGAAGAGAGGGGGGGGGGGGTTCTTTATTAATTTCCAAACATAGGTTTTTGACTCTAAGTGATAAAATATTCAAAACCACAAAAACTACTATGATTTTTACCATGGGTTCTACTAGAGGAGTGGTTTTAAATATTTTATTAGGATAATAATTGAACTCATTAAAATAATACCATTCATGATGTGGAGGCTAGTCATGTTTATAAATAATTGTTTTTAAAAACTTAAAATATAAAATAGGTTTTGAAGGATTCAATCTAGGTTTGTAAAAATAATAAAATAAAATAAAAACGCATAATTTTAAAGGGAAAATATATTTTTGGTCTTGTATTATTTTTATAGAATTTATTAAATCACTTTTGTTCTATTATGATGTCATAATACACATCGTATATTTATACCATATTTATTTTTTACCCAAAAAATTAAGCTGTCTCAGAAAATTATGAAAAATTTACTATTGAATAATTTTGACATAACTATTTCAAAAATAATATTTTTTTTAGAAAATTAATTTTATAAGTATGAGGATTTACACTTTTAAATAAAAATAATTATTTACCGGAAAATACTACTTTTTATGACACTACTAACTCTCTAACCCTTATAAAAATTACATGGGACATGATTATATTATATTATCATTTATATTTAAATAATTATTATTTAATAATAATATTTCATGAATATATCATTTTTTTGGAATTTATCAAAAATAGCGTTTTAATTGAAATTATATATTTCCCAAAAATGCAATTTTGGTTTCTTCATATCAAAATCTTGTTTTTATAAACTCATTATATAATCATGTATATATATAAAGTAATAATGAAATGGTATATATATAATAATTATTATATTAAAAATAAAATATAAAAATTCATAATACTAGGGTATAGATATATAACCCCTTATTACAACAACGTATACCCTATGGGTAATGTGTATGATGGTGATAATTTCTTGGGGTAGTTTTGGAGAACATGGGTTGGGTTATGATCTATATGAGATTGAATTTCTACCATAAATGGTTTTACTCATGTTTCAGTTGTTGAATCCTAGCTTGGTCTTGGTCAAGGGAAAAGCCTAATCTCTTTATCTCCCTTGGAGGCTTTGATCAATGGACTTTATAGGGTACAGGCCTACTAGTCAAGGCCCTCACTTATTTCTTCTATGTAAATTAGATTTTATCATAACCCTTACCATATAATAATCTTAATAGTCCCTATATAATAATCATATTATAAATAGTTTTGATGATTAATGTTATTTTAAGCCTATTAGAAAATTATGGCTATATTTTATAACTATCTAAAATAACAAATGAAATATAGTGCATGTGTTTTCTATAAATAACTTATCCAATAAAAAAAATTATTTATTTATAAGGGAATTTCATTTATAAAATTTTGGGTTGTTATATTATCAATCATCCCAATTTCCCATGGACACACACCTAAGACTCCCCAAGCACACTCACAACTAAAAAATGGTTATTTGCGAAGTTCTATTTATGAAGAAACTAATTTCTATCACAAAATATCCAATTAAAAGACTAATTTGTGATGGAATGGACTATATGTTGCAAATAAATATTTTTTAATCATTATTTTTGAAATAAAATGTATTATGTCACAAAATAATTTTGGGGTTCATGCACACCACCACCCAAGAATCTTATTAGAGATAGCTATTAGCACCAAAATATTCTTTCCATCGCTAATAGTCTTGATGAAGGTGTATTAGGGATGGATTTTACTATCCATCGCTAATAATCCTATTTTTTATGATGGGTTAAATTCGATCATGATTAACCCATAATAAAAAATAATAAAATAAATTATCTAAATTCCTCCTCTTCTCCTATGAATTTCTTCTCCCCACCACAAACCCTAGGCGACCATAGAATCCTCAAATAAACCAAAATCAAAATCACTGGTACTAACTATTATCTTGAATATTTAGGTTTTAATATTCATGGTACACACTCCTATTATCCCATCCTTCATTATTTTTGGGATTTATCTTTGAATCATGCAGAAATTGGTTTTCTCAAACCCCATGTCAATATATTTACCTACTTTTTATTGTTTATTTGACTTTTAGGGTTAGTGAAAGTTTATTAATCTCTATTTCAGTGTATTCCATCAAATAAAATTTTTTTGGCTTTAATTTAGTAGATTCTAATTGAATTGAAGTATTTTTACTAATATTTAACCATTATATTTAAGAGGTGTTTTTATTTAAATCTTCGTTTTTTTATTTTGAGATATCTGGCCACCTTGCTGACTCCTGATGCGCATGTGCATGTCTGTGCTCGCTAACATCTCACACACTGCATATATATATATATAATCATATATATATAATCATATATATATATATATATGATTAAAAAATATTGCAAGTTATATATGTATATATATAAACAACACAACCTTTTAAACTTATATATATATATTTATTGAATGATTTTTTAGACCTATATATTGATATATATAATTATGTATAGCGTGTGTATATTTATGTATATATAATCATGTCAAACATGTATGTTGTTTATTTTTTTAAATAAATTGATGAATGTTATGCCTTATTATGATTAATTTGAAAATATTCTTATGATGATAAATTTTTTGATGAGTTATAATAATGCTTGGATTGTGGATGTGATATTAATTTTTATTATTATTATATTATAATTGTTTTTCATTTATTTAAAACATGTGAATATTATTTTGTAAACATTTGGATATATATACATATTAACATATGAATATACATATATATAAATTTAAAAAAACATGTAAGGTTTTTGATATATATATATATATATGTATATATATGTATGTATATGTATATTTGATATGTATATTTGCTTAAAAAACATATAAAAATATATTTTATGTATATATATGTGATTAAGAAATCATGTAATATATTTATATGCACACAAACATATAAATATATATACTTATATATA
Organism: Viscum album; assembly: GCA_963277665.1. Classification (NCBI taxonomy): domain Eukaryota; kingdom Viridiplantae; phylum Streptophyta; class Magnoliopsida; order Santalales; family Viscaceae; genus Viscum; species Viscum album. The sequence goes on along the minus strand of OY728147.1, from coordinate 1,347,758,321 downwards.
TAAAACAAATGAAATAAATAGGAAGTGAGTGTTTTATAAAAAATATGAGAAAATAAGTTTAAAGAAAACGTTTGAACAAAAATTTAATTTTTTTTATAAATTAATTTTGTACAAAATTTTTTAATGAAAAACTAATAAAAAATAATAATAATGTAGTTATAATGATTACTGGTTAATAAAGGATCTATTAAGCCATGAAAAAAATTATAAAGGTTCATAATATTTTGAGCATTTTTTATTAATGTATAATCTTTGTTGTACTACATTAAATTGAACAAAAATAATATTAACAATAAATATATTTTGATAAATTTTATTTATATTTAATAAATAATCAGTATTAGATAATAAATATATATAATAATTAGTAAAAAAATTGTAGTTTCTTGAAATAAAATATAAAAAATATCATCAAATTTAAAAAATTCACAAAAATTAGTAAAAATATATTAATAATTAAAATAATTGTATTAATTATTAAATTATTTTTTATAATTAATAAATAACTATTCAATACTAGTAATAATTAGTAAATATTAGTAAATTAAGTTAATTTAATATATATATATATATATAATATTAATAAAAATATTAAAAAGGTTACCCCCATGTGCGATGTTACCAAATACTAGACGAACATAATTGTTATGTTGTACCTAGGGTAAAACCCACATCTCGAACCTAAAGATAGTCTCTAATTTCTCATACGATACACAATTTCGGAGATACTTCAATATTTAATAAAAAATTACAATAAAAATATGAAATGAATTACCCTCACATGTGATGTTAGCAACCACCCGATATACACAAATGTTATGTTGTACCTATGGTAAAACCCACATCTTGGACCTAATGGAAGTATCTAATTTCTCATACCATACAAAATTCTGGAGATACTTCAATTTTTTATAAAAAAATATAATAAAAACATTAAATGAATTACCCTCAAGTGACATGTTACCAAACACCCAACACACATAAATATTATGTCGTGCCTAGGGTAAACTACACATCTCAAATATAAATATGGTCTATGATTTCTCATATGACATAGAATTTAGGAGATAATTCAATTTTTTATAAACAATAATAATAAAAATATTAAATTAATTACCCTCATTCACAATATAACAAAACACCTGACGCACACAAATGTTATGTTGTGCCTAGGGTAATCCCCTGATCCTGGACCTAATGATGGTCTCTGATTTCTCATATGATACACTGTTCTGGAAATAATTTATTTTTTTTAATAAAAAATTATAATAAAAATATTAAATGAATTACCCTTGTGTGTAATGTAACCAAACACTCGATGTGAACAAATATTATATCATACCTAGGGTAATCCCCATATCTTTGACCTAATGGTGATATAAAAAAAACCCATATGAGACACTGTTTGGGATATATTCCATTTTTTTATAAAAAGTTGTAATAAAAATATTAAATGAATTACCCTCCTCTGCAATGTAACCAAACACCCTATACACAAAAATGTTATTTCACACCTAGGGTAAACCCCTTATCCCAGACCCAACAGTGGTCTAAAATTTCCCATACGAGATATTTTTCAAGGGATATTCCATTTTTTTAGAAAGTACCATGCTTGTGATATAATATGTTTAATATTTTTATTCTAACTGCGCTGAGACTCTATGGGCCCCGAAATCTAGTGATAACTCAACACCTCACTCTGACCATATTCCATAGAATATTGAAAGGTGTTAAAATATAATAATAATTTTCAATTAGTCATAATGAGTAATAATTATTCTTATTTCTATTGTTTTTATAGATAATTATTTTATTAGGAACTAGACACCGATTTCTATTATGCGATCACGATTGAATAAATCGTCACAAAAATTCCAATGGATTTAGTATAAATCCTATATACATTGAGGGTATTGAAACAATTATGTCATTTTCATTGTCAAATTCAAATTTTTTGTGAGGAACAATTAATTGTTCATGTAAGAAATGTTATCTTAGAAGATTCAAAATTCTTGACAATGTTAGACATCATCTATTGCAATTTGGTTTTCAGGATGATTATATTTTTTTTGTATCAACATTGTTAATAGTATTCAATAGAATATATATATATATATATATATTTGGTTCCAAATCCCTAATTTTAGAATTTATTACATGAGGCTAGTGGCCCATATATTCAAGAAATAACTCAGAATGATATTTTAAAATCTTTAATAAGAACCTTCTCAATTTTAAAATTTATTGAAATCTATTGAGGATGCCTTATATTTGGGATGCCATATGAGAAAAATTGAAGTTGTTACAAAATTTATGAATACTAAATATGATTTTAGAATGTAAAATAGTTACATTGATCAAATAATATCTTTATTTAAATCATTTTTGGTTGACAGAAATACATTACCCGTAAGTTTCTATGAAAGTAAGAGGTTGGTCCATAATTTGGGTCTTAATTATCATAAGATTCATGCATGTTCAAATGACTACACCTTATATTATGGTGATTATGAATAATTAGTTAATTTTATAATATGTGAATAACTGAGGTATAAAGAGGCATAATAAGTAAATTATAGATTTTCTATGAAATAGTTGAGGTATTTTACAATTACACCTCATTTACAATGTTTGTTTATGTCTCATAACATAGCTGATTTGATGGAATGGAATAAATAAAATATTTCTATCAGTAAAAGATTAAATCATCCTTGTGATGGTGATTAATGGAAAAAATTTGATTATATGAATCCTTATTTTTTCTCCAGAATCTCATAATATATGGTTGGGTCTTTCTATTGATAGTTTTTGTTCATTTGGTTCTTATGGTAGTTAATATTATTATTGACATGAATTCATTACTTCATACAACTTACCTCCTTAGTTGCTGATGAAGGAACTATATATATATTTGGTGATATTAGTCACATGAAATACAAAGAAGAATATTGATGTTTACTAGAAGATACTAATTGATGAGTTACTTTCATTATGGAACAACAATGTGACTGCATTTGATATAGTTGTAGATCATAATTTTACACTAAAGGATGCATTAATGTGGATGATCAGTGAATTTATGACATATAATATGTTATCTAGATAGAGTAAACACGGTCTAAAATCATGTCCATACTACATGGTTGAGATGAAATCATTTATGCTTGGTAATGAGAGAAATAATTATTATTTTTACTGTCATTGATGATTTATTCCTATAGACCACCCTTTTTGAAGGAACAAAAATAATTTTACAAAAGGTATAATTAAAATAGTTGAAACTCTAGAAATGATCTCAGGTAAATATATCATCTCTTCATTACCTCCTATTACTTTTTGACTAACCATAAATGAACAAAAAATAAATGGTTTTGGGAGACATCATAATTGAATAAAGTAGAGTATTTTATTGGACCTCACATATTGGTCTGATTTGTTGGTTCATCACATGTTAAATTTAATTCATATTGAGAATATTTTTTTGATAACATATTTAATACCATATTTAAAAAACCATGTAAGAACAAATATAATGTAAATTGAGTGTTATATATTTTTCAAATTTTCTAAAATCCTTAACTTGAATTATTTTAAGATGAAATATCACACAATTTAATGAATCCAAAGTCATCTTACACACTTTACAAAGAAAGGTATTTGTTATCCTATCAATATATTTGAGATTTGAGGTTACCAAATGGTTATGATTTTAAATAGTATTGTTGCGTCAGAAATGGGAATATTACAGTGTAAAAAATTCACGATTTCCACGTCATAATGGAAATATTACTACATGTTGGTATTAGAGGGATGTTTAATTATTCAATCTGTGAAGTGTTGAAAACATATCATATTTATTCTGAGTTATCTATCCAGAAACATTGGATTATGATTCATTGAGTATGATACAAAAGGATGTTGTTTTAATTTTATGTAAATTAGAGAAAAATATTCCCTCTAGGCTTATTTTTCTCAATGGAAAATTTAATATTGAATTTACTGTATGAAGCTAAATATGGAGGGCCAGTAAAATTCCAATGGATGTACCCACTTGAGAGATGTATGAAAAATTTAAAGAATGAATTACATAACAAAGCATGATTTGGAGGGTCAATTGCAAAAGTGTACCTGTAGGAGGAAATTTAAAACTTCTAATCTTATTATCTTCAATCAGAATATAATTTAAAACAAAATTTATGGGTCACAATGAGACAAATGTTTATGATGTCACAGACTATCAGTTGTCAATTTTTAATCAACCTGAGCTTTGTTTTTGGGGTTATCATGAATGATGATGTTCATATGAAGAACTATACAGAGATTATACATATGTTCTTCTTATTTGTAAAGAAATTAAATGATTTGTATAATAATTACTAATTATTTTTTTATAATTGATACCTTTATTTACAATAATTGTTTAGTAGACTATATTATGACCATATCAAAAAAATTATACACATTACATCTGTTTCTCATGAAGAAAGATGTCAACATAAATTTTCATATTGGTTTCAAATATTGGTAAGTTATTTTTCTTCTGATAGAACATAAAATAAATTTTATAATGATATATACTATTAATATTTTTTTTTTATTTTTTGGAAACCCAACATGAAAATAAAATTGACATTCAATTATGTGTACTAAAAAACCCTCCATAGAAATTGGTAAAATATTATAATGGGTATGTGGTTAATGAATTTTGATTCTATACATGCATATATAGTGACTCAAAGAAATCAATGAATAGAGGTGTTTGTTTGAAAGGATAACATCAAAAAGAAAGTGAAGTTGACCTTTATGGTATGCTGGCTGAAAAAATTGAGTTATGTTATCTGGGACCAAATTATGTAACATATTTTTAAATTTCATTAGTCTAATACTGATCGAGGGTTGAGAGTTTATCAAAAACATATAGTCATCTAAATTAAATATAACAGTCTTATTGCATCAAATAAAACATTAATTTCGGCACCGTAGGACCCCGGAGCACCCTGAGAGGGGAGGGGTGAATCAGGGTGTCAAATTTTTCTTTCAAAGTGACAGATCGTGTTTCCACATTGGTAGGAACTTGTAAAACCTATCTATCAGAGTAGTGAAGTAATACAACATTCCCATGCAAAGAGAGACAACACATCAATTTTACTTGGTTCACCACTAAGGGATAGTCCAAAGATAACACACTGATGGTGTTCCAGTTGTACTAAAGTCTACTAATATTCACTAGTTGTGGATTAAAAAAGTTTAGAGACTGTCACTCTGTTCCAGGCAGACTACCTTTATAAAATTCTGGGGATAGATCACTGCATCCCTCAGAACACTCCCGTCGACTGTCTTTAGCCCACTACATTTGGAGAAGTCTTACCTAATTTATCGACTTGAAGGTCTCTTTAATATATTTTCATTGAAGTCTTTATCCCTGTCTAGCATGAGAAACTTCTTTCAACGAAGTCTAGAATTAATGAACTTGGAATCACTGATTGAAAAAATTAGATAAACTAAACTTAGTATAATCTCAACACTACACATGCACACAACCCTTATTTTTCGTGTACCTATTATCTTTCACGCAGCAATACCACAAGGTTCACTTGGTCTTTTTAGACTACATGAACACTTTGCGTGCAAGATTCTCTCTCTACTTCTCTTCTGGGTGCAAGTCTTTCATGCTTCATAGGAGCCCAATCTTCGTTGAAATGTGCCGACTCTTGAGAGGGGGTAGCCACCTATTTACAGGCCTCGGAAACCCTACGCGTAAGTCCATGGTGTGTCACACAAGATTCCATCCATGCACACAAAACCCCTTTTGACATCGCATTTGGAGCGTAAGGATATTCCATGCAACCTTGTCTTTCATGCACATTCTTCAATCTTTCATGAACGTTTTTCCTTTTACATATTTTAATGCAATGATACCTAAAATTTACTTTCATGAATGATTACAAACCACCTTAAATACTATGAGAAAATCCCTTATCCAAATTCACTTTTCTCCATTATCCAATTTTTGGACCCAAAAATTTGGAAAACACTGGGAAACGATGCCACCTTCAATACTACTGCCTGCTTAAACTGTAAGATCCCTTTCCTTGAAAACTCCCTAATCTTCCATGTAAGTATTGACAATAAAAAACAAAAACCTTGATAAACCCAGTTTGGATTGACAACAAACACAAACTGAACTCTATTTTCAGTAATGAACAACCATTGTTTCAACAATATCCCCCTTTGGGTTTCTTGGAAATATACAGATAAATTCAATAGAGCACCAGCCACAATAAAAATCTGATATGAAAGAATCAACTCAGCCAACACTCTAAGTCTATGTGAGGAATTCTCAGTGTATAAAACAAGAGGGAATGTAACAACCCAAAGTATTTCAATAGAAAATTCCCTTCTTATATCTATGTCATAAAAACACAAAATAATGAACTACTAAGTGATAAGTGACCTTTAAACATAATTTTGTCACCCCTATGTTTGGAATTTTAAAAATCCGACATACACGGTTGTGTTCAAGATAGTTTTTGGAGTCTAATGAAACAAAAAAAAATTTAGGTGAATAGTAACCTACCCTTATGAATAGTAACCTACCCTTATGAATAGTAATATGACCCTTATGAATAGTAAATAAGAGTAAAATTACCTATGAATAATAAAATTAAATTTAGACATCATAGAAAGTGATAATTTGACCTTAGTAAACGTTTTTGGTATTTTATATGTCATAAATAATTAATTATAATTAATTAATTAATTTAAATGAATATGTATTTTTCTGAAATATATTCATAAATTATTGAATCGATGTATAATAGTTTTTAGATAATTTTATAACACCCTACGTAATTTTTAAAAGAACTGCAAAATCAGTTTTAATTTTAAAAACTGTTTTCTTAAGTAAATTATGATTTTAATTAAATATTAAATTAATAATATTTAGAAAATTATTTTTGAAAAATGGAAATAATTTTTGGATTCTACACGTCGAAAAATGGTAGGGGTAAATTTTTGGGTTTATTCTGAAATACTTCAATTTTCAGGTGAATAGTAAAAAATACAGTTTTTCGCATAATCGGTATATACTAAATTGCATCATTAATGATGTAATGATGAAATAAACATTCTAGAACTTTAGTTTAGGCCAAAACATATTAAATTTCATAAATTTTTCCTTTAAATACAATAAATCCAATTCTCAAACCTAAAAATAACTTTCCAAAGCCTAAAGTCAAAAGGTGATTTCTTAAAGTGTCTTTTTCTCTTTCTTTCACTTTCCTTTTAATAAATTAATGAATTCGAATTATAAAGAAGAGTTAAGGCCTAAAAATAATTATATTATATTTATATATGATTTAGGATGTCAAAAAACTACTATTACAAGTCTAACTCTTGATATATTATTTTATTTAATATTTTATGCAAAAAACACCTCCCTCCTCATGTATAAATAAGCCCTCCCCCTTCTCTTGCCAAACCACACCTCTCAAGCTTCAATCATTGTCTAAGCACTGCCCAATCATCTCTCCTAGCCCCTTATCCATGTCCAAGATCTCCTGGTCTCATCAAAAGACCAAGCATAGGCCCTTAAGGAGGTGCTTAAGAGGAGGATTCAAAAGGTAATTTCTCTCTCTCTTCTCCTTTAATTTCCTTTCAAGTTCAAGTTCTTTTCTTGATCTCTCCCTACCTATCTTCATCAAAATTGTTTTTTAACTCCATTATTATACATATACTGTAATATTATGATTCTAATGGTATATTATATCACCCACACCCTTTCCCTCTTCCTTTTATTTTATTAAAGAGAACGTTGTTCATGTGGTGATAATTTATCACCTTCAAAAATGACATGTTCTCTTCTTCCATTTCTACCTTCAATCTGGTCATGAAACAATTTTTATGGTTGAACCAGAATATTTTATATGTATTATGTTCTATTTTAAGTTCTGTAAATAACCTATGGCCATATTACTAAGTGAAAAGTTAAAATGAGTTCGTTGTGATCCAAAAACCGCTCAAATTAACCCAAATAATATTCATTTAATTCTTATCTAATGATTCGTCCACATGGATCTAATATAACTCATTATAAAATCATTCAATCTTATCTAATATCATTAATAACATGTAATATCAATTCTGGATGTTTACCCATGATCTACCCAAACATCAATTTAAGAATACAAGTGGACCGTTCAAGAAAACCATAAAAACGAACATCCCCGAACAATGTTTTTAAACTCTATAAGTCATCCAAAGGAACATAATATGAAATAATGAAACCAGAATAAACCATATTAATGTATAAAAGGTTTTTAAATTTCTAATTAATGAATATAATTTCATTATACAGGACACTAAAAAGAAGGAGGCATTCGAAGTACAAGGTAAGGGGAAATCTCGAACCCAATTTTCTTCCTTCGGGTTCTCCCTCTTTCACTCCATTTTTGATATGGTTACTCCTCAAAGATAATTTTTTCATCATTTCCTTTACTTTTATGGGATATACATGTTTGTCACTGGTTTTGATGTCTATCAAAATGTTTTCCAAAAGAAATATTCTTTCAAGATCTCACCTTTTACCTCTCATTCAAGGTTGATAGTTCTTGTATCAAGTATGTTGTTCCCTATTATTTTGGGAACCCAAAGCTTATGAATGTGTTATTAAAAGATGAAACCCATTCCTTTCCATGGGTTATTTTTGTACATGTTTGATATGTGTAATATGTGGCAATCATGATAATGATAATGTTATGATGTGACGGGTGCGCCCATAATTATATAGCGCAATATGAATGTTTAAATGTGACGGGTGCACCTGGAATTATACAGCGCTCCAATGCATTGGGTAAAGTGATGAATCTCATGAGTAAATGTGAAATGATGTGTGAACATGAGGCTATATTTGTTCACAAGTATGTGTGGTATTTAACCACTAAGACATGATGTTTCATTTTTATGCATTCCCACATTTGAAGTCTTTTATTTATGCTCCTCTCATGTTCATGATCTTTTGCCTACGTCCTGATTATGCTCACCCCATGATATATTGTTCTTATCTACCCTCTTACTGGGCTTCTAGCTCACCCCTTTTGATGTATATCCTCAGGTGGATACATGTACTAAGGAGAGGACAAGTGCCACTAAGAAGCTAGTGAAGAAGAAATTAAATAAATGTTTATGGTTGATGTTGTATTTGTTATGTATATTCATAGTTTTCCCAAGACACTAAACCTATGGATCCTCCATGTTTAATACTATTGTGTTGTTTATCTTTAAAATGATGTAATATTAATGTATGAAAAGGCCAGGTCTCTATAGTTGGTATCAGAGGAAAGGTTTAGTTAATTTGGGAATTAGGATTAGTGAACCCTAAAGAAAACCTCTAGCATGAGACTAAGTGAAAATATGTACACAAGAATATTTACCTAGGGATCCCATATGTTATGTTTTTGGTATAATTGTTTAAATGGATAAGTTATTCATGAATTGTTTACTTATGTTTTGTTCTAACCTTTTCTATTTTAGAAAATGGTGGGAACCAGGAGAAATCAGACCAACAACTCTTGCGAGGGCCAATGCAACGATTGCCCGAACAACATCCCCAATGATTTGGGAGGTGGAGTTCAAAACTTCATGGCGATGCTTACCCAATCATCTTGGGTTATGAATAATAAACATAATAATGGGGAACGTCCTCCTTCACCAAAGAGGGATCAACTAGCAATCTAATGTTTTATACGGCAACGACCACCGACGTTTTGTGGATCTTCTAATCCACTAGTTACGGAACAATGGGTCAACTCCATGGAGAAGATCATTTCTATTCTTCACTATTCCGAGACGGAGAAGGTGACTCTAGCCATTTATCGTCTAGATGGAGAAGTTGATCAATGGTGGGCTTTGATTAAGAACACCAAGCCAAGTGAGGAAATTGAAGAGATGGAATGGGAAGACTTTAAGATAATGTTTCTTAATAAGTACTTCCCACGAACTCTTCACACGAAGGTGGAGAGAGAATTCATAGAGCTCAAGAAAAAATAAGGAGAATCTATCACAACCTATGAAGCAAATTTCACAAGTCTTGCAAGGTATGCTTTGGGTTTTGTTATCAACAATGATAGCAAAATTGATAGATTCTTTAGTGGATTAAAACCACATCTTCGAAAGGCTCTTGAAATTAGAGACTTTGGGAGTTATGAAGAAGTTTTTCGGTGTGCTCTCAAATTAGAGATGGAGTTTGGAGAATGGTCCCATGGATATGGTGATAAGAAAAGAAAGATAGAGTTTTAAGCTGGTGGATCTAGTGACAAAGGTGAGAAGAAAAATCAACCCACATGCCAAAAATGTGGGAAGTTGCACCATGGGAACTGCCTCAAAGGTACGACGAAATGCTTTATGTGTGGGAAGGAAGGACACCAAGATCATGAGTGTCGAAAAGACATGAAAAGGAAGGATAATGTAGCCAATGAAAGGAGAGAACCACTCGTGGTTCAATGCTACAACTGTTGGGAGCTAGGGCACTATTCAAACCAGTGCACTAAACCTCGATCTCTCGAGGGTAATCAATGCCAACAACCACCAAATCCAAAGGAACAAGGGAAGGCTTATTCCATCACTACTGCGGAGGTGGAACATGATAATGAAGTCATACAAGGTACACTTCCTATTCACTCAAGAATGGAAAAAGTCTTATTTGATTCTAGTTCTACGCATTCCTTTATATCTTGCAAGTTTTCTAGAACTATATAATTGAAGCCCCGAAACCTTGAAGTAGAGATATCTGTAAAAACTCCAAGTGGTGCAATCATTGCAACCCAAGTGTTTGATTCTTCTCCTGTTGACGTATGTGGGAAGATTCTTCCAGAAAATCTCGTAATACTTCCCTTGGTGGAATTTGACGCTATAATGGGAATGGATTGGCTCTCGTTATATAGAGCACATATCAACTGTTGGGAAAAGGAAATATATTTTCCTATTCCAAACCATCCCATGCTCCTCTACAATGCAAGGAAGATCATGAGTATCCTTTTAAAAATCCTTCAATGGTGTGGGTGATGATTCCCTATGAAGAATCATACCTCGCCCAAATGGTTGAGTCGAAGGAAAGTTCCAACCTTGAGGAAATGCCCATCATGAGGGAATAAAATGATGTATTTCCCGAAGAGTTACCCAGAATTCCCCCGGATCGTGAGGTAGAGTTCTCAATTGAACTCATACTCGGAGCTACTCCTATCTCGAAGTGACCCTATAGGATGGATCCTATCGAACTGGAGGAGTTAAAGAAGCAGCTGCAAGAGCATTTGGACAAAGGGTTCATACGCCCTAGTGTATCACCTTGGGGTGCACCAGTGCTCTTTGTAAAGAAGAAGGATGGAACCATGCGGCTGTGTATCGATTATCGGGAACTCAACAAGATCACCATAAAGAACAAGTATCCTCTCCCAAGGATTGATGACTTGTTAGACCAGTTAAGAGGAGCTAAATACTTCTCAAAGGTGGATCTTCATTCTGGATATCATCAAGTAAAGGTGAAGAAGGAATATATTCAGAAGACTGCCTTCCATACAAGGTATGGGCACTATGAGTTTTTGGTGATGCCCTTAGGACTTACTAATGCCCCTGAAATCTTCATGGATTTGATGAATAGAGTCTTTAGACATTACCTTGACAAATTTTTGGTAGTGTTTGTCGATGATATTCTCATCTACTCCAAGAGAAAGGAGGAACATGAAGAACATCTAAGACTTGTGTTGGTGACATTAAGAAAGGAGAAGTTGTACGCCAAGTTCAGAAAGTGTGACTTTTGGATGAATCAAGTCACGTTCTTGAGACATGTGATCACAAGCGAGGGAATTTCTATGAACCCTTCAAAGACAAAGGCGATTAAAGAATGGCCCAGGCCCTCTAGTGTCACAGAAATCCATAGTTTTCTTGGATTATCTGGGTACTATCGACGTTTTGTGAGAAACTTCTCACGATTGTCAAGCCCGCTAACTAAGTTAACAAGGAAAGGGGTAAAGTATGTATGGACGGAAGAATGTGAGGGAAGCTTCAAGGAGCTAAAGAGAAGGCTGATCACTTCACCTGTACTCACACTACCGAAAAGTGTAGAAAGTTTTGTGATATACAGCGATGCTTCAAAGAAATACTTGGGTTGTGTACTCATGCAAAATGATAATGTGATAGGCTACGCCTCACGACAGTTGAAGATCCATGAGAAGAACTACCTGACACATGATTTAGAACTGGCAGCTGTGATTTTTTCCTTGAAAATCTGGAGGCACTACCTTTATGGTGAGAAGTGTGACATATACACCGACCACAAGAGCCTAAAGTATATATTCACACAAAAGGATCTCAACATGCGTCAAAGGAGATGGTTAGAGCTAATCAAGGATTACGATTGCTCTATTCACTTTCATCCTGGAAAGGCGAACAAGGTAGCTGATGCTCTAAGTAGGAAAGAACCTGCTACTCTATCCATGTTGAGGATTGAGAAAGACCCTATCTTCTTGGATATGCAAAGGATGGATTTGGGAATCGTAAGGGCAGGGGATACATCCTACCTTGCCCAAATGATTGCGGAACCATCCATACAAAAGAATATTAAGGAAGCACAAAGGGATGATGTGGAGATACAAAAGAGGGTGAATGCAGTAAAGGAAGGGAAGCTGAAAGAGTTCCATATCGACGATGATGGTGTGATTTGGTTTGGAACGCGGATTTTTGTGCCTTCATCACCCGGGATAAAGAAGGAGCTATTGGATAATTCACATAGCTCAACTTTCTCTATTCATCCTGGAAGTACCAAGATGTATCGTGATCTCCGAGAACACTTCTGGTGGGATAACATGAAGAAGGAGATTGAAGAATATATATCAAGGTGCTTGGTATGTCAGCAAGTTAAAGCTGAGCGGCAAAAGTCCAAAGGTATGATGCAGCCATTTCCTATACCCATGTAGAAATGGGAAAATGTTACTATGGACTTTTTCACGGGTCTCCTGAAGACGTCAAAGGGAAATAATGCGATATGGGTTTTGGTTGATCGACTCATCAAGACTGCCCATTTTATCGCTATTCAGGAAGACCTCTCACTTGAACAACTTGCAAGGATATATGTGAAGGAATTAGTGAGATTTCACGGTGTTCCACTCTCGATTGTCTCTGACCGTGATCCAAGGTTCACATCTATGTTCTGGAGGAGCCTTCAGCATGATTTGAGTACTGAATTAAATTTCAGCACGACCTATCACCCCCAAACTGATGGCCAGTCTGAAAGGACTATTCAGACACTTGAAGATATGCTAAGAGCCTGCTCTCTTGAATTCAAAGGTGGTTGGGATCATCACCTTCCATTGGTTGAGTTCTCATACAACAATAGGTTCCACTCGAGTATTCAGATGGCTCTGTATAAAGATCTTTATGGGAAGCGATGTAGAACTCCAACCTGTTGGGATGAAGTTGGATAATGAAAGCTACTTGGACCCGATCTTGTGCAGGAGATGACCGAGAAGGTTCAAGTCATCCAGAAACACATCGAAGCTGCTCAAAGTCGGCAAAAGAGCTATGCTGACAACCGTCGAAGGGACTTGGAGTTCGACGTTGGAGATAAAGTCTTCCTTCGAATATCTCCATGGAAGAGAGTCATGAGATTTGGGAAGAAAGGGAAGCTAAGCCCAAGGTACATTGGCCCCTTTGAGATCCTTGATCGTATAGGAGCCATGGCCTATCGTCTGGCACTTCCACCAAATATGGCTCAAGTTTATGATGTGTTTCATGTATCACTACTGAGGAAGTACATACCAGACCCCTCACATGTACTAAAATCAGAGGTGGTACAACTGGAAGATGATCTCTCCTATGAGGAGCAGTCGGTAAAAATTTTGGACCGAAGTGATAAGGTTCTACGCAACAAGACAACCCGCCTTGTCAAAGTGTTGTGGAGGAACCAAAAGTTTGAGGAAGCAACTTGGAAACCGGAAGAGGCAATGAAGAAGAAATACCCTCACCTGTTTGTGTAAAGTGAAATTTTGGGGGCAAAATTTCTTAAGGGGGGAAGAATGTAACGACCCAAAGTATTTCAATAGAAAATTCACTTCTTATATCTATGTCATAAAAACACAAAATAATGAACTACTAAGTGATAAGTGACCTTTAAAAATAATTTTGTCACCCCTATGTTTGGAATTTTAAAAATCCGACATACACGGTTGTGTTCAAGATAGTTTTTGGAGTCTAATGACACAAAAACAAATTTCGATGAATAGTAACCTACCCTTATGAATAGTAACATAACCTTATGAATAGTAATATGACCCTTATGAATAGTAAATAAGAGTAACATTACCTATGAATAATAAAATAAAATTTAGACATCATAGAAAGTGATAATTTGACCTTAGTAAACGTTTTTGGTATTTTTTAAGTCATAAATAATTAATTATAATTAATTAATTAATTTAAATGAATATTTATTTTTCTGAAATATATTCATAAATTATTGAATCAATTTCTAATAGTTTTTAGATAATTTTATAAGACCCTACGTAATTTTTAAAAGAACTGCAAAATCAGTTTTAATTTTAAAAACTGTTTTCTTAAGTAAATTATGATTTTAATTAAATATTAAATTAATAATATTTAGAAAATTATTTTTGAAAAATGGACATCATTTTTGGATTCTACACGTTGAAAAATGGTAGGGTTAAATTTTTGGGTTTATTCTGAAATACTTCAATTTTCAAGTGAATAGTAAAAAATACAGTTTTTCGCATAATCGGTATATACTAAATTGCATCATTAATGATGTAATGATGACATAAACATTCTAGAACTTTATTTTCGGCCAAAACATATTAAATTTCATAAATTGTTCCTTTAATTACAATAAATCCAATTCTCAAACCTAAAAAGAACTTTCCAAAGCCTAAAGTCAAAAGGGGATTTCTTAAAGTGTCGTTTTCTCTTTCTTTCACTTTCCTTTTAATAAATTAATGAATTCGAATTATAAAGAAGCGTTAAAGACTAAAAATAATTATATTATATTTATATATGATTTAGGATGTCAAAAAACTACTATTACAAGTCTAACTCTTGATATATTATTTTATTTAATATTTTATGCCAAAAACACCTCCCTCCTCATGTATAAATAAGCCCTCCCCCTTCTCTTGCCAAACCACACCTCTCAAGCTTCAAGAATTTTCTAAGCTCTGCCCAATAATCTCTCCTAGAACCTTCCCCACTTCCAAGAGCTCCTGGTCTCATCAAAAGACCAAGCATAGGCCCTTAAGGAGGTTCTTAAGAGGAGGATTCTAAAGGTAATTTCTCTCTCTCTTCTCCTTTAATTTCCTTTCAAGTTCAAGTTCCTTTCTTGATCTCTCCCTACCTATCTTCATCAAAATTGTTTTGTAACTCCATTATTATAAATATACTATAATATTATGATTCTAATGGTATATTATATCACCCACACCCTTTCCCTCTTCCTTTTATTTTATTAAAGAGAACGTTGTTCATGTGGTGATAATTTATCACCTTCAAAAACGACATGTTCTCTTCTTCCATTTCTACCTTCAATCTGGTCATGAAAACATTTTTATGGTTGAAACAGAATATTTTATATGTATTATGTTCTATTTTAAGTTCTGGAAATAACCTATGGCTATATTACTAAGTGAAAAGTTAAAATGAGTTCGTTGTGATCCAAAAACCGCTCAAATTAACCCAAATAATCTTCATTTAATTCTTATCTAATGATTCGTCCACATGGATCTAATATAACTCATTATAAAATAATTCAAGCTTCTGTAATATCATTAATAACATGTAATATCAATTCTGGATGTTTACCCATGATCTACCCAAACATCAATTTAAGAATACAAGTGGACCGTTCAAGAAAACCATAAAAACGAACATCCCCGAACAATGTTTTTGAACTCTATAAGTCATACAAAGGAACATAATATGAAATAATGAAACCATAATGAACCCTATTAATGTTTAAAAGGTTCTGGAATTTATAATTAATGAATATAATGTCATTATATAGGATATT
Source organism: Viscum album (assembly GCA_963277665.1). Classification (NCBI taxonomy): domain Eukaryota; kingdom Viridiplantae; phylum Streptophyta; class Magnoliopsida; order Santalales; family Viscaceae; genus Viscum; species Viscum album. The sequence goes on along the minus strand of OY728147.1, from coordinate 1,347,742,255 downwards.
AAAGAGAAGGAGGCATTCGAAGTACAAGGTAAGGGGAAATCTCGAACCCAATTTTCTTCCTTCGGGTTCTCCCTCTTTCACTCCATTTTTGATATGGTTACTCATCAAAGATCATTTGTTCATCATTTACTTTACTTTTCTGGGATATACATGTTTGTAACTGGTTTTTATGTCCATAAAAATATTTTCCAAAAGAACTCTTCTTTCAAGATCTCACCTTTTACCTCTCATTCAAGGTTGATAGTTCTTGTATCAAGTATGTTGTTCCCTCTTCTTTTGGGAACCCAAAGCTTATGAATGTGTTATTAAGAGATGAAACCCATTCCTTTCCATTGGTTATTTTTGTACATGTTTGATATGTGTTATATGCGGCAATCATGATAATTATAATGTTATAATGTGACAGGTGCGCCCAGAATTATATAGCGCCATATGAATGTTTAAATGTGACGGGTGCACCCGGAATTATACAGCGCTCCAATGCATTGTGTAAAGTGATGAATCTCATGAGTAAATGTGAAATGATGTGTGAACACGATTCTATCTTTTTTCACAAGTATGTGTGATAGTTAACCACTAAGACATGATGTTTCATTTTTATGCATTGCCACATTTGAAGTCTTTTATTTATGCTCCTCTCATGTTCATGATCTTTTGCCTACGTCATGATTATGCTCACCCCATGCTATATTGTTCTTATCTACCCTCTTACTGGGCTTCTAGCTCACCCATTTTGATGTATATCCTCTGGTGGATACATGTACTAAGGAGAGGACAAGTGCCACTAAGAAGCTAGCGAAGAAGAAATTAAATAAATGTTTATGGTTTATGTTGTATTTGTTATGTATGGTCCTAGTTTGACCAAGACACTAAACCTCCGGATCCTCCATGTGTAATACTATTGTGTTGTTTATCTTTAAAATGATGTAATAGTAATGTATGAAAAGGCTAGGTTGCTATAGGGAACACATGAATTGTGTTCTCATGTGTTCAAATAAAAGCTCTAACTATTTCCTCATAACACTATATTGTTTTTTCCATTCACATTATCCCCATTGTAACTCATTTAATTTTTATTTTCTCCCCCATGTTAGCATTTTTGACTTTCACTATTCTCCATCTTTCTTGTAAGAATAAAAATTTCATTTTCTTCCTTTAAGACATTGAATTTATCCATTCTCCCCCATTGGCAATAAACCCAAAGAGAAAACTATTGACTTGTAAAGCTCAAGAATATAATCCCCTAGATAGTATCTCCCCCATAAACCTACATCACTTCCACAAATAGATTAATTTTTTTAAAAACAATTGGGGATAGGGGATTTTCGTGACCTCCACATGCACTGGGAGGTGGTTGAACACCGAGTTTCAATTGATGCTTCTCAAACAAATCCACTGTTAGTGGCTTAGTCAAAATGTCAGCCACTTGCACATAAGTTCCCATAAGATTCAGTTTAATCACACTTAGTTCAACTTTTTCCTTAATTAAGTGATATTTTATTTCAATATGATTCGTATGAGAATGCTGAACAAGATTCTTTGTGAGATAGATTGCGCTCTTGTTATCACAATGAATCACCATTGGATATTTCACATTATCACCAATATCAGTCAGTTGTTTCTTAATCAATAGTATTTGTGTGCAAGCCTTTTTAGCTGATATATACTTTGCTTTAGTAGTACTAAGATTAGTAATTTCTTATTTCTTAATCAACTAGCCCACAAATTTCTTTTAAATAAAGAATTCTCCACCACTTGTGGACTTTTTTTAACCACATCTCTAGCCCAATCAGTATAAAAAACACTAACAGTTCACTATCTATTACTGTATCAAAGTATAAGCTATAGTTGGTAGTACCTTGAATGTACCTCATAATTCTTTTAAATACTTCCATTTGTTATTCCTTTAGATTACTTTGAAAGTTGGACGCTAAGAATATTGCAAAGACAATATCCAAACATGTTGCAGTTAAGTATAATAATCTACTGATGATTCTCATGTATATTGTGGAATCCACTGGAGTCCCATCCTCATGTTTTCTAAATTTATTTCCAACCGTAATAGAAGTCGACATTTTTTTGGGTCATGCATATTTAATTTATTTAGCAACTCTCTTCCATACTTTTCTTGAGAGATAAAGGTGTATTCTTTACTTTGAATAATTTTCAATCCCAAGAAGTATGTGAGTTAACCAATCATAGAAATTTAAAATTCAGATTTCATGCGATTAGAAAATTCATTCATTGATCTCTGTTTTCTCCTCCTTTTGAATTGAAGCTTCTTAGATATGAATCCAGTCGAGAATACCATGCTTGTGGATCTACTACAAACCAAAGAGGGTTATTTAATCTAAAAAAAATTTATTCATCATTTCTAATTATACATATGACTGGTTATTTTTATTTAGACCACTTTATTAAGAATTCCATTCAAGAATTCAATTTTGAAATCCATCAGATAGACTTTGTATGTTCTTTGAATTTCCATTGCAAGTAAAAGTCTGCTCAATTCTAGTCTTGCCACTGGAGAAAATGTATCTTCAACATCAGCGCCTTTAATATATGAATATCCTTTACAGCTTCTTCAAATGAGGATGGTAGAATTATCATCACCCCTCATTATTCTTCTCTGTGTGGGACTTTTCCAATCACCTATGATATTGGTTTAATCAATCCCTTCTCTTATGTTTCTCTTATGAGGTTCAGAGGAAGTTTCTTCCACCATTGTTTCTTCTTCTGAATCATACTATTTATGTCAGACATGATTATTTTACAAGACTTCCACTATTTCAGTCATATGAATCTATCTTTTTACCACCGAACCTCCTTTATCCAATGACATGATCTTCAAGAAATTTCTAGAATAATCATATTAGATAACAATTGAAATAATGATTCTGGACGCTTCTTCATCATTCTTCATTTTTATCCCCTCAAGCTAAAAACTTCTCATCATCTTTATAATGGTGGATCTCATCAATAATAGATTTCATGATATTTTACTATAGAGAAATCACCAGAATGGTTCTTCATCTTGTGACTATCCACATTGGATAACTTACTCATTTTCACCAAGGATAATATTATTTAACCCTAGTTATTCAAGATTCAAAAAATAAGATTAGTCCAAGATGGAACCTTATTTATCCTAGTTATCCAAATTAGATAATCTCCATATTCATCCAAAAAATTAACATTTATCAAATTTATATTTCCATATAAAATTGAAGAATCATTCAAATATTGAAAATTATTTAGCTTGGCTATCAAGAATTAACACCCCTCTCTGCTTCTTAGGTTCTCCCCTTGATAACTTGCTTCTCCTACAATTCCCTGCATCACAAGCACAAATACAATACAAAAAATATTAGAGGAGTAAGGTGGATCCTCCTTGCTTCATCAAAATGGACTGCATGGTTGAGATGATCTTCTTAACCATGTTGCTCCATTTGATCTAGTATTTATGCTTTCACATCTAAACACATATTCTGATTTATGTTGTCATGGCATGGATCTCTTCACATTATCTTCTTCTTTGTGCAGATAATTGTTCTTATTAACAACCATCATGGATACTACATTCTTACTCCACTTATGGACTTCTTCTTTCTCTTGTATTAAGGTTAAAAAACACTTTTCAATCTGACCATATTTCTATCATGTATCACACAAAACTTATTTAACACACGAGTTTCATTTTGTTTTCACACTCTCATGCACTTTGTCTTCATCACATGGAATATTCTCTTTTAATTTTTCACCAACCTTGGCCTGTGCATCTTCAAGTTGCCTCATTAGTTCCAAATCAACTAGCCAAATAACCAACATGTCATTAAGAACTGTTGCAGCAAGTTTAGATCTTCCACATGCATTATTATGAGTGTCATCCATCTTACTAGTTCTCTTGGATGCACTACCCTTCAACTTCATTAATTTAAAATCCAGGTTCTTCTCAGCTTCCTAACTTGATATCTTGTTAGAAGATTTTTTGTTCATAATACTCCTATGATTTATTCCCAAGGTGGCTTATTCATAATGAACTAGAATTTTTGGTTTTCTTTTCTTATCAAAAATGAATGCACATTGAGATAAGCATGTACTAACCTTGTGACCACTACCGTTTCATACATCATAGATGTTATTAAGTGTTCCAAAACTTTTTGTAGTAAACAGATGCTTCTGGACTTGTGGATGTTATTTATTCATCTCTAGATTTCTCCCCCATGAGATAAGATTCCTTTAGGCTTTTAAATTGTGAGGATTATACCAACAGTTCAATGAAAAATTCCCAAATCTGTTCCAGCACCAACATTGACCCAAAAATCTTGATTTCTTTATATATCTTGAATAAGATTTTTGGGTCTTCTTCACGACTTGTTGAGATATTTGAGGAAAACCCGATTCCACACTCTTTTTTCTATCCAACCTAGTCATGTTGGTAGGTTTCTTATCTAATTTATTCATCTATACTTGTCCAGTATTTTTCATAAAACCCACACTCTTCATGATAATGAGTTTATAGGCATTAACACAAGTTGGTTTGGATGGTACCTATTTCTTATCATCTTCTTAAGATAGATCATAAAAATATTTCATGATATTATTATCACATGTTGGAGGTCTTTATTCTTTAGAATCATCTAGTGAGTATTGAGTAGTAACAAAAACTGTTTCCTTATTTTGTAAAGTATCAATATATGTATTCTCAAGATTGAACAACTGGGCTTAAAAATCTAGAAATTTCATATTGTGGATGATTTTTTGATCTTCAATTGTAATAATCTATTCTTCACAAGTCTTATTCATTCTAACAACTTCTTCTTCATGTAGCTTAACTTTATTCAGAATCCAAGAGTCAAGTTTGTTGATCTTCTTGGGTATTTCTTCCAATTTTAAAACCTTGAAATCAATTTTATTTTTCAATTTATCTTCAAGTGCATGGATATATTATTCAAGATTCTTTTTGACTCCCTATTTCTCTTCAACTTCTTTAATGTATTTTTAGGATATTATTTCACATTACCTATTTGTTTCATCATAGGTTTCAACCTATTTGGAGAGATTATAACATTATTGAATTTTTCTTTGAAAGCCTTCCTCCATAGAATCCATTTCTTTCCTCAGTTAGGTGAGTTCTCCCTACATACGTTGAAATACTCCACAAACAAGGGAGTCTCTTTCTTTAAAAATGTCATGCAGAAAATTTCTTAATATATCAACTGATAATTATTGTTAGGCCGTAGATTGTTCATCATCACCACTTGTGATGGAATCCTTATTATGAAGAAAACTTTCAAAGGTGCTCACACATAACTCGTGGTCACTCTAATATTTTTATTTAAATGAGGTAGAAAGGTTGTCCTTAGCATTTATGGAAACCCAAGACACCTTCTCTTTACTTTCCAGGGCTAAAATATCTTCATTATCAGAAAAGAATGGAGAACCAAATACCACCTATTCTTTATATAAGAGGGACTTATTCAAATACCTCTTCAATTTATTTTTCCTACTCATCATGGTCTTACTGGATATAGACTTCTACTCTAAATATTCATCAAAACTATACTTCAGTGTTGACTCAGAAAAGAAACTCAAATCTTCAAATGAGAAAAAATTTATTGTTTAGAATCCAAAATATGTGAACCTTCTATATGATACCACTTATAGGACCTTGGAGAACCCTGAGAGGGGAGGGGTGAATTAGGGTGCCAACTTTTTCTTTTAAAGTGAAGGATCATGTTCCAATGTTGGTAGGAACTTATTAAACCTATCTATTGAAGTAGTGCAGTAATAAAACATTCCCATGCAAAAAGTGACAACACAATAATTTTACTTGGTTCACCACCAAGGGCTAGTCCAAGGATCATACACCAACGGTGTGTCGGTCATACCAAAGTATGCTAATCTTCACTAGTTTTGGATTATAAATGTTTAGACACAGTCACTCTATGCTAGGCACACCACCTTTACAAAAGTTTAGGGATAAATTTATGCATCCCTCTTAACACTTCCGTTGACTCTCGTTAGCTCACTACCTTTGGAGATGTCTTACTCAATTTATCAACATTAAGGTCTCTTCAATAGATTTTCATTGAAGTCTTTGTCTCTTTCTATCACGAGACACTACTTGAAATGAAATCCATAATTGATGCACTTGGAATCACTGATCGAACAAACTAGATAAACTAAACTTGATAAAATCTCAACACTGCACATATGTGCAACACCTATTCTTGCACACAAGATTTGGTATTATTACGTAAGAAGGATTTTGTGAAACCCTTATTTTTTTCACCTCTTATATTTCACACAACCACACCACAAGGTTCAATTGGTCTTTTTAGATTAAAGGAACACTTTTCACGCAAGATTATCTATCTACTTCTCTTTTGTCCTCAAGTCTTTCATGCGTGAGAGGAACATGATATTTGTTGAAATGTTCTTACTCTTGATAGGGGATATCCTCCTATTTATAGGCCTCAGTGATCCTGCACATAATTCCCTAATTTGTTGTGCAAGATTCTCTCCGTGCACACAAAAGCCCTTTTAACATCGCATTTGGAGTGTAAGGCTCTTCCATGCAACCTCATCTTTTGCACAGATTCTTCAATATTTCATACACTTTTTTCCTTTTCCATATTTTGATGCAATGATCCCTAAACATTCCCTATATTCTATATTCCAAACCACCTTCAATATTGCACGTAACATCCTTTTCCAAATTCACTTTTCTCCATTCTCCAATTTTTGGACAATTTTTTTTGGCAAACACTGGGAAATGATGCAACCTTGAATACTGTTACCTACTTAAACTATAATATAACTTTCCTTGAAAACTCCCTGATATTCCATTTAAGGAAGGAAAAAAACAACAAAAACCTTGATCAACCCAGTGCAGATTGACAAAAAACACAAACCGAACTCCATTTTCAACAATAAACAACCTTGGTTCCAATAGGAACATCAAGCACATCAAGAACATGAAGTTTGTTATGAAAATTATTGTGATGTTTTAAGATATTTGAATGACTGGTGGAATGTAATAAAAATTAAATCTCATGGAAATCAATTTATGGAAAATTAAAATGGATTTTTGGAAGTGAAATATATTGAAAATTTTCAAGAAACATCCCAAAATATATATCTTACCCAATGAGATATAAATATCAATGATGAAACCCCCAAGTTAAGGGTTGATAATATTGATAATGTTGATAAAGTAATAAGGGGTGATTAAACTAAAATTCATATGGAAGGTGACAATGATGAAGATAAGGATGAAGACATTTTATTCGAAGAAGGTGATGAAGATGATGACAATTGATGTATTATATTCAGGTATTTATTAGTTTTTTATATTTTATATTTGTGTTAATTAATATTTACCGGTATGATTATTTATTTTAGATGGCTAGACCTGATGATATATTTTGTTCCTTTGATGATGTTAGTAATTATTTATTTTTTATATTTGATATCCATATTAAAATTTATTGATAGGTAAGAATATTATATTCTACATGGTATTTATTAGTTTTTTATATTTTATATCTACATGTTAAATTATTATTTTCTGGTGTTTATTTATAGGTAACTCTTATATTCTGGTATTTATTAGTTTTTTATATTTGATTTATGCATTAAGAATTATTTATATGTAATATTATTATATTCTAGTATTTTTTTTTTTTATATTTTATATATGTATTAAAAATTTCTTATAGGTAATTTTATTTTTTTAGATGACTTGAGATTCTCTTGATGATCTGTTTCATTCTCTCATTGATTCCAGAATTCCTAATGATGAACTTGGTTCATGTTATCTATAGGATGTTTCACCTATTAGGAAGGGGTGTTTTCTTGCTCAATTGATGATTCCAGACCCCATTCCAAGGATATGTTAATCTCTTTATTTTGATCCTCATTTATAGAGGTATGTTTACTTATTTAGGGTATTTATTTTATATTATGATTTTGTATTAATTTTAGTAATAATATTCTGATTATTTGTTTTTATTTTCATAGTTTTTCACATTTAGATTTTTGGCATCCTGGTGCAATTCTATGAAATTAATTTTCAGATCCATGGGTGTTATGGGATCAAGTTCCCATTTTCGTTCATCATTAGATGTTCGACCACTGGATTATACATTTTTAAATAATATTTAAATTTGAAAATTTATTTAATTACCTATATATTATTTTTAACTATATTGTATAATTTATGGTCTTTGATTTTTGATATCTTGAGATATTTTATCCATGATACATGAGAGAATTATATATGTTAACATTTTTTTTTGATTTTTAAACAACCTAATAAAATGAGTTATATATAGATATTTTGATACTTTTTTGAATAGTCTTGCATCTCCCATCAACCTGAAAATATCTTAGCTCATGTATGGGATGGATTGTTCTGCTACTATCTAAGAGATACTTTAAGTAGGAGTTCATCATCTGGACATTGGATCCAGGGGAGGTAGGAGGTCAAACATAGGGATGAAAGTCGTATATTTGTTATACATCATCAATATATAGAAAGTGATATTATTTATTAATGTATATATACTTTAAACTTACAATGTATTTTATATTATATATTCTTATACTAACCCATCTATTTTGGAGTTAGAATTTTAAAAGAATATGTACACTGATCCCCGTATAAGAGAACTTGTAGGTGTCTTAATGCACCATATTGCGATTAATAATTTTTTTTAAAATTTATATAATATTAATTTTATTATTATAATAATTTCTAATTATATTTGACGGAAACATATGAGGTTGTGACTTATCATTCACAAGAGTGTCAAGATGAGAGCAAAGAAAATTCCATTGGTGAGTCAGGTTTTGATGAGGTGGATTGGATATAGATGACTTTGAATTATGTCCAGAAAGGATAGGTGATCAGTATTGATTCATTAATGAAATCTATGAATTATTATGGTACTTCTATGATGTCATCATTTAGCTTGAAGGGAGATCATAGATATTCATCATCATTTTCTATTACACAATACGAGAAGAGGTTGAGAGATCAGGATGAGATGATACATCAAATGCACAAAGAGTGGGATGAGGACCATGATTAGAAACATTGGAGAGATGAGTAGATGTTGGAGTATATGGGATGGCTTGCACACATCATTGGTATGGAGTTTCCTCCCCCCGATCATTCGAGTGATACTCCTCCATCTAATACCAGTTAATGTTTTGTGATTTTTATGACCGCTTTGTAATTTGGGGTAAAATACATATTGTGTTTTAAATGATGTATTAATTTTATGTTTGATCTTATTTTTATTTATTTATTTATTTTTTAATAATTTTTTAATAATTTTTTTAATAATTTTTAATTTTTTTAATTTTTTTTGAATATAATATCATTTGAGACAGATGGAGCTTCATTTATAAATAATTTCAATTGAGACAGACCCACTATAATGGATCATTTAAAAAAATTGAAGTATCATTTGTGATAGATAAATTAACCATCGAATTATTTATTATTTGTGATGGTCCATTATAAAAAACAGCAATTTTAACATCATTTTTTGTGATATCGCATAAATGGTAGACTCCCATCACAATATGAATTTTTTCAATGTGATTCCATCGATAATGCATCGTCGCAAAAAAAAAAAATTCTAGTAGTGAATCCTTGATGTGAAAAAATTATCCAAACCCAACTTCACACCAAAACCAAAAGGCACAACCAATCACTAAGGCATAAACATCTCCAAAACATCAATATTATATAAGGAATAATCAAGAAGACACCTAAAGAATATATAGATCTAGAATTCCATCAAAAGATTCACCTAACATTAACATAGAAAATATACACCTCCAAATTGATATCCATTGAAAATATCAAAATTGATTCACACCAAGATGATAGATAAAGGCACCCAAATTATTTTTCCTAGTGATAATATCTCTACCTTCACCATGAATTTTTTGGAATAATTAAAATAACATAAAACATGAATCCATTCATTCATGTTTTTGAGTTCAAATCAAACAGTCTAAATATAGACCACAGGAAAAAATCAATGCATAAATCCACCAAAACAAGTACACATAAAAAATAACTTTCATTTCAAAACATTTTTCTAAGTTTTATAATGAAATAAACCACTTTACAAAACAGCCAAAAAATGACAAAAATCCATTTTTAAAATAACCCATCCAAAACATAAATGAATGCACTTTAAAAACCTCTCATCTGATTGAGAAAACTAAATAAAATTCCTATCATAATTTCATTATAGGTTAAGATATCACTTTCTCACTAGGGTATTTCAAATCATTTATAAATATCATCTAAAAAATAACATGTAAAACCTAATTTCAAAGTTTATATATTTCATTAAACTTTCCTATTTTCATAAATAAAACATTAAAACATTTTCAATCATAAAAATTCATACCTTCATTCATGATTTCAAATTATATGAAACCATTTTTCAAAACCCCAAGTAAAATTTTCCCAAATCAATATATAATTTAAAAAGAGACTTCTGTCTAGATTGGAAACATTACAATTGAACTTTTGAAAATATTTAAAGGGATTTGAAAAAATCTACATAATAATCCTTATTTTTTAACTTCTATTCAAGAAACAATCACATGTAGATGTATTGTCATTATAAAACACACCCTGAGTTTTATTTAGTATTATTTAACTTTGAAAACATCCTATGTTTATAAAAAAATAATTTAAAATTAACATGAAAAATGGTTTTTATAATCAAACATATCATAAAAACTACCCTTTTCTCACCCAAAAACCAGTTTCCCAAAACATAAAACCAACCATCAAAAGACAATTGAAAAAAAAAGAACAAACATCAGACATAACCTCACAAAATAAAATCAATTTAACAATAAAATCTCACTTAATAAACCTTACACCAATGGTAAACACTATTGAGATCAATTCACAAAGAAAGGGAGGAAAAACATCGAATATGGAGGAAAGCACAACTATGCACAATTTGTGTGTATGGGTTGTAAGATAATATGATAACCATGATAAAACCTCTATAATTACTTCTAGAACTATTTTCATGAGATTTTCAGAGTTTTCTAAACTAAGCGAGCTAACTTTGTAGCTTTGGTTCTTCTTCTATTTTCACCTTAAAAGCTCAAAGAGTTCCCCAAAATCCGAGATACTCTCAATGTGGATCAAATTCCATCAAAATTAACTAAAAAAAACTCAAATTCAAGATTAAAATCCAAAATACCCATGGAAACCCAAGTTTCATCATGAATGGTGTTGATCAACTACCTACTCATGATATAAAATTTGAGTCTTGATGATCCTATCTCTCATATATCATAACTCCACAACTAAAAATTGGGATATGATACTATTTATAATGAACCATCTCAGGATACCACCGAACTGATAGCCGAGCCAATATACCACTATGCTCAAAGGAAATTCATGAATCCCATGGGCTGACAACTAGTTCTTGGGAATCAAATATACTCGATTAGGAATTATTTTTTCTTGATAAGATAGTAAATAAACAAGTTAATTTCACCCAAAAAATATAAAAAACCATACCATAAATTAGATAAACATACACATAGGGAATAATCATAAAAATATAAAGCAAACCCAAATAATCATAAACAAATAAAAAACATATAAATAATAAATAAAACCACACAACCACATAAAATACACTCTAATAATAATAAATAAAAACTTTAACATAAATCAAACAAAAAATGGAAATGAAAGCTAAAGAGAGAGTGATAAAATGGAATGATACATCTCATAAGAAAAAGAAAACCAAAATAAGACAAGACAAAACAACTCATCTCCATGAATCAAGTGAATTACCTTTACATAATGCCTACAACTTGTTTGAAACTGAATCAAAAAAAAAATTCAACATCTAAGAAGAGCCTGTTAAACCTATAATGATAAGCATGATAAAAAATTACCCATAGGTATCCTCCCTATACCCTATGAATAACCTTTAAAAAATAAATCTACTTCATGATATTTTGAAATATAAATATAAATCTAATAATTTTATAATTTATGAAAACCCAATAACATGTTATCAACTTTTAAAACCATTTAATTTGAAATTTGGAAATCAATCCTTTCAAATCATGCCTCTTATAATGGGGTAGAATTCACCATTTTTAAAAGAAACACTTAAAAAATATAAATTAGTGTAATTCCAAGTTTACAAATCAAACCAAAACATTTTCCCCCTTCATTTATAATATTTCATTAATATATTTTTTTCAAAACACTTTTGAAAAGTAAACTATTCAATATAATAAATAAGGCATATAGATAAGGGGGTCACCTCCATTTCAAGAAAACATAATATAAACACATCAATGTAAATAGTGACACTAAACCAAACAAATATTTAGAGATAAAATCAAGGCATGGAGTGGGAATACCCAATACAAAATTATTAGCCTTTAGAGGAAGTTTAATAAACCAATATTTATTTTTTTAAATAAATTAATAGTGTTTTTTAATAAACTTCCATGAAACATGTTTTTTTACAGCAATGACCCTTCTCCCCCCGACTCCCCCGACTCCCCCGACACCCTGAACCCCCCGACCCCTACCCCCATGACCCCTCAAAACCCTAGGACCCCGACAACCTGCATGACCCTAGAAACCCCCTGAATCCCTCACTGCACCTCACCATCCCTCACCGCCCTCTTCGCCCATCGCAACCCCCGTGACCCCCCATAGCCCTAGGAGCCCACAACCCCGACAAACCCCGCGACCCTGAAGACCCCTCAAAGCCCTCAATGCGGAAAAACTATATCATTAGTTTGGGTTATTTATATCATTAGTTTCATCAGTCTTGTTAGTGTAATTTAAGTCATCAATATCATTAGTTTCATTGATGTTATAAGATCCATTAGGGTTGTTAGTGTCACCCATGTCATTTATGAATAAAGTTTCATTAAGTAAAACTATATTTTTTATCTTGGTTACTATCTGCTATATCATCAATGTACTCAGTGTCCTGAATGTCACCCATGTCATCATTGTTTTTGGGTTCATAAGTGATGGATGATGTAATTGGACTCTCCTATCTCATCAATATCACCAGTTTCTCCAGTCTCATTGGGTTCATTAGTTTTTCTAGAATTTATGGTTTTATTAGAGTCGTCAACATCATTGATGTCATCAGTGTTGTCACATTCATTATCATATTTGGTTGTATTGATATGATCATAGAAATAAGTATCATCATTGTGATCTATGTCCTCAATTTCTTTAGAGTCATTGGTTTCATATGTTTTATTTATTTCAAGAGTTTATTTAGTATGGTTCATCTCATAGGTGTCACTAATGTTGTTTGTATCATAGATGTATTCAATTTCATTGGGATAATTGAAACTATTTATATCATAATTTCTATTTGTATGGTCCATTTCATCAATTTAATTAGTATGATCTATGTATTTTGTGTCATTGTGGTTATTAGTTTTTTCATCAACATCTTTTTTTCCTTGGTTCTTCAGTTAATTGGGGTCTTCATCAGCAATGGTTTTTAATACATCACCACAATCATTGTAATTGTTTTTGTTTTTGGAATAATCAACATTGTTAGTTTTGTTTTTCATAACCATGTAATCCATGTCATCTATTTAATTGGTGCTATCTATTTCTTTGATGTCATCCAATGCATCGATGTTTTTAGTGTCATTTTCATCATATATACTCTTGGTTTCAGAAATTTCATTGGTTTATTCTATGTATTTCTTATCATTAGTGTGATTGATAATGCATGCAATATTATTATCATCAGGGAAATGTATTTCATCCATATATTCATTACATTTTCTTTCATAGGGGATATTTTTTTCATCAGATTCTTAGATTTCATCATAGAGCCCGAGAATTAGTGGTTATTTACTACCATTTAATTAAATTATTAATTTTTTTATTTATACCATTTCTAAATGTACATTATTATAGCCTGCTTATATTTTGGGATATCATTGGTGGTGGCCTATTTAATTATAGTCACACATTTCTCAGGATACCATGGAACTTGGTACCCAAGTTGATGCTACTTGATTGTAGGCTTGGGTTTGGGAAAGGCTCAATTCTTGATGATTGGATTCCTAGGAAAAAGTATGGGAGTTTGGGAATAAGATTGGACTTGGGACCATCTTTAAGGGTTTTCATTATTTTTTCTTTTGAAATTTTGGTTTCTGATGTATATGATCTTATACTGATGTATTCATTTCCTGACACGTATAATATGGTTCATTTATTATAGCATTGTTTGTTTTTATTATCTATCTATTCTTTTATGGATCTTTTAAATTTGCATGCTTTGGTTATCTAGTGGATGGGTTCATTATTTACCATATGTATTTATATAGGAAAACCTTATTTATCATATTTATATATTTTTTCAACTAGTATATATGAATATATTTCCCTATTTAGAAATAGTTATATGTTTTATTTTTTTAATATTGTGTAGGAACATTGTGATAGACATGGATAAAAGTTGGATCACATTACAAAGGAACACACCTCAGTATACTAAGGGTTTGGAGGAGTTTTTAGATTTTTCATTTTCTAATCGATCCGTTGAAGGGAGAATTAGATTTCCATGTCCTAAATATAGATTTAGAATATGGTTGAAGAGAGATTATGTTTATGGACATTTAATATTAAAGGAATTCCCTTCTCAATATTTATGTGGGATTTGGCATAGAGAATCGAACATTATAAATAGGTTGAACATTGATGTCAATCCACAGAATGAGCTCCCAACTTCGTCAACAATGGAAAATGAAATTCAAAACCTTATAAATGATGCATTCATCATTGAAATACCCCACTATCACCATCAAAACATATCAAAACAACCAGATGAGGGTACTACAAATAGAAATGTGACAAGTGATGTTTTTGAGGCTGTAGGAAAACCAAATCAGGATTGTAACATATCATAGGATCCTCCTCTAGATTCTGTGGAGACTAATGTAAGAGAAAACCTCACTAAGGAAAATATGATTCATGGTTTAGTTGATGATGGAAATCAATAGTTTTATAGTAGATGTTTTAAATATTTAAAACATTATTTTCTACTAATGTTGTACCATATCAAATGTCTGTGGAATTAAAAATAAGGAAATGTACATAATATTGGAATTGTTGTGTGATGCATTTATTTAATAAAACATCCCTAAGTCTTTTTATGATATGAAAAAGTTGTTAACTGGATTGGTATGAGTTATACAAAAAATATGTGTGTGTCCCAATGATTTTATGCTTTATTAGAGAGAGGATTCAAGTAGTCAGGATTGAAAAAAATGTTCTTCTACTAGATAAAAGCCAATGAGTGATGTTGGAAGTCTGAATAAACATACTACCATGAAGAAGAAGAAAAGGAACACACCTGCAAAGGTTTTTCATTACTTTACTTTAAATCCTTGATTACAAATATTATTCATGTCATAAAAAACCACCAAACACATGATGTGGTATTCTGTAGATAATAACAATGATGAGTTAATACGACATTCATGAGATTTAAAATCATGGAAGACATTTGATTCATTACATACATATTTCTCAGCTGATCCTAGAAATGTTTGATTGGGATTGGCTACTGATGGATTCAACCCATTTGGGACTTTGAGTACCTGTTATAGCATTTGGCTAGTTGTTTTGATCCCTTAAAATCTGCCTCAGTGGATGTGTATGCCACAAACGTCTTTTATCATTTGGATGATTATTCCTAGAAAACAAATGCCTGGAAATGATATTGATGTATACTTGCATCATTTAATTGAAGAATTATAGGAGTTATGGAGCAATGATGTTGAGATATATGATGCTTATTCTAAAAAAAGTTCAAAATGCATGCCGCTTTAATGTGGACCATTAGTGATGTCCCTAGATTTGGGAATTTATCTGGTTAGAACACTTACACAGTTTGGATTTTCCTATTTGTAACTTTGATTTAGAGCTCAAATGACTACCTCAAAGTAGACAATGGTGCTTCTTGTGCCATCTAAGATTTCTCAATGCATCTCATAGATTTTGGCTGGATAGATCAAAATTTAACAGTTTCATTGATTGTAGATCACCTATAAAGTTGTTAACTCGTTCAGAAATATTGGAACCAATTGGAAATGTTTCAACATAATTTGGGAAGGTTCGTAATTTGAATGATAGTGGTAAATTATTTTGAAGTGCATCTTCAAGTGAAATCAGAACGCAACAATGGAAGAAAAAAAGTATATTCTTCAAACTTACATATTGAGAATTTAATTTGTTACGGAATAATCTTGATGTGATGCATATTGAGAAGAATGTATGTAATAATTTGATCTTCACATTACTTAATGAGCATGGAAATTCGAAGGATCATCTCAATTCTTAGAAAGACTTACAAGTAATGAACATAAAATGTGATATCTGGCCAGATGAGAATGAAAAGTATGATCCATCAATTTTTGCAATGAAAAATAGAGATAAAGATACATTCATTCGAATTTTAAAGCATGTGAAGGCATCTTATGGGTATTCAAGTAACATATTGAGGTGTGTTGACTTAAATAATCCTAGGTTACATTGATTAAAAAGTCACGATTCACATATTTTGTTATAGCAGTTACTACCATTTTCATTGTGTACATTATTACCTAAAAAATTTACTACTATTGTAATCCAATTCTGTATATTTTTTAGACAACTATGTGAGAAATCTCTACATCCATTTGAGCTTGAAAAGCTTCAGGAGAGGGTTTTTTGACACTTTTTCAATGGAGATGATCTTTCCTCTGTATTTTTTTACTATCATGATTCATTTAACTGTACATTTGGTTGAGGAAGCTAAATTAGGAGCCCCCATACATTATCAATGGATGTATCCAATTGATAGGTACTTTATTTATATGTTTTTCAGTTAATTAAAAATTATTGGAACTTAATTAAATATATAATTATGTTTTTTATTTTATTTCATAGATATCTTGGGAATTTGAAATCATACGTTTGAAATAAAGCTCAACCAGAAGTCTCTATTGCTGAAGGCTATTTGGAATAGGAGCGTCTTACCTTTTGTTCTAGATACTTGGATGATATTGAGACAAGATTTAATCGAGTTTGACATGTTTACGACACATTGAATCAATCTAAAATACATGGGAAATCAAAAATATTTCCTGCTATTGGCCGATCAGTTGGGAGGACCTCAAATGTTATACTAATAGAAATGGAATTATTACAGGCACATAGATATGTGCTGCTGAATAGTGAAATTGCAGATTCATTTATTAAAGAGTTGAGGATACAAACAAAGAGACGAATGAGAGGCTGAACATGAAATGAGAAAGATATAATGAAAGCTATTAATAAAGATCTTGTAGAATGGTTTGCACGATGTGTAAGTTCATAAATATTTCAATAAATACAGATATTAGGTTGACACATATATTTTGTAAATCTAATAATGTATATTGTTTTAGATCATGAATATTGATACTTGAGTAGAGTTTTTAGAATATTTAATGTTTCTTACTTGAGGTCCTCTAAATCAAGTTATAAAGTTTGACTCTTATAATGTGAATGGATTTAGATTTTGTACAGTCAATCAAGAATAGGGTTTGAAAACACATAATAGTGGTATATTTACTTTTTCTGTAGTGGTATAGTATGGAAAGATGAATGATATTATTGAATTAAACTACCACAAGAATTTTTTAGTTTTTTTATTCAAATGTAATTGGGTCGATATTATCATAGGTGTTAAAAGAGATTCCTTACAATTTACTTCTATAAACTTCTCTTACTTTATGGATGTTGGTGATCATGAACTTCATGATCCATATATCTTACCATCATAAGAAAAAATGGAATATTATGTGAATGATGTTGTGGATGAAGGGTGGAGTGTAGGTGCTCATGTAAAACAAAGAGATTTGTATAATATGGGTGATGAAGTGGAATATTTGACCTCTGACATTGAATCTCATCAACAGCAAGAAGCAGAATTATTTTTACATCATGATATTGAAAATATTATTCTAGAAAGGATGGATGAAGTGGATGAAGTAATGGAGCAGGAAACTGACATGATTGAAGGGGAAAATGATTGTATGTATAGTTATGCATTCATTTAGCAACCACTTATTTCATTTTTGAATTCATTCATTATCATTGTTATGTATATTTTGTTTGTTAGTACTGTGAATATGTTATCATTTTTAATTTTCTTTTATGCATTTTTTTTGAAATATATGTTCTGAACTTTATTTTATCTGATTAAACGACATGAATTCCATGAAGGAAGCACTATACTGTTTCATCGACCACTGCGATAGGAGACAATCCATTTATCTCTCTTCCTATGGAATCCGAGCCACCATCCGCTTTCCCCTGCACCATCTCCCTCGGAACCTTCTCTTACACCCTCTATGAGCATCCCTTCAGTAGCTTAGTTGTCGCCTCCCCCTTCAGGAGCCTCAATAGTGAGGGAGTGGCGCACCACTTCTAGTTATTTATGGGGATACTGGTGGGTAACTGTTATAGGTAACAATTTTATTATGAATAAATTTATTGTACTTTTTTAATACAAACTATTTGTTCATTAAATATAGAAACAATGCAACTATTGAGAAAAATATAAAAAGTTTAAATTTATTGAATCTGACCAAAGAGAATATATTTGTCTCATTTGATTCATATGGGGTCCCTACAGATGATTCCATAGGCTTACTTGTCCCGATTATAGGCCAGCTAGCTGTGAATCCTGTTTCCATTCCTATTTCGTATGATGATTAGAGAAATATGCCTTCAACTTAGAAAAATGAAGTTCTTGATTCCCAAATAAATGAAATTTTAATACATTATGGTGTAATTTAATGTCAGGTTATTAAATTATAATATTTTCAAAATGAATTTCTGTGTATAGATGTTTTTCCACTTTACAGTTGCTGATGTGCTAGTGCAAAAGTGGACATTGAAAAATCTGGTCAATAAATAGAAAGACTTTAAATGGATATTGTGGAGTGATGTCAATGATACTTCATTGACCACCCAACAGATGTACGAAAAGATACCCGATGGGGTACCCAAAGAGTAATGAAAAGTTTTTATTGACAGTCATCGTGATGAGAAGAAGATGGCATTTAAATATATATTATTATATTAATATCATTTTACATTTATACATGTATATGAAGAGGATATGACATTGAATACATTACTATTAAATTTCATTTTATTTATTTTAAGAATTTTCAAGGAAGAATGAATCAAGCCGGGCTAAGGAAGTCTTCCCTCACATTGCGGGGTCAAAGAGTTTTTTGAGAAGTCGATCAGCTCTAGTAATCTTTTCATTAGTTTAAATATTTATAAAACAATAATATCTATTTAATATTTTTAATTTTTGATTGATCTTTGTCTAATGTATTAATAGAGTTTGGGGAACTAAGCATCCTAAACAGAAGTGTGTTCGAATGTTCACAAAAAATATGATGGAATTTTTGTTAATGAGTCTGCCAAAGAAGTTTGGGTATGAACTCATTTTTTATTATAATAACTTATTATTATTTGTTAATATGTTAATATATATTTATTATAATATGAATTATATTTTATTTATAGGTAAAAATTATAGAACTATGGGATTCAAATCCTACACAGTCCTACTCGGTCTCCCAGGATGACCCAGTTGCTAATGTCCTTGGGAAGGAGAATCTTGTTAGAGTGTGAGGGATGGGTTTGGGACCCATAACATTTGAGGTCTTTGTCATGGCATCAGATATTGAAGCTGCATATACCCTTAGTTGTAGTCAGTCTATACCTTGAGATACTCAGAGAGATATTGTTTTTATACAAAACATAGTTCAAGAATAGGGGGCTCAGATATCCACTTTGAAAAATGTGTGGATTGATTTATATCATAAGATAACCAGATCTGCCCCTGGTGGCATTGCATTGACTGGTGGTGAGTAGGTAAATCTCAAAAATTCAAATTCATTTAGTTTGAAAACATTTATTTGTTTTAAGTTTAAATATAAATATACAATATTATTTAATTTTCAATATAATGTTCTTATAGGTGGTAGCAGGAAGTAGAAATGGAGGTAGAGAGGGTGGAAAGCTATGTTCATCATCAGAAAATGATTAGTTTTATTGTTGATATGTTGGAAAAATATGGTAACAGTTAGTTTGTATATGTATCATGTGTGGCACAAAGTTTCCACCAAACATTTTTATGACCTAACATTTTTTGGATTTCTCATCTTTCATTTTATGTATTATGAAACTAATATTCCAAAGACACTAGGAATTTATGATCCTTATATTGTATTAATAGAATATTTATGAATCATATAATAATGTGTAAAAATTTCTAATTTGTTGCATCTATGGTGTAGAGGATCAGGAAGAGGTTTTTGGTGCTATGTCTAAAATCATTAAAATGTCTTCAGGTATATTTATAGCCTTCTTGGAATTCCCACATTGAATATTATAAGTTTCTTTATTGTCATTAATCATTTTTTATGATTCATTTTTCCTAAATTTATTAAGGTTTTTAGCTAAGGATGAACGATCAACCTTCTTGTTGATTTTATTGGGAATATCCAGTTTTATAACTCCCTTCAACTTGTTTTTAATGGATATCCCTTATTTCTTAAAATTCTATAGTATTATTTTCTCATGTTTTATAGTTGTCATGTGATCACTCCTACTTATGACTTACTCCTATTCAAAATAGTTTTGATAAGAATTTACAAATATCTGATGAACACTTGAGTGTCATGATCCAGTTAAGTTAGAGGGATTATCCACTTCATTAATAGTATAATAAACTACTATCAATTCTTATAAACTAGATCTATCATATTTATAATTTTTTTATGGAGATAAATATTCATTACTCAATAGGTAAATCTTTTTAATTTTCTTCTTCTCTTTATTTTTTGTATTTATCAAAGTTATGGAAGAAACTAAATTTTGATCAAAGTCAAATCATTCTAAGCTAAAACTAAAATTCATCATAAATCATGAAAGAAACATAAAATTTAAAAGGAGAATAAAATTCCAATATATAACCCAATAATATATGAACCTAAACTCTAATACCAATTTATAGGATACAAGGAGGGATATGATCAATACTGAGAGGGGGATTGAATCAGTATTGGAGTCCAAATAATAATTTTTAATCCATATTAAATTTTACTTTTCCACATTTAGGTGAGTGATTCTATTATTATATCACCCACTTTATCTTTTTTATTTCGATCAACACAACCCAATACACACCCAAGAGATAAAAAGATTTACAAGTTTCACCTTTCAAAACAAAAGGCTAGTCCATGGCATGATCTAGAATTTCACCAAGATTATATGATCCACTAGTGTCATGCTACGAATAGAATAGGGAAAATTTTATACATGTAGCCATATATGGTGCATACCACACTCAACATCATCCCACTAGATCATTATACTATCATCCAAATAGTTTCATAATTTTAGAGAAAACAAAAAAATATCTCTTCACCAGTACAACATGATGTAGGTATTGAAAAGAGGTAGAATGAATAGTTGGTGCACAGTTTCCCAATTTTTTCTCATGAACTATGAAAACACCCTACATAATCAGTGGGATGATAATGGTTAGAACAATGTATGGATATCCATGTAGAACAACTGTGCGCCTCATTAAATAGGCTATAAATTAAAAAAATTATCCTCCATCCTTATTTCTTTTAACACTGTCTTTATTTCTCCATCATGTGCTCAAGGGGGCTCCCACCCATGCTCCTATTATCCTCTCCTCTAAAAGGGTTGGATTGATCCCCATTATCTAATGTTGAATTAAACCACTTTAAAGTGAGTTGTATATCACTCAGTGGGTCTAGGAATCTTTCACTATTCTTTCTACAGTTATCTACTCTCTAGATGCATTATTTTGGTGCAACTAAATTCACCATATTATCAGGGCATTCATCTGTTTCCAGAATTTCTCTCAATATGGAGAGAAACATGCCTTGATATTGGTCATTTTGGTCATCCATGGTATTTGGTAGGTGGTCTATAGCATTTTTATATCTTGATGTTTTATAAATTGTGTCACTATGATTTCTAGCAGGACTTCCATGCAGTGACTTGTGAATTTGTTGTTTAATTTGTCGAACATAGTTAATTAGGATTTGTATCCCTTGTTTATTAAATTGGCCATTTTATGGACCATGAACCTCAAATTTGAACCACACATAATGGTGTAATCCTTGAATGACTTAATATAATTAGTTTTTTTTCTAATTAAACCCCCTTTTTAAGTGTGTTATTTTCTAAACTATCAAAGTGAATTTCAAATAAATTGTTGGAGGACGTGACAACCCCCTATGTGTTCCTTAGTGACCAAACCTTATTTTAGGTGGTTAGGGCCTAAGTTTTATTGAGAAAACTAGATGTTCTCATATGGAATGTATGCTAGCATGGCCTACCACATACCTTTGCATGTATGGTGTTAACTCCCATGGGTAGTCCACATGGACCTATTACTTTTATTCAATTCTCAGAAACCTTTAATTATGGAATGGACGACCTAATTAATTAAATGAAATGGCATGAGTTATGGATTGATTACTACATGTCCCTTATGAATTTATAATTGAAATGGATTATCGGTGTAAGCCTCATTAAATCCACTTGATTTATAAGATGGCATGGCTCTACACATAGAATCATTAGTATTTAAAACTTAAAGAAAATAAATGTATTAGTTACAACTTGAAAGACACTTGTTTTACTCTTTACAGAATACTAAGGATGGGATCACAGGTTTTTAATACTTTGTACGTCAGGGGTGATACATGTTATATCATAGATGATCACATGATTCAGGTTACTTAGCTTTATATGAGTAACACTGGTTCCTATGGTGGAACACATGGATGGGCTATGTGGAAAGATTATTACACCATGAAGTGAGTGATAATCATCCAAGTGTGTGTGGATTTGAAATTTCGTTCACTTAAAAAAATGTTGGTTTCCTTGTATTGTTTTGGATATAGGAGGTATGTGCATGTGAAATTGGAATGGTATTGTTCAGGGCACCAGTACTGGGGCTGCAGAATCAGCTGTTCTTTTTTTAAATCTAGATTTAGCAGTGGTTTATATCACTACTAAGTAAATGGATCATATTTAACATCAGTTAGAACCAATGCTACAATTTTTTATTTTAATATCGACAGTGGTTAAACCCCCCGCTAAATACAATAATTTAGCAGAGATTTTAACCACCGTTAAAAAGTTTTCATCTTCCGTTATTATTTTTCTATGGTTATCTTTGTTTTAGAGGTGGTTTTCCCAGAGAAAATAAAATTATTTTTTAGCGGTGGTTTAAACCACGCGAAAAAAATCATTTTCCACCGAGAAAACCGCCGTTAAAACCACAAAAAAACCGCAAAATGTGTTCACTCCGAAGGTTACCATAAACCACCACTAAATTGAATAAATTGCTGCATATTTTATAATGACACACAATTTAGTGGCAGTTTTTTGAAACCACTGTAATAGTATATTGCAGCGGTTTAAACCGCCACTATATAAAAAAACCGCTGCTATGTGGTGATTTTCCTATAGTGACCCTAACAGAATCATCATTAATAACCAGGACTCATGATAAAGTCACTTTCCTCTAACATGAAATGATATAGTACCTCACCCATGGAGCACCTCATACAAAAAATGGCCTTCCCTAGGTGAACTTAATGAAATTCAACCCTATTTTACCCATGTAGTATCATTAAAAGGAAATACCCAAGGAGAAAACAATCATATCTAGGGTAATAGTATAGTACTCAACTATATCTTCCACTTAGACACATAGGGTTCCCATGATGTAACTCGAAGGTAGCGAGAAACAAAAAAAAATACATATTTCCATCACACAAATCAATGATAAAATGTAATAATTAAACCTCGTCTCACCTCTAAAACTATACCAAGAAAAAAACTATTTTTACATTATAATAATTAATAAATAATAATAGAACATAAGGGGATCACAATAAGGGTGCTAAAATATCAAGCAAACTCAATTTATAAAGCGACAACAAGACCTTTAAGAATCCCTAATTGGAATTCCATGAAAAGAGTCCACCATATGAAAATAAACCATTGAAAAATCCCTATAAAATCACTTTAAAAGAACTAATTCTATTTTTAAAACACCATAATGATCAAGAGGTCTTAAAACTATTCAAAAACGGTACAACTACCCTATTTTTTCAATCCATACATTTTTAAGAACCATGGTCACCCTTCAATTTTAGATAAAAACCTTAGGAGAATAATTTTTTAAAACCAATTACCTCTTTGAGTGATGGAAACCATTTATAATATCCATAAAATAATTTAATCAAACACTAGGTGTAATTAGAATAAAAAAATTTAAATATTGAAGATTAAATGGAAACCCCTTTATCTTCTAATGAAATCCAAAGAGAAATAAAATTATTTTTGAGATAAATAGTTAATATACTTTGTAAGGTTCATAAAAAATTTCAAACATAATATAAAAAGATCAAGAATTCTTGGTTTTAAGTTTAAAATCTCAATATTGGAGAAACCTACCTAAAAAATGTTGCTTCCAAAAAGAACAAAAAAACTCACTGTTACAAGGTATGAGGGGACCTTAGAAGACCATAAAGAACCCTAAAACATAGAAACCCAAAATATAAAATTTATGAAAGGGAACCCTAGGTCATTGAGACCATTTTTACATTAGAAAGAAAAGGTTAAAATAAAGGGGAATAGGGGATAAAGTAGGGTAATATAAATTTCCTTGAAGAAAACACCTCAAATCCTTAATAAACCCCTTGTAATCCCCAAGGAAGAGGGTAAATGAAGGGTAATATGTGCCTAGGGTCAAATAGGTTGAGTGAGGGGAAGAGGGGAGTATAAAAGTTTAAAAACCATGAGGAAATTTAAGTGAATTAAATATTGTTAAGAATTTGGGTAGACCACTTGATTTGGCCACTTGATTTTCCAAATTGTGCACCAACTATACACCCTTCACTAGAGACACCTAGAAGAAGCCACATGTTTTGGATTCCTAGTTTTCTTAACCATGAACCAATTGTTCAAGATCCACTAAAATTCACTACAATATTTACATGGTTGGGGAATATGGGTTGAAATAACCATGCGCTAACCATGTGATAGAAAAAACTCACCCATTTCTCCCAAAATTCAAATTAAAAACCACTTAGAGAAAATATAAAACAATAAAAAACAATAAAAACAATAAAAATAAAATATAATAGAAAAGTGAGGCCAGGGTGTTACATAACCAATCTATAACATAGATAAATGCTTCTTTATCTACATAATCCAATGATCAGTCTAATGTAAGTAGTTATTGGGAAGGTACATCAAGACATGAGTATGTGTTACAACTACGGTGCAGAAGACATGGGATTTACACACCACACTATTCCAAGTTGGAAGTCTCATAACAACCTGAATATATTTCATCATAACATGAAATGTTTTTAGAAAATTTTAAAAAATTGATAAACCTCACATATTGAAAGAGAACCTTATGTCTGGATTTAAAACCTCATATATTTCCTTTTCCATTTTTATTTTTAGGGATTTTAGGATATTGTTACTCCATGATCAACTGAAGGTTGAGTTCATTAATTATTCTACATAGGGTATGTCACACCCTAACCAAGGTTTTTTCTTTTTATTTTATTCTTTTCTTGATGTTAGATATTTTGGTCGAGGTTAAGGTTGAGTTCATGGGGAGATTATTCAAGTTTTAGAGTTTTTGGGTGGTTTTTAGACTTATTCATGGAGCATGGTTTATGACAAACCATGCGAGGATGAAGGAAAACCATGTGTAACATCCCTCTCTTCCTCATTGGTTTGATTCAAGGAGGAAGTGTTACATGGAATTAGGCGACATCCCCAAGATGTTAAAGGATGGAAATAAATGTCGTGGGTCTCAGGAAAATGGGGGATTATTTACCCTCTAACAAAAAACACAACCACACCACAACCAATGTTACCAAATGATGCATGAAAAAATTATTACAAAATTAAATTTATACCAATGACAACAATTCAAACCATACTAATACCAAATAATAGTACCGAGTCAAAGACTGAAATAAAAGAACTCAAGACACAACAACATAACTCTGCAACCCCATGCCAAGCTCCATGATTCAACTCTACATCTTCCCAAGCATCATGATGTACCACTAAAGAAATGAGATTCTTTTCTTTTGACCGTCTCTTAGAGTACGACATCTGTAAGATCACCCAAGTTCCAAAGTATGGGGTGGGTAATAATACTAAATAGGATTTCTACAAATGACTTACCTACTCACACCACTAGGTTAGAACAAGTTATCACATTTATATTAAATAATTTATACAAAACCATTTAAAGAGTCCAACAATTTTCAACAAACCAAAAACATCACTACCAAAATAGTTTACCCAAGTAAAAGACACTCCCAAGGAAAGAAACTGAACAAGTCATTAACCATTCTTATCATTCCATATTGGAATTACCCAATTCATTTCACATGAACCAAGACATACACCTCAACCACACACACAACTCAACCACCCAAGTTTGGTGTTACCATTGATGGTGGAACTTCACATCCAATCCCATCCCCTTTTAATTGTGGTACTTCATGACCAAATTTCAACCATTTGATGGCGTTACTTCACAACCATTAACCACCCCAATTCTAAATAATTCTTAACCATATAATACAAACAATTACAAATTTTTTTTCCTAAGTCATGTTTCCCAAAAAGTGTCAAAACCAAAACAACCATTTATGCACAACAATATTTCAACCAAGCATTACAAATCCATTTCAATTAAATCAACCATTTATTGAAAACACCCTTAAGCCATATACATGCCAAAAAACAATTCAATAAAATAAAATTTTTATTGAAAACAATTTTAAAAAACTATTTCCATAAATCAAACCAAGAAACCGATTTTAAAATAATTTAAAAATCCAATAACAAAGCACATTTCACAACAATTCCACATTACCCCAAAACCCAAAAACCATTACTAAGGAGTTTTCACACAAGCTTCACACATCAATTTCACAACCAATTTAAAGTAAAATAATTAATTTGAAATTAATCCTTCTACTTCTATCAAGTGGATTCAAGAGTAAATCCACATACCTTTATGGTTTTGGAGAAAATGACCAACGACACAAAAAATCAACAAATCTAGGGAAAAACTCCATAAATACCCCATATATCCCTTCCCCTAACATCAATAAGGCCAAAACTAACCATTATTGTTAACAAAAACCCTATATCTATCTGCAACAGAACTAGATCTAAGAATCAAGGAGAGACATAAGAGTAGATCTAAGAAAAAACCAAAAAACTACGAAGAAAAGAGTGTAACGACCTGAAATTTTGAATAAATCTTGTTTCCTAATTTCATGTGCTATTTTATTTTATTTTTATACTCAACAAAAATGTTTTATTTGATAAACATGATTATAATTAAAATGAGGCCTTTGGGTTCTGACTGTTATATGACCATCGGTCAATATGACCGCTGTGAACAAAATGTTTTGATTATTGTCTCTAAATACAAGTAATCTTGGTTAATTATTATAGAAAGAAGATTCGATGGCCTTACCTAGTAGTCTTGGACCGATCGAAGCCCATCTAACAGAACTTGGGAAGGAGGTAGCACCATTGGGCTTTTCTCTGGACCAAACCCAAGCCGAACTTCATCATGTGAAGCTAGAACGGAATCGCCTTCGCGAGAAGTTCAAACTGATAGAAATTACTACTCGGGCAATGTTGGCCGAGCCTCCCTTGGACTCTCTCACCTTAGCACACCTTACACTTATGTCCTATGCTGGTGTGATAAGGGGCTATGTAAGAAGACTGTAACTGCCTTGTGTATTCCTTTATTTTAAATAGAAATTGGGATTTCTTCTTATGATGATGTTTATGAATTTTCAAATGACCGGATAAATATAGTATGCATATTTTTGATGAATTTTAGAAAAAGGATATTTTAAAAATGGTTGTGTAAACCTTAAATAATTAAAAATGTGTAATGATTTTCGAAAAATGGTCTTCTACAATTATGTTCAGTACGAAATTTAGAGTCTAATAAGATCAACTTAATTTTTGATGAATAGTAAATTATGAATAGTGATTTTATGATTAGGATTAGTAATGTGTCCAAATGGATTAGTAATCTCACTTAAAGAAAGTATTAATATAATATAGGCACCTTGATTAAGTAATGTGATTCAATAAAATGGTTAAATAACGGTTTCATAAATCATTATTCAAGTATTAGTTTTTTCGGGTGAATAGTGTTTTTTATTTAAAAATTTAATTAAAAATATTTAGATAATTATTTTTATAAAACGGATTTCATTTTTGAACTCAGAGCACCGATATTATGCTATGGTAATTTTTGGGGTTTTTTCTGAAAAAAATGAATTTTCGGTGAATAGTGTTTTTATTTAAAAATTAAATTAAAAATATTTAGAAAAATATTTTTATAAAATGGAGTTAATATTTGTAATCAGAGCGTTGATATTTGGTTAAGGTGAAATTTTGGGATTATTCTGAGAAAGTTGAATTTTCGATGAATAGTGAAAATACAGTTTTTAAGTTACGAGTGTTTAATGACATCATTAAATGATGTATTAAGTTTGTAATCAATATGTTCGAATTATGAATAGTGAGATAAGGTATGAGGTGTCCCAAGTGGACAATACCATGGGAAAATACCATGGTCAAGCCCATGGTTTTGCCAAAACCACTAATGAGGTGTCCCTTTGCCATTAATGCCTTGTCCCCTCACTTTCCCTATAAATATCAAGCCATCCTCTCAACCATTCGACTCCCCACTCTCCCCCAACAAAGTTATGGTCTCATTACCTCCCAAGGAGTCCTCCCATGGTGCCCCCAAGCCCTCAAGGTCCCAACCTTTGAGTTTTAAGAGTTATGTTTTAAGGTAAGGGATCCGACCTCTCTCTTTGATTTCAAGTAATCTCTTTTATGTCATTCCTTTTATGCTCCATGTTATTATGTTGGAGGATGTTCTTTTATACTCCTCTTACTGCCCTTTTTATGTTCATATAATGAGAGATCCACTCTTGCTCTCATTATTTCTTTTTATGAAGTTTTAAGTGGCGCCGTTAGGCTGCCGAAATATTTGTAACAGATTCTTTCTCACTTCTCATTTTTCAAGATCTATTTTCATGTAAAGTATTTCAAGTTCATTTTTATTATGTTGGGGTATGATCTATAAATTTATCATACTGATCTTTTATGATCATATGATGATAGACCCCATTTTATCTCTTCAATTCAGTATTTTGAAGTTTTAAGTGGCGCCGTTAGGCTGCCGAATTTTTAAGTGGTTCTTCACCCTTCTCGTTTTGAAGTTCTACTTTCATGTCAATTCTTTCAAGTTCCTTTTTGTTATGTTGGGGTATGATCTCTATATCTATCATACTGGACTCTTATGTTCATATGATGAGAGACCCCATTTGATCTCTTCAATTCAGTATTTTGAAGTTTTAAGTGGTGCCGTTAGGCTGCCGAATTTTTTAGGGGATTCTTTCACCCTTCTCATTATTTTCAAAGTTCTACTTTCATGTCAAGTATTTCAAGTTCCTTTTTAATTATGGTGGGGAATTATCTTTATATCTATCATACCAAACTCTTATGTTCACATGATTAGAGACCCTATTTTATCTTTTCAAATCATTTTTGTTGAAGTTTAAGTAACGCCGTTAGGCTGCCGAACTTTCATAAGAGAAATCTAATTTTTGTCTTCCTTCCATGTTTTTCATTTCAAATGGTATGTCCTTGATATTTCATTACCATGATCATGTATCCTTCTTATTCTGTCCATCTACTGTTTTATGGGTCATTTATGAATGTTTGACCCATTTTATCTCTTTTTTTAATGTCTTCTAAAACCTCGTAACATAGCCGTTATGCTGCAGAATTTCCGTCTCAAAATGTATATCCCTTTTTTTTAACGTTCTTTTATATTATTAAGTGAATACTCAAAGCTATTTCTTCTAAAGGGGTATTCACATATATACCAAAATGTTCTATTTTAAATTCTGGGATTTACATACATGAGACCCACCTTCCTTTTCTGTGGGTTTTAAAGTGACGTAAAGATCATGTCTTTAAAGCAGTTTTTAAAACGTTATGATTATGAAATGAAACCCATTTATTTTATGCTATATGGGTTATTTATGAAATTTTTTATGATGATATATGTGTCTCACATGATAATAAAGGAAAATTTAAGGGTGCGCCCTAATAGCGCTCCAATGCATTGGGTAAAGACTTAATCTCTAGAGATGACCATTTTAACGACGCCTTGGTGAATAACCTTGGTAATTTTTAACGACACCTTGGGGATGGACCTTGGTGAAATGAAACGATTGTCAATATTAAATGTTGCAGCCACATCTTCAAGTTATGAAAAATGTTATTTTTATTATGATGTATCTCATGATTTATTTCTCATGCCTTAAAGTTCTTTTCATGACCTTATTGAAGTATATCAAGTTCACATGTAAAATGTTTCTCTTGTTTCCCTTACTGGGCCTTTTGCTCACCCTTTCTTTTGATGTATGTCCCCAGATTATGTGATGCAGTAATGAACCTAGGATGAACATGAGGAGAAGCCTTTCAAGTGTTTTAGAAGAGTGTTTTATGTTTTCATGTTTAAAGTTCTTGGTTTCCAAGACACTAAACCTTAAAGATCCTCGGTTTTGTAAAATGTAATGAAAGTTTATGTGATAAAAAGGGTGGGATGCTATAGTTGGTATCAAAGGATGGTTTAGTTATTTGTGGAAATTAGGATATGAAAACCTTAGGAAGAAGCCTATATAAAAGTTAAAATATATGAAATCTTCCTGGTATTTTGGTGAGTATTGAGTAAGGGGTTGCCAAGAAAATACATCCCTGTCTGGATACGAGTAGGTAGAGGTGGCTCTGGCACAGATGTACATAGGGGTAAAACCCGAAAACACCTCTTTGAGCTAGACTCGAATGGGAACTGGTACACGACAACGGGCCTTGCTGCACTCTTGGTTATGACACTCCCGGGGGATATGCTTTGATAAATTCACAAGCTTAGTATGAACCATTATTAAAGGAACAAGGATAAAACAAAATAAAGATTCACATAAGAATATATGATCATGGATAACCTAGATTGGAACCTAGGGGATCTCAAGTTAGGATATACTTTTATTCTACATGTTTATCCTTTTATGCTTAAAGTTTCCTTTTCATGATTATTAGCTAAGTAAATAAGCCCCTAATTATAGTTTCTTTTCTTAGTTAATGGAGGGAAATGTAAGAACATGTCCCAAAAACCAATGTGATAGGAAAATGCGACGATTGTCGTATTAATATGACAGAGGTGATTAGGGGATTAAAAGATGATTATTATTTTGGAATACGTTCACTATTTTAGGGACCCTATATGATTGAGGTAAATAGATTACTACGGTATTTTCATCGAGGAGTAAGGTTGACTTATATTTTGAAGAAGCGATGAATTTATGGTGGACTAATAGTAATTTAGGTTACTTATAGGAATGATTAACCTATCTTGGGTAAAATATGTTTAGTTTAGATAATTTTGTTATAAGATGTTAGGAGTGGTTGATGTTGTTTGGAGATGAACAATGAAGTTTATTTTGGAAGACTATGTTATCAAATCATTCTTGTATTTGGGTTTAAATCTTAGTTTGGTTTATTTTGAGGAATTTTAAGGACCGTTATTTATGGGATGGTCTATGATGAACTTTGGGTATTACCATGTAACATTGAAGATTTAAAATTAGTTTCCATTCCTATGGGATTATTCCTTTTTGAAGAGTTGTTTAACCTTACCCTTTCTGTTTTTGGGATAATGTTTAAAGATAGAAGAAATAGATAGTTAATCTTTTGTGGATTATGTGATTCTCTAGAAGATGATTCTTGTTTTTTGATGAGACCAAGTAGTTTTGAATGCTCATCATTTGGGAGAAAAGATTAGTTTTGGTAGAAACTTATTAAAGGGTGAAACTCTACATGAAGTTAGATATATTTCCTTATGTTTTTGTTCTATGTTGTAAATGAATTCCTCAAAATTATGAAAAGGAACGTAAAACAAAAACGTTGTTGGTTTACGTTTCCTACTAGGTAATCAAAGATCATTTACACAAATCATAAGTTTGGAATTTTCTTATGGTTAACTTTCTCCTAATCATGTTCTCTGTCACTCTCTCTCAGAACTTGACCCTTTGTTTTCTCCTCCATGTCCATATTTTCCTACATGGAATCCTAGTGTGGGCTAACTCAGGTGACCTTCGTACTTCCTTTTCTTTCTTTTAAAGTAATAGTTTTACTGACTCTTCTTCCGATGTGGGACTTTCAATAAAATTTCAAAACCCAATTTTTTAAAATTGCGAGGACGCAATTTCTTAAGGGGGGAAGATTGTAACGGCCCAAAATTTTGAATAAATCTTGTTTCCTAATTTCATGTGTTATTTTATTTTATTTTTATACTCAGCAAAAATGTCTTATTTGATAAACATGATTATAATTAAAATGAGACCTTTGGGTTCTGACTGTTATATGACCATCGGTCAATATAACCGTTGTGAACAAAATGTTTTGATTATTGTCTCTAAATACAAGTAATCTTGGTTAATTATTATAGAAAGAAGATTCGATGGCCTTACCTAGTAGTCTTGGACCGATCGAAGCCCATCTAACAGAACTTGGGAAGGAGGTAGCACCATTGGGCTTTGCTCTGGACCAAACCCAAGCCGAACTTCATCATGTGAAGCTAGAACAGAATCTCCTTCGCGAGAAGTTCAAACTGATAGAAATTACTACTCGGGCAATGTTGGCCGAGCCTCCCTTGGACTCTCTTACCTTAGCACACCTTACACTTATGTCCTATGATGGTGTGATAAGGGGCTATGTAAGAAGACTGTAACTGCCTTGTGTAATCCTTTATTTTAAATAGAAATTGGGATTTCTTCTTATGATGATGTTTATGAATTTTCAAATGACCGGATAAATATAGTATGCATATTTTTGATGAATTTTAGAAAAAGGATATTTTAAAAATGGTTGTGTAAACCTTAAATAATTAAAAATGTGTAATGATTTTCGAAAAATGGTCTTCTACAATTATGTTCAGTACGAAATTTAGAGTCTAATAAGATCAACTTAATTTTTGATGAATAGTAAATTATGAATAGTGATTTTATGATTAGGATTAGTAATGTGTCCAAATGGATTAGTAATCTCACTTAAAGAAAGTATTAATATAATCTAGGCACCTTGATTAAGTAATGTGATTCAATAAAATGGTTAAATAACGGTTTCATAAATCATTATTCAAGTATTAGTTTTTTCGGGTGAATAGTGTTTTTTATTAAAAAATTTAATTAAAAATATTTAGATAACTATTTTTATAAAACGGATTTCATTTTTGAACTCAGAGCACTGATATTATGCTATGGTAATTTTTGGGGTTTTTTCTGAAAAAAATGAATTTTCGGTGAATAGTGTTTTTATTTAAAAATTAAATTAAAAATATTTAGAAAATTATTTTTATAAAATGGAGTTCATATTTTTAATCAGAGCGTTGATATTTGGTTAAGGTGAAATTTTGGGATTATTCTGAGAAAGTTGAATTTTCGATGAATAGTGAAAATACAGTTTTTAAGTTACGGGTGTTTAATGACATCATTAAATGATGTATTAAGTTTGTAATAAATATGTTCGAATTATGAATAGTGAGATAAGGTATGAGGTGTCCCAAGTGGCCAATACCATAGGAAAATACCATGGGCAAGCCCATGGTTCTTCCAAAACCACTAATGAGGTGTCCCTTTGCCATTAATGCCTTGTCCCCTCACTTTCCCTATAAATATCAAGCCATCCTCTCATCCATTCGACTCCCCACTCTCCCCCAATGAAGTTCTGGTCTCATTACCTCCCAAGGAGTCCTCCCATGGTGCCCCCAAGCCCTCAAGGTCCCAACCTTTGGGTTTTAAGAGTTATGTTTTAAGGTAAGGGATCCGACCTCTCTCTTTCATTTCAAGTAATCTCTTTTATGTCATTCCTTTTATGCTCCATGTTCTTATGTTGGAGGATGTTATTTTATACTCCTCTTACTGCCCTTTTTATGTTCATATAATGAGAGATCCACTCTTTATCTCATTATTTCTTTTTATGAAGTTTTAAGTGGCGCCGTTAGGCTGCCGAAATTTTTGTAACAAATTCTTTCTCACTTCTCATTTTTCAAGATCTATTTTCATGTAAAGTATTTCAAGTTCATTTTTATTATGTTGGGGTATGATATCTAAATTTATCATACTGATCTTTTATGATCATATGATGAGAGACCCCATTTGATCTCTTCAATTCAGTATTTTGAAGTTTTAAGTGGCGCCGTTAGGCTGCCGAATTTTTAAGTGGTTCTTCACCCTTCTCGTTTTGAAGTTCTACTTTCATGTCAATTCTTTCAAGTTCCTTTTTGTTATGTTGGGGTATGATCTCTATATATATCATACTGGACTCTTATGTTCATATGATGAGAGACCCCATTTGATCTCTTCAATTCAGTATTTTGAAGTTTTAAGTGGCGCCGTTAGGCTGCCGAAGTTTTTAGGGGATTCTTTCACCCTTCTCATTCTTTTCAAAGTTCTACTTTCATGTCAAGTATTTAAAGTTGTTTTTTAATTATGGTGGGGAATTATCTTTATATATATCATACCGAAATCTTATGTTCACATGATGAGAGACCCTATTTGATCTTTTCAAATCATTTTTGTTGAAGTTTAAGTAACGCCGTTAGGCTGCCAAACTTTCATAAGAGAAATCTAATTTTTGTCTTCCTTCCATGTTTTTCATTTAAAATGGTATGTCCTTGATATTTCATTACCATGATCATGTATCCTTCTTATTCTGTCCATCTAATTTTTTATGGGTCATTTATGAATTTTTGACCCATTTTCTCTCTTTTTTTAATGTCTTCTAAAACCTCGTAACATAGCCGTTATGCTGCAGAATTTCCATCTCAAAATGTCTCTGTCTTTTTTTAACGTTCTTTTATATTATTAAGTGAATACTCAAAGCTCTTTCTTCTAAAGGGTTATTCACATGTATACCAAAATTTTCTATTTTAAATTCTGGGATTTACATACATGAGACCCACTTCCTTTTCTGTGGGCTTTAAAGTGACGTAAAGATCATGTCTTTAAAGCAGTTTTTAAAACGTTATGATTATGAAATGAAACCAATTTATTTTATGCTATATGGGTTATTTATGAAATGTTTGATGATGATATATGTGGATCACATGATAATAAAGGCAAATTTAAGGGTGCGCCCTGATAGCGCTCCAATGCATTGGGTAAAGACTTAATCTCTATAGATGACCATTTTAACAACGCCTTGGTGAATAACCTTGGTAATTTTTAACGACACCTTGGGGATGGACCTTGGTGAAACGAAACGATTGTCAATATTAAATGTTGCAGCAACATCTTCAAGTTATGAAAAATGTTATTTTTATTATGATGTATCTCATGATTTATTTCTCATGCCTTAAAGTTCTTTTCATGACCTTATTGAAGTATCTCAAGTTCACATGTAAAATGTTTCTCTTGTTTCCCTTACTGGGCCTTTTGCTCACCCTTTCTTTTGATGTATGTCCCCAGGTTATGTGATGCAGCAATGAACCTAGGATGAACATGAGGAGGAGCCTTTCAAGTGTTTTAAAAGAGTGTTTTATGTTTTCATGTTTAAAGTTCCTGGTTTCCAAGACACTAAACCTTAAAGATCCTCGGTTTTGTAAAATGTAATGAAAGTTTATGTGATAAAAAGGGAGGGATTCTATAGTTGGTATCAAAGGATGGTTTAGTTATTTGTGGAAATTAGGATATGAAAACCTTAGGAAGAAGCCTATAGAAAAGTTAAAATATAGGAAATCTTCCTGGTATTTTGGTGAGTATTGAGTAAGGGGTTGCCAAGAAAATACATCCCTGTCTGGATACGAGCAGGTAGAGGTGGCTCTGGCACAGATGTACATAGGGGTAAAACCCGAAAACACCTCTTTGAGCTAGAATCGAACGGGAACTGGTACACGACAACGAGCCTTGCTGTACTCTTGGTTACGAAACTCCCGGGGGATATGCTTTGGTAAATTCATAAGCTTAGTATGAACCATTATTAAAGGAACAAGGATAAAACAAAATAAAGATTCACATAAGAATATATGATCATGGATAACCTAGATTGGAACCTAGGGGATCTCAAGTTAGGATATACTTTTATTCTACATGTTTATCCTTTTATGCTTAAAGTTTCCTTTTCATGATTATTAGCTAAGTAAATAAGCCCCTAATTATAGTTTCTTTTCTTAGTTAATGGCGGGAAATGGAAGAACATGTCCCAAAAACCAATGTGATAGGAAAATGCGACGATTGTCGTATTAATATGACAGAGGTGATTAGGGGATTAAAAGATGATTATTATTTTGGAATACGTTCACTATTTTAGGGACCCTATATGATTGAGGTAAATAGATTACTACAGTATTTTCATTGAGGAGTAAGGTTGACTTATATTTTGAAGAATCGATGAATTTATGGTGGACTAATAGTAATTTAGGTTACTTATGGGAATGATTAACCTATATTGGGTAAAATATGTTTAGTTTAGATAATTTTGTTATAAGATGTTAGGAGTGGTTGATGTTGTTTGGAGATGAACAATGAAGTTTATTTTGGAAGACTATGTTATCAAATCCTTCTTGTATTTGGGTTTAAATCTTAGTTTGGTTTATTTTGAGGAATTTTAAGGACCGTTATTTATGGGATGGTCTATGATGAACTTTGGGTATTACCATGTAACATTGAAGATTTAAAATTAGTTTCCATTCCTATGGGATTCTTCCTTTTTGAAGAGTTGTTTAACCTTACCCTTTCTGTTTTTGGGATAATGTTTAAAGATAGAAGAAATAGATAGTTAATCTTTTGTGGATTATGTGATTCTCTAGAAGATGATTCTTGTTTTTTGATGAGACCAAGTAGTTTTGAATGCTCATCGTTTGGGAGAAAAGATTAGTTTTGGTAGAAACTTATTAAAGGTTGAAACTCTACACGAAGGTAAATATATTTCCTTATATTTTTGTTCTATGTTGTAAATGAATTCCTCAAAATTATGAAAAGGAACGTAAAACAAAAACGTTGTTGGTTTACGTTTCCTACTAGGTAATCAAAGATCGTTTACACACATCATAAGTTTGGAATTTTCTTATGGTTAACTTTCTCCTAATCATGTTCTCTGTCACTCTCTCTCAGAACTTGACCCATTGTTTTCTCCTCCATGTCCATGTTTTCCTACATGGAATCCTTGTGTGGGCTAACTCAGGTGACCTTTGTACTTCCCTTTCTTTCTTTTAAAGTAATAGTTTTACTGACTCTTCTTCTGATGTGGGACTTTCAATGAAATTTCAAAACCCAATTTTTTAAAATTGAAAGGACGCAATTTCTTAAGGGGAGAAGATTGTAACGGCCCGAAATTTTGAATAAATCTTGTTTCCTAATTTCATGTGTTATTTTATTTTATTTTTATACTCAACAAAAATGTCTTATTTGATAAACATGATTATAATTAAAATGAGACCTTTGGGTTCTGACTGTTATATGACCATCGGTCAATATGACCGCTGTGAACAAAATGTTTTGATTATTGTCTCTAAATACAAGTAATCTTGGTTAATTATTATAGAAAGAAGATTCGATGGCCTTACCTAGTAGTCTTGGACCGATCGAATCCCATCTAACAGAACTTGGGAAGGAGGTAGCACCATTGGGCTTTGCTATGGACCAAACCCAAGCCGAACTTCATCATGTGAAGCTAGAATGGAATCTCCTTCGCGAGAAGTTCAAACTGATAGAAATTACTACTCGGGCAATGTTGGCCGAGCCTCCCTTGGACTCTCTCACCTTAGCACACCTTACACTTATGTCCTATGCTGGTGTGATAAGGGGCTATGTAAGAAGACTATAACTGCCTTGTGTAGTCCTTTATTTTAAATAGAAATTGGGATTTCTTCTTATGATGATGTTTATGAATTTTCAAATGACCGGATAAATATAGTATGCATATTTTTGATGAATTTTAGAAAAAGGATATTTTAAAAATGGTTGTGTAAACCTTAAATAATTAAAAATATGTAATGATTTTCGAAAAATGGTCTTCTACAATTATGTTCAGTGCGAAATTTAGAGTCTAATAAGATCAACTTAATTTTTGATGAATAGTAAATTATGAATAGTGATTTTATGATTAGGATTAGTAATGTGTCCAAATGGATTAGTAATCTCACTTAAAGAAAGTATTAATATAATATAGGCACCTTGATTAAGTAATGTGATTCAATAAAATGGTTAAAAAACGGTTTCATAAATCATTATTCAAGTATTAGTTTTTTCGGGTGAATAGTGTTTTTTATTTAAAAATTTAATTAAAAATATTTAGATAATTATTTTTATAAAACAAATTTCATTTTTGAACTCAGAGCACTGATATTATGCTATGGTAATTTTTGGGGTTTTTTCTGAAAAAAATGAATTTTCGGTGAATAGTGTTTTTATTTAAAAATTAAATTAAAAATATTTAGAAAATTATTTTTATAAAATGGAGTTCATATTTGTAATCATAGCGTTGATATTTGGTTAAGGTGAAATTTTGGGATTATTCTGAGAAAGTTGAATTTTCGATGAATAGTGAAAATACAGTTTTTAAGTTACGGGTGTTTAATGACATCATTAAATGATGTATTACGTTTTTAATCAATATGTTCGAATTATGAATAGTGAGATAAGGTATGAGATGTCCCAAGTGGCCAATACCATGGGCAAATACCATGGGAAAGCCCATGGTTTTGCCAAAACCACTAATGAGGTGTCCCTTTGCCATTAATGCCTTGTCCCCTCACTTTCCCTATAAATATCAAGCCATCCTCTCATCCATTCGACTCCCCACTCTCCCCCAACGAAGTTCTGGTCTCATTACCTCCCAAGGAGTCCTCCCATGGTGCCCCTAAGCCCTCAAGGTCCCAACCTTTGAGTTTTAAGAGTTATGTTTTAAGGTAAGGGATCCGACCTCTCTCTTTCATTTCAAGTAATCTCTTTTATGTCATTCCTTTTATGCTCCATGTTCTTATGTTGGAGGATTTTCTTTTATACTCCTCTTACTGCCCTTTTTATGTTCATATAATGATAGATCCACTCTTGCTCTCATTATTTCTTTTTAGGAAGTTTTAAGTGGCGCCGTTAGGCTGCCGAAATTTTTGTAACAGATTTTTTCTCACTTCTCATTTTTCAAGATCTATATTCATGTAAAGTATTTCAAGTTCATTTTTATTATGTTGGGGTATGATATCTAAATTTATCATACTGATCTTTTATGATCATATGATGAGAGACCCCATTTGATCTCTTCAATTCAGTATTTTGAAGTTTTAAGTGGCGCCGTTAGGTTGCCAAATTTTTAAGTGGTTCTTCACCCTTCTCGTTTTGAAGTTCTACTTTCATGTCAATTCTTTCAAGTTACTTTTTGTTATGTTGGGGTATGATCTCTATATCTATCATACTGGACTCTTATGTTCATATGATGAGAGACCCCATTTGATCTCTTCAATTCAGTATTTTGAAGTTTTAAGTGGCGCCGTTAGGCTGCCGAATTTTTTAGGGGATTCTTTCACCCTTCTCATTCTTTTTCAAAGTTCTACTTTCATGTCAAGTATTTCAAGTTCCTTTTTAATTATGGTGGGACATTATCTTTATATCTATCATAACTAACTCTTATGTTCACATGATGAGAGACCCTATTTGATCTTTTCAAATCATTTTTGTTGAAGTTTAAGTAACGCCGTTAGGCTGCCGAACTTTCATAAGAGAAATCTAATTTTTGTCTTCCTTCCATGTTTTTCATTTCAAATGGTATGTCCTTAATATTTCATTACCATTATCATGTATCCTTCTTATTCTGTCCATATAATGTTTTATGGGTCATTTATGAATGTTTGACCCATTTTCTCTCTTTTTTTAATGTCTTCTAAAACCTCATAACATAGCCGTTATGCTGCAGAATTTCAGTCTCAAAATGTCTCTCTCTCTTTTTTAACGTTCTTTTATATTATTAAGTGAATACTCAAAGCTCTTTCTTCTAAAGGCGTATTCACATATATACCAAAATTTTCTATTTTAAATTCTGGGATTTACATACATGAGACCCACCTTCCTTTTCTGTGGGTTTTAAAGTGACGTAAAGATCATGTCTTTAAAGAAGTTTTTAAAACGTTATGATTATGAAATGAAACCCATTTATTTTATGCTATATGGGTTATTTATGAAATGTTTGATGATGATATATGTGGCTCACATTATAATAAAGGCAAATTTAAGAGTGCACCCTGATAGCACTCCAATGCATTGGGTAAAGACTTAATCTCTAGAGATGACCATTTTAACGACGCCTTGGTGAATAACCTTGGCAATTTTTAACGACACCTTGGGGATAGACCTTGGTGAAACGAAACGATTGTCAATATTAAATGTTGCAGCCACATCTTAATGTTATGAAAAATATTATTTTTATTATGGTGTATCTCATGATTTATTTCTCATGCCTTAAAGTTCTTTTCATGACCTTATTGAAGTATCTCACGTTCACATGTAAACTGTTTCTCTTGTTTCCCTTACTGGGCCTTTTTCTCACCCTTTCTTTTGATGTATGTCCCCAGGTTATGTGATGCAGTAATGAACCTAGGATGAACATGATGAGAAGCCTTTCAAGTGTTTTAGAAGAGTGTTTTATGTTTTCATGTTTAAAGTTCCTGGTTTCCAAGACACTAAACCTTAAAGATCCTCAGTTTTGTAAAATGTAATGAAAGTTTATGTGATATAAAGGGCGGGATGCTATAAAGAGACTTATAAAAGAAGATTTGACTTTAAAGCACTAATAAAACCCTTTGAAATGCTTCCAAAATGAGTGGGAGAGGTTCCCTAACCTTGGATAGGATGAAATCATGAGTGGGGTTCGAAATGGGGACCAAATGGTATGTTTTGGGTTAAAATCACATGAGATCCACTTAAAAAAACCCAATTTTTTACTCGTGTATGGTTTAGCTACATGGTTAGGAAAAATATACACTAAATGTGCACCTGCTACTGCCCCAAAGGGTACCTCACACAATTTTCCCTCATGGTTAGACAATCCATGCACCAACCATGTGGAAGGCCACTGTCCCAAGTTACATGGTTTACCTAGGATTACCACAGGGTTTGATAAACTATTCAACTTAACCGTGTGCCAAACCATAGCCTACTGCTTCCCTATGCACGATTTCTTAGAGAAGATGCATGGTTTTAACTAACCATTATCCAATTTTTCACCCTAAGAAAAGCCCCAAAACCTTCCCAAAAACCATCCAAACTCTCCCAAACCTTACCCAACCACTTTATACACAAAAAAATGGCATAAATAAGTGTTAAATACCTCAAATAGGGGGTGCTATATTCTCCCCACTATTAGACTTTACATCATCGGATAGTAAAAAACCATTAATATCATGAAAGAGCTCAGGACATTTCTCGGTCATTTATTTCCCTTGTTCCAAAGTCACCTCTTGAATCTAACCATGTTGATATAAAATGCGCACTAGAACAATTATTTTCCCATGCAATAATTTTTGTTTCCTATCCACAATCTTCACTGGCACATGCACCAATGAAGCATCTGGCTCTATCTCAACATGATCCCATCGAATCACATGGTCAAGATCCAACTGATACTTCTTCAATTGAGATACATGAAATACATAATGCACCACACTAAACCATGGTGGAAAATATAAGCTAAATTCTACCTCTCCAACACTCTCAAGTATCACAAAAGGTCCTATGTATCTCATAGATAACTTTCCCTACTTTACAAAACGATTATGTCCAAGCCTATGAGAGGTTATCAAGAAAACATGATCACCCACCTTGAATGACAACGACTATCAACGATGATATGCATACGATTTTTGACAATTTTGAGCCATATCCATTCCATTCCTAATCAACATAATCTTCTCGGTTTTCTCTTGGACAAGGCTCAACCCAAACATTGAAGTCTCACTTGTTTCCACCCAAAATATTGGAGAACAACATAGATTCCCATAAAATGATTCAAATAGAGCTATATAGATGAAGGTATGATAACTGTTATTATATGAGAACTCCACTAATAGAAAGTGTTCCTCCCAAGATCCACCAAAATACATCACACAATACCACAAAATATCCTCAAACATTTGTATCATCCTCTCAGATTGACCATACTTCTGTGGATGATACATCATGATCATAGTCAACTAGGTTCCAAGGGATTGTTGTAAGGATTTCCTAAAATGAGATGTGAACCTTAGATCTCTATCCGATACAATTGAAACTGGTACACCATACCTCTTTACCACATCACAGATATATATTTTTGAAAGGTACTCCACCGTATGAGATTCATGAATAAGGATGAAATGGGACAAATTTGTGAGCTGATCCACTATCACCAATATGGAATCTCACTTCCAAACCATTCTTGGTAGACCTGTAATAAAATACACAACTATCTATTCCCATTTAAACTTAGGGATAAGAAAAAATTTCAACATACCTTCCAGTCACTGATTCTCTAGATTTACTTGTTGAAAATTCAAGCATCTCAAAATGATCTCGGCTAGCTTCCTTTTTATACCCACCCACCAAAACTATACTTTCAACGCCTTATACATTTTTCGAATTCCAAGATATACAACCTATCTATAGTGATGATATGCATTGATAAATTGTTCCTAAAAATACATTGGTATAACCATCTGATTATGAAACCACAATAGTTAATTCCCATCTAGTTTCCAGCCCTTAATGTTCTACCCACCATTGATTTTAAACCTCATAGCCATACATTCTGAATTGGATGTCTGTGCCTCTTTAACCAATCCAACCAAATAAGGAACCAATGAAACCAAAAAGAAAAATACTATATCAGCTCTATCTTTACATTTCAACTGCCCGTAAGTGAT
Source organism: Viscum album (assembly GCA_963277665.1). NCBI lineage: Eukaryota > Viridiplantae > Streptophyta > Magnoliopsida > Santalales > Viscaceae > Viscum > Viscum album. Next base: position 1,347,699,035 of record OY728147.1, on the reverse strand, counting down.
TATTGACATCAACTTACAATTATTTGAAGATTCTTTTTCCATCTAAACATATGACTTTCAACTTAATTCACCCGCCACTGAATTACCTATACCTGGTGTGTACATCAAGTCAAATTCAAACATCTGGAAATACTCCATCCATCTCTTTTGAATCAAATTCAAATATATTTGTGAGAATATATGGTTTAAACTCTTATTATTTGTAAAAAATATGAATTTATCACCAAAGAGATAATGGCGCCATGTTTTCAAAGCATGCACCACAACCACTAACTCCAAATAATGTGTTTGGTAGTTCTTCTCATGAAACCTTAACAGCTATGATCCATACAAAACAACATGATCCCCTTGCACGAGAATACACCAAAAACATGATCCTTATGCTTCACAATACAACACATACCCTTTCCCTAGTTTTGGTAAAACCAAGATTGGTGCTGATGTAAGGCGAACCTTAATATCTTTAAGAGACTTTTGACTTTGATCATTCCATTGAAATGGAAAATTATTCATTTTAAAAACTATCATAGATGAAGATAATAATGAGAAGTCATGAAAAAATCATTGGTAATACCCAGCTAGGCCAAAGAATCTCCATATCTTAAAGAAATTCTTTGGTAGTTTCCAAAAGATAACAACTTCTATCTTCTCCAGATCCACTGAAACACCCTTCTTAGAAATAACATGGCCAAGGAAATGAACCTATTATATCTAAAAATTAAACTTTTATAATTTAGAATAGAACTGATGATTTCTCAAGATTACTAGAACTATTACCAAGTGTTTCTCTTACTCCACCCTTGTCCCTGAATACACCAATATATCATCAACAAACACCACCTTAAAATAATCCAGATATCCTTGAAATATATGATTCATCATTAACATAAAACCAATAGTGAATTTTTAAGACCTAATGGTATAAAAAAATACTCCTAATTTCCATATATAATCCTGAAGGCTATTTTTGAAATATCTTCCGTTCAAACCCTCAATTGGTGATATCCCAATCACAAGTCAATTCTGGAGAACCACCGAGCTCCCCTCAATTGATCAAATAGACCATCAATGTATGGAAGTGGATATAGATTCTTTATCATAACTTAATTAATATTATGATAATCCACACATAACCACACATTTCCATATTCCTTCTTGATAAACAAGACCTGTACTTCCCAAAAATTCATGCTAGGCCAGATGAGCCCTTTATTTTCCAACTCCTCTAACTAAAATTTCAATTCCCTAAATTCTATTGGTGACATCTGATAATATTGAAATGAAATAGGAATAGTCCATGTAAGTAGATCAATAGTAAACTCTACTTATCTTATAGGTGGAAACCCAGATAAACCATCAGTAAAGACATCCAGAAACTGACCAAAAACCACTGGAAAGCCACACTTCTCGATTTCTTCCATCGATTCCCATGACAAAGTCGTTAACTGATACAAGATCATCCCAACTGATGGTGACAAAATCCCATTTCACCCACCCTTTCCTCCCTCTCTCCTCTAAAGAGATGCTTGACACATTCATCTATCATGAAACAAACCGTTCACATAAACAATCGATGTAGTCCTTAAACATCATTAACCAGTCCATACCTAGGATTATATCATAAAAATATGTCTTAATCATTGAGAAATTCCATATCAACACAAACCCATCAACATTTATACAACATGATATACATAGACAGGATTGAAACTCTCTTTTTCCTAGAAGAGTTTGATGTTTTAAAACAGAAGGCACCATTTCCACATTTAAACCCAAAAAATCAATAGCATGAAAAGAAATGAAAGAATGAGATGCAACCATATAAAAAATGATTACATAAAGGTAGAATTCAAAATAATCACACCTAAAACTGTGGATGGTCCAGGTTGGTCATCCACAATAACTTGTTCAACTCCATACACCTGATTACTTGCCAAACTTTTCTCTTTATTACCATATTAAAATTTCCCTTACTGAGGAGTCATGCTATTATTAGAATCACCACAACTAAATCTGTAACATCCCAGGTAAATTAAGAATATGAAATTTTCATATTTATTAATATTTGTGAATTAAATATTAATTTTACTTTAAAGATGATGCCATGTTCTATGGTGAACCCAATAGGAAACAATGGGTTTCTTTGAAATCTTACATTACATACAACTTTAAGTTATACCAAAAAATAATATAATAATAATATTATTTTAAATGGTAGTTAATGAATAGCCGTTGTATTGGAGGTAATGAACAAGAATAACTAAAATATGATTATACATGTTTGTTAAAATGTTTTTAAATTTATCCAATAAAATTTGGAAGCTTAAAATGAGAACGAATCCAATTTTAAGTATAAACACTCTAATATTTTTTAAAAGGTCAATTTACCGCCTTTTGATGGAAAACCATTTTTAAATATAGTTTTTATAACTTTTATAGGTTATATTTGACAAAATAATATTCTTATTTATAATAAGGACATCAAAATTTACTTTGGATGAAATTTTGGTATTTTTCTGATAATGTTCATTTTTTAATGAATAGTGAACAATACTGCATTTTAATTTAAAACTACCTTTTAATCTAATTTATTTATATTGTTAGATTATATTTTAATTTTTTTAAAGTGTAATTATATTATATTTTTACAATTTAATCCAATTTTGGTCATTTTAATTAATTTCACTTCGAAATTGGACATAAAAAGTGTCCATCTTTTGATACTTATTATTTCTTTAAAACACGCTTTTTTGTTTTGACAACGAAAATTAATTTTAAATTAATTTATTCCAGTTCTGTGTTTTGAATTTGGAAAAATGAATTCCATATTTGTAATTAGGAGTTCCAAATTATGTAAATAGATAAATTTTATTTTTAGACATTATAAATATTTACTTCAGTAAATATTTTATTTACCATGGTTAAAAGATAAATTTGGTAAATAAGGTTAAAAAAATAATATTATAATAATATTAAATTACCCTAACATGTGTCCTAATCCTATATTCTGATACATTTCTGACCATGGTAATCCTTGGGTCTATTTTGAGACCCCATGGAGCCACTTAAGAGTTATAATGACACTTTATTTTAATTAATTTAAAGTAAAGATAAAAATGACATAAACATATATCTTTTAGTAAATAAATTTTTACATGGGGTTATATAAGTTAGCTATTCGACTATAAATATTCTTTTGAAAGATAAAAATATTTCCTACATAATGGTATTTTATTTATAATTTTTAGACATCAAATATATAAAATTATTTATGACACAATGATGATGCAGTGATTACCTTATTAATAAATGATTTAAATAAATGAGAGTATAAAATTTAAAAAACTGTCCAAAACCTGTCCAATTATTATTGGATGATTTTATTACAAATAATAGTCATATTATATTTTAATTTAATGAGTTTTGGACCTTTTGAAACCGAAAATCAGTTTATATTAAAATAATGTTTTCAAACTATCCTAAAGAGCCCCTCCTCCCCCTTATAAAAATCAATCACCTCTAACACATTACTCACACCTCTCAAGACCCTTGACTCATCCAAAATCTACCTAAATAAGCTCCAAAAATCCCTTTATTCCACCTAGAATCCTTAACTAAGGCATAAATCACTTCAAGAATGCCTTTTGGTTCAAACCAATGGGAGTTACCCAATTTAAAGGTAATATCTTCCCTCAAGTTCAATTTTTTTATTTTACTTCTCCACTCCATATTATCTTCTTATTAATTGTTTACATAACAAAACTAGTATCATAAATATACTAGGTTGTTTTTATTGGAATTATTCAAACTAAACTTACACACACCTCCATCTAATGGGTAAAGAACATACTGTTTCTGTGGAGGACGAACTAATACCTCACAAAATGATGATTGTTCAAATTATCTCCTACCGCCTCTTATGGTGGAAATTAAGATGTAAATGTATTTATATATGATATATATTATTTTTATATTGTATCTATTCTTCTTTATTTTTCATTTATATCATACCTTTATGGTTTCTATAATGGGTAAACATGATAATTTCATTAGAGGAAGTGCAGACAACCACCCCCTCAAAGTGATATGACTCGTTCATGCCATATGTGGAATGTATAAAGGATGGGGTTACTAAAATTATATATTATATTATAATTAAATTATAATATACCTATGTATCATTAAGTTTTCATTCCATTAAATACAAAATATAAATGAAATTAGCGTTCATGCGTAAGTACATCTTACTATCTCCATGAATGGTGCATTTCATTTCTTATCTCCAAATGTTATATACTATTATATATATATATATATATATATACTGGATATATGTGATATATACATTTAAATCATGAATATCATTATGGAGATAATGTAATTTTTACCACATGGACAACTTGTAATTAGAAGGAGTTCATTTTTTGACTCAAGTACCAAATATCGACAAAATGACCGTTATTAACTTAAATGATTATATAATGTTGGTAACATAGTAATAAGTTATATAAAAGGAATAATAAAACTAAAAAAGGTTCTGAGGCAATTATAAATTAAATTAAATTTATTATTCAGGAGATTAAAGAACAAACGGGTCAAGTCGGACACGAGGTAAGGGACTACGTCTCAATCACCTTTCATTGAGGCATATTTTCGATTTATACACGAATTTATTTTATACGATGTATAAAACCCTTTGACTTTTTCATTTAATTTAAAGGGAATATATTTTCTACAAATAGTTTTACTAAATGAAAAAGGGAATGTTTCTTTTTTAAACGTATGCAGTGATAACGACCTTTCCACTACCGCGAGCGTTATTTGATTTTTGGCTTCCTTAACAAGCCGTAATGTTTTTAAATGGAAAATAAATACCATATAATCTTTTATATATTTTGGTTTTGAAAATCGTTTTGATAGTGGATTGGTCATGTTAATATATTTAAATGATATTTTATGATTGAAATGTGGAAATTTTATCTTTCCTTTATGTTTGTTTTATGTATTGTGAATATATTATGGATCTTTGGAATTGTTTATGAATACGGGTGGTTCCATGATAAACCTAGGGTGGGTGAGCCCGAGATAGCTCTCCAATTCATTGGGTAACGTGTCAGAGGGAAACATTAATGTTTCTCCTAATATATTTAAAGAATATACAGTGGTGGGTATTCCAAACGTAACTCCCTACGTCGCTGTGAAAACTACAATGTAAATTTGATATGAATGCCACAAGTTACCTTTATGATTTATAATTTCTATGTGTTATTCATAAATCTTATGATTTCATAAGGTATGTAAAAGATCTTATGTTTTGTTTGTATTTATGGACTAATGATTTCTTTCTTTATTTTATAACCCTTACTGAGCTTTTTATGCTCATCCCAAGTTTTTGAAATGTTTTTCACAGGACTTAAAGATGAATAGGGTCAAGGATAGGATCAAGGAAAATTCATGTTGTCTAAAACATGGAACTAGACATGACTTTTTTAAGAGTTTATTTTATGAAAAAATAGAAACTGAGTAGAAGTGTTTACTTTGTAATTTTTGAGATGTAATGTAATTGTTATGGCCTAATTCTCTAAAATTCCAAACCTGAAAAGATCCTAAATGTGAATTATTCATTTAATTCAAAATTTTTTAATGTTTAAGGCTGAGTCCTTATAAAATCTTCTCTATTGAAGAAGGGTATGCTGTTATCCTCATCCTATAGAAGCATAAGACTCTTGTGACCCCAGAGATGTGTCCCAAACACCCAACCTCAGAACACTATGACAATAGTGCTGAAGATGCCCCATATGGTTACAATTATGGCATGACCTAGTTGGTTATAGAAACTCTCACTTCATGTGGCTTAGAGATACACATTTGAAACATCACAACTTTCATTGAGGCTTTGTATTAAGATTCACCAATCCTACCGTCAGATTCTAAGCCATACTCCAAGCTTAGAAATAAGTTTCCCTCTACCACTTTCTCCATATGTTATAGTTCCCACCATTTCCCATAGGTGTCATGATACCTCCTCCCCTCATAGCCCCTGATATGTATCTTTTATCCACTATTTATTTATTTAAAACATCATTATAATTTGTTATAAAGAGCAATGGAATATTCAAACGGATTTCCTACCTCAACCCTAGTTCAAAAATTCGTGCCTTCAGGGATACACTAGCCATAACATGGAGTAAAAACCAAACTAAATTTATGAATTTATATAAATAATACATCACCAAAAGGATATCCTTCTTTAATCTAAATAATTCTATCATTTGTTGAATTATGAACGTGTGAGGATAAAATTGTTTGTTAAAAAATTCCTCAAAATCTTCCCATTCCATGCCTTGGTCCCCTTTAGCATGGGCCACTAACTACCACCACTAAAATGAAAGGTATTACAACATGTATGTTTCTAATTTTACATTCATATCCATATATGTTCCTAGAAAATCTAAAATTTGATTCATCCTATTTGGCCACACCTCTTCCTTCTCTTGTTCAGAATCACCCCCCAAAATGGATGGATTCTGCTTCTAAAACTGAACCAAATGATTCAAATTCCCTAGGCCATCCATTATTTTCCCATTATCTATAGACTAAAAGTATTTCAATATGTTTTTATCTCGTTTCTAGTTCACTTGGGGCTTAGTTGCAACTACATTTTTAGAAGCCTTCTCTGGTTGGTTTCTATAACACCTACCTGGTGCCATTTCTATCAACACAGCACAAGCACCATAAGTCTCATTCTCTAGCAGCTGAAGGCTTATAATTTTAAATTCTATGACATTACAAATATAAAAACCATGATTTTCAAAATTTGAAATTTCACATGCTCAATCATTTTCAAAAAATCCACCATGTTTTGGAAATCGACACATTTCCAAAATACCACAACCATTCTCTTTTAAAAATAACACATTTGAAAAAATTTTCTAGATTTTTCAAAAATCAACACATTAATATCTCACATAATTTATTACCCAAAATTATCTATTCAATCCTAGTGGGAAGTCATTACTCTAATGCATGTCATGCTCATCTCATTGGATAAACCCATGATAATGAGATTTTAATGCCTATAAGTGTCTCCAAAACACTTGTGTACCAAACTCCTTGGTAACATGAAGTTCCACATAAAAAATTTATCTATGTATTTTTATGATATAAATTTCAAGTTCTGAAAATCCTAATCCTTACTAACAACCAAACTGAAGGAAGAAACCAATAATGAATGCCAACCCCAAGACCGATGACTGATGTCAAAGGACCAAAAAAACTAATACCACTTGTAACATCCTTCCCCTCCTCATTGGCTTGAGTTGAGGTAGACATGATACTTACCCTTAGGTGACATCCCTAATATGTAAAAGGATGGAAATAAATTCCAAGGGAATCATGAAAATGGGGGATGATTTTTTCCTTTAACACAAAAAACAACACAACCAAACACACCACAACCAATATTACTATATGATGCATGAAATAATGTTTTAAAACATGAAATTTATATCAATGAAAACAATTAAAACCATAACAATACCAAATTAGAGTACTAATAGGAATACAAAAACAACAAAACTCATGAAATAATGACATAAATCCATAGCCTCATGCCAAGATCCACGTTCCAACTCCACAACTTCCCAAACATCACAATGTACCACTAAAGAAATGAGATGTTTTTCTTTTACCTATGTCATGAAGTACGACATATACAAGAGAAACCAAGTTCAAAAGTAGTGGGTGAGTAATAATAATCAGTATGATTTCCATAAATGACTTCCCTAATCAGGACACTAGGATAGAATAAGCTGTCACATTTATATAAAACAATTTATACAAAACCATTTAAATATTCCAACAATTTCTATCAAACCAAACACATCACTACAAAAATAGTTTACCCAAGTAAAACACACTCCAAAGGAATTAAACCAAACAAGTAATTAAATATTATTCCCATTTAATATTGTCATGACCCATTTCATTTCACACGAACCAAGACATACACCTCAACCACACACACAACTAAATCACCCATTCTCGGTGTTACCGTTAATGGTGGAAACTCACATACAATCCTGTCCCCTTTTTATTATCGTACTTCATGACCACATTTAAATTATTTAATGGTGGTAATTAATGACTATTAACCATACCCATTCTAAATCATGCTTAATATTTTAATCCAAACAATGCCAAACCAACATTTTACCAAGCCATGTTCCCTAATAAGTGTAAAAACCAAACCAGTCATTTTTTCCCAACAACATTTCAACCAAGTATGCCAAATTCATTTCAATAAAATAAAAAATTTATTAAAAACACCCTTAAGGAACATCCATGCCAAAACAAATTTCAATAAAACAATTTGTTTTTATTAAAAACCATTTTCAGAAACCATTTCCATAATTCAAACCAAAAAACTGATCTTAAAATCAAAATCTTAAAACCCGACAACAAATCACATTGAACAACAATATCACATTCCCCCAAAACCCACAAATCATCATTAAATAGGTTTCACACAGGCTTCACACATCAATTTTTTAACCAATTTCAAGAAAAATAATTAATTTTAAATTAATCCTTCTAGTTCTAGCAAGAGGAGTAGAGAGTGAATTCACATAACTTTAGGGTTTTTTGTGAAAATGAAAAAATCAAAAACACTCACCAAATCAAGGAGGAAACTACACAGATACACCTTATATCCCTTCCCCTAACTTCAATAAGGCCAAAACTAACCATTATTGGTAACAAAAAACATATAAATATCCACAAAAAAACTATATCTAAGAAACCAAGAGAGGGGGAAGATTATATATAAGAAAAAAATCAAGATACTACCATCAAAGGAGACTTACCAAAAGAGATTCACTTTAAAATAACCATGAAACCCCTTCTAAAAGCTTCCAAAATGAGTGTGGGAGGTTCCCTAACTTTGAAGAAGGATAAAATCATGAGTGAGGGTCAAAAATGGGGCTCAAATGGGGGTGTTTAGGGTTAAAATCACGTGAGATCCATTAAAAAAAACCCATTTTTAACCCATGCATGGTTTATCTACACACTTAGGAAAACTGTGTATTAACCATGCACCTGTTACAACCCTAAAGGGTAACAAGCATGGTTGTACCACACGATTAGAAAAACCATGTGCCAACCATGTGAAATCCCACCATCTCAAGTTGCACGATTTACCTGGGGTGGCTACATAGTTTGGTAAACCGTGTACCTTAATCGTGTGACAACCCAGTGCATAGTTTATTAGAGAAGCATCACCGTTTTCCCTAATCGTGTTCCAACCGTAAACCCTTATAAAAGCCCCTAAATCTTCCAAAACAAAACCTTCAAAACTCTCCCAAACATTACCCAACCACATTATACACATAAAAAGAAAAAAATAAGGGTTACATACCTCAAATAGTGGGTGCTACAATGTTGTTCCTGGGTGGTGTCTGGGGAAAGGTGCATGACTTATGAACGGATTAGAGAAACCATGTGATAATAATACGGGGAGGCTTTATAATTTTAAAACATTTTTCATAGTTGGTGCACGATTTCCCAAACCATGTATCCAGTCTGTATGGGTGTACTCCTCCTCTAGTGGGGTGCACATGGTTGGTACATGGTTTGGAAAACTATACAACAAAACCATGTGACTTACCCAGGTTCATTAAAAAGTGGAAATTCCTCTTTCACCTCCTTATTTTTTAAGCATTTCTTGTTCTCCTACTATTTTCTAAACCTAAGTGCACAATAGGGCCTCCCAATATCCACTCCATTGGTTCTCCTCCCTCCATGGTTGCCTTCTCAAGCTTTTAAGGTGAGTTCCTCTTGGTTTTTGAGAAACTTTCCCCTCATATTCTTCTTCCATATCAATTTCTTGGTCTCTCTTACCTTGGTTATCTCTTGAAAAAACCTAGAGTCTAGGGTTGATGTTGGGATTGTGTTTCAAGGATGTTAGTGTGTTTAGATTGTTCCTCAAGCTTGGTTCTTCCCTCTTTTGGAGTATTATTGCATTCACACGCCATTGAGGTAGGTATTTTGATCCATTTCCTTTCCAAAGAATGTATTTGAATTATTGAGATTTAATAAGTTGTCTCTAATTGTCACATTCATACTTATGGTGTGTTAGAGTAAATAGTTTTTGGTGTTTCTATGTTTTCATTTTGATGAAAAGTTTTTTAAAGGGTTTATTTAATTATGTATATATATATGTATGAATAGCATTTTATGAAACTAAAAATGGTATTTTAAAATTAGATTGAGAATTTTGGTTTGTGTTTGTCCATGATTACGTTTTGTTAAATTGTTTTGTGTTTTGAAATGAGTTTGGTGTGTGGTTTGGGTGACTCTTTATGGTTTGTAGATTATCTGTAAAATGGTTGTAAGCCTCTTTTTTATTCTTGAATTGAAAATCTGTGTAATTTTTTAACACTTTGAGTGTTCCATTGGATTTGAGAACATACATGTGTGCATGAGGTGAACATATGTATGAGATCATAAATGATAATGAATTTCTTTATAGAATGTCCCTATTAAACCCGATTTTTCAAAATTCTCCTCTTCCATTTCTTCTCTTATTTAGCCTTGCTATATTTCAAAAAATTATTTTGAAACCATAATTCTTTCTAAATTATTTTTTAGTTTTAAATGAACTCAAATGTGGTCTCAAATTAATTTTCTAAAGCTTTTCCCATTTGGAAACATTGATGCATGGGTTGGTAACTAAATAGTAATGAAGGCCCATTTGTCACCTTTATAGCATGTTGTATGTTTTAATCTTGGTTTTGGTAAATGGTTTAGAAATGGTTTTATAAATGTATATGTTAAGGGCCAATTGGTACTTTTTATAACTTTGTAAATTGGTTTTGAAACTTATGTGATGTGTAGTCTCAGTTGGCACTTTTGGATGGTTCATTATGTGATGGGAACCTTTATGGCTATCCCTCCAAGGAAACGACCACCCCATAGTTGGTGTTAGAGTTTGATATAGGAATACATGATGGAATCTGTGGGTTGTTGGTTTATGACTCACATGTGATGAACTCCTCATTCTACACATACTTCTATTATAGGATTGTTGGGCTTCATCTATTAGGTTGAATGAAAATTTATTATCGACCCTGCTTAGATGGGTTGGTACCCACTATATTTGTTGAGAGGCTAGGTGGGTTGTGCAACTGGTGAGAATATCTTAGAGAAGCTAGGTTGGTTATTTACTATGTAGATACACTATATTCCAGTAGATAAGTCTGATTAGAGTATATCCAGATATTGCTTCTAGAGATGTTTAGAAAATGCCCATGATTTTATATCTGCATGCTCTGTTTTATTATATTATACCTGATTATCATCTTTTATTATTTCTAATTACTTGTTATATTTTATTTCATTTTCATCATAGAAATTATTATATTTTTCTTTGGATTATTATTTGGGTTTTGGTTTTATAAATTAGGTTTTGGAATGTAAAACCATTTTAAAAAAGAAAGCTGCATTTGTTTATTTAAAATGATAAAACCCTACTTTATAAATGTATTTTAAACTAGATTTGTTGTATTTTTTTGGGAAAGAAGATTTATGGACTCCATGTTTTCTAAATACTAAGCTGTTTATGCTCAAAACCTACTTGTTCCACTCATCATTGGTAGACCTGATGTATTTTGTAGGTACAAGTTTCTAGTTTGAGTTTTCCTTTAGATCTTGTTGGTCTTGTGGATGGCGGTGACCAAGTGGTCACATGGAGACCGTTTCAGGTTACAGTTTGGTTTAGTTTGTTTTTATTTTATACTTTATACTTCTACTTTGTAAATGGATTTGGTTATGTATCTTTTTTATGTTCATTTATTGTTAGATTATGTTGCATGTTATGTTTGGTTTATTTATTTCAGTTGTTTACTGGGATGAACCATTCCGAATAAGATATATTTGATGAATGGTGCTAGTCTCTATCCCATGAGGATGGAGAATTCCTCTGGGGACTTGTAACAGGCTAGTTCAAGTGTATGATTGGATGATAGATTGACCCGGTTTGTTATAAGGGATCATTACAGAGTGGAACTTGAAGCCACACTATGGTTTTTGTCTGGGGTCAACCAGATTATGGAGGAGGAGCTAGCAGTGCACCATGATTCTTGATAATTTGAAGATAGTAAAATTATTCCCTTTATAATGACATGATATTATATGTTTATATTGTATAAATGGATATTTTTCATGAGAATTGGGGGACCATATGGGGAAATAATTCTACAAACATTGGACCTAGGCTCATTATGATGTGATAAATCCATGTCATACTATGACACAATGTTTTCTAGTCCTGACTATAACTTTAATATTTCTCTCAAATTATTCTAATTTACTCCACATTATCTTCAACCCTGGGTATATTTGGGATTATTTTTAGACAATACTATTCCTTTAAGGTCAATCCACAGACATTTTCTTATGAAATAATGATCCTCAAACCAAGATAACTCTCTCTTTTCCTTTATTTTCTTATTATTATTCCCTCATTACTTATTTCCATGCTATGGAGCTTCTACAATCTCAGTATTGGTGGTTTTATTGTTAATGTATGATATAGATTTCTTTAAGGAATTATTTCATTATGGATCATGTTTTATCTCTGTGGGTTCATGTTGGTGTTCCTTGGACATAATCCTATTTATATTTAGAGAATGTTGAAGACATATATTGAGGTGAGTAAATTAAATATTCTCCTTTATTTTTCATGATTTTAGAGGAATATCATTCTTAATTTTCTATGGTAAAATGGTTGTGTTTAAAATTAATAAATATAAGAATATGGAATTAAAGAATTTAAGGGACACTTGTGATGTTTTACATGCGTTTATGTTGTCATTAAAGATATTGCCTCATGTGATTTTATAAATAGTGTGAAAGATTGATGTTGTGATAAAATATTCTCCCTTTTCATATTGACATGCTTGAAATTGATTAAGAAATGAAAATATGGTAATATAGGTAAGATCACGAATCATTAATTAATTAAATTATATATCACTTCCTTGAAATTATTTAACACAATTAAGTGTTGATTGAGCATTTTTAACAAACGAATATAATTTTTATTACATATTGATTATAGTTTTTTTCTTTAAATACACTCATAATAAATTGATTAATATAGATGGTAAATAATGTTAATGGATACTAGAATTGATAACTAATAGATGAATGTGTCTGTACCTTATATTTTATAATCTTGTATGCCTTGAATGATGAATCATTGATCACATCATGATATTTGTTATCATTCGAAATATAATTGTTTCCATTTATATAGTAGAATGATAGATCAATTACTATTAATTTAAATGGAACCTATCATGGTTGGATTATTTAGGGGGGATGGTTGGATTGTTTTGTGCTAGTTTTGGTAGTTGATTGATACAGTTAATGATGGGATAGTGTGTATTATGTGGAAAGGTGTTATGGATGATGTTGGAATGGTTTTCTTGAGTTTATAATTTTTTTAGATTTATATTTTGTTTATTATTATATGTTTTTCTCAATTTTTTTACTTACTATATATTTCTTGTTTTATTGTTGGTGTATCTCTTCATTGAGATGGGCCTAGCTAAGTTCTGAAATACCCATGATTACATAATGATAATGAATTATATATGAAATCATGAGAATGAGTGTTGATGAATTTATGATATATTAATTAAAATCCATAAATTAGTTATGATAATTGATTAAAGGAGAATGATCATGAAAACTATAATTTAAGTGATAAGTATAAACACACATTGGTTTTTGATGGTTATGTAATTATTGAACCAGAAATATTGATGAGTTATTAATAAATGTTTAGTAATTGAATATTAGTGGATACTTAATAATGATAAACCTTGATTCTTTTATTATTATATGTGTTCTATCATTCTAGTATAAGTGGCGGAAATTGGGGTGCCATGTGGGATGTTAAATTTAGTTCATGTTTAAGGTAGTATAGTTTTCAATAGACTTGTTTCCTACTATATTATGACCATGTTATGTTATTTATTATGATCCACCACCCGAGTTGGTAGGAGAGATCAATGGCCATATTTGGAAATGGGTTCCTAGTGTTCTTCATAACAGATAGATTTTTGAGGATTCAAATGACTAATTATCCCCCTAAACCTCTCTCTCTTCCATATAGAGCATAATATATAGGTATATCTAAGTTGTGGTGGATTACGGTTATAGGGTATGTTCTCATATAGGTTTTAATGTCTCAAGGTTATGAGATTCATGTATATATTGGTAGTGGTGGGTTAAGGTTACAATATTTACCTATGTAGAGTATGTAATGTCTTATAGTTATTATATGTGTATTTATGCACTGGATATAATGGATTTAGGTATAGTGTATGACCAAATGGGCAATAAAAGATCTCAGTATCAATATATTATTATGTGGATGTGATGATGATGTGGTGATGGTATGTCTACACATATGTGTAGTATAAATGTGATGATAATGTGCCTATGGTATTTTTTCACAAATATAAAGTTTGAATATGATGATGACGTGGTTGTGATGTGTTAGCATATGTGTGCTTTATCACTTTTAGAGTGGATGAGAGTACCGGAATGTAAGATGTTGGGGTTTATGGAGATTGGTACAATGATAGAGTTGAAGTGAGGTACCCTTATTACATACATGATTAATTATTATGTTACTTGCTTTAGTGTGTTTCTTATAGAGAGTGCTTTGGTGATGATGAGAATATAGTTTCCCCGATTTAGGTGATGAATTGATTTCCTCTATTTACTATCTTAAATTTAGTATTCTTCTTTCAAATTTTCACAAGAGTTTTCAAGAGGATCCTAATGAGAATACCTATATTATATCACATATATATTAATATATTTTTTCAAGTCTATAGAAGTAAGTTGGTGACTGAGCTAGGGGTTACTAGCTTGCGTACGATGTTCATGAATTTCTGGGGTTTTTGGTCACTATCATAATAGTTAATTAGTATATTTTCCTATTATGGACTTGTATTGTATGAAAATTATTGAATTAAGAATAGTTATTTATTATTATGGAGTTTACTAGTGGTTTAATTATTTTTATTAAGATATTAGAGGTAATACTTCCCATATTTTTGCATTTTATACCCCCAGTTCTAGTTTCTAACCTATAACCTATTAGTGGAAAGCTTCCGGGGTCTCTCCCAATATCATATCCATCCAAGGAGGGGTGTATTTGGAGGGGGGGGGGGGGTCATGATATTGGATAAGGATATAATTATATAGAAGTAATTTGGTTAATGGGGTGAAAATCATTTTGTAATGGATTTTGATTACAATGTAGTGGATGTTAGTAGGATAAGGGGATTTTGATAGAAATATTACACTATAATGATGTAGGATTACTCCATGGTGGATAAGTAATATTAAAATTAGTTAAATTATAAATGAATTGTGTAATTAAATATTAATCCATACTATAAGAGTTTATGTTTCAATAATCAGGCTTTATTGTTTTGGATATTAGTTTTGAAATTGTATGTTACACCAAAAAAGGTTGTTACATCGAAACTAGCCAATGAAATAAATATGACGAGTCTATAACATTATATATGGAAAGGATATTATATTTTGGTTTATTTATGGAATTTCATGATGAGACAAACATAATCATGTTACATTGAGGATTAGGTTCATGTAAATTTGAAGGAACATACATATATTCTAAAAGCGTTTTAAATGATATTTTATAAAATATTTTCAGATCTATGTTTTACTAATAATTCTTATATAATCACATTTTTTATGCCAAAATTTATTGGATTCAAAGTCTTGACATTCCAAAATGGAGAAAATCACATTATAATATGTGTACAATCTATATATTTTGAATATTTGGTTTCAAAATAAAAAATAATGAAATATAGATCAAGTCTTAGAGAATTGAATTGATCTTTTTGGATGAATTTGACTATATTAAATCATATAGTGCACAAGGAATGATCCTTGAGGATTAATTGAAGTATAATAGATCCTATTTATTTATTTAAGGTATTGATGTTTGTAGAGATATATAAAAACTACTATAGAAGGTCTGGAGAGGATAGAATGTGATTGATACATTATTTTTTACAAAAGGGAGCTCCGATTGAGAAATCATTGAAATAATTCATTTAATAAAGAAGAGGATAATTTTTAATTGAGATCCACTGATTAAATCTATATTATTTCAATAAGAATATATAGAATATGAAGATAACAATTTTACTGGAATTATTATCAATCTCTAGGAGTTTATTACTACCACAAAGAACATTTGGAGAACAATGTTTAAACCATCTCATTGAGAATTTGATCATGTCCGTATTTGGATATAAAAGAGTGTTTCATGGTATATTACATTATATAATAAAGTATGGAGTTGACAATGAAAGGAATATTAGTTTTATATGTTTATATTTATGATACCTATAATCCTTTAAACTAATATCTTTCCTTGAAGTAGTTCATGGAGATGGAAGGAAAAGAAGTTCCCTTTGGGTGAGTAGTGAGTGACCCATTAAAATTTCATTGTAAGGGTAGTTATCCTAGGTGTGGATTGACTATAACCTAAAATTTTATTTCCACAAATAATAGTGTAATAGTTGAATTTGGTATACTGGAATATCACTATGTATATATTCCTTACACGTATCCCATTGAAGGTGAAGAAAGTAAAATCCTTTTATTCTCATGCAATTTCAATTCTATATTTTTTATAACATTATATGTAAGATAAATTAAATAAGGGATATATTGAAAATTTATCATTTTAAAAAGGGAATAATATTTGATGATGGGTTAGGGTCTAAATAAATAATTTTATTCATCCAACACCCTACTCCCCCCCCTCTCTGGGTGCCTCCGAACTTATATAATAACCATCTAGTCCCAAAAAATATCAAAATGAGAAAAGAATCTATAAGTAATTATTAGTGACCACACATAATAAAAAATAATTGAACCAAAAAGTGTAATACAGTATAATACTATTGAATAGGAAATTATATTCACTTTTATCCTTATATTAGTAATCACTTGGTCATTGACAGATAGTAGAAAAAAAGCAAGCACAACGTCTATCATAGATTTGTTAACAGTGGTAATACATAAAAAAATAATTTATCTAAGGTTGAGTCAATTTTGTCACGTGATAGATGGATTCTTCTCTCTAATAATATGGAAACTACAATAGGAAATGTTAAAGTCTTTACTAAAGATGAGGAACTTTTACCATAGTTTATTATGATGATGATAACAAAAAATCCAAGAAGCTTGGGTACAAATATACTTAATTATATTTTCTATACCACATAATAACTTTTAATATTAAATTTAATACTAGTAGTTAAAGGATTATATCTCACCCATCAGTGATTTTTTTTCATTCATTATCCTTATAGTTGATGATTCACAACAACATTACATTGTAAAAAATTCAATCATAGGCTAACCAACATAGAGTTATTCAATTTTATAATTTAGATAGCTGTTAACTCTATTATCAGTACAATTACCTTATTTATTAAGATGATAGATGGTGTAAATTACTAACTAAAAATTTCCATGTTTTATGTAGTCTAAACAAGTTAATAAATACTACTAATCATCAACCTCTTGATGGATTTGAATTTTGACAATAAAAAACCACAATTATAACATGCATTTGAAGTAACATTGGAACACCTATAGGTTAAGGACCATACCTAATAAGGTCCCAAATTTATATCCCAATCCTTATAAAGGAACATTTGAATTTAGTGTTATAAAATATAATAAATTAAATTACCTAAAAATATTGTTGTTTGTAGTGATCATGAATTGTATTTAGATTAATGTAAGGAGATTATATAATAAATATGTGTAAAAGGTTGATGATTTCTTGGAATTCATTAAATGGGATGATAAAGACATAAAAATTTCACTTCCCATCAGTGAGTGTTTTAATATAATAAAATTTAAATATGGAGATATGAAAGATAATTTAATTTGAAATATTTTTAATTAGAAGAATATTCATTGGAATTGATAAGTTGAAATAAAAAAAATCAATACCTCAAGATAATAAGTATTTTATAAGATATTTTTTAAATTAATTTAAATAATTTAGGATGTTTGAGAGAAAAATATTTAGAAAAAACCAATAGGTGAGTGATTATACAATTTTATTGAAAAATTTATATATCAAAGTTGTATTAAATATATGATATTATCCATGGTGTTTTGATTGTTTAACTTAAAATCAATAAATGGATGGAGTAAATTCTTTGAATTTCATGAAATTTTCATAGAAATATTTCAACAAGATAATGATCTATAATATTAAAATTATGATTTAAAATAAACATTATATCCAATTTGATTAGGGTATTAGAAGATACATGTATTTCTTAATGAATTTGGGTTGTTTATAAAGGAATAATAAGGTTTTATAAAGTGTCCTAAAATTGATACATAATGGTATAAAATTAATAAAAGAACATATATTGATTCATTTCTAATTTTAGGAAACCCAACTACTAAAAACATATAATTAATATTTAATTCAATTTATTCCAATCAATGAAAGAAAATTTATTAATAATTTATAATTTTTGAAATAAAGTTAGAAATATTGAAATGGTAATACATACTAATAGAATGAATCCCTATTATCACCTAGTATCCAACATAAGTATTGACCAACTACTTTGGTATTTTATAAACTATCCTCACATATTTATATGAAAATAAAATTTAATATATTGAGTTAAATATTTATTGACCAAAAAATCCATGAAATGATATTAATGATTACATGTCACCATGTATTGATGACCTTATGTTTTTGTAG
Source organism: Viscum album (assembly GCA_963277665.1). NCBI lineage: Eukaryota > Viridiplantae > Streptophyta > Magnoliopsida > Santalales > Viscaceae > Viscum > Viscum album. Next base: position 1,347,680,167 of record OY728147.1, on the reverse strand, counting down.
GAACATAGGTAAAAGTATTTAATGAATATATAAAATATTTTTTTAATTATGGTTCATGATATATTTGACTATTATAAACTTCCCTACATATTGAATTTTTTTTAGATAGAGTATTATGGCATATAAAGAATGTATAATTTTTGAATAAGGGAATTCTTAATAAAAATTACAATATAGGATAATGATAATTTACAAGGGTTATCAAAGATCAATTCAAATGAATCACCCTTATCGATTATTAAAAATACACCTAATGGCATACCAAAATTTTATTTTTCACCATATATTTTGATAACTTATAAATATTTTGATTGTGTGAAAAACATTATTTTATATTTTGGATGACACAATTATCAAGAAATGATGGAAATATATGGAATAAATAATCCATAATATTTTATCCTCCTTATAAGTTATCTCTAGAGGTAAAACATAATATTTATATTATTCGCGTTGAGAAATATATATGTGATTGTATTATTGGAATGTTTTTAGGTATAAATGGAAAGACTAAGGATGGATTGAATGAAATATTTAACATAAAAATCATGGTAATATATATAGACTAAACTCCCAGTCCAATGAAAAGTTGGGTGTACATTCTGTTGACTTTTAATACATTATCCAAGAAATAAAAAATGGGATAATTATAAAATTTATATAGTATTCAATTACCTTAAAGATATTCTTCAAATGTTATTTTTTTGTCTCATTAAATATTTGAAGTTAATAGGTATGAAATCTCATGATTATCATGTTTCAATATAACAACTATTACTGATTATAGTTCATGTCATATCATCAATGCATGTCATAATGACTATAATAATGCTTTGTACATTATCAATTCTTCTTGTAGAAATTTCATGGTTCCAAATTCATTAAATATGTTGAATAATGAAGCTTCCATTACACATCATCAAGTTAATATGTATTTTATACCATTATTTTTTTATATCTTTGAATATATAATGATATATTTTATGTAAGTAATAATATTTTGTGGAATAATTTATTTAAATTGCATATTTTTTTAAATATATGTTAAAATCTTAAAGGGATATAATAAGAATCTATATCAACCATGGGCCTATATTGTTGAAAAGTATATCTGTGAGGTGGAATTTAAATTTTTTATGGACTAATTGGATAAAGTGGATAAAGTGGATAATGTTGATATTTATAAATCTTATGACGCATGATTAAAAATTTTATGAAATGGGATTATTGGTTTAAATGTAAGTTTGATGACCCATAATAAAATAATTAAAGCATGTTTATACATTTTTAACAATGTAACAACCCAACTCTTTGTACAAGGTGAAGATTGTTACTTTTTCTTTTTGAATGGCCTAAATGGTCCTAATAGAGTTTGTTAGTCAAGATAAGAAGGTCACAGAAGAATATGAGGAACTTCTAGAGCTTGAAGCACAAAAAAAGGGTAAAGAAGGATGGGCAGAACGGTTAGGAGAAACCGTGCGGCCCAAGCACACAACCATGCATATAGTTGTAGAAAGTTTCAAAACATGTAGAGCCATTCCGCATGGTTTGCACATGGTCTAAGAAACTATGTGTAGAGACTGTGCGAGATCACTAGAAGTGGACAAAGACTTGCTCATGGTTTGCGAACGATTTCCAAAACCATGCATAGTAACCGTGTGCACCCAATTTGAAAGGTAAAATTACCAAAATAACTCTCCTCACATTACATTTTCCCTTCTTTTTTCTCCTCCCATTTGCGCACAGTATCCCTACGCACCCCATTTAAGCTTCCAAGATTCCCTCCTCCATCAATCGTCTGTTTCTCCTCCACTCAGTGCCTGATCTTCAATCCGTCGATGGCATTAGATAACCCTCAGTAAGGCTAACTGCTTGATCCCCTCTTCCATTGTTGAATCATTCTTTCGATTTCACTATTTAGACACAGGCTCATTTTCCCTATTTTCAGGGCATTGGATGGAAACTCAGATTTACTCCAAACTGCTCCAAATCTAAGGCTGATACTCAGCGAGTCTTCATCTATGACCCTAAGGTAGGTGTTTACGTATTTTTCCTTTTGAGTTTCGAAAGTTTCATATTTAATCACATTGTTCCATGGGTCAGACTTTTCTGAGGTCCCTATTGTGTTGGTTTCTTCATGTATAATTTCCCTTAGTGTCTTAAATTAGGGTTATTGACTCTTTATTAGGGATTTCATTATCACCCTTTCTAGTTACGAATGTCTAACAGATGTTCCACCCAAATTGGCCCTTTTTGGCCACTTTTACCAAAATGTCAACTATGGATCATTGCTTCCAGATTGGTTTTAAATTGAATTGGCCATTGTTCCGTGTGTGTTTTGAAAAACCCAAGGCACACCAAGGGTGTTTGGACCCTTTAGCCACATAATTTCCAATTTGACCCTATGACTATTTGGTTTGAACCTTGAAAATGAAACTGTCATGTTGGGTAAATGAAATGGCCAACTTATATACATTTATAGGGGTATTCGACATACTAAACTCAACCCCAACATATATAAATTTATAGGGACGTGAGGCATACTGAACTTAGACCCAACTTATATACATTTACAGGTGCATGAGACATACTGAACTCATCCCCAACTTATTATACATTTACATGGGCAAGACACATTCTGAACTCAGCTCTATATTAATATATACATACTCCTAATGACTTGATCAGACTTACCAGCTATGAGATGAAGTAGGTAGACCATCTCGGTGTCCTTTTGGAACCTTAGTGGGAGGTTATTTATCATTTCTTTATTGTTTACATTTTCTATTACCTACACACTATTTACTTACAAGCGCCACTCAGATTACATGTAGACACCATTGGTGGTGGCCTACTGAGATTTATCTCACAACCTATTCAGGTCGTCTTTGGCACCTGAGAAAATTGTTTACCTATATGTATAGATAGGAGAAAACACCCCTCTTTTAGCTGTTGACTCTCTTTTCTTAGTTGGAGCATATGATTTGAGGATTGGGATTAGGCTAGAGATGCTTGAATCAGATTTTGTATTTTGTTTCCTTTTGTAGTACAGTACCATGTATGCCTATTTATTGATTTTGTTCCCATTTTTTACTATAATTCTTTGTATAAATTATAGTTTTAGACACTTCCTATGAGTCTTTTGGTTATATTTTTAGTCTTCTTCTGTATCTTTAATTCAGTATTGTGCTGTTTACTTATTATTTCTTTTAGTTATTCATACACTATTTTCTTATTATTTCTGTATCAGATATGTACTATAACATGGGGGTAATGTATCCCCATTTATTTAACCATTTAAAACCCCCACTACTACTCAGCAGCCCCTGGATTATGGGGAGATGTGCCAGGGTTCATGTGGCCAACTAGGCTCGAGGCATGATTTATGTGGAAGCTGGGTCTGGGACATCACAAAGTGGTATCCGAGCTAGGATTTTTTCTATGGTAGTACTAGAAAGTCATGGATTATGGTTCTCATCAGTTGAGCTATCACGAGTGGAATTACCTGATGCACAACCTCTAGCTCACTACAGTTTTTCATGACTTACAATTTTGGAGACACTATCTATTGGGAGAGTGTTTTGTGGTGTTTAAAGACAATAAGATCCTCAAATACATCTTCACATAATGAGATCTGAATCTCAGGCAGTGTCGGTAGGTCGAGTACATGCAATCTTTTGATTTCAAACTTGCCTAAACTCCAGGGAAAGGGAATTAAGTAGTCGATTATCTAAGCCAGAAGACTCAGACATAGGCAGTTCAGGAGTCCAGAGATGAATGAAAGCTTTTGGACTTATTCTCAGAGATGCATGTTAAGGTTAAAGAAGACCATGGTTAGAATATCCTCTCATACTTAGTAGTGAAATCTTCTATTCTGGAATGAGTAAGGTCGAGACAACTATGTGATCCTGAAGGCGTTGTTCTTTAGAAGAGTGTCTCAGATGACGATACATATTCTAGCTGGATAGTAGATTGAGATGATACTCTTCTATTCCCCGGGAAAGTATGGGTCTTAGCAGACATCAAAGAGGATCTGATGTGGGATTTCTATGCCTCAACTTGGGCGGTTCACCCTGGTGTCACTAAAATGTACCGATATTTACAACGTCAATATTGGTTGCCCAACATGATGTGCGAGATAGCTGATTTCATTATGCGATGCTCCACCTATTAGCAGGTGAAGGTAAAGCATCAAATATCATCAAGTCTTCCTCATTCGTTGTCCATTCCTAATTGGATATGAGACAATTTTTTGATGGACTTCATAATTGGTTTACCTAGATCACCTCCTGGAAATGACGCATTTTGGGTTTTAGTTGATTGTCTCACAAAGGTCACACAATTCTTACCTATATGAGAGACCTTCTCTGTAAATTAGTTGGGAGGAATGTACATCAAAGAGGTGGTATGTCTTCATGGCACACCTTGTTCTATCATCTTTTATAGAGATGCTCATTTCAAATAATGGTTTTGGAAGGATTTTCAGAAGGACTTGGGTATGTAGGTACTTTTGAGCACGACCTATCACCCACAAACCAATGGACCTATGGAGCGTAAAATTCAGGTTCCAGAAGATATGGTTCATGTGCGCGTTCTCAAATTTAAGGTTTGTTAAAAGGAATGCATTCCACTCATATGGTTTTCTTATAAAAACAACTTCTAGGATACCATTGATATGGATCCCTATGAATCCTTTTATAGTAGGATTTTTTGCTCTCCTATTTGTTGGTTTGAGGTAGGGGAAGAAGCTGTATTTGGGCCTTATCTCATATAGGAAACTTTTAGAGAAGGTCTAGTTGATTCAGAATCGTATGTTGACAAATCAATCTCGGTAGCAGTCTTATACTAATAGATGCTGACGACCTCTTGAGTTCGAGGTTGGAGATTGAGTTTTCTTGAATGTATCACTAAGGTTGGGACATAGGCGCATTCAGTAGAAAGGTAAGATATTACCAAGATTCATCAGAACATTCAAGATTGTGAAGCAAATCGGACCAGTCGCTTACTAGTTGGCACTTCCTCAGAGATATTTGTAGATGAATGATGTCTTTCATATATCTCAGATTCACTGATATTATCTAGACCAATATCATGTATTTCATTCTGATGAGGTAGAGCTGTATATATATGTTTCCTTCAAGGAGTATCTAGTTTGTATTGTAGATCATAGCATTAAAACACTCTGATACAGGTCTGTTGCTCTTATATGAGTTCTATGGAAGCACAACCGGGAACAGGACGAGACCTGGGAATGGGAAGCTGATGTTCGATGTCAATGTTCAGAACTCTTTTCTGATGGTACCTCTTTACCCTTAGAAGGAAAACTTGTGGATGAGTTTCTTTAAGGAGGGGAGGTTGTAACAACCCAACTCTTTGGACAAGGTGAGAATCATTATTTTTTCTTTCTTGAATGGCCTAAATGGTCCTAATAGAGTCTGATAATTAAGATAAGGAGGTCACAGGAGTGTCTGAGGCACTTTTAGAGCTTGAAGTACTGAAAAAAGAGAAATTAGGCAGGGCCATATGGTTTGGAGGAACCGTGTGGGCCTCGGTGCATGATCATGCAAATGGTTGCAAAACATGCAAATCCATTCTGCACAGTTTATGCATATTTTGGGAAACCAGGCATAGAGGCCATGCGAGATCACTAGAATTGTATAGAGACTTCTACACGATTTGAACATGTTTTTCCAAACCATTCACAATAACCATGCACACCCAAGTAAGGCTAACCTCTTACTCCCCTATTCCCTCATTGAATCATTCTTTCTATTGCGCTATTTAGATGTAGGCCCATTTTCCCTATTTTTAGGGTGTTAGACAGAAACTCAGATCTACTCTAACCTCCTCCAAATATGAGTCTGATACTTAGAGAGTAGTCGTCTATGACCCTAAGGTATGTGGTCACATATTTTTCCATTTGAGTTTCGACTATTTCATATTTAATCACATTGTGCTGTGGGCTGACATTTACTAAGATCCCCTGTTGTTTTGGTTTCTTCATGTATAATTTACCCTAGTGTTTTGAATTAGGGTTATTGAATATTTATTAGGAATTTAATTATCACCATTTCTAGTTATGGATGCCTAAGGGGTGTTCCACCCAAATTGTCCCTTTTTGGCCAATTTCACCAAAATGTAAATTATAGCTCGTGGATTTCGGATTGGTTTTAAATTGAATTGGAAATTTTTCCATGTGTGTTTTGACTAACCCAAGGCACCCCATGGGTGTTTGGACCCTTTTGGCATAGAATTTATAATTTGACCCTATGACTATTTACTTTGAGCCTTGAAAATGAAACTTTCATGTTTGGTAAATGAAATGGCTAACATATATACATTTACAGGGGCGCAAGGCATATTGAACTCATCCACATATTATGTAAATTTATAGGGGGGTGAGAAATACTAAACTCAGACCTATATTATATACATTTATATGGGTGTGATGCATACTGAACTCAACCCCATATTATTATACATTTATAGGGGTGTGATCCATTCTAAACTCTGCCCTAGCTTAATATATACATACTCCTAATGACTTGACCAAACTTACTAGCTATGAGATGAATTAAGTAGACCCTCCAGGTGTCTTTTAGGAACCAGAGTGGGAGGTTATTTATCATTTCTTTATTTTTTACTTTTTCTATTACCTGCACACTGTTTACTTACGAGCGTCACTTGGATTACACGTAGACACTGTTGGTGGTGGCCTACTGAGATTTATATCACACCCTATTCAAGCCTCCTTTGGAACCTGAGAAGAGTTTTTAACTATTGATATGGATATGGGAAGACACCCCTATTCTGGTTGTTGACTCTCTTTTCTTAGTTGGAGAATAAGAGAATAGGTCCGGGCGTGGTCTCGAGATGCTTAGAGTAGCTTTTGACTTTTGTTTCCTTTTGTAGTTTATACCATATATGTCTGTTTATTGCTTTTGTTAACATTTTGTAATATAATTCCACAAATTCATTCTATTATCAGAAACTGCCTATGAGGCTTTTGGTTATATTGTTAGTCCTCCACCGTATCTTTAATTTAGTCTTTCACTGTTTACTTATTCTGTATTTTAGTTATGATTTTGCTATTTGCATATTATTTCTGTATCCGCTGTGTACTCTGACATGGGGGTAAAGTTTCCCTCACTGATTTTAACATTGAAAACCCCCACTACTAGTAGGCATCCCATGGATTATGGGGAGACACACCTGAGGTCATGTGGCCAACTTGGCTTGGGGCACGAGTTACGTGGCAGCTGGGTCTGTGCCATCACAAACAACATGGGTGATGATCATCTATATAAATATTGTATATAGATGACTTTAAACTATGATATTCAATAAAATTGATATACATGTGAAGAATTATCATTGAAAAATATTTTTTTCATTGTTTAATGAGAACACAATTAATGGTGAAACTGCATTATAAACAAAGAGATGGATAACGGGTGGTCCATGATTCAATGCGATCACATTGTCTAGGTATGAAATTAATAGATATAGATTTTATATAACAGTTTAAGAAAAAAAGTAACATAAAAAATATAATTTTAATGGTTTCTCTTTAATAAATGCATTTTTTGAGTGAAAAATTTTATTGTTGAAGTTATATAAGAGGTTTATTATATGAAATTTTAAGTACTTGTATTTAATTTTTTCTATATTGATACAAACTATGTTATTAGATATGATGAATTCAAATTTTACATGCATATATGAAATGATTAGAATATAAATGTATCTCATATATTAAGGAATCACATTCAAAATATGTTTTTTATGTTTTTTTCAATAAAATTACTAGTGATATATCATTTTGTAATAAAAAATATATTTTGTTATTAATAATGTTTATGGTGTTGTTAAATTATATGAGATTAATACATCCAAAAAATGAATACTAGAGGATAGTTATTTCCAAGACATAGACATTTTGATGCAATAAAAAATTTTCACCAAGAAGGGATATGGGAAATAATTATTCATTTATCTTTCAATGTTCTAGTAATTTATTAGTATATCAGTTTTCATCCCAAATTATACATTCTTTAAAATGTAATAGTTTTTAAAATAATTTATTTATATTAAATATATTTATAACTATTAAAATTTTATATTATAATTATTAGAATTTGATTATATAGATATATATTATTTTATTATATTCAATTTTAAATTTAATTTAATGAATATATTTTTCTTTATTTTATTTCATTTTAAAGGTTTTAATAAATTATTGTTTAAATTAATTTATTATATACTAATTGTTTTATTATTATAATTTTAGGGATATATTAGATCAAAATATCAAGTCTTATTCTTCTGGATAAGAGAATACATCCAAAATAGGTAAACATGGTGGTATACATTTTCCTAGTTTTTTAATTTCTAGTGGTACATAGTAGAGGAAAAAATAAAAATTCATTAATAATGGAAATATTACTTTTCGAAATGCTAAAAAAGTTGCATTCTTCATAGAACAATGGGGATGTAAAAAAATAATCACATTAAATCTTGATTGGAGGAGTTTCAACCAAATATGATATCTTATATGGGAAACACAATAGGGAAATTCTATAATGGTTCTTTTTTGTTTTCATTGAAATAATGAACTTTTTTATATATCCATTATTGTTTTTATTTACTTAAAAATGACATTTTATTTCCTTGATATGAAATATATTAGTTGATTTTGGTTGTATTTTTCTTCAAAGTAATGAATATATTTAAATCTTTTTTTACATTAGATTATTTTTTGGGGATAAAATAAAAAACCTTTCAATAATTGTATATAGATTATGATGCATGTAATAAGTTTTTAGAAATAAATTAGCAAGATGAATTTATGGTGAGTCTAATATTATGTATATATAATAAAACATTTTTTCATTATTAATTAAAAATATAATCATGGATTCATTAACACTTAATTAACATGCATCAAGAAGATCTTAGTAAGAGATCATGGAAAAGAATATATACTTTTAATATTTTTATAGTAGAGGGTATATGTTATTACATGAGAAAATGGCCAATAAGATGTTAGAATAGTTGAGAGTAAAATCACCTGGATATGATGAGTTCAGTTTCCCCCATTTTAATGAAAAATTGAAAAAGTGGGAATGCTAAAAAATGAGAGAAAAAATATGGAGAAATTAGAAAAAATATATATGAATATTATAAGAAACTATTTATCACATTTTCCAAGTTACATTTTATTAATTTTATTCTAATAATTTAAATTTCAAAATTTTATTACAAACACCCTCCATGAGTATGCTACATGGTGGATATTTATAGTTGAGGGTATAAAGATATATTTATAGTAATTTTAATAAAGGATGATATCTCAGGTCATATATATGGATTTAAGGTGGGTATAATTATGATAAAAGTTTTAGGATTCCTTAGTTTATAAGCAATAGATTTATAATTTGAAGAATACAATTAGGAATATAGCTCATTTAATGAAATAGAGAGTTAGATTGCTGGTGTAATCAATGTTTTTAGAGATAGAGAGAATGTTTAAAACCATGTACCCCACTACACAACCTTATATTTTATATTTGAATATCTACAATGATTTATACATTTAGGATCCTTAATAGAATATTTAACCATATGAGATCATACATTATAGAAATCCTTCTCTTAAATCTATTTATTTTCATATTTAATTTCTTAGAGTGATTTTTTCATCAACTCTTGTTGAAATTTTGATCCATTATTGGAGTTTTATTTTTATCAATAATATATTTGAAATCCCTATGGTTTGGTGAAAAGACATCATATGTTTTTCACTACCTCATTCCAATTCTTCTTATATTCATCTAGTTTGGTGATATTGTGAATTCTAGTTGTTTGGGGAAGAGTGAAAAACTTGTTAATGGTGTAGATTTTTCATATATCATAAGGTAGGTAACCTATAAAATTATTTAGTGTCCAATAAAGATATTTTATAAAAAATGAGAACTAATCACATGATTTAACGCATTATATGGGATTAGTGCTTTAATAATTTAGTTTTATTGATCAATAAATATTTTATATAAATTTTTAGGTGAAGAGAATGTTTTATAAATGTGTTTTAAGGATGTAAATGAGTAATTACATGTGTTAAGAGGTGATTTAATGGGAAAAATAGAGAAATAATTCTTGAATGTGATGTTATCAATATTAGGGGAATTAATAATCAATTTTTAAGAGATAAAAGTGATGCTTCAATATAGTTTGTTTTTGTTAATTTTTTTATGATCAGTAAATTCATATTATTATTTTATGAAATTAATTAAATAATTGTGAAATAATTTATTGATATAAAATGTAATTGACTTGGGTTTTAGTTTTAAAAAATGCATTTTTCTATGAAAAAATTAAGGAATTATGGAAAACCTATATTGATGAACTAAATGGAATAATAATTTCCTGTGTTTTCATTATTTAATAATGAATATTTTGTGTTGTAAAATGATTTATTAATGTAAGAATTTGTATTTGGGTTAATTTAAATGAGTGATTAAGTAATTTTTCTTGGTTATTGATAATTTAGTTAAAAACTAGATTTAAGTGATTAAAGTGGGAATTTTTATATAAAGAATACTTTTTATAAATTTTATCATAATGAATGAAAATAATGTTGGGGTTTAAAAGTTTTTTCATTTATATTTGTAAAATTAATGAGTTGTTTATATAGAATAATAATTGGATAATTTATGGATTGTTATGTTGAATTCAAATTTGTGTATAAGATATTTTTTTGTTACTAGTTTATCAATAATTTTCCATGAAGTTGGCTACATGAAGGAAGACTTGAATTAGAATACGATTAGGGATGATGACATGTGAGATAATGGTGTAATATCCTCAATTTTTAATGATAATAAAAACTCTATTTATTAATAAATTACGAGTTTTTATGTAAAAATGATTTTAAAAAAAAATAATTAATAAATATTTTAATGAATTTATGTTAGGGTTAAAGCCCAAGTAACACCTTGAAATATTCTCTAGAATTTTTAAAAATTTAGGCACGAAGTTATCATGGTATTGCAATACCCATAGATCCCATGTTTTGATAAAATAAAAATACTAAAAATAATATATCACACCTGTACTATTTTTTTTCCAAATAATGGAATATCTCCTGAATGGTGTATCATATAGGAAATCCAAGACAACAATTAGGTTCAGAATGTAGGGAATACCCTAGGTGAGACATGTCATTTGTGCACATCAAGTGTTTGGAAACATCGCATGTGAGGATAATTAATTTATTATTATTATTATCATTATTTTTTATAAAAAAATTATATATCTTCCAAATATTGTACTGTATGAGAAATATGATACCACTGTTATGTCTAGAATGTAGATTTTACCCTAGACATGATATAAAATATGTGAACTTTAGACATTACATCGCACATAAGGGTAATCATAATTATTATTATTATTATTATTATTATTATTATTATTATTATCTATGTTGATGAAAAAATGGAAATTAAATGTGTAATCAAATAAATTATTATTAACTTAATTGATAAGCGACATTTTTCCAGGGGTGAATAGTTATTGGAGGTTATTTAAAAATTCTTATATTATTATATTATGCTAAATAAATGAAAATGCATGGTTAATAATAATTTATTAACTGTTAATGTTATTTAATGGAAGTTTTATTTAAAATTTTAATGGTGGTATAATGGTGGAGGGCTAATAAAAATAATAAAATATCATTTTTTTCATTATTATTATTATTATTATTTTTGGAAAATAACATTAGTGTATATGTATATAATGTGTATATATATGGGATAAATATATATGTATATATGTACATGTGTGGGTTTATATATGTGTATATAGATGTGTATATATATATAAAATGTATATATATATGGATTATATATATATATATGTGTGTGTGTGTGTGTGTGTGTGTGGATGTAAATATAAATATAAATATATATATATATATATATGTATATATGTGGCTATATATATACGAGGATGTTAATATAAATATAAATATATAAATATATAACACTTATAAATATATATATATACATATATGGATGCCTTTTAATATATATATTTAATGAATTGGTTAGATGGTTTTAATGGGAATAACAAATAATAATAAATATATAATTTATGGTAGTGTCCTTTGGGGGTGACACACATGAATTTCAGGGGTAATTTAAAGTTCCTTGTTTGTATGACATAAAGAGGGAGAAAAATATTAATTGATGAATTAAAAAAATATTAAAATGGGGAATGGGGTGGAGTCTATGGAGGCATCCAAATTCCTCTATGTCTCACAAGTATTCTCTCTATTACATATCTCCCTCTTTCTCTCTCTCAGATTTTTTTATTTTTTATATTATTTCAAAATTATTTCTTTAATATATCTTGCGATACTGATTGGATTGATGTGTTATCCATGTCATTGGGTTCACCTATATGAGTATAATTTTAATCATAATTTTTTTTAAGGTAGCCGGGTAATTGTAATGTCCCCAACCCAGGGTCCCGTAAACCGCTGCCCCAAGATGGGTCACCACATGCACTCAAGCGCGCCTCCCCATATTCCATAGGTTACTGACCAACAGTAAGGGTATAAAAGTCATGTGGGGATATTATACCCTCTTTAACATAGTAATACAAATCATAAAATAAACAGAATAGTAGAAACAACATAGAATAACCAATGAACTTTCATAAATAACCATTTCCCAAAACTGGGTACAACCACAACCAATAGTAAATATGCCATGTCATGCTACAATGCTAAGTGAACAAATCCTAAAATAATGACAACTTCAGAATCCCCAAAATGGTTCTAAATCCAAGCCTATAACCTCATCCATGTACCTCTCAAGCATGACTCAACTCCCAACCACAAGCCCCATGCCCATTTCCTGACCTGAAAGCATGAAATCTACTCGAGTACCAAACAACGAATTGAGAAGGGTGTGAGCACAACTCAGTATTCCCCCACCAATGGTGTCTATGAAATATACAGTCTAAAAATATAGTTTATGAAATTAATAAATAAATGACAAGTAAATAAAAGGCAGTTTGGTCCACTATCTAACAATCCCTACTTAACTATTACTAACCATAGTGCCAAATTCATTATGTGCATCTTATTCATTACTTAGTTTATCATCAACATGTAATCTATGGGTTATGAATTTACATCATTCACACAAAGGTTCATGGGATTTATCATTACACATATGGGAATAATTCAGGCACCTATCTCACTAGGGATAATACATCTCAAGATCACAATTTCCTCCACTCAGCCTTAGTCCAAGTGGAATGAAACCATTAGGAGAATAAAATTATATCCCCTTCACTAACCCGTGCATTGTGGGTGGAGTTAGAGAATCAATCTAACTCGACCCGTGAGAGGAGTCTCAACCCTTTATCCCACACCTCAAGACATGTGCACATGATTATTAATCCATTCACAACACACAAACTATATCACAACCAAACACAACCAATACATATAACAATCATAATCCTTAACAATTAACATGGGTATTGATATTATTCCATAACCCATTAACACATTTCCCATTTGAATTATTTATCCCATTTATCCCAATTCCCATTCTCATTCCTATATCACTAAGTAAATTCAATAATTCCCTTATATCATCCAATTTCACATATTCATCAATTCCCTTATGAAATCCCATTTAACATATTTTTCATTTCACATACAATTACCAATTTAAAAAATCACCATTTTATATGCACTAACTCTCTAGGGCATTTTAAATATAATCCATAATCCACATGTCACAATCTCAATCAACCCAATTAACCATTTTTTATGCCATGCATAACAACCCCTTAATCCATTAAAAAAGCTATGCACACTAGAAATATTAAATTTTAACTTCCATTAAACATATCAACATACTCAAAAAGGGATCCACATTATCACACAACGACCTTACACTTAAATAACCAACTTATAGCCCTGAGAATATCATGACAGCCCATGGGTGTCCCTAAATCAGTAAAATCATCCTTGATGTGTCCCATAGGGACCATGAGGGTTTCTATTCATCATTTAGACTCAAATTTCACCAGATCTCACCAAATTCCTCAAAATCACAATAATAGATAACCAAGAACAAAACTGGACATGCACAAATATACAACTAAATAGTGGGATATAACTTGTATACCACCTACCCCAAATCCGATGATGAACACACTCTTAATAATAGACTTAGATCCAGATTCAAACACCTCTTTATAATTCATCCTAGATTACACTAGAAAATAAGGGTTTTAGAGATTCCGAAAGAGATCGTCCAAGATAGAAACCCTAACCCAGAAAAGAGAAGTGAGAGGGAGATTACACTTACCTGGAGCTTCGATCTGCAACTGATGGTACTCTAAATGGCCTAGATATGAGGGAGATCGATCAATGGAAGATCTTGTGGGTTTTTAGGCATCATAAGGATTAAAAGGTAAGTAATGGGAGGAAAAATCAGACAGAACATAAAAACACCATAATGATTTTTTTTTAATTTTTTCCCAACTTTACTGGGATGCACAGTTTACCCGCACATTTTTCCAAACCATGCTTAAACCGTGCACAAGCCACTATCCAAAGGAAGCTGGGGTCACATAGTTACCTAAGTATGCTACAAGGTTTTATAACCATTCTCCAATAGTATATAAGGCCTCTATCCAGGGGTGCACAGTTCACTTGGGAAGGTTGCATGGTTTACTTAACTATGCACCAACCATGCACCTTCTACAGTTCGAATTCATTTGGAACTACCTTGAACCCAAGGACATATCTTGGATCAATCAACCACCATAATTAATTCCCACCTAGCCTCTCCAAGAGACCCAAAATTCACCTCATAGGTTCCTCATTGGAATCCTGGCACCACCACATCAACTCGACGTTCTCATCCCCACATCTGAGACTGACTTATCACTCCCCACCTTAGGATTGTCGTTACCATCACTCTCCATGAGGAATTCCAACCACCACAGCTAACAATCTATCACAATATGATCCCCAAAACATAGGCATGGTTGTCTAACTTTTCCCAGAATGAGAAAACTAATGTCACCCAGTATTCATTCCCATCTTCCTTGAATGGAACCCATGACGTTCGTCGACACCTAGTCAACCCCGAGGACCTCACCCGAAAACCATCGATGGTGTACATCCAATCACCCAACTCCACATATACCACCCCCATGATCATACAATCATGATTTCCCTCATCTTACCAAACACCTACAATTCATTTGGCTTAAATCTATAGCTTCTCAACATACATGGGATGATGTCAAGATGTTGGGCATGATCGTCACTTGCTGAGGCATGCTAAGAAGTTTTCAAAGAACACCACAACTAACTTATCCATTGCTGATGTGACCTCCCACTATGGGACACAATGACCTATAAAGAATCACATGCCTCCTTGCTACACACATATCATCCCCACTTAACCACTACCACTCAGGTCTGATTTCTAACAATGACTCACCACCTCTCCATGACCATCTACCAAGAAGATATGAACCAATGTTTCCTATATAATTACTTCTACCACACCCCTCTAGCTCTTTTGATATGCCCCTAACAGTTAACAACTGAAACATAGTGGTCTACCACACCAATCAAACCAATGATCTCACACAAAACTATTCTTCCCACCTTTGTTTCATAGATAACGACTAATTATTATCCCACTCGAAATCATGCCTTACCAACGCATGCCCACATCTAGCCATCATTATGGACTTGAAGAATTCTCACCTTCCTGTGACTACTCTTACCCCTAATTTATTCCCCACAATCCCACCATCACCTAATTATATACCAATTCCTACTTACTCACCTAACCATGTCGCTTGGTCAGCCAGCCTCATCATCCACAAGGAATTATCAACATCTCACCCAATAACCAAACCATTTGTATAAACAAGATTAGCCACTTGACCACCCTCAACTCAGGTGTGACCTTAAAAACAAAAGAATCTAACTGCGCTTTAGTCACCCTTATCTCTTCTGCTTTAAAACAACCTTAAGACCTCCATTAATCATCATATAAATATATTCGTTAGGCATCCATATGATACATCCCTTAAAACAAACCTTACAACCTACCAAAAGCACTTAGGTGCCCTTATTAAAGAATCAGGGCATAAATATACCATTTAATGAAACTCGATGGTACTCAGTATCCCTTGAATCCACCTTTGAAGCATCTCCCATGATTCATATTCTATGGGACTTACATCAATGAGATAGCCTCCCATGATGTCACCCTTATTTTCCCCCAAAACTTTCAACACATAACCACAACACAAGTCACATCACCAAACCATAAAACTTCCAACTTATCCCTCTTTGATATCCAAAACACAAATCACAAGGCCCCTACCCACAAGGTTACCAAAACCCAAGCACCATCCTTAAGGTCTAACATGCACTCTATATGGTAATGACCCATGAGAGTTTCCATACTCGCACTACCAAACAACTCCTCATGACACAAAGGCCACAACCTATCAAGGTTTACCTAAACACAAATCCTATAATGTATCATAACTAGTAAGGCCTTACAACCCACATCCAAGGTCTCAAACTAGGGAACTCTCACTACCCCCAAAACACCCATACAAAGGGTCAAATTGACAACACAAGGAATACCCACTACCCAGTTTTCCTAAAGTTCCATCATTGTACGTACTTTTTATAATTAAACTCACTATTTTTGAACTCAATAATTCACATTTTAAACTCCCATTCACTTAAAATTTCAAAATTACCTACCTTTTTCAATACCATAATTCAAAACATTTTCCTCAATAAACAATTCGAAGAATGATCGATATGATTAAACCATAGATAGAAATGATCTTATACTTTCAACCTTAAACAACACATTTCACATACACTATCCCAAAAATCATCATCACACTTAGAAAACTACCCTCTACCATACCTACCATGGGTCATGGTCAACATGGGGTAAAATAATTTACTTAATCACGAGTCTTTCATCAAACACCTATTGAAACCATCTCCTCTTTTACATCATGAATCTTTTATCTTAGGTACATTTCCCATTTCATAACATGTTATAATCATCATTTTAACTCATTTACACCTTTAATTTGAAACAATTATTTAATCACTCTTTAACTTTTCTTTTTTTATTTAACCATTTTCATTGTCTTTATTAGACACCATTTTATTCAAATTCCTAAAGTAGTGTAATGTGTTTTAATCTTTATTCCCCACACTCACATCTCGTGTGTTCCTATCATGATGCATGACACACATATCCTTAGGTGAAAATAATGATGCATGAATGCACAAAATCATTCCATTATATCCATGAGAAAAATTTAATTGAACAGTCACATCACACAACTTGTGCATCACTCAGTGGTGAAATATCATTAAATTGAAACAACACATACCAGGAACAGCAATTCCCACCCTGGGTGACTTGGGTTTCCCCCCATACATGTGTTAGATACTCCCAAGAATAAGATAATTACCAAGGCCCAACACATCCTAACCTCCTATCTACTATCACAAAAAACAATACCCTAGAAAATAACTACTCTAATACCACTTTGTAATGTCCCCAACCCGAGGGATACTAAACCAGTGCCCTGAGATGGGTTTCCACACAACCTCAAGTGAACCTCCCAATATTCTAGAGGTTTCTGACTAACAGTGAGGGTATAAAAGTCATGTGGGGATACTATACCCTCTTTAACATAGTAATACAACAAATAAAATAGATATAATAACAGAAAAAACATAGAATAACCAATGAACCTTCATAAATAACAATTTTCAAAAACTAGGTATAACCACAACCAACAATAAATATGCCATGTCATGCAACACTACTTAGTGAACAAAACCGAAAAGAAATAAAATAGAGAAATCTCCAAAATGGTCATAACTCCAAGTGAAGAACCTCATCCATGTACCTCTCAAGAATGACTCAAATCCCAAGAACAAGGCCCTTTCCCTTTTCTTGACCTACAAGAATGAAATCTTCTCAAGAACCAAACAGTGGCCCAAGAAGGGTGTGAGTACAACTTAGTAGGCCACTAAAAATGGTGTCTAAAAAATATCCAATCTAAATAGATAGTTCATGAAATTAATAAATAAATGAAAAGTAAATAAAATATAGTTCAGGAAAATAGCTAACAATCCCTACTTAACTATTACTAACCATAATTCCAAATTCATTATGTGCATATTATTCATTACTTATTTCATCATCAACATGTCATATATGGGTTAGGAATTAACATCATTTACACAAAGGTTCAGGGAATTTATCATTCTGCATAAGGTAATAATTCAATAACCTATATCACTAGGGATAATACATCACAACATCATAATGTCCTCACCTCGAAGACTTAGTATGGGTGGAATGAAACCATTTGGGGAATATAGATCTATCCCCTTTCCTAACTCGTGTATTGTGGGTGGAGTTAGATAATCTATCCAACACAAACTATGAGAGGAGCCTCGGTCCTTTATCCCATACCTCAAACCATCTGCACCTGATTATTCATCCATTCACCCCACACAGATCATATCACAAACAAATACAACGAATACATATAAAAATAATAATCCTGAACAATCAACATGGGAATTAATATTATTCCATAAACCATTAACACATTTTCCATTCACATTAATTAGACCATTTAGCCCAATTCCCATTATCATTTCTAGCTCACTAATCATATTCAATAATTCACTTATATCACCCCATTTCAAATATTCATCATTTTCCTGAGGAAATCCCATTAACATATTTTTCATTTCACATACCATTAACAATTTAACATATTCACCATTTCATATGCACTAAATATCTTAGGAATTTCTAATATAATCCATAAGCCACATGTCACAATCTCAATTAACCTAATTAACCCATTTTTGTGACTTTATAAACAACCCCTTAATCCATTACCAAATATATAAACACTACCAATATTCCATTTTCATTTAAATTAATCATATAAACATACCCAACAAGGGATACATGTTATCACACAACAAATTTTACTTACTTAAACCAATTTCTAGGTCTGGGAATTTTGGTGCACCCTATGGGTGGACCTAGATCGGTCAAATCATCCTCGATGCGTCCCATGGGGACTATGAGCGCTTCTATTCATTATTTAGATACCAATTTTACCATATCTCACCAAAGACATCAAAATAACAATAAGAGATAACCAAGAAAAAAAACGAACATGCATAAATATACAACAAAATTATGGGATATAACTTGTAGACCACCTACCTCGAATCTAACGATGTAAATACTCTTAATCATACCCTTAGATTTGGATTTAAAACCCTTTTTAATATTTAACCTAGATTCCACTGGAAAGTAAGGGTTTTAGATATTTGGAAGGAGATCTCCCAAGATACAAACCTAAATCATGGAGCTAGCAGTGAGTTGGGATGTACTTAAGAGGAACATTTATTTATTTATTTATTTATTTTATCTGGTTCTTTGTACACTGGATAGGATTTCCACTTTGGGATCCCTTTATTTATACGCCATGTTTAGTTCACTTTCCACATGTACTCTGATTATGTTTATTATATTTTTTATTATTATATTTTGGTTATTTATTTCTCCCATGCACTCTGATGGGGGGTATAGCCTCACCATGGTTCCACTTGAGACTTTAACTACTAGTTGGAAACCTCTTGCATACGGGATGTCACACATGAATTCATGTGACATTTTGTCTGGGACTTAGTGGTTCGGGTCGGGATGTTACAAAAATGGTATCATAAGACCAAAAATCGCTAAATTTTTCCTTCTCTTTTCATTAATTTAGGATAGTGTAGATAGGAGATAACACAATTGAGAATCGGGAAAGGGAATTATGAAAGTGTCTGGCCATCACTGTATAGTGGACCTCTGAGTTACCATAAAATGAAGAAATTATGTTTCACTATTTCCATTGACTAAATTGTTATTACCTTTTAATAAATTAACCTTAGGTGATATACATGATGATAATATGTTATTTATGTGGTTTCAGGCACATTCATGCATCTTGAATGGGAACATAGGTTCTCATGTATGTTATATATATATATAATATAATTTTTTGTGCTAAATAGTATTTATTTAATTAAAATCCTTGATTTTTTATATCTGTTTGGGATATTGTCTCTAATTACGTTATATATCTATTTTAATTAATGTGGTGATATATCTTTGTTGGAATTAATTGTTTGAACTTAGAATGATGTTGTGTTTGTATATATATGGTGACTGTGACTAACATGAAGATACAAAGACCAAGGATAGTGATAGGAGGTGTTTACCTTAGGTTAAGGGTAGACTTTTAGGATAACCTTGTGGGATCCCATAGACTGGATATGATCTATTTATGTTTCTAATGATTCTCCTATTATGGATACCTGAGAAAGAGAGTTCGATATTCAAGATCAGTGGCCGGAGTTGTGTGAACAAGACCATTAGAGTTATTTATCAGGGATTAGAAGTAGATAGTGGGAGGAAATTGTAATCCTAAAAATTTTATGATAATAAAAACCCTCTTTGTTAATAAATTATGATTATTTTTATGTGAAAATGTAAATTTTCAAAAAAAGTAAATCTTAATAAATAATTTAAAGGATTTATGTAAGGTTAAAATCCCCGTTAACATCTTGAAATGTTCTATAGAATATTTTCAAAATTAGGGACTGAGTTGAATTGGGATTCCGAGCCCCGTAGAGCCTCTACACTGATAGAATAAAAATATTATATATATTATATTATGTGTGCGCTATTTTTTTTCCAAATAATGTAATATCTCAGAAACAGTGTCTCATATGAGAAATACAAGACCATAATTAGGTCCAAGATGTGTGGTTTACCCTAGAAGTAACATAACATTTGTGCACTTTGGGTGTTTGGTAACATCACACGCGAGGGTAAATTATTTAGTAATTTTATTATAATTTTTTATAAATAAATTTAATATCTCCAAAAAAACGATCATATGATAAATATAAGACCACCATTAGGTTTGGTATGTGAGGTTTACCCTTGTCACATCATAACATTTGTATGCATCAGACGTTTAGTTAAATCACATGTAGATGTAATAATAATTATATTATTATTATTATTATTATTATTATTATTATTATTATTCACGTTGAAGAAAAAACATGAAATTAAATGTGTAATTATAAAATTAGGTATTTTCTTAATTTATGGGAGATGTTTCTCCATGTGTGAATAGCTATTAGAAGGTTATGTAATAAGTGTGATATTTTTTACATTATGCTAAATAAAAGAAAATGTGTGGTTAATATTAATTTATCAACTATTATGGTCCTTTAATGGAAGTTGTATTTAAAATGTTAGTGGCGGTATAACAGAGGATATTTAATAATAATAAATTATTATTATTATTATTATTATTCTTATTATTATTATTTTGGAAAAATAATATTGGCGTGTATATATAATATATATATATATATGGGATAAATATGTATGTATATATGTACATGTTCAGGTGTATATATGTGTATACAGATGTGTTTATATATATAACATGTATATATATGGATTATATATATATATATAGAAGTAAATATATATTTATATATATATGTAGGTGTATATATATATGGGTGTGTAAATAAATAAATAAATAAATAAATATATATATAAATAAATATATATAATGTGTATAAATATATATATAGATATGGATGAATTTTAATATATATATTTAATGAATTGGTTAGATGGTTTTAAGGGGAATAAAAAATAATAAATGAATAATTTATGGGAGTGTCTTTGGGGTGTGATACACAATAATTTATGCGTGGAATTAAAAGTGTCTTGTGTGTACGACATGATAAGAGAGAAAAATATTAATTGAGGAATTAAAATGTAATATTAAAATGGGGAATGGGGAGGCACCTAAGGAGGTGTTGGAATTACTCCCCCCTCACAATTTTTTTTTCTATCATGTATCTCTCTCTCTCTTAGTTTTATTTTTTTATATTATTCCAAAATTATTTCTTTGATATATCATACAATCTGATCATATTGACACATCATCCATGTCATTGGGTTCATGTCAATGAGCGGAGTTTTAATCTATTTTTTTTGAAGGTAGTGAGGTAATTTTTTTTATTTAATTTAATCCTAAATTTTCCACATTTTAAAATACTAAATATGATAATAATTCCGAATCTTATCAAATCATAAATGGTACTAGGATGTAGGGGTTTAATTGATCTTAGAAATCAACCCTTATCATAAAATCATTGTTTCACCTAAGGTAAGAAGTTTCTTACCTTATTAGACTCTCTTTTAGGTATGTTTCCATGATGATTATTTATGTTAGCCTTTATTTACACCATTCTTGAATGTGATCACATGTTAGTGTGTTTATATTCCGGAAAACTATTATGATATATGCTTTCCATGAGTGATATTAGTATGCCTCTTCCCATGTTTTATGTGGGGAGTGTGTGCACAGATTGCATCGATGAAGAATATGGACCTGAGCATAGAGTATGGGGCATGAAGGCCTCGAGGCCTAACCCAAGGTAATGTGCTAGAGGCATGATGTTATGGTATCCTGATCTAAGGGGCATGACAACCTAGTGGCTTCACCCAAGGCATCTTGAGAACATGACAAATTGAAAGTGTGACCCATGAAATGAATTTGGATTCCAAGCCATGAGCTGGTCTGTGACTTGATGCCTTACCATTAATGAGAGATGGATTCTGAGTGTATTATTATTTACTACTCTTACTAACACTCCAAGACTGATTCTGAGTGCAATTTAATTATCCATTCAGAGAATAATTTTAAGAACCATGAGCTAGGCTATGCTTTTTGAGACATTCCATGATTATCTTTCCAACATGGAGCTGGAGCAGGTATGGACAGGGGTTCAGTGGTGGATTTGTTAGAGAAGTAATGCTCAATTTTGGATTGTGTTTTTATACTTCTCATATTTATTATTATTATGGAATATACTTGTTATACTTGATCACACTGAGTATGTATTCATTGGTAGTGTACTACGTATTCTTGTACTCACACCCAACTTAAGAATTTCGATGCATTGTAGATTTTTTTAGAGACCCAGTGAAGGGAAATGACCCTATGGTAGATGGCTGAGCAGTGGATAATGGATCTAGTAGAGTCTTAGAGGGACTTTTAAAGACCCTTTATTTATTTATTTATTTTATCCACTTCTTTGTATACTGGGAATTCTTGACACTTTGGGGTCCATTTATTTGTATTCCATGTTTAGTTCACTTTCTGCATGTAATCTGATTACGTTTATTATATTTTTTTATTGTCATATTTTTCTTATTTATTTCTATTGTTCTCTTTTACATAGGGGATAATCTCTTCATGGTTCCATTTGATACCCTTACTGCTAGACAGCAAACCATTGTATATAGGGAGGCACACATGAGTCATGTGACATTCTGTCTCGAGATGATGGTTCAGGTCAAGATGTTACAATGGGTTTTGGCTTGGACTTTTATTTGACTTGATGTTTATTATGATCCATTTATTTGGAATAAGACTAACATGATCCATTTGTTTGAATAATTTTTTCCACAATTTATATTAGTGATTATTCAAACATTGGAAGAAGAAATTATATAATAACTTAGGTGACTTGGGAAGCACTTAAACATTAAAATTACATGTTATGAATAATATTATTAAATCATTTAATAACTTCCAATTTTTATATATGATCATTTTAAAATCCAAGGGATGTTTTAGATTATGATGATTTCTATGAATAATTAATTTATTACTTTATATGTGTACACACCTTGTATACTTGTAGACATTGTGCAAGATGTTTTAGCTTAAGGTAACAAGACGCAGAAGATGGGATATGAATACTAGAAACATCTTGGAACTATTTTCATATTATCTCTATGTTATGTGAAGAGGTTATCCATATCATTATTTACAAATTTATTAAAATTTTATTTATCATGTCATGGTACTTGAGTTTATTTTGTAATATGTTTTTCTTGTGTGATACACATGAGTATTTATGGGAAATTGTTCTGACATTGTTAAGTATGTTATCTTTTTTTTTTTCATTCCTTATTGGTATTGTACTAGTTAATTTTCTATTTTTTTAAGATGGACCATTAAAGAGTAAATTTATCCCGAATAAATACTCTTAGGCCTTAAACATTAATCATCTTCCTCTAGTAATTATAGATTGCACACGAGGTTATGTGGCATTTATATTTCATGGCATATTCATGTCATGGAGGGGATTCATAAAATTTCATTAGACTCTATGATTTTTTGAGGTTATGATATTTTATGAATTCATCGATATAAGAATAGATGAGGCTAAATCCATGTGTGGATTCCTAGTAAAAACTAACATATTAGAAGTCTAAGTTTCTGGGGGAGTATATGATTATATATTTTTTGATTTCTAGAGTTAGTAATAAGAGGAAGATAGATTAGTATCATAGGGATAGTGAGTGGTTAGGTGGATTGGGTGATAATTTTTATTCTCCATATTTTATAGGTAAGGAACTATTATAGTGCTTTTAGTGTAGAAAAATGGGACATACTTGAGAAATTTATCTTAGTGAAAAAAGTGTTTCATTCTTGTGGTAATGTAGGATATCTTCATAAATTATGATATAAGGGACATTAGAGGTATAAAGGTAAAGATTTATCTTCCATGAAATTATTTCATTCATGGGTTATTAATCCACAACAAAACACTAACCATATGTTATTTGGGAGGTCAAGTCACATTGGTTTTAGGGATTATAAAGAAACACTTTAGTAGGGAGATACAATTATAAAAAGATAATAGACCCAAGGGATGGGTTTTGGTGAAAGTTTTTCTCAATTATTCACTATGGAGTATGTTCCATTGGAACTTAGTGAGGGTAATTCCATGGTTAGAGGTAAATTACTGGTTACCTATACCTTGGATAATATGTTATTTGTTTATTATTATTCTAATTATATTATTTCTATATATTTAGTATCTGACCAATATTGGGATGTCAGGTTTTTATCCATATTCATTATAGTGAATAAACCTTTGGAGATAATCGAGTATCCCATAAGAAGATTCCCCTCTTATGAATTTTTTTAGTTGATTTATAAATATTTAAGGATTATAAATTCTAAATATGAAATGATTTGACATGATTATTGTATTATAATAGTTAACACATTATATATATATATATATATATTGATTTTTATTAGAGATGAGTGACTCTATTTCCATCTAGTGATAAATCTTGTAATTTTTTAAGAGAATGGGAATATCATTCCCTTTGAGATAACTATTATTTGAGACAAAATTGGGTATCACATCTCATATGGAAAGAATATTTATTTTTACAACTAAAGGATATTTCCATATTGTTTTATTCTCTTATTGTTTATTGATATAGGGAGGTAGGGTTTATGATTTACTTGTTACATGGTAGCATGACTATCTATATACCTCCTTACCAAATATCTCCATCAAAACCTATAAAATTAATGACCTAATTTTAAGATCATGAATCCAAAGTATTCATTAATTAAAGTGTGTCTCTATGGGGTACATCAGTGATTTTTACTAAGAAGGTGGATGGGAGATTGATTTTGTTTGTAGATTATCACATATTAAAAAAGGTTACAATTAAGAATTGATATCATTTTACATATATCAATGATTTATTCCATTAGTTAAGAGGATCTCCATGGTTATAAAATATAATCTTTGATCAGGTTACTATCTGTTGTGTGCGCGAGAAGGAGATTTTGAAAAGACATCCTATTTATTAATATATAGTTAGTTGAATTTCTCATTGATGTATTTTATAGTGAAGAGCACACCAGTTGTTTTTATGGATTTAGTAAACCATGTATTTCATTCATATCTATATTCCTTCATGATTGTGTTTATGGATGATAGAATTTTGTACTTAATTTATAATGAGGAGCATGGGAAACATTTGGTCATTATCATAGACACATTAAGAGTTAAATACCTATATAACACGATATAAAAATTTATTTTTTTGGATTTTACATGTGAAATTATTTGAACATGTTGTCTTTAACTCTATAATATCCATTGATATTGATAAAGTATAAATATTGATGTCTTGGGAGAAACCCAATAATGCTTTTGAGATGTAAATATTCTTGGGTCATGAAATTTATTATTATTAGTTCATCTTGGTTTTCTCACCCCTATATTCACTAATTAAAACTTTAACTAGGAAGTCACTAAGGGTTTTGTGGGATGATAAATGTGTGGTTGTATTTCAAGATATGAAGACGAGGTTAAAATCAACACCTATTATTATAAGGCCCTAACCTTATATGTTACATATTATTGTGAATTTAAACTAGAATTCAATTTTTTACATTCACAAATATCTTTTAGGTTTAGAGTTTTAGAGATTTAGTTCATAAAGATTACAGAACAAACCCATATACTACCAAATAGACACATTAACTTAGTATCCATTTATCACATAAAACAAAACTTTTTATGATATAACATGTTTTGTTTTCACGAAATATCCTAAAAAATTGGATCTTGACATCATACTTGTCCCAAATAATACATAAACCATGTGAAAAAAATTTCAAAATGTGGGATGAGCACGAAAAACTTAGTAAGGGACATAAAAAGAAAGAAAAAAACTATTATTTCATGAATACTTAAATAAATTTTTCTTTTAAAAAATAAATGTTAGGCTCAAAATAAACATTCTATTACCCACTAAATCAACTTCTCAGACCAAATAATTTCACAAAATATTTCATAATAAATATTAAGGGAAAAATAATACTTGTAGTGGTTTCTTTTAAATCATAAAAAATTCATAATAACTTTTTCAAAAAGTTATAATTTTCAAACTTATGAAGTAGATTATACATTACTTTACCTTTTGAAAGCATGATATTTGTATAAAAACCAATAGAAAGTATAGATAAATCATTTTGGTAACATGATGCGTCATTTAAATATCAATATTACTCATAGAGTAACCCTAATGATTACACATGGAATAATGATCACGGTTATACCTGGAGCAACCATCACAATTACACTTAAAATAACCAATATAATTAGAATGGGAATAAATATTGAATTATATTCCCATAATATATTAGGATAATCCTAATCGGTTAATTTATTCCATTTAACCATTTAATTGTAGGGACATAATGGGATCACCCACATTAGGTTTATAAAATATCTATCTATCATCACAAAACATTCTCAATAATCATAAAAAAATACATAAAAAATTTCATAAAAAAAACCTTCTTTGCACCCATATGAAACCATATTAAAATATTGATATATCTATTTACTTTAAAATACATTTTAAGAAACCATTTTCAGATATTGATATATCCATTTCATTTAAAATACATTTTAAAAACTAAAATTTCCATAATAAAGGGAAGGATGTTTTTTATTTGAATAAAATATGGAAGCTTATAAAGGAATCAAAACTTTATATAATGGTTTTAGAAGAAGGAAAATTCATTTTCTCCATATAATTTAAAATTGAACATTACAATTTTATTTTGTAAACAAAGTCAAAACATTTCGTAAAAAGATTATTTTTGATTTTTTAAAAAAATTCAAAATAAACATAAAAAATATTTTATAAATCACTTATTTCCATATAAAAAACCAATAAAATAATTTTGAAAATATGGACACGGTTGAAAAAGGGTTTTAAGGGAAACTTTAAGAAACATTTTTATAAGAAATTCCATTACCTTGAGTGTGAGTTGTCACGTACATTCTTTATATTCATGAATAATTAACATAGGTTAATTATTTACTTTATTAATAAAATTTATCATGTTTATTATTCATTTTATTTTATATATTTCCATGATATATTTAATTATTTAATTAATTAAATTCACATTAGACGTTTTGAAGATATTCATTTCAAAAGTCCAAAATGGATCCGGGAAGTCGACTATGGTCAAAGTGGTCATTATTCCATCATATTAATAAAAAAAATCATGAAATATTTATAATTTTTATACATGAATTATAATTTTAAAACCAATGAGGAAAGATGGTTATGAAAAATGCACTATGTTATAATCATGGAGATGATATTCCATACATACGCATGAGTAATATTTCCATTTTTCAATGATCATTTTGGAAAGAAGGAAAGTAAACTTTTATCATTATGTAATGATAATAATACAATAAATACAATATTATTTCTTTAATTATACTTATATATATATCATCTATTTGATGTGGTGATGAAAAATGAATCACATCTCTTCGTGGAGGTGGTAGTCCACACATACACACAAACAACAATATCATTTTCTATTATATATAAAGGAAAGAAAATATGTATTATATTAACTTTAAATAATGATAAATATTTCATTAATATATTATATATAAGTTAAATATATCATTATATCTATCCATGTGATACGGAAATGGAAAACAAATTACATCGGCTCATGAGACAGTAATCCATCGTACACACGAGCAGTGAATTTATTTCTCATTTGATGGAGGTTGGAGATGGTTATAGGTTATGAAATTAACATAATAAAATTTCATTATATTTTATATACTAATTTTATTATATCATCATGGTTAAATAATATTTAAAGGAGATGTCAGAATAAATAAAACAAAAACACACAGTTAAAAACTATACCTCTTCTTTGTGAAATATCATTTTCTTAACACATTAAGCCCTATAAGTTTGGTATTATACTTAAAAATGACTATAGGATATTATAATGGAGGTAAGTGATGTATTTTTTCAGGTATTTTCTGAAACAAAATGATTTTTTAGTTTTAAGTAATGAGAAGAAGATGTGACATTTTATAAGAGAGGGGAGGGGTGCTTTTGGAATTTCTTAAAATATTAAATTCATATAAATTAATTGGGATGTAAAAATGGATCAAAATTGATAATATTATAATATAATATGAGTATGAGTATAAATAATCTATTATAATAATTTTTTTATAGGTTTGGATAACATTTTTACCCTTATATTTCTATTTTAACCCTTTGTTAACCCTTTTAACGAATACTATAATATTAAAAATTTCTACAATTTAAGGGTTAATAATGTTAAGATAAAATAAAAAATACTCATAAATGGACCATGGTTGATGTGGTAACCATATAAAATTCATTTGGATCAATATAATATTTTTATTAATTTTAAATCAATCATGAAAATGTTATTTATTATAAAATATCATTAATGTCAATTTAAGAACTATTTATTTACTTTGACTTTTATAACATCAATAAAAAAATGAATTTGAATAAAATGCATAAAAAATTCTATAATATGTAATTTTTTATCTATAAGTGTCATGGATGACATTTTTAATTTTTAATTATTCTACTTTTAATAGTTTTAAAATCATTTATTTTATTTTTCCATTAATTGAATAATTACTATGTCGGCGTTTTGTAGGAGTTTAAGGTAATTATTTCTTCAATAAAAATTTAAAATAAATTAATATGATGAATATAAATTATATATATTTAAAATTAATAATTATAAATGAACATATTATCTATTTATTTTCATTTTAAAAATATTATAGTTATCAAAAACAGGAGTACAACATTTTTTACTTTTCTTTTCATAAAATATTATAAAGGTCAAAATCTCATCCAAATAACAGAAATGACATATAAATGAATATTATATAATAATGGATTGAATATAATCACAAAATAAAATTATGGAAAGTTATAGTATCATTTTTTAGTCCTTATCATTTTATTTTTATCTTTATTTATCTGATTTTCCCTTTACCGTGGTAATAAAAATTACTAAGGTTATTATTCATATTTATAAAAATAAAAAAGAAATATTTTAAAAATATGTAAACACTTATTACTAATGTAAAATAAATTTTTCAAAATTAAAAACACAAAATTGGTAGAAATTATTTTAAAATTAAACTGAAAAAGCGTAATGAAAAATTGTTTTTCCGAAAAATGACATTTTAAGTATAAAATGTTTTTATACTAAATTCATGGATAAAATTCATTTAAAATAACATAATTGGATTATTTGAAATAAAAATTAACTTATTAAATTTTAAAACTATTCCAAAATATATTTTTACTTTATAAATATATTAAAAGGAAACAGACTTTTCAATAAAAATCTACATTTTACACTAGTCATCAAAAATAAAACATTTCAGAAAATTATAAAAAATTAATCTTAAGATAATTTTGATATATTGAATTCAAAAAAGAAGTTATCTTTTTTAAATAAAAATTATACAATTTGGAAATCATTATTTTAAATAAAACCATATAATACATAAAAACCCAATTTGGCTAGAAATAATTTTTTTTCTATTGATCGAAAAATTATTTAATATTTTTATAATGAATAAACTACATAAAATCTGACTAATGAATATAGGAAAATGTTTAATATAAAAATCAACTAGTCTATTACATTATTTACCCCTTTTTAAATTACATCCTCACAATTTTATTCACTTATTAAAAAAGTAGGGATACCTTTCCATCATAGCATTTTTAGACTCCCTTGTTGCTTCTTCAACCTTTTGGTTTTACAAAAAAACATAATTTAGTGAATAAACTTGTTCCACAACACCTCCTATTTAAGGTCAAGAATATTAATAGGATATTCATTATAATAAATATTATCTTTCAACTGAACTACTTTAAGGATTAAAACATGAGATGAATTCAGTAGATACTTTATTAACATAAAAACATGAAAAAAATCATGCACCTTGGATAAAGTTAGAGGTAATGATACTAGATAAGAAACTAACCCATGTTTCTCTAGGATTACATATATTCCAATGAACCATGGATTTAGCTCCCCCTTTTTACCAAAACACAAAACACTTTTCCCTGGAGATAATTTAAGAAAAACATGATCACCTACCTTGAAAGAAAGATCTTTTCTCCATTTATCCACATAACGTTTCTACCTACTCTGAGATGTCCTAATATGTTTCTAAATTACTACAACCTTCTCATCCATTTATTCTACCAATTATAGTCCCATAAACTTTCTTTCATCTACTTCATCCATAAAATCTGGAGCCTGACATTGCTTTACATATAATGCCTCAAAAGGTTCTATCTATATACTGTAATGAAAAATGTATTAGAAGAAAACTGAACTAAAGAATGATACTAATCCCAAATTCCCTAATAATACATTAAACAATCACACATCATGTATTCCAAGTTCTGAATCATTTATTTAGACTTTCCATAAGATTTAGGATGAAAATTTATACTGAAATTTAATTCTCTACCAAGTGACTTATAAAGTCCTCTCTAAAAATTTTAGGTGAACCTTGAATCATGGTCATATACAATGGAGATATGAACTTCATGTAACCTGATTATATATTTAAGATACAGTCAAGAAAGTTTATCTAAATATATAATATCTCAAATTGGAAGGAAATGTGTAGATTTAGTTAATAAATCAATAACAATCCAAATCCAGTTATTACCATGAGATGTATTTGGAAATACTAGTAAAAAATATGTGGATATGTTTTCCCAATTCTACTCTGGAATAGGAAAAGGTTGAATCATTTCCTTCAATAATTATCATTATTCTTTAATCTTTTGATAATTAAAACATTTCATGGTAAAATCAAAAATATCACTTTTCATTCCATCCCACTAGTAATACTCCTGAAGGTATTTTTAAATCTTAGTGCTTCTAGGATGAAAAGAAAATGGGTAACTATGAGCTTTGCTCAACAATTCTCTAAAAAACTAGGAAATAAAAGTTACACATAATCTCATTACAAATCGTAAATCACCTTATATTTCAATATTAAATTTATGAAACATACTCTTCTTAGAAAATTATACCATTTCCTATAACTCATGGTCTTCCTTCTGATATTGCATAATTATTTATGATAGATATTATTATACTGACACCTAAAAATAAAATAGAGGAATTTCTTGCATCCACAACTTATAGTCCAAATTTTATTGAATCATTAACCAAAGGGTCATGTTCTAAACATAACATGGTTAGTAAAGAATTATTTTTCCAACTAAAATAATAATATATTTGTTTTCCTTTTTCAGGACAGTAAATAATTGTGCAATCATAATCCTTTATCAATTCTAGACAAATCCTCTCTATCATGTTCAAATATTTTTTGAGTGAATATATACTTCAAAATTTTATGATCAGTATATATTTCATTCCTAGAACCATATAAATTATATATTCGTTTTTTTAAAGAAAAAAGTAGATGCTAATTCTTGATCATGTGTAGGATAATTTAACTCATTAGGTTTCATTTGCTGTGAAGTATAATAAATTACGTGATCATTCCGCATCAAGACACAACCAATACCTTTCTAAAAAGCATCACCATATATGACCAATTCTCAATTTTTAGAGGGAAGGGTGAATATTTGATTATTCACCAATATTCTTTTTCATTCCTGAAAACAACCCTCAAATTCGTTTGTATAGAAAAATTTAACTCCTTTTCAAGTTAAATTATTTATTGGGATAGATAATCATGAAATTTTTTCAACAAACCGCTAGTAATATCCTATTAACCAAAGAAAACAAAAACTATTAGTTAAATTTTTAGGTCTTGGATATTCATGAACCATTTTAGTTTTGGCCAGATCAATATTCATTCCATATTTATTTATAATGTGTTCAAGTAATTAAATATTCTACAACCAAAAATAAAATTTTCTATGTTTTCCATAAAACTTCTTTTCTTTTAGGGTTTGTATAAAAATCCTTATATTTTTTTCATGATCCTCATAATTTTTTGAAAAAATCTAGATATCATTAATAAAAACAACCATAAACTTATCCAAATATCCATGGAATTCTCTATTAATAAGATCCACTAATATAGATGGATAATTTTCTAACTCAAAGGGAATAACTACAAACTCATAATTTCTATATCTAGTCTGAAATTATATTCTAGAATTTCCATCATCCTTTACCTTCAGCTGGTAGTACCTGAACCTTAGGTTAAAATTCAAAAACTAATGTGCTCCCTAAAGATGATAAAACAAATCATAGATACGAGGAAATATATAATTATTCTTAATAGTAATGATATTCAAATCTCTAAAATCAATGAAAGGAATCCTAGAATAATTTTTATTTTTAACAAACAAAATATGGGCACCCCATGGTGAAGTGAAAGTAAAAATGAAATCTTCATCAAGAAACAACTATAAATTCCTTTTCAATTATATAAGTTTTACATGAGCCATATGATAAGAGGATTTTAAAATTGTATTAGAATCATGAACTATTTAAATAGTAAATTCAACTTCTTTATCAGTTATAACACCAGTAAACTCATTAGAAAAAACATCCAGGTATTATTTTACAACTAGGACATTATTAATCTAATAAATTCCATTATTTTGAACATTATTTTCAAGATAACTTTCATTTCTATCTATTATCACTTCTTCATATTCTTGGTATGTTATCAAAGTAATGGACTCATTATTTTATACAAACTAAGACTCTTTCTAAAAAATAACTTCTTTAGCTATATAATCTATCTTATCATTATAAAAGGAGATGCAATCTATACCCATAATAACATAAAACTCTACTAGGGGAACGAAAATAATATTTTTAGGTAAATTCATTCCATAGAAAATTATTTTAAAATTCTTATAATTACTTTATTCCATAATAATTCCCCATGTGTTTCTACTATAAGTTTTGGATTCATTTATTAAGGCAGAATTTCCAATTTTCCATAAAATTTATTATAAATGAAATAATGTATAGGCCTTGAATCAAACAAGACATTAGTATAATATAAATAAACAAAAAATGTACATAATTCCACATCATTTAATGGACCAACATCTGATAAAGTGGTTGTAGATGATTTCACTACACCTTTCAGTTTATAGTCTGACTACTTCCCATAATTCGTGTTCTTATTCAGACATAAATGTTCATAATGTACCATCTTCTTGCACTTAGAACAATTTACTACATGTTTATCATAATTTTTTTACCACTAACAATATCTTTTTCATTACAATTTTTATCCATATTCCCCAACATATCACATCAGAAGAACTCATAGAACTTTATAAAGAGTTCCCCAATGTGCTTTTTAACACATTTCTCCCAAACTGAAAACTTAATTTTATTATAATTAGATTTCTTTGATCCATTCTTCCCTTTTTCATTCCATATGAACATGTTTTTCTTTTTTGTTTTTGAAGTAAACATGATCATCATAAAACTCCATTTCCACCTTATTAACACATCACACAAGTTTATTATAACTTTTTAATTAATGGGAAGCCAATGTCCTTTGATATCTTTGCATCAATCCTGAGTAAAACTGATTAATTTTTATGTTAATATCCTAGATAAAAGAATATATACTCTAAAAAGTGAAGAATTAAACTAATTATACAAATAAATATTGTATCCATAGCTGAGTATTTTAAAATGCACAAAACATATTTTGTTTTTAAATATATTCTACTCATTCCTCACATATAATTTAATTAAATAATTTCATCTTATTTTAATTACATTTTTCAATTATGCATAAATACACATGCCACTTGATGATTTAACTTACCATTAAATGACACACTCATTAGTCAAGATCATTTAATCAGAGTTATGCTCAATATCAAGTATATGAACTCTATCCATAATCTTGAAAGAATTCTAATTATCCACTTAGAAATAAAATCAAAAAAATCATGTCATATTTCAATAAGGTTCATAAGGTTTTTATGCTAAGGTTAGGTAGGTAATTATGTGAATATAATCTCAAAGGCATGAAAAAGGAGGCTATAATCATAAATAATAAAGCATGATATTCAATGATAAAGATTAATGAAAATCTATCCCCATCAATATCACTCAAAGGTCACCATCACCACGATATTCCCTTGATAAAACATGTTTTGAAACCATCAATGAGTGTAATTAATTAATCTGGTCCTCCTTTTGAAATTATCATTAATTTTTAAGGGAATACATAGTAATACAATGGATAGTGGTTTTCAAACCATTTTCCCCCAAATTAAAGGGAGAAACTCTCCCCCAAACTTAATTTCTTGGTTTTTCACCCAAATATACCATTAATCACAAAACTACCTATTTAAATATAAAATGAATAATCATGAAAAATAATTAATGAATAAGGGTAATAAGGATAAATGGGCTTGTAATGTGGCTTCCTATCAAGGTAGTTCATGGTTTTAATGGGTTTTCATGGAGGTAAGATGTTGGGTGGGTCTCAAAGTCAAAGGAGATTAAAAATAATAATCAAATTTCTCATTCATTTTAACATGATTCAAATTATTCATGATTTGAAGAGAAAAAATTGAAAGTTTTTAGTAGTCATTAATATCCCAAGAATCTATTAAGAAACATGGTATAAGAAAGAATAAGTCAAAAGTTTAATAATACCTCTTGGGAATAAGGATAATAATGGGTCAATCAGGCCATGACATGAATGTAAATGATTGGTCTAATAAATATAGATGGCCAAGATTTTAAATAAAAAACAAACTATATTAGAAATAATTTTAGAATACTTTAAAATTAAAATAAACATGTTTTTTTTAAAAAATTACCATATATGTCTTTATTATCTATAGTTATAATTAACCAATTTTTTTTTCAAAATTTTAATATATTTCATCTATTTAATGATGTATCCCAGGTTAATTTAATGATAAATACCAGTGTATTTGATTATAACCTTAATGAGGATAATATTCATTATTAATATATATAATATTCATGTGCTTTATTATTCACAAACACCATTTTTGTTCATTTTACACTTTGAACATTATTTCACATTATGATTGTAATTCCTTCTTAAAATTCACTATTATATGGTAAAATTTTGAACAAAATTTAAAGTACCCAATGATCTTGATTTTATTTTAATATTTAATTTTCAGGTTTCTAATTATATTGGGAACAATTCATACTTGTTGAGTGTTGGAATATTTACATTGGAAGACCACCAAAATGAGATTTCATACAAACAATTCTGGAGAAGGGAGATTGGACACTTGCCCACTGATGAGAATGTGGGGCCCACAATAAAGGCCCAATGAATCCCAAATTTCGTGGGATGATAGAAGACATAAGAAGGAACATATAATGATTCAGTAGATAGTGATAATTAGGCTTACATTGTGGTTATTCAGGTGGCCCAATTTAGAGATAAAAGTTTGTGCCAGATTCTGCGGCCCAGAAAAACAGCCCACCAATTTAATCACATATCTGCAACCAAAAATTAATTTAGGATGAAATTTTACATTGAGATAGGAGAAATCTGTATATTAACCTTTTTATTCTATGTACCACTCTATATCTTCCATCTATAAGGCCATATAGGCGCGTCTATTCTGTAGATGCAAGCTGACTGCCACTTCGAGTCAAGGATAAAGAAGTCCACTCTCCCTTACTTTCCACCACACTTGGCCTACCATAATCAAGTGGGATGATTTGTACTATTGGAGGATCTACCCAAGTCTCCAAATATTCCTATTTAAGGTAGTTGTGGTGGAGGAGTTTATCATCTTTTGAGCTTCCTTTCATTGTAATGTTATGCTACGATTTTGTGGTCTCAAGTTTGTCTTTCACATGTAAGTTGTTCAATTCACTTTAGTTTTTCAATAAAAGTTATTATTCTCCTATTATTATGTTGTTCTTAATATCACTTTGATACCATTGGTTCAAGGTGTGAACATTTTCACACCAACCCTTGTGATATTATCACACAACAATGGAGTGATCGTTATTTCATTGTTTTTTTACTTCTCCAATTCCTCCCTGATGAGTCTATTTCCCGCTTCCATTGAAACCATAGGATCAATGGAGGGATAAAAAACTTATGGGTTGATCCAAGGGAGTAAAAAGGGTCTGGATTTGATGTTATTTACCACTTCATTAATGGATAATCACCTCCTTTAAATGATATTTTTATTTGATGATTTTAAAACCACTTCATCCTTATTGAATTTAAGGCCACACACTTCAAGTGCTAATACGAACCTTCACCTTGGAGTGGTCAAAACATTGATACTTAAAGTGTATAGTTGATTAGTATTAGGGTGTGTAGGAATTAAACCAGTAAGTGATGATTTTGTTTGATATCCTTAAATGAACCCATCTCAAATATAAGAAATTGAAATATTTAAAAAAAATGCATCCAATCCACCCCTTGTAATAACTTAGGATCAAACCTTATCATAATTTGAATTCACTTAATAATTTTAGTGTTCAATTAAACCCATCTAAAATCAACCCAAAGTTGGCTACTTAACAGCCAAATAGAGTCCATAGAATGTACATGTCCGTAGGTTACTTCTTAGGTCTCTGAGGAATCAAAAACCCAAGCTGAACTACAAGCGACCGCTTAATCCTAAAATCTTGGGTAAATTTGGAAGAGACCAAAATTTGGCACCATTGATGTGGAACCAAGTAATTCATCTAAACAACCATTCTATTCTCTCCCATTTGTTCTTTTCTCATCCAAATTCTCTTACCTTTTCCCTTTCTCATTTTTTTCTTTTGGCACATGTCCGCCTACACCCGTGATCAATCAAACCATCTAGTTAGGGTGAATAGTCCTAGGGTTGGGGAGTCAAGTACACCAAGGGAGCTATTTACATTATATCCTAATATTTATAATACTCCCAAGTCAAAAATTGAGCTCATTTTAATGGAATGTCTTCAAAAAAATCAACTCATAAACCCGGGTGGGAACCAAAATGGAAATCCAAATGTGGAAGCCCCAAACTTGGGGAATGTAGTTGATCAAACCATGAATGACTACCTCACACCTACCTAGACCAATGCCCCCTTATGCATTAGAAATATTTCCCTAGGATATTCTAACAACATCTTTAAAACCCATGTCCTAAACCATCTTCCCACATTCCATGGAATGGAGTTCGAGATACCCTACCTTCACGTTAAGGAGTTCAATGACATTGTAGAAACCATGTGTCCCCCACATCAACTAGAATCAACTAAGATGAGGATATTTTCTTTTTCTTTAAAGGATAAAGCTAAAAATTGTCTAAAAAATTTGATACCATCATCCATCAACTCTTGGGACCAACTATAAATATAATTCTACAAAAAATACTTTCCCCACTACAAAACAATTGCACTTAAAAAGAGAATCCAAAACTTTTTTGAAAAACAGGGAGTGTCATTTTATGAAACATGGGAACATTTCAAAGAC
Organism: Viscum album; assembly: GCA_963277665.1. Taxonomy (NCBI): domain Eukaryota; kingdom Viridiplantae; phylum Streptophyta; class Magnoliopsida; order Santalales; family Viscaceae; genus Viscum; species Viscum album. The sequence goes on along the minus strand of OY728147.1, from coordinate 1,347,641,763 downwards.
ACACTCAATATGGTACCTCACTATGAATTTTAAATCCCATAAAAAGTTTGAATTTTCTATGAAGGGTTGGGTCCATAGAACAAACAATTCATTGACATAATGTGTAATTAAACATTCAAAAACAAAGCCCCAAATGATTCTTACAAGTATCTGGAAAGCCTTACTGAACAAAAGCAAACATGGAGAACTTTACCTTATTCTGAAAATCCACAAAGAACTACTGGAATTAATACACTTAAAGAAGAGGGATGCCTTAGGGATAAACTCGCACCACTCTCTTGGAAGGTTTAAGAGATAAACATTATGAAAGTTCATGAAATCCAAATTGTAGGCCCTATTTGCACAATTTGTGACAAACATGACTATAAGATAGAAAACTACCCAACCATTCCATCCATAAAGGATGTTCTTTTACGAGGACCCCCAGCGGAAGTAAATACTTTGAACTTTAAAAATCCTCAATACCAAAACAACTTCAACCTAAGGTATAATGACCACCCAGGCTTCCATTGTAAAGATAATCAACAACCTTTCCAACCACAGGGACAAAATCATTACCCCCATCAGAACTACCAAACCCATAACCAGTTCCAAACCCAAACTATTAAATACCAACATCCACCAGTACATTTTCAACAAACCATCCCACCTCAAAATATCCCTCGGGATAAACCAATCTTCTCAAGAACCAACCTAAACTATTCCACAATGTCTACTAGAAAAACTGTGCAAACAAATGGAAAGGATGAACTCATAAGTCTCTTCCCTTAAATAAGAACATTAAACCATCAAAACTGGAAAGGAAACCATGCCTACTCAGGTGGTACCATCCTAAAATTTAAGAAGAGAGTCAAGTTGCACTCATGCAACTCATGAAAAACTAAAGGCTGTGACAGTTTTAAGAAGTGGGAAATCAATTGAGAAACCTGAAAAAATAATTCAGAAACCATGTGAAGCTTCAAACTCCAAATGAAAATTCAAATGAACCATAAGATCAAACTGAGGAAACTGATAAAAATGTGAAAGAAAAAACTCTTCAACAATCAACTCCACAACCTGCACCATTTCCTCAATGCATGAGGGGGAAAACCAAGCCTGAATTGAGTGAAACATTGAGGGAAATATTCTCACAAGTCAAGTTGAACATTCCCCTTCTCGATGCAATCCAAACCATACCTGTCTACTCAAATTACCTTAAGGACTTGATCACTTTTAAAAGAAAAATTTCACATTAAAACCAAGTCCTTTTGGATGCTAATGTGAGTACCACAATCCAAGGGACCATTCCTCCTAAATTGAAAGACCTGAGTTACCCTTACATCAATGTTGAACTAGGAGAGTGTAAACTTGTCAAGGCCTTGTGTGACCTAAGTGCTAGTGTCAATCTCATCCCCTATGCTGTGTACTTCCAGTTAGTCCTAGAAGAGATCCAACCCACATCTTTCACACTTCAACTTTATGATCATAGCATTAGGGTTCCAAAGAGGATTTTAAAGGACGTTCTCGTAAAGGTTGAAAACTTCATCTACCCTTCTGAATTCATTGTCCTTGACCACCATCCAAACTTAGGAAATAAGGAACAAATCCCAATCATCCTTGGTCATCCTTTCCTTGAAACAATCAACTCTGTTATCCAAGTTCGAAATGGGAACATGACCATCACCTTTGGAAACATGAGTCTAGACTTGAACATCTATAATGCAAGCTCAAAAATAGGGGATGCCAAGGAAATTCATGAAGTAAACATGATTGGAAGCATTGATAATGAATCCATAGAACATCAAGGAATATTTGATGGATGCTTAAGCCAGGATGATATTGATTTTCTTTATTCATAGAAAGGAAGTTTATCTCCTTGGATTGAATCATTTTAAAATTGCTCTTATAATGAAGTCTTAGGTCCAACAATCAGTGAAACCTTTCAGGAAACCACTTTCATGGAGACCACTCCAACTTCGTTCTCTAAATCTGATAAAGCCAATCTAGTAGCTGAAACTTCTAATTATAGGGAATCAATCCTATCTAAAACTCTAGGAAACAAAATTGATCTTTATCCAATGTACAAATCTTCTGCTGAAATTCTGAACCAACCTGATATTGAATTTAAGGAAATTCCTGCTACAGTAAAGTATTCCTTCCTAAGAGACAATCAAACACATCCTATTGTCATTTCTTCTTCTCTTGAAGCCAATAATGAGAGGACGCTTCTAAATGTCCTTAAGAAACATAAGAAATCCATTGGTTGGACCTTGTCTGATATTACCGGGATTATAACACTAATCAGGACTCGTAGGATTGTTCTAGAATCTGATTCAAATCCATGTCATCAACCTCAATGACGACTCAATCATAATCTCATTGAAGTAGTGAGAAAAGAATTTATGAAATTGTTATAAGCTGGTATCATCTATCCCCTAGCAAAGAGTGAGTGGGTGATCCCAATCCAAGTGGTTCCCATGAAGGTAGGAATCACAGTGATAACCATTAAGGATGGATAGATTCTTCCAACTAGGCTGAGTAGTGTCTAGAGAGTCTTCATCTACTATAGGAAGCTAAAATCATTCACCAAGAAGGGAAATTTCCCCTTACCATTCATTGACCAAGTCCTTGAGAGAGTGGAAGGTCATGAGTTCTATTGTTTCTTAGATGGGTACTCGAGGTACAATCAGATTGAGGTATCCCTAAAGGATCAAGGGAAGACTACATTCACCTATCTATTCGACACCTTTTCCTTCATACGCATGCCATTCGGGTTATGTAATTCCCTTGGAACCTTCCAGCGGTGCATGATGGGAATTTTCTTAGACATGGTAGGGGATTTTCTTTAGGTCTTCATGGATGACTTATTTGTCTTTTGGGATACATTTAAGGGATTTATTAGGAATATGGAGAGAGTTTTTCTAGATGTGAAGAAATGAATCTTGTCCTAAACTGGGAAAAATGCCATTTCATGGTTAAACAGGGATTAGTCCTTGGCCATATAGTCTCGAGCAGGGGGGTTGAAGTTGATAAAGCTAAGGTTGAAATCATTCGTCACCTTCTATCACCTATAACTATTAAGGAAGTGAGTTATTTCTTAAGACATGATGGTTTCAATATGAAGATTCATCAAGGAATTTAGTTTAATCTTCTGTCCCCTTTATGCTCTCCTATTAAAGGATTCTCCATTTGTTTGGACTGAAAGCTATGAGGGTTCATTCTTAACCCTCAAATCCTATCTCAAGTCTCCTCCCATTATGAAATCTCCAAATTGGATCCTTACTTTCAAACTTATGTGTGATTCCAATGAATTTTTTGTAGGATCTATGTTAGGAAAACATTATGATAAAAATCCTTATGTCATTGCTTATGCAAGCAAATCCTTAAATGATGCCCAAATCAACTACACCACCAATGAAAAGGAGTTACTTGCTACTGTGTTTGCCTTAGAGAATTTTAGGTCCTACCTATTAGGATACCCCATCATTGTGTTCACTAACTATTCTACACTGGAATACCTCTTCAAAAAACAAGATGCCAAGGCTAGACTGATTAGGTGGTTTCTTCTCTTACAAGAATTTGACCTCACAATCAAGGAAAAAAGGGTGTTGGAAAAGTTGTAGCTAATAAACTCTCAATGATGGAATTAAAATACAAATCAAATCATCTTTCTATGTTTGATTCATTACCTGATGAACACCTATACTCTATGAGTGACTTCCCTTGGTATGCCGAAAAATCCAACTTCTTAGTTACATGAGTCATTTTAAAGTTCGTAGGGACTCAAGATCGAAGGAAATTCCTTTCTAATGTTAGGAACTATGTGTTTGATGATCCATACCTCTAGAAGTTCTAGCTTGAACAAGTCATTATGATGTGTGACCCAGAATCTGAACAAGATTCCATCCTTAAATTATGTCATAGTGAGGCATGTGGAGGTCACTTTTCCTCTAAGAAAACTTATGATAAGGTTCTTAAGTGTGGTCCTTTCTGGACCACGATCTCAAGGTACTCCTACACATTTTATCTAATATTTCCTAAGTGTCAAAAAGTAGGGTCCATCACCAAAAGGAATCAAATGATACTCACTCCCATCTTAGTAATCAAAATCTTTGACTGCTAGGGAATCAATTTCATGGTTCCCTTACCAAACTCTAGGGGATATCTATACATCCTCTTAGCTATTGATTATGCCTCAAAATGGGTTGAGGCCATTCCCACTAATTCTAATGATCATCAAGTTTTGATTCAATTTCTAGAATATATTTTCTAGATTTTGGAATTCCTAGAGCTATCATTAGTGATTGTGGAACCCATTTCTGCAACTGACCATTCTCTTCACTCATGTCTAAGTATGGTATTTCTCCCAAGGTTTCCACTTCCTACCATCCTCAAACCAATGGTCAAGATGAGTTATAAAATAGAGAGATTAAGAAAATTCTTTAAAAAACTTTCAATTCCTCTAAGAAAGATTGGTCTGAGAAACTCTTGGATGCTCTTTTAGTATATCGTACAGTATACAAAACCATCCTAGGAATGTCACCATATTGGTTGGTTTATGGAAAAGCATGCCATTTACCTGTTAAAATTGAGCATAAGGCTTTTTGGGAAATTTAGAAAATAAATTATGTCCTCTCATTGGCCAGGAAAAAAAGGAAATTAGATCTGAATGAACTTGAGGAACTAAGGATGAAGGCCTATGAAAATTCAAGGATCAATAAAGCAAGAGTTCAAGTCTACCAACCTAGGAATTTAAAATTCAAACATTTTGAACTAGGAAAATTTGTGCTCTTGTATAGTTCAAAACTTCATTTACACCCAGGAAAGTTAAGTTCTAGATGGTCAAGTCCTTTCATAGTGCATCATGTGTACCCCCATGGGGTAGTAGAGATTCGGGATCCCACAAGTGGTCACATTTTCAAGTTAAATGGTCATAGGTTAAAACCATTCATTTAATCATTAAATAAATAATAAATAGAGGTCAAGTTAACTGAGCCAACCTATGAACTGGGAAGAAATTGAAAGATTTAAGATCCATCTCAGGCTGACGATGTTAAAAAAAAGTGCTACAGGGGAGGCAACCCATGGTTTTCATGTTTCTAATCTTTCTGTATCATCTTTATTTTTCAAATAGGATTATTGAATCATTTTTTATATTAAAAAAAATTATTATAATTCTTTTTTACTGTTGACCTGTTCTTCTATTATGAGTATGGATGGGTATGAAAGGGGAGTTCCATATTCATCCATGCAACGTGGTGTGATCCTTGAGTAATAACTTTCCCAGAAATTTAAAAAGAAGACAATGTATCATCAGTTCATTTTCTTTTTATGTGTTTTTAGGTAAAAATAAAAAATTTAAAAGGACACATTGTAGGTCATGGGGAAAATTCCGTTACAATCGGTGAAGCCATGGGGACTCGAACCGGGGACCGAAGGGAGACAAGGGCACTCTCTTACCATAGACATATGGCTTATAGTGTTCCCTTATTCTATAATTTTTGTATATATACTTATATTTTACTTTATTTATTATATATATATATATATAGTTTTGTTTTATTTTTTTGTTTATTTTTTTCCTTTTTCCACTAGGGAATTATTAGAGTGACATGGAGATCAAGAGATTAAAAGGAACCAACAAGAATTTCAACTTCAACCACTATGTAACTTCATTCCATGATCCTCATTTTCAATTTCCTTTTTGAAATCCCATTCTCTGGTTTACCCCCTTCTAAATTTTATTTTCTTTAAACACTGGGGACAATGTTATTTTAAGTTGGGGGGTGATAGAATAAAAAAAATTGCTTTTGTGTCAAAAAAATGAATTATTTGAAAAAAAGTGTGCCTTAATGTAAGGAAAAATTTATTTAACCTTGAACATGATAACAGACAATATACAAATTGAAACTGAATATCAAATAATTTAGCATGCCTTGATTCTGATTTTAATTCATGTATATTTCATGATCATAGATTTTGGAAATTGTGGCTGTTTAATGTGATATTTAATTGTTTATATTTTCATTTAAATAAAAAAAGAATCACAACACACGTCCATTGGATAGTGGGGTATTAGTTTTAGTTCATGGGGTCCCCTAAATAAATAGAATAGGTTTGGTGATCATTTCAGTTTTAATATAAGTATTCAAAAAATAATAATAAATGTGTGTGTAGAGCAATGAAATAACCTAATGCGTGGCTTTCAACACTTGGGGATCATGACTCCATAGTTGTATGACCGAGAGTTAGTAATTTTATATCTATTTATGGTAATTTGACTTTTTTTTTGACTAAGTTAACTCAATATGATGCTTGAGTATGTGAGATTCACTTGGTTCCCTAAGGTCATTTAGCCTAGGAGTCATCAGCAAAGTCTCGCTACATGGGTAGACTCTATTGAGTGAAATTTCAATTACCATGGAAAAATTGCAAAAAAAAAAAAAATACAAAAAAAATACAAAAAAAATTAAATACTAATATTAATATTGAAATGTGATTTCACCTAGCGCTTCCATAATTTTCCCATTGAATAAAGATGAACCCCCATGTCTATTGCGATGCACAACACATCATCCTGCATATTGGATGAAATATGGAGATGAATTTGAACAAAGGAATGGGCATGGGATTGGGATATGCTTATGAAACTATATTTTTTAAAAATATTTTTATGGGTTTCATAGTTGTTTGATATAAAGGTTTTTTGTGATCTTTGTTTATTAAAATGTTCTTAGAAAATGGAATTCGAATTTCACATTTTTTGAGATATATTTTGCTCGGGACTAGAAAAACTCAAGTTGGGGGAGGGGGTGTGATGAGCCACTGAATGAGGCTAACATTAATTGTTTATATATATAATATTCATGTGCTTTATTATTCATAAACACCATTTTAGTTCATTTTACACTTTGAATGTCATTTCACATTATGATTGCAATTCCTTCTTAAAATTCACTATTATATGGTACAATTTTTAACATTATTTAAAGTACCCAATGATCTTGATTTTATTTTCATATTTAATTTTCAGGTTTATAATTATATTGGGAACAATTTATACTTGTGGAGTGTTGAAATATTCACATTTTAAGACCACCAAAATGGGATTTTATGCAAACAATTCTGGAGAAGGGAGATTGGACACCAACCCACTGATGAGAATGTGGGGCCCAACATACCGACCCAATGAAGAACAAATTTCGTGGTATGATATAAGAAATATAGAGGAACATATAATTATTTAGAAGACAGTGATAATTCAGCCTCTACTGTGGTTATTTAGGAGGTCCAATTTAGAGATAAAATGTTGGGCCAGATTCTGCGGCCCAGAAATATAGCCCACCAATTTAATCATATATCTGTAAACAAAAATTAATTTTAGCTGAAATTTTACATAGAGATAGGAAACATCCGTAGAGTCACTTTTTTCTTCTATTTCCCACTATAATTCTTCCATACAAAAGGCCATATTGACACGTTTGTTCGGTGGATGCAAGCTAAATGCCACTTCGTGTCAAGGATAAAGAAGTCCAACCTCCCTTACTTTCCACCACCCTTGGACTACCATAATCAAGTGGGATGCTTTGTACTATTAGAGGCTCTACCCAAGGCTCCCAAAATTAGTAATTAAGGTAGTGGTGGTGGAGTTAATAATGTTTTGAGATTCGTTTCATTGTAATGATATGCTGCGATTTTGTTGTCCCAATTTTGTCTTTCACATGTAAGTTGTTCAATTCACTTTAGTTTCTTAATAAAATTTCTTCTTCTCCTCTTATTCTGTTGTTCTTAATATCACTTTAATATCGTTGGTTCAAGGTGTAAACTTTTTCACACCAAAACTTGTGAGATTATCACACAACGGTGGAGTGATCGTTTTTTCATTGTTTTTTTACTTCTCCAATTCCTCCCTCATGAGTCTACTTCCCGATTCCATTGAAACCATAGGATCAATGGAGGGCTAACCCACTTATAGGTTGATCCAAGGAAGTATAAAGGGGCCGTATTGGATTCTATTTATCACTCCATTAATGGATAATCACTTCTTTTAAATGAGATTTTTATTTGATGATTTTAAAACCACTTCATCCTTATTGAATTTAAGGTCACACACTTGAAGTGCTAATACGAACCTTTACCTTAGAGTGCTCAAAACTTTTATCCTTAAAGTGTATAGGTGATTAGTATTAGGGTGTTTAGGAATTAAACCCATAAGTGATGATTTTTTTTGATCTCATTAAATGAACCCATCTCAAATATAAGAAATTGAAATATTAAAAAAAATGCACCCAATCTACCCCTTGTAATAACCTAGGATCAACCCTTATCATAATTTGAATTCACTTAATACTTTTAGTGTTCACTTAAACCCATCTAAAATAAACCCAAATTTATCCACTTAACAGAAAAAATAGCCCATAGAATGTACATGTCTGTAGGTTACTTATTAGGTCTCTGAGGAATCGACATCCCAAGCTAAACTACAAGCGACCGCTTAACCCTAAAATCATGGGTAAATTTGGGAGAGACCTAATTTTGGAACCATTGATAGGGACCAAAGTTAGTCATCTAAACACCCATTATATTCTCCCCCATTTCTTCTTTTCTCATCCAAATTCTCTTATCTTTTCCCTTTCTTTTTTTTTCTTTTGGCGCATGTCCGCCTACACCCGTGATCAGTCAAACCGTCTAGTTAGGGTAAATAGTCATGGGGTTTGGGAGTCAAGTACACCAAGGGAAATATTTCCATTATATCCTAATCTTCATAATACTCCTAAGTCAAAAATTGAGCCAATTTCAATAGAAGGTCTTCAAAGAAACCAACTCATAAACCCGTGTGGGAACCAAAATGGAAATCCAAATGAGGAAGCCCCAAATTTGGGGAATGCAGTTGATCAAACCATGAATGACTACCTCACACCTGCTTAGACCAATTCCCCCACATGAATTATATACAATTCACTAGAAGATTCCAACTACATCTTTAAACCCCATGTCCTAAACCATCTTCCCACATTCCTTGGAATGGAGTCTGAGATGCCCTACCTTTACGTTAAGGAGTTAAATGACATTGTAGAAACCATGTGTCCCCCACATCAACTAGAATCAACTAAGATGAGTCTATTTCCTTTTTATTTAAAGTATATAGCTAAAAATTAGCTAAAAAATTTGATATCATCATCCATCAACTCTTGGGACCAACAATAAATATAATTATACAAAAAATACTTTCCCCACCACAAAACAATTTCACTTAAAAAGCACATCCAAATTTTTTTTGAAAAAGAGGGAGATTCATTTTATGAAACATGGGAAAGGATCAAAGACACACTCAACATGGTACCTCACCATGGATTTTCAATCCCAGAATAAGTTCAAATTTTCTATGAAGGGTTGGGTTCGGGGAACAAATAATTCATTAACATGATGTGTAATAGAACTTTCAGAAAAAAATCCCCAAATGATGCTTATGAGTATCTGGAAAGCCTTGCTGAACAAAACCAAACATGGAGAACTTCAACTTATTCTGAAAAGCCACAAAGAACTATTATAATTCATACAATTAGAGAATAGGAAAGCCTTAATGCTAAACTCATAGCACTCTCTAGGAAGGTTGAAGAGATTGACCTTAGGAAAGTCCATGAAATCCAAACTGTAGACCCTGTTTGCACAATTTGTGACAAAAATGATCATAAAACAGACAAATGCCCAACCATTCCATCCATAAAGGATGTTATTTTAGGAGGAACCCCAGTGGAAGTAAATGCATTGAACTTTCAAAAGCCTTAATACCAAAACAACTTCAACCCAAGGTATAATGACCACCCAAGCTTCTACTGGGAAGATAACCAACAACCTAGCCAGCCACAGGGATTAAATACTTACCCCCATCAGAACTACCAAACCCATAACTAGTTACAAACCCAACCTATCCAATACCAACAACCACCAGTATATTTTAAACAAACCATCCAACCTCCAAAATATCCCCTGGGATAAACCAATCTTCTCAAGCACCAATGCAAACTATTCCAAAAAGCCTACTAGAACAACTGTGCAACCAAATGGAAAATATGAACTCAAAATTCTCTTCCCTTAAACAAGAACTTTAAAACATAAAAACTTGAAAGGAATAAATGCCTACTCAGGCAGTACCATCCTCAAAATTAAGGGGAGAGTCCAGTTTCACTCAAATAACTCATGAACAACTAAAGGCTGTTACAGTTTTAAGAAGTGGGAAATCAATTGAGAAACCTGAAAAAATAAGTCGGAAACCATGTAAAGCTTCAAACTCTAATTAAAATTTAAATGAACCACAAGATCAAACTGAGGAAACTGATAACAATGTGAATGAAACAAATCTTCAACAAACAACTCCACAATCTGCACCATTTCCTCAATGCATGATGGGGAAAACCAAGCCTGAATTGAGTGAAACATTGAGGGAAATATTCTCACAAGTCAAGTTGAAAATTCCACTTCTTGATGAAATCCAAACCATACCTGCCTACTCAAAGTACCTTAAGGACTAGTGCACTTTTAAAAGAAAATTTTCACATAAAAACCAAGTCCTTTTGAATGTTAATGTGAGTACCACCATTCAAGGGACTATTCCTCATAATTTGAATGACCTGGGTTGCCCTTACATCAATGTTTAACTAGGAGAGTGAAAAGTTTTCAAGGACTTGTGTGACCTATGTGCTAGTGTCAGTCTCATCCCCTATGTTGTGTACTTCCAGTTAGGCCTAGAAGAGCTCCAACCCACATCTGTCACACTTCAACTTGCTGATCGTAGCATTAGGTTTCCAAAGGGGATTTTAAAGGACATTATGGTAAAGGTTGAAAACTTAATCTACCCTTCTGACTACATTGTCCTTGACAACCATCCAAACATTGGAAACAAGGAACAAACCCCAATCATTCTTGGTCATCCTTTCCTTGCAACAATCAACTCTGTTATTTGAGTTTGAAATGGGAACATGGCCATCACCTTTGGAAACATGAGTCTAGACTTTAACATCTATAATGAAATCTCACAAATAGGGGATGGCGAGGACATTAATGAAGTAAAAATGATAGGAATAATTGATAATGAATCCATAGAACATCAAGGAATATTTGATGGATGTTTAAGCCAGTATGAGATTGATTTACTTTGTTCACATGAAGGAAGTTTATCTTCTTGGATTGAATCATTTTCAAATAGCTCTTATAATGAAGTCTTAGCTCCAAAAATCATTGAAACCTTTTTGGAAACCACTTTCATGGAGACCACTCCAACTTCCTTCCCTAAATCTGATCTAGAGAATCTAGTAGCTGAAACTTCTCCTTGTGGGGAATCAATCCTATCTAAAAATCTAGGAAACAAAATTGATCTTGATCTAATGTCCCAATTTTCTACTGAAATTCTGAACCAACCAGATATTGAATTGAAGGAAGTTCCCGCTGCACTCAAGTATGCCTTCCTAGGGGTCAATCAAACATATCCTATTGTCATTTATTCTTATCTTCAATCCAATAATGAAGGGATTCTTCTCAATGTCCATATGAAACATAATAAAGCCATTGGTTGAACCTTGTATGATATTCCTAGGATTAGACCACTAAACGAGACTCATAGGATTGTTCTAGATCTAATTCAAAGCCATGTCATTAAACTCAATGGAAACTCAATGCTAATCTCATGGAAGTAGTGAGAAAAGAACTTATGAAATTGTTAAAAGCTGGTATCATCAATCCCATAGATGAGAGTGAATGGGTGAGACCAATCCAATTGGTTCCCAAGAAGGCAGTAATCACAATGATAACTAATAAGGATGGAGATATTCTTCCAACTAGGGTGAGTAGTGGCTTGAGAGTCTGCATCGACTATAGGTATCTAAAATTATTCAGCAAGAAGAAAAATTTCCCATTACCATTCATTGACCAAGTCCTTTATAGAATAGAAGGTCATGAGTTCTATTGTTTCTTAGATGGGTACTTGGGGTACAATCAGATTGAGGTCTCCCTAGAGGATCAAGGGAAGACTATATTCACCTGTCCATTCGACACCTTTTCCTTCAAACGCGTGCCATCCGGGTTATGTAATTCCCATGGAACCTTCCAGTGGTGCATGGTGGGAATTTTATAAGAAATGGTAGGGGATTTTCTTAAGGTCTTTATGGATGAATTCTCTGTATTTGGGGATACATTTCATGGATGTATTAAGAATGTGGAGAGAGTTTTTTCCAAATGTGAAGAAATGAATCTGGTTCTAAACTGAGAAAAATTCCATTTCATGGTTAAACAGGTATTAGTGTGTGGCCATATAGTCCCGGTTATAAGGATTGATGTTTATAAAGAAAATTTTGACATCTTTCATCAACTTCCATCACCTATAACCATTATGGAAGTGAGGTCTTTCTTAGGACATGTTGGTTTCTATAGAAAACTCATCAAGGACTTTAGTTCAATCTCCTGTCCCCTTTATTCTCTCCTAGTAAAGAATGCTCCATTTGTTTAGACTGAAAGCTATGAGGGTTCATTATCAAACCTCAAATCCTCTCTCACCTCTCCTCCCATTATAAAATCTCCAAATTGGAACCTTCCTTTCAAACTAATATGTGATGCCAGTGACTTTTCTATAGGATCTATGTTAGGAAAACATTGTGATAAAACTCTTTATGTCTTTTCTTATGAAATAAAATCCTTAAACGATTCCCAAATCAACTACACCACCACTAAAAAGGAGTTACTAGATATTGTGTTTTCCTTAGAGAAGTTTAGGTCCTACCTCTTAGGATCCCCCATCAGTGTGTTCACTGACCATTTGGTACTGAAATACCTCTTAAAAAAATAATATTCCAAGGCTAGACTGATTAGGTGGGTTATTCTCTTACAAGAATTTGACCTCACAATCAAATACAAAAAGGGTGTTAAAATTTTTGTAGCTGATCACCTCTCTAGAATGGAATTAAAAGACAACTCAAATCACCTTTCTGTGTCTCATTCATTCCCTGATGAACACCTATACTCTGTGAGCGACTTCCCTTGGTATGCGGACATAGCCAACTTCTTATTTCTACTAGTCATTCCAAAATTATTAGGGACTCAAGCATGAAGGAAATTCCTTTTTGATGTTAGGAATTATGTGTTTGATGATTCATACCTCTATAAGTTCTGCCCCGACCAAGTCATTAGAAGGTGTGTCCCAAAATCTAAACAAGATTCCATCCTTAAATTTTGTTATAGTGAGGCATGTGGAGGTCACTTTTCCTCTAAGAAAACTTTTTCTAAGGTTCTTCAGTGTGGTCTCTTCTAGCCTACCCTCTCAAGTTACTCCTACGCATTTTGTCAAATCTTTCCTAAGTGTCAACAAGTAGGGTCCATCACCAAAATGAATCAAATTCCACTCACTACCATCATAGTAATTGAAATCTTTGACTGTTGGGGAATCAAGTTCATGGGTCCCTTCCCAAACTCTAGGGGATATCTATACATCCTCTTAGTTGTTTATTATGTCTCAAAATGGGTTGAGGCCATTCACACTAAGTCTAATGATCATCAAGTTGTGATTTTATTTCTGAAAGAGTATATATTTTCTAGATTAGGAATTCTTAGAGCAATAATTAGTGATCGTGGAACCCATTTCTGCAACCAACCATTCTCTTCACTCATGTCTAAGTATGGGATTTATCACAAGGTTTACACTGCCTACCATCCTCAAACCAATGGTCAAGATGAGTTAGAAAATAGGGAGATTATGCAAATTCTTGAAAAAACTGTGAATATCTCTAGGAAATATTGGTCCGAGAAACTCTTGGATGCTCTTTGGGCACATCGTACAACATAAAAAACCATCCTAATAATGTCACCATATAGGTTGGTTTATGGAAAAGAATGCAATTTACCTGTTGAAATTGAGCATAAGGCTTTTTGGGCAATTAAGAAAATAAATTATGACCTCTCATTGGCCAGAAAAAAAGGAATTTAAATCTCAATGAACTTGAGGAACTAAGGATGGAGGCTTATGAAAATTGAAGGATCAATAAAGGTAGAGTTCAAGCCTACCAATCTAGGAATATCAAAGTCAAACATTTTGAACCATGGAAATTTGTGCTCTTGTACAGTTCAAAACATCATTTACACCTGGGAAAGCCAAGGTCTAGATGGTTAGGTCCTTTCATAGTGCATCATGTGTACCCCCATGGGGCAGTAGAGATTCAGGATCCCACAAGTGGTCACATTTTCAAGGTCAATGGTCATAGGTTAAAAACATTCATTGAACCATTCAGTAAACAATAAATAGAGGTTGAGTTAAATGAGCCAACCTATGAACCAAGAAAAAGTTGATAGATTTAGGATCCATGTCTGGCTGACGACGTTAAACAAAAGCGCTGCATGGGAGGCAACCCGTGGTTTTCATGTTTATAATCTTTTTGAATCATCTTTTTTTTAAAATAGGATTACTGAATCATTTTTGATATTTTAAAAAAATTATTATAATTTTTTTTACTGTTGACATGTTATTCTATTATGAGTATGGATGAGTATGAAAGGGGAGCCCCACATTCATTCGTGTCACGTGGTGTGATCCTTGAGTAATACCTTTCCCAAAAATTTAAAAAGGAGACAATGTATGATCAATTCATTTTATTTTTATGTGTTTTTAGGTAAAAATAAAAAAAATTAAAAGGACACATCGTAGGTCATGGGGAAAATCCCATAACAACCGGCGAAGTCGTATGGACTCGAACTTGGGACCAAAGGGAGACTGGGGCGCGCAATTACCACAGACCTACGACATATAGTGCTCCATTATTCTATAATTTTTGTATATATAATTATATTTTACTTTCTTTATTATATATATATATATATTTGTTTTATTTGTTTGTTTGTTTTTTTCCTTTTTCCACTAGGGAATTCTCAGAGTGACATGGAGATCATGGTATTAAAAGGAAGAAACAAGAATTTCAACTTCAACCACCAGGTAACTTCATTCCATAATCCTCATTTTCAATTTCCTTTTTGAACTCCCATTCTTTTCCTCTACCCCTTCTAAATTTTATCTTCTTTTAACACTAGGGATAGTGTTATTTTAAGTTGGGGGGGGGGGAGATAAAATAAAGAAATTTCTTTTGTGTTAAAAAAGTGAATGATTTGAAAAAAAGTGTTCCTTAATGGTAGGAAAATTTTCTTTAACCTTGAATATGATAATAGACATTATACACTTTGAAACTGAATATCAAATAATTTAGCATTCCCTGATTCAGATTTTAATCCATGTATATTTTATGGGCATAGATTTTGGAAAGTGTGGGTGTCTAATGTGATATTTCATTGTTTATATTTTCATCCAAATAAAAAAAGAATCACAACACATGTCCTTTGGATAGTGTGGTATTAGTTTGAGTTCATGGGGTCCCCCAAATAAATAGAAAAGGTTTGGAGATCATTTTATTTTTAATTTGAGTATTTTTAAAAAACCATAAATGTGCCTGTAGAGTAATGAAATGACTTAATGCGTGGATTTCAGCACTTGCGGATTGTGACTCCATAGTTTTTTGGCCCATATTTAGTAATTTTATCTCTATTTATGGTAATTTGACTTTTTTTACTGAGTTAACTCAAGATGATGCCCGAGTATGTTGCCTTCACTTGGTGCCCTAAGGTCTTTGAGCCTGGGAGTCATCAACAAAGTCTCTCTAGATGAGTTGACTCTATTGAGTGTAATTTCAATTACCATGGAAAAATTGAAAAAAAAAAAAATTACAAAAAAAATTAAATACTCATCTTAATATTGAAATGTGATTCCACCTAGCACTTCCATCATTTCCCCCTTTATTAAAGATGAACCCCATGTCTATTACGATGCACAACACATCATCACACTTAATTGATATTGGATGAAATATGGTGATGAATTTGAACAAAAAAATGGGCTTGGGATTGGGATCTTCTTATGAAACTATATTGTATTAAAATATTTTTATGGGTTTCGTAGTTGTTTGATATAAAGGTTTTTGGTCATCATTGTTTATTAAAATGTTCTTGGAAAAGGGAATTCAAATTTCACATTTTTTGAGATATATTTTGATCAGGACTAGAAAAACTCAAGTTGGGGGGGGGGGGTGTAATTAGCCACTTAATGAGGCTGAGATTCATTTTTTATATATAATATTCACATTATTTATTATTGATAAACACCATTTTAGTTCATTTTACACTTTGAACATCATTTCACATTATGATTGTAATTCCTTCTTAAAATGCACTATTATATGGTACATTTTTTAACATCATTTAAAGTACCCAATGATCTTGATTTTATTTTAATATTTAATTTTCAGGTTTCTAATTATATTGTGAACAATTCATACTTGTGGAGTGTTGGAAGATTCACATTGGAATACCACCAAAATGAGATTTCATGCAAACAATTCTGGAGAAGGCAGATTGGACACCAGCCCACCGATGAGAATGTGGGGACCAAAATACAGGCCCAAGGAAGTCAAAATTGTGTGTTATGATAGAATAAATATATAGGAACATATAATAATCTAGGATCCAGTGCTAATTCGGCCTCCATTGTGGTTATTCAGGCAGCCCAAGTTAGAGACAACATTTTGGGCCAGATTCTGTGGCCCAGAAAAGGATCCCACCAATTTAATCATATCTCAAAAACTACAAAGTAATTTGGTCTAAAATTGTACATTGAGCTAGGAGACATCCGTATATTTAGTTTTTTCTCCTATGGGACACTCTAATTTGGCCATCTAAAAGGCCATCTTGACGCATCTGTTTAGTGGATGCAAGATGGATGCCACTTTGAGTCATGGATAAAGAAGTCCACTCTCCCTTACTTTCCACCACCCCTGGCCTACCATAATCAAGTGGGATGATTTGTACTGTTGGAGTCTCTACCAAAGGCTCCCAAAATTATTATTTAAGGAAGTGGTGGTGGAGGAGTTTATTATCTATTGAGATTCCTTTCATTGTAATGTTATTGAGCGATTTTTTTGTCTCAAGTTTTTCTTTCACATGTAAGTTGTTTAATTCACTTTAGTTTCTCAATAAAAGTTCTTAATCTCTTATTATTAGGTTTTTATTCATATCACTTTGATATCGTTGGTTTAAGGTGTGAAATTTTTCACACCAACCCTTGTGATATTATCACACAACGGTGGAGTGATCGTTATTTCATTGTTTTTTTACTTCTCCAATTTCTCCCTCATAAGTATACGTTCCACTTCCATTGAAACCATAGGATCAATGGAGGGATAACCCACTTATGGGTTGATCCAAGGGAGTAGAAAGGGGTCATATTGGATGTTATTTATCACTCCATTAATAGATAATCACTTCTTTTAAATGATATTTTTATTTGATGATTTTAAAACATCTTCATCCTTATTGAATTTAAGGTCACACAGTACAAGTGCTAATACGAAAATTTACCTTGGAGTGCTCAAAACATGGATCATTAAAGTGTATAGGTGATTAGTATTAAGGTGTGTAGGCATTAAACCCATAAGTGATGATTTTTTTTGATCTCTTTAAATGAACCCATCTCAAATATAAGAAATTGAAATATTAAAAAAAAGAATGCATCCTATACACCCCTTGTAATAACCTAGGATCAACCCTTCTCATAATTTTAATTCACTTAAGACATTTAGTGTTCAATTAAACCCATCTAAAATCAACCCAAAGTTGGCCACTTAACAACCAAAAATAGTCCATATAATGTATGTTTCTGTAGTTTACTTCTTAGGTATCTGAGGAATCGACATCCCAAGATAAACTACAAGTGACCACTTAACCCTAAAATATTGGGTAAATTCGGGTGAGACTAGTAGTCAAGAGAATCCCCCAAAATTAATATCAAACATAGTCCTCCAAGTGAAACACTAAGGAAGAGAAGAGGATGTGGGAGGAAATAACTGGGCTAGGTTAAGGGGGAGTAGCGAAAGAATTAATCTAAAGAAATATAAAGGGAAACAATTCCAAAATAATACTCACCTCTTGGAGATCTTGAAAAACATGTAAATTAGTTAAAGGGAGATTCCAATGATGTGCTAGAGTACCTGTGACTGTCGATGAAATGGGAAAAATTCTGCATGCATACAAACCATCACAACCAATAATAAAAAAATACAGAGATATATAATGAAATAAATATGTGTCAGAAACATTCACTGCGTAGCCTTAGAAGAGGTACTATTTGAAACCGAGGGATCTGGTAGGGAGGGGCAATGAAAGTGGAAGCTGGAGGTGTAGGCCCTTCACTATAAAATTTGGATATGACTGGGAGAGTCTAATCCTCCATAGCAGTAGTAGTGTTACCTAGGCTAGTTAAAGATACTAGTACTAAGTTAGTGGTTAGGGTGATGAATGGGGATGGTGGTTCATAAGGTAGAGGATCTGTACGAGGAGTAGGTGGTGGGTAAAAAATGACTAGGTGATAAAGAATAAGGCATGGCATGAATTTAATTCAATAATTGTAGGCATGAACTGAAGCATCGACTGAGGTTGGGGGATGAGGTAGGGATGTGGATGGTCCAAAATAAGATGCAATGGTGGAATAATAGGGAACTGATAAAGAAATGGGGAGTGGTGGATAATGAATTTCAATTAGTGGAGGGGGTAAAATCAGTGCATCAACACCCCTAGGGGTAAGTGGGTCATTTCCCATAGCATCTGGTGTTGGGGGATCCCACATGAGCACAAAGGAATCTCCCCTCCTCTCGACCATCCTCATGCAAATAAGCATGATTAAGTCTTTATTTTGGGTAGAATATAAGAGATTGTGAGTGAGATATAGATCAAACACCCCCAAATGGTATGCCAACCGGGTGGCATATAATCTTCCATTCAGGTTTCCCTAATGGCCAGTGAACATGGAGTGGATATGTGAAATGGAAAAGTAGTATAAGTCAAGATAATCATGCTTTATGATACATGTAAGGAGATCTATATCGTGTCTTTAGAAGACACCCATGTACTCATGCTGGGAAAAAATAATGGAACTGAAGCAATTATGGATGAAAAAAATGGCAGGGGAAAGGGTGAGGGTGATCCTCTACAAAGTGGGAGCATAGTTGACATCGGGTCCAGTAAAATCTTGACACATAGAGATGATGTTGGAGAGGTCAGGGTGGGTGAGAGCTGTGACACGGGGTGGGTTGGATGGATGGGGGTAGAAATTATGCCCCAAACCAAAATCTATCATAGCAATTGAGAAGTGTCATCCTCTAAGTCGGAATTTGACTGGTGTCGTGGTATCACATGGAATCTCTTCGTAGGTAGGACCATCAAACTCAAATGTGAATGAAAACTATAAAATTAAATCTTTTAAGGTGGGAGTGATGACCTAGATAGTTTCTATAAAATATGTATGCTCAAGGAGCTCCTCAATATCCTCAAAGATTCCTATGAGATAAGGACCACTGATGTCTAGGAAATGGTCACTTAACATGATCATGTGTTCTGAAAATATCCCTAGTCAGTCTACCGTAAGATACTAGTCATCAAAAATAAGAAAGGGGTGTGGTTGTGGTGGATATGTTTCTAGTAATGGATATAGTGTACCGAAAAATTCATGACTATTTTCAAGAAAATCATTTTCTTTTAAAAATTCATGACATTTTGTGAAAAGAAAATGATTTTAAAGAAGAAAGGATATTTTCCTCAAAAATTCATTTCAAGTGTTTTATCAAAACCATTTTCCATCTAAAATGAAATTATTTCATATGTGTATGTTTTAAGTATAATGTCTCTTTTATTTACATGGTTTCACTTTTCTTATTATGAAATTATATCCATTTGTTTTATATGGATTATGAAATGATGGGATGATGTTTATGAAACCCATTTTATTCTTTGGGTTATGATGAATGTTTTAAGTTTTTTTGTGTGGCACAAGTAAGAATGATTTCACTATGAGATGGGTGGGACCTATATCTCCTTCCAATGCATTGGGTAAAGATTTATATCTCATGAGATAGACATGGCTGGAACGACAAGTTAAACCGGTTCAGTAATACATGACTGGAACGAGGAGTGAACTCGATTCAGAAAGGGACTTTGCCCACTAAGATGGTCTTGGCAACAATGCCTTGGCTAATATGTAAATCATATCATGTGATTAATGGTTTCCACAATTACATGTTTTATTCCCATGCTATTTTATCATTCTAAATTTTTCATTATGATCTATGCCTTGCGTACTTCCATGTTTTATGTCATTGCTCAAGCTTTTGATGTTTAAACATTATGTTCATGTTTTTAAGTTCAAATGTATATGGTATATTTTATTTTATCCATGCATACCCTTACTGAGCATTTTAGCTCACCCTTTTTATGTTTTCTTTTCCCCAGGATATAAAGAAAGGTTTTAGGTAAGAAAAAAAATGGGATTATATTTATGGGAGATGTTGAAGATCTTTCACCATGATTAGAAGATTACGTTCCAAGTTTCCAAAGACACTAAACTATTACGGTCCTTGTGTGTCTATTTTTTTTATGTATTAAGTATTCTGCTAAAGTAATCTAATGTCCATGTACATTAAGCTTTGGGTCTCTACATATATGAGTGGTAGTGTTAATCATAATTTTATTAAATAGAAGCTATAGATGAATATTTTTTAGGACTAGAAAGGTGAAAAATACTTGTGATTTAGTGTATATGACCAAAAAGAGATTGGATATGGATCGAAGTAAGAAAAAATATTATTTTTATGAGAGACGTCTCTTGAGTTTAAAAATAGACACATTTCCTTTATTTTTAATTCACATTGGTTGTGATATAAATGAATAAGAAAGCAAGGGAAGATAGATTCAAAATTTTTTAGACTATTTGATATTCTATAATGGGTTGATGAGGTTTCTTATATCATGTAATTAACTATAAATCATAATTTAATGCATAATATCATTCATGTATTATAAATGAAAAAATAAATTGCTAATAACTCTCATGTGAATAATTGTGATAATATAGAGTTGGATTTAGAGGCCTCATTCATTATGAGATTAGTGCATATTATATAACATAATTAAAAGAGTTTTTTGGGTAAATATATAACAATTTTGTCAAGTTTTGTGTTATTTTTCATGAATATAAGATAAAAAATGAGATTGAGAAGTAAAAATGATGTCCTAATAGTAGAATTTGTTCATTAGAGATGCTCAATAACAGTTCATAAGGATGGAAATAAACATGATGGGGAGTTTATAATAAAAGTAGATTTCTAGGTTTGTTTTTTTTGGTGTTTTAATATGGATGGATTTGATTTGATGTTTGAGAGTTTTTAGAAAAGGAAGTGCATGAGGTAGGAAGATATAAACATGCTAATTTTTTTTAAACAAGGATCACTAAGTACTTGTTAATTGGGAAGAGATAAAGGTTCACAATAAAAACTGTAATTTAGCGTCACTTTTTTTCTGAAATTTTTTAAAGACATTGATAATTTTTAATTTTAGCGATGTTTTTTAGGAAATGTCACTAATTTAATGATGTTTCCTGAAAACGTTGCTAATTTAGTGACGTTTTCTCATAAGCATATATAAATTAGAAATGTTTCCTCAGAAGCATTGCTAAATTAGTGATAAGACAATTTTGATGGCAATGAGATGCGTTGATTGCGCCAGGATGCGATGATGACATCAGGATGTTGACACGCGGTGACGCGACATTTTAGGCCTCATTCCATGCGATGTAGTGGCAGGTTTTGGTGTTACCAGAATTGAGGAGTCCTCAAAGCACAGTTTGAATTTCAAAAGTTTTCTTTGGTGTGCAAATGCAGGGGGCACGAGATTCGCAGTGATCTTGATGAATTGATTTCTGACAGTTTGCAATTTTAATTTTTGGTCAGATTTTGAATTTTGAATTTTCCCAGTGTGTGTTATATTGAATGTTGTCTGATGATGTGTGGGTTCCCACTAACCCTAAAAGTGGATTTATGAAAATTTAATGAAAAAATGATTTGGAGAGGTTTCTAAATAAATAAATAAATATATTTACTTATATAGCTCATTTTCTCGTATCAATTTAAATATATATTTAGATATATATATATATATATTAATATGTATAAACGCAGACACACACACACATATAGATAAACACAAACACACACACACACACACACACACATATATATATATAAACACACACACTAATATATATATATCTCTATGTGTGTGTGTGTGTGTAAAAAGATATATGTATTTTAAATTTAGTCCTGTTGTAATGAAAATTTGTCTATTTTTGTGACATTTTTACCACTGTTATAAAACATTGCTAATTATATATATATATATATATATATATCTGTGTATGCGTGCGTAAATTTCTAATTATAATTATATATATACACATATATATTTTTACACACATAGACACATATATAATATAAAACTATAAATAAACATAATATATATATATATATATAATATAAAACATAAACATATATATACATTTATAATATAAACACACACACTCACACAAATATATAAACATAAAATATAAACATATGATATATATATATGTATGTATTTAGACACAGAATAAAAATATAAAATATAATCATATATATATATATATATATTTTAATATATGTGTATAACTATGTTTGTGTGCGCGTAAATTTATAATTATAATTATATATATGTACACATATATATTTACACACACACATATAATATAAACATATAAATAAACCTCTAAATAAATATAAATATAAACATATAAAATATAATATAAACATATATATATATATAGGTATTTGAAAATAAAATATAAAAATAAAATATAAAAATAAATATGTAAATATTTATATATTAATATATGGTTATTAATTTTTATATATAATATATTAACTTTTCTAATAATGATATATACATAAATAAATAAATATATATAATACTGTTGCATAACTATAAAAAATGTAAGTTGGTTGGTCTGTGTTTCTTAGTGGGAGACGAGAGGTTCAATATTCGATTCTCATTGAGGGCTTTATTTTTAAGCCCCTTTGACCAGTGTGCACTATAGCCCATGGGTATAGGAGAAGAAGGGGGAGTGGGGATACTGGATAGGGGTGGGGGGAAAGGGAGGTGGGGAAGTGAAAGGAAGGGGACACAAAAAGGGAGAGGGGTGGGGTACTTGGAGCGACATCAGGCAGGGTCAGAGAGAAGAAAGGCAGGGTGAGGAGGAGTAGAAAAGCATAGGGGTGGGGGGTCCAAAGTGGGAGTGTGGAAAAGGAGAGGGGTGGGAGGGTTACTGGTGGGGAAGGGAGAGAACGAGAGGGGAGGTGAGGAGCAGAAAGGGTGGGGTGGGGTACTGGAGAGGGACAGGAAAGGGAGAGGGGCATGGTACTGGTGGGGAGAGGAGAGAAAGAGAGGGGCGAACACAATGTTCCTAAAAAAATTAAAGATTTCAAAAAAAGGGGTGGGGTTCTGGAGCGGGAGTGCAGAAAGGGATATGTGCAGTGAGGAGAGGGAAGGGAGGGGAGAGGTACTAGAGTGGGAGGAAAGGGAGAGGGGCAGGGTACTGGTGGGGAAGGGAGAGAACGGGAGGGGTAGGTAGGAGTAGAAAGGGTGGGGCAGGGTACTGAATCAGGATAGGAAAGGGAGAGGGGGTAGGGTACTGGTGGGGAGTGGGGATACTGGATAGGGGTGGGGGGAAAGGGAGGTGGGGTATAGAAAGGGAGGGGATGCAGAAAGTGAGAGGGGCAGGGTACTTGGAGCGGGAGAGGTTGGGGTCTAGGAGCAGAAAGGAAGGGAGGGAAGGGGCGGGAAGAGAGAGGGGTGAGGGTTTGAAGTGGGAGCACAGGAAGGGAGATGGGTGGGATGGATACTAGTGGGGAAGGGGGAGAACGAGAGGGGTGGGGAGGAACGAAAAGGAAGGGGTGGGGTACTGGAGTGGGGGAGGAAAGGGAGTGGGGTGGGGTACTGGTGGGGAGAGGAGAGAATGGGAGGGGAAAACACAATGTTCCTAAAAAAAATAAATATTTCAAAAAAAGGGGTAGGGGTCTGGAGAGGGAGTGTAGAAAGAGAGAGGGTCAGGGAGGAGAATAAAGGGAGGGGTGAGGTACTAGAGTTGGAGGAAAGGGAGAGGGGCGAGGTACTGGTGGGGAAGGGAGAGAATAGGAGGGGTGAGGAGGAGCAGAAAGGGTGGGGTGGTGATGTGAGATGCACAGGGTGGCCCGATCTTCATAGCGTAGGGTGGCGGTTGAAGGATGCAGTTCGGGGATAAGTGTCGGATGATGCTTACATATATTGGATGTAAGTACTCAATCAATGCTATAAGGATCATGACTTACTTCTTAGACAACACACTCAAAGTAGGGATGTGATAGACAATCCACACCACAATGCACTTGGGTTGAGGCATATAATTGGAGGCTTTTTGATCTTGGAACACCAATCTAACCTGTAGAATGACAAGGAAAGAATGCACAAGGGCAAGGGGGAAATTTAGAACAATTATCAAACAATGGAGAGAAAAAAAGCATAAGCTCTGAATTAATTCTTGGATGAAAATACAATGCTATGTGGTGGCTATTTATAGCCAAGGGGTGATACAATAGTCAAGGGTCTAATACCCTAAAGTCATAAAAGCTAAATATACCTTGTCCCTTTAATGTAAAAAATATAAAGTCTAATAAAGAATTTTGGGAAAATTAGCACATGCCTTTCCACCCATAGCCCACCAGATTTGACTTTGAGTGCATAGCCCATCAGATTTGACTTTGGTGTCCAAAGATTCCATTTATAGAATCCTCCATGTGGGAAAGGCATCCAAATTCGTGAAACCATGTGGGCCAAGATTTAAACATAAATTTTTGGTGTGAATAAGTGATATTATAGGCACATTTTCTCCATCCATACAAGGAAAGATCCATTGGGCCCTTAATGAGGTGAGATGGGCACCCATTGTTGCATTCAACCTCTTTAATCTCCTACACATCATCGGGCCTTGCAAATCCAACTCCTCCACTTGGGTAATCGACTCAGTGCCTTAAACATGGTTCGCATCATCCTCCCCCTCTTGAAAAGGAGTCATCCTCAAATCTTCATCCTCGACACCCAAAAATGAAGAAAGATCCGAAACATTGAAAGTGGCACTTACACTATACTCACCTGGTAAAGCTATCTTGTAAGTATTGTTGTTAATCTTCTCAAGCACTCGGAAAGGTCCATCGCCTCGTGGAATGAGTTTTGATTTCCGCTTTTCAGAAAATATTTCCTTCCGCATATGAACCTAGACTAGGTCACCAGGCTCGAACAACATTTTTTTGTGACCCTTTTTCACATGGTCAATATATTTCTAGGTCATCCACTCGATATTTATCCTTGCCTTTTTATGGATTTCTTGATGAATTTTTCACTCCCTTTTGCATCCATATTAGCTGCTTCCAGAAAAGTCAATGGAACTAGATCAATAGGGGAAAGGGGGTTAAAGCTGTAAAAAATTTCAAATGGAGAATATTGAGTAGTGAAATTATTGTCCCTATTATATGAAAATTTCACATGTGGTCGACACTCCTCCCAATTATTGATGTTATTCTTCATAATGTTTCACAGAAGGGACGATAGTGTCTGATTCACCACCTCAGTTTTTACATTAGTTTGCTGATGACAAGTTGTGTAAAATAGTAACTTCTTTCCTAGTTTCCTTCATAATGTATTCCAAAAGTAGATGAGGAATTTTGTGTCTCGATCTGATACGATCACCCATGGCATTCCATGAAGGTTGACTACTTCTTGAAAGAAATGTGTTTCAATGTTAGTGGCATCATCAGTTTTGTAACAAGGAATAAAATGTGACATTTTTGAAAACCAATCCACCACAAAAAATGTAATATCTCCCCCCTTGGCCCATTGTAACCCCATAATAAAGTCTATTTATATGTCCTTCCAAGGGGTGTTGGGGATTGGGAGAGGAAGATATAGTCCATGTGGGTTTAGTTTCGATTTGTCTTTATGGAAGACAATGCACTTTCCCACAAATTTATCAACATCTGTAGATATCCTAGGACAATAAAAATGCTCACAAAGAACAGTTAGAGTTTTTGCAACACCAAAATTCCCCATTAACCCATCCAAATGTGACTCATTCAGTAAAAGTAAATGGATAGAGAAATTTGGAATGCAAATCTTATCAATACGAAATAAGAATCCATCATGTAAATAGAAATTTTCCTAAATAAATCTAGGTTTACAATGTTCATAAGGTTCTCTAAAATCACTATCAGTGGAATATAAATCCTTAATGTATTCAAAACCAAGGATTTTTGAATCCATCAAGGATAAAAGATAATTTCTACATGAAAGTGCATTGACCACAAAATTTTCTTTACCCTTTTTATGCTTGATGACATATGGAAATGATTCATTTAATTCTAGCCATCTAGCATGCATTCTATTTAGTTTTTGTTGGCTCCTAAGGTATTTAATATCCCCGTGATCAGAATGGATCACAAATTCTTTAGGCCAAAGATAGTGATTCCATATCTCTAGTACTCTAAACAATGCATACAACTCTTTATCGTATGTAGCATAGTTTAGAGTTGGGCCATTTAACTTCTCACTAAAATAAGAAAAAGGCTTAGCTTCTTGCATGAGTACTCCACCAATACAATTCCACTTGCATCACATTCAATCTCAAAGGTTCTACCAAAGTCTAGGAGTGCAAGTAGAGGGGCGTGGGTGAGTTGATCCTTGAGAGCATGGAAAGCCTTCTCTTGAGTTGTCCCCCATTTGAAAGGAACATTCATCTTTTTCAATTCAATCAAAAATGATTCTAATGCGCTAAAGTCCTTCACAAATCTCATATAAAAACTAGAAAGTCCATGAAAACATCTTACTTGTCCAACGATGGTTGGATTTGGCCGTTCTTGCATTGCATTGATCTTCTTGGTGTCAACTTCAACTCCATTTCTGCTCATAACAAATCCAAGGAAACCAATATTATCGAGGCAAAATTCACACTTATTGATGTTTCCAAGCAAGTTTTATTTTCTTAACACCTCTAGGAATTTTCTTAATTGATCTACATGTTCATGAAAAGTCCTACTATACACCAGAATATCATCAAAGTAAACTACCACAAATTTTCCAATATATTCACATTATATATGATTCATTAACCACATAAATGTGCTAGGTGAATTGGTGAGACCAAAGGGCATGAATAACCATTAATAAAGTCCATTTTTTGTATTAAATTCCAATTTCCACTCCTCTCCTTCTTTCATCCTAATTTTTTGGTATCCACTTCTTAAATCACTTTTTTTAGAAAATAGTAGAATCATTTAATTCATCTAGCATATCATCTAACCAAGGGATAGGATGATGAAACCTAACGACGATGCTATTGATGGCTCTGCAGTCAATGCACATTCTCCAATGTTCTATCCTTCTTTGGTACTAGAATCACAGGTATGGAATAAGGACTAAGGCTCTCTCTGAAATATCCCACATCCAACAGCTCTTGAACTTTCCTTTGAATTTATTTTGTCTCTTCTAGGTTGGTGTGATATGAAGGGCGTTTCGGTAGTGATGCTCCAGATATGAGGTCAATTTGATGCTCAATACCTATAATGGGTGGAAAACCTGGTGGTACCTCTTCTGTAAATACATCATTATACTCCTGCAACAAAGACTCAAAATAATTTGGAAAACAAGGTAAGTCGTTAGTGATTAGAAACAACTCTTTTTACATGAGTACTAGGAGGGTTTGCTATTAAAACAAATCTTCCTTAACCCCACTTTTTTTTCCAACATCACACTTTTCTTTTCTCTCAAATTCTTTTTCCCAATTGATTTTTCTTTTCTCTCCATTTCTTTTCTTCTCTCATTTTATCTATTTCCTTTATTCTCTCATTTTTCATTTTCACTCTTTTTTCCCTCATCACTCATTTTTTTATTTTCTATAAAAATGTGATCATTTGGAATTTCTTTGGGGGCTATGGGGTTGAGGGTTATAGGTTCCCCTCTGAGCACAAAAGTGTGATGATTCAAGAAACTGTCATGGGTAACACACCGATCATCCTGCCCCAGTCGTCCCAACAACAAATGGCAAGCCTTCATAGGAACAACATCGTACAATACCTTATCTTTGTACTTCCTGATGGAGAAAAATACCTTCACTTTCTTGGTGACCTTCATCTCCCCAAAATCATTCAATCACTGAAGATGATACGGATGTTGATGCTTCAAAGTAGGAAGTCCCAACTTCTCTACTAACTCGGTGCTCACAACATTACTACAGCTTCCTCCATCAATAATAACACTACATACCTTCGCATGGATCTTGAACCCTATATGGAAAAGGTTCTCCTGATTCTCCATCACTCCCATGGTCATTTGTGTGCTTAGAACTCTCCTAGTGATAATAATCTCACCATTTTCTGCAAACTCTCCACTATCGATTTCTGGAGATTCTTCCTCCTCCTCTTCCGATCTCTCTCTACCGGTCTCCCATTATCCATACTTTTTGATGGTCATGGTGCACTGGTTTGGGCACTCTCTAGCAATATGACCCTTTCCTGGACATTTTAAACACTGAATATCCCAATTCTTGGTTTGGTTATCCTCAAAAGCAGGTTTCTTAGGTGAAAGAATTACCATGTCACTTTTGTGATAAACAACCTCTTTTTTCCTTTGGTGGTTCTCCAATCTCCTTCCTCATATTTCTCCATGGCGTGAAATGGGTGGAGGGTTTCCTCATGTTTCTCCTCCTTTTTATTTGTTTCTCGATCTTGGTGGCTTGATAGATCATATCTTGTATTTCCACATGGTGGTACATCTCCACTTGATCGGAAATCTCCCGATTGAGCCCATGTAAAAACCGTGCCATGGTTGCCTTCAAATCCTCCTCAATGTTTGATCGAATCATATTAATTTGAATCTCTTTGTAGTAATCTTCCACACTATTACTCCCTTGGGTGAGCCACTGAAGTTTGTTGTGGAGATCTCTATGGTAATGTGTGGGAACAAACCACTTTCGCATGGCAAACTTCATTTCTTCCCAAGTTTTGACAGGACATCCCCCATATCGGGCTCTCTCCTTTTAAACTTGATCCCACCATATTAATTAATAATCAATGAATTCAAGGGCTGTAAGTTTTACCTTTTTCTCCTCGGAATAGGTATGACATGAAAACACCTGCTCGATCCGCATCTCCCACTCCAAGTATGCTTCTGAATCTCTTTTCCCTTGAAACGAAGGGACCTTCACCTTGATCCCGCTAAGTAGGTCATCATCACGTGTTCTCCTTTGGCCTCCTCTAGGTTGTTGGT
Organism: Viscum album; assembly: GCA_963277665.1. NCBI lineage: Eukaryota > Viridiplantae > Streptophyta > Magnoliopsida > Santalales > Viscaceae > Viscum > Viscum album. The sequence goes on along the minus strand of OY728147.1, from coordinate 1,347,612,495 downwards.
ACAACCTCCTCCTTTGTGGGACATCATCAAGATCATCATCAAAGTTCACCATCTCCTCCTCCATGATGTGGGGATGATGTGGAGCCGGAGCGCGTCGTGGGTTATTATGGAACATCCTTGGGCTTGGTTTATTCTACAATTCATCGATCCTCTCATGTAGCACTTCCAACTTCCTATCAATAAGATTCTCGAAGTGGCTCACCAAAGCTATCATTTTGAGTTGTGTAGCTTCGGGTGCGGGAGATCTACTTCAGCTACCTTCATCGCTAACATGAGCAATTTTCTTCCCATGATCTTCTTCCATGATAAGTTTCACAAATACAAACACACATTGGGGGGGAACACACACAATGATACACACTCAATCCCACATGTAATATGTACACACATAAACAAGACATACACACTCATGCACACAAGGATACCCACTCATGCACACAAGATACACGCAATCACACATACAAGAGGTACACACTCACACAGACTCACACACATAAGGATACACACTCAGTAATGTTTTTTTATTATTTCTATACACTATCAAAACTAAATTTAAATCCCAAGATCTTATGAAATATAATACCTTGTTTAGGGAGATCAATTGGCACTAATACTTCCCCTATCAAGATTGTTTCAGGGACTGGGTTAACACAACCCGCTTGAGTGGTAAAGGTTGAAGGGTGAAAAGAGGGTAGAAGATGGATAAAGGGTGGGTGGAAAAGGGGTAGAAAGGTGGTATTTGGGTTTTGCCTGATTGTGAATGATAAGAAAATTTAATAACAATATGAGCCAAATATAATATGGGGATGAAGTAAAATGAAGGATAAAGTTATATATGGAAATAGAAAGTGCTAATAATGTAAATCACAAAGAAGTAATTGTATCTGTTTTTTTCCTGTTTTTTTGGTAAAATCTCTCCAAAAGTGTAGTGCTTGGAGTTTGAAAGCACAAGATGATTGAAGGGAGAGTAAGACATTTTTTTTGAAGTCTCTGAAATAAAGGATGTGCTTAATTTTGAAAATAAAAAAGTGATGAGTTGAGAGAATTTGATTTTGTTGGATTTTTTTTCTGGATACAAAACACATATAGAGAATCAAACTCACAAAGAAGATGAATGAAAATTTGTCTCAACTTACAATAATCCAAGATTGAACAAACTAGGTCAGTTTAGGATGATTTTAATAAAAGGTATTTTTTTAAAGGGTGAATAATATGGAAGCATAAGAAGGGTAAGGGGTAAAAGTAATATAAATGAAGGGATATATGCCTACCGTGTCAACTGGAGCTCTGATACAAATTGATATGAGATTCACGGGGTGGCCCGATCTTCACGGTGTAGGGTGATAGTTGAAGGATGCAATTTGGGGATAAGTGGAAGATGATGGGTATAAATGGTGGATGAAATTAGCTAATCAATGCTATAGGGAGCATGACCTACTACTTAGACAACACACTCAAAGGAGGGATGTGGTAGCCAATCCACACAACAACACACTTGGGTTGAGGAACAGAATTGGAGGATTTGTGATCTTGGATCACCAATCTAACTTGTAGATTGACAAGGAAAGAATGAAAAAGATCAAGGGGGAAATTTTGAACAATTCTCACACAACAGAGAGAAACAAATCATAATCTCTGAATTAATTTTTGGATGAAAATACAATTCCATGGGGTGTCTATTTATAGCCAATGGGTGATACAATAGTTAAGGGTCTAATACCCTAATGTCATAAAGGCTAAATATACCTTTTCCCCCTTAAAGTAAAAAAGATAAAGTCTAATAAAGACTTTTTGGGAAAGTAGAACATGCCTTTCCACCAATATCCCACTGGATTTTACTTTGAGTGAATAACCCACTAGATTTGACTTTGGTGTCCAAGGATGCCATTTCTAGAATCCTCCATGTGGGAAAGGCATCCAAATTCGTGCAACCATGTGGGAAAAGCTTTAAACATCAATTTTGGGCTTGAATAAGTTATATTATAGGCTTATTTTCTCCATCCATGTAAGGAAAGATCCATTGGGCCCTTAATGAGGTGAGATGGGCACCCATTGTTGCATTCAACCTCTTTAATCTCCCACGTGTCATCGAGCCTTGCAAATACAACTACTCCACTCGGGTAATTGACTCAGTTTCCTCAACATGGTTTGCATCAGGTGGGGTACTAGAGCAGGAGAGGAAATTTATAGGGATGGAGTAATGGTGGGGAGAGGAGAGAATGGGATGGGCGGTGCACAATTTTCCTAAAAAAAATTAAAGACTTCAAAAAAAATAGCGATGCTTTTTCAAAATGTCTGTAAACAAGGGGTCATTTACCAATGTTTTTAATAAGAATCAGTAAATAAGGGGTCACTAAAATAGTGACATTTTGAAACCTTAGAAAATCTCTCAAATTTAGGGATGTTTCTTTACAGAAGTTTCGTAAAAATGTCGGTAAATGAGGTGTCTCAAAATAACAATGCTTATAAAAATATCTAAATTAGCGATTCTTATAAACATAAATAATTATAAATTATTATAAACATCACTAAATTAGTTATGTTTATAAACATTGATAAATTAGTGACACCTCATTTAGCGATGTTTTCAAGAAACATCAGTAATTAAATTAGCGACATTTTAAAATATCAGTAACACAAAAAACGTCTCTAAATAAGGTTTTTTGTAGGGGTTTCACCAGATCACCCACTAGATAGCTGAATACTAGTAACATTTTATCTATTAGTGTGACACTCTAGACACCCGCCCCTAGATTTAGTTTCAAAACACATATGTTTTCCTTCTATTTATTAAATGTGTATTTTCTACCAAATAAGTGACCCAAATTTAATATTACAACTTAATTAAATAATACTGATTCAGTACATTCTCATGATCTTTTTAGTTTTAGAGCTTTAGATAATTAAAACCTATATTAATAATAAAACCCAAGATATTAATTATGAGAAAACACTTTAAACACTACACTTGATTCACTCAAGATGAACCTCATAATTGAGACTTGTCTCTATAATAGCTCCCTTTGAAAAATATTTTAAAAAATAGGATGGGAACAAATGTTTAGTAAGGGTTCTTAAAAAAAGTGAGAAAAAAAATTTGTTTAAAAAACAAGTAAACACCTAAAAATTATTTTATGAAGACAAAATACTCCGATCTTAATAAAACATTTAAAAATTTCCCAATAAAAAATAGTGTTTTTAGAAAAAAAATTAATTAAGAGGGATGATTTCAATTTTTTTGAGAAGATATAAAATATTTATGTCTTCTTTATTTAAAATAAAAAATCATTAAAATCCTTTTTCTTATATTACAATTTTATAAATTAAACTTCTACATTTGAGAAATATAAAAATATTTCCTTATGAAGTCCAATGAGTTTCAGAAAGATTCAAAAAATCATTGTGGCCCCCTTGAATATTGAAGGGCCATATAGGGCCCACTCATCAATTTTTGAAAAACAACTCTTGAGGTTTGGGTTCACCCGTTATCCCTTATCATCAGTTAAAATACCTATGAGCCAAATTTTTATTTTTTACAGGCTTTCCTTTCTCATAAATTCTATTAAAAATTTAAATTTTAAATTATCCAAATCAATATAGAAACAATTTTAAGAATTATTAAATAATTATATTCATGGTCAAACGATATAAACTCTACAAAATTATTTTTTGACAAATTAAAACTTAAATAAAAAGGAAATAAAGGTATTTATACAATGAAACAAAAATAAATCATTAAAATTAAATGTTGAAGATATATTCTTTTCAAAATAATCATGGAACCTTGATGAGAAAAAATAGTGCATAGCCATACAATAATTTAAAAATAAAAAAATCCATGAACGATGCTAATAATCATTACAAAAAATAATTATGGTGAATGTTTATGGAATAATACATTAAAAAAATGGTATTTTTTACCCCTCAAAACCAATTTGAAATTAATTATATAAAAATATATTTTTGTTGGAATATTTAAAATAGAATTTTATTTTCAAAATTTTTCCCTAATAAGAAAAATTTATTTTCAAAATATCATAAAAAGAGAAGGTTTTTCTTTTTTGAAAAAAGGATATGTTTCTAAGAAGCTTTGAAATAAATATTACAAAAATAGTTTCACATACAAAGAAGTTTTATTTTCAAAATACCATAGAAAAGAGAGTTTTGTTTTATGAAAATCATAACAAGAATAGATAAGAATGTTTTGAATATTTGGAAGATAAAATGGTTAAAAATATTTTTACCTTACCTAATTCTAATTGAACCATCTTCTATAGATCACCCCATCAAATGAAACTTCTAAACTCACTCTCCCTTTCTCACTAAATAAAAAACAAGGTTGATGGGTATTTTATTTTTTTGGTGAAGGAAGCTTAGTAGATGGTTTATAGATGAACACCCAAAAGGATGAGTTTCTTCTATATCCAAAATACATGGTGTATTTTGGATATGTTATTATATTGAATAATTATTTATAATCTCTTCAGCGATGAAGAAATGAAAGTCTGGAGACCTTCAAATAGAAATTAATTTTTCCGCAACTGTAATAGGTCCATCAAGCCTAGTAAATTTTTTACCTCTACTTATTGAGATATACGAGCATATTTTTATTTATTTTTATGAAAATACATTAAGTGGTTCCCATGATGAAAAATTTGTATAGATATATTTGTATCAACAAAGACCATCCAACAGTTTCATGAAAGAATACAATGATGTCCTTCAATATTTTCTATCATGTGTTTCAAAATTATCATGAAGATATCATTTCCACTAAATTACACATATATATTCACACGAAAATATATTTTAGGTAGTTCATGATAGGTGGAAGAATATGATGATATAATCTATAACCATAAACCTGTAAGCTTCATTCTACCATTATTCCATCATCATGGATCACACAGATCCACTTAGTGGTTCCCTCGATAAACCCACACATATATATATATTTTAAATTAATAATAATAGTCTGAAAAGGAAAAATATGATACTTTCCCTTTACATGAGATTATTAATTTTATGATCAACCTTACATGAATGAGGAACCACCTTTACATGAGGATGAAGCTGAGTATCTACCCTTATGTAGCCTTAAAATTCACCATGCATCCTTTACATGATTTCAAGCTAATAAATATTACCCTTACATGAAAATAAATTGACCCTTACATGAGTAGGTTGATCCATTAACCCTTATGCGAGCACAATCTAGCCTCTGCATGTTACCCATCTCAATTACTTATCCATATACAATTACTTCACTACACCTTTACGTAGTTGATAAGTATTACCTTTATGTGAACCAGGTACACTTGGAATTACCTTTATGTGAACCTGTATGTTATAAGTAATCTATACATGTGAATATATTATAAGTTTACATAATTAGTTAAAATTACTTTTATATGAGAATAAAAACATTATTAATCTCTTAAAATTATACATATGAAAAATTTGTTAATTTAATAATTCAATCTAATTTTAATTTTCATTTTATTAATAAGAAATATCTTTAAATATATCAATTTCAAATTTTAATTTTATTTATGTTAATATTTATATTTCTCAGTAAATGTTAAATTATTATTGGAATTTATGTTTATCAAATAAATTTAGACCACTAGTGATTAATTTTATTAACATATTACCTGTAAGTTTAAAATAAAAATACTTTGATTACAGAATATATATATTAGAACATATTCATAATAAAAACATTTTTAATAAAACATTATCAATATATATATTTTGAAAATAAATAAATACAAATATAGTTAATGTAATATTTTTATGATATGAATATTTTAAATTAACTTATTCTATAATTTATAGTGTTCAATTTGAAAATAATTATATTTTATGAAAGATACCCCATGTGAAAATATCTATCATAGTTTTTAGTAGTAAAAAGATACATTTTATAACCATTTATTTATAAAAGAATAATAAAATCTCAGAATGTTACATTCTATACCTTAGATAAATTGGGTCATTCAAATTTTAATTTTCTCACTATTGAAAACTAGTGATGGTGTTATTAGAAATATAATTTATAATGATTTATGCTACTTATTATCATGGTTAAGAATAATATTCTATAATATGTATTGATTTTAATTTTTAATATTCATTTTTTTCCAAGAATACATCCTATGTAAAAAAACTAAAGGGTTTTCATAAATATATCTATCATAGATTCTTTCTCATGATCATATTCTCAAATAAATTTTAAAACCAAATGGTTATTAAAATAATTGATAAAAAAACTAATATAAAACTTAATCCAAATGCGTCTTATCCATTGAAACCTTTTTTTCTACCCATAATGGTAAAACTCTTAAACATTTTAAATTGACGACATCCTAAATCTGAAATAATATAACCCTCAAAATTTAAAAATCCCTCCTTTAGATCACATGGTCTCTCTAAAATATTTTTTCCCAAATTGCCTTCAATAACATAAAATAATATATCAAAATCCTCAAAGGAAATTTCTATCTCCTAAATTATCCTAAACTATTATCATTATATTCTACAAATTTTTCTAAACATTTTGTTTGATACCCATTATGATGCCCCAAAACCACGCTCCTAGACATACTACTAAAATATATATTTTCCCTTTTATTTATTTAAAATGGATTTGATTCCATATAAGTGAAAAAAATTTAATATTATACTATCATTAAATAATATCATGTCACTATATTCCTAAGATCCTTTTAGGTTTAGAGATTTAGAGAATTATGAACTCTATTACAAATCAAACCCATACTATTTATATTAAACTAACTATTTAATCACCACACTAGATTCACTGAGGCTAAAATTCATAATTGAGAACTATCTCAATGATAGCTTCAACATAATAATAATCCATATGAAGAAATTTAAAACATGGGGTGATCATAAAATCTTATTAAGGGTTTTTAAAACAAGTGAGAAAACACATTTAAAAAAATACTTGAAACTCCTTAAAAGTGTTCTTAAAAAACCTCAGAGCTTAATAAAAAAAATTAAAAATTACAATTTAAAATAAAATAGGGTTTTCAGAAAAAAAATTTCATATAATATTTCTTCCAAAAGAGTATTTAAATATATATAAAATATTGAATACTTATTTTGATAAAATAAAAAACCTTTAAAATATATATTTAAAATAAATGATCAACTTTTTAAAATAAAGATTTTACTTTTTTTAATTATAACAATTTTTTTTATGAATTTAATGAGTTTATACTAACTTAAAAAAATCGTTATAGTCAACTGGAAAATTAAAGGTATATATAGGGCCCAATTGTCACTTTATGGACAATATCCCTTGAGGTGTGGGTTCACCCCCATCCTTCATCACCATTTAGAATTCCCAAGAGCCAAATTTTAATATTTTTTTATAAACTCCCTTTATCCTAAATTACATTGAAAAATTTATTTTCAAATTCTAAACATCAATGTAAAAACATTTTCAAGATAGGGAAAATAAATAAAGTCATGGTTAATAAAAAAGAACTCAATGAAAATATTTTGTGAGAAATACATGAAGGAGATATATTCCATCAAGCCTCATATATATATATATATATATATATATATCTATATAAATATATATTTTATCTCTTGCAAGAAAATTTTGATTTACATGCCTGATGGGTTATATATTATTCAATACTACCTATGATTGAACTATTGGATGGATAGTTGATCAATTAACCACCTAATATATCATTTATTAAACTGTTTCATAAGATGAAACATATTATAGGTTTTAAATTCATATGATGAATATATATATTAGCCATAATATTTATTCATATTTTGTAACATATGAATAAATGAGAGTGAAATTAATGAGAATCCTTATTTTTATATTTAAACAACTACCATAGGATTAATGTATGTGTGATTACTTATACTTAGTTGAAACTCATAGAGACCAAAAGATCTATTATTCTTCTTCTTCATTTTCAAGTTGATGTGAAAGCACACTATGGGTGAAGGAGAATCCCTCTCATATGTCGAGAGATTCAGTTTGGCCAATGTATACACTATGGAGGTGGGAAGTATATGTTTTCCACTTTAATTATATATATCAAACATATCAATCCAAGATCAAGGTGATCAGAGGCATATTCAATGAATGATATGTTTTATAGTATTTTTTTCATTTCAATATATTCATGGTTTTCAATTTTCATATATGAGAGATCCTGGAAAAAAGATTTAAATTGATTCTACATCATTTAATAATTTTAATTAGACTCTAAAAACCCCTTAAATGGTATCAGAGGGATCCCATGATTTAGATTTTTGAAAACTTGAGTAAAAATGAATAAATCATGAATAATAAAACAACATTTTCGAATTATGGAAAAGATGAATTACCTTTATGAATAATAATTCTGTGTGAAGGTCATACCATTTTAACCTTATTTAGAGCCTTTTACATCAGGGCTAGTAAATTTTAACCTTAAGTAGAATGGTCTACATAAGGGTAATCCATGGATACATAAGGCTCATCAACACATTACCCTTATATATATTCTCACATAAAAGTAAGGAAGATGATGCATAAAGGTCTTTAATTTTTACCTTTTCATAAAAAAGGATTTTTAGGTCACCCATTTATAAAATAGATCTATGTAAGGGTCACCTAAATTTACTATATACAACAATGGATTTTTCATATTTATATTAAGGTAATTAAAGGTTTTAAATATTTACATAAAGGTTGTTTTTTTACTTACCCTTATGGGAAGAGTTCATTTAAATGTAATACCTTCTACACCCTTACACAGTGTATGCTACATAAGGGTCATGGATATCTAACCTTATGTAGACTATCAACATAATGGTATAATAAGTATACCTTTACAAAAAATATTAATTTTGTGTAAGTGTAAACAAAAAGTTTTAAAAAATTTATTTCATAATTGTCAATGTTTTTTATGATTTATAATTTTTGTATGAATCATATTAAAAGGTATTATGGGAATATTTAATTTATATGGAATTTTATAAATTAATTAAATAATTATAAATTATTTTAAATTTCTTGAATAAATTTTTATGAAACTTTTATATTCTAAAATATTTAATGTTAATATTTGAAATAAATTTTAACCAAATTATATGGAATTCATTTTGATCTAAAAAAAGTATTTATTAAAAATAATGAGAGATAATTTATAAAGTGTTATAAATTTTAAAATAAGGTCAAAATATAAAGTAGTTTATATTTAAATTTGGAAATTTTCAGAATTAATTATTTTGAATTTGTTTACATAATGATAAAGTGTATGATATTTAGATTTTGAAAAATGATTACATAATAGAAAATTGGATTTTAAATTTTTTATAAATCATAAAATATAATATAGCTAAACTTAAAATTTCATATAATGAAGAATATGATAGAGTTTATATTGGAATTAATAAAAAATGTTTATATTCAAAATTATGGAATGTCTATAATGTAAAAGCTAAAATTATAAAAAGGTTTATAGTTAGATTATCTTTACTTATTGTTTATGAATAATTATATATTGTTTCAATATTTTAATTACAATTTTATTTTAATGGTTATCCCCCTGTATATTCATGTGTAGAAAAATTTTCAAAGAAATGTGAATATTGTGTATTATTTAGTTTAATTGTTAAATTTCTTCTAGATAGAGCCCCACATTACATACTATGTTTAACAGTGAATTTAGTTTTCATCAACCATGTCCTTTGTTTATAATTGAACTTATGAACTTGAATTTAGTTGATTAATATTGTTTATTCAAATTAGCTGTTAGAATTATAATCAATTGGACCATCTATTGGGTGAAGTATCCTCGAGTAGAGGTACTTGGGGTCGGGATACCTACTTACCTGGAGGTCTGTGCCTTATTTATGAAAGTAAATGGGGCTGGATATCTATCGCTCTGGGCATACTCTTGTGGAGATTTAAAATTTCATGTTACTCTATGACTTTACATGAAGTGTTTATATACCATATGAATACGATGCATTCAGATATGTATTAATATAATTGGATTCTATTTTTGGGAGAGTAATAAAAAATTTCATGTTGTATAAAGAGTTACACATAATTATGGATTGAAAATATTGATTTGGTAGATGGAATATTATTCCTATCTAAATCACTAAAATGATTCATATATAAATGGAATAAAATGAGATAATATAGTGACATTGAAATCCCCTAAAAAAATTAAGTGATAGATTCCTTCCTAAATGACACTTGTTAAGACCTAGATCATCAATCTAGGTAGGTCATTATATAGTTGGGTGCCCTGAGATTGTCATGTGTTAGGTAATCCAGGATGGGTGAAAATAGATTTTCTTTAGGTAGGTCATTCCATAGCCGAGTGCCCCTAGATTTTCCTTTTTTAGCATGTTCTTGGTGCTTATTTTGGGTTGCACTATCTACGATACCCTAATAGAATTATGTTAATGGAAGAATAAGGTTGAGTGTATCCATTTGATTTATTAGAAATAGGGTTGTCTGATCAACTATCCAATAGTCATATATGTTATGATTGAGATGATTACCTACCTAATTAAATAAGAGGAAAGATAAATTCCATATTGTAATTATTTCTTTGGGAAATATGGATCTCGACCGACTAATGGGTATGATGAATATTAAAAGGGTTCATCATTTTAGTTGGATACCATTTATTATTTTTCTTTATTAAATGGTTATAATGCATGATAATCATTTGATAAAATATTATAATGTACATAAATTGAATCCTCATAAATATTGAACTCAAGATCAGTCCTTGAAATAGAAAGACATAGTGACAATAACTTCCTTGATTGGTATAGAAATTTAAAAATAGTTCTCAAATATAAAGGAATGTTCTATAGGGGGAACAAACCTCTTAATAAGAAACTATCTGATGAATTGGATAAAAAAGTATTTAGATGACTTTGAAAAAAATTAAAAGGATAAAAAGAGGTCCCTATACACATTCTGGTTACTATGAGTCAAAATTGACAAATCAACGTGAGACCCTCACTACATTTCAAATGATTGATAACATGAAAATTATTTATCAAGAGAAAGAAAGGAATGAATGTTATGAAGTTTCTAAAGATATTTTTCATTAGAATATGATATAAGGAACCTCTGTATCCCCTCACATAACTAATATGATTAGATATTTCAATGACTAGGATACACTAGGATCATCTCTAAATCAAGAGTTGGTAACCGATTTTATTTTATAATAACTACTAGAAAGGTTTTAACTATTGTTTATGAATTATGATATAAAAAACACTGAAATACTTTACACGATCTCCAAAATATATTGAGTATTATTGAAAAAGACATGGTTAGTCCAAGATCAAGTATTATGATGATGGTACATAAGGATATGGGTAAAAGTTATAGCTAGGAAGTAAATAAAAGGGGCTATGGAAAGTCCACACTGCTTGTCAAACTGATTAAGAAAAATCAATGACAATGTTTTCATTATAGAAAATATGGGAATTGAGAATATATTTTCTAGATTACTTGAAGGGTTGAAAGATTCCACATGGAGTGTCCACTTTAGGTATGAATTCTATAGAATTAATTTCTTTTATATAAATGGTATGTGATACAAATTGTGTATTTTAAAAATATTCTAAATATATAGGACAAAATAATTCGAAGAAAAATAAATAAATGAATGATCAATCTTGGAGTTGATGTCCTATTTATAGAGAAAATGTGTTTCTATGTTGGAGACTAGGATACATTAGGCTCAAATGGATATTTCATAAGATGTGAGTTTTCTCATTTTTCTCTTAAGGGGAGTTTCTAAACAATAGTTTTTCGAATTAAATGAGAAAGATTTTGATATACATAGTTATTATTTGTTTAATTATATAAATTTATTTAAAGATAGTTATAATGGTTTTTTTAATTATGGAATTCATACTGTTTTCATTTATGAAAATTTTCTGACAAGTTGAATGGATTCAAAAAAAGTTTACCCAGTATTCTAAAAGTGTTGAGAGTAAGTTAACTAGAAATGTTATTTTTAGGTTCTAAAGTACTATATAGATAATACAAGTAGGTAAAAGTTAAAACTGTAAGAATAAAACTTGGTTTAAAAGTTTAAATTTTTTTCTTCAAGAATCGAATCAAGGTAATTAAAACCCGTCATTTTCATGAAGGAATAAATTTAATTTTGGATTGCCCAAGATATACATGAAGGTGTTTATAAAATTATATGGAAGGTATATGTTTGGTATAAATGTTATGGAAACTAATTATTCAATTTTTAAGGTTATGTGAAAACTAATGTATATTTTAAAAAGTGTTGTAAACATATAGGATTCCCAAATAAAAGTAATATTTGATTCTGTTTGTAGTTTATATTAATGAGATGGAGTAAATAGTTACTACATTAATGATTTTAATGTAAAGGAATATTCTAAGTTAAATATGTGTATCTTCACCCCACTTCTCATATGTGATAAGTTAAGGTGTTTGATTATAATTATTTATTTGAGAAAAATGATATGATTAATTATATACACATTTTTTATGATTCATCAGGTTATATAAAATTCTCATAGAAGAAGATATGGAAAAAAGGTTTATTCAGCTATTTGTTATAATATAAGGGAATGCGTTCCTACCACCCATCATGAGTATATTTTAACAAAGGTTTCTTCCCAAAGAAAAAATGATATAAATACATAAAATATCATATATAAAAAGAATAATTTATTTTTAAAATGTTTCTAAAAAAATTAAAATAATTTTTAGAGTTTTGGTATCTTAATAAGATATTCTGAAAATAATATAATTTCAATGACGCTAGTATGAGTATTATTATGACTTAAAGAAGTTTAAAGATAACAAATAAAATATTATACCATTCTTAGTTTAAAGTGAATTTTACTAATTATTCTAAAATGGTTTATGATGTATTAGTAAATAGTAATGTATGTATTTTCATTATTTTAAGGAAAATTTTGATGGATTAGGGTTCAAAGAATGATGATGGTGAACATAAAAGTAGTTATAATTAGACAAAATAAGTTTAAATCAATACATTTCTTGTTGTTAATTTAAGAGGTTTTAGTATGTTCAAGTAGTTGAACAATTAATAATAAGATACCTATATCTCACCATTATTTAAACCAAATCACTTAATCATTTTTTTCACTAAAAAGTGTAGTGGGAGGGTTGTCACGCCCTGACCTAGTGTGTTGTATTTCATTTTTCTTTATAAAATTTTTGGCATAATATTATTAATAATAATAATATTATTAGTTATATTATTATTATATGGTTTTTATTTTTTTAATTTTAATTTTAATTTATTTTTTTATTTCTTTTTCTATCTTTTATTTCTCTTCCTTTCTCCCTGGTGTGTTGTGTGAGCCCCTCCTCCATCATCTCTCCCAGAAGTGCGCTACCCCTATGCCGGATAACTCCCCTCCTACGACCTCCTTCCGGTGATCCGCCACTGGAACCCTACTCCCCATCTCCTATATCTCACTCGACCAGCATGCAACACCCCCCTCAGGGTCCTCCCTAGCTACGTGCATCGCACCGCTCCTGCTCGTCCTTCAGTTACCAATTTCAACTGGTTTTCTTGATAAATCTTGTCATAATCTCTGAGGTAATCCCCTATCCCCTATCCTCCTCCCTCTATTTGGCTGATCTTTCTATTCCCGTCACCCTATCCTGTGCATCCAAACCACTGGTTTTGGGTTGGATCATTTTTTGAAATTCCTCTCATTTATAGGGCATGAAACAGATCTATCGAGACTTCTTGGTTCCTTCTCTGGAAAACACCACTGAAATTGAAGTATTTTTGAGTGTTTGGTCCACCCATTAATGGTTTTGGGTATGTTTTTCCTCATTTCTTCATTGTCAATCTTTTTATAATTTGGGATTTTATGAATCATGAGTTCCTATATTTTTTTCATTAAGTGTGTTGAACCTTGCCGCTTGATTTTAGTGTTTTCCACCAAAGTAAAGGTATTATGGGTGGATTTGGTTTCCATTTACATGTTATTTAAGTGTTATACATACACTACTTTGTTTTCTCACCATCTAATTTAAAGTCCTTAATTTTTTAAAGGTCCCTGGTTAATTTTGTGTAATGCGTTGGGCTATACCGAGTGGTTTTGAGTTTTTGTTATCTAAGGCGACTCACCTATGTATGCATAGGTAAGTATATGTATATATGAAGGATCCCCCATTACACATATATTAATAAATGTAAGTTTATATATGTGTGTGGGGCAGGGTGTTCCTATTTATATATATAAAAATGAATGCGTAGGCGAGTGGTGACTAGTATATGCATATAAGCATATATGTAAGGATACCATTACACATGTTTAGGGAAATGAAGAGGTGTTAATATGGGATAGGTGTCCTTATATGTATGCGAAGGTGCATATGCTCAGTGGGGGATCATCAAATTTTAGTTTGAAAGCACCAAGGGCCAAATGTTCAGTTTGGTTCTACCCTGAGGTAGGTCCCCTATTCCAATGACTTTAATTTTAATCTCATTATTTATTGCTTGTTTTAAAAACATTATTTATATTTATGAAATATACAAAAGATTTCAAATATGTTTTCAGTTTCTAAAAATGATAATGACTTTGTTATGGAAAATGAAGTGTATTTTTTTACGCTCATTTGGTCTTAAGTGACATTTCTTAAAAGTGATTTTCCTAAACGGTTTTTCATTTGTAATGAATATTTCTAAAGAAGTTTTTCCTTCATCTAATTTAGTTATAAAAGTGTAATTACATGTTTGGTTTTCCAAAAATCTCCAATGTGATTTCCAGAAAATGGGTTTTGGTGTGAACTTGATGTTAAATGGTGGTTTGACTTTCTTAGGAGGATTTCATCGTTGTAAGAAAGTGTTCAAGTTTTTTTAAATGTGTTTTACTTTGGTTGTTCAATTGAGTTTTTAAATTATTTTTTAACATAAAAGTGTTGGTGGTTATGTGCTCTAAAATGAAAAGTATTACTTTCAAATAATCAAGCCATTTGTCACTTTAAGAATAGTTTGTGAAAAATGAAAACCCCTCTTGAGACATGCCGCCTTGTTTTAGAAAATGTTTTGTATGTTGAATGTGTGGATTATGAAATGTTACTAGTATAGAGGCTTGTTAATTTTTGGGTGATGTAAAAAAGGGGGATATTATCAAGGAGGGAGATCAGTGGTGAGAGGGTGAGTGTGTTTTTGAATAAATATAATGATATGTTCATGTATGTTAGTTTTATGAAGAATAACCACCACTTGAAATAGATCACATGGGAAGCCCATCGTACCTAGGTGGGAGTACTAGGACTAGTACACTAGATGATACAAAAGTGGTTTGTACCATTTTTATCTAGTAGGATTGAAAATTACAACACTAATTAGAATTTATGATGATTGGAGATCACTAGGTTATGGGTGTGTTCCCTACTAGTAGCTTGTGCATGAGAAAGATTTTCATTATGGTTACTATTCCATGTTTCACCGAGGTACGAGGTCTCTAGGGTCCCACTTGTTCTAGTTACCTATTAGCATTTCCCATGGAGATCTCTTGCAACATGATGCTTGTGATGTGATTTTCTTTTTAGTTGATTCATACTTGATGTCTCATTTGTGGGAAACCACATTTTAATCTAAAATTCTTTCTTTTCACATAGAAATTTTAATTCATGCTTGATAACTATTTTGAAAATGTAGTGGAATAGAAATGATTTCCTTAAAAATTTAAACTTGTGACATGATTTTGAAAAGAAATAAAATGTTATTTTAATATGTCTTATTTTCAAACTAGAAAGATTGAGTTTCTTTTTAAAATAAATGGAATAAGGAGTCATTGCTATTTGGTATTCCTACTGAGCATCCCGATGCTCACACCTTCTTTATTTTTTTAGCTTCATGTTCCTCTAGTTTGGAATGCTCTAGGAGCGATTGTGGTTTTGTGTTCCATGGTGAACCATGAGGTCACATGAGGTATGTTTTTCTACTTAGTTTATTATTTTTCATTTTTGTGATGCTAGTGTTTTTTTTGTTTTGTTCAATTTATATTCATTTATCTGTCTTTTTTTATGGGCCAAACTATTCTCAATTATCTCACTTTGATTCCTGAAACTAGTTTCCTACCTGTGGGGATCAGGAACACCCTTCGCGCCATGTTGCAGACCATCTCCAGTAACCGGTATATGGTTAAACAGGGTTGGTTCATGAAATAATGGTATCAGAGTAGGTTGAGTCCAAGTCCTTTGGGGATGTTCAATAGTTTGGAGTTAGAATTGTTGGAATCCAAGTGGTCAATTGTGGGTAGGTGCTTGATCACCCCCTATTCAGAATAACACTTGAATTTTCAGGGTGGATCGAGATAGTCTTGTCTTGAAGTCCGTGATTGGTACTCGGTTGTTTTTGAGGTCCTTAGTCATGTATGGGTGTTTTTGGTTGGTCTTGAAATTTGGTGGTCATTTTGGAGGAGTTCATAGTTGATGTGCATGGACTAGAAAACCTTGGGTAGACTATTCAATTACCTTTGATGACTTCCTATGTGCTCAACCAGTTGGTGCATGGTCTGTCAAATCGTGTGACCAAACCGTGTGTAGTTGTTTTTTATTTGAGAATTTTCAATCTTGATTCATTTAGTAAATTAGTTGTTTCAGGATGTTCATTGTGTGATTTTTAGTTGGGTTTGGGGTGTTTTTATTGAGTTTAAAATTTGATGATTGGTATTTTAAAATTGAATTTTCAAAATAAAAATCTTGGTTTGTTTGAAAATGTATTGAGTTATTTTTTGGATGGAAAGGGTTTTATAAAATGCTTTGAGATCTTGAAATCTTTTATGAAAAGTGAAATTGAAAATGTTTTGGAAAGTGGTTAGGTTTTTTTGAAGTTATTATGAAATGTAAAATATGATTTTCTTGCAAACAACAATTTGAAGATATTTTGTTTTAGGATTTTAAAGGATGCCTTCAAAATTGGTTTGGAGTATCAAAATCTAGGTTGAATTTTTTGTTTTATAAATGAGAAGGTTTTGTCATTATTTGGTATTTCTATGGACCCCCACATGCATGGATGAATATATTTGGATGCGGATGGTTTTTGGTATGCGAGGATGGGTGCCCAAGTTGGCACGAGAACACATGTTTGTGAGGTTTCATGGAATACCACTGGTGGGTAATCAGTTTTGAAGTCTTGTTTTGTTTTACAAAAGAATTTTTTTATTAGTGATGTGTTGGGATGATTTTTATTTAAGAAATTTTAAAGAGTAAAGTAGGTTTTAAAATGGCATTTTAGAATTCTGATGGTTTTAGAATGATCATTTGTAAAAGTGGAGTTTAGGCTTGGTGATGTTGGTTTGGTATTATTTTAGTTGATATTTGATTTAGTTATGGTTTGGTTTTGTGATGTATTAGTTTGTGGGACAGATGCTTGTTTATGAGCTAGTGTTTCAAGGTTGAAATGATGTTTTGAGTTTGAGTTAATGATTTATGGTTAAATATAGAGGCTTTCTTTGTGGTGTGCTTCAGGTTGGTTTTGTGCTTCTGATTTAAAGTATGCCACCTAGAAATGTCCAAAGGTACCCAAGGGGTCATTTTCATTTATTAATTTTCCCCCAACCCCCAATGGAGTGGTGGAGTTATTTTCTTTTCATTTTTTATTTTTTTCTGCGATGGATGAGGTTTGATAGGGGTTGTGGTGTTAGTTGAGGAAGTCGGGTGTTTCTTCGGGTCTTTAGGAACTCTAGATGTTGTGAAGGGCATGTTGTCCTGGTTTAGTTTGAAGGGTGATGATCGGGCTAGAGAAGGGTGATTACTATCTTCTCCTTGCATGTTGGGGATGTAACAAGTGAAATGTGAGAAATGGAAATCTTGTTTTTCAAGGTTATTGTAAAGGGTTCCCTATCTAGTGCAGAGGGTGAACCAGAGGCATATGTTCTTATCATGAGTCTTTCTTCAATTACTGTTTCTCATATATAAGACTAAAAACTAATTTGTTTCCAATGTGGTCAATTTGGGAACTCAAATCTATTCATTGTAATCTTCTGAAAACTTGTCAATAGTGTGGCTATTTGGGTCACCTGGGGAAGTCTGTATGCGGTCTTTTTAGAAGATGAAGCCTCCGTTAGAGGTTTTTAGTACCTGACTACGGTGCATCAGAAGCTTCAATACATCAAGACTCTATCCATAGGTCTTGGAGTGAAGTTTTTCACACAGTTGGGAAATCTCTAGATGTGGGGTGAATGAAAATCCAATATACTGCTTCTGACATCGAAGAGGTTTCCAGTTGAATCTTAATTTCCCATTGTTGTTTGTTTTGGGCCCTTATTTTGGAGGTCTTGGTGGCCTCTTCTATAAGATTTAAATGGTTGTGCATTGTTAGTGTAAAATCTAAATGTTTGGTATTTCTTTTGACCAATTCAAACTTCTAGGTGATGCTTGTTTGGAAATGTATGTGCGTTATGGATCTTATGAATCATGGTTTGTCTTGGGGATTGTCTGATGTCTCTTTTGTTTGGATTACCCTTGGACTAGGGGTTTCAGGCTGGTCTGTGTTGATATTTCTCCCTGTGTTTGGGTTCGGCCCATGTCAGTGGGTTCATGATGGGAAATTCAATCCGCATTATTGAAACTGAATTGAGAGTTCCCTTGTGGGTTCCATTGTACTACTCAGTTTCTAATATGGTTGGGAGACCTAGTATGGTTCTCGCCAATGTCTTCCCTCAAGTTTGTTTGGTGAAACTCAGGAAGTTAATAGGTAACACCAAAATCCGGGTTCTTGATTGTTTTTTATTTTGATTTTTGAAAGTAAATATTCAGCTAGAGTCATAATATGGTGGGGAGACCAACATATGAAAAATTTTCATAGAACATAGCCTCCAAGGTGTTCTTGTCAGGGACACTCTTTTCCTTTTTTCCACCCAACCCCAATCAATGTAGATGGTTATCCCAGACGATGGGTCATATAAAGAATGTTCATTAGAGATCTCTAGTAGACTCTAGTGATTTCTATGTTAGGGGTCAGGGTGTTCTAGGTTGTGATTATATTTGGAAATGTGAGTCCCGTGTCATTGGTTCTTTCGCTTGGTAGTTTGGGACTCAAGGTTTTAACTCTTGGGTGAAAATTGATTTTTCGATCCTCAAGTGGTAAGGGTTTCATTTTAAGAATTTATATGTACTTGTTTTGAGATTTGAACAGCCGAGTATTTTGGGGCTTTATGGGGGAAAAAGTGTCATGGTCAGGAGAATTGTTGCGCCCCAACCTGGCGCATTGTATTTCATTTTTCTTTATAACATTTTTGGGATAATATTATTATTAGTTATATTATTATTATTAGGTTTTCATTTTATTTCATTTTATTTTATTATATTATTTCTTTCTCTATATTTTTTTCTCTTCCTTTCTCCATGATGTGTCGCACGAGCCCCTCATCCCCCACCTCTCCCAACAGAACGTTTCCCCTCTTCCATCCAGCTCCCCTATTTTAGCCTCCTTCTGGTGATCCACCACTGGTGACCCTCTCCCCATCTCCCCTCTCTCACTCGAATAGTACGTGACATCCCCCTCAGGGTTCTCCCTGGCTGCGCGCATCACACCTCTCCCGCTCCTCCTTCAGTTGCCAATTTAAACCAATTTTCTTGACGAATCTTGTCTAAATCTCTGAGGAAATCCCTTATCATCCATCATCCTCCATTTATTTGGATGTTTTTCCTATTCACACCACCCTATCCTATGCGGTCATACCATAGGGTTTCAGTTGGACTGATTTTTGAAATTCCTCTCATTTATAGGGTGTGAAATGGATCTATCGGGACTCATTGGTTCATGCTCCAACAACCACCATAGAAGGCAAAGTAGTTCGGACTGTTTTAGTCTGACCATAAATTATTTTGGGTAAGGTTTTATACCATTCTTCATTGTATATCTTTTTATAATTGGGGATTTTATGATTTATGAGTTCCTGGTTTTTTATTTAAGTGTGTTGAAACTTAACACATGATTTCGATGTTTTATGCCAAAGGAAATGTGTTTCGGGTCGATTTGATTTCCATATCCGCTTTAGGTAAGTGTTATATATCATCTTCTTAGGTGTCACACCATCTAATTTAAGGTCCTAAATTATTTAAAGGTCCCTGGTTAATTTTGTGTTATACGTTGGACTGTTCTGAGTGGTTTTGGGTTGTCATTTTCTTAAGTGAATCGACTACATATGCATAGGTAAGTACATGTACATATGTAGGTTCCCATGTTACACTTACATTAATCCATGGCAGTGAATATACATGTGTGGGGTTATGTATGACTAAGTATACATATGAAAATGAATGCGTAGGCGAGTGGCGACTAGTATATGAATATAAGAATATATATGAGGATCCCCTTGCATATGTTCTTGTCCATATAGAGGTGTTCATAGGAGATATGTGTCCTTACATTTATGTGAAGGTTCATATGCTCAGTGAGGGAGTAGAAAATTTTAGTTAGAAAGTGTTAAGGGTTGAATGTTTGGTTTGGTTCTAACCTGAGGTAGGTCCCCTATTCGTATGCCATTAATTCAAATCTCATGATAGATTTCTTGTTTTAAAAACATTTTTTACATTTATGAAATATAAAAATTCTATGAAATCTGGTTATGATTGCTAGAAATGATTATACCTTTATTATGGAAAATGAAGTGTATTTTTTTACACTTATTTGGTCTTAAGTGACATTTCTTGAAAAATTGATTTTTCAAAATGGTTTTTCATTTGTAATAAATATTTCCAAAGGAATTTGGCCTTTGTAAAATTTAATTATAAAAGTGTAATGACATATTTGGTTGTCCAGAAATATTCAGTCTGATTTCTAGAAAATGGGTTTTGGTGTGAACTTGAGGTTAAATGGTGGTTTGACTTTCTTGAGAGGACTGAATCATTGTAAGCATGTGCTCAATTTTTTTAAATGTGTATTAATATGGTTGTTTGATTGAGTTTTTATATTATTTTGGAACTTAAAATTGTTGGTGATTATGTGTTATAAAATTAAAAGTATTTCTTATATGTAATCAAACTGTTTGGCACTTTAAGAATAGTTTTTGAAAATGGAAAACACTTCTTGAGACATGCCCCCTTGTTTTAAAAAAATTATGTGTATGTTAAACGTGTGGATTGTGAGATGTTCCTAGTAAAGAGTCTTGTTCATTTTTATATGATGGAAAAGGGGAAAATGCTTAAGGAGGGAGATTTATGGTGAGATAGTGAGTGTGTTTTTGAATTAAGAGAATGATATGTTCATGTATGTTAGTTTTATGAAAACTCACCACCACTTGAAATAGTGTACATGGGAAGCCTGGGGTATCCAGGTGGGAAGACTAGGACTAGTACACTAGATGATACAGAAGTGGTTCATCCTGGTTTCATCTAGCAGGATTGACTATTACAACACTAACTAAACACTATGATGATTGGAGACCAGTAGGTTATGGGAGTTTCCCCTACTAGCGGCTCGTGCATGAGAAAGATGTTCAGTGTGGTTACCATTCAATGTTTCACTAAGGTATAAAGTCTCTAGGGTCCCACTTGTGCTAGTTACCTATAGGTATTTCCCATGGTTCTCTCTTATGACATAATTATTGTGATATTATTTTTCTTTCAGTTGTTTTATACTTGATGTATCATTTTTTAAAATCCACATTTTAATATAAACTACTTTCTTTTCACTTAGAAATATTAATGCTTGCACGATAAATATTTTGAAAACGTAGTGGAATATAAATTCTTTCCATAAAAATGTAAACTTGTGACATGATTTCCATAAGAATGAAAACATTATTTTAATATGTCTTATTTTAAAATTTGCATGATTGAGTTTCTTTTTAAAGGAAAGGGCATAAAGCATCATTGCTATTTGGAATTCCTACTGAGCAACTCGGTGCTCATGCATAATTTATTTTTTTTAGTTTTAGGTTCCCCTAGTTTGGATCACTCTTTGAGTGAGTGTGGTTTTGTGTTCCATGGTGACCAATGAGGTCACTTGAGGTCTGTTTTTCTATATAGTTTATTATTATTTTCCCACTTCTAGTGTTGTTTTTTTTGTTAAGTTTATATTCAGTTATCTGTCTTTTTTTTATGGGCCAAACCATTCCCAACTATCTCACATTAATGCCCCGTACTAGTTGCCAACCTGTGGAGATTGGGAACACCCTTCGGGCCATGTCGTAGATCGGGTTAGGTGATCGGTATAGGGTTGACCTAGTTTGGTTCTTGAAAAGGGTTTCATTTTATGGTCACCTTGAGATGTGACAAAGATTAAATATGAAAAAATGTGTAAAAAAATCAAATAGTGTTACAAACCTAAGGATGGTATGAAAATTTATCTTATATGATATGATAAACTAGTTTTTATTGGGTTTTTAACATTCTAAAACAATTTAAAAAAATTAAAATTTATCACATTATATGAAATATACATTTTATCATTATTTAATGTAAGCTGCATAAATATGTATATTTAAATACATTATGTTATCTATAATGATAATTAATCTCTCAATGTATGACTTTGAGTTATCCTTAATCGATGTTCATTATGGAGTATTATAGGTTATGATGGGATTATAAGGTTATCATGAGTAAGATTCATTCTTATAGATACATAATATGATCCTAATGAAAAAAATAAAGAATATCATTTTTTATGTGCATTGGATGGCCTACTAAGTATACCACATGGAGTTCCATACAAATGTAATTGGTATACTAGGGGTGAATAGATTATATTTTATTCGCCATTAGCTATTATTAGTGAGATATATAGTATGAGAACCTTTAAAATTTGATACCCTAGTTACACAGGTCTACATATTAACTTTGATAAATCAGGGGTGGTTGGATATGCTACTGATCATGACTTTGGTTGGAGCTTAAATAATATGATATTTGTTCCATCATATGATGAGTATGACATATGGAACCTAGATTGAGATAGACTATGAAAATGTATGACCACACCTAGATATTGTATATATATCCATACAAGGGACATGTTATGTACTTATACATAAGGATGAATGACATGTGATGTATTCATCAATCATATCAGTATACACTCTAAGAATTGAGAACAATTGAGTTGATTATATGGGACTAAAAAGTTCTATGTCCCATGGTTTCACAATATCTTATAGAAAGAGAAAATATGAGAAAGCATATTTTTATATGATGTATACTGGTGAAAATAGGTATAGAGATATGTTTTTTGATGGATATCACAATTGATTCATTTATTTCTTGAGTTTCATTGGAACATTTTTATAGGAAACTCTTTTATTAAGTATATGGTTCTAGATATTCATATTAAATTTCAACACTATAGTGGCCCATGGGATCAAACTTTTTGGTTGTACGAATTGGGATTGATTTTGAATCAGAAAGCGACTCTAAAATTGTTTTAGTGTCAATCAAAAAATATTTTGGATGGGCATTCAGAAGCTATTACATATGATGGGATACACGATAAATTTATATTTAAAAAAGTGTTTTGAAAGATATTAATAATGATTTTTAGATATGGTTTCACAATTTATTTTATATGATACAACATAAGGTGAAATGGAACATTGTAATTTTGGATTTCATGTAAGTGGGATATTAAAAGAGATATATTCCCTAAATCCTCTCACACACACACACATATATATTAGAGACTACTTGAAAATTGTAATTTTTTGGCATGATCGGTTATATATTATTCAATACTATCTATAATTTTAGTATTGGATGGACACTCAATCAAATTACCACATAATATATCATTTACTAAACTATTTTATAAGATGAAATTTATAAGAGGTTAAGCATTCATACGATGAATGAATATATTAGATATAACATTTATTTATATGTTTTAATGTATGAATAAATGAGATAGAAATTAAATATAACCCTTTATTTCATATATATATCGCTTCCATATGATGACAGCAGGTGTGATTGCTTATGCTTGGTTGAAATGCCAAATACCCAAACTTCTTTATATTCCTTTTCATGCTGAGGTGTTAACAAACCATGGGTGAATAAGAATCCATCTCATATGTTTAGAGATTCATTTTGTCCCATGGATACACTATAGTGGTAGGAGGCTTTTTTTCATTTTAGTGATCTAGATCAAATATATGAATCCAATATCAAGGTGAAAAGAGGAATATTCAATGAATGACATGTTTTACAATATTAATTCATTTCAATTTATACATAATTTTCATTTTTCATGCATGGGTTGTAAAGACCTGGATTTCTATGTAATTTTTTTAATTATGAAGAATTATTACAAGTCGAAAAAAATTGACGGTGCCTAATTCTGAGGACCTGTATGCCCGAAATGAATTTATGAACTTTTTTTGGGTACGTTCAGTAAACTTGTGAGCAGCATTTTCAAACTTTTGAACTGTTACTTAGATTAAAAATCCGGGGGCACCGTTACATCTGTAGAACTGGGAATCGCTAAAGGGAGTCTTTACT
The DNA here is from genome assembly GCA_963277665.1 of Viscum album. Taxonomy (NCBI): domain Eukaryota; kingdom Viridiplantae; phylum Streptophyta; class Magnoliopsida; order Santalales; family Viscaceae; genus Viscum; species Viscum album. The sequence continues at coordinate 1,347,587,990 of OY728147.1, read as the reverse complement.
TTGACCATAGTAGGTCTGGAGAAAAAGTTATGTTTTGTGACCTTTTTAACAGAAAATAAATAAAATAATTTTATTATTTTATTTTCTTCCTTCTCCACCAACGGACAAGCGGAGTGTGGGGCCAGTGATGTGTCATGCTAATAAATGGATTGACCTATCAATCATATATAATGACATCATTGGGGAATTAGGAAGTTCCCTAATTGATGAGCCCCCATTAATTCCCCCCGTCGTTACTTAACCTCCCCCTCTCCTATATATGTGGTGTTCGGGGAGCGGTATCGACATAACTTCACCAAGAAACGAAGTGATGAAGGAGTTCTGAGATGTTGGACCCTTAGAGGAAGGAGCCGATCCCAGCGGGAGGTGATGGGTGACACCGAACCATGAATCGAAGGGCGACATACGAGTGGCGTCGTTGGGAACCGGCTATGGGAACAAAGAACATGATCCACCTTCAAGAACGGGTGCTCTCCAATAGGTTTACGAGGTAGGGGTTTTGATTCTTGTTTATTTCAAGTGAATTTATTGAACCCCTCTATCATATGTCTTGTTTACAAGCTGATGTAGAGGGACTGGCCTAATGAACATGACCCAGACCCTCCTCAATATTTGATACACCCTTGAGTTCTCCGTGGAATGCCACCAGTGAGACGATACTGATTGACTACGAAGAAGGCGTGCACTGACACATGCCACAAGAGGAGGTCACGACACAAATCTACGGTGGTCATCAGAATGGTCAGCACCGACCGACCATGGAGGAGGTGCGAGGTGCCATCGTGCACCACCCGTGATAAAAAAGGGGCTACGACGCATCAGCTGCGGTGAATGGAGGAGGTTTGGCGTGCTGTCGTGCGACACCGATGAGCAGAGGGCTGTAGCTCATCAGCCGCGGTGATCAGAGGAGGTGTCCAACACTTCAGCCATCCACAGAAGGAAAGGCGGCATGATGAATGCACCACCAGCGAGTGGGAGGTAGCGCGACCAGTGCACCACCGACGAAAAAGAAGCCACGGCTGAAGCCATGAAAGAGGCCAAACCTGTGCCTCCGGTGGGTTCCACGGCGAACAGGCGATGCCCACATAGCGCCACCGCTTCCTAAACTGAACGGCCTCTGGGCCGTTCGGGAGTTCGGAAAACTGGGGGGTCACACCCCCCGCGCCAGCTAGAGTGGACCCCACAGCGAGCTGCACTCCCCCATGGACCGGACCACGCCCCCCTTGGGTTGGGCGGTGCTCCACCTCGGACCAGACCGCACGCCACCGTGGGTCGGACCACACTCCACCACGACCGGGCTGCCCCCTTGCGGGCCGCCCTTCATAGGCCACCCCATTGCTGGTCGGGCCACCCTTGTGGGCCACCTTTAAAGGCCACCTTTGGGGTCCACCCCCTTGTAGGCTGGGCCAGACCTCGACCCAGCCTAGACTGATTCGGGCTGGGTTGGTTCAACTGGGTCAGACCGGACCCTGGCCAACCGGGCCCAGAAACACTTAAAGGGTCATATCTTGAGAACCAGGTGTCTATTTGACAAACTGTCTATGGATTTGGGATCTTGGGATTGAGACGGTCCTTTTTGGTATAATCCTCTTGAGTTTTGGAGATAGTTTGTGTACAAATAGTTTGGATCAAACCTAAATCGAACCAGGCCCCCGGAACTAAAACCCTTGTAACTCACAGACCGTGCATTCAATTGATGCACCTTCTGTCGTGTTGGAACCCTTACAACAAGGCAGTTCTTTGGGTTACTCATTTTCAGAGCTTAGTGGCGGTCGAGGTATGACCGATATCTTGAGGGAAGATTCTACAAAACTCAAGTGCACCATGTGGGAGGAATCCAGTGGCAGGAAGTGAGGCGGAGGTTGGAGACAGATCATACGGAGGTCAACGCTCAATGATCTTGTGTGGGTCAGTGCATAATAATCCTGTGTGGGTCAACACTTAGTGATCCTATGTGGGTCAGCACATACTGATCCTGTGTGGGTCAGATCCTATGTGGGTCAGTGCTCAATGATCCTGTGTGGGTCAATGCATACCGATCCTCTGTGGGTCAGATCCTATGTGGGTCAGTGCTTAATGATCCTGTGTGGGTAAGCGCATATCGATCCTGTGTTGGTCAGATCCTTTGTGGGTCAACGGGGGATAGTTACTTATCGACTCTGGGTGGGTCATATCCTATGTGGATCATTGCGGGGATTAGTACCTATCGATCCTGTGTGGGTTAGACCCCATATAGTCAGAAGCAGTGCCTCTTGACAGAACAAGATGATCTAGCTTCGTGACTAATCATCTGTACTTATATAATTCACTGAAAAACCTGGTTTGGGATGAGTCTCTTTTTGAGCTATGTCTATTTCTTTGTGCTTTTTGATTGAGATCATGCTTTTTGGTTTTCCTTTGTGGAATTCTTGAGATACCTTTGGGGGTCTCAGGGTCCCTATTGGGTATTGTTATACTCACCACTGCATGGGTTTTTCCAACACCTTGTTGTGTCTTATGTAGAAGATGAGCAACTAGGCTAAGGTTTGAGGGAACCAGGACCAGGCGGTACGTGGAGGAGATGGGAAAATGTGGAGTGATGGGTAGGCTATCTATACCTACCCTTCAGGTAGGATCATCAGAGAACGACCCATGGGCTGTTTCCTTTTTTTTCCAGTTGTATTGTACTTTTCAGTTGTACTTGTAATTTTCCATTTGGGTCTTGTATTACAGCCCCTTACTTTCATCACTCTTTTACTATAGCAATTACTCATTGGTTGCTTCTTATTGCATTCTAGTCTGTGTGTTTGTATAGGTTTAAAGGAAATGTCTTCCCGGTATAGGGATACGCCTTTTTAGTGCTAGTCTCCAGCCCCTGGCCTTTGGAAGGCAGGATTGGGGTAGTCACATCTTAGACCCCGGGGGACGGGTCTTAACAAATTGGTATCAGAGGAGTTGGTTCTACCGAATAACTAGGAATCTTATCTTTTCAATGTAGCAACAACGTTAAGTGTTATGAGAGTGGTTTTCAGTTCGGGGAGTCCAGTGTTGGTGCAGTGACTGAAGTATCCATACATCAGGACCCTAATTTATGATTTCTGACTCAGTGCATGAAAACAATGATTGCGTGTGTTTTTGGAAAGTTTTTCCTTTTGATTTATTTTTGAGTAAGCTCACCTGGTATAACTTTTTGACCATGGCACAACTGTCTTCTTTCAGGATGCCTCCCTATAGACTACCAGCCAGGATTCCTGAGAGAGTATGCAGTGACAGCCCACCGAGCGAAGATGCTTCGGTGTAGGGCCTTCTTACGACATTAGAACCTTCAGGTGGTGTACCAATAGCACCACTACCTGTTGGGTATCCGTTTCCACCAGCTCCACCAGTAGAGGGGGCATGCCGACTGAGTGTGTTGCACGAGTTTCCGCAGCAGAGGCCTCCGAGGTTCCAAGGCGAGACAGACCCTGCAGGTGGCTGAGGACTGGTTGGAGGTCATAGCCAGAGTTTTCCACCCAGTTAGGACACCACCCGACCTTATGATGATCATAGCAGCCAATATCTTCCAGGATGAAATAGGGATATGGTAGAGCTTGATACTCCAGATACACGATGAGGTGACCCTAGTCTGGGTGGACTTCGAGAGCCTTTTCAGGGTAGAGTTTTTCCCAACAGCCTTACACTCTGTGCATATACTGGAGCTGTTGCACCTACAGCAGGGAAACATGATAGTGGCCCAGTACTCAGCAAGGTTCACTGATCTCTCCCACTACTCCACCGACATGGTAAGAGACCCTTTCTTCAGGGGTTGGACCTTTTAGAAGGGTCTTCGATGGAAGATCAGAGCATCGATGGTATCACTCAGCATACCAACGCAGGCTAGAGTACTAGAGCGAGTGCTTTTGTTGGAGAGATTCCAAGCTGATCACACACCATCAGCGAGACCCACCACCGAGCGACACATAGCAGAGTCATCTGCAGATGGTAGTAGGTATATGACACAAAGGTCCAAGTGGATGAGGCCTTCTGTTGGACAGCCCCAGGATGCAGGGTTGAAGGTGCAGACCTTGTGAGGTAGAGGAGGTTAGATGATGTATAGGTAGTGCTGCACGTGCGGCGAGAAGGGTCACATGGCTCGTGACTACCCAACCCACCATACAGATGACCAATAGACAGTCGAGGGACCGCCGAGACAGAGGCAGAGGTATGATCAAGGAGTTCTATAGGTACCAGGTGGACGTAGTAGAGGAACTGGTCATGCAGCAGGTGGTGAGCGGCGATACGAGGTTCTACCGCCACCACCACTAGGTGGTCCACCCCGACCATAGGGAGCAGGTGGACATGGACGAGCTGAGCTCTAGGCAGCTGAGGACAAAGACCATGAAACTCCAGAGATAATTAGAGGTACTATTTGTGTCTACTCCACCTTAGTTGCAGTACTTATAGATGCATGTTCCAGTCACTCATTTATTTCCACAACCCTTGTTCGGATCTTGGAGATTCCAGTGGAGCCGTTGGCTCGATCCTTACGGCTAGAGACTCCTACGGGAGAAGATTCTATAATTACACACTGGTTCTGGAAATGTGAGCTTACTCTGGGAGATGAGATCTTTGGCTGTGATCTTTTAGTAGAGACGTCGAGGCCTTACGACATCATCTTGGGTATGGATTAGTTATCCATATTCCATGCTCAGATTGACTGTATTAGGCACAAATTGTGGTGTGTCCGCACATATAGGACCATGTTTTCCTTCACTGGAGAGAAGGGAACCTTTTCATCACAGGATGGATTTACCCAGAGGAGGGTGCAGCCAGTTACACATCAGTTGGCTAGCCTTACCCTTGGAGTAATAGATGTTGAGATTTTGAGCTATCCTGTAGTGGTGGACCAGTATGCTGATGTATTTCTTGATGATGTTTTAGGACTACCTCCATGCAGAGAGGTAGACTTCCACATCGACCTGTACCACGAGACGACACCAATATCTACACCAGCATATTGGATGGATCCTACGGAGCTTCATGAGTTACAGGTACATTTGGGGGACTTGTAGAGAAAGGGGTTCATAAGGCCCAACGTTTATCCATGGGTAGCCCTGATTATGTTCACCAAGAAGGTTGATGGGAGTTTGAGACTCTGTGTGGATAGTCGGTGCCTCAACCAGGTGACCGTGAAGAATAAGTATACAGTGCTGAGGATTGATGATCATTTAGATCAGTTTAAGGGAGCTCATTGGTTTTCAAAGATAGACCTCAGATTAAGCTATCATCAGCTCAGAGCATGAGATGAGGATGTGATGAAGACGTCCTTCAGATGTCGTTACGGCCACTATGAGTTCTTGGTTATGCCATTCAGCATGACCAATTCCCCTACAGTGTTCGTGGGACTCATGAATGGGATCTTCCAGCCACACCTCGATCACTTTGTGGTGGTATTCATCAACGATATATTACTGTACTCAGTGACAGAGGAGGAGCATGCCTATCATTTTCAGATAGTTCTAGATACACTTCGAGAGCACCATCTTTATGGTAATCTCTCGAAGTGCCAGTTATGGATACGAGAGGTCCACTTTCTAGGACATGTTATCTCAAAGGCTAGAGTTTCAATGGATCCAGCGAAGATATAGGTTGTGTTTTCATGGGAGCTACCCAAGAGTGTGATCGAGATGCAGAGCTTCCTGGGGTTTGCTGAATACTACCAGAGATTCGTGCCTAAATTTTCCAGAGTTTCTGCACCCTTTTCATCTTTGAAAAAGAAGGGAAAACCCTTCCTATGGATGGAGAGATGCCAGCATAGTTTTTAGGAGTTGAGGCAGAGACTGATGAGTGGACCCATCTTGAGGATACCAGAGGAGAGCGTTGGTCTTGTAGTCTACTGCGATGCATCAGAGACCAGACTTGGGTGTGTCCTAATGCAGGAGTGAGAAGTGATCACCTATGGCTCATGACAGCCGAGGAAACAAGACATGAACTACGCTACCCACGACCTTGAGTTATCCACAGTGGTATTCAACTTGAAGGTGTGGTGACATTACTTAATGAGAGAATGCTTTACAGTATACTCTGATCACAAGAGTCTAAGGTATATCTTCTCTCACAAGGACCTGAACATAAGACAATGGTGATGGATATAGTTCCTCTTGGACTATGATTTTGAGATAGTCTATACTCCTGGAAAGGGGAACATGGTAGCATATGCATTGAATAGGAGGTATGGTCTATAGTTTCTGAGTGAGGTGACATAGAAGATAGCTGCGTTGCATATATCCTTCATGGATAGGGATAGAGAAGCTTGCCTCCAATCTTTGGAAGTCATTCCCCAACTCCTTCAGCGAGTCCGGGAGGCGCAACTTGGGGATGTTGACTGTGAGGCTTGACGTGATCAGATATCCCCAGGACAGGCACCTGAAGGATTTTATGAAGGTGGGGAGCACGTCATCCTCTTTAGAGGATGTACCATGGTACCAGTGGCACTACGAGAGGAGGTGTTGAGGGAGTTCCATACGTCACCTATGGAGGTACATCCTAATGTAGAGAATATGTACCAGGACCTCCGACATCAGCATTGGTGGCCAGGGATGAAGAAGGCTGTAGTGGAGTTTGTTTCCCGATGCCTCACTTATCAGCAAGTGAAGGCCGATCATCAGGTTCCAGCAGGCTTAGCACATCCACTAGAGGTGACGTAGTGGAAGTGGGATGGGATCTCTATGAACATTGTGATAGGTCTTCCACGTACGTCTAGGGGACATGATTCCATTTGGGTGATCATTGACCGACTCACCATATCATCCCACTTCCTACCCATTCAAGAGCATATATCTATAGAGGGCTTGGGATGCCTCTATGTAAAAGAGATTGTATGACCTCATGGGGTTCCATCGACGATCGTCTCTGACCATGATGCATGTTTTAAATCCCTTTTGTGGAAGGGACTACAGGCCGTGTTCGGGACTCACCTATGTTTGTGCACTGCCTTTGCTCCTCAGATGGATGGTCAGATGGAGCAGACCATTCAGACACTGGAGGATAGGCTTCATGCATGTGTCCTAGATTTTGGCCGCAGTTGGGAGGATTACTTTTTCTTGGCAGAGTTTTCATAAAACTATAGTTATCACTCCACTATCGGTATGGAACCATTCGAGTCCTTGTACGATCAACCTTGCAGATCACCTATATACTAGACAAACATAGGGGAGTCAGCACTTAGGGGTATAGAGTTGGTATGGGCTACCACTTAGAAGGTGCAGACCATCTAGTAGTGGATGAAGACTGCACAGAGTAGGGAGAATTCTTATACTGATAGAAGATAGAGACCTTAGGAGTTCTAGGAGGGGGACCATGTGTTCCTGCGAGTCTCCCCTCGATGGGGACTACATATATTTGTTTAAGGTGGCAAGTTATCACTGAGGTTTATCAGACCTTTTCTGATACTTTGGAGGATAAGAGAGGTGGCATACCGCTTGGCACTTCCACTGCAGTTGGATAGGGTGCATGATGTCATCCACATATCCCAGATGAGGAGATACGTGCATAACCCATCTCACATCATCGATGACGACGACCTAGACTTCGATGATGGGGAGACGTTTATGGAGGTTCTAGTGGAGATTGAGTATCGATAGGAGCATGTCCTTTATGAGCGATTGATACCTCTAGTGCGCATTCACTGGCAGCATAGGAACCTCCAGGAGAGCACATGGGAGCGGGAGGCTCAGATTCATGCTCAGTACCCCCATATGTTTCCTTAGTCTATGTTGTGTCTTTCCAGGATGAAAAGACATATGGTAAGGAGAATGTAAAGACCTAGATTTTCCATGTAATTTTTTTAATTATATGAAATTATTATGAGTTTTCAAAAATTTATGAGGCCTAATTCCGAGGCCCAGTGTGGTAGGAATGAATTTATAAACTCTTTTTTCGAATATGTTCAATAAACGCATGGGTGGTGTTTTTTAACATTTGAACCGTTTCATGGATTAAAAATCCGAGGGCACCATTGCATCCACAACACCGAGATTCATTTAAGAGAGGCTTTACATTGACCGCAGTAGGTCTAGAGGAAAAAAATAATTTTTGTTACTTTTTTAAAAGAAAAGAAATGAAATAATTGTATTATTTTATTTTCTTCCTTCTCCACCAACGGACAAGTGGAGTGTGGGGCCAGCGATGTGTCAAGCCAATGAGTGGCTTGACCTATCAATCTTAAGTAACGACGTCGTTGGGGAATTAGGAAGGTTCCTAATTAATGATCCCCCATTAATTCCCCACATTGTTACATACCCTCCCCCTCTTCTATATATATGGAGTTTGGGGAGGGGTATCAGCACAGCTTTGCCATGCAATGAAGTTCTAAAGGAGTGACGATACGTCGAACACTTATAGGATGAAGCTAATCCCAGAAGAAGGTGATGGGTGACACCGAACCACGAACTGAGGGATGACACATGAGTGGCATCGTTGGGAACCAGTTTTGGGAATGAAGAATACAATCCACCTTCAAGTGCAGGCGCTCTCAAACGGGTTTATGAGGTAGTGGTTTTGATTCTCGTTTATTTAAACTGAATTTATTGAACCCATCTATCATCCCTCTTCTTTAAGAGATAACACAGAGGGGCTAGCCTAATGAACATGGCCTAGATCCTCCACAATCTTTGCTACACCCTTGCGTTCTCCATGGAATACTGCCAGGACGACGACACCGACTAGCTACGAAGAAGGCGTGCGCTGATGCACGCTGTAAGAAGAGTCCGAGACACAATTACACATCAGTCATTGGAATGGATAACACTAGATGGCTGCAGTGGAGGTACAGAACACCGTCGCACATTGAAGGTGAGAAAAATGGGGCCACAGATTGTCAGCCATAGCGAATGGAGGAGGTGGGGCACGCCGTCACGCGCCGCCGGTGAGGAGAGGGCTGCGACTCGTCAGCCGCGACGATTGGAGGAGGTGGCCGACACTTCAGCTGACCGCAGAAGGTGAGGCAGCGCGACCAATGCGCCTCTAGAAAGTGAGAGGCTGCACGACCAGTGCACCACCGACAGACAAGAATACGTGACCGAAGCTATGGCAGAGGCCGAACCCGTGCCTTTGGAGGGTTCCATAGCGACTAGGCGGTGCCCACGCGGCGCCGCCGCTTCACAAACCAAATTAACTCTGGGCCGTTCATGAGTTCAAGAGACCGGGGGGTCACACCCCCATGCCGATTAGGGAGGACCCCACAGTGGTCCTCACTCCCCCTTGGATCGGACCACGCTCCCCCTCGGGTTGGGCCGCACTCCACCTCGGACCGGACCACGCCCCACCTCAGTAGGACCGCGCTCCACCACGGCCGGGCTGCCCTTCACATGTTGGGCTGAACCTCAACCCAGTAGGATGAGCCCACCACGGCCTATCCCCGATCGGTTCGGGCTATGTTGGTCTGATCGGGTCGGACCGGACTTGGGAAAACCGGGCCCAGAAACACTTAAAGGGCCATATCTTGAGAACCGAACATCCGTTTGATGAACCGTCTGTAGAAGTAGGATCCTTGGATCAAGACGGTCCTTTTTGGTATACTCCACTTGAGTTTTGGAGACATTTGGAGTATGGATAAGTTGGATCTAACCCGAATCCAACTAGGCCCCTGAAACTAAAATGCTTATAGCTCACAGACCGAGTGTCCAATTGATGCACCGTATGTAGCGTTGGAACCCTTACGACATGATGGTTTGTTGGGTTACTCCTTTGTATAGCTTAGTGGCGGTTGAGGTACAACTGATATCTCGAGGTCATATTCTACAGAATTCGAGCGCACTGGGTGTGAGGAATCAAGTGGCTTGCAGTGAGGAAGAGGTTGAAGACAGATCATACGGAGGTCATCTCTTAGCGATCCTATGTGGGTTAGCGCATATAAATCCTGTGTGGGTCAGATCCTATGTGGGTCAGCACTTAGCGATCCTGTGTGGGTCAGCGCATACCGATTCTGTGTGGGTCAGATCCTGTATGGGTCAGCAGGGTCAAGTTACCTATCGAATCTGTGTGGGTCACATCCTATGTGGATCATTTCGGGGGGTAGTACCTATCAATACTATGTGGGTCAGACTCCATATGGTCATAAGCAGTTCCTCTTGATATAATAAGATGATCTAGCTTCACGAGTAATCATATGTACTTCTATACTTCACTGAAAAACCTGGTTTGAGATGAGACTCTTTTTGAGCTATGTCTATTTCTTCATGCTTTGTGTTGGAGATCATGTTTTGTGGTTTTACTTTGTGAAATTATGAGTGACCTTCTGGGATCCTAGGGTCCTTACTGGGTATTGTTATACTCACCCTTGCACAGGCTTCACCCGCAACTTGTTGTGTCTTGTGTAGATGACGAGCAGATGGGTTGTGGTTTGAGGGAGCTAGGACTAGGTGGTACACAGAGGAGATGAGTAGACATGGAGTGCTGAGGAGGCAATCTGTACCTACCCTTCAGGTAGGATCCTCAGTGGATGTCCAAGGATTTGTTTCATTTTTTTTCCAGTTGTATTGTACTTTCTAGTTGTACTTGTAATTTTCTAGTTGGGGATTGTATTCCAGCCCCTTACTTTTATCACTCTTTTACTACAACAGTTACTTAGTGGATGCTTCTTGTTGAGTTCTATTCATTTTGTTTGTACATGTTTAAAGGAAATTCCTTCCCATTATAGGGATACACCTTTCCAGTTCTAGTTTCCAGCCCCTAGCTTTGGAAGGCGGGCTTGGGGTAGTCACGGCACGAGCCCTGGGGGAAGGGTCTTGACATGGGTGATCTTGGAAAAGGGTTTTAAATCACTTCCACTTTATCTAATAATATATATTTGATTCTAATGAAACCCTTCAATACAAACTTAAATAAAAAACAAGTAAAGTTATTGATATGGAGAAATTTAAATAAAACTTTCAAATAAAATATTGGGGAGATATTATTTCCAAAAAAATCCTATAACCTATATGATAAAAAATAGTTCATGGAATTATAATACTTTAAAAATAACAACATCTATGAAATAAGCTAACATTATTTACATAACAACATTTATGAAATAATATATTCCTTTTTTTACTCCTCAAACCCCTCTTCTATATACATTATGATAACAATGTATTCATTATTTTGAATTTTAGTAAACTACTTATCACATCATGACTGTTCTTATGCATGACATAGTATGTGATACTGTCCTATGAGTAGGTGTTGTAGTAAAAGGTCATAGCAGTTCCCCACTATGATGAGAACTCAGAAGTGGTACGATACTATTCTTTAATATATGTTCTATAGATAGATGATATTATTTGAGGGACAAAAATGATATATGCAATCAGGGGTGGAGACTCATTGAACTTTGAGGAACCTTCTCATAGTGTATTCCCTTGGTAATATCCAGTTGGATATTATGAGAATGAGATCTTATAGTAGGAAATACACTTTTATATGTGTTATTTCATGTTCTTATCTATATATGCATGTATTGGTCCTTAGACTTTTAGATTATCATCAATCAGTATTATGAGTAACATACATTGATGTATTGATGGAAACCATGATGATATATGTTCACGGCAAAGTAGGACACGTTGGTTTCATCACAATTAATATTGTATTAATGAAGAATATGAGAAAGGATTTGTACCTTATATTCATTAATGGAAGTTTATATCTCAAGCCCTTGTATGGAAGTGGTATAGATTAAATAAATCGATGTCCATAGTTTTCTATAGGTAATTTTTATTTCTAGAAAGTAAAATAAAAAGTCATTGATCACATAGGTTGATGGCACCGGTAGGCAACCTGCTTGAATTGTGATATTAGGATAAAGGGATTATATTACACAGTAAGCATCCGTATGAGGTGACGTGTCATTGTGACATTAACTTATTTATATATGAAGGCCTTGGTGTGTTTCTAGATGCTAATATTAGACTATAAGCTACTTCACCTAATTCCACTGAGAAAGAGGCCTAGAGTGTCACACACTAATGTATCCAGAATCTCAGTTAAATAAAATATATTATTATTAACTATTTAATAGGTTGAATAAATATTACTATCATATGTTTTTTAATAATTATTCATGTTTGTTTGTTCACATATAAATATTTATTTTCAATTTAGTAAATATAATATTTATTTATTTATTAGTGAATAATTCAATGATATTTATTTAATAAATAAATATTCATTATTCAAGCTCCGATAAATATTATGCAGGAATGAAATACTGAGTTTTTAGGTCTGGTGATAAATAATGAATAATGAATATTAATTGATTAAATATTATTTAATTATAATTAACAGGTTAAGCGCATGTTGAGAAATAATGACATTATTATTATTATTTGACATGGGGTTTCTCTAAGATTAAATATATAATTAATGGAACTTGCGTAATTATTTAATTTTAACCCTACTGATATATAAACTAAGTAATGTTATTTTTTCATTAATCCAATTCATTTGTCTTGGTTATGCACAATAGATTGGGATAATTATCTCAAGCCTAGAGATCTCCCTTCTCAAAAAACACTCACAATAACATAGAGCAATCCACATTTACCAGATCAAGGATAATGCTTTGGAAGTGGTTCTCGAAGCAATAAAAGGCAGATGAGATAAGAACAAGGATCTACTGTGATAACACCCAAGGATTCCTTCGATGAAGTTTGGAGATTCTTAAAACACATGTGGATCAACACTAGAGGGAATATGAAATTGATTCCCACAAATCAACAATGCAACAACTCAGATCTGTTGCCTGATTCATTAATAAAGAAACCATTCCAATAAAGGTTATTCTTTAATTAATTAAATTAATTATAAATAATATGTGATGATCCTCCCTCTAGTTCTGATGTAATTTATATCATATGATTATTTGATTTAATTCCATTTATCATAAAGTTCAACATTGTGTTAAATCATGGATTAATCATCGATCATGGAAAACATCAGATTTGGGCACCACCCATCACATGATTCCTCTATGTTCGGAACCTACAAATTTCACGTTGAGGTTCTTGAACACCATGGGTGAATGAGAATCCATATCATATGTCGAGAGATTTAGTTTGGACCATTGATACACTATTGACGTAGGAGTATTTTTTCTAGTTTATTGATCTTCATCAAATATATCAATCCAAGATCAAGGTGAAGAAAGGAATATTCTGTGAATGACATGTTTTATAGTATTTCTTCATTTTAGTTTATATATAATATTCATTTTTCATGCATGGTTGATCTTGGAAAAGGGTTTTAAATCACTTCCACTTTATCTTATAATCTTTATTTGACTATAATAAAAACATTTAATACAAACATGGAGAAAAAATAAATAAAAGTTTTTATCTAAAGCACTCGAAATAATTCATTAAAACTTAATCATGAGGAGATATTATTTCCAAAAAAATCATGGATACTCTATAATAAAAAATAGATCCTGGGCATATAATACTTTAAACATAGCAACATCTATGAAATAATATAAAATTATTTACAAAAATAATAACGATGAATGTTTTTTTGAAAATAAAATTTTAAAAATAAAATGATATTTTTTACTCCTCAAAACCAAATTTGACATTCATAAATAAAAATAGTGATTTTTTAATTTTTAAAATAGAATTTTATTTTCAAAAAATTTCCACTTACAAGGAAATTTTATTTTAAAAATACCATATAAAACTAGAAGGTTTTTTATTTGTAAAAAAATTATACTTTTCCTGGAAGATTTTAAAAATTTATTTTCTAAAAAATATTTCCCCTTACAAATAAGTTTTATTTTCAAATTACAATTGAAAATATTTTTTTTATATAAATAATAACAAGGAAATATAAGAATATTTTAATGCTATGAAGTAGAATTTTAAAAATATTTTCCTTTACCTAATGATAACTAAATCCTATTTTATAGATCAATATTTTGAATGAAACTTAAAAACTTACTCTCCCTCTCTCACTATATGAAAACCAGGGTAGATGGATATCTTATTTTTTGGTGAAGGAAGCTTAGAAGAGGTATTTTAGAAGAACACTCTAACGGATGAGTTCATTTTATATCAAAACTCTGATGTGTATTTTGGATATATTATAATATCAATTAATTATTTAAGGCTTGTTGGATGATGAATAAATGAGAGTGTTTTAACCTTAAAACAATTTTTTTTCCCAAAACTAGCACAGTTCTACCAAGACTAATAAATTAGTTACCCCTACCTTTTGAGCTATCTAAGATTCATTATATTTTTATACATAATTATAGTAACTATTTTCCACTATATAAAAAATGTATACATATATTTGTGTCATCGAACGACATGAAACAATTTTGGTAAAATAAGAAAATGACATCCTTTAATAATTTATATCATGCATTTTACACTATTCATGAAGATCTCATTTCCACAACATTCCACACACACACACACAACCTATACATATTTTCATTATAGTTCATTAGAGGAGGATTAAGATGATGAATTACGATATAACCATGAACCTATTAGATTTTTTCTACTATTGTTTGATCATCATGCCTCATGCTATTCCACCGAGTGGTTCCCTCAATGTGAATATATAAAAGCTTTATTGATACAATATCATGTAAATGAAGAATATCATTGTTCCCATTTACATGTTAATTGTAATTTTAATATGTCCCTTACATGAATGAGAAACTACCTTCACATGAGGGTGAAGTTAGGTATCTACCCTTTAGAAGCCTTCTGATTCACCACACAAACTTTATGTGAGTTCAATAAAATCAATATTACCTTCACATGAAAATGAATTGACCCATACATGATTAGGATGATCTGTAAATCCTTATGTGAGCATATAAAAACCTTTATATGATTCCCTATCACAATTTCTTACTTATACATAGCTACTTCACCTCACCTTTATACAACTAATATGTATTACCCTTTGATGAACCAGGTACACATGGAATGAACTTTATACTGATCAGTAGGTTATAATTTACTTATACACATATATTTATTCTATCTTTAGATAGTAAATTTAAATTACCTTTATATGAGAATAAAAAACTTATTAATCATTTAAAAATATTCATATGAGAAAATTTTTAATTTAGAAAATTTTAATATAATTTTTAATTTTCAACACAATCTTACCAAATATCATTATATACATCGATTTCAAATTAATATTTTTTTCCAATAATATTTTTATTTCTAAAAAATTGTTATATTACTATTGTAAATTATGTTTATCAAATATTTCCAAATCACTATTGATTAATTTTATTAACATATTACACATAAGTTAAAAACTATAATATTTGGATTTCAAAAAATATATATATTTTTTCAAATGAAAACATATTAAGAATAAAATGAGGTATAATAAACATATATATATATATATATATATATTATTTATTGAAAAAAAATTAAATATAAATATATTTAATGTTGTATTTTTATAATATAAATATTTTAAAATAACTTATTCTATAATTTATGTTTTTATCTTGAAAACCATTTTATTTAATGAATGAAAATTCAAGAGAAAATATATGTCATAGTTTATTTTATTAGTGAAATTATCCATTTAATAATAATTTATTTTTAAAAATATAATATAATCTTAGGATGTTACAATTAGGCCTCTTTATTTGTCTTTTAAGTGATGGAATTATGATAATTATGCTATCATGAATTTTGATTTAAAGCATTGTTTTTTTATTTCCAAGGGAGCATTAGATGGAGAAACTTATCTATAATTTCCCCTTTTCCTCTAAATTTTTTTAGAGTTAATTCTTCTTTAATTATCATAAGAATTGTGATATATTAGTGTAATGGGATTTTTCTTGGTGAGATATTAGAAAGAAATATATTTTTTGAGGAATGCATTGTGAAGTTCCCATAGATTCAATGCACCATTGAGAGTTGGGGATGAATCAGTGGTGGTATTATTTTGAAATTTATTTTATTTACAAATAAAAATTTGGATCTTATTTAGTCAAAATCCCCTCAATTGAAGTCACTTAGCCTTAAACATAATAAATATGTAGATAATAATGACAAGGAATAAGTAGTTTTCACAAGGTTTGGGTTGGGTGTGTGTTACTACTCATTGTCATGTGTAATGTCCTATAATTTCTAATGTATTATGTTTAAATATTATGTGGACTTAATTTGAGACCATGCACTAAGACGGTGTTCTATTCTAAGCCCCAGTGTGCCCAGAACAATTAATTGAAAAATGTTCAGTTTGTAATAAAGCATGCGGGAGATTTTTCCTAAAAAAGTGGAATAAATCATAAAGAGGTAACCGAATTTGAAATCTGAGGCCATAATTGTGTTCCGAGTAGTGACTTTACCATAGGCACAACCTATCATTGGATGACACAGGTCGGCTATGAAAGATAGTTTTTGGACGTAACCATAAATAAAATAATTAAATAATTTTTTTTCAAATTCCAATAACTCATGAATGGAGACTTAGATTGGAAATATGATACCACTATTGAGTTTATAATGTGGTTTTTTCCCTAGGCGAAACTTAACTTTAGTCGACATAGGTTTTCCATGGAAAAACTTGAAAAGACATAATTATCATTAAATAATTTAAAGATAAATTATTTTGTTACTGCAATGATGATTTCCTTAAAAATAATCCTTATTCATAAATACCACGGTTATCTGCATAACCCTAGGAGCGCTGGAGAATCACTAGAGAGATCTTGTAGGATTTTCCCTTGATGAACGATGACCAGATTGTGGATCAACGATAGATGCATGATGAAATCAAAGGATCTCACCAACGATCACTGAACAATTTCTTTCTTCAACATTTTTTGAACCAAATGAGATAGAGAATGTTGTTTTGATTATTATTTTCCCTATTTTTAGATTTAACGGTGAACACAGACCAACCTATGAATTGGTTAATCTGCGGTTCACTTGTTCTTCTAGGATAGGCTTTTGTTATATGTTTTTTTATTAGGGATTGATTATGATTATATTACTACTTTTTATCTAGAGAATTATTATGAAATGGATTGTGGTCTAAATGAACAATGACTAAGGTTCATTCCTTGGGTTTTTGAAGTTTTCTTTCTCCCCCTATATTTTTTCACATTCTTTATATTCTTTGTGGGATATTAATGGATGATCATTGCACCTATGATTCTTTGTGAAATAATATGAAATTGGAGATCCAACCTCATAATGAACTAGATAAGGTGAGACGATGATGGTGGAGGATGAATAAAAGTATTTAGAGAGATGTCGGCGTTGGAGCGACATTTGTACGAATTATCAGAATTGGTTTTTAGAGCTGATCAAAGGCCAGAAACCCACTAGTTGATTATTTCAATGGTGAGACAACCCTAGATATTTAGTTTCAATATTAAAGGATCATTAGATCAAACACTGGAGGATCAACCGAGCTTCGTGAAAGAAGATCCAACATCCTAGAAATTACTGATGAACACGATGTGTTTTTAGGAATACATAGCGTGTGGGCCCTACTGAGCCATGACTAGGGTTTCGAGAGGTAGTCAAGTGTCACACGACATGTGACCCCTTTCAGACGGCCTTTGGTACCCTCCATGAGACTCAGAGTATACTCTAGAAGTATAATTACACAAGGTGGAGTACATAGCTTCCCTACACGGCATGTACTCTACCACATGGCTTAGCCAGAGCCGTTCACATAGACTACTCCTTATAATGGTACATGGAAAAGAATACATGGGTTGAAGCCATATACTGGCACATGTCTATCATACACGGATAAGAACAAGGATAGTTAGACATGGAGTATGGACCCTTATACGCACCGTGTATACCTCTTCTACACGACATGTTTTTCTGAAACGGGCCATTTTACATAGGAAGTACCTTGGGGGTCAAGGGACACGGTGTGTGACCCTTCTACACACCGTGCACCCCTTATTACATGGATTAATATCATTTTTCAATGAATCTTGGATAAGTTTCATTAGGGTTGGTGCCCTTAATCCATCTCATAAAGGTTAGTGGGTATCATTTCCTACTCACAAGAGTATGATCCCTTTAGTAGGACTTTCTGGATAGAGTAGTTGGAATCCCCATGGAGAGGCTTAGAGTAGGATCCTCTATCCATTCTTATTCCCTAAGTAGAGTATTGGTATCAGCATGAAAAATCCTAATGGACATCGATCCTCTACTTAGTAGTGAATCTCGATGAGTTGTGGTATCACCCCATGGCCCTAGAAGTGATCCTCATCTATGTATCATGAGCTTCCCCACCTATGGAGTGATTTATCATAGAGAGAGTGTATCATATATCTCTTCATATCAATAAATATATCTATCTCATGATTGTTTTTGATGAGTGGAAACTCTCGGACGAACTTCATCAGTGCCATCATACTTAGAAGTATATGCTCTCAGATGAGTGCTTCGTTGAATCTTCATACTGAATCTCTAGTGTTGGTATATAGTAGTTGTGACTTACCTCTAGGATACAGTTCTAGGTTCGAGTATATATGGAGATCTTTATTATATTTGTTGTAAACACATATTTTTTTTGGAGATGAATATACCTTTACTTTGTGTATTTCATTGTGGTTTCGGGGTTTCTTACTGAGTATTGATATACTCACCCCTACATGGGATTTTCCTGCACATGTCATGTATTGTACAGTCAAGAGACCTTTTTGAGAGATTCCTAGGCAAACCAAGACTAGGACTAGTACTAGGTGAGGATTCGTGAGTTCAGACAGGCCGAGGTGTTCCTACGGCTATAGACACTAGTCCTATTACCTTTTTCTTATAGGTTGGACTTTGTATTTTATAGACTCTTTCTTTTGGTGGTCTTGTATTCTGGCACACTTTAATTTATTTGACATTAATTTACTTATTGTACTCTATTGTTTGGGTTTATTGGTTTTCATGAATTTTGTTCCTTAGTGGGTTTTTTACATTTTAGCATTTGTGGGCTTTGATATTTGGGCGTGTGTATAGGTACTTAGGCAATTCCTCCCATGTTAGTGATATACCTACTAGGTGCTAGTCACCAGCCCCTAGCCTTTTGGAGGCAGGCTTAGGGAGTTGCAGAATGGGCCCCACTGGGGTGGTTAGTGATAGAGCAGTATCAGAGGTGGTTGGTTATACTTTCGGATTGAGAGTTTGTGATATTGGTTTGGGGAAATAATGTTAGGTGTTTCGAGGTCAGATTTCTGTCCAGGGACTCTAGTGTTGGTGTAATGACTGACGTATCTATACATCAGGACTCTAATAACCTACTTTTCAAATAAATAAATGAGAACATTGCTTTAAGGGAAAAATTAATGGTACATGCATAATATAATAATAGGTTGTGGTTTCCATGTCCTTCTTGGGTGAGCTCTCCAGATATACTCATTAACTGTGGTACATCTTGTTCTCTTAAAGGATGTATTTTCAATGTATACCAGCTAGTATTTGGAAAATTTATCAAGAGAATGACCCCATTAGTGAGAAGGATTCGATATAGGGATGATTTCCTCAGATGTTACCTCCAGGTGGTGCACCATCTATACCACCACTTGTACAATAGAACATGGTACTCACAGTACCAGCAGATGAAGAGCGCAAGCTAAGCGTGCCTCATGAGTTTCAGCAGTAGAGACCCCTCAAGTTCTAAGGTGATCCCAACACAAAGGAGTATGAGGATTAGATTGAGGTGGGGAATTGAGTTTTCCATCTAGTCAGGACACAATAGATCAGATGGTTGTTCTGGCGGTGAGCCTTCTCTTTGGCTCAATAGGGTGATGGTGGGGTTTAGTTACATGATCATATGAGGAGGCAACCCTTTTGTAACAAGAGTATGAGGACCTTTTGAAATAGGATTTATCACCTTATAAGTTGAAGTTTATTCATATCTAGGATCTAGTACAGCTTTGGAAAGATGACATGTTGGTGTATGAGTATTCATCGAGGCATACCTACCTCTCAAGGTACTCGATGGATATGTCACATGATTGACACTATAGGGATTAGAACTTCGAGTGAGGTATGCATAGAGACATCAAAGATAGAGTATTCCCACAATGCATTCCAACATTTGTTGGGGTTATAGATTATTATTTTGTGGTTAAGATTTCCTTGGATGTGCAGATACAACCAGAGGTAGTTAGCAGCGTGCAATATGGAGTAGAGACCTCAGCAGTGGGAAGCTGATTTCAACCTCAGAAACATAGATGTGTGAGAAATCACAAGAGAAAGAACCAGAATAAGGATTCTACCATTTAGGACTCATAGGGTGGGTCTAGTCATCCCAGATAAAGGCGATACTATTTTTATAGCGACATGGGATATCTCGCTAGATATTGTCCAACCTATTGAGCTACTGATAGGGAGACAATGTATGGGTCACTGAGGCATATGTAGAAATAGGGGCAGGTAGATCTGCAGGGTGTTGAACATTGAAGAGGATATGGGAGAAAAAATGAGGTGTTATACATTTCAACATGTTACCACCACCACCCCTAGGTATTTCGCACCATGCTCAGGGAGCTGGAGGATAGGTGCAGGGATAACTACTTGCGATTGAGGCGTATGACCCAGAGGTTCCAAGAATGATTCAAGGTACAATATATGTCTTTAATATTTTATCTTCCGTATTGATAGAAAAATATACTGGTCATTATTTTATTATCACAAATCTTGTATGAGACCTCAAGATTCTGGTTAGACCATTGACTCAACCCTTACGCTTGGAAACACCTAATATAGGAGCCTCAATCATCACACTTATGCCGATAGCGTGACTTGAACATTGGAGGTGAGGGATTCGGTTGGAACCTATATGTGGTAACATTGAGGCCTTACAATGTCATTATTGGTATGGATTGGGTATCTTCTGTCCTTTCCTAGATTTACTATTTTAGGAAAAGGGTGAGGTATGTCCGCCGTAATGGAATGAGGGTTTCCTTCATTAGAGAAAAGGAAACCCAACCAGCACATGATAAAATCATGCATAAGAGGGTTCATTTGATTACTCCTGAGTTGGATAGCCTAACCCTCAGAGAAGTATATGTTATGAGTTTTAGTTCCTAGTAGTAGTAGAAAAATACAAGGACGCCTTTTCTAAAGATGTTCCAAGATTACCTCTCCATCAGAATATATAATTCTACCTTGTTTTACACCCCGAGATGATGCTGATATCATAACCAACATATTGAATATCTCCCAAAAAGCTTCATGAGATGAGGGTGCAGTTGGAGGACTTACAGTGGAAGGGCTTCGTGAGACATAGTGTTTCACCCAGGGTAGACCTAGTTTTCCTTCACAAAAAGGTAGACGAGGGATTAATGTTGTGTTTGGATTGCTGGAACTTAAAACAAGTGACCATGGAGAATGAGTATCCACTGCCTAGGATCGATGATCTCCCCAATTCGTTGAGATGGCCATGATAGTTCACGAAGGTTGACCCTAGGTTAATGATTTCAGAATTTGGGGCAGAGTTTGACTAGTTCCTCGATCTTGATATTTCCAAAGAAGTGTGTCATGTATGTAGTGTTATATGATGCATTAGGGACTAGAATTGGTTGTGTCCTGATGCAAAGGAAAGTGGTGATTTCCTATGGTTTATGCCAGTTGATACCATAGTAGCAGAATAATGTGACCCAAGATATTGGGATGGTAGCGATAGTCTTCGCATTGAAGATGTGGCGACACTACCTAATGGGTGAGCCATTTATCATCTACTCCAACCACAAGAGTCTCAAGTATATCTTATATTAAAAAGATATTAACCTGAAAAATAAGATATGGATAGAGTTACTCAATGATTATGAATTTGATATTGTAAATACTCTTGGGGAGGGGAACATAGTGTAGGATTCTCTTAGAAGGAGATCTAGTTCAAAATTGCTGAAGGAGGCGTCATAGCAGTTGAAATCATTACAATTATCCTTCATGGATGGATATAATGAAGCTTACCTCCAGTTGATGGTTATAACCCCTACACTCTTACAGTGAGACATATTGGGGATACTGACTGCGAGACCTTACATGCTCAGATTTCTACAAGGAATACCTCTAATGGATGTTCCAAAAGCAGGGAGCACATCGTTCTTTTCAAAGGATACATAGTTTTACTAGTGGTGTTGCAAGAGAAGGTTTTATGGGAATTTCATTCAATCCCTTGGGTGGTAAACTCTAGTGTGGAGAAGAAGTACAAGGACCTCCGACATTAGTTTTTGTAGATAGGGATAAAGAAGGCCGTGGTAGTGTTTATTTCTCGATGCCTCATGTGCCAGCAAGTGAAGGATGAGCACTAGGTTCTAGCAGGCTTAGCTCAACCTCTTGAGGTGTCAGAATGGAAGATGGATAAAATATCGATGGACTTTGTGAAGGGTTTATAACATACTTCCAGAGGACACGATTCTATATAGGTGATTGAAAGGCTTTGTCATGGGTGACCTCAAATGATTAGTGGTTTTTGGGTACTTAGGAGCAGTAGAGTGGCTGACCAAGGTCGTCTCGCGAAGGAGGAAGTAAATTAAAACAACTTCTTAAAGGTATTATAAAAATTAAATATAATTTAATTAAAATACTAATTTAAAGGATGGGGGGGTTTATCATTTATAAAACTTGAAGAAGTTTTCTGGAAGAATATTTTTATTTTTATTTTGAAATGAAGTTTGATTAAAAAGACGCAACAAGAAGATGTTTTTTAGAAAATATTTTAAAAGTTGTAATCAATATAACTCTACCTATTCATTTCATTATTAATAAATATCATTTAAATAAACATCCACTTAATTATGATCCTCTAATTTTTTAACCCTTGAACCCTACGAAAGTTAACTTAACCACAATGATGAAATTACTTAAACCCTAGTCTATCTTCAGAACATGCAATCGCAGCACCCTGCTTTGATTATTGTTCTAAGGTTAACTTATGCTCAGTGGTTAATTATAGAATATATCCATTCTATAAATGAGGATGAATTGTGTTTAGGGATTATATTTGAACTCTACAAATTTATCCTGTGTGGTCTTGTATTACCGATTAAGATTGTGCTCTCACAATTTACACAAAATCTCGGCCTCACGTGTTTTTGTGTTAATTGTTCACTTTCTTGGTTAGTTTCTTATAATTTAAAAACACAATTCATGTATCATATTACGTGAATTAAATTATACCAATGATTAAAAATAATTAAATGAAGAGGGTAGAAGATAGATTGATCACTAAGAAACTACTCTTCCATGGGTGGTATGGTAATCATGGAGAAGTTTTTCATGATCAAGAATTGAAAGGGTAGAACCCCATCTTGTATCCACTCTTGATTCCAACCCAATTATAAAGATTAATATAATAATAAAAGGGAAGAACATAGAAGATTAATTAAAGATAAATTCAAGATACAAACAAGAAAGAAAAAAAATACAAAGAGGAGGTGGGAGAGTAGAGTGATTTTGGAAGAGATGTTTTCCCAAATCCTTACTTATTACAAGAGTTTTGGGGGGATACCAAGAGGAAAACTTTCGTCCAAACCTTTCCAAATCCTCTACCATACCTTACAAAGTGTGAAAACCCCCTTTAAATAGATTTTATGAGGGATAGGGTTACAAAACGTTTTATGTGTGAAATGAAAACTCAGCCAAATATTTTATTCCATGATTCACTACATAGTTGACCTCTAAAACGCGTGAATTTTTTGGACTTATAGGAGGATTATTTGTTCCTAATTACTTCCCCTAGATTCCCTCCAAATTTGGTCTCAATACAAGTTCAGATAAAGATGATACGGCCCAAATAGTGAAGTAGTGTCCAAATTGGATGGTTATATCCAACTTTGTATTCATGGACCATTTACTCCACTCAAATTCATTATCTGGATCCCATGTAATAAATAAATTTTTTATCCCATTAATTTAGGAACACAATTAAAAAATTTTAAGTCAAAATATTTTACATAACAATATTTATGCCTGAAATACTCTGGTGAATTTTAAAAGGGTAAAACTTGTTTTTTCATCAAATTTAAAAATGAATGATCTAATCCCAAATATTTCATAATTGATCATATTTAACATAATTTGAGGAAATTATATCATTTATTATCCATAAAATATTCAATAAAATTGAGTTTTATCAACTCCCCAACACTTACCCTTTTGCACTCCTGGAAAAAATCTCATATCATGTAAACATCAATATCAAATCAATTTTTTTTAAAACACATATCATTGAGATACAACAATTCCAAACCAAGAAAAAAAAGATATCATGCCTCATAAAAAACCATTATTTCAAGTTCTCCATTTATATCATTACATATACTTCCACTTTATTTATCCCCCCATGCACAAAACACTTACCTCAATTGAATTTTATCTTATCACACAAATGTCAATTTTTAGCAATGTCTTTATCATCCAAACTCATACAAGGGTCACCATAGGCTTGATAAATTACTAAATCACCACTCAATGTGAGTCAAGGACATATATTTATCATGAGGACTTTTCAGGTTTGTTCTGTGGCTTTTGGTTGGTAGGATTAAGATGTGAACAATTCTGAGGCAGAATGAGGAGGGCCTGACTCTTTTTTGAAGCAAAATTCCTTTAATATAATTTTCCCTTTAATATGGTCTCCTTCTAAATACCCATATAATAGATTCAGGTTCATATTCATGAAAAATAAAGGGATGTGCACACCATTAAACATTTCAGTAGTAAAAATGTCAATCTTCTCAAACATGATTTTCTTAAAAGCTCCAGATAGGCACAACTTCACTTATCATGAAAGCTCCAGAAAGGCACAACTTTCAATATGATGATTTTGTTGAGCAGCAAAAACATCTCTTCATAATTTAATTATCCACCCAAATTATCACAGAATGTGGTAGCACAATACAAGACAGCTTCCCCCACACTTAAGTTCAACTAGATTATGCAATTTCACTTCAAGAGTTGGTTGGATAGGGAAATTGGCTTGTAATGTGGCTAACCAAACAGGATGTTCATGAAATATAAGGGCTAAAAGGACTAAATGTTCAAGGTAGGCCATTATAAAAAAATATTCTTTGAAATAGGGGCTTTAATACCAAACAAATGCCTCAATCATTTAAACACAAGTACCTCAAACCCTCAAGTTTTGACAGGAATTAATCAAATTCTAGTGAAATCAAGCATGATTTGGTTCTCTCAAGAAGTGAGGTAAATGTAAATAATTTAAAATTAATGGTTCATAATCCTCATAGAAATGTGATTTCAAATATAAAGACAGTGAGATGTGTCATGGGATTCAAAATTCAGTGTACTTTTCATGAAATTACTAAATATTTGAACTTGAAACGAAGTCATTTTCAGCATTAATTTAAGCTCAGTTTCAAGGGATAATTTTTTTCACTTAATGATATGGATTTAAAAAATGGTGATGAGAATCATTTCATCTCAAATGTTTCAAAAACACACAAAAAATTGAAAAATAAACACACAAAATTAGAAAAACACACAAAAATTGAAAAATAAACACACAAAATTAGAAAATCACACATTTTTTGTTTTTATAAAATCGGAAAACAATTGAAATTACTAAACTAAAAGGTTCCATCCCCCACACTTATAATATTGAATTGTCCGCAATGTGAACCCATGAGATGATATATGCACATGAAATGTATAATTTTAAAAAGGACAAAGAATAAGAAAAGTTAAAGGGTTAGGAACAACCTGATATGATCAAGTGATGATGGGGACATGCAGTGTGATAAAATCAACTGCATTAGTAAGAAGTCCCTCAATGTATCTCTTCAAATGTTTCCCATTGACAGTAAAGATCCTTCCTGTGTCCTCTTGTGTGATCTCCTCTACACTATAAGGAAAAACATTAGTCACAACATAAGGGCCTAACCACCTGGAACACAACTTACCAGGCATCAGCTTCAATCATGAACTGTAGAGAAAAACATTATCTCCAACATGAAACTCCCTTTGTTAGATCATTTTTTCATGAGATGATTTGGATCTTTCCTTATAGATCACTGAGTTCTCATATAAAGACAATAAAATATCCTCAAGATCTTAAATTTGCAGCTTCCTTTGGATTCCATCTTAAACCAAATCTATATTGCATTTCTTTATAGCCCAATAAGCCCGATGCTCAACTTCCACAGGGAGATGGAACGCTTTCCCAAAAACAAATTCGAAATGGGGACATACCGATGGGAGTTTTTGTATGCTGTCCTATATGCCCAAAGCGCATCATCCAAGCGCTTTCTCCAATCCTTCCTATTTGGCTACACAATTTTCTCCAAAATCTATTTCAACTCACGATTTGAAACCTCATCCTGGACATTTGTTTGGGGGTGGTATGGTGTTGATGTTTTGTGTGTCACCCCATACTTCCAAAGGAGGGAAGCCAAATTTTGATGGCAGAAGTATGCCCCTTGGTCACTGATGATGGACTTCGATACTCCACACCTACAAAAAATATGCTCTTTGACAAAGTCCACAACAACATGAGAATAATTAATACTAGTGGCCTTAGCCTCCACCCATTTACTCACATAATCAATGACAACCAAAGTATAAAGAAAACCAAATGAACTAGAAAAAAGACCCATAAAATCGATGCCCCATACACCAAAAATTTAGCAGAATAATATGGGTTGTTGGGGAATCTCGTGTCTCCTAGAAATGTTTTCTATGTGTTGGAAATGTGAGAACAACTTAAAATACACATGAGAATCATGGAATAAACTAGGCCAATATAATCCAGAGTCTAAAACATTTCTAGCTATCCATTGCAGTCCAAAGTGTCCACCATAGGAAAGTGTATGACAAAATTGTAGAACAGAATCAAACTCTTGATCCGGAACACACCTCCTAATAACTTGGTCACTACACATGCTCCATAAATATGGATCATCCCAAACATAAAATATTGACTCACACTTTAATTTTTGAACTTGATGTGACTTTAAATTTGTTGGGATTTCAGAGGCAACAAGGTAGTTTACTAAATCTACAAACCAATAATCCGTAACTGAGATGGAATAAAGATGCTCATTAGGGAAAGTGTCCCGAAGTGGTACCTGGTCCAAGGTGTCATCCTCTAGTGTGTGAGTAAGCCTACTCATGTGGTCCGCCACCAAATTTTCAGACCCATTTTTTTCCTTTATCTCAATGTCAAATTCTTGAAGAAGGAGCAACCATTGGATTAGACTGGGCTTTGCGTCTGGCTTCTTCAAGAGGTACCTCAGAGCTGCATGGTTAGAAAAAACAACTAATTTAGAGCCCAATAAATATGAATAGAATTTATCTAAAGTGAATATAACAGTAAGAAACTCTTTTTCTGTGGTTGTGTAGTTTGATTGGGCTGAATCTAGTGTCCTCGATGCAGAAGAAATCACGTGTGAACATCCCTCTACCCTCTGAGATAAGGCAGATCCAACCGAAAAGTTAGTGGAATAACACATAAGCTCAAAAGGAATATCCCACCGTGGGGGCTGTATGATCGGTGGAGTGGTCAGACACTTCTTTATCTCATCAAATGAAGTCCTGCAAGAATCATCAAACACAAAATCAGAATCCTTTTGAAGTAAGCGTGACATAGGAAGAGCAATCTTACTAAAATATTTGATGAAGCACCAATGAAATCCTGCATGCCCTAAGAAAGATCTAACATCACACATACATGAAGGATATGGTAAGGATGAAATAATATATACCTTAGATCTATCAACCTCTATCTAATGTTTTGAAACTACATTCCCTAAGACAATTACATGATCTACCATGGAATGACACTTTTCAATGTTCAAGACCAGATTCTTATCAATAAAACGATTCAACACCTTTCCCAAACTACTTAGACATTCATCAAATGAAGACCCATACACTGTAGAATCATCCATGAATACCTCCATGCAGGTCTCAATAAAATCAGAAAAAATACTCACCATGCATCTCTGGAAGGTACCTGGGGCATTGAAAAGTCCAAATGGCATCCTTCGGTAGGCAAATGTGCCAAAGGGAAGAGTGAATTTAGTATTCTTTTGATCCTTTAGAGCTATATAAACCTAAAAATATCTAGAATATCTATCCAAGAAACAATAGTGTGTCTTCCCAGCTAGTCTCTCAAGCATCTGATCAATAAATGGGAGGGGGGAAATGGTCTTTGCAAGTGGACTAGTTTAGTTTCCTATAATTAATACACACACGCCAACTATTTTGTTCCCTCATCATAACTAAATCCTCTATCATTTTTTACAACTGTTACACCACTTTTCTTAGGCACAACCTGAATAGGACTCACCCACTAGGAATCTAAAATGGGATAGATTGTACCTGCCTCGAATAAGTTTTCAACCTCTTTTTTAACAACCTTCAAAAGTGTTGGATTGAGTATCCTTTATCGCTGCATAACTGGTTTAGCCCCTTCCTCCAAAAGAATCCTATGATGCAAATGGAGGGGCTAATACCTGATATGTTATCCAAGGTCCACCCAATTTCCCTAATGTTCTCCCTCATAAGATTCAAAAGTTTTTCTTCATGTTCAAAAGGGAGATTGTTAGCAATGATAACATGTAATTTCTCACCACTTAACAAGTATGAGTATTTGAGATTTGGTGGAAATGGATTGAGTTATAGTGTAAGGGGTGGTGTATGGATGGTGACATAGAAGGAACTGAAATATATGCACAAAGAGCATCAATATTAGAATATACATCATCCAAATCAAATAATAAAGCATCAAATCCATCAGCATACTAAACAACCATGTCATAATTAGAGTTCACATGATCAAAATCAGAATATGATTCCATTTCAAAATCAAATCTAAGAGAGTATTGTGCATTAGGAATAGGTGTGGAAGTACTCTTAGACTTCAAACTAGAACTAATACTCATAATCTCCCTAACCATAGAATAATAAAATTCCAGGGGGTTTTATTTTGTGGTTCAAATTGGGAGATAACAAATGAAGAATGATTCTATGAGGGGTAATTCATGGAATCCATAACATTAAAGATCACAACATCATCCCAAAATTCCATGGAAACTGTACCCTCATTGACATTTATGATAGTTTTTGCAATTTTGAGGAAGGGTCTACCTAAGATAATGGGAGCATGAGAACTTACCTGATCATCCTTCATGTTAAGCATGTTGAAATTTGATGGAATGATCATGTCTCTTACACGGAAATGTACATACTCAAGGACTCCCACTGGATATGATATAGCTCTATTTTCCAACTACACCACTACTCTCATCGGCTTCAGCTCACCAACCCTCAAAGAAGAGAATACAGAGTGAGACATCACTTTTATAGAATCTCCCAAATCACAAAGTGCATCAGAAAAGTGCAACTCTCCTACGGTGCATGGGATGGTGAATGTCCCTAGATCCTTTCACTTTTTCGGCATTTATAGAGTTGGTGTAATGAGTGCTGACACATTCCTTCCAAGATTGATCCTCTCATTTCCCTTGATCCCTCTTAAATTGGTACTAATTTCTTTTAAGAATTTTGCATACCTTGGGATTTGATTGATGGATTCATGGAAAGGGATGTTGATCTCCACATGCTTGAATGTATCCTAAACTTCTTTTTACATCACCTATTTAGTCATCTTCTTGGTTTGTAAAAATCTATTTGGAAATGGAAGGGGTTTAGGAGGAACATCATCAATATTTTTCTTACCTTTATCTTTCTCATTGGATGGATCATCAGTTGGTATGGAATGCAACTTCTCTAGATTTTAGGTGAATCCATGTAGAACAATAGGTGCAGATGTATTAGTTTTTTGCTTCCCACTTTTCAATGTGATGGCACATACATTCCCCTTTTGATTTGGAGTAGGTTAGGATGTTAGATTTCCAGAATTCTTACTTACCAGTTCATGGATGGTAGTGGAAATCAGGCTCATTTGAGTCTTTAACTCCCTTAGCTCCGAAATGTGACTCTTCATCTCATTCTCTTGATTGAGAACAATTTGCATCAAAAGGTCATCAGTGTTAGAATCTACCTTGGGTGGGGGATTCTGTTGTCACTGGCTTGTTGATGATTGGGCTTCAAATATCCTATGGGGTTGTTGGGAACCCTTCTGGTAAGGAGGAGGCTGCTGGAAGTTTTATTGAAAAGGGGACCTTTGTTGTTGTATAGAGCCATACCTCATGTCAGATTGATCCTTCCACCCTTGGTTGTATGTTGGAGCAAATGAATCAAACTTATTTTGGGTGTATGTCTGTTGTTGCTGCTGATATGGTCTCCATGGGAAAAATGCTGCACAATCCTTTGTCTCTTGTAGTTGTGGGCAACAGTCAGTTGGGTGGCTTGTCTTAGTGAAAATGCCACAAGGCCTTGAAGGAGGGGGTTGGGATGTCTTTTCTTCTAAAGAAATCTTCCTCACCATAGTTGTCAATTATTCTAACATGGTATCAATCAAATGACTCTCAAGAGAAGAAGAACTTACCAGATGTACTCCCCTGACATATGGTGTACCTCGATTGCCAAATTGTTGGGAGTTTTGGGCCATTTTGTCGATCAAAACATGAACACCTACTGGTGTCTTGTCCACCAATGCTATTCCAGCCACGACATCCAACATGTCCCTCTCCATAGGTTTTAGTACTTCATACAAGTATTGTATGAGGAGTTTCTCACTCATTTGGTGATGTGGGAATCTTGCACACAACTTCTTGAATCACTCCCAGTACTCATACATTGAATCCCCTTAGGCTGGATTAATCCCCGATATCTCCTTACGAATGGAAGTGGTCCTTGATGCTGTAAAAAATCTCTACAAGAAAATATGTATCAAATCGTTCCAACAAGTTACATATTCAGGTTGTAAATAATACATCCAGTCTTTCACAGCTTCGTCAAGTGATAACGAGAATTCTATTAGTTTTATTTGATCTTTAGAAACATTTCTGGATTTAATGGTTGAGAAAACCACATTAAATTATTTCAAATTTTTGTTTGGATCCTCACCAGATAATCCATGAAACTTTGGAAGAAGATGAATTAACCCAGATTTCATTTCAAATTCCGAATCGAGATTCGGGTATGCAATACAATTTGGTTGATTGTTAATATCTGGTGCAACCAATTCTAGAATAGTTATATTAAGTTAACTCCCATTATTTTTAGCCATTGGTTCTTGTTTTATGTTGGAATTAGAAGTGTTTCCAATTACAATGTTCTTGGAGTGAAAGAATTCTCCAACTGTTTGAATGTTGAAACTTCTCGTAGACTAAGAATGTCTGATTCAAGCCCTAAGGCTGCATTCAATCTCAGGGTCAATATCTAAGAGATATTTGGGATTAGTTCATGTCATAAGTCAAATAAAAATGAAAATAAAGAAAGTGGACCATAGTAAAATAAAAATTAAAAGTTTGAGTTGATGGTACAAAAATAAGTAGAAGAAAATAAATGAAGAAGAAAAAAACCAGATTGGGTAAAGAAGGAAGAAAGAAGAGAGGAAGAGATGAAAATGTAAAATAAAATAAATACCTATAATTGGTTGAAATAATTACTTTCCTCCCTGGAAATGACACCAATTTTAAAGGCACTGTCATGGGCTCCCTCAAATGATTAGTGGTTTTTGGGTACTTAGGTACACTAGAGTGGCTGACCAAGGTCGTCTCTCAAAGGAGGAAATAAATTAAAACAAATTCTTAAAGGTATTATAAAAATAAAATAGAATTGAATGAAAACACTAATTGAAAGGATGGGGGGGGGGGTTTATTTTATAAAACTTGAAGATTTTTTCTGGAAGAAGATTCCATTTTTTGTTTTCAATTTTGAAATGAAGTTTGATTAAAAAGACGTAACAAGAAGATGGTTTTTTAGAAAATATTTTAAAAGGAGTAATCGATCTAAATCTACCTCTTATTTTAATTATTAATCATTATAATTTAAATCAATATCAACTTAATTATGATCCTTTAATTTGTTAACCCTCAAACCCTACAAGAGTTAAGTTAACCACAATGATGAAATTACTTGAACCCTAGGCTAGCTTCGGAACACGCAATCACATCACCCTACTTCGATTATTGTTATAAGTCTAGTTTATGGTCAGTAGTTAATTAGGGAACATATCCATTATGTAAATTAGGATTAATTGTGATTATGGATTATATTTTAACTCTTCAAATTTATCCTGTGAGGTCTTGTATTACCGATAAAATTGCGCTCTCACAATTTACACAAAATCTCGACCTCACGTGTTTTTTTGTTAATTTCTCAATTGCTTGATTAGTTTATTATATTTTAAAAACACAATTCATGGATCATATTATGTTAATTAAAGTAGATCAATGATTCAAAATAATTAAATGAAGAGGGTTGAATATAGTTCGATCACTAAGAAAACTACTCTTCCATGACCGGTGTGGTTATCGTGGAGATGTTTTGCATGAGCAAGGATTGAAAGGGTATAACCCAACATATTATCCACTCTCGATTCCAACCCAATTAGGAAGATTAATATAATAAGAAAAGGGATGAAAACATAAGATTAATTGAAGAAAAATTAACGATTCAAACATTAAAGAAAAGAAATACAAAGAGTAGGTGGGAGAGAAGAGCCTTTTTGGAAGAGATGATTTCACAAAGCCTTACTTATGAGGGGCTCCCAAGAGACATAATTTCGGCCAAAACATTCCAAAGTATATACCGCCCTCTCAAAGAGTGAAAACCCCCTTTTAATAGAGTTTGTGGGGGCTGAGGTTACATAACTTTTTAAGTGTGAAATGAAAACTTGGCCAAATATTTTATTCCAAGTTTCACCGCATACTTGACCTCCAAAATGCCTGAATTGGATGGCCTTATAGAATTATGATTTATTACTAATTATTTCACAATCTTCCCTCCAAATTTAAACTCAATACAAGTCCGGATGAAGAATATACGTCCCAAATAGTGAAGTGGTTTCCAATTTGGATGGTTCTGTCCAACTTTATCTTCATGGCCTATTTACTCCACTCAAATGCAGGATCCAGCTCCCATGTCCAAAATATGATTTGCATAAAATTTAGTGAGGAAAAAATTTACAAAATTTTATGTCAAAATATTTTACATAACAATATTTATTCTCTAAATACTACAGTGAATTTTAAAAGGGTAAAACCAGTTTTTTTCATCAAATTTGAAAATTAATGATCTAATCCCAAATATTTCATAATTGATCATATTTATCATAATGTGAGGAAATTATATCATTTATTATAAATAAAATATTCAATAAAATTGAGTTTTATCAATTCCCCCACACTTAAAATTTTGCACTCATGGGAAAAACCCCATATCAAGTAAACATCAATATCAAATCAAATTTTTTTTAAAACACATATCCTTGAGATCCAACAATTCCACACCAAGAAACAAAAGATATCATGCCTCATAAAAAATCATTATTTCAAGTTCTCAATTTATATCATTCAATATATTTACACTTTATTTATCCTCCCATGCACAAAACACTTACCTCAATTGAATTTTCTCTTATCACACAAATGTCAATTTTTAGCAATGTCTTTCTCATCAAAACTCATACAAGGGTTACCATAGGCTTGATAAAGTCCTACATCACCACTTGATGTGAGTTAAGGACATATGTTTATCATGAGTACTTTTCAAGTCTGTTCTGTGGATTTTGGTTGGTAGGATTAAGATGTGAAAAATTATGAGGATGAATGTGGAGGGCTTGACTCTTTTTTGAAGAAAAATTTCATTAATCTAATTTTCACTTTAATATGGTCTCCTTATAAATCCCCATAGAATTGATTCATGTTCATCATCATGAAAAATAAAGGGATGTTCACACCATTCAACATTTCTGCAGTAAAAATGTCAATCATCTCAAACATTATTTTCATGAAAGCTCAAGATAGGCACAACTTTCTCTATTTATTAGAAGATCCAGAAAGGCACAACTTCACTTATCATGAAAGCTCCAGAAAAAGCATAGATTTCAATATGATGATTTTTTTCAGTAGCAAACACATCTATTAATAATTTAATTTTCCGCCCAAATTATCATAGAATGTGGTAGCGCAACACAAGACAACTTCCTCCACACTTAAGTTCAGCTAGATTATGCAATTTCACTTCAAGAGTTGGTTGGATAGGGAAATTGACTTGTAACGTGGCTAACATAACAGGATTTTCATGGATTATAAGGGATAACATGATTAAATGTTCAAGGTAGGCCATTATAAAAAAAGTATTCTTTGAAATAGGGGATTTAATACTAAAACAATTCCTCAATCATTTAAACATAAGTACCTCAAACCCTGAAGTTTTGACAGGAATAAATCAAATTCTGGTTAAATCAAGCATGGTTTGGTTCTCTCAAGAAGTGAGGTAAATTTAAAGAATATAAAATGAATGGTTCAGAATCCTCATAGAAAAGTGATTTCAAATATAAAGACAGTGAGATGTGTCATGGGATTCAAAATTTAGTGTACTTTTCATGAAATTACAAAATATTTGAACTTCAAACAAAGTCATTTTCAGCATTAATTTAATCTTAGTTTCAAGGGATAAATTGTTTAAATTATTTATATGGATTTAAAAAATGGTGATGAGAATCATTTCAGCTCAAAAGTTTAAAAAACACACAAAAAATTGAAAAATAAAAGCACAAAATTTGAAAAGCACACATTTTTTTTGTTTTTTTAACAGGAAAAAAATTGAAATTACTAAAGAAAAAGGTTCCCTACCCCCACACTAAAAATATTTCATTGTCCTCAATGTGAAACCATGAGGTGATATATGCACATGAAATGTATAATTTTAAATAGGACAAAGAATAAAAAAATTTAAAGGGTTAGGAACAACCTGATATGCTCATGTGATGACGGGGTCATGCAATGTGATAAAATCCACTGCATCAGTATAAAGTCCCTCAATGTATCTCTTCCAACATTTCCCATTGACTATAAAGCTACTTCTTGTGTCCTCTTGTGTGATCTTTACTACACCATAAGGAAAAAAAATTAGTCACAACATAAGGACCTAACCACCTGGAACGTAACTTACCAAGCATCAGATTCTGTCATGAACTATAGAGAAGAACTTTCTCTCCAACATGAAACTCCATTTGTTGGATCATTTTTTCATGACCTACTTTGGATCTTTCCTTATAGAGCCCTGAGTTCTCATATGAAGACAATCGAATCTCCTCAAGCTCTTGAATTTGTAGCTTCCTTTGGATTCCAGCTTGGGCCAAATCCATGTTGCATTTCTTTATAGCCCAATAAGCCCGATGCTAAGCTTCCATAAGGAGATGGAATGCTTCCCCAAAAAAAATCTGAAATGGGGACATACCAATGGGAGTTTTTTTTGCTTTCCTATATACCCAAAGCACATCATCCAAGCGCTTTCTCCAATCCTTCCTATTTTGTTGCACATTTTTCTCCAAAATCTATTTCAACTCATGATTTGAAACATCATCCTATCCATTTATTTGGGGGTGGTATGGTATTGATGTTTTGTGTGTCACCCCATACTTTTGTAGGAGGGAATCCAAATTCTGATTGCAGAAGTGTGTCCCTTGGTCACTAATGATGGCCTTCGGTACTCTAGACCTTCAAAAATTCCGTGCTTTGAAAAAGTCCACAACAACATGAGAATCATCAGTCCTAGTGGCATTATCCTCCACCCATTTACTCCCATAGTCAATAGAAACCAAAATATATAGGAAACCAAATGAACTTGGAAAAGGACCCATAAAATCTATGCCCCATACATAAAAAATTTCACAGAATAGTATAGGTTGTTGGGGAATCTCATGTCTCCTAGAAATGTTTCCTGTGTGTTTGCAATGTGAGCACAACTTACAATACACATGAGCATCATGGAATAATCTAGGCTGATATAATCCAGAGTCTAAAACATTTTTAGCTGTCTATTGAGGTTCAAAGTGTCCCCCACAAGAAAGTGTATGACAAAATTGTATAATAGACTCAAACTCATGATCAGGAACACACCTCCTAATAACTTGGTCACTACACATGAACAGTAAGTATGGATCATCCCAAACATAAAATCTTTACTCACTATTTAATTTTTTAACTTGATGTTTCTTTAAATTTGATGGGATTTCAGAGGCAACAAGGTAGTTTACTAAATCTTCATACCAAGGATGCATACCTGAGATTGAACAAAGATGCTCATTGGGGAAAGTGTCTCTAAGAGCTACCTGGTTCAAGGTGTCATCCTCTAGTGTGTGAGTAAACCAACTCATGTGGTCCACCACCAAGTTTTTTGACCCCTTTTTGTCCTTTATCTCAATGTCAAATTCCTAAAGAAGGAGCATCTATCAGATTAGCCTAGGCTTTACATCTGGAATCTTCAAGAGGTACCTCAGAGCTATATGGTCAGAAAAAACAACTACTTTAGAGCCCAATAAATATGAACATAATTTATCTAAAGTGAATATAACATCAAGAAACTCATTTTTCATGGTTGTGTAGTTTTATTGGGCATAATATAGTGTCCTCGATGCATAGGAAATCACATGTGAATGTCCCTCCACCCTTGGAGATAAGATAGCTCCAACTGCAAAGTTGGAGGCATCACAAATAAGCTTGAAAGGAATCTCCCACTGTGGGGGATGTATGATTGGTGGAGTGGTCAGAAACTTCTTTATCTCATCAAAGGAAGTCCTGCAAGAATCATCAAACACAAAATAAGAATCCTTTGGAAGTATGCATGACATAAGAAGAGAAATCTTACTAAAATATTTGATGAAGCGCCAATAAAATCCTGAATTCCCTAATAATGATCTAACATCACGCACACATGAAGGATATGGTAAGGATGACATAATATATAACTTAGATCTATCAAACTCCATCCCATGTTTTGACACTACATGCCCTAAGACAATGAAATTCTATACCATGAAATAAAACTTTTCAAAGTTCAAGACCAGATTCTTCTCAATACAACGATTCAACACCTTTCCCAAACTACTTAGACATTAATCAGATGAAGACCCATACACTGTAAAATCATCCATCAATACCTCCATGAAGGACTCAATAAAATCAAAAAAATACTCACCGTGCATCTCTGGAAGGTACCTGGGGCATTGCAATGTCCAAATGGTATCCTTCAGTAGGCAAACGTGCTAAAGAGATCGGTGAATTTAGTCTTCTCCTAATACTCCAGAGCTATAGGAACCTGAAAATATCGACAAAATCCATCCAAAAAACAATATTTTTTCTTCCTAACTAGTCTCTCAAGCATCTGATCAATAAATGGGATGGGGGAAATGGTCTTTGCGAGTGGGCTGGTTTAGTTTCCTATAATCAATACACACACGCCAACTGTTTTGTACCCTCATCAGAACTAAATCCTCTTTATCATTTTTTACAACTGTAACAACACTTTACTTAGGCACAACTTGAATATGACTCACCCACTGGGAATCTGAAATGGGACAGATTATACCTGCCTCAAGAAATTTTTCAACCTCTTTTTTAACAACCTTTAAAATTGTTAGATTGAGTCTCCTTTGTAGCTGCATAACTAGTTTAGCCCCAACCTCCAAAAGAATTCTATGCATTTAAATGGAGGGGCTAATAGCTGATATGTTAGCCAAGGTCCACCCAATTGCCCTGATGTTCTCCCTCAAAAGATTCAAAAGTTTTTCTTCTTGTTCAAAAGGTATATTGTTAGGAATGATAAAATGTAATTTCTCACCACTTAACAAGTATGAGTATTTGAGATTTTGTGGCAATGACTTGTGTTCCAGTGTAGGGGGTGGGGTATGGATGGAGACACAAAAGTAACTGAAATATATTCACAAATAGCATTAGTATTAGAATATACATCATTAAAATCAAAGAATAAGGCATAAAATTCATCATCATACTCAACAGCCATGTCATAATTAGAGTTCACATGATCAAAATCGTAATATGATTCCATTTCAAAATCAAATCTAAGAGAATCTTGTGTATTAGAAATAGGTGTGGAAGTACTCTTAGACATCAAACTAGAACCAATACTCATAATATCCCTAAGCATAGAATAATCAAATTCTAGGGGGGTTTATTTTGTGGTTCAAAATGGAAGATAACAGATGCAGAATGATTCTATGAGGGGTAATTCATGGAATCCATAACATTAAATATCACAAATTCATCACCAAATTCCATGGAATGTTTACCCTTATTGACATTTATGATAGTTTTTGTAGTTTTTAGGAAGGGTATACCTAAGATAATGGGAGCGTGAGAACTTACCTGATCATCCTCCAAGTTAAGCACGTAAAAATCTGCTGGAAAGATAATGTCTCTTACAAGGACAAGTACATCCTCAAGGACTCCAGCTGGATATGCTGTAGCTCTATTTTCCAACTACCCCACTACTCTCGTCGGTTTCAGCTCACCAACACGCAAATAAGTGAATACAGAGTGAGGCATCACATTTATGGAAGATCCCAAATCACAAAGTGCATCAGAAAAGTGAAACTCCCCTACGGTGCATGGTATGGTGAATTTCCATGGATCCTTTCACTTTTTCAGCATTGATAGAGTTGGTGTAATGAGTGTTGACACATTCCTTCCAAGATTTATCCTCTCATTTCCCTTGAGACCTCTTCAATTGGTACAATGTTTTTTAATAATTTCACATACCTTGGGATTTTCTTGATGGATTCAAGTAAAGGGATGTTGATCTCCACACACTTGAATGTATCCAAAACTTCTTTTTTTGCATCGCCTCTTTAGCCATATTCTTATTTTATACAACTCTATTTGGAAATAGAAGGGGTTTAGGAGGAACATCATCAATAATTTTCTTACCTTTATCTTTCTCATTGGACGACTCATCAGTTGGTATAGAATGCAGCTTTTCCAGATTTGATGTGAATCCAGGTGGAACAATAGGTGAAGATGTATCAGTTGTTTGCTTCCCACTTCTCAATGTGATGGCACTGACATTCCCCTTTGTATTTGGAGTATGTTGGGATGGTAGATTTACAGAATTCATACTTTCCAATTCATGGAGGGCATTGGCAATCTGGCTCATTTGAGTCTTCAAATCCATCAGCTCGGAACCTTGACTCTTCAGATCATTATATTGATTAAGAACAATTTTCTTCAAAAGGTCATCAGTGTTAGAATCTACCTAGGGTGGGGGATTCCCTTGTTGCTGGCTTGTTGATGCTTGGGCTTCAAATCACTTTTGGGGTTGTTGGAAACCCTTCTGGTAAGGCAGAGGCTGCTGGAAGTTTTGTTGAAAAGTGGGCCTTTGTTGTTGTCCAGAGCCATACATCATGTCCGATTGATCCTTCCACCCTTGGTTTTATGTTGGAGCAAATGAATCAAACATCTTTTGGGGGTATGTCTATTGTTGCTGCTGATGTGGTATCCATGGGAATACTGCTGCGCAATCCTCTGTCTCTTGTAGATGTGGGAAACAGTTAGTTGGGTGGCTTGTCTTAGTACAAATTCCACAAGGCCTTGAAAGAGGTGGTTGAGATGTATTATTTTCCAAAGCAATCTTCCTCACCATAGTTTTCAATTCTTCTAACTTGGTATCAATAAAATGAATCTCAAGAGAAGAAGAACTTACTAAGTGTACTCCCCTGACATGTGGTGTACCTCAATCGCCAAATTGTTGGGAGTTTTTGGCCATTTCATCGATCAACACATGTATAACTGCTGGTGTCTTTTCAACCAATGATCATCCAACCGTGACATTCACCATGTCCCTCTCCATAGGTGTGAGTAATTCATATAATTTTTTTTATGAGGAGTTTCTCACTGATTTGGTGATGTGGGTAGCTTGCACACAACTTCTTGAATTGCTCCCAGTACTCATACATTGACAACCCTTGGGCTTCCTTAATCCCTGATATATCCTTACTAATGTATGTGGTCATTTTTTCTATAAAAAATCTCTACAAGAAAAGACATTTCAAATCGTTCCAACAAGTTACATATTCAGGTTGTAACCATCCAGTCTTTCGTAGCTCCATCAAGTGAGAATGTGAATGCTCTTAGTTTGATTTGATCTTCAGAAACATTTCTGGGTTTAAGGGTTGAGAAAACAACATTAAATTCTTTAAAATTTCTGTTTGTATCCTCACCAAGTAATCCATGAAACTTTGGAAGAAGATTAATTAACCCATCTTTTAGTTCAAAATACGATTCGAGATTCAGGTATGTAATATAATTTTGTTGATAGTTAATATATGGTGAAACCAATTCCCAAATAGTTCAATTAAGTTCATTTCCATTATTTTCTGCCTTTGGTTCTTGTTTTATTTTGGAATTATAAGTGTTTCCAATTTCAATATTCTTGGAGTGGATAAATTCTCCAACTGTTTGAATGTTGAAACTTCTCATAGACTGAGAATGTTTGATTTGAGCCATAAGGCTCCGTTCAATATCAGGGTCAAGATCTAAGATATCTTTAGGATTAGTTCATGTCATAAATCAAATAAAAATTAAATTAAAGAAAGTGTAAAATATTAAAATAAAAATTAGAAGTTTTAGTTGATGGTCCAAAAATAAGTAGAAGAAAATAAATGAAGAAGAAAAACTTCAGATTGGGTAAAGAAGGAAGAAAGAAGAGAGGAAGAGAATAAATTGAAAAATAAAATAAATACCTCTAATTGGTTGAAATAATTATTGGCCTCCCCGGCAACAATTCCATTTTGAAAGGTGCTGTCATGGTCACCCTCAAATGATTAGTGGTTTTTGGGTACTTAGGTGCACCACAGTGTATGACCAAGGTCATCTCTCAAAGGAGGAAGTAAATTAAAAAAACTTATTAACGTTATTCTAAAATTAAAATACAATTCAATTAAAAAACTACTTGAAAGTATGGGGGGGGGTTCGTTTATAAAACTTGAAATATTTTTCTGGAAGAAGAATGCATTTTTTTAATTTTGAAATGAAGTTTGATTAAAAAGACGCAACAAGAAGATGTTTTTTTTAAAAATATTTTAAAAGGCATAATGGATCTTACTATAACTATTCATTTACATATTCATTATTATCATTTAAATCAATATACACTTAATTATTATCCTCTAATTTGTTAACCCTCAAACCCTACGAGAGTTAACTTAACCACAAGGATGAAATTACTTAAACCCTAGGCTAGCTTCGGACCACACAATCACAACACCCTACTTTGATTATTGTTCTAAGGATAGCTTATGGTCAGTGGTTAATTATGAAACATATCCATTCTGTAAATGAGGATGAATTTTGTTTAGGTAATATATTTTAACACTACAAATTTATCCTGTGTGGTCTTGTATTACCGATTAAGATTGCGCTCTCACAATTTACACAAAATATCAACCTCACGTGTTTTTGTGTTAATTGTTCAGTTGCTTGCTTAGTTTCTTATAATTTAAAAACACAATTCATTGATCATATTAAGTGAATTATAATATCTCAATGATTCAAAATAATTAAATGAAGAGGGTAGAATATAGATGGATCATTAAGAAAACTACTCTTCCATGGGCGGTGCGGTCATTGTGGAGACGTTTTGTATGGGCAAGGATTGAAAGGGTATAACCCAATATAGTCTCCACTCATGATTCAAAACCAATTATTAAGATTAATATAAGAAGAAAATGGAAGAACACAGAAGATTAATTGAAGAAAAATTCAAGATACAAACATGCAAGAAAAGAAATACAAAGAGGAGGTGGGAGAGGAGAGCCATTTTGGAAGAGATATTTTCACAAAGCCTTACTTCTTCCAAGAGTTGTTAGGGGATCCCAAGAGACACTCTTTCAGAAACACCATCTCAAATACATGACCATACCTCTTAATGAGTGAAACCCCCTTTAAATAGAGTTTGTGATGGCTAGGGTTACATAACTTTTTAAGTGTGAAATGAAAACTTGAACAAATATTTTATTACACGTTTCAACGTAACCTTTACCTTCAAAAGCATAAATTGGATGGACTTATAGCAGAATTATTTGTTCTTAATTATGTCCCCGAGCTTTCTTCCAAATTTGGGCTCAATCCATGTTCGGATGAAGAAGATACAACCCAAATAGTGAAGTGGTGTACAATCTGGAATGTTCTGTCCAACTTTGTCTTCATGGCCCATTTACTCCACTCAAATGCACAATGTAGCTCCCATGTCCTAAATAGAATTTGTATCCCATTAATTCAGGAACACAGTTAAAAAATTTTAATTCAAAATATTTTACATAACAATATTTATTCCGGAAATACTACGGTGAATTTTAAAAGGGTAAAACTGGTTTTTTTCATCAAGTTTGCAAATGAATGATCTAATCACAAATATTTCATAATTGATCATATTTAGCATTATGTGATGAAATTATATCATTTAATATGAATAAAATATTCAATAATTTTTTTATCAACGTTTACCAACTCACCAAGTCAGCCCAATTTCTATCTATATGAGAGAAAAGTTCAATAGAGAGATTGGGATGCCTTTATATGCATAAAATAGTTAGACTCCATGGAGTCCCATCAATAATAGTTTCAGATCATTATAATTGTTTCACATATCGATTTTGTAAGGGATTAGAGGAGGTGTTTGAGACTCAGGTATACTTGAGCGTAACATTTCACCAACAAAAAGTCAGCTAGACGGGGAATACCATACATGTCTTGTAGGACGTGCTCCAGGATTTCATGTTGGACTTCATCCATATTTGGGAGGATCACCTACCACTGATGGAATATTCATAACCAAATAGTTATCATTACACCATCAGTAGGACACCATTCTAGGTCTTGTGCGAGCACCCTTCTAGTCACCACTTTGCTGGACTGACCTTAGAGAGTCAGCACTCATGGGCCCAGAGTTGGTGTGAGTTACTATTGAGAAGGTGCAGATTCATCCAGGAGATGATGCTGACTACACAAAGACATCATAAATATTATTCTAATAGGAGGCAGAGACCTTTGGATTTTTAGGGAGGAGACCATGTGTTTCTTTGGGTTTTTCCATGATGAGGGTTGTAGAGATTTGGCCAGGGTGAAAATTTATCTTTTAGGTTTATCAACCATTTTCAAATACTACGTAGAGTTATAAAGGTGAAATAATTCCTATATCTACCCATATAGTTGGACCGGTTACACGAAGTCTTTCATGTGTTTCAGCTCAGGAGATACATGCATGGCCCATCGCACATCATCTACTGGGGTGATCTAGACATTGAAGATTGAGAAACCTTTACTGAGTACCTAGTGGAGATTGATGATTGGTAGGAGAGGATCATTTGTGGTCAAGTGATTCCCTTGGTGTGTGTCTGATGGCTGCATGATAATCTCCAGGAGAGCACATGGGAGTGGGAGGATCAGATTTATGTGCAATACCCACATCTTTTTGGGTAGCCTTGTTTTTGGCTTTTTGAGGATGTAAATCCCTAAGGTGGAGATAATATAATGTCCTGGGTTTTTCCATGTATTATTTTTAAATATTATATGGAATTAATTTGAGACCATGCTATCACGCCCCACCAAATTGAGAGGAGACCCGGTGGTGAGGCTCTCTAGAATCCTCTAGAGTTCTCTACATCACCACCATGTTACGGAATATTCTAGACTTCTCCAGAGTGTTGCAGAACACCCCTTGGGCCTTGAAAGGTCTAGAACATTCTAGGATCTATGGAAGGTTGTGGTTCTCTACGGGTTCTATAATTCTCAGAGTATATTCTATTAGAGTAGGATAGAATACTCTAGAATCATGTGGAAGTGTATATATTCTATAATGTTGTAGACCTTTCCACCAAGCCGTATATAAATGGAGTGGATCCTCATTTGTAAAGACACATAAAAGTTGAAAGCATTTGAGAGATTCTTTTCACTAGTGTCTTGTGAGCTTGTCAAGCACTTACCTTATGATCCTTATTTCCGTTGTGAGTGTCGAAAGGCTGAACTCATCTAGGCTTTGTGAAAGGAAGCTAGCTGGGTTCCACATGAGGGATTGGGAGAAGGCCAAGTCCCATGATAGTTGGTATCAAAGGTGTTCAAGGCAAGTGTTCGTGATGACAAGCTCGAATGTGAAGGATCCTATCATGTACGAGAAGGAGGCCATGCCATCCATTCCTAGGAAGAAAGGTGGAAAATTTCATGAGATCATGGAGACTCTTGAGGAGCGTCCTCTAAGGGCGATGGAGTGCCTTGCTGATGTGAAAGAACGACTCGAGTATGTCGAGGGAGATGATGAGGAAGGGGCACTAGGCATCATGGGCCTACATGATGAGATCTTCACTCTCCAAGACTAAGTGGCGTTATTTGAGAGGTACACCAAGGAGAATGATTCCGAGAAAGATGAATTCATGGATTGGAAAAAGGTAATCTTAGCACAACATGGAGATGTATGGCCAAGTATGACCAAACTCTTGATCAACTAAATAGGGAGTGGTCAAATTATCGTGGTGAGTTGGCTAGTGGGGTGCTTGTGCGAGACACACCAAAGATCGATGTGCCTCATCCAAAACACTTCAATGGCAAGAGGGATGCCAAGGAGGTAGACAACTTCTTTTGGAAAGTTGAGAAATACTTCAAGGCAATTGGTTTGATGGAAGACATGAGCCGTGTGAAGACCGTCATTCTTTACATTGGTGATGATGCATCTCTATGGTAGAGGATGATGAACCAAGAGCATAAGGATGGTGGGAAGGCACTTCCATCATGGGAAGAGTTCAAACAATGGTTCTACGCCCAGTTCTACCCCGAGGAAGCTGATTGGGAAGTAAGGGACAAGAAGCAAACTTTGAAGCTTATAGGGACCATCCGTGAGTATGTTTGGGAGTATGTCTCACTAAAGCTCTAGGTATATGGAAAGCTCGATTATGATCATATGTATGATTTCATCATAGGTCTTCAGCCATGGGAACAACAAGAGGTGTGAGGTTGATGTCCTAAGACCTTCACTAAATCCGTGTCCATTGCCGAGTCCTTAGTGGAATACAAGAAGAAGGTTCAACCCCCTAAGCCCAAGAAGAAGTTTAAGGGTAAA
The DNA here is from genome assembly GCA_963277665.1 of Viscum album. Classification (NCBI taxonomy): domain Eukaryota; kingdom Viridiplantae; phylum Streptophyta; class Magnoliopsida; order Santalales; family Viscaceae; genus Viscum; species Viscum album. The sequence continues at coordinate 1,347,543,036 of OY728147.1, read as the reverse complement.
GGTGGGGGATACCAAGAGAGGGGGTGGAACTGAGATTCCCATGACAAGGGGAAGTCCATGGAGTACACCAAGGACTCCACAAGGTAATTCAAGCCATGAGAATGCTATTTTTGTGATGGTTCTCACACATAAAAGGAGTGTCCCAAGAGGAAGGCACTCAACTCCATGTTCGAAGAGAAGGAGGAAGTTCGCAAGGAGAGGAAAACGTGGACTCTAAGTCTCTTCAAAGTGTTGGAGGTGAAGAACCCACCTAAGGCGCCACCTAAGGATGGGTTGATGTATGCTAAGGTGGATTTGAATGGGAGGTCCACCTATGTGATGCTCGACACGGGAGCCACAGACAACTTTGTGGCCGAAGATGAGGTGAGGAGACTTGTGCTAGTTGTATCCAAGATGACTACTCACATGAAAGCCGTGAATGCCACACCTCAATCGGTAAGTTGAATTGTCCGTTGAGTGACCCTTTGCATTGGATAATGGAGGGGTTCTATTGATCTCATGGTGGTTCCCATGGATGACTTCAAGCTAGTGTTGGGGATGGAGTTGTTCAAGAAAGCCAAGGCTATACCAACACCTCACTTGGAGAAAATGGTGATCATGGAGGAGAGAAGCCCATGCATGGTGATGAAAAAGGTATATGGAAATAAAGAGTTGTCTTTACTTTCCTCCATGAAAGTGAAGAAGGGTTTCAAGAAGGGAGAGGAGACCTACTTGGTTTCCTTGAAAGATAATTGGCCGGTGGACGACAACCATGTGTTTCTGAAGGAGGTGAAAGGCGTGCTGAAGGAGTTTAGCGATGTCATGCCATCAGAGTTTCCCAAGAAGCTTCCACCCAAGAGGGAGGTGAATCATGAAATTGAGTTGGTTCCAGGATCGAAGCCACCAACCATGGCACCCTATCCTATAGCTCCACCCAATTTGGAGGAGTTAAAGAGGCAGTTGAAGGAGATTTTGGATGTGGGACAAATCCAACCATCCAAGTCACCATATGGATCACCCGTTCTATTCCAAAAGAATCATGATGGATCCTAGAGGATGTGCGTGGACTATCAGGCATTGAACAAAGTCATGGTGAAGAACATATACCCTATCCCATTGATAGTAGACCTCTTTGATCAGTTGGGAAAGGCACGTGTGTTCACCAATATGGACTTGAGGTCAGGGTATTATCAAGTTTGCATTACCATGGAGGATGTGCCAAAGACCGCGTGCATGAAAAGGTATGGATCGTATGAGTTCCTTGTTATGCTATTTGGTTTGACTAATTCTCCAACGACATTCTGCACCTTGATGAACAAAGTCTTCCACTAATACTTGGATAAGTTTGTGGTAGTCTACTTGGACGACATTATCATCTATAGTGAGAAAATGGTGGACCATGTGAAAAACTTACAAAACGTGTTCAATGTATTGAGGGAGAATGAGTTATATGTGAGGAAGGATAAGTGTTACTTTGTGAGGGATGAAGTTCTATTCTTGGGGAACAAGATCAAAGGAGGCAAGCTCATGATGGATCATGAGAAGATCCGGGCTATTGATGATTGGGAGAAGCCAAACAAGGTTCCTAAGTTGAGATATTTCCTTGGGTTGGTGAATTATTATCGGCGATTCATTTGTGACTACTCAAAGATGGCGGCTTCACTCACCGACTTGCTAAAGAAGAACAAGCCTTGGGAGTGGGATGACAAATGCGAGGAGGCATTAGAGGGCTTGAAGACGATGGTCATAGAGGAACCTGTCTTGAGCTTGGTGGATCTGAACAAGCCTTATGAGGTACACACTGATGCCTCAGACTTTTCTATTGGGGGTGTACTCATGTAGAAAAGTCATCCCATAGCTTTTGAGAGCCGGAAGCTGAATGAAACCGAGATGAGGTACACGGTGCAAGAGAAAGATATGACAACCGTGGTTCATTGTCTTTGGGTATAGAGACATTATCTCCTGGGGTCGAAGTTTGTGGTGAAAACTGGAAATGTTTCCACAAGATACTTCCAAACCCAGAAGAAGCTGACTATTAAATAAGAAATATGGCAGGAATTCTTGGACGAGTTTGATTATTCTTTGGAGTACAAGCCTGGGACTAAAAATGTGGTGGCCGATGCACTTCGCCGGAAGATGGTGTTCAGCCACTTGTCATGTGTGGATGACAGGATCTTGGGAAGGATCAAGGAGGGCATGGCACATGATACTATAGCCAAGATGTCTTGGATCTTGTGGCGGAGGGAAATACAAGGATATTTTGGGAGGAGGATGTCACTCTTCTTACCATAGGGAGGAGGGTATATGTCCCAAAGTGGGGGAACTTGCGAAGGGATCTCATCAAGGAGTGTCATGACTCAACATGGGCAGGAAATCCAGGGAAGCACCGCACCAAGGCCTTGATAGAGGGAGCATATTATTGGCCTAGGATGGAGGATGATGTGGAGTCCTATGTGTAGACTTGTATTGTGTGCCAACAAGACACGGTGGACAATCAGTTTTCTGGAGGATTATTGCAGCCATTGCCCATTGCAGAGGGGCCATCGAAGACAGTCACCATGGACTTCATCATTTCACTGATGAAGTCAAAATGGTAGGGTAACATCATCGTGGTGGTGGAAAAGTTCTCAAAGTATGCAACATTTATCCCTACTCCAGCAGATGTGATGGGAAAACTCACTGCAAGTCTACTCTTCAAGCATGTGATGAAGTATTGGGGGATACCACGACACATCATCAGTGATCAGGATCCACGTTTCACAGGAAAGTTATGGACCGAACTCTTCAGATTTTTGGGGTTGAAGCTCCACTACTCTATGAGATTTAACCCCCAGACGGATGGGCAGACGGAGAGGGTGAATGCCTTATTGGAGCTCTACTTGAGGCACTTTGTGAGTGCCAACCAACGGGATTGGGAAAAGTTGATTGATGTGGCCCAATTCTCCTACAACTTGAAAAGGAGTGAGTCGACAGGGAAGAGTCTTTTTGAGGTGGTGACCGGACAACAACACCTTACTCCTCATACAGTGGTACTTGGGGAGAAGTACCAAGGAAGCAGCCCAACCGCTTACACTATGGACAAGGAGTGGCATGAGCAGGCCGACATGACGAGAAACCACTTGCACAAAGTTGCCAAGAGGATGAAGAAGTGGGCCGAAAAAGGGAGAAGGGATGTGAGCTTCCAGCTTGGGGACAAGGTGATGGTGAAACTATTGCCTCAGCAGCACAAATCATTCAGGAGGGTGTAAAAGGGCCTGATTAGGTGATATGAAAGACCATATGAGGTCGTACAACGAGTTGGGTAGGTATCATACCTCTTGGATTTGCCTCCCAAGATGAAGATCCATCCAGTCTTCCATGTTAGTATTCTCAAGCCATATCATGAAGACATGGAGGACCCAAGCAGAGGGGTGTCTAAAAGGGAACCTACAACGGTGGTCGAGTCATATGACAAGCAGGTGGATCTCATACTTGACGATCGGGTAGTTCAGTGACTTGGAGTTCCATGAAGCAAGGATTACTTTATAAAGTAGAAGGGCTTACCAGAATGTGAGGCAACCTAGGAACCTATAGACAACTTGTGGCGGTTTGTGTGGGAAATTGAGGAGTATCATCATGGATGCACCGAGGACATTGCCAGAATAGGTGGGGGAGGATGTCATGCCCTACCAAATGGAGAGGAGACCCGGTGGTGAGGCTCTCTAGAATCCTATAGAGTTCTCTACATCTCCACCAATTTCTAAAATATTCCAGAATTCTTCGGAGTATTCCGGAACACCCCTTGGTCCTTGAAGGGTCTGGAACATTATAGGCCTCCATGGAAGGTTTTGGATCTCTACGGGTTCTAGAATGCTCCATGTATATTCTAGTAGAGTAGGCTATAACACTATAGAATCATGTGGAAGTGCACATATTCTAGAATGTTGTAGACTTTTCTACCAAGACCTATATAAAGAGAGTGACTCCTCATTTGTAAAGACACATAGAAGTTGAGAGAATTTGAGAGCTTCTTTGCACTAGTGTCTTGTGATCTTGTCAAGCACTTCCCTTATGATCCTTACTTCCATTGTGAGTGTATAAAGGATGAAATCATCTAGGATTTGTGAATGTAAGCTAGCCGGGTTCCACACAAGAGCTTGGGAGAAGTCCAAGTCCCATGACAACGTGCTAAGAAGGTGTGTGATTCTGAGGTCCGGTGTGCCCGAAATAAATCATTGAAAAATGTTCAATTTTTTACTAAAGCGTGTTATCGATTTTCATGAAAATGTGGTATAAATATTAAATGGGTTCCAAAATCATAAATCTAAGGGCATCATTGTGTTCGTAGTAGTGAATTTACCTTAGGAAAGGTCTAACATCAATTGGCACGAGTCAGCTGTGAACGATAGTTTTTAGACGTAACCATAAATAAAATAATTCGATAAAAATTATACTATTTTCAAATCCCAATAACCCATGAATGGAGAATCAAATTGGAAATCTGAGAGCACTATTGAATTCATAATGTGGTGTTTTCCCTATGTGTGACTTAACTTTAGTCAGCGTAAATCTTCTGTGGAAAAAACCAAAAAGGACGTAATCGTCATTAAATAATTTAAAGATAAATTATTTCGTTGACGTAGTAATGATTTCCTTTAAAAAACTCCTTATCAAAAAATCACAGGGTTATCTACATAACCTCGGGAACAATAGAGAATCTCTTGGGAGATCACAGAGGATTTTACCTAGGAGAATGACAACCAAATCGTGGATCAACGATCGGTGCACAACAAAATCAATGGATCTCGTAAATGATCACAACACAACTTTGTTCTTCAATTAAGTTTGAACCCAACGAGGTAGGGTGTGCTATTTTGATTAATCTTTTCCTTTTTATTAGATTCAACTACATTAAAGTGCTAGGTTAGAGTGATTGTATCATTAATAGGGGGAGGGGGTGAATCTGTGATACTCTTTTCTTTTATGTTTCTTTCCAATTGAAACAATCTTCGCCTCCTGTTAGAGATTTCAATTCCCTTATGAAAACAAATATAACAAACATCCACAGGAACACAAATATTTATAAGTTTCACTATTCAATAAGAATAAATACTTCCTTGGTATTTTTTAGAGATAATCCTATACCATACAATCCACTAGAAAAAATTCCTTGGATTAAAATGAATAGGATATACACTTAAAGTCGTGTAACACTATGTAACAATCCCACTAGTGTGTGTTCACCCACTTAACCCAAATAGGGTAACAGAATTGTTATGTAACAAATCATGTTACCCGTGCTTCTTCTCAATTAAACAAATGTATTCAATTGAAATAAAATTCTTCAATTACTTACCTAGAAGAAAGGTACAGATATTCTAGACTTTGTTTGCAGAAAACTCAGTCCAATTTTATGGGTTTGATTTTCCCAGTCTGATTCCTCTAAGTCTAATTCTCCCTGATACAATTCTCTCAGTCCTATTTTCTAAAAGAATACAATTGAAATGAATCAGAACCACTTAAATTCTCCTTCCTCAATCTGAGAAACCCAATATGGAGATACCCAGTATGGGAATACTGAAGATGATTAATCCAGCATGATATGATGATTAACTGAATATAATTACCATCAAAATATATTCAATTCAAAACCAAATGGTATCACTTTATCTCATTGAAATCTCGAAGATCCTCTCTCTACTGTGCTAAATGTAACGACCCAGGTATTTATAGAATAATGCCTTTTCATATCTGTTAATATATATGAATAAGATATTAATTTTATTTTAAAGAGGATACTTTGTTCGATAGCGTACTCAACACACAAAAACGGGTTTCTATGAAATCTTATGTTGCACACAACTTTCAGTTACACTGAAGAATAATATAATAATAATATTAATTTAAATGGTAGTTAATGCATAGTTATTGTATTTATGTGAATGAACATAACTAAATACATTATGATTACACATGTTTGTTAAATGTCTTTACATTTATCCAATAAATTTTAGAGTCTTAAAAAAAGAATGAATCTGATTTTAAGCATGAAATACTCAAATATTCTTTAAAAGGTCAATTTACCGCCTTTTGATGGAGAACCTCTTTTTTAAATCTAGTTTTTCCACTTTTATATGTTCTATTTGAAAAAATAAACTTCTTATTTAGAAGAGGGACATAAAAATTTACTTTAGGTAAATTTTTGGTATTTTTTTGATAAAGTTCATTTTTAATGAATAGTAAAAAATATTGCATATTAAGTCAAAACTATATTTTCATCTAATTTATTTATATGATTAGGTTTTACTTTTAAATGCTTTAAAAGTATAATTGTATTATATATTTATCATTTAATACAATTATTATCATTATAATTAATTTCAAATTTTAATTGGACAAAAACACTTGTCAATCTTTTGATAGTTATTACTTCTTAAAAACCCTCATTTTGGTTTTGACAGCGACAAATAATTTTAAAATAATTACTACAACATCATTGTTTTGAATTTAAAAAAAATTGATTCCATATTTCTAATAAGGATTTCCAAATTATGTAAATAGTTACCTCTTATTTTTAGACATTATGAATCGTAACTTCAGTAAATATTTTATTTACCAATGTTAAAGGCTAAATTCGGTAAATAAGGGTAAACAAATAATATTAAATTACCATAAAACATGTCCTAAACCTATTGGATTAAATATTTCCGACCATGGGAATCCTTGGGTAGATTTTGGGACCCCATAGAGCCACTTGTATGTGAAAATTAAATTTTATAAAATTAATTTAAAGTAAGGAAAAATATAACATAAACATGTATCTTTTACTAATTTTTTTTATATGGGGTTATATAAGTTATCTATTCGACTATAAATAATAATTTGAAATATCAAAATATTTCCTAAATCATAGTATTTTATTTATAAACTTTATACATCAAATAAATAAATTTATTTATGACACAATGGTGATGTAGTGATCACCTTATTATTGAAAGATTTAAATAAATGAGATTATAAATATTAAAATAAATTTATTTTGAAAATTTTTATGATATATATGAATTTTATGGATGATTATAACTTTTTATATATGAATTAATTATGTTTTTTAGAATTAATCAAGTTATTATAGTTTTTTTAAAAAGTCATGATATGAATAGTATAAAATTTGACATAAATGAGTTTTTAAAAAAAATACTATTTTATTAAATGATATAATAGTCCTAAAAATCTAATATTTTGAGAAATGGCATATATAATGTTTAACATATCATTAATGAACTACTCTAGGTTCTATTGGAATTTTATTGTAAATATATTAACCATATAGTGTGAATATACAGAAGAAATGGTAAAAGTTAAATTAGTTAACTAAGGGTTAAAGCTAAACGATAAGGTTAAATTTGTGACCTAAACTTGTCTAAAACCAATTGTATGAGAGTATTTAGACCCATCCACATCTGAGATTATAAATATATCACATTGGTGTTATTATAATTTGAAAATCAATTAATAATAAAATAATGTTTCAAAACATTCCTAAAGTGCCCCTCCACCGTCTTATAAAAGGACACCACCTCTAACCCAGTACTCACACCTATAAAACCCTTTTGCTCATTAAATATATACTCCAATAATATCCCAAAATTACTTTATTCCTCCTATAATCCTTACCTTGGGCATAATTCAATTCAATAAATCCCTTTGGCTCAAATCAAAAGAAGTTACCCGATTTGAGGTAACGTCTTCTCTCAAGTTCCTTTCCCTTATTTTCCTTCTCCACTCCCTATGATCTTCTTATTAGTTGTTTAAATAAAAAAACAAGTATCCTAAATATACTAGGTTTTTTTTATGATAATTATTTGAAATATACTTAGACACACATCCTTCTAATGGGTATATAACATACTGTTTATGTGGACTATGAACTATTGCCTCACAAAACGATGACTATTCAATCTTCTTCTATCACCTCTTATAGTGGACATTATGGTGGATCTGTAATTATATATGATATTTATTTTATCTCTATACTTCTTTAATCCTCATTTATGACATACCTTTATTCTTCACATGTAGTATATATACGATAATTTCATTTGAGGAAGTGCGGACTACCGCCCACTCAAAGTGATATGACTCTTTCATGCTATAAATGGAACATATAAAGGATAAAATTAAGGAACTTATGTAAAATATATAACCTAGATATTATACTATAATTATAATATACCTATATATCATTTATTTTTCAATCCTTTAAATATGAAAATATAAATGAAAGTAGCATTAATGCACACATACGTCTTACCATCTCCAAAAATGGTGCATTTCATTTCTTATATCAAAATTATATGGACAATTATAAATACATATATACTGGATATATATTATATATATTATCTCTAAATCATGAATATCATTCTGGATATAATATAATTTTTACCACATGTACAAATTGTAATTATAACAAGATCATTTTCTACTCAAGTACCCAATATCGACAAAATGACCAATATTAACTTAAATAATTATGTAATTTTTATTAAGTGGTAATAAGTGATATAAAAGGAATAATAAAATTGAAAAAGGTTATGAATAATTCATAAATTAACTTAAGTTTATTATTCAAGAAATTAAGGAACAAACGAATCAAGTCAGACATGAGGTAACAGAACTTCTTAACCCAATTTCCATTATTTGGGTTGATCTTAACTTTCTTGTTTATGTAGTTCTATGATTATGTGAGAAATAAATTTTTATATATTATCATGTATTTATACTTTCTTTATGAGTGCTTATAGTGAATACACATAATCAATATATTTTAATTAGGAAATGATCTTTTTAAGGGACTTTGTCTCAATCTCATTTCATTGAGGCATATTTGGTAACATACACCTAATTCTTTTATACGGTGTAAAATAGAACCCTTTGGATTTTAATTTCATTCAAATGGAATTTATTTTTCTATTAATCATTTTACTAAAACCCAAAAGGAATGTTTTTAATTTATGAGGTGACAACAATCTATCTATCACTGTAATCATTATTTGATATTTGGATTCCTCCATAGGACTTAATTTTTTTTAAAAGGAAAAGAAATCTATTATTCCCCTTTTGGGTGTTTTTGTATTGAAATTTATTTTTGAAATGGATTGAGTATTTCAATATCTTGAAATTGTTTATTTTAGTTTCCAATAAAATGTTATTTGTGATATTTTGATATTTTCAATATAATATGTGTTATGATTATATAATGGTAATTAGAAATTTGAAGAGTGGTTACATGATAAATAAAATGATGGGTGGTTATATGATAAACCAAGGAAGGGTGGTTACGTTAAAACCTCCAATGCATTGGGTATGGAAGTTTGTCGTATGGATATTATATTTAGTGTTATGTGTGGAAGTCGACCGTATAGTTATTCTATTTAAGTATGTTTATGTCCCAAGTTACCTTTTTATGTTATATGTTGTTTTCTATGGGATTTATGGTAATATTTTGGTTACAAAAGGGCAAGGAATGAGATTATATTAAGTGAAGTATTTTTTCTACTTCTTTAAGGTAAAAATTATTACTTTATTATAAAGTATTCGTGGTTTACATGTTGTTTTGAGAAACTAATAGTTTTCCTTGTTTATGTATCCCTTACTGAAATTTTTATGCTCATCCTAAGTTTTGAAATGTTTTTCACATGACTTTAAGTTGAATAGGGTCAAGGATGGGATTAAGGAAATGTCATGTTGTCTAAAACATGGAACTAGACATTCTTCTTTTTTTAAGATTTTTTTTAGGAAAAAATGGATATTGAGTAGAAGTGCATACTTGTAATATTCAAGTTGTTATGTATTAGTTATAACCTAATTCTCTAAAGATATAAACCTAAAAAGATCCTTAATGTGAATTTTTAACTTAATTCAAGATTATGAAATGTTTAAGTCTAGGGCCTTACAGATTGTATCATAGGTCAGTTTATATAATGTTAGAGGTTAGGGTGTTATTTAATCATAAGTGACATAACCATAATGGTAATCATATTAGAAAGAGTCATAGGAATTTTAGATAAATTGAATGAGTTTAAGATAAAATGAATAAGTATATATTAGTATTTACCCTCTTTATAAGATATTATATGATGATTTTACTGATATAATCACACTGACCTTTTTGGATTTAGTAAATGGCTGGGTCTACCAGGCACCAATGTAAAAATGGATGTGAGGAAAAACATGTCAGTTTTATGAATAAGAAACTGAATTAAATGGGAGCTACAATGAGAACTCCTATGGTTATTCTAAACCAACTATCTAGAGTCATGATTGACCACATGAACATTGGTGATTTTTTTTGAGGCAATTCATATGCAAGAAACAAATCCCTAAGGAAGTTCAGGTAATAATCATAAAGGTAAGTATATTGAAAAACCTATGTGTCATAGATGTGGAAAGTAACACCTAGGAAAATGCTTCAAAGGGATGGGAAGATGCTATATATGTGGTAATGAAGTTTATAAAGAAAGAATCTACCATGGAAAAAGGAAGTGTCTAGTTAAATCTAGGAAAGGGAACGAAGTTCTTTCTGAGGGATCAATTGAATGTTTTAAATGTGGTGTGCATGATCGTTACACGAATAGATGTCCTATGAAGAAGGTTCAGAAATGGGATCAACAAGACTGTTCAAATATATATTTACCAATACCTAATTCCATTCTAATTGAAGATCAGGTAGCTGGCATTGACCAATGAAAGGTATAAATTATATATTAGATGATTTTTTGACATTATCGAGTCTTAGTATATGATTCATGATTTTGTTTGTAGGAATGAAGTATTATGAAATAAGTTGGAAAATAATGGTTAATGGATCATGAAGAACTTTGAATGAGTAAGAAGTCTACATATAAAGTATTCAAGAGTTATGGTAGATTTTAGGATGATAAAATGCTTAAAATCATTAAGTCTCTTTTGATGAGGTGATTAATTTGGAAGACTTTTTCATGTATGTGTAACCCTGAAGTATGACATGTGAAAATTTTATTCATGAAAAAACTATGTTTTATTGTGTGGAAATAATAGATAACCTTAGGGGTTTATATGATCTTTTTTTTGAGGTGATAAATGGTTATTAAATTTTGGGATGAAAAATTTAAGGTATTAGATAACCTTTGAGATTAAAATATGTTATGGTTGTTTTTGATAAATTTATCTCATTTTTGTGAATGTTAAAAAATTATATAGTTTTTTTAAAAAGATAACATGCAGACCGTGTGACAACCCATCTCATCAGAAAAATATGCGGGAATCGAACCCATAACCAAAGGGCGACAAGGGCACATCGCCTACCACTGGCCTATGTGAAGTCCTTGGTTATTATGACTTATTATTTTTTGTTAAATGATTTTATTTATCAAGAATAAGTTGATTTTGTATCATATGTTTTATCAAATGGATATCCTTAGTATAGAAAAATGATTTGGTGATTAAGTGATAAAGGTTATTTTGGAAGCAATTCTCTCTTTTGGGGAACACTATATGCCTAAGGAAAATAGAATACTATTGGATTTCATTTGTGGAGTAATTGTTGAAATTTTATTTCAGAAGAATCTATGTTTTTATTGTGAAAATATGGAAATTTGGGTTATTTATGGAAATGATTAACCTATCATGGTGAATAAGCGATTAGGTTAATTAATTTTCAGTATGAGACTTTAAGAGTATCCGAAGTTATTTGGAGGTAAATATTAATATTTTTGTGGAGGACTACGTGATCAAATTCTTCTCATTTTTGGGTTTTAATCTTAATTTGGATTATATTTAATAATTTTAAGGATGATTTTGTATTTAATGGTATTTTTTGAGTTTTGCATGTTGTTTTTTCAATTTTGGAGTTTTAGAGTAGTGTTTCTTTTCATAAAATATTATCTTTTTTGGGATTATATTTTATTGTACTAAACATTTTGGTTTTGGTTAATATATAGTTCATATTTTTTGGATTATGTGATTCGGTAGAAGTTGATTCTAGCACTTTTTATGTGACCAATTCATCTCGAATACTCATCATTTGGAGAAAAGATGAGTTTCTGGTAAAAATATAATAAAGGATTAAAGTCTACATGATATGTAAGTATGTTTCCTTATGTTATTAGTACAGATCATAACTAATTTCCTCAACTTTATGAAGAAGAACTTAAAACAAAATCATTGTCCGTTTACTTTTCATTTTGGGGAATCAAAGACCATTTAAGCTATTACAATTTTGTAATTTTCTAGTGGTTAACTTTCTCCAAGTCATGTTTTCTATCACTCTCCATCAAAACTTGATGGTTAGTTTCTCTTCCATATCAATGTTTTCCTACACAAAACCCTAGTATGTGTTATCTTGGGTGACCTTTGTACTTCTATTTCTTTCTTTTAAAGTGATAGTTTTATTGACTCTTTTTTCTATGTGAGACTTTCAATGAAGTTTCCAAGCCCAATTCTAAAATTTGGAGGACGTAATTTTCAAAAGGGGGAAGGATGTCAGGACCTAGGTATTTATAGAATAATAAATTTTTATATCTATTAATATTTATGAATAAGATATTAATTATATGTTAAATAGTAAACTTTTTTTGATATCTTACTCAACATGCAACAATGGGTTTCTTTGAAATCTTATGTTGCACACCACTTTGAGTTATACTGAAAAATAATAATATAATAATAATATTTTAAATGTTAGTTAACACATAGTAATTGTATTGCTGGGAATGAACATAACTAACTGCATTATGATTAAACATGTTTGTTAACTATCTTTACATTTATCCAATAAATTTTAGAGGCTTAAAATAAGAATGAAACTGATTTTAGTCATGAAATACTCTAATATTCATTAAAAGATTGATTTACCACCTTTTAACGGAGAACCCTTTTTAAATATAGTATTTATCACTTTTATATGTTCCATTTGAAAAAATAAACTTCTTTTTTTTGAATAGGGAGATAAAAATTTACTTTGGGTAAATTTTTGGTATTTTTCTGAAAAAGTAAATTTCTCAATGAATAGGGAAAAATACTAAATTTTAAGTCAAAAATGTCTTTTCATCTAATTTATTTATATGATTAGATTGTAATATTAAATGGTTTTGAAGTATAATTGTATTATAATTTTATCATTTAATCCAATTATGGTCATTTTAAGAAATTCCTCATTCTAATTGGACATAAACACATGTCAATCATTTGATAATTATTACTTATTAAAAAGCCGCCTTTTGGTTTTGGCAATGGGGAATAATTTAAAATTAATTACTAAAAATTATGTATTTTGAATTTTTAAAAATGGATTCTATATTTGGAATCAAAGGGTCCAAATTGTATAAATAGTTACCTTTTATTTTTAGACATTATGAATAGTAACTTTAGTAAATATTTTATTTACCATGGTCAAAGGGTAAATATGGTAAATAAGGGTAAAAAATAATATTATAATAATATTAAATTACCCTAACACATTTCTTAACCATATTTTATGAGATATTTCCGACCATGGGAATCCTGGGGTCGATTTTGGGGCCCCATTGAGCCACTTGGATGTGAAAATGACATTTAAAAAAAAATATTTTAAAGTAATGAAAAATATAATATAAACATGTATCTTTTACTAAAACAATTTTTATATGGGGTTATATATGAAATATATTAGACTATAAATAGTAATTATAAATATAAAATTATTTCCTACATCATGTTATTTTATTTATAATTTTCAAAAATCAAATAAATAAATTTATTTATGACACAGTGGTGATGTAGTGATTACCTTTTTAATGAAAGATTTAAATAAATGGGATTATAAATATTAAAATAAATTTATTTTTAAAATTTTTATGATATACACTAATTTTATGGATGTGTATAAATTATTATATTTAAATTAATGAAGTTTTTAAAAATTAATCAAGTTGTTATGGATTTTTAAAAAGTTACGATATGAATTGTATAAAAATTGACATAAATAGATTTTAAAAAAAATACTATTTTATTAAATGATATAATAATCGTAAAAATTTAAGATTCATCCAAATAACTTATATAATGTTTAAAATGTCATAAAGTAACCACTTGAGGTTCTATTATCCTTTTATAGTAAATATATTAACCATATTGTATGAATATACAAGAAGACACGGTAGAATTTAAATTAGTTAACTAAGGATTAAAGCTAAAATATATGGTTATATTTGTGCCCTAAACATGTATAAAACCCATTGTATTAGATTATTTATACCCATAATCATCTGATATTAGAAATATATCACATTGGTGTTATTAAAATTCGAAAATCAATTAATAATAAAATAATATTTCAATATATTCCAAAAGTGCCCCTCCTCCCTCTTATAAAAGGAAACAACCTCTAACCCATTACTCAGACCTATAAAGCCTCTTGTATCATCCAAAATATACTACAATAAGTTCCCAAAATTCCACTTTTATCCCTAGAAGCCTTACCTTAGGCATAAGGAAATTCAAGAAATCTCTTTGGCTCAAATCAAAAGAAGTTACACGATTTGAGGTAACGTCTTCTCTCAAGTTCCTTTCCATTATTTTCCTTCTCCACTCCATATGATCTTCTTATTATTTTTTTACATAACAAAAACATTATCCTAAATATAATGTGTTTTTTATGAGAATTATTTGAACCATACTTATACACACCTTCGTCTAATGGGTATAGAGCATACTGTTTATCTGGATGGTGAACTACTGCCTCACGAAATAATGGTTGTTCAATCTTCTCCTACCACCTCTAATGGTGGCCATTATGATGGAACTATAATTATATATGATATATATGATATTTATTTTGTCTTTATACTTCTTTAATTCTCATTTATAACATACATTTATACTTTTCATGTTGTATATATACGATAATTTCATTTGAGGGAGTGCGGACTACCGACCCCTCAAAGTGATATGAATCGTTCATGCTATAAATGGAACATATAAAGGATGGAATTAATGAACTTATGTAACATATATAACATATATATTATAATTTAATTATAATATACCTATGTATCATTTAGTTTTTATTCCTTTAGATATGAAAAAATAAATAAAATTAGCGTTCATGCATACGTACGACTTACCGTCTCCATGAACAATGCATTTCATTTCTTATATACAAATGCTATGGACTATTCTAAATGCATATAAAATGGATATATATGATATATAAGATATCTAAATCATGAATATCATTATGAAGATAATTAAATTTTTACCACATATACAAATTGTAATTATAACTAGATCATTTTTGACTCAAGTACCCAATATCAACAAAACGACCGATATTAACTTAAATAATTATGTAATTTTTATAACATGTTAAAATGTTATGTAAAAGAAATAATAAACTTGAAAAGGTTCTTAAAAAAGTATAAATTAACTTATGTTTATTATTTAGGAAATTAAAGAATGAACTAGTCAATTCAGATCGAGGTAAGGGAACTTCTTAACACAATTTCCATTCTTTGGGTTGATCTTCTCTTTCTTGTTTATGTAGTTCTTTGATTATGTGAGAAATGAATTTTTATATATTATCATGTATTTTTACTTGGTTTATATGTTATTATATAGAATACATATAATCGATCTATTTTATTTACAAAATGATCTTTGTAAGGGACTTTGTCTCAACCTGCTTTCATTGAGGCACATTTTGATAATATACACCTCCTTCTATTATACAGTGTTTAATAAAACCCTTTGGATTTTGATTTCATTCAAAGGGAATATTTTTTTCTATGAATAGTTTTAATAAATAACAAAAGGAATGTTTTTAATGTAGGCGGAAACAATGACCTCTCTGGCGCTATAATCGTTATTTGATATTTGGCTTCCTTTATACGACTTAATGTTTTTTAAAAGGAAAAGAAATGACTTATTCCTTTTTTGGGTGTTTTGGTATTGAAAATGGTTTTTGAAATGGATTTAGTATTTCAATATCTTAAATTTTTTTCTTGTGATTTAAAATAAAATGTTATTATTGAAATGTTGATATTTTCAATATTTTATGTGTTATAATTATATAATGGTACTTAGAAATTTGACAGGTGGTTACGTGATAAACAATTTATGGGTGGTTTTGTGATAAACCAAGGGAAGGTAGTTATATTATAAACTCCAATGCATTGGGTATGGAAGTAGTCCGTATGGTTATTCCATTTAGTGATATGTGTGGAAGTAGACCGTATGGTTATTCCATTTAAGTATGTTAATGTCCCAGGTTACCTTTGTATGCAATACATTGTTTTCTATGGGCTATATGGTAATATTTTGGTTACAAAACAGGTAAGCAATGAGCTTATATTCCTTTAAGTGTTTTTTCTACTTCTTTAAGGTGAAAAATATCACTTTAGGATAAATTATTCATGGTTTACATGTTTTTTTAAAAAACTAACAGTTTTCATTCTTTATGGATCATTTACTGAGCTTTTTTATGATCAACCTACGTGTTGAAATGTTTTTTACAAAACTTAAAGATGAATAGGGTCAAGAATGAGATCAATGAAAAGTGAGGCTGTCAAAAAAATGGAACTAGACGTGCTTCTTTTTTTTTTAAGATTTTTTGTTTCATGAAAAAAATGGATAGTGAGTAGAAGTGTCTACTTGGAATATTCATGTTGTTATGTATAAGTTATGACCTACTTCTCTAAATATCTAAACCTAAAAATATCTTCAATGTGAATTATTAATTTAATTCAAGATTATGTAATGTTTAATGTTGGGGCCTTACAGTAAATAGTACCAATAGTTAGAAACTATAGAGTACTTTCCCTTTTATAGGTTATCCACATGAGGCTTTGCCGGGAATCCCGAAATTCTCTCCCGCTCACAAATTCATACAAAATGAAATTTCTCCAGAAATATCAAAATGAATTTTGAATTTGTAAAATCTTCTCAAAACTTCTCAATTCTTCTTAAAACATCATCTCCTTATCCAGGAATTCATTAGAATCCCCAATACAATTTCAATTACTAAGTCTAATGTTAATTGCTAAGTCCTATTTGTTTCAATACAAAACATTATTTCATTTGAATACATGAAAGAAGAAAATCAAGGTATTCTTTGAAATTAAAACCCCCCCTTCAAAACACTTATATTTAATTTATTTATTATGATAAAATTGATCTTGACCCAATTTAGACACCACTTCAAAGTGTAGACAAAATCAATCAACTATTGACCCACTTGATGAAGACATTTTAAAAACAAATCAGAGTTCATCTATCTCTTCCAACCTTACTACAATTATCATAAATATGATCATTATGATATTGATCATTATGATATTGATCATCCTAATATTTATATTTTCCTTCAGGATCTAGATATCAATCATTTTGATATTGACCATTCATATTTCTATCATCGTGATATTGATATATTCTTTTTTATGCATAACATCTATCATTCTGTTATTGATCATTCTGATATTGATCATTCTGATATTGATCATCTGGGTATTGATCATTCTAATATTGATTTTTCTGAGATTGATCATTCTGATATTGATCATTCTGATATTGATCATTCTGATATTGACCATTCTGATATTGATCATTTTGATATCGATCATTCTGATATTGATCATTCTGAGATTGATCATTCTAATATTGATCATTCTGATATTGATCATTCTGATATTGGTCATTATGATATTGATCATTCTGATATTGATCATTCTGATATTGATCATTCTAATATTACTCATTCTAATATTTATCATTCTGATATTGATCATTCTATGATTAATCATTCTTATATTGATCATTCTAATATTGATCATTTTGATATTGAAAAGTTTATGGCCTATCTGATGGATTAGTCAGATGCTATAATAGATCCTTACCACCTCTTCAATTGGAACCTCATTTTCAATCGATACCATCTTTTAAATCAATACCACCATTCAATCAATACCACATTTTCGATCAATACCTCATTTTAAATCATTTTGGGCATGATTATCCTAATATCGATATTTAAGTATGTTGTTGATGGAAAAGAAAATGCTATAGTAAATCATCACCATTATTTCAATCTCCACCAGTATTCCATTCTGCACCACTTTTTAAAACAACACCCCTTTTGAAACAACACCTCCTTTTAAAACAACAACTCCTTTAAAAACATCACCTTCTCTTAAAACATCACCCACTTTAAAACATCTCCTACTTTTAAAATGACACCACCTTTCCTTTTACTCCCCCTTTCTTCCATCAAGATTGCATTACAAGTTCTCAATTCAACTCATGATCTATATAAAATATGAATCAAAAAATCGTTGTCACCTTTAAAACATCATAGTCATGTTGACCCTGATTCTCCAGCAAAAAAAACACTTCTTTCAAAATAGATTCTTCTCATTATAATGGTCTATCATAGTGAGTCTGATTATTTACAAAACATGAGTCCAATTTTAATCAATACCATGGGTCCATTTTTTATAAATACTAGAACCCAACACCATCTTTCTCAACATACATTCTTTTTTCATGATACTAATCAATTGACAACAAAGAAAAACAAAAACACAACTTGGGCCTAACAATATCCCCCTTTGTATTTGTTGTCAATACCCAGTCTAAATGCTTCTTGAGTGGTAAAATTTCCTTTCTTGCTCTACTTATTTATTTTTTTCACCCCCTTTATCTTATCTTGCCCCTTATTAACAATAAAATTCAGAGGGGCCATCATGATAAGTTTCTACCTTATTGGAGAATGATTTCCATTTACAGAGGTTGAGAATTTTCATCAACATGGGTATCACATGATTTTCATAACAAATAATATTTAACTAAACAACTCTAAGTCTACGTGGGATAGCTTGGTGTAGAAAAAAGAGTGTATAATCAATGTGATCAATGTTGTACATAACAAAACATTCATGTAATACTTTCTCCATCCTTCTTCCAACATTCTCAGGACTGAGGAAAAATATTTAAATAATTTGGTTAGGATAAAAGTAACCTTCAACCATCTCAACAAACACATCATAAATTTCAAGTGTATAAAAACACAAATTTTGAAATCAACATATTCATCATGACCTCATTTCCTTATTTTGAGAGAATAGTAAGAGTCTCATCAATTAAAGCTTCCTTATTCTCACTCCTTAAATTCACTGCATGTTAGCATAAGTATACAATGATTTTAGGGAATTAGGAGGAACCTCTATTGTTTCTTAGAAAAAAAGTTGGACTGTGAGTCCACTCTCAGTATTTCCCTTTTCTTCTTATTTTTGGATTTTGCATTGGAAATGATTTATTTATTTTGTTCATATTTCATAGATTTTGTGACAAGTTCATTCTTATCTTTAGAATCTTATGATGGGGATTTCGACTTTTCTGCATCTTTAGAAAAATATTTTTTTCTTATTCTTGTATTTTGTTCTGGTAAGATAGTTGAATAATTTTTGATATCATGCTTATCTTACTCATATCCAAAATATGTTGATTCCATTTTTCCAACATTTCTCATTTCTTCAGAATTATATTTTTTCCCATCTTATTTAACTTTCTTTTTTTATTACTCTAATTTCCTAGCCAAGTCAATGTGTTCTAGCCAGATAACTAAGAAAACTTTCTTTTTGGTCTCAGTAGATCTGTTTTTATTATCTTCCAAAACATTTAACTTATGATAATTGTTTAGAAACTTTTTTTTGTACTGGTAATAAAACAAGACATCCTTTTGCAAGGTTTCCATGTTTTTCACATCTTTCACAAATATTTTCTAGGGACTGGAACCAATTTTAAATATTCATTCCATTATTTTCATACTTATTCTTCAATCCAACCTTCTCAATCTTGTTTATTTGAGCAGATTGACTCCCACTAAAACTCTCCCTTTAATAACCTATGGTATAATAGTAATGTTATTTCTTGAACCAAAAAATAATTTCTAGGTGTCCGACAACACCACAATACCAGAAATAGCTATAGAAAGATTATTTTCCTCTGTAACATCCATAATGATTGGAATTATGAATACATTTCTCAACAACTTTCTTCTCTTTCTTTTCTGACCGATCATCCTTTATATTTTCAATCAGATTCATCTTCTTTTATTCATCCTTAATATAATTATAAGTATTTGAAAATTTTCAAGATCAAGATATTTTTATTCAGACTCAGGATGTTTTGTAACTTTTGAATTCCTCACTTTGGCCACAGACATAACTTTCCAATTATTCTTATTTTCACCCTTTAAAGGTAACTTTGGTCAAACCTTCTCAGGTTTATCATAACGAGAACATTCACCAATATCTATAATAGAGTTTTGGAAACTTGTATTCTTCAATTCAGATTTAGATATCTTTTGTTGTACAAGTTTCAAATATTCTTTTTTTCCTTCATCTTCACTTCCAAATGCTCATAACAATTCTTATATTCCTTAATATATTTCTTCAAGAATTCAATCTCTTTCAGCAAATTTTTTTTCTCTTCTAAAAATCATTCTTGAAATTTTGAGGAACCTTCATCTTCCAACTTCTCATTCTTATTTTCAAGTCTTCTGATATTTCTCAAACATTATTTCAACTCTTATTTCAAATTCATTTTGAGTTGAGTTTCTTCTTCATCAAAACTAATGATTCCAGAATATTCATCATTCATTGTTGTAATAAAATTATTTCCACCATCATGCTTAATAGATCTTTCATATTCAACTTCTCTCTCTTCTCCTTCTTCTTCTACTTCAGAACATCTACTTTCAGTGCTATAATAACTTTCCTCATTAAATATTGTAATAAACATTTTGTATTCACCATCATTTGTAACCTCATCACTACCATATTCCTTAGAAAAAAACCTTCTCCTTTTATATTTGGAGACCTTATTATCTTCCCTCTTGGAATATGATTTTTCATTATCACCCTTTTTTTCCAAGATCTTTTTGGACTTCTTTTATCTTCTCCACTTTCTTCTTCATCACTATCTTATTCATTATGTCTTTAAGGATTTTTAGAAACAAAATATACAACAACTCCACATACCAAAAAATTTAAGAAGAGTTTCCCTTTATACATTCCTGTAACTCTTATCACATTCTTAGAAAACAAGGATAAAACTGAAATAAGATTTTTACATACCTAATTTTTGGAATCAAAATATATGGCTTATTCTTCTTAAATGATATTCTTAGACTTTTATTTCTTGATAGACTTGGAATAAATTTCTTTGTTAACTTTTCTTTTTTACTTTCATAGCATTCTCCCTTATCATTTCATAAGTAATGAGAGTACTATGAAAATCAACCAGAGACAATGTTTCTATCTCTCTATCTTTGAAATGAAGAATCCTTGTCATTGAACATGTTAATAATAATTCTCAAAAACTTTTCAATAATAGTAGAATCTTATAAATTTTCACCAATACATATAATAGTGCTCACAATATCTTTTACCCTGGTAAAGAAGTCATCAACAGATTCATGCTCAGCCATTTTGAGATCTTCATACTTCAATCTCTATATTTTTAACAATTTCTTATCCACTTTATTATTGCCTTCATAAATGTTCTTTAGCTTATCCAAGATTACTTTGGATGTGGAAACTACTTTTACTCTAAGAAACTCACTTTCAGAAAATGATGGGAGTAAATCATTCTTATCTCTTCCATAATTCTTAAGATTTTCCTTACCAGGATTTGTGAGAGAAGAATTATGAATATAAGGATTGAAACCATATGTAACAGCTCTTGAAACATTATATGTATGTGACATAAGATATGGACGAATTATTCCTTTCTAAACATGTTAATTCCTATCATTTATGATCGAAATCTCATTAATTTTCACATAGATCAAATTCTATGTAACAAATTCTTTTTCAAATGATTCAGCAAAGAATGAGTGACGGGAACCAACCCTCAGATACCAGTTGAAAGTTCACAGTCGGAGTGATTTTATCACTAGTAGGGTGAGGGGGGGGGGTGAATTAGTGATACTATTTTATTTTATGTTTCTTTCTAATTGAAACAACCTTTGCCTCCTATTAGAGATTTGAATTACCTACTAAAAAAATCTAACACACATCAATAAGAACACAATTATTTACAAGGTTCACTATTCAATAAGAATATTTATGTAATTGGTATAGTTTTTAAATGGTCCAATATAATACAATCCATTAGAAAAAAATAATTGGATTACAATAAGTAGGATATACTCTTACACACATGTAGAACTATGAAACAATCCCACTAGTGTGTGTGAACCCTCTTTATACAAATAGGGTAATACAATTATCATGTAACAACTCTTGTTAACTGATCATATTTTCAATTAAAAGAATGTATTAAATTAGAATAATTTTTTTCAATTCCTTACCCTGAATAATGGTATGAATATTCTAGACTTTGTTTATAGAAATCTCAGTTCGATTTTCTAGGTCTGATTTTCCCAGTTCGATTCCTCTTAGTCCAATTCTCCATGATACAATTCTCTCTGTCCAATTTTCTAATAGAATACAATTGAAATGAATCAACAAGACTTCAATTACCCTTCCTGAATATGAGAAACTCAATAAAAAGATAAAAAGTATAGAAATACCAAATCCAATTAATCCATCTTGATACGATGGTTAGCGGAATACAATTTCCATCGAAATATTTTCAATTAAAAAAACGGTATCAATTTCTCTCACTGAAAACTTAGAGATCCTCCCTCTACTACAGTGAACAATACCAACAGTAAGAACTTATAATTTATATTACCTTTTGTAGGTGATCTATGGGAGGATTTTGTGGGAATCCCAAAATTATTTCTCGTTCACAAAAATTCACCAAAAAATCAATTTCTCTTAAAATCTCGTAATGCATTTTGACTTTGTCAACTAATATTGAACCTTATTTATTCCTCTAAAAAAATTATATAATTCTTGAGTATTTTATTTGAATCCCCAATAAAATTTCAATTACTGAGTCTTATTTTCTTCAATACAAAGCTCTGTATGATTTGAATACATGAAGGAAGAAAATCAAAGTATTATTTTAAATTCGAATCCCCTATCATCAACAATTATATTTCATTTCTACATCAATTAAATCCCGATGTAAGGGATCATGACCCAATTGAGACACCAATTTAAAGGATATAAAAAATAAATCAACTCTTGACCAACTTGATGAAGACATTTGAAAAAAAAGAGTTCATCTTTATCTTCCAACATTTCTACGATTATCTTAGACACTATCATTATTATATCGATCATTCTGATGTCAATCATCCTGATATTGATAATTTCCTTCCTGAGCCTGATATTGATCATTTTGATATTTATCATTCTGATATTTATCATTATGATGTTGATCATACTAATATTGATCTTATCCTTCATGAACCTGATATCGATCAATCTAATAATGATCATTATGGTATTGATCATTCTGATATTGGTCATTCTGAGATTGAACATTCTGATATTAATCATTCTGATGTTTATCATTATGAGATTGATCATTCTAATATCGATCATTCTGATATTGATCATTATGATATTGATCATTCTGAGAATGATAATTTTGAGATTGATCATTCTGAGATTGATCATTCTAATATTGATCATTCTAAGATTGATCATTCTCATATTGATCATTTTTATATTGAAAATTCTGATATTGATCATTCTAATTTTGATCATTCTGATATAGATCATTTTGATATTGATAATTTTGATATTGATTATTCTGATATTGATCATTCTGATATTGATCATTCTGATATTGATTATTCTGATACTGAAACTTTTATGGCCTATCTGACGGATTAGTCAGATGCTACAGTAGATGAGAACCACCTCTTAAACTGGCAGCACCTTTTCAATTGATACCACCTTTTCAATAAATACAACATTTTTAATCAATACCACCTTTTCAATCATTTTATGTACGATTATCCTCATATAAATATTTATGTATGTGGTTGATGAAAAAGGAAATTATACAGTAAATTGACACCACTATTTCAATCTTCACCACTATTCTAATCTGCACCACTTTTTAAAACAACAAAACCTTTTAAAACAAAACCTCCTTTTAAAACAACACCTCCTTTTAAAATAACACCTCCTTTTAAAACAACACCTCCTTTTAAAACAAAACCTCCTTTTAAAATAGAACAAAATTTACTTTCAATCCCCATTTCTTCCATCAATCTTGCATCACAGGATCTAAATTTAACTCATGATCTATATTAAATAAGAATTAGAAAATCATCGTCACATTTAAAACATCATAGTCACGCTGGCCCCAATTCTCCAAAAAAACAAACACTTCTTTCAAAATAGATTCTTGTCATTATGATGGACTATCGTAGAGAGTTTGATTCTTTACAAAACATGAATCTATTTTTTATCAATACCATGGGTCTAATTCCATACTATGAGTTTGATTTTTATCAGTCCCATGAGTCTAATTTTTATGAATACCATGAGTTCGATTTTTATCAATACCATACCCAAACACCATCTTTCTCAACATACCTTCTTTATTTCAGGATATTGATCGATTGAAAAAAATATATAACAAAAATACAACTTAGGCCTATGATGATAGATGTGGACCAACCTATAAATAGGTTGATCCAAAGTTCGCTCATTCTTATGGGTTGGGATTTATTGTGGTTTTTTATTGGGGGATGATTATGATTATATTACTATTTTATTATCTTGATCATTCTTATGGAATGAATCAAGGATGGAATGAATAATGGATGAAGTTTATTCCTTGGATTGTTCAATTGTTCTTTTCTCCCCTCCATTCTTCGCATTTTTTGTGTTCTTCCTAGGATATGATTGATTGATCATTGCACCTCTGATTCTTGGCACAGCAATCCAAAATCGGTGATCTAACCTCATGACAACCTAGAGTAGGTGTGACTATGATGGTGGTAGCTGGATCAAAGTATTTTAGGAAATATCAATCTTCGGGAGACTTTCATGCGGATGATCAGAATTGGTTTTCAGAGCCGATCAAAGGCCCAAAACCCACTGATTCAGTGTTATAATGGTGAGATAACCCTGGATCTTCTATTTACAAGCAAAAGATTCCTTCGATCAAACAACTGAGGATCAAGTTATGCACATAGATGAAAAATCATCATTCTAGAAATTCCTAATAGACACAAGGTGTATTTTGGAATACCCGATGTGTGAGCCCCAATGAGTGGAAGATTGTGTTTTGGAAGGTAGTAGAGTGTCACACGATGTGTGACCCCTATCACATGGTGTGTGGGAACTTCCCCGAGACTTAGCATGTACTCTGGGAGTACACATACATGGGTTGGAATACACGATGACATGTACTATGCCGCACGACTTGTCCAGAGCCGGTCATACGAACTACTCCATGTATTGGTACCTAGAAAAGAATATATGGGTTGAATACATGTACTCAAACATAGAGAGAGTAAACATAGGGGACCCTTGATAGTAGGAAATGACATATGAACCCTTCTACATTCCATGTATACCTCTTTTACACAACGTGTTCTTCGAACACATTCCATTGTACATGGGAAGTACCTGGGGTCTAGGGACATGACATGTGACCCCTCTACATGTAATGTACCCCTTAACACATGGATTGATCTCCTTTTAAATTTAATATTTTAATAGTTTCACTAGGGTTGGTTCCCTTGACCTGTCCCCTGAAGGTTAGTGGGTATCGTTTCCTACTTACAGAAGTATGATCCCTTCAGTAGGAATTTATGGATAGATTAGCTGGAATCCCCTCATAGAGGCCCGAAGCAGGATCATCTATCCATTCTTATGACCCAATTATAGATTTGTTTTTAGAAAGAAAAATCCCACTAGACGTTGATCATCTAGTTAGAAGGTGAATCTAGATGAGTCTTGGTATCACCCCATGGCCCTGGTAGTGAACCACATCTTTGTATCATGATCTTCTCCACTTGAGGAGTGAGTTATTCTAGAGTGAGTGTATCATATCTCTTTTCAAATGTATTAGTGCATCTCTCTCATGATGATTTTCTATGAGCAACACCTCTCAGACGAACGTCATCAGTGCAATCAGAATCAAGAGTATGTGATCCCAGATGAGTGCTTCATGGAATCTTCGTACTGAATCTCTAGTGTTGGTATATAGTAGTTGAGACTTATATCTAGGATATGGGTCTAGGTTTGAGTATATCTGGATATATTTTTTATATGAGTTGTAAACACCTATTTTTTAGATCTAATTGTAACATTACTTGGTGTATTGTTTTGTGGTTTTGAGGAGTCCTACTGGGTATTATTATACTCACCCCTAAAAGGATTTTTTCTCATGTGTCATGTCTTGTGCATACATGTGACCATTTTGATAGACTCCTAGGAGAACCAAGACTAGGACCAGGACCAAGAGGTTCTTTGTGAGTTTAGAAAGGCCGAGGTGTTCCTAAGGAAATAGGCAGCAGTCAAAATACCTTTTGTTTAAAGGTTGGAATTCGTAGTTTATAGACTCATTATTTTGGTGTGCTTGTATTTTGGCCCAGTTTACATTACAGCACTTTAATTTCCTTATTGTACTCTATTATTTGGGTTTAGTGGTATGCATGAATTTTGTTCCTTAGTGATTTGTTTACATTTAATCATTTGTGGGCTAGGATATGTATGCCTGTGTAGAGGTACTTAGGTAATGCCACCCATGTTAGTGATATTCATACTCAATGCTAGTCAACATCCCCTATCTTATTGGAGGCGAGCTTCTAGAGTCGCGACACAAGAACTACGGGGATGGTTTGTGACATCGTTTATGATTCATTATAGTTTATAGATTCTCCACTAAATTTCTCAATAAAATAAAAGTGAATTTGTCATGTATCATTTTAAATGCTTATTCATAATAATCATACTAGATTTTACTTAATATCAAACTGTTCATACTCAGAATTATGTTAGTTATAATGAATCATAACAAATGGGAAAGATCACTTAAATATTTAGTCTTATTTGTAAACAATTTAATATATTTATCAACTATCCTTCAAAGTATTCATAAAAACATTCTCCCATTATTGTGGCATCAGATGTAAATTGAATTGTCTATTATAAAACTAAAAAACTCAAAAATTAGTTTCTCAAGATGAAAAAAATATAGGAAAAGAATAAATCAAAACTGACACACTTTTCTATTTTCATCTTCATCATCATCATCATAACCATAATCTTCTTCTTCTCTTTTTATTATTCACTTTATTCACTTTCTTTGATAACAACCCCACTATTCATATTCTTGTTCACATGATTTTTTCTACATAGATCATTTAAATAAGAATTAAATTTAACAGTATTAAATGGATCCCATATAACTCATTATCCATAAAAGTAAAACTAGGAATACTTTAAGGTTTCCAATAAAAATAACCATTATAGAATTACCATTTAGGTTTTCTACTAATTTCATTGTCTTTCCCAATAATGTAACCCACATGAAGATTATTTTCATATTGTTTTAACCCAGTTGACTAAAATTACCATTTATGAATAATTTTTTGGTAGAATATTCTACCTCTTTCTCAAAATACAACTGCACCAGATGAAAAAATTATCCTCTTCAATTGTCGCTTGTTGACTCTACTTGATCACTCTCAATATTCTATTTTCTTTAAACATCACACAACAAGAAAAAGATTAATAAACCTTTTATTAATAAAAAATATCAAAAATCATATTACATCACCTATTGATTAGAAATTGATTAATGATAATAAAAACTACACAACATCATCATAATGGCATTCCATATTTAATACGAGGAGCGTCTTTAAGAAGAAATTCAACATCGATCTCTATAAAGTTTATTAGATATTCCAACTCATTATTTCTAATAAATAATGAAAATAATCGCCATTTTTAAAATATTATATTAATTATTTTTAACATAATATTATATGTGATGTTTTTTTTATTGAAAATTGGTTATTTCATCATTAGATATTATTTCATTTGAAAATTATATTTATAGAAACAAAATTTTCTACTCAGTAGAAAATCAAAAAAAATCAACGTGTTAAAGATTTTTTAATAATTCAAATACTTATTCCTAGTGAATAATTATAATGAAATAATTATATTGGATAAAATTCTTATTTTTTGTACTTAAAAGGTTTATTCACAGATACTTGAAGCATTACGATGAACACCAATGAATTACACTAAGAGACTTAAAGCCTTATAATTATAGGAAAAGAATTATAGTCAACAAGAAAATATAGAGTCAGTTAAAAAAAACCATACATGAAACACTCAGATATTTATGTTCATTATATTTTAAAATTTCATTTTTTTATATTTCTAGAACAACTTTATAACTCCTCCATGAGGCCTACGACCCTTCACAACTATATAAAAAAAATATCAAACACTTCCACTAATACTAAATCAAGGTTGAAATCAAATTAAATCTAGAAAAAACAACATAAAAAACTCAATTGGTAACTCAAAATTATTTTTAGTCTGTATCCTATTTTTTATTTTATGATTCTATTTTACCAAGCTTATGAATTTTATGTGTTTGTTAATGCCTTGGGATTCCATTCTTGGAGAAGATCATTTTTCCAGTGTGTGGTTGATGACTACTCACACTCTTTCACTTTCAATCAAGTGAATTTATATAACATATGGACCACTGTTATGGTTTATGTCATTGTGTAAACACAATATATTAATAATTAAATTTTATTAAAAAGATAATGAATTTATATGAACCATTAAGTGATTTTTTATAACTATGTTTTAGTGATGGATATGTAAACTAACATGTGGTAAGAAGTGATTTAATGAAATAAATGATGAATTAATTCATGATTTCAATGTAATCATTATCTGAGGAATTATTAATTTATTTTTAAGGGATAAAATTCATGTTTTAATGTTGTTGGGTTGTGTTATAGGGTTATATGTTTCTTTATAAATTCCTACAACTATTGTGTGAAATTTAAGTAAATTATTATGAAATTATCGTTTGATATAATATGATATTGACTTAGGTTTTATAACTATTGAAAATTTATTCTAGTATGAAAATAGTTTCGAATTGGTTAAAAAATATATTGATAAAATAAAGGTAATGGTGATGTTTTTTATGACTTTATAAGGAATATTTTGAGTTGTAAAAATGATTTTTTTCTTGCTAGAATTTACATCTGAGTAAAATTAATGGTGTGATTAAAAGAACAATGATTTTTTGTTAAAAATTTAATTAAAAAGTGTATTTATCTAATTGGGAATTTTATGAGAAGAATAATTACTATAAATTTTTTAATAACACGCTAAATGAATGATTGGGAATAAAAATGTTTAAATGTGTATTTTCAAAATGAATGTGTCATTTGAATAGAATAACTGAAATATGATTTATGGATTTTTAGTGTAAATTGAAAGTTGTGCATGTGATATATTTTTTATAAATCTTATAATATGAATGTTCTAGGATGTTGTCTAGTTATAGGGGGTCTTGGATTAGGTTATCAGTTAAGGAATTATATATGAGAATAAGGTTTATGTAGTCCTTATTTTAGGTATGAGGTTTATTATATGTCATGTGATTAGTGTAAGACTTACAAAAATCCATGTGCTTAGCTAAAATGTTGTATATTTGATAGAAGGTAATACATTTTCATCGGTCAAAGTAAGTATATGATAACCTAGGTGACTTGAAGAACACCATAACTTTAAAATTAGATTTTTTAAATGATTATATTAAACCGCATAAAAGATTTATGAAGTTATTAGTGAACTGGATTGTCACATTGAGGGGGGGGGGATAAAATAATTTTTACCAATTTTACGAGATTATTACTACCTAAAATTTAACACCATTTTTGTTATTCAAAACTCTTCAACCTGTTAGGAATAATTTATATCATAATTTCCCTAACACATTCACACCATATGTAATGTAGAAAGCAAATGATCAAATGAAAAAAATTATTTTTACAAGTTTTAGTCCCAATGTGTGTAACACACTCTTTATTTTGTTTGGTTATTATCTATAACCATATATTATATCATTGTTATCGATTGTGATTGAAATAAGGGAGAGTTTATCCAGAACAACCCAATGTGACTTCCTATAATTAATAGGTATGGGAAGGTATCATCCTTTACTCAAGTTTTATCCTTACAATACCACCTAATAGTATTCATTCCCTCAGATGTAATAATGAAATTTTTTATACTATAACTACCATACTTTAATGGTTATCCTCAATGAACTCATGAACAAGATCATCCTTTAGATATTAGATGTATCTGAATCAAATGTATATTTTTATTCCTGAATAATGGTCATCAACTACCACCGAATGAACAAATTGAATCTGCATGCAATTTTACTGTGTACTATATATTCCATAAACATAATTTCTATATCTCCAAATTCATCATTTAATTATTTGTTTGAATCATAAATAGGTATCCAATTGATTCTAGACTTATCTACATATTATGGTATCCTAATTTAAAGAAACCTCTTACATACCTTAAAAAATTACAGTTTCTGATCCTCAAATATTTGACCCAATGAATGATCCTTAGAAATTAAAGGCCAGTTTCTCCCCCAATTATTTTCATTTTTAATAATATGAATAATAAAAACACAAAAATAAAAAATATTCTAATAAACTAAAAATTTATATTTTCATCCTCGCTATGATATATATGGATTTGATATTTGTATCCTTTACCTTTACTAATCAAAGACAACCACCTTCAATGAATCTACTAGTATCATATTGTGAATTTATTAAAGACTCCCATATATATTAAAATCAATAATTTACAAGGAACTCATAAATATTTATAGAATCATGACTCCAAATTCATGAACATCATATCTTTGACATCCAAATAAATATCATCTCTTTGATTTTGAATTCACATAAAAACTAGATGAAATTAGTCAGAAAATTTCTAAACTCTAACTTGTAATACTTTATATTATAGTTATTCATCTTATTTTGAATCTCCAAATATATCATAACCTTTAAATACATGAAAAACCTCTTACTAGGCTCTTGAGCTCCCTAGTTTACCTTACTTTTCTCCAACACATGTTCAAACCATGGCTTCTAGTAACTCTCCTTTCGGTTCATTTTATGATCATGATAAATTTCGATTAACTCAAATTATGGTCATATTCAACTTATTATAATATTATATTCTTATATTTTGAAAATATTTACTTCAAATTATATGAACTCCCTCATCATTCACTCTTTGTAATCTTTGATATTTTGGAATTATGTGATTTTTCCACTTGAAACACCTCCTAGTCTCGACTCAAATTCTGTCTTCCATTGATATGATTTTTTTAGATTTCTTCCCTCATATAATTTCATCCACCATACTTCAATTATTATCTTGAAATAATTCATAATTTAGATAACTAAATATAAATTTTCATTACTCTGACACTTTTTATTTTTCATCAACTAATGTTTTCACCATTAATGACTACTTAAATTTATGGTGATCAACTTTAACCTTCATTATTTCCACTTTTACATCATTATTATATCTTATGGTGTATGATTCTCATAGATAATCCTTAACTACCATTTCTTCATCCTTGAACTCCATCTTCTAGACATATATAATTCATGTCATCTGATTTGATTAACATTATAGGTCTTTAGTTTCCTCAAATATCTTGTATTGTGAAAACATCCTTAATCTCTTCAATTCTCTCCCAATAGTTAGATTCATAGTGAAACATTAGGTTCTATTATATACCATCATATCTTCTGTATTATTTTATATTTCAAAATTAAAATGAACTTTAATGATAATTTATTCCATAATTATAGTAATTCTTATTAATTGAAGAATAATATAAGATTATCTTATGTGATTTCCAAACCCTTTATATGATTTTCTATCTATGGTTTGAAAAACCACCTCACATTATAATTATGTTTATACCCAACATCCATAGATAAAATTATAGTAGTATAACTTAAAGTCATTTTAGCTTCTCAAATTTAGCCAATTGATTTAATCTTACAATCCATGATTTACTCTCTTAACAAGATAAAGTGATTCTTACAGACCACTGAATCCTTTTAGGACTTTTCCACTATTTCAAACAACAATGCTTTTCATAATAGTAAATGAATATTATAGTTTTAATTTCCAACCCTTACAAAAATTCAATTGAATCTTATATTGGGTATCTTCCCTTAGTCAATTTCAAAATATCTGATGAGTCTTATGCTTTGAACGAAAAGTTTAACATTTTCATATAATAGTATTAAAATATAAAAGAGTATTAAAAAATAATCTAAATTAGATCCAATGTTTATTCTCCTAAATTTAGGAAACTATATCTTCTAGGAATCTTAACTCCAATGCGTCTCGCAAGTTTCAGATGCATAACATCTTGCATCTACATAACTTATCCAAGCATTCATCCTACAACATCCATGAGTTCATCTTCTAGATGAAATCACCTCAGCTTCAAAACATGCCTTATAACTTTCTAACAAACTTTATCCTAAAAATATGTATTTTAAAAAACTTCATTCAAGTTTTGTTGAAAAATATCTTAGAAACCACCACCATTTTTCACAAATTCAAACTTAAGATCAGCTAAAAAATTTCCAGATTTCTTATGCTCCACTTCATTACTACTAAAAACCACCTCTACCATCATTTGGATAAACATTCCAGAAACCTTCAATCTATATATTCAGGTAGGATATCTATCATCCACATGTGCTCCATATTCTAGTAAATTAGCTTCTAATGTGCCAACTTTTTAAGAACTAATATACAACAACATATTTTTCTTTATGGTTCTTCACCTTCATTAGAATTTATCTTTAATTCTCATTGAAAAAACAAAACATATTTTTTCATAATACATTTTGGATATTCAATCTCCCCCTTTTTATTTTTTTAAATACCAATTTCAATACGAAATTCAATATTCTTGTCTAACTTATTGACAATAAAATCAAAGTTTTACTTGTTTGGGAATAAATACCCATTTTTTTCTTCATTCACAATTCTTATTCTCCCATTATCTTAATTTTTAATGAAATTATACCCTTTATTAATTAATATAAGGATATAATAACTTTTACTAAGAAATGACACATACATAAATCAACTCTATGTATACATGATCCACAATTAGTGTAGAAATCTAGAGTGACTAACTTAGACATCAAAGATATCCATAAAATATTCACTGAGTGATACCGATACAAAAATATTATTTCAAGAGTTGTTCAAATGAATTTTCCATTCAACTTATTTCCTACATCCATATAAAAAAATAGATTAAAATAATTTAACTTCAAATTAGGTAACTCCCCTTTAAAAAACTCATTTTTCTTTTTCATCAAAAATTCTGTTTTTCCACTTTGGATTCAGAATTGATTCATCATAAAAATAGAAGAGTATAGTCAGCATACCTAATTTACAATGAAACTTATAATTTCTAAAATTTCAATATACTAAAACCTCTTAATTATCATTATCCATAACTTATGATTTTAGTTACATATCATCTAGAATTTAAATGTCCATACCTTCAACTTTTGTTGGTCTATAATTTATCTTTTCCACTCTAACATATCAAATCTATAAAATCACCAGTTCTAGATTCAATTGCACATAAGGGTGAACTACATCCATATTCTTCATCAAGGATGATAATAATTAAATTTTGTTAAGGGGTCCACTATACCCACTGAATTAAAATATCTATATTGGAAATTTTTGAGTTTTTTTCTTCTGATTTTCATAGAAAACATCACTTTAGCTATCCCCTTGAATTGAATCACCTCCAATTCCCTCCTCCATGAAAATGATCAGAACATATACGGGAATAAAGAAAATCTTCCTATATCTATAATTTAGATAAAAATTATTAAAAAGTGGTTCACAATGTATAAACTTCATTCAATTTATCTCAATGATAATTCTTTGTGCATACTTCCCATTTGATCTTCTATGTATGAACCTCTTTGGGCCTTATGGACTTCTTTCTCTTACATTAAAATTTTAGTTTATGTGGAATTTTTTTTCACTTCTCCTTGCAATGAATATGAAATCTTCTTTTCCTTTTTCTTCATCTTTTTTGATAATTCCAACTGATTTGAGTAAAAAATCAGTAAAAATCTCAGAACATGTTAAATTTATTCTTGTGCTAATATTTATCCTTTACAAAAACATTTATTGTACATGTATCGTCCTATTCTTGATTTCATTTATTCACCAACTTCCCATTCCCAAGTATAATTATATTTCTCTTTTTACGAGTGTGACCAATCTTTTTAAATCTTCCACAAATATTCTGAACTTTATTTATGTTATATTCTTTAGTTAAATTATGATAAAGTATAACTTCTTCTTCATGTATGTTTTTTCCAGAAGAATACTATTATTCCAATCTTAGATTGATTATAATCTTCATTTCAAATTTATTACTCCAGTACTAATTTCCATGTATTGTTCACACCAGTTCATGGGGTAGAAATTTCTTGCATAGTAAAAGAATCTCCATTTTTGTTTGACATACCCTGGTACATTCTTCTCATGCATATTTTACTTGGAAAATTCAATTTTTTACAACTTGAGGACAACTAACCTTATATATTCATTTTTTTATTCAACATTTGTGAAATTTTTCTTCCAAAAACACTTGAATCATGCTTGGTGTAAGTAAAACATCAGCCATTATCACAATGACCACATGAATTAAAATTTTTATAGAAGTTATTAGGATCATTAAATTAGTTTATAGTCAACAGATTTACCTTTTTCTATGTTGGTTGGTTGTATTTAATAGTATTTCAATTAACTTTATTTTTTTATCCCTATTAATTAGGAATTATATATTTTATAATAGTTTATATGTTATTCCAATAGACAATGGAAGAATATAAAAACTATTTACAACAAAAAAAATAGACAAAAATTATTTATTTCTTTATTTTGATTTATAATTTGGGTATATTCAAGACCATACTATTTTCAATTATAATTTTCATTCATTTGGACAACATTTGGGGAACATATTTTATTCCACATTCTTACTTCCACATTTTTAGAACTGGTGTGTTTCTTAAAATTATTCTTCACCCAATTTTTTCTAGAATATTAGTTGTACCATGAAATATTACAACGTTTGGTATTATTGTAATTAGAATGTCTATAACTTAGGGTTAAATTCCTTTATGAACTTGTAAAATATATTTATTTTATTATTTAAAGATCCTTTTTACATTAGAATGAGTATTCCTAGAAGAAACAATTTTTTGAGGAAATTTCACGAGTGTGGATATTCTATTGTTTTCATTTAAAGATTCGACTTGAGTATGAACCATATTTTTCAAAATTACTTCCTATTTAATAAATTTTAATTTTTTTGAGTTTGTATGATATTTAATAGGTTTAATTTATCTTGACCTTCATCTTTCATCTTTCTAACTATTTCATCACGAAACTTCTTTTATTATAGTAGAAAACATTAAAGTCAATTTATTATCTTTTTTAATCTCTAACTAAGAGTTCTTAACAAACACTATAGATTCTAATTAATGGATTTTATCTTCTTAAATATTATTAATATCATATTTTTTACTACATATTTTTTCAGTGTTCTTCCAACTGATTGAACTTTTATTTACAAAGTGATTACTATTGTTCTTGGACTTCAAGGACTTTAGTGACAATGTTATAGTTATATAATTTCTAAGACAATGAATTTTAAATTTAAATAACTTACTATTTCAATTAAGGTTTCTCAACATGTAACTCTAGGATAAAAATAAAAATATAGATGATAAATTTGAAAGGAACTTTATGTATGTAACCCTTCACTTTAAAGTAGATATATATTACATATTTTAGCCAAACTTTTCTCATAATGTTCACAAATAAAACTTTATTCTTCCTAGAGATCAAAATTGTTAGATTTATTATATAAAAAAAATACCAATTTCATTACACTTAAAAAGTGGTGTGTCCTCCACTTACATATTATAAGAAGTTAACATCTTTAACTTATTATCCTCTCACTTCTTCCTATATTTCAAATTTAAAATAAAAAAGAAAATACCTAGACCATTGAGTCCCTTGCAGGGCCAATAGTAGGCTGAGGGTTCCACCCCAATACCACCTTTAATAGGATAAGTGATTGTGACCATAACCAAGAAGGAATAACACATATATACAAGGCCTTGGCCTATAAAAACATCAATTGACATACAACACTATCCAAAAAAAATTACAAAGCATTTATGTATATATATAGTATGGAAAAGAAAATATACATTCATAAATCTAATAAAAAACCTAGACTCATATAATAAAAATGATCTTAAAAAATAATAAAAATAATACAAGGCCCAAAATTTTAAAATACAGTTGACCTCAGGGTGAATGGGAATATGGGAGTCACTACATAATGCCAACTCCAATCCAAAGCATCATTGAACATGAATCCCACCAGTCCCACCAAGCCTTGAAACTCAAAGATCAATTAACTCCCTAACCAATGGTATCACTATTTAACTATGTTATATTTTGACAGACAAAATTGTTTTAGGAAGAAGGACCATATAGGGATGAGTATAAAAATAACCTGTAGGACACCCTGAAGACATAAAGGCACTCAAGCTGTAGGTAAACACTTGACTCAGGAATGGACCATATAACCACCCAACTAAAATAAAGTGGGAAGAATAAAAATGATGGAAATTACATGTCTTCACCTTTCAATAACCTCAAATTCTGTCTCGAAGGGGATAATTAAGATTACCCAATGGTATAACCAATACACAAGATATGGACTCAAAAAATAAACTTCACACCACAAAAAAAATAAAGGGATAAAAATAATTTCCATTCGTTCTATAGAATGAATGACCTTTTGAATAACCCCACACTTCTGGAAAATAAACCTCCCTTCTCATCTACCTAAGGGGAAAGCACATATCTACACATCATCCTCAGAGGTGATAACACTAAAAAGGATTTCCTAACTGAAAATGAAATCCCCAACTTCCAATATATAAAAAGGGATCAAATCGAGAATATCCAAACACAGAGGGATTATTGACCATGATTCACCATTATAATTCAATATTACCACCCACCCATCACATATAGAGAACACCTGATAAAACTAATGAAAACTTATTCCTAGAGAAACACCCCATACCAAAGAAGTTCACCCAAATACCTCACATAAGAGACCTTGAATGATGGGTCTGATCGAAGGGTGGGGGGGGGGGATTAACACCCTATTATACAATATGACACACTAGGTTTACCAATTCCATAGATCAGAAACCCACACCCGATTCCATAAAGGGGATTACCTACCACTAAACCATCGCTACTATTATATATTTTTAAATACTGTATTAGGATATCATGCTAAAAAAAAATATATGAATAATCTAGGTGAGTAATATCTCCTTCTATATATGGGTTAGCCCATACCATATTGGTACCCTAAGAAACCATTGTATCAAATAAGGATTTCAATACCTAAACCCCTAAGGGAGTACTAACTACAACACTTCTCATGATATATAAATCTTACACTGTGGAAGGCATTATAAGGAAACCACCTTGTATAGAGGAATTAGATCCCATATATATGGGGAAGAACCACCTCCATATATGAAATGAATTACCTAAACATTGATAAACAACACTTGCCTAAGGGAGTACCCAGAATCCATGTCCAAATTGCTCTTATCTCATAATCATCAGGACCAAAGTCCCTATAAAATAATCCATATATAAAGTTATTTAGTCACTACTTTTCAAATTTAATAGTTTCACGCATGGTAATACCTGAGAGAGAAATAACTATCCTCCACTGTGTAGATAGGTCACAACTGTCCCAAAATTATAGAAGCAAAAGGAAAAATCCATATCCTCTTGCCCAAACCTTTTACACCAACACTCACAATAGGGTTTATGGTAAGGATGAAAACTCCCATGATTTACATTCATATATAAAATCCCTATGGCTACCGAGTTATATAGTGGAACCACTAAAGACTAACCAAAACTCAAACATTGATCATACATAGTTAATTTTAAAAATACACCTATATTGGCATGTAAATGGATTGATATAGATAAGTAGAATATGAAATTATGATCTACATAAAAAATAATTAGGATAGGCTATTTAATTTTCTATAATGGACACCAGGTGAGAGATATTTGAAAAACAATATGTCGAGGTGTTGATAGGACACATAGCGACCTCCAAGCATGCCACATAGTGTATCAAGATGAAGGATATGCACAAGAATGTGTGTTTATAATTCCCTTAAATAGAGAAAAACTATAATAAAAATTACCTCTAAGTTTAGTTATACATGAATGAACCAGGTTTCTGTGATCGCACCACGATTCACTGTTTCATTTTCACCCTTACATGAATGTTCTTAAATTGTATTGTATTAAAAATTATAAAAAAAACAAATTCCACTTCATGTTTTATTCAATTATTTTTTATATTACTTTTAAAAAGGGAAATGTTACTTGTATTTATAATTACATTGTATGTTGAGGTGATTTGGAGGGAAAATGATGCTGTCCATGAAAAATGGGACAAAATACGCAGGATCCATGCACTCTAGTGGAATCAACCACATAATTATACCTAAATGTGTATAAAAATGGGTTGAAATTTTGCATTATGGTCCAAACTTCATTGGTATACATTTAATCTGAAGAAACCTAATCCAAATACATTCACTAAGATTCCCATCCAAACCAATCTTTCTAGCACACCAAATCTGCATGAAGTCAAAAGTGGTGTGTTGTGATTTGTTCATATCTAGAGTTGTAGCTGTCCAAATGAGCCAAAATTTCATTGAAGATATTCAGGAAGTGGGAATAAAACTTTTTAGTTTTTTTCCAAAATTATATAATGATTTATACCCACCGAAAAAATTGGGAAAGTGATTTTACACAATTTGTGGGCCCAAGACCAACTTCCACTTTGACTATAAAATGATACCTTGGGAACCTCATTTGTATGTTTGTCCAAGAAGTTAAGTGATGCAATTTTGGAGTTCCAAAGTAATCCTATCCTCATATAATAAGTTCTAGAGGCCCCTATCCCCATAGCAGGATCAAGGATGAATATAATGTTTCACCCAATCCTTCTCCTCCTCTTGATGACGAGCTAAATAGTGGATAATCATTTCAAGGGAGCTACAAATAATTGGGAGGGAGTTACGACACAATTTCTTCTAATAGTTTTGTGTAATTTGTATGTTAAATATTTCACTTATGATTAATCTTTATGTTATTCTCCTCTTAATGAATTTATTTTGTTACCA
Source organism: Viscum album (assembly GCA_963277665.1). NCBI lineage: Eukaryota > Viridiplantae > Streptophyta > Magnoliopsida > Santalales > Viscaceae > Viscum > Viscum album. The sequence goes on along the minus strand of OY728147.1, from coordinate 1,347,503,687 downwards.
TTTAGTGAAACATGTTTTATATCAACACTGATTGGGTTGTGATTTCAAGTGGGGATCTTGGGTTGTTTTGATTGGACAACACAGAAATCCTTTTTCTAACAAAAAATCATGATATCCCAATATTATTTAGTATCCCTTGTTATATTCTTGAGTTCAAATCCTTGACTACATGATTTTTGTGTAAAGAGTTGGTACATTGTGCAACAATTTAAGATGCAAGAAGGGTAACAAGATCTTGAAAACCCTCAACCAAGGAATTAAACAAAACCATGTGTATTTTTTTCAAAGTAATGAACTATCAAAGATGTTTAGTGAACTCAAAATGATCTCCTTATCTCATAATTCTTCAAATAACACCTTAATCTATCAACTATTAAACTCTTTATGTTATGTTATTTTCTTAAAAATGTTTACAAAATCACCTTCCTTTTTAGTACTTTTTATTAAAAACGCATACTCTAAACCTATCATCACTCCTTGAGAGATGACCTAAGGTCTTACCTATACTATAAATCAACATTAAAAACATAATCAATTTTATGTTTCATAACAAGGTGTTTAAATTTTGGAACTATTTTTGGGGAGCGCTTTGGTTTTTAGTGCGTGTTTTTGATAATATTTTTGAAAATTATTTGAATATTTATTTGTTTTATCTTATACCTTTGCATATATTTTTGTTTTTTGATTTATTTCATGTGTAGGTTCTATGAATTACGAGTTCTAATTCAAGATACTTACCACCTTTCAAACCTAAAACAGAGAGGATCCTATGTCAGCGACAACGAGACGAACAAGACACCCCTTCAAAGGAGGACACACCACAACTTGAAACTTTTCTAGACCCTCTTCTTCTGGAACCAAATTATAACCTAAAATTAATGACTTTAAAATGGATGAAAAAAATTGAACACTAAAATAACTATCCTTTTCTGATATTGATATCCAGCCAACATATATTCAAATACATGGTGAGGCACCCAATTTTGAAATAAAATGTATTCTAATTCACTTATTGCAACGATTTCATGGACTTTCTAGAGAAGATCCACATAAAAATCTTAAAATAATTTCAAACCATGTGTTAAAATTTAAAACCTGCTAATGTGGATGAAGAACAAGTTAAGCTTAGGTAATTACCATTTTCAATAGAATACACTATGAAAGATTGGTTGTATTATGTTAATTAACCAATTAGAGGTAGGGAATACATGAAAAACATTTTTCTTGAAAAACAATTCCCAGCCACTAGAACCACAACAATACGAAATGAAATATGTGGGATAAGATAATCACAAGGGGAAACATTACAAGAATACTAGGAACAATTTAAATGGTTATGTTCAAGTTTTATAGACCACCAAATAAGTGATCAAATTTTAATTCAGTATTTTTATGAAAGTTTAATTACTATTGATAGAAACATGATTGATGATACTACAGGTGGAGATCTACTTTATAAGACCCCAATTGTTTCAAGAAACCTAATTGAGAACATGGCACAAAACACTCAACAATTAGGTTCAAGGTCAAGTATACCCATTTGAGGTGTCCATGAGGTGAAAAGTACTAAATTTGAGAAGAAGGTGGATACAATGTTTGAAGAGGTAAGTACCCATCATTGATAACTTTCTCTTTCCAAAGGGAAATCCCAATATCCTCCTCCCACCCATTTTGGTATATATTCTTATAAAACCCACTATTCTGACCAATTCCCCCAAATAAGAGAAAGTTCTGAGAGTTGCGACATAATCTTTCTAGGATGCCCCTATAACCAACCCTTTAAGAAAGAACCTTACTATCCATCCAACCCTGGGTGTAAAAGGAACCATGTTTATAGAAATGGGGTATTAAAACAAACCTCAACAATAATGGAACCAACTAGGGTAGTGTAGTCATCCACTACCACCACTCGGAAATACCCAACCACCATAAAGTTCTTTCCGACCACCTACTCCAAAACCAGAGCCTATCCTAGAAGATATGATGAAACAAATGGCTTCCAAAAATATTCAATTCAAATAAACCACCCAATTATCCATTCAAGACCTAAAAACCCAATAAAGAAAACTACCTAACTCTGTGGGGGAAATTCAACATCATGGGTTGGGTAAACTACCCTCTCAACCAGTAGTTAACCCTTGGTATAATGGAAATGTTAGTGCCATCTACCTTAGGAGTGAAAAAAACTTACAATCCAAATAACCCCTCCATTATAGTCATACACTCAGGAGGAAACCACCATCCTAACTGCTGAAAATGATCTAAGAGAAGAAAATACTTATCCTGAGAGAAACCCTTCCAAAGGAAAGAGCGTGTCTATTGATGAGTCACCTATCCCTACCATTCCTCTTCTATTTTACCAAAGGGCCACCCAACCAGGAAAATAAAAGGAAACTAAACTTGATAAGGAAATATTGGAAACTTTTGAAATAGTGTAGGTTAACATACCCCTGATTGATGTCGTGAAGAAATTTCTAAGATATTCTAAGTTTATAAAGGATATGTGTACACAACAAAGGATAATTAGAGGGGATGAGAAGGTGAGAATAGGGAGTAATGTCTCAGCATTGATAGAGTCATCACTTCCCACCAAATTCAATGATCTAGGAATATTCTCAATTCTTTTCACTATATGAGAGTATTCATTTTCCAATTATTTGATTGATTTGGGTGCCTCTATAAATGTGATGCATCAATATATTTATTCTTTATTTTAGGTCACAGAACTGAATCCCACTTAATTTTTTTAATTATAAAATCGGATTACAGTACACCTTTCTGGTGTGTTAGAGGATTTTCTTATGAGGGTCAAAAATTTAATTTTTCCTGCTAATTTTTATGTACATGAAATAGAATATTATAGTATGAATGGACATTCCCTGATTATATTTGGGATACCCTTCTTGAAAACCACTAAAACCATAATTAATGTCCACAATGGTACATTATCTATGGATTTTGGTGGTGAAATTGTCTACTTTTATATCCTTGATTCCATGAATCATGCCTCAGAATAACATTAATCTCTCTCTATTAATTCAATTGATGTACTCCTATATGATAAAAAAACTTCTTTTCATTCCCCTAATCCCATTTATGAGTTTTAATCATTGATTAAAATGTTAGGTAATGAATCATTAATTTAATATTGTACCAATCTAGAAAAATGTCATGCCTGTTTGTTAATTTATGATTTCTCGAACATTGAGGATCACATGACCGTCGATGATAATGCTAATCTTGTAAAATTTCATTCCTCATATCAGGATGATTCCATTGAGCAGTTAGATAATATTAGCGACCTCTCACTTTCACACACAATCCCATCAATCCAAAATACCTATGAACTAAAACTAAAACAACTACCTCAAGATTTAAAATATTCATATCTTGAGAATGGAAACAAATTTTCTGTCATCATTACTAGTTCACTCCCTCCTGAGCATTAATTGTGACTGCTTGAACTTTTTATGGAGTATGAACAGGCATTGGGATGGACAATTGAAATTCCAAGTATTATCCCACCAATTTGCACACACCATATATTGATAAATGATGAGGCTAAACCAGTAAGTCAGTCACAATGTCAGATGAACCCAAACCTCCTAGATGTTATTAAAAAATAGGTAATAAATTTATTAGCTGCTGGAATCATTTAACCCTTTTATGATAGCCAATGGGTCTGTCTAGTACAAGTGGTTCCTAAAAAACAAGTCTTACTGTAATTAAAAATGAAAACAATGAATTGGTTCCAAGTCATGTGCAGAATTGATGGTGTGTTTGTATATAATAACCCTGATTAAACCAACACAATAGGGAGGACCATTTCCCATTGTTGTTCATTGAAAAAATACTTGATAGGCTAGCAGGGAAGTCTCATTACTATTTTCCTGATGGGTATTATGGATACATTCAAATCCATATTTCCCCCGAGGATTATAAAAAGATAACCTTTACTTTCCCCTTTGGTACATTTTCATATAATAGGTTTCCATTTGGTCTGTGCAATGATCTAGGTACTTTCTAGTGATGCATGATTAGTTTTTTTAGATTACCTAGAAAATTTCATGGAAGTATTCATGGATTATTTCACTATTTATGGATCCTCTTTTAATGAATTCTTGTGTAGTCTTGGTGATGTCCTATGTCACTGTACTGAAAATAATCTCATATTAAATTATGAGAAATTACATTTCATGGTGCGAAAAGTTATAGTATTGGGACATGTCATTTCTGTGGATGGTATCCAAGTTGATAAATCAAAAATGGATGTCTTTTCTTCCTTACCATTCCCTAAAAATATATGGGATGTGCGGTCATTCCTTGGTCATGCTAGATTTAACGGTCATTTCATTCGTGAAATTAGTAAATTTCACTCCCCCTATCCCAATTTCTCCAAAAATAAAAGTATTTTTTTGATAAAGAATGTGAGGAATATTTTAATAAGTTAAAATGGAGTCTCACGTCATCCCTAGTAATCGAACCACCTCGATGGGATTTACCATTTGATCTCTTGTGAGATGCCTCTAAATATGAAGTTGGGGTAGTCTTATTAAAAAGGGTTGACCAATATACACATGTCATTGCCTATGCCTCATTTACTTTGGAACCTTCCCAAGATAACAACACCACAACTGAAAATGAATTTCTTTCCATTATGTTTTCCTTGGATAAATTCACGTCATATCTTTTAGGGTCCAAAGTCATCGTGTTCTCAGACCATGAAGCCCTCCAGTATCTCGTTAAGAAATTGGAATCCAAACCATGTCTCATTCACTGGATGCTCCTCTTTCAAGATTTAAATTTAGAAATTAGAGATAAAAAGGGAATATAGAATGTGGTGGATGATAATATAAGTAGGATCCACCTATCCTTGGACATTTACTCATCCCCTGGTATTCCCATAAATAAAATGTTTCCAGATGAGCTATTTTACACAGTGCAAGATGATATTCCTTTGTATGCCAAAATTTTAATTTATTTGGTAGTATCATACATTCCTTCTGATTTCTACAAAACTAGGCTGCCCATCTAAAACATGATTCCAATTGGTACATTTGGGATGACCCCTACCTTTGGAGTAAATGTAGTGATCGATTCCTTAGGCGTTGTATTCCCAATAGCAAGTATCAGTCTGTACTTAGGTTCTTTCACACTCTGGAATCTGGGGGACACTTTGGTCCCCAACAGATAGCTCTCAAGGTCCTTGATTCTAGTCTCTTTTGGAAAACACTTTTTAGGGATACCCATGATTTCTATAAATCTTTTCCTCACAATAAAAGAATGGGTAATATATATAAAAGAAATAAAATGGAACAAAAACACTTTCTCTTTCATGAAATTCCCATTGTTTGGGGCATTGGATTTATGGGACCATTCCTGAATTCATTTGGGATCCTTTACATTATTGTAGTAGTGGATTATGTTTCAAAATGGGTAGAGTCATGAGCTACAAGGACTGATGATTCTATTATAGTTGTATAATTTTTTATAACCCAAATTTTTTGTAGGTTCGGATTATCTAGGTTCATCATTAGTGAATAGGGTTCTCATTTTTGCAACTGAACAATGCAATCACTTTTGCATCAGTATTGGGTTGGGCATCAAGTGTCTACTATTTATCACCTACAAACCAATGGTCAAGATGAGCTGTCGAATAGGGAGGGTAAAAAAATTATTGAAAAAATGGTTCAACACAACAGAAAAGTTTGGAGTCTAAGACTAGATGATTCATTACAGGATTACTATACATCCATTAACAATCCCATTGGAATGTCACCGTATCATCTTGTGTTTGGAAAGACTTGTCACCTCCCTGTAGAGATTTATCATTGGGCCTAATGTGCCATTAAACAATTCAATTCTAATAATTATGGCGTAGGTTCTCAAAGGAATTTGCAGATTAAAGAGATGGTGGAAATAAGAAGAGATTCATATGAGAACTACATGATTTATAAGGAGTTAACCAAGGATGCCCATGACCATATCGTCCTTCATTGTTAGTTCCACATTGGGTAGAAGGTCCTCCTAAACAATTCATTGTTGAAGTTACATCCAGGTAAGCTCCATTCTTGCTAGTTTGGACCACACACTGTTATTAATGTCTCTCCATTTGGTTTTGTTTAGGTTCAAAATAACGAAACCAAGCATACATTCACCGTCAACGGGCAGTGGCTAAAGCACTTCCACGAAGCCATTCCGGAGTCTCCGATAGAGGAACTCTATGTTCAAAAATAAGTCTATGAATGAAAACCACCAGGTTTTATCCTTCCTTCCCACATTATATTTAATTATAGTGAGGACACTGCACACTTTAGGTGTGTGGGGATGGGTATATTCTTGGGTTAGCTAGGAAGTTTTATCATATCTTTTTAGCTTGCTAAATTTTATTGATACTTTTCCTCATTTCCATCCCTCTCACTTTTGTGATGGAATATTACTTTTTAATTCCCACTTTATCATAAAAAATGATGCTCTCTTAGTCATGGATGTTATTATAAATTCATGAGGAATTTCTATTTTTCATATCATTTTAAAATTCATAAAAAAATTATGGCATGTGAATTTTAGTAAGAATTCAATACTGTGGTGTGTCTTTCTTTTGAAATTTTATTTTCTGTCAATGATATAAATGGTTGTATATTTTTTAAACTTTTTACAAGAGTATCACCCTTTGTGTGAGTAGTTTAAGGGAAAATATTTTTACTTAATCTCTCCACACATCTTTTCTCCCAACCATGATGTGTGAAAATTTCCTACTTAATGGAAGGTAGATATATGTTATGTTTATTTTTCTCTACTTTCAAAAATCATTTTTCCATACATTCATTCCTTTTCTGATCTATTTAATTACTGTACTAGATTGACCTATGTGAGTGTACCTGTTATATGACTATTGTACACCCTAAAAAAGAGTTGTATATTGGAAGGTCAGAAACCACCATTCCTCAACTTATTATCTTGTTATAACTATTACAATTAGTTTAATGAGGATATCAAACATTGGTTAAGAGAAGAGTTCGAGATTTGTTCCAAGTGAAACTTTTGAAAAAATAAACAAATAAGGGGAGTGATGAAATGTACAACATAAGGGGATATCTTGGTTGGGAGATTTTGGTTCGACGTTTGGTAATGCTTAAGTGAGTGGGTCTTGAAATGTTATTACAAAGGATGTGGGGAAGGTTCGGTGGAAAAGATCAAGTAAGTAGACAATTAATAAAATAAGTTATATTTACTCTATAGAAAGTGGAGAGAATAGCATGAAATTCTTTTCATAGAAACATGTAGAGAATTAATTACATGATTAACTTTTGAATTATTTTCTTCTATTGGTATCATCCATCTCTTGGAATTTCATTTTAATACATTTTTTGAGACCTATTTTCCATGCTCACTGAGAATAACTCCTCAGTGTGATTTATACTTTGATCAAATTTCTATAAAGAATTAAATTTTCATTGAATGTTAAATATTTTTGAATTTGTAAATATCTACTTGAATTTTTTTTTGGAAATATGACTTTTACCTGGAGTGAAAATGTTTAAGTGTGGGTGTATGATCGCACCGCGATTCATTGTTTCATTTTCACCCTTACACCACTGTGCTAAACTAGTTTCGTATTGAAAATAATAATAAAACTAAAAAATTGAACTTCATGTTTGATTCAATTATTTTATTTTTATTAATTTTGAAAATGGAAATGTTCCTTTTATTATAATTAAATTTTAGGTGGAGGTGATTTGGAGGGCCCATGATGATGTCCATGAAAAATGGGCCAAACTATGCAGAATCCATGTATACCATTGGACTCAACCGCATACTTCTATTGACAAGTGCATCCAAATGGGATGAAATTTTGTTTTCGAGTCCAAAATTCATAGGGATACATTTCATTTCCAAGAACCAAAGCCAAATTCGTCCATTAAGATTCCCATCCGAAAAAATCTTTCCAACACACCGAATCTGCCGAATTCAAAAGTGGTGTGCTATTATCAGTCCATATCTAGAGATTTAGGTGTTAAAGTGAAGACAAAATTCAGTGGAGAAATTCTTGAGATGAGTATAAAACTTTTTAATTTTTTTCCAATGCGAGATAATACTGTATACCCACTGAAAATAACGGGCCAAGTGGTGTTATACAATCTGTTTGTAGAAAACCACCTTCCACTTTGCCTATAAAATGATACATTGGGCACCTCATTTGTAAGTTCGAATAAGAAGTGAAGTTATACCAATTTGGAGTTCCAAAAGAGTTATCTCTTCATACTAGAATTTTTGGAGGCCCCTATTCTCATATGGGGATCGAGGATGAAGGTGAAGTTCAACCAGATCCTTCTCCTTGTCTTGATGGTGAGCTAAACGGTGGACGATCATTTCAAGGGAGCAACACATACTTGGGAGGGAGTTCCAGCACTTGTTCCACTATTTGTTTTGTTTAATATTCATGTTAAATATTTCAATTATGATTAATATTTATGTTTTTATCCTCTGAATTCATTTATTTTTTTTATAATTAAGTGAAACACTTTTTATATCAACACCGAATGGGTTGAGATTTCAAGTGGGGATTTTGGGTTATTCTGATTGGACAACACAAGAATCCATTTTCTCACACACAATAATGATATTTCAGTATCCTTTTGTAGCCCTTGTTCTATGCTTGAGGTACAATCCTTGATAGAATGATTTTTGTGTCAAGGGTTGGTACTTTGTGCACTGATTTAAGAGGCAGGAGGGGAAGCAAGATCTTGAAAACCCTCAACCAAGGAATTGAACAAAACCATGTGTATTTTTTTTGAAAACAATGAACTGTCCAAGATGAGTAGTGAACTTGAAATGATCTACTTATCTTATAATTCTTAAAACGCCACATTAATCTATCAACTATTAAACTCTTTATGTTAAGTTAATTTCTTAAAACTGTTTTCAAAATCACCCTTTTTTTGTACTTTTTATTAAAAAAACATACTCTAAACCTATCAATACTCCTTGAGAGATGAAATAGGGTCTTCACTATACTATAAATAATCCTTAAAAACATAATAAATTTGTGGTTTTACAACAACACATTCATTCTACCCAAACCAGATCGTGCTCACACCCACATTGGGTTATCTCTAATGACCAGATCGTAGTGATGAACCCATGAGAGGGTCCATCCCAAGCTTCCCTTTCCAAATATGTGGTAGTTGGCTATAAATATTATTCTATGAGATCATATAAACTATGTTAAACCATAAATTTTCCCCTTGTTCCTATCCCACTTTGCATAGGGGGTATCCCCCCTTTCCCCAGCTAGTCATGCAGGGACCGACTCCTACCGCGCCACCCCGATCACCATAGCTCCACTAGCCATTGATGTGTCTAGATCCACTAGGATAACACTGTGATATGATCACCTTCATGAATAAATGTTCCTAATCACAATCACTATGTCCTATGGTTTCCTCTACCATGCACTATACCACCCACTATGTTCCATAGACACCATGACACCTTCCATCACCACACAATGCCAAAAACAACCAAAGAACTATCCAAAATAACAGATTAAAAAAATAATTAAAAAAACATATGAATGAAAAAATAAATTAGAAATTAGGCCCACCTTGATGGAAGAATTCTGACACTTCAATTTTTTCATCACTACCATGGTTTGATCATTCTCATCACCAAACTATTTTCATGAACCCTCGATCTAGATCCAATCAACCATCCTCACTAGCGATCCATCACCTCTCTCATATATTTTAACTAATTTTGGTTTAATAGTAACATAAATTAGAGGGAATATTGATTATTTAATTAGGGCTGGGTTAGGGTTTTAATAATTAAATAAATTATTTAATTAAATAATTTAACCGTTGATCCTCCCTCGATGATAAATCCTGAAATTATCTATGTGAATGAGAAGTATACCTTTTTAGGGTAAAAAACATATTCCAGATTAAACCATGGTCATAGTATTCCCATAAAAGACATTATTGGGAAGATTTAATTAGTTCATTAGAATACTATGTGTATGGATAAAAATATATAATTTTATACTTTATACATTTTTATAGGTGTCATCATGACCACCATTCTATACTGACTCATCTTTAGGGAAAACACCACCACTCAATATCTATGGAACCATTATATTATTTTTTTGAGATAATTTTTAGGGTAAATATATCAATTTCCCTATTGTTTAATGATACGGGACTCTAAAATTCCAAAACTAAGTCAACCATTTGGAAAATATGAGGTCTATACTTCCTCCACACCAATGAGTATTTTTTCCTCAAAAAGATAATATCCCAAGTAGATATTCCAGAATCAAAAAATCCCATACCACCATAGAGAAAGATAACACACTCATGGATGAGATACTCCATATTTTGAATGTCCATTAATCCACTAGTACCTAGAACACAACCTCACTCATGAACACATACCTATTAAATTTATAAGATCTAGGAAACCACATCGAGATTTTAATTCTTCCATGAACATCAGACAACCTCAACCTTTCACATGGGAGGCGCCCAATTACATTATAGATCACCTTTCATGAATATCATCAAACCTTTCTACCACAACCATTTTCCTCTAATCATGGGATTACCTTGAATAATAGCACAAAGAAATTCCATGAACCATATATATCAATTTGATACTATTAATATTCCAAGGCACTTCATATTAGGTCATTATGATACCTACCGTTAGATTGGGAAACCCTAGTTATTTTTATACAAAGGAAAAATAACCACACCAAACTACACTGTTGACGACCTCAATAAGAGTTCCATACCACACCACAAAGGCATATCATTCTTTTTTAATGCATAAATAGCTGACAAGAGTGCACATCGTCACTACCTGTATCAAATAATGATGATAACACAAATCCTCCCATAAATCTACATATAATGACTATAATGAAAACGTACATACCATTTACCTCATTCCAGTTCCCATCCACCGCAGATGACCCAATTCATTACACTAGGATCCAAGGTCAACATCTTTCCATTAATAAAATTTCCACAACTATATTCCTGTAATGTTTTATGTCTCTTCACATGCACCAAAATAGAAAAAAGGCCTCCCAATGAAACTCTTCACACAGTACTGAAGTGTACATATAGATGAGATGAACGACTACCAGCCATAAAGATACTCACAATCACCAAAATAATGTTGTCTATGCCATATCTTACTTAGCACATGATAATTCCTAATGATAATATCATCATGAAGCACTACACAAACAACTACATAATCTATAAAATAAAAACTAGGAGCATTTTACAATCTATACCTCATCTCCACAGAAATTCCAGAAGAAGGACACTTATAGAAGCTCAACACTCAGATCCCTGAGCTTGACCAGGGAACCTCCTAGAAAAGAACAACCCCATGATCTACCACTGCAAGTATGATCCAAGAAAACCACAACTCACAAAGATATGATTTCCTACCAATGAAAGATCCAATTATAGCTCCATTAGGGTTGTACCTTCTTTTTATCTAGGACCCAATTCCCCATAAAGGTAGACATCAAACAAATTTATTGATCACAAAACACCACACAAAGACATCCATCCACTCAATCATTGGAAATATGTGGTCTTCCTTTACCAATGATATCATCACTGGGCCATGCTCTATAAAGGTAGACATCAAACCAACCAATTGATCACAAAACACCACACAATGAAATCCATCAAACCAATCTATGGAAATATTTTATCTTCCTTCACCAATGATATCATCACTAGGTCATACTTAATCTTATCGTAATTTTAGGGGAATCCTAATTGCCAATATCATCTCACACTGATGGTATAATTAAGGGTAGATTATAATATCTATAAGATTCACTCATCATTCCATACTGGTTCAAAAAAACCAATTGGATATCTAGCTCATTGGTAAACCACCCCACATCGAGAGAATATAATGAGATAGTGATAACATAATAGTTAAGGAAAAAGAAAAAAATAGACCTTAGGAAACATAAAGCACTACCCTATTAAATACCCTCATAGATCACACAAGGAGGAAATCATCATGATGATTATCATCTGTCATCTTCATAATGATCACAGATGATGATTTCTAGAAAAAGGAGGCTTCACACACATAAGAATGGATATCCCACCTAACTAAGGTTCCCAACACTAGATTCCACCTCATCATACATATTTCCTACTGCATGAAATATTTCAATCGGATACCCCAACCACTGTCAATAGATTATCCTGGAACCACACTCTTAATCAGGAGACTAAGACTAAACGACGTGAGTCATCCAAACTCCCACTAACCATAGAACTATGTTGAGGGACCAACACAACACTGAGATATTATAAATCATTTGAGGGAGAAACTAATGTTACTCATGGTGAAAATACACCACATAAAACTCTATATAAGGAATACCCTCACCCTATATCTTGGGTATTGTAACTCCTCTATATTATAGGGGACCTATAACTCATTAGGATAGAGGTAGTACCAACCTCATGCGTGAGTGAAAAATCCATGTACCTAAGAATGAAATTCTACACTCCAGTATATCTGGGGAGTACCAGGACACATGGATAGAAAAAACACCACATATCATAAAAAACAAAACCACTATAGATATAGGAACCATACCCTATTAAATTGGGGAGTACGGATCCCACTACAGTATGGCGGACCCACACCTCACCGGGATTGAGTGAGTACCAAACCCCAAGCACAAATGGAGGTCCTGTACCTCACAAATTATATTATATTCCAATATATCCAAGAGTGAATATCCAAATCCATGTTATCATTGGGAGACCCATACCTCATTGGAAGACACATCAATTTTGGGAGTACTGACCAAAGTGGAGGATCATTCTCCTTGACTATGCTCTTAGTTAGAGGGGACACTGGATATATTTATAAACTAATTTAATCATACCTATGTATCCAAAATGTTACATAAAAGATTATAAAGAGATAATCACCCAAGAAACTCACACATTTGTGAGTTGTCCCGTCACTGCCATTATCTTTATAACGTCCGTATCACACCAGTAACAAAATTATATCCATAAGGGATGTTTATATCCTCATTAAATGGTGACATATCATATGGTAGAATGTCATGATTTGAAAACAACAATGTAATGAATGATATATAACACATGGATCTACTCAACTATTACCTACAACCAATACCCCAACACCCAAGTTAGTCAATAAATTATCAGATTCATAGAAAATAAATGCATTGGATGCCACATATTAGTTGGTTTCCCTAGTCTATCAATAAAAACTAAGAACCTATAGAAATTATTTCCCCATATCTAGAAAAAATATCATGATAAAACTATCTCCAAAATTTATCCCTAGGAAAAATCCGCTTTAATACAACACTAAAATGAACCATCCTACTAGGTCCCCTTTTGGGCTGGCAGTAGGCCAATTATACCAACCTAAGCCCACATCCAATAGTCCTAGGGATGTTGACCAACTCCAAGATGGAATAATATACATATGGGAGTCCTTATCCAATAAATCCTATAGTATATATATATATAACCATCTTATAAAAATTTCCAATACCACATAAGATATTGATATCTAACTGAAAAGAAAATATACATGCATACATCATCTAAAACAACCAAGATTCATATAATAAAAATATTGGTACAAAATAGTTAAAAAAATAAAATATTTAAAATTCCATTTTACAGTTGACCTCCGAAGACTATGAATAAGGGAGTCACTAGGTCATTCCCACTATAACCTTAATAATTATTAGATATGAATACCACCAAACCTACCAAGCCTAGGCTCTTTTAGCTTCACTAGATCCCCACCTAGTGATATTTCCATCAACCTATGCACCATCTATAGAGATACAACAATTGAATGCACAAAATCTGTTCAAGTTTGATTATAACATACCTAGTAAGATGTTACAAAAAATATAAATGGCCACAAGATTTAGGTCATCACACAACTATGGAAAAAACCATAAAACTTCCCAACTCAAATTAATGGGGAAAATGAAAAAAGGATAAATATAAGTCTTATCGTCTTGATAACCTCAAACCATGTCTCATAGGGGAGAATGAAGGTTCTCCAACACTCTATATAATCCATACTATGTAAACAACATAAAAAAATCTCACAACATTAGTAAATTAATATATGAACAAAAATATAACTTATTTCATAGAATTATTCGCCCCACAAATAACACCACACATCAGGGGGAGACACCTCCCTTCCTATATTACTTAGGGGAAAACACCTTCTTAAACATCGACCATAGAGGCGATAAAACTATGAAGAAACCCGTTAGGGAAAATGTAACCCCTAAACTAATAAGACATAACCTAAGAATCTAATTTGGAGGATAGTAACACAAGGTCTCAACATTAATGAGCAATTAATATGCTCCAATGATACCAATCACCCATCAGGAAAGTATAACAACCAAATATACCAATGAAACCACATTCCGAGAGAAACAACTCATAAAAAATAGTTACACCAAAACACCTCACATATGAGACCCTAATTAAGGGGTCTGATCGAAGGGGGGAACTCACACATCATAATATGGTTCGATACTTAGGGATATGAATCCCAAAAATGGGTCACCCACTCCCCATTCCATGGTGAGGGTTCCCTATGGCTGAACCTTCACCACTATTATTGATTTTTAAACATTTTATTTGGATATTGTGCCACACCAAAGTCTATCAAAAATTGAGGTGATGAATACCTTCTTCCGCATAAGGGTTAGCCAAAACATAATGAGGCCATTGATAAACAATCATTTAAAAATGAGAATTATTCTCCACAAACCCCTTAGGGAGTAATAACCTTGTCACTACTTGAATTATATAAATCTCACACCATGAAGGGAGATCAAAGGAAAATTGTTACATATAAAACCTAAAACCCACATATTTGTGGAAAAATATCCTCTATATATAAACATGATATCCCATACCTCAATATTGATGCTAGCCCAAGGGATTTCCTAAAACCAATCTCTAAACCTATCCCATCTCATATTCATGGGGTCTCATGTCCCAAAAGTTAATTTTTCTAGAAAGTTACACAACTTCCACCTTCAACATTTTATTCCTATGCTAAGGGAAATATATATGAGAGAGAAAAAACTATAATACATTGTAAAAAATTTCCATTGGGGCCACAATTTAATGAGAGTAAATGGATAAATATCTATCCTTCTGTAAAAACCATTCACACTCTCTCTTATAATATGGTGCATGGGAGGGAGGTAAACTCTTCAAGTTTCATATCCATCCATAAGAACCCTCAAGTTACCTTACTGTATGGGGGAACTATAAGAGACTAACATAAAATTTAACATCATTCATATAGAGTTAGTTTAAAAATATTAAACTATAAATCCATGTAAACAATGTCTTATGGTTCAATGGATTTCACCATCATGATTTACATGAAACAATAATCTAGATAGGAAATTAACTTTTCTGAAATGGAAATCAGTGATCGGGACCCAAAAAAACCCCACTGTGGAGTTGGCAGGCCATGGGGAAGCCTCCAGGTACACCACATGGCATGTTGGAAGGTAAGAGGTGTACCCATGTGTGTTTCACATTCGACCCCATCTATCCCGCCCATGCTTGGTTAAGTGAGATTCAACTTGATGTCTATCCCAATCAGTAGCTCCATCATTAACCACTACTATAGTTGGTCACCAATGTGGTTGTATCCCCTCAGCCATCACTATGATTTTCTATCCAATGTGGTCCCATGTCCCTATTATCCACCACTATTCCCTGCATATTCCTCAACCATGTTCCATGCTTCCCATGTTGCGGCCACCATCACACCTCTTATCACTACACAGTGCTGCAAAACACCCCAAGAAAAAACTACAATCTCTTATCACCCTAAAAAATTAAAAAATCTAGGAATAAAGGGATAAATAAAAAATAGAGCTTTAACTCAATGGAATACTATCTATGCTTTAATTTAATCATTACCACAATGGTTCAATCCTCATCATCACCAAAATCTAATCCCAAACCCTTGATATGGCTCTGATCGAACACCCTTTCTAGAGATCCCTCTCATCTTCTACATAATATTAGGGTTTATGGATAAAATTAATTAAAGAAAAAAAATCATAAAAGTGGGAGGTATTAGGTTTTTTGGTCATTAAATTTATTAATTATTAATTAATTTAATTGGTGATCCTCCCATGATGACCGATCTTGAAATTCCCAATGAGAACGAGAATTATACATCCACTAGGAAAAAAACCCTCATTCGAGAAATAACCAAAGTATTTTTTTAAAATATATTAAAACCCATTTAGATGTTATTATAATTTTATCACAACACCATACATATAACTATAAATATATATTTTTATACATTATATATTTTTTTGAGTCTCTACTACAACCGCCATTTCACACTAGCTCAAGAAGAGGGTAAGAACCACCACTCTAAGTCAATGGATCCATAAGATAATTTTTATGAGATTTTTACTATAGTAGATTTTCAATTATTCACATTTTTAAAGTCTTAGGGGTCCAAAATTCAAAAAAAATCAAGTCATTCATGTCGGAAAACCAATGTCTCTACACAAAACCTCCATTGTGGGACTGAAAAAAGTAACTTTAATTTCCAAAAAATAAGCAATCTCTATAACTTATGATATTATATAATTATTATAAATCAATGAAAAAAAACTAGGAAAAAGTTTTGATACAATATCATGGAACTTATTCTATGATAAAAATTGAATTTCCTAGTGGATCATGATATCACATTAAGAGTGGATGAATCATTTTTCACAAATTTTACCAAATTATTCAAACATAAAATTGTAAAAAAAATTATTATTTAGGCATATATCATAGATTAGGATGAATAGATCTCATAAATTCTCAATTAAATTCACTCCACATGGAATACAAAAAGTAAATGAGTTCACTAAATAATATTTCTACAAGGTTAAATACCAATGTGGGTAACTTACTTCCAATGGTGTTTGGTTATAATCTTGATACACATATTATATCAGTATTATAGATGGTGATTACAAGGGAGAAAATATTATATTGAATTCAATGTTTCTTCGTACACTTATATGCTATGGTAAGGTATTATCTTTTACCAATTTTGGATCTTTATACGACCTCCAAATTGTATTTAGTCTCCAAACTAGAATGACTGAATTATTTATACAAAAACAAATAGTCCTTAATGGTCCTCAAGGAAGTCCTTAAAAAGTTCATTATTGAGATCCAAAATTTCAATGAATCAAATGTAAGATATTTTCCCACAACACTGGTCTTTTACTACCACTAAATTAGCAACTTTAATCTATATAAAATTAATTTGTGAACTCTATAAATGTTTTTTAGATCTCCCAATTCTCCCAGAACATTGAAACCCAAATAATATGAAGGTCTCCACTTGATGTCAGTGTTTCTATGTGTCTTTAAATTTTATTATTTCATTAAACCTCTGATTTATCTTTAAAACATATAGTTTTGTCTTCTTAATTAATTAACCTAATGATTTATCTTCCAAATTTGCAGGTCATACACTCCCTATCTTCTTATAATTCTTAAAAATCCCAATAATAGAAACACTAATAAAAAAAGATATGAATGAAATCCATTTTTATATATAAATCCTTAATCCGATAAATACATTCTATGAACTTTGAATCATCCACAATTATAAATCTTAGGTAACCACCTTAAATACCCCACATAATATCAGATACCGACTTTGTCAAAGTTTCACATAAATCATAGCATCAATGATCTCTAAGGATTCCACAAATATATCTATAATCACGGCTCAAACTTCATGAACATTTTATTTTCTATTTATATATTATCACCATAATTTTTATTTGGAATTAACATAAATATTATGTGAAATTTCTCTACATATTCCAGAACTCTAACTTTTGATCCTTTATCTTCCAGCTCTTCCTCAATGTTGAAATAACTCAAACTCTAGTATCCTTTAGAACATTGATCATCCTATTATTAGAATTATGAGATTATACATTTAACATACATTTCTCTAACACATTATTGAACCCTATAATTCAAAAAAATTCCATACAATCTACCTAATAATCTGCATTAATTATAATCAACTCAATTTTTGGTCATCTTTATATTTTGATTGTCTGATCTTCTATATTTTTATCTTCTAAACTTTACCACATCTAAACGTCATAAGTATTTATTATTCACAATATCCAATATTATAGACTTATGTTATTTTTCAACATGGATCACCTCATAGGATCAAATCAAATTTTATCTTCTATGGATCAAAATTTTCTAAAGTTCTTCCTTCATTTCAGTGAATCCATTGAACTTGAATTATACTTAGGAACTATATCTTAATCTATATAAGTCAATCTCACATTTCATTACTCGAAAACTTCAATATTTTTATAAAGTAATGTTTTTAGTAATAATTACTACTTGAACTTTCTATTCGATTTTTTAAACCTCATAATTTCTACTTTCACTTCGGTCTTCAATCTTTCGATCCTTTAAATTTATATAGATTCTTTAACTACTATTTATTAATCCCACAAATAAATCTTCCTAATATATAAAGTACCAATATTTTAATTTTCTTTAGTTTTTTTTTCAGTTCTTTGTTTTCTCAAACATCTTTTGTTATAGAGCCTTACTCAAGTTCTGTAAATGCTCTTCCTCCAGTTGTATCTATAAGGAAAATTATAATAATCCTACATTCCATCATAAATTCCATTGGTTTTTCTATTATAAAATTCAAATCAACTTGAATCCAAAGATCCTCCAAAATTATTATGGTGTTTTTATTTAAAATAATAATATAACAACACTTTAATTGATATCATATCATGAACCACATTGTGAAGGTTTAAGAAAAATTTGGGAAATTTTATTTTTCTCTCTCTATTGGTTTCCAGGGGTAAAATGGTAATTTATAAAATCATAAGATCGTGGATAATTTTTATAACCACTCCATTGGCCATAGAGTAGGGGTTTTACCATGGGAAAAAAGTTTGGTGTAATTCCCAGTCGTTCGAATTTTAACCGAATATTTAATATTTAATTAATTAAATATTATGTATTCGTGCAGGATAATTTAGTGATATATTCTATTCAAAGTGTTGGATAAAAATCACTACTATAGTAACCCATGTCTTTACCATATTTCATTCTAGAATAAAGTTATTTTTATTGCTTTGTAATACACCCAACACCTGATTTAAACAAAACATTATTTTGTCATGTTTTGCACAATAAATTAAACTATAAAACTTTTAGAGTGTTTATATATTAAATTTATATATTATATATCTAAATAAATAATATTACATTCATCCAATATATTTATAGGCATAATATAAAAAAACTGAATTTTACGCATAAAAATAATATATTTTTATTAAGGCTCTTTTACCACCTTTTAATAGAGAACCTATTTTAAATCAAATTTTTGAGACTTTAATAATTTTAATATGTCCAAATAAACTTAATATTTTAAATAATAACCAAAAAAATATATTACAGTGAATATTTGGTATTTTTATGCGAAGTTTCATTTTTGGATGAATAGTGAAAAATACTGAATTTTCATTCAAAACTGTTTTTATTAGAATTTATTTATAATAATAAATTATAAATTTATTTCTTTATAAAGTTTAATTATATTATTATTTTTTAAATTAATCTAATTTAGTTCATTAGAATAAACTTCACTTTCAAATTGAATATAAAAACATAGCAAACTTTTGAATATTTTTACTTTAAAACCCCACATTGTCTTACCGTATGTGAGATTAAATTAAAAATACATTTTGCCCCATTTTTTATTGGAATTAATAAAAGTTGATTCCATATTTTTAATAATCATAAATTTTAAAGTATGATAAATTCAACATAGTTTTTGATCAAAAATATCCATGAAAGTAATTAAAATTAATTATAATGATTTTGGTAAAATTAAGATTAATAAGGGAAAAAATCATATAATTATGGGCCTAAGTGACCTATGAACATTCAAAAAATCCATTATATGGCCATATATAGAACCTATACCCCGTTTAATATACTTTGGTATATTATTTGATCCAATTTTAGTGAAAAAATGTCCGTGGAATTCCCTTTTCCAAAATTTACAAGAGTGCCACCCCTCCTCCACTCTAAAACTCCTCCTATCCTACCACTTAATCAAACCACTAAATAAAATTTTTATCTACTATTATCTCTCCAAATATATCCTATAAATTCCTTCCCACTACCTATATGCCTCCCCTTAGGCATAAATCCATCAAAATAATCCCTTTGGTGCAACGAAAAATGAGTTTCCCAAAGAAGAGGCAACATATTTCATCAGGATATTTAGTTTCATTTATATTCCCTAACCCCTAAAATATAATTGTTCCAATATTATATAATTTTTTTTATCATTAATATACACAGATTTTTTTATGTTTAGGTTTTAGCCTACACTTATACAAACCTCCATCTAATTGGAAATGAACATACAATTTATGTGTACCTCGAACTACCGCCTCAAAAAAAGTTATTGTTTGTTTTTACTTTACCACCTTTCATGGTCGGTAATTATGATATAAATTATGTTTATATATGATATATATGAAATTTATAATTTCTCTATACTTAATTAATTATTTTATAATAAATATCTTTATGCACTACATTTTGTGGGAATATGATAACATCATTTCTAGAAGTGTGGACTACTACCCTCTCAAAGCGATGTGATTCATGCACACAATACAAGGAATGTATAACGGATGGATTTAAAAAAAATTATGTGACATATAGGAAACTAATATTAAAATTTAATTAAAATATAAATATTTCTCATTTAATTATTACTATTTTAATACGACAAAGGAATGAAAGTAGAGTTCATGCATATGTACGACCTACCGTCTCCATGAACGATGCATTTCATTCCCCATCTCAAATCATTATAGGTTATTAAGAATACATATATAATAAATATATATAATATTTACATCATGTTTTACATTATTGATAATATGAAACCATGATATAATTAATAATAACAATAAAAACAAAGTTAAAACATACCCGACAAACTTGGAAATTAACACTTGAAATATTGAATACAATGAAAGGTTGTTATCAAATGGGTAATAAGATTATATAAGAAGATGAAATATGATATTATAAAAATTAATATAGGTCTTTAGTAAGTTATTAATTCTCTTAAAACTATTATATAAAAGGTTAAATCCTGTTCACAAAAAAAAACACAAGGTAAGAGATTTCATCTCAATTTATAGTCCTTTGAGACATATTTCTTATTATGCACCAATTCACTTTTATATGATGTATATATTGTCCTTTGTCATGTTATAACATTAATTTTATTATTATAAGGTTATTATAGTTTTCATTTAATATTATTCCTTCATGGATATTATGATTCAAATGTTTCAAATTGGTATGAGACATCGTGGGATGTTTAAGGATATTCTTCTCAAGAATTTTTTTAATGATTATATTCGCAATATCACTTTATTTTTGATTGATAAATTTATCTTGAAACAATAAATTTATTGTAAATATAAATATTCTTTAGTGGTGGATATTATTATTTCCTAAAACTTATTACATTTTTACATATGGTGTTCACATTGAATGTTTTTCAATTAACTAGGGAATTATTGATAAATCCATATATTTTATTCAATATGGTTATTTGATAAGAAATATTGTATAATGATTTAAATATATTATATGATATATGAGAAATTATTTGTATATTTATGAAATGGGTGGGTTCGGGTTATAGATAGACCTTTGATTCATTGGTTGTCTCATGAGATGAAATAGTTGGCCAAAATAGATAGGTTTTACCCAATATGATAAACTATCTTGTGAAAGGTCCTAAAGGTAATGGTTCCATGTACCTAGGAATCATGGAACCAAATAATTAATAATTTCACTCAATTGGTTTCAGTTATTATTTATCCATGATATTTTGTGTCGACATAAATACTTTTCATTTTTAGTTCATTGATAAAATGACATGTGTTTCCAGTTATTACCTTGCTATATGATTTTTCCTAATCTAGATTATTTTATTGACATGTTCTTTTAGTTGATAACCTTTCCATGATGAATTAATCTCATCAATTAAATATTTATTCCTCTTTAATTACCCTTTCCGATATTCTGAGATCACATTTATTAAGTTTCCTTTCCCCAGGCTATGAAGAAGAAATATCTGAATAAGATTTCAAAGAAATATTTTATTTTATTTTATTAGGTATCATGTTTTATATTATTTTCCCAATTTATTACTGGTATCATGTATAAAATATGTATTTCCAAAACTACTGAACTGATCAGTCTTTTAGGATTAATTGAATTCCTTGGAATTATGCGAATATAATAAAATAATGAATTGGATTTGGGATTTTGGGGTCAAGACATTATAGTTGGTATCAAAGAAAGTTTAACAATAACCTTGGAAACTATATTTAGAAAAATTATACTAGGGAACATAACCCTAAGAGAGACTTTGAGGAAAAGTATAGAATAACATCCTAAAATATTGGGAAGGTAGAGATCATGTGAGTATTCCTAGCAATAAATGCCTATCTGAATATTACATTTGGATGCAGTTATGTCACATATATACCTAGGAGTAACAAATTTGTCAAGGTGTGTCAATAAAGACTCAATATAACCTGTTACATGAAAATGGGCATTAATTCACACCTAGTTTGACGCTCACTTGTTATATGAATATGATAGTTCAAATTTTCACTACAAACCATTATAATGGATTTAAAAGTCAATATGTCCCTACAGAAACCAACGTTTATGATTATAGGATTTATGATGCATAAATTTATGTTATAATATATAAGATATTTTTAATTATACATTATGATTTTATGTTCTAATACATTATATTCCATTGTATTGAAATGGAACCTAGAAGGATGAATGGTATTAATACTAATGGAAAATATAGGGATTTACATACTAAAGAAACCAGTAATCTAGTGTCGTAATAGAGAAAATTATGTAAATATTGGGGAAACTTAATCAAGTTATAACCAATAACCTTTCCAAAATAAATAAAACTATTACATAAAGAGAATCACCAATGTCATATTTCTTTATGTGACTGAATCCACTATTTTTTAGTGGGTCTACTAATATAATTGTAGATGAGAAATGGGTTTAGTCTCTGGATAATATATTTACGGACTTGGGATGCCGTGGAATGGGAAAGGTTACACTTGTAGTCTATTGTCTCTAAGGTGATGCCGATCAATGGATAACCTTGATCCAAAATACTATGGTGGAAGAAGAAATTGAAATCATGGAATGAAAAACCTTTAAGGATACATTCTTTGATAAATAATTCGCTCATGAATAAAAAATTTTGATGAATAAAAATTTCCTTATCATAAAGTAAAAGGAATAATAAAGTGTTTCATATTATGAAGGTACCATTATAAGGTTATATAGGTATGATAAAAATTACATATACACCACAGAGTGAATGATTAACCATTTATTTAAATCTCTTAATCAAAATATTTGAAGGGAACCAGTTTCTCATAATTTTTCATTATATAAAGAAATAGTTTTATATACCATAAATATAGAGAAGGAATTATCAACATCCTATGTAATCATAGGAAACCAATATAAGAATAGGTTTTCTAAGCATCAAGAAAAAGCGAATGCATCAATGAACAAGAAAAAGTTTTATCGATTTCCATCTAATGAAAACTATATGAAAAGATAGGATGGGAAATTTCTAAAGGGAATGTGAGTTTTCTTTAATTGTGGAGAAAGGGGTCACCATGATAAAAAATGCAAGGGGAAGAAGGAAAACACTAATATTCAGTGTTATAAATGCAATGATATGGGTCATTATGAAAATGAATTCCCCATGAGTCAAGGTAATTTACCACATAAGAGGCCAAGTGGTGTTGGAAAAGCTTGTGCAATCACTATAGAGGAGATAAGATTACCAAATGAGGTGGTGGAAGGTATATTAATCAAATCATCAAATTTATCCAATTCATTATTTGATTTCAAATCATCACACTATTTTATATTTATTTAGTTTGAAAAGAAAATTAGATATTTACTTTTTGATTTAATAAGATATTTGTTATTAAAAAAATCCTAAGGTAAGTATCATTGCAATAAAGATGTGTCGATAAGTCCACATTATGACTCATAAACGTGATTTACTTGTTTACCTCATTATGATACCTATGGATGACTTTAATATAATCCTCCGTATTTACTATCTATCAAAATATCATGAAAAAATTTATTTTAATAGGAACAAAATTGTGATTTATGAGGAGGATGTAGAATCCCTCATCCTTAGAGTAGAAGCTTCCATACCTGACTCATATCTAGATACACCAACAGTAGCTTTACTAAATGATATTATTGGGGGGTAAGAGAAAAAAACACCTAGTGATGAAGAAGGCACTCTTCTAATTAAGGATGTAACTATTGTGAAGGAATAAATTAACATATTTCTTGTAGAATTACCTGGACATCGCCCTGAGTGTGAAGTTGAATTTCTCGTTGACTTGATTCTGGATGCAAGGCTAATACCAAAGACTCCATAGATAATGGCCATCATGGAATTCGTAAAGTTAAATAGACGATTAGAGTATTTTGGGAAATAATGGATTTATTCACCCTAGTGTTTCTACATGGGAAGCCCATATTCTATTCATTAATAAGAAATATAGATACATGAGGTTGTGTATTGATGATAGAGAAATCAATTCGATTACAATAAAGAACAAGTATCCTATACTTCAAATTGATGATTTTTTCAATCTAATTCACAAAGCCCAATATTTTAAAATATTAGTATTTGTTATAGGTATCACCAATTGTTAGTGAAGAAGGAATACATTCCAAAGATAGATTTTTGGACAAGTAATGGACATTACGAGTTTATAGTAATTCCATTTGGACTGACTAATGCATCATATTTTTTATGGAATTAATGAATAGAGTATTCATGGAATATCGTGATGATTTCATTTTAGTTTTAATTGATGAAATTTTGTTTTATTATAAAATCTATGAGAACCATAAAAATCACTTGAATACTATTCTTAATACTCTTATAAGGGATGATTTATACAAGAAATTTAGTAATTTTGATTTTTGGATTCAAGAATTTTCTTTTCTTGGACATATTTTCTCCAAGTATGGAATATTAGTTGAACATTTAAATAAAAAGGCAGTCATAGAATATACTATGCTAACAATCATAACCAAGGTACATAGTTTAATTGGTTTGGCAGGTTACTATCAGTTATCCGTTCATAATTTTTCCTAATTGGCTAACCTGTTAACTAAGATTACACATAAAGGGGTTAAGTTTGTTTGGAAAAAGGAATGCGTAGAATTATTTGATGAAATAAAGAGAAGATTAGTCAATGATCCAATTTTGAATCTACCATCTAGGAGTGATGTGTTTTTTCCAATACAGTGATGTATTAAATAAGGGTCTTGGTTGTGTCCTAATGAAATATGATAAAGTTATTTCTTATGCATTAAGGAAATTGAAGACTTATTGAGTTAGGGGCTGTGATCTTCTATTGGAAAATACAGAGACATTATGTCTATAGAAAATTTTTGATATATACACGGATCATAAAAGACTAAAATATATCTTCTCAAATAAAGAGCTCAATAAGAGACAAAGGTGATGGATTGAGTTACACATGGATTACAATTGCTCAATGCACTACCACCCAGGGAAATAAAATAAGGTAGAAGGTGCATTGAGTTGAAAGGATCATGGATTTTTAACCCAAATGAGAATTGATAAGGATACTATGTTCATGGATCTATTAAATATGGATATTGGAATTTATAAGAAAGGGGATACGTCAATAATTTTTTAAATTATTAAAAATCCATATTTATTAGAGAGGATAAATAATTCTCCATGTTAGGTTGAGGAATTTAAAAAGAAGATCAATGTTGTGAACCATGGAAAATTAGCATAATTTTGTTGTGAAGATAGTGTCCTAAAATTTGGAAGGAGGTTGTGTGTTCCATATATACCTAAGCTAAAAAGGGAATTGTAGGATTATGATCAAAGATCTAGCATCATAAATATTCATAGGGACTTGAATGAACATTTTTGGTTGGATAACATGAAGAGGGAAATTACTTATTATGTGTCTAGATGATTGGTTTGTAAACAAGTGAATGTTGTGATGCAGCATCATAAAGTATTCCTAAAACCACTGTCACAACCCATCCTCGGGGCCCGTGTCGTGACTACCCCAAGCCCTCCTTCCATAGGACAGGGGCTGGTGACTAGTACCAAGGCATAAATCCCGATAAAAAGGGGAAGGCATTGCCTAGTAAATTAAACAAACACACAGAGTAAGCAAGAAGAAGTAAACACTAAGTAAAACTGGGTACAATAGTAAGTGCATAAAAGTAAGTAGGCTAGAATACAAACCCAAACTGAAAGTAAAGTACAACTGAAATAGGGAGTACAACAACTGAAAAGTAAAGCCACAGTTCTGATCCGTCCACTGGAAGTCCCACCTGAAGGGTGGGTACAGATAGTCTCCACAGCTCCTCGGGTGCAGCCGTCCGTTCTGAGTACGTCCCGCCCAGTGATCCACCTCCAGGTACCGACATGCTCCCCAAGCCTCAACCACAATCAGCACTGTCCGTCGTCTGCAACCAACACAACATAGTGCGGGCATATCCTGTGAATGGGTGAGTATAAGCTACTCAGTAGGGACCCCGAGACCCCCGAAGGTCTCCCAGAATCCACAAAGGATAATTCACAAAGGAAAGATACAATCACAAAGTAACATCCGACACTACTTAGGTATATGCCCATACATATACCTAAGTAATCAATTCCAGTTCGACTCCAACATCCGAGCCCAAGTTTGATCACATCCACACAGGATAGCACAACACATTCCACATAGGAAAGCAAGTCAATCATATCTAAGATAAAGATTGAAATTCAAGATTCAGCACACACAGGTATACTTCTTCGTAAGACGATAGAGATGATCAGATGTAGCCACTGAATCATCTAAGCCATCGGACCCACACATGATCGATAGGTACTAACCCCCACAATGACCCACAAAGGATCAGTAGGTAACTAACCCCCGCAATGACCCACAAAGGATCGATAGGTAACTAACCCCCGCAATGACCCACACAGGATCTGACCCACACAGGATCGGTAGGCACTGGCCCACACAAGACCACTGAGCGCTAACCCACATAGGATCTGACCCACACAGGATCGGTAGCACTGATCCACATAGGATCACTGAGTGCTGAAGTCGTGGCCGTCGAATCCACGGAGGATTTCTGTACAGTCGTCATCGTCGTCGTAGTTGCTGCCTGCTCTAGGGTTCCCGCACACAGCAAGCTCATTCGGGAGGGTCCGCTCCATGAGCCGAGGGGATGATACATCAACTGACACATAATCTGGAGTTGATGTATCCAAAAGTTCCGTATCGCCAACATAAACTCAACGTGACAGACGATGCGTCAATCAGATGTCCGGTCTGAGAGTTATTGGCTTTTTTGTCTCAGGAGCCCGGTTGGTTTTTCAGTCAAATCCAACCCGACCGTACTCCAACTGCATCCAATACTTGAGCGGAGTGAGCAAAAAGGACCATCTCACTAAGAGGAATCCATCAAAGTTGATGGCACGTCAATCAGACATCTGGAGCTCAAGTTATAAGTGTTTCCGCTCCGAGGGCCCGATTGGTTTTGTGTACGAACCAACCTGACTGAACCCAATGTTCTTCGAAACCTTAGGTGTAATATACCAAAATGACCGTCTCGATCCAAGGATCACACCGTAGATAACGGTGAATCGATCAGAGGCCTGTAGCTTAAGTTATGGGAAAAAGATCGAAAGAGGCCCGGAAGTGGGGGTTTCAGGCCCAGACCGACCCGGCTCGAGACCCCCTGAGTCAGCCCGAACCGGGTTGACCCGACCCGGGTCCGGCCCGCATGGGCACGGTGCGACAGGACGCGGCGTGCCGGCGCGGCCAGGTTTCTTGGCCAAAACGACCAAGCGGTTTGGGGGGGGGGGGGGCTGCCCCGCTATTGTGTAACCGCGACCCCGATGTGGAGGGCCGCTGCTGTCCGGCCAGCTGGAGGTTATGAACCCCCGACTTCTCCTCTGACCAGCCGGCCCACTTCGGCCAGCCGGCTGCCGCCGCCACGGGACTGGCTGGTCCCGTCCCCCCTGCTCCGACGCCGGTGGCTGGAAACCGGCCGCCGCTCCCTGCTCTGCCGCGGCCTTGATCCGTCCGGCGCGGTGCGACGGCGCCGTGCCCCTCCACCGCGGCCCCGCTTCGGCCGCGGTGTTATCGTGATTCTCCGGCACGGCGCGATGGCGCCATGACTTTGTTCGACTTAAACGGCCCGGCGCGACGGCGCCACGCATCCTTGTCGCATGATTCCATGCGGTGCAATGGCACCGCACCATCTCCGTTCCAAACCACAACAAGGTTAATCAACAGAATCAAGGGAGGATGGTCAACCGTGTTTGTGCGGTCTGGCCCCCTCCCGGTAATTGATAGAAAGCATCCCAATTGAAACAAGGAACGACAATGGAATAATTAACAAATAAAAACAATAAATCACCTACCTCAAGCGTTGTCGTCGAACGAGATTTGTCGCGAAAATGGGATGTTTCAGATTTGATCGTCGTGGAAGAAGAGGATCGTTGGTGTTTGTTGATCTCCGAGGAAGGCATCTCTTGCCGTCTCGGAGAGGAGAATGGACGGCGTCGCGGTACACGGCGTCGCGTAGTCGATCTCCGAGGTTTCGGCATTCTTCGTCGGAGACCGGCATTCTTCGCGTTCTTCAACGAAGAAGATGAAGATATTCAAGCCTTAGAGCTTTTTCCAAAATCCTCTCAACAAGCTAACAACATAATAAAATAAGCATTTCTCTTATTTTATTACCCATGTCATTCGTTTGAAATTCAAAAAAAGAATTAACTTAATTAATTAAACCTAAGTCATTAAATGGAGGGTTAAGGGGGGTTAGGGAAAATGAAGGGGTGGGGTTCGTGTGGGACCCACCTCCCTCATAACCTCACTTGGGTGGTTACCCCGACTTCCACCCAAAGGTTAACCACTTAGTAAAAATAAAATTTGTAGCTCAATTTTATTTTTAACTTCCATAATTTTCAACAACTTCTCCCATGTAAACAAAACACCGAAAATGGTGTTCCTAAGCAATTACCGGCGCTGCGGTTCCATCAACGCCCTTGGAATTCGATTCCGAGGACCATTCTAAAAGTTAGGAAATCCCGCTCGTTTGTTCACTGAATGTACCCGAGCTAAACTTCAGATAAATATTCCGAGCACACCGGGCCTCGGAATCGGGTGCTGTCAGAAACTGCG
Source organism: Viscum album (assembly GCA_963277665.1). NCBI lineage: Eukaryota > Viridiplantae > Streptophyta > Magnoliopsida > Santalales > Viscaceae > Viscum > Viscum album. Next base: position 1,347,474,181 of record OY728147.1, on the reverse strand, counting down.
TTCTTGTAAAATCCCAAAGAAAATTAAGAAACAAATTTCCTTGAATTTTATGGGTCTTTACATTAATCCCACATCGGGGCTTTATGTCCCCGTAAAGATACATCAAAAACTAGGAAAACAAAAGTGGGTACTGTGCACGCATCTGAGCCTCCCGCTCCCAAGTGCTCTCTTGGAGGGTCCCATGCTTCCATCTGATGCACACTAGAGGAATCGACCGTTCACGTAGGACCCACTCCTGTCGATCCTCGATCTCCACTAGAACCTCTACATAAGTCTCCCCATCATCAATGTCCATCTCCCCATGGTCAATGATATGCGTCGGGTCATGCACGTTTCTCCTCAGCTGATATACGTGGAAGATGTCGTGCACTCGGTGCAACTGAGGTGGTAGAGCCTGGTGATAAGCCACCTCGCCTATTCTGCTGAGGACTTGGAATGGTCTGATGAAGTGCGGAGACAACTTGCTGCATCATCCAAATCTCCATAATCCACGTCGAGGTGAGACCTGCAAGAAGACGTGGTCGCCATCCTCGAACTCCAGTGGCCTCCGCCTCCTATCAGCATAAGACTTCTGCCGGCTCTGAGCTATTCTCATCTACTCCTGGATGACCTGGACCTTCTCTGTCATGGCCTGGACCATCTCTGGTCCCACAAGTACTGACTCCCCAAGGTCTTTCCACCTCAGTGGTGATCTGCAAGTTCGGCCGTACAACGCCTCGTATGGTGCCATCCCGATGGTGGAGTGGTCGCTGTTGTTGTATGCGAACTCCACCAAGGGTAGGTGGTCCACCCAGCTGCGACCAAAGTCGAGGACACAAACGCGGAGCATGTCCTCGAGAGTCTGTATGGTCCTCTCCGTCTGACCATCTATCTGAGGGTGGAAGGCGGTGCTCAGACGTATCTGCGTCCCAATTGCCTCCTGCAACCCCTTCCAGAGCCGGGAAGTAAAGAGAGAATCTCGATCAGAGACGATAGATGATGGTACACCATGAAGCTGTACAATCTTCTAAATGTAGAGGCATCCCGATCTCTCCACTGAGCCCTACTCTCTAATGGGTAAGAAGTGGGCTGGCTTGGTGAGTCGGTCAACAATCACCCAAATGGAGTCATGAACTCTGGAAGTGCGTGGAAGTCCAGTCATGAAGTCAATAGATATCTCGTCCCACTTCCACTCCGGGACCACCAAGGGCTATACCAAGCCTTCTGGTACCTGGTGCTCTGACTTCACCTACTGGCAGGTGAGGCATCGAGAAACGAACTCAGCCACAACCTTCTTCATACCCGTCCACCAGTACTGACGTCTGAGGTCCTGGTACATATTCGCCACTCCAGGATGTACCGCCAAAGGGGAAGTGTGGAACTCTCTCAGCCCCTCCTCCTGTAAAGAAGATGGTACCATGGTACGTCCTCTGAAAAGGATGACATGCTCTCCTCCCATAAAGAATCCATCAGGTGCCTGTCCTGAGGATATCTGTGCACGCCGTGTCTCACAGTCATCGTCCCCACGCTGTGCCTCTCTGACCCGATGCAGTAGTGGAGGAGTGACTGTGAGTGACTGTAGAAAGGATGCACTATCTCTATCCATGAAGGATATCTGCAAAGCGGCTAGCCACTCTGTCGCTTCCCCAAGTAGCTGAATGCCCGTCCTCCTGCTTAGAGCATTGGATACCACGTTCCCCTTTCCAGGAGTACAGACTATCACAAAGTCATAGTCCTAGAGGAACTTGAGCCATCGCTGCTGTCTCAGGTTCAGGTCCATCTGTGAGAAGATATACCTGAGACTCTGATGGTCAAAATATACTCTAAAGTACTCACCCATCAGATAGTGTCGCCACATCTTCAGAGCGAAGACCACTGCTGCTAACTCCAGGTCATGGATAGCGTAGTTCTGCTCATGTTGCCTCAACTGACGTGATCCATTGGCGATCGCAGCCCACTCCTACATCAGGACACATCCGAGTCTGGTCCCTGATGCATCACAGTAGACTACGTACCCTACTCCCTCCTCCGGCAACCTCAAGATAGGAGCGCTGGTCAATCTCTATCTCAGCTCCTGGAATCACTGCTGACATATGTCTGACCACACGAAGGGTTTCTCCTTCTTCATCAAAGCTGAGAGTGGTGCCTCAACTCTTGAAAAGTCTGGCACGAACCTCCGCTAGTACCCAGCTAGACCCAAGAAACTCTGCACCTCCGTCACGCTCCTAGGTGGATCCCAAGCTAGCACTACCTCAATCTTCACAGGATCCACCGCAACTCTCACCTCAGAGATGATGTGTCCCAAGAAGTGGACCTCACGTATCTAGAACTGACACTTCGAGAGATTTCCATAAAGCTGGTGCTCTCAGAGTGTGTCTAGTAAAACCCGCAAGTGGTAGGCGTGCTCCTCCTCAGTAGTCGAGTATATCAAAATTTTTTCAATAAAGACCACGAAAAATTGATCGAGGTATGGCTGAAAGATCCTGTTCATGAGGCCCATGAACACTGCTGGAGCATTGGTCACGCCGAAAGGCATAACCAAGAACTCATAGTGGCCATACCAACATCTGAAGGTCATCTTCTATACGTCCTTGTCCCGAACTCTGAGCTGATGATAGCCTGACCTGAGGTCTATCTTTGAGAACCACCATGCTCCCTTGAGGTGATCGAAGAGGTCGTCAATCCTCGGTAGTGGATACTTGTTCCTCATAGTCACCTGGTTTAGGCAACAGTAGTCGACACAAAGTCGCAAGCTCCCGTACGCCTTCTTGGCAAAAAATATCGGGGAAGCCCAGGGTGAAACACTGGGTCGGATGAATCCCTTGTATTACAAGTCCTCCAACTGTACCTGTAACTCTCAAAGCTCAACGGGGGCCATACGATATGCTGGAGTGGATATTGGGGCTGTCCCAGGGTACAAGTCAATATAAAAGTCTACCTATCTGCGGGGAGGTAGTCCTGGAACGTCGTCTGAAAAAACGTCTGCATACTGATCCACCACTGCAGGTAAGCTCGGACTCCGCACGTCAACTGCTCTAAGGATGAGGTTAGCCAACTGATGAGTGATGGGATGTCCTATCCTCTGCGAGAGTCCATCCTGTACTGCGAAGGCTCCCTTCTCACCGGTGAAGGTGAACCTGCTCCCATTGGTGTATACACATCACACCTTGCGCCTAATACAGTCAATCTGAGCATGGACTGTAGATAACCAATCCATACCCAAGATGACGTCGTAAGGCCTCGACTCCGCTACAAGAAGATCCCTGCCGAAGCTCTCACCTCCTAGAGTAAAGTCACACTACTGGCACCAGTGCGTAATCGTCGAGTCAGCTCCCGTAAGAGTCTCTAGCCGTAAGTATTGAGCCAACAGCTCTATCGGAATCTCCGATCTCCGAACAAGGGAAACGACAATGAAAGAATGACTCGCTCCTGTGTCTATAAGAACTGCAGCAAGGGTAGAATAGACAGAGATAGTTCCTCAAATCATCTATGGTGGGCCATGGTCGTAGGACTCCACTTCCTGGAGCTGTGCCTGTCTCTGCCCTCCAGCTCCCTGTGGTCGGGGTGGACCTCCTAGGGGTGGTGGTGGTAGAGCCACAAAGCGTCTCCCACCACCTACTGCTCGGCCAGCTCCTCTGCCTCGTCCGCCTGCTCCCTGCGGACCACCATAGTCAACCCTCTGCCTCTGCCTGGGTAGTCTCTCAACCATCTGCTAATCCTACGTACGGTGGGTCGAGCAGTCATGAGCCATGTGTCCCTGCCCGCCGCATGCGTAACACTGTCTGCCTCTCGAAAGACTGGCTCTGCACTGAGTGCCCCACACCTCTGAGCTAGTGTCCTGAGGTCGTCTGCCTGAGGGTCTGGTCTGCCTGGAACCATGTGTCATCCATCGACTGCCTGCTGCAGAAGACTCTCCTACGTGCCACCTAGCGGTAGGTCTCCCTACTGATGTAGGCTCATCAAGGAAGCTCTCGATGAGAAGGGCTCGCTCCTGTACCCCTGCCTATGTCGGAATGCTGAGGGAGATCAGTGATGCCCTGATCTCATGCCTCCATACCTGCTAAAAGGTCCAGGCCCAGAAGAATGGGTCTCGTACTATATCCATTGAATAGCATGAGAGATCGGTAAATCTCTCCGAGTACTGGGCGACCGTCAAGCTGCCCTGCCGCAGCTGTAGAAGCTCTTGGATGCGCACCACACGGAGGGTGGCTGGGACGAACTCCGAGCGGAAGAGTCTCTCAAAGTCCATCCAGAGTAGAGATGCCTCATCGTGCACCTGGAGCATCAAGCTCCACCATCAGCCTGCTGCCGCGTGCAGGAGGCTCGCTGCAAGGATCACCATGAGGTCAGCTGGTGTCCCCACTAACCTGAAAACTCTTACAACTGCCTCCAGCCAATCCTCGGCTGCCAGAGGGTCCGTATCCCCATGGATCCTGGGCGGTCGCTGACGCTGAAACTCATGCAGTGCACTAAGGTGACGTGGACCGTCAGAGGCTGGGGCTGGTAGCATCGGTGGCTCGGCGGGTAGAGGTACCACCGATGCCTCTGCTGTCAAAGGGCCCTGTACCGAGGCCTCGTCGCTCGATGTGCTGTTGTCCCGTACAATGCTCGGAACCCTAGCTGGCTGCCATCGTGAGGCCATCCTGAATATAAACAGGTGCACCATGGTTAATATAGTATACCTGGTGAGTTGAGACAAAGTAATCACAAAGAAAACTTGAAACACACAAGCAATCAATGTCTTCGTGCACTAAGTCGGAAATCAGAAGTCAAGGTCCTGGTGTATGGATACATCAGCCACCACACCAACACTGGACTCCCTGGACTGATAACCACACTCAATACTCTTAACACTATTGTTTCACATAGAAAAATATCAGAGTCCTGAGTTCTATGGTAGAACCGATCTTATTTGATACCAATTTGTCACGACCCGTCCTCGGGGCCCGTGCCGTGACTACCCCAAGCCCGCCTTCCATAGGCCAGAGCTGGCGACTAGCACCAAGGCGTAAATCCCGATAAAAAGGGGAAGGCATTGCCTAGTAAAGTAAACAAACACACAGAGTAAGCAAGTAGAAGTAAACACTAAGTAACCCTGGGTACAACAGTAAGTGCGGAAAATTAAGTGGGCCAGAATACAAACCCAAACTGAAAGTAAAGTACAACTGAAAAAGGGAGTACAAGAAATGAAAAGTAAAGCCGCAACGTCAAGCCGTCCACTGAAAGTCCCACCTAAAGGGTGGGTACAGATAGTATCCAGAGCTCCTCGGGTCCAGCCGTCCACTCCGAGTACGTCCCGCCCAGTGATCCACCTCCATGTACGGACCTGCTCCGCAAGCCTCAAACACGATCAACGCTATCCGTCATCTGCAACCAACACAATGTAGTGCGGTCATAGACCATGCAGGGGTGAGTATAAGCAACTCAATAGGGACCCCGAGACCACCGAAGGTCTCCCAGAATCCACAAAAGATAATTCACAAAGGAAAGATACAATCACGGAGTAACATCCGACACTACTTAGGTATATGCCCATAAAATTATCCCTAAGTCATCAATTCCAGTTCGACTCCAACATCTGATTCCATGTTCGATCACGGCCACACAGGATAGTACAACACATTCCACATATGAAAGCAAGTCAATCATATCGAAGATAAAGATTGAAATTCAAGATTCAGCTCACACATGTATACTTCTTCGTAAGATGATAGAGATGATCAGATGTAGCCACTGAATCATCTAAGCCATCGGACCCACACATGATCGATAGGTACTAACCCCCGCAATGACCCAAAAAGGATCAGTAGGTAACTAACCCCCGCAATGACCCACAAAGGATCGATAGGTAACTGACCCCCGTAATGACCCACACAGGATCTAACCCACACAGGATCAGTAGGAACGGGCCCACACAGGACCGCTGAGCACTGAACCACACAGGATCGGTAGCACTGATCCACGTAGGATCGCTGAGTGTTGAAGTCGTCGCCGTCGAATCCACAGAGGATTTCTGTACAGTCGTCACAGTCGCAGCCAGCTCTAGGGTTCCTGCACATAGAAAGCTCATTCGGGAGGGTCCGCTCCACGAGCCGAGGGGCTGATACATCAACTGACACGTAGTCCAGAGTTGATGTATCCAAAAGTTCCATATCGCCAATAGAAACTCAACGTGACAGACGGCGCGTCAATCGGACGCCCGGTCTGAGAGTTATTGGCTTTTTCGTCCCAGGGGCCCAGTTGGTTTTTAAGTCAAATCAAACCTGACCATACTCCGACTACGTCCAAACCTCGAGCGGAGTAAGCCAAAAGGTCAGTCTCATGAAGAGGAATTCATCAAAGTTGACGGCACGTCAATTAGATGTCCGGAGCTCAAGTTATAAGCGTTTCCACTCCGAGGGCCTGGTTTGTTTCGTGTACGAACCAACCCGGCCGAACACAATGTTCTCCGAAACCATGGGTGTAATATACCGAAACGACCGTCTTGATCCAAGGATCGCATCGTATGTAACAGTGCATCGATCAGAGGTCCGTAGCCCATGTTATGGGCAAACGACTGAAAGAGGTCCGGAAGTGGGGGTTTCGGGCCCAGACCAACCCGACCTGAGACCCCCTGGGTCAGCCCAAACCAGGTCGACCTGACCCGGGTACGGGTCCGGCCCACTTGGGCACGGCCCATCCCGGCTGGTGTGGCTCGACCCAGCCTGGACGCGGCCCGGCCCGGCCTGGGTGGCCTGACCCGGCGCACTGGTGGGGCCAGGTGGCTCGGCCGAAACGGCCGACCAGTTTGGGTGGGGGGTACACTGCCCCCTGTTGCGTAACCACGACCCCCATGTGGGGGACCACTACTGTCCAGCCAACCGGGGGTTACGAACCCTCGACTTCTCCTCTGATTGGCCGGCCCGCTCCGGCCGGCCGGCTGCTGCCACCACGGGATCGGCTGGTCCTGTCCCCCCTTCTCTGACACTGGTGGCCGAAAACCAGCCGTCGGTCCCTGCTCCGCCGCGGACTAATGCCGCGGCCTTGATCCGTCCGGCGCGGGGCGACTACGCCGCGCCCCTCCTCCGTGGTCCCGCTCCGGCCGCGGTGTTTTCATGATTCTTCGGCACAGCGCGACGACACCACAAACTTGTTCGACTTGAATGGCGCGTCGCGACGGCGCCGCGAATCCTTGCTACATGATTCCATGTGGTGCGACGGCACCACACCATCTCCGTTCCAAACCAAAACAAGGTTAATCAACAGAATCAAGGGAGGAGGGTCGGCCGTGTTTGTGCGGTCCAGCCCCCTCCCGTTAATTAATAGCAAGCGGTCCAATTGAAACGAGGAACGACGACGGAAGAATTCACGAATAAAAACAATAAATCCCCTACCTCAAGCGTTGTCATCGAATGAGATTTTTCACGTAAAGGGATGTCTCGGATTTGATTGTCCCAGAAAAAGAGGATCGTTGGCGTTTATTTATCTCCGAGGAAGGCATCTCTCGCCGTCACAGAGAGGATAACTGATGGCGTCGTGGTACATGGCGTCGCGTAGTCGATCTCCAAGGTTTCGGCGTTCTTCGTCAGAGACCGGCGTTCTTCGCGTTCTTCAACGACGAAGTTGAAGATCTTCAAGCCTTAGATATTTTTCCAAAATCCTCTCGTCAAGCTAACAACATAATAAAATAAGTGTTTCTCTTATTTTATTACCCATGCCATCCGTTTGAAATTCAAATAAAGAATTAACTTAAGTAATTAAACCTAGGTCATTAAATTGAGGGTTAAGGGGGGTTAGGGAAAATGAAGGGGTGGGGTTTATGTGGGCCCCACCAACCTCATAACCTCAATTGGGTGGTTACCCCAACTTCCACCCAAAGGTTAACCACTTAGTAAAAATAAAATTTATAGCTCAATTGTATTTTTAACTTCCACAATTTTTAACAACTTCTCACGTGTAAATGCTACTCCAGAAAAGGTGTTCCTAAGCAATTACCAGTGTTGTGGTTCCATCGGCGCCCTTGCAATTTGATTCCGAGCACTGGTCTAAAAGTAAGGAAATCTCACTCGTTCGTTCACTGAACGTACCCGAGCTAAACTTCATATAAATATTCCGGGCATACCGGGCCTCAGAATCGGGTGCCGTCAGAAACTGCGTTCTTGTAAAATCCCAAAGAAAATTAAGAAAAAATTTTCCTTGAATTTTACGGGTCTTTACAACCACTTCCTTTTCCTATGTGAAATTGGGATAAAATTATTATGAACTTTTTCACAGGACTACCAAACAAACCTTGAAAGAATGATTCAATATGGGTTATCATCGATCACCTAACCAAGTATGTACATTTTCTTACTATAAGAGAATATTCAACTCTTGATCACCTCAAAAGGATCTCTATTAATGAATTTTTAATACTTCATAATGAATCTCTATCAATTGTTTCTAATATATATTCCCACTTTATATAAAAATTATGGAGAAGTCTTCAGAAGGCTCTCGACATTGAGCTTCATTTGAGAACAGCCTACCATCCTCAAACTAATGGATAATATGAAAGAAAAATTAAAAAATGGAATAAGTGATGAGATCATGCTCACTCGACTTTCCAAATATGTGGGACTAATAATTAACATTGGTAGAGTTTATCTATAATAATAGTTTCAATTAAAGTATTCAAACAATGTCATATAAAGCATTATATGGAAAGAGATGTCATACTACAACTTGTTGGGATGTAGTTGGTGAAAGTAAAATCACAGGCCCATAACTTTTTGAATAAACAATAACAAAGTTAAAGGCAATTTAGGCCCATACTAAATCATCTAAAAGTATGAAAAATAGTTATGACAATAATCGGAGTAATGACTTTGAGTTCCAAGTGAGAGATCATGTTTTATTGAAAGTACGTCCATGGAAGGGTATTATAAGAGTCAAGAAGAAAGGGAATCTATTTACTAGGTAAATTGTACCATTATTTATTCTTGAAAGGGTTGGAGTTGTTGCATATAGTTTAGCAATTCCTCCAAATCTGTCAAAGGTACTTGATGTGTTCGATATATCTGTGCTACATAAGTACATGCCTGACCCAACACATGTGATCATATCTGATGGGATAGAATTCGAATATAACATTTCATACTTTTAATAATGCATCCAAATTCATGATACTAGAGAAAATATATCGAGGGATCATATGACTCATGCAATAAAGGTACTCTAGAAAATCAAAAAATGGAAGAAGCAACATGGGAACCAGATGATTCTATAAAATAGAACTAGCCACATCATTTTGAAGGTAATAACCCACAAATTTTGAGAAATAAATTTTATTAGGAGGGAAGAATGTATCACCCCAATACTTTACCATATTATCCTTTTATAATAAATTTAATTTTGCTGATAGCTTTACAATACACACAACACCTGATTTAAACAAAACATTATTTAGTCATGTTTTTCACATTCAATTAAATTATAAAACTTATAGAGTTTTGACATAGTAAATTTATATATTATATATCCAAACAAATATTTTTACACTCATCTAATATATTGATAGACATAATATAAAAAAACCTAATTTTACACATAAAAATACTAGATTTTTATTAAGGGACTTTTACCTCCATTTAATGGAGAACCTATTTCATATCCAATTTTTTATACTTTTATAAATTTAATATGTCAAAATAAACTTAATATTTGAAATAATATCCTAAAAATTAGGATAGGATGATTTTTTTGTATTTTTCTATGAAGTTTACTTTTTTGATGAATAGTGAAAAAATACTGAATTTTAATTCAAAACCACTTTTTCATCTAATTTATGTATAAGGTTAAATTATACTTTTAATTGGTTTTAAAGTTTAATTAGATTAAATTTTTATTATTTAATCCAGTTAAGGTAATTTTAATGAATTTTACAGTTTAATTGATAATAAAAACATAGAAAACTTTTGAACATTATTTACATTTAAAACCCATATTGTCTTCCCATCTGTGGGATTAAATTTAAATTAATTTATGCCACTTATTTGATTTGAATTTGAAAAAATGTATTAAATATTTTAAATCAGAATAATTTAAAATGTTTAATTAGGCTAACTTTTTTTTCCAAAAATATCAGTGAAAGTAATTAAAATTAATTGAAATGATTAATGTAAAATGAATCTTAACAAGGGACACATCATTGAAGTTATGGGCCAAAATGACCTAGAAACATGAAAAACATCAATTGGATGGAGATATTTCAAAAATATACTCCCTTTTATCTACAATTTTATATTATTGGATAAAATTTTAATGCAAAAAATGTGGGTGGAATTCCCTTTTCTAAAATTTCCAAAGATTGCCACTCCTCCTCCCCTATAAATGGTATCCTATACTTCCACTTATTCACACCTCTCAAGAAACTTTGGATCGACCAAGATCTTCCCAAATAACTTCTAAAAATTCTCCCCCTAAACCTAGAAGTCTCACCTTAGGAATAAATCCATCCAAGGATTCCCTTTGGGTAAAACCAAAAAGAGTTTCTCAAAGAAGAGGTAACATATTTCCTCAATCTATTTAGTTTAATTTCCATTATCCACCCCCTAAAATATCCCTATTCTATGATTATAAAAACAAAATTATCCTAAATATATTTATATGTTTTTATGTTAAGTTTTAGATAGTCACTTACACACTTTTCCATCAAATGGGTAACGAAGATACACTTTATGTGTACAATGAACTGTCACCTCACGAAAAAATGATTTTTCATTTTTTCTTTTATCAAATTTCATGGTAGGAAATTATGATGGAAAATATTTTTATATATGATATATATTATATTTAAAATTTATTTATACTTCTTCAATTATTCTATAACACAAACCTTTATGCACTCCATTTTGTGGGAATACGATAACATCATTTGTGGAAGTATGGACTACCACCCCCTCAAAGTGATGTGATTCATAAACCTATGTGAAATAAAGTACATTAATATTATACTATAATTATAATATAAATATTAGTCATGTAATTATCACTCTTTTAATATGAAAAAGGAATGAAAGTAGCATTGACACGTACATACGACCTACTATCTCTATGAACGATGCATTTTATTTCCTATATCCAACCATTTTTCGTTATTGTGAATACATATAATCTAATTATATATAATATTTAAATCATGATATAAAATTTTTATATTATTAAACAATTATATAATTAATATGAACAATAAGTTACAAGTTAAAACATACCCGAAAAACTAGGAAATTGACACCCAAAATAGTGAAAATAATGAAAGGTTTCTATCAAAAGGGCAATAAGATATTATAAGAAGAAAATGTATGATATTATAAACATGGATATAGTTCTACAATAAGTTATTAACATTCTTCAAACTATTATAAAAGAGGTCAAATTCTATTAATATAAAAAGGAAACACAAGGTAAGAGATTTAACCTCAATTTACACTCCTTTGAGACTAATTTTTTATTATGAACCAATTAACTCTAATATGGTGCATGTACTACCCTTTAACATGTTATATCATGAATTAATTTATTATAATGATATTATAATATTAATTTAATGTTATTCCTTCATTTATATTATGATTCAAATGTTTCAAAGTGGTATGAGACACTTTAGAATGTTTAAAGACCATTTCCCTCAAGAATGTTTTTAATGATTATATTTTCAATCACACTTTGTTTTTTATTTTTAAATTTATCAGTGAAAAATCACTTTATTTAAAATATCCACATTTTTGGGTGATGGTTATTATTATTTCCTAAACTGTATACCATATTTACATATGGTGTTATCTTTGACAGTTATTCGATTAGTTGGGGAACTATTGATAAATCTATATCTTTTATTCAATATGGATCTTTGATCAGGCATATTGTATATTGATTTAAATCAATTTTCGACATATGAGTAATTATCTGGATAGGTAAAACATGGGTGGGGAACAATTATAGATACCCCCTTGAAGAATTTGTAGTCTCATGATATGAAATAGTTGGCCAAAATAGATGGGTTCTTACCCGATATACTAAACTGACTTGTGAAAGGTCTTGAAGGTACTGGTTCTATGTACCCAAGAAACATGACATCCAATAATTAAGAATTTACCTCATTTTTTTCAATTATTTTTCATACATGATATTTTGAATTGATGTATCTATGGATACACTTAATTCTCAATTCATTGACTAAATTGCATTTGTTTCCAATTATTACCTTGCCATATTGATTTTTACTTATCTAGTTTATTTGAATGACATTTTTTTTAGTTATTCACCTTGCCATGTTGATTTACTCTCATAAATTCATTATTTCTTTCAGTTTACATACACTTACTGATCATTTGTGCTCGCCCTTATTATGTTCCCCTTATCTAGGTTATGAAGATAAAATCTATGAATAAGATTTCAATGAAGCAGTTTTTTTTATTTTATTATCTATCAGGTTTCACTACTGGAAAAAATATATACCAATGGTTTGAAACCATTGGTATAGGCATTATAACCATTTCTATACTATATACCAACATTTTGGAAAACCTTTGGCTAGTAAGCCGTTGTAAAAAGCCTATACCAACAGTTTTTCTCTAACCATTGGCATATGGCACTCTAACCTTCAATATGCCAATGGTTTCTATAAAACTGTTGGTATATATTTATATCAATGGTTTATCAACTGTTGGGATATATAGATTACATGTACTTTACCAACGGGTTGAAACTGTTGGTATATTGTATTACTAATGGTTCTTTAAAACCATTGGTAAAAATATTCTGGAAATACACTATACCAACAGTTCAAAACCGTTAGTAAAACTATTCTCCAAAAAACACTTTACTAATGGTTTTAAACCGTTGGTATAGTGTTTTTCCAGCAAACAACACAACATCCACCCATTCCCACCACTGCATACACATGAAAACACAGGTGAAAATAACACTTAAAATATAACAATTTTCACTTAAAATAGAATAAAAAAACACCTGCAATATGACATAAAAACTAGTAGACTCTTCCAACCAAGAAAAGTACCACTAACATAGTTTTCCCCATTTCAATATTCACATGAAAACCACTCATTTCAATTTCTTTGGTGGAGACTTCTCATAATGGTGAGAGGACACTCACATTATAGAGATCCCATCAAAGTCAGAGATAAATACACCATTAACAGAAATAACACATAATTCATAAGGTAATTACAACAAGTATACACATACAACAAGTATACCCATACACCATTAACACATAATTCATAAATTAATTAAATACATAAATAACTCAATTCAGAATTCAGGGAGTTGGGGGGGTGTTCAGGGGTTTGGGGTGGCTGTCCAAGGGGGGTAGGGGTGTCCAGGGGGTGGGGGTGTCTGGGGGATAGGGGTGTCCAGGGGGGGCTGTCTAGGGTGGTGGGGGAGGGGAATTCCATGGGGGTGTCCTAGGGGGGGGGGGGGGGGGTTATCCGTGGGGGTGTCCAGGGGGTGGGGTGGTGTCTAGAGGGTTGGGGGGGGGATTCCAGGGAGTGGGTGGGTGGGGGAGGTGTCCAGGGGGTGGGGTGGTGTCCAGGGGGGTGTGGGTGGGGTAGGGGTTGGGGGGGCTGTCTAGTGGGGTGGGGGATATCCAGGAGGGTGGGGGGTGGTCCACGGGGGAGGCAGGGCTGTCTAGGGGGTAAGGGGTGTCCGAGGGGTGGGAAGGGATTTCCACGGGGGTAAGGGGTGTCCGAGGGGTGGGAAGGGCTTTCCACGGGGGGTGGAGGGGGGTGTCAAGGGGGTAGGGGGTGTCCACAGGGGTGGGCAAGGCTGTCCATGGGTTACGGGGTGTCAAGGGAGAGGGGGGGGGGGGGGGCTGTCCATAGGGGGGGGGGTGGGGGCTGTCCATGGGAGGAGGGGATGTCCAGGGGGTGGGTGGGGCTGTCTGGGTGGGGGTGGGGGGGGGGGGGGGTGGGTGGGTGGGGGGGGGGGGGGGGGGGTCTATCCACGAGGGTGGGCGGGGTTGTCCCGGGGGGTATGGGGTGTCCAGGGGGTGGGTGAGGCTGTCTAGGGGGTTAGTGGTGTCCAGGGGTTGGGGGGTTGTCCATAGAAGGAGGGGCTGTCCAGGGGGTATGGGGTGTCCAGGGGGCGGGTGGGGCTATCAAGGGGGGGTATAGGGTGTCTAGGTGCGGGGATGGGGGGGGATCTATGGGGGTGGGGTGGTGTCCAGGGGGTGGGGGGTCTAGGGGGTTGGGGTGCTGTCCAAGGGGGGTGGGGGACTGTCCAGGGGGTGGGGGTTGTCCAGGGGGGTGGGGGCGATCAACGAGGTTGGGGGGGGGGGTGTCCACGAGGGTGGGGGTGTCCAGGGGGTGGGTGGGGCTATCCACGGGGGTGGGGGGTTGTCCAGGGGGTAGGGGTGTCCACAGGGGTGGGCGGGGGTGTCTAGGGGGTACGAGGTGTCTAGGGGGTAGGTAGGCTCTCCACGGGGGTGGCCGAGAAGTCCAAGGGTAGGGGGTGTCCATAGGTGGTGGTGGGGATGTCCATAGGTGGAGGGGTGTCTAGGGGGTGGGCAAGCTATCCACGGGGGGGGGGGGGGGGCTGTCTAGTGGGGTAGGGGGGTGTCCAGGAGGGAGGGCAGGTTATTCAAATAGGGTAGGGGTGTCGGGGGGGGGCATGCTATCCATGTGGGGGGGGGGGGGGGGGGGGCTATCCACGGGGGGAGAGGGTGTCCAGGGGGGGTGGGTGGGCTTTCCACCGGAATGGCTGGGATATCTAGGGGATAGGGGGTCTTGAGGGGGGGGGGGTGTCCATGGGGGTGGGAGGGGCTATCCATGGGGGTGAGAGGGGCTGTCCAGGGGTGTACGCGGTGTCCATGGGGGTGGGTGGGCCGTCTATAGGGGTGGGTGGGCTATCCACGAGGGTGGGTGGGATGTCCACGGCGGTGGCTGGGCTGTCTAGGGGGGGTGGACGGGCTATCGAGGGGGGTAGGAAGGCTATCGAGGGGGTGGGGTGGGGGTTATCCACGAGGGGAGGGGGTGTGCAGGGGGGTGGGAGGGCTCTCCACAGGGGTGTTCGGGCTGTCCAGGGGGTAGGGGTTGTCCAGGGAGGTGGTCGGGCTATCCACAGGGGTGGGTGGGGCTTTCCTGGGGGGTACAAGGTGTCCAGGGGGTGGGGGGCTGTCGATAGGGGGAGGGGCTATCCAGGGGGTGGGCGGGTCTTCCACAGGGGTGTTAGGGCTGTCTAGGGGGCAACTGGGTGTCTAGGGGTTGGGGGGATGTCTAGGGGAGGGGTGATTCAGTCACAGGAAATCATCAAGTCAAGTTTTATTATTTATAGATACAAAATAAAGATAACGTGACCTACCTAATCACACATTTATTTAGGCACAACAAATCAATAAACATCAAAGGTCAGTAATATTAGTCAAAAATGTAATGGATCAATATGTCCCTCATCACCATCACTATCATCACCATCATTATCACCGTCACCCTCGTCCTCATCATCGTCCCCATCATCGTCCCCACCCTCCTCAATGCCCTCCTCTTCGCCCTCGTACTCAGCCTCAACCTCCTTATCACCCTCCTCCTTTGCCTCACCGTCTTCCTCGCCATTGTCTCTACCACCACTAGAACTTCCACCTAGTGCAACATATATAGAAAACATCAATGACATATATTCATCACATGTAGGGATGGAATATGGTGGACATGTTGGCTGTAAAACTTCCATCAGTTTCATAAATGCAGTGTTTGCCCTAGCAGACTATTCTGCCGTCTCTATGGCCCTTTTTTCAGCATGTTCTGCCTATTCCTTAACCTGATAGAACTCGGTGGCATTAAAAATAATAGCTGAGGAGGGCCAATACCTCATTGGAACTATACTCTTCCCAGGTTGGCAGCATACTCTACCAGGGTGCTCTTCTCCTAACACCTGATGTAAGTGATCATTTGGACCAAAATTGTCAGGTTCCTGGGGATCAATGGCCTCTAAAGCATCCTGTTACAAATAAAAATATATTATTAAGTTAAAAAAAAGATATTAAAATTTTAAATCTAAAATTTAAAAATTTAAATCTTCTTCTTAGTCAATTCATTAACCGCACTTCCATTTTTCTTCTTTCTGCTCGAGCAAAACTGTTTTTCTCGAGGCACACATCCTTCTATATTAAATTTATGCCTCTATAATAACATTGAATATAGGAAACTATAATTAAAAATAGGATACAAATAATTAATTTCATAAATATAATTATATAACAACTTTAGAAATCGAATAAATTATGGAGGAAGCAATAGAAAGTGCAAGTCGTAAAGAAAGATTACAAACTGTCATACCTGCTGCCTCTCATGATCTGGCATCATTGTACGTCCAAATGTGTGGACATATTTTGTAGTATCAATGTTTATTTATTTCATCCAGATGAATCCTAAATAAAATTCAATAACTAGTATTAACAAAAAAACATAAAAATTTTAATTTAAATACCTCTAATGTTATTAATCCCTTAAATTGGATAGTCGTCCAATGAGTAATCATCTTTCAATACTATTCAAATGGAAAATCATCCATCATAGGGACCGCCTCTAACTCTATGCCCACTCTAGCATGCCATCCAATGCACAACTCATGCTTATAAGCTCTAAAAATCTCTCCTAAATCCTTTAGACGCACAAGCTATGCATCCTCACCATCGGGGAAATTAAACTATAGCGAAACCAAAATATTAATTCATATAAATACAAAAATTAATATATATCATTAAACACAACATATTTTTTCCCCATATCTATGACCAGGCTTTATCCTTGACTTTATTGGCAGCTGTCTCAATGAGAGAAGGCTGCAAAGAATTATATCAGAGTATTTGGCAAGTTTAACAAAAAAACACCAACATTGCTGCCCTGATTTTTCAATCATTTGACTATCTTTATTGTAGTCCACTATCAACTGCGTGTGGCAGTTCCACACTGCACACATATGTTTACGCCCTCGCCCCCACCTCCTATCAGTATATGTGTTTGTTATTAAAGAAACACAAATATTTTATCAATACACGTTATAATGAAAATAAATAATGGTGTAAAATTTTATTAGGGTTGTATAAGTATACATGAGGTAGTATGATCAATGGGAACTGCTGGATCCATAGAAACTAAAGGAACACCCTGTACAGATGGAGTGGGTCATAATGTATGCTCCATAGGGGCCAAATATGGTGGATCAAGAGTCGAAGAATATGGAATATAAAATACCGGAGAGAAGGAAGCCGAAGTAAAAGAAGATGATAGGGATGACTGACCGAATATTGGATGGGGAGTGAAAATCATCATCAGATATGGTACATATGGGTTATGAGGCTCAGATGTAAAGGGTGGTGAAAAAATGGGAGGCCTAAATATCACGTGTGTCCTAAACGACACACTAGGATCAGTATGTAGGATGGATGGTATGTCAGTGGGGAGGGACATGGTCTAATCAGGTACACCGACCAGATCATCTAGCTCTCGTACCCCCCTCATACGAACACACTAAGTACTGGGACCACAACTAGGCTGCTCATCAAATAACTGTCACCTAATAGATTTATTCGACAAAAATGTTTAAAAAAATTAATCACCTGACATTTTATATTATTTAAACATATATATTTGAAATAAATTACTCACTGCATGCACTAGTGGTGGAATTCCCAGCTCAGTCATGCGATGATTGTTATCCATGATCTGTTTTCGTCGCCTCTCTTTAATTGGTTTCATTTCCTAAATTTGAAAACAAATATGGATGTAAATAGAAAAGGAAAACTAATCTGTAAACCAAAAAACAAAATAAATGAGAGGGAATAGGGGGATTCAATGATAATTTAACTAACAATTATTTTAGGTGAGCTTAAACAGATATATAATGAAGTCAATAAATCATACAATATGTAATAAAGAAATTTAATTTTTAGTAGGATGGTTATTTAATAAGTTTCATTATTATGTTAAATCCATCGAACATTGATTCTACCAGATTCATAACTGGTAAATTAGTTTTCAAAATTAAGGAAAAATTTAATTTCTTTAGCCTAGGTAGATCTTGTAGATTTCAATAAATTTTTTACAGAAGAATACAAACCATGATGTTCATTACCGAGTAAAATGTTAAATAGAGGTCTTAGTGTCATACAAGGTTAATACAAATCACAGTTTAAGCATTGAAATGTTAACCAGGTTAGAAATTTCGGTTTCGTAGGTTTGAATATAGTTCAATTACAAATTAGAAAATGCAATTCAACTAAAATTGCAACCAATAAACATTGAAAATTCACATTACGGTCAAGTCAGATACAACATATTTGTAATCAATATTAAATAAATTTGAATAGTACCAACCTTAACAGCCCTAGTTGAGGTAAACCAAAATAATTGAGAACATAAATGGATGATTTTATATATTTCCCACCACAACTTCAGGTTCACAGTCAACTATAACAGTTGAGCTATTGTAATTATCAAAAGTAATAAATGCATCATTTCTAATGGAATTAGGGAGAGTGTCAAATCAATCATCAGCATCATCAAAAATATTTCTTAGAATTACTTCAATAATGACACCAAATTCATGTAGAATATGGTCTTTGACATAAAAAATTTGTTTCACCATTGATTCCAATACATATGGTTCATCAGTAGCAATAGTGCGAGTCATATCAATTACTTGAAATCCAAGATCGTCAATAAATTTGCCCTGAATCATGATTGAATCAACCCAGTTACATTTCATCATCGTGACTCTCCCATGAGAATAATAATCCAATGTTATTATTTTTTCAATGACTCCATAATAACCTACATTTTCAAATCACGGTCTACTATCTGATGCACTAGCATAACAATCTATTATGGTAGTAACCATAACACCATCATGTTGTGTTCTCATGTTCTTTTCTCGTTCAGTGATAATAATAATGTACCCATTGATAACAATTGATTTACAGTCACAAACCTTGATATTAGTACCAAAAGCCAAAGATCTTATTTTTTCAGAGACAAAGTCCGTAGGAAAACTCAATACCTGAAATATAAATCAATATGAAACTTAATTAATTATTTTTTTAATAATTTTAAACAATAATATTATTACATTCTATTTTAACCAAGTAGAAAACTCTTTACTATGCAATGTCTACCTCCTTCTCAAAGATAAAGAATGATGCTTTCTATTTATCATCACTTTATGTTCCTTGTAGATAAAAATTGGAATAGTTTAACAGATATATATATATATATAAGATATAAATATACAATTTACTTTCATGATGTAGTCATCAAACAATTCATAGTTGAACAAAACTGTGCAATGTGCCATATCCCGCTCTTCAAGGCTTAACGTCGTCAATGTATATGATCCAGTAATTTCTCATACTATTCTTCTTCGTTTCTCATTGGTCTGTTCATTCTTGTAGTAAGATTAGACAAATACATAGAGCAGAAATCCATACATTCTTGATCCAAGTAGCCATTTATGATAGAACCTTCAGGATGATTTCGGTTAAGGACATAAGACTTTAATGTGTACATATTTATTTCAGTTGGATACATCCAACAAAAATAAATAGTTCCTCATAGAAGTATTTCATTTGGAATATGAATAGTCAGATGTAGCATGCATGTGAAAAATGATGGAGGAAATATTTTCTCTAAATCACACAAAATTAATTGGGCATCTACCAACATTTTTTGCAAGATAGACTTAGAAAAATTATTAGCACCGAGATCTCTAAACCAATAGCACAACCGAATAACATCCACCCGTACATTATTGGAAAAAAGATGACGAATTCCTATTGGAATCAAATTATGAAGAAGGATGTGATAATCATGAGTCTTCAATGATTTTGGCTTTAATTCTCTTCTATTGACCCGTTTAGATATGTTTCTTGAATAAAAATTAGGAACTTTAATAGTCTCTAGTACTTCTAGAAATTTTTTTTCTGTTGGTGTCATTACATAAGAATAACATGTAACTTGCCATTTATTTTCACTGATATGCACCTGATGCAATTCTAGTCTGATGCCCCAATCCACCAAGTCACGCCGAGAATATAAATCATCTTTTTTCTTTCCCTTAACATTGAGAAGAATCTAAATCAACATTTCACATATGTTTTTTCAATATGCATTATGTCTAAGAACTAACGTAATAGATTGGTTGACCAATAAGGAAAATCAAAGAATATCCTTCTCTTATTCCAATTGTAACAAGTTTCAGTAGAAACATTCTTTCTCTTTCTAGATTTCATTTGAACCTTCCCAAATGAAAAACTGAAATCATTCAATTCATTAATCACATCAGTTCCAAATATACATTGAGGTGGATCATCGGTCTACATGGTATTGTAAAATCCTAAAAGAATTATTTATATATGAATGGTATATTGGAAAGAATCGTCGATGTCCCATTAAACTGAAACTACAATGGTGTCTTCGTCTTCTGGATTGTGTGTTCTTCATACAAATAGGACATGATAGTTTTCTCTTCGTGCTCCATCCAGACATCATTACATAAGCAAGAAAATTATTGATCATCCAAAAAAGCACAACACACATCTAAAATATGTGTTTCAAACATGCATCATATGTGTGCACAACCACATCCCAAATAATTTTCAACTCTTTTATCAAAGGTTTCATGTATACGTCTATATTATTGCCAGGATCAGAAGGGACAAATATGAGTATACTCATAAAAGTGAACTATTTTTTCATACACAAACATGGAGGAAGATTATAAATGTGTATAAAAACCATCCATGTGCTGTGCAATGTAAGAATCTGCCCAAACAGATTAAAATTGTCAGATGAAAGACTCAACCTCACATTACGCACGTCAGCTACAAAATTTGGATATCAAGCATCAAATCTCTGCCATGTAAATCCATCTATAGGGGGAGCTAACTCATCATTAGTATTCTTTCTCTTGGTATCATGCCATCACATTTTTATTGATATTTCATCATACATTAGAATATTCCGGAGTCTGGGGATCAATGGAAAGTGCCACATTACTTTCTGTGGCACACAGTATGGTCTTCCACTAGCTTTTGGCTTCCAACATGATGTGCCACATTTTATACAATCATTTTGTTCAGCAGTTTCCTCCCAGAATAAACTACAATCTTTCGGGCAAGCATGAATTTTGTTTCTTGAAAATCCATTTTCCTCAACTAACTTCCATTGCATATAGTGGTTTGAGGGAATATCTGCATCATCTGGAAGTAAGTCCTTCAAGAAGGTATGAATTTAATCGATTACAGTATTAGAAATCCCGTACATATTTTTCCCATGAAATAATTAGATTAAAAATTACAGGTTTTTCATTTTATCACATTTTCGATATACGGGAGTCGTGGCATCATCATTTAATTTTTTCACCCGGACAAAATAATCATTTTCATTAGACACATCATGTCTTCTCATATTGAAATATTCTTGGATCAGAATACTTTCTTTTTCATGATAAAGAATTAATGGAAACCGATCATATAAAAAATTCTCCAATCCATTCCTCTCATTTGGATCATCTACAATTTGAGATTTCATTTTCTACCCATTATGATACCACACATAGTAGTTTACTTGAATAAAATATTTGGTTATGTGGTAGATGACTTCTTCATGGCTCAACTAAGGTCTTCCAATACTATTATAACAGAAGAAGTGTATGTGACCACTATCTGAATCATTGTGAAATGAAAAATCTAAAAAGATCTCCAAATTGTTTTCAAAATCGCTTGATATCCGATCAGTTTCATACACCCAACTCCTAAACATTCTGTAAAAAAATTGTTATAAGTCACTTAGTCAAAAGAAATTCAATAATATTGAAGTTTCATCGAAAATATATTTAAGTAAACGAGAATTTTTCACTTTATATGAAACCATAACTGACACACTACACTATATGGGAATCATAATATAAAAAAACACAAAATACTATATTTATAACAAAATATATTTTAAGAATTATACATTAGTGTACAAGATCATGTACACTTGTGGAAGAAACTTATTCATGAGTTGAGAAAATTTTAGATCGAAAAAATATAATATTTTAGTAGATTATTTGAGTGATCACATACACCAAGTGGGTGGGGGTGTCTAGGGGGTGGGGGTGTCTAGGGGTGGGGGGATATCCTGGGGGTGGGGGGCTATCCACGGGGGATGAGGGTGTCTTGGGGGTGGGTGTATTATCCACGGGGGTGGCAGGGCTGTCCCTAGGGGTGGCAGGGCTGTCTAGGGGGGTGGGGGTGTCCAAGGGGGGAGGGCGGGTTATCTACGAGGGTCGGTGGGGGGGGGGGGCTGTCTAGGGTGTACAAGGTGTCTAGTGGGGTGGGGGTGTCCAGGGGGATGGGGGGTGATGAGGGGGGGGGTGTCCGGGGGGGGGGGGGGGGGGTTTCTAGGGGGTGGGCGGGCTGTCCACAGGGTTGGGGGCTATCCAGGGGGTAGGAGGAGTCCAGGGGGGTGGGCGGGCTATCCACGGGGGTGGAGGGGTCGTCGAGGGGGGTACAGGGTGTCTAGGGGGTGGGTGAGCTGTACACGGGGGTGGAGGGGCTCTCCAGGGGTATAGGGGGTGTCCAGGGGGGTGGGTGGGCTGTTCACAGTGGTGGTGGGGGGGGGGGGGGGGGGTCCACAGGGGTGGAAGGGTCGTCCAAGGGGGTTGGGGTGTCCAAGGGGGTGGGCGGGATGTCCACGGGGGTGGGTGGTGGGGGTGGGGGTGTTCGGGGAGTATGAGGTGTTCAGGGGGTGGGGGTGTCTGAGGGGATGGGGGGTGTCCAGGGGGGGGTGTCCAGGGGGGTGGACGGGCTGTCCAGGGGGATAGGGGGTTTCCAGGGGGTGGGGGTGCCCAAGGGGTGGGGGGGGGCATGGGGGTGGGTGTGTGTGTGGGTGGGGGGGGGGTGTCCATGGGGTGGGGTGGGGTGGGGTGGGGGGGGGGGTTTCCACAGGGGTGGTGGGGCTAGAGAGGGGGGGTAGGGTGTGTCTAGGGGGTGGGAGAGATGTCCACGAGGGTGGGGGGCTGTCCAGGGCGGTATGAGGTGTCCAGGGGTGGGGGTGTCTGGTGGGATGGGGGTGTTCAGGGGGTGGGGTGGACGGTCTATCCACAAGGTTGGGAGATATCCAGGGGGTATGGGGTGTCCAGGGGGGGCTATCCAGGGGGTACGAGGTGTCCAGGGGGTGAGGTTTTCTAGGGAGTGGGGGGGGGAGTGTCTGGGGGGGGGGGATCCATGGGGTTGGAGGTAGTACAGGGGGTAGGGGGTGTCCAGGGGTGTGGGCGGGCTATCCACAGGGGTGGAAGGGTTTTCTAGGGTGGTACGAGGTGTCCAGGGGGTGGGCGGGCTATCCATGGGGGTGGCGGGGCTGTCCGGGGGTGTGGGGTGTCTAGGGGGTGGGCGGGCTATCCACGGGGGTGATGGCTCTCACATGGGTGGTAGGGATATCCAGGGGATAGTGGGTGTCCAGGGGGGTGGTTGGGCTATCCATGGGGGTGGGGGTGGGAGTAGGGGGCTGTCCAGGGTGGCACGGGGTGTCCATGGGGGTGGGGGTGTCCGAGAGGATGGGGGTGTCCGGGGGGTAGGGGTGTCCAGGGGGTGGGCGGGCTGTTCCTGTGGTTGGGGGATATCCAGGGGTAGGGGGTGTCAAGGGGGTGGATAGGCTATCCACGAGGGTGGTAGGGCTGTCCCGAGGTGTACGGGGTGTCCTGGGGGTGGGAGAGCTATCCATGGGGGTGGCAGGGCTGTCACATGGGTGGAATGGATCTCCAAGGGGGTATGGGGTATCTTGGGGGGTGGGCGGGCTGTTCACGAGGGGTGAGAGTGGGGGGGGGTGTCCATGGGGTACGTGGTGTCCATGGTGGTGGGGGTGTCTGACGGTATGGGGGGTGTCCGAGGGGTGGGGGGGGGGGGGGGTGTCCATGGGGATGAGCGGGCTATCCACGGGGTTGGGGGATTTACCGGGGGTGAAGGGGTTGTCCAGTGGTGTACAAGGTGTCCGGGGGGGGGGGGGGGGATGTCCACAGGGGTGGAGGGGCTATCTAGTGGGAGGGGGTGTCCAGGGGGTGGGTGTGATGTCCATGAGGGTGGGGGGGGCTATCCAGGGGGTATGAGGTGTCCAAGGGGTGGGGGTATTCGTGGGGTGGGGGAGTGTCTGGGGGGGGGGGTGGGGCTTTCCAGGGGGTTGAGGGCTGTACAGGGGTTAAGGGATGTCTAGGGGGTTGGACGAGCTATCCACAAGGGTGGAGGGGCTATCCATGGGGGTATGGGGTGTCCAAGGGTGTGGGACGACTATCCACGAGGGTGGAAGGGCTGTCCAGGCGGGTTTGGGGTTGTCCAGGGGGTGGGCGAGCTATCTATGGGGGTGTGACTGAGATCAATGAGATTTAATTGGGTTGTCATTCATGTTATGAAAAAAAAGATTGGTGTTTAGGATTAGAATAGTGTTTTTTAGTGAAAATCCAACTTGGTCAGATTAGTGACTTGATAACATGATGGTATCAAGTTTTCAATTGGGAAAATGATGGGGAATTGGATTCTAAAAGACTTCTATAACATTCCAATGATATATTATTTCTAAAAAATGTTTTTTGGGAGAAGGAATTCATCTTATATAGTTTATGTAACTTTTAGATC